>BLIW01000006.1:16139054-18786329 GCA_016586305.1 Ophiorrhiza pumila
AATCCCCTTCAGCAGCCTTTTATGACTTATCTAATACCACAGCTCACTCCAGGTTTCAGTATGATGGAATACCTTCTAAAACTTGATGTTAAGTATCACTTTGGTGGCCTCCATTATTGCTCATATAATCTGCTCTGTGGAGGTTACGTCAAAAATAGCACAGTTTCTAGCCTTCCATATGTCCCAGCATATTAGAGATGGCAGAATTTTGGCCAAAAATTGCATATCTTTATTTTTAATATTAGTCTGCCCCCAAATCCTGAAATTTATGTTCATTGAATTTGATAGTTGATGAATACCAAGCTCTGCCCCAAAGGTTCTCCAAACCCTTCTTGTTACTTCACATGTAGCAAAGACATGATTTATTGTTTCCATGTCTGAACAACATAATCCACATTGGAAAGGCTATGAATTTGGAATCTAAAAATTGCATTTCCAATAGGGATTCTGTGTTTTAGCAATCTAAGCATAAAAAAAGAGATTTTTGTAAGAAAAGATTGATCCCATATCCACTCATAGTGTTTATGAGGTATGGTTATCCTTTGTTTGATTTTATTATAAGCTGAAGCGAGAGAGAATTTTCCATTCACAGTCAGTGTCCACACAATTCTGTCCTTTAGGTTAGGTTTAGGGAGTTTTAGTAGTTGGACCACCTCTAGTCGTTGAGGAGATAGAACTGCACTCAGCCCATGAAAGTCCCAGCCCTCTTGATTTATGAATTCCTTGAGTTTCTAATTACTAGGACTACTAATTATATTATGCATGTGTTCTGGCCCTAACCAATTATCATAATGCAAACTACATTCCCTCTCATTAATCTGAAGAAGAATATGTCTTTCCATTTCTGTGGACACTTCAAGCATTCTTTTGCAAATTGCTGAATCACCTTTATAGTATGATGTTTCAGCTGGATGCTTCCTAGTACAGTAGTTCCTCATCAAGAATCTGACCCACAAAGTTTCTTGTTGTCTTAACCTTCACCACAGTTTGTAAGTTTGGGCTAGCATTATAACCTGAAGGCTTCTAAATCCCAACTCCACCTGTTTTCTTCGTTGACATAGGCTAGACTAGCTTAACCAATGGTATTTCCTTTCTTGTTCAGACCCACTCTATAGGAAGTTTGCAAGTATAGACTCAATCTGGTTAATGACCTTCCTAGGTGGGCTCAAACACTCTTAATTAGAGTTATCTTTCCCCCTTGGTTAACATGTTAGTACTCCATGACCTAATTCTGCTGCAGATTATTTGAGACAAGTTTGCAAAATACCTTGCTGGGATTCTACTATAATGTAGTTGAATTCCAAGGTAAGATGTGGGAAATAAACCTCTTGAAAATCTTGTCATCCTCCCTAGCATGTACTTTTTTGAACGAGACATGGACCTATGTGTGAGGAAACAGCTCTTATGAGGATTGATTTTCTGCCCTGAAACATTTTCATAGTGTTGCAGATCTGCCATGATCTTTCTAATTGCTCTAGGATGTGCAGCAGTGAATACTAGTGTGTCATTAGCATAGGCTAAGTGGGAGACTCGAGGACAGACCCTTGGCACATAGAATCTTGGGACATTTGTATCCATTTCGTTCAGCAACCTAGATAGTTATTCTGCCCATAAATTGAATAACATTGGGGAAATTGGGTCATCTTGCCTAAGCCCTCTAGTGGTTCTGAACCAACCATATGATTTCCCATTTATGAGGATGGACATCCAAACATTTGAAATTAATCTCCAAATGATATCAATCCACATATCACTAAATCCCATGAATCTCATAACCCTTAGGAGAAATAGCCAATGCACTCTATCATATGCCTTATCCATGTCAAGTTTTAGTGCTACATTACCAATTTTGTGTTTTCTAATCATGGATACTGCTAATTCATGAGCTAAAACATAATTATCAGATATTTGTCTACCTTTTACAAACCCACTCGGATTTTCACTAATCAAACCATCCAGCAGTGGAGTTAGCCTACTAGCTAACAGCTTTGAGATGATTTTATTGACAAAATTACAAAGTCTTATTGCCCTGAATTGTGTAAAATTCCGAGGGCTTTCTACCTTAGGAATCAGAATAAGTAAGGTTGCAGTGATTGCTTTAGGAAGTTCTCCACCATTAATAAAGAATGGATAGCTTTTAAGAGATCTTCCCTAATTATTTCCCAAGCATTAACAAAGAAATGGCCATTGTAGCCATCAAGCCCGGGGGCACTGTCTTTACACATAGAAAAGACAATTTCTTTCATTTCTTCCATTTCTAGAAGCTGTGTCAATGTTTGGTTTTCACTCTCACTTACTATTTTAGGTATGAGATCAGAACTAATTTGACTGTCTGTCAGCTCAGTAGTAAAAAGTTTGGAAAAGTGGTGTTCAGCTTCTAATCCTATTTCCCCTTTTTTTCCAGCCATATCTCCTCAGACCCTTTAATTCTATGAATATGATTAATTGCTTTTCTCTTGTTCATAGCAGCATGGAAGAAAGCTATGTTCTTATCTCCATCAGTCATCCATTTTATGCCTGTTTTTTGGTTCCAATACATCTCCTCATTCCTAAGTGCTAGCTTAAGGTTTGCAGAGGCTTGATTTAGGGCTTCTCTAGACACATTATTCACTGCATCCCCATTTCTAATTTAGGAAGCTTTTCTTTTGCATCTTTGGTGGCACTAGATATATTACCATATTCTCTCTGATTCCACACTTTTAAGTCAGTTTTAAGCCTCTTAAGTTTTTCAGCAAACACCCTTAAAGGATTCCCAAAGCACCCTTTATCCCATGAGTCCTTCACAATTTCTAAAAAAGCTATGTGTTTGATCCAGAATTTCTAGAACTTAAAGCTCCTAACTCTAGAGTCCTCCTTTAATTCTATTGCTATTAGAAGGGGTGAGTGATCAGATGGGGCTCGAGCTAGATGCTCAATGCTCACTTGTATATCTGTCTGCAATGTACTGTTGTTAACTAGTAATCTGTCTAACCTTTTCCATATTCTAGCCTTCCCTTGTCTACTGTCTAACCTTTTCCAATTTCCTAATACAATTCTAGTCCCCCTATAGAATCCATAGGAGAGATTGATTGCATTTATTCAAATCATTCCAAAGGTCCCTTCTTTCAGCAGGAGTGCATTTAGCATATATATTAGATATTATGATTTCATATGGCAGCTTAGGGTGTTTTATTTGCATGGTGATTTCCTATGCACTATTAGTGATGAGACTTCCATAAAAAGGCTCACTGAATATGATCCATAATGTGCTTTGTGCATTTGATATAACATGCTAAAATTTCAGTTTTCTTTTAATTTTTTCCATTTGTTTAATATCAGCTAAAGTTTCTGCTATTGCCACAAACATTATGTCATTTTGCTTTACTATCTTTTTTAGTCTTTGGAAGTTAGGTACCTTCCTAATATTTCTAATATTCCAGTAAAGACACTAAATCATTATTAACAATTTGGTCAGTAATCTTACTTGTCTCCATGCTTCTGAGGTATCTGACATGTGGAACTTGAGCTCTAGTTTTAGAGTTGTACTCAGCACTTTTTCTTTCCTTCTTCTTATTCTTCTGCTTTTGGCATTTTAGGTGTTCTTGAATGCATATCTCAGTGTCCATTCCCTATTCCATGATGTAATTTCCCTCATCTTGAACCTCCCTCTCCTCCTCTTTTGGTTCAGAGCCCTGCTCTTGCAATATGGGGAGAGAAGAAGCTTTATTTAGTAACATTATATCAGTATTAGTATATTCAGCCAAAGGCATCATATCCTTTTGTACAACTACAACCAGTTGATTTTGTTCATCACAGCCTCCTGGTTGTTCTTCTATGCACAGAGGGTAATCTTGTACTGGCTGTTGAAATTGCTTCTCTTTGCTCACACAATTGGGAGGATTATCGCATTTTTATTTTTAGTGCTACCTCCAATCTGATTATTCACTTGATCATGTGTATCACCATCTTTAATGTCTTCCAAAGTGGCAAAAGCATTCTTCAAGCTAATTCCCTTCCTTGTTGATGCTTCTACAGTTTCAAGTTGATCATACATGGTCATGTTCTTCAGATAATTCTCCTCCACCAAAACTCCTTTTCCTTTGCTTATTTGCCTTTGTTCCATTATTTGCTTCCCAGTTGGCCCTTTTCTTGACATCTCTTGCATCTGTTCTACTTCCCTATCCACCACTCCTCTTGTGTTCTTTGGATCTACACTGATTGCTTCAATTTAGGCTCATTCCTTTTTGGATTCGTACTACTCGTTTGACAAATTTTACACTGTTCATTCATATGTCCTACCTTACTGCAACCTGAGCAATAGTGTGTCATGTCTTCCACTTCTAGTTCCTGCTACCTCCCTTTCTCCTTACTTCCAATCCAAATTTTTGATGGAATCTCCTGTCTTACATCAACTTTAACACACACATGGGCCTCACTAGGCCTTGCCACAAGCTCAATAGATACCGATGCCACATATAGCTTTAGAGGTCTCCCAACAACAGCAGCGAGACTGAACAATTTATGTTTTTCAAAGAGATGTAGAGGCAGCTTATGAATCTTATCCATATCGGAGCTACTACGGGTTCCTCATTGGGTGTAAACTCCTTGGACCATCTAAAGATTCTGGCTTGTAGTCCATTGAAAGTCCAAATTTTCCAAAACCATATTCTCTCGAAGTCCTATTCTAGTTCAAATTTGAATATTACATGTCTTTAATTGAATAGTCCAGTGTGGCATTCGGCTTTGAATCCAGTAGCCATTATTTCTTTTCTGATGGCTTCCATTGATGGCTTTCCCTATGAGAATTTGCCTAATTAGGGTAAGAGAGAATGGGACAGCAAGTTGTTCTTCCTCTTTTTCGGTAATAAACAATGCAGGCTCACCTTTATACATACTGACTTGTGTAATCTTCTCCCTCCGGACCGCTGAGAATGAGACATTAGCACAAACTTTCTAGTTGTGAGGCCAAGGATCGACTTGTATGATGCTGGTTTGGAGACTGTTGAGTCTGGAGGTTGAGGAGTTGGGACTGCCATCCGGTATTCCCCCCCCCCCCTGAACTGTGTAATTCGTACACCCAAGTGTTTACTAGATTTGAGTGATATGTAATTGACTGGAAAGTGTGAGTTCCAAACGGTGGTGGGACGTTGAAGGTGGTGGTTCTGTAACTGACGATATTACTGTTATAGATCTAGATCTTAATGTGTGGTAAGGATTTAGTTTCTATTTCAAATGAAGGGCAGTGATTATAGCTAGCTAATTTTGATAAAATAATGCTGTAGACTAGTAGAGAGAAGGCAGAACATAATTTTTTAGAGAGAAGTATGTGCCCAATATTATGTCAAGGTAGTATTCTACTAAAAAGATACTTCAAAATTGGTGGGATCATCTATTTTTGGATGTTTCTAGTGATCATTGTCATCAAGAAAGGTTTCCCAAGTATGAGTGAAATTTTGCCATCTTTCTCTATATCCAGTATAATGAAGTCCACTGGTATAGCAAATTTATCCACTATTACTAGCACATTCGCAATCATTCCCATGGGGTGCACAATGGATCTATGAGCAAGTTGCAATGTGGTCTGCATAGGCCCAATCATTTCTTTCATTCCCATGTTTAATGCTATTGAGAGTGGAATCATATTAATTCCAACTCCAAGGTCACAATTTTTCAAGGAATGGTACAAATCCCTTGATCTTTTAACTTGGGAGGCAGTTTCTTTTTAATCCAATATTCACTTTGTTCACTAACCATTATAGCGTCCTTACATTGTAAGATTTGTTCTCGACTAGAAACCAAACCTTTGAAAAACTTTGTGTAAGTGGGTATGGTCATTAAAAGATCCAACAATGGTACATTGACATGCACATTGTAACATATTGTGGCCAACATCAAATTCAGATAATCAGGATTCATGCTAACATTGTGAAGATAAAGAAGGAAGGAAATGAACCAGCTAGATGGATTGCAAGGAATGCTCATCAATATAACCCTGAAGCTCTGCCCCCAAAAGAATTGTTAAAACTAATCCAGATGGACCAACTTGGCATTCCCTTCGTTAAAAAAGTCCCCTTGCAATGGCCAGGAAAGTAGAGGTAACAAAGGGTAAGGACCACTGGCTGCTGATGTTTGGCCAGGTTTGCCAATGTTGAAAGCTATTCATGTGAGACCAACCTGTTTAGAACAACTTTGATACTGACTGGTTGGCTGGGAAAATTAAAAACCATGCATATGCCAGTTGCCTCCCTGAAATAACACCTACTTGGTCCCACTGTGGGATAGAGAGCAAGATGCACAACACATGAGAAGCATATTGCAGCTAAAGGTATAATGTGGCAAAATAATGAAGATATGAGTGCTTGCTGCTGAAATAGATCCCTTTGTGTGAGCTGAGAAAAATGAACACTAAGACCACTATGGGATTGTTTTGTCACCTCTAGTGAATTTTGCATATAATTGTAATAGAATATGGCTCAGATTATACTTTTGTGATGGAGTAAGTACTCCAAGTTTACATTTAATCTGCATTGAACTAGCGTGTTATGAAAGTCACTGAATAGTATAGGAAATGTAAAGGACTTTCACAACACAATTGGATAAATACTTGTAAGGGTCGTTTTAGGGTAAGTCCATCACCCAAAAATTAATCAATATATAGGGAGTGGCACCCCACCTCAAAAATGGAGGTTCTGCCAAATAAAAAAAAACTTTGGAAACCTTTCTTGGCAACGTGTGAAGCTATTATAGGTATTAAGAATAAAATAATTATATTTAAAATTAATGGTGAGCATGTTACATTTGATGTCAATTATGTCATGAAACATCCTAGAGGTAGTGTATCCTATTTCTTTATTGATAAAATTGATGATTGTGTGCAAGAAACCATTTATGAGAATAAATTGTTAGATTCCCCAAATATAGAGAATGTAATGAAAAGTTGTGATGCAATTAATGATGATGATTCTTGTATTAAGGAAAATATAGAGGAAATGTGACGAGAATGAGCCATGTCCATGTCCATGTTGCCAAAGTCAACACATTATGGAGACTTGGACGATTTTGGAGAAGATCATAACAAGGCGTCAAACGTTAAATACTGAAAGATTCTGTCATGTTTGGGTATTCTTAACATATCTCTCTCAGTATAACTCCAAATTTTGTGCTTCAAGCGGCCCTAGAAATCTAAGAGATAGAGCTAAAACGTTTATGCTTTACGAGCCTACCAAGATGAATGACGTGATTCATGCAGATTACCGTCGCGAATTTCATGGACTACATTGAAGACCAAGATGGCGTGCTTGGACTTTATCACCTTGGATCACACCACTTTAAGTAAATAGGATTTATTTGCTTTGTAATAAATTAAGTCCATTAAACATTAATTTGGGCTTAATATTTTCATTAATAAGTAGTTAATTACTTGGTCCAATTATCTTGCATGATAATGGAAAGTAATTCTTTTAGAAAGTAATCTCCTACTTATTAGGAGGAAGGCTATTTTGTAGGAGCTTAAGCAAAGACGTGTTTTGCCTTTTAAAGGTTAAAATCGTGTCCTTGCCTATCTTTTTAGGAGTGTTCCTACATTTTAGGAGCTTCCTATCATTTAGGAAAGTAAGTTAGTTATTAGTTTCCTATTCTAATTTGGAAAGTTTCCTAAATTAGGATTGGTTAGTTAGTAAAGTTCAATTCAAAATTGACTTCTTCACTAGGGTTTTATTTTTCACATTTTTTTAGCCTATTTAGAGGCATGATTTGTACATTTTATTTCATATTTTGAATGAATTAAGAATTTTAGCTTTGCCAATTTCGTTAAGCACTTCGTGTTTACAAAACTTGAATTTTCAATTAAGTTAATTAAGCACTTCGTTAAGCACTTCCGCCGTTGTGTTTGTTCTTATTGTGTTTTTTCCGCAGCTCATCATTGTTCTTATTCGTGAATTTTATGCTAACAACGGTCCAAAGGTTGTCAGTATCGTGTGTACAGGATCCTAAGCCTCGACATCCGGATCAATTGGTATCAGAGCTCACGGTTGTTACATCAAAAATTCAGGTTATAAATTCGTTTGAGTCTTTCTTTATGTCAACATTTTTCTTACAGTTTTAGCGTCAATCTTGTGCTGCTGTTTGTTGCGTTTCTTTTGCTGATATCTTAGAGTCATCTTGCCGTGTTCTTTTGTGTTAAATTTTGTCTAATTTCAGTCATAATTGGTGTTGAAAAATTGTTTCAAACTTGTGCTGAAATTTCGTCAAAATAGTCCCACTCTTGCTTGCCGATTGATGTCAAATTGTGCTGCTGTTTTTCCCATTTTGTTGTGTTATTATTCTGCTGAAATTCTGCACGTTTTTGTGTTGAATTATGTGTTGGAAACCGCATACAAATTGCTTGCCTTAGTGCTGAAAAAAAATCGATATAATCTTCTTGTCAACTTTCGTCAAAAACCCTTGATTTTTAGGGTTAGGGTTTTGTTTCCAAATTCATAACTCTTTGTTGCTATCTGACTTGATCATTGTTGCTTCATTATTTTTAAGTCTATACTCCTGATTGTGTGACAATATATGTGCTGGAACATTGAGATTAAGACAACACAAAATTAAAAACCCTAAGTTGTCTTAAAAACCTAATTGTCCGAGAAATTAAAAAAAAAAGACGTAAAAAAAATGGCCGTGATATAAAAAAAAGACCAAGTAGAATACAACCCAAAGGCAATTGGTATAAATACAAAAAAAAAGGAGAGAAAATTCGGACAATTAAGAAACAAAGTTGTTTTCAAGAACTAAGTGTTCTTATTTGTTTCCTAAAAGCACACTCAAATTGAAATTGTCATATCTTATTCAATATAAATCGGAATAAGGTGGTTCAAGTTCCCATCTTCTTTTATTTTTGCCACTTTCTGACTTCGGTGGTTCTAGTAGCTTAATCAACTTATACCCCTACGTGATCTTAAAAACTCTTTATGGTCTCATACCTAATTTCACTCTATTTGATTTGTCTTAAGTTTTTCTTGATTGATTGAACTTATTAGTTGAGAATTGTTCCTTTAATCAAAGAATTGATAGGTCTAATATAGAATAGGTGATAAATTAAAAGAGAGTAGCTAGGGTATACAAGAGGAAAGCTACTTCTAAAGAGTGGTGTGTACCTACTCCCCAAAGTGAGAAACCCGTGAAGTATATTTTTTCTTGTATTTTCACTAATGTGTAGGTACAATGGAGGGTGGTGAACAAAAAGCCCTTCAAGTAGTTTCTTGTTTGACCCGACGTGTTCTTAACGCACAACCACATATTGATGATGATTTGATTCAACGTGAAAACATCTTTCACATACATTGCAAGGTTAAAGATAAAATTTGTACTGTGATCATTGATATTGCAAGTTGCGCAAATGTGGCAAGTGCTCTACTTGTCAAGAGGATGAATTTGACTTGCATGAAACATCCAAAGTCATACTGACTTCAATGGCTTAGTCAATCCGCCGATACCAGAGTGACAAGCGCAAATGTGGCAAGTGCTCTACTTGGGCTTAATATTTTCATTAATAAGTAGTTAATTACTTGGCCCAATTATCTTGCATGATAATGGAAAGTAATTCATTTAGAAAGTAATCTCCTACTTATTAGGAGGAAGGCTATTTTGTAGGAGCTTAAGAAAAAACGTGTTTTGCCTCTTAATGTCAAAACTGTGTCCTTGTCCTTCTTTTTAGGCGTGTTCCTACATTTTAGGAGCTTCCTATCTTTTAGGAAAGTTAGTTATTAGTTTCATATTCTAATTTGGAAAGTTTCCTAAATTGGGATTGGTTTGTTAGTGAAGTTCAATTCAAAATTGACTTCTTCACTAGGGTTTTATTTTTCACGATTTTTTAGCCTATTTAAAGACATGATTTGTACGGTTTTTTCATATTTTGAATGAATTAAGAATTTTAGCTTTGCTAATTTCATTAAGCACTTTGTATTTACAAACCTTGAATTTTCAATTAAGTTTAGTTGAAGTTCATTGACCCGCAAGCTTCTAGGTAAAACCTCTAGACGAGCCAACTCGTTCTTGATTTCAAGAACATCTCAAACCTTTTAGTTTAGTTTCATGATTTACGAGAGCTAGATTAATTGTTCGATATAGACATGGGGGTTTGGTTGGTTAATATCCAATCTTCTCGTCTTCCTTTGAATTCACTTCCGCCATTGTGTTTGTTCTTATTTTGTTTTTTCCGCAGCTCATCATTGTTATTGTTCGTGAATTTTATGCTAACAACGGTCCAAAGGTTGTGAGTATCGAGTGTCCAAGATCCTAAGCCTCGACATCTGCATCAAAATGGTGAAAATTTGTGTATTTAAGGAACATGATTATGAACTAACCTTAAAGAAAAATATACCCATTGCGGTGAGGTTTGATGAGAAATTATGCAGAGAAGAAAAGGCTCAACCGTCCATTCGGGTCCCACCTATTTTAGAATTGAAACCACTCCCACCACACCTCAAGTACACCTTCTTGGGTAACCATGACACTCTACCTGTGGTAATCTCTTCGACATTAGAAAAACATCAAGAAGAAAAATTGGTAGAAACCTTGAAAAAGTAAAAGGAAGTTATTGGATGGTTGGTTGCTGTGATAAAAGGAATAAGCCCCACAATTTGCATACAAGATACTACTAAAAAAGGGAGCAAAGCCTGTAAGTGATTGGTAGAGAAGATAGAACCAAATAAGGCAAGAAGTGGTACGAAAAGAGTGATTAAGCTGCTAGATTTTGGGATCATATTTGGCATCTTAGATAGTGAGTGGGTTAGCCACATGCAATGTGTGCCCAAGAAAAAAGGAATGACTTTGGTAAAAGGAGACAATGATGAACTCCTAGTAGCAAGGCTCGGGAGTGCATGGCATGGACTATCGGAAGTTGAATAAGGCCACCCGTAAGGATAACTTTCCCTTTTCATTTATGGATAACCTTCTAGACGTAATCGCAGACTACTTATTTTATTATTTCTTAGATGGGTATTTTGGATATATTCAAATTGTGATTGATCTAAAAGACCAAGAGAAGACTACATTCACAAGCCCATTAGGAACATTTGCATTTCAAAGGATGCATTTTGCTCTATGTAATGCCCTGGCTACTTTCAAAAGATGCATGACTGAAACTTTCCATGATGTGGTGGAGGAAATCATCAAAATTTTTATGGATGATTTTTCAGTCTTTGGGATGTTCTTCAAGCTCTGATTGGGATATTTTGAAAAAGTGTTACAAAGGTGCATCGCCAGCTACTTGTTGAACTGTTTCTTAGATGGGTATTTTTTATATATTCAAATTGTGATTGATCTAAAAGATCAGGAGAAGACTATATTCACGTGTCCATTTGGAACATTTTCATTTCAAAGAATGCCCTTTGGTCTCTGTAACACCATGGATACTTTCCAAATATGCATGAATGTAATTTTCCATCATACGGTGGAGGAAATCATCAAAATCTTTATGGATAATTTCTTAGTCTTTGGGATGTCCTTTGAGATTTGCCTTGAAAAAGTGTTACAAAGGTGCATTGAAACAAATTTAGTTCTTAACTGGGAAATATATCAGTTTATGGTTCAAGAAGGCATTATACTTGGACATAAGATTTCATCTAGAGTATTGGAGGTACACAAGACAAAAATTGAAGTGATCCTTCAATTACCTCCACCAAGAAACATCAAAGACATAAGGAGCTTCCTAGTGCATGCTAGATTTTATAGGAGATTCATCAAGGATTTTTCCAAGATAACAAAGCATTTATGTAGCTTGTTGAAGAAAAATGTCACTTTTGAGTTCAATGATGAATGCACAAAAGCCTTTGATACTCTTAAGAAAAATCTTGTAGAGACATCTATTATAGTCTCACCAAATTGGGATAACTTTGAATTAATGTGTGATATAAGTGACTATGCGGTAGGGGCTGTATTGGGACAAAGAAGAAATAAAGTGTTCCATACCATTTATTATGCAAGCAAAATAATGAATGAAGCTCAAGGGAATTACACGACAATAGAAAAGGGAATGCTTGCGGTGATTTTTGCTTTTGATAAATTCCAATCCCACTTACTAGTGTCTAAAATGATCGTATACACAGATCATACCACTCTCAAGTACTTGATGTCAAAAAAAGGCAAAACCAAGGCTCATTATATGGGTGTTGTTACAAGAGTTTGAAGTTGAGATAAGAGACAAAAAGGGGAGTGAAAATGTAGTAGCAGATCATCTCTCAAATTAGAGCAATGAGAGAATATGAAAGAATAGTTCAAACTTTGGATTCAAGAAAACTTCCCTGATGAGAAACTTTTAAGGGTTGAACCTACCAAGAAAGCTCCCTGGTATGCAGGCATTGCCAACTTTGTGGTTGCAAAGAGTATTCCCCCCAATCTATCTTTTTAACAATGGAAAAAGCTAAAGCATGCGGGTTTACATCTAACTTTTCAAGAAGTGGAGCTTTTTTACATATAGGGTTTGGACTTCATGGGACGATTTCCAACATCTTATGGAAATGCATACATCGTGTAGCAATGGATTATTTGTCTAAATGGGTAAAGGTTGTGGCATTGCCAAACAATGACGGAAAAAGTGTGACCAAATTCTTGAGGAATAATATATTCACATGTTTTGGCATTCTCAGGGCCAGAGTGAGTGATGGTGAAACCCTTTTTTATTACAAAACATTTGAAGTTTTGTTTAGGAAATATAGAGTAAGGCACAAGGTTTCCACAACTTATCACCCACAAGCCAACGGACAAGATGAAATTTTAAACAAGGAAATCAAAAAAAATCTTTGAGAAGGTGATTGGAACAACAAGAAAGGATTGGGCAGCAAAGTTAGATAAAGCGCTATGGGCATATAGGACAGCTTTCAAAACACCAGTTGGTGTATCCCCATTTTGGCTAGTATATGGTTAAACATGTCACTTACTTCTAGGATTAGAATATAGGCCTTTTGGGCAATCCAAACATTATATTGAATATGGATGAAAGAACTTCATGAGAAAATCTCAAGCTTAACGAGTTGGAGGAATTTAGAATGGAAGCTTATAAGAATGTGACAATTTACTAGGAAAAGGTAAAAAGGTGGCACAATAAGGCAATTTTTCCCAAATAATTCCATGAAGGCCAACAAGTGCTACAATATGAGTCAAGGATAAGATTGTTCCCTGGGTAATTGAAGTCAAGATGGAAGGAAACCTTTCTGGTGAAGAAGGTTTTCCCTTATGGAATACTAGAAATTTGTCAAGAGCCTGGTGGAAAAGCCTGGAAAGTTAATGGACATAAACTTAAGCCATTCATATCAGGAAGAGAGCAAGATGAGGAATCACCAAAGAAGTTAAGGTTTGTGCTCAAGATAGTGTCCAAATGCAAGAATTGATGGTTTGTGTTTAGTTTAGTTCTTTTAATTTTCAAGAATTGTGTTTAGGTTTGAAACCTCATTTATTGTTTTAAGTTGTTCATTATGAACTGATTATAAATATATGTAATGTATTTGTTTTAATGACTCCTTGGCTTAATGATATGTCTAATCATGTAAAAGTGAACTAATGTGGTTAAGTGGATTGATATGCCCGTAATAAAATTTGGTTTTAACTAAATATTTAAGGAAGAACTCATTACCAAATAGTGATTATGGACTCTAGATGTGGAAAGTTTAAAACCTTAACAAGCCTTGTTCATAAGTACATATGAGGAATTTATGGGAATAGTATGGCTCTGGAATAAATGAATCTTAATTTTTTGAAAATCATAATGAATAAAAGTGACACTTTGACTTGATAAATCCTTGAAGGCTAGTCCAAACTAACCAACATCACAAGAGAGGATATGGGCATAAAGTTTTTGTACTACTTTTTCTTTTATTAGTCTCAGGCTTGAACTTTCTAGCTTGGAAAATGCCAATCCTCTATGAGTTTCCTCCTAGATAGGTAATGTGAAAAGGAGAACTCATATGATGATGCATGAAAAAAAGTCATAAAACCAAGGCTAGTTTAACGAATAAATCGGGTACTAAAAGGAAATTGTGACACTTGGTGATGTAAAATTCCATCAAGATGTGACACTTTGAGAAAAGAATGAATAAAAGTCCAATGGATCTTGAATTGATGTGAAAAGGTGCATGACTATAGTACAAGTGAATATGAAGAAGACACGCTTACTTTACTTAATTCTATTAGGTTTCATTGAATACATGAGCTACACTTGCACTATAAATACCTAATTGCACACTACCAATATAAGGAAGGTTAATGCTTTGAATGAGTATTACTAGTTTCATGATTAATATAAAGTATTTGGTGATTCCTTTTCATTCAAAGGTTTGATGAATAAGGGGCGCTAAATTCATTAACTATATGAAAAGCACTTCAAAGTGATTTGCATATTCTTGTGCCTTAGAGTCATTAAAATGTTAAGTGTTTGTGTTCCTTTTATTTTTTTAATTTTCTTTTACTTTTTTATTTGAGGACAAGCAAACCTTTAATTGTGAGGGGGTGTAGTGTCCATCTTAAACTACCTCTCATCTCTATTTTCTTAGGAATGTTTCTTCATTTTAAGTGTTTTTATGATACTTAAGTGCTCTTTGTGCTTAATTGTAGAATTTACAAGGTGGAGAACTTAAAGCGGTAAAAAGGCTTATTTGGAGGCTATTTTGAACAAAAGTCAACAAAGTCAATAAGAAGTTAACCAGTCAAAGAAGTGTCTACAAGGCAAACAAGATAAACCCTAAACCCTAGGGTATGACCCTTAGGGTTTGAACTCGGTTTGTGCACAATTCATGTTGGAGATGAAATTTGGCCAAGTTAATGCACTCTTTGGGAGGTACGGTCAAGAGTTGAGTAAAGACTTAGCATGATATTAGCTTGTTTTTGCCTGAGGATGACCACCTTAGCACCACACCGTCTAGGTCAAGGCACATATCCAAAGCCTAAGTTGTAAGAACTTTGGGCCAACCTTTAGCATACATGCACCAAAACCTAGTCTCTTCAGATGTCCAAGGCCAACACCAAAGCACATAGCCAATGTCTTGGCCTAAAATCTAGCACTAGCACTAGCATACCACACATGCACCAACATAGTACATTTAGGCACAAACCCTAGGACCAACCCAAAATGCCTAGCGTATAGGTTTTTTTCGAACCTTAGAGCACCTTAGGAAACAACTAACCCATAGAACCCAAACAAGGACACACCAAACACACACAACACACAAAACAAGTACACACACACACGCGCGTGCTCACATAAGTCATTTCTATCGTGGCATTCAGAAATACACATAGGACTTACATTTTTAGTTCTCTGTTCTCACATTTCACTATTCTCTCTCAATTTCATGCATATCTTTGCCTTGGCATGATTTCCATGGCAAAGATACACTATGATTCTTTTATTTTCTCTTCAAACTTCATTTCTTCACAATCTTAGGCTAGTTTTGTTGTGGTAATCATACCATGGCAATAATACACTAGAACATCACTTTGCAGACACCTCACTCTAGATTTTACTTAGTTTTAGGACATTTTGTGTACACTTCAGCCGTGGCAATTGTGCCACGGTAGAAATACAGATAAAACACACTCATTTCACTCTCCATTCACATAACACACACATCACACCATGGTAGAAATACACTATACTCACACACACACACTTTCTTTTCTTGCATTTAGATTTAGCTTTCATGCATTGTTTTGCCTTGGCATGATTGCCATGCTATAAATACTCTATATTTGCTAATTTCACATATTTTATTTTGTGTAAATATTGTGTGTGTTAGGTGTTAGCCCATGTAGAACTTATCTCTCTACTTCTAGGTACTTAGAATCTCTCTAAGAAACCTATCTCAAGGCTTAACCTTCCAAACCTTTATAGAACCTTTAGAACCAATCCTTAGGACTTAGAACCCAACTCTAGGCTTGAAGTAGAACACCTTAGAACCCCCTAGGCCATCATTTTTATGGCATGACTGTGGGGCACCTAGGCGCAAAATAGGGAAAAGGAGTCGCCTAGGCACTTGCTCAGAATTGTGCATCACCTAGGCAGTCTACCTAGGCGAGAACTCAAATCACAGTCTTGTATTCTTAGCATAACCATTTCATATCGAATCTGATTTTTATGATTCAAGCTTCTATAGAAAGGTAAGATAAATATCTGTAACTATAATGTTTTAGGTAGTTCAAAATTCAAAGTTTAAGGTTGTCAACTATGGATATGAAAGCGAACCTCGAGAAAATAAGCTCAAAGTTGATCAAAGAAGTCCAACTTCACTTTTTGGGGTGATTGATCATGATTTGCAGCATGACGAAAGGTCCAGAATAGAATATAAATAAGGAACTTGCACAAACAAGAAAGACAAGCACTTGAACATCTAACCACAATGGTTTCTAGAACACAATAACAAAAATCATAAAAGAGGACTTATGTGTCCTTCCTTGGAAACTCTTGAATCATGTGGTTACACCCTATTTAAATAGAAAATAATATCACAAAATCTTTGCCAAGGGTTTACAGAACAATATTTTGTAGCATCACATACATATTCATAGTTATATAGAGCACATAACATTTATATAGCAAAAATAGTACAATTTCAGCTTTCAAAACATAGAACTTGTAAAACTACTTGGACAAATTAAAACGTTTTTCATAGGAAAACCCTCACCTTGAAAGGCATGTTTTAAGAAATTTTTTGATGCTGGAAACATGAGCTAAGACCTCCCAAAACCATTGCAAAACCATAGTTCAAACATTCCTTCTTCACACTTAGGTTTTCTCCCACTTTTCTTCCTTTTAGTTCCTAGTTTTCTTGCTCTTTGGTGCTTGTTTCTTAAAATGTTTTTCTGCAGCGATTTTAACCCTCAAATAGGGTATTTTTAGAGCCTTATTCATCCTTAACAACAATACAAAAACCCTTCATTGCCTGCCAACCAAGACACTTGTTCAAGCCTTAAGTTAGCCATTTTTCACTTAGGTTTTGTCTCACCATTTTGTGCCCTTGAGTCACCCGCTTACTTGGAATTTTTCAGCCAAGACAATCTGTCAAAAACTCATCCAAAACTAACCCTAAAAATCAATGATAAAATACCACAATGAGGCCTTGCAGGAGCCAATCCAAGGTTGCCATTTTTCAATCCATGATTTACTAACTTCTAGCCCAATGGTTTTGCTACGCTTGTCTTGCTTAATTGTTTTGTATTTGTCACTTACCCTGATATAATTTTTGTCCTTAAACAACTTATAATATCTAGAAACAATGATCATGATGGTTTTGCAAGAAACTAATCAAGATATATCACAAAAACCTAACTTACATAAGCCTTAAGGTTGTAATTGCTTTTATCCCTTCTTGGCTAAGTTATCTTACTAGTTTATCACTTTATCCACCTTATCCAGCAATCATTTCGTCCCATAACAACCTATAGCCATCAAAGTACAATGCCAATGATGTTAAGGCAAAGAACCAACCAAAAACCTTCAAAACCCTAGCTTACATAACCTAAGTTATCATTACCTTTGTCTTTTCCAACCTTAGTCCTAATTGGTTAGAATTGGATGTGGTAGGGCTACTCTTGTATGGTTCGTTACAGCTGTAAACTCACTTATTGGATAACTAGAAAGTGATTACCTTAAGTGGTCAAGTTGAACTAATCAAAATCCCAAAAAGTGTTTGCTTACTTTTTTACCTAATTTACCCTAAGGTAAATTTGTATAATTTTCACCATGATGTTTCACCAATGGTGAAAATGATTTGACAACCTCCTACATTGCTTCTTTATTGACCATTTATAATAATCTTACATCTTAGAGCCCTTAAATAATAATACTAATCTATGGTATAGGCAAACAAGTTTGAAAACCTAACCTTCACCTTAAAGAGTAATGCTTTTTGCCTAGGCACTCTATCAGTGGTACACGTCGCCTAGGTGATCCGTCTAGGTGACAGTTCAGAGTTGGGCATTGCCCAGGTGGTCCTCTAGACGAGCACTCAGAACTTTTGGCCTTTTCGACCTTAGCTACCTTTTTTTAAGGTCTTATTGAACTTAACTTGGGGTCTATCAAAACATGAAAATGTAATCTCATTTCAAAAATTATAATCATATGGTACCTCACAACCTTAATTCCGACCAACCAACCTATTATTCAACATATGGGGTTTAGGGTTTTCACACCCTTCCCTCCTTACAAGAAATGCGTCCTCACAATTCAATCTTGGTTGGGGTCTTAGGTTATTTATCTTAACGGTACTTTTGATCGCTCATGTTTACCCTTAGTATTTCTATGGCAACATCATTTGGAGGAATATCTCCTTAAATGACCTTTCCATTTTAGTTAAGTACACTAGTAGCACTTTCTTTTATGCAAGTTGAACTAATTAACATCAAGTACTAACCTATTTAGATTTCCATTTAGTTATCTCTTCAAGAAGTTCAGTTTTATCTTCAAATCATATTGTCTCATTTTTCATGTTTTTATCCACACATATTATTACTTACGTCTATTGCTTGTGAGGATATCTTTTCTCAATTTTATCTCCTTTAAGTTTCCTCTTCTATCTTTCTCCAATACCATCCAAAGAATAAGGTATTTCATACCATGTCTAGGTAGTTGGGATCATATTCTTAATCTTATTGAAAAGAGTTTCTCTAAGCACATATATAGCTCTTTATTGGTATAATGTCTTTAACTTATATTTGTCATTAGATCATTGCACTTACTTGTAACCTCAATCATCCAACAATGATTTTTCCCAATGTTCAACTTAATTTAACTAAATTTCCTTTATATCTCACTTCAATGACATTAAAATTTAATAGTCTTCCTTAAAATTTACCTTATCCCAAAATTAAGTTACATCTCACTCCCGATGATATTGATATCATTTCTCTTAATAATTCTTGATTCTAATGTTTCTTTCCAACTATTTCATGGAATCCAATCTTATTTGGTTTGTAAAAACTATGATCCTTCAAATACTATTATAACCTTGCTAAATGTAGTATCGTTATCACAAGTTTAAGGAAGGATTAAAGTTTAGGGTACAAAACTAAGGTATGTGTGACACTTTTCTCTAGGGTTGCAAATGTATGATAAATTTGCTACCTTAAGCATATGTAAACTCATATCAAAACATTGAGGTTCTAATATGTTTTTGTATAAGGTTACCTCGTTAGGATTTCTAAGCTAATTTCAAGGACTCTGGCAAGAGAAAACAAGGTAATCTCCATTATACACTATAGAAAGGTTCAAAATCTAAAAAGAAAGATCATGAGATCTAAGAAGTCATAACAAAGTAGAGTCATGAGGTTTTCGAAACTAAAGGGCTTTTCAAGTTAATCCCACTATGTTGATAAAGGGGTTTGGATCCTTACAAATGAAGAAATTTAATGCTTAAGACATGAAGAGACAAATGCAGTAAGTGAAATTTAGGAAACTTTACAAGGAGGCTCAAAATATATTTGAAGTGGTTGTGTCATGACAAGGGAAGTCCTTGTCAATGAGATCTCAATCAAAACTTATAAAGTTATATACGAAAACTAAGGCTCAGAAAAGAATCAATATAAACCCTGCTCTTAAATTCAAAGAAGATAAAGGTCAACTAAGGGCTTTTAAGGTCATGCCAAGCATGTAATACTTCAAAAGTTTGAAATGTTAATGCCAATTCATGTTTCAAGCAAAAGAAACAAGTTGAAACATGTATGAAGTCGAAAGTTCAAGGAATGGAGGTAAAATAGCTTTTGCCATCGTATGGCATTACATTGCTAGGAAAATAATGGAAGGTAAATTTAGCACGTTACTTTGCTGTCATGCCACTAAACAATAGAGAATGTAGCAAACAAAAATCTTACAATTTTGGCACAATGTCGTAACATTAAAGAAGAAATAGATAGCGTGATAGGTTCATCATTGTGATATAAAGTCATGATGTTGCATGATAACTTACACTCTCATAAGAGATTTGGTTTAGCTATTTCAAAATTTTATAGAAATCAAAGAGAGATTGCTAAATCTTTTGTGTTTTTTGCTTTGGGAGATGAAATGAAGAACATGAGAGAAATAATCCTTGAATAGGATAGAACATCAAAAAGAAGGAAAAGGCCAAGTATAAGATTCTACCATAAATAGTTCCATTGAATATATCTTTGGAAGTAAATTTGCAAATGGGATGAAACAAAAACTATATGAAACTAGGTTCTATATACAAATATTTGTATATTTTATGAAAATATGGATTTTGAGTAGAAAAGGTTCAAATTCCAGTTCCAAGTTACAACATGAGCATTAAAATACAATACTGCCATGTTGGATTAATTGGATTATAACTTTGCAATAAAATATCCAAATGGAGTGAATCAAAAACCAGAAGAGACTAGAATCAGAATGAAATATTTCATAATCTTTGAGAATTCTGAAATTATTTATGGAAGAGGTTCAAAAAGAGATTCATATGAAGTAATTGGTTCCCTATTAAAATTTAGGTTTTAAAGTCTAACTAGGATATTGGGTATTTGTTCCTTATTCTCAACGTTTTTGTCAAACTTCCTGAATAACATGTTTGAATCCTAGTGAGGAGCATCCTAAGACAGTAGGTACATATATGGTAGACCTTTTTAGGACATTATTGGTCTACTAACTAGGTCTAGGATCAAGCATATGTATGAAATCTCAAAACCTTTGGTCGTGGCCATGCTTAATCGAGAGGTTTCTTAGGAATCCCTAGTAGGGATACCAACTTTGTCATGTGTTTAAAGGTGTTTCAGGGTATTCAAGATGATTGTCTGAAGATATTTGGAGGTTTTGAGAAGCAAATTCAAGGAGATGGTAAATTTAACATGAGTGAGGAAGAAGATGGAGAGCAAAGAAGAAGCTAAGCATCAAATCATGCCATACTTTCTTCCACTACATGTATCTTGGTAAGGAAAATTCCAAATTGTATTAGACATGAATGGTACGAATCCAGATTCAATAAAAAAAATATTTATGTTTTAGTCAAGTTTGGGTTTAGAACCAAAAGTTTTAAAAAATTTACATCAAGTTCATGCATGAGGGATCAAATGTAGAACTGCCAGGTTTGCGTAAATTGATTATAACTTGGAAATAAAGTGTCCAAATTAGGTGAAACAAAAACCAGGGGATTCAAGAAACATAATGCTAACCTCTTAGGTTTTGGGTATTTCCAAAATCAGTAAGGAAATGGCTCAAAAGCAGGGTGTAATGATGACATTTGGCCTGAGGTCACGTATAAACAACCAAAAATAACTTTAGCAACCTCGAAGTTATCATATATCAAAGGCTGCGAGCGTAAGTATTACATCCTTAATATGTGAAACTACCATAATTTCACATAACACATCTAGGTATGTGGTACTTAGGGCAAAGTTTTGGTAATATTACCAAACCTTTCTAAAAAATAACACAAAACAAGGATTCTAAGTGCCTAGGGTTTAAACCCGACGTAACGATCCTGCACATGTTCTAAGCATACATTCTATATAATCTTCCAAATATCAAGGGTATAACTTTTTTTTAAGAAAAAGTCATTCTTATATATGTAGTGAGCAAAATACAATGTTGGATATACCCAAACGCATTGTTACAGAAGAAAGCGATAAACCATGGTGTACTACTCCATTACATGAGTCATAAGTAAATGGTGAGATGCACTAAGAAAACTTCTATCTAGAGCTTTCTAGAGTATGATTTTCTAGGTCCCGTCCTATTCAATATTTCTGTGAAATATCTCTATTTGAACCCATCCAAGTACATGATTGCTTACCTTTGTTTTGACCATTAACATCCAAATTAGATGATGTAGCTCGCCAATTGTTTCTAATATGACAATCAAGAAAATGTTCTTGACTGAGCCCTTTCACCGATACACGTCATAAAACCAACAGGTGGAAGTACCACCTTATCTCACAAGCACATGATTCCATAAGCAAGATTCAGTTCTAGGATTCCCATATCTAACCACATATGAATCTATACTCAAAGTCACCAAGTTAGAGCATAAGCACAATCTAGAAATTCACCAATCTGACCACATATGAGGCAGCATGTTGTCATTCAATTCAACGCCAAGCCTTGTTAATCAGAGTTTAAGCCAGTAAAATGTCGTAATGCCAAGTACATGTAAACAGATTGCCATTCCAAAGATAAGGATTCAGCAAAATGCATTCAGTTAAAGGATCACACAAATTCGCCCACAAACAAGCAAGAGCAGAGAGTCCACTTTCAACATTAAGTTCCAAAATTCCTCATGAATTCCACTTCAATCAGGGGAGCTCTCGACATCTCAGCACCTCCAATCATGCTAACCACCAGTGTGGTACTTTTCGGAAGAAGTAAATGTAAGCCTGAGCCTCAATTTTGTGCAGCTGCTTCCTGCTGCTTCCAGCTGGCTAGACAGCAAATCTTGTTCATCAGAATGTCCGCGTTCCAAGCTACAAAAACAGTATCCAAGATACAACAATCCATAGCACATGAAAGCAGGGCCCCAGAATTTGGGTAACCGACGTCCACAGTTAAAAGCTTCAGTAAGAGAAAGTAAAAATTCCATGAACAAATTGTAGTGAACTTCCATGAAAAGCTCAATGAAAAATATAAAGTCTGGTGAGGCATAGCCCAGCCTTGGTCCGCTGATCAAAGGGGAGAGCAAAGTGAAGATGTCGATGAGGAACATCCTTGGAGGGCTCGGGTCTTCGTCGAGTCCGTTGAGGAAACAAGTGAGCAATAGGAGGTTGATGTTCTGAGCTTCTTCTGTCGCCACAAGGGAGAGCTCGGTGAAGATCTCGATGAGGATAGTCCTTGGAGAGCTCGGATCTTTGTGGAATCCATTGAAGAAGCGGGTGAACAATAATTTAAGTTGAAGATCAGAGATTGAAGCTTCCTCTTTGTTCGGCTGGTTCATCCAAAGCAGCCTTTTCGTTCGGTCCAGCCGGGTTGAAGTTAGATCTATGGAGATTCGGAAATCGATGACGTCTCGCGACGGCCAATGGGTTCGGAATCGGTTAGCTTAATGTCATGTACTCCTTATTATTATTGGTATTTTCTCCTTGCAAACAACAGATTTTATGTAACTTGAAATCAAATATTAAAGTTCATAACGAAGATTATCCCTAACTTGAACATGTAGTCCTCTGATACCACTTGTGGTGCCCCGCACCCCCATCCCATGGCAGGAACTGGAGCACTGGATGTGCCACTCGAAATTTCAACTAATATTTTTTCTTTTCCATCAATATCCAAAAATTGCACAATATGTTGAAGTTACTAAAACCATAAATGCTTTTCATATATACACATAATATATCCAAGGAATAAACAAGAGGCACTATCTCTTACATGAATTGTTCTTGCTATTCTCTTAGCTATGGACACAAAATCCATCTGCTTCAAACGAGCTAATCTTTGCCTGATGATTCTTTGAGCATCTTTAAAATACTCTGAAAATCATTTCGTAATAGGGTGAGCTCAAAGCTTAGTGAGAGGGACTAGGAGTCTATTTTGAAAAACCTTTTGAAAACTATCAAATAAGTTTCACATACTATCACATGATAGAGCTCATTCACATATTCGAGTTCAAGTACACATTACTGAGCTCTGGACATTCGAGCCGTCTAATACCAACAATAAAACTCCTGATACGCTAGCGACTTGAAGCTACCTCAGCACTCCAAACACAATAAATAATGGCTCCGCATGCCTTGGTAACCCCAGGCAATCACCACACACTTATGCGCAAGATCCAATCTTCTTCAGGATTAGAACCTCCCTAATCCTTTAAGAGAGCTTGAATATTACTATGGTTAGAAAAGTAATCTTCGGCCCGTGCCGTCTTGACTAGTCTTACTACCATAGTAACTAGGGCCCAATTACAATCATGAAAGTGCCATAAGGTACATAATCACAAATAACATTTTTGGACGTATAGTCCCATATTCACATAATCGCATTTCTCACATAACACATTTTCACTTATTTTCCAAGAAAATATCATTAGGAACTTTGGGAATATTGTTCCATGTGTTCCCATACACACTTGTCACACATTCATCCTAATGTCATAAAAATTGCCTAGCATAAACTTCCATATGGGGAAAGATGTTTCAAGTGCTTGGTGGCATGGAAAAACACTTTGAATAGGGCTATTATTGAATAGCTAGAGCCATGTCAAGACAACAGAGTATACTAATTATCCCATGCAAGGTCATAGAGGACTCTTGATAAGAGTGAGAGTTAAAGGAGCTAATAAAGGATCTCAAGGCTTGGTCAAGCACGCCTAGAAATAGCTTGACTCACAAGGTTTCATGGTGTTTCCCTAGGGTTAACTAATGGTTTGGAAGTGATCCAAGCTTCTTATGAAAGCTTGAAATGCACTATAAACCATAGTACACTACAAGGAACTCAAAGTGAGAAGAAAAGTTGTTAAAGGAATGTCTAAGAAAAGCTAAACTTTGAAAGTTCGTCTAGAAGGGGTTACCAAGGCCATGAAGAAATCAACTAAGAAAACCTAAAATTTAAATTTCCTCATAAGCGGGTCTTCTAGGCATAGGACAGGGTAAAGGAGTAGTCGCCTAGGCACGCTTGCTCAGAATTGTGTATCGTCTAGGCAAGAACTCAAAGCGCAGTCTTGTATTAAGAGCATAATGTTTTCATGTAGAATCCAATTTTGATGATTCAAGTTGCTATAGAAAGCTAAGAGAAATATCTACAACTTTAATGTTTTAGGTAGTCCGAAATTCGATTCAAGGTGGTCAAATATGGCTATGAAAGAGAACCTTGAGAAAATAAGCTCAATGTTGATAAAAGAAGTCCAACTTCACTTTGTACAATCTTTTTTAGGGCAATTGACCATGATTTGCAGCATGCCAGAAGGTCTAGAACCGAATATAAATAAGGAATTTGAACAAACAAGAAAGCCAAACACTTGAACATCTAACCACAGATGTTTCTAGAATACAATAACAAAAATCATAAAAGAGGACTTGTGTGTCCTTCCTTGGGAACTCTTGAAACATGGGGTTACACCCTATTTAAATAGCAAATAATCTAAAACAACCTTTGCCAAGTGTTTAAAGTACAATATCTAGTAGCATCACATACATATTCACAAATATATAGAGCACAAAACATTTACATAGAAAAAATAGTACAATTTCAGCTTTCAAAACATAAAACTTGTAAAACTACTTGGACTAATTAAATCGTTTTGCACAAGCAAACCCTCACCTTGAAAGGCATGTTTAAAGACATATTTTGATGCTGGAATCATGAGCTATGATCTCCCAAAATCCTTGCAAAACCACAGCTCAAACACTCCCTCTTCTTATTTTGGTTTTCTCCCACTTTTCTTCTTTTTAGCTCTTAGTTTTCTTGCTCTTTGGTGCTTGTTTCTTAAAACATTTTTCTGCAGAGCTTTTAACCCTCAAATAGGGTATTTGAAGACCTTAATAATCCTTAAAAACAAAAAAAAATCCTTCATTGGATGCAAACCAAGACACTTGTTCAAGCCTTAACTTAGCCACTTGCCACTTTTTACTCAGGTATTGACTCACCATTTTGTGCCCTTGAGTCACCTACTTACTTGGTGTTTTTCAGCCAAGAATATCTGGATAAAACCCATCCAAAACTAACCCTAATAACAATGACAAAATGCCACAATGAGGCCTTGCAAGAGCCAATCCAAGGTTGCCATTTTGCACTCCATGATTTACTAACTTCTACCCCAATTGTTTTGCTACACTTGTCTTGCTTAATTGGTTTGTATCTGTCACTTAGTATAACATACGTTTGGTCCTTAAACAACTTATAATATCCAAGAACAATGATCATGATGGTTTTGCAAGAAACTAATCAAGCTAAATTACAAAAACCTAACTTACAAAAGCCTTAAGGTTGTAATTGCTTTTATCCCTTCTCCGCTAAGTTATCTTACTAGTTTGTCACTTTATTGATAAGCTAAAGTCGTGTGCCTCAATTTTATCCCTAAACTAATGTAGTAGCAATGAGTAGGGTATTGTATCCACAGGGAAGGGGGTGATTTCTTAAACTCACGTAATGTTGCTCAAATTGTGTTGCCAAATATTCAATATCAAGAATCAATAAAAGTACTATCAAAACCAAGAAAATAAGGAACAAGTCAAATGCAAGAAAAACAGTAGGTAGGTAACAAGATATGAGGTAGATGTCCTAGAGTTTAAGATCCAGACAACTGTGAATTAAACACGATCGCTATGCATTTGACCCCATTCAGATCAGGTTAGGAGGAGACAAGTGTTGCCTAGGACGCTAATGAACTCTCAGCATGTCGAACGCAAAGTTCTCTATACTCCCTAACATCCTACTTTTCCCATGGCGAGGCCTAAGCAGAATGAATGAACACCGCAACGTCTCGACTTCCAAACACTAGCTAATCAATATACAAAACCTTAAGTCTCCCATGGCGAGGCCCGACCAAAGTGTCTAGACTCAAGTTAGTATCATAGAATCATCCTTCACTTGGTTCTAATGACTCAACGACCTCCGATTGGCATGGCGAACACATCTCGGATCATGAACACAGCCAAACAATCGAAGAAACTCCATAGTCATACAATCGGTCCTCAATTCATACAATTTCCACTGTTATTGGTAAATCGAGCATCGACCTAGCATGGCGACCACAATCTAGGTTCAATTCACTCAATTCAAGTTTAGTTGTTATGAATCTTCACAAATTCAAGTAGTTAAAAAAACATGTATGAACTCTCTCGTAAAGATTAGGTCAATTGCATAGCATTCAATGGTTCAATTACACAATTGTCTGGTGAAAACCCTAGGACATCATCAAATTAGTCACAAGACTCCATTTCCAATTCTCTATCAACAGTTCACAATGTGAAGCAATTCATTATCATTAAATCAGAAGAGTTTACCAAATAAAATGCCTCGAATGCTCACAATTCACAATTGAATTGCGAAAATCCTCCTCAATTGAGTAACATCTTACAATGATCGGAACAATTTATCGATCGGAATCGAAAATCGAAGTGAAAATAGAAGAGAGAGAAAGTCTAGAGAGAGAAAAATCCCGCTATCAAAATCAAAAGTTCGGTTCTATATTCTAGAATGATCCCGCAAAAAACAATTGTTAAATTTGTTAAATAATCCTCTATATATAGAGATTACAAGACGTAAATAATACGCAAACGTAAAATGACTAAAATATTACAAAAATACCACTATGAATGTCATCAAGTTCAACGCTTGCTTTTGCACATGTCCAATCACGCTTTGAGCCTTGGTCACGACGCCTTCATCTCCAGCAACACGCCCTTGAGCCTGGACCATCCACGCCTTCACAAACCTGCACACAAGAGAGCACGTTAAACACTTAGCCAAAATTTTTGCACTTGGAACATTGGATTACAATAGCGATGCATCGCAAGCCAAACTCATGTGAATCTTGCGATGCATCGCAAGCCAACATTTTACACGCCTGCAATGCATCGCAAGCCACTTTCCATACATGCCTGCGATGCATCGCAAGCTAATTTTCACATTCTTGTGCATACATGTTAATGTTCTTATGCATATCATGTTCAAATATTTCCATGAGTGATGAATTATGCTAAAAAACTGGACACAAGAATAGAACACCCAAAGTGATTGCTAAGAATAGTGCGCGGGATGAGCTGTATAATGCATTGAGTGTGCAAGAGTGTTGTTGTGACGTGCCTGAGTGTGTGCATGAAGTACTGTGATGTGTAACAAATAATGCATGTAATGTGCTGTGAAGTGCATGAAATGTGAGCATGAAGTGCACAACTGGTGTGCAAGTATGCAGCAAGAGTTGTGCACAAGTGTGCAAATGGTGGTGCTGTGACTTGCCCATGTGCATGTTGTTATGTGCATGAGTGAATGCATGTGTGCGCATGATTGTGTAGCTAATGTGCAGCAAGTGTAGTGTTGTGTAGTGCATATGGTGTGCATGAAGTGTACAACAACTAGTGCGTGTAGTGTGCTGTGAAGTGCATGTGGTGTGCAAGAGTATACAGTAGCTGTGTGTATGCATGTGCACAAATGTGTAGCAAGTGTGTGCAAGCATGTGCTCAAGTGTGTAGCAAGAGTGTGCATAAGTTGTGCATGAGTTGTGCAAGTGGTACTAGTATGTGCTGAAGTTGTGTGCTGTGTTGTGCATGTGTGTGCACAAGTGTTGCTGTGAAGTGCCTATATGTGTGCACAAGTGATGCTGTGAAAATATATGCATGCATTTGGGCATCACTTGTACAAGGTTAGCAACAAAATGTTTGCATGAAATTAAGCTCAACAATGCAAGGAAAACACAAGCGAAGAATCTTGGAACTTTTTACCTCTCAAATTCTGAACACTTACAAACCGTCACCTTGAAACCCAATTCTGGCCCTGATTCATTGTGAATTTGGGAAACACTAAAACATAAACGTTGTAGTCCCAGATCTTAGCTTTCTACAGCTTTTGGAATCACCCAAATCAGAGCTAGGATGAGAGCGTTATGGCCAAAATACTGAAGTGTGGCGAGAAGAAGATTTTCATGGCGAAGCATCGCAAGCCCACTTTTTCACAATGCTTACGAGGCCTCGCAAACCAATTTCTCACAAGCCTGCGAGACCTCGCAGGCTATTTTCATGCAAGCTTGCGAGGTCTCGTAGGCCAATTTCTCACAAGCCTGCGAGGTCTCGCAGGCCATTTCCTTCAGCTCAACTTTCTACTTCTATACAGTATTCGTGTGTCTTTGGCTCTGAAATGGACGTCGTGGTAAACATAAAAGTTTTAAATCTTTCTCTTGACTTTCCATTGGTTTAAGAATCAGCATCATTGGATATTTGGAGCTCAAGTTATATCCATTCTACCAAACTGTGGCAATGATCCCAATAATGGAAACCCAGGAAGTAGCAATCATAAAGAAGCCCCCGTTTCTTATACTTGCGCATAGAATTAGAAGAAAGTTAAAACATAAGAAATGGAGTACACTCAAAGGGCTTTCCAGAACATCCAAGATCTCCTAATTTGGACTAGTATTGAGAGATTTTCGCTCAAAACAAGTTACACAACCAGTTCTGCCCATAAACCAAATGAAGCAAGATAGGCATGTTTAAGTTTTCCTCAAATTCTTCAAACATCATTTAAGCTCTTCGTAACTATATTCTTGATTATTACTTCAAATACACATTTGGCTCATTTGATCAACATTTTTGGAATTTTTCTTCATTTTAGCACTTACAAGTTGCAAACCACAAAAAATGCACATAATAGCACAAAACACCACACAATTGCACTAAGAACAAGGCAAAAGCTAAGTGATATAATACATATAAGTTGGTATAAAACCAATTCATCAATTTCCCCCACACTTGAACTCTTTCTTGCCCTCAAGGAAAACTAACACTTCATTCCTGTTAATCCCCTTTTGCACTAAACCTTGCTCCCTTGTCCAACATGTTCTTGTCTGAGTTCATCAAAAAAGTTTCACACACAGAAAACTTCGCAAAAGTTATTGACTCCAAACTTTCTAATTTCAGCACAAATTATCAACCAGGGCACGATGAATAAAGACCAAAATGTCATGCGTGCAAGTGTGTTCTGAGGAACACTTGTCCACCTATCCTTTCCGCATGCATTCCCCCATTGTTTCAAAAACATCTCAATGCACACCAGTCACCTTATCCACATACAAGAACTCCTAACACACAAGATCAATGGTCGCACATTGGTGCTTCTATTGATTAATAACTTAATACATTTCCTTTCTGCACTTTGGTGCATTCATCTATCACACGCATTGGTGTTTTAGCCTGGGTCTTATGGCTCTTTTTTCCCACTTTCCGCCTGGGTTTTATGGCTATTTTTTCCAATTAAGCTTGCCAAGGGTATTTCGGCTTTTCATTCCCAATTGCCAAAGGCTTTTTCTTCATATCCTTTCTTGTGAGACTAAAAGTTCCTAGATTTCTTTAAAGGACTATGTATGCAAGAGCATCCAAAACACCGAAGTCATGCATGTCAACAAGAACAACTCTGACAAGATTTCTCCTATGTCAAGGTGTGATTGTTTGCATGGCATATCTATCTTACCTTAACATGATGCCTTGGCCAACAAAACGTGCCAATTTCTTCAATTTCGGAGTCAAAATAGAAAACATTTTCACATGCAATATAAAGGTAGAAATTGATGAACTACAAATTCGAACATAGCCAACAAGAGAACAAAGGCCCAAATGCAAAGTGACACTTCATTCCATTTATTTCATTGCCCATTACACACATTACACTTATTAAGACACAACCACACTATACTTCTTTTCATTTCATTTCACACATTACACTTCTTAAGACACAATCACACTCCTAAAAAACTTAAAAGCACTAACCAACCAACACAGCAACACTCACACTTCAAACATTCCATGGATAGACAAGTTTTCCCACAAAAATGTCAACTACAGATAACTTGTGTTCAAGAACATCACTTATCCACACAAATTAACAAAAATTTCAAAATTTTGCAAAAAACTTAAAACGTACACAACAACTGAAAAACATAACATATTACGGGATATGATATGCACAAGCTCAAAATAACACAACAAAACTAAAAGAAATAGTATGCTCTGCATCACATGGCACAAAAAATTGCATTCATACAAGAAAAGTAAGCATATAAAGTTCAAGAGACACAAACCATAGAAAACATTCACTCCCCTACGCTTAAAACTTACATTGTCCTCAATGTAAAGTAAAGATAGGTCTAGGAGCTCCCTGGTGTTGATATGTCATGAATTCCAATGTTTGCTTGGTAGAGTGTCTTTGTCCATAGTTCCCTCTCACGCATGAAAAATGTCCTACACATGGTGAAACCAAGCTTATTAAAAATCACTCACATAAGTACACTACATGTTGGTGCAAGGAAGACACAACTTGGAGGTAGCCTTCAAGCAAAGTGTCGCACTATGACTAGGAGTCATAGTGGTGTAAAAATTTGCAACTAATAACACTAAGTGGCACATGCACAATTCATGCTTGAAATGTAAAACCAAGTGATTGTGTTTAGCATGGGAGTGGTCCATGGCACCACTCCCCCACACTTAGCCTCATGAGTACATGGCCTATTCCCCTTGCAATTTCCTTCATGTGCATGCTCCTACAATGTGAGTGGCCTTAGGAAGCATAAGCAAAATGTAAAATAACATAAAGATGAAATTCACAAAAACACTTTCTAGAATGCAATATGAGAAAGAAGTAGTTCTGAATTTTATTAGTCTCCAACTAGACTTTATTCATTAAGCTTTCTCCCTCAAGATTTGGAATATCCTTCTTTATACCAGAAAAATGCTCTTTCATAAACACTCTTTCTTCTCCTGTAAGGCACTTGAGGAATATTTTTAAGGAGGTGCTTAAGCTCATGCATATGGGGAGCAACCTCTACAAATTTCACTTTGAACCACTGAGGCTCCCCTATTGAAGACACCTCGGTTAATCCTTCCTCCACCATTGGAAACATATCATATACTTCTTCCACCCTACTAGGCACATTAATCCTGCAAGGCTCAACCAAGGGTTGCACATCCATGGTCTCAACAAAACCATCAGTAATTTCAAAAATTGATGTATCAACAAAGCAAATTTCCACCATGTTAGCAATCTCATTAAAAATTTCCATATCTTCTTCATCTAGGCCAACATCAGTAAGTTCATCTAGGCTAATATCAGTAAGCTCAAAAATAGATGAATCAATAAAGCAATTTTCTACTATGTTGGTACTGTCATTAAAAATTGGCACATCTTCATCATCTAGACTTACATGTGGAATTTCTTGAGTCTTTTCTTTGTTAACAACACAAAAAACAATATCATCAATTAACACGAGTATCTCATTTTGCACTTTTTGTGAGTCACCATTTAGACATTTAGATTCTATCACCATTTCAAGAATTGGTGCCTCAACAAGAGTCTCAAGCAATGTGTTGACATTCTCATTAGCCATTGCAATGTTAACCTCATTCATGATATCATAATGATCATCAAGAAGTGTCTCTGTACAATTCACAAAGCTATCAATAAGAGAAGACTCTAATGAATGGTTATCAACATCATCTGACTCATGGAATTCCTTAAAAGTAATGCAAGACTCCGCATTGGTCACACTTCCCATCTTTTCACTAAGAAAGCATAAGGCCCTAAATGCATCAATATCAAACTCATCATCAGAGACCTCATCCTCACTAGAAAAGCTAAAATTTGACTCATGCCACAAAGGTTTTTCAACAATACATTTTTGTGAGACAACCTCAACATTTGTAGATTCCACCTCCCAAGGATAATTTTTGCCACGTTCAACATTAGCTTGCATTTCTAAATGATATTCCTTAGGAGTTGGTGTTCTAGCAATTAGAGGTGTACCTTGTAGATAGCATGGTTCATATTGACTTAGTAGCTCACTTTGTTCTCCCACATTGCTCCATAAGGCATCTACTTGAGTGCTCCTTTGTTGGCCTCTTGAAAACTCTTCTTGAGAAAATCTCATTTCTTCCTTTTGTGAGTTATTATCAACTCTTTCCAAAAATTTAGAAAGCATGTCATACAACTTATTGCTTTGTGCTTGATTATGCCATTGCTCCTCATATGGTGGTAGAGAGAAGTCCTCACATATACTAGGTGTTGGTCTTGTGTCGACCACCTCAATTGGTGGGCAAAAATGATAAGGCTCGAAATAGTCCCTATACCACCTAGACATGCTTGAGTACTTGTGGTGTGCAATATTCAATTTCAGTTAAGTTCAATATCCTGCACTTGCCACAAATACACCAAAGTAGACAACAAAACACAAAAACAAGAAAAACAACAAAATTGCCCAAATGAAACAAAACGGAACTACTAATCTACACAAAGAAAAGATAACAAAACAGAGCAAATCCAAATTCAAGAAACTGTGCCTTCCTCGGCAACGGCACCAAAAATTGATAAGCTAAAGTCGTGTGCCTCAATTTTATCCCTAAACTAATGTAGTAGCAATAAGTAGGGTATCGTATCCACAGGGAAGGGGGTGTTTCTTAAACTCACGTAATGTTGCTCAAATTGTGTTGCCAAATATTCAATATCAAGAATCAATAAAAGTACTATCAAAACTAAGAAAATAAGGAACAAGTCAAATACAAGAAAAACAGTAGGCAGGTAACAAGATATGAGGTAGATGTCCTAGAGTTTAAGATCCAGACAACTGTGAATTAAACACGATCGCTATGCATTTGACCCCATGCAGATCAGGTTAAGAGGAGACAAGTGTTGCCTAGGAGGCTAATGAACTCTCAGCATGTCGACCGCAAAGTTCTCTATACTCCCTAACATCCTACTTATCCCATGACGAGTCCTAAGCAGAATGAATGAACACCGCAACATCTCGACTTCCAAACACTAGCTAATCAACATACAAAACCGTAAGTCTCCCATGGCGAGGCCCGACCTAAGTGTCTAGACTCAAGCTAGTATCATAGAATCATCCTTCACTTGGTTCTAATGACTCAACGACCTCCGATTGGCATGGCAACCACATCTCAGATCATGAACATAGCCAAACAAGCGAAGAAACTCCATAGTCATACAATCGGTCCTCAATTCATGCAATTTCCACTATTATTAGTAAATCAAGCCTCGACCTAGCATGGCGACCACAATCTAGGTTCAATTCACTCAATTCAAGTGTAGTTGTTATGAATCTTCACAAATTCAAGTAGTTAAAAAAACATGTATGAACTCTCTCATAAGGATTAGGTCAATTGCATAGCATTCAATGGTTCAATTACACAATTGTCCGGTGAAAACCCTAGGACATCATCGAATTAGCCACAAGACTCCATTTCCAATTCTCGATCAACAGTTCGCAATGTGAAGCAATTCATTATCATTAAATCGGAAGAGTTTACCAAATAAAATGCCTCAAATGCTCACAATTCACAATTGAATTGCGAAAATCCTCCTCAATTGAGTAACGTCTTACAATGATCGAAACAATTTATCGATCGAAATCGAAAATCGGAGTGAAAACAGAAGAGAGAGAATTGTGAAAATATGTGAAAATATTTTCACATATTTTAGAATGATCCCGCTCTCAAAATCAAAAGTTCGGTTCTGTATTCTAGAATGATCCCGCAAAAAACAGTTGTTAAATTTGTGAAAATATATGCATGCATTTGGGCATCACTTGTACATGGTTAGCAACAAAATGTTTGCATGAAATTAAGCTCAACAATGCAAGGAAAACATAAGCGAAGAATCTTGGAACTTTTTACCTCTCAAATTCTGAACACTTACGAACCATCACCTTGAAACCCAATTCTGGCCCTGATTCATTGTGAATTTGGAAAAATCTAAAACATGAAAGTTGTAGCCCCAAATCTTAGCTTTCTACAACCTTTTGAATCACCCAAATCGGAGCTAGGACGAGAGAGTTATGGCCAAAATACTGAAGTGTGGCGAGAAGAAGATTTTTATGGCGACGCTTCGCAAGCCAACTTTCTCACAATGCTTACGAGGCCTCGCAAGCCAATTTCTCACAATTTTCTTGCAAGCTTGCGAGGTTTCGCAGGCCAATTTCTCACAAGCCTGCGAGGTCTCGTGGGCCATTTCCTTCAGCACAATGTTCTATTTCTATGTAGTATTCGTGTGTTTTCAGCTCTGAAGTGGACTTCGTGGGAAACATAAAAGTTTTAGATCTTTCTCTTGACTTTCCATTGGTTTAAGAATCAGAATCATTGGATATTTGGAGCTCAAGTTATACACATTCTACCAAGCTGTGGCAATGAGCCCAATAATGGAAACCCTATAAGTAGCAATCATAACAAAGCCCCCGTTTCTCATACTTGCACACAGAATTAGAAGAAAGTTAAAACATAAGAAATGGAGTACACTCAAAACGCTTTCCAGAACATCCAAGATCTCCTCATTTGGACTATTATTGAGAGATTTGCACTCAAAACAAGTTACACAACCAGTTCTGCCCAAAAACCAAATGAAGCAAGATAGGCATGTTTAAGTTTTCATTTAAGCTCTTCGTAACTATTTCCTTGATTATTAATTCAAATACACATTTGGCTCATTTGATCAATATTTTTGGCATTTTTCTTCAGTTTAGCACTTACAAGTTGCAAACCACAAAAAATGCAGATAATAACACAAAACACCACACAATTGCACTAAGAACAAGGCAAAAGCTAAGTGATATAATACATATAAGTTGGTATAAAACCAACTTATCATTTATTCACCTTATCCCAACAATAATTTCATCCCTTAATAACTTATAGCCACAAAATTACAATGCCAATAATGTTGGCAAATTACCTACCAAAACCCTTCAAAACCCTAGCTTACAAAACCAAGGTTATCATTGACTTTGTCTTTTTCAACCTTAGTCCTAATTGGTTGGAATTGGATGTGGTAGGGCTATTCATATACGGTTAGTTACAGCTCTTAACTCACTTATTTGATGATTAGAAAGTGGTTACCTTAAGTGGTCAACTTAAACTAATCACAATCCCAAAAGGTGTTTTCTTACCTTTTTACCTAATTTACCCTAAGGTAAATTTGTATTGTTTTTACCATGATGTTTCACCAATGGTGAAAATGATTTGACAACCTCCTATATTGCTTCCTTATTGACCATTTATAATATTCTTACGTGTTCGAGCCCCTAAATAATAATACTAACATATAGTAGGTAAACAAGTTATAAAACCAAACCTTAACCTTAAAGAGTAATGCCCTTCGTCTAGGCGATCCGCCGAGGTGCTCTATCAGTGGTACACATCGCCTAGGCGATAGTTAAGAGTTGGGCTTTGCCTAGGCAGTCTGCCTTGGAGAGCACTCAGAACGTTTGGCCTCTTCAGTCTTTGGTACCATTTTCTCTTAGGGTTTTCTTGAACTTAACTTAGGGTCAATCCAAGCATGTAAATGTAATCTCATTTCATCAATTATAATCATATGGTACCTCACAACCTTAATTCCAACCAACAAACCTATTATTCAATATATAGGTTTTAGGGTTTTCACACATAGTACTGGAACAACCTCTTAACGTTCCTTACATAGACCATAAGGTAACCGATATAATCCATAGGCTCCATAGTAGACCCCACTTAGGCTGGAACCCTTAAATTTGACTAGTCTCAATAGTTGACACTAGTTTCACCTAGTTAGCTCTAGTTTGGCCAAATAGGACTAGTTGACCGAATTAGCCCTAGTTTAGTCCAATTAACACTAGTTGACATCTTTGTTTTGATTATCTAAAAAAATCTCGTTTTCTTCAGTACTCATTTATAAGTCCGGTAAGAACCCGTTGATTAAAATAGAACAATTTGGAAGAATGTTTTTAGAATAAATTTCCTATCACCAGTATCCTTTTCAAAATACAAAGATAGGGAGAATTCTAGACGAAAATAAAAGAACTTGTATAAAAGTAAGATATAGATATAGAGTTATACTAACTAAAAAAATAGAAATCCGTTCTTCGCACACAACACTGAAAACCCTAGTTAACCTTAGTTAGGTTAGTTAAAGCTTAGTGTGATTAGTTTAACCAAGTTTGACTAGTTTGACCAATCACCCTTAGTGAGACCCTAGTTAATCTTATTTAGAGGGTTAGTTTGAACTAGTGTTATTTAGTTTATCATAGATTGACTAGAATAACCTAAGTCTCATTAGTTTGGCCTAAGTCTGTCCACTTAATCACTAAATAAGGTATAACTTAGTTTGGTTAGGTATTTGGTCATTTCTCACACCACACGGGCCAATAGTAATGCTTTTTTCTTTACTTGTTTACTGTGGTCTTGATAAGTAGGTTTTATACCTACTTGTATAGACTAATTCACTTAGCTGTTGGCTTGAATTGCATACATTTATGTGGTGAAATGTGCTATTTTGTGCATTTATGTGGTTCGCAACTTGATGTGCTAAAATGGTGAAAAAGACCACAAATATTGTTAAAATGAGGCAAATGTGTGTTTGATGCTAAATGATAAGAGGAGAGTTAAAAAGAGCTAGAATGGTGAGTGAGAGTTTTAAAGAAAACCCTAAAATGTGCTTAAATTCTTGGACTTTGACTTGTGTTAGTGCAAATGTGTGGTGTTTTAGGTGTTTTTATGCATATATGTGTTGTGTTAATTGGGAATGTTGAAATGGTGAAAAGATAGTAAAAATGGTGAAAAATGGAGTTAAAAGTGTTAAGGAAAAGTGGAGGAACCGAAAATGCAGAATTGGCCAAATTAGGGTTTTGGCAGCTTTGAGTGTGAAATTCATTTGAGTGTATCTCTTTCAATACTAATCCAAATGGTGAGTCCTTTAGTGTTCTGGAAAGCACTTTGTATGCACAACAATTCTTATGTTTCAACTATTAGCTAAATCTGTGTGCAAGACTATGAAATAGGAGTTTCTTTGCGAAATGCCATATTAGGGTTTTATGAGTATTGCTGCCACAGTTTGGTTAAATGTTAATAACTTGAGTTCCAGGCATTCAATGGTGTTGATTCTTGAACTGTTGAAGAGATGAGAGTAGTTCTACAACTTTTGTGATTTAAGTTTACTTGAATTTTCAATGCAACCTATTCGAATATTGACTTGAAGTTTCAGCACACACATGCATAAGCACTTGGGCACCATTGTTGCACACATGCATGGCCATTGCTGCACAACGCACACACTCTCATGATACACTTGCGCACGGCAAAGCACACTTAGCCGCACTGTTTCCGCAAACATGCGCGCGACGAAGTGCACTTCGCCGCACACACGCATGCGACGAAGTGCATATACACTTGCGCACGGCAAAGCACACTTAGCCGCACTGTTTCCGCACACATGCGCGCGACGAAGTGCACTTCGCCGCACACACGCATGCGACGAAGTGCACTTCGTCGCATGCTCACTCACACACACTCGCACAAGCTCCACCACGTCTCACTGTTTTGGACATAACTCTTTTGTTTGAACTCCAATTTTAGTGATTTAAGAGGCTATGGAAAGCTGAGAAACATGGCTACAACTTTGGTGTTTTACATTCCCTCAAATCCTCATAGCATTATGTTCGAATTTTGGCTGAAAGTTTGCTGGAATTTTTGAGTACTTGAGCATTCTAAGTGATTTTGATGTTGGTGATTGAACTCAATTTTGCATTCTCACTTTTGCACATAATCTTGTCCACAGCACTTCACATTGACAATGATCTATCTTTATGATTGAACACAATTCATTTGCAATTTTAGTTTGTTGATACAAATTACATACATTTGTTTACAACACTTTCTTTTCATTTCATGTTATTTTCATTCCTCGTTTGCAACATTTGATGAAGAATTCGTGAAGAGATGAGAGCAATTGACGAGACTTCGTGAGCAATTGGTGAAGAGTTGGCGAGGCTTCGGCAGGACTTCGTGAGCAATGGCGAGGCTTAGTGGATTTTGGCGAAGCTTCGTCAAGCTGTGGTGGAAATGGCTGGAAAAATGGCTAAGTGTTGCTGCAAAGGTGCATAGGCGGAGAAGGCGTGCTCCTGGATGGCACGAAGGCGTGACGCGTAAGCGAGTGCAGAAGCCGGGAAACAAAAGGCGTGTTTTGCTACACTTATGAAGGCGTGATGTGTTTTTGAAAGAAGCTGGGCAGAACCTGGAGGCGTGATTCTTGCTGAACTGAAGGCGTGCAGAAGCTGTTGAAGACGCTGAATGCTTGGCTCAAAGGCGTGGAGGCAGTAGTGTAAATCTTTCACTTTGAGCTTGTGTCATTTATATTACTTAGGCATTTTTAGTAGTGGTAATCATGTAATATTTTAGGCATTATACGTTTGCGTACCATTTACGTTTTATTTTGTAACCTCTATATATAGAGGTATAGTCAACATTTTGAGGGGGACTATTCACTACTCACATTTTCCATATTGTAACCGACTTTTGATTTTAAAATAGCGGGAATTCTCATTTTCTCTCTCTAGATCTACTTTCTCTCACTAAACATTTCTTCTCCAATCTAAACTCCGATTGTGAATTTTGGACTGGATTCTTCTTTCTTATTCTCAATTGACAAAGGAATCGACAATTCTCTGGATTTAATCGGTAAATTCTTCCAATTAAGTGAGAATGAGCTTATCAATGTTGGATTTGGTTGATTTTGAAATGAGAAAGATGTTTTCTGGCTAAATCTATGATATCTTAGGATTCTTAATGGATGAATAGGTGTTTTAGTAGATTGTATGCTATGCAATCGATCTAATTGTTGAGTATTGAAATCACATTTGAATTGAGTATAAGCATATGTTGAATTTCATAATTCCTAGCTAATCTTGAATAGATCAAGCTTCAATTGTGGTCGACATGCTAAATTGAGGAGTGATTAATCAAAGTTAGCGAAGTTGCATGAATCAAGAACTAAATTGTGATTGTTTAATTTTTTGTACTTGTTTTCTGTAATCAAATCAATTCTGAGACTCAGGCCTCGCCATAGGAAGTGTGAATGAATTGAAACACTAGGAAAAGTGTTAAAGAAGCTTTCTGTGTTAACAACGATGATATGTGAACCCTAGGATGGGCCTCGCCATGGGAGTTCTTAAGACTTTACATGTTAGAGTACTTAGCTTGGACAGTTGAGACTTTGCGGAGCTTATACCACCATTCTCAGGCCTCGCCATGGATGAGGATGGTTATTTGGGGGTAAAAGCAGTGGTGTGGTCGCCATGCTGACCACAGCTTGGACTTCTAGGCAATTTAGGTCTCCATTGCATTTAATTGTTTACTGATTGCATAGCGTAGATTTACTAAGCCTGTGTTCATCCAATACAAGAATCCTGAGATATCTGTTTTGTCCTTGCTTGTTGCTATATTTTGCATCTTTGTTTTCGTTCTTTTGTGTTGAATTTTCCTTTTTCTAGTACTTAAATTCCGAGACTAAGACTTTTAGAACAATTTTGTTCAATTTTCTTGACCTACACCTTCCCTGTGGATTACGATCCCTGCTTCCACTTCTATAGTAGTTGTTAGGGTAAAATTGACGAGGTACGACACTCGCCCATCAATTTTTGGCGCCGTTGCTGGGAAAGGCAATCGGTTCTGAAATTTGTTGACTGTGTTGTTCTGTTCTTAGTGGTGTGCTTTATTGCTTTGATTTAGTTATCTTGTTTCTTTACTATGTGTGATTCTGTTACTTTTACTATCTTGTATTGGTTTGGTTTACAGATTGATCCATTTGTTCTCTTCATATCATTTGCTATCCCTGTTTGTGTATGCCCAGGTCTGTAAGATCTAGAGGAGAGCCTGAATTTGAATTGGACCTTGAATTGGCAAGAACTCTAAGGATTCAAGCAAAGCAAAGAGCTATGGCTGCACAAGGAGTACAAGCACCCAGGTTCGGGGACCATTATGCAGTAAATTTTGACAATCGATTTGGTCATCAGGACATCGATGTGGAAAGTTACCACATTCCTCCACAAATAGTCTCGATGATTACCCAGGGCCAATTCTTCCAACGTCTTGACAACGAGGATCCTAATGACCACCTTGATTGGTTTCTTAGGTTATGTAGCACTTTTAAGTTGCCAAGAGCTGACAGGGGTGAGGTTCACAGAATTTTGTTCCCTTTATCTCTGCGTGGAAAGGCTAAACATTGGTTCAAGAGTATTGGGGGAGCAAATGCTGGAATGTCATTTGATGATCTACAGAAAAGGTTCTTGTCTAAGTACTTCCCTCCAGCTAAGCTTGAAAAGAAAAGATTGGAAATTATGAACTTCCAACAACAAGACAGTGAGTCATTTCGAGAAGCTTGGGAGAGATTCAACGATTTGATTAGGCAATGCCCCAATCATGACTTGGGCAAAATTAGGGAGCTAAATACTTTCTTCAAAGGCCTAACTCCTGAATCATCTTTAATGGTTAAAGCTTGTGCTAATGGAGCACTTAAAGACAAATCTGTGACTGAAGTGCGTGAACTTTTTAACCAGATAGCTGAGGATGAATACCTTTTTCCAGAGACTAGAAAGCCACATGTCAGGAGACAGAGAGGAGTTCTTGATGTGGATGAGGAGACTTCACTTAGTGCTAAGTTTGAAGCATTGGCCAAGCAGGTGCAGACTTTAAAAGCGACTCAAACAAAAGCCCCAGTACTTTCATGTGGACTATGCAAGGGAGAACACCACACGGATGAATGTGCAATCACTACTGAATCCATTCAGTATGTGAACAATTACAGTAACAAACCCCAATATGGTGGGAACTATTCTGGGAGCAATTATAATGGAGGTAACAGACAATATGGTGCAAACCAAGGCAATTGGAATCAACAGCAGAACCAAGGAGGAAATTACTATCAAGGTAATGATTCAAGGAGAGCAGTGAATCAACCACCTCCTGGTTTTGATAATCAGGCTAGCACATCAGAACAAAAGAAGCTAAATGTGGAGGATATGTTTCAAAAGTTGATGGAAAAGATGGATAAGAACGAACAGAGATTTGGAGGTTTGGAGTCCACTATGAAGCATCACGAAGCCACTTTGAAGAATATCGAGATGCAACTTGGTCAGCTTGCTAATGCTGTACACCAGAGGCCAAAAGGAGCTCTTCCTAGTGACACAGTACCAAATCCCAAGGGGAGAGAAGCATGCAATGCTATTACTTTGAGGAGTGGAAAATTGTTGCCTGGAAGCAAACATGTAGAAGACAAGAGTGATGATGTAGAAGAGGACCAAAAAGTGGAAGTTGAGATAGATGTGGAACTTGAGAAGAATGGTGAGCAAGAAGAAAATAAGTCTGAGAAGAAGGAAATACCAGCAAGGGTGGGAAATGAAATCACCAAAAATTCCAATCCTTATAACTCCCAGATTATGCTCCAAAAGCTCCATTCCCAGAGAGGAAGAAACCTCCACCTAAAAAGGGACCTCAAATCAATCGTTTCTTAGATATGATCAAACAAGTGAATGACAATGTTCCTTTGTTGGATTTGGTTACAGCCATGCCTAAATATGCTAAGTATTTAAAGGATCTCATTTCAAACAAGGAGCAAATCTTGAGATGTGAAGTTCCAATGATGCTATCAGAGTGCAGTCAAGCATGGATGGTTCACAAATTACCTCCAAAGCTTAAGGATCCAGGTAGCTGTACCATACCTTGTAAGATTGGAACCAGATATTTTACAAAGGCCCTCTGTGACCTTGAAGCTGGAATCAACTTGATGCCATTATCCATTGCAATAAATGTGGGTTTGAGTGGAAGGATTCAACCAGTTGCAGTGACACTACAGTTGGCAGATAGATCCTTGGTGACTCCTACAGGCTTGGTGGAGGATGTGTTGGTAAGAATTGATAAATTTACTCTACCTGTGGATTTCATTATACTTGATATGGAAGAGGATCCTGAGGTTCCTCTCATTTTTGGTAGACCTTTTCTAGCCACTAGTGATGCTTTGATTGGTGTGAAAAACAAGACAGTCACGTTTAGGATTAACAATGAGGAAGTGGTTTTTGATGTAAACTATGCTATGAAGCAACCTCTAAATATGGAGTCTTGTTTTGCTATCAAAGCTATAACATGTTCTTCTTTGAGTAATGTGAACAACTTGCATGATTTTTCTATTGTTGATGAATTAAGTGTTTGTGAGGATAATTTTGATGAACTTGATTTAGATGATGAGGATAAGAAAATTCTTTCTGAAATTGAAGATTTCATTGAATGTTGTTATTTGGAAGAGTCGATTTGTGAATTGCAAAATGATGTTGTGGAAGTTAAAATGCATGAAACTGTAGGGGAACATGATCATAAACCTACTGTTTTGGCTAACGAAAATTTTACTCCCACTGAGGTGAGGACTAGTGAGAATTTGTGCAGGAATGAAAAGCTTTTACCTTCCATTGTGGTGGCACCAAAGCTTGAATTGAAACCACTTCCACCTTATCTCAAATATGCTTTTTTGGGAGAAAATGAGACATTACCAGTTGTTATATCTTCAAAGCTTGAAGGGTGGCAAGAAGAGAAGCTTTTAGAAGTGTTGAGAAAACATAAGATGGCTATTGGATGGACAATTGCTGATATAAAAGGCATAAGTCCAGGTTTATGTATGCACAAGATTTTGCTTGAGGAAAATGCTGTGCCAGTACGGGATAGACAGAGAAGATTAAATCCTCAGATGATGGAAGTTGTGAAGAAAGAGGTTATCAAATTGCTTGACTTTGGGATGATTTTTCCAATTTCAGATAGCGAGTGGGTAAGTCCAGTCCAGTGCGTCCCTAAGAAGGGAGGGGTAACGGTTATTAAAAATGAGGCTAATGAACTTCTGTCAACAAGAGTGGTGAATGCTTGGCGAGTTTGCATGGATTACAGGAAACTAAATAAGGCAACTAGAAAAGACCATTTCCCTCTTCCATTCTTGGAACAATTGTTGGATAGAATTGCTGGCTACCTTTTCTATTGTTTTCTGGATGAATATTCTGGGTACAATCAGATTGCAATTGATCCCAAGGACCAGGATAAGACAACTTTCACTTGTCCTTTTGGCACATTTGCTTATAAAAGAATGTCATTTGGTCTTTGCAACGCCCCAGCTACCTTTCAGAGGTGCATGATGGCAATATTCCATGACATGGTGGAATCAATAATTGAAATATTCTTGGATGATTTTTCTGTCTTTGGTATGACATTCGATGGTTGTTTGGAGAACTTGGCAAAAGTTTTGAAGAGGTGTGAAGAAATGAACCTTGTGTTGAACTGGGAAAAATGTCAATTCATGGTTCAAGAAGGAATTGTGTTAGGCCATAAAATTTCTCATGTTGGGATGGAGGTGGATCGAGCTAAGGTAGATGTCATTGCAAAACTTCCTCCACCTACCAATGTTAAGGGTATCAGAAGTTTTCTTGGACATGCTGGGTTTTATAGAAGGTTTATTAAGGATTTTTCAAAGATAGCCAGACCCTTGTGCAGTCTCTTAGAAAAAGATGTTAAGTTTGAGTTTGGAACAAAATGTGTTGAGGCATTTGAAACTTTGAAAACGAAATTGGTTGAAGCCCCCGTGATAGTCACTCCCCATTGGGGTGAACCCTTTGAAATTATGTGCGATGCTAGTGATTATGCCTTAGGGGCTATCTTAGGCCAGAGAAGAGACAAAGTGTTTCACACTATCTATTATGCTAGCAGGCTAATGAATGAGGCCCAAATGAATTATACAACTACTGAAAAGGAAATGCTAGCAGTAGTCTTCGCATTTGATAAATTCCGTGCTTACCTTTTGGGATCAAAGGTCATTGTTCATACGGACCATGCCACATTGAAGTATTTGCTTGCAAAGAAGGAAGCAAAACCACGTTTGATTAGATGGGTTTTGTTGCTCCAGGAATTCGATGTGGAGATTAAAGATAGGAAAGGCTCAGAAAATGTTGTGGTAGATCACTTGTCAAGATTGGAATCTCAAGAGCAAGATTCACCTGACATTTCGGTTAAGGAACACTTCCCTGATGAGCAGGTGTTCAAAGTGGGTGAACAGACACTGCCTTGGTTCGCTGAGATTGCCAATTTTGTGGTTGCTGGCCAGATTCCATCTTATTATTCCAGTGACCAGAAGAAAAGATTGAGAAGTGATGCTAAGTATTACTTTTGGGAAGACAATTCTTTATATAAAATCTGCAGTGATCAAGTGATAAGAAAATGTGTCAAAGAAGAAGAAAAGGAGGACATCTTAAAGGCATGCCATGAAGTACCCTGTGGTGGTCATTTTGGATCAACTAGGACAGGCTTCAAAATCTTGCAATGTGGGTTCTATTGGCCACATATCTTCATGGATGCCAGAATTTGGGTTGGAAAATGTGATCGATGTCAACGAACTGGGAACATCTCTTCAAGAAATGAGATGCCCTTGAACAACATCTAGGAAGTAGAAATTTTTGATGTTTGGGGATTGACTTCATGGGGCCTTTCCCTAAATCAAGAGGTATGGAATACATTCTGGTGGCAGTGGATTATGTTTCTAAATGGGTGGTAGCTGTGGCTTTAGCTCATAACGATGCCAAAAGTGTAACTGCTTTCTTGAAGAAATACATCTTTAACAGGTTTGGAGCACCCAGGGCTATAATAAGTGATAGAGGGACTCATTTCTGTAACAAGCTTTTTGAATCTTTGTTGGCTAAATATGGTGTTACTCACAAAGTTTCAACACCTTACCATCCACAGACTTCTGGTCAAGCTGAAATTTCAAATCGGGAGATAAAGAGAGTTCTTGAAAAAGTGGTAAATCCAGGCAGGAAAGATTGGTCTTTGAAGCTAGATGATGCATTGTGGGCATACAGAACAGCTTACAAGACTCCAATTGGAGCTTCTCCTTTTCGTTTGGTTTTTGGTAAAGAATGTCACTTGCCAGTGGAACTTGAACATAAGGCGTATTGGGCAATTCAAACCTTGAACATGAATCTGTCTGAGGCTCAATCAAAAAGAATGTTGGAGTTGAATGAACTGGATGAATTCAGATTCAATGCTTACATGAGTGCCAAGTTGTACAAGGAAAGGACTAAAAGAATTCATGATGCAAAGCTTCAATCCAAGATCTTTGTTCCAGGACAATTGGTATTGCTTTATAACTCTAAACTTCGATTGTTTCCTGGCAAATTGAAATCAAGGTGGGTTGGTCCTTTTAGAGTGGTTGATGTAAAACCTTATGGGACAATTGAAATCAAGAATGACAAGAATGGAAATGTGTGGAAAGTGAATGGCCATCGTCTCAAGCCGTACTTAACTTCTCAGGACAAGGATAGCACTGATGTGGCACGAGATCCACATGAGCTATACTTAGATGATCCCATCATCTCAAATTGAGCTATGATGCACGGTTGGGCTGTGACTTTAAACCAAGCGCTCCAGGGAGGCAACCCTGATTTTCTTCCTTTGTTTTATTTGTTGTGATTTCTTTTCTTTGTTAATCATAGTTTGAATAGTATTGAGTAGTAATTTATGGCACAATCTCATAACATCACTTGGGTATATTTTTTGTAGAATCTCAGAAGGATGTTGGGCATTATTGATAGAAGCAGGGAGTACGATTTCACTTTTCCATCCATGTGAGGTACAATGAGTTTACATTATTTACAACTAAGATACCAGCTCTGATGGTAAGAATTGTTGTTCATTCATGCATGATTGGTTGATCCGTGACCGTGCCTGCATGATTGGTTTGGATGGTTTCAATTATTGAGAAGAAAGGACATCAAGCCATGACCTATCATTCACGTGTGTTTGCTGGATAGTGAGGGTGTCATAGATATAAATTGCACATCTTCGTTCTGCATGCTCATTCCTCTTCTCTCTATAGTGCTTCCCTTGCTAGTCATTTTTCATTTTTAAAGTATGGATTTATATTCTCCCCACTAGAATCCTTTTGAATATGCTATATTTAATGAAGATTCTGGAACCACATCTTCTCCTTCTTCATCTTCTTCAGCTGATAAGGAGATGGTAATTGATTTTGAGCCAGCTACTTGTCCACATTTTGTTAATGCTTCTGCTGAAAACTTTTATCATGGCTTTACTAATAGATCAGTCAGGATTGAGCGACCATTTCAGGAGCCTTCTAGGAGATTTGAGGATGTAATCTTCAGACAGTCGTGGTCTCATTTTGCTAGAGCCTCAGTTGTGGTGAATATGGACATAGTCAGGGAATTTTATGCTAATTCCCGAGCTAGTGGTGTTTATTCAGTGTTCGTGAGAGGAACGTATTTGAGGGTCACCCACCATAGTATTAATAGGCTTTATCTTTTTTATGACTTTTCTTGTAACACATATTGTAGGTTGTTAAGAGCTGAGAATATCGATCATTTGTTGGCTTCAGTAACTTTACCTGGTGCTACATGGGTGAGGAATGATCTACAAGAGGCTTTATATGTGCCTACTAGTGAACTCACAGCCGAGGCCAAAATATGGTTAATGTTTATCAATTCCAGGATTCTTTCTACTAACCGTACCAATATAGCATCTAGGGAACGAGTTCTGTTGATTTATGCTACTTTACATGATTTCTCTATTGATGTTGGGAAATTGATGTTAGAGTTTATCAGGCGGGCACAAAGAAGTGAGTTTGCACCGATTTATTTCCCAGATCTGATAACAGCCATGGCTCGTAGCAATGGAGTTGATATCACATCAAATGCTAATCCTCAAAATCCTGAAGGACTTCTGGGACCTCCTCAATGGCTTGAATTACAAGAAGAGGAAAGACTTGCCCGACTTTCTCGTGGTTTGTAAAGCAGTGGAAGGCCAGGTTTCTTTGTTCTTGATTGTTTCATTGTGTTTCACGGGGACCGTGTCATAGGCAAGTGTGGGGGAAGGCTTCGCCAAGATGTCTTGATTTTTAGTTACATTCTGAATATGTATGGTTACCATGATGATGGTTAAGGAGATTGTTGGTCATAATGGAATTGCGTGTAATATTAGTAGTGTTAGTATTTTATTATTGTGTTTAGTATGTTACATTTGGTCTGAGTGTTGTGTTGCGTTTGTGTTATATTTTTGAGTGTAGTGTTAAAGTGAAGAGATTTGTGTGCTAGTTTTGGTGTAAATATTTTTGTGTGATTGTTACAATTTTTAATTCATGGTTTTAGATTTCAATTTCACACACCTGCATTGATGATAAGGATATCTGCATTTCTGAACATTTCTGAACATGAATTGAATTTTCTGAAAAGCTGAAAAAAATTGAAGTGGAATTGGATTGTTATTGAGTCGTGAATAGGAAATTGATATGCAATGAAAGAAAATTAGTGGAGTTCAAGAAAAATTCACGTGAAGATGAAATAGTGCTAGACTTTGTTTTGATGATTTTTGAGAGCTTATTTTGTAAGTTTGCATGGTGTGTTGACCGAAGTGATAAGATAGATTTGTCATTGCTGCTTTGTGTGATATGAATGCGTTGCTACCAAACAAAAAGATGAAGAAGTCACATGCTTGAGTAAGAGAGGGGTCCCACCTTTGAGTGACTAGAGTGTTTGATAGTGTTTGGTGGAAGCATTTACTTTCTTTTGGTTTACCGATTTCATGCACTTTATGTTTATAAATGCATGAGAGCATGGCTGATACTTCATTTCAAAAGTCGGTACTAGTAAGAGCATAGTGTGGACATTGCATTTCACAACTCCAATTTTTTCTGCAAGACTACATTCGGTGCTCTTCATAAAGGTATGTTCACTATTATTAAAGCTTTGTGATTTTTGCTTAAGTTGTAGTATGTAAATTGGTTAAGGTGGTGAATGTATAGAGCATGGAAATGAGATTTTGTTGCCTAGATATTGGAAATGTTGAATAAGCAAGTTAAGATGTTGATTAGTCAAGGAACAAATGCATGATAAGTGTGGGGGGGGGAGATTATAAATGCTGATTTCCAATTATTCCAGCTTTGCCACGTTTTAGTGCTTTAATCATAACTTGAGCTTGGGATGTTGAAACCGCATGATTCCAGTCCTAAAATTCAGCTAACATGATAAGCTGCATTGTTTATGTTCTACATTTATGCTAATATTGGCTGGAACATAGACTAAATTGGCCTAGAATGTGAAATACATGTGAGAACAGGATTTGAATTGGACGAATCTGCCCAGCTTAACATGACTCGGTATTTTGGGTATAACTTGCAACTGGAATGTCCAAATATGTTGATTCTAGTGGTGGATTTTAGCTAAGACTATGAGCTACAAAGTTTATTTTTGTCATTTTTGTTAGTTTTGGCTGGAACATGGTCTAATTTTGAGGGCATGTGTGTATATGTGTTCTGAATTTTGAGTTTTTGGATGGAATACTAGATTGTAAATGCTTGGCATGTGCTTGATGGATTATTTTTCTATGACTATCATTTTCATTTAAACATGATTTGGTTGTTATTGTCAGCAATGGCTTCTAAGAAGGACACTACTCCGAGGAAGGGACAAGGAAGTACTTCGGGGAAAGGGAAAGCCAAGCCGCGAGGAAAGGCACAAGTTTCCTCCGATGACTCTGATCCTGATTATAATGTTGAGGATGACTTGCCACTTTTCGAGGGACCTTTCGAGTACACTGTACAAGCACCAAAAAGGAAGAAAGGTTCTTTGGAACAAGATTTATTCGTGGAAGATGCAGCACAAGAACGATGGGCACATGTTATGGCTCTGAAGATGCTTCATATTGAGAGGGGTTTCACGGTGGACCAAGGTCCTTTCCAGTCAGTGATGGAATTCCACCGATTTGATAAAAAACTTACTGCAGCACCAGCTTATTGTAATGCAAGTCTTGCTCGAGAGTTTTACGCGAATGCAAAGTTTCCAAATACGGAAGGAGCTTACTATGTGAGAGGGAAGTGGGTACATATTACTAGTGAGATCATCAATGCTCATCTTGGTACTCCGAACTTTCCGAATGATCCTTTACAGTATCCAAAAAATGCAGACCTAGATGATGAATTGTTAGAGGAATTTGCTTTACCTGGTGCAGAATGGGTCTTGAACAATAAGGGAGATCACTTGTATGTTCGTAATGAATCACTGAAGAGTGAAGTGAAAAGATGGCAGAAGTTTGTGGTGTCTCGGTTGATGCCTAGTAATCAGACCACTAAGGTGTCACGGAAAAGGATGTTCCTGATGTCAGCAATCTGGGGGAAGAGATCCATAGATGCAGGGAGAATTATTTTCTCATGCATTAGATCCGGTATTGACAATGAGAAGGCTGCCTTGTACTTCCCGGTTCTATTAGAGGAGATTTGTGCCGCACAAGGTGTGGATGTTGCGGCAAGTGATTGGAGAAGAAATCCAGGGCCGATTAACACGCCTTTATATCTAAAGTATATACATATTGAGAAGGAACTTCTAGAAGCTCGGATAGCAATGGGTGATGCACCTCAGGGGGCGAACAGGCATGAACATGAAGCTGGGGAATCTGGGAATGCTTATCCACCATTTAATTTTCAGTCTTTCCATGATTCATTTCAGGAATTTTAGCAATCGGTTGAATATCGGTTTTCCCACATGAATGAACAATTCACAAACATGGGTTCACGATTATCAAACATGGATGACCGGTTGGAACGAATGCATGAAAGTTTTGATAATATGCACCAGGAGTGGACGTCACAAGCTGTACGCATGGAGCGTAGATTTGATGATCTATCCACGGTAGCTCAGCAGCAATTTGAAGTATTATATCACAGGCAGTTGTGCATGCAGCGAGAGCTCGATAGGTGTAACAAGATGACGGTATATTACCATTCAGATTCAGGACCCCCGAAGCCAACTCCAACTTCGGCACAGTTAGCAGGATACCGAATCCCAAATCTGTCATGTGATATGGTTAGTGGTACTGTGCACGAGCTTCCACCTGGAGTGACAGCAAGCCCTTCTTTGCATCCGTTACCCACATTTGGTCGTATACCTCCTATGCCTCATACTCCTACATTCATACCAAATCCAGAGTTTGCACCTGCTGCAAGATTTCCATTGATAGCATCAGGCCAACCTCTTCAAGGACCTGTGCATGGCCCTTTTCATTATGTGCCACAGTCAATTGGTGTGCCTTCATTTGCCACGGCTACTTTGGATGGACAATCTTTCTCTACAGCAGATGCATTTGGATCTCCTTCTGCCTCAGTTCCATCATCATTTTCTCAGGGAGTGCCTCCTTCATCTTAGCTTATAACATTGAGGACAATGTTTAATTTAAGTGTGGGGGAGGGGGTGGAATTTTGTGTGATGTGTGCTGTGGTTGCTATGCTGTCTGATACTTTGTGTGTTGATTGTGTTGAGTGAAATTTTTTTTTATGCATGCGGGTGCTTTATATTGTGAAAAGGGGGATTTGAAGTTGGGAGTGATTTTGAAGATTTCTGGACTTCATGTTGATTGAGATATGCTGAGTTGAAGATTATGTGAAGTTTCTTGAAGTGAAGAATTTTGTGAAGTTGAAGAATGGAATTGTTCTACTTTGATGAACCATGTGAAGTGGTGTTTTGCAAAAATTTGAAGTGTCTCTTTGAAGATTGTTGCTATGATGATTTGCTAATGCCATGGAGAAGGAAACGTTAAGAGCTTAGTGTGAAGTTTTTCTTATTGTATTGTTGAGTGATTAGAAAGCAGTATGTAGTTTGCTATTTGTAAGGGTTTTAAATGTATTATGTCTCTCGGGTTTGGTTGTGTGCAACATTTTGAATCAATGAAATTAAAGTGCGTAGTGTTGTGTGCAAGAGTTTGAATTATGATGTTAGTTGGTGAGAAGAAAATGATTTGGTAATGATTTGAACCTATAGTCTTGATAAGAGGAAGAAGAGTACAAAAAGAGAGTGAATAAGGAAGATCAAATTGAGAAAATGAGTTATCACCATGTATGTGAAACTTTGTTCTTAGTTCACTTTGGCTTATTCCAAGTGCATCACAAATAAACTTGTTTTGAATCTTGCATGTGAAAATTTTTGTTCTTGGTACTAAGTTTGAAGAAATTGGTATATTTTGCTGACTAAGGCCTGATGTTAAAGTAAGATAGATATGTCATGCAAAACTCAATTGACATAGGAGGTAATGTGTATGAATTCGTTTCTGTTTGTTATGCATCTTTCTGGTGTCTCCAGAATTCGTGCATGTTTAATCAATTTAGGATTCTTATGAACATGTGCTTGCACAAGAAATAATATGGGAGAAAAAGCCATATTGGCAACTGGGAAGGAAAAAGCCATAAGAACCTAGCAATCAAATTTGGAGAAAAAAGCCATAAAACCCAGGCATTATTTCAGTCATCAATATGTGCACCAATGTGCAGCACTAATGTGCAGAATAAGGGCAATGTCCCATAGAGTACCAATGTACGCATAGGTACCATTGATCTTGTGATTGCATGTTCATAAGAGTGGACCAAGAGATTGGAATGTATTGAATGGTATGTGAGACTAGCTAGAGGGTGTATAACGAAGGAATAGATGAAGTGCATATTCCTCAGCACACACTTGCACGCATGACATTTTGGTCTTTATTCATTGTGCCTTAGTTGATAATTTGTATTGAAATCTGAGAGCTAGGTACCATGAACCATCAAAGTATCAAGTTGTGTGTGTGAAAAAACGTTTTGATGAATTTGGATGTAGTCAGTGTGGATGAATGAACAAAGTGTTTGCATACGGGAGATGAAAAGGGTTAAATTGTGTGTATCTTTGCTTGAGGGCAAGCAAAAGTTCAAGTGTGGGGGAATTTGATAAGTAGGTTTTATACCTACTTGTATAGACTAATTCACTTAGCTGTTGGCTTGAATTGCATACATTTATGTGGTGAAATGTGCTATTTTGTGCATTTATGTGGTTCGCAACTTGATGTGCTAAAATGGTGAAAAAGACCACAAATGTTGTTAAAATGAGGCAAATGTGTGTTTGATGCTAAATGATAAGAGGAGAGTTAAAAAGAGCTAGAATGGTGAGTGAGAGTTTTGAAGAAAACCCTAAAATGTGCTTAAATTCTTGGACTTTGACTTGTGTTAGTGCAAATGTGTGGTGTTTTAGGTGTTTTTATGCATATATGTGTTGTGTTAATTGGTAATGTTGAAATGGTAAAAAGATAGTAAAAATGGTGGAAAATGGAGTTAAAAGTGTTAAGGAAAAGTGGAGGAACCGAAAATGCACAATTGGCCAAATTAGGGTTTTGGCAGCTTTGAGTGTGAAATTCATTTGAGTGTATCTCTTTCAATACTAATCCAAATGGTGAGTCCTTTAGTGTTCTGGAAAGCTCTTTTTATGCACTACAATTCTTATGTTTCAACTATTAGCTAAATCTGTGTACAAGACTATGAAATAGGAGTTTCTTTGCGAAATGCCATATTAGGGTTTTATGAGTATTGCTGCCACAGTTTGGTTAAATGTTAATAACTTGAGTTCCAGGCATTCAATGATGTTGATTCATGAACTTTTGAAGAGATGAGAGGTAGTTCTACAACTTTCGTGATTTAAGTTTACTTGAATTCTCAATGCAACCTATTCGAATATTGACTTGAAATTTCAGCACACACATGCATAAGCACTTGGGCACCATTGTTGCACACATGCATGGCCATTGCTGCACAACGCACACACTCTCGTGACACACTTGCGCATGGCGAAGCACACTTAGCCGCACTGTTGCCGCACACATGCACGCGACGAAGTGCACTTCGCCGCACACACTTCGTCGCATGCTCACTCACACACACTCGCACAAGCTCCACCACGTCTCACTGTTTTGGACATAACTCTTTTGTTTGAACTCCGATTTTAGTGATTTAAGAGGCTATGGAAAGCTGAGAAACATGGCTACAACTTTGGTGTTTTACGTTCCCTCAAATTCTCATAGCATTATGTTCGAATTTTGGCTGAAAGTTTGCTGGAATTTTTGAGTACTTGAGCATTCTAAGTGATTTTGATGTTGGTGATTGAACTCAATTTTGCATTCTCATTTTTGCACATAATCTTGTCCACAGCACTTCACATTGACAATGATCTATCTTTATGATTGAACACAATTCATTTGCAAGTTTAGTTTGTTGATACAAATTACATACATTTGTTTACAACACTTTCTTTTCATTTCATGTTATTTTCATTCCTCATTTGCAACATTTGATGAAGACTTCGTGAAGAGATGAGAGCAATTGACGAGACTTCGTGAGCAATTGGTGAAGAGTTGGCGAGGCTTCGTGGATTTTGGCGAGGCTTCGGCAGGACTTCGTGAGCAATGGCGAGGCTTCGTGGATTTTGGTGAAGCTTCGTCAAGCTGTGGTGGAAATGGCTGGAAAAATGGCTAAGTGTTGCTGCAAAGGTGCATAGGCAGAGAAGGCGTGCTCCTGGATGGCATGAAGGCGTGACACGTAAGCGAGTGCAGAAGCCGGGAAACAAAAGGCGTGTTTTGCTACACTTATGAAGGCGTGATGTGTGCGCGGGGTTTTGAAAGAAGCTGGACAGAACCTGGAGGCGTGATTCTTGCTGAACTGAAGGCGTGCAGAAGCTGTTGAAGACGATGAATGCTTGGCTCAAATGCGTGGAGGCAGTAGTGTAAATCTTTCACTTTGAGCTTGTGTCATTTATATTACTTATGCATTTTTAGTAGTGGTAATCATGTAATATTTTAGGCATTATACGTTTGCGTAATATTTACGTTTTCTTTTGTAACCTCTATATATAGAGGTATAGTCAACATTTTGAGGGGGACTATTCACTACTCACATTTTCCATATTGTAACCGACTTTTGATTTTAAATAGCAGGAATTCTCATTTTCTCTCTCTAGATCTACTTTCTCTCACTAAACATTTCTTCTCCAATCTAAACTCCGATTGTGAATTTTGGACTGGATTCTTCTTTCTTATTCTCAATTGGCAAAGGAATCGACAATTCTCTCGATTTAATCGGTAAATTCTTCCAATTAAGTGAGAATGAGCTTATCAATGTTGGATTTGGTTGATTTTGAAATGAGAAAGATATTTTCTGGTTAAATCTATGATATCTTAGGATTCTTAATGGATGAATAGGTGTTTTAGTAGATTGTATGCTATGCAATCGATCTAATTGTTGAGTATTGAAATCACATTTGAATTGAGCATAAGCATATGTTGAATTTCATAATTCCTAGCTAATCTTGAATAGATCAAGCTTCAATTGTGGTTGACATGCTAAATTGAGGAGTGATTAATCAAAGTTAGCGAAGTTGCATGAATCAAGAACTAAATTGTGATTGTTTAATTCTTTGCACTTGTTTTCTATAATCAAATCAATTCTGAGACTCACGCCTCGCCATAGGAAGTGTGAATGAATTGAAACACTAGGAAAAGTGTTAAAGAAGCTTTCTGTGTTAACAACGATGATATGTGAACCCTAGGATGGGCCTCGCCATGGGAGTTCTTAGGATTGTGTTGTCTCGCCTCATGCCAAGTTCACAGAGAACCGAGGTGATTCGGAATCGGTTGTTCTTAATTTCTGCAATCCGAAGGAAACGCAAGATTGACGTGGGACGAATCATCCTTGCGAGCATCAAAGATGGAACTGCCCAGAATAGTAAAGCACTGTATTTTCCTTTACTAATTCAAGAGCTTTGTGTGTCACAAGGTGTGGATGATCAGCTTGGTGCTTGGGAGAGGATGCAGTCTCCTATTCCAGAACAACTCTACTTAAAATACTTGGCACAGGACAAGGAATTGGAGCAAGCGAGGATTTCAAGTACAGAGGCATCTCGGGGGGATAGTGAATTTCCAACTTATGTTACAGATCAAGGGCAGCAGTCTTTTGATTTTGCATCTCTTCAAGGAGTAATTCAGGGTTTCCAGCTCTCAGTTGAAAATCGCTTTTCAGGCATAGAGGATAGGATGGATCGGCTGCAGGATGGTGTGAGAAACATAGATGAAAGGATGGAACGTATGCATGAAGGTTTTGACAATATGCAACAGGAGTGGACCTCACAAGCTGAACACATGGAGCATAGATTTGATGATTTATCCACGGTGGCTCAGCAGCAATTTGAAGTGTTATATCATAGGCAAGTGTGCATGCAGCAAGAGCTCGATAGGTGTAACAAGATGACTGTTTATTACCACTCGGATTCAGGACCCCAGAAGCTAACTCCAACTTCGGCACAGTTAGCAGGGTACCGAATCCCAAATCTGTCATGTGATATGGTTAGTGGTACAGTGCACGAGCTTCCACCTGGAGTGACAGCATGCCCTTCTTTACATCCGTTACCCACATTTGGTCGTATACCTCCTATGCCTCATACTCCTACATTCATACCAAATCCAGAGTTTGCACCCGCTGCAAGGTTTCCATTGATAGCATCAGGCCAACCTCTTCAAGGACCTGTGCATGGCCCTTTTCATTATGTGCCACAGTCAATTGGTGTGCCCTCATTTGCTACGGCCTCTTTGGATGGACAATCTCTTTCCACACCAGTTGCGTTTGGATCTCCTTCTTCCTCAGCTCCATCATCGTCCTCTCAGGGAGTCCTTCCTCCCTCGTAGCTTATCACATTGAGGACAATGTTTAATTTAAGTGTGGGGGAGGAGGTGGAATTTTGTGTGATGTGTGCTGTGGTTGCTATGCTATCTGATACTTTGTGTGTTGATTGTGTTGATTGAAAAATATTTTTTTTTTATGCATGCGGGTGTTTTATATTGTGAGAAGGGGGGTTTGAAGTTGGGAGTGATTTTGAAGATTTCTGGACTTTCATGTTGATTGAGATATGCTGAGTTGAAGATTATGTGAAGTTTCTTGAAGTGAGGAATTTTGTGAAGTTGAAGAATGGAATGGTTCTACTTTGATGAATCTTGTGAAGTGGTGCTTTGTAAAATTTGAAGTGTCTCTTTGAAGATTGTTGCTATGATGATTTGCCAATGCCATGGAGGAAAATGTTAAGAGCTTAGTGTGAAGTTTTTCTTATTGTATTGTTGAGTGATTAGAAAGCAGTATGTAGTTTGCTACTTGTAAGGGTTTTAATGTAGGTTTTAATGTATTATGTCTCTCGGGTTTGTTTGTGTGCTACATTTTGAATCAATGAAATTAAAGTGAGTAGTGTTGTGTGCAAGGGTTTGAATTATGATATGAGTGGTGAGAAGAAAACGATTTGGTAATGTTTTGAACCTTTAGTCTTGATAAGAGGAAGAAGAATACAAAAAGAGAGTGAATAAGAAAGATCAAATTGAGAAAATGAATTATCACCCTGTATGTGAAACTTTATTCTTAGTTCACTTTGGCTTATTCCAAGTTCATCATTAAACTTGTTTTGAATCTTGCATGTGAAATTTTTTGTTCTTGGTACTAAGTTTGAAGAAATTGGTATATTTTGCTGACTAAGGCCCGATGTTAAAGTAAGATAGACATGCCATGCAAAACTCAATTAACATAGGAGGTAATTTGTATGAATTCGTTTCTGTTTGTTATGCATTTATCTGGTGTCTCCAGAATTCGTGCATGGTTAGTCAATTTGGGATTCTTATGAACATGTGCTTGCACAAGAAATGATATGGGAGAAAAAGCCATATTGGCAAACTGGGAAGGAAAAAGCCAAAAGAACCTGGCAATCAAATATGGAGAAAAAAGCCATAAAACCCAGGCATTATTTCAGTCATTAATATGTGCACCAATGTGCAGCACTAATGTGCAGAATAAGGGCAATGTCCCATAGAGTACCAATGTACGCATAGGTACCATTGATCTTGTGATTGCATTTTCATAAGAGTGGACAAAGAGATTGGCATGTATTGAATGGTATGAGAGACTAGCTAGAGGGTGTATAACGAAGTAATAGATGAAGTGCATGTTCCTCAGCACACACTTGCACGCATGACATTTTGGTCTTTATTCATTGTGCCTTAGTTGATAATTGTATTGAAATCTGAGAGCTGGGTACCATGAACCATCAAAGTATAAGGTTGTGTGTGAAAAAACGTTTTGATGAATTTGGATGTAGTCAGTGTGGATGAATGAACAAAGTGTTTGAATACGGGTGTTGAAAAGGGTTAAATTGTGTGTATTTTTGCTTGAGGGCAAGCAACAGTTCAAGTGTAGGGAAATTTGATAAGTAAGTTTTATAACTACTTCTATAGACTAATTCACTTAGCTTTTGGCTTGAATTGCATACATTTATGTGGTGAAATGTGCTATTTTGTGCATTTATGTGGTTCGCAACTTGATGTGGTAAAATGGTGAAAAAAGACCACAAAGGTTGTTAAAATGAGGTAAATGTGTGTTTGATGCTAAATGATAAGAGGAGAGTTAGAAAGAGCTAGAATGGTGAGTGAGAGTTTTGAAGAAAACCCTAAAATGTGCTTAAATTCTTGGACTTTGACTTGTGTTAGTTTAAATGTGTGGTGTTTTAGGTGTTTTTATGCATATATGTGTTGTGTTAATTGGTAATGTTGAAATGGTGAAAAGATAGTAAAAACATTGTGGAAAATGGAGTTAAAAGTGTTAAGGAAAAGTGGAGGAACCGAAAATGCACAATTGGCATAATTAGGGTTTTGGCAGCTTTGAGTGTGAAATTCATTTGAGTGTATCTCTTTCAATACTAATCCAATTGGTGCGTTCTTTGGTGTTCTGAAAAGCTCTTTGAATGCACTACATTTCATATGTTGTAACTATTTTTTAATTGTGTGTGCAAGACAGAAAAATTGGCGTACGACTTGTGGTAGGCCAATCTTGAGAAAACAGAAAATGGCCTACGATATGTCGTAGGCCATTCTTGGAATGAAGATTTTTGCCCACGACATGTCGTGGGCAAATTGTTGGAGGAAAAAGTTTGGCCTACGACATGTCGTAGGCCAATTTTGAAGCAGAAATATTTAGCCTACGACATGTCGTAGGCTAAGTGTAAAATGGGAGCTGAAAATGGTAAAGTGTTGAAGGCTTGTTTTATGAAGTTTTTCAGTTTTGTTGCACTACATTGATTTGGTCGTAACTTTCTTGTTTTAGCTCCAAACTGGGTGATTCAAACAGCTATGGAAAGTTGAGACACAGGGTTACGAATTTCATGTTCTAAGTTTTCCCTAATTCATAGTGTATCATGATCAAATCTGGGAGGGAAGTTGTTGCCATAAAGTGTTTGTGTTTGAGTTTTCAGAAAATTGGCTAAGTGTTGAAATCTCTGATTTTGGAAATTCCAGGCAGCCGAAGGCGTGGTTATCTGTGGCAAGAAGGCGTGAATCTTTAAAGGCTGATCTGCTTGGAAGTTCGCGGAGTCGCTGAAGGCGTGAAGAGTCCAGGCGTGAAGGCGCGGTTCGACTCTGATTTCTTCACTTGGAAGTCTGGGCAATGAAAGCGCTACATCTAAGGACTGAAGGCGTGTGGCTCGTGGCTGAGGTTGATGAAGGCGCTGGAAATTAACACCAAAGGCGCTGAAGTGTTGAATACTTTTTCAAACTTGGAATTTTTGACATTTTTGGCTGATTTTTAGTTTCCTCTCTTAAGGGCACTTTTGTAAAATTTGATACATTCTACATTGCGTATTAGTTACGTTTTCCCAACTCTATATATAGGGAAGGTAGCTAACATGTAGAGGAATTATTCACTACTCACATTTTCCAGATTGTAACCGACTTTTGATTTTAAAAAGAGCAAGAATTCTCATTTTCTCTCTCTAGATCTACTTTCTCTCACTAAACATTTCTTCTCCAATCTCAATTCCGATTGTGAATTTTGGACTGGATTCTTCTTTCTTATTCTCAATTGACAAAGGAATCGACAATTCTCTCGATTTAATCGGTAAATTCTTCCGATTAAGTGAGAATGAGCTTATCAATGTTGGAATTTGTTGATTTTGAATTGAGAAAGATGTTTTCTGGCTAAATCTACGATATCTTAGGATTCTTAATGGATGAATACGTGTTTTAGTAGATTGTATACTATGCAATTGATCTAATTGTTGAGTATTGAAATCACATTTAAATTGAGCATAACATATGTTGAATTTCATAATTCCTAGCTAGTTTTGAATGGATCAAACTTCAATTGTGGTCGACATGCTAAATTGAGGAGTGATTCATTAAAGTTAGCGAAGTTGCATGAATTGAGAACTAAATTGTGATTATTTTAGTCTTTGCACTTAATTTCTGCGATTAATTCAATTCTGAGACTCAGGCCCGATCATAGGAAGTGTTGATGAATTGATACGTTAGATAAAGTGTAAAGAAGCTTTCTGACTTAACAACAATGATATGTAAACCCTAGGATGGACCTCGCCATGGGAGTTCTTAGGACTTTGCATGTTAGAGTAGTTAGCTGAGGGAGTTGAGACTTTGCGGAGATTATTCCACCATTCTCGGGCCTCGCCATGGGAGAGGATGGTGATTTGGGGTTACAAGCAGTGGTGTGGTCGCCATGCTAACCACAGCTTGGATTTCTAGGCAATTTAGGTCTCTGAAGCATTTAATTGTTTATCGATTGCATAGAATCGATTTACTAAGCCTGTGTTCATCCAATACAATAATCCTGAGATATTTGTTTCATCCTTGCTTGTTGCTATATTTTCTGTCTTTGTTTTCATTCTTTTGTGTTGAATTTTCCTTTTTCTAGTACTTAAATTCCGAGACTAAGACTTTAAGAACTATTTTATTCAATTTTCCTGACCTAAGCCTTCCCTGTGGATTACGATCCCTACTTACGCTTCTACATTAGTGTTTAGGGTAAAATTGAGCTGATACGACTTTAAGCTGTCATCAACTAAGACACAATGAATAAAGACCAAAATGTCATGCGTGCAAGTGTGTGCTGAGGAACGTGCACTTCATCTATTCCTTTGTTATACACCCTCTAGCTGGTCTCACATACCATTCAATACATGCCAATCTCTTTGTCCACTCTTATGAACATGCAATCACAAGATCAATGGTACCTATGCGTACATTGGTACTCTATGGGACATTGCCCTTATTCTGCACATTAGTGCTGCACATTGGTGCACATATTGATGACTGAAATAATGCCTGGGTTTTTGGCTTTTTTCTCCAAATTTGATTGCCAGGTTCTTATGGCTTTTTCCTTCCCAGTTGCCAATATGGCTTTTTCTCCCATATCATTTCTTGTGCAAGCACATGTTCATAAGAATCCCAAATTGACTAAACATGCACGAATTCTGGAGACACCAGATAAATACATAACAAACAGAAACGAATCCATACACATTACCTCCTATGTCAATTGAGTTTTGCATGGCATGTCTATCTTACATTAACACCGGGCCTTAGTCAGCAAAATGTACCAATTTCTCCAAACTTAGCACCACAAACCAAAAGTTTTCACATGCAAGATTCAAAACAAGGAATAGTGATGAACTTGGAATAAGGCTAAGTGAACTAAGAACAAAGTTTCACATACAGGGTGATAACTCATTTTCTCAATTTGGATTGCCCTTGTTCATTCTCTTTTCGCTCCATTTTTTTTATCCATTTCACTCTTAGCCATTTTTTCTTTTTTCACACAACACTTTCAACTTAGCTTAAAAAAAATCCGCATGCAAGATTATAAGCTTAACGCATCACCACATTGTTCTCTTTTCACACAAATTCACATCTCAATTCATACATTGCACACAACACTACACACTCCAATTTCATTAATGCCAAATGGTAAACATACAAAATTACAAACTTTCAACATTGCTGAGTACATTCCATCCCTCAACAAAACAAAACAAACTGCATACTAAACTCTAAACACTCAAACAACATTAGCACACAAAACGATTCATGGCATTTCTTCATTCTTCATTTTCTTCAAAGTAAGACAGCTTGACTTCACACTATCATGGCCACTTCTCATGACTTGTAAAGAACCATACTCCTCAATCCATCAAGAACAACATCTTCACAAAATCCACTTAACATTCTTGCAAAGAAAGAAAAACTTCATGCGTTAACAAGTCATCAAACTTCAAGACACGCACCAACTAGCCACTTCAACTACATTCTCGGAACTGAATAATGTAACATGCTTGACATATTGGCTTCTCCATTCCAACAATACTTCATCAATACGAACACAACATATAAGCACAATTTTAGTTTCACAAAGCAAAACACAGCTCCAAAATAATTTCACACATAGCACCAAGAGCATCAAGAAAAAAAAATTTAGTTTTTTTCTCCCCCCCCACACTTAGAATGAACATTGTCCCTAATGTAAAAGGCTAAGATGAAGGAGGCACTCCATGAGAAAACGATAATCGAGCTGAAGAAGAAGGAGATCCAAATGCAACTACTGTGGAGAAAGACTGTCCATCCAAAGAAGCCGTGGCAAATGAATGAACACCAATTGACTGTGGAACATAATGAAAAGGGCCATGGAAAGGGCCTTCAAGAGGTTGTCCCGAGGCTATTAATGGAAATCTTGCAGCATGTGTAAACTCTGGATTTGGTATGAATGTAGGAGTATGAGGCATAAGAGGTATACGACCAAATGTGGGTAACGGATGCAAAGAAGGGCTTGCTGTAACTCCAGGTGAAAGCTCGTGCATGGTACCACTAACCATTTCACATGACAGTTTTGGGATTCGATACCCCGCTAACCATGCCGAAGTTGGAGTTGGCTTCGGGGGTCCTGAATCTGAATGGTAATAAACCGTCATCTTGTTACACCTATCGAGCTCTCGTTGCATGCACACTTGCCTATGATATAACACTTCAAATTGCTGCTGAGCCACCGTGGATAAATCATCAAATCTATGCTCCATGCGTTCAGCTTGTGATGTCCACTCCTATTGCATATTATCAAAACCTTCATGCATTCGTTCCAACCGCTCATCCATTTTTGATAATCGTGCATCCATGTTTGTGAATTGCTCATCCATGTGGGAAAACCTATGCGCAACTGATTACTGAAGACCTTGAATCGCGCCTTGAAGAGACTCAAAATTAAAAGGATGCTGCTCCTGACTCTCAACATACGTCGGATTGGCACTTCCCCCATGAGATGCCTCCACACTCAAAGTCCTTGTCTGCTCCAGTTCCTTGTCTTGTGCCAAGTATTTTTAGTAGAGTTGTTCAGGAATAGGAGACTGCATCTTCTCCCAAGCACCAAGCTGATCATCCACACCTTGTGCCACACAGAGCTCCTGAATTAGTAACGGAAAATATAGTGCTTTACTGTTCTGGGTAGTCCCATCTTTGATGTTCGCAAGGATGATACGTCCCACTTCGATCCGGCGCTTGCTTCGGATTGTAGAAATTAAGAACAATCGGTTCCGAATCACCTCGGTTCTTTGTGAACTTGGCATGAGGCGAGACAGCACAAACAACAGCCATATTTTCACGTCACTCTTCAAGTATTCATTCCGAATATGCATATGTTCACCCTTTGAATTAAGCTCCCAAACTGCCCCAGGATGTGCCAACTCTTTTATCAAAGCTTCATCCAATGCCTCATCGGTTGGAAATTTGATCGGATCATCAGGATAATCAGGTGTACCCAAATGTGCATTGATAATCTGGCTCGTGATTCGAACCCAAATGCCTCTCACATTGACAGCTCCATCCTTCGGATACCCTACATTTGCGTAGTATTTCCGTGCAATGCTCACATTGCAAAACTCAGGGGCAACCGTAAGCCTCTCATGGAATTTGTAAAATTTCATCAGCTTCTTAAATGGCCCTTTTTCCACACTGAACCCGCGTTCAAGATGTATATATTTCATATTGAACCCTTGCTCCTAACGTCTCATGGCAGCCTCATCAACGAACAGAGAAACCTCAGGGACTCCTTTTCGTTTCTTAGGTATCGGAGCTGGCATCGCATATTGAGGAGGCTCCTCAAACATTTGCATATCATCCGGAAAATACTCCGGGTCAGAATCAGTTTCATCAGATGCTTGAGCTATTCCTTTTCCCTTCTTTGAAGTCGTGGCTTTTTTTGAAGTTGAATCTTTCTTTGGTGCCATTTCTATTAAGAAAAGTTCAACTTGTCATACAATACTCAAAGCAAAACAATTACATTGAGAACATCACTAAGCACATGCATTTTCTTATGTAAACACATTCCCAAACCTGAAAACCAGCATTATAAGTTTGTAAAAATCATCTAGAAAGCAAGCAGAATTAGTTCACAAAAAAAACATCAAAGTTGTAGTGCACTCTTTAATCGAAATTTGAGGACAAGAATCATCCCATTTGAAGTCAAAATGGCCAAGTTATGGCTAAGATACCGACAGCCCCAAAACTGTTCAGATTCAGCATTTTCACAGACCATTATTCATAACGTGAACACATATTGTCCTCAAAATTAGATCATGTTCCAGGCAGAACTAGCAAAAGTACACATCATAAGAAATGTAGCCCTTCCTCTTAGCTAAATTCTACCACTGGAATCAACATATTTGGACATTCCCTTCGCAAGTTATTCCAATAATACCGAGACTTGGCAAACTTGGCAGATTCAAAATCTCAACATTCCTGATTTCACATGTACTTCATATTCTAATCTTTTTTAGTCTAAATTCCAGCCACAATTAGCAAAAATGTACAACATAAACATCGAAGACCATCATGTTAGCTAAAGGATGCAACTGGAATCACCTCATTTCATCATTCCTAAATCAAGTTATGCTTGAAAAATAGAAACATGGCAAAGCTGGAGTAATCAAAAATCGAAATTTGTAATCATGCTTCCCCACACTTAACATGCATTTGTCATTTGGCTATCAACATCATGTTTTCCATATTTTCAAAATCATGCCTTCACTTTCATTACTTTGACATTTCACTTGAACAACAAAGATTCACAAAGCTTAAAGGAGGATTTGAAACATACCTTGATAGGAAGCTAGAGTCAACTCTTTGAAGGAACGAAATTGAGAGGTTTAATGTGAGCACTAAGCTTAATTATCACCGCCCTTATGTTTTCAACAATAGACACCTTACCAAGACAAGCACTAGAGGTTGCCCTTTATAGACAAATGAGGAAAAAGAAAATCGGTCAAACAAGCTAAGCAAATGTTCCCACCAAACACTACCAACAAGCAAGTCATTCAAAATGTGGGACCCGATTGATAATTCAAGTCATGTGAACTTCTCAGCTTTTACCAATTCTTATGCATTCACTCCTCACAAGACTACAACATCAACATTATTGCATACACTCAATTCGGTCAACTCACCTTGCACATCATGAATACAAGACAAGACTAAAGCATTCATATCATTCAAAGCAACAACCACAACGCTCCCCTTACTCTATTCAATTCAGCCGTTCACTCCTAAACAATGTTCTCAAATATCATGAACAACAAAACAAAACCAACAACTTCTACATTTTGCATGTGAACTTATCCTGCAACACATAGAAACGTCCAACAAAATGTCAGCCTTTTTCCTTTCATTTCATATCCATTTCCTATTCATGACTCAATATCAATCCAATCTCTACGTCAATTTTTATCAGCTTTTCAGAAAATTGAATTCATGTTCAGAAGGGTTCAGAAGTGCAGATATTCTCTTCATCAATGCATGTGTGAATAAAACCGAACATCACAACAAAGAAATTTTATTAACACGAAATACAAAAAAACAACAAAAAAATTAAACATCACAACCTATCTAGTAACAAAATCACAAAAGGCTAATACAACTAATACTATACTCAATTCAATCATGGCAATTAACCTCCTTAAACATAATCATGGTAACTATACATGTTCCAACCACAACCATAATCACGATATCTTGGCCAAATCTCCCCCCACACTTGCATAAGACAAGGTCCGCGTGAGAAAACAATAACAATCAAGACAAAAGAACCTGGCCTTCCTCTTCCTACAAGCCACGAGAAAGTCTTGCAATTCTTTCTTTCTCTTGTAACACAGGCCATTGAAGAGGTCCCAAAACACCAAGAGGATGTTGAGGATTATCAGCTGAAGTGATATCAACACCCTTCTCACGAGTCATGGCTGTTATCAAAGATGGAAAGTACATTGGTCCAAATTCACTTCTTTATGCTCGCCTGATGAACTCTAACACCAACTTCCCAGCATCAATAGAGAAATCATGTAAAATAGCATAAATCAAAAGAGCGCGTTCTCTAGATGCGATATCTGCACGGTTAGTAGGTAAAAGCCTGGAATCGATAAATATTAACCATAATTTTGTTTCAGCTGTGAGTTCACTGGTAGGTACATATAAAGCCTCGCGTCGAGCATTCCTCACCCATCTAGCACCAGGTAAAGTCACTGAAGCCAACAAGCGATCAGTATCGGCAGCCCGAAGCAACCTACAATAAGTATTACAAGGAAAATCATCAAGGAGATAAAGCATATTGATACTGTGTCGGGTGATAGTGAATTTCCAACTTATGTTACAGATCAAGGGCAGCAGTCTTTAGATTTTGCATCTCTTCAAGGAGTAATTCAGGGTTTCCAGCTCTCAGTTGAAAATCGCTTTTCAGGCATAGAGGATAGGATGGATCGGCTGCAGGATGGTGTTAGAAACATAGATGAAAGGATGGAACGTATGCATGAAGGTTTTGACAATATGCAACAGGAGTGGACCTCACAAGCTGAACACATGGAACATAGATTTGATGATTTATCCACGGTGGCTCAGCAGCAATTTGAAGTGTTATATCATAGGCAAGTGTGCATGCAGCGAGAGCTCGATAGGTGTAACAAGATGACTGTTTATTGCCACTCGGATTCAGGACCCCCGAAGCCAACTCCAACTTCGGCACAGTTAGCAGGGTACCGAATCCCAAATCTGTCATGTGATATGGTTAGTGGTACAGTGCACGAGCTTCCACCTGGAGTGACAGCAAGCCCTTCTTTACATCCGTTACCCACATTTGGTTGTATACCTCCTATGCCTCATACTCCTACATTTATACCAAATCCAGAGTTTGCACCCGCTGCAAGGTTTCCATTGATAGCATCAGGCCAACCTCTTCAAGGACCTGTGCATGGCCCTTTTCATTATGTGCCACAGTCAATTGGTGTGCCCTCATTTGCTACGGCCTCTTTGGATGGACAATCTCTTTTCACACCAGTTGCGTTTGGATCTCCTTCTTCCTCAGCTCCATCATCGTTCTCTCAGGGAGTCCTTCCTCCCTCGTAGCTTATCACATTAAGGACAATGTTTAATTTCAGTGTGGGGGAGAAGGTGGAATTTTGTGTGATGTGTGCTGTGGTTGCTATGCTATCTGATACTTTGTGTGTTGATTGTGTTGATTGAAATTTTTTTTTTATGCATCCGGTTGTTTTATATTGTGAGAAGGGGGGTTTGAAGTTGGGAGTGATTTTGAAGATTTCTGGACTTTCATGATGATTGAGATATGATGAGTTGAAGATTATGTGAAGTTTCTTGAAGTGAGGAATTTTGTGAAGTTGAAGAATGGAATGGTTCTACTTTGATGAATCTTGTGAAGTGGTGCTTTGTAAAATTTGAAGTGTCTCTTTGAAGATTGTGGCTATGATGATTTGCCAATGCCATAGAGGAAAATGTTAAGAGCTTGGTGTGAAGTTTTTCTTATTGTATTGTTGAGTGATTAGAAAGCAGTATGTAGTTTGCTACTTGTAAGGGTTTGAATGTAGTTTTAATGTATTATGTCTCTCGGGTTTGTTTGTGTGCTACATTTTGAATCAATGAAATTAAAGTGAGTAGTGTTGTGTGCAAGGGTTTGAATTATGATATGAGTGGTGAGAAGAAAACGATTTGGTAATGTTTTGAACCTTTAATCTTGATAAGAGGAAGAAGAATACAAAAAGAGAGTGAATAAGAAAGATCAAATTGAGAAAATGAATTATCACCCTGTATGTGAAACTTTATTCTTAGTTCACTTTGGCTTATTCCAAATTCAACATTAAACTTGTTTTGAATCTTGCATGTGAAATTTTTTGTTCTTGGAACTAAGTTTGAAGAAATTGGTATATTTTGCTGACTAAGGCCAGATGTTAAAGTAAGATAGATATGCCATGCAAAACTCAATTGACATAGGAGGTAATGTGTATGAATTCGTTTCCGTTTGTTATGCATTTATCTGGTGTCTCCAGAATTCGTGCATGGTTAGTCAATTTGGAATTCTTATGAACATGTGTTTGCACAAGAAATGATATGGGAGAAAAAGCCATATTGGCAAACTGGGAAGGAAAAAGCCATAAGAACCTGGCAATCAAATATGGAGAAAAAAGCCATAAAACCCAGGCATTATTTCAGTCATTAATATGTGCACCAATGTGCAGCACTAATGTGCAGAATAAGGGCAATGTCCCATAGAGTACCAATGTACGCATAGGTACCATTGATCTTGTGATTGCATGTTCATAAGAGTGGACAAAGAGATTGGCATGTATTGAATGGTATGAGAGACTAGCTAGAGGGTGTAAGGTCATCAAAAAAATAAGAGCTTGTCCATCAATGTGGCTCCAAATTATCAATTCATTATGATACCATTATGTTGAAGTGATTCCACTAGTTAAAATGATACCACGTATTGGAATAATGCTCTTATACCAACTACTCATTTAGCATTCAATTTTGAATTCTATTAAGTCATACTCTGAACCAAGTTATGCTAAATGATTTATTTTTACTTTCAAGGGCTTACCTTCCACTCTTTGCAACCTTATGGGTGGCTAGGTTTCAAAATTTCAAAAAATTGGCTAAGTGTAAAATTTTAGAAAAATTTTGGCATAGTTTCCTTTGTTTTTGGATTGTTTCCCATATGCCAACAATCCATTTTTTGACACGAAACACAATTTTAAACTTTCAACATATAGTGAACCAAAACATAAAATCACATACCAATAACGAAGTAATAGATGAAGTGCATGTTCCTCAGCACACACTTGCACGCATGACATTTTGGTCTTTATTCATTGTGCCTTAGTTGATAATTGTATTGAAATCTGAGAGCTGGGTACCATGAACCATCAAAGTATAAGGTTGTGTGTGAAAAAACGTTTTGATGAATTTGGATGTAGTCAGTGTGGATGAATGAACAAAGAGTTTGCATACGGGTGCTGAAAAGGGTTAAATTGTGTGTATCTTTGCTTGAGGGCAAGAAAAAGTTCAAGTGTGGGGGAATTTCATAAGTAGGTTTTATAACTACTTCTATAGACTAATTCACTTAGCTTTTGGCTTGAATTGCATACATTTATGTGGTGAAATGTGCTATTTTGTGCATTTATGTGGTTCGCAACTTGATGTGGTAAAATGGTGAAAAAAGACCACAAAGGTTGTTAAAATGAGGTAAATGTGTGTTTGATGCTAAATGATAAGAGGGGAGTTAGAAAGAGCTAGAATGGTGAGTGAGAGTTTTGAAGAAAACCCTAAAATGTGCTTAAATTCTTGGATTTTGACTTGTGTTAGTGCAAATGTGTGGTGTTTTAGGTGTTTTTATGCATATATATGTTGTGTTAATTGGTAATGTTGAAATGGTGAAAAGATAGTAAAAATATTGTGGAAAATGGAGTTAAAAGTGTTAAGGAAAAGTGGAGGAACCGAAAATGCACAATTGGCATAATTAGGGTTTTGGCAGCTTTGAGTGTGAAATTCATTTGAGTGTATCTCTTTCAATACTAATCCAATTGGTGAGTTCTTTGGTGTTCTGAAAAGCTCTTTGAATTCACTACATTTCGTATGTTGTAACTATTTTCTAATTGTGTGTGCAAGACTATGAAATGTGAGTTTCTTTTCGGAATACCATTCATTAGGGTTTTAGGTTTTTTTAGGGTTTTATTCGACTGCCACGGTTTGGTGTTTTGATGATAACTTGAGTTTTAGGCATTCAATGGTGTTGTTTCTTGCACCATTGGAAAGCTAAGAGGAAGCTCTAGAACGTTTAAGTTGACCACCAAGTCTAAATCAGAGGCTAAGACACACTTATTTGGCATAAAAATAAGGTATTTGGCAGGAATGAATACTTTGCCAATTCGGTCAACTGACCTTGCCAAGCTCTGCCAAGCCAACTTTGCCTTCGGCTAACCAAACTTGCCAAGCAGTTACCACACATCCTTGGCATACCATTGACACACCATTGGCACACTTTGGCACGACACTTGCACATCCTTGGCACACCACTTGTGCACAACATCACATGCCACTCTTGCCTAAACATTTGCACCTTGGCACACCACACATGCACACCACTCTGCCACACTTGGCACCACACCTTGCCGAACCATGCCAAGCCTTGCCGAAACACTTTGCCAAGCACCAATATGCACTTACCTTAGCACACCATTTCAACACCCAATCTTAGCACACTACTCAAGCATTCTTGGCATAACATTTGCACACTCTAAACATGTTTTCACTCACATTGGCATAGGAAAGAACTAGGTAGTCAAGTGCATTTTTGCCCACGACATGTCGTGGGCAAAATTTGAGAACAGAAAAATTGGCCTACGACATGTCGTAGGCCAATCTTAAGAAAACAGAAAATGGCCTACGACATGTCATAGGCCATTCTTGGAATGAAGATTTTTGCCCACGACAAATTGTTGGAGGAAAAAGTTGTCGTAGGCCAATTTTGAAGCAGAAATATTTAGCCTACGACATGTCGTAGGCTAAGTGTAAAATGGGAGCTGAAAATGGTAAAGTGTTGAAGGCTTGTTCTATGAAGTTTTTCAGTTTTGTTGCACTACATTGATTTGGTCGTAACTTTCTTGTTTTAGCTCGTAATTGGGTGATTCAAACAGCTATGGAAAGTTGAGAGACAGGGTTACGAATTTCATGTTCTAAGTTTTCCCTAATTCATAGTGTATCATGATCAAATCTGGGAGGGAAGTTGTTGCCATAAAGTGTTTGTGTTTGAGTTTTCAGAAAATTGGCTAAGTGTTGAAATCTCTGATTTCGGAAATTCCAGGCAGCCGAAGGCGTGGTTATCTGTGGCAAGAAGGCGTGAATCTTTAAAGGCTGATCTGCTTGGAAGTTCGCGGAGTCGCTGAAGGCGTGAAGAGTCCAGGCGTAAAGGCGCGGTTCGACTCTGATTTCTTCACTTGGAAGTCTGGGCAATGAAAGCGCTACATCTAAGGACTGAAGGCGTGTGGCTCGTGGCTGAGGTTGATGAAGGCGCTGGAAATTAACACCAAAGGCGCTGAAGTGTTGAATACTTTTTCAAACTTGGAATTTTTGACATTTTTGGCTGATTTTTAGTTTCCTCTCTTAAGGGCACTTTTGTAAAATTTGATACATTCTACATTGCGTATTAGTTACGTTTTCCCAACTCTATATATAGGGAAGGTAGCTAACATGTAGAGGAATTATTCACTACTCACATTTTCCAGATTGTAACCGACTTTTGATTTTAAAAAGAGCGAGAATTCTCATTTTCTCTCTCTAGATCTACTTTCTCTCACTAAACATTTCTTCTCCAATCTCAATTCCGATTGTGAATTTTGGACTGGATTCTTCTTTCTTATTCTCAATTGACAAAGGAATCGACAATTCTCTCGATTTAATCGGTAAATTCTTCCGATTAAGTGAGAATGAGCTTATCAATGTTGGAATTTGTTGATTTTGAATTGAGAAAGATGTTTTCTGGCTAAATCTACGATATCTTAGGATTCTTAATGGATGAATACGTGTTTTAGTAGATTGTATACTATGCAATTGATCTAATTGTTGAGTATTGAAATCACATTTAAATTGAGCATAAACATATGTTGAATTTCATAATTCCTAGCTAGTTTTGAATGGATCAAGCTTCAATTGTGGTCGACATGCTAAATTGAGGAGTGATTCATCAAAGTTAGCGAAGTTGCATGAATTGAGAACTAAATTGTGATTATTTTAGTCTTTGCACTTAATTTCTGCGATTAATTCAATTCTGAGACTCAGGCCCGATCATAGGAAGTGTTGATGAATTGATACGTTAGATAAAGTGTAAAGAAGCTTTCTGACTTAACAACAATGATATGTAAACCCTAGGATGGACCTCGCCATGGGAGTTCTTAGGACTTTGCATGTTAGAGTAGTTAGCTGAGAGAGTTGAGACTTTGCGGAGATTATTCCACCATTCTCGGGCCTCGCCATGGGAGAGGATGGTGATTTGGGGTTACAAGCAGTGGTGTGGTCGCCATGCTAACCACAGCTTGGATTTCTAGGCAATTTAGGTCTCCGAAGCATTTAATTGTTTATCGATTGCATAGCATCGATTTACTAAGCCTGTGTTCATCCAATACAAGAATCCTGAGATATTTGTTTCATCCTTGCTTGTTGCTATATTTTGTGTCTTTGTTTTCATTCTTTTGTGTTGAATTTTCCTTTTTCTAGTACTTAAATTTCGAGACTAAGACTTTAAGAACAATTTTGTTCAATTTTCTTGACCTAAGCCTTCCCTGTGGATTACGATCCCTACTTACGCTTCTACATTAGTGTTTAGGGTAAAATTGAGCTGATACGACTTTAAGCTGTCATCAACTAAGGCACAATGAATAAAGACCAAAATGTCATGCGTGCAAGTGTGTGCTGAGGAACGTGCACTTCATCTATTCCTTTGTTATACACCCTCTAGCTGGTCTCACATACCATTCAATACATGCCAATCTCTTTGTCCACTCTTATGAACATGCAATCACAAGATCAATGGTACCTATGCGTACATTGGTACTCTATGGGACATTGCCCTTATTCTGAACATTAGTGCTGCACATTGGTGCACATATTGATGACTGAAATAATGCCTGGGTTTTTTGGCTTTTTTCTCCAAATTTGATTGCCAGGTTCTTATGGCTTTTTCCTTCCCAGTTGCCAATATGGCTTTTTCTCCCATATCATTTCTTGTGCAAGCACATGTTCATAAGAATCCCAAATAGACTAAACATGCACGAATTCTGGAGACACCAGATAAATACATAACAAACAGAAACGAATCCATACACATTACCTCCTATGTCAATTGAGTTTTGCATGGCATGTCTATCTTACATTAACACCGGGCCTTAGTCAGCAAAATGTACCAATTTCTCCAAACTTAGCACCACAAACCAAAAGTTTTCACATGCAAGATTCAAAACAAGTAATAGTGATGAACTTGGAATAAGGCAAAGTGAACTAAGAACAAAGTTTCACATACAGGGTGATAACTCATTTTCTCAATTTTGATTGCCCTTGTTCATTCTCTTTTCGCTCCATTTTTTTTTATCCATTTCACTCTTAGCCATTTTTTCTTTTTTCACACAACACTTTCAACTTAGCTTAAAAAAAATCCGCATGCAAGATTATAAGCTTAACGCATCACCACATTGTTCTCTTTTCACACAAATTCACATCTCAATTCATACCTTGCACACAACACTACACACTCCAATTTCATTAATGCCAAATGGTAAACACACAAAATTACAAACTTTCAACATTGCTGAGTACATTCCATCCCTCAACAAAACAAAACAAACTGCATACTAAACTCTAAACACTCAAACAACACTTAGCACACAAAACGATTCATGGCATTTCTTCATTCTTCATTTTCTTCAAAGTAAGACAGCTTGACTTCACACTATCATGGCCACTTCTCATGACTTCTAAAGAACCATACTCCTCAATCCATCAAGAACAACATCTTCACAAAATCCACTTAACATTCTTGCAAAGAAAGAAAAACTTCATGCGTTAACAAGTCATCAAACTTCAAGACACGCACCAACTAGCCACTTCAACTACATTCTCGGAACTGAATAATGTAACATGCTTGACATATTGGCTTCTCCATTCCAACAATACTTCATCAATACGAACACAACATATAAGCACAATTTTAGTTTCACAAAGCAAAACACAGCACCAAAATAATTTCACACATAGCACCATGAGCATCAAGAAAAACAATTTTAGTTTTTTTCTCCCCCCCACACTTAGAATGAACATTGTCCCTAATGTAAAAGGCTAAGATGAAGGAGGCACTCCCTGAGAAAACGATGATGGAGCTGAAGAAGAAGGAGATCCAAATGCAACTACTGTGGAGAAAGACTGTCCATCCAAAGAAGCCGTGGCAAATGAAGGAACACCAATTGACTGTGGAACATAATGAAAAGGGCCATGGACAGGGCCTTCAAGAGGTTGTCCCGAGGCTATTAATGGAAATCTTGCAGCAGGTGTAAACTCTGGATTTGGTATGAATGTAGGAGTATGAGGCATAAGAGGTATACGACCAAATGTGGGTAACGGATGCAAAGAAGGGCTTACTGTCACTCCAGGTGGAAGCTCGTGTATGGTACCACTAACCATATCACATGACAGATTTGGGATTCGATACCCCGCTAACTGTACCGAAGTTGGAGTTGGATTCGGGGGTTCTGAATCTGAATGGTAATAAACCGTCATCTTGTTACACCTATCGAGCTCTCGTTGCATGCACACTTGCCTATGATATAACACTTCAAATTGTTGCTGAGCCACCGTGGATAAATCATCAAATCTATGCTCGCATGCGTTCAGCTTGTGACGTCCACCCCTATTGCATATTATCAAAACCTTCAAGCATTCGTTCCAACCGCTCATTCCATTTTTTGATAATCATGCATCCATGTTTGTGAATTGCTCATCCATGTGGGAAAACCTATGCGCAACCGAATGCTGAAGACCTTGAATCGCGCCTTGAAGAGACTCAAAATTAAAAGGATGCTGCTCCTGACTCTCAACATACGTCGATTGCACTTCCCCATGAGATGCCTCCACACTCAAAGTCCTTGTCTGCCTCAGTTCCTTGTCTTGTGCCAAGTATTTTAAGTAGAGTTGTTCAGGAATAAGAGACTGCATCTTCTCCCAAGCACCAAGCTGATCATTCCACCACCTTGTGCCACACAGAGCTCCTGAAATTAGTAACGGAAAATGGGATAGTGTTTTACTGTTGCGTGGGCAGTCCAATCTTGATGCTCGCAAGGATGATACGTCCCACGGTCGAGTCCGGCGCTTCCTTCGGATTGGTAGAAATTAAGAAACAATCGGTTCCGAACACCTCGGTTCTTCGTGAACTTGGGCCATGAGGCCGAGGACGGCACAAACACAGCCATATTTCACTTCACTCATCAAGTATTCATTTCGAATATGCATATGTTCACCCTTTGAATTAAGCTCCCAAACTGCCCCATGATGTGGCCAACTCTTTTATCAAGCCTTCATCCAATGCCTCGTCGGTTGGAAATTTGATCGGGATCATAAGGATTATCAGGTGTACCCAAATGTGCATTGATAATCTGGCTCGTGATTCGAACCAAATGCCTCTCACATAGACAGCTCCATCCTTCGGAGACCCTACATTTGCGTAGTATTCCCGTGCAATGCTCACATTGCAAAACTCAGGGGGCAACCGTAAGCCTCTCATGGAATTTGTAAAAATTCATCAGCTTCTTAAACGGCCCTTTTTCCACACTGAACCCGCGTTCAAGGTGTATATATTTCATATTGACCCTTGCTCCCAACGTCTCATGGCAGCCCTCATCAACGAACAGAGAAACCTCAGGGACTCCTTTTCGTTTCTTAGGTATCGGAGCTGGCATCGCATATTGAGGAGGCTCCTCAAACATTTGCATATCAATCCGGAAATACTCCGGTCAGAATCAGTTTCATCAGGTGCTTGAGCTTTTCTTTTTCCTTCTTTGAAGTCGTGGCTTTTTGAAGTTGAATCTTTCTTTGGTGCATTTCTATTAAGAAAAGTTCAGCTTGTCACACAATACTCAAAGCAAAACAATTACATTCAAGAACATCACTAAGCACATGCATTTTCTTATTTAAACACATTCCCAAACCTGAAAACCAGCATTATAAAGTTTGTAAAAATCATCTAGAAAGCAAGCAGAATTAGTTCACAAAAAAACATCAAAGTTGTAGTGCACTCTTTAATCGAATTTGAGGACAAGAATCAATCCCATTTGAAGTCAAAATGGCCAAGTTATGGCTAAGATACGACAGCCCCAAAACTGTTCAGATTCAGCATTTTCACAGACCATTATTCATAACGTGACACACATTGTCCTCAAAATTAGATCATGTTCCAGGCAGAACTAGCGAAAGTAATTATCATAAGAAATGTAGCCCTTCCTCTTAGCTAAATTCTACCACTGGAATCAACATATTTGGACATTCCCTTCGCAGTTATCCAATAATACCGAGACTTGGCAAACTTGGCAGATTCAAAATCTCAACATTCTGATTTCACATGTACTTCACATTTCTAAGCTTTTTTAGTCTAAGTTCCAGCCACAATTAGCAAAAATGTACAACATAAACATCGAAGACCATCATGATAGCTAAAGGATGCAACTGGAATCACCTCATTTCATCATTCCTAACTCAAGTTATACTTGAAAAAACAGAAACATGGCAAAGCTGGAGTAATCAAAAAATCGAAATTTGTAATCATGCTTCCCCACACTTAACATGCATTTGTCATTTGTCTATCAACATCATGTTTTCCATATTTTCAAAATCATGCCTTCACTTTTCATTACTTTGACAATTTCACTTGAACAACAAAGATTCACAAAGCTTAAGGAGGATTTGAAACATTACCTTGATAGGAAGCTAGAGTCAACTCTTTGAAGGAACGAAATTGAGAGGTTTATGTGAGCACTAAGATTAATTATCACCGCCTTATGTTTTCAACAATAGACACCTACCAAGACAAGCACTAGAGGTTGCCCTTTATAGACAAATGAGGAAAAGAAAATCGGTCAAACAAGCTAAGCAAATGGTTTCCACCAAACACTACCAACAAGCAAGTCATTCAAAATGTGGGACGATTGATAATTCAAGTCATGTGAACTTCTCAGCTTTTACCAATTCTTATGCATTCACTCCTCACAAGACTACAACATCAACATTATTGCATACACTCAATTCGGTCAACTCACCTTGCACATCATGAATACAAGACAAGACCTAAGCATTCAATCATTCAAAGCAACAACCACAACGCTCCCCTTACTCTATTCAATTCAGCTGTTCATCCTAAACAATTGTTCTCAAATATCATGAACAACAAAACAAAACCAACAACTTCTACATTTTGCATGTGAACTTATCCTGTAACACATAGAAACGTCCAACAAATGTCAGCCTTTTCCTTTCATTTCATATCCATTTCCTATTCATGACTCAATTATCAATTCAATCTCTACGTCAATTTTTATCAGCTTTTCAGAAAATTGAATTCATGTTCAGAAGGGTTCAGAAGTGCAGATATTCCTTCATCAATGCATGTGTGAATAAAACCGAACATCACAACAAAGAAATTTTATTAAACACGAAATACAAAAAACAACAAAAAAAATTAAACATCACAACCTATCTAGTAACAAAATCACAAAAGGCTAATACTACTAATACTATACTAATTCAATCATGGGCAATTAACCTCCTTAAACATAATCATGGTAACTATACATGTTCCAACCACACCATAATCACGATATCTTGGCCAAATCTCCCCCCACACTTGTATAAGACACGGTCCCCGTGCGAAAAACAATAACAATCAAGACAAAAGAACCTGGCCTTCCTCTCCTACAAGCCACGAGAAAGTCTTGCAATTCTTTCTCTCTCTGTACACAGGCACTTTGAAGAGGCCCAAAAGACCAAGAGGATGTTGAGGATTATCAGCTGAAGTGATATCAACACCCTTCTCACGAAAGATGGAAAGTACATTGGTCCAAATTCACTTCTTTATGCTCGCCTGATGAACTCTAACACCAACTTCCCAGCATCAATAGAGAAATCATGTAAAATAGCATAAATCAAAAGAACGCGTTCTCTAGATGCGATATCTGCACGGTTAGTAGGTAAAAGCCTGGAATTGATAAACATTAACCATAATTTTGCTTCAGCTGTGAGTTCACTGGTAGGTACATATAAAGCCTCGCGTCGAGCATTCCTCACCCATCTAGCACCAGGTAAAGTCACTGAAGCCAACAAGCGATCAGTATCGATTGTCCGAAGCAACCTACAATAAGTATTACAAGGAAAATCATCAAGGCGATAAAGCATATTGATACTGTGTGGGGTGACCCTCAAATATTTCCCCCTCACAAACACTGAGTGAACTCCATTAGCTCGTGAATTAGCATAAAATTCTCTGACTATGTCCATATTCACTACTACTGAAGCTCGTGTAAAACGAAACCATGATTGCCTGAAGATCACATACTCAAATCTCCTGGAAGGGACCTCGAATGGCCTCTTAATCATAACATCTCTATTGCTAAAACCATGGTACAATTTCTCAGCATTTGCATTAATAAAATGAGGAACGTTAGCTGGTTCAACATCAAGGACCACCGCATCATCATTAGAAGAGGAAGAAGAGGAAGAAGTAGTTCCTGGATCTTCACTAAAGATAGCATATTCATAAGGATTCTGATGAGGAGCATAAAAATCCATGATTCGAAAATGAGAGATATCAAGCAAGAAAAAAAACAATGTAGAGAAAAGAGGAGTGAACATGCAAAAGGAAGATGTGCAATATATATTCATGACATACTCACTATCCAACAAACACATGTGAATGATTCTATCAACAAACAGAAACAGACATGTCATAGCTTGTTGTCCTCACTACTCAATAATTGAAATCATCCAAACCAATCATGCATTCAAGTGCACGGTATAAGTATCAATTCTTACCAACAGAACTATACACCTTGTATTGGTAGACAATGTTAAACTCACTGTACCCACATGGATTGAAAAGTGAAATTTGACTCCCACGTTCTATCAATAATGCCCATCATCCTTCTGAGACTTTACAAAAATGTACCCAAGTTATGTTATGAGATTGTGACCATAATTGCTACTAAATTCAACACAACGAAAATTACACACAAAAGAAATCACACAAACTATAACAAAGGAAGAAAATCAGGGTTGCCTCCCAGGAGCGCTTGGTTTAATGTCGTCAGCCTGACCATGCTTCAAAGCTCATAGTGAGAGTAAAGGATCATCCAAGTAAAGCTCTTGGGTAACTTGTACCAAATTAGCACTGCCCTTGTCCTCAGATGACAGGTAAGGTTTAAGTCTGTGACCATTCGCCTTCCACTTACTGCCATTCTTATCATTTTGAATTTCCACAACTCCATAAGGCTTAACATCAGTAACCCGAAATGGTCCACTCTATCTTGATTTTAACTTGCCATGAAAGAGTCGCAATCTAGAGTTATATAACAAAACCAATTGACCTATTGCAAAACTCTTAACTTGAATATGTGCATCATGCCATCGTTTATTTCTTTCCTTGTACATCTTAGCATTCACATATGAATTGAACTGAAACTCATCTAATTCATTCAAATCCATCATGCGTTTCGATTGAGCTCCATCTAAATCCAAGTTAAGCTTTTGGATAGCCCAATATGCTCTATGTTCAAGCTCCACAGGCAAGTGGCACTCTTTACCAAAAACCAATCGAAAGGGTGAAGCTCCAATGGGAGTCTTATAAGCTGTCCTATATGCCCACAAGGCATCATCGAGCTTTGATGACCAATCCTTTCGACTAGGATTAACAACCTTCTCCAGAACCCTCTTAATTTCTGGGTTTGAAATTTCTGCTTGCCCACTGGTTTGTGGATGATAAGATGTAGACACCTTATGTGTCACTCCATATTTAGCTAGAAGAGCTTCAAAAAGTTTATTGCAAAAATGTGTACCACCATCAGATATGATTGCTCTTGGAGTGCCAAATCGTGTGAAGATATGTGACTTCAAAAATGTTGTAACACTCCTTGCATCATTGTGGGCAAGTGCTTGAGCTTCAATCCCATTTTGAAACATAATCGACAGCCACTAAAAATGTATTCCTTGCCTCCTGACTTTGGGAAAGGACCCATAAAGTCTATTCCCCAGACATCAAACAATTCAACCTCTAGAATATTATTCAAAGGCATTTATCCTTGAGGATATAATCCCAGTCCTTTGACATTTATCACACTGTCCAACCCAAACCTTGGGCATCTAAGAAAATATTAGGCAATAAAAACCAGATTGAAGAATTTTGAACCCTATCCTGGCTGAACCAAAATGACCTCCCACAAGGACCCTCGTGACATGCTCTCAAAATGTTCCTCCTTGTCTTCATCCTTGACACATTTTCTGATGATTTGATCACTGCAAGATTTGTATAAGGCATCCACCTTCCCAAAATAATGTTTAGCATCATTCCTCAATTTCTTCTTTGTTCAATGAGAGTAATACGTAGGGACTTTGCCTGCCACCACAAAGTTTGCAATTTCAGATACCAAGGCAGACATCCCTTTTTTTATCTTGAAGACTTGTTCATCTGGGAATTCTTCCTTTATCAAAATTCTTGCATCATCTTGAGCCTCAGTCTCCAATCTAGAGAGGTTATCAGCGACAACATTTTCACACCCTTTTCTTTCTTTGATTTCCACATCAAATTCTTGCAAGAGTAACACCCACCTTATTATCCGAGGCTTTGCTTCTTTCTTGGCCAATAAGTACTTCAAAGCAGCGTGGTCTGTATGCACTATGACTTTGGACCCCAAAAGGTAAGCTCGAAATTTATCAAATGAGAACACAACGGCCAACATTTCCTTCTCAGTGGTGGTGTAATTGAGTTGGGCTCCATTTAACAGCTTGCTTGCATAATATATGGTGTGGAAGATCTTGTTCCTTCGTTGCCCAAGGACAGCCCCCAAGGCATAATCACTGGCATCACACATAATCTCGAAAGGTTCACCCCAATTTGGAGTGATTATCACAGGAGCCTCAACAAGCTTTGCTTTCAACATGTCAAAAGCCTCAACACATTCTACTCCAAAATTGAACTTAACATCCTTCTCCAGCAAATTACAAAGAGGTCTATCAATCTTGGAAAAGTCTTTTATGAACCGTCTATAAAATCCAGCAAGGCCAAGGAAACTTCGTACTCCTTTTACACTGGTGGGATGATGCAGTCTTGAAATTACATCTATTTTAGCTTTATCTACCTCAATGCCTTTGCTCAAAATTTTATGACCATGCACAATTCCTTCTTGAACCATAAACTGACACTTCTCCCAATTAAACACTAGATTTGTTTCTTCACATCTTTGCAGTACCCTGGCCAAATTCTCCAATCACTTCTCAAATGTCATGCCAAAAACCGAAAAGTCGCCCATTAATATCTCAATTACATCCTCCACCATGTCATGAAAAATTGACATCATACACCTTTGAAAAGTAGCCGGGACGTTGCATAAACCAAATGGCATTCTTTTATAAGCAAATATGCCAAAGGGACAAGTGAAAGTTGTCTTGTCTTGATCCTTTGGGTCTATGGCTATCTGATTATACCCAGAGTATCCCATCCAGAAAACAGTAATACAAGAATCCAGCAATACGATCCAAGAGTTGCTCAAGAAATGGCAAAAGGAAAATGATCCTTCCTTGTTGCTGAGTTGAGTTTCCTATAATCCATGCAGACTCTCAAAGCATTGACCACCCTTGTTGCCAGAAGTTCATTTGCCTCATTCTTGACCACTGTCACACCTCCTTTTTTCGGGACGCACTAAACTGGGCTCACCCACTCACTATCTGATATGGGAAAAATCATTCCGAAATCCAACAATTTAATCACCTCTTTTTTCACTACTTCCATCATCTGAGGATTCAACCTCCTCTGCCTATCCCTTACAGGTACTGAATTTTCTTTCAAGAGAATCTTGTGCATGCATATGGAAGGACTAATGCCTTTGATGTCTGCAATTGTCCAACCCAGAGCCCTCTTGTATTTCCTCAAAACAACCAAGAGTTTCTCCTCTTGCCAACCATCCAGTGTAGAAGATATCACTACAGGCAAAGTTTCTCCCTCACCAAGATAAGCATATTTCAAATAAGGTGGAAGTGGTTTGAGTTCAAGCTTTGGAGGTACCTCAATGGATGGCAGCAACTTCTCATTCCTGCATAAATTCTCATCTTTCCTCACCTCAATGGGAGTACACAACGTGTTAGTAGCAACAGAGCATTTTTCATCTTTCAACATTTCATCACAAGAATCATGAAACCTATCTTCTACCACACTTGTTTCCATTTGAACATCTAACACTTCATATTATAGACTCTTCAATAACACAACATTCTACAAGATTTTCAAGTTCATTAAGAATTATGCAATCTTCTTTGTCTAACTCTATAATCTGACAATCCTCATTGTGCATATTCAATTCATCAGTGCAAAAATAGTCATGAGCAACTTCATCATCAAGCATATGCATTGAACATGCCACAGTTCTAATCACAAAACATGTCTCTACATCTGAAGGATGTTTCATGGCATAGTTGACATCAAAAACTACTTGTTCATCATTAATACGAAAAGTAACAGTTTTGTTCCTCACACCAATTAATGCATCACCAGTGGCTAAGAAGGGACGACCAAAAATGAGAGGAACCTCAGGGTCCTCTTCCATGTCAAGCACAATAAAATCAACCGGTAATGTAAATTTATCTATTCTTACCAAAACATCTTCTACCAAGCCAGTGGGAGTTACCAATGACCTGTCTGCTAATTGGAGTGTGACTGCTACTGGTCGAATCCTACTTTCCAATCCAACATTCATGGCAATGGATAACGGCATTAAGTTTATGCCAGCTCCCAAGTCACATAAAGCCTTTGCAAAATGCCTTGTGCCTATTTTGCATGGGATAGTACAACTCCCTGGATCCTTTAGCTTAGGAGGCAAATTGTGTACCATCCAAGCTTGACTACATTCTGAAAGCATCATGGGCACTTCACATCTTAGAATTAGCTCCTTATTTGAGATAAGATCCTTCAAATATTTCGCATACTTGGGCATGGCAGTCACCAAATCCATTAACGGAAGATTCACATTTACTTGCTTAATAACATCCAAGAATCTAGTGAACTGAGGACCTCTTTTAAGAGGTGGTTTCTTCCTTTCTGGAAATGGAGGTGTTGGTGCGTACTCAGGAAAATTGAAAGGATTAGAATTTTTTGTAATCTCATATCCTACTCTCCCTGGTATCTCTTTCTTTTCAGTAATAGGAACTTCTTGTTCACCTTCCTTCCTCTGTTCCAGAACTTCCTCAGCTTCCTCCTTTTGCTCTTCCACAAGATTATCACTCTTGTCTTCTACATGTTTGCTTCCAGGCAACAATTTTCCACTCCTCAAAGTAATAGCATTGCATGCTTCTCTTCCCTTAGGATTTGGTACTGTGTCACTCGGAAGTGCTCCTTTTGGCCTCTGGTGTACAGCATTGGCAAGCTGACCCAGTTGCATCTCGATATTCTTCAGAGTAGCTTCGTGATGCTTCATAGTGGACTCCAAACCCCCAAATCTTTGTTCGTTCTTATCCATCTTTTCCATCAGCTTTTGAAACATATCTTCCACAGTTGGCTTCTTTTGTTCTGATGTGCTAGCCTGATTATCGAAACCAGGAGGTTGTTGATTCATTGCTCTCCTTGAGTCATTACCTTGATCGTAATTTCCTCTTTGGTTCTGCTGTTGATTCCAGTTGCCTTGGTTTCCACCATATTGTCTGTTGCCTCCATTGTAACTGTTCCCAGAATAGTTTCCAGCATATTGGGGCTTGTTGCTGTAATTATTCACATACTAAATGGATTCAGTAGTGATCGCACATTCATTCGTGTGATGTTCTCCTTTGCATAGTCCACGTGAAAGTACTGGGGCTTTGGTTTGAGTCGCCTTTAAAGTTTGCACCTGCTTGGCCAATGCTTCAAACTTAGCACTAAGTGAAGTCTCCTCATCTACATCAAGAATTCCTCTTTGTCTCCTGACATGTGGCTTTCTAGTCTCTGGAAAAAGGTATTCATCCTCAGCTATCTGGTTAAACAGTTCACGCACCTTAGGCACAGATTTGTCTTTAAGTGCCCCATTAGCTCAAGCTTTAACCATCAAAGAGGATTCAGGAGTTAGGCCTTTGAAGAAGGTATTTAATTCCCTAATCTCGCCCAAGTCGTGATTGGGGCATTGTCTAATCAAATCGTTGAATCTCTCCCAAGCTTCTCTAAATGACTCACTGTCTTGTTGTTGGAAGTTCATAATTTCCAACCTTCTCTTTTCAAGCTTAGCTGGAGGGAAGTACTCAGACAAGAACCTTTTCTGTAGATCATCAAATGACATTCCAGCATTAGCTCCCCCAATACTTTTGAACCAATGCTTAGCCTTTCCACGCAGAGATAAAGGGAACAAAATTCTGTGAACCTCACCCCTGTCGACCCTTGGCAACTTGAAAGTGCTACATAACCCGAGAAACCAATCAAGGTGGTCATTAGGATCCTCGTTGTCAAGACCTTGGAAGAATTGGCCCTGGGTAATCATTGAGACGATTTGTGGAGGAATGTGGTAACGTTCCACATCAATGTCCTGATGACCAAATCGATTGTCAAAATTTACTTCATAGTGGTCTCCAAACCTCGGTGCTTGTACTCCTTGAGCTGCCAGGTTTCTCTGTTTTTCTTGAATCCTTAGATTTCTTTCCAATTCAAGGTCCAATTCAATTTCGGGATTTCCTCTAGATCTTACAGACCTGGGCATACACAAACAAAAATTGATATCGAGTAAAGAAACCACAACAATCACAGTAACAAGAATTCCAAATTTTAACTATAAAGGTAACAGCAATATAAACTCAAATCAAGAGAACTAAAATTCAACACTCCAGTACACCAAATGAAACCGAACAAATGGATCAATCCGTAAATCAAACCAATTCAAGAGGACAAAAGTAGTAGATCCAACACACAGTAATGAGTCAAAGATGTGCAATTCAAGAAACCTAGTACTAAGCAAACGAAGTAAATAAATCAAAGCAATAAAACACATAAACTAAGAACAGAACAACAACAAATTCCAAGAACCGTGCCTAATTCCCCGGCAACGGCGCCAAAAATTGATATCGAGTGTCGTGGCTCGTCAATTTATCCTAATTTCACTGAATATAGTAGCAGTGAGCTAGGTTTCGTTCCTCAGGGAAATAGTTGATTCAAGAAGTTTGGTATGCTCAATTATGTCACCAAAATATAACAAGACTAAAGAATACTGATTTCTAAATTTAAAACTCAAAGAAGTAAAAGAAAAGTTCTCAAGAAAATTAAGCTGATAATCTAGGCTACTTCCGGGTGAATGCAACTTTTCTGGGTGAATGCAACTTCTCATACATGCAGTATTACTAACATACAATCAAAACAGATGAAGAGAATCACAATTGGAAACAGAAATTATAGTTAGCATGGTCACTACACTACAATTTTAGTCTCCCGACACCATCCTATCCTCTGGTCAGGCCTAAGGAGGGTGAAGTGTGAACAAGCTGTCCCAATTCCCCTCTCAAATTACTCAGGCATGAACACCTATAATCTCCCATGGTGAGGCCCGATCCTAGCAAGTAAATTCATCATTTAAGTAGGAGAATCTCTTATCACATTGTTCTCAGGATTATACAGACTCAACGCTTCCTTTGGCGAGGTCTAGCCTTAAGATATGTGCAAATTCAAACAGGTTTAAGAACTCATGCATTCTCAGGTTCTTATTCATGATTTTCATCCAAATCTCACAAAAGAAGACTCAATTCAGCAAGACGACCGCAATCAAATCTCATTTTATCAAATTCAGATCAAAATCATGCACTTAATAAGTTTTACCAATTCATAGCTGAGAATTTCCATTTCTTATAATAGATTGTAAGTTCTACTGCACAATTACAATTTCAACCTAGCATTCACCCTCAGTATCCTAGATTATCATGCAATTAGCCACGAATCTCCATTTCAGCTTCACAATCAACAAATTGGAAGGTTAAACAGTTCATAATCATTAATTGGAAGAGTTTACCAATTAAGAGTCTTAAAAGCTTCCAAATGCCGAGAGGATTGTCAATTTTCTTCTCAATTTCTAGGAGATGTATAATTATGAGAGCAAATCTTTGATCGGAATCCAAAATGAAGCAACAAACTTAGAGAGATAAAGTAGAGAGAGAAAGTAGATCTCAAGAACACTTCCCGCTCTTCAAAATCAAAAGTAGGTTACAATATGGAAAATAAAATGTGAATCATGAATAATGAATCGGATCCCCCCTTTACATGTTAGCTACCTTCCCTATATATAGAGTTAGGAAAACTTAACTAATATGCAACATAAAATATATAAAGTATTACACAAAATGGCCTTCAAAGAAATGACTAAAAATCAGCCTAAATTGTGAAAATTCCAAGTTGAAAAACTTCTTCAGCAACCCAGCGCCTTCAGTCCAACAGCCACGCGCCTCATCACAGTTTTAGCGCCTTCCAGCTTCTTCTCTTCACGCCTTCGCTTCTGAAGAATTCAGGTTGCGGATCAGACCAAGTTCACGCCTTCTCGCTTGCGCTTCTCACGCCTTCAGCTTCTCCGCAAGCTTCCAAGCAGACCAGCCTTTAAATATTCACGCCTTCTTGTCACTGAACACCACGCCTTCAGCTGCCTGGAATTTCAGAAATTCAGAAGTTAAACACTTAGCCATTTTTTTGGAAACTCAAGCACAAAACACTTCATGACAGCAACTTCCCACCATGATTTGATCATGATGCACTATGAATTAGGGAAAACTTAAAACGTAAAAGTCGTAACACTTTGTCTTAGCTCTCCATAGCCATTTGAATCACCTAATTTGGAGCTAAAACGAGAGAGTTACAACCCAACTATTGAAGTGCGACAAAGCTGAAAACCCATGAAGCAACTTTTCCAACACTTTGCCATTTTTTCAGCACCTATCTAACAATTAGCCTACGACATGTCGTAGCCTAAATGATCTTGTTCCAGCATGTCGTAGGCCAAAATTTTTCTTCCAGAATTTGCCCACGACATGTCGTGGGCAAAGTTTTTTTCTTCAAAAAATGGCTTACGACATGTCGTAAGCCATTTGTTTCTTTTCCAAATTTGGCCTACGACATGTCGTAGGCCATTTTCCTTTCTTATTCCAAATCATTGCATGCTAAATGTAGGGTGATAAGTTGTGCTCAAGTGGTGTGGCAAGGTGCCAATGTTCTGTCAAAAGTGTGCAAACGATTCTTGTGTAGTGGATGCTCAAGTGATGTCCATGTCCTAGCTTTTTAGTATGAAAACAACTGAAATGATTGTGAAATTGTTGTGAAGTGATGATGATGCCCAGAATATGTATTGTGATGGTGTGCCAAGGTGTATGAATGGCATGCCAAGAATGTGCTAATGGTGTGCTAAGGTTGTGTGTTGTTATGGTGTGCCAGAAATGAATGCATGAGTGAGGCAAAGTGTACAAATGCTTGGCATGGTGCATTGGCTAGGCTCGGCAAGATGGGTAGACAAGTCTTAGCACATTAGTTTGCAAAGCTTGGCAATGTTGGCTTTGGCAAGTCTTGTACGGTTTGGCTGGCAAGTCTTGGCATGGTTTGGTTGGCAAAGCCTCGGCAAAGTATTGGCTAGGTCTTGGCACGATAAGTTAGCCAAGTTGGCAAAATGTTAGCAAAGTGTCCATTCCCGCACAACACCCTACTTCCATGCCAAATGAGTGTGTCTTAGCCCCTGAATCAGCCTTGATAGTGAACTTAAGAATTCTAGATCTCTCTCTTAGCTTTCCAATGAATCAAGAAACAGCCTCATCAGGTACCTGAAACTCAAGATATCATCAAAACCCCAAACTGTGGCAGACAGAATAAACCCTAAAACCCTAAAATGGTATTTCGCAAAGAAAATCATATTTCATACTCTTGCACACAATATTGGAAAATAGTTAAAACATAAGAAGTGTAGTGCATTCGAAGAGCTTTTCAGAACACCAAAGAACTCACCAATTGGATTAATATCAAGAGAGTTATGCCCAGATGAATTTCACTAACCAAATCTTCCAAAACCCTAAATTGAGCCTACCAAATTCCTTTCGGTTTCATCCATCCTCTTAGTTGTTTTGATCTCTCAACCTTGCCAATTAACATCAAGTACACAATTGCCTAAGTTCATCATCATTTTTGGTCTCTTTTAACCATTTAAGTACAACCAATTGCCAACCACATAAATGGACCACAACAAACAAATCATTGCACTAACTCATGAAAAACAAGTCAAAAGCTAAGTGGATTAAGCCATTTAAGTTGGTATAAAACCACTTTATCAGCACTCCTGATGTTACTACTGATGTTACTCCTGGTGTCACTGACAGTCATGCCCCTTTCAGCGCCCAATCTGGTGGGTTTGATACTGGTAAAGATTATAATATTCCACAAGTTGCTGTTGGTGTTCAATTGCTAGCAGACTCAGTTAGCTTAGTGCCTTATGCTGAGGAGGATTCTGATTGATGTAGCTCTGATATTTGGTTATTTTACTCTACTTAAGACAATATGCTATGTTTTATTGTTGTTTTTGTGCCCTTTTGTCTTTTTGTGGCAAAAAGGGGGAGTAATGTGGATTTTGTTTTGTAATCCCTAAAACAATGTATGCTGGGAATCTTGGTGTCTTTTGTTGTGTCATGCACAATGTCTTGTGCAGTGATGTTTCTTAAGGAACTTGGTGTCTTTTGCAGTGTCATGCACGATATCTTGTGCAGAGATGCTTCTTTACCTAGTTCTTGTTCAGGAGGAGTTTACAAGAGCTTCCGATTCAGCATACAGGGGGAGTTTAGATTTTACCAAAAAATGCCAAAGGGGGAGATTGTAAATGCACATATGAAGATGGCATTAATTAGATTGGCATAAGGTTTTTTGGCAAATAAGGAACGATCATAATTGGCAGCAGGAATCAATTAAATCAATCTATGCAAGGAAGATTGATTTGGAGATTAATGCTATCTTGATAATTATGGGACTTATCTTGGTATTTTTGGTAATTATCATTGGAGGATTATCTTTGGAAAAGATAAGCATTGAAGGCACATTGTTTCCATCTTTCTATGGGATTTATATGGAAGTAATCTTGGCGATAAACATGGAAGGATTTTGTGCACTCCATAAGGATCGTTCCTACCGCACGGTTTTCTGTGTGGAGCTTTGATGTTTATTTCGGTCTTCATTAGACTGTGAACACACTTCTTTGTTGGATGTCTTTGATCAAAGTGTGTTGGCTGAAGCATCTTATTTCATTATTATTGAAGATGCAATTCTTGTGTTCTTTATTATAATCCAGTCTCGGGAGGAGGTTGTTGAGGAGCTCGGGAGAGTTCAAACGTGGGCAAGGGGATCTTGCGTTAACCACGAATTCCAGAAGAAGTCGCCATTGACAAGGGAATCTTGTCTTCATTGTGGGCAAGGGGATCTTGCATCAACCACAGATTTTGGGAGGAATCAACACAAGTCGAGGGGAGCTCGCACAATCTTGTTCACACGAGAAGTTAGGAAGAGGCGATAACAAAGATAAGATGGTATCTTACTTTGTGTCAGACCGAGTGTCTTGTAACTTGTGAACTTAGTGGATTGTTTTTTCCTGGGCGTGGCCCCGTAGATGTAGGCAATTGCCGAACTGCGTTACCAACCTCCTGTCTCTTTACTTTCCGCATTTTAATATTTTCCATTACTGTTTTTATTAACGGTGTCACATCTAGTGTTCCACCTCACTAGGACACCACGTATCTAACCTTGATCTTTCAATATTTATTTAAGTTGATTTTTAAGTGAAAAAAATGAACGAAGAATAATTTTAAGTCAAATTATAATATGAAGGACAAAAATAGAATTTTTTAAAGATTAAAAACAAAAACAAAATGAATCCCAAGTTTAGGGACAATTGATGTAATTCACCCTAAAGTATATGGGAATATAAGATGACAAATTTTCATGGATATTTTTAGAGGCAATTAGTCTTTTTTTTTTCAAATTAGTCTGTGTGTATTGTTTGACGGATAGTTTGTTTTCTTTTTATGGGAAGATGATAATTATGTTTTTTATGGTTTTATTTCTTAGTTTAATGTGTCCAATTAGATTAAAATTGTCTTGTTTTGTTGCAGGAATAAAGTAATTGTGAAAAGATGACGAATTACCAATATTGAGTGGTTATTCATGGAATTATTAACAAATCAATTAAAGTTGGAAGAATTCAATGATGAATCAAGATGTCGTGATGAAACAGTCATGGATTTGGATGATTTTGTGTAACAGAATGAGTGGTCTTTCGAGGAGTGCGGAGCTTATGTGGGAAAATCAAATTAGTTCCTAATTGTCGCAGATTTTTATTGCTGTATTTTGTTGCCAATATATGTTGCACAATTTTAGGATTTTAAGTTATCTTTTTGACTATAAATAGAAGGAACATATTAAGCTGACAGACACCCCACCCCATGCTATCCCATCTTTTGAATTCTGTCAATTTTGTTTAAGATTAATTATTGTGTCTTTAATTTAGTCCGCATTTTAGTTTGAACATTTTAATGTTTTAAAGTCTTTTAATTCAGTATTTTGATTCTAGTATAATTCTTTTCCACTAACATTGAATTATTTTTGGTTATATCTATTGAAGAAATATTGAATTTTGAGTTTAATTTATCTTTATATTTATTTAAGCATGGCGTACTTGGAGTTTTTATTTTCAACAATTCAGACATGCAAGTTTATTTGTTATAAACATTTTGAGTTGAAGTACTATTTATTCATTTAAGTGATCAGGTTGAATTTATGATTATGTCTGAATTCTTGAAGTCTGAGCATTCATTTTGAAGCACCGTGTATTCATTTTGAAGTGCAATAACTGTTTTAAATTTTAAGAAGTCTGAGTTCAATCAAATCCTTAAATAGATAATGATCATCAAAATCGTTTCCTTGTTGTATGCATTCTTTCTAACTTGATAAGTTGTGTTCCTATTTTATATTATAATTCTTTCTTTAATGGTTAAAATAAATCATTTTATATAATTAAGTAATAGTAGTTTAGTATATCCTATTAAATAATATTCCAATCCAATTCATAATTAAAGGAGCAATTGTTCGTGGATTATCATTGGCAAAAGGGTGAAGTTTATCTTGGAGTTCAACCAGCATCCAGTTACTTCACCGTGGTTCTTACCAGAACACCAATAAACTTTCTTTAACCTTTATCTCTTTTACTTTAATTTTATTTTACATTTAGTAATTAGTTTAAGTGTTCTTTTAATTATGTCTGTAGCTTAATTTAATTTTCCGGCATTAATAATGAAGTGCTAATTAAAATATGATCGTAAGACCAAAATGCTTTGATTAAATTAATTTGGATAAATTCTGGAAATTCCCTGTGTTTAATGAGTATGTTGAGATTAATTTAATCTTGATCACATTTGTTTAATCAATACAATGCCAAATTAATTTTCTATTAATTATCTGTAATTAATTGGTTAATTAATTAAGTGGTAAAACTACCATCAGGTAGGAGGGAATTAAAGGTTAGTAAATTATGACATACTGTTGATGATTGTAATTTACTAAAATTGGGTTTTTCTAATTACTAATGCAATTAAATCTTTAAATTTAGTGTTGGCTGATTCCAACTAAATTAAGATTTAATTAGGGGTAATTAATTTATAGCTGCTTCTTGTTAATTACCTATTATTAAGGAAAAATTGGATTATGTCAGAGCTGATTCTCGGTAATCTATAACCAATTGGTTTGTACAAGTTAATTTATTTGTGAGTCTAGGATCGATCTAAAATTGATTAGCATAGATTTATTATTTGCCGGATCTTGCTTATTTGCCATATTATAATTTTTTGTGATTTTCTTTTATTAATTCTAGATAATTTGTTTTTAAGCTTATTTAATTTGATACAATTAAATTGAATTGTTATATTGTGGAATTAACTAAAGATAATTGTGTATCCGTTCCTCGAGGGATCGACCCTGCTTCCACGTTGCTATTTCTATTATTTGAAGTAGGCATTTTAATTTGGTACAAAACGACCATGCCAAATTTTGGCACCGCTGCCGGGGATCGGCGTTATACTTTTCATTTTAGTTAATTCTTTTTATCTCTTGGTGTATGACCCGTTCGTCTAACCATAGTTTCTTATTTGATACAGAGATCGAGAAGACAGCATGAAGATTAAGGAATGAGACGAGGGAAAGACGCCAAGGGCGTTTTTCAGATTCTGTTCCAGAACCTCCGTTTGCCAAAACGGAAGATACTTCAGCAACAGAATCGGATCAAGACACATCCTTTGATAACTTTGACATGGCAGAAAATCAGAATGGAAATAACCAGGGTGGAGGACAACAAGCACCTATTCGAGAAAGAACATTAAGGGAGTTAACTAGTCCCTTAATAAATTATCAGCCCTCATGCATTGTTTTGCCGGCTATAACTGTTGATTTTGAACTCAAACCGTCGTACCTTAATTTGTTGCCTAAATTTAACGGTTTAGTTGGAGAGGATCCGCATAACTTCTTGTATGAATTTTTAAGAGTGTGTGGAACATTGAATAATCGGGGAGTGACGCAGGAATACATAAAATTATCAAGTTTTCCGTTTACCCAAACAGGAGAAGCTAATATATGGTTTAGTAGTCTAACTCCAAATTCTATACGTTCATGGCAAGAATTACAAGGAATCTTTTTACATAATTTTTTCCCTGTATTAAGAATTGCATCAGTAAGAAAAGAAATTTGTGGAATCAAACAAGATATTGATGAATCTTTGCATACATATTGGTTAAGATTTAAAAGACTTTGTAATAGCTGTCCTCAACATCAAATTTCTGAAGAGTTACTAATCCGATATTTTTATGAAGGTATGCTACCGGAAGAAAGGAGGACGGTTGATGCTTCAAGTGGTGGCGCATTTATGGATAAAACTCCGGCGCAAGCTAGAGCATTGATTACACAAATGTGTGAGTCCCGACAACAATATCATGTTTCTCGTTCGGCCAAATAGGTAAATGCGACGAACATGACATATTTTGAGGCTCGACTTGATGCATTGACCACTTCAGTGGAACGTTTAATTGAAACATTAGATAGTACCCAACAGATTGGAGTATGTAATAATCCAGGACATCCAAATGATTTATGCCCATCAGTTCAAGATGACCAAACAGCTTTGGTAAATGCAGCAAATCATTAGTATGATCCCAATTCTAATACATTCAATCCGGGGTGGAAAGATCATCCAAATTTGAGATATAGGAATAGACAATAGCCAGTTCCTGGAGTTTTATATCCTCCACAATATAGGCCACAACAGCAAGTAATGGCTCCGGTTGCCCAACAACCTTTCATACCCACTTCAAGAGGAGGCGTACCTTTAGAGGATTTGATTACAACATTAGCCACCACCACTCAAAGTATGCAGCAAGGACTTATTAAGACTGAAGTGGAGGTACAAAAATTTTAGCAGGAGACTCGCGCAAGTATAACAAGGTTGAGTAATCAAATTACTCAGTTATCCACCGCCGTAAATGCTTTAGATGAAAATCAAGGGAGGCTGCCTTCATAGGTTCTACCAAATCCAAAGGAAAATGTTAGTCAAATAACATTCAGGAGTGGGAAGCAGTTAGAGGAACCTACATCAAAAATCAAGGAAAAACAAACAGGAAAAAGGGTTCTGTTTGACCAAACGGATGACAGTCAGATATCTGAGGTAAAAGTTGATTTGAATAAGAATATTTATGATATTAAAATACCTCCTCCTTTTCCTGCCAGGTTAAACCGAGATGTGAAGGATGACGACATGAGTGATATTCTCACCATATTCAGCAAGATTGAAATTAATATTCCTTTCCTTGAAGCAATCAGGAAAATGCCAAAATGTTCAAAGGTTCTAAAAGATTTTTTGGCCAGAAAAATTAAGAAACCAAAGGATGAGAAAGTGGTGGTAAGTGAAAACGTTTCGGCAATAATTCAGAAAAAATTACCACCAAAATGCAAGGACCCAGGTATGTTTGCCATTCCATGTATAATTGGGGATAAAATGGTACAAAGTGCTATGTTTGATTTAGGAGCATCAATAAATGTTATGCCTTTGTCTACATATGACGAATCTAGTATGGGACCCCTTTCTGAAACACGAGTTGTAATTCAATTGGCAGACTGATCATTAGCATATCCACTTGGTGTTCTTGAAAATGTGCTCGTTAAGGTAAATTAATTCATATATCCTGTAGATTTTTATGTTCTTGACACAGGGAAAAATTATGATAAAAAATCTACAGTTTTATTATTGGGAAGACCATTTTTAAAGACTGTGAAAGCCCAAATTAATATGGATAAAGGAACCTTAACTTGTGAATTCAACGGGTACTGTTTGACCTTTAATATTTATGATGATATGAAACACCCCCATGATGTTGAAAATTGTAATGTTGTTGATGTTTTTGTGCCATTAGTCCAAGATCATTTTGAGATGAATTTTATGCAGGATAAATTGGAATTAGCAATCACAACAAGTTTGACAGATGTTGAGGCAAAAAAATTGCAAAATGATGAACTACGAGATGCCATTATGTCACTTTATTCTTTAGAAGAATTTTCTAATAATTCTGAGTTTTCCCGTTTGGTCAAACAGAACACAACTGACAAACTTTTGCCTTCTCTTTTGCAGGCACCCGTATTGGAATTGAAGGTTTTGCCTGAACATTTGAAATATGTGTTTTTAGGTGAAAAAGAAACATTGCCTGTTATTATTAATAAAAATCTCAGTCAGAGTCAAGAAGATAGATTGATTAGACTTTTGATAAAATATAAAGCGGCAATAGGGTGGAATTTGGCAGATATAAAAGGGATAAGTCCAAGTGTTTTCATGCATAGAATTTTTCTTGAACCAGATTCTAAACCGGTCAGGGATCCACAAAGGAAATTAAATCCAAATATGAAAGAAGTGGTACTTAAAGAAATATTAAAACTTTTTGAATTGGGAATAATATTTCCGATATCTGATAGCAAATGGGTAAGTCCGGTACATGTTGTACCAAAAAATCTGGATTTGAATTGGTAAAAAATGAAATAAATGAACTATTTCCTGTGCGTCTTCAAACTGGAAGGTGAATGTGTATAGATTTTAGAAAATTGAATTCTGCTACCAGGAAAGATCATTTTCCTTTGCCATTTCTAGATCAAATGCTTGAAAGACTGGCGGGTAAGTTATTTTTCTGTTTTCTTGATGGATATAGCGGTTATTTTCAAATTTTTGTAGCACAAGAAGATCAGGAAAAAACTACTTTTACTTGCCCATTTGGAACATTTGCATATAGACGCATGCTTTTTGGTTTGTGCAATGCTCCAGGAACTTTTCAGCGATGCATGATGAGTATATTTTCAGATTTAATGGAACATTGCATCGAAATTTTATGGATGATTTTACCGTATATGGAATTTCTTTGATGATTGCCTTGAAAATCTTGATAAAGTGTTGCATCCATGTGTTGAAAAAGATTTGGTTTTAAATTATGAAAAATGCCACTTTATGGTAAGAGAATGAATTGTCCTTGGACATGTAATTTCTAAAAAATGACTTCAAGTTGATAAAGCTAAGATTGATTTAATTTCTCAATTACCTTATCCATCTAACGTTAGGAAAATTCCTGAATTTTTGGGACATGCAGGTTTTTACAGGAGGTTCATCAAAGATTTTGCAAAAATAGCACAACCCCTGACGCGTTTATTGCAGAATGATGTTCCGTTTGATCTAACAGAGGAGAAAAAGTTAGCTTTTGATATACTGAAGGAGAAATTGATTTCAGCCCCTATCGTTCAACCACCCCGTTGGGAATTACCATTTGAGGTGATGTGTGATGCAAACGATTACGCAGTAGGAGCTGTTCTTGGTCAAAAAGATGGAAAAGAGAGCCATGTGATTTATTATGCATCAAAAACTCTAAATCAAGCTCAATGCAATTATACTATAACCGAAAAAGAATTATTAGCTATAGTATTTGCATTTGAGAAATTTAGATCATATTTACTTGGCTCTAAAATTATTGTTTATACTGACCATGAAGCTTTGAAGTATTTGTTACAAAAGAAAGAATCAAAGCCCCGACTAATTAGGTGGATTTTGCTCTTACAGGAATTTGACTGGGAGATTAAGGATAAAAGAGGAGCAGAAAATAATGTGGCGGATCATTTGAGTAGATTGGTTCAAGAAGAAGACCGTTTAGCCATACAAGAGACCTTTCCAGATGAGCATCTTTTGACCCTTACTAGTAAGATTGACAAGGAACCTTGGTATGCGGACATGGTAAATTATTTGGTAAGTAAAGCATTTCCCAAGGGACTATCACATGCACAAAGAATGAAAATTAAAAATGATTCAAAATATTTTTTGTGGGATGAACCTTATCTGTGGAAAATTGGTTAGGATCAAATAATTAGAAGGTGCATCCCGGAAAGTGAAATTAATGAAATTTTGAATCGTTGTCATATGTATGCATGTGGTGGACATTTTGGTCCAAAACGAACGGCTAGAAAAATACTAGATAGTGGTTTCTTTTGGAATACACTATTTAGAGATGCATATTTGTTTTGTAAAAGTTGCGAGAAATGTCAAAAAATGGGAAATATAACAAACAAAGATGAAATGCCCCAAATGCCGATAATTGTGTGTGAAATTTTTGATATATGGGGTATGGATTTTATGGGCCATTTCCTAGTTCATTTGGCAACTTGTATATTTTACTAGCTGTAGATTATGTATCAAAGTGGGTGGAAGCCAAAGCCACCAGGACTAATGATTCTAAGGTTGTTGCAGGGTTTTTAAAATCTAACATTTTTAGCAGATTTGGAGTACCACGAGCTGTCATAAGTGACCAAGGAACTCATTTTTGCAATCGCACGATCGAAGCTTTAATGAAGAAATACGGAGTACACCACCGTTTGGCCACACCCTACCATCCACAATCAAATGGCCAAGCGGAAGTCTCCAATCGTGAGATTAAGCAAATTTTGGAGAAAATTGTTAATACCTCTTGAAAGGATTGGAGTATGCGATTGAATGACGCTTTGTGGGCGTACAGAATGGCTTTCAAAACTCCGATCGGGATGTCCCCATACCGGCTCATATTTGATAAACTGTGTCATCTTCCAGTAGAAATTGAACATAAAGCATACTGGGCTATTAAACAAATTAATATGGACACATTTAAGTGTGGGGAAGAGAGGAAATTACAACTTCAAGAGTTAGAGGAATTGAGACTAGAATCTTATGATAATGCTTTGTGGTATAAAGAAAAAACTAAAATTTTGCATGATAGAATGATACGAAAGAAACAGTTTCAAATAGGGCATAAAGTACTACTTTTTCAGTCTAAGTTAAGATTGATGGGAGGTAAATTAAAATCTAAATGGATTGGACCCTTTGAGATAGTATCTGTTTACCCTAACAGAACTGTAGAAATTAAAGGCTTAGAATCAGGAAAGATGTTTAAAGTAAATGGACAAAGGTTGAAACTTTTTTATGAGAATGTTCAGGTTAGTCCAGTGGAAGAGCTCAATTTGGCATTGCCAAAATATTTTTACTAACCACATATTTCTTTGTCTAGCCAAAGACTTTAAATGAAGGCGCTAATTGGGAGGCAACCCAATAATTTTATTTTTATAATTTGTCTTTCTTATGAATTTAATCTTTTCTAATTTTTTGTCTTGTAGGTTTGAAGAAAAGGCAAAATGGCAAGAATAGAGGTTCAAGAACCTTGGAATAATTTAGGGCAGTAGTTCTACATTTCTTTGAACAATTTTATTTTCTGTTTTAGTCATAATTAGATAGGTTGTGGTAATTTGTTGAAGCCTTGTCCTACTTATGCTTTTGCTTGGGTCAAGTAAAGTTTAAGTGTGGGGAGGTGGATTATTTGTGTTTATGTGTTTTGTTAAATGTTTTAATTATGAGTTTAAAATTCTTTCTTGATTTATGTGTTTTGACAAGAATCAAGTTTTAAATATCAATCATGATAATCGAGTATGGTTTGAAGATGAGGAATCGTTGTATTTGGAGTTCAAATATGTCCTTGTATGTTTCAAAAAATGATAAAATGCAAGAATGAATTTTATTTACCTACCTTAAGTGAGGATTGAGCCTAAGCATGCAAAACCACTTTTTGGTGCTTGAATGATTTTTTCTTGTTGAGTGAAAGAATGTACATTGATGATCTTACAAATTTTGCATTGTTGTACACAAGGAACCATTGATGTTGGAATTATTATTACATGAAAATGATAAAGGCATTTAGGTTAACCGATTTTAGCTTTAGTTCTTTCCTACCCTAAAATAAATATTTAGTTAACCCTTTTTGAAGCTTGAAACTTTTTCTTTGATATGTTAACCCATTTAAAATACACCTTAGCCCTTTTAACTCTCTATTTTCCCTTTGCCTTCAATGTGCTTATAGCAAGACGAATAATGTTTGAAATTATCCTCTTAGGTTGGTTAAGAAGCAAGCAAATACAATTTGAAAATTTTTTGAATAACTAAGTGTTCTTTTGTTGAAAAAAAAAAGAAAAAAAAGAAAGAAAAACAGAAAAATTGTGGAAAAGGTTCTGTTTGATCAAACAAGAACAGAAAAAGAAAACATATAGATTTGCTTGTTTGCAGTTGATATAAAAGACTAGTGTGGGGATCATTTGCTTAGATGTGATTGAAAGCACCTTAAGTTGATTTTTAGCCATTTTCATTATTCTTTTCTTTATCCTACCTCCTTTACCCTAGCCCAAATACAACCAATAAAAGACCTTTTGATTCATGAATTTGATTTTGACAAGATATGGTTGAAATGTGACATATTTGCAAAATTATGGTAAGAAGTCTTGTATAATTCTGTTTGAATGGAATACCTAAATGAGATATTTTGAGTGTTTAGTTGAGGCATAACTAATGTTTATGAGAGTATTCATTCTTGTACTTTTTAATTTTGAAGAAAAGGATATTTTGTGTCTTTAATACAAGGATTGGGATTGTGGAATGAAGGTATAACTCGATTTGAATGAGAGATATTTAAATTTTGGATTTCTTGTGAATAAGTGTTTTCAATAAGCTTGAGGACAAGCATAATTTCAGAAGAAATGCGAAACTGTGTAACACAATAATTTTTGTATTTCAAGTTTAATTTTATGCCATTTTAGTTTTGTATTATTTGGACATGTAGTCATAAAGTTATAGCCATTTTAAACTATTATGGCACAACTAAAAATTTGGGTCATAGAGTTTACAGCCTTTAAAGCAAATTTGAATTGTTTTTACACCAACTTGTAATTTTAATTCAGGTTTTACACAACACAAAAGTTGTAGTATTTTGATTCTATTTTTATACAATTTTAATTTCACATTTTTTTTAATAATTGGACATGAAGATATCATCAAATGATTACACTTTGACAGAACTGAAAGTTGGCTATGCCCATTGTAGCAACTTTCACCAGTTTATATACTATTTTATAGATAGAATTTAGGGATTCACGAAACATAGATGTTTTTCTGTTCGAACATATTTTTAATATAGTAGAAACCATGCATTTTTATGCCTTATAGAAAATAAGATACAAGGTTTTGAAAGAATGATGTCACAACTGAAATTGCTACTTGACAAGTTCCCGTTAGTTTTACTAACTGGTTATCTGTTTATAAGTTTCATGTTCAATTTGGAACTTTGCCAAACATGAATGTTTATGAATTTTAAAAACTAATAATATGCTTATTCTAGTCTTATTAGGATGGCTGCCTGGATTGTATTCAATCCTACCTTGCAAGGGAGAATGTCATGTGATGATTGGATTTTCTAATTTTGTGCCAATTTGAGTTTGAATTGATTGTATTGGATACTTGTGTATAATTGGAATGTCAGATTTATATGTTGTATGGAATTAAGTGCTATGCGGAGTTAAGTGTTACACCAATTTAAAGACGAAAGTCACCTCTAAAGTCCGTACGAGCCACCTCTAAAATCCACACAAGCCTTTGTTGACTCTAACATTTTGACATTGTGAATCGTTTAACTTTGACTTCAATTAATGAATTTTTCTAATTATTTACCACCATGATTGTATATGATACACATATAGTAATTGATTGTCTGGATCTTAGTAGATATTGATTTGAAGGATAATTGAGACGGTATCAGGCTGATGATTAGACTAAAACCACGCCGGTGAGTCCCGTCATATGATTAAGGAGGTTTTAATCATGAGGAGGATCCTTTCTATTTCGGATATCAGTCCACACAGAGAGCAATCCACGCTCATGAGGAGGATCCTTTCTATCAGGGATTAGATTTGACAGAGAGAGGGATCGGTGGAACAGGCAGAGGCTCTTATGGACATGTGGAAGCAACCGGGACTCACTGTGCATGCATATCACTATTTCAGGAAATCGGCCCCGAAGGTACCTTGGGCGTCCACGATAGGGAATTCCTATATTCCGCCCAAGTACTCCTTCACGCTGTGGCTGGGGATCAGAGGCAAGCTTCGCACCCGGGACAGATTGGATTTTCTTCTTATTAACCCCATTTGTGGATGAGGAGACCATCCAACACCTGTATTTCTCTTGTCCTTTAACCAAAGCAATATGGGAGGCCGTGCGGAGTTGGTGTGGTCTGACGCGAGATATGACGACCTTGAAGGCTGGATTGAAGTGGCTCAAGAAAGAGAGCCGAGACACCACTTGGAGGAGTCGCAGGAGTAGGCTAGCTTTTGCATGTACGATTTATTACATGTGGCTCACGAGGAACAGGTTGTATTTTGATCTCACACCTGCTATACATCAGGATATTGTTCGGAGGATAAAGACACACGTGTACAGTGTGGGATCATCATTGTACTTGTTGGTTTCGTACTAAATCTAAATTAATTCTAAATTTATAATTTATACTTCTTATTATATGATTACAAATCGGGGTCCGGGGCACCATCAAAGACAAGCATGTTTGCCTTCTTTAAGTTCTCATAGTGCGTCTTGCTACCTGTTATTTGTTGGCGTTGACGGCTCTCTTGTTCTTGTTGCAAACGGTGTTGGTTTTGCATTATTTGAGCCATCATACCAAAAGCGGCGGTGATCTCTGGTGGCATTGCCAGAGTGGTCGTATTCATCACCGGTGGATCATGAGATGACTCACCCCTTGTCGCCATTCTAGTGGTCATAGGTTGAGGATTGTGAGTAAGCCCATGCTCCACCGTATTTGCCCCTTCACCATTTCCATCGTCTTGACTTTCTACTATTACTATATTAGGATTCTCTCCACTTCCACTACTTTGTGCCATCCTCCTATCATAACAAGGAAATCAAATCTTCATTTCACATAAATATGAAAAAGGAGAGAAGAAATGATATTCCTAACAAACAATGTACTACAATTCATCTCATATATATACACATTGTCATAACCTTAGTTTTATTCTCTGATACCACTTAAATGTCACGCCCCAATACGACGTGGCACGGCCACACGAGTGAAGATCGATTCCAAACGTGCGAAACCTCACTACGAATGGAATTTAATAGTTTTTAAGTCGTCGATTGAACTTATCATTTCACAACATTCATCATAATCACTAATCTAGTGTCCTCTATGAATAAACATCACATTAAGGCCATGAACGTAAGATTTAAAACCTTGGAAAACAATTAAAATTCGAAAATTTCTTTGTTGCTGAAAATCCCCAAGCGTCACGACGCACAGCACTTCAGCGTCGCGACGAATAGACATTCGGCGTCGCGACGCAGAGGGGTCGCGCGTCGCGACAAGGACAAGAAAATTCTCGAGCATGTTTTTGCCCTCTGGGCGTCGCGACGCAGGTACCGGCGTCGCGACGCCGGGCCCTTTTCCTCAAAAAATCGATTTTTCATTCTTTTCTCCTTCCAACACAATACTATTTCAACACAACATCAATTCTATGCAATAAAACTGCATATACATCATTCCAATCTCCCAAACCATTCATTTTGATTCGTTTCACAACATCACATTTCATTAAACAAGTTATACCACGGGGTGTTTGTCTTTTACCTTGATTGCCAAAATTGCAATGTAAGCTTACCCCCTGTTGGAAAGCCGAAACTTCTTCGTAAAAATGAAATGCCTGCTTCGTGACTGGCCTTCCACTACAGCTGAAAAATTCATTGAACACTTTCAATAAAAAGTAGACTAAACAATCAAGAAAGTGAAGAAGAAATGATGAACTCTAGTAAAAGAAAGCTAAAAGGGAAATTGAAAGAAAAACACTAGGTTGCTCCTAGGAGCGCTTGTGTTTAAGTCGACAGCCCGGCATAGCTTCGTTTCACTAGGAAATTATTGGATCATCTAAAAACAACTCATGCGGAGCTTGTGCCGAATTGGTGACGTTCTTCTCTTGTATTGTAAAAATAAGGCTTGAGTCTGTGCCCATTCACTTGCCATGAGTTACCATCTTTCTCATTCTGGATTTCCACCACACCATATGGCATCACTTTAAGAACCTGGAAAGGACTATTCCAACGTGATCTCAATTTTCCAGGAAACAACCTCAAGCGAGAGTTGAACAATAAAACTAGTTGCCCTGGAGCAAAACTTTTGATTGGATATTTGCATCATGAAGTTTCTTAGTTCTTTCTTTATAAAGCTTAGAGTTCATATATGCATTGAATCTAAACTCATCTAACTCGTTCAACTCCAGCATCCGCTTTGATTGAGCACCATGTAAATCCATGTTCAACTTCTGGATTGCCCAGTAGGCCTTATGTTCCAACTCTATCGGGAGATGATACTCTTTCCCAAACACAAGTCTAAAGGGAGGAGCCCCAATTGGTGTCTTATAAGCAGTCCTGTATGCCCACAGAGCTTCATCCAATTTGGATGCCCAATCATTCCTCCTCGGATTAACAACTTTCTCCAAGACCCTCTTAATTTCCTGGTTTGATACTTCAACTTGACCACTTGTCTGGGGATGGTATGCTGTAGAAAACTTGTGTCTCACCCTATACTCGGCCAGAAGAGCCTAAAAAATCTTATTACAAAAATGTGATTCTCAATCACTGATGATTGCACGAGGAGCCCCAAATCGGTTAAAAATATGCTTCTTGAGAAATGCTGTAACACTTTTAGTATCATTATGCGGTAATGCAATAGCCTCAATCCATTTGGACACATAGTCCACTGCAACAAGAATGTATTGCATGCCATAAGACTTCGGGAAAGGACCCATAAAATCGATGCCCCAAACATCGAATATCTCCACTTCAAGAATGTTGTTTAAAGGCATTTAATTTATTGAAGAAATGTTCCCTGTTCGCTGACATCTATCACAGTTTCCTACCCAAATCTTTGCATCCACGAATATATGAGGCCAATAGAAACCCCATTTTTACACTTTGAATCCTGTTCTTGTAGAGCCAAAATGTCCACCACAAGGTCCTTTCATGACAAGCTCTCAGAATGTCCTCCTTTTTTCCTCTTTGATACACTTCCTTATGAATTGATCACTACAAATTTTGTATAAGGCATTCTCCTCACAAAAATAATACTTTGCATCACTTCTCAGTTTCTTCTTTTGGTCACTAGAGAAATAAGAGGGTACTTTCCCAGCCACAACGTAGTTAGCTATCTCTGCATACCAAGGCAAGGACTTCTCATCGACTCTAAGCACTTGCTCGTCTGGAAAATGTTCCTTTACCAAACTAGCTGACCCCTATTGAGCTTCTGATTCCAGCCTGGACAGATGGTCAGCCACCACATTCTCTGAGCTTTTACGATCCTTAATTTCAACATCAAACTCTTGGAGTAACAATACCCATCGAATGAGCCTGGGCTTGGCCTCTTTCTTTGCTAGCAAGTACTTCAATGCAGCATGGTCTGTGTGTACAATCACTTTAGAGCCTAGCAGATATGCCCTAAACTTGTCAAATGCAAACACAACAGCCAGCATTTCCTTCTCAGTAGTTGTATAGTTCATTTGAGCTTCATTCAGTAACTTGCTTGCATAGTAAATTGTATGAAAGACTTTGTCCCTTCTCTGTCCTAGCACAGCACTAAGTGCATAATCACTTGCATCACACATTATTTCAAAAGGTGCACCCCACCGAGGAGTGACTATAATCGGTGCTTCCACAAGCTTAGCTTTCAGAGTCTCAAAAGCTTCAATGCATTCTGGGCCAAATTAAAACTTGACATCTTTCTCCAATAAACTACACAATGGCCTTGCAATTTTAGAAAAATCTCTGATGAATCGCCTATAGAAGCCTGCATGTCCAAGAAACTCCTGATTCCCTTCACATTTGTTTGATGAGGAAGCTTTGCAATAACATTAATTTTTGCCCTGTCAACTTCAATTCTCTTGCTCGAAATCTTGTGACCAAGCACAATTCCTTCTTGTACCATAAACTGGCACTTCTCCCAGTTAAGCACTAGATTTGTCTCCTCGCACCTTTGTAACACCTTGGCCAGATTGTCCAAACATCCATCAAAAGTCATTCCAAAGAATGAAAAATCATCCATGAAAATTTCTATAATCGACTCAACCATGTCATGGAAGTGAATGCTTAAAGTCGCATCAGCTCAATTTTACCCCTAAACACTAATGCAGTTGCGATGAGTGGGGATCGTATCCACAGGGAAGGGTAGGTATTATTTGAATTCAATATTCGCTCACAGAATGTCACGAAAGAACTAAATCTAGACACTAACTAGTAAAGGATCAAATGCAACAAATAAAATGTAGAAAAAAAAACAGGAAGAGAGTGGATGCTCTAGAGTATTTCCACCAGTTGAATGCACATTACGCCATGATTGCAATGCTCTTGACACAGAAGTAAAACAATGAGGAGATCTCTATTGCCCAGGAGGCTAGCTAACACTTAGCATGACGACCACAATATTTTCTATACTCCTTAACATTCCACTTTTCCATGGCGAGGCCTAAGTAGAATGGATTCAACCCGCAATGCCTCAACTCTCCAAAGTTAGCAAATCTAGCATGCAATTCCTACGGTATCCCATGGCGAGGCCTGACCTAGGACCTAGAGTGTTTGCTACTTTAGAAAGTTTCTTCTCACTTTTTCCTAACAACTCAATGATTCTCCACCGGCATGGCGACCGCATCTCAAATCATGATTCAAGCAAAGCAAGTGGAAGACTCAATCATCATACATTTAGTCTTCATTTCATGCAATTCTCACAGATATTGGTAAATCTCACTTTAACTCAGCATGGCGACCACAATCAAAGTTCAATTCATTCAATAAAAGTGTGAATTCATGAAACTCAACAAGATTTAATCATTAAAATCACATATGATTTCATCCTTAAGAAATTCTATCAATTGCATAGCTTTGCATAGTCTAATTATACATTTAACCGGTTGAAACTCTAGAACATGAGAGATCTAACCATAGAACTCCATTACCAATTCACGATCAACAATTTGGAACTTGAAACAATTCATTTTCAATAAATGGAAAGAGTTTACCAATTGAATTCTTCCAAGAGCTTCCTTAATTGATATGAGAATTACAATGATCGGAGCAAATCTTTGATTGGAATAGAAAATAGAGCTCAAATGCTAGAAAGAGACTAGAGATAGAAAGTAGATCTTCAAATTAAATCCCGCTCTCTCTAGATCAAAAGTTGGTTTCCAAATTCTAAACTAATGGAATGAATAATAGTCCCCGGGATCTCCCCTACACATTAGCTACATGTTCTATATATATAGCTATGAAAATGTAACTAATACGCAACCGTAAACTACCTAAGGTATTACAAAAGTGCCCTTAAAAGAAATGACTAAAAATCAGCCTAAATAATGAAAATTCCAAGTTTGAAGAAAATGTTCAGCATTCCAGCGCCTTCAGTAGTACATTTCGGCGCCTTCATCAACCTTGCCAACCTAAGTCACGCTTTCAAGCCTCAGTGTCCGTGCCTTCACTGCTCAGCACTCCAGGTGAAGAAATCAGACCAAGTTTGCGCCTTCGAGCTTGGACTCCTCACGCCTTCAGCGACTCTGCGAACCTCCAATCAGTCAACCATTTACGAAATCACGCCTTCCCGCCTTGACAATTCACGCCTTCTGATGCCTTGCTGCACTCCTGAAATCAGAAGTTCCAACACTTAGCCAATTTCCTGAAAACTCAAGAACACAATGTTTTATGGCAGCAACTTCCAGCCAACATTCGACCATAATGCACTGTGAATTAAAAGAATCTTAAATCACGAATGTTGTAACCCTTTGTCTTAGCTTTCCATATCCATTTGAATCACCTAATTTGGAGCTAAAACGAGAGAGTTACAACCCCACTACTGAAGTGCGACAAAGCTGAAAACCCATGAAGCAACTCTTCCAACACTTTGCCATTTTTTAGCACCCATCAAGCAATGCTAAAAATTCTTGTTTCAAACATGTCGTAGGCCAAAATCCTTCTTCCAAAATTTTGCCCACGACATGTCGTGGGCATGTTTTTCTTTCTTCAAGAATGGCATACGACATGTCGTAAGCCATTTTTTTCTCTTCCAAGTTTGGCCTACGACATGTCGTAGGCCATTTTTCCTTCTTTACTTGCTGAATGTGTCAAGTCGTGCTCAAGTGGTGTGGCAAGGTGGCGTGCCAAGTGAATTGTGCAAGTGTTCGTGCCAAAGTGAACAAGTGAATGCTTGGCAAGGTGTTGCTTGGCAAGGTGTGGCAAAGTGCTTGCCGTGATGTGCCAAAGTGTGCACTTGAGCTCTGCATTGTGGTGCAAGTGTGTACAAGTGTTACGCATACATGTGAGTAACAAGTAGGCACCAAGTGTGACATCAAGCTGTGTAAAATCAACAACCATCGAGTGCAACAACTTCAGCTCAAAGATGCAAGGAAAACACAAGCAAAGATACTTGGAACCTTTTACCTCTCAAATTCTGAAAACTTACAAATTGTCTCCTTCCAACCAAGCTTTGACCCTGCTGCGCTGCGAACTGGGCAAAACCTAAAACACGAAACTTGTAGCCCCAAGGCTTAGCTTTCCACAGCCTTTTGAATCATCCAAATCGGAGTTAATATGAGAGAGTTATGACCGAAACACTGAGACGTGGCAAAACTGGATTTTAAGCCTACGACATGTCGTGGAGCAAACTTCCATTCCTCTTAAATAGCCTACGACATGTCGTGGAGCAAATTTTCCTCTTCAAGAATGGCCTACGACATGTCGTAGGCCATTTTGCATCCTTCCAAGATTGGCCTACGACATGTCGTAGGCCAAACTTTTGTTATCAAAGTTTGTCCACGACATGTCGTGGGCTTATTTCTTGCTTCAGCAAAACTTCCTACTTCTATGCAGAATTCGTGTGTCTTCTGCTCTGAATCAGACTTTGTGGTAAACATAAAATTTTTATATCATTCTCTTGGCTTTCCATAGGTTCAAGAAGCAGCATCATTGGAGGTCTGTAGCTCAAGATATGTTCATTCTACCAAAATCTGGCAATATGAAATCAAAGATGAAAACCTGGAGTAGCAATTGCAAAGTTGCCCCCGTTTCTCATACTTACACACAGAATTAGAAGAACGTTAAAACATAAGAAATACAGTAAACTCAAAGAACATTCCAGAACATCCAAGATCTCCTAATTTGGATACGTATTGAAAGAGTTATACCTAAAACAAGTTGCACAAACATTCTGCCCAAACCCTAATTTGGCCAAATAAGCTCATTTCGGTTTTTCTTAAATTCCCACTCACCATTCTCATTGTTTCAAACTCTAAACCTTGTCATTTGACACCAAGCATATATTTTCCTCATTCTAACAACATTTTTGGTCTTTTTTCACCATTTAAACACTATGAGTTGCAAAGCCACATAAACACACAATATAGCACATTGCACCACACATTTGCATGAAAATCAAGGCAAAAGCCAAGTGAAATAATACATTTAAGTTGGTATAAAACCAACTTATCAGGAAGATTGCCATCATACAATGCTAGAATGTGGCAGGAGCATTGCACAACCCGAAAGGCATCCGCTTGTAGGCGAAAGTACCAAAAGGACAAGTAAATGTAGTCTTTTCCTGATCTTTAGGATCGATTGTAATTTGGTTATATCCAAAATAACCATCTAGGAAGCAATAGAACAAAGAACCAGCAATCCGATCCAACAATTGCTCCAGAAAGGGAAGAGGAAAGTGATCCTTCCTAGTCGCCTTGTTGAGCTTCCTGAAGTCCATACAAACCCTTCATGCACTAACAACTCTTGTTGTGAGAAGCTTGTTTGCATCATTTTTCACGACTCTAACTCTTCCCTTCTTTGGAACACATTGCACTGGGCTTACCCACTCACTATCTGAGATGGGAGAAATCATTCCAAAATCCAGCAATTTGATAACTTCCTTCTTGACCACCTCCATCATTTGTGGGTTTAATCTCTGATGTCTATCTCTTACTGGCATGGAATTGTCTTCCAAAAGAATCTTATACATGCACAAGCTGGGACTTATGCCCTTGATATCTGCAATGGTCCATCCGATGGCTCTCTTGTATAATCTCAAAACCTCCAACAACTTCACTTCTTGCCAAGCTTCCAATTTAGATGAAATCACTACTGGGAGTGTTTCATTTTCTCCCAGAAATGCATACTTTAAATAAGAAGGCAACAGCTTCAACTCAAGCTTTGGTGGTACTAAGATAGAAAGCATAAGCTTCTCATTTCAGCACAAAATTTCTTCCTTCCTCACCTCAGTGGGAGCATAAGTTTCATGAGTCAATAAACCACATTCATGCATCTTAACTTCAACTACCTCATTTTGCAATTCAAATATGAACTCATCAAGAACACAACACTCAACTATATTTCCAATTTCAGAAACGATTCTTCTATCCTCTTTATTCAACTCACCATTCTCAAACTCTTCCTCACATACATTTAATTCATCAAGCAACACAAAGTTTTGTCTTACATTTTCTTCATCTACAATCACAGAACAAGCAATAGCTTGGATAGCAAAGCAAGACTCAACATTCATCGGATGTTTCATGGCATAATTCACATCAAAAACTACCTGTTCATCATTTATTCTAAAAGTGACTGTTTTATTTCTTACCCCAATCAGTGCATCTCCAGTGGCTAAGAAAAGACAACCAAAAATCAGAGGTACCTCCGGGTCTTCCTCTATATCTAAAACAATGAAATCCACTGGAAGAGTAAATTTGTCCACCGTAACCAGCACATCCTCAACCATTCCAGTAGGTTTCACAAGTGATCTGTCGGCCAATTGTAAGGTCACAGCCACTAGACGAATCCTTCCTTGGAGCCCCCACATTAATAGCAATAGATAAATGAATAAGGTTGATGCCAGCACCCAAATCACATAAAGCCTTCTCAAAAACTCTTGTACCAATTTTACAAGGTATAGTGCAGCTTCCTGGATCCTTTAGCTTTGGTGGCAAATTATGCCCAGCCCAAGTTCCACTATACTCTGTGAGTGTTAAAGGCACTTCACACCTCAAGATCTGTTTCTTGTGAGATATCAAATCCTTGAGGAACTTGGCATACTTTGGTACTGCAGTCACTAGATCAATAAGAGGGAGACTCACATTCACTTGTTTAACCACACTCAGAAACCTATCGAACTGAGGTCCTCTTTTTGGCTTCAGTTTTTCTCTTTTTGGAAATGGAGCTTTAAGAGCATAATTTGGGAAATTATAAGGACTAGGAGGCCCTTGGATCTTATTGGTCACTTCATTGTCTTGCACCTCCCCCTTCTCTAGTGCCATCCCCTCATCGACACACTCTTTTTCTAGTTCTACACTCACTTCCTTCTCAATGTTACAACCGTCATCTTCATATTTAGAGGTTTTGTTCACTTCCTTACCACTTCTCAGGGTAATTACGTTGCATACTTCTTTCCCCTTCGAATTTGGAATTGTGTCATTAGGGAGTGAACCACTTGGCCTATGATGGACGGCATGGTCTAGCTGTCCCAGCTGCATCTCAATATTCTTTAAGGTAGCTTCATGATGTCTCACAGTAGATTCCATTCCTCTAAATCTTTGTTCATTTTTGTCCATCTTTTCCATAAGCTTATGGAACATATCTTCCAATGATGTCTTTTTTTGCTCCTGATTGCTTTGTTGATTGTCAAAACCAGGGGGTGGTTGCGTAGATCTCCTTTGATGTTGGCCTTGCACATATTGCCCTCCTTGATTCTGATTTCCCCAATTTCCTTGGCCACCACCATAAGGTCTATTACCTCCAGAGTAATTACCAGGATATTGTGGTCTATTGTAGTTATTGAAATATTGAAGAGACTCAGTTGTAATGGCACACTCATCAGTATGATGATCACCTTTACACAATTATTGACATATTGAAGAGACTCAGTTGTAATGGCACACTCATCAGTGTGATGATCACCTTTACACAACCCACATGATAACACAGGAGTTTTGGCATGTGTAGCTTTCAGAGTTTGCACTTGCTTCGCTAAGGCTTCAAACTTGGCACTCTAAGAAGTTTCTTCATCAAGATCCAGCACTCCTCTCTGCCTTCTACTACGAGGTTTCCGTGTCTCAGGAAAAAGGTACTCATCTTCAGCAATTTGGTTAAACAATTCTCTAACCTCCGGCACGCTCTTATCCTTCAATACACCATTAGCACAAGCTTTCACTATCATAGAAGACTAAGCTGTGAGGCCTTTGAAAAATGTGTTCAACTCCCTGATTTCACCAAGGTCATGGTTAGGAAATTGACGGATTAGATCATCGATACGTTCTCATGCTTCTCTGAATGACTCGCCATCCTGTTGCTGGAAGTTCATTATCTCCATTCGCCTTTATTCTAATTTTGCAGGAGGGAAGTATTTGGACAAAAATTTCTTTTGCAATTCATCAAAGGACATTGCTGCATTTGCTCCCCCAATACTCTTGAACCAATGCTTAGCTTTGCCTCGTAAGGATAGAGGAAACAAAATTCTATGTACTTCACTTCGATCCACTCTCAGAAGTTTGAACGTACTACAGAGGCCTAAGAACCAATCGAGGTGATCGTTTGGGTCTTCATTATCCAGGCCTTGAAAGAACTGCCCTTGAGTAATCATTGAGAAAATCTGTGTCGGTATATGATAACTCTCAACATCTATATCCTGCTGGTTGAAGCTATTCTCAAATTTGATTGCGTAATGATCACCAAACCGTGGTGCTCGTACTCCTTAGGCGGCCATTTTCTTTCCTTTTTGTATGCTTCTCAAAGTTTTTGGTAACTTGAGATCAAGTTGAAATTCAGGCTCTCCAGAAGACCTTAGAGACCTGGACATACAAAAATAACACTTGTGAAGTATAATAGAAAAGAAACGATAGATCATAGTAACACAAGTAACAAAACAAAAATAGTCACACAAGATACTTCAAGAAATTGAAGCAAGAGAAATTGCACAACACAATTTGAACAAGACAAATACCAGAACAATTAAGCAAGTTCAAGGAACCGTGCATTCCCCGACAACGGCGCCAAAAATTGACAAGCGTGTCGTTAACCTAGTTGTACCAAAAAAGAAATCATGGATGCTTTGAAACTTTGCAATTTTAACCCTAAACTAAGGTAGTAGCAATGAGTAGGGTATCGTATCCACAGGGAAGGTGAAGTGGTTTCAAGAATCCATAAATTTGTTCTCAGGTTGTCACAAAATTAAGTTTTCACTAAAAGGACAGAACTTCAAACAAAGGAATAAAGTGTAAATCAAACAAATGAAAGTGATGCTCTAGAGTTCCGGAACTAGATTAAAATGCATCTAGACACCTGTACAGTACAACGAACACGCAAGCTGAATAAGAGGGGAACTAAGTCACCTAGAGTCTTAACCCGAAGTTAGCATGGCGACCACACCTCAACGTAAGGCTCCTTACACCATCCTATCCCATGGCGAGGCCTGAGAATGGCGATTTCAAACCGCGACGTCCCAATCCGCTATTCCTAGCAAGTTTAACACTCAATTCCTAGATTCTTCCCATGTCGAGGCCTGAACCTAGGGTTAAATGTACTCGTTAGCAACAAAGGATTTCTTTTACACTTTTATCTCATGACTTCATAACTTAAGATCGGCATGGCGACCGCATCCTAGTAGACAAGCTTACCAAGTAAGTGAAAAGACTTGATTCACAAAAGAAGTTCTCAATTCACAGGATTCACAACAAGAATCGTAGTATTGATCTTATACTCAGTATGTCGGCCGCAGTTAAGTTCAATTCAACTATTCCAGAGTGATCGTGTGAAAATTCAACCGAAATACACAATCAAAACAATATATGAATCATTTCTTCATAGATTTTGTTCATTGCACCGTAACGAGGCATGTAAAATGTATTCTCATCCATCGGAACCCTAGATCATAAACCGATTAGCCAGAAAACGCCTTTCTCATCTCAAATTTATCAAATAGTAACATTAACAAACTCATTCTCACTCAATTGTAGGATTTTACCGATTAGAGTTCAGAGATTTGTCAATTCCTTTGTCAATTTAGAGTAAGAAAGCAAATTCCAGTCTAAATCCGCGATCGAAATCACAATCGGAGTTCGATTTCTAGTGAGAGAAACTGAGAGAGAAAGAAAAGCAGAGAGAAAAATCCCGCTCTCAAAAAAATACAAAAGTCTGTTATGAATTCTAGAATGATCTCTCTCAAAAGTCTTACTAAATCCTCTGTATAAAGAGGTTACAAGACGTAAATATTACGCAAACGTAAACTGACTAAGATATTACAAAAATGCCACTATGAATGTCATAAAGTTCAACACTAGCTCTTGCACATGTCCAATCACACTTTTAAGCCTTGGTCGCGGTGCCTTCATCTCTAGCAGCACGTCTTTGAGCCTGGACCATCCAAGCCTCCACGAACCTGCACACAAGAGAGAGTACATTAAACACTTAGCCAAAATTTTTACATCAGAACATTGGATTACAACAGCGATGCATCGCAAGCCAAAATCACATGAGGCTTGCGATGCGTCGCAAGCCAAAATTTCTCATGCATCGCAAACCATTTTTCCTACATGCATGCGATTCGTCGCAAGCCAATATATCACATGCTTGCGATGCATCGCAAGCCAATTTCATGCATGCTTGCGATGCGTCGCAGGCCATTTTCCCACAAAGCTTGTGATGAGTCGCAAGCTAATTTTCACACTCTTTTGCATATAACATTTAAAGATTTCCATGAGTGATGAATTATGCTAAAAACTCACGCAAGCACGTGTGTGTGTGTGTACAGCAAGCGCCCAAGTGGTGCTGTGAAGTGCCTATATGCGTTGTTGCTATGCTACTAAATGCCCCATGTGGTGTGCATGAGTTGTGTGTTAGTGTTAAAGTTGCTACAGACATGTGCACCAATGTTAGTGCTAAAGTTGCTACTAAATGCCCCAGTGTGGTGAGACTAGTAGAGGGAAAAAAGCCTATCTTTGTGATACACGAGGGAAGTGTGACCTCTATTGAGTGAAAATACGCGAGGGAGTGTGTGAGGAACTAACTTTGTTTTGTGCAGATTTGAAAGATGTCTCAAGATCAAGAACACGAAGGAGTTTTTCAACAACCGAATCTTCAAATCCAAGCCATGATGGATGAAATGAGGCGATTGATGAGAAATGAATTGGACCAGGTCCATGAAAGATTAGATCGAGTGGAAGGCTCACAAAAGTCTCAGTCTCATCAAGATCAAGACGACGTTGACGATAATGACAGAAGGAGTGAATCAAGGGGTTCTGAAAATGATAGGAGACCAGCGTGGAGAAGGCCACGAGAGGACAACAATTTGAGTTCCATAAAAATGAAAATTCCATCATTCCAAGGGAAGTCAAATCCGGAGGCATACATCGAATGGGAGAAAAAGATGGAATTCATCTATGATTGTCATGAGTACTCCGATCTCAAAAAGGTAAAACTCGCTGTCACTGAGTTTTCTGATTATGCACTAACATGGTGGGATCAACTTGTGGTGAGTAGGCGAAGATCTGGAGATAGACCTATTCAAACTTGGGAGGAAATGAAAACCACCATGAGAAAGAGGTTCGTACCAAGCCACTATTATCGAGAGCTTCACAATAAGCTCCAAAGCCTTCGGCAAGGTAGCAAGTGCGTAGATGACTACTTCAAGGAGATGGAGGTCGCTATGATCCGGGCAAATATTTAGGAGGACAGGGAAGCCACCATGGCCAGATTCTTGCATGGATTGAACTATGAGATTAGAGATCGTGTTGAGATGTACCATTATATTGAACTTGAAGAAATGGTGCATATGGCAGCGAAGGTTGAACAACAACTCAAAAGGGGAGGAGGCTCTCGAGCAAGTCCTTAGAAGGCAAGCACGTCAAAAAAGATGGAAAAACCACATTCTTCCTCTACATCTAATCCACCCAAATCTGGACCTAAGCTTGACAATGTTCCAAAGGGTAATACTGATCTTCTACTCCTAAGAATCGTGATATTAAATGTTTTAAGTGTCAAGGCAGGGGACATATTGCAAGTCAATGTCCAAATAAACTTGGAATGATGGTTCGAGATGATGGTGAGATAGAGACGGATGAAGATGCTGAATCTTTGCCATCCTTGGAGGGTTCTGATAATGATGAAGAGTTGGCTGTTCAAGGGGAATTGTTGGTTGCAAGGCGAGTGATATCGAGTAGTCGTGTCAGCTCAATTTTACCCTAAACTACTAATGTAGTAGTAGTGAGAGGGATCGTATCCACAAGGAAGGGGATGGTTCAAGAACTCAGAATTTGCTCACAGAATGTCACGAAAGAAACGAAACTAGACATAAACTAGTAAAGAATCAAATACAACAAATAAAATGTAAAAAAAAAAAAACAGGATGAGAGTGGATGCTCTAGAGTATTTCCACCAGTTGAATGCACATTAGGCCATGATTGCAATGCTCTTGACACACAAGTAAAACAATGAGGAGATCTCTATTGCCCAGGAGGCTAGCTAACACTTAGCATGACAACCACAGTGTTTTCTTTACTCCTTAACATTCCACTTTTTCCATGGTGAGGCCTAAGTAGAACGGATTCAACCCGCAATGCCTCAACTCTCCATAGTTAGCAAATCTAGCATGCAATTCCTACGGTATCCCATGGCGAGGCCTGACCTAGGACCTAAAGTGTTTGCTTACTTTAGAAAGTTTCTTCTCACTTTTTCCTAACAACTCAATGATTCTCCACCGGCATGGCGACCGCATCTCAAATCATGATTCAAGCAAAGCAAGAGGAAGACTCAATCATCATACATTCAGTCTTCATTTCATGCAATCCTCACAGATATTGGTAAATCTCACTTCAACTCAGCATGGCGACCACAATTAAAGTTCAATTCATTCAATAAAAGTGTGAATTCATGAAACTCAACAAGATTTAATCATTAAAATCACATATGATTTCATCCTTAAGAAATTATGTCAATTGCAAAGCATCGCATAGTATAATTATACATTTAACCGGTTGAAACTCTAGAACATGAGAGATCTAATCATAGAACTCCATTACCAATTCACGATCAATAATTTGGAACTTGAAACAATTCATTTTCAATAAATGGAAAGAGTTTACCATTGAATTCTTCCAAGAGCTTCCTTAATTGATATGAGAATTACAATGATCGGAGCAAATCTTTGATCGGAATAGAAAATGGAGCTCAAAAGCTAGAGAGAGAAACTAGAGAGAGAAAGTAGATCTTCAAATTAATTCCCGCTCTCCCAGCTCTCAAAAGTTTGTTACAAAATGTAAAATCTAACTAATGGATGAAAAATAATAGTCTCCGTGATCTCCTTTGCTACATCTTCCATATATAGAGAGGTGGAAAATGTAACTAATACGCTAACTAAAAGTATCTAAAGATATTACAAAAGTGTCCTCCAAAGAAATGACTAAAATCAGCTCAAGTGTAGAAAATTCGACTTTGAAGAAATTCCCAGCATTCCAGCGCCTTCAAGCCATTGCAAATCACGCCTTTAGCTGCCTTGCTGAACACCTGAAATCAAAAGTCCCATACTTAGCCATTTTTCTGGAAACTCAAGAACACAACCCAAAACTGCACACAACTTCCAACCTAAATCGGATCATGATTCACCGTGAATTAGGGCAAACTTAAAACACGAAAGTTGTAACCTTTTGTCTTAGCTTTCTACAGCCGTTTGAAACACCCAATTTGGACCTAAGCCGAAAGAGTTATGACCCAACTAATAAAGTGTGACAAAGCTGAAATTTTCATGGAGCAAACCTTCCAACACTTAGTCAATTTTTTTCAGCACACCATCAAGCAATTAGCCTACGACATGTTGTAGGCTAAATATTTTTGTTTCAAAATTGGCCTACGATATGTCGTATGCCAAAATCCTTCCTCCAAAATTTTGCCCACGACATGTCGTGGGCAAGTTTTTTTCTCTTCAAGAATGGCTTACGACATGTCGTAAGCCATTTTTTCCTTTCTTATTTGGTGAACATTGTGATGTGAATAGTCGGTTCAAGTGATATATTCAGCTAGGTGGGTACATGTGTGTGGCAAAGTGTGGCAAATGAGTGAAGTGACAACAAGAACGTGCTAGTGTGATGGTGGTGCATGAGACGTGTGTTGTGAGTTTATGGCAAGATGAGTGCAAGGTGTGTTGGCAGAATTGTGCAAATGGTGTGCAAGTGTCGTGCCAAAGTGCGTTAGTAATCTGCCAAGAGTGGCATGGCAAAGTGAGGTGCCAAGTGTATTGTGTAAGTGTTTGTGCCAAAGTGAACGAGTGGTGTGCCAAGGTGCCAATGTTGCAAAAGTAATGTGTAGAAATGAATAAACGTGCCATGCACAAACTGTGTGAATGTGGTACTAATATGCATATAGTCCGTGTGTTATGAATGCTTGGTAGGATCGCTGCATAAGTGTGGCAAAATATGGCCAAGTGTTTGGCAAGGTTGATGTGCCAAGTTTGCAAGGCTTGGCAAGGTTGATTGGCAAGTCTTGGCACATTGGTTTGGCAAAGCTTGGCAAGGTCTTGGCAACGTTGGCTTGGCAAGTCTTGGCATGTTGGTTTGGCAAAGCTTGGCAAAGTGTGTCAAGGTTGGCAAGGTGTTGGCAAAGTGTTGGCAAGGTTGGCAAGGTGTTGGCAAGGTTGGCAAGGTTGGCAAGGTGTTGGCAAGGTTGGCAAGGTGTTAATTCCAGCACAACACCCTACTTCCATGCCAAGTTAGTGTGCCGTAGCCTCTGATTCAGACTTGGCGGTGAACTAAAGAGTTCTAGAACTCCCTCTTGTCTTTCCGAAGGTTCAAGAATCAGCATCATTGGGTACCAGTAGCTCAAGTTACGCATGTTCTACCAAACTGTGACAATGAACTTAAACACAAAAATCCTGAACGTAGAAATCTTAATGAAGCCCCCGTTTCTCATGCTTACACACAGAATTAGAAAATAGTTAAAACACAAGAAATGTAGTGCACCCAAAGGGCTTTCCAGAACATGCAGGATCGCATCATTCGGACAAGAATTGATTGAGTTATATCCAAAACAAGTTGCACCAACATTCTGCCCAAACCCTAATTTGGCCAAGTAATCATGTTTAGGTTTCCTCATAACCAACCTAGACACACATTACATTGTTTATCACCATTTTTGCTCTTTTTGAACCATTTCATCACTATCAACTAGCACATCACGAATAAACATAAAACACTACAAATTACCACACCCTTGCACCAAACACAAGACAAAAGCCAAAAGATTTAACACAAATTAGTTGGTATAAAACCAACTCATCAAATTCCCCCGCACTTGAACTTTTGCTTGTCCTCAAGAAAAGACACAAAATATCATTTAAACTCAATCACAACAACATGCCACACACACACCATGCTTTGAACTCTTGATAGAAACAACTTTCATTTTCATTTCAACTTAATTCATACTAACTTGCTTCTAAGCAAATTGTACACTCAAAACTCATTTTCATCACCCGTATCTAACACATTGTTCACCCATCCACAATGGCCACATCCTAGTTCATCAAAACATTTTTCCACACAATAATTCATTCCAAGGTTTCTGGCACCAAGCCTTCAGATTTCAGCACAAATTATCAACTAAGGCACAATGAATAAAGACCAACATGCCACGCGTGCAAGTGTGTGCTAAGGAACATGCACTTTATCTATTCCCTTGCTATACACCATCTAGTTGTCTCACTCATTCAATACAAGCCTATCTCCTTAGCCACTCTCATGAACATGCAGTCACAAGATCCATGGTATCCTATGCGCACACAGCTCTATGGGACATTGCCCTTATTAAGCACAGTAGTGCATTTGTGATACTCATTGGTACCATTTGCCTGGGTATTTTGGCTATTTTTTCCCTTTAATCATTTGCCAGGTTCTTGTGGCTTTTTCCTTCCCAGATGCCAAAAGGCTTTTTCTTCCATGTCTTCTCTTATGCATGCACATGTTCATAAGAGTTTCAAGTTGATTAACATGCACGAACTCTGGAAACATCCAGACAAATGCATAGAAAGAAGAGTAAGCTTCCATACACATACCTCCTGTGTCATTTAGTTTTGCATGGCATATCTATCTTACCTTAACATTGGACTTTAGCCAGCAAAATGTACCAATTTCCTCAAACTTAGGACCAGAAACAAAAAAAATTTTCACATGCAAACTCAAAAAGAGTAAAGTTGATGAACTTGAATTAAGCCATAGTGAACTAAGAACAAAGTTTCAAATACATGTGTGATATTAACTTTATTGTCCACACACTCGAACTTTTGTCACCCTCCTCAACACACACCAACACTAACACCATATTCCATTGACACACAACACAACTCGTGCTCACCAAAGCCATCACTTATTCACAAAGTTCAAAAATTTCACCAAAAACATTCAAAATGAAAATTTGCACAAAATTTGCACAAAAAATGAAAAACACAACATATACCAAGTATACTATGCAAAAACTCAAAATAACACAGCAAAACTTAAAAGTAACATAATTTGCATCATATAGCACAAAAGAAATTTCCATAACAAAAAGTAAGCATATCAGGTCCAAAAGACACAAATCATAGCAAACATTCCCTCCCCCACACTTAAAACTTACATTGTCCTCAATGTAAAGTAAAGATAGGTTTAGGAACCCCCTGGTATTGATATATCATGAAATCCAATGCTTGCTTGGTATAGTGTCCTTGTTTGAAGTTCTTTATTACATGAAAAATCCCTGCACATGGTGAAACAAAGCTTATTACAAATTGCTCACCCAAGTACACTACATGTTGGTGGCAAAGTAGACATGATATGGAAGCATGAAAGCAAAGTGTCGCACCATGATTAAGAACCACGGTGGTGTAAAATTTTACAACTAAGAACACTAAATGGAACATGCACAATCATGCTTGAAAAGTAAGACAAAAGGATTATGTGCATTGCGGGAGTGGTTCATGACTCCTCTCCCCCACACTTAGCGTCATATATGCATGGCTTAATTCCCTTACAACTTTCTTCATGTTCATGCCTCTATAACATGAGTGGCCTTGGTGAGTATAAGCAGAAATGCAAAATAACATAACAATTAATTGAACCAAAAACTGAAGTAAAGGTAAAATGAAAGAAGTAGTTCTGGGTTTTGTAGTCTCCAGCTAGACTTTATTTACGTAACTTTCTTCCTTCAAGAATCGGAATAACCCTCTCTGTACCAGAAAAATGATATTTTATAAGAACTCATTATCCTCCTGTAGGGCACTTGAAGAATAGGTCCAAAGAAGTGCTTAAGCTCATGCATCTGTGGAGCAATCTCTACAAATTTAATTTTGAACCACTGAGGCTTCCCCCATTGTAGGCACCTCTTTTACTTCTTCTTTCTTTGGAAACACATCATTTACTTCTCCCACCATACTAACCATTTCAATCCTGCAAGGCTCAACCAAGGGTTCTATATCCATGGTCTCAACAAAACCATTAATAAATTCAAAACCACCAGTAAGTTCAAAAATGAATGTCTCAAACTCACAGTCATTCAAAATGTTAACGTCTTTAGCAGCTAGACTAATGTCGACATTTCATTAGCAAGTTCAACATTATCTCGATTCATGATATCACAATGTTCATCAATATATGGACTCTAGTGCAAATTTATCAAGTCATCAAAGAAAAGTTACATTCAGAGAAATAACAATCAGCATCATCAAATTATAGCATGGCAACTCATTGTCATTGTCATTCAAAATGTTAACATCTTTATCATCAAAACTAACATTGGGAAATTCTTGAGGCTTTTCTTTCTCAACAACACAACAAGCATTATCATCAACTAACAAGAGTATCTCACTTTGCACTTCTTGTGTGTCACCATTTAGACACTTAGATTCATTGACCATTTAAAAAATTGGTGCTCAACCAGAGTTTCAAACAATGTGTTAACACTCTCATTAACAATTGCAACATTTTTCTCCTTTAGGAAATCACATTGATCTTGAAGAAGTGACTCTATGCAATTCACAAAGCTATCAAGAGGAAAAACATCTTAAAGCAAGGCATAAACAATCATTTGGACTCATTGAATTCCATGAAATTCATGTAAGACTCAACCTTAGACACATTTTCCAACTTAGTAACATGGCAACTTAGAACACAAGAAGTCATCAGTATCAAGATCACTAAAGAAGCCATCATCTTCAACATCAAAGTGCACATATTCCATGCTCAAAAGAATCAGCAACAAAGCACTCATGTACACTATCCCCAAAACATGTAGACTCCTCCTCCTTTAGACAGTTTAAGCCGCAATCAACATTAGCATGCATATCAAAATAATTGTCCTCAGGAATGAGAGGTGTACCTTGTGAGTGTATTGCTGCATCTAAAAGTTGGTATCTCAATTTGTTCCCATAGGGTTGCTTATTAAAGCGTTGATTCGATCAAAACCTTTCTTGTCGCCCTTTGAAGCTCTTCTTCCAGTTGAGCGAACCTTGTTTAATTTCTATCAATTCTCTCCAAAACTTGAGACAACATGTTTTCCATTTTGCCTCTTCTCTGAGATTGACACTCATTGCTTTGTTGTTGGTAATACCATTGCTCTCCCTTTTGTAAGCCTCTGTCAAGTTTTTCCATAAGTTGAGAAAACATGTCCTCCACAGTGAAGCTCTTGTGTCGCCAATGTGGTGTGAGTTGTTGCTTTGTGCTTGATTTTGCCATTGCCTTTCAAATGGTGGTGGAGAGAAGTCCTCGTACTATCTAGACATGCTTGGGCACTTGTGCAATACTCAATTATAGTTAACTTCAATATCCTGCACTTGACACAAATACACCAAAGCAGACAACAAAACACGAAAACTACAAAATGCAACAAAAGTTACCAAAATGAAAAATACCAAGACTACTAAACTACACAAGAAAACAAAACAGAGCAAATCAAAATTCAAGAAACCGTGCCTCCCCGGCAACGGCGGCAAAAATATACAGCTTAAAGTCGTATCAGCTCAATTTTACCCTAAACTACTAATATAGTAGTAGTGAGAGGGATCGTATCCACAAGGAAGGGGATGGTTCAAGAACTCAGAATTTGCTCACAGAATGTCACGAAAGAAACGAAACTAGACATTAACTAGTAAAGAATCAAATGCAACAAATAAAATGTGAAAAAAAAAAACAGGAGGAGAGTGGATGCTCTAGAGTATTTCCACCAGTTGAATGCACATTAGGCCATGATTGCAATGCTCTTGACACACAAGTAAAACAACGAGGAGATCTCTATTGCCCAGGAGGCTAGCTAACACTTAGCATGACGACCACAGTGTTTTCTTTACTTCTTAACATTCCACTTTTCTCATTGCGAGGCCTAAGTAGAACGGATTCAACCCGCAATGCCTCAACTCTCCAAAGTTAGCAAATCTAGAATGCAATTCCTACGGTATCCCATGGCAAGGCCTGACCTAGGACCTAAAGTGTTTGCTTACTTTAGAAAGTTTCTTCTCACTTTTTCCTAACAACTCGATGATTCTCCACCGGCATGGCTACCGCATCTCAAATCTTGATTCAAGCAAAGCAAGAGGAAGACTCAATCATCATACATTCAGTCTTCATTTCATGCAATCCTCACAGAAAATTGGGTAAATCTCACCTTCAACTCAGCATGGCGACCCACAATCAAAGTTCATCATTCAATAAAAGTGTGAATTCATGAAACTCAACAAGATTTAATCATTAAATCACATATGATTTCATCCTAAAGAAATTATGTCAATTGCAAAGCATCGCTAGTCTAATTATACATTTAACCGGTTGAAACTCTAGAACAAGAGAGAGATCTAACCATAGAACATCCATTACCAATTAACGATCACAATTTGGAACTTGAACCAATTCATTTTCAATAAATGGAAAGAGATTTACCATTGAATCTTCCAAGAGCTTCCTTAATTGATATGGAGAATTACAATGATCGGAGTAAATCTTTGATCGGAATAGAAAAAGGAGCTCAAAAGCTAGAGAGAGAAACTAGAGAGAGAAAGTAGATCTTCAAATTAATTCCCGCTCTCCCAGCTCTCAAAAGTTTTTTACAAAATATAAAATCTAACTAATGGATGAAAAATAATAGTCTCCGGGATCTCCTTAGCTACATCTCCCATATATAGAGAGGTGGAAAATGTAACTAATATGCTAACTAAAAGTATCTAAAGATATTACAAAAGTGTCCTCCAAAGAAATAACTAAAATCAGCTCAAGTGTAGAAAATTTGACTTTGAAGAAATGCCCAGCATTCCAGCGCCTTCAAGCCATTGCAAATCACGCCATCAGCTGCCTTGCTGAACTCCTGAAATCCGAAGTTCCATACTTAGCCATTTTTCTGGAAACTCAAGAACACAACCCAAAACTGCACACAATTTCCAACCTAAATCTGATCATGATGCACCATGAATTAGGGAAAACTTAAAACACGAAAGTTTTAACCCTTTGTCTTAGCCGTTTGAAACACCCAATTCGGACCTAAGACGAAAGAGTTATGACCCAACTAATAAAGTGTGACAAATCTGAAATTTTCATGGAGCAAACCTTCCAACACTTAGTCAATTTTTTTCAGCACACCATCAAGCAATTAGCCTACGACATGTCGTAGGCTAAATATTTTTGTTTCAAAATTGGTCTACGACATGTCATAGGCCAAAATTCTTACTCCAAAATTTTGCCCACGACATGTCGTGGGCAAGTTTTTTTCTCTTCAAGAATGGCTTACGACATGTCGTAAGCCATTTTTTCCTTTCTTATTTGGTGAACATTGTGATGTGAATAGTCGGTTCAAGTGATGTATTCAGCTAGGTGGGTACATGTGTGTGGCAAAGTGTGGCAAATGAGTGAAGTGACAGCAAGAACGTGCTAGCGTGATGGTGGTGCATGACACGTGTTTTGTGAGTTTATGGCAAGATGAGTGCATGGTGTGTTGGCAGAATTGTGCAAATGGTGTGCAAGTGTCGTGCCAAAGTGCGTGAGTAATCTGCCAAGAGTGGTATGGCAAAGTGAGGTGCCAAGTGTATTGTGCAAGTGTTTGTGCCAAAGTGAACGAGTGGTGTGCCAAGGTGCCAATGTTGCAAAAGTAATGTGTAGAAATGAATAAACATGCCATGCACAAACTGTGTGAATGTGGTACTAATATGTATATAGTTCGTGTGTTATGAATGCTTGGTAGGATGACTGCATAAGTGTGGCAAAATATGGCCAAGTGTTTGGCAAGGTTGATGTGCCAAGTTGGCAAGGCTTGGCAAGGTTGATTGGCAAGTCTTGGCACATTGGTTTGGCAAAGCTTGGCAAGGTCTTGGCAACGTTGGCTTGGCAAGTCTTGGCATGTTGGTTTGGCAAAGCTTGGCAAAGTGTGTCAATGTTGTCAAGGTGTTGGCAAAGTGTTGGCAAGGTTGGCAAGGTGTTGGCAAGGTTGGCAAGGTTGGCAAGGTGTTGGCAAGATTGGCAAGGTTGGCAAGGTGTTGGCAAGGTTGGCAAGGTGTTCATTCCAGCACAACACCCTACTTCCATGCCAAGTAAGTGTGTCTTAGCCTCTAATTCAGACTTGGTGGTGAACTTAAGAGTTCTAGATCTCCCTCTTGTCTTTCGAAAGGTTCAAGAATCAGCATCATTGGGTACCTGTAGCTCAAGTTACCCTCGTTCTACCAAACTGTGACAATGAACTTAAACACAGAAATCCTGAACGTAGCAATCTTAAACAATCCCCTGTTGCTCATGCTTACACACAGAATTAGAAAATAGTTAAAACACAAGAAATGTAGTGCACCCAAAGGGCTTTCCCGAAAATGCAAGATCTCATCATTCGGATAAGAATTAAAAGAGTTATACCCAAAACAAATCGCACCAACATTCTGCCCAAACCCTAATTTGGCCAAGTAATCATGTTTAGGTTTCCTGATAACCAACCTAGACACACATTACATTGTTTATCACCATTTTTGCTCTTTTTGCACCATTTCATCACTATCAACTAGCACACCACGAATAAACATAAAACAGTACAAATTACCACACACTTGCACCAAATACAAGACAAAAGCCAAAAGATTTGACACAAATTAGTTGGTATAAAACCAACTCATCAGCGAGCCCTTAGTGCACAACAAAAAGAAGATGAAAATGCCCAACGAGAGAACAACTTTCACACTCGGTGTTTTGTGAATGGAAAGGTATGTGGTGTCATTATTGATTGTGGGAGTTGTGCTAATGTTGCTAGTGCTTCTATGGTTGAAAAGATAGGGTTACCCACGATGAAGTATCCAAGGCCATACAAACTTCAATGGCTTAATGACAGTGGCGAGATTCGTGTTGCCAAGCAAGTCATGGTGCCTTTTCACATCGGCAAGTATGAGGATGAAGTTCTATGTGATGTTGTGCCCATGCAAGCAAGTCACTTGTTGTTGGGAAGACCTTGGCAGTTTGATCGATAAGTAAAACATGATGGCTTTACTAACAAGTATTCCTTTATGTATAAAGCTAAACCTGTAATTCTTGTTCCCATGTTGCCTAGTCAGGTTTATGCAGATCACGTAAAGATGCAAGAAGATGCAAAAAAAATGAGAGAACAAATTAGTGAAAGTGAAAAGAAAGAAGTTGAGAGTGAAAAACAGGGCGAGTTGAGAAAGAACAAAAAAGAGAGAAAAGAAACACTTGTTGTGAGTGAAAAAGATAAAAAAATTTGTGTGTTTGCAAAAAAAAGTGAGATCAAAGAGGCTTTAAATTCTGAAATGCCTTTTGTGCTACTTTTGTTCAAAGAAGCCCATTTATCCACTAATGATTTGGCCGGTACGCTACCGAGCAGTCTTGTTTCTCTCTTACAGGAATTTGAAGACATATTCCCAGAAGAAGTACCCGAAGGATTGCCACCCATTCGAGGGATTGAACACCAGATTGACTTTTTTCCAGGGGCGTCAATTCCAAACAAGCCAGCCTACAGGACTAGTCCCGAGGAAGCCAAAGAGTTGCAAGAGCAAGTTGAAGAGTTGCTTGGCAAGGGATGGATTCGAGAAAGCATGAGTCCTTGTGCTGTGCCTATTTTGTTGGTTCCGAAGAAGGATAAATCTTGGAGGATGTGTATTGATTGTCGCGCCATCAACAACATAACGGTAAAGTATCGTCATCCCATTCCACGATTGGATGATTTATTTGATGAACTCTTTGGGGCAATCATCTTTTCTAAAATAGATATGAAAAGTGGATATCACCAAATTCGCATGAAAGAGGGTGATGAGTGGAAAACTGCTTTCAAAACAAAGCATGGTTTGTATGAGTGGTTAGTAATGCCTTTTGGCCTAACTAACGCTTCAAGTACGTTCATGAGACTTATGCATCATGTTTTGAGGGAGTTTATTGGGAAATTTGTGGTTGTTTACTTTGATGATATTCTTATTTATTCCAAGAATTTGAATGATCATATTGAACATCTAACGTGTGTTTTGAGTGTTCTCAGGAAGGAAAAGCTTTATGCAAATTTAAAGAAGTGCACATTTTGTACCAATAGCATAGTTTTCCTTGGCTATGTTGTAAGTGCACAAGGAATTTCCGTTGACATGGAAAAGGTAAAAGCCATCCAAGATTGGCCTACACCTAGAAGTGTAAGTGAGGTAAGGAGTTTTCATGGTCTTGCAAGTTTCTATCGCAGGTTTGTGAAGAATTTTAGCACCTTGGTGGCACCACTCACTGAGGTGATTAAAAAGAGTGTAGGTTTCAAATGGGGAGAAGAACAAGAGCAATCTTTTCACAAATTGAAAATTGAATTAACTGGAAGGTTCTCAAAAATGGCACATTTTATTGCATGCAACAAAGCAAATGATGCTTCGCATATTTCTAACCTGTTTTTTCAGGGAAGTTGTTAGGTTGCATGGAATGCCAAGAACCATTGTGTCTGATCGAGACACTAGGTTTTTGAGCTACTTTTGGAAGACTTTGTGGGGAAAATTGGGGACTAAACTCTTGTTTTCAACAACTTGTCACACACAAACTGATGGCCAAACAGAAGTGGTGAACAGGACTTTGTCTGCGTTGCTTAGATCTATCATTGGAAGAAATGTGAAAACTTGGGAAGAATGTTTACCGCATGTTGAGTTTGCATATAATCGTGCTACACATTCTACCACTAAGTTTTCACTTTTTGAAATTGTTTATGGTTTTAATCTTTTATCTCCTTTGGATTTGACACCTTTGCCTTTGAGTGAAAGATTGAATCTTGATTGCAAAAAGAAGGCTGATTTTGTGAAACAGGTTCATGAAAAGGCAAAGCAAAACATTGAGGAGCGCACTAAGAAGTATGAGCAACAAGCCAACAAAGGAAGGCGCAAGGTCACCTTTGAACCCGGGGAATGGGTATGGTTGCATTTGAGGAAAGAAAGGTTTCCAACCCAGAGGAAGTCAAAGTTGCTGCCAAGAGGAGATGGACCATTTCAAGTGTTGAAGAAAATAAATGACAATGCTTATCAACTTGATTTACCAAATTAATATGAAGTTCATGATGTCTTTAATGTTTCTAACTTGAGTCCTTTTGATATTAATGCAGATTTGAGAACAAATCACTTTCAAGAGGGGGGGAATGATGCAAACTTATCCAAGGACTCAAGCGTAGGAAACGAAGACCCTTTAAGATGGCACGTCAGCCCTATCACAAGGTCACAAGCGAAGTTGTTCAAAGATACTTTGAATGGATTGGTGTCAACTTGTTGGGAACAATCTCTTCTTTCTTCTTCTAACATCTCAACAAGTCAAGTCCTTTTGATTGAAGTTGAAAATCAAGAATAGTTGGGTTCCGTATGATCCTACGAAACCCACAGAGGGAAGTATCTTTTCTTTTTATTTATTTCAGTCCAAGTATTTCTGATTTAATGTTATTATTTTTAGTTTAAGTCCAAGTAGTAATTATGTGTTATTTTATTTCAGCCCAAGGAAAAATTCAGCTTTGAAGACTTCAGCCCAAGTGGAATGTTTTTACCATAACTCTTTCATTTCAAGTCCAAATGGAGCAAAGTCAAAGCCCACTTAAAGTTCAGCCTTTTTAGTATTTTCATGAAAGAAATCAAGCCCAAAAGATTAATAAAAGTTGTCCAATGTCAGCCTCAAAATTCGGCCAGAATTTGTCAAACAAAAGTCCAAATACATTGAATCTTCTCCAAGTCTTCAAAGGTGTTAAATGAAGAAGTTTGAAGGTTTTTCTACATATTAATTTCGTTCAAGGGCTGATTAATTGGTCAACGAAGTCTTTAAATGAAGTACAATGCATAAAGACAAGTCTAGAAGATTCTAAGTGGAGAAATGACAAATCTGCCATAGATGACATCATGGATGACCTATTCTTTGAAGATGAAATGTCAAGGCTGTCCTTGTGACATCATCCATGACATATGCCCTAGAATTCAAGAAGTCTTTATAAGTAGAATGATTTATCTTTGATATCTTATTAGATAAGTAGTTTAGCCTATTTTAATAAATACTTGTTCTTATAATTATGGCTATAAATAGGCCACTTATGTAAGCTTTAAAGCCAAGATTTAGATGAATGAAAATTGTGAGTTTTTCAACTCTTAGTTCTTTGATGAACTTATAGAACTTATCAAGTTTTCCAACTTGTGGCATTCAACACTTATCAATCAACTCTTGGTGTGTTGATTGTGGCGTGAATATACCAAGGTTCCTAGCTCTAGTAAGTTAGTGGGTTGCGGTTACAACATCCCAGCAACCCTTAGAACGATCGGACAAACAGTGTTCAAGCCTAAACTTCTGGGCGAGATCACATCAAATCCAGAAATATTTGATTCTTCTGGAGCCCTCACGATTGAAATCTTATATTAAATGAACTGGCAAAGTCTGAAGCTGGGTGATCTCACCGTTTCAATGAGCATTGCAGAAAAATCAAATCAACAATGGAAGGCTCGCGGATGGGATAGGACGCGTAGAAGCAAAAATGTCATACACACATGCATCACTGTGCACAACATTATCACTTGCATTGTGAGAAGCCTTAACCGAAATTGTTGAGAAGAGTCGGCCAAAGCAAGATGGGAATCGGTGAAATGATGATGATATGTGATAATGTGGGACCAAGGATTTTGTTTGATAGTAAAATTGTGTTCAAGTGGCCAAATCATGCTAGGAAAAGCTTGATTTGATTGCACAAGCTTTTGTTGCCATCCTTCTTGTCATACAGCATTTTGTCATCTAGTGTAGTCACATGCTACTTGTTTTTTAGCCTGGAGATGACCGATTCATGCATGGAAAATTTTCCCTATAAATGCCATAAATCATGCATTAATATTAAACATTCATAGTTGCATGCATTCCTAGTGAGCTCGGCCGAGTGGAAGGAGTAAGAACGGGAAATCCATTTCAAGGGTCAAAAGGCCATTCAAAATTCTTTTCTCTTATCTTGCATTTTAGGGTGTTAATCTCCATATAAAGTAAGTCATCTCACCTTGAGCACTCATGAAATTGAATTCAAATTTGCATGAATACCGTGTGCCTCTTGCCAGTTTCATTTAATGGCCAAGTGATGATGTTTAAATGAAAAAACTCTTGTGTTAAGCTTTCATGATGCATTATAAGCATGTGGGTTAAATTACTCTTGGTCGTATTGGCTTTAATTCAATTGAGAATGTCGAAATGTTCATCCTCTATGAAGGTGTTGTTGTCTGAATTTAACTGTATACAACATGAATGTTGACATGATTACCCGAGCGGATTTATAATGCCATAAAAATCTTAATGGGACAACTTTGATGGGTAAATTCAAGCACATGGAATAGAAATGTTTGACTGCACTGAACTACATGTGCCATTTCCATGACTATATGTTGAATTCTGCGAAATCTTGCCCTTGAATTGTGAGCATAGTACTGAAGTCCTATTTCAATTCCTGAAATGAAATGATGAATTCCTTTGGTATCCATTGCTCGATGTCAAAATCTCATGTGTGTACAAGGTCGGGGCGTGTTTTGTCTTACAATCGTTTAAGAGAAATGGTGAACTTATTTGTGAACACAACTCAAGAGAGTCTTGACCTCTTCTTTTCTTAGGTACCATGGCCCCCAAGAAACCAACCAATACTTCCACCTCTAACCAGAAGGCACAGTGCTCAAAAGGAAAAGCCAAAACCGTCATGCCAACTACACCATCAGATGACTCTGGATCAGATGAGGAGTATACCCCGGAAGATCATGAAATGCAAGAAGCAAAAATATCCAACCAAAAGAAAAGAAAAGGGCCACCACAAACTGCAATGCAACAAAGATTTATGAATGATCTCACCATGGAAAAATTTTGCAACTTTGCGGTCAGGCCTATTTATGTAGAGAGGTCATTTACTATCACAGAGCAGTCATACTTTGATGTGATCAAATTCCGCAAATGGGAGATACTCACTGTGGGCCCTGATTCTTGTAATGTGGCTATTGCAAAAGAATTCTATGCAAATGCATCCAACTCTAAAATAGAGGAAATCGCAGCCAAGGGGGTTTATGTGAGAGGGAAGTATCTGAAGATCACAAGTCAGGCTGTGAAGAAACACTACGGCCTCCCCAACTTTAAGATGGATGAGTTCACGGAATTTTCTAGAGTAGGGAACCCAGAAATAGTAATCTGATCAGTGGTGCTTCCAGGAGAAGATTGGTCACGAAATGCTTGGGGGGACCCAACACATGCATTTCTCAAGCAGTTAACAGCGGAGACAAAGACATGGCTCCTGTTTCTCAATTCTAGATTAATGCCCATCACCCACAACACCAAAATCATGAAAGAAAGGCTATTCCTAGTCTACGCCATCAAAAACCGTCTGACAGTGGATGTTGGGAAATTCATCACGACATACATAAACTAAGCTCTGAATGAGGAATATTTGGCCATATACTTTCCACATTTCTTGTTGGAATTTGCAATACAATAGGTGGTGAGAGTGTCGTTGGGAGAGGAATACCGAACATCAATGGGCCCTATAAGAGACTCTCAACTGAGAAATTATCAAAGGCAAGAACAAGCGGAGAGACAACGCCTCGAAAAGGAGGCACAAGAAAATGCTGCAAGAGAAGGGCAAGCAAGAGAGGGAGAGAATCAGGAAATCCCTTAACCAGATGTAGCACCACCGAACGTAGCCGACCCACCAGCGAAACCTCAGGCACTCAACAATTTCCATAACATGCACATTGTCTTAGAGGGACTACAGACATCCATCCAGCAACAACACAGTTCCCTTATGCAACACATTGATGAGATGGAAGGAAGGTGGACCGGGTTACAAGATTGCATGGGCATAATAGGATCAAGGTTGGATACGATGGTGCAAGAACAGACGAGCCACTGGATAGAAATGGATAACAGACTAAATCAATGCCAAACTGAAGTCCACAATCTTAACTTGATGATGGTGTATCACCATCAATCCAGAGGTCCAAATTCTTATTTTCCCCCATTAGAAGAGATGGACAACCAGGCACAACGAATGATTGTGGACACATCTAGCCGAAGGGTAGTGATGCAGCAAAGAATGACCAGCATGATAGAGCCAGTGCACCATATTCGAAAGTGGCCAACCAACTTTCTCTGGATTTTCTCGGTCCTACAACCAACCGCCCCCTCTAAGAACATAAACGGGGTAGTCTCTTTCCTTTCCACAATAGGGACCATTACGTAATTTAAGTGTGGGGGAGATGCTTTAGGGGTAATTGGAGTTATGATGCTATGCTTATGTGGGTTGCTCTTGCTTTGCCTAGAAGTTATGCTTTGTGTTTGAAAGGCTTAGTGCCTTTGCTCTAAAATTGTTATCCTGTGTGTGCTATGTGTTTGGGGATCGGATGTGGTGCAGTAGTATATTATTAGCATTTTAGGTGGTGTATTTTTTCTTTTCTTTGTGATTGTTGTGTGATGGAAGAAAAACAAACTAGTGACTAGCACTAGCTTTGTGGTGTGCCTTAATTTTCAGTTGCGATAAAAGTGTTTGTTGTTGTGATGAGCAATGGTTGTCACTGTCCATCGATCACACTTGCACGTCCAATGCACTAACAGTTCCAATGTCATCGGCAATTCCATTAAATGTTATTCAACTCCAATGTATGCCAAATTTTTTAAAGTTTCACAGTATCCATTCGATGTATACAATTTTCTGGGTAAAGTGCGATGTCAAAGTAAGATAGAAACCCGACACTGTATTTGACATAGGAGAGACTTATGCATCTCTTACCTGTATGTGCTATCTACTCGTAAACACTTATTCTTGCATTTTGAGTATATAGTCTATTGAAGACACACACGAACACGAATTGTCTGAAAATGATACAAATGTGAAGAAAACGCCAGTGGCGAATAAAGGGAAAAAATAGCCACAAAACCCTGGCAGCTAAGCACAAAACTGCAGCATGAATTTCAAAAGAAAATATTCAGCACCAATGTGGATGTTAAGTTCAGTGAAGCTTTTTAGTGTTTATGTGTTCGTGTGTGTGGAAAAAAGGATTGTAGTGCAAGAATTTTTGACTAAGCGTCTACTTGAGTACTCTGCATAGATAGTGTGAGGGAACATGAGAAACTCTCAGCACACAGTTGCACGTTGGCGGTTTGGTCTTTATTCATTGTACCTTACTTGACAATTCGTATATGTTAGACGAGCTGTGAACTTGTTCAACTAGACGTTTTCTTGTGCATGAGAAAATTTTAAGAATGGATAGCTGATGATAGTGTGAGTCTTGAATGTGGAATGGATAGAGACTTAATTTTTGTTATTTTACTTAGCTCGGGACTAGCAAAGATTTAAGTGTGGGGGTTGATAAGTCGGTCTTGTACCGACTTAATTGCTCTACTTTTGTAGTCTTTTGCGGGAAATAATTGGAGAATTGGTGCTTGATTTATGACTTGTATGCAAATGTGATTACAATTCGGAAATTGTGAAGATTGGTTAAGTGTTGTGAAAATAGTTTGCAAAGTGTTATATTTGTACACGAATGAAAGTCAAGCACACACTTACCCATTTTAGCTTCCAAGTCTCAAGCATCACAAGACGAGTCCAAGCACAACACTCAAACACAAAACACACAAGGCACAAACACAGCACAACGCACATACACAAACACACTGTGCGCGCACTTATACACAAGCTGTGCTGGCGCCTAGATGCCCGTACCAGCCACACACGCGCACAACTCTGCTGGTGCCTAGGCCATGCATGCACGAAGCTAGATGCCTGCACAAGCCACACACACAACACTCTATGCGGGCACCTATGCGCCTGCACCCTCACATGAACACACCTGCACTCCCACTTTTGCACACATGCAATCATTTGCACATATACACTCGTGCATTCATTTGCACATTTCATACATTTCACCTTTTTTTATCCATACTCACATTTGGCACACACAACAACAAGCAAGCATCAGACAAGCCCACACACAAGCAAAAACATTCAAGGCATCACTCACTCGGGCACCAAGTGTTTGCGGAATTGTATTCTAAAACTCTTAATCAATAAGTTCTGTGTTGATCACGGGTCCTCACTTCAGCTTTGATTAATATTTGTAGACACGTGGCAGCCTCTCCGCAAAGGAAGGAAACTTCCGGGAATTTGCAGAACCAGATCACTTAGGGGCAAAGTATAAAAGAGAAGAAGAGAGAAGTCGGGAAAGGAGGAGGAGATTTTTTTGGGAGGAAGATCATTCAAGCCAGACTAGGGTTTCAAGAAAAAGAGAGAAAGAGAGATCAAAGCGGAAATAATTCTAGTTTCATATCTCTGTAATGGCCACGTTTGATCAGGCTTTGTTAAACCTATTTTGAAAGCCAACCAACATGGTCGGCTAAATATTCGGATGTTGCCTTGAGGGATTAAGTTTAATGATTTTAACTAGCTTGAGGCATTTAAATTGCTTATCATATGTTTGATATTGTTCCGTGTTCTTTTGATGTTTCATTTCAATGTTTCTTTGTGATTGATTATGTTTTTTATTTGGCTTGCGGTACCCACTAAAATCAATTTAGATCTGCCAACGGAAATTGAGAGAACATACAATGAATCTGGAATAAACGTGTATGAGTCCTAAGATCTATGCATTTTTGTGACTTCAATTGTGCGGTACACACTGACAACTGAAGTCAATTCGGTAGAAAAGATTTAGGATTATTTGAGTATTAGGATTTGAATCCCTGATTTGGTTAATTGCCCTACCAAGAGAGGGAGCTGAGGAAGGAGCTAGGGTTCTAATACCAAGTAGGGATTTGGGATTTTAGAGCAGAGTCTAGGTCTTGCCCTACCAAGGGAAACTCGATGAGAATTGTGAAGTAAGATTGTGAGAACTACCAAGTTGATCAATTCTAAGCCACTAGCAGGATAATCCCCTCTTATATGCTTTTACACGAGTCAAGGATGACTGGGAACAATCATTACTAGCTAATCTCCCTCAAGGCAACACTACTCTTTCTCGATTGATTTGAGCAATTGCATCATAATTGTGCATTGTTATTGTCATTCTGATTCTATCTCATGCGTCAACACTTTGATACACCTCTCTCTGTGGGAACGATCCTACTCACTATTACTACATTAGTTTTCGTGTTTGGGTAAAATTGGTAAGCCGCGACAGCTTCACCCGCGCATCACCACTTGTGTGCTTAGGCTCAAAACCTCACTTTGAGTAGGCATAATAAGCTCAATTCCATGTATTCATCATACTCGAAAACATACAAAGTCATGCATAAATCGAAAATAATAGATCAATAAAACTTTCATACCAATTCCAATTTGCTTAAGTAATACTCAGTAAGTAAGAAAATTGGGTCATGCAACCAATCCAATATGAAAATCTCCCTGATTTTTGCACAAAATGCTCCATGTTGGGTCATACAAGTCCCTCCTGCAAGACTCAGCAATCAGCCCCTATAACCAAAGTGTGGGTACCGAAGAAGCCCCCTTCAGAAATGGTGAAGTATACGACTGTTCGGGAAGCAAATCCAGTAACCTCTAGCCCTGAAGTACAGGTTGAGTCTCAAGTGGAAACTTGTCCCGGTGCGGGCAATGAATTGCGAGAAGACAAGGAGAAGAATGAGCAACCGAGTACTACTCTGAACCAAGGCAATTCTGCATTGGCCTTAGTTGATCATACAGCTGCAATCACTATGGGGATCCCAACCAACCATCAAGAGAATAATCCTAGCCAATTCCTGGCTAATCTTGGGCAATTTCTGGACCTCATTATCAGGAAAGAAAAGGAAACTGAGGGCTATGATGATTCCCCTTTAGCTATCGTGAATTCTAAAGTTGGTTTGAAGGTCCATACAACTAAAGAATCGATGAGAAGTCAAGGACGGAAATAGGGGTCGTTCAATGTGTCGATAAATTGGGACGAAGGGGAATCTTCTAATAAGTGCAAAGGCAACTTCATGACAGAGCGAGAAATTCTACAAGCTATCCCAACAAATGTGTGGGACGAAGGAGAATGGTAAAAAATGCACAGAGGGAACTCCACATCTGATTTAGCTCGCCTACAGGTCATCCCAACTGACTCAGAGCCAGAGGATGATGGTGAAGATTGTTGGACAGAGCACAGTTTTGAGGACGAACCACAGGATTTGTTAAAAAGCTTCCTTGACAAAAGGGATAAACGCCAAAAGCCTTCCAAACAAACGAAGCACATGGAGGCATTGGTAAGCCCCAAAGCGAGTGTTTTATCTGACAGAAAGCTCAGGAACAGGAACCCATTCATTTGCTACTCGGAAGGAAAACACTGGAATCCTGGGTAAGTTTTCTATCATTTGTGCTGGCCCCTGGTTACCGGTGTTAGATTAGATTGGCCATATGTTTGACGTTTGATCCTACAATCTGGGTTAGAATGGTTGGATTATCTGCTGCTAGAAGACTGGTATATACTGAATATGTATATGAATTCTATTTCTTTGGATGGGTTGATATTCTAATGATGTCTTAAGGATTACCTGAATGGTTGGATTGGCCAGGATTTTAGGCCTATTTTGATGGGTTGCATAACCCTGGTGTCTGCTGTTTTGACTAGTGGGACCCACCTCAAAATGCAAAGATCAGAATCTGGCTGCCACTTTGAATAAGTTGGGGTAAGGTTTATGGACTGGGTTTCTTTTGTGGCCGTTTGCTGTGATAGCTAGTGCAGGGTTCAGACTTGATTCTTCTTTATGCCAATCTTCCTATGTTGGACTCTGTCTGTTTTGTTTGCTTGACATGATCAGGAACATTTTTGTTTTGTTGGGAGTCTTCAAATTGTGAGTTTTCTGGGGTAATGGGGCTGAAATGATGCATAGAAAATTATGGAGTTCTTGCTGAATTGTGACCAGTACACGTATGGCTTCTCTACTGGATTGCTGAATATTATATTATGGTCTGGTGGGAATTTGAGTTTTGGTGATCTTTGATGTAGACTGCTGTACTGATGAATGATAGCTGGGTTATTATATACTTTGAGTGCTGGCTTGGCTAATGATGGCATACGGGCTTCTTGGGCTGACATCTTTGTTGACAAGTCCTGTACATTTTGTTGACAAGTCCCTTCAAACATTTTTTAGATACTCCTCTTTCCAAGTTTCTTCTACCTAACCTTCTGCTTTCTTCTTTCTCCTTTCAACTTCTCTTCATTTCAAGCCTCCATTTTTTTTCTTTCTACTTTAGCTCAAAAAACTTTTTGACTTTTTAAGTTTCAAGTGTTGTAGCTGAAGGGCTCACTGTAGAATCTCAAATTTTTGTGAAGATGAGTGCTTCTAAATTCATAAAATGTGGGACTGTGGGAGATGGTGCTGTTGGAAAGACTTGCATGCTCATTTGTTACACCAATTACAAGTTCCCTACTGATTACATTCCCACAGTATTTGATAACTTCAGCGCCAATTTAGCTGTGGATGGAAACATTGTGAATTTGGGATTGTGGGATACTGCAGGTCAAGAAGATTATAGCAGGTTGAGACCTCTTTGTTACAGAGGTGCAGACATATTTGTGTTAGCTTTTTCTTTAATCAGTCGGGCGAGTTATGAAAATGTCCTCAAAAAGTGGATGCCAGAACATCGTAGATTTGCGCCGAATGTTCCAATTGTACTTGTGGGTACAAAATTAGATATTCGCGAAGACAGGGGATATATGGTCGATCATATTGGTTCCAACATCATCACATCTGCCCAAGGTGAGGAGCTTAGAAAGCAAATTAGGGCAGCTGCTTATATTGAGTGCAGCTCAAAGACACAGCAGAATGTGAAAGCTGTGTTTGACACGGCCATAAAAGTTGTACTTCAACCTCCAAGGAGGAAGGAAATGGCAAGAAAGAGAAGGCACAGAAGCTCTGGCTGCTCCATTGTCAGGGGAATTGTATGTGGAGGATGTGCTGCTTAACAAAAATGGTGCCAGAATTTCACCAACCTAACTCTACGTTACTGCAAAAACATACTACTTCTAGTAGTTGCTTTTGTTGCAAGTATTGTATGTTTTGTTTTGGGAGCCTCAGAGAATGGCGCAGTCATACACTCTCCCATATCACTCAAACACGTATCTAAACATCTAATTTGTGTGTGTGTTTGAGTAGAGAGTGCATAAGATGAGAGAGCTTTTTGTCTTAAGCACAACATGTAATTTGACTAGTATTGTACTTGTCTTGAAAAAGTTGTTTGTTGATGTTAAAAAAAAAAAAAAGTCCTGTACATTTTGTGATTCATACTATCTTTGATGTAAACTTTTGTGTAAATGGAGGAAGTACTCCACGTTTAATCCTTTTCCGTCCTAGAATTATAGATAGGAAGATAGAAAGGCCTTATTTTGGTCTTGACGGAAATAATACTTTTCTATTTTCCTTTAGAAATCAGTGTAGGATTTCATGTAATGGAGGTTTTACTCCGTTTTTACCAAACTTTGTAATGGTTTGTATGGGTATGCCCTGCACCGTCTTTTGCTATTTATATAAAAAGGTCTGTTTTCCAAAAAAAAAGTAAGAAAGTTTAGAAACTCAAAAAAAAACACAAACTATTTTGACACAAAACATAAAAAATATTTTTAGATTTTTTAGATTTTAATTTTTTTTGTAAATTACATAAGAATTAAAAAAGTAGAAAACTCATTAAACATAAACACTCATACACCTTCCTACACTTGGTCGCAAACAAGAGAAAGAGAAAACAAAACAAAAATATAGAAATCAAATAACACCAACAATAAAAATAGAAAACAATACAATAACAAAGCAATAGGAGACAAGAAAGTGGCCTGATTTAGGAATTCGGGTCTCGTATGGGCAAACGACGACTTCGTCAAAACAAGAGGAGTGTAGAATTTGAAGCATGGCTACAAGAATAATTTGAAGAAAAGGTAGTTGTCATCAGCAAGTCTAGAGACCAAGGCAGACACCAAGAAATGCAATTAGTCACATCCTTGCGAATATCAACAACACCTATAGAAAAGATATGGCTCGACGGAGGATTCTTCGGCTCATGAAATTTACAAGCTTCAAGTACATCAGTAAAAATCAAACCATAAGTTTGCAAGAATGATAAGTTAATTGGATTAGATATAGAAATAATAGGCCAAATAGATCTCAAGTATTAGAATGTCAAACAATGATAAAATGACAAAGAGAATAGGGTAACACCTAGTGATTATAGTAAAAAGAAGAAATTATTAAACAACCCACTTGGTCAAATCATGTAAAATTAGCGTATTACCCAAAATAACCGTTAAAGTCATTGCGAGGACAATCGTAATGGAACTTCATTCAGCCTCAAGTGCACATAATACCTGGAACAAAAGCAAATTTATTAAAACTAATGCAAGAAAATAAAAAGAAAAACTAAGAAGATGAAAATTAAAAAGAAAAATGAAAATATTGGGTTGCCTTGATTTAAAGTCCTTGGCTAGACCAAGTATATGTCAAACTTAATAAAGGAGGAGGCTCCGAAGGTGGTCGTCGGGAAGGTACATCTTGTATACAAGTCAAAGTTCTTCCCACAGTTTCCTTGTATCTTCTTTGGTGCCAAATCAATTTGATACATGGTTGATGAGTGAGAGTTTGATATAAGATGATGGGTAACGTCTTTTCCTCTCCTAAAGACACATAGTTTAGATTCCAACAAAGTATTTAAGTTCCAAAACTGAGACTTGTACAATAGAAGGTAAAAGATTATTAACAGAGTATTGTTTGGGCATAAGGGAGCTTTTTGGGTTGTTTGGAAACACTTCCAATGAATTCAATGACATTGTTTCATCCCTAACTTTCTTCTCATTCAACCCTTCACTTCAGAATCAAGTTTCTTGCATTCATATGGCAGTGTATCCTCAAGAACAACCGGCATGTCATCACATTCCACCACCAACTCCTCTTTTGGATATTGGGTTTTCCTGTAAAGAAAATCTTTCTCAAATGTTGCACACTTTGGAATTTTTCTAATTGCTTCAAGGAAAGTGTCGGTAATCTCCACCTTGCTAAATATGGTTAAGATATCACTCATGTCATCATCCTTTACATTCCTTGTTAACCGGACAGGAAAAGGAGGACGAATTTTAATCTCAAAAATAGGTGTATTCAAATTAGATTTTACCTCTGATTTATGAGACTTTGTCGTTTGGGCAAATGACGACTCCGTTTCTGGGCTGTTGGGTTGTTCAATTTCGAACTTTGCCTCTTGATTCTCAATCTTTTATCCACTACTTAACATCATCTGATTGACGTCTTCCCTTGGATTAACCAACACTTGGGATGTGATTTTGCCTTGATTACTTATCAAGTTATTGATGTTTGTATTTAATTTGAGTAATTTGGTTACTCAATTCATTAAAACTTGCCATTGTGGCTTCTCTTCTTGTTGAATCACATCCAAGTGTGGGAATAAGGGAACTATCTCTTGTTGCAATATATCATCTTGTGTTGGCACATTGTCTCTCTGCATAATTTTAACTGAGTTAGCGAAATTTGCAACTAAATCTTCAAGACATGTACCGGAACTTGTAATTGGTCTTGCAATGTTTTGGTCGAAAGAAACCATTGATTGTTATTGTTGTCATGTCCATGGTGATGGCTTTTTCTGCACTTTATTCCCATCAACGAAGTTTGGGTAGTTCCACCACTCCAATTTGTATGTATTAGAATAAGGGCAGTGATGATGTTGTGCATGAAAACTGCCAATTTTATTGAATTGTGCCCTTGGATACTCTTGAACAAATTGACACGTAATTGTAGGATGGCCAAGATTTCTGCATATTCCACGTGGCCTTTTTTGTTGAACAACACCAAAACCTGCAACTAATTTTTCCACTGAAGAGGTTAACACAACTAATCTATTTTCCATAAAAGACATGTTTACCTCATTCCTCTGTTTGGGCATACGGCTACTGTTCATAACCATATATTGTTTCTTGGTATCTTTCCTTTGATTCTTTCTTTAACATGTACAATTTTTTTAATATTCTAAAAGACAACTGATTATAGTTAGAAAATCTGGAAATATACCAAGTAAAAAAAAGTTGAATTAACTAAAATCAAATGTATTTATCCGTTCTCAGGCAATGGCACCAATTTTGGTAGTGTCTTTTATGCTACCAAATAAATTACTTACTCTAAAAATAGAAAATCGTATAATAAGAGTAAGGTCAATCCCATAAGGAATGAAAATACAATCTTTCTTAATTAATTCAGAGAAATTATCACGAAAAGATTTTTTAATGATTAACTAAAATAATGAAAACAAATTAATAAGAAAGATATCGAAAAAATACACAAAATAGGAAAGCCAGGCAAAAAAAAGTAAATTTACATTAAGTAATTATCTATCGATCATAGACTCAAGGATTAATTAATATCATGAATCAACCAGCTGTAGGCTACCAATAATAAGCCCCAACGTAGTCCAATTCCTCCTTAATTTATTGATAATTGACAAGAATAAGCTTAATCAATTATTTCTCTAATTAAAACACAACCAAGCTGAAATCAGCCAACACCTAATTTAATGTCTTACCAGCATTAATATCTAGAGAAACCCAATTCGAACAAATTACAATAATGATAAGCATGCCACAATTTATTAGCCTAAGATTTCTATCTACCGAGATAGTAGCTTTGCCACTAATTAATCATATCTACTAGATCCAGTGAAATAATGGTTGAATAATTGGCACTATTTAGATTAATTAAACATGGTCAGTATCTAAAGAATCCAAACAATTAACACTAATGTGAGGCTAAAGACATTAATCCTTCTGAGAACTCTAAAAGGACCATTGCCACGTGGATGTAATTTTGATTTCCTCTTAGCAGGAAACTTCTCATTTCTCAAGTGAATCCAAACCCAATCACCAAGTTCAAATATCACATGAACTCGACTCTTATTGGCCTGTTTTGCATATTTCTCATTCCTCATTTTTATTGAATTCCGTTTCATAAATCTATTTAACAAACTGAGCTTTCTTTTTACAATCTAAATGAACAAACTCATTAGTAGGCAAATCAAGAATATCAAGAAATGTCAAAGGGTAAAATCCATAAACAACTTCAAATGGGGATCAGTAAATCGAACTATGCATAGTACATTTATATTGAAATTCAATGTATGGCAAACAAATTTCCCAATTCTTAAGGTTCTTTTGAATTATGGCACGCAGTAAAGTAGACAAAGTGTGATTTACTACTTCCATTTGAACATGAGTTTGTGGATGTCCAATAGTAGAAAACAACAACTTAGTGCCTAACTTATTCCATAAAGTACGCAAAAAATGAGACAAGAATTTAACATCCTTATCACTAACAATAATTTGTTCAATGCCATGTAAATGAACAACTTCCTTAAAGAAGAAATTATGAATATGATTTGTATTATTAGTTTTAACACATGCAATAAAGTGAGTCATTTTGCTAAATCTATCAACAAAAACGAATATGCTATATTTACCAGTACGTGACATAAGTAATCCAATCACAAAATCCATTGAAATATCTATCCAAAGATGACTAGGAACTGGCAAATGAGTATACAAACCATGAGGCAATATCTTTGACTTTGCTTGTTTACAAACAATGCACTTTTCACAAACACTTTTAACAACTTTCAACATGTTAGGCCAATAAAAATGTTCATGCAAAATATCATAAGTTTTAGGTATTCCAAAATGCCCCATTAACCCTTCACCATGGGTTTCTTTAACAAGTAATTCACGAATGGAACTTAGTGGAATGCATAATTTGTCATTCTTAAAAAGATAACCATTTTCCACATAAAATTCACCATTGGAATTTTTCAACAAAGATCATAAACACGTTAAAATTAGCATCACTAGCATAAAGCTCTTTAATCAACTCAAAACAAAGTAACTTAGCGTGCATAAAAGTAAGTAGATAGTACTTCCTACACAATGCATCAACTAAAATGTTATCTTTTCTAGCTTTATACTTAATCACATATGGAAACATTCAATGAACTAACCATTTGGCATGTCTCCTATTCAACTTACCTTAAGTCTTCAAGAATTATAGGCTTTCATGATCCGAATGAATGATGAATTCTTTCGGCCATAAGTAATGCTGCCATACCTTTAATGATCTTACCAAAGCATACAATTCCTTGCCATAAGTTACATAATTCAAAGCTGCTCTAGTTAGCTTTTCACTAAAGTAAGCCATGTGCTTTGATTTCTACATTAACATAGCACTAATACCTATCCCAGAGGCATCACAGTGTATCTTAAAAGCTTTATTAAAATCAGGCAATGCAAGAATAGGAGCATGAGTTATTTTTTTTAAGTGTGTTAAAAACCTTTTCATGCATTTCTTTCCACTTAAAGGTGATACCCTTCTTAATAATTTCATTTAAAGATATAGCAATAGAACTAAAGTCTTTCAAAAAACGCCTATAAAAATGTGCAAGTCCATGAAAACTTCTAATATCACTAGCAGACATAGGTGTTGGCCAATCAAATATAGCCTTAACCTTTGACTCATCAACAGATATTCATTGAGAACTAACAACATATCCTAAAAAGATAATGGATTCCATGCAAAATGAATACATTTTAAGGTTTGCATACAATTTATGTTCTATTAATATAGCAAACACATTAGAAAGATGTACAACATGCTCATCAAGTGATTTGCTATAAATCATAATATCATCAAAGTAAACTATAATAAATTTACCAATGAAAGATCTGAATACATGATTCATCAACCCCATTAAAGTACTTGGTGCATTAGTTAGACCAAAATGTATGACTAACCATTCATACAACTCATACTTTGTTTTAAAGGCTATTTTCCATTCATCACCCTCTTTTATTCTAATTTGATAATAGCCACTTTTAAGATCTATCTTCGTGAATATTGTGGAACCATATAGTTTATCAAGCATGTTATCTAACCTAGGAATTGAATATCGATACTTAATGGTAATCTTGTAAATGGCCCTACAATCTACACATATTCTCCAAGACTCATCTTTCTTTGGGATCAAGATAACAGGAACTGAACAAGGACTAAGGGATTCTTGAACAATACCTATGGCAAGAAGCTCATCCACTTGTTTTTGTATTTCCTTAGTTTCCTTGGGATTTGCTCTATAGGCTGGCCTATTTGGACTATAAGCTTCGAGCACAAAATAAATTTGATGCTCAATATCCCTAATAGGTGGTAACCCAGTAGGTAACTCCACAGGAAACAAGTCTTCATATTCTTGCAAAAGGGATAACACAACGCTAGGCAAACTGTCAAAGTGAGCACTATCAACAATATATATGTCCTTTCGGATAATTAAGTACAATAGCTGTCTATCCACTATTGCTATCCTAATATATTTCTTTGAAGCAAATACAACAAGCTTCTTTTCTTTAATAACTGGACCTAAATTAGGTACATCATTACTCTTCTTTTCAAGTTGCTCCTTTTCCTTTGCTTCTTTTTCCTCATCTCGGCACATGCTTTGGCAACTACTGCATGATCTTCAGACACTTGCCATGGTTTAAGACCTGCAAGATTTAACTTTATACCATCACAATCATATTGCCAAGGTTTTCCCAATAACAAGTGAGCTGCCTCCATTGGAATCACATCAAATAAAACTTCATCTTCATACTTACCAATAGAGAATGGAATTTTCACTTGCTTGTTAAGCCTAATCTCACCAGATTGATTAAGCTATTATAATCGATAGGGTTTTGGATGTTTTATTCATGATAACCCTAACTTTTTCATAAAAAGGTCACTAGCAACATTGGTGAAACTTCCACTATCAATGATCATGCTATATACCTTGCCATGAACCTTACACCAATTGTGAAAAATAGCTTCATGTTGTTGCTCAAATTCTTCAAATCGGGGTTGTGCATTAAGAATCCTTCTTGAAACCAAAGTAAGCTTTTCGGATTCCTTAATCATGTTATCAAAAGCTTTCTCAAGATCTTGCATTTACCCCTCACTAGATTCCTCACTAATGATGTTACCATTGTCAAGAACATATATGAGCTTCTTTGTAGGACACTCTGATTGGTAATGCCCAAATCTCTTGTATTTGAAACATTAGACATTCTATTGGCTCTGCACATATTTTGGTGATGACATTGGCATATTCAAAGATTGTTTGCCAATGGACTTAGTAGCGGATTCCAGAACTGATTGTTTAGGCTTGAATGGAGTCTTAGGTGTGAAGGGTTTAAAATCCTTCTTCCATATAGGGTTAGTAGAAGATGCTTGACCCTTAGTTTTCAAATACTTCTCAATCTTTATTGCCATGTGAAAGGTTTCTTCCATTTCTATGGCATGCTGTAAATCCACCTTATGTGCTAAATTTGGATTCAAACCTCTAACAAATCACTCCATGATGGTTTCTTCATCCTCTTCAAGATTGTCCTTGATCATCAATAACTCTATTTCCTTGTAGTATTCTTCAACCGTCATACTACCTTTAACCAAAGTTCGCAACTTCTATTTTAGATTTTGTTGGTAGTGAGAAGGTACATGTCTTTTCCTATTACTGATCTCATCTCACGCCATGTTCGAATAGGTGGTTTGTCATTCATTCTTCAGTTTCGAACCAATTGTTTCCACCAAACCACTGCATAACTTTTAAGATGCATCCCAAACAAACGGATCTTCTCCTCCTCATCCAATCCACTGCCCTCAAACATTGAATCCCTGGTTCAAATCCATTCCAGAAATAATTTAGGATCCAATTTCCATTGAAAGGTAGAAAAATCAACCCTAAAGATTTGAATTTTAATTTCAGACTTCCTTATGGGTTTAGGCGGGGTTTGTAATGTCGGTGATGAGAATCCATCCAAGCAATCTACTCCAAATCCTAATGGTAATATGATTTCTCAATTAAATACTAATGGGATTAGAATTTCTCAACTAAATCCTAATGGGATTAGGATTTCCAAACTAAATCCTAATAGGATTAGGATTTCAAAGAAAGAATCGTTATCATGGATTAAGAGCCTTGAAGAAGTGTTCATAGACGAAATCTTAATTGAAGATCCAAGATGGCGTGCTTGGGCTTTGCATTTATGGATCAGACCATTTGTTAAGTCTTAGGATTTATATGCTTTGTAATAAATTAAGCCTATTAAACATTAATTTGGGCTTATATTTTTGTTTAGTAGTTAGTCAATTACTTGGCCCAATTATCTTGCATGATAATGGAAAGTAATTCTTTTAGAAAGTAACTTCCTACTTTTTAGGAAAGTTTAGGAAAGTAAGCTCCTACATTTTAGGAAATAGCCGTGTCTTATTTTAGAAGGCAAAAACGTGTTTTGCTTCTTATTACAAAACCGTGTGTTAGTTAGTTAGTTAGTTATCAACTCCAATTCGGAAGTTTCCTAAATTGGATTAGTTAGTTAAGAAGTCAAGTTGTCATTGGTTTCTTCTAAGGCTTGTTTACTTGTGGCCGAATTATTTCCTTATTTAAGAAAGGCTGCTTGTAACGTTTTTGATAGATGGAATGAATTCAGATTTTAGCTTTGCTAAAGTAAAAACACTTGTTTTGTTAATCCGCGGGCCTTTAGTGAGGAACCTAAGGTTATCCATCCCGTTCTTCATTTAAGGAACAAGCCAAACTAGTTTGTTTAATATCTTGATTGCAAGAGCTTGGTTAATTTCTTTTGTAATAAAACATGGGGGTTTGATTGGCTAATTATCAAGTCTTTCATTTTTCCTTTGATTGCTATTCCGCCATTGTGTTGTGTTCTCGTATTGATTCGAGTGTTATATCAACGACGGTCCTAAATTGTGGAGAACACGGTAGTCTAGTATTCTAAGACTTGACATCCGCATCAATTAGTATCTGAGCACCAATTTGTTACATAAAAAAATTCAGGTCATCTTTTTCCTTTTTGCATTTTTTCTTGTGTCTGTATTTTTGTTGTTTGCTGCTATTTTGTGTCATTTTGCAGCTGTTCTAGAGTTGTTCTAGCCGTCGTTTTTTCGTGTCATATTTTGCATTATTTTGTTCATAATCATAGTGCTGAATTCATATAAAAATTGCATGCTCGTTTGCGTTAAAATTCATCACAAATTGAATGCCTTTTTTGCGTCAATTTGAGTCGGTTTTTGTTGCTGTTTTTGTTTCGTTTTTGTTGCGTCTCATTTCTTAAAAATTCTGCTCGTTTTCTTGTGTCAATTCTGTGTTGAAACCGAATAAGGTTGAATGCTTTAGGGTTGAGTGTCAAAACGTAAAAAAAACTAGGGTTGGGGTTTCGGGTTTTGACCTAAAAATTCCAACTTTCTTGTTTCTTGTCTGTTTTGCTTTATTCTTTTTAGTGAAGTTTTATTCCGTGTCATAAAGATAAGTTCTTGGTTACTTTCTTGAAGTTCTTGATTTTCTTGAATTTCAAAATATGCTTAAATCAAAATCTTGAACTTGTAATCTTGTTCCTTGGCATAAATCTTGAAGATCTTGTATTTGTGGCATATTCAAATTCGAAATATTTGGTGTGTTCTTGATTAAGTTTTGTAGCTGAATTAAAGGGTTAAGACAACAAAAGACAAACCACCTTAAAACCCTAGGTATTGTCTTAACAACCTTAAACTCTGGGGTGTTATCTTTAAAACCCTAGCTTGTCCGAGTAAAAAAAAAAGGGGGCCAACGTTAAAAAAAACACTCAACATAAAAAAAAGGGCCCAATACAAAAAAAAAGGATTCGGACCATACAAAAAGAATCGCAGCCCAAAGAACTAAGTTTTCTAGATTGTTTCCTTAAAAAAACCACCAAAATTGAAAATTCCATAACTTGCTCAATTTAAATCGGATTTGAGTGATTCAAGTTGCCAATTTCTTGTCTTTCTGTCTAGTTTCTGAATTAAATAGTTTCAGTAGCTAAATCAAATTATAACCTGCACGTGTTCTAAATAGTCTTTACGATTTCATTTCTAAATATTCTATTTAACTTATATTGTGTACGTCTTGATTGCTTGAACTTGTTAGTTGAGACTTGTTCCTTTTATCAACGAATTAATACGTTTTATAGATTAGGTGATACATTATTGAGAGTTTAGCTAGGGTATACAATAAAGGAGAAAAGCAACTTAAAAAGAGTGGTGTGTACCTACTCACCAAATTGAGAACCCGTGAGGAGATATATTATTTTTCTTGTTGATAAATTTACTTTGCCTGTTAATTTCATTATACTTGATATGGAGGAAGACTCGGAGGTACCTTTAATTTTTGGTAGGCCTTTCCTAGCTACTGGTGATGCTTTGATTAGAGTTCGAAATAAAACAGTCACCTTTAGAATTAATAATGAGGAAGTAGTTTTTGATGTGAACTATGCCATGAAACAACCCATGTACACAGAATCTTGTTTTTCAGTTCAAGTTGGCGAATGTTCTACAACTTTAGTTGATGAAGGGGTTAAGCACGACTACATTTCTTTTGATAGAATTGTTGATGATGAAGAAATTGGTTGTAATGAGCTTGATGTAGAAGATTGCATGATTTTATTAGAGAGTGCACACGTAGAAGAATGTGGTTTCATAGATGTATCAAACTTTGAATTGCCAAGTCAATCTTTGGTGGAACATACCTCACAGGAAGCATGTCTTAAGAATTGTTCAAATGGTAGTGAGGGCAATGTTATACTTGATGATGCTGATGGTTGTTATTTTCTTGATGCCTTGATAAATTGCATAAAGTCACATCTGGAAGAACATTGTGATTCCATGAATGAAGATAATGTTGAAATTGCTAATGAACCCGTCAACACATTGCTTGGTACTCTTGTTGGAGTACCAAATTTTGAAACTGTGAATGAATCTGAGTGTGTAAATGGTACCTCACCACAAGTGCACAATGAGCAACTTTTGTTAAATGATGACAATGCTGTTTGTGATGTTAACACTGGGAAAATTTGTGAAGTTCGCCATTTTAGTTTGGATGATGAGGATGTAAAACTTTTTATTAATAGAGCTAACATGGTGACCACTTGCTTATTTGATGCATCTATTTTTGAATGTACTGATGGGTTTGTTGAGACCAAGGATGTACAACCCTTGATTGAGCCTTGTAGGATTCAAATGGTTGATGTGGTGGAAGAGTTAGATGATGTGCTTCTAACATGAGAAGAATCACCAAAGGTGTCTTCTATGGGAGAGTCCAAATGGTTTAAGGTGCATTTTGTGGAGGGTGCTCCCAGTGTTCATGAGTTTGAGCATGTACTTGATGTTACCCCTCCAGTGTCCTACAAGAGGAATACGAGTGCTTATGAGTTTTCATCTTTCGTTTGGTGGGGAGATGGATTTACCGAGTTCACTTCATGAAGAAAGTTTCATAAATAAAGTCTAGCTGGAGACTACAAAACCCAGAACTACTTTTTCTTATTTTGCTTTTACTTCAGTTTTTGGTTTAACTAGTTGTTATGATGTTTTGCATTTTGCTTATACTCACCAAGGCAACTCATGTTGTAGGGGCATGAACATGAAGGAAGTTGCAAGGGGAATGAACCATGCACACATGAGGCTATGTGTGGGGGAGTGGAGTCATGGACCACTCCCGCAATGCGCATGATCATTTTGTCTTACATTTCAATACATGATTGTGAATGTGCCATTTTAGTGTTAATAGTTGTATAATTTTACACCACCATGATTCCTAGTCATGGTGCGAAACTGTGCTTGCATGTTCCTCCAGGTCATGTTTACCCTGCATCAATATGATGTGTACTTGAGTGAGCAATTTTTAATAAGCTTTGTTTCACCATGTGCAGGAGAGTTTTCATGCAACAAAAGAAACTATGGACAAAGACACTTCACCAAGCAGACGCTGGAATTCATGACATATCTCTACCAGGGAGCTCCTAAACCTTTCTTTACTTTACATTGAGGACAATGTAAGTTTAAAGTGTCGGGGAGGGAATGTTTGAAATGATTTGTATCTTTTGGACTTTATTTGCTTGTTTTGTTTGTCATGAAAAGTTATTTTGTGCTATGTGATGCAAAGTATGTTACTTTTAACTTTTGTGTGTTACTTTGATCTTGTACATATTTTACTTCGTATACGTGGTGTTTTTCATTTTTTGGGTGGTGTTGTGAATTTTTGTGGAAATTTTAAACTTTTGGAAGTTTTTTGAATAAGTGATGGTGTTGAACATAAGTTGTGTTGTGCGTTTGTGTTGTGATGACAAGTTGTGCAAAGTTTACAATAAGTGCATTTATAGAGCCAAACAAATTTTGTGTTGAACTTTTGAAAGAGTCAAATATTAGAGTGAGTGGACTAGAAAGTTAATATCACACATGTATTTGAAACTTTGTTCCTAGCTCACTATGGCTAAATCCAGGTTCATCACATAAATCTCTTTGATCTTGCATGTGAAAATTTTTGTTTCCTGGTACTAAGTTTGAAGAAATTAGTACATTTTGCTGACTAAAGCCTGATGTTAAGGTAAGATAGATATGCCATACAAAACTCAAATGACATAGGAGGTAATGTGTATGGATTCTGTCCTTTTTGTTATGCATTTATCTTGTGTCTCCATAATTCGTGCATGTTTAGTCAATTTTGGATTCTTATGAACATGTGCTTGCACAAGAAAGGTTATGGAGAAAAAGCCCTGTTGGCAACTGGGAAGGAAAAAGCCATAAGAACCTGGCAATCAAATCTGGAGAAAACAGCAATAAACCCAGGCTTTATTTTTAGTCACCAATGTGTGAAACGAATATGCACCAATGTGCAAAATAAGGGCAATGTCCCATAGAGTACCAATTTACGCATAGGTACCATTGATCTTGTGATTGCATGTTCATAAGAGTGGACAAGGAGATTGTTATGTATTGAATGTATGTGAGACAACTAGATGGTGTATAACAGAGGAATAGATGAAGTTTCATGTTCTTCAGCACACACTCGCACGCATGACATTTTGGTCTTTATTCATTGTGCCTTAGTTGATAATTTGTACTGAAATCTGAGAGCTAGGTACCAGGAGCCAGAGGATAAGATTTTGTGTGAAAAATGTTTTGATGAACTTGGATGTGGTCATTGTGAATAAGTGAACAACGGGAATACAGGTGATTAAAATGTTAGAGTGAACATCTTTGCTTAAGGAGAAGCTAGTGTGAATTGTGCAAAAAAAAAATGTTATGAAAAAGTTCTTTCTAGCAAGAGTTCAAAGCATGATGTGTGTGTGGCTTGGTGTGTGATTGAGTTTAAATGGTATTTTGTGTCTTTGCTTGAGGACAAGCAAAAGTTCAAGTGTAGGGAAAATTGATAATTGGGTTTTATACCAACTTATAAATGCTTATTCCACTTAGCTTTTGACTTGTAATGATACATTTGGGTGATATTATGTGCTATTTTGTGCATTAATATGATATGCAACTTGATGTGCTAAAGTGGAGAAAAAGACCCAAAAATGTTGATAAAATGAGGTAAATATGTGTTTGGTGTCAAATGGTAAGGAAGTGATTAAAAGTCTTGAGTGATGAGTGAGAGTTTTGGAAAAATCCGAATTGTGATTTTTTGGTAAGAATTGAGGTTCGGCAGATTTAGTTAGTACACTTTATTTGAGCATAACTTGCTTAATACTAATCCAACTGGTGAGTTCTTTGATGCTATGGAAAGCCCTTTGAGTGCTCTTTAATTCTTAGGTTTTAACTTGTTTCCAATTCTGTATGGAAAGTTATGAAATAGGAGTTGCTTTGCGAAATGTGCAATCTGGGTTTTATTGGATTTGTGTTGCCAAAGTTTGGTTGTTTGTTGATAACATGACCTCTAGGCATCCTATGGTGTTGTTTCTTGAACCATTGGAAAGCTGGGAGAGAGATCTAAAACTTTGTTGTTTACCAAAGAGTCCAATTCAGAGCCTAAGTCACACATATGTTGCATAGAAGTAGAGTATTGTGCTGAAAATGGTTGCATAGCATGCACTAGCTTAGCATTGCTGCACACTCACACTCACCTCACTGCACACACATGCACACTTTGCCGCACACACATGCACACTTCGCCGCATGCATGTGCGGCGAAGTCACCACTTCATGCGACGAAGGCACCAATCGCATGCGGCGAGCTCAAGCACAGCGCGCATAGCCTTACAGCACTCCACCATTTTGGCCATAACTCCCTCGTCCTAGCTCCGATTGGCGCGCGATTCAAAAAGAGATGAAAAGCTAAGACATAGGGCTACAATTTATATGTTTTAAGTTTTTCTAAATTCACAATACATCAGGGCCATAGTGTGGTTGGAAGTTGCTGCACACTCACCTCACACACAAATTTTACTTATCTTTTGAAGAAACTTCACATAGTTGTGACTGAATTGTTCCTCCATTTTAAGACCTTACATTTCATTGTATTCTTTACAACATTTGCTAGCTCATGAAGGTTTTCACTTTATAATTCACACATATTTCATCTCACCTTCTTCACTCTCCTTCATCTTCATAAAAATTATTTCCTTTATGTACATCCATTCTCAAGACATCTCATATAATTCACAACACTCTTCATTCACATTTCACAATACTCACAACATTACTCACTTTTATTTCACAACTCTCTTCACTCACTTCACAGTGTTCACACCCACATTTACAACATCTCATTTTCACGATTAAAAACACACAATTTTCACACGCGTTGTTGACCCAATTCACAAACACTCACTCACAAGTCTTCTTTTCATCTCATTACATTTGAAACACACATTTGCATGATAGAGTCTCAGCATTCCATGATTATCATTTCATTTCAGTGAGCTTCATGTATACAGCATTTTGGAATTTAGAACGCACGAATGGAGCTTATGATTTCATATTGTCCAAGTGTTCTTGTTCCTTCACCATTTTCATGCTTACTTCATTTCACTCTTACATTTGCAGCTAGAAACAATATGTTAGGAGACCCTTTTCACTCATACTTTGCGCCCTTGCACACACTTAACGAGTTGGCGAGACTTCGCGCAGCTTTCGGCGAGGCTTCGTGGAGCTTTGGCGAGACTTCGGCGTGCTGGTGGCGGTTCCATGTCTTGATTGGTTTTTTGCCATCTTGGCATCTAGTTTTAATTACCTCATCCCACTATAAACTAGCATAATCCTTGAGATGCATGAAGGCTAGGCGATACCTTTTATCCTCGGGATAACTATTGCCTTCAAAGAAATGATCTAGGTCTCGAACCCAATCAAAATATGCTTCGAAATCTGCTTTTCCATGAAAACTAGGTAATATTAGCTTAACAGTGCCAATAGACAAGTCGGATGTTTTACCACTTTTAGAAGAACCAATGAATTCCTCCTCTTCATTATCAGATGCAACTTCATCAAAATCAATTGGCCCTTAAGTGGAATTCTTTATGTTTTGATGCTTAGATTTTGAAGTCAACTCATCAAGTTGGATTTGCATCTTCTGAAGCATATCATAAAGCATGTCACTATCAACCTTTCGTTCGGATTGTGATATAGTTTTATCACCCTCCATGGGTACCTACACGTTAGTGAAAACATAAGAAAATATATGTATATACCTCACGGGTTTCTCACTTTGGGGAGTAGGTACTCACCACTCTATTTTGGTAGTTTTTCTCTTTAATTTATACCCTAAACACACTCTTATTATAGGATGACCTAATCTATAAGAGTCCTCTCAGTTCGTTGATTAAAGGAACACATCCCAACCCCAATTTCAATCAACAAAACTTACACAAGACAAGTCAAATTGAATTTTAAAGCAAGAACTGCAAAGAGTTTTTACGATCACGTAAGGGTATAATTTGATATGGCTTTGAAAACTACTGAAATCAGAAAGTAGAAAGAAAAACAAGAAGATGGGGACTTGAATCACCTTATTCCGATTTATATTGAAAAAGATATGCCAATTTCAAATTGAGTCTGCTTTTAGGAAACAAAGAAGAATACTTTGTTCTTGAAATCAATTTTGTTTCTTATTTGTCCGGATTTTCTCTCTCTTTTTTTTGTATTTAGACCAATTGTCTTTGGGTTGTATTTTACTTGGTTTTTTTTATATATCATGGATTTTTGTTTCTCGGACGAACCCTAATTAGGGTTTTAAGACAACTTTAGGGTTTTAAAGATTGTGTTGTCTTAAGCTCAATGTTTCAGCACATTAACAGGTGTTGTTGCTACCCTGCAATTTTACCCTACTTACGCAAATAATGTAGAAGTGGCAAGTGGGATCGTATCCAACAGGGAGAGGATGGTTGCCAAGAGTCAATGCAATGATAGAATAACTAACAAGAATAAACAGTAATAAAATCAAATGGACAGAATGCAACAAAGAGGAAATCAATTGAGATGATTATGCTGCCTTGAGGGTGAAATAATTTTTATGGATCTTTCTCTTATTATCCCGGACACGAGTAAACATACGTGAGGGGATTGACCTGCTAGTGAACTTAGGACCGATCAACTTGGTAGTTCTCACGGCCCTAATTCACAATTCTCCCAGAGCCTCCCTTGGTATGGCAAGTTCAGGGTACGAGTGGATTTCCCAGAATTCCTATTCTCCTATAGTGAACCTAATTCATTTCTTGGTTATCTGCAGCTACCCAATCCACGACTTCGATCCAAAATGCAAGAACAATCTTAGACCTTTTCCTACGAGTTGATTTCAATTGTCAGTGGGTGCCGCACAATCAAAACCACAAAAAGCCTAGGATCTAAGACTCACATATGCACATTCACAGTCGATTCATGTTATATTCAATTGCCTCATATCGATTTACACAAAACTCAGTGGGTACCGCAGCTTTAATGTAAACTTAAGCAAAGGCATGCAAAACATTGAATATAAACAAGAACAGAATATGAACATGAAGAACACATATATAAATCCATGCAAATGTCTCAAATAAGATTGAATCCATACATATAACCCCTCAAGGCAACATTTCTAGGTTTAGCCGTTCATATTGATCGGCTCAGAACTTCCAATTACAGAGAAAGGAGTAAATAGATCGTCTATGGTGTTCGTCTCCCTCCCTGGAATTTTCCTCAATGATTCTCAAACCCTAGTCTCTCTATTTCCTTTTTCTCTCTGTCTCCAAAAAAAGCCTCTCTATTTGAATCCGCCTCCGCCTTTTATAGTTTTCCTCCTGGTGACTTGGCTCGTAGATTCCTGGAAGCTTCCTTCTTTCACGGGGATGTCGACACGTGTCTCTGCAGATATTAATCAAAGCTCAAGTGAGGACACTTGCCGGGTGCGAAACTTAACATATAAGAATTGTCAATGCCAAATATCAAATAGTTGGTGCTCGTGGGAGAAATGCATTAAATGTCTGCTTGAGTTTGTTAAGTGTGCGAATGAACAAAGTGTAGACCATTGAAAATATATGCGGAAAATGACTAAGTAAAAATGCACGAAAAAGAAAACAAAGTGTGCGTGTGCATATATGTGAGTGGCGGGTGCACTGTGCCCGCACCGTGTGTGCGGTTGGTATGGCGGGCGCACGTGTGTGTGTGTGGTTAGTGTTGTGTTTTGTGTGTGGACTTGTGGTGTGTTAATGTGTGTTGTGGACTTGTGAATAGTGAATGTGTAAGTTTGAGTGTTGTGAGTAGTGTGTGTAAGTGTGGTGTGTTAATGTGTGTTGTGGACTTGTGAATAGTGAATGTGTGACTTGTGCATAGTGATTTGTGGACTTCTAAAGCATGGACTTCTGCATGGTGAATTGTGTGCATTCAGACCACAAAGCAAACATATCCATTTCCGCTCATTTTGTAACACTTTAGCACTTTCTAACATTTATCAAATTCAGAGCATTCTTCCTCACAAGTTATTCACGTAGCACAATTTCCACCAATATTTCATGTAAAAGATCAAGTAAACAGAGTAAATAAGTTGGTACGATATCGACTTATCAACCCCCCACACTTAAATCTTTGCTAGTCCCTGAGCAAAGTAAAGCCAACTATCCACTCCACATTCAACAATCTCAACATCATCAACCATTCATTTCCAAAATTTACGCATGCAATCAACGTTTGAATAGGTAAGTCCACAGTCCATCTAATTTATACAAGCTGTCAAGTAAGGTACCATGAATAAAGACCAAACCGTCAGCGTGTAGTGTGTGTTGAGAGTCTCATGCTCCCTCGCACTGTCTATGCAAAGTACTCAAGTAGACACTTAATAAAAAATTCTTGAACTACAATTCTTTTGTCCACACACACGAACACTTTAAACATTTGAGAACATAACTGAGCTTTCATGCACAATGGTGCTTAGTATTTTCTTTTGGAATTCATGCCCACACTTTTGGGCTTGGCTGCCAGGGTTTTGTGGCTATTTTTTCCCTTTATTGGCCTACTGGCTTTTTCTTTGCATTTGTATCACTTCTCATACATTTGTGTTCGTGTGTTTCTTTAATAGACTATATACTCAAAAAGCAAGAATAAGTGTGTACGAGTAGAGTACATATACAAGCAACGAAACATGAGCCCTCTCCTATGTCAAATATAGTGCTGGCGTTTCTATCTTACTTTGACATTGTACTTTACCCAACAATTCGTATGCATCAAATGAATACTGTGAACTTATAAAAATTTCGCATACATCAAACAATTTATAGACTTGTTGATGCTATTGGGAGTGCGAGTGTATTGGATGTGCAGGTGTGCTATATGAATAGTGGCAATCTTTGCACAACACAACAACAAACTTTTACATTTATCACAACTAAAAATTAAAGCGCTTCATAACACAACATTGAAATAGAAAGCACACTACAAGGTCAGTGCTAGTCACAGTCTTGTTTTTCATTCCACACAACAACACAACAGGAATGAAGAAAATTACACCACCTATACTAATATACTAAATACAACCTCCATTCCCCGTAACATATAACACGCAAGCAAAACTTAATTTTCAAAACAAAAAGGCCCTGGGCCTTACAAACACAAGTATAACGATTGAAAGCAATGACAATTCCACACAAGCAACAAATCAGCACCATACGAATCTCCCCCTATACTTAAATTGTGCAATGGTCCCCATTGTGGAAAAGGAAAGAGACTACCGCATTTAACCGTCGCGCCTAAGCCTTTCTCTTGTTTTGGTCTCCAGGTAGCTTTGCCGTTGAGGTCCGCCTATGATTCCCAAGGAACTTTGGGAGTCATCCGTTGGATTGACTGTGATTCCGTGTTTTAGTTCCATTTGCGCCAGTAAGAGTGGGAAAAATATAGGCTGGCCGCTGCAATCTTGTGCACGTTGGATGTACTGCATGATTATTTTCCCACATCGATTGTCATCCTGTGCTGGATGGCATAGATGAGGAGTACCCGTTCTCGTATTACTCTGATGTGATGGTTGGTGGGCATAAGTCTTGAATTTATAAACAGCAACCACATCCGAGCTTCGGCAGTTAAATCCTCCGTTTTTATAAGAACTACCTCGGACCGTGCATTTTGGATCCATGAAGCTCCTGGTAGCCCAACTAACTCAATTAGATGATCAACATTCCCAGCTTCCACTAATTGCTCATACTCCCTCTCTGGATGGTCTGATAGGTAGAAATGTTGATTAATTGTTTGGCTTGTCACCTTAAGATATGTCCCTCGCAGGTACACCCCATAATGGTGGATGAAATTTCAGTCAGTTGAGTTGGCGTTGGTGCAAAATTCTTGGGCTACCTCCACATTGACTGTAACTGGGGCGAAAGTGAGGGGCTCCCATTTGTAGAAGCGGATTGCTTCTACAAATGTCTGAGACGGAGCAGTGAACAATTCCATCAGTACAAGTCTGTAGATGCATCTCTCAAATTGTCGTGCTGCCCTATCGTTCGCAAACCATGGGGGTGTGATCGGGGCATACTCTTCTTCGTCTGAATTTGAGCTGCTTAGGACTTCACGGAGGTAAGTCCTATAGTCCTCATCAATGTGCACCATTTTCCTGAACTTGGGAGCGCTATGAATGCAGTTTGGAGTTAGGCTTAATGTGAGAAATGAAAATTCTTACGATTGGCCGTTGGCTACACACTTAAAACCTGGGGTGCCTCCGATCATGCAAAATGTATGGTATTTATAGGAAAGCCTTCATGCATGATTCGGTCACAAAGGAGCTAAGAGACAAGTCACATGATTTAACTAGAAGACAATAGTCATACAAACAAAGTTGTGAGTAGTATATCTTGAAGTGATGCAGCTGTGGGACACTGTGCACGGGTTGGCCTCCCATGTGTCATCTCGGAAAATGTGAATACTCAGAAGAATTATATATTCGTTACCTGTACTTGCGTAAGCATTCAAATTTTATTCCTTGACTGAGTCATTGCAGAGATGATTCCCGCGTGTTTACTTGATTCTCATGATCTCTGTATGCTCCGTGAGTGCACATTCCACTTCGCATTGTTGACACTTCCAGGTGGTCCTCATCATTTTTCCTGCATGTGAAAGAGCATTGGGAGTTTAGGTTCAACTGATTATTGCAAACTCAACAATTGTCGAAAGACAAGATAAAACAAAAGGGAAGTAAACGTTAGGGTTGCCTCCCGACAAGCGCTTTGTTTATTGTCCTCAGCCAGATATGGACGAGTTGTTTCTGAGGGGATAGGCTGTCAAGGCATGAGCTCGTCCCTTGTCGTCTGCAGGGGAATTGAAGATTTTCACCCTGTGCCCATTTACTTTCCAACTCTCATCAGATGCCCCATTGTGTACTTTCAGAGTACCATACGGAAAGATTTTTGTGATGACAAAGGGTCCAATCCATCTTGACTTTAACTTGCCTGGAAAAAGCCTCAGCTTAGCATCGTATACCAGTACCTGTTGCCCCACTTCGAACTCCTTTAATTTAATCTTGGCGTCATGCCATCTCTTCGTCCGGTCCTTGTAAAGGCTTGCACTGACATACGAATTCCATCTAAATTTGTCTAGTTCATTCAACATCATTATCCTTGCTTCCTGAGCCAAGTCTAAATCCATGTTCAACTTTTGTACTGCCCAATATGCCTTGTGCTCCAACTCGACTGGAAGATGACACGCTTACCCAAACACAAGTCTAAATGGTGATGCTCCGATCGGGGTTTTATGTGCTGTCCTGTATGCCCAGAGTGAATCGTCCAATTTCAGTGCCCAATCCTTTCTCCCAGGATTCACGACTTTTTCCAAGATACTTTTTATCTCTCGATTGGATACTTCAGCCTGTCCATTTTCTTGGGGATGATATGGCGTGGAGACCCTGTTTTGAACTCCATATCTGGCCAAGAGCGTGTTGAAGATCTTGTTGCAGAAATGGCTTCCCCCATAGCTGATAATGGCTCTTGGAGTTCTGAACCTATTGAAGATATTTCTCTTGACGAACCCCATTACACTCCTACTGTCGTTATGTGGCAGTGCCACAGCTTCAACCCATTTTGATACATAGTCAACTCCAACCAGTATGTACTCATTCCCGCAAGATCGTGGGAATGGCCCCATGAAATCCAAGCCCCAAAAATCGAAAAGATCCACTACCATCACGTTGGTGCGTGGCATTTCATCTCTACTGGATATGTTTCCCCCGCGTTGGCATTTGTCACACTGGCTTACCCACACTTTTGCATCTTTAAATATATGTGGCCAGTAGAAGCTAGTTTGTAGAATCTTGTGCCTAGTCCTTGCTACTCCAAAATGTCCTCCAAATGGTGATTCATGACAAGCCTTAAGAATTTCCTTTTTTTCTTCATCGGGTATGCACCTTCGGATAACCTGGTCACTACACCTATTATATAGGCACTCATTCTCCCAGAAATAGTACTGAGCTTCGTGCTTGATCCTTTTCCTTTGGTCATGAGAAACGTGTTGCGGCAGCTGTCCCGCTACTACGTAATTGGCGATATCCGAGTACCAAGGGTACCCGCGAGTGTGGACTTCGAAAATCTGTTCATCTGGGAAGCTCTCCTTAATCCATAACTGTAGCTGTTCTTCACTGAGTGCCCCTAGCTCGAGCCTTGAAAGGTGGTCTGTCACCACATTCTCGCACCCTTTTCTATCTTTGATCTCAACATCAAATTCTTGAAGTAGAAACAACCACCGGATAAGCCTCGGTTTTACTTCCTTCTTTGCCATGAGGTATTTGAGGGCTGTGTGATCGGTATGAACTATCACCTTGGACCCCAAGACATATGCCCTGAACTTGTCAAAGGCAAAGGCCACGGCCAACATCTCCTTCTCCGTCCTGGTATAATTAAACTGTACCTCACTCAGTAATTTGCTGGCATAATAGATTGCATGGAAAATGTTATCCTTTTTCTGTCCCAGTACAGCTCCCACAGCGAAGTCGCTTGCGTCGTACATGATTTCGAATTGGGGTAATAATGATGGATGCCTCTACAAGCTTCGTTCTCAAAGTTTGGAATGCTTCATTGCATTTCTCATCAAAGACAAACGGAGTATCTTTCTCCAGTAAAGAGACAGTGGCTTGGCTATCTTTGAAAAATCCTTAATGAACCTTCTGTAGAAACCCGCATGACCCATAAAGCTTCTTACCCCTCTTACATTGGAGGAAACAGGTAGCTTGGCTATCACCTCCACTTTCGACTTATCCACTTCCAAGCCATCCTTTGAAATCTTGTGCCCAGGCACTATGCCTTTATTGACCATGAACTGGCACTTCTCCCAGTTCAAGACCAAGTTGGTCTCCACACATCTTTGCAATACAATAGATAAATTCTCCAAGCAACCCCCGAAGGTCATCCCAAACACTGAAAAATTGTCCATGAATATTTCTATAATCTGCTCCACTATGTCTTGGAAAATGGCCATTATCCAGCGTTGGAATTTGGCTGATGCATTGCATAGTCCAAAGGGCATCCTCTTATACGCATAGGTACCAAAATGGCAGGTGAACGTGGTTTTCTCTTGATCCTTAGGGTCAATTGCTATTTGGTTATAGCCAGAATACTCGTCTAAGAAGCAGTAGAGTAAAAAACCTGTGATTCTTTCCAGAAGTTGCTCCAGGAAAGGTAGGGGAAAATGATCCTTACGAGTGGCTTTGTTCAACTTTCTGTAGTCCATGCACACTCTCCTGGCGTTGATGATTTTGGTTACCAATAATTCGTTGGCTTCGTTGGTTACCACTGTCACCCCTCCTTTCTTGGGCACACACTGCATTGGGGTAACCCACTCGCTATCTGAAATGGGGAATATCATCCCAAAATCTAGCAGCTTGATTACCTCTTTTTTACCACCTCCAACATCTGCGGGTTTAGCCTCCTCTGTCTCTCCCATGTGGGAATGGCCCTTCTTCCGGTAATATTTTGTGCATGGATATACTAGGGCTGATCCCTTTAATATCAGCTACTGTCCATCCGATTGCCTCTCTATACCTCATCAAAACTTCCAATAGTTTTTCTTCTTGGCACCCTTCCAATGTAGATGATATGACCACTAGCAAGGTCTCACCTTCTCCCAAATACGCATACTTCAAATGGGGTGGCAGAGGCTTCATGTCCAATTTAGCGGGCCTCAAGATTGAGGATATAAGCTTTTCATTCTTGCACTCAACATTTTCAAGCCTCACCTCGATGGGCCCAACTTCCACACATTCATTAGTATAAATGATGGCAGTTTACAACTTTTCACGCAATGCAACATTTTCATCATTTTTGTCCATTTCAAGCTCAAACTTCATTTTTGCACTGTGATCATGCATCTCACGATTTTTATGCCCATTATTCATGTCACTCAGATTCTCATCATTTTCATAATTTTCATCAAAATCACATGCAAAGTTTGTTTTGTTCGCAGACAAATCCATGTCAGTTCCTCCATTAAAGGCACCCAATTCATGCAAAATATCAGTCACCTCAATAATCAATACACTCTCAAATTCCTCACACATTTTATCTTCACAAGAATCATGCAATGGAAGAGAAAACTTACGTGTATGCTCAAAGCACAGAGGTTGGAGGTCACCTTCCACTAGGCTTGCCAAACAGCATTGTTCTATGGAATAAGGGTGTTTCATAGCATAGTCCACATTGAATGCACCTCCTCGCCATTGACTCTAAATGTGATGGTTTTCCCTTTCACTCCAATGAGGGCATCTCCTGTTGCCAGGAATGGCCTGCCAAAAATAAGTGGGACTTCCGGATCTTCTTCCATATCCAACACTATAAAGTCCACCGGAAGCACGAATTTATCTACTGAGACCAGGATATCCTCTACCATCCCAGTTGGCTGTACCAGTGACATGTCTGCCAATTGGAGCATAACTGCCACAAGCCTGATTTGCTCGCCTAATCTTATACTCTCAGCAATGGATAAGGGCATAAGATTTATCCCAGCCCCAAGATCACACAGTGCCTTGTGAAAAAACCTTCATTTAATTGTGCACGGTACTGTGCAACTACCAGGGTCCTTGAGCTTGGGCGGTAACTCATTGTTGATCCACGCTTGACTCTCATTGGTAAGCGGAATTGGCACCTCACAACTCAGAATTTGCTCTTTGTTCGCAATTAGGTCCTTTAAGAATTTTGCATACCAAGACACAGCTGTGACAAGATCCAGCAAGGGATCATTCACATTAACAGTTTTCACCATATCCAGGAACCTTGTAAACTGAGCTCCCTTCATGGCTGGAGGCTGAAGTCATTGGGGAAAAGGAAGGGGTGGGGCATATTATGAATCCTTGCAGGGGCTTTGGGGTCCCCTCTTCTTCCTGGGTTCCTGAGCCTTCACACTCCCTTTCTTGTCTTGAACCTCCTCTTCCACAAGTGTAGGTCCTTGCATGACTTCTCCCTCAGAGGCTTCCTTTTCCTCTTTCTTCATGTTCTCACTGAGCTCCTTACCACTGCTTAGCGTTATAGCATTGCACAAATCCTTTCATTTTGGATTTGGCTCATTATCACTTAGGAGGGTGCCTTGATGTCTCTGGTGGCTTGCCTTGGCCAACTGTCCTAATTGTATATCAATGTTCTTGATGGAGGCCTCCATGTTTTTCGTTTGAGTTTCCAGTGTGGAAGTCCTCTTCTTCTACATGTCCATTTTCTCTAAAATTTTGTGCAGCAGATCCTCATCATTAGTCCTTCTGGGTTCCCTGTTGCTCTTCTTCCCACTCTGGTAGTACTACTTTTGCTGATTTCCCTGATTGTTCTGTCCCCAAGTGCCTTCACCTGACAGATTTCTATAGCCTCCATATTGTTGTCGGTTGTTATAGTTATTCACGTACTGCACTAATTCTTGGGTGAGTTTACACTCATCAGTGTGATGTTCCCCCTTAAATAAACCACACATAAACACGGGAGTAGTCTTCGTAGCTTTAAGAGTTTGGACTTGTCTTGTTAGGGCCTCAATTTTTGCCTCCAAGGAAGTTTCCTCGTCCATATCCAACACCCATCGTTGCTTCCTCATAGGTGTTTTTCTAGCTTCTGGGAACAAATATTCGTCATCTGCAATTGAGTCGAATAGCTCCCTAAGCTCAGGCACACTTTTGTCTTTCAATGCCCCGTTGGCGCAAGCTTTTACCATTAGCGAAGATTCCAGAGATAAACCTTTAAAGAAGGTGTTGAGCTCTATGACCTCTCCCAGGTCATTATTTGGATACTGTCGGAATAAGTCATTGAACCTGTCCTATGCTTCCTTAAACGTCTCGGCATCTTGCTGTTGGAAGCTGCAAATTTCCATCCTCATCCACTCTAATTTGGCAGGAGGGAAGTACTTGGCCAAAAACTTTCTTTCTAATTCTTCAAAAGTGGCGCGATGGACGGTCCTCCGATTGAGTTGAAGCAGTGCTTTGCCTCCCCCTTGAGAGACAATGGGAACAGAACTCTTCTCACGTCATCAGCAGTGACTCTCTGAAGTTTGAACGTGTTACAAAGTCCCAAGAACCAATCCAAATGCTCGATAGGATCTTCATGGCTCAAGCCTTGAAAAATTTGCCCTTGAGTAATCATGGATACGATTTGTGTCGGAATATGATAGCTCTCTACGTCTATTCCTTGGAGATTATTCCTCCTTTCAAAGTTTACTGCAAAATGGTCCTCAAACCGAGGTGCTTGGGGCCTAGGTCTCTCCTCGTTCTATTCGGCCATTTCCAGTACCATTCTCCTTTGTCTTAAAGTCCTTGTAATTCCAGGTCAAGTGCAAATTCTGGAGCTTCATCACGTAACCTTGCTTATAGTTGCATAAACAGGGACTTCTACGAGGATCAGAAATATCACTAACACCAGATATCAGTAGAACCAAATAAACAGAGAAAGTAATGATAGAATAATTAACCAAAATGCACAAATAAACAATTTTAAACCAAAATTCGTAAATAAACAGCAAAGTGTAAACTATCGTGAACAACTCTCGACCCTATGCCTCTTCCCGACAGCGGTGCCAAAAATTGACAGGTGTTGTCACTACCCAGCAATTTTACCCTACTTACGCAAATATTGTAGAAGTGGCAAGTGGGATCGTATCCAACAGGGAGAGAATGGTTGCCAAGAGTCAATGCAATGATAGAATAACTAACAAGAGTAAACAGTAATAAAATAAAATGGACAGAATGCAACAAAGAGGAAATCAATAGAGATGATTATGCTGCCTTGAGGGTGAAATGATTTGTATGGATCTTTCTCTTATTTTCCCGGACTTGGTAGTTCTCACGACCCTAATTCACAATTTCCCAGAGCCTCCCTTGGTAGGGCAAGTTCAAGGTACAAGTGGATTTCCCAGAATCCCTATTATCCCATAGTGAACCTAATTCATTTCCTGGTTATCTGCAGCTACCCAATCCACGACTTCGATCCAAAATGCAATAACCATCTTAGACCTTTTCCTACGAGTTGATTTCAATTTTCAGTGGGTACCGCACAATCAAAACCACAAAAAACCTAGGACCTAAGACTCACATACGCACATTCACAGTCGATTCATGTTATGTTCAATTGCCTCAAATCGATTTACACAAAACTCAGTGGGTACCGCAGCTTTAATGTAAACTTAAGCAATGGCATGCGAAACATTGAATATAAACAAGAAAAGAATATGAACATGAAGAACACATATATAAATCCATACAAATGTCTCAAATAAGATTGAATCCATACATATAACCCCTCAAGGCAACATTTCTAGGTTTAGCCGATCATATTGATCGGCTCAGAACTTCCAATTACAAATAAAGAAGTAAATGGGTCGTCTATGATGTTCGTCTCCCTCCCTAGAATTTTCCTCAATGATCCTCAAACCCTAGTCTCTCTGTTGCCTTTTTCTCTCTGTCTCCAAAAAAAGCCTCTCTATTTGAATCCACCTCTGCCTTTTATAGTTTTCCTCTGGGTGACTTGGCTCGTAGATTACTGAAAGCTTCCTTCTTTCCCAGGGATGTAGACACGTGTCTCTGCAGATATTAATCAAAGCACAAGTGAGGACACGTGCCAGGTGTGAAACTTAACACATAAGAATTGTCAATGCCAAATATCAAATAGTTGGTGCTCGTGGGAGAAATGCAATAAATGTCTGCTTGAGTTTGTTAAGTGTGCGAATGAACAAAGTGTAGAGCATGGAAAATGTATGCGAAAATGACTAAGTAAAAATGCACGAAAAAGAAAACAAAGTGCGCGTGTGCATATGTGTGAGTGGCGGGCGCACCGTACGCCCGTACCGTGTGTGCGATTGGTGTGGCGGGCGCACCGTGCGCCCACCGTGTGTGTGTGTGGTTAGTGTTGTGTGCTGTGTGTGGACTTGTGGTGTGTTAATGTGTGTTGTGGACTTTAGAATAGTGAATGTGTAAGTTTGAGTGTTGTGAGTAGTGTGTGTAAGTGTCGTGTGCTAATGTGTGTTGTGGACTTGTGAATAGTGAATGTGTGACTTGTGCATAGTGATTTGTGGACTTCTAAAGCATGGACTTCTGCATAGTGAATTGTGTGCATTCAGACCACAAAGCAAACATATTCATTTCCGCTCATTTTGTAACACTTTAGCACTTTCCATCATTTATCAAATTCAGAGCATTCTTCCTGACAAGTCATTCACGTAGCACAATTTCCACCAATATTTCATGTAAAACATCAAGTAAACAGAGCAAGTAAGTCGGTACAATATCGACTTATCAACCCCCTACACTTAAATCTTTGCTAGTCCCAAGCAAAGTAAAGCCAACTATCCACTCCACATTCAACAATCTCAACATCATCAACCATTCATTTCCAAAATTTTCGCATGCAATCAACGTTTGAATAGGTAAGTCCACAGTCCATCTAATTTATACAAGCTGTCAAGCAAGGTACCATGAATAAAGACCAAACCGTCAGCGTGTAGTGTGTGTTGAGAGTTTCTCATGCTCCCTCGCACTGTCTATGCAAAGTACTCAAGTAGACACTTAATCAAAAATTCATGCACTAAAATCCTTTTGTCCACACACACGAACACTTTAAACATTATAGAACATAACTGAGCTTTCATGCACATTGGTGCTTATTATTTTCTTTTGGAATTCATGCCCGCACTTTTGTGCTTGGCTTCCAGGGTTTTGGGGCTATTTTTTCCCTTTATTCACCTACTGGCTTTTTCTTTGCATTTGTATCACTTCTCATACATTTGTGTTCGTGTGTATCTTCAATAGACTATATACTCCAAATGCAAGAATAAGTGTGTACGAGTAGAGTGCACATACAAGCAATGAAACATGAGCCCTCTCCTATGTCAAATATAGTGCTGGTGTTTCTATCTTACTTTGACATTGTACTTTACCCAACAATTCCTATGCATCAAATGAATACTGTGAACTTATAAAAATTTCGCATACATCAAACAATTTATAGACATGTTGATGGGATTGAGAGTGCGAGTGTATTGGATGTGCAGGTGTGCTATATGAATAGTGGCAATCTTTGCACAACACAACAACAAACTTTTACATTTATCACAACTAAAAATTAAAGCGCTTCAAAAGACAACATTAAAATAGAAAGCACACTACAAGGTCAGTGCTAGTCACTGTCTTGTTTTTCATTCAATACAACAACACAATAGGAATAATGAAAATTACAGCACCTATACTAATATACTAAACACCACCTCCATTCCCCGCAACATATAACACGCAAGCAAAACAGAATTTTCAAAAGAAAAAGGCCATTGGCCTTACAAACACAAGCATAACTATTGAAACCAATGACAATTGCACACAAGCAACAAATCAGCACCATACGAATCTCCCCCCACACTTAAATTGTGCAATGGTCCCCATTGTGGAAAAGGAAAGAGACTTTCGCGTTTAACCGTTGCGCCTAAGCCTTTCTCTTGTTTCGGTCTCCAGGTAGATTTGCCATTGATGTCCGCCTATGATTCCCATGGACCGTTGGGAGTCCTCTGTTGGATTGACTGTGATTCCGTGCTTTAGTGCCATTTGCGCCAGTAAGAGTGGGAAAAATATAGGCTGGCCGCTGCAATCTTGTGCACGTTGGATGTACTGCTTGATTATTTTCCCTACATTGATTGTCATCCTGTGCTGGATTGCATAGATGACGAGTACCCGTTCTCGTGTTGCTCTGATGTGATGGTTGGTGTGCATAAGTCTTGAATTTATAAACAGCAACCATATCCGAGCTTCGGCAGTTAAATCCTCCGTTTTTACAAGAACTACCTCGGACCGTGCATTTTGGATCCATGAAGCTCCCGGTAGCCCAACTAACTCAATTAGATGATCAACATTCCCAACTTCCACTAATTGCTCATACTCCACCTCTGGATGGTCTGATAGGTAGAAATGTTGATTAATTGTTTGGCTTGTCACCTTAAGATATGTCCCTCAAAGGTACACCCTATAATGGTGGATGAAATTTGAGTCAGTTGAGTTGGCGTTGGTGTAAAATTCTCGGGCTACCTCCACATTGACTGTAACTGGGGCGAAAGTGATGGCTCCCATTTGTAGAAGCGGATTGCTTCTACAAATGTCTGAGACGGAGCAGTGAACTGGCGTTCCATCAGTACAAGTCTGTAGATGCATCTCTCAAATTGTCGTGCTGCCGTATCGTTTGCAAACCTTGGGGGTGTGATCGGGGCATACTCTTCTTCGTCTGAATCTGAGCTGCTTAGGACTTTACGGAGGTAAGTCCTATAGTCCTCATCAATGTGCGCACCATTTTCCTGAACTTGGGAACGCTATGAATGCAGTGTGGAGTTAGGCTCAATGTGAGGAATGACAATTCTTACGATCGGCTGTTGGCAACACACTTAAAACATGGGGTGCCTCCGATCATGCAAAATGTATGGTATTTATAGGGAAGCCTTAATGCATGATTCGGTCACCAAGGAGCTAAGAGACAAGTCACGTGATTTAACTAGAAGACAATAGTCATACAAACAAAGTTGTGAGTAGTCTATCTTGATGTGATGCAGCTGTGGGACACTGTGCAGGGGTTGGCCTCCCATGGGTTATCTCGGAAAATGTGAATACTCAGAAGAATCATATATTCGTTACCTGTACTTGCGTAAGAATTAAGATTTTATTCCTCGCCTGTGTCATTGCAGAGGTGATTCCCGCATGTTTACCTGATTCTCATGATCTCTGTATGCTCCGTGAGTGCACATTCCACTTCGCATTGTTGACACTTCCAGGTCGTCCTCATCATTTTTCCAGCATGTGAGAGAGCATAGGGAGTTTAGGTTCAACTGATTATTGCAAACTCAACTATTGGCGAAAGACAAGATAAACAAAAGGGAAGTAAACGTTTGGGTTGGCTCCCAACAAGCACTTGGTTTAATGTCCTCAACCAGATATGCACGAGTTGTTACTAAAGGGGTAGGCTGTCAAGGCAATGAGCTCGTCCCTTGTTGTCTGCAGGGGAATTGAAGATTTTCACCCTGTGCCCATTTACTTTCCAACTCTCTCCAGATGCCCGATTGTGTACTTCCAGAGTTCCATACGGGAAGATTTTTGTGATAACAAAGGGTCCAATTCATCTTGACTTTAACTTGCCGGGGAAAAGCCTCAGCTTAGCATCGTATACCAGTACCTGTTGCCCCACTTCGAACTCCTTTAATTTAATCTTAGAGTCATGCCATCTCTTCGTCATCTCCTTGTAAACGCTTGCACTGACATACGAATTCCATCTAAATTTGTCTTGTTCATTCAACATCATCATCCTTGCCTCCTGAGCCAAGTCTAAATCCATGTTCAACTTTTGTACTGCTCAATATGCCCTGTGCTCCAACTCGACTAGAAGATGGCACGTTTTCCCAAACACAAGTCTAAATGGTGATGCTCCGATCGGGGTTTTATATGCTGTCCTGTATGCCCAGAGTGAATCGTCCAATTTGAGTTCCCAATCCTTTCTCCCAGGATTCACGACTTTTTCCAAGATACTTTTTATCTCTCGATTGTATACTTTAGCCTGTCCATTTGCTTGAGAATGATATGGCGTGGAGTCCCTGTGTTGAACTCCATATCTGGCCAAGAGCGTGTTGAAGATCTTGTTGCAGAAATGGCTTCCCCCATCGCTGATAACGGCTCTTGGAGTTCCGAACCTATTGAAGATATTTCTCTTGACGAACCCCATTACACTCCTACTGTCGTTATGGGGCAGTGCCACAGCTTCAACCCATTTTGATACATAGTCAACTCCAACCAGTATGCACTCATTCCCGCAAGATCTTGGGAATGGCCCCATGAAATCCAAGCCCCAAAAATCGAAAAGATCCACACCCATCACGTTGGTGCGTGGCATTTCATCTCTACTAGATATGTTTCCCGTACTTTGGCATTTGTCACACTGGCTTACCCACACTTTTCCGTCTTTAAATAAATGTGGCCAGTAGAAGCCAGTTTGTAGGATCTTATGCCCAGTCCTTGCTACTCAAAAATGTCCTCCAAACGGTGATTCATGACAAGTCTTGAGAATTTCCTTTTTTTCTTCATCGGGTATGCACCTTCGGATAACCTGGTCACTACACCTCTTATATAAGCACTGATTCTCCCAGAAATAGTACTGAGCTTCGTGCTTGAGCTTTTTCCTTTGGTCATGAGAAACGTGTTGCGGCAGCTGTCCCGCTACTACGTAATAGGCGATATCCGAGTACCAAGGCAACCCACGAGTGTGGACTTCGAAAATCTGTTCATCGGGGAAGCTCTCCTTAATCCATAACTGTAGCTGTTCTTCACTGAGTACCCCTAGCTCGAGCCTTGACAGGTGGTCTGCCACCACATTCTCGCACCCTTTTCTATCTTTGATCTCAACATCAAATTTTTGAAGTAGAAGCACCCACCGGATGAGCCTCGGTTTTGCTTCCTTCTTTGCCATGAGGTAGTTGAGGGTTGTGTGATCGTTATGAACTATCACGTTGGACCCCAAGACATACACCCTGAACTTGTCAAAGGCAAAGACCACGGCCAACATCTCCTTCTCCGTTGTGGTATAATTCAACTGTGCCCCACTCAGTAATTTGCTGGCATAATAGATTGCACGAAAAATGTTATCCTTTTTCTGTCCCAGTACAGCTCCCACAGCGAAGTCGCTTGCGTCGCACATAATTTCGAAGGGTTCTCCCCACATTGGGGTAATAATGATGGGTGCCTCTACAAGCTTCGTTCTCAAAGTTTTGAATGCTTCCTTGCATTTCTCATCAAAGACAAACGGAGTATCTTTCTCCAATAAAGAGCACAATGGCTTGGCTATCTTTGAAATGTCCTTAATGAACCTTCTGTAGAAACCCGAATGACCCATAAAGCTTCTTACCCCTGTTACATTGGTGGAAACAGGTAGCTTGGCTATCACCTCCACTTTAAACTTATCCACTTCCAAGCCATCCTTTGAAATCTTATGCCCAAGCACTATGCCTTCATTGACCATGAACTGGCACTTCTCCCAGTTCAGGACTAAGTTGGTCTCCACACATCTTTGCAATACAAGAGAAAAATTCTCCAAGCAACCCTCGAAGGTCATCCCAAACACTGAATAATCGTCCTTGAATATTTCTATAATGTTCTCCACCATGTCTTGGAAAATGGCCATTATCTAGCGTTGGAAGGTGGCTGGTGCATTGCATAGTCCAAAGGGCATCCTCTTATACGTATAGGTACCAAAATGGCAGGTGAACGTGGTTTTCTCTTGATCTTTATGGTCAATTGCTATTTGGTTGTAGCCAGAATACCCGTCTAAGAAGCAGTAGAATAAAAAACCTGCGATTCTGTCCAGAAGTTGCTCCAGGAAAGGTAAGGGAAAATGATCCTTACGAGTGGCTTTGTTCAACTTTCTGTAGTCCATGCACACTCTCCAGGCGTTAATGATTCTGGTTGCCAATAATTCATTGCCTTCATTGGTTACCACTGTCACCCCTCCTTTCTTGGGCACGCATTGCACGGGGGTAACCCACTCGCTATCTGAAATTGGGAATATCATCTCGAAATCTGGCAGCTTGATTACCTCCTTTTTTACCACCTCCAACATCTGTGGGTTTAGCCTCCTCTGTCTCTCCCATGTGGGATTGTCCCCTTCTTCCAGTAATATTTTGTGCATGCATATACTAGGGCTGATCCCTTTAATATCAGCTATTGTCCACCCGATTGCCACTCTATACCTCATCAAAACTTCCAATAGTTTTTCTTCATGGCACCCTTCCAATGTAGATGATATGACCACGCATACTTCAAATGGGGTGGCAAAGGCTTCATGTCCAATTTAGGGGGCCTCAAGATCGAGGACATAAGCTTTTCATTCCTGCAATCAACATTTTCAAGCATCACCTTGGTGGGCGCAACTTCCACACATTCATTAGTATCAATGATGGCAGTTGACAACTTTTCACGCAATGCAACATTTTCATCATTTTTGTCAATTTCAAGCTCCAACTTTATTTTTGCACTGTGATCATGCATCTCACGTTTTTTATGCCCATTATTCATGTCACTCAGATTCTCATCATTTTAATTATTTTCATCAAAATCACATGCAAAATTCGTTTTGTTCGCAGACAAATCCATGTCAGTTCCTCAATTAAAGGCACCCAATTCATGCAAAATATCAGTCACCTCAACAATCAATACAGTCTCAAATTCCTCACACATTTCATCTTCACAAGAATCATGCAATGGAAGAGAAGACTTACGTGTGTGCTCAAAGATCAGAGGTTGGAGGTCACCTTCCACTAGGCTTGCTAAATAGCATTGTTCTATGGAATGAGGGTGTTTAATAGCATAGTCCACATTGAATGCACCTCCTCGCCATTAACTCTAAATGTGATGGTTTTCCCTTTCACTCCAATGAGGGCATCTCCCGTGGCCAAGAATGGCCTGCCAAAAATAAGTGGGACTTCCGGATCTTCTTTCATATCCAACACTATAAAGTCTACCAGAAGCACGAATTTATCTACAGAGACGAGGACATCCTCTACCATCCCAGTTGGCTGTACCAGTGGCCTGTCTGCCAATTGGAGCATAACTACCACAGGCCTGATTTGCTCGCCTAATCCTATACTCTCAGCAATGGATAAGGGCATAAGATTTATCCCAGCCCCAAGATCACACAGTGCCTTGTGAAAAAACATTCCTCCAATTGTGCACGATACTGTGTAACTACCAGGGTCCTTGAGCTTGGGTGGTAACTCATTGTTGATCCACGTTTGAATCTCCTTGGTAAGCTGAATTGGCACCTCACAACTCAAAATCTGCTCTTTGTTCGCATTTAGGTCCTTCAAGAAGTTTGCATACCGAGGCACAACTATGACAAGATCCAGAAGGGGACCATTCACATTAACAGTTTCACCATATCCAAGAACCTTGTAAACTGAGCTCCCTTCTTGGATGGAGGCTGAAGTCATTGGGGAAAAGACGGGGGTGGGGTATATGGTGAATCCTCGCAGGGGCTAGGGGGTCCCCTCTTCTTCCTGGGCTCCTGAGCCTTCACACTCCCTTCCTTGTGTTGGACCTCCTCTTCCACAAGTGTAGCTCTTTCCATGACTTCTCCCTCAGAGGCTTCCTTTTCCTCTTTCTTCATGTTCCTACTGAGCTCCTTACCACTCCTTAGTGTTATAGCATTGCACACCTCCTTTCCTTTTGGATTTGGCTCAGTATCACTTGGGAGGGTACCTTGAGGTCTCTGATGGCTTGCCTTGGCCAACTGTCCCAATTGTATATCAATGTTCTTGATGGAGGCCTCCATGTTTTTCGCTTGAGTTTCCAGTGTGGAAGTCCTCTTCTCATACATGTCCATTTTCTCTAAAATTTTGTGCAGCAGATTCTCCTCATTAGTCCTTCTGGGTTCCCTATTGCTCGACTCCCCACTCTGGTAGTACTGCCTTTGCTGATTTCCCTGATTGTTCTGTCCCCAAGTGCCTTTACCCGACAGATTTCTATAGCCTCCATATTGTTGGCAGTTGTTGTAGTTATTCACGTACTGCACTAATTCTTGGGTGAGTTCACACGCATCAGTGTGATGTTCCCCCTTACATAAACCACACATCAACATGGGAGTGGTTTTCGCAGCTTTTAGAGTTTGGACTTGTCTTATTAGAGCCTCAATTTTTGCCTCTAAGGAAGTCTCCTCGTCCAGATCCAACACCCTTCGTTGCTTCCTCATAGGTGTTTTTCTAGCTTCTGGGTGCAAATATTCGTCATCCACAATTGAGTCGAAGAGCTCCCTAAGCTCAGGCACACTTTTGTCTTTCAAGGCCCCGTTAGCGCAAGCTTTTACCATTAGCGAAGATTCTGGAGATAAACCCTTAAAGAAGGTGTTGAGCTCTCTGACCTCCCCTAGGTCATTATTTGGACACTCTCGGAGTAAGTCATTGAACCTGTCCCACGCTTCCTTAAACGTCTCGCCATCTTGCCGTTGGAAGCTACGAATTTCCATCCTCATCCGCTCCAATTTGGCAGGAGGGAAGTACTTGGCAAAAAACTTTATTTCTTATTCTTCAAAAGTGGCGATGGACGGTCCTCCGATTTAGTTGAACCAGTGCTTTGCCTTCCCCTTGAGAGACAATGGGAACAGAACTCTTCTCAATTCATCTGCAGTGACTCTCTGCAGTTTGAACATGTTACATAGTCCCAAGAACCAATCCAAATGCTCGTTAGGATCTTCATGGACCAAGCCTTGAAAAATTTGCCCTTGAGTAACCATGGATACGATTTGTGTCGGAATCTGATAGCTCTCTACGTCTATTCCTTGGAGATTATTCCCCCTTTCAATGTTTACTGCGAAATGGTCCCCAATACGAGGTGGTTGGGGCCTAGGTCTCTCCTCGTTTTGTTCGGCCATTTCCAGTGCCCTTCCCCTTTGTCTTAAAGTCCTTTGTAATTCCATGTCAAGTGATAATTCTGGAGCTTCACAACGTAACCTTGCTCCTAGTTGCATAAACAGGGACTTCTACAAGGATCAGAAATATCACTAACACCAGATATTAGTAGAACCAAATAAACAGAGAAAGTAATGATAGAATAATTAACCAAAATGCACAAATAAACAATTTCAAACCAAAATTGATAAATAAACAACAAAGTGTAAACTATCGTGAACAACTCTCGACGCTATGCCTCTCCCCGACAGCGGCGCCAAAAATTGACAGGTGTTGTCGCTACCCTACAATTTTACCCTACTTAGGCAAATAATGTATAAGTGGCAAGTGGGATCGTATCCAACAGGGAGAGGATGGTTGCCAAGAGTCAATGCAATGATAGAATAACTAACAAGAATAAACAGTAATAAAATCAAATGGACAGAATGCAACAAAGAGGAAATCAATAGAGATGATTATGCTGCCTTGAGGGTGAAATAATTTGTATGGATCTTTCTCTTATTATCCCGGACTTGAGTAAATATACTTGAGGGGATTGACCTACTAATAAACTTAGGACTGATCAACTGGTAGTTCTCACGGCCCTAATTCACAATTCTCCCAGAGCCTACCTTGGTAGGGCAAGTTCAGGGTACGAGTGGATTTCCCACAATCTCTATTCTCCCATAGTGAACCTAATTCATTTCCTGGTTATCTGCAGCTACCCAATCCACGACTTCGATCCAAAATGCAAGAACAATCTTAGACCTTTTCCTAAGAGTTGATTTCAATTGTCAGTGGGTACCGCACAATCAAAACCACAAAAAGCCTAGGACCTAAGACTCACATACGCACATTCACAGTCGATTCATGTTATGTTCAATTGCCTCATATCGATTTACACAAAACTCAGTGGGTACCGCAGTGTAAACATAAGCAATGGCATGCGAAACATTTAATATAAACAAGAACAGAATATGAACATGAAGAACACATATATAAATCCATGCAAATGTCTCAAATAAGATTAAATCCATACATATAACCCCTCAAGGCAACATTTCTAGGTTTAGCCGATCATATTGATCGGCTCAGAACTTCCAATTACAAAGAAATCAGTAAATGGGTCGTCTATGATGTTCATCTCCCTCCTTGGAATTTTCCTCAATGATCCTCAAACCCTAGTCTCTCTATTGCCTTTTTCTCTCTGTCTCCAAAAAAAGCCTCTCTATTTGAATCCGCCTCTGCCTTTTATAGTTTTCCTCCAGGTGACTTGGCTCGTAGATTCTTGGAAGCTTCTTTCTTTTGCGGGGATGTCGACACGTGTCTCTGCAGATATTAATCAAAGCTCAAGTGAGGACACGTGCCAAGTGCGAATCTTAACACATAAGAATTGTCAATGCCAAATATCAAATAGTTGGTTCTCGTTGGGAGAAATGCATTAAATGTCTGCTTGAGTTTATTAAGTGTGCGAATGAACAAAGTGTAGTTCATGGAAAATGTACACGAAAATGACTAAGTAAAAATGCACGAAAAAGAAAACAAAGTGCGCATGTGCATATGTGTGAGTGGCGGGCGCACGTGAGTGGTGCGGGTTTTCTTGCTTTTGATCAGCCGAATCATGCATGAGTTTTCTTCTATAAATACTTTAAACCATGCATGAACAATTGCATTCCTTGCTTGAGCTTTGTGGGAGTCAGTAAATTTTTTATCCTGTGCATGCGCTTTAAAGTATCGGTCGACTGGAGAAAAGAAGAGGAGAGAAGCCATCTCGTTAGATTGAGAGCTGCAAATCTTTCTTTCTAATTGTGCATATTAAATGTGTTAATCCCCAACCAAGTATGGACTCTTCTCTTGCATGTCCATTGAGTTAACATGGCAATATGTGGCCCTTGTGTACCTTTCGGTATTTCAAGATTAATTGCCCAATGTGTGATGCTTAAATGGGAAATCATGAGTTGAACTTTCATGTTGAAGTGTGAGCATAACGGTTAATCCATCCACAACTTCTTTAACTCACTCATGAATGCCGAAAAATTCTTCCTTTTTGAGATTGTGTTGATGAGCTTTGATGATTAATACATGAGCATGAATGGAATGGTTTTCCATGTTGAATATCTCGTGTAAATTCCATGCCCAATGTGTAAAACTTAATGGCTAATCCCTTCTCTGAGTTGATTTCTTGAGCATAATTGTATTGTTGAAGCCAAAAATTTGAGCATAAGAACTGTAATTGCTTGTTCAGTTGGTGTACCATGCTTAGCTCTAATGCTTCATGTGCTTGACTTCTTTGTGATGAATGTGATCCCGAGTTTTGTTAAAATGAATTGATATTATAATACCATGCAAATTTTGATTGGTACAGTGGATTAAGGTTGGAACATTTGGATGTAAAGACATGAATGTACACTGAGAAGGACACTCCATGAAATGCATCATATCATGAATCATACGTGTACATTTCAAAGATGTGTTAATGCCATGTGAATGAACATGAATTGCAATGACATCTGTCCATGCATTCTTGTTTATTTAATATATATTCTCGAAGTAAGTAGAGGGCACGTTTTTTAGAGACCTGAAGTGTTCTCATTTTCATTGACTTGACTTGAATTATGTCATTGGATAATGCACAATAAAGTGAAAAGTGCTCTACCCACACACTTGCGCTGTATTTACTTGTGAATGTACACATTAAGATTCAAGTGTAGGGGAGAGACATGCATGTGCTTTGAAATGATATCCGACTAAAGATGAATTTAGTCAGACCAACAGTGATGGCCATTTTTGCCTTGCAAGACCATGCCTCTAAAGAAAACTCCCAATGCTTCTTCACCAGGCCAAAAATGACAAACATCGAAGGGAAAAACTAAATTCGCGATGTTTACCACCGCATCAGATGATTCTAGGTTTGATGATGAATATGTCCCAAAAGAGCGCACGAGATACAAGAGCTCCAGAGAGCTAACCAAAAGAAGAGGAAGGCTCTACCACAAGCTTCTGTGCAATGCTTTATTAGTGATCTCGCCTAAGAAAAATTATGTAACTTCACAATGAGACATATACATATGGAGAGACCCTTTTCCATAACTGAGCGATCATACTGTCATGTAATCAAATTCCACAATTGGGAAATACTTACCGTGGCCCCTGAGACTTGCAATGTGGCCATAGCAAAGGAGTTTTATTCCAATGCCTCTGCGACCAAGTACGAGGAAATTGCAGAGAAGGGAGTGTATGTAAGGGGAAAGTATCTGAAAATCACGAGTCAAGTAGTGAACAGACACTACGGTCTTCAAGACTACCCGGTGGAAGAATTTACAGAATTCTCTCAGGTGGGAAACCAGAAACAGTCATGCATTCTTTGGGACTTCCAGGAGAAGACTGGGGGCAGAATTCTTATGGGGATCCAACACATACTTTCTAAAGTAGCTGACAGAGGAAACGAAGATGTGGCTTCTATTCATCAACTCTAGACTGAAGCCTATAACACAAAAATCATAAAGGATAGGCCGTTCCTTATCTATGCCATAAAGAATTGACTTACTGTGGATGTTGGGAAATTCATTACGACATACATCAATCAAGCATTGAACGAAGAAAATTTGGCTATGTACTTCCCATATTTTTTGATAGAGTATGCAATACAACAAGGGTTTAAGGTCTCTTTGGGCGAGGAATGTCGAACATCAGTAGGTCTTATAAGGGACTCCCAACTGATAAACTACCAAAGAATTGAGCAGGCCGAGCAACAGCGTATCAAAGAGAATGTAAGGAACAACGCCAAAAGAGAGGCGGAAGCAAGAGAAGAAGAGAACAGTTGAAATCCCCAGTCAGTTATAGCACAACCAGATATAGCCAATCATCCACCACCGCCTCAGGCATTCTAAAATTTCCACAATATGCACACTGCCATAGAGAACCTTCAGACGTCCTTACAAGAACAACTCAACTCGGTCATTCGGCATATGGATGCTGTGGAGGAAAGATGGAATGGTTTCAAACAGACTTGGGGACGAGGTTGGATTCAATGATAGAGGAACATACTTCCTAATGGACAGCGATGGATACTAGACAAAACCAATGCCAAACGGAAGTCCACAAGCTCAACTTCATGATGGTATATCACCACTAATCCAGAGGACCAAATTCTTACTTCTGTCTATTGGAGGAAATGGATACTCAAGCACAACGAATGATTATGGACATGTCAAGCAGAAGGGTGGTTATGCAACAGGGGATGAGTACACATGCTGGAACTAGTGGCGCCAAATTTCAGAGGTGTCCACCCTACTTTTCCTGGTTTCTCCCCCATTCTCCAACCAGCCTCCTTCACCAAGAATTAAAATAGAGAAATTTTTTTCCTCTTTTCTCACAATGGGGACCATTGAATTTTTAAGTGTGGGGGGGAGAGAAGTGAGAAGGGTGAAGCTTTGGGGGGTGTTGTGAATTAATGATGTTATGCTTGTTTGCTTGGGTTGGCAATGATTGAAGTGTTATGCTGTGATATGTCAGGCTTAGAGCCTATGCTTTTGATTTTATTCTATGTGTTGCTTTTGTGTGCTAAGGGATATGGAGGCGGTGTGTAGTATACTAGTACCTATGTAGGAGGTGTGCTTTTGTTTGTGTTGTTGTGATAAGTTGGTTTTATACTAACTTAAATGTATTAGTTCACTTAGCTTTTGTCTTATTTTTCATGCTAATGTGTTGTGTTATGTGCAAATTTGAGCTTTTATTGGTGTTACAAGTTGGTGTGTTAAAATGGAGAAAAAGACCAAAAATGTTGATTGATTGAAGCAAAGATGAATTTGGAGTTAAAGGTTAGGAAAAAGAAGTCAAGAGTGTTAATGATGTTGTGAAGATTGGAAGAAAACCCTAATGTGCCTAATTTGGTTGATCCGGGTGTTTGGGCAGAATGGATGATGTACTTCATTTGAGTGTATCTTTCTCAATACTAGTCCAACTGAGGAGATCTTGGATGTTTTGGAAAGAGCTTTGAGTTTACTCCATTGCTTATGTTTTAACTTGCTTCTTATTCTGTGTGCAAGTAGGAGAAACGGGGGCATCTTCGAAATTGCTACTTTCAGGATTTCCATGATTGGGCTCAATGCCACAGTTTGATAAAATGTGTATATCTTGAGCTGCAGGTACCCAATGATGCTGATCCTTGTACCAACAAAAGAAAGATCTACAACTCCTATGTTCACCACCGAGTTTAAATTAGAGGCTAAGATGCACATATTTGGCATGGAAGTGGAGGGTAGTGCTGAAATGGGCACCTAACCTCACGCATGTTCTTGCATTGCATGTCTCAAAAGTCCCCTGCGAGATCTCGCAGGGTTAAAAGATCATGCCTGCGAGATCTCGTAGGCATGTGAAAGCATGACAAAAAAATGTCTGCGAGATCTCGTAGGCATGTGGAAGCATGACAAAAAATTGCCTGCGAGATTTCGCAGGCCATAAGAATTTGGCTTGCGAGGTCTCGCCAAGGAAATCTTCTTCTCGCCACACTTCAGTTTTTTGGCCATAACTTTCTCGTCCTAGCTCCGATATGGGCGATTCAAAAGGATGTGGAAAGCTAAGACCTGGGGCTACAACTTTTATGTTCTAAGTTTCTACTAATTCTTAAGGAATCAGGGCTAGAAGTTGGTTGCAATTCACAGCATATTCTTGCATCACTTCATTGCATTGGCACACTATGCCACACTACTTGTGCACAATCTCTTGCATGTTGCTACTCACTTAGGCATGGCATGTGCACAGACCCTTTGCACATTCTTGCATATCACTAGCACTACACTAGCATACATCTTGCACGACTTACTTGGACATTAACTCATTGCATTGGCACACTATAGCACACTTTTGCATAACCAAGGATAGGCTTCAAGAACACAACCTTAGCAACACATGTCGATGCTTGCTAAGTTTAGTGCACGATTTTGCTACAATAGCACATGCACTCAATTTTGGCATCTCACCACAGGACTTGAGCACATGTCACTCCAACACTCAATGCTCTCAAGTCATTCACTTCAAAGTGTAGAACATCCACCTCACAATTCATGGCACTAACACATTTTCACTTTCACATTTGCATCATCACATAACTCCTTCATTTCACTCACTCACACTTCACAATAATGGTTCACTTACTCATACACATTTCACAAGATCACACATTTCTACTTGAACACACAAGCGACAATGGAAGAAAAGCCTTACGAGATCCCGCAAGGTTGTGAAAAAGTGACAAAATCATGCTTGCGAGATCTCGCAAGCATGTAAAAATTTGCAAAATCATGCATGCGAGATCTCGCAGGCATGTAAAAAGTGACAAAAAAATGGCCTGCGAGATCTCACAAGCCATAAAAATTTAGAAAAATTTGGCCGGCGAGACCTCACTGGCCATGATGGCTAGTGCTTGCGAGGTCTCGCCATGAATTTTGTGAAGTTTTCGTGCTAAAATTTTCGCTAAGTACTGAGACTTTTGTTTCTTGTGCAGGAGGTGCCGAAAGCATGGATGCTAGAGGCTCAGAGGCTTGCTTTGGCTGATAGATGCGTGTTGGTTGACGGCTTGGAGGCGTTATCGATCTGCTGGAGGCGTGTAGGAGCAAGGCTCAAAGGCGTGGATCAGCTTTGTGCTCAAGCTATAGCTGGACTTTGTTGTTTATGCATAGTAGTTGTTTTGTAATACCTTAGCCATTGTTCGTTTGTGTCTTATTTACGTTTTCTTTATTCTCTATATATAGAGAAGTTAGTTGACATTTGAAGGCAATTTTTATGAGAGGAGTACAAACCGACTTTTGTTTTTTTGGAGCGGGAAATTTTCTCTCGAGATTTACTTTCTCACTCTACTTTCTCTATCTAGCATTTTAGCTCAGTTTTCGATTCCGATCGAGAATTTGTTCCGAACATTGTAATTCTCTACTGAATTAAAAAGGAATTCACGGTTTTGTTGTTAATTGGAAGCAATTGAAGCTTATCATTCGGTGAATTCTTCCCAATTAATGAATATGATTTGCTCGTTGCTATCTATTGACAATCGTGAACTGGAAATGGAATTCTGTGGCTAAATTTGCTATGTTCTAGGGTTTTGATCCGAATGAAGTGTAATTAGACTATGTTATGCCTCACACTTGACATAAATTATCGTGATTGAACTCATACTGGGAAATATTGTTTAAAACTTGTTAAGTTTCACTCATTTAAGCTTTTGTTGATTGAATTATGCTTCGATTGTGGTCGACATGTTAGGTTGGGGTTTAATTCATCAATAGGAGTAGAAAATACTTGAAATGAGAACACATAGTATGGTAAATGAGTCTTTTCACTCGTATTGTTTGATCATGAACTGAAATGCGCTCGTCATGCCGGTGGAAGTTCATTGAACCCTAACAATTGAGTGAGAAGAGATTTCTCGAGCTTTACGAAGACTGATGAACCTAGGTTAGGCCTCGCCAAGGGAAAACCTTAGATTTTACATGCTATAGTAGTAAATTCTGAGAAGTTGAGACTCTGCGGGTTACATCCTTCACTCTAGGCCTCGCGGGAAAGAGTGAAGTCAGGGAACGTAGAATATGATGCGGTTGCCATGATGATCACAGGCTAGGTTCTCAGGCAGTTGGTTCTCCTCTTTGTTTTCCCGAGTATGGCAAGTGTCTTGTATTTAAGTAGTCTATTTGTATAGGCATCCGGTGTAAACCCTAGGACATATTACTAAGACTTGTTACCACATTTCCGTGTATTTTTTTTCTTAAATGATCTTTGTTCTAGTGTGTGTTTGTGCTTGTTGTTTGTTACATGTCACTGTTCTTGCTGGTTATATCATTTCCTGGTTTCCATTTGTCTAAGCATTCATTTTTTATATTAGAACAATTATCTGAATTCTTGAAACCAAATTCCTTCCCTGTGGATACGATCCCTACCGCCACTACTACAGTAGTTTTTAGGGTTAAATTGAAGAGTACGCGACACGCCTTTCATGTAGGAATGAAAAGCAGGTAGTGACTAGCACGAGCCTTGTTATGTGTTCTCTTATGCCCAATCCATGAGTGCACTACCATACTCCGTGAGTGTCAACTTATGCCCAATCCATGCCTTTCAGCTGCGATAAACATGAAGTGTTTTGTTGTGTTGTGTGAATGATGTCTCAACCCATTGCACATTAGCACTTCCACTATCATCATCAATTACTTCAATATCGTTCACTCAATTGCGATGCATGCAAAATTGATTTTTTTTACAGTCTTCATTTGATACATGTGAGTTGTTGGCCAAAGTACGATGTTAAAGTAAGATAGAAACGCTAGCACCATAATTGACATAAGAGACAATCTATGTATCTCTTAACTTGTTTGTACATTCTACATGTAAACACTTTGTCTTGCATTTTGAGTATATAATCTATTGAATATACACATGAACATGGAATGCTTAGAGGAGATAGGAACAAAAGAGAAAAAACCAATGGCATATCAAGGAAAAAAAATTAGCCATAAAACCCTTACAGCTAAGCACCAAAGTGCAGCACAAATCTCAGAGTAAAACATCTTGCATCAATGTGCATGAGAAAAAGGGGACAACCCTAATGAGCGTATGTAAGAAAAACTCTTTTTTCATCTTTGGTGTGGAAGTGTTTGTTTGTGTGGACAAAAGGATTGTAGTACAAGAATTATTATATATGTTTTTACTTGAGTACTTTGGATAAACAGGGTGAGAAGCTTGAGAAACTCTTGCACACACATCACGTTGGCGATTTGGTCTTTATTCGTTGTACCTTGGGTAACAATGAGCATGATTTAGATGAAATGTGAACCTGTACCCATGAAGCATTTCAGCATGCAAAAATTTTTATGAATAGATGATGGTGGTGTTGCAAGTGTTGAAAGTGAGGGTGGATAAAGATGTTGTAATTGTTTACTTTTCTGAGGACTAGTGAAGGGTTAAGTCTGGGGGGTTGATAAGTTGGGTTTGTACCGACTTATTTGCTTTGTTTACTTGATCATTTGTATAAAATTCTGGTGGAAATAGTGCTTCAAGAATGACTTATCTGCAGAAATGTTCATAATCTCACAGATGTGGAAAATGTCTAAGTGTTGTGAAAACATTATGCAATTTGATATGATTTTTGTATGAATTTGGAAACTAGCACACACTTAACCATTGTGCCTCACAAAGTTTCAAGCACTACAAGAGAGTTTCAGCATACAAGCACAAACGACATTCTTCACATACACACATATAACTCACACTTAGCACACAAACACATCCAACACACCGTACACACACGCATAGACGCCCGCCACACACCTGCATACACACACGGGCAGGCGCCTAGGCGCCCGCCATACACACATAAGCACACACAAGCGAGTGCCTAGGCACCCGCTCTCACCTCACACTCACTCTGGCATACTCACACACCAAGTCATGAATTTATTTCACCACACTCACACCCTATCATGCAATTAGCATTTACGACAACACAAGTCACTCAAACAGAGCCATTCAGAGGCACACCACATGTTTGACAAATTAGAAAAAATCAATCAGAGAGAAACAATTAGAACAATATTATACAGAGAGAACAAAACACCATAGCTCAAACATATATTCTATCCTTTGTAATTGCTGGATCTGAGCCGATCAACATGATCAGCTAAATTTAGAGTATTGCCTTGAGGGTTTCATATGTACGGATCTTAACTTATTTGAGATAATTGAATTGAATTAATATGTGGTCATTATTGTTTTCTCTTCATTACATGTTGAGATTCAATGGGCTTGCATGATTTTGCTTAAATCTATATCTGATCTGCGGTACCCACTGAGATCGTTGTGGATCTACTAAAGGAAATTGCATCTAATGTGAATTGAATTTGGAAACATTCTTGCATGATTCTTAAAGATCTGAATGCCTTGTGATTTTACTTGTGCGGTACCAACTGACAATTGAGATCAAATTCATAGAAAAGACTTGAGATCATTCTGGTAGAACAATTTGAACAATTGAATTAGTTAGCTGCCCTACCAAGAGAGTTGACTGGGGATTGAACTAGAATTGTTGTATGGAAGAGGGACCTGGATTCTTAATTTCTGCCAAGAACTTGCCCTACCAAGGGAAGTTTGAGGAGTCCGTGAAGTGAAATTGTGAGAACTAACAGGTTAATCAATTCCATGATGCTAGCAGAATAGTCCTCTCATGTATGTACACAAGTCATTGATAATAGGTAGAGATCCGCACTAGTTGTTCCCCTTCAAGGCAATACCACTCCTTTATAGTGTTCAATTTCATGCATTTCTTCAGTTATTGCATTTTGATTGTTTTATTCTATCACTAGATCAATACCGTGACATAACCCTCTCTTTGTGGAAACAATCCCATTCACCACTACTACATATTTAGTGGACTGGGTAAAATTTGGAAGCTTGCGACGACTTCACACCACAATCCTAGATCATGAACCTTTTAAGAAGATTAAATCTAATCATATAACAATCCAAACCTATGTTACTATATTATCGACTTAAATCACAACTTTACTCACAAAAGGTAGAACTAGGAAGGAATATTATTATAGCAACATTAGGTTATTAAAGTATATTGATTAACCTAAAATCATGACTTTAACAACGTAAAAACAATTTCCAACCGGAATTAATTTCTGAATACATTGGGCGTAATTGAAGTATCTATCATATATTGAGCCCCTATATAACCATAATCCATGATTCAAAACTTCAAAATTCAACATAATACCATAGAGGTATTTTGACAAACATATGATGTGCATTAGTACTTCAAAATGTAACTAAGAACTAGAGTAAATTAACCAACAAAACTACAACAATTGTTTCCATCATGTTAATGCTATCAAAATCGACATCATAATCAACATCAACTATGATAATAATCCAAAAGTACAAAACAAAGCTTGTTGAATTAAGTAAGACATCACATATTAGCCAAATAGTGTCAACTTATGATATAAAATACAATTAATAACGAGAACTCAACTAAATTAAAGCAAAACTTTGAAAATTACCTCTTAAATACCAAAACCAGACTTCAAAATTCGTTTGTGTTTTGATGGAACTAAGGATGTCTACACTTCCCCAAAGCCTCCTATAATGAACTCCTAGCACCCAATTGCAACGAATTTCACTAGAAATCCAAATTGAGGAAGTTGAAATTTTTGAAAAACTTTTGAAAAATTAAAGATTTTGGGTTGTTTAGTCGGTGGATTTGTGAGTATGTGGTGTTAAAACGATGCTACATGATACAAACCAGGATCGATATACTCCAAAACCACAGTTTGTATGTCAGTATGTCACGGAAGCAGTTGCAGGACATTCGAATAAAAAAATCGAAGCTTGATAGAACAAACCAAAAATCTGTGAGCTGGCAATTAAGGAACAAACAAATTAGTCCGCTTTGTGCAAAACAAACAGTTTTCAATAGATGCAAATGATCTAACCCTTCGCATGAATCCAAATTCACACGTAAGAAATCAATAACTAAAATCTTATAAAAATACCTAAAAACGTTCCCTACCATTACAACTGAATAAGAAGCCTTCATATAGGCATACCCTAGATCGGAAAAACAAATTACATAAATAATTAACAAAACATAAAATAAACACCAAAGTTTATGGACGTCGCGACAGGCAGACACCTGGACATCGTGACGTGGAGAATAAAACCCTAAAATAAAAAACTCCAATTTCTGGATATCGTGACGTGCGACCATGAACGTCGTGATGTCGGGATTTTTATTCAAAACTAAATTATTCTAGAGATCCACGTCGCAATGTGGGAGAGTTCCTACGTCACAACGCGCAAGGACCTCACGATGTGCAAGCCTTGGATGTTGTGATGGGGGCCATCATCCATGTCCTTGAAATACTGCAACATTATATGGAAGGACACCAACAGCTGCACATATCAACACATGTTGGCCAACAATTTCCTTATGATCGGCTCCTGTACCTTTGATGGACTGCATATCCAAGGCGATTACATTGATCCTTGTGCATCTCTGACAGATGAAGATATGTTAATACCATTTTATGGCCATCGTTTTTGAAAGAGAACACATTTTCCAGCCCAAAATGTTTTATTCTGTGATTGTACATCCATTATCTACCCAGTAGAACATGACCAACTGTCATTGGAACCACATCACATAATATATCATCCCAATACGCTCCAATAGACTATGAAATCAAAGCTTGTTTAGTAACTTTTTCCAAAGACTCTTGTTGCATTCAGTGTAAGCTATAGGGAAGAGGGTGATCATCTACTAGTAGCTGTAGCTTATTCACTAACAAGGTACTAACAATATTAGTACAACTCCCACTGTCGACTATCACACTACAGGTATTACCATTAAGTGTAGTTCGGGGTATGAAAAAGTTGTGTATGATTGTAATCTTCAGTCTTCAACATCATATGTGATGTTAAAACCTGTAGAAGCACCAAGAGTTTGCCTATTTCTGGTGCACAAAGCTGTCTCCCAAGGAGTGCTTTATTTATCATTGAAATCTCAACACCTATTGCTTATTCTTCCATCGGTGACTCTTCAAGAGTCACCTTGTCAACAATGCGGAAAATCTTTTCAACATTAGAGGCACACATTTTTGTAACAAGTCTTTTCAAGCCTTATTGACTAAATATGGAGTCTGGCATAAAGTGGCAACCCCTTACCATCCTCAAACAAGTGGTCAAGTGGAGATATCAAATCGGGGGATCAAGAGAATTTTAGAAAAGGTTGTGAAACCTTCTCGGAAGGATTGGGCAACAAAATTGGATGATTCTCTATGTGCGTATCGCACATCTTTCAAAACCCCTATTGGTACATCTCCATATCGCATGATTTTTGGTAAGCCATGTCATTTACCTATTGAGCTTGAGTACAAAACTTTCTGGGCCTTAAAGGAGTTGAAAATGGATTTTGGGAAGGCAGCTGAGCAACAATTGTCAGAATTTAATGATTTGGATGAGTTTTGATTTGATGTATATCAAAGTGCATCTCTCTATAAAGAGAGAACAAAAAAAATAGCATGATAAACGCATCCTACATAAAAAGTTCGAACCCAGGCGGCTAGTTATACTTTATAATTCTAAGTTGAAACTTTTTCCAGGAAAGCTTAAGTCAAGATGGAATGGTCCATTCAGGATCAAGAAAGTGTTTACTTATGGCACACTGGAGCTTCTAAAAGAAAGAACGGGAAATACTTTCATCGTCAATGGGCATAGGTTGAAGATTTATTTTTCTTAAGGCGAAAAGATTTTCCGCATTGTTGACAAGGTGACTCTTGAAGAGTCACCGAGAGAAGAATAAGCAACAGGTGTTGAGCTTTCAACGATAAATAAAGATGTCTCCCAAGGAGTGCTTTATTTATCGTTGAAAGCTCAACACCTGTTGCTTAATCTTCCCTCGGTGACTCTTCAAGAGTCACCTTATCAACAATGCGGAAAATCTTTTCAACATTAGAGGCACACATTTTTGTAACAAGGCTTTTCAAGCCTTCTTGACTAAATATGGAGTCTGGCATAAAGTGACAACCCCTTACCATCCTCAAATAAGCGGTCAAGTGGAGATATCAAATCGAGAGATCAAGAGAATTTTAGAAAAGGTTGTGAAACCTTCTCGGAAGGATTGGGCAACAAATTGGATGATTCTCTATGTGCGTATCGCACATCTTTCAAAACCCCTATTGGTAAATCTCCATATCGCATGGTTTTTGATAAGCCATATCATTTACCTATTGAGCTTGAGTACAAAACTTTCTGGGCCTTAAAGGAGTTGAAAATGGATTTTGGGAAGGCAGCTGAGCAACAGTTGTCGGAATTTAATGATTTGGATGAGTTTCAATTTGATGCATATCAAAGTCCATCTATCTATAAAGAGAGAACAAATAAATGGCATGATAAACGCATCCTACATAAAAAGTTTGAACCCAGGCAGCTAGTTTTACTTTATAATTATAAGTTGAAACTTTTTCCAGGAAAGCTTAAGTCAAGATGGAATGGTCCATTCAAGGTCAAGACAGTGTTTACTTATGGCACAGTGGAACTTCTAAAAGAAAGAACGGGAAATACTTTTATCGTCAATGGGCATAGGTTGAAGATTTATTTTTCTTAAGGCGAAAAGATTTTCCGCATTGTTGACAAGGTGACTCTTGAAGAGTCACGAGGGAAGAATAAGCAACAGGTGTTGAGCTTTCAACGATAAATAAAGCACTCCATGGGAGGCAAGCCAAGTTTATATATTATATTTTTAAGTTTTATTTAGTTTATTTAGAATTTAGGCTAAAAATTCCATTAACTAAAGTCTATTTTGTGCATATGTTTATTGTGTCGGATGGAGAAAGGAATAAGGGAGATTTTAGAGGATGAAAAGTGCAAAAACGTAACAAAATTCGCCAACATCGCGGTGCACAATCGCACGTCGCGACGTCCATGATCTTCAGCACAAACGTGGAAATTCGCCGACATCGTGGTTCATTTATTTAAAAAAATGGCTAGGGTTCACCCACTTCGCGACGTCCATAGCTCCAAGTCGCGATGTCGGGAAAGATTTGATTTTAAAATGAAGAACAGACGGCATTCTTCTTCAACGAACAATAAACAAAACCAAAAATCCTCTCTACTCCACCTTTTCTTCTCTAGATTTATTGATAAATTCACTCCGCAGTAGTGTTTTAGGTTGAGTTAGGATCATATTAACATCAAAATCACACAAATTCACCGGTTCAATTCCCAAAATTCGTCAAATTTTGAAATTTTTTTTCAAAACCCACAAACCCAAAAATTCGAATTTCTATTGAAATTCGTTAGAAATAGAGGGTTCCAAAGTGTTCTTGGATACATTGGGCAGGTGTAGTGGGCGATTACAACAAAATGAAGAGAAAAATTCGAAATTTACCTATTGAAGAACAAAATCAAAATGCCAAAATCTTGTGTTTTGTGATGAAATATCGCCCACTACACCTGCCCAATGTATCCTAGTACACGTTGGAACCCTCTAATTCTAACGAATTTCACTAGAAATTCAAATTTTTGGGTTTGTGGGTTTTGAAAAAAAAAATCCAAAATTTGACGAATTTTGGGAATTGAACCGGTGAATTTTTGTGATTTTGATGTTAATATGATCCTAAATCAACCTAAAACACTACTGTGGAGTGAATTTGTCGATACATTTAGAGAAGTAAAGGTGAAGTAGAGAGGATTTTTGGTTTTGTTTATTGTTCGTTGAAGAAGAATGCCGTCTGTTCTTCATTTTAAAATCAAGATCCCGACCAAGGGCAACAGCAAGAATAGGACGAGGAGCCACGACCACAACCACCACCATCTCCACCACGCCGCTTACATACATTTGCGGGCGTGCATGCTCGTCTGGACGAGATGGAGGAGATGATGACCCAACAAACAACTCACTTCGACGAGAGATTTGATCAGATGGAGATGGCTTATGCCAACATGTCCCATCAGATGGTGCAGATTTCGGACATGATTCGTCAGATGAGTCGTCAATGGCAAATTTCGAGGGGTGAGGGATCCAGTTTGCAGCAGTCTCCACGCGATGACATGCAGCACGATTAGGTAGTGTTTCTCCTTGCCCATATTGAGGACAATGTGGAATTTAAGTGTGGGGGGGGGGAGTTATGAGACTACTCCTGTTTTTATGTTTTTCTATTTTTCTATTTTTTCTGTTTTCTTTGTTTATATGTTATTTGGATTATTTTTCTTTTCTTTTCTTGTCATTTTGTAGTTTTTCTTGTCAATTTGCGCAATATTAAGACTATTAAGTTAATGGAATTAGGATTTATTTTAAATTTTGATTATGTCCCATTCGTATTAGTTATTTCCTTCATTTAACCCTAGCTCGTAAATAAGTAATTCGGTAATGATAACTCTTTGCATAGTTACACCATTGTTTAGGTATTTCTGTATTTTATCCAATTTTTTAAATTTTGATCTTGCTGCGATAAATGTTATGTTGCCAATGATTGGATTTTATTGAAAGATTTGATGTGGGATAGGAAAATAATATGCTATCTAGAGGGAGTCGGGTGTTTGATGGAAAATTTAGCATTTTGAGTCAATCATTTTTATGCACTTAGGGGAACTACTGATGGAATTCACGAGTTTGTAATCATTAAGTAGGTTGGTGTGTTTTTAACGCTTTGTTTAGTTGAAACTTATATAACTCGCTTAAATTGTGTTCTTTAATAAATGTGCTTGCATAATTGTTTGCACTTAATGCTTTTGCATTTTTAAGCTTGTTATGCTCATACTATCATCCCTCTATGAGATTGCTTTTAATAATAACCCTAAGAGAACTCATATGGATGGTAACGGAAATTAGAAGCCGTAAGACTCTGGCTTTATATTGCCACTCCTCTGCGAGACTGCTCTTAAACGAAAAGTTAATGGAGAACTTGCATGAGTGGGAATGGGTCTAAAACGCGAAGGTGAGACAGTCTTCAGGTAGCTATCACGGGATTTCCAATGAAATACCCTAATTATGTGTGACAGTCTGGGGGAACGAGTGTTTTATTTATGAACCTAAAGGTTTGCCGAGTGAACCCTCATTAATAAGCATTTAATAATGAATTGTTAATATGTTAGTGAGGAAAAGTTGAGATGAAGACTTAGTTGTTGGAACCCTGATTTATGGCGTGGTTGTAGATGAGTTATGAACTGAGGTGGAACCTATCGCGCACACACATGTTGGCTCAACGTGTCTAAATAAGTACATTAATGTACCTTGATAACTTTTGGGGACGTATATTTTGGGTACTTGACATTTGAATACTTGAGATTATGAGGAATTTACAAGGCATTTGTCCTTAGATCGAATTGATGAAGTTGGATGCGTTTTTGTTGTTATGTATTAGTATATTTTTAGGACCTTTATTTAAGGATTTTTGTTTTGGTTTGTTATTTGTGGTTTAGTTTGTTCGGGGACGAACAAAGATTAAGTGTGGGGAATTTTATAAGGAGAATTTATTCACCTTTTATGTATTGTTTATACTTAATTCTTTGGTTGTTCTTGTCCGTTTTTATTCTTTAGTGTTTTACTTGTAGGTTTGTCGATCATGGTGCATGCTCGGAAGAGGAAAATCATACGAGAGTCAAATTGGATGCAAAGTGGAGGAAAAATTGAAAAAAGTTCGGGAATTTGTTGAAGACCTGCTCCACGTCGCGACGTCCGTACTTCTACAACGCGACCAGGGTGGACGTCGTGACGGGAGACCCTCCACGTTGCGATGTCAAAAATGTGAATTAAATTGATTTTTGGGAAGATTTTGGAAGTTTTTTGAGAAATATCCAGTGAGCCACGTCGCGGCATCGGGAACCTTCCACATCTCGACGTGGGCGCACGTCGAGAGGTGCAGACAGGCACGTCGCGACGTCCGTGGAGGTTTTGACGCGCGACCTTGGACGTCCGACGTCGGGAAAAAACGCAGTTTTACGACTTAATTTTAGAAATTTGCGATTTTGGCCCACTTTAAAACTTCTTATCCGACATGGTTTTCATGAGGGACTTATTTACTAATATTTGTATAGAATTACTATAAATAGGGCTAGGGTTACAGCTTTTTAAGGGTGACAACTTTTAGAGAATTCAAGCAAGGGTTTTTCTTCTTTGTCATAGCTAGGGTTTCATTCTTTTGGCTATCTAAGAAGAATTACAGATGTACAGATTTGGGAACATCATTAATTATTGAATTCATTCATTTAGAGACAAAGATTTCATCTACGGATTCGTAATTCAAGGTGTTATCTTTCCTTTTAATTTATGTTTTCAATATTGTGCTTAATTATAAATATTATTATAATGTTTGATTTAGCCATGCTCGGCTAAACTTATCTTGCTCCCGGGATTATGAATAAGGGTTTTTGTGCTTAATTTACATGCTAAGTTCTATTTTATGGTCTTTGTTGAATAAGTTTTGCTGTGTTCTTCATAATTATGCATGATTTGGCCAGATTATGTATGATAAATATTTTCTTTAAGTGCAGTAAATTACTTAGAGATAACATGCTTTAATCTTACCTTTAGCCTGATAGGAGAATTAGAGTAGGTTGTTGTGCTCTATTGTGGGTTGGTTGTGAATTTGTTAGATTGATTTGCCTTAATTGTTGCATTTATCCTAATAGGAGGAATTAAGGGGATTAGTTTAGCATTAGAGTGACTGGTTTGGGCGTTGCCTCTACCATAAAGGAGCGGTTGACCTTGAGGGTTTCGTTAAGTTGGTTAGTTGCATTGGATTCCGGGTTAATTAAGGAAGTAAACCTTGCCTCTCGTCACAAATGAGAGTTTAATGAATTAGTTAATATCTAAGTAGGCAAGTGCTTAAATCATTCCTTGACTTTAGCCTAATAGGAGGGCGTGAGTTATATTATTTACCCTTATTTTGCATGACCATAGATAGGATGTATGTATGTGCTTTTTATGTAACCCTAAAATATAATCTCGGGAGTACACTTGCTTAATTTGAATTTTAATCAAAACACCATTTTAGTGTTAGTTATTTGTTATTTGCATTCTTATTTTAGTTTAAAAATTATAGAAAAAAACCAAAAAGGTTTTCTTAGAATTTCAACACAGTCCTTACCATGTAGGAATGAACTTGCTATACTTAGACCATTAAGGGGTTGTTTAGCATTATTTTTGAGCAGGGATAAATAGCAACTACGATCGCATTTTTATTACACATATTTGTCCCCATCAATGTATATACACAAAAATCACAAGATGATATAAGTATTGGGTTAGATATGAATTTTCAAATAAATACAATTTGTCACGAAAAATAAAATTGACTTGAAAGAAATAAGTAAAATATGTGTTAAAGACTTTAATCTTCCACAATATGCATAATTTAGAGTTTGGTATTTTTAAAACCTATAATTCTAAACAACAAAAACAATTTCAACATCAATATTATGATTTTATCAAAATTACTATTGTTATAATTTCCTTTATATCTTTGTTGCATACTGCGCAAAAAGTAAAATTTTTTGATTATTAATTCAGTTTAAATGTTCTTGAAGAAGCACATCAAACTTGAAAATTATCTGATGATAAATTGTGAAAAGGAATTCATCCTCCCTTGAAAATAGTAAAAATAGAAACTACAAATACATCAATTGAGCCTTGTCTTTATATTGATGTTAGTAAAGTTGAATTGGCAAAATTTGCTAAACAAAATAATTTTACAAATCTTAATTTAAGCACCATTTCCAAACAATAATGTCATCTTGAAGATAAAATTAATCTTCAAACTTCACAAAATATTTTTTTCTTTAAAAAAATACAAATTTAGGTTTAAATAAACCTCAACCATTTTCATTTAAACCTATACATGATTTACCTTTAAATATTTTAAAATCTCAACCTTTACATTTTACTAAAGAAAAATTAGAGAAATTAAATTAAAATTTAATAAATTAATGATAAATATGGTAAGTTCTGAAAAAGAAAGTGATTTATAAATAGATCATTTAGAACAAATGTTTAATAATCTATACATAAATGAAGATTCAAATAAATTTGAAATAAATAAAATTAAAAAATCCCATTCAAAATTCAGACTTAATTATCCATAAACTCAATTCTATTATCCAAGACCAACTCATCAAGAGTTAAAATATGTGTCATAAAATTGCTATCAAAATAATTTAATATATGAATGGAATCTCGATGGGTTTACAACTTATCAAATCTCTAATATGTGTCATAAAATGTCAATATATATTAATATCATAAAAATAGAATCAATTTCTAAAGAATATGTTGTGATAATTTGCACTCAATGTTTTACTGGCCAATTACGTGATTGGTGGAATCACTATTTAAATGACCATCAAAGATATGAAATTTTAAAAGCTGCTAAACAAATAACTACAACGGTTACTGCAAAACAAGAAAATAATCCTCCTAACAGTCCCCCTTAAGAAATGAGTGCCACAACAAATGCTTCTGATATTGCTTTTAATTTTATATGTGCAATAGTTAAACATTTTGTTGAAAATAATTATTTTATAAATTCTAATAAAGAATTATCAGTGAATTTAAAATGTCCAACACTATCTCATTTTAGATGGTACAAAGATATTTTCTTATATAAATTATATTCTAGGCCACATGCTAAAGAAGATTTCTAGAAAGAAAAATTCATTTCAAGATGACCTAAATTATTTGCAGGAAAAGTTATAGAAAATCTTAGAAATTATTTTGATGGAAAAAATATTACTTTTTCATAAATCAATTAAAGAGAATTAATCAGTGTATATACAGAAGAAGGTTTAAAATTATGGAATGAAATAAAATTAAAAGCATAATTAAAAAGAGAAAAATAAAAGATAAAATTTGGTTATTTTTGTCACCAATTTGCCTATAATCCACATGAATTAAAATCGCCCCTTAAAAAATTAAATAAAAAATAATTAAAGAAAAGACATAGGATTGATTGAAAAAATGAAAGATTTGAAAATTTTGATGAAAGAATTAGAAAAAAGAAATCCAGAAGAAGATGGATAGAGGAAAATATAATATGTAGAAAATGTGGTTAAAGATGTTATTATGCTAATAAATATACTTTTAGGAAAAATATAAATGAAATTCTTTTAAAATAATTAGAAGAAATAAGTTTAGACAAAGAATTAAAAGATTATTTGATTCAAACAATAGAAAATAAAATATACAAATCTAAGTCATCTTATACTAAAGATTCTGTAGAAATAAAGAATATAAGTTCAGATGACACGATAATACTGATGACAATTATGAAAATTGTAATTAATAAATAGATTGTTATAAAGCAATAGTTGAAGCAAATGGATTAAATGAAATAGGAATATTTACTTTGCTTGAAAATCATAAAATGATGTTTGATTTAGCTAATGAAATTCAAGATCCAATAAAGATAACGTTTAGAAAGTATTTGCAATTATAAGAAGATAATATAAATTCTTTAATTCATACTCCATCTACTTCTAATCATTATGAAAATTCCCAGATACAAAGGCAAAGCCCATAAATACTTCATTTACAATGCAAGATGTAATAGACCATTTCCAAAATAAAAATCCTAAAAAAATTACTTTAACTATATTAAGGCAATAGATTAATGAATGAAATTAAAAGAAAAAAATTTTATTTTAGAATAATTAAATTTGACAAATATTTTAAATAAAAAAGATGTTGAACAAAAAGAAGAAATCTCAGGAAAAAATAATTTTCTTCAAATAAATACTTTAATAACTTCTCAAAAATATAATATTTTTGTCACACTTGTAATAAATAGATAACAAAAATTTCAAATAATTGCAACTGTTGATTCAGGTGTTGATTTAAATTGCATTAAAGAAGGATTAATACCTTCAATATATTTTGAAAAATCCCAAGTAGTATTACATGTGGCTCAAGGAACACAAATAAATATAAATATTATATTTATGTATGTTTTCTGAAGAAAATACTTATATTTGTTCTCTATTTGTGTTAACTAATGCAATTGGTCAACATGTAATACTAGGGAATCCTTTTTTAATTTTAATGCATCCATACCCAATGTGATTGTGAAAAATTATCAAAATTAAATTCTAATTTGTTATTTAAATTTGCAACTCTTCTTAAAATTAGAGATCTTTAATTTTTTAATTTTTCTGAAATCTCAGAAGATTGAGTTTTGCAGGGTATAGATATGCTATTGAAAAAGGAAGAAAAGAAATGGTTCTCTTCAATAATATTTTCTTTTATTCAGGAAATGCGAGGCAGAGGTCGTAGATCTCAAAATATACTTGACTATACATTAAATCAGGTAAGTCAAAATAGGATTCCAAATTCTCTCTTTCAATGGTCATCTCAAGTAAGAGGTCATGAAACTTCTTCAAATATTTGAAATACTACCCCACAGTTAAAAGAAACCTTTTAGAAGGATCATCCTCAAATCAAGATTATGATTATATCCCAAATAGAGTACATATACAAGCTTTTACTATATCAACAAGTGGTATTAAATTAGATCCTTATGACGTGGCAAATAGATATTTTAATGATCTTTCTAGTTCACAATTTAGTTTAAAGAGACCATTACCCTTGAAAACTAGTCATACATATGCAGATTTATTAAATTTTCCAAAAATTATAGATGTAAATGATAAAACCAGAATTAATCATCCTCAGGAATGGCCTCCTACATATGAGGATAGTGAAATAGCTATTTCTCAAATATATATCAAGTAAATCCCTTCTTTTTCAGATTGGAAAATACCATCTACCTAAACTTTGAAATTCATTTCAAATTATAACAAAATTGAATACCATTTTACTTATTATGACATGATGGATAGTTTCTTCAATGTATTTTTGTACCAAAATTCCTTGTGCAAACATACCTGGTGGATACGTATCGATGATACAATCTTTAAAAAACCCATCCTAAAGCAAGAACATTTCGTGGGACCAAAGCAAGAACCTTTCATGGGAGAAGAGTGTTGGTGTTTTTTCTTGCTGGCCTTCAGCTCATCTATTGTTGTGTTTGTCTCAGTGTTGGAAGTGACCATAGAGATGATAGTGGTGGAGAGGAGTAGAATCTGACATTGAAGTATCTGATGAGGAGGGTAGTGACTTGTGTAGAAGGATATCCATCTTTGAGATGAATAGAGATTCGAAAAAATTTCATAATGGCAAGGGTTTGAATAAAGACGGAAATAAGAGAAGGGAAAGAGAGGGGCGACAAGGGTTTTTTTTCTCTATTTTTTTCTTTTTCCTTCTTTATGAAGAGGCATATTTGAGTGTTGAAAATAGGCAAAGGACATTGGCTTCTTTAGTCTATAATTTGGTAACGATAACACTTGTAAAAATAATGGCATCACTTATTTTAAAAGTGTTGCATTAAACTTACATATGCAACACTTATTTCAAAGTATTGCAATTTGTTTCAAACATTTGTTCACTTGCAACATTTTTTAGAAGTGTTGCTTTCAAAGTGTTCCTAGAGCATCAATTTGTTGCAGTGGTAGAGGGTGAGTAAGGTGTCGATCCCACAAATAGGTACACTATCCAGATGGTGTGAAATGTTCAAATATCTTGAAATAAGGAGTTAAATGCGCTATTCAACAATCAATCAAGTAAATGTGTAATAGATAGAGAGCAAGTAAGGTATTCAAATGGAGAGAGAATGGTGTTCTTGGATTGTGTTGTGAGGAATTCTAGCTAGTGATATAATATCCTGTTGTTTAGTTATGATGATTGATCAATGTGGGGTAAAAGATTGTCCTCATGGAATGGTCCTAAGTCACCTTGGCAGGCAAACCTCGGTCGAAACTCATCAATTCTCCATTCTTTTTACAGAGATAATTTTGAATTATTAATTAAAGCTGCAACCCGTGACAACGGCCAACTACCTAACTAGTTTTATTCACGTTGATTAAGTGTTGAGACAACTCAGGGTCTTCCTCTTGGAAGAGAAAAGGCCCCTTTGATAACAATCAAAACTAAGAATCCAACTAGTCTTCACATGCAAATTCATAAGGATCATAAATACCCACGTGACCTTCGTCTACACATGTGTAAAGTGATAAGTTCATTTAAAGCATGCAAACTTAATCCATTTATATACGGTGGTCTATGCTTGAATCTGATAATTCATCATAAGATTCATATTTCAAGCACATGTTAGTTAACTTGACACTAATTAAAACTAGCCCTAGTTTAACCTAAACAAGAGTTATTAGAGTTTCATTAAGGGTTAGTTCGTCAAACTAGTCACACTAAGGATCAACTAACATAATTATGGTTTCCTAGGTTATTCTAAGGTTAACTAGGGTTAGTGAGGTTTACTAGTCAAACTATGTTAAACTAGGTCATCTAGTGTTAGTTTGACTAAACTATGGCAAATTAATGTCAACTAGTCCTATTTTTGCCTAACTATTGTTAACTAGGGAAACTAGCCAAAACTAAGGGCTCTACCTTATGTGGGATCTACTAAGGAGCCTATAGTTTCATGTTGGTCATGGATCATGCCCTATAGTCCATTTTGGGAAGGTTAAGAGGTGGTTTCAAGACTATGTATCTTGGTTGGAGGTAAATGACAAAACAAGCTAAACTAAAGCCAAAAACGAAAACAAGAACACTAATCTCTCTCTATTTGAATTCTTTAGTTACTCTCTGATATTTCACTTTTGATTGTTTGTTTGTTTCATTACGCACCTAACTCCCTTTCAAATCCTTTGAACATTTCACATTATTTAGCTAGTGTACCTCTTTATGGGTTCAACACATTTTTCACCCTTCTACAAAGTGGGATAAGACTATAAATTTACTTGTAGTCTTAAAACACACAATCATAGCACATATCCAACAAGTTGGTGCCATGCTCGAAATGAAATAGTGAGCCATCCTTAAATCTTATAAGCACCCCCGTTTGCGTCATTGTGTGTGTCTTTAAGACGAGTCGACAAGTTGGCGCCGTTGCCAGGGAGGAGATGGTAAGCTAATTGGTGTGAATTGTTTTCATTGAATTTCGAACATTTGTTAGTTTTGTAGATAGTTTTTCACACCAATGTTTATTACTATTGCTTTGTCTTTGTTTCTTGTTATTCTCTATACTTTGCTTCTTTGTGTTTTCTTGTTTTTGTGATTTTAATACGTGGTTCTAATGTATGCTTAGATCTCTTAGATCAAAAGGAGCACAAAAATTTACCTTGAACCAAGAGCTTGAGAAATTTCGAGGAAAAAAGAAAAGAGGTCCCACACATGGCTACTGAACAACCAAGGAAACTCTTTGGTGACTTTTCTAAACCCAGGGTCCAAAATTGGAACATTTTTTGCTCTATTGAAGCTGAGACATATATGATCCCACCTCTCTTGATTAACTTGATCAAAAAAAGGGGTCATATTCCATGGAATAGCTAATGAAGATCCGAATGCACATATAAGTTCATATCACAAAGTGTTTAATACTTGCAAAATTAATGTGATTCCTCATGATACCTTGAAAAGATCTTTATTCCACTTCTATCTACAATGTCTAGTTGAGCATTGGTATAATGCTACTGAGCTTCTAGCTGCGAGAACTTTGAGGAATTGATGAACAAATTGATGACCAAATTCTTCCCTCTAGAAAGAATGAACAAGTATAGAATAGAAATTCTTTGATTTCATCAATTCGAGGGAGAAGCATTTTCAAAGGCATGGAATCGATTCAAGGAGCTATTGTGAAGGTGTCCAAACTATAATTGTGAAGATGGTAGGGAACTCAATACATTTGCCTAGGGACTGATGCCACTCAATCTAAATCATGTGAATGTGTGTTCAGGAGGATCACTACTAAATAAATCAATAGGAGAAATAGAGGAATTGTTTGAAAGTATAGCTTAAACCGAAGTTGTTTGGCCTCTAGAGAGAAATCTTAGCGAGAGAAAGCCATAAGAAGCTTTGAGCATGACAAGGAATCCCCTATTAGTGTCCAATTTGTTTTAATTCAAAAAAATTTGGAGAAGCTGCAAGCAACTTTGGCAAAACAATCTTATTGGGAAGTATACTTGGTGAAAACTGCATTGAAAGGGAAATGGGGCTGCAAGGAATCTGCATTGAATCTGACTCAGATGCTATAAACCTAGGGCCAAAAACCTGGAAGGATTGGAATATCAAACCAGCCCATGAAGTAGTATTGAATATGGCCCACATCTCTAGAGTCACGTACTATGAGATATATTAATTGATCTAAAAGGATTGAATCCATCAACAGCTAATCTAAGTCTAACATTACGGCTATCACTAGCAAAAGATTTATAATGATTATCAAAAGACTTCCAAGCTTGAGAATCGATTGGGTGTCTCAACACACCATCATCGGCCCTTCCTTCTACGTTTCCATTTCATTAATGAAGCAATTTCATAGGACAATTTTTTTTTTGCAATATTGGCTTTAATGGAAAGTACCTCATTTGCTTTGAAGCAATTTGCTTATCCCCAAGCATGTATCGAGATGTTTGACATACTTAACACTCATTAAGTTTATTATCTTCACCACGAAATATCATACAATCGTTTGGGCAAGCATCCCAAGTTTGATAAGTAAAGCCTAGATCTTCAGTTAATTTTTTAGCATCATAAAAAGATGTAGGCAACTTTGCATGAGGGAAGGCTTTAATCAACAATTGAAGTAAAAGAGGGAATGAATTATTAGGCCAACTACCCAAAATTTTTAGTTGTAGGAGATGAACAATGAATGACAATTTTGTGAAATCTTTACAACCTTCATACAATTCACACTCTGCTTCTTGTAATAGTTTCAAATATCGATTGAACTATTAATCCATCATAACTGACAACTCATCTTCTAATCAAGAATCATGGCTAATAGTAGTATCAAAAACATTTTGGACCATCCTAACGATATTATCTTCTGATTCAATATCACTTATTCCTCCATTAGTTGAGCTTACTTGTTAAGAATTGTAAGTTTCCCCATGGTAAGCCCAAACTATGTATTTATTATGAAAGCCTCTAATAATAATATGCGACTTAGCTTCAAGCTTAGAGGCAAAATATCGATTCTTACAATCATAACATGGGCAATAAATTCTATTATCTTCTATCTTATCTTTGTAAGAAAACTCTAAAAATTTGTCAACGTTTCTCCTATATCTGGCTGAAATCTTGTTCTTTGAATGAATCCAAATTTTGTCCATGTCAATATTATTTATCTTGCAATAGTTTACTGATAACAACAATCATTTACAAAAGGAAGAATAATTTGTCAAATTTTATACATTTATAAAAATTATAAAATGTACAACATGGATAACACTTTCAAGTAGAATCTAGGGTTGATGGTCTGGAGACTCATTAGTGCACTCATCAATGAAGCATGAGAATTCCAGGCTGTTATGCTTACTGTTCCAGTCAAGGGCCAGGCGCTACCTCCCCAAGGAAATAGAGCCTCAAAAGTCTGCCCTGGTTAGGCAGGCCAATGGAAAATTGGCTAGCTTCCCCTGCATGCTACATGCTACTACCAATACAGGAAGAAGTTGGACTCAGCTGCCCCTTTTCTGAGATAGCCGACTTCAAAATGCAAAGTAAAGAGCAAGGCAAAAATAGTAAGAACCATTCAGGACACAAGCTAAAGAAAGCCTATTGCAAACTCATATGTCCTAATAAAATTGGACTTTTTGTCACTCCTTGTGATTATAGGAGTCTTTTGCTTAATAGAATTGATAGATCTCTTAATGTAAATGGAGGAAGTCCTCCAAGTTTAATTTCAATATAAAAGGCAATGTTGTAAATGGAGAAAGTCCTCCACATTTATTATTTTGTACAACTCTCTTGAACCTCTTCCCATTAGGTCGCCAGCATGTAAATGGGGTGAAGTTCAAAAGAGGGCTTTTTGTAAGGGTGATATTAGGGTATGTCCATCACCCAAACCCGCACTCAATATACTAGGGAGTGGCGACCCACCTCATAGAAGAGGTTAGCCAAATACAAAAAATACTTGGTTAAAACTACCGTGATACCCAGTAGTACAATTTTGCCCAAGAAATGTCTACAAAATATGAGTGAAGCTTTGACAAGATTCCTAGGGGTAACAATTTCATGGGACCCACTTATCCACGTGAGGAGGATAACAAAGAGAATAATTTCTTGGGAAGTGAGTATTGAACGTGTAAGCACGTAACAACGGAAAAGTACCTAAGAGAAAAGCTATGACTTTGGATCATTGAATACTTGGAACCAATTGGAGAATTGCCAAACCATATAGAGCTTCATTATGCTAAGAATACTCAACAAGAGGAAGACCAAGAGCTGGCATTCAAGAAGTTGGAAGTTCAAGTCGATCAGTTATCACAAATAATGCAACAATTGTCTCAAAAGACAAGGATCGAAAAAGGTCCAAATGACTCACATGGACAATATCAAGTTGTCTCTCTTCAGAGTGGCAGAGAGGTTCAAGAAAAAGCAATGATGGCACGTGTCCAACCTCTAGATAAGGAAGAAGATCTTACACATGAAACAAGGGACATCCTAGAGAAGTAAGCCAAAGATAGACCCTGCAAAGATCAGAATTCTGAGAAAGAAGAATAGAACAACAATCAAAGATAAAAAGGAGAACAAAGAAAGAAGAAAGCAAGTTCACTTAACGGTGAAAATTTTATCCCTTAACCCATTTTTCCCTCAAGAGTAAAACCAAAGGCAAAAAGAGGTATGCAATTTCAAAGGGTTGCATAAATGATAAATAAAGTGCATGTCAATCTACAATATGGATCCACTTACTCAAAGTTCCTCAAAGATTTGGTTTTTAATAGGGACCAGATATTGCAAAGTGAGGATTTTGTGATGGTTAGTGAACAGATTAAGGCTTGGATTAAGAAGGAACTACCTCCTGAGTCAAAAACCAGGAAGCTGCACTATCCCCTATAGAATTTGGTCGAGATATGTTTCTAGGGCTTTTTGTCACCTTGGAGCTAGAATTAATTTGATGTCATTCTCAATAGCAGAAAATGTAGGAATGAAAGAAAGGATCAGACCTGTAGGGATAACATTACAACTTGCTGATAGATCTATCATGAACCCCACAGGGATTATTGAGGATATGCTTGTGATGGTGGATAAGTTCACTCTATTTGTGGACTTCATTGTATTAGATTTAGAGTAAGATAGAGAAATTCCACTAATACTTGGGAGACCGTTCTTGGCAATAAGTGATGTTATCATAAGTGTTAGGAATAAAATAACTACTTTTCAAATTAATGGAGAGCATGTTACGTTTGATGTCAATTATTCCATGAAACATCCTAGAGGTAGTGTGTCGCGTTTTTTATTGATAACAGTTAAAATTTTTTAGAAAGAAACCATTCACGAGAATTGTTGTTAGATTCACCTAGTATAGAGAATGGCATGAGAAGTTGTAATGCAATCAACATTGAAGATTCTTGCATCAGGGAGGAGATAGAGGAAATGGTAAAATGTTGTGTGTATATTGAACATGATTATGAACTAACCTTGAACGAAAACGTACCCAATCCGGTGAGGTTCAATGAGAAATTATGCAGGGAAGGAAAACTTCAAACCTCCGTTCGGGTTTCATATTTTTTGGAATTGAAACCACTCCCACCACACCTCAAGTATGCTTTCTTGGGTGACTATGACACTTATGGTAATTTCTTCGACTTTAGAAAAACATCAAGAAGAGAAATTAATAGACATCTTGACGAAGTACAACGAAGTTATTGGATGGCCAGTTGCTAACATAAAAGGAAAAAGTCACATAATCTGAATATACATGATACAGCTAGAAGAGTGAGCAAAACTAGTAAGGGATAAGCAGAGAAGATAGAACTCAATAATCCAAAACGTGGTAAGGAAATAAGTGATTAAGTTGCTAGATTTTGGAATCATCTTTGCCATTTTAGATACTGAATAGGTTAGGCCTGTGCAGTGCATGCCCAAAAAATGGGGAGCAACTGTTGTAAAAGGAGATAATGACAAACTCTTGGTGGCAAGGATCATGAACGCTTGGCGGGTATGTGTGGATCATTGGAAGCTAAATAAGGCCACCCTGTAAGGACCACATTCCTCTTCCATTTTTGGATCAACTTTTAGATTGAAATGCTTGCAATTTGTTTTATTGATTCCTAGATGGGTATTCCGAATACTATCAAATTGTGATTGATGCAAAAAGCCAAGAGAAGACTACGTTCACCTGTAAATTTGGGACATTTGCATTTTAGAGGATGCCTTTTGGTTTATGTAATGCCTCGGCCACTGTCCAAAGATGTATGTCTGCAATTTTTCATGATGTGGTGGAAAATATCATCGAAGTCTTCATGGATGACTTCTCAATTTTTGGGATGTCTTTTGAGCTTTGCTTGGGAAATTTAGAAAAAGTTCTACAAAGCTACATTGAAACAAATGTTGTTCTCAGCTGGGAAAAATATCAGTTTTGGTACAATAAGGCAACAATGGTAAGATGAGAGATAATTTAAGATGAGACCATTTTCCTAGGACCAAGAATCTGTCAATGGATATGTATCCCTTATGATTGGTAAAACTAGATAATGCTTTCTCTCTAAGCCATTTATCATAAAAGAAATCCATGTTGTCATTGAAAGGAAACCAAACAATATCCAGTTGCACAAATTCCCTAATGGCGAACAAACGCCTCCAAGAAGCCGAATCTGTCCATGTATGTTCAACCATGGTAGGATGGGTATTAGAATAGTATTTGCCCTTCATAAAATGACTCCATAACAAGTGAACTTTGACAGAATCACCACGAAAATTTGGCTGCCCAAGCCAGCACAGAAACTTCCAAGGATCGCAACCCGAAACCACCCTCACCTTCTGGCCGACATACCAAATCCCAACAAAACAAATGGTACTTAGCCTTACCATCTTTAACGCCTTTAGAAAATTTTCCATTATCTTCTCTATATCCCCTAAAGAAAGACGATCACACAACACTAGGTATTTAAATTCCAAGTTTGAGATTTTGTTATCACATTTTCTCCACCAGAGGATAAAAGAAATTTTTACACTGTCGGCCCAGAATGATTGGATAACCAAGATTGGTAACTGGAATATCCTTACTATCAAAACTAGTAATTCTAGCAACTTTACAAGCCAAACAACCACCCTTCGAAGATACAAAAAAAAAACAAGATTTCTGGACATTAACCAATTGACCTGAGAGGACCTGATAATGAGCTAAAGTCTTTATCAACAACTTAAGAGACACCGTACTCCTCAAGAAAATATCAAAATATCATCAAGAAGTGAAATATCAGTATCTAAAGGTGGATACCATAGAACCCTATTGATGAAAACTTTGGATTCTTCAATAAGCCATTAAGGAGATAATAAAAAATGTTTAGCCCCTATAATGAACTAGGCCACTGGTAACAGATCCCATTGTCTCAGATCCCCTGAAGAATGAAAGAAAGCTATCTGTTGTCCATTGGAAATCATAGAAAACCAACAATTTTATATATAGTGCCAAACTCAATGAATCCCACATTTCCCTAAATCCATATTTACGAAGCATTTGACAAGAAAAATTCCACGAAACTTTGTGGTATGCTTTTTCCATATCAATCTTAATAGCAACATTTCCCCCATGAACTTTGGAGCGAATTGATTGATTCACCTCTTGGGCCAAAAACACATTTAATAATTGCTCTATCAAGAACAAAAGAACTTTAGTTCTCCGTGATTAATTTGGGAAAACAACCCTTAACATATTTGCAAGAATCTTAGAGATGATTTTATTCAGCACCATACATAAGCTTATCATACGGAAGTCCCCAAAAGTTTGTGGAAACTCCCTCTTTGGAAGAAGAATCAGTAACTTCGATGTAATTCCCTGATATAGAGAACTATCACAATAGAATTCCACCACCACTCCATAGATATCTTCTAAAATAATATTCCATGCAAATTTGAGAGCCTTCACCATCAATACTCATGATAGCCTCCTGCACTTCCTCAATATTGAAAAACCTTTCCAAAAGCTTATTATCCTCCTCATTGAGAATCCAAGGAATGTCATAAAGAAAAGGAACACTTTAACGACCTTCCAACGAAAGGAGTTTCTTTTAATAACACATCGCCTATTGCTTTAATTTATTACCATTCTCAATCCAAGAATCATCTTCAATCTGTAGACCATTAACAGACAACTGGAATTACCTCTGCACAATATGGGAATGGAAAAATTTAGTATTTCGACTCCCTAAAAAAAACCACTTGGCATGGGCTTTATTCTCCCAGAAAGCCTCCTCCTTAAGTAGAGCTAGTTTAAGTTTAGCTTACGGTAATTTAACTTCCTCCCGAAACCTCAGCAACTCCTCCACAATGAGGTCCTCTTCTAACTCCACCATGAGGTCCTTAGCAGCCATCAAATTATTCAATTCTTCGCCTTTATAGGCTTCATAAAGATAAAAACCTTTTCTCTATAAACCAGCAATGCAATTAAAATCAGCCCATGACAACCATGGAATGTCTTGCGTATCTAGCTCCTAGTGCCCTAGCCAGAGTTTTTCGCTTTCCCGACGAATACAACAGGCAAGAACATATGAAATAATCATACTAATTCAAGAACTAATAATCAAAACCTTTCAATCATAAGACCTGAGCATTCTAATGAAGAATTTCACACTGAAATTAAGAGCTGAAAAATACCCATAACCGGTCATCATTATTTGCACACGTATTTTGTTGACCAATCTTCTTTCCAATCCTTATTTGTTGATCAAGTTCAAGTTTAGGTCCACATAAATATTAAAATGTTAAACCATGGTTTTTAACAAATTTCTGAAGGCATTTAACATACAACGTATTCCCAATTTCCATAACATTACAAAAAAAACCAAACATTAGGACTTACTTTATCGGGACTTGAGGGATTATGATTTTCAAGAACCCAAAATTGTTTTTGATTTAATAAGCTGAGACATTTTATGGTTTTTGATGCATTAGTAACAACTGGATCCAGGTTCATCTTTTGAACCAACTCATCTATCATCCGACAATGCTCTTCGTCATTCAAAGCTTCATCCGCATCAAAAACTTTATTTGCAATTTTCTCTAGCTACACATCCACCAGTTGGTGTGTTATACCATCAGCAATTTTGTTAAAGAACTTGAAATAAATCTTTGAGGCCTGATGACTTGCAATTTCACAAAGATTTTCAAAATTATTTGCAAACTGCATGGGCTTGTCTATTGGACTAATTTTAGAATCCTCACTAACAACCTGTCTTTAATTAAGTGTCAAGGTGCCATCCTTTCAAGGATGACAAACCTCCCCAATATTTGGAATAGGCATAATACGAAGATCACCCCCTCTCTTAATTCCACTTGCTTCTCAACAAAGTTAAATAGAATCCATCTTTTTAAGGGTCACTTCTTGCAGATTTTGCTCCTGGTTTATTTCTTTTGGATACAACTCAGGAACGATGTCATTCTATGCACCTTGTTTTTCAATCCATAAAATTGTGGTGGAACCTCTTTCCTTAAAACAGACTTCCAACGACAATTTTCCTCAGCATGACCTACTTTGATGAAACAGGAGTAGAAATTGGGTGAGTTATCATAATAGATTTCCTGCCAAAAGTCAGTCTTACCACGACCTATCCACATCCTATATGAGTGCTTCTCTTGAAGGTTAATATTAACACATAGTCGTGCAATGTTATGGTGAGCTAGGGTTACAGTAGAAGCATCAAGCTTAAGCAGATTACCCACTGCTCTTACAATGGAGAATAGGGATGATTTTTCAAACCATTATGTCGGGAGATCTGATCCACACCCGAACAATGGAGGATTCTTTAATAAGGGGCAAGTTCTTCAAGAACTTGAAAACCCTCATGGAAAAACCATGAAAATTCCGAAGTTTTTTCAGCCAAAATCTTGGATTGTCCTCCTTGAGTTCGAATTGGAGAAAGATATGCCTAGTGTCCAAATGGACTGACTCCTTAAAGCCAATAGCAATTAGGTCCTTTCGAAATTCTTCCATGGATGAACTCCCTCGACAAAATTTTCTAACTAAAGCGAGATTAAATAGAGAAGCCAGGATGCTATCTTCTTTGTCAGTGAAAACTATCGTCAGTTCACGTTTTTATGTCAAATGGATTTTGGGGCCAATCTTCGATTCTTTTGTTTGCATTAAAATTTCAAAAAAATATCTCTTCGATGGAGATGAATTCCCCCTAGTCACAGACTGAAAGGTGGTGGCCATGGTTGCAAGAAAACCAACTTTCTATTTTTAGCAAGTGCTTTTTTATTTTTTGAGAGAGCTTATCTTAGCCTTGTATTAGGCGATTCTTAGTTTACCTTTTTTTTTCAGGAAAAGTTGATAAGTTGAGTTTGTGCCGACTTATTTGCTTTGTTTACTTGAACCTTTGTGTACAAATCTAGTTAAAAGAGTGCTCTGTGAATGACTTGTATGCAATTATGTTCATGATCGCACGATAGTGGAAAATGGTTAAGTGTTGTGAAAATATGATAGAATATAGGATGATTGAGATGTTAATTGGAAATATTCACACACTAGACCATTTGCGCCTCACAAGTCTCAAGCACTGCCTAAGTCCCAAGGCACATAAGCACGCACACACTCAACATAACAAAGCACACACAAAGCACACAACATACACAACACACGCAAAACACACACACGCATGTGCGGGCGCTCACACCCCACACACCCCACATCATGCGGGCGCCTAGGCTCCCGCATGCACACACACACGTGCACAGGCGCCCGCACAACATACACACACGTACGCTGCACAGCATACACACACATGCCCGTACACGCACACAACATAGGCGCCCGCCCACACACGCAAGCACATCCGCACTTCCGCACACACTTTCATGCACACTCTCATGCATTCACTCGCACACTACCGCATATCTTCATGCATTTTAGCATGCATTACACTCAACCACGATTCAACTCACATATCAATTCTATTAAGGCACAGTCACAACCTTTTGGCAGCACATCACATGTTTGATGACTTGTAGTCTTAACGCTTAAGCTAACATTTATCAGATGACTCTACTCACGTGCTTAAATGACACTTGCAGACACGTGGCATTCTCACCGCAAAGGTAGGTAGCTTCCAAGAACCTGAGAGAGACATATCAGCAAAGAGAAAAGTATAAAAGAAAGAGAGAGATGAGAAACAAAAGAGAGGCGAAATCGGGAGAGAAAAAGGGGAGCAACATTTTAGGGCTAAACAGGAGAAAAGAAATTATAGAGAAAGAGGAGAATTCCAGAACCGACCAATTTACTCTAATCTCTGTAATAGCAAAATCTGAGCCGATCATTATGATCGGCTAAACATAGAGTGTTTCCTTGAGGGGTTATATGTATGGATCTAATCTTATTTGAGACATCTGAGTAGAAATTTATCTGTGTTATTGATGTTCATATTTCTTTACATGTTTAGATTCAATGTTCTGCACTATGAATTCAAACCCACATTATGTTTGCGGTGCCCACTGAGACTTGTGTGGATCTACCGTAGGCAATTGATCATAACATGAATTGATTCGTGAATATGTGTACATGAGTCTTAAGTACTGTAAACTTTGTGATTTTGACTGTGCGGTGCCCACTGACAGTTAACATCCAATCTTAGGAAAGGGTCAAGATTGTTCTTGTATTATGAATCGAAATTTTAACTGGGTAACTGCCCTGCCAAGGGAGGTAGTCATGGATTGAATTAGATTTGTCCTAGGAGAATAGGGATCTGGGATTTACATTAGTGCCAAGAACTTGCCCTGGCAAGGGAAGTTCAAGGAGATTTGTGAACTAGAATTGTGAGAACTGCCAAGTTGATCAATTGTAGCTCACTAGCAGGATAATCCCCTCACATACATCCATACAAGTCTGGGATAATAAGATAAAGATCTATACAAATTGTCTCACCCTCAAGGCAGCACCATCCTCTCCATTGTTTTTTCCGTAGTTGCATTTTGTTTGTGTTACTTCATAGTTGTTTATTTCAGTTATTCGTTTTGTTATTCATCCTATCATTAAATCAACAATTGGTCATAGTCCTCTCCCTGTGGATACGATCCAACTCTCCACTTCTGCATTATTTGAGTGAATTTGGGTAAAATTGGAAAGTAGCGACAGCTTTCACCAAAAGTTACCCTCTCAGCGGGTTTGGAGTTGCTAGCCCCAAATTTTATTATATATAAAAGTGAATTACAAAAGTGGAGCAATGAAAATATATCCGAAACTAATGTAATGAAAAACAAACTAATTAATCAATTTAAAGTGCAATTGATATAACCCCGATCTATCAAGATTAATCAATCCCCGAATATTTTGAGGAAGCACCATGAAATCAAGACATTCAATATATTGCTGAGTTGAATAACCAACATTTACCAATGCATTAGCTGAAGCATTCCATTCTCGAAGAACATGTAAAACATTAACGAAACAATGCCTTAACTTCCAAATAGCTTCCACACTTTATCGAATTCTCCAAGGCGGGGACACCTTTTTAAAAATAATTTATTGCAATATAAGAGAATCTACCTCAATCAGAACAGGCAACCAGTGCTGAGAAATACAAAACCTCAAACCTTCTAACAGTGCGAAAGCTTTTGCCTCCATATTAGTAACATTAATAAATTCCAATGATGATGCCCCTAAAAACTTACCCGAATCATTCCTAATAATCGCACCACCTCCTCCATCCCCTGTATTTCCTTTAGAGCAACCATCCGAATTAAGTTTACACATTCCAAAATTCAGTTTATGCTAATGGACCACCTAGATATGAAAGCCAGAAGACCGATCCCTCAATATATGCAAACAGTCCAGAAAAAAACCTTCCAAAATCAAAGATGTAAATTGATTTTACAACACTCCCAAACATCATGCCAAATATTATAATGAAGCCATTGAATAGACCAAAATTTATCCTCAAAGAACATCAGATTTCTATTCTTCCAAATATGGCAAAGAATGAAACTAGGCAAAACAGACATAACAAATTTTCCAATCTTGTTAACGTTCACCTCCCAAAATAAGGAACACCATTCATTAATTTTCTGGCTTATTCCGCGACTGCCTCCAAACCAAACAAATGATTCCCACACCTGAACTACAAAACCACAACTCATAAAAATATGATCCATAGTCTCCATATCTGACAAACAGTTCAGGAAAATAGATGGACCATGAATATTTAAACGACATAGCCATTCAAAAAAAAGGAATCTTCCGAAACCACAATTTCACCAAAAAATAGAAAACCTTTAAAGGCATACCAACATTCCATAAATTACCAATATCTGCATAAACCCACCCCTTTTTCCTTAACCATTCATAGGCCGAGGCTAAAAAAAAGCACTAGAGAGATGTAAGCCTCCTAAAACAGCCCCTAGAATGGCCAATTAGACAAACCAAGATTTTCTCAACAATATCATCATAAAAACTACGAGAAAGTTTTCCACGCAACCAGGCACCTTGAACAAGAAAATTATCAATAAGAAAATATCCCGCACCCTTAGTAAACTAAGATAAATTAGTTTCCCATAGCCATCTATAATGAAAAATATCTTTCTTGACCAATTGAGGATACCAACCAATACAACCTTTAAAACAAGACACTTAGTCTTGGAAACGCCTCTTAACCTTTCTAACATAGAATATAAGGCATGGTCTATAACTAACAAGAACCCATGTGAACCATTGGCTCCCTAGTAGGCTCCACCAAGGATAGAACCCTTAGTTTTGGTTAGTCTCATTAGTTAATACTAGTTTTACATAGTTTTAATAGTTTGGCCAAAATAGGACTAGTTGACCTTAATTAGCCATAGTTTAGTCAAATTAACAATAGTTGACCTACTTTGACTAGTTAACTCTAGTTTATTTTAGAGAACCCTAGTTAGGATAGTTGATCCCAAGTTTGACAAGTTTGACATATTTTGACTAGTTAGCTAGTTTGACTTAATTTGACCACTCACACATAATAAAACCTTAGTTAGTCTTATTTAGGTTAAACGAGGGCTAGTTTGATCTAATATTACTTAGTTTATACTAGAGTGATTAGAATTACCTATGTACCATTAGTTTGGCCTAAGTGTATCCACTTAACTACTAAATAAGGTTTAACTTGGTTTGGTTATGGTTAATTTGTTCATTTTTCAAACTAGAACTCCTATGAACCTATGTAGTCTTGCCATATGAGCCAATTTTCATTCTAATATTTACTTGATTATTTTTTATCTTAACCTTGATTCTCTTATGAGGGCACACATGATACTTAAGCCAAAATCCATCACAATGAAGAGCTCATACCAAGGTGCATAAGTAAGGGATGACATCCAAAGATATTAAAAATAAGCACTGACCTTAAAGAGGAATGAAACCTCATCAATGACATCTAAGGGAAGGGACTAAAATAAAGAATTGCTCCCTAATAAGGATCACCTTGTAAATGAATTGTACTATCATAGGTACCTATTTTGTAAATTGCAGAAGTATAGTTTCTTTCTCTCCAAGTTTAATGTTAAATATAAATAGAAGCTCATGAGAACAATTTAAGAGTATCAACTTTTTAGGTTGTTGAGTTCAAGAAAACTTTCTGCCATCAAAAAGGCGTTAAGCCTTAGAACAAAAAGCAACCTAGATCTGGGTTTTTTATGTAAAACCTATGCTCAAGGATCATTTAATCAAGAAAAGCTTGGACTTTTCATTTGACTATTGAAATCTAACAGTGTTTCCATATCTCTTGATGGGTAATCTCTTAAGTTTCTTTACTTTTGCGTTATCTTGTGTTAGCCATAGAAGGTTAGATGACTATGGTGTTCCTGTATAAAGTGTTGTGTGTTATGAAATCTAAGTTAAATAGTAGTCTTGTGTTGAGAAAAATGATGATTGATCCATTTATGTGTTCTTTAATAAGATGGAATTGTCAATACCAGGTTCATTGATTCTTAATATATGACTTTGAGAGTTTGAATTCAAGGAATTCATGTCTGTTATGTGTTTAATTCATTGCCAAATTAGCTAACATGTAATTGAAATAAGAGTTTTATAATGGATTACTCACTTGAACCATTGACTACCATTAATAGAAATAAGTTTGATTGCTTTAAATGAACTTATCACTTTACATATATGTAGACGAAGGTCAACTTGGTATTTGTAAAGCTTAGGAATTTGCATTTAAAGACTATATGGATACTTGTTTTAGTTGTGATCAACGAGGTCTTGTCTCTACCAAGAGAAGGACCCTGAGTTCTCTCAACACTTAGACAATGTAAATAAAACTAGCTAAGTAGTTGGCCATTGTCACGGGTTGTGCCTTTAATTAATAATTTGAACTTGTCTCTATCAAGGGAAAGGGAGAATTGACGAGTTTCAACCTAGGTGTGCCTGCCAAGGTGATTTAGAAAAGTTCCATGAGGGCAATCTTTTACTCCATGAGAATCAACCATTATAGCTAAAAAAAGGTTACCAGATCACTACATGGAATGTCCTATAACACAATCCAAGAACACCATGATCTCCCTATTTGAATTTTATAGTTATTCTTCAATATTGTGCTTTTGCTTGTTTGTTTGTTGAACTATGCACTTAACTCTCCCCTTCAAGTCATTTGAACATTTTGCATCATTTAGCTTGTGTACCTCCCTGTGCATTCGACACCTTACAAACCTTCATCAATGTGGGGTAAGACTATAAATTAACTTTTAGTATCAAAACACACCAATTGAAGCACACATCTGACAAGTTGGTGCCATTGTGGGGATAAAATAGCGAGACATCCTTAAATCTTATAAGCACTTCATTTTGCATCATTGTGTGTGTGTGTGTCTTTGAGTCGAGTCGACAATGTGCACCTCAGGGTTGGCCTGATGTTTCCTCAAGTTATGCAAATAGCTCTGCTACTTCTAATCATTTGCGTCATCAGTGCTCTAGTTGCACCATGGAGCTTCTACTAGCTATTCTACAGAGTGGCTTGAGCTTTGATTGCGCCAACAACCTCTTATACTTGGCTTTTCTTTTGAACATGTTATGCTATGAGCATAACATTATCCTTCATTGCGCCATGTAGCTTTTCCACTGCGTAACCACTTTTTATGTCATGCCAAATCCACTCTTTTAACTTCTTTTAATCTCATTTTCCATGCCTTTTCACTTTTTATGACTTTGTCTCCTCGAAAATTACCAAACCTTCCTTTAACAAAAAATTTGACTCAAAATAACAAAATTTACTAAAAGACATGTATAAAGACCAAGTAAATAAGGAAGTAAAATAGGTCATTTTAGCCCAAATTAATCCCCCACACTTAAAGTTTTACTTTTCCTCAAATAGAGAAGAAAAAAGAAGACTTGGTTTTTTAACTCACGCATATAGAAACATTACAATTCACAAAAGGGTTGGGTCTTGGCTAATTGTCATTTTCATCATGTTCATTGCCTTTGTGCATTCCGCCAGAGACTTAAGATTTCTTATGATAATGACCCTTAACCTCAGCCCTCACGATCACAGAACTTGTGTGTATGTGTGTGTGTGTGTGCTATAGGTAGATCAACATAGTCTTGGCCTTTAATACCATTCAAACAAAGAGTAAGGCAGCACATATGTTTTAATAAAACTAGCTCTTCCGTTTAGCTAATTTTCTTTGTTTACTTTGACATCCATTCAATATGTGCATTGATACTAATGATCAATGACCCATATTTCTACATAATTTGAGCATTCAACGTGCCTTGGGTTTTTGACATCTTTTTTCTCTCACCTCATTATATAAATTCCCTTGCAGGTGTTTGGCTTTGTAAGCAATCCCACATAGAATAAGTGATTTGTACACAATAAATCATTTGCAAATATTTAATGGCTTTGTTTTTTGATAAACATACCAGCCACGCTCGTCACACAGATTGATACGTTGATGCAGAATAGTCCGTCCAAGATCATTTCAAAGATCAATTTTGGCAAAAGTAGAACCAACCTATCTCGATAGCTTGTTAATACGCTCAGTTAATCGTAGGTTCCTCACTAACAACTAACAACTAAAGTTTTTTTTTACTAACAACTAAAGTTGATGTAAAAGAAAGTCGCCTCTTTAGGAAATTCCTCTACGAACAAGAATTAAATCAATTCTCATCAGATCGTTAACCCTTAATCAGAAACAACTCCATAATATTCAATTTTCAATACTCAATACGTCCGTCTGTTATAACTGAAAGAGAAGCCTATATATAGGTTTTCGCAACTACCTTAAATAATTAATTAAAACAATTAAGCAAATTAATTTAAACATTTAAAAAAGTCTATACCTTTTTGCACGTCACGATGGGGATAGCCTAATGTTGCGATATCGGGTATCAAAACCCTCAAATAAAAAAAACTAAATGTTTTAGGACGTCGCGACATGCAAAACTTGACGTCGCTATGTGGGTGGACGTCGCGATATCGGGATGTCTCCACGTCATAACGTGTCTTGCTATTTTGCTGCCTACATCTTTTCTCACTCATTTCTTCCTTTTGGGCATCAAAATGTGAACCATTATTCTTATTGACCCCTTAGCTCGATCCTGCAACCCTAGATCCTTTGTTTTGGACTCCAGCTTGCCGTCATTTTCTTACCCTCGATTATATGAGTTCCTTGAATTGTAACATTCTTTCAATTATTTTAAGGTAGTGTCACATAGGATGGGGTATATTTGCACAGTTAAGTAAAATTAAACCTAGCCATGGGTCAAATCATTTCCTTTAATGCACGTGTTCACATATCCATCTACAAAATCATTAGATCAAAGGTAAGCTTTATTGGTTTTACAAAGGCTACTCACCCCACTTTCGTTTTTCTTCATAGCTCTGAATCTATTCTATGTGAACCCGATATTAAGTGATCCTTAAGAAGTATGTGTCAATATCCTTTTATGAGGGTAATTCATCACAAGGTCCTATTACTCACTAATTGTTCATCATTGGTTTGTGCATGTGTAACTCACAAGATTTCATCAACAACTAACCAAACACCCCCTTTCACCAACTCTGTTTTGTTCTAATCTTCACTTATTCACATCAATAACATACTTGCACAAAATTTAGGTTATGAAAAGAATTTACTTCACACCAAACTAAATTCAAATTAAAATAACAAAATGCATTGGCAAGTGACAAAATTCAACATTACCAATAACCATTCAAATAGTAAGACCATAAAATTCCATATTAACAAAAGAACTTAAATTTATCCATAAACAAACAAACAAACACATTTAATCTAACATAAGCTAAAAGCAACACCACCATCAATTCGATAAAACATTAATTAAAACACTAAGACACAAAAAGCACAGAAAAATCCCCATAAATATCTTAATCCAAAAACCTGAAACTCAAAACAACACCACCATAAACCACAGTATAACAAAATCACACAATAAAAAAATAAGAAACCCTCCCACACTTGGTGCGATAGTTGGACTTCTGCACAACTTTAAAAATTAGAGTCCCTATCTTATTTTGTGTATGTTCACCATGTTCATGATTATCGATTATTGTTGGTGGGCTGTTCTTCTACTTCACTCTTGACCATTCTCTACTCAACCTCTTCAATCGAATGCACTTATATTTTGTTTTTTGGTTCATAGGGACTATAAAAGCATTTGAACCAGTCGGAAATACTTCCATGAGTAATATTGGAGTTCCTTCATTTTTGTTCCCCTCAATTATTATGAAATTCAGCAAAAACACAAAGTGGTCCACCTTTATAAACATCAATTCTATGATCCCCAAGGGGCACATGATTTTGTGTTTGTTAATATACAACAGACATTTGTTCCATTTCATTTTATGCACCAGTCTTAGCTCAAAATCCAACTCAAAAGGCATCAAATTAACCTCAAGATTTATGTCGCGAATTACTGCTGGAAAGTGCATATTTTTTATGTCACAAGAAATGGTAAAACTTGCTTTATTCTTCCACTCTTTCACAGTCCAATCTTGCAAAAATCATGATTCTTTCTTTGTCAGGTTTATTGCTTCCTCTTGTGGGATTCTCCTATAGTTTCTGAGAAGCTTATCTTGATGGCCATGTATTTGGGGATTTTGTTTTGGAATTCTCCTAATGGGATGTTCTCTCCTTTCACCACAATTTCTAGGAATTGAGAAAGGATTGGGTCATATTGCCCCTTAAATCCCCATTGAATAGGGTGGTATGCATACCCTTGGCTTGACCCTTCTCCTAGGATAACTATCTTCAACAATTCTACCTCATCCTCTTCTGGCAATTCTTCAAGATAGATAACTCCTCCTACTATTCTACCACTATGTAGGGTCATCATCATTTTGCTTTTTTTTTCAACCAATTCTGAAGTCCTGGTTGAATGATGGGTAGTTGTGGTTGTGACATGTTTGCTTTTGATGGTATCTCTTTATAACCTCAAATTCAACATAACCCAATAGAAATGATGGCTTAGAATAAGAAAAAGGAAATAACAATTATATGACATTGAATGCATTCATTGCACTATAATACACTCCTAATCAACAAGAAATGAAAAGCATATCCCTCGTGTATGTGCCTAGCTACAAAGTTATCAACTCAAGATCTTTACACTTTCTCATTAAGTGCCTCTTCAAGTGTTAAGCACAATAGAACTAAATTCAAACAACAACTTAGCACGTACACAGTGACTTAAATAAATTTACACATGCTATCTCCACAGTCCCACTCACAATATCACATCACAAGTGCTTTTTAAAATCAAACTCAATTACATGATCTAGCATTACCATAATTTTACTAATATTAAAAAATAATTTTAACATTTCAAACCCATGTATGCAAGCCTTTCACAACACACAGTAAACACAATTAAACTCCTAGCATACCAATTTTCCCAAAAATAATTCAGCAAATCAAGTTCATGTTTTTCACTCAGTGTTTCACTTTAGAACCCATAGCATCACAAAAACATTTCTATGATATCCATAAGCAAAACAACTCAACATAAACACAAAAAGAAGCTAAGTAAGCTCAGGCATCAAGAACAGTTCATCCTGTTAGAGAAATTGTCCTTAGAAAACCAAAAATCGATTCCATGAAGTTCTATGAATCTAAATTTCAATTGATAGATGTATCATGTTCTTCAAGAAAAAAGGCTTAACCCAAGCGTCGCTTGAAGCATTGCAACTCAAAAGAGATGAATTGAAAGTTTTACCTTTTACCTGAATTAGGGTCAGGGTTGATTGCTCTGATTTTTGTCTATCCTTGATGAATTCAATTGGTGGTTATGTTCTTGTGATGATTTAGATGAGATTTATACAGTTATGCCTTGAAAACGTTTGTAAGAAAGTGAAGATTGAGTTAAGTGGGTAGTAGTGTGTGAGAGAAAATTGTATTGCGCTATCGAGTGATGATAAAGAAATGAAAGATTTACAGAAAATATTTCTAAGTGTTGTATTTATAGATTCAGATTTGGCATAATGTGAGCTCAATTTCCACTATGGAATAATTACACGGCTCAACTATTTGTTTAGTTATGCCAATGTTCAAATTTCCATTTCGTTAGCCGAGTGTTGCCTAAGTTAGTCAAGGTCTCATCAGCGTACCAGTGTTGCTTGCACAGTTTTTGAAAAAATTTTGAAGTTCAAGAAGTTTGTCTTTTATACCTTCATGTCACCATCCGCTTCATTACGCCAAACTCCACCTTGTACAGAAAGACTAATTTGAAAAGAGGTGGAATAGTGAAAATTTTGAGTTTTTTTAAATAAGTATTGGGGTAATGACAACATTTGTTGCAGGTAGAGATTGGGAATACTTACTCCCCAAATTTTAAATAAATTTCTTGGAATTGGCAGTCACTCCATTACGCTGTGCAATTTCAACACTTAGAACATTTTTGAAATCTATTCTCTTTAAGATTTGCATTGGCATAACAATTGGTTTTGTTATGCCAATATCCTTTTTAGTGCTTGTGGTTGTATTTTTACATGAATGGCTAAATGACAAGCTCATTGCACTTTGAAAATATCAATACCATCACACTTTGTCCTCAAAATGTTTTAGTGCAAGTCTCAAACTGTATGCATGTTCCTATATGTTGACACTTAGGCTATATTTTTCTTTCTTCGTCTACACAACGATTAGTTGTGCCAAATTTTTACTTAATGCCATGCTCTTGCTCCACATTTACTATAATCATTCACTGAGTCACATTGTAAAACTACATTTTTCAGGGTTGCAGTAGTTATACAAAATTGCATTGGCATGACTATCAGTTTGTTATGCCAATGTACACTGATGGTCTTGCTCATGTAAATCGCCATAAGTTTTTTCAGAAATAGCAATTTTTAAAGGTGTAACTTAGTGTAAAATTGACTTATTTTTATTGTGACAATAGCGTACACGCCTAGTTACGCTGTGAAATTTCAATTTTTCCTCTCTCCAAAATTGCACAAAAACATTTGGCGTGATTAGGGGTCTTGTCATACTGTGTTATACTTTTGCAAAACTTTTCAAAAAGAGTAATTTTTAAAATGAAAATTGGTATAAAAAGTTATCTCATTCTTAATGTGACATTGGTGTGATCTTGTGCCTGATCACGTTGCTTATTCAGTGTTAAATATTAATTTCATTCAAATATGGCGTGATTGATCACTTCATTGCACGGTAAATGAAATTAACTTCTTGGTTAATTCTAAGAATGTGCCAATAGATCTGCCATTTATGCTATTGTGCCAAATGTGATGAGAATGAGGCCGTGTCCGTGTCCATGGTGCCAAGACCAACTTCATGTGTTGATCCCTTAGACGATCTTGAAGAAGTTCATGGAAATTACATTGTTGAGGACTTATGCCATTACTTAGAGAAATATCTACAACTTTTATGTTTTACACTTTTCTAGATTCGAAACGTATCATGGTGACATTGGCACGTGAAGATGACACAGCTTGCTTGACTCGCCGGAAAACTTTCCTTATTCATTGTTAAGTAATTAGGGTTTATTTATCTTGTAATAAATTAAGTCAATTAAACATTAACTTGGGCTTAATATTTTCATTAAAAAGTAATTGATTACTTGGCCAAATTATCTTACATGATAAAGGCAAGTAATGGATACCTACTTTTTAGGAGCATTCCTACTTCTAGGAGGAAGGCTATATTTTAGGAATAAGACTGTTTCCTATTTCTTAGGGTTAAAAATGTTTTTAGATTGCTAGAAACAAAACCATGTTGGTTTTGAAAGCTAGTTAGTTAGTTAGTTAAGAAGTCAAGTTGTAATCGATTTCTTCTAGGGTTTGTTATCTTGAAGGCTGAATTTACTCCTTATTTAAGGAAGGCCTTAAACATTTTTTTAAGACAAGTTATATGAAATTTGAAGATTTTAGCTTTGCTAAATTACAAGCACTTTGTGTTTGAATTTTAAAGATCAATTAAGTTTAGTTGTTCTTTAAATTTTCCGCAAGCCTTTAGCTAAGACCTACGGGTGAGCCTTTTTGTTCTTGAGTTCAGGAACGGCCAAACCTTTTAGTTTAGTCTCTTGATTTACATAAGGCTAATTTAAATTGTTTGTATAAGCGTGGCGGTTTGGTTGGATTATTACCAAATCTTTCGTTTTCCTTTGACTACAATTCTGCCATTGTTTTTGTTCTTGTTTCGTGTGGTGTCTTTTTGTGTAATTTTGGTGTCAACAACTGTCAAAAGGTGTGAAGATTGAGTGGTCCAGGATTCCAAGCCTCTCCTATTCATATCAATTGGTATCAGAGCCCCGGTTTATTGCTCAAAATTCAGGTTACACTTTTTAGTTTTTGAGTCTTCTTTGTGTCTCGTTTTTTTTGTTATTTTGTCATCAATTGTGCTGCTGTTTGTGCGTCGTTCAGCAACTGCTTTTGAAGTCTTTCTTGTTGTTTAGTTCGTGTCATATTCAGCTTTTAGTTCATTATTCTTGTGCTCAAAAAGCGTATAAGAATACCTAGCTGAAATTGCTTCAAATTCGTTTACCAAATTGCTGGAAGTTTTTGTGTCTTTTGCATCTTTTCTTTTGCTGTTTTGTCCCATTAATTGTTGCATCTTGTTTTGCTTCAATTCTGCCTGTTTTTGTGTCTTCCTTTGTGTTAAAAACCGCATAGGAATTGCATGCAATAGGGCTGAAAATTCGTTTTAGTCACCTTGCAAAATTTCATCAAAACCCTTGTTGTTAGGGTTAGGGTTTTTGTTTCCAAATTCTTCACTTCTTGTTGCTATCCAACTTGATCATTGTTGCTTATTATTCCTGAAGTTTTTACTTCTATTTTGTGACAATATATGTGCTGAAACATTGAGCTTAAGACAACATAATCTTTAAAACTTTAGAGTTGTCTTAAAACCGTAATTAGGGTTTGTTCGAGAAAAAAAATCCGTGATATATATAAAATAGAGACCAAGTAAAATACAGCCCAAAGGCAATTGGTCTAAATATAAAAAAAATAGAAAATTTGGACAAGTAAGAAACAAAATTGATTTCAAGAACTAAGTGTTCTTCTTTGTTTCCTAAAAGCACACTCAATTTGAAATTGTCATATCTTATTCAACATAAATCGGAATAAGATGATTTAAGTCCCCATCTTCTTTTTTTTCTTTCTACTTTCTGATTTCTGTAGTTTCCTAAGCTATATCAAATTATACCCTTATGTGATCTTAAGAACGCTTTGCTGTTATTGCTTCAAAATTCTATTTGACTTTTCTTGTGTAAGTTTTGTTGATTGAACTTGGGTTGAGACGCGTTCGTTTAATCGACGAACTGAGAGGACTCTTATAGATTAGGTAATCCAATAATAAGAGTGTGATTAGGGTATAAATTAAAGAGAAAAACTAACAAAATTGAGTGGTGAGTACCTACTCTCCAAAGTGAGAAACCCGTGAGGTATATATTTATAAATATATTTTCTTGTGTTTTCACTAACATGTAGGTACAATGGAGGGTGACAAAACCATATCACAATCTGGACGAACGGTTGATAATGACATGCTTTATGATATGCTTCAAAAGATGCAAATCCAACTGGATGATTTATCTTCAAAATCTATGCATCAAAACACAAAGAATTCCACTTCAAGGCAAATTGATTTTGATGAAGTTGCATCCGATAATGAAGAGGAGGAATTCATTGGTTCTTCTAAAAGTGGTAAAACATCTGACTTGTCTATTGGTACTGTTAAGCTAATATTACCTACTTTTCATGGAAAGCTAGATCCCGAAGCTTATTTTGATTAGGTTCGAGACCTAGATCATTTCATTGAAGGCAATAGTTATCCCGAGGATAAAAGGTATTACCTAGCCTTCATGCATCTCAAGGATTATGCTAGTTTATGGTGGGATGATGTAATTATAACTAGACGCCATGATGGCGAGAGACCAATCAAGACATGGAACCAAATGAAAGTTCTCAAGAGAAAGAAATATGTGCCTTCATATTATCACCGTGAACTCAATCAAAAGTTGCACTCTTTCGTGGAACGAAGTTTAACCATTGAAGATTACTACCATGAGATGGAAGCACTTATGATTAAGGCCAATGTTAAAGAGGATCCTGACTCAACCATTGAAAGGTTCATTCGAGGTATGAATTCCGAATTGGCATATCATGTTTATCTTCAAAGTTTTGTTGATATTAATGAGCTAGTTCATAAAGCTACTAAGAATGGAAGACACATGAAAGGGAAAAGCCAAAATTTCACTCAACCAAATCCACCTTGGAGAAGGGACGTGAAGCCGAATTCTAATCCATTCACTCCGCCACCAAGGCCGAGACAAATCACGTCCACAGAGCCTCAAACCACACCATCATTAGCTCCAAAACCAGCCATCAAGGTTGCTAAAGCTTGTATTGATTTGAGAGATCAAGAAGCAAAAGAAAAGAGTGTGCAAGAGAAACAAAAGAATGTAACTAGCTTAGGGCGTGAACTTGTAACTAAACCTAGTAATAGCCGAGAGTTATTTAGTTCTAAATCTTGTTGTTTTGCTTCTATGAGTGAGATAAAGAGAGCAATACTAGATAGGCAATTATTGTATTGAATGATCCACAAAGATATAATTATTGTTGATAGTGATCACAATTTACATTGTTTGTTGCCTAGTAATTTTGTTTTGCAGATTTATGGAGTTCCTAGACATCTAATAGAGTTGCCAACAATGGAAAGAGTCCAATCTGCCGTGACTTGTTTCCCGCAAGGTAAGCGAGGTAAGTTAGGTAAGTTTTCAATTAATTTTGATCTTAAAACTGGTAATAATTTTGTTGTTATCAATTCGGTTGAGCTTCAAAGTTTTCAATCTGTTTTTAATCAATTTCAAAAGCTTCCCTATACTTTTCAACAATTGTTTCAAAATTTTGTAAGTTGTGTTTTCGAGTCTAAACTCACATGTTTTAATAAACAAAGTGACTAACATAATTCTTCAATGGTTACATCAATATACTTTGAATTGAATGAATCTATGTATAGCATGTTAGTATGTTATGTTGCTTATTTAATACATGAGTTACAATCTGAATATCATAATTTCGAACAAAATCAAAACCTTTTGTGTACTAATCAAAGTGTTAATTATATTGGTTAAACTTGTTGGATTGACGACTCTTTAAATTATTTGGTTCGTGAGCTTACACGTTCTGATGTCAATTCATTATACATTCAAATCCATCAAGGCCCAAGAGGTAATCTTGTAGTTCAATACTTGGTTGGTAAGTTATCTTGTTCTTTAATGAATTTTACAATACAAAAGGTAATTCATGATGTTTGTTTCTATTATTTTGATGATTTACATTATGATTTTTCTTTAAGTGTTGTTACTATAATGAATGATAGCTTTTTAAGATTAACCATATGTTCTCAATGTAAAGATAATTCAAGTTGGTTAATTGATGAGTTTAGGTTGGAAAAGTTAACCATTGAATTTGTTTGTTCATGAGAATTTATCATACCAAATTGGTTAAGTAAAACTCTTTGTTCTTTATTGTTTCAAATTGATTTACATTTTTGTCATAGTGCATTTAGAGATAGCTATTATGATACATTGTATGCATTATCCACACTTGTAAATTATTTTGACATTGATGCACCTATTTCTTATATCAGAGCATATATTCGTCCATGTACATTTATGTTAATTACTAATAAGTTTTTTCCTTGGGCTAATAGATTTATTTTGTTCTTTAGGGAAATAAAGTGTTCTTGCTCAAGAATTGTTACAATCCAATTTCTTTGGGTCATGATGAGTTCATCATATTGGTGTTTGATCCAGGAGTCCACTTTCAAGATTCGAGGACGAATCCTTTTCAAGGAGGGAGGGATTGATGAGAATGAGGCCGTGTTCGTGTCCAAGGTGCCAGGACTAACTTCATGTGTTGATCCCTTGGACGATCTTGAAGAAGTTCATGGAAATTACATTGTTGAGGACTTATGCCACAATTTCGTATTATTAGCATATCTCTCTCATATGATCTCCGATTATGCTGATTCAAGTGGCTGTAGAAACATAAGAAAATTATCTACAAACTTTATGTTTTACACTTTTCTAGATTCGAAACGTATCATGGTGACATTGCACGTGAAAATGACATAGCTTGCTAGACTCGCGGGAAAACTTTCCTTATTCATTGTTAAGTAATTAGGGTTTATTTATCTTGTAATAAATTAAGTCAATTAAACATTAATTTGGGCTTAATATTTTCATTAAAAAGTAATTGATTACTTGGCCCAATTATCTTACATGATAAAGGCAAGTAATGGATACCTACTTTTTAGGAGCATTCCTACTTTCTAGGAGGAAGGCTATATTTTATGAATAAGACCGGTTCCTATTTCTTAGGGTCAAAAACATTTTTAGCTTGCTAGAAACAAAACCATGTTGGTTTTGGAAACTAGTTCGTTAGTTAGTTAAGAAGTCAATTTGTAATTGATTTCTTCTAGGGTTTGTTATCTTGAAGGCCGAATTTACTCCTTATTTAAGGAAGGCCTTAAACGTTTTTTTAAGACAAGATATATGAAATTTGAAGATTTTAGCTTTGATAAATTGCATGCACTTTGTGTTTGAACTTTAAAGATCAATTAAGTTTAGTTGTAACTTTAAACTTTCCGCAAGCCTTTAGCTAAGACCTATAGGTGAGCCTTTTTGCTCATGAGTTCAAGAACGGCCAAACCGTTTAGTTTAGTCTCTTGATTTACATAAGGCTATGTTAAATTTTTTGTATAAGCATGGGGGTTTGGTTGGCTTATTAACAAATCTTTACGTTTTCCTTTGACTACAATTACACCATTACTTTTGTTCTTGTCTCGTGTGGTGTCTTTTCGTGTAATTTTGGTGTAAAAAACGGTCCAAAGGTGTGGAGATTGAGTGGTCCAAGATTCTAAGCCTCGCCCATTTGTATCAAAATGGTTGCTTTCCCTTTGAAAAATAACAGGAACAATGCCCTCCTAATGATATCCTATGGTTCTCCTGGTGAACAATGAATATTTATCATCCTCACAAACTGCCTTATATGCATTCAAGGGTCCTTATGGTTGAATATGCTAAACATGGTTCGGTGTTGAATCAAGTTATTGAGGTGGGAAGGGATTTTCACATTATCTACTCACATTTCATAACTATCATCCTCATTCTCACATGGATCTTCAAACATAGGATTCTCTTTCTCTTCATGTCCCGCCATTCTCAAAAGATTAATATGTTCAGCTCTTTGGGTCCTTCTCAAGGTGTTATCAAGCTTGTGAACTAGTTTGAATTCCAATTCTCCTTGTCGACGAGTTAAAAGCATACACTAGGAACCCGTAGCAAAGCACTTCAAATCACAAAAAAAAAATAGTAGTTCAAAAGTCCAAATTAAAGAAAATAAGTTCAAAGCACACAACTAAACACAAATAAATAATTCCCTAATCAGTCATGAACAACTACAAAAACTATCACTACTCAATCACACAATCATTTGACATCTATCACCGTCCCTGGCAATGGCGCCCATTTGATTTGCCCCAGTAGACATGTCATTGTTTATTTCCTTGGCAAATTAGTTCCTAACCCCCTAATGCATAGACAATGGAAGTAAGGTTTTAATCCCACAAGGATGGCATAGTGACTCTTAGATTATCTTATCAAGTAGCAAATAGTGAAGACAAATGATTAGCACTAACAAAAAATAGGGATCAAATGAATGAAGTGCAACGAAATGCAAGATTAAACGAACGTTTCATTAGCCTTCGATTAGGGTATCAACACCTCTTTAAGATTTCACATATTCATGTAGTAATATAGTTTCATTTCTATTTCATTATCATCATGGGTTTACTAACTCATAAGGTTGTTCTATTTTCAATTTCTTATCCTTTCATTTACTTAGCTCACAAGTGGTCTCAAATGAACTCAGGTCTACCTTTTTCCTCACTTAAGGCTTGATCCTTACATATATTATGGAGAGGTTTCTGTTGGATTAGATATCTCATGTTGTTCCCCTAAACTACATTTATCGCATGAATTTTACACCTTTCAAAGAGAGAAATCATAAAAAAAGTAGCTCAGATCTCTCTTAATGCTGTTCGTGAGTTATTCATGTAAACCAAATAATAACTTATTAAATAAATGAATTAATTAAAGCCCACATTAAGGTTCGGACCTAATTAATTAAAGACAAATAAATCCTATGAATTAAAAGGTAATGGCATGATCCATTGAAGGCAAAGCCCAAGCACGCCATCTTGGTCTTCAATAGGTCCATGAATTCGCGAAGGTAATCTGCCAGAATCACGTCACTCATTTTCGTAGGCATGTTTAACGATGATAAATCAGAATCTCGTAAACTGTAAAACATAAAAGTTGTAGATTTATGCCTTATCGTTACAGGGCCACTTGAATCACGAAATTTCGAGTTATATTGAGAGAGATACATCTAGAATACCAAAACGTGACAGAATCTTTCAGCATTTTAATGTATGACTTTGGCACCATGGACATGGACACAGCTCATTCTCATCAATCTCTCCCTCCTCGGAAAGGATTCATCCTCGAATCTTGAAATTGAGCTCCTGGATCAAACACCAATATGATGAACTCCACAAGAATCAAGTCGAGTTGGAATGAATCACATCTCGTCGAACAAAGCTTTATATTCTGCAAGATCAAAACAAATGTATAAGGCGAAGGAAAATTCAAGAATTTAGAACAAGACTTTAAATGATTTTCTCCCACCAAAATATTAAGCCGGGCAGAATATTTATGCAAAATTGAAACACATAAAGCATGATTATTCTTAACAAGTTGTGCATGAATCATAATGTTAAATTCAGTGAATGCAAAACAATTATGCAAATAATTATCATGTAGTTTATGCAAATCAGAAAACCTATTACTACATGTAACATAAAACAACTTTAAAAATAACACTTCATATAAAGACACATGTAGTGTTTTCAAAAATATGAGAGTAGCACTAGCACTAACATTAAAATCAACTTCATTAATATGCAAAATACGAAAAGGACATAAATATAAATTAACGTAATTACAAAGATTATCCAAAGATACATAAGAATATTTGTCGCAACTAAATATATATATATATATCTCGGATGCAATATAAATCACAATAACGTTTGAAACACTTTGCAAACATGTTAAAGTTATCAAATATGAAAATACAATTCCGAAAATTAAAAACATAATGTTTACTATCTAACAAATAGATGGTAACACAATACTTTACCTTTTGGAATTGAAAAGAAATTAGGAACTTAGATAAATTACCAAACAAGTGTTGAACAACTAGATTACCTCTTTGAAGTTGATAAATTTGATTATGGAATGGATTGAAAACAGAATGTGCAACTTCACAAATCAAATAATCAAAAGAAAGGTTATTCCAGCAAGTATAATCAATAGAATTAATACTTTGTTTAGTGTACACAAGGATTTGATTATGGTCAAAATTATTAACATAAAATTCAGAATGTAACTCATTTATTAAATAAGCAACATAACACACTATCATGCTATACATAAATTCATTCAATTCAAAATATATTGATGTAACTATTGAAGAATTATGTAAATCGATTTGCTTATCAAAACACAAGGTGTTAGACTCTAAAATACTCTTGACAAAATTTTTTGAACCATTTGTGTAAAAGTATAGGAAAGCTTTTGAAATTGACTAAAAACAGTTTGAAAACTTTGAAACTCAACTGAATTGATAATAACAATGTTCTTAACATTTTTAAGATCAAAATCAAGTGACAACTTACCTAACTTACCTTGCTTACCTTGTGGAAAACAAGTCATGATAGATTAGACTCATTCCAATTGATAATGAGTTATTTCGAACTCCATTAAACACTTATGAACTCCATGAATCTACAAAACAAAATTTCTAGGCAGCAAACAATGTAAATCGTGATCACTAGAATTCATAAGTACAAGATGTTGTTATTTAGCTTTCAATGAACTCTCATTATCACTTTTTCTGTTACTCTTGTTTTGCTCACAACCTATGCTAACTAAGTCACTCTTTTGACTTTCTTTTTTAGCTTTTTCTTTCAATTCTTTTTCTCTCTTTTGTTTTTCCAACTCACGCTTTTCTTTCTCTTTTTCTTCTCTCATATCATTACAAACTTTAGCAATCCTAGCTTGATCTTCAAAAATTTCACAAGGTGTTGAAGCTCGGAGATTAAACTTTTTACCATCCTTCATGAGTGAATAACAATTTTTGAAATCATTATAAGCACCCTTGCAATCAAGCTGCCACGATTTTCCCAATAAAATATGGGCTGTTTGCATAGAAAATATATCACATAAAACTTCAGCTTTTTATTTTCTTATTGAGAAGGCAACCTTGACTTGCATTGACACCCATACTTCACCACAATTATCACCCCATTACAGCAAGTAAGGATTTGGGTGTGGAGTAGTTTGTAAATTCAACCTTTCTACCATTAGCTCATTAGCAAAGTTAGATCTTTTCCCACTGTCAATCACTATAGCACACACTTTACTTTGGACATTGCACCTTGTATGAAACTCTTTTACACATGCTAAAGATGCGGTGTTGGACTCCTCAATTTTGTCATGAAAATGTATCATCTTTTGGAGTGTTTGCATTAATTAATCAATCTCCAACTTAAGAGTATTTGTACCTTCTTTCACCATTGATTAATAAACCTGCAATGTTAGTAAAGAAAAACGCAAGAAAAAAGTATAGATTCCTCACGGGTTTCTCACTTTAGGGTAGTAGGTACTCTCCACTCTATTTAAGTAGTGTTTTCTCTTGTATATCCTAGCTAATACTCTCAACTAATGAATTTTTTAGGACTATTGAGACTTACCAAGTTCAATGATTTATAGATCACGTCTCAGTCAAGAAGTTCCACAACAAAAACTTACACAAGTAAAAACCAAAGAGAATTCAAAGAAAAACATGTCACAAGAAGATTTAGATCACGTGTGGGTGTAAATTTATTTTACTTCAGAATGTGAGGAAAACAGATTCCGAGTTGTATTGAGCAATTTGAATCACTTGATCCCGAGTTGTATTGAGCAAGATATGGATATTTCAAGGTTCTGATATTTCAAAGAAACAAGTTAAAACATCACTTAATCCTTTTGAATTTTTTAATGGTCCAAAATATTTTTTTTGTATTGGGCCTTTTTTTTATATAAGTCGGCCTCTTTCTCTGTAAAACTCATTTTTGTAGATCTATGCCTTATCGTTACAGGGCCACTTGAATCACGAAATTCTGAGTTATATTGAGAGAGATACATCAATAATACCAAAACGTGACAGAATCTTTCAGCATTTTAATGTATGACTTTGGCACCATGGACATGGACACGACTCATTCTCATCAGTGCATTTATGTGGGTTACAACTTGCAGTACTAAAATGAAGAAAAAGACCAAACATGTTGATTAAATGAGACAAATGTGTGTTTAAGGTTAAAGGACAAGGAAAGAATTAAAAAAGTTATGAAATGGTGCTTGTGATGTTTGAATGATGCCTTAACATGCTTGTTTCGTGTTGGGCAGAATAGTTAGCATAACTTCATTTATGCGTATCTTTCTCAATACTAATCTAAATGAAGAGCTCGTGGATGTTCTGGAAAGAGCTTGCAGTGTGCTTCAATGCTTATGTTTTAACTTTCTTTGAATTCTGTGTGCAAGTTTAAGAAATGGGGGTATATTGGTGATTACTACTTCAGTTTTTCATTGTTGACTTCACTGCCATAGTTTGGTAGATTGTTCATATCTTGGGCTACAGACCTCCAATGTTGATAATTCTCAAACCAATGGAAAGCTAAGAGACAGATCTACAACCCTTATGTTTTTGGTTATTCCACATTCAGAACATATCAGGTCTATAATTCTGTTGTAAGATGACGGTTTATCATTTATGAAATTGAGCATATTGCCGCACACCAAGCCTCACATCGCCGTAGGTCGCCGCACAAGCCTGTTCCACATCGTCGCACATCGCTACACAAGCTCGCCCGCATCATCGCACCTGCACATGGGCACTTCACAGTATACTCAATGCACACACTCGCACATATGCACTCAAGTTGTCGTACACATTCACTCAAGTCGCCGCACACATGCACTCAAATCGCCGCACAGGGAAGCCACTCTAAGGCACCAACACTTAGGCATTCTAGTGAACACTTGCTGCACTTAGACACACACAAATGCTAGTGCCTCATAATCATCGTATGCACACTACATTCACTACTATAATGTACAAGCACTACATGATTCCAGCACCACACGAGCATAAGCATTGCACACATCTCTTGCACATATTCACCATTCACTCAAATTCACTTCACACATAGTGCACAAATACACAGCGACGCGTGCCCAGGATGCGTCGCCATAGAAATTTTTACATGGATGCGTTGCCATAGAAATATTTACACTGCTACACATCCCCAGGATGCATTTCCATGAAGAATTTTGCAAGGCGACGCGTCCCCAGGATGCGTCGCCATGTAAATGATGAATTGTGGTACCAAATTTTGGCTAAGTGTGGAATTCCTTTTTCTGTTTGTACAGGGTGTGAAGGCGTGGACACTTGAAGGCTCGAGGGCGTGGCAACCATGGTGATGGCGTGAAGGGCTTGTGCTTGAAAGCGTGAAGCTGAGAATTTAGGCTGACTTGCGGTTCGTGCATGTGATCAGTTTTTTTAGACCTTTTCGATATTGTAGTGGCATTTCTGTAATATTGTACTTATTTTACATTAGCGTGTAGCATAAGCTTTCGACCTCTATATATAGAGAAATTTGTCATTATTTTGAGGGATTGGGACTTCTAGAGTTTTACCAGATTTTTTATCTTGAGCAGGAATTTCTCTCTCTAGACTATTTCTCTCTCTAACATTTTATCTCCGATCTCGATTCTGATCGAAGATTTGGTCCAATCACTGTAAATATTTCCTCAATTAAGGAGGGAATTCACAATTCTCTTGTGAAATTGAAGCTTTTGAAGCAAATCAATTGGTAAATTTTTTCCCTTTAATGAAAATGACTTGCTTGATGTTACAAAATGACGATCGCGAATTGAGAATGGAGTACTCTGGCTAGAATCACGATGTTCTAGGGTTTGAACTTGATGAATATGTAATTAGACTGCGAGAAGCTCTGCAAATGACACAATCCATAAAGAATGAAATCATACTTAGAATTAATGCACGAATCTTGTAAAGTATCACAAATTTGCATGCTTAATTGACTGAATTGTGCTTCAATTGAGGTCGCCATGCTAAGTTGATGTACATTCACCGATATGTGTGAGAATGCATGAAACGAGAACTTAAAGTATGAATTTTGAGTCTTCTCACTTGTTTTACCTGTTCATGAACTGAGATGCGGACGCCATGCCTGTTGAAGTTCATTGAATCATTAGAATAGAGTGAAAAGAAAGTTTCTATGGCTAAGAAAGACAAATGAACCTAGGTCAGGCCTCGCCATGGGAAGACCTTAGGATTTGCATGCTAGAGTAGTTAGTCTTGGGAAGTTGAGATGCTGCGGGTAACAACCAGCACTCTTAGGCCTCGCCACGAGAAACAGTGATGTCAGGGATTGTAGAATGTGGTGCGGTCGCTATGCTGGCTATAGGCTAGGCTCCTAGGCAGCTTTATCTGCTCTGTTTTACATGTGTGTCAATTGCATTGCGGTTGAGTAGTCTAAAGTGCATTCATCCAGTATAAGAACCCTAGACATCTAAGTCAAACTTGTTATCTCATTCCTTTGCATTTATTGGATTTGTATTTGTTACCATTTGTTCTCCTGTCTTTGCTGTTGTTTTAATTCTATTCTTGTGATAAGTTCTGAGACAAAACTACTGAATTCTTGAATCACCCCCTTTTTTGAAGAAAGAAACCCTCCGTCCATGACTACGCTAGTGAATAGGGATAAATTTTGCAATGCCGTCAGCAAGTTTAATATTTTTCCAAACCTTAACACAAATCAATTTTTCATCCCTAAATATTGTAAATTTTGCAGGAAGTATGTGTTCTTTACTAGAGGCCAGTAGAGTAGGGTTCAATGCCTTCCTAACCCCCATTTTTTTCAGATTATAACGGGCATTGATATGATCTTTTGATTTTCCTACTATGCCAAAAATTGTAGAAATTACATTTTCAGAAAAATTTCTCTCTATATGCATGACATCAGTATTATGTGGTACTAAATTATCCATCCAATAAGGCAGCTCTAAAAATATACTTTTTTTCTTCCAATTGCTTTCATTCGGCAAATGAAACTCACTATTATGTCTTTTTTCATGTCTTCTTTTTCGTACTTTGTTAAAACTTCTCGCGCGCACATCTTTATACATTTCAAAACCCGAAAGCCTTCGAGGCTTACTTCCATATTCTCGTGTTCCATCAAACGATGCTTTAACCTTTTGAAATCTGTTATTATATGGCAATAAAGTTCTATGACCAGTATAACAAAAGTTTCTACAATGTTTCAACCACACTGATCACGTTTTGCTAGCACAACTGGGACAAGCATACTTCACTTTTGTACTTCACCTGAACAAATTAGCATAAGCTGGAAAGTCACTAATTATCCATAACAAAGTTGTATGAAGATTGAACATCTGCTTATTTGAAGTATCATAAGTAGATATACCTTCATTCTATAGTTCTACTAATTCTTCAATGAGTGGTTATAAGTACACATCTATTCTGTTTCTAGGTGCTTTAGGCGCATCAACAAGCACTCATAATATGAGATTTGATTGTTTCATGCACAACCATGGGGGGTAAATTATATGGAATCAGCACAACAGGTCACGTACTATGAGATATATTCATTGATCTAAAAGGATTGAATCCATCAGCAGCTAATCTAAGTCTAACATTACGACTATCACTAGCAAAAGATTTATATTGATTATCAAAAGACTTCCAAGCTTGAGAATTGACTGGGTGTGTCAACACACCATCATCGGCCCTTCTTTCTACATTTCCATTTCATTAATGAAGCAATTTCATAGGACAATTTTTTTTTGCAATATTGGTTTTAATGGAAAGTACCTCATTTGCTTTGAAGCAATTTTCTTATCCCCTGGCTTGTATCGAGATGTTTGACATACTTCACACTCATTAAGTTTATTATCTTCACCACGAAATATCATACAATCGTTTGGGCAAGCATCCCAAGTTTGATAAGTAAAGCCTAGATCTTCAGTTAATTTTTAGCATCATAAAAAGATGTAGGCAACTTTGCATGACGGAAGGCTTTAATCAACAATTGAAGTAAAAGTGGGAATGACTTATTAGGCCAACTACGCAAAACTTTTAGTTGTAGGAGATGAACAATGAATGACAATTTTGTGAAATCTTTATAACCTTCGTACAATTCACACTCAGCTTCTTGTAATAATTTCAAATATCGATTGAACTATTCATCCATCATAACTGACAACTCGTCTTCTAATCTAGAATCATGGCTAATAGTAGTATCAAAAACATTTTGGACCATCCTAATGATATTATCTTCTGATTCAATATCACTTATTCCTCCATTAGTTGAGCTTACTTGTTAAGAATTGTAAGTTTCCCCATGGTAAACCCAAACTACGTATTTATTATGAAAGCCTCTAACAATAATATGCGACTTAGCTTCAAGCTTGGAGACAAAATATCGATTCTTACAATCATAACATGGGCAATAAATTCTGCTATCTTCTATCTTATCTTTGTAAGCAAACTCTAAAAATTCGTCAACTTTTCTCCTATATCTGGCTGAAATCTTGTTCTTTGAATGAATCCAAATTTTGTCCATGTCACTATTATTTATCTTGCAATAGTTTACTGATAACAACAATCATTTACAAAAGAAAGAATAATTTGTCAAATTTTATAAATTTATCAAAATTATAAAATGTACAACATGGATAACACTTTCAAGTAGAATTCAATTGTAACTAATAAAAGAATAGTACCTTTTCCTGAAGTTCTTTCCAATGCAATAAAGCTCAAACTTCACGACTACTATTGCTCATTTCCTACTAAAAAAATAGTAAAAAATGCATTAGTTAAAAAAAATATATAAATTACAACCTATTGGTTATATCACAGTCAAGTGTTGAAAAATTAAGTGAATTAAACTCACATATAATTCTCAGTAACTCCCCTGCCCCAAGTTCTGTACTAGGATAAATCAAATTAAGCCTAGGTCATATCTTAACTTCACACTAAAAGAGAGGGGGGAAAAAACAAACCCATATGCGGTTGGCGACACAACAAATTAAGCAATCATTTGGAAATTTCAGCAGAACAGTTCTCACAATTCATAGTATAAACGGTTCCCTAAAGTATTCGGTCAGTATAGCTACATCAATTTGGCAAAAGGAAAACAGACACGCACACTCTTTAACAGCTACCGCATCACATAAATTCTTCGAAAAATATGATAAAAAAATCAAGATACCACCAGTTATTTCTGTCTCAGAAGTCAGAATTATGTATTTACAATAAGATTCAGTCCTCGGATTTTGTTGCAGAGAAGGAATTCACATGCACACCCTTTAGTTACAGTTAAATAATGACCTAATTAATTGTCAAATGAGCAGCTAATAGTATTATTTTTTGAACAAAGTCAATTTCTTACTCCACTATAATGTATATCTGCATCTCTTCATGCCCCAAAGCAGAAGTCAGGACTTACAATCTTTAGCTATTATTTCAACATGATTATTCCTTTGTTGTCAATGTTCCTAAAGTGATATAAAAGATGCAATTATAATTACCGAATAACAAGATAAGATCCAAAAGATAAAACTTGCTCATTAGACATTCTTAATTACATTGTTCTGGAATCCTAATCCAAGGATATGTAAAAAAGAAGAAAAACATACACCAGAATTGTCACTCTAATATGTATAACTCACATTGAAATTCTATCCGAATAACTAAAGGTATAAGCATGAAGTATCATACAAATTCATCCATTTCCACAATATGTAATTAGGTCATTTATTTAAAGATTCCAGGTAAAATGTAGAATAGAGAAAACACTCACCAAGCAAGGCTTCTTCTAGTGGTTTAAAATCATCAATATTGACAGCAGCGAACTTTGAGTTGTCCCCTAGTTTATCCACTGTCACTTCTAATATTTGTAACTCACATTGAAATTCTATCACAATAACTAAAGGTATAAGCATGAAGTATCATACAAATTCATCCACTTACACAATATGTAATTAGGTCCTTTATTTAAAGATTCCAGGAAAAATGTATAATAGAGAAAACACTCACAAAGCAAGGATTCTTCTAGTGCTTTAAAATCATCAATATTGACAGCAGCGAACTTTGAGTTGTCCCCTAGTTTATCCACCTTTACAGAACCTCTTTCCCTATGATGGTGATGATTTTGAATATTTTTACTCTTGGAAATTTTAAAAAAATAAAATTGCAGAGCAATGAACACTTTCTAAAATTTCAGCAGCACAAACATAAAAACTGAAAAATACTATCGCAATGGCAAAGGAATTAAAGAGAAGCTCTATTCCTGTGATGCCCTCACAATCCGTCTAGTTAATAGCTTTGAGCATAAAGTAAAACTAAAAAAAAAGAAACAAATAGAAAATATTTTTAAGTGGAAGGATGCTAATAGCACAAGCTTCATAGATAATTAGCCACCATTCCACATTAGTTAGAGTGTACCCACGCACCATTACCTGCCCACTAATCGTCCACAGTATAAATGTCTAACCCCGCAAAATTTTAACTACAGATATTATTGAGTTTGGTAATAATGGGCGTGGGTAATATATGAGCGGGTATGAGGTACCAACTGTACGGATAGTTGCTCATTTTTTTCAACCCCATTTAATACCGCTCATTTTTACCTGTGAAAATGAGTATAGATAGATATTTGCCTATTTTTTCAAGCCCGTTTAATACCCATCCTCTAACCACCGAAACCCGCTCATTTTCCACCCCTAGTACATACTAAAGGTAGGTTCTAACTAGTACATGAGGCTATTTAGTAAGTGCCATTACAAGATTCACAACCTGAAAATGCATTCTGGTTGTTGTCAAAGAGTAAGGGACTTAATAAGAAAGGAAAAGTTAATATAGTTAATAGATACCAATTTTGATATCAAAAGACCATACCAAGCAGAAACAGATCCAAATGAAAATTTATCAGCATAATGTGGTACTCTGAACCCAAAACCAAACAGAATTCAATTCATGAAATAGAATTACAGCATAGTGAAGCCATCAAGTAACAAGAACATTCAATATTTTGCTATTCAATGTGAGTGTCTTTCGTTTAAGTTTGGGAGTTAATGGAGGCAAAGAAACAAATGGCCTTTCAAATTGACATTCATATTCCAGTTTCACGAATTGCAAAAAATTCCAAAAAGAGAATGGAAATTATCCCTTATATGACATTTCACTTCAATAATTTCCAACCAACCAATTTCATTGCCTTACCCATCTTTCTTTATAGGTTTAAGCAACACAATTCAATTTATGAAATCTAGAATTAACACAATTTACAATTTTATAGTAAAACCCTTTTCAATTTACAACTACATTTTTCATTAACACTTAAATTCTTCCTACCTCCACATGCAACCCAAAAATTCCCTTTTCTTTTCGCAGAAAAAATATCATATCTAACAGCAAATGAAAGCACTCCACAAGTATAAACCTTTTTAAAAAAATAGTAAAAGAGAAAAAATTTCAATAATTTCATTACTGATTGTCAATATATCACCAAATGCCTTTGGAATGTTAAAAAATGATGGTCTCAAAGTCTGATGTGAAGAAGAGGAATAGATAGACATTATGCACGAAAATCCATAATTGAAAGTTAAAATAGTGAAGAGATTTGCTATGTTCTATATTTCGTTTTTAATTTTATACTATTTTTTAGGTTCTAAAGACTGAAATGGTTAGGTATCAGACTTTTCCTAAATTTTCTTCTTGAACTCTTGTTTTGTTAGTTATGATACTTAAGCTTTTGGACTAAATTTATGCTTATAACACAGTATCCCCGTGAATAAAAAAAGAAGATAACGAAGCACTTGAATAAAATCAAACATGGTAATTTCTTTGATTTTTCGTATCAATTGCTACAATGAAAGAAACGGAATGCTAGTGGAATAATACTTATATTAACACAACCATAAGTTAAGACTGAAAAATTACCGAGTAGTCGTATAAAGGCAGTTGTTGTAGCCTGCACAATTAAGTATGTTAAGATGGATTCTGCAATTTTTTAGTTGTTAACTTATGAACCCCCCTTTACAGCATCATTATTGAGTTTAAGAATATATTTGGCAAGAGAAAAACGTAAAACAAGATATATATTAACATGTCACATGTGCGTGAGTGTGTGAGGTTGTGCATTATTATAAATTTTCTAAAATAATCAAGGAGAATCATCTCTGATCAATTTGGTAATGAGGCAATCTTGTTCTAAGGGAAGCATCAGGATTCATTATATGTGGCAGTTGATAGACTAATTAAACAGATAGCAATAGTGAAGAAAATGAAATTCAAAGCTTGCATCTGCGTCACTACATGTGCCCAATTATCCTGATCACCTTTTTATATCGTCAATGATTAAGGTTACTATAGTCCTTGTTGTTATAAATGAGTTTTTGAACATTTGCATATTAGGTTGTGAGGATGATGTTGGGTTCCTCTCCAAATCCTACTCCAACTGGGTTAGTTGTTCAATGTTGTCTTAATCACCGGTGTACTTCTACCCAACTTAGGTTGGTTTGGACTTTGGAAAATCAACAATCCCACCTGGCCAATTATAGCCGCAAGATTTGGAATCTAGCTATTGGGTTTGAGTCTGTAAAGCATTTTGACTTAGAGCCATAAAACTTTTTACAATTTTGCTAATAAATGTATTCAGTATTGACTAATATACTTAATATTATTATTATTATGCCAAGTTTAAAACTAACAACTTTGAGAATAAAGTCATAAACTGAGAATGAGGTCTATGTTTTAGTGATGAATCCAGCAAAACTATAATTTGTTTGGAGCAATGAATATGAATTATCATGTATCGCTCTCACATGTGGTTAACAACAACTTCCATACAAATATTTTTCAAATTTCTCTTCACCATAAACCTCATATTGCTCATATTAGGTGATGTGGAGACATCTTTGTAGGTTGAAATTCAATTATCATCGATTGTCATTAATAAGTATAGACTATAGACAAAGAAAGCAAGAAAATATATTTTTTGACATTCATAAAATTAACGGCAAACATTGGCACTGTCGATTTACTCAGTCTTAGACCAACACAAGCTGCTAAAAGAGAAGTCCACATCACTTTTGATTTTCTTATCAATCGTTACATAGAGCAACACATCACAAGAGCCCACACGACAGTTTCTCATCATAATGGGAAAAGCAGTCGTATTAAATAAACAAAAAATTTTAACTCACCCGTCAAAAGCTTTTGTGCATCTTTTTCCTCGCGCGATTTGCCTCTTGTTTGATCCTCTCTAAAATCAATCGTAAGTCTTATGATTTGTTTCTCTCTCTTCTTTCATCTTCTTATTTCTCCGTTTTCTTCTATCTTTTTTCCATGGCAACTCCCTAGGGCTAATTTTTTATTTTGACGAAATTAAGGATGGAATTTAAGCGGTAATATATTAAGGTTCAACTTCAATTGTAATTGATGTAGTTAAGGTTGATATATTCGTCCAGTGATTATTAATTTTGTTTCTTCTTAATTCCTTTCTTTACAAGCTAGTCCATAGATTTAAGCCTAAATTTTTGTATACTCTAAATAATTGCAAAAATAATTTTATAGTTCAATCTATTACTTTTTATATTATTAATTTACACAAAAAAATAGCCACGTACATAGAATTTAGTTTGTCTTATAACACCAAAAATTAAAACAAGTTATGGTGATCACTGTATATTTTGTTTAGTTATACATTACGAGATGTAACATATTGTGCTTGAATGTACTAAAAATTAACAAAATTCACAAGGTTGAGCCAAAACCCTCTACTTCTTCCAATACCAATTTGTGCTTTATTGTACAACATCTCAATGAAATCATAAAATTGGAAAAAAATAATGAGTTGAAACATGCAATAAATTTTATATACACCAAAAATATATGAGGTAGTGAAACTATAGATGTTGGCAGGTCAAGTTTATTGAGGGGTGCGAATTTTGCTATAGAAAGAGAAGATGGTCATATATGGTAAAGAAATGGAACGCAAAGGCAAAATTTTTCATACATATATAGCAAAACAAATAGAAAAAAAAAATCTAAAAATGAACTCATGGGTTAGTAAAATTTTGCCCTACGTTTGATATTTATTTTCCGTTTCTTTGGACACTATTTTGAGACTAATAATTTATTCAAAATATTAATAAAGTGTCTTATATAGTTTTATTTTTTTACCATCTTAATTAAGTGTCTTATTTAGTTGTATTTAAGACAACATCTCAAATACTGTCTTAAATTAAATGTATGAATATATTATTGAGACAGCTATTACTATTGTCATAAATGCTTACTATTTGAGACGAGTTTTTACACTATCTTAAAAGTTTTGTCACAAAAAGCATGTTTTCTAGTAGTGCTCCATTTGAGGCAAGCTATAATTGCCAAAAGATGTCTAATACAAGGCGTGAGTTATACTTCCACTACTGTTAGTTTTGCATTGCTATGGCTCAAACAATTATTATGTATCCTACTCTTTTAGGGAACAAAATAAATTAAACAGATATTTTCCTTTTTCTTGTTATTTTCCTACCCTTTTTTTTGATTTTATATTCCTACTTATATATATCATATTTATCAACTTACACATTCTCTGGTACTGTCTTTAAATCATCTACCTAAAGAATTTATCTTCTGAAGGATTACTTATGTTTATTTTTAAAAAAAAAACTTATTATATCAGAATTTGATATATAATTTAAATGATTCAACCATTATCTATGTCATCTCACCATAAATATAGTATATTAGAAATATAAAACTTTTAATATAATCACACCCACATAATTATGTTAGTTATTTTTTCTAATTTTACAATAGCTAATGTTCACTATATTCTATATTATCATACCCTACTTCGAACATGAAGTTTTGAATTTATTCAAATTTTGTTTTTTATCTTAGAACAATTTACTGAAAAATTGAAACAAACTTTAATGCAAAAAGTGACTATACGTCTTCAAATATGTTCTCTTGTAAATTTAGCATTGTGAAAATTGCCAATGTCTTGTATTTTGGGGAATAATGGAAAGATTTTGCATAAAAAAAAACTATTTCTTGTAGGAAGGTGACCTCTTTAATTTTGAGTACAATAAAACAGAAAATTTTGAAGTATTGGAGTTTATAGTAAAATGTTTTGTGAAAAAAATCATCGTACTTCATTAACCACCTTTTAAGTTATGGAATGTATGTTCAATCAAATGTTAATTTTCTCATAAATCACATAAAGACAACTTCCATCAATCTATATAATCTAGCTATTAGTTTAGTTGAAAAAAATATTAATATCTCATGCAAATGGCAATCGTGATGCAAACACCCAGAACCGTTCTCCACATGCATTAAAAATATTTTGGCCGAAAGAACTTTACAATCAGAAAAAGGTAATTAAAAAAAGTTTATTTTTTAGTTAAATATAGAATGTACACGATTAGTACTTCTAATTTTTAGTTTTTAATAGTTTATTATCATGTCATAGCTCATTATTTAATTACAATAAATTCTACACAAGCAAAACAGATTAACCACAACTTCATATTTTCTTCTTCATTAACTTTATATATTCAAGATAATTTTTTCAGTACCTCAAAAGATAATTGATTAATTAAACTATATATAATTTTTCAATTACATCAAAAGATGCCAGAAAAAACATCGCCATTATTACAAAAGACAATTGAAGAGCCAACGGATAAAGGACTCATTATGATTATGAGGTGATCAGTAGGATTTATAATAATAAATTCGTAATTATTTATGACCAAATGCAATAATCGCAAATTATGTGTCATAATGTCTTATTTTTATTGTTGTTGTTTTCATTATTATTGTATATTTGATCTATTTATCACTTTCATTAAATTATTTATGTAATTTCGAACTATCAAATCTGAATATGCTTGCTAATACATGCCCAAACACAATAAATTTATCCCTCTTTAAATGGATTGGGATGAAATGGAAGTAAAGTTTCATATTAGAAATGTTGCATACGTATTTGTTTGAGGATTGTTCAAAATTGTAATGAAAAATGAATTGGAGAAAAATGATGTTTGTATCTTTCATGTTGTTGATAAATATTCAAACAATTTAAAACTTCACGTGAAGATATTTAAGAAAAATAAATTTAAGAAAAGGAAATATGGCAACGTTGAGGTTATTATTGAATTAATTCGTATAAATTCTGTGAATACTAATTTAAAAATAATGGATGATTATATTTTGTACATATTTTTTTCTATAAGTTTTAAACTTAAAATTCAAATCATACATTCATTAGAAAAACTTCTTGACTTTATGTAGAATATTATAATTTTCTGTTGGGATAGTAGTGAGACTAATTACATTCCAGAAAATGTAATATTCTACTATGTGATAAGTTGGTTTTATACCAACTTAAATAGCTTAATTCACTTAACTTTCGGCTTGTTTTCCATGAAATTGTTATGTGTTATGTGATATTTGGTGCTTTTATGTGATTGGTAATGAAGTGTGCTAAAATGAATGGAAAAGATAAAAAATGAGGTTAAAAGAATCAATTTTGAATTCGGGTGAATAAACGTGGAGGAAATAAAAAAAATGTTTTGAAAATGCTTTAGTGTGCCGTAGGTTTGGCAGTTTGAGTGTTGGACTTCATTTGAGTGTATCTTTCTCAATGTTGATCCAAATGAGGAGATCTTAGAGGCTATGGAAAGCTCTTTGTGTGTACTTCAATTGTCATTTTTTAACTTTCTCCAGATTTTGTGTGCAACCATGAGAAACGGGGGCTTCTTTGTTGTGCTTAGATTAGGTTTTTTTTAGGGTTTGATCTTCTTGCCACAGTTTGGTAGATTGACAATATCCTGAGCTACAGATCTCTAATTTCGATGATTCTTGATACTATGGAAAGCCAAGAGAGGAAGCTACAACTTTGGTGTTCAAGGAAAAATCCAATTCGAAAAGAAAAACTGGCGAATCACAGTGGAATGGTGAAAAAACACAATTAGGGTTTTAAGCCTGCGACGCATTCTCGCTACAGCTCAATGTTTTGGTTTTAACTTTCTCTTCCGAGCTCCGCATTAGGTGGTTCAAAAGGCTATAGAACGCTAAGCCTTGGGGCTACAACTTTGATGTTTTAAGGATTTCAAAATTCACAACGCATTAGGGTCAGAATTTGGTTGCAAGGTGTTGGTTTGTAAGTTTTCAGAACTTGAGAGTTAAGAAGTCCAATCTTGATTTATGTTTTTCCTTTGAGCTGAAGTTGTTGCACTCATTCTGTTGCTAACCATACACAAGTTCCACACTCATGCACAATTTGTGCAGATTCACCTAACCACACTACAATGCACACACATTCACCCTCGTTCTGAAACATTCTTCTTGATCACATGCAAGATTATCCATTTGCACACTAAACACAAAGAAAGAGCCAACGACGTGTCGTGGTGTAAGGAAGGAAAGAGCCGACGACACATCGTGGTCGAAAGGAGGATAGAGAGAAATACTCCACGACACGTCGTGGAAGAGAGGCAAGAATACTCCACGACATGTCGTGGAAGAGAAGCAAGAAGGCCGGCGACATGTTGTGAGGTAAGGCTGAGTTTTTGTGAAAAAATTTTCTAAGTGTTGATCTTGTGATGCACAGGTGCACGAAGACGTGGTTGGAGGTTGCTTAGAGGCGTGCGGGAGAACTGGTGGCGTGATAGGACGAGGCACAAAGGCGCTGGAGTTTAACTGAAGGCGCAATCTTGCTGGCTCGAAGGCGCTGGAGCTGGTTTGAAGCTTGCTACTTTGGTTTCTTAAACTATTGCTGATGTTAGACATTCCTTTTGAGGGAATTCTTGTAATATTTTAGCTATTTTACGTTTTTGCTTATTAATTACATTTTTTTGTATTCCTCTATATATAAAGAGGATTTAAGGGGATTCGGGGGGAAGAATATAGAATTCATAACAGACTTTAGATATTTGGAAAGCGGGAAATTTCTTTCTAAATTTTCTCTCAAGATTTACTTTCTCTCTCTACTTACTCTCTCTAGCATTTTTAGCTCTGTTCTCAATTCCGATCGAGAATTTGTTCCGAACATTATAATACTCTACTCAATTAAGGAGGAATTCACGGTTTTAATCTGGAATTGGAAGCAATTGAAGCATAACATTTTGTAAATTCTTCCCAATTAATGAATATGATTTGCTCAGTGTTATCTATTGACGATCGTGAACTGGAAATGGAACTTTGTGGCTAAATTTGCTATGTTCCAGGGTTTGGAACCGGATGAGAATGTAAATAGGCTATGCAATGCCTTGCAATTGATGTAATACATCAAGGATGAACTCATACTAGAAGTTAATGTTGAAATATGGTTAAGTTTTACTTGTTTGAACTTTTATCGTTTTAATTCTTCCTTGATTGTGGTCGCCATGCTAGGTCAAGGTTTGATTCATCGGTAGGGGTAAAAATGCGTGAAATGAGAACACACAGTATGGTAAATGAGTCTTCTCACTTTTATTGTTTGATCATGAACCGAGATGCGGTCGTCATGCCGGTGGAAGTTCATTGAAATCTAAGAATTGAGTAAGAAGAGATTTCTCAAGCTTTACGAAGACAGACGAACCTAGGTTAGGCCTCGCCATGGGAAAACCTTAGATTTTACATGCTATAGTAGTGAATTCTGAGAAGTTGAGATTCTGCAGGTTACAATCTTCATTCTAGTCCTCGCCATGGGAAAGAGTGAAGTCCGAGTGCGTAGAATATGATGTGGTAGCCATGATGATCATAGTCTAGGTTCTTAGGCAGTTTGTGCTCCTCTTAGTTTCCAAAGTGTGTCAATTGCATGGTATTTGAGTAGCCTATTTGGGTATTAATCTGGTGTAGAAACTCTAGGACATCTCACTAAGACTTGTTATCACATTTTTGTGCAATTTTCCTAGTTTAGCAATTGACGGTGTTTTGTTTGTGTCCTTTGTATTGTTGAGTTTTGATTCAGTCATTCTAAACACGTTCTACTTCTTATTTGTGTTGTCTATTTTACTAATTTTTGATAGCTCAAACCTGTGACTATTTTAGAACAAAAATCACTGCATTTCTAAAAACCGATTCCCCTTCCCTGTGGATACGATCCCTCTCGCTGCTACTACAGTTAGTTATAGGGAAAAATTGAAAAGTTGACACACCTTTCAATTTTTGGCGCCGTTGCCGGGGAAGGCACGGTTTCTAGAATTTGATTAAGTGTTTCTTGAATTTTCTCGTTTTGTTTCGTATTGTCTTGTTCTGTTTTGAGTGTTATGTTCTTAACCAAGTGCATCTGTTATTATGTGTTGTTTCATTGTTATAGTTGTAGATAGTGGTTTATGTTCTGTTGATTGTTTACATTTGGAGTTTTTGCTTTTGTATTCTGAAATATTTCAGTTATACTTCACATTTGGTGTTGTTGTATTCCCAGGCTACGATCTTCTGGTGATCCTGAGTTTACAAAGAGACATGGCTAATCCTGGAGTGAGAGCACCACGTTTTGGTGATCATTATGCTGTGAATTTTGACAACGGATTTGGACAGCAAGATATTGATGTTGAAAGTTACCACATCCCCACTCAGATTGTATCGATGATTACTCAAGGCCAATTTTTCCAAGGATTAGACAATGAAGACCCTAATGATCATCTGGACTGGTTCTTAGGTTTGTGTAGCACGTTTAAACTTCCACAGGTGGAGAGAAGTAAAGTGCACAGAATCCTTTTTCCTCTTTCCTTGAGAGGTAAAGCAAAACATTGGTTCAAAATCATTGGAGGCTTAGATGCAACAATATCTTTTGAGGTACTTTAGAAGACACTACTACAAAATGAGCCTATAGCAACACCCATAAAGTGTTGTTTTAGGCCCTAAAAATGTTGCTATAAGCCTAAAGCAACACTTTACAAAGTGTGTTATAAGAAGGTATCTCCTTAGATCTATAGCAACACTTTTTTCATTTTAAGCAACACTTTTTAGATGTGTTGCAATTGTCAGAATATGCAACGCTTTTATTTGTGCAACACTTTTTCTGGAATAATGCAACACTTTTTTATGTATTACCTTTAAGCAATTGCAACGTTTTATGAGACAAAAAGCAACACTTTATGCTACGAAAATAGAACACTTCTTGCACTCTTTAACCCAATAATGCAACACTTTTTTCTATCAAATGTATCACTTTTACATATATTGAACCGCTTTAAATCATCACTTTTTATGAATAAGTAACACTCTTATTTGTGTTTTATTTTGAAAAATATAATACTTGTACACATTAATAGCAACATTTATTTTTCCAACTATATTGTTACTAATTCAATATCATTTACTCAAATGCAATAATATAAAATATATAATCCAAAATAATATTCGTATTACAAAAGTACTTCTAGTGTCAAATACAAAATTAATATATGATGTTATGCCAAATAATATTCCAACAAGGAATTTACAAAATTTAGTCCAACTAATGGCACCTTCCAAAAATCTCTATCGATGCTTGTACTATAGATGCGACGTTGTCGTTGAATATCCACAAAAGTATCTTCACAAAGCAATAAACGTCCTTAAGCAAAAGTCTCATGATTTCCTGAGTAAGAAAGAAAAAAAATAAAAAAAAATTATTTAAACAAGTTGAATATAGCACAATAAACTACAAAACAAAACAAAATTTCATTTCAATGCATATTAATGAAATAAAGGTCTGAGGTGAGTTTGATGGTGACAATTGTACCTACTATGACTACATTGATCATTAAGAATTCAAACCAGGAATAAATAAAAGCCACAAGAGGGCTGTCACACATTTGGTGCAAATGAGCAAATGCAAGCAAGATGTATGTTGTAACAGTAGTAATTAGGTGCATCATGGAAGCAGAAGTACATGGTTACTAGTGTATTTACTACTAGTATTCTAATGGGCAGCCATAAATTAATACGTAGGGAGCAGAAGCAACATATGAATACTCCTACCCTTTCCTAGCTGCTGCACCATAGCTTCTTGCGTGTTACTAAACCTATCACATTTCCATCTATGGAGACTGGAGTAGTCTTAATTTCCATGTCAATTATACAATATACATATGAATGAAAAAGAATGGTGACAGACATGGGGATGAGAGGATTAAGGATAGCATGATTGTCATAGTTGAAAAAACAGCTATTAATAGCATTCATGATAACCTTAACAATCTAATCCTCTATTGCAAAAAACTCCCTAGTTGTTTAATTCAGTTTGTGCAACATATCATTCACCACAAGTAAGAGTTCAATTTGATAACCTATGATTGGATGTAAGAAGAGAAAAGGCATACAATGTAAATGCCTCAACATTGGTAAAATACCCTAAAATCAGCAGTTATTAACGATTCATTTTAAGCATTTATAAGTGCTATTGCAAAAGAATCTCTAATGACTTAATTCAGTTTGTGCATCACTCACCTAGAGTTAGAGTTCAATTTGAAAAACTGTGATGGGATGCAAGAAGAGAAAAAGCATATATGCATGGCTAAATGGCCTAACATCAGCAACCATTGGCCTTTTTTAATTTTTACTTACTATAATGTAGTTGAAATGCCACAACAGGGCTGTAACACATTTATAAACAAAAAATTACGGCAAATAGAAACACCAACAACTTATGACTCAAATATCGGTAAAATGGCCTAACATCAGCAGCCATTGACCATTCATTGTGAGCATTTGTAAGTGTAAAGTAATGGCATGCACCCTAAGCTCATCATCATTATTCAGAACTAAAATCAAAAGCACGAACATGTATATTGCCAACTACTTCTACAACACAAGGCATTAGTAGAAATCATACCTTATCATAGATATTCTTTAGCAATTTCAGGAGGTAGTCTTGCAAGAACCATCTTCACAGCATCATTAACAATTTTATCCCGTTGATATTCAATATTCTTTCGCATTTCTTCCAACTCCACCATTTGCCGTTCATGATTGGCTTCAAATTCTTTTTGCAACTGCTCCAGCTCTTCCTTACCTCTTTGATAACTTTTTCCAACCTCAGCATCATTAGTTAATGACTCAAAAACCTCCTTAGACACTATATATGACGTCTCAGTATCATTCACTTTCTTCAACATCTTGGTAGTAACTCCCCTACCATAGAGTCTACGACGTCCATCGGACTCCTTGCCCATAACAGCAAGAAAAGCATCAGCACCACTTCTTCCCTCAGCTGTAGGCTCGTAGCTTTTCATAGCTGCCTGTTATATTAAGGAAAAAACCTGTCAATATTATAAAGCAATTAAAGATGCAGAAATATATATATATATAAGAGAAAAGGGTTGAGTATTTGTGTTACAAGCTTTTTTGTGGTATCAACAAATGAATCAGCATATTGCCTTCCCTCTTTTCTTTGGCGTGTGTTCTCAAACACTTCAGCTAAAGAATGTGGTTCTTTATTTGGATTTTTTTCTTTCTGATTTCATGAAAAGAAAGTGGAACATATATTGTTAAAAGAAAGTACAGCAAATCAAATTAGGCAAAAATGTAGAAATAAAGCTTTGACAAAGAAAAATGTTTACCATTTCTTCAATTACTCTAGCAAAGCTTTTTGGACCAACGGTGTGCCTATTCTTTTGGGACTTACAATTAGCACTTGCAATAGCACAACGCTTCTGCACATACATGTATATCCAACTAATTATTAACTAAATAAAATATGAAAATAAGAAGAATAGTAGTGAAAAAAATACGATTGCTACCGAGGATTCATACTAAATATACCTTCTCTTTCTGTTTGTTCCATACATCCAACAATTTCAGAAAATCTCTTTCTGGAATTGTTTTAGGTCGATTGCTCCATCTACTCATGTTTTGGTTGTACTTATAGAAATGATTTCTCTTTAACCGGCATTTGTAACTCCTCCATGCAGCACCAATGGACTTTAACACCCACTTCTTACACATATCAGGCACATTGTATTTTTCCTACACACGTATACATATACATATCATTATAGTCACACTTACATAGCTGAAAATATTCAACAAAAAAAGAATCAAGTAATTGAAAAGCGTACCAGCACATACTCCCAAATCTTCTCTTTATGTGGTAACTTATGCCAAGACTGATAGATCAAGGGTGCATAGTTATAATCGCGTCCTACTGTGCCCAAAAATCGAGAGAACTCACCTACAGTGTCTTTTGGTGTTACTGGTCCAATAGGCTGGCAAAATTCATTACAAATGATGTCTTTACAATCATTTGCTTCGCGAATATGAACATGATGCATCATGGTTGACCCTTGTCTTTTCACATTATCTTTAGCTAAAATTAAAAATAATATGTGGTAAAACTAATTCTCTCGCAAAGGAAAAAAATACAAAACATATTATATAGTTGTGCATAATAATCCATATGTAAATATACCTTCCGCTTGACCAAGTTCATCGTCTTCGTCTTCAATAGATGCACTCTTATCACCCATATCCATTGTTTCTAGTTCATTGTCATTCTCATTATCACATTTTTCAAAAGCATCCACTTCAATCTCTGCTGGATCAGCACCTATTTCAATACAATGGACAGTATTGAGGTTGTGAAAACTACAAACAGTTTATGAAGACAAAACACCTACATAACATCACCTTTTCTACAAGTATCGCCTTCAATCTCAACTAGATCAGCACCTATTTCACCAAAAAAAATGTTTTAAAAAATATGCATTATCAATTTTAAACAGAATTAATCCTTTAAAATGGGAAAGGTTAAGGTTTTTACGACTTAAAGTCACTATTTTATGAAGCCAAAAAACCAACATACCATCATATTTTCTAGAAGAATTGCCTTCAATCTCAACTAGGTCAGCACCTATTTCACCAAAAAAATGCCAAAAAAATGGCATTATGAAGAAGCAAAACAGTATATATGTAATTGTGTTGGGTAATACATTCTTAAATAATTGGCTACTGGTTGGGAAATATACCTGTAGCACGTGATTTGGTTATCGTTGATGCTTGTTTAAGCATTAATACGCTTGAATTGTTCAGTGAATCACAGAGTACCATCCCTGGATTCCCTTCTCAAGGCTTCGCAATTAGTGGTTGCAATTGCTTCTTCTGCAAGACTATTTCACCAATTGTCGACACATTTCCATCCAGTTTTTTTCTTACATCATTGCTATCGAAAACGTGATGAGTAGTCTCAGGCCTTCCCTTCACATGCATATCAAGTTGTTACTTATTGCCAATTTCATTTAAGCACTCGGTGTTTCTTACTTGAACCCACATATTTCTGCATCGACATTGGTGGAATGAATTTTTGTTGAACAGCCTTGGCATGCGATCGAAGAAACTAGCAAAAAAAATTTAAGATTAAAATAACACATGTGCATGAGTTTGCTAAGATTAATAAAACATTTACGCATGTCTTTTCTGCTATTCAAATATATTTGTAAAAGAAAACTATGCATAACAACTATGTTTTCAAGCTAAGGGTTACACAAATGAAAACAGTAATCTGCTCTACTAAATGCATAGTTACTTCAATTCTAAAGATTTAATTTACCTTTTTTCGGACTATAACATTCGTAGAACTTCTTTCATCAGCATTACCATCACTATTATTGGGCGAATTCTGCGCATGCTCTGCAAAAAGATCACCTGCACACAACAGCTTCCGTCTTTTGTCCTTCATTTTCGGACTTACCGCCAAACTGGTCAAAGAGTTGCCACTATTCTTCAGCAATCCAACCTCTTGCAATTTTGCTTGGTACTCTTGAATCCTCTGCATTCTAGCCATCTCATAATCTGTCAAACTTCTATTCTCAGTGTCATCCTCCTTATTTGCCTGTCCCATTTGAGTTAAATAGCTGGAACATAATCAATAACTTTAAATATGAGACTATAGCATTTTATAACATTATAAATAGGGAAAAAAGTAGTAGACATTATATTTATAACAACAAAAATTGTTCTAACATCAAAAGCACAAAATGTCAATCTTTCAAGCATTACAAAGACATGATTCAAAATTACACAGAAATAAAAAAAAAATGTGAAAACAAATTTTCATTGTTGGTCAGCTGCTTGTTCTTTCTCGGCGTGCATCCAATCCCATAATGTGTCATCATCAATAGAATCATCTTCATTTTCAACATCAGCCTAATCTAAATCAGCTAACTTTGTATTTGCACCAAGAACGGATGGTGGCATATCTCCTCTTGATAACTGAATGTCTTCATCACCAATTTGTATCACAGAATGTACCCCCTTATCGTTAGGCTCTGACCAATAGGATTTTCCATCATTTGCGCTATAATCACCTTCATACAGATCTCTAGAAACTCGATTCATAACATAATTCAAGCCATCTACTAGAGGATCAGCCACATAGAACACTTGAGACACTTGATAAGGCATTACATATGGATCATTAAAATAGCACAACTTGTTCATATTAACTCAAGGCAGACCATACTCATCTTTCTCCACTTGGTACCACTCACAACGGAACAAAACTACTTTGCATTTGGACCAGTAATTCAGTTCTATTATTTCAATTATTGCTCCATAATAATCAACATCTCCAACCACTGGATTTTTGTCCCTCGAGCTTGCAAAACTAGGAGTTAAAGCTGTTACGGAAACTCCACTATTATCAGTCTTACATCTTGCATCACGTGTTTTTGTGTAAAACCTATATCCATTGACATAATACCCACTATATCTCCTAGCTGTAGGACTAGGACCTTTTGCTAACAAAAATATGTGATATGAAACACTATTGTTAATCACTTTATCTCTCAACCAATTAGAAAACTGATTGCTGTGGTCTTGTGCTTGTGCCCATCTACTTCTTCCTGGTTGACTATTAATATGAAGCTGATGTTCACTGCATTGTTCAAGCATCATAATGTTACAAAATATTTATTATTTACATTATAAATTATTTGTTTTATAACAGAAAAAATATGCTTATTATTTTAGGATGGGTATTGAAAATACTTACTTGATAAAATCATCAATCTCTTTGCAATTAGAATTGAATAAAGCATACCGATGTGCTTGTTCACTCGAGAGAGGATTTAAAGTGAAGAGTTTGCCTTTCCTTCTTTTCTTTCCTCCTAAAGGGTGTCCAACATTTGAAAAAATAGTCGGGTTTGATTCATTTGAATTATTATCAAAGACATCAGAATCTTGAACACCCCTATTCAGCCTTGTCTTCACACCTTTATGCATATAGCGCGAACAAAATGTTGAACACTCTTCAATCAAATACCCTTCAGCAATTGACCCCTCTACATACCTTCGGTTACGTACATAAGACTTCAGTTTACCCAAATATCTTTTGATGGAAAACATCCATCGATATTGCACAGGTCCACCAAGTCTAACTTCATTTACCAAGTGAATCGGTAAGTGCACCATAATGTCAAAAAAGGCTGGTAAAAATATCTTCTCGAACTCACACAAGATTTCAACAATTTCTGTTTTGAACTGATCAAGGTCTTGAGGCTTCACAACCTTGCTACACAAACATCGAAAGAAAGCACCTAGCTTAATCAATGGGACAGCAACATGCTTAGGAAGAGATTTCCTAACTGCAACTTGAAGTAGGTACTGCAATAAAATATGAGCATCATGACTTTTATATCCCACCACTTTTCTTTCAGAAGTGCGTACACACCTTGCTATATTTGATGGACATCCATAAGGCAGTTTGACTTCCTTTATGACACGACAAAAAATTCCTTTTTCATTTCGAGACATGGCATAACAAGCGTTTTGCAAAACTACGTGGTCACCATCATGAGATAGCTCAGGTTGAAGTTTTTCTTTAATACCCAATTCTAGAAGATCAAACCGAGCTTTTGCATGATCCTTTGACTTCCCAGTTACATCCAGCAGTGTCTCTATCAAGTTGTCACAAATATTTTTTTCAATGTGCATCACATCAAGATTGTGTCGACATGCATTGAATTGCCAATATGGTAATTCAAAAAATATTAACTTTTTCTTCCAAGGACATGTGGGATCATTTTTTTTCTTTAGAGTCTTCCCAAATTCATTCTTAAAATTAGACAACTTTGTCACAGCCTCAACCCCTGACAAAGGGGTTGGAGGTGGCCTAACCTCAATATGACCATTGAAAGAACTCTTATTATGACGCCATGGGTGCTCCAAATCTAAAAATCTGCGATGATCCATATAACATGTTTTCTTGCTGTGATTCAAATACAATGAACTAGTATTATAATTACAACAAGGACATGCAAACTTGCCCTTAGTTTTCCATCCAGACAACAATGAATAAGCTGGAAAGTCATTAATGGTCCAAGTCAAGGCTGCATACATTTGAAAAGTTTCATTTTTTAACTTATCATATGTCGCAATCCCATCAGTCTACAGCTCATTTAACTCATCAATCAACAGTCGCAAGTACACGTCAATATTATTGCCAGGAGATTCGGGGCCAGGAATCAACAAGGACATGATAAAGTATTCCGGCTTCATGCACATCCAAGGTGGTAAATTATAATTAAGGAACACCACGGGCCATGTGCTATGAGCAATACTCATTGTTCAAAAAGGGTTAAATCCATCACTAGCCAAACCTAACCTCACTTTTCTTGCTTCCTTGGCAAAATTGGGATACAAGAGATCAAATTCTGTCCAGGCTTTCCCATCAGCAGGGTGTCTTAGATTACCGTCTTTAGGACGTTCTTTATCATGCCATGTCATGTACTTAGCAGATTCAGCATACATGAATAGTCTCTGCAGTCGCGATTTTAAAGGGAAATACCACAAAACTTTTGCTGGAATGTTGGGAAATTTCTGCTCATATTTATTTTTTTGTTTTCTGCCTTGTTTTTCTTTTGGTTGTTTCCTCTTAGAAGCATGACATATATGGCACTCAGTAGCATTCTCATACTCTTTCCAAAATAACATACAATCATTGGGACATGCACAAATTTTTTTACAATCCAAACCCAAATTCCTTAAGGTATTTCTAGCTTCATTAAAATTTTCCGGAAGCTTTGCATCTGGGAGCATTTCCCTCAAAAGTTGTAGAAGATCATTTAACGCTACGTTACTAAGCCCATGAAGCGTCTTGTAGAGAAACAACCTAATGATGAAAGAAAGTTTTGAAAAATTCTTACACCCAGGAAATAACTCTTGCTTACCCTCATCCACCAACCTATAGAACTTTTTGGCTTCCTCATTAAGACCTTATTGTACACTATATGATCCCTCTAGAACATCTCTAAATCGATCATGCAATAGTTCATCAATGTTATCATGCATTATTGGAACATTCTCATCTAAAGCTCTTGCAGATTTATGTGATAGACGTTCTTCTCCATGAAAAACCACACATTATAATTTTCCATAAATCCTTCACTTTTCACATGATTATACACCTCGTCTCTACGATACCAGTAACGATTTTTACACAATCTGCAAGGACATTTAATTTGTCCCCCCTGAGATGCGTTAGCAAATGATGTGTTAAGAAAGCATATCAATCCATTCTCAAATTCAGGTAAGCATCTATTCAAATACATCCAGCTTATATCTTCTCCCATCACTATAAAATTTTGAAACTAACAAAAATAAAAGACCATCACAACAAATTTATTCATGTAAATAATGCACATTGTAATTTCTTAAAACTTCAATTCTGAAAAGAACAACTACGGTGTCTTAAAAATTCTAAGTACCCCACAATATATCACCGTATTCCCTCCAAGAATGAATGCAAGCTAATAACTTTATGTAAATAATTTTCAATACGTAATGTTTTTAATACCTACATACCAAATAAGTTTAAGGACTTGTAATATTGGTTAAGTTGAGTAAATGTCTATAATTAACTATAATAGTGGTAGTTTTAGATTTGTTTTCTCTTGTTTATCACTGCATGACTTTTTCAAATGTAAGGTTACTAATGAGTAAAGTTATAACGATAATTATTGTCAATATATAAAGTTTTCAATACCTAAATTCCAAATAAGTATAAGGAATTATAATGTTGGTTAAATTGAGTAAATGTCTACATTTAACTATAATAGTTGTAGTTTTAGATTTGTTTTCTCTTTTTTGTCACTGCATGACTTTACTGCAGAATAAGTTTTGGGTGAAAGGTGATGTTTGTTGTCAAGATAGTTTATTAAGTTTGAATTCTTGATTCTAAGTGGGAATGGTGATGGAAGTTTTGAGTAAGGTTTATATTTTTGGTTTAGTTTGATTGGGGATCACTATATATTTGGTTTGGTGACTAAGTTTTTGAGTAAGGTTCAAGGCAGCATAGAGGAGCTGATTCAAAAAATGGTTGCCACCTCTTTCATACATAGTCCACTTAATTATGGAGACATGATACCGTTAATTTTTAACTATTGTATGAGCAGATTTGCCCTTCAATCTCAACAAGTACAGAAATCTCTTTCTGTTTTTTTGTTTTGTGGTTGTCTTTATGTAACATTACAAAAACTAGGGCCCTCTAAAGGTTAACACAATCATTTGCAGTTTTATACCTTAATATCCTATCTCATGTACCTATCCAAATAATGCCCAAACAAAAAAAGAGAAGTAAAAATAACTCCAGAGCCCTAAAACCCACCAAGAAGTAAACCAGAGGTAAATCCTAATGTTTCAACTTTCATAAACGTAATTAAACAAGAATCTTGATAATGGCAACACCAATAGGATTATTCACCACTTATGCACTAATGAAAAGAAAACATATTTAGCGGTCTGAAATGTATTATGAGATACAGACAAGTAGATAGTACTGATACATGCATTTTCCAATCAGTGAGTTATTTAGGTTGCAGAAAAGCTAGTCAAACCTCTGCTTGGAAAATATGCTGTCTGAAACTTCTCTAGTATTTGCAGCACTGAAGTTATGCTGTTTGCTTTCCGTCTAAACTGTTGTGTATTGGCTTTGAGGAAGATTCAGAACCCTGCATATAAAAATAGACGTCTGTAAAATTTGGAATACAGTCAAATCAGTGCTTAAAACTTTTTGAATTAGCATCATCAGTTTTTTTACATTTCTCAGGATTTAGATTAGCAAAATTTATAGGTTATGCAATGCAAATTTCCTGGGTAAGCATCCCTTCATCATTACCCAGGAGAGACACTTACAAAAACATCATCCACTCATTGTCTTAGTTTGGTGCAGAGCAGTTCATTTCTAACTTTGTGACAGAAATAGACCCATTCAAACAACACTAAAACTCTCATTTCATTCTGTCATTGCTTAGATGTTTGATTCCTAAAGAGCTAATGAAGTACAAGAATGAATCTAGTTGCTACTAACCTGAATGTTTAGTGAAAGTAAGGAAAAAGATGCGATCCAAGTCCAACAACTGCAGACCTGTAAAACAAAATTGTAAGAACCCAAAAATTCAACACATACTACAGTGAATCAATCATTAAGTGAACAACAAAAAACAACCAAGTCAAAGATTTTTCTATAGCAGACATGATCAATAATATTTGATTCTTTCTTCCAAAAAAATGGTCATTCAATTCAAGAAGAAATAAAACAAGAAAACGATTATCATAATATCACAAAAAAATCAAGAGAGTTTGGGACGAAGGGTCATTTAATTACCTTCTAATCACATAAAGATTAGATTTTTTTTCACTCTAACTTAATAAAGATTCAATATTTTAGCTTCCAGATAAAAGGCATCCAAAAAAATTATACAATAACGAGGGATCCACATTTACAAAAAATAAAACACACACACACACACTCTATGTATAACGAAGAAACTAGCCCAGAATGAAACGTACCTCGGATAGGAATAGCGTAGAAAATTATTGGTCTTGGAAAAACCGGTTCTCTTCCGCAGTCTACAACAGATTCTTTCGTTTGATTGCTTCCTTTCTCGCTTTGCCTTTCCAACAATTTTTCACTTCTTTCTAACAGAAAAATCGAACTAGTAATTTGAAGTTTTGGGGGTTTAGGGTGTAGAAGATTGGAGAATGAATGGGAGATTTAGTGTAGATGGTTGAGAAGGGCAAATCGTGTAAGTGCTTAGGGCATGGGCATAGGACCTGATGAAGAAGTGTGAAGCGGGAAGTGTGAATAGCTGAAAATTGCTTAAGTTCAAACAAGGTCTAAGGGGCGTACGACGTCGTTTAGCAATTTTTTTGGGCTTTTTTGGCAATTTTTTGTGAGTATTTGTTATATTTTAATAAATTGATAATTATTTATTTTAAACAATATTTATTTAACAATTATTTTTTTATATAAAGATAAATAAATAATTTGTTATAATTATACACAAAAATATTAGCTTATTAAATATATATATATATATATGTAAGATTTTATATAGTGTTGCATATTATATTAAGTGTTGCATATATTATATAAGTATTGCTTTAAATATCTAATAAAGGTAACACTTTTTAAATGTATTACATATTCTTATAATAATTGTAACACTTTTACACAAGTGTTGCATTTAACTTATATATGCAACACTTATTTGAAAGTGTAGCAACTTTTTTAAAAATTCTGTTCAAATGCAATATTTTTAAAGTGTTGCTCTGAAAGTGATACCATAGCCTAATTTTGTAGTAGTGAGAAGTTCTTGGCGAAATATTTTCCACCAGCTAAGCTTAAGAAGAGGAGAATGGAGATCATGAATTTTCAACAGCAAGGTGGTGAATCATTCAGAGAAGCATGGGAACGTTTCAATGATTTGATTAGACAATGTCCAAATTATGGCTTGGGGGAAATAAGGGAATTGAACACTTTCTTCAAAGGATTAAATGCTGATTCTTCTATGATGGTTAAAGCATGTGCCAATGGTGCATTAAAGGATAAGAGTATGCCAGAGGTTAGAGAATTGTTTAACCAAATTGCCAAAGATGAGTACCTTTTTCCTGAGACACGGAAACCTCATAGTAGAAGACAGAGAGGAGTGCTGGATCTTGATGAGGAAACTTCATTGAGTGCAAAATTTGAGGCCCTTGCCAAGCAAGTGCAAACTTTGAAAGCTACTCAAACAAAAGCTCTTGTGCTTTCATGTGGTCTGTGCAAAGGTGAACACCACACTGATGAGTGTGCTATCACAATTGAGTCTTTAAAATATGTGAGTAATTACAACAAGAAACCACAGTATGGTGGAAATTATTCTGGTGGGAATCATCCTTATGGTGGAGGCCAAAACAATTGCGGATATCAAAATCAAAATCAAGGAGGCCAATACTCTCATGGGAATGACCAAAGAAGAGTTGCAAGCCCTCCTCCTGGTTTTGATAATCAACCTAGTGCTCCAGAGCAAAGGAAACCATCTATAGAGGAAATGTTTAACAAACTCATGGAAAATATGGATAAGAACGAGCAAAGGTTTGGAGGCTTGGAATCAACAGTGAAACACCATGAAGCTACACTCAAGAATATTGAAATGCAGCTTGGGCAACTTGCAAATGCTGTACATCAGAGACATCGTGGTTCACTACCAAGTTATATCATCCCAAATCCGAAAGGAAATGAAACTTGTAATGCTATAACTTTGAGAAGCGGAAAGGAAGTGCACAAAACCAACAAGAGTAATGGTGTTTATGAAGATGACAAGAAGGAAGTAGGGGAATCTGAGAAAGAGGTTGGACAAGAGGATACATCATTTGAGAAAGAATGTGCTTATGAGGACATGGCACCAGAGAAGGAGGAGGTGCAAAGAAAAGAAGATAAGGAGGTAACCAAGAAGGTTCGTGGACCACCTAGTCCATACAATTATCCAGAGTATGCTCCAAAAGCTCCATTCCGTGAAAGAGTGAGACCACCACCAAAGAAAGGGCCACAATTTGACAGATTCTTGAATGTGGTGAGACAAGTAAATGTGAGCTTTCCATTGTTGGACTTGGTAGGAGCTGTGCCCAAATATGCAAAATACCTCAAGGATCTCATCTCCAACAAGGAACAGATTTTGCAATGCGAAGTCCCCATGATGATCTCTGAGTGCAGTAGAGCTTGGATTAGGCAAAATTTGCCACCAAAGTTGAAGGACCCTGGCAGCTGTACCATTCCTTGTACAATAGGCATGAGATATTTTGAGAAAGCACTCTGTGATTTGGGAGCTGGAATAAATCTCATGCCTCTATCTATTGCTGTGAATGTTGGCTTGAGTGGAAGAATTCAACCTGTAGCTGTAACTCTCCTGTTGGTGGACAGATCTTTAGTGAAGCCTACAGGAATGGTAGAAGATGTTTTGGTAAGAATTGACAAATTCACTCAACCTGTGGATTTCATTATCCTAGACATGGAGGAGGACCCAGAGGTACCTCTTATTTTTGGTCGTCCTCTTATTTTTGGTCGTCCTTTTCTTGCTACTAGGGATGCTCTAATTGGGGTAATAAACAAAACTGTCACTTTTAGAATCAATGATGAACAAGTGATCTTTGATGTGAATTATGCAATGAAACATTCATTGAATATGGAGACTTGTTTTGCTATTCGATCTATTGCATGTGGTGTGAATGTGAATGATGTAAATGGGAAGCATGAATTTATGTTTCTTGATGAGTTGAATTTGTGTAATGATGAAAAAGATGATGTTGAGTTAAATGAGGATAGAAACATCTTGGCTGAAATTGAAAATGATGTTGAACGTTGTGTGATTGATGAATCCATTTTTGAAATACAAAGTGAGATTGTTGAAGTAGCAAATGAATGTGAAATGAAAGAAATTTTGGAAGAAGTATGTACTAATGAATTGAAAGAAAATGTTGAGTGTAAACTTCCAACTAACAATATGAATGCATCCACTGAGGTGAGAAGCACTGAAAGTTTTTGCAGGAATGAGAAGCTTATGCCTTCTATCATGGTGGCTCCAAAACTTGAGCTTAAACCTTTACCTCCATATCTCAAGTATGCCTTTCTAGGTGAGAGTGAAACGTTACTAGTAGTGATCTCATCTAAACTTGAAGATTGGCAAGAGGAGAAATTGCTGGAAGTACTGAGGCAACAAAAATTGGCTATAGGATGGACCATTGCAGATATAAAGGGCATAAGTCCTAGCTTGTGCATGCATAAGATTCTTTTGGAGGATAACTCTGTGCCAGTGAGAGATAGACAACGAAGGCTCAATCCACAAATGATGGAAGTTGTAAAGAAGGAAGTGATAAAGTTGCTGGACTTTGGAATGATTTTTCTATCTCGGATAGTGAATGGGTAAGTCCAGTACAGTGTGTTCCTAAGAAGGGAGGAGTTACAGTTGTGAAAAATGATGCAAATGAGCTTCTTGCAAAAAGATTTGTTAGTGCTTGGAGGGTTTGCATAGACTACAGAAAGCTTAACAAGGCTACAAGGAAGCATCATTTTCCACTTCCCTTTTTGGAGCACTTGTTGGACCAAATTATTGGCTACTTGTTCTACTACTTCTTGGATGGCTATTCTGGCTATAATAAATTTGCAATTGATCATAAGGACCAAGAGAAGAAAACTTTCACTTGTCCCTTTGGCACGTTTGCTTACAAGCGGATGCCATTTGGCTTGTGCAATGCGCCCGCGACTTTCTAGAGATGCATGATGGCGATATTCCATGACATGGTTGAGTCGATTATAGAGATTTTCATGGATGATTTTTCTGTCTTTGGAATGACATTTGATGGTTACTTGGAGAACCTAGACAAAGTGTTAAAGAGATGTGAGGAAACTAATCTCGTGTTAAATTGGGAGAAATGTCAGTTTATGGTTCAGGAGGACATAGTGTTGGGACATAAGATTTCTCATAAGGGCATTGAAGTTGATAGGGCCAAGATTGATGTTATTGCCAAGCTACCTCCACCAACTAATGTTAAGGGAATCAGAAGCTTCATTGGCCATGCTGGTTTCCATAGAAGATTCATTAAAGACTTTTGAAAGATAGCAAGACCATTATGTAGCCTTTTGGAAAAAGACGTCAAGTTTGAGTTTGGGGTGGAATGTGTTGAAGCATTTGAAACCTTGAAGGCAAAATTGGTGGAAGCTCCTGTGATTGTCACCCCTCATTGGGGTGAGCCTTTTGAAATCATGTGCGATGCAGGTGATTATGCCTTGGGTGCTGTACTTGGTCATAGAAGAGACAAGGTATTTCACACAATTTATTATGCCAGTAAGTTGCTAAATGAAGCTCAAATGAACTATACGACTACTGAGAAGGAAATGTTGGCTGTAGTGTTTGCCTTTGACAAATTTAGAGCTTATTTGTTGGGATCAAAAGTAATTGTACACACAGACCATGCTGCACTGAAGTACTTGATGGCAAAGAAGGAAGCCAAGCCGAGGCTCATTCGATGGGTGTTGTTACTCCAAGAGTTTGATGTGGAGATCAAAGACAGGAAGGGCTCAGAAAATATGGTTGCTGACCATCTATCAAGATTGGAGTCTCAGGAGCAAGACTCTTCTAGCTTACTTGTCAAGGAACATTTCCCTGATGAGCAAATATTCAAGGTAGAAAAAGAAGGATTGCCTTGGTATGCATAGATTGCCAATTTTGTTGTAGCTGGGCAGATCCCTTCCTATTATTCATCTGAGCAGAAGAAGAAACTGAGAAGTGATGCAAAGTATTATTTTTGGGAGGACTCCGCCTTGTATAAAGTGTGTAGTGATCAAGTGATTCGTAAATATGTGAAAGAAGAAGAAAAAGATGATATCTTGAGAGCTTGTCACGAAGGACCATGCGGGGGACATTTTGGCTCAGTAAGAACTGGTTTTGAATGTTTTACAAAGTGGTTTTTATTGGCCTCACATATTATTGGACTCAAGGATTTGGGTTTGAAAATGTGATAGATGTCAAAGAACTGGAAACATTTATTCAAGAAATGAGATGCCCTTGATCAATATTTTGGAAGTGGAATTATTCGACGTTTGGGGTATTGATTTCATGGGTCCTTTTCCGAAGTCATGTGGCATGCAATATATTCTTGCAGTTGTGGACTACGTCTCTAAATAGATTGAGGCTATAGCATTGCCACACAATGATGCGAGAAGTGTTACATCTTTTCTTAAGAAACACATTTTTAACAGGTTTGGAGTTCCACGTGCAATCATCAGTGATGGAGGTTCCCGTTTTTGTAACAAAATTTTTGAAGCTCTTTTGGCCAAGTATGGGGTTAAGCATAAGATTGCAACAACATACCATCCCCAAGTGAGTGGTCAGGTTGAAATATCAAACCGGGAGATAAATAGAGTGTTGGAGAAAGTTGTGAATCCAGGAAGAAAAAATTTGGCATTGAAGTTAGATGATGCCATGTGGGCTTATAGGACAGCATACAAGACACCCATTGGTGCTTCGCCCTTCAGACTTGTATTTGGAAAAGAGTGTCATCTGCCAGTAGAGCTGGAGCATAGGGCATATTGGGCAATCCAGAGGCTCAACATGGACTTGAACGGAGCTCAATCGAAAAGGATGCTAGAATTGAATAAGTTAGATGAGTTCAGATTCAATGCCTATATGAGTTCTAAGCTCTATAAAGAAAGGACTAAGAAGTTACATGATGCAAGGATTCAACTCAAAAGCTTTGCTCCAGGACAACAAGTTTTGCTATACAACTCTAGATTGAGACTATTTCCTGGCAAGTTAAAGTCACGATGGACTGAACCATTCAAGGTGATCAAGGTTATGCCATATGGTATTGTGGAGATCCAAAATGAGAAGACTTGTAACACATGGCAAGTAAATGGTCATAGTCTAAAACCGTATTTGACAACTGAGGAGAATGGCAACACACATTTGGCACTAGCTCCACGGGAGATGTACCTGGATGATCCTTTGTGTTCACATTGAGACAAGAGGTATGGTCGGTCCGAGGACATTAAACCAAGCGCTACTAGGAGGCAAACTAGATTTTTTGCAGATGCTTACTTTTGTTTGTTTTTCTTATTTTGAATTCATTAGTGCTGATATAAGTTAGTTGGTTTCAATTCATGTTATCAACTCACAATTCATGGACAATATCTGCAGATGATCATACACAATAGAGAATGAAGGTGAGTAGATGCTACTGGGATGGTTTTTAGCTCAGAATGGACAAAACATCCAAGAAAGGGTAAGCTTGAGTGGGTGTGAGGACTACAAAAGGTAAACGAATCAAATCTTGTGAATTGCTTGAGATTCCATTTTACTTGGTGATAGATTCTTACCCGTGACAGTTGCTTGTTTCTATTCAATTAATTGAGGTAGGAATGGATAAGGTGTATTCAGTATGACATGAGTGTTGTGGTGGGTACATGGATGTGTTGTTGTCATGTTGTAGGTTATCATGTTGTCTTGTACCTGGCATGGCTTTGCTTAGCGCCTCACTATTTCGCTATAAATACTCTGCAACTTGTTGAGAAAAGCAACACTTGACTTTGCATAACATAATAGTCTCCTTCTCCATTTGAGTGATGTCATACGAACGCCATAATCCCTATGAGTACAAAATTTTCAGTGAGGAACCGGGTACTACTTCCCCCTCTTCTTCATCCTCTTCAGCTGATGAAGCAATGGTGATTGATAATGATCTAGCGAATTCTCCACAATTTGTCAATGCTAATGTAGAACAACTCTACCATCGAACCAGCCTTAGATCAGTCATGATCGAATGACCATTTGATACTCCCACCCAAAGATTTGAAGATGTCATTCGAGGCCACAACTGGTCTTGGTTAACAATGGCCCCAAATGAAGTAAACATGGAGATAGTCAAAGAATTCTATGTTAACTCACGAGTAGGCAGGGTTCATTCAGTGTTCTTGCGAGGTAGTTATTTGAAGGTAAATCGACATAGTATCAATTTGCATTATCTTTTGACTGATTACTCTAATGACGCGTATAGTAGATTGTTGAGGGCAGAGAACACTGATCATTTATTGAATGCTGTGGCATTGCTTGGTGCTACTTGGGTGAGAAACTCCCGAAATGAAGCTTCTCATGTACTTACCACTGACCTCACAGCTGAAGCTAGGATGTGGTTACTTTTCATAAATTTTAGGATCTTGCCTACTCAATCCACTACTAGGGCAAATAGGGAAAGAGTTCTTGATGAGAATATGGGTAAACTCAAGGAGAATGTAAGAGAATGTCATCATGTGGGTAACCTCAAAGAGAATGTAGGACAATGTCATCATGAATTGAGGCATTGGAGAACCAAAGTGATGAGGAAGCTAACCCAAGAAGCTTTGTAGATGATCCATTGCAAGGAGTTGGTGGACCTATGACTCGTTCGAGGACTAAAGGTATGAGGAGCGCACTACACACGTTGATCAAGAATATATTTGAGCAAGAACTTGTTCGTGAAGCTCGTGAGGAGGACTCAACCATAATTTCTTGTTTGGAAGTGTCTAGAATGGAGTTCAATATTATGGTGGATTGAAATGAGGCATCGGAATGAAGAACAGAAGTTTCTGGAGAGTTTCGGACGCATCTCAAAGACTTTCGGCCGTCCGAAACTGTTGAAGAAAAATTGAATTTCTCTGGAGAGTTTCGGACGCATCAGCCAGACTTTCGGCCGTCCGAAACCCGCGTCCGAAACTGTCGCTGAACGTTACTTTTGAATTTTTCTGTTGACTTTTGTTAGGGTTTTTGGGAGCCTATAAAAGGCTAATTCTTGTACGTTAGCTGCAGACAATTTTGAAATTAAAAACTTGAGAGCTTGAAGCTTTTCATTTGTTCTTTGTGAAGAACAATCCATTCCATTCAATCAAGATTTTGATTGAATTGAAATCCTTGATAGCAAAGGTTCTAAGGCAAGTCCACTTAGGGTGTTTGTTCCTAATTTGATAGGTACATTTTTTATTCATATATTGAATTGGGGGCTGCCTCCTTTTTGTGTTTATGTTATAAATTCATTCAAAATCCTCAAATTGATCTTGGGTTTAAGTTCTATAATCTCTTTGGGTAATTAGATCGTATCAGATTGGTATCAGAGCAAATTTGGGGAATTTTTCCATCAAAGACTTTCATCTTTGATTGTTTTATGACTTAAATTTCTTTTTCTGTTTTTGTTTTGTTGTTGTTATTGATTGTAACTTGTTCTTCATATCATTGTTTGTGATTTGTGGCCAAGAAGAAAAAAAAAACTGCAGAAAAAAAAATAGTGCAGAGATAAAAACGTGAAAAAAAAAGTGCAGAAATTGATAAAAAAAAAAGAGAAAAAGAAGGCCAATTTGAGTTTTGATTCTTGAGTTTCAGTTTTGGTAGCATTCAAGGTAACATTTTCACCTTGATTTCTTGATAACTTTGTGACATTGGTTGAATTACAAATTGTGCAGAATTTCTTTATCAATATATGCTTATGGGGGCTGCTGCACTAAGTCAAATTGGTTTATTGCTTAGTTTTTGTTGGGTTTGGAAATTACTTGTCTTTCAATCATATTTCAGTGTGCTGAACTTGTTGGACAAGTGAATATTGTCTTTGCTGAAATTGTTGTGATTCAAAGCAAACTTTGTGTCATATCATTGTGAACCATTGTCTTATTGTCTTTTCTTAAAGTTTGTGAGTCTTTAGTGTTAATATTGGGTAACATTCTTGTTCTTGTTACCTAATTTTCATTCCATTGATCAAGAGTCTTATAATCATTCTTGTTCCTTAGAATTTTCTATTTTCTTTACATATTCTTATTCAATTAAATTCTTGGTTGGTTTGTGAGTGTTTGTTCAACTCAAAGAACTTGTAAAGGAAGTTAGAGAGTTTCAATATATTGAGTGATACATGAGAGTGAGTGTAAACACTAATAGAGTGGTGAGGATATGTCAAATTTGTTTTATCACTGACCTTTTTGGTTGCAAACATTCAAAATGAGTTCTATTACTCGAATAACTAATAGGGCTGAACTGAAAATTGTTAAAAAGGAGTATGAAGAGCTTTCCAAAGATTTCTCCAAGATGATAGACCAACTCAAGTACACATCAACTTGCCATTCAGTTGAAGAGTTCAAGGAAAATTCCAATTACTCAATGGGAGAATTTCAAAGAGGTGTTTTGTTGGCAAATCATGTTTCCAAAGGAGTTAATTAGAGGGAGTGAGCAAAAGGAAAGTATTGAAAGTGAGAAAACTTGTGAGAAGATTGGAGAGACAAAAGAAAATTCATTGAGAAAAGGAGAGGAAGAGCAAGAGGGTGATTGTACAAAAGCTAGTGACATTCAAAAAGAGAGTAGTGAAGAAAAAGAAAAAGAGAGAAGTGCAGAGAATGAAAGAGATTGTGATTTTGATAAAAAGAAAATGAGTGTTTATGCAAGAGAAAGCGATGAGGTAGAAAATTTGAGTGACCTTGATTGTATGAATTTCTCTAACACTCTTCACAATGTGTTTCCTTGTGTATTTGTAAATTCACTTTTGCAGGTTTGTAGAGGTACTCCAAATAATAATCCACCTCAAGAGATGATTTTTTCAATGGACAAGTTATGCTATAAAGGTTTTGCATTGAATTTCTATAATAGAGGTAATATTCTACCAATTGGGCAATATGGAATGTTAAGTAACTCTTCACAAATCTTAACAAATTTTGATTGTAATTTGTTGGAATACTTGGTTGAATATTCTTCAGTTGATAGATTTAGTTTGCAATCTATTTTCACATATGGTAGTTTAAGAGATTCTATTCGTCTTGTATAGTCCACATTACTAATTGATGTTTTGGCATGGAGTCACAATCATTCATGTGACCAAGTTGTTTTAGCAAACCTTAAATGTTTTCACTTGAGCTTAATAGATGATGCTTACATGTATAATTGTTTTGTTCAGAAGCATGATACTTTTATTCAAAATTGTTCAATTAGCATTGATATGAGAAGGTTGATTTTGATTTCTTATATGTTCTGTGGCATGAATGACACATACCTTGATGATTTTCTAAAAGGATTTTATGTTTGTGGAATAGTTGATAAACCTGTCCAACTAGGAAATTTTGTGGATGAATTTGTTATAGTGAATTACAATTTATTGTTGCATAACACACGTAACATTTCCTTGGGTATAGTGTTTTGTTATATTTTGCAGGGTATGATAATTTGTTGGCCTAGGAGGTTACAATTTCAAATACAATTGAGTCTTGCCAAGATGGAATTCAAAGTAGAAGTTTTTGATCCAGGTATCTTTAAGAATCGAGGTCGAATCTTCTTTAGGAGGGGAGGAATGATGAGAATATGGGTAACCTCAAGGAGAATGTAAGAGAATGTCATCATGTGGGTAACCTCAAAGAGAATGTAGGAGAATGTCATCATGAATTGAGGCATTGGAGAACCAAAGTGATGAGGAAACTAACCCAAGAAGCTTTGTGGATGATCCATTGCAAGGAGTTGGTGGACCTATGACTCGTTCGAGGACTAAACGTATGAGGAGCGCACTACACACGTTGATCAAGAATATATTTGAGCAATAACTTGTTCGTGAGGCTCGTGAGGAGGACGCAACCATCATTTCTTGTTTGCAAGTGTCTAGAATGGAGTTCAATATTATGGTGGATTGAAATGAGGCATTGGAATGAAGAAGAGAAGTTTTTGGAGAGTTTCGGACGCATCTCAAAGACTTTCGGCAGTCCGAAACTGTTGAAGAAAAATTGAATTTCTCTGGAGAGTTTCGGACGCATCAGCCAGACTTTCGGCCGTCCGAAACCCGCGTCTGAATTTTTCTGTTGACTTTTGTTAGGGTTTTTGGGAGCCTATAAAAGGCTAATTCTTGTACGTTAGCTGCAGTCAAATTTGAAATTAAAAACTTGAGAGCTTGAAGCTTTTCTTTTGTTCTTTGTGAAGAACAATCCATTCCATTCAATCAAGATTGTGATTGAATTGAAATCCTTGATAGCAAAGATTCTAAGGGCAAGTCCACTTAGGGTGTTTTTTCCTAATTTGATAGGTACGTTTTCTATTCGTATATTGAATTGGGGGCTGCCTCCTTTTTGTGTTTATGTTATAAATTCATTCAAAATCCTCAAATTGATCTTGGGTTTACATTCTATAATCTCTTTGGGTAATTAGATCGTATCAGTTCTTCTGATTTATGCCATTATGCATGACTTTTCCATTGATGTGGGACGATTGATTTTGGGGTATATAAGGCATGCTCCAGGATGTGAGTATTCTCCCATGTACTTTTTCATTCTAATATCTGAAATGGCTCATGGTAAGGGCATTGACATCAGTTCAGCTACACCTCCCCAACGTTCATTGGGCCTTATGGGGAGATCTCAATGGCATACTTATCAACAGGAGGAAAGGGAAGCACAGATTCACAGAGGAAGATAAACAGAGCACTTGTTCTTGCTTTTCTTTCCTTTTGTGAAATGGGGGATGTTGTGCTATGCAAGTGGGGGGGGAGTAATGATATGCTATGAAGTTGTCATGAGTGGGTTAAGGTTGTTGAGAAGTTTGTGTTATGACTATTGTCCGAATTGTTGAGTAGTCTTAACAGTTAGTAGTTTCTATTTAGGGCAACTTTATGTTGTTTATCATGAATAATGAGTGGTGAGGTACATTGTGTGTTTGTAGTTCATCTTGAGAAATTAATGTGTGCATTTTTCATATATTGCCAAATTTCACTCATTTCGTTCTTTTTGTTTTTTTTTCATGTAGATGCATATATTTAACTGGGAGTGGACATTCCTCCAATCAAGGTAAGGATTGGTAAGAGTAAGATTAAGGCATTTATGACTTTGTTCTCTACTCTCTGAACATACATTGAATTGATTCCATCTGAAAATGAGTTAATTTTCTAATGAGTCACTACCATAGTAGGAGTTATGCATTAAAGGAAGGAAAATAGCACACAGTGAGTGACATAAAGTGGATATGATGTGTTTTCTTTTGGCGTGTGAAGAAAGCTGAATTGGAAGAGTGTAATAGAAGAATTGGGCAGTGAATACGCGAGACCTAAGACTGTCCCTTAGCTTGTTTTACGCAAGACATATGAATGCTTCTATCATTTGGCAGATAGTTGAATTGACTCAAGTGGCGTCCCACATTTGTTTGATACACTTGTTGGCTTGTGTTTGGTTTGTAGATTATTAAGTATGCCTTGACCAAATAAATGCTCACAAAGTTATATCTTACTACACTCACAAGTTGGAGCCATTAGATCGGTTTAGGCAATCATTTCTCTAATGTTTTGTGAAGTTCTGTACATCATGTGAAGGAACCTTATCTTTTGGCAGCTAGAAAGATAAGGGTTCACATGCATTGAGTGACAATGGCCCCACAAGTGTATTGATGTTAGTAAACTCATACTGTAATTGGGAATATTCAATTCATGTGTTGACCGATTTGTTATTCACTTGCACTTTAGTTATATAAATGCTCACTTTTGTTTATAATGCATACAACATTGTAACTAGTAAGCTTGTTCATACTTCAGCATTGCTATGGAAGATATTGAGAGCATTCTTCATTTTCACTTTCTTTTTGCTTCAAGATTGTGTTGTGAGCTCCCTATAAAAGGCATGTTTCGGTTTTCCTCAAGACTTTCACTTGGTGAGCTTTCATGTCTTGTACGAAAAATTGTTGATGGTTGTATGAACATGATAAGAGTATTGTTTTAGGGAGGAAATGATGAGCAAATGATATACCTCTTCCCAGGGAGTTGTTTCATGCTTTTCTTTGACGATGTGTTGCGAAGATATTGTTGAAGCTGTGGTATGCCGTTGTCTTGAAGCATGATATGTTTGCAATATTGAAGAATTTTTTTTTTCAAAGCATGATCTTGTGACGCCATGAATTGTTTGGAGTTGATGATGTTGTTGAAGACTGGTGAAGATTGGTGAATGTGATGCCTTGATGAGTTGCTATATGTTGTGAAGTAGGATGTTGTGATGAAGATGCATGGAGATTTGAAGTCTTGAAGAGTGTATTGTATGTGTTGTAAGTTTTGTGCTTGTTTGAGTTGTTTGGGTGTGAGAGTTTGTATTGAAATTAATTGAGTGTGGTGAGAATTGGTGTAAGACAAGGAATGTAATGCTTAACCATTATGTATTGAAGCTTTATTCCTCGTTTACTATGGTTTATTTCAAGTTCATCACTTTAATATTTTTGATTTTGTATGTGAAATTTTTTTGTTTTCTGATTCTAAGTTTGATGAAATTGGTACATTTTGCTGGTTAAGGCACGATGTTAAGGTAAGATAGATATGCCATGCAAAAATTCAAAAGACATAGGTGGTAATGTGTATGGAATTTGTTCTTCCTGCTATGCATTTGTGAAAAAAAGCCACAAAACCCAGGCAAAGGCACCAATGTGTGCAACGAATGAGCACCAATGTCTAAAATAAGGGCAATGTCCCATAGAGCACTAATGTGCGCATAGGTTACCATTGATCTTGTGGGTTGCATGTTCATAAAAGTGGACAAGGAGATTGACATGTATAGAATGACAAGTGAGACAACTAGATGGTGTATAGCAGAGGAATAGATGAAGTTTTACATTCCTCAGCACGCACTTGCACGCATGACATTTTGCTCTTTATTCATTGTTCCTTAGTTGGTAATGTGTACTGAAATCTGAGAACTAGGTGTCAGGAAACGTTGCATAAGCTTTTGTGTGGAAAATACTTTGATGAACTTGGAAAAGATCATAGTGGATGGGGGTGAGGTGATCAGTGCATTATGGTGAAAGTCTACAGTGTGCTTTTTGCTTGAGGGCAAGCAAAAGTTCAAGTGTGGGGGAATTTGATAAGTTGGTTTATACCAACTTAAATAGCTTAGTTCACTTAACTTTCGGCTTTTTTCCATGAAATTGTGCTGTGTTATGTGATATTTGGTGCTTTTATGTGATTGGTAATGAGGTGTGCTAAAATGAATAGAAAAGATAAAAAATTAGGTTAAAAGAATCAATTTTGAATTCTGGTGAATGTGTGGAGGAAATAAAAAAAAAGGTTTTGAAAATGCTTTAGTGTACCTTGGGTTTGGCAGTTTGAGTGTTGGACTTCATTTGAGTGTATCTTTCTAAATGTTGATCCAAATGAGGAGATCTTGGAGGCTATGGAAAGCTCTTTGTGTGTACTTCAATTGTCAGTTTTTAACTTTCTCCAGATTTTGTGTGCAGCAATGAGAAACGGGGGCTTCTTTGTTGTGCTTAGATTAGGTTTTTTTTTTTTTGGGTTTGATCTTCTTGCCACAGTTTGGTAGATTGAAAATATCTTGAGCTACAGATCTCTAATTTCGATGATTCTTGATCCTATGGAAAGCCAAGAGAGGAAGCTACAACTTTGGTGTTCAAGGAAAAATCCAATTCGGAAAGAAAAACTGGAGAATCACGGTGGAATGGTGAAACAACCCAATTAGGGTTTTAAGCCTGCGACGGAGAATCACGGTGGAATGGTGAAACAACCCAATTAGGGTTTTAAGCCTACGACGCGTCGCAGGCTTAACTCCTTCTCGCCACAGCAGAATCTTTTGGTCATCAATTTCTCGTCCGAGCTCTGAATTGGGTGATTCAAAAGGCTATGGAAAGCTAAGCCTTGGAGCTACAACATGAATGTTTTAAGGATTTCCAAATTCACAAAGCATCAGGGCCATAATTTGGTTGCAATGTGTTGGTTTGTAAGTTTTTAGAACTTGAGAGTTAAGAAGTCCAATCTTGTTTTATGTTTTTCCTTTGAGCTGAAGTTGTTGCACTCATTCTCTTGCTAACCATACACAAGTTCCACACTCATGCACACTTTATGCACATTCATCTCACCACACTACGATGCACACACATTCACCCTTGTTCTCAAACATTCATCTTGATCACATGCAAGATTCTCCATTTGCACACTAAACACAAAGAAAGAGCCAACGACATGTCGTGGTGTAAGGAAAGAAAGAGCCGACGACACGTTGTGGTTGAAAGGAGGATGGAGTGAAATACTCCATGACAGGTCGTGGAAGAGAGGCAAGAATACTCCACGACACGTCGTGGAAGAAAAGCAAGAAGGCCGGCGACATGTCGTGAGGTAAGGCTGAGTTTTTGTGAAAAATTTTTCTAGGTGTTGATCTTGTGATGCATAGGTGCACGAAGGCGTGGTTGGAGTTGGCTTGGAGGAGTACGGGAGATTTGGTGGCGTGATCGGACGAGGCACAAAGGCACTGGAGTTTAACTGAAGGTGCAATCTTGCTGGCTCGATGGCGCTGCAGCTGGTATGAAGCTTGCTACTTTGGTTTCTTAAACTATTGCTGATGTTAGACATTCTTTTTGAGGGCATTCTTGTAATATTTTAGATATTTTACGTTTTTGCGTATTAATTACATTTTTTGTATTCCTCTATATGTAAAGAGAATTTAGGGGATTCGGGGGGAAGAATATAGAATTCATAACAGACTTTAGATATTTTGGAAAGCGGGAAATTTCTTTCTAAATTTTCTCCCAATATTTACTTTCTCTCTCTACTTACTCTCTCTAGTATTTTTAGCTCTGTTCTCAATTCCGATCGAGAATTTGTTCCGAACATTATAATACTCTACTCAATTAAGGAGGAATTCACGGTTTTAATCGTGAATAGGAAGCAATTGAAGCATAACATTTGGTAAATTCCTCCGAATTAATGAATATCATTTGCTCAGTGTTATCTATTGACGATCGTGAACTGGAAATGGAACTTTGTGGCTAAATTTGCTATGTTCCAGGGTTTGGAACCGGATGAGAATGTAAATAGGCTATGCAATGCCTTGCAATTGACGTAATACATCAAGGATGAACTCATACTAGAAGTTAATGTTGAAATATGATGAAGTTTTACTTGTTTGAACTTTTATCGTTGTAATTCTTCCTTGATTGTGGTCGCCATGCTAGGTCAAGGTTTGATTCATCGGTAGGGGTAAAAATGCGTGAAATGAGAACACACAGTCTGGTATATGAGTCTTCTCACTTTTATTGTTTGATCATGAACCGAGATGCGGTCATCATGCCGGTGGAAGTTCATTGAAATCTAAGAATTGAGTGAGAAGAGATTTCTCAAGCTTTACGAAGACAGACGAACCTAGGTTAGGCCTCGCCATGGGAAAACCTTAGATTTTACATGCTATAGTAGTGAATTCTGAGAAGTTGAGACTCTGCGGGTTACAATCTTCATTCTAGGCCTCGCCATGGGAAAGAGTGAAGTCCGAGAGCGTAGAATATGATGTGGTAGCCATGCTGATCAGAGTCTAGGTTCTTAGCCAGTTTGTGCTCCTCTTAGTTTCCAAAGTGTGTCAATTGCATGGTATTTGAGTAGCGTATTTGCGTATTAATATGGTGTAGAAACCCTAGGACATCTCACTAAGACTTGTTATCACATTTATGTGCAATTTTCCTAGTTTAGCAATTGACGGTGTTTTGTTTGTGTCCTTTGTATTGTTGAGTTTTGATTCAGTCATTCTAAACACGTTATACTTCTTATTTGTGTTGCCTATTTTACTAATTTTTGATAGCTCAAACCTGTGACTATTTTAGAACAAAAATCACTGCATTTCTAAAAACCGATTCCCCTTCCCTGTGAATACGATCCCTCTCGCTTCTACTACAGTTAGTTATAGGGAAAAATTGAAAAGTACGCTACACACCTTTCACTATGTTACCAAGAGGCTGATATTTTAGATTTCGATTTCTGCCAAACTTATTATTATTAACTTTAATATATTTAATAATTTTAAATTACTAATTTAATATCCATTTTTTAAAAATGTGTTATGTTTTATATCGTTTATTCATCTTTTTGAACCAATATTTTTATACATAATCAAATCTATTCAACTTATTATATTAGAATAATTTTTTCACAATACCAACTATATACATATACTTTAGTATTATAGACAATGACAAGGTTATTTGTTCTATGAGTATTTGCTATATTGGCAGTAATGAGTTGTCATGTCATTATTGTTTAATATGCACCTTGATGCAAAATAGCTCGTCGTCTATTGCAGGTTGCCATATCCACTGTTCATGCTTCCCCTCCATGCAAACTTATTTATAATGAATTTAAGCCATGTCATTTATATATAAAAAACATTCAATCCATGTCAACTAGCATTTTCTACAAATTTAATAGAGAAGTCATTAATTTTTCACAAACAAAACAAGACTCGATAGCTGTTTGTGTCTGCATAAAATCATACTCACCCAATCTTGAAAAAATTAATTCCACTCTCATGGCTGATCTTCCACATTAGTGTGGAATTAATAGATTTTTACTTCATTTGATTCAACCAATAATTGCCAAAAATGTCTAATACAAGGCCCGAGTGATGCTTCCACTACTATTGGTTCTGCATTACTATGACTTGAATAGTTATTTAGTATCTGATAGCGGTTTTGGAGTTAGGGTCAAAAGTTAAGATTTAACCGAATTAAATAAATTTATAACTCTAATCCTCACGACATTTAAGGTGCTTCAAGACACTAACGTTTTTGTACCTAGAGGAAGTAGAGGTCGAACCCACAGGGAGGGGATAAGTTTATGCGATTAGTGTAAACGTGTGTTGACAGGTATGTCGCGTACTCTTCAATTTAACCCTAGAACTACTGTAGAAGTGGAAGTAGGGATCGTATCCACAGCGAAGGTATTGGTTACCAAAATATTAATGAAATGTTCCAGAAAATTCACAAGTACAGTTTCACAAGTTTTTAAGGACAATAGAAGTACTCAAGAACAATTGAAGACTGAAATATTAAACTAAAAGTAACATAGAAATGAGATATCAACTCTAAGGAAAATGTCCTAGGGTTTCTTTCCTGATGATCATGTAAATTAACTACGTAACTGCAATACAATTGACTCAAATGACAAACGAGAGGGGATCAAACTGCCTGAGAACCTAGATTATGACCGGCATGGCGACCGCTTCATTCTCTATGTTCTCTGACTCCACAATTTCCCTTGGCGAGGCCTAGAGTGAAGAATTAATCCCGCAGAATCCCAACCTTCCGAGATTCACTACTATTGCAAGCAATTTCCTAGGTTTTCCTATGGCGAGGACTAACCTACTTCCGATTGTCTTCACGAATCTCAGAAAATCTCTCCTCACTTAGTTCTAAAATCTCAACAAACCTCCACCGGCATGTCGATCTCATTTCGGTTCATGATCAAGCAATTCAAGTGAGAAGACTCATTTTCATACTGTATGTTCTCAATTTAAGCATTATAACTCCTATTGTAGAATTAAACTCCGACCTAACATGGCTATTACAATCGAAGGGTGATTCAGACGACAAAAGCTCAAATAATTGAATTTTAACTAGAATTAAACAATCTTTACCAGTATGAATTCATTATTAATGAATTAATTCAATTGCAAGGCAATACGTAGTCTAATTACACTACATCCGGATCGATACCCTAGAACATAGAAAATTTAGCCGCAGAGTTCCATTTCCAGTTCACGATCTTCAAAATTCGACAAATAGCAAATCATATTCATCAACTAGGAAGAATTTACCAATTACTCCGCTTCAATTGCTTCTAGTTCAAAAAGAATCTGTAAAAGCTTCCTTGCTTGAGAATAGAATTACAATGATCTGTTCGAATTCTCGATAGTAAATGAAAATGGAGACCAATTTCGTAGAGAGAGAAAGTAGAGTGAGGAAACTCAAACGAGAGAAAATTCCCGCTCCAAAAATCAAAAGTCGGTTATGAATCTCCAATGTTCTAAAGTTGATCCTCCTTAGAAAAGTAAACTAATCCTCTATATATAGAGGTTACAAGAATCGTAAACATTACGCAAACGTAAAATATCTATAGTGTTACAAGAATACCCTCAAAAGAATAACCACAAATTAGCTTGAGAAATAAAATTCCAAAGTTGAGTAGTAATTCAGCAATCTCGCGCCTTTAGGCTTCTGGAATTGCGCCTTCAGATCAGTCTCCGCGTCTTCAAGCCAGCAGCATCTGCGCCTTCAGCTTCCTGGAATTCTGAGTGAAAGAACCAGACTCGCTTCACGCCCTTCAGCTCGAGGATCTCATGCCTTCAGTAACTTCCAGCGCCTTCAAGCCCCCGCTATCCATGCCTTTGGCGAACCTGCACAAGACGCAAACACATCTCAGTACTTTGCCAAAATTTTGGCAAAGTATAGGATTATAGGGCGAGGTCTAGCGGAGAGACCTCGCCGCTTTGTGCGATTGTATGGCGAGACCTCGCCACGAGGTCTCGCCGTGTAACCTTTTAAATGGCGAGACCTCGCGGCGAGTTCTCGCCGTGCAACATGGTGAATGGCGAGGTCTCGCGGTGAGACCTCACCGTGAATGTGCAAGTGTATGTGCGTAGTGAGGTTTGAGTGATCGAAAGTGTGAGATGTTTTGAAGATTAAAACATGTAAAACACAAGCAATAAAAAAGTGTCATAAATGAGTGCAAGAATTGATAGGCTAATAAAATGCAAAAATTACAAAACCGAAACATGAAGAATGAGTTCTGCAATCTAGAAACAAGTGAGCAAGATGTTTGGTGAAGTGTAAGTGAAATGGATTGTGTGTTGACTGTATGCTATGAGTGTGTGTAGAAGCTAGTCGAAATGAGTTTGTAAAATAGCATGTTGTGAAACCTTAAGTGACCTGTAGTTGATTTAGTGCATAAGTGCAAGTGGAGTGAGTGGTGTGTGCAAGAACTTTGTTGTGAAAAATGTGTGTATGCATGCGGCGAGGACACCTCGCCGCATGTGAGTGTGCATAGTAGTGTGCGAGAGTGTAGCGAGGGTGAATGTGATTGTGGTGCGTTGGTTGTTGCGGCGAGGTCACCTCGCCGTAACGTGTGTGCGAGTGTGCATGTGCGGCGAGGTGATCTTGCCGCACACCATGTGTGCTTGGTTCATGCGGCGAGGTGATCTCGCCACATGAATTGTGTAGAGAGTGTGTGAGTGCTAATGCTAATGTGCGAGGGTGTTGTGCAGTGAGTGCATGTGAGTGTTGTGAGTGCTAGTGCTAGTGTAGAGCAATAAACCAAATGAACGAGATTCTAAAATGGCAAAGTGTTCATTTCATTCAAATGCTCTACTTCCATGCCAAATAAATGTACATTAGCCCCGAAATTGGACTTTCTGGTAAACATGTAAGTTCTAGATTTATCTCTTAGCTTTCCATAGGATCCCGAATCACCTAAATTGGGTATTTGTAGCTCAAGATTTTGTCAAATTACCAAACTGTGGCATGAAGAAGAAACCCTAAAAACCGTAATCCGAGCACACAAAACAAGTTCCTATTTCTCATGAATGCAAACAGAATTCAAAGAAAGTTAAAACATAACAATTGAAGTAGAAGCAGAGAGCTTTCCATAACTACGAAAATTACATCATTCGGATTAGAATTGAAAGAATTATAAACAAAACAAATTGCAAACTCAAATCTGCCAAAACCCTAATTTGGCCGAAAATTCATTCTGAGTTCCTTCATTTTTCCCTTTTGACACCTTTCACTACATTCACCCTTATTTTCACTCATTTTGCACCATTTCATCATTACCAATCAGTACATCACCTATATGCACAAAACAACACAATTCACCTCACATTTGCAACAAACACAAGACAAAAGCCAAGAGATTTAGCATAAAATAGTTGGTATAAAACCAACTCATCAAATTCCCCCACACTTGAGCCTTTGCTTGTCCTCAAGCAAACTCACACTCACAACCACTTAGCACTAAACTCTGCTCCTCTGTCGACTCGTTCTCATTTGAGTTCATCAAAACAAATTTTTTATGCAATATCAAAAACTCTTAACATATCCTCAATTCCAACCTATCAACTTTCAGCACAAATTATCAACCAAGGTACGATGAATAAAGACCAAATGTCATGCGTGCAAGTGTGTGCTGAGGAACATGAACTTCATCTATTCCCTTGCTATACACCATCTCGCTCGTATCATACCCATTCAATACATGCCAATCTCTTTGTCCACTCTTTTGAACATGCAATCACAAGATCAATGGTACCTATGCGTATATTGGTACTCTATGGGACATTGCCCTTATTCTGCACATTGGTGCACATTTGTTTCACACATTGGTGACTAACAATAATGCCTGGGTTTTATGGCTTTTTTCTTCAAATTTGAATGCCAGGTTCTTATGGCTTTTTCCTTCCCAGTTGCCAATATGGCTTTTTCTCCCATATCATTTCTTGTGCAAGCACATGTTCATAAAAATCCCAAATTGACTAAACATGTACGAATTCTGGAGACACCAGATAAATGCATAACAAAAAGAATAGAATCCACGCACATTACCTCCTATGTCATTTGAATTTTACATGGCATATCTATCTTACATTAACATGATGCCTTGATTAACAAAATGCACCAATTTCATCAAGATTGGAATTAAGGACATCAAAACAACTTTCACATGCAAAATATAAAAATAACACTTGATGAACCACAAATTCAAACAAGACTTCAAAAGAGCCAAAGTCTAGTACAAAGTATCCTAACCTTACAAAAAAAAAACTTACAACGACTTACACTCAACACTACACTTTCAACATTCACTTAGTACAATCACTACCCCATACTAAAAATATAACACTACACTAATTATTCAAATTCTAACTCCTAAGGAGCACAGCAAACACCAAGTCTTGACTTCTCTTCACACACTTCCAAACTTGAACTTCACAAAGGTAAGCTTCTCAAAAGCTCTTAATGATTCATCCTTCATGGCACTAGCAAATCATCATAGCAACAATCATCCAAGAAAAACTTCAAATATCAGCAAGGCACCACTTCACATTTCAACAAAACAGAACAACTTCCAATCTTCAGCTTCACGAAATACTTTACTTCAAGAAATTTCACATAATCTTCAACTCAGAACATCTCAATCAACATGAAAGTCCGGAAATCTTCAAAATTACTCCCAACTTCGAATCCCCCTTTTCACAATATAAAGCACCCGCATGCAATAAATTTTTTTTTTCAATCAACACAATCAACACACAAAGTATCAGACAACATATCAATCACAGCACACATCACACAAAATTCCACCCTCCACAATTAAATTAAACATTTTTCTCAATGTAATAGGCTAAGATGAAGGGGGCACTCCCTGAGAAAACGATGATGGAGCTGAGGAAGAAGGAGATCCAAATGCAGCTGCTGTGGAGAGAGATTGTCCATCCAAAGAGGCCGTGGCAAATGAGGAAACACCCATTGGCTGTGGCACAAAATGAAAAGGGCCATGGACAGGGCCTTCGAGAGGTTGGCCAGATGCAATTAATGGAAACCGTGTTGCCGGCATGAATTCAGAATTCGGGAGAATTTCCGGAGTTGGAGGCATAGAAGGGATTCTTCCAAATGTAGGCAGTGGTAAGAGATAAGGCATTGCCGGCACACCTGCTGGAAGCTCATGAACAATACCACTAACCACATCCATTGATAGATTCGGAATCTGATAACCAGCTAATTGTGCAGATGTTGGTGTTGATTTTGGGGGACAAGTATCACTGTGGTAGTAGACTGCCATCTTGTTGCACTTGTCCAATGCCAGTTGCATCATCAATTGCCGATGGTAGAGTACCTCAAATTGCTGCTGAGCCACTGACGACAAATCATCAAATTTATGATCCATGTGTGCAACATATGAAGTCAGCTCCTGATGCATATTGTTCATGCCTTCGTGCATCCTTTCCCACCTTTCCTTCATATCAGAGAAGCGCCTATCAACAGATTGTTGGAAGTCCTGGAACTGATTTTTCACAGAGGGTTGAAATTCTTGAATTGTTCCTTGTAGAGCGCTAAAATCATACACCTGTGTTTCTTCCCCTACCTCAGAAGCTGAATGGCCAGTTTTACTCTTAGACTTCTTTATTCCAGTTTTTTTAGCCTTTCTCAACTCCTTTTCCAGTGCCTGATACTTGATGTACAGAGGTGTTCCAATAGGCCCTGGATTCCTTCTGCAATCTCCAGCCACAGTGTCCACTCCCTGAGCCATACAGAGTTCCTCAAGAAAGACCAGAAAATATAGAGCAGCACTGTCCATTGCAATCCCAGATTGAATAATAGAATAAATCTTTCTTCCCACATCAATTGGCTTCCTTCCTCGAATAGCTGAAATCAAATGCAATCTACTTCGAAGCACCTCGGTGGATTGGGAGCTGGGCATCAGCCGAGATAATACAAACATCAGCCGTATCTTAACATCACTCCTCAGCCACTCCCCTCGTATATGCTTACGCTCCCCTCCTGTATTCATCTCCCATTTTGCTCATGGCAGGGCAAGTTTTGTTGATAATGCAAAATCATATTCATCGTCGTTCTCTGAAATTGGCAAGGGATCATGAGAAAAACTGGGTTTCCCCAGATGACTGTTGATTATTTCACTCGAAATATGCACCCATTTCCCTCGAACATAAAATGCACCATCTTCATTTGGAAATTTGGCATTAGCATAAAACTCCCGTGCTAAACTTGCATTGCATAACCCCGGAGCACTGGTCAGCTTCTTGTCAAAACAATGGAAAGCCATCAATTCTTCGAAAGGACCACCTTCAACTGCGAATGCCCTTTCTAAATGCAACTTTTTCATTCCTATCCCTTCCTCCCATCTTTGCTGAGCTAGTTCATCGAGAAATATTGATGGTTCTTGACTCGATGCTCCTTTTCTCTTCTTTGGAGGTGTGGCTTGCACTGTGTACTCAGGTGGATCTTCAAAAAGTGGCAAATCCTCATCAGGACAATAATCCGAATCTGAATCAACTACTGGTGATTTTTTAGCCTTTCCTTTCCCTCTTCGTGAAGTGGAAGCTTTGTTAGGAGTAGTGTCCTTCTTTGGGGCCATTCTGTGAAGTTCAATTGCAACCAAGAAATCAATTAATTCATATGAACATTTGACTCAATCTTGACAAATAATTTGCAAAGTGTAAAATATCACAATTCACTCTCCAAATATCATGAATGAAAATATGACATTGAACTTCCTCTGTTGCTTCAAACAATCGTGCGCATGAAAACCTCCCAAGCACACCATGTAAAACTCATGTCATACGACTCATATACCTTTATTCACAAATTTCCAATTTCTCAACAGAAACACATTTCTCCTCTCCCATACCAAATTCTCAAATTATAACATGTAACCCACAAGTATGTAACACCTCAAATGAAAATGATCATATCATGGCAAATTTTCAGAGCTGGAAATGAGCAATGTAACCAAAATATAACCCAAAATGCAATATCCTCATTCTTGAAATATGTTGTGCACAAAGTTTGGAAAATTCAGCTTAGACACTTCAAACAATAATCCACAGAACATAGTGGAGCATTTCAATTTAGTCAACACTTTCTACTGCAAACTTGATAAGCACATCCTAAGCTAAATCTGAGGACAAGAATTACACCATTCGGACAAAAATTAAACAAATTATGACCAAAAAAGCGAGGCACTCCAAACAGGCTAGATTCCAGAAATTTCAGACTAATACTTCTGAATGAACTCGGCCTTAACTCTGAAATAAGGCTACTTTCTAATCGAAACTGGCAAAAGTGCCCAACACAAAATTTGTAGCCTTATCTCTTAGCTATATTCGCCAACTGGAATCAACGCATTTGGACCACATTTGAGCAAATTATGACCTAAATACCTAATGGTGTTAAAACTGGGCAGATTCAAAATTTCAGCATTCTGATTTCAGCCTTCACTTCACGTTTTAAGCCAATTTAGTCTATTATCCAGGCATAACTAGACAAAATGTCCAACATAAACAATGAACTTATCATGTTAGCTAAATTGTAGGACTGGAATCATGCAGTTTCAACATTCCAAGCTCGCGTTACGATCAAAACATAGAAACGTGGCAAAGCTGGAACAATTGAAATTCAACATTTTAAACCTTCCCCCCACACCTATCATGCATTTAGTTCCTTGGCTAATCACAATGTTAACTTGCATATTCATCATTGCATTGTCTAAGAAACCACATCAACATTTCCATGCTCTCTACTCATTACTTGCATGCTTCATACAACAACAACAAATCACAAAGCTTTAAGAGGAGTGAAACATACCTTTGTGGAGAGTTAACACTTAGTCTTTGAAGAGAAATGGAATGGTGAAATTCAATGTCAACAATGTGCTCTTGTTAGTGCCGACTTGAGCTCTCAACTATGGTTATTTTGAAGCAACAAACAATACTCTATGCATTTATAACCACAATGGAAAGAACGAAAGCATGAGCACTTCATTAAATCGGTCAACTAACATGAAGAGTTAATATTCTCACCAAACACTAGCAAACATTCAAGATACTTACATGTGGGACCCATTACTTACCAAGACATGTGAAGTTTCAGCCCTTGTTTGATAACAATGCATTCATATCTCACAAAGCAACACAAACAAAGCCATCTTATCACTTCAGTCACCTCACCATGCAAACTTCCAAAATATGCTCTAAGCAAAATCATGAAAAAGAATAAGCACAAAACAAAGTCTAGACACATTTCCTTTGCATGTGAATTTTTCTTGAACTCCACTATACATGAAAAACGTCCAACAAGAAGTCAGCCTTTTTCTTTCATTTCATTTCAACACCATGTTCACAACACTATTACACTCCACATAAACTCAACAATCCATCAGCTTTTCAGATGATTCAATTCATGCTTAGAGATTGCAAATGTGCTCATCATCAATGCATGTGCCAAATGTTCACCATTGACACTAAGAAATCGAAAAGAAAGTTAATAAAAACTTTTTAAAAAAAAATTAACAGCAATTTGTTTTAAACATACACAAACACAACATCAAGACACTCAACATAACTAATAAAATGCTAACCAAAATAACCACAATGCATTTACTACTAAAATTACCATAGAATCAAACATAGCAACAAACTCCTCCACACTTAAAACATACATTGTTCTTAATGTAAAGAAAATATAGGTTTAAGAGCTCCCTGGTATTGATATTGTCATGAATTCCAATGTTTGCTTTGTGGAGATGTCTTGGTCCATCTTCCTCATATGAAAAATTCCATGGCATCACTCCCCCACACTTAGTCTTTTGAGTGCATGGCTAATCTCTTGCAATGTCCTTCCTGGGCAAACACCTTTAACATGAGTGGTTTTGATGAATGAATTCCAACATGAAAGAAACATAAAGACAAAACGAAAAGAAGAAAACAAACTACTTATTAAAGCTAAAGGAAAAGAAGTAGTTCTCGATTTAGATAGTCTCCAGCTAGACTTTATTCATCCACAACGTATGTCTTGGTCATGAAAAGAACTCAGTAAATCCATCTCTGCACCACACAAAAGATGAACTCTCATAAGCATGCGCCTTCTTCCCAGAAGACACTGGAGTGTTGAGGAGATGTGTAAGCACGGGATCATGAGAAGAACTTTCTCCAAAAATCACATTCGTTTGAAGCACATCATAGCCCCCTTCTACCACACTATCCATAGAAGTCCTGCAAGGATCAACCAAGAATTGCACATCCATGGTCTCAACAAGCTCATCAGAAAGTTCAAAAGTAAAGGTCTCAAATTCACAATTGTTCACCATGTTATCATTATCATTCAAATTGTTAACATCTTTATCATCAAAACTAACATTATTGACTTCACACATTTTCTCAAAATTATCATCACAAACAACATTGTCATTTCGTAACAAAAATTTCTCGTTATGCACTGGAGGTGAAGTACCAATTATACACTCAGATTCATTCACAGTTTCAAAAGTTGATGTTTTACAAAGAGTCCCAGCAATTCCCACTTTATCATGATTTATGGTATCATAATGTTCTTCCAGATGTGACTCTATGCAATTTATCAAAGTATCAAGAAAAGAACAACCATCAGCATCAACAAACATAGCATGACCTCCACCATCATTTGAACAATTCTTAACACATGCTTCCTGTGAGGTATGTTCTCCAAACGATTGACTTGGCAAATCAAAGCTTGATATATCTATGAAACCACATTCTTCTATGTATGCACTTTCTGATGAAATCATGCAATCTTCTTCATCAAACCCATCACAACCAATCTCTGCATCACCAACAATGCTTTCAACAGATATATAGTCATGCTTAACACCATTATAAACTAAAACTGGGGAACATTCTACAACCTGAATGGAACAACAAGACTCTAAAGGCATAGGGTGTTTCATTGCATAATCCACATCAAAAACTACTTCCTCATTATTAATCCTAAAGGTGACAGTTTTATTTCGAACTCCAATTAATGCATCACCAGTAGCTAAAAATGGTCTACCAAAGATGAGTGGTACCTCGGGGTCTTCCTCCATATCAAGTACGATGAAATCAACAGGCAAAGTAAATTTGTCAATTCTTACCAGAACATCTTCTACCAAGCCAGAGGGAGTAACCAAGGACCTGTCTGCAAGCTGAAGTGTAACAGCTACTGGTCGAATCCTACTTTCCAAACCAACATTAATGGCAATGGACAATGGCATTAAGTTTATTCCAGCTCCCAAATCACACAAAGCCTTTGCAAAATGCCTTCTGCCTATTTTGCACGGGATAGTACAGCTTCCAAGATCCTTAAGGTTTGGAGGAAGATCATGAACCATCCATGCTTGGGTGCACTAAGAAACCATCATAGGAATATCACATCTTAAGATTTGTTCTTTGTTTGAGAGGAGATCTTTGAGATACTTAGCATACTTTGGCATTGATGTCACTAGATCCATAAGAGGAAGATTCACGTTCACTTGCTTGAGTACATCCAGGAACCTCTTGAACCGAGGGCCCATTTTAGGAGGTGGTTTCTTTCTCTCTGGAAAAGGAGGTTTGGGGGCATACTCAGGGTAGTTGTAAGGAGTGGAGTTCTTGGTGATCTCATTTCCTACCCTAGCTGGTATTTCCTTCTTCACAGTCTTTGAAGCAGTTTGCTCACCCTTCTTTTCAAATTCCAAAACTTCTTCAGCTTTCTTTGGTGTTATTTCCTCATCGACACTCTGTTCCTCAATTTGAACACATTCCTCCTCAAGAACACATTCCTCATCCTCAGGCTTAGATGACTTTTGCACTTCCTTACCACTTCTCAACATAATGGCATTAATCCCCACCTTATTCTTGGGATTTGGCACCGTATCACTAGGCAGAGATCCACTAGGCCTTTGATGTATAGCATTAGCAAGTTGACCCAATTGCATCTCAATATTTTTGAATGACGCACCATGATGTCTTAAAGTTGTCTCCAATACAACAAATTTTTTCTCATTTTTATCTATCTTTTCGATAAGACTCCGGAGCATGTCTTCCATTGATGATTTACTTTGTTCTTGATCACTTGATTGTTGCTCAAAACCTGGTAGAGGATTGGAAGTTCTTATTTGATCATTCCCTTGAGTATATTGACCTCCCTGGCTTTGATTCTGTTGTCACCAAGTTCCTTGATTACCTCCATAGCCTCTATTGTTCCCTCCTGAGTAATTGCCTAAATACTATGGCCTGTTGCTATAATTATTCACATATTGAATGGATTCAGTGGTGACCGAGCACTCATCAGTATAATGTTCACCCTTGCATATTCCACAAGACAACACAGGTGCCTTGGCTTGAGTAGCTTTAAGAGATTGCATCTGCTTTGCTAAGGCTTCGACCTTTGCATTGAGTGAAGTTTCCTCATCTAGCTCCAGGACTCCTCTTTGCTTTCTGCCATGAGTTTTCTTCGTCTCAGGGAATAGATTTTCATCCTCAGCAATTTGATTGAACAACTCACAAACTTTCGGCACAGATTTATCTTTGAGTGCACCATTGGCGCATGCCTTGACCATCATGGATGATTCAGGAGTTAGGCCTTTGAAGAATGTGTTTAGTTCCCTGATTTCGCCCAAGTCATGGTTGGGACATTGCCTGATCAAGTCGTTGAATCTCTCCCAAGCTTCCCTAAATGACTCACTGTCTTGTTGTTGGAAATTCATAATTTCCAACCTTCTCTTCTCAAGCTTAGCTGGAGGGAAGTACTTAGACAAGAACCTTTTCTGTAGATCATCAAATGACATTCCAGCATTTACTCTCCCAATACTTTTGAACCAATGTTTAGCCTTTCCACTCAGAGATAAAGGGAACAAAATTTTGTGAACCTCACCCCTGTCGACCCTTGACAACTTGAAAGTGCTACATAACCCGAGAAACCAATCAAAATGGTCATTAGGATCCTCATTGTCAAGCCCTTGGAAGAATTGGCCGTGGGTGATCATTGAAACGATTTGTGGAGGAATGTGGTAGCTTTTAACGTCTATGTCCTGCTGCCCAAATCTGTTCTCGAAATTTACTGCGTAATGATCTCCAAACCTAGGTGCTTGTGCTCCTTGAGCTGCCATATCTCCCTACGGTTTCAATTGAGCCCTCAAAGTTTTCTCCAATTCAAGGTCCAAAGGGAATTGTGGCTCTCCTGCAAACCTGCTAGACTTTGGCATACACTACACACTATTGTGAAGTATAATAACAGAGAATCACGAACTGCAAAAGAGCAACAAAGGAACAAACCACAATTTCCAACAAGTATTCGAAAATGCAAAGAACAGAACACAACACAAAATAAATGCTAAGGTAAATGTCACAAACAAAAACACAAAGTAGAACAAGTAAAAATCAAGAACAATTCAACAAATTCCAGAACCGATTGCCTTCCCCGGCAACGACGCCAAAAATTGACAGGTATGTCGCGTACTCTTCAATTTAACCCTAGAACTACTTTAGAAGTGGAAGTAGGGATCGTATCCTCAGGGAAGGTATTGGTTACCAAAATATTAATGAAATGTTCCAGAAAATTCACAAGTACAGTTTCACAAGTTTTTAAGGACAATAGAAGTACTCAAGAACAATTGAAGACTGAAATATTAAACTAAAAGTAACACAGAAATGAGATATCAACTGTAAGGAAAATGTCCTTGGGTTTCTTTCCTGATGATCATGTAAATTAACTACGTAAGTGCAATACAATTGACTCAAATGACAAACGAAAGGGGATCAAACTGCCTGAGAACCTAGATTATGACTGGCATGGCGACCGCTTCATTCTCTATGTTCTCTGACTCCACAATTTCCCTTGGCGAGGCCTAGAGTGAAGAATTAATCCCGCAGAATCCCAACCTTCCGAGATTCACTACTATTGCAAGCAATTTCCTAGGTTTTCCTATGGCGAGGCCTAACCTAATTCCGATTGTCTTCACGAATCTCAGAAAATCTCTCCTCACTTTGTTCTAAAATCTCAACAAACCTCCACCGGCATGTCGACCGCATTTCGGTTCATGATCAAGCAATTCAAGTGAGAAGACTCATTTTCATACTGTATGTTCTCAATTCAAGCATTATAACTCCTATTGTAGAATTAAACTCTGACCTAACATGGCAATTACAATCGAAGGGTGATTCAAACGACAAAAGCTCAAATAATTGAATTTTAACTAGATTTAAACAATCTTTACCAGTATGAATTCATTCTAAATGAATTAATTCAATTGCAAGGCAATACGTAGTCTAATTACACTACATCCGGATCGATACCCTAGAACATTGAAAATTTAGCCACAGAGTTCTATTTCCAGTTCACGATCTTCAAAATTCGACAAATAACAAATCATATTCATCAACTAGCAAGAATTTACCAATTACTCCGCTTCAATTGCTTCTAGTTCAAAAAGAATCTGTAAAAGCTTGCTTGATTGAGAATAGAATTACAATGATCGGTTCCTATTCTCGATCGTAAATGAAAATGGAGACCAATTTCGTAGAGAGAGAAAGTAGAGTGAGGAAACTCAAACGAGAGAAAATTCCCGCTCTAAAAATCAAAAGTCGGTTATGAATCTCCAATGTTCTAAAGTTGATCCTCCTTACAAAAGTAAACTAATCCTCTCTATATAGAGGTTACAAGAATCGTAAACATTACGCAAACGTAAAATAGCTATAGTGTTACAAGAATACCCTCAAAAGAATAACCAAAATTTTGGCAAAGTATAGGATTATAGAGGTCTCGCCGCTTTGTGCGATTGTATGGCGAGACCTCGCCTCGAGGTCTCGCCATGTAAACCTTTATATGGCGAGACCTCGTGGCGTGGTCTCGCCGTGCAACATGGGGAATGGCGAGGTCTCGCGGCGAGACCTCGCCGTGAATGTGCAAGTGTACGTGCGTAGTGAGGTTTGAGTGATCGAAAGTGTGAGATGTTTTGAAGATTAAAACATGTAAAACACAAGCAATAAAAATTGTCATAAATGAGTGCAAGAATTGATAGGCTAATGAAATGCAAAAATTGCAAAACCAAAACATGAAGAATGAGTTCTGCAAACTAGAAACAAGTGAGCAAGATGTTTGGTGAAGTGTAAGTGAAATGGATTGTGTGTTGACTGTATGCAATGAGTGTGTGTAGAAGCTAGTCGAAATGAGTTTGTAAAATAGCATGTTGTGAAACCTTAAGTGACCTGTAGTTGATTTAGTGCATAAGTGCAAGTGGAGTGAGTGGTGTGTGCAAGAACTTTGTTGTGAAAAATGAGTGTGTGCATGCGGCGAGGTCACCTTGCCGCATGTGAGTGTGCATAGTAGTGTGCGAGAGTGTAGAGAGGGTGAATGTTATTGTGGTGCGTGGGTTGTTACGGCGAGGTCACCTAGCCGTAACGTGTGTGCGAGTGTGCATGTGCGGCGAGGTGATCTCGCCGCACACCATGTGTGCTTGGTTCATGCGGCGAGGTGATCTCGCCGCATGAATTGTGTAGAGACTGTGTGCGAGTGTAGTGAGGTGAGTGTGTAAGTGCTAATGCTAATGTGCGAGGGTGTTGTGCAGTGAGTGCATGTGAGTGTTGTGAGTGCTAGTGCTAGTGTAGAGCAATAAACCAAATGAACGAGATTCTAAAATGGCAAAGTGTTCATTTCATTCAAAAGCTCTACATCCATGCCAAATAAATGTATCTTAGCCCCGAAATTGGACTTTCTGGTAAACATGAAAGTTCTAGATTTATCTCTTAGCTTTCCATAGGATCCAGAATCACCTAAATTGGGTATTTGTAGCTCAAGATGTTGTCAAATTACCAAACTGTGGCATGAAGAAGAAACCCTAAAAACCCTAATCTGAGCACACAAAACAAGCTCCTATTTCTCATGTATGCAAACAGAATTCAAAGAAAGTTAGAACATAACAATTGAAGTACAAGCATAGATTTCCATAACTACCAAAATCACATCATTCGGATTACAATTGAAAGAATTATAAACAAAACAAATTGCAAACTCAAATCTGCCAAAACCCTAATTTGGCCGAAAATTCATTCTGAGTTCCTTCATTTTTCCCTTTTGACACTTTTCACTACATTCACCCTTATTTTCACTATTTTGGCACCATTTCATCATTACCAATTAGTACATCACATATATGCACAAAACAACACAATTCACCGCACATTTGCAACAAACACAAGACAAAAGCCAAGAGATTTAGCATAAAATAGTTGGTATAAAACCAACTCATCATGTGTGTAGTATTAAAAGTATAAACAAGGAATGAAAACAACCTAAAATATGCTAATACTACCAAATAAACATGAAAATGTGTGGAAGAGAAATCAAGTAATTAAAGTATACCCTTCGATTTGGTTATCTCAAATGTTAGTGTTATATGTAGTTTATCCTATGGAATTACTACGACTAAGAGTGAGCCAATTCAACTAAGTCCCCCCTTTATGGCAGAGGCAAGGACCTAAATGCATCGTCTCCTACTGGAAATTGACCGATTAACCAATCCCCTCTTTATGGCGGAGGCAAGGACTAGCTAACTAAATCAACCAAAATTTCAATGTCTCTCCAATCGTTTGCTCTCTAATCCAACCCATTCTTTATGGGGGGAGGCAAGGGTCGAACCTAGTCACTCCCTTGGAAATCATTCCCTAATTTCCCCCTTTATGGCAGAGGCAAGGACTAAACTAGTTCATGTCTACCAAGTTCATCAACCCTATATTGGACTCTCAATATCCCAATCAATTCCCCCTTTATGGCGGAGGCAAGAACGGACTAAGATAACTCCACCAATCCATCACCACATATTAGTCTACCATTAGCATTCCTAATATGGGATAATAACTAATTTGTAGTTTCTAATTCCTAGCTAGCCACAACACAAAACCACACAATAACACAATATGTCAACAACACATAACCACAATCCAAGGGTAATAAACAATTTAGCCTCTCATAGCACACAAGAACTTCACATATATATATGGACAAGCAAGGAAATAATCAAAGAAGTGCAAGGAAAAGAGACTACCCATTTGGTTAAACCAAAGAGGAAGCTTTTCAAATGTTGATTCCAAGCAAATATCCAATCTTTACATTAATTCCAAGCTCTTGAGCACATGAGGATTACAAGAAGTTCTTCCACAAATGGGGGGTTTCAAGACCTACTCTAATCTACTACTGCAAGATGGTGCCCCCAAGAAGTTGTAAAAGAAAGAAATTAGCCTAGGGTTTCTTCTTCTTCTTCTCTTCTTCTTCTTCCCCCTTTTGTTCTCCCTCTCCTTTTTCCCTCCCCTAGTTGGCTGCAGATTTCACAATGATATATGGGAGGAATTAGGGCTGCAATGTGTGTTTTAGACGTGCCTAAAATGCCCTTGAAGTCTTCTCAAAATAGTGGGCAAAATCGACCTGGAAAACTGCTGCGCTGCTTAATGTCGTGACTTTCGATTGTGAATGTCGCGACGTTAAGCCCGCGAAGAAGTCTTCTCTGGCGCGCTGGAGCACTCTGGAAATGTGATTTTTTTGTGCATTTAATTGTGCATTGTTTGGTGCGCCGGAGATGTGTTGAGCGGCACGCCGGAGAGCTTTTTCTAACCTCCAAAAATTCTTTTCATCGTTCTTTTGCTCCGTTGCTCCTCCCATGCCATAATGTCCTACAAATACATTAAAAACACGTAAAAATTACATGAAAACATTTTACAAGGACGCTCAAGAGGTAAGTAAAACGAATACAATAAGGTGAAAATCATCACCTTATAAGTGTCCTACTCTTATAGGGCATGAAATAAAATCAACAGAGATTTCCTTTTTCTTGTTATTTTCCTATCTATTTGTTTTTGACTTTATATTTTGTATTTATTCCAACTCATATTCAATTATTATCAACTTACATATTATCTAGTAATGTCTTTAAATCATCGACGTAAACATTTTATCTTCAGGAAAAGTAGTTGTCATTTAAATTTTTTTATTATATTAAAATTTTGATATATAATCTAAATCATTCAACTTATTACATTATCTATTCAATCTCACCATAAATAGAGTATATTAGAAATATATAATTTTTAAAATAATCACACCCACATAGTTATGTTAGTTATTTTCGTCAATTTTACAATTGCAAATGTTCACTATATTCTGTATGATCATATGCCTACTTCTCACATTATTTTTTTAATTTATTCAAATTTGTTTCCTATCTAAAAATAATTTATGTAAAAATTAAATTAGTGCAGAAGGTGACCGTCTATCATTCAAATCTATTCTCTTGAAACTTTAGCATTGTAGAGATCGCCAATGTCTTGTATTTAGGGGAACAATTGAAAGATTTTGGAAAAAACACTATTGCATGTAAGAAAAGTGACCTCTTTAATTTGGAGTATAACAAAACATAGAATTTTTAATTATTGTTGTATGATAATAAAATATTTTGTTGAAAAAGTCATCGTACTTCATTAGCCATCTTTTCAGTCATGGATGTATGTTTTAGCAAATGTTAATTTTTCCCATATATCATTTAAAGACAACTCCCAACACTTTATATAATCTAGCAATTAGTTCAATTGAAAAATATTAATGTCCCTTGTAAATGGAAATCATGATGAAAACATCCCTGACCTTTCTGCAGATGCAGTGAAAACATTGCTATCAAAAATTTTCTAAGTTGGATAGTGATGAATGAGATGTGAATTTTCATATTATAAATATTGTGTTTGTATTTACTGGAGGATGACGCAAATTTGTATTTAACAATAGATTGGAGAAGTAGGATGTGTGTATTGTTGATAATGATACAAACAGTTTTATACTTCATGTGCAGATATTCAAGAACAAGAAAATTTGAGAAAAAGAAACACAGCAACGCATAGGTAATTATTGGTGTAATTCATATAAATATTTTGACTACTGATTGAAAAACAATTGTTGATCATATTTTGTGCGTGTTCTTTTTTTTTTAAGTATCAATTTTAAAATTCGAAGCATACATTTGTTTGAAAAACTTATTGACTTTAGCTTGCTTATTATAATTTTGTATAGGGGGGATATTTATTACACAAATTACATTCAAAAAAAAATGTAATATTCTACTTTGGTACCTATTGGTTGTTACTTTATATTTTGATTTCATTAAAATTTATTATTAACTTTATATATTTAATAGTTTAAATTATTCATTTAATATCTATTTTTTATGTTGTTATGCTTTATCTCGTTTTTTCATCTTTTTGAACCAATATTTTTATGCATAATCTAATCTATTCTATTTATTATATTAGAATCCTTTTTCACAATACTAGCTATATACATAGATTTTAGTATTATAGACAATGCCAAAGTTGTTTGTGCTATCACTGTATGAAATATTTTTGTAGTAATGAGTTGTCATGTCATTATTGTTGATTACGTACCTTGATGAAAGATAGTCCGTCGTGTGTTGTATGTTGCCAAAGCCACTGTTCATGATTCCCCTTAATGCAATCTTGTTTATAATGAATTAAAACCTTATCCACCGTATATAAAAAATATTCAATCAAAGTCAACTAACATTAGCTACAGATGTATTAGACATCTCAATAATTTAGCACAAACGAAATAAGACTTGTTAGATGTTTGTATAAGCATAAAATCATACTTGCCAAATCTTTGAAAAAACTAATTCCACTCCCATGGCTGATCATTTTATGTGCATGTTTTTTTTTCTAAAAGTTTCAAATTTTAAATTCACAGCATACATTTATTATAAAAACTTCCTGACTTTATGTTGCATATTATAATTTTGTGTGGGGCGAGACTAATTACATTCCATAACATTAGATCACTTACTGTGCTACATAGTGGCTTATATTTTGGATTTTGATTTTTTATTTTGGCAAACTTATTATTATTAAATTTTATATATTCAATAGTTTTAAATTACTTATTTAATATCTATTTTTTTATGTTGTTACGTTATATATTGCCTCTTCATCTTTTTGAACCAATATTTTTATACATAATCTAGTCTATTCCACTTATTAAATTTGAATAATTCTTTCACAATATCATTTATATACATAAACTTTAGTATTATAGACATTTACAAGGATGCTTGTCCTGCCACTATTTGCAATATTGCACGTAATGAGTTGTCATATCATTATTGTTGATTGTTCACCTTACTCCAAAACATATCGTCGTCTACTACAAGTTGCCATTGCCACTGTTCATGCTTCACCTCTATGCCTCTATGCTAACATGTATATAATGAATTAAAACCTTGCCTACCATATATCAAAATGTTCAATCCAAACTAAGAAGTATTTGTTACTAACGTGTTAGATAATTCAGTAATTTAATACTAACGAAACAAGACTTGATAGATGTTTCTATCTGCATAAAAGAACACTTAATCAATCTTGAAAAAACAAATTACACTCGCATGGATGATATTCCACATCGGTGTGGAATTGAGAGATTTTTTTTCCATCTTTTGATGCAAGCTATAATTGTCATAAGATGCCTAATACAAGGAGATATTGATGTTTACAGTGCTGCTGGTTCTACCTTACTATGGCAAAAATAGTTATTATGTATCACACTCTTTTACGGCATCAAATAAACAAAGTCAACAGAGATTTTTCTTTTTCCTTTTATTATCCTACCTCTTTGTTTTCGGGTTCATATTTTTATATTTCTTGTGACTCGTATATAATATTTATCAACTTACATATTCTCTAGTGCTATCTTTAAATCATTTATGTACAGATGTGATATTATGAAGAATTAGTTATGTTCATTTCGAAGAAAAAATTATAGAATTTTGATATATAATCTAAATCATTCTACTTATTACATTATCTAAACCATCTCACCATAAACATAGTATATTATAAATATAAAAATTATAATTTAATCACGCCCATATAATTATAATAGTTATATTTACAAATTTTACAATAACAATGTTCACTATATTTTGTATTGTCATATGCTTACTTTTCACGTAAATTTTTTAATTTATTCCAATTTGTTTCCTATCTCATAATGATTTACGAAAAAATTGAAACGGAGTTTACTGCAACAAAGTGACTATATATAATTCAAATCTGTTCTCTTGAAAATCTAGCATTGTGGAAATTGCCAATGTCTAGTATTTTGGGAAACATTGGAAAGATTTTGCAAAAAAGACTATTGTCTGTAAAGAGATGACATCTTTAATTTCAAGTAGTTTTTGCAAAAGTGAAAAAACCATTTTCTCACTATCCTTTTTCATTTGTTTAGAAACCCTAACTTGCATGGCAGCTATTCAGCCAATGGCAGAAGGGCAACCTCTGGGATGTAGCAATCCACCTGACTTCAACCAAAAGTTGTTCTCCCAACTTTTTCATAACCAAAACTCTACGCAACTATGTGCTGAATTTCCTATTTCAGTCCATCGGGAAGAGGTTGCGATTAAAGTTTCAAATAAGCAGATCGATCGTCTCTCTACTCTTTTCAAACTTGCTTTAGTGGGTAAATTCTACCATGGTCGTCCTTCTTTTAAAGATATCTGTTGATTTTTCTCAAAGTTAGATCTGAAGGGCGCGGTGGATATAGGCTTGATTGACTACCGTCATGTTCTATTACGTTTCAATATTGAATCAAAATTTTATAGGGTTTGGACTTGAGGTATTTGGCATGTTGGCAGATTCCTAATGTATATTTTCAAATGGAGCCCAATGTTCCAAACATCGCGGGAAACATCAATGTTCCCGGCTTGGTTTTCCCTTCCAAGTTTTCCGTTCCACCTTTTCACATGAGTTTTTTAAACCTAGTTATGAGTTTGGTAGGAACACCATTGTTGATTGATTCTTCCACCTTGAATATGTCAAGGTCGAGCACAGTAAGGGTATGTGTAGATGTGGATCTTCTCAAACCGATTCCTGATCGTGTATGGATTGAACACGGTGATGATGGGAGTGGTTTTTGGCAATGTATTATCCCAGAGAACCTCCCAACCTATTGTACAGTTTGCTACCGTTAGGGACATGCGGATTCTAATTGTAATCCTCCAAAGCAAACTGAACATGAACTTGTTAAATTGAGGAAATTTAATCAATGAAGGGAAAAAAGAAGCCAATGCCCCCGAGAATGGATAATCTGAGCAATGATAAAAGTGAAGGCAAAATTGTGTTACTACATGATAGTTTGAGGACTGATAAAGGGAAAGGGAAATTGGTGAAAGTGTAGGGGAATCAATAGTTGGAGGAGGGTTTGAATCCACATGATGGGGCAACATTCATGGAGACATGAACATCAATTCAGGTTGAACCAGGTATGGCTGCACCTAAGCTGTTACTTCCAGGTGGTTTAGAGATTAACAATCAAGATAAAAAGGCTGAAATGGATGTTGTACGTGTTATGGGAGAGACCCAAATAACATCTGGATTTGGGGAATTAGGTGTGATTCAGGGGATGACAATATCTACTGCTATTGCGGAGATGGAGACCATTAACTTTCCTATTAGAAGCTTCAACGTATTGTTTGCTCTGAAAAGGTTGTTACTTCATTGAATAAGGAGGCTGATTATTTGGGGATTGATTTGTGAGCGGAGTCGGAGGATGAACAGGATGATGATTTTTTCTTGACACATTCTTTTGGTGGTGGGAAACAAGATCGTAGAGTACAAGAGGTTGAAATTATTAACACTCTACATCTGGACTCGTCAATTGAATATAGTAATCAAGATGGGGGAAACGAGAAAAGATTTGTGGTGTTTCTGACAGAATGCTTCAATCTCACATCTAAACATCACAATGTAATACCTCTGCCTCTATTGAATAATGAATCTTCTTTATTGTAATGCTAGTGGGGTGGGAAATAAGGAAATAATTAGGCGAATTCAAAATATGAAAAAAGAGCATGGTTTGTTATTCTTTTGTGTTGTGGAGCCTAATTTGGATAAGCAAGAACTTGTATCTATACTTTTCAAACTTTTGATTTTGCCTTGGTGAATAAGGAAAATTGTATTTTGATTTTCTTTACAACACGGCTTGTAATTCATTCTACGATTTTCTTTTTCGTCTCTCTAGATCCTTTTCCTTCCATCTCCACCGAGGCCAGAGCCGGTCATCTGACCTCCACTAGCCTCCTAATCACCATCCACCATCTTCTCCTCCACCACCTTCTTCACAAGCCGCTCCACCACTTGTCTTCACACCTCCACGAGTCCTTCAAATCCCATCGACTTGTGTCAGCACCTCATCTGAGATCCCAAAATTTTAAAATATTAAAAATATTATTAATATTAGATATATGCAAGTCATTTTAATTTTAAAATTAAATACTGCATCTTTGGTAAGCGTTGTGCGAAAATTAAAATCATACGACTAAGAATTTTAGTTAATCGATAATTTTAGAATTTTAATTATAAATTTATAAGATTATAAGAGATTTAATTGCATAATTTAAAGGAATTTTGGTCCTTGTTGGTTCTTACAAAAATTCAAGGGCCAATTTGCAAATAAGAAAAAACAAATTAAAAAAAAGTGTGAGGGAAACACGTAAGACCTTAGGCTTACAAACTACCACCCCAAATTTAAAAGGGAAGCAACAAAAATGGAAAAAGGGAAGCAGAGACGAGAGGAAGAGAAACGGGAACAGAACGGGAGAAGAAAAAAAAAGGAAGAAGAAGAATAAAAGACGAGGAAAAGTAAAGGGGCAGCAACTTAATTAATCCATTGAAGTTTTTAAAGCTTTTAATAGGTGGGTAAACTGATTTTCAAATATATATATATATATATATATATATGTGTTTGTGTGTTTTCTTTGTGGGTGAGTTTTGGAATTTTGCAACTTAATTGGTTTAAGCTCTTGAAGAAAATGAATTTGCTTTATGGGTTTGTATTTAACTTGTAAATTAATGTTTATGGCATATTTTCTTAACTGATTTGTACTGGAATGTGTATGTGTATAGGATTTAAAATTTTGGTTGAATTACTATAGTGAATTTGGTAATTCTCGTGAAGTTCCCTTCATGTCTTGATGAATTTTATAAGCTTCGTTGATTGTTTCTAGAGGCTTCTCATACAAATAAATGTCTAATATGCCAAGAGACTTATCGTCAACATGAACTTCCTCTATATTTGCTTCTTCGTTTGCTTGGGAGACCAAATTGGTGGCAGCATTTTCTCCCTTTGTTTCTTCTGATTCCTTTATGATGGGAACTTGTTCTTGGTCCAAAAAAACATCTGTTGCAGTCTGTGGTATAATTTCATTTGGAATTTCATCTGAAGTCACAACACTGATATTCTTGATGGGTAGCGGCTCTAAGTTGTTTGTCTGTACACATTATGTATGAAATTTAGATTCATAAGCATGATCTTGTGTAAGGGAACTGACAGAAATGTCAAAACAACTTACATCATCAGCCGTTTTATTCATTTGAGCTACTTTTTGAAATTCCTGATGTGAACTATCTTCTTTAGTTGATTCCACTATTCCCCTATTTTTTCTCAATCTTCCCATAGTCCTCCTGCTCATTATTTACTTTTACTTGAAATTTGTTCTTGTGTGGTACCCCAAGTTATGGGTAAGGAATCATCGAGAAAAACAGTTTTATTTAAATTAGAGATCATTGACTGATCTTAATTGTCAAATTGGAAGGGATTATGTCCTGGTTGAACTCTATGGGGCTCAAGTTTATCTTTTCAGGCAATTCACTCAAACTAAGTTAAATCAAGTGCCTTTTATTTCTTCTTATCTTGTTTTGGTAAGATTAATTATATGTAGCTCACTTTTCTCGATGTGGATGTGATTTTTGGTTGGAGAAGACCTGGTTTGGCATGATTTTGTAGGAATGGTAAATTTTACCTCAAAGTCTCTAGTTGTAAGTTTGCCTCTGACTAACTATTTGATGTAGTTTGCCGTGAATTGATAGGAAATTCATGGGGATAAAATTAGTGGACTTAATTTGTATTAGTTGGCCTGTCTAAAATTTAATTCACAAGTAGACTCCTAGTTCTAGTTCATTGTGTTGATGATCTCCAATTTTTCTTAAAGACCACATTATGATGATAATGATACTGATCTTGATGTTAAAAACCATTTGATTATGATAATGATACAAATTTTAATTTGTTGAATGTGTAAACAACTTTGTGCATTGTTAGCAAGATTATGTCTAAAATTATGTGTAGCATTATGTGAGTGAAGTATGTGGATTTATTTTGGGTTGAGCTGAGTTTCTAGATGATAATCTATAGGTGCACTCCTATAACATTTGACTTTAACTTGGAAATGTAAAATTATAATTTAAATAGGCTCATAAGTGTAAAGAAGGAAAAAAAATGTTTAAGCCAATCAAAAAGTAGGACTATGTTCCTAAGTATAAATTAAGTGATATTCCATTGAAACTCAAATAAGTAACGGTGTGAAAGAGATAATAAGTTTAAATATCAATTTTATTTGATTTAAGTTCTTTTCAATTGTAAAGCACAGGATCTGGTCATTTTTTATAATCTCATAAGTTTATCAACTTTAAATCAAATATCCTGTGACAATTATTGAAGCTGACGTAGTTTGCAAAGATCATTAGCCATTTAACTATTGAAAAATAATGCAGTATATAATGCAAAATAACTTTGATTCTGCCATGCTAATACTGGAAGATTGTCTAGGGAGGATTTCATCAATGTGACATATAGTTGTGTTGAAACTACTTGATGTCCAATGAAGTGAAGCCTTAATATTTAATGTTTTAACATCTTAAAGGAAGAGATAGATGAATAGATTATTAAGGTATATAATTACCTTGATTGTGTTTGTAGCTATTGGAATAGGCCATTTTGGCAATCTTGAACGTATGAATTTTGGGATGAGACAGAAATATGTATATTACCTTAATATTGTTTTACTGTAAATTATGGCGGGGCGTTACATCTCACCTCCACCACCATCCAGCCACCCCACCTCCACCACCATCCAACCACTATCTTCATACTTCCACCACTTTCAAATCCCATCTCCTCTTAGTTCTACAGCAAGATTACCCCGCCCCTCCAAAGGAAAAGAACGGGACAGCCATAGCTTCTTCAATACTAGATGTAGAATCAGGCGTGGATCTCGTCACATTCAGCTTACATACAAGTTTGCAACTCCTCAGGTAGACGGATCAAACAGGATCGGTCCTCATCTACTCCAAGCTACCTCCAACAACTATTCACAACTCAGCTAGCACTGTTCATAACTCGGTCTGAAATCATAAAAATCGTGTCTTTTCAGAGTAGGTACCTCCGTCTTTGGAAGCCCTAGCCAGAAGACTTAGGAGCAGCCGTAAACTGAGAAGCTGATAGAAGCTACCGGTATGCAGAAACGTAGCAGCCCAGCTGATCCACAATCTCTTCTCAAACATTATTGGCCAAATCTAAAATTGGAGGTAACACTTGTTATCTATGGCTTACGGACCATAGACTTGGGGATTATATTTCTTGAACTTGAACTTGAACTTGAACGAATGTGGAGTCTTTGGAGTACTATGAGTTGTAAATTTGAAGATAACTCCCATTCTACTTGCCTCGTACATCTGGTAATTTATTGCTAAAATGTTGGTCGTGCCTTTTAATTTCTGAGTAGAATCTACTTCATATGCTTGGTAAGGAACTTTGGTGAACTGTGGAATGTGGATGAATGTTGAAATCTGGTGAATGCTTCATATGCTTGGATGAATGTGGAATATTTTAATTGTTCTCTGACCCCGGATTTCAAAACTTGGATGAATATGGAACTTTGGTGAAATCAATTATGAATCTGATTGCTCAACCGGCCCCTGACTGCTGGTGCCATGTGAGTTTGGCTTGTGAATTCTTGAACGCTTAAATTTGTTGAGAAAATTTGTTGAGGATTGATGGGGTTTAGAACCCCCCATTTTGAATATGCTTTGAATGGTACTTGAAATGTGATGCAAAATCACTCATGTATTTGGTATCCTGTGCTTGGTGAGCCATGTTAGCCTTGCCGTTTTTCTTTTTTGGTGCATATAGTCTAATTACTGAGCTAGAGCTGGTCTGTGCCTCCCGAATGAATTTTCTGGTGACAACTTTTGAGGTGAATTCCAGCCAAAAGGCTCATTCATGTACTTGGTGAACTATGTTGATTTGCCGATTCCTAGGTGTTGGTACCCTATGACAACATTTATTCTTGTGTTTGGTGAGCTATGTTGATCTGATGATATCCTGCTGAGGAGAAATAGTCTCACTGTGGAACTTGTTATGTATGGACTTTTGCTGTCCACTTACTGTTGTAATTCAATCATGTACTGGGTATGATTTTGGCTAATCGTTTAGCCCGTTTGCTTGACGACTAGGTCAACATTGGTGATTCCTATACTTGGTGAGACATGTTGCTCTTGCCGATTCAATTGCTGAGTTGTTCGTCTATTGGTTTTGACCTTCGTAGCTGTCGATCGAATCCTTGGAGCTATGCTAACAATGTTCAGACATTTTACAGCTCCTCACTGCTGATTAACTATACGCTCATTGCGATAAAAGTGATCAATGGCACACTTCTCATAAGCTTCCAGCTCTCTGTCCTCTATGGTAGTTTTAGTCACTAAAGTTGGTAGTTTTCTCATATACTCCTCAGAGGGAATTAGAGCATCGATACTTCGGTAATCACTAAAGTTGCGGTTCTATAATTCCCTCCCTTAGATCATAGGTAGTTGCATATAATGGAGTAGTACTCCAAATTTTTTGTTAACATGCTTTTAACGGTGTGGTCGGGTGTATCCGGCACCATATTTTGTTCATGATGGTATAAAGCTCTTTAAAAAAAAACAAGTCATGTAGATGTAGTGAAACAAAATGTACAACACTTCTCTTTGTTGGTTTATTTTCCTGGTTTAGTTTCGTCTGTTTTGATAACTTGTGTCCATAGGTCCTGAACTGCTGCTAGTCGGCATGATTTGTAGCATGATTGGGTAGGACTTGATCGAGAGAGAAAGGGTTGGTTGGTGGTTGGTGATTTCAATGCCATTGTGTACCCAGATAAGAAGAAAAGGGGACGGGATTTCTTGCTTTCTGAATCTCAAGATTTTATTAACTTAATTGAGAATGCTGAATTGTTGGACACGCTAGTTTCGTGGGTGCACGCTATACTTGGTACAACAATTGGCGAAGACCGCCTCGTATATGGAAGAGACTCGATAGGGCTTTAATCCATAATGATTGGAGTTCGTTGTTTGATACATCGGTTCATCATTTGAGTAGAACCTGTTCTGACCATGCTCCTTTGTTTGAGTCAATGAATATAAAGAATCCTCATTCTCATAAGGCATTTTATTTTGTAAATTATTGGGTGAATCAGAATGACTTTTTATTAGTCATAAGGGCTGCTTGGAGGCAAGAGACTAGAGCATGACCCTTGGTGCATCTTTATTTGAAGATGAAGGGTATGAAGGCAGCATTGATTGCATGGAATAAAAAGATAGTGGGAATGTGTTTAACAGGGTAAAGGAGTCTGAAGTGCAGGTGCAGCAGATAGAGCTAGCACTTGAGGATAATGATGGTGATCTTAAAAATGCTGCTTATAGTCAAGCGCATACATGTTTACATGGTGCAATGATGGACGAGGAGTTGTATTGGAAGTAGAAATCGAATATCAAATGGTTGAAGGAGGGAGATCATAACACCAAGTTCTTCTATTCTTCTGTGGTTCAAAAATAGGCTAAAATGTTGTTTCATGAAGTTAAGCTGGATAATGGGACTACGGTTCATAATCATGAGGAAATTTGTAGGGAAGCTGTTGATATTTTTCTAATCAACTTCAGGATGATTTACCATTAGTGGAATCCTCTAGATTGGAATTCATTCCGAGAGGTTTGAGCGTGGAGGACGGTCAAGAATTAGAAGAAGTGCCTACGCTTGATGAGATCAAAGAGGCTACTCGAGATATTGATTGCGACAACTCTCCTGGACCAAATGTATTTTTCTAGTCATTTTTCTTGGCCGCTTGGGATGTAGTTATAAAGGACCTTTATGAGGTTATTTTAGAATTCTTTTGTGGTGGGTAGTTGCCTCGTGCAATCACATCAACCCTCTTGTTGCTGATCACTAAATGTGAACATCTGCAAGGGTTTTTGGATTTCCAGCCTATCAGATTATGTAATGTATTGAATAAGATTATCACTAAAGTGTTTGCGAACAGACATTGGAAGGTTCTTCCATGTTTATTATCTAAAAATCAAAGTGTCTTTGTCTAGGGAAGGGTGATTTCTTATAATGTCCTATTGGCTCAGGAGTTGTTGGGTTTTGTTGACTCTAAGTCTAGGCAAGGGAATGTTATGATTAAGCTAGACATGATGAAGGCTTATGATCGTGTATCCTGGCCTTTTGTTTGCCAAATACTTCATCAGTTTAGATTTGCAAACGCCGGATTGATATGATATGGAGGGCCATTTCCAACTATTTTTTTCTATTCTTATTAATGGCTGCCCGACTGATTTTTTCCATTCTTCTCATGGACTTCGCTAAGGCGATCCTTTTTCACCTTCGCTTTTTGTAGTGGCAACTGAATATTTGTCTACTCGATTGAATCAGTTAATTGGCCAGCACAGATTTACTCCATACAAAATCTCTCAGCATTTAGCATATATCTCGTATTTGGCGTATGCTGATGATATCCTTATCTTTACTTATGGGAATAGGGCTTCATTGAACTCGATTATGAAGGTGATTAGGGACTATGAGAATATATTATGTCAATGGGTGAATTTGAGAAAGTCAAGTGTCCATGTCAGCCCAAAAGCTCCACTGACCTTGAAGCATCATGTTGCAAGTGTGACAGGGTTTTCACACTCTAATTTCCCTTTCACATATTTTGGGTGTCCAATCTACCTTGGTACGAAGTGAACTGTTGTTTTCAAGTCCTTCTTGGTAAATATTCAAAACAAGATTTTGGGTAGGCAGTATCGATTCTTATCTTTGGGGGCATGATCGTTTTGATAAAGAATGTTCTCTCATCTTTACATACCCATACATTGCTTGTGGCATCTCCTCCGGGACTTGTTTTACAACAAATTATATCCTTTCTCTTGAAATTCTTTTGGAATGGATTTGGTGAAGGCAAAAAAGTTGACTGGATTTCATGGAACAAGTTATGTAAACCAATAAGGAAAGGTGGGCTCGGTTTCAGGGATATTGGAGAGGTCGCCAAAGCTTTTGCTTGGAAACTCTGGTTGTCCTTCCGTGGTAGGCATTCTTTATAGGCAGAGTGTATGAATTCTTATTATTGCTGGGTTTCTCACCCTGCAGTGGTTAACACTTCAAGAGGATCTTCACATATTTGGTGCCGTATAATTTAGGATAGGAGTGGTTTGAACATTATATTGGATGGCATATTGGTAATGGAGAGCTTGATCTTTTTCTTGATAATTGGGGAAAGGTGGATGGAAGAACTGCAACATGTATTGCCATCGGATGTCTGTAAAGCAATTAGTGTTTTGGAGTTAATCCAACAGCGCTCATCTTTGATTTGGATGTGTTCGGTTGATGAAAGGTTTTTAGTGGCCTCGACTTTTGATAGGGTAGGAGCTAAATATGTGGAAATACCTTTCTTTCATAAAATTGGATTAAGGAACTTCCTAGAAAGATTTCCTTTTTGTTGCTTCGGACATTCATGAGTAGACTTCTTCTTCAAGATTGGCTTTTAGGGGTCGGTTTTCTGGGGCCTCACTTCTGTGTTTGTTGTTCTCCACTTCAGGAAGAGTTCATTTCATATGTTTTTGGAAATGGAAGCTTTATTACTAGCGTATGGAATTCCTTGGGGGGTATTGCAGGTATTGGATAGTTTTTCCAAGATTGGAGAGGGCAATGTTGGGCCTTGTGGAATTTGAGTGGGTCAAAATATTGTGGGTTCATTTTTTATTTGGTGCCATGCTTAGTTATTCGGCATTTGTGGACTAGACGGAATGTAAAGTTTTGTTTATAATTATGGTACCTCATGGGAAAAGGTACATTATCAGATCGTTGAGGATTTACGGCTTATTTGTGGGCTCCGATATCTAAATATTATACTCCCTAGAAAGTGGGTGGAGATTTTTGATTTTGTCAGTAGATTACAACCCATATTTTTTGTTACTTGGATCCTATGCTGGCAGCCATCTTTGGAGAATTTTAAACTTAATTCTTATGGATGCTTTAGAGGTAATCCAGGTTGGGGTGGTGGTGGTGCTATAATTCGTGATTGGTCGGGAAGGTTTGTTTCTGCTTGGGCATAACCTACCATTTTGTGACTAGTATTCAGGCTGAGTTGTTGGCTCTATTGGGTGGTTTGGAGATTTGCTCGGAGTTTGGTATCAACTCTGTTTTGGTGGAATCTGATTCCTTTACCTACGTTTGCATACTTAATAGTGAAATTCAACCCCCGTGGTTGTTGGTGCCTTTAGTTACGACAATTATGGTTTATTCTTATTTGGGCTCGATAAGTCATATATTTTGGGAAGCCAATAAAAAGGCAGATGCCCTTGTTCGGTTTGGATGCGACCATGATGTGGTGTTCCGTGCCTGTTCGTGGTTGTCTTACATGGATAGACTTGAGTTTCCATCTTTCCGTGTGAGGAAGCACTTCTAATTTATTTAAGAATTGTGGGTTATATCATTTCTTTTGTATTTTATTACATATGGTTTATCTTAAAGGAGTAGTACTCCTTGCATTGTATTTGGTGAACTCATTTTAATGGGGCCTGCATCCCCAACCTGCTGAGAGTGACGTTTGCCTGAAAAAAAAAACTTTAATTTCGAGTACAACAAAACAAATAAAATTAAGTATTGGTGTTTATAGTAAAACCTTTTGTGCAAAAAATTATCATATTTCATTAACCACATTTTTAGTCATGGAATGTACGTTTTAGTAAATGTTAATTTTCCCATAAATCATTTAAAGTCAAATCTCACAATCTATATAATCTAACAATTAGTTCGGTTGAAAGATATATTAATGCCGCATGCAAATGGCAATCATGATGAAAACATCCCGAACCGTTTTGCACATACAATTAAAACATTATAACTGAAAAAACTTCACAACCCCAAAGAAGGTAATTAAAAATAATTTCTTTTTTAGTTAAATATAGAATGTACACAATTAGTATTTTTAATTTTTTTAGTGTTTTATATTTTATTATCATTTAATAGTTCATAATTTAATTACATTACATTATACACATACAAAACAAACTAACCACAACTTCATATTTTCTTCTTCATTAACTTAATAAATTGAAGATAATTTTTTAATTTCCTCAAAAGATAATGGATTAATTAAACTATATATAATTTTCTAATTACGTAAAAAGATGTCAAAAAAAATATTGACATTGTTACAAAAGACAATTGAAGAGCAAACTGGCGAAGAACTCGTTATGATAATGAGGTGATCAGAAGAATTTTTAATAATAAATTCATAGTTATTTATGACCAAACAAAATAACCACAAATTATTTGTCATAATCTCTATTATTTTTATTGTTGTTATATTTATTATTATTATTCCGTTTATCTATTCATCACTTGCATTAAATTATTTATGTAATTTCAAAATATCAAATCTAAATGTGCTTGCTAGTAAAGGCCCAAACACAATAAATTTATCACTCTTAAAATGGATGGGGATGAATGAGAACTGAAGTTTCATATTAGAAATGTTGCATACGTATTTCATGGAGAATGGTTCAAATTTTTAATGAACAATGGATTAGAGAAAAATGATGTTTGTATCTTTCATGTTGTTGATAAAGATTCAAACAATTTTATACTTCACGTGAAGATAATTAAGAAAAGGAAAATTTGAAAAAAAAGAAATATGGCAACGTTGAGGCTATTATTGAAGTAATTCGTACAAATTTTGTTACTACTAATTGAAAAATAATGGGTGATTATATTTTGTGATTATATTTTTTTCTGAAAATTTCAAACTTAAAATTCAAAGCATACATTCATTAGAAAAACTTAATGACTTGATGTTGCATATTAGATAAATTACATTCTAGAACTTGTAATATTCTACTATGCTACCAAGAGGTTGATACTTTGAATTTCGATTTCAACCAAACTTATTATTATTAACTTTAATATATTTGATCATTTTAAATTAGTAATTGAATATTTATTCTTTTAGTTTTTATGTTTTATTCTATTTTTCGTATTTTTCAACCAACATTTTTATACATCATTTAATCTATTCAACTTATTATGTTATAATCTTTCTTCACAATACCAAATATACATAGACTTTGGTATTATAGACAATGACAATTTTTTTGTCCTACCAGTGTTTTCTTTATTGGAAGTAATGAATTGTCATGACATTATTATTTATTGTGCACCTTGTTGTAAGACAACTCGATGTCTACAACAGGTTTCCATAACCATTGTTCAAGCTTCCCCTCCATGCAAACTTATTTATAATGAATTCAATCCTTATATACCGTATATAAAAAACATTCAATCCAAACTAACCCGCATTTGTTGCAAATGTGTTAGAGAAGTCAGTAATTTAGGACAAACAAATCAAGACTTGATAGGTGATTATATCTGCGTAACATCAGACTTACCCAATTTTGGAAAAACCAATTCTACTCTCTTGGTTGATCTTCCAAATTAGTGTGGAATTGAGAGATTTTACCTTCATTTGAAGAAAGCTATAATTGCGAGAATATGTCTAATACAAGGCATGAGCGATGTTTCCACTACTGGTAGTTCTGCATTACTATGGCTAAAACAATTTTTATGTATCCTACTCTTTTCGGGCATAAAATAAAATCAAGAGAAATTTTCCTTTTTCTTGTTATGAGCGATCTCTCCCGTGGAGTCTCAATTTCTAACTTCACCACCTACTTGAATTCATCTAGTCTCCATCTCTAACCTCGTTGTGAGGAATTGCTCAAGATGTTTTGACTAGTTTCTTGTTTATTATTCAATAGTGCAAAATGGCATTTAATGATTTTTTTTATCAAGATGCATTGAGGGTTTGATTTGATTCGTGGGTTTCATAAGACATTAAGTTATTTTTAAGTTGATCTCAAGTTTGATTTTAATTTAAATCATTAAATGGATTTGGAGACTTTCTTTTATTTTTTCTGAGATACACGATGGAGTTTATCTTTTATGGATTGGGGAAATTTCTTATTCTTTTCATAGATTTAGTTTGCTTAATTAGATTCTTATTAAAATTTAAATAAGGGTGGAAAAGGTTTTTATTCAGAGTGGTGGTGGTTTTGAAATGGATATTGGTGCTGGCGCAGTTTCAATATGAATCAGCGGCATCTTAAGTTTTTTCGAGAAACAACTGAATGATAGTTGAATGGTTGACTTTGTAACAATGAAATTTTAATAATAAATGAGGGTTCAAATAGTCCTTTCAGATCTTTCTATTTTTTTAACAAGCAAAATGAATGGAAAGACTTAAATAATGCACTTAATAGAGTATAATGACTTTTTTTGTCAAAAAAAATTATAGTTATGTACAGTGACACTTTTAAAAAGTATAAATTTTATATTCTGAAGGATTAGTTATGTTCATTTAAAAAAAAACTTATTATATCAGAATTTTGATATATAATCTAAATCATTCAACTTATTACATTTTTTATACCATCTCACCATAAACATAGTATATTAAAAATATAAAACTTTTAATATAATCACACCCACATAATTTTGTTAGTTATTATTACAAATTTTACAATAATAAATGTTCACTATATTCTCTATTATCACATGCCTACCTCTCTCGTGAAGTTTCAAATTTATTTAAGTTTGTTTCCTATCTTAGAACGATTTACTAAAAAATTGAAACAAACTTTAATGCAAAAAGTGACTATACGTCATTCAAATATGTTCTCTTCTAAATTTAGCATTGTAAAAATTGCTAATATCTTGTATTTTTGGCAACATTGGAAAGATTTTGCAAAAATAACTATTTCATGTATAAAGGTGACCTCATTGATTTCGAGTACAATAAAACAAAGAATTTTTAAGTATTGGTGTTTATAGTAAATTATTTTGTTGAAAAAAAATCATCATACTTCATTAACCACATTTTAAGTCATGGAATGTATGTTTAATCAAATGTTAATTTTCTCATAAATCTATATAATCTATCAATTAGTTCAGCTGAAAAATATATTAATATCTCATGCAAATGGCAATCGTAATGCAAACACCCCGAACCGTTCTGCACATGCATTAAAAACATTGTTGCCGAAAAAACTTCACAATCAGAAAGAAGGTAATTAAAAATTATTTATTTTTCAGTTAAATATAGAATGTACTCAATTAGTACTTCTAATTTTTAGTAGTTTATTATCATATCATAGCTCAATATTTAATTACATTATATTCTACACAAACAAAACATATTAACCACAACTTCATATTTTCTTCTTCATTAACTTTATATATTCAAGATAATTTTTAAGTACCTCAAAAGTTAATGGATTAATTAAATTATATATAAATTTTCAATTACATCCAAAGATGCCAAGAAAAATAACGGAACTGTTAGAAGAAATAATTGAAGAGCCAACTTATGAACAACCCGTCATGATTACAAGGTGATGAGTAGGATTTTCAATAATAAAATAATCATAAATTACATGTCATAATGTTTATTATTTTTATTGTTGTTGTTTTTATTATTATTATACATTTTATCTATTAATCACTTTCATTAAACTTTTTATGTAATTTCAAACTATCAAATCTAAATATGCTTGCTAATATATTCCCAAACACAATAAATTTATTACTCTTTGAATGGATTGGGATGAATCCAAAGTGAAGTTTCATATTAGAAATGTTGCATACGTATTTTGTGGAGGATTGTTCAAATTTGTACTAAACAATGAATTGGATAAAAATGATGTTTGTATCTTTCGTGTTTTTGATAAATATTCAAACAATTTTATACTTCACGTGAAGATATTTAGGAAAATAAATTTGAGAAAAAGAAATATGGCAACGTTGAGGTCATTATTGAAGTAATTCGTACAAATTTTGTGACTACTAATTTAAAAAAAATGGGTGATTATAATTTTTGCATGTTTTTTTTCTAAAAGTGTCAAAATTAAATTCAAAGCATACGTTCCTTAGAAAAATGTTTTGACTTTATGTAGAATATTATAATTTTGTGTTGTGACTGTAGTGAGACTAATTACATTTTGAAAATGTAATGTTCTAATGTGTTAGCAATAGGATGATATTTTGGATTTCACTTTCTGCCAAATTTATTATTATTAAATGTAATATATTTAATAATTCTAAATAACTAATTTAATACCTATTTTTTTAAGTTGTTATGTTTTATATCATTTTTTATTCTTTTTGAACAAACATTTTTATACATCATCTAATCTATTCAACTTATTATATTAGAATCTTTTTTCACAATACCAACTATATACATAGACTTTAGTATTATAGACAATAACAAAGGTTGTTTGTTCTACCATTGTTTGCTATATTGGCAATACTGAGTTGTCAAGTCATTATTGTTTATTGTGCACCTTGATGCAAGATAGCTCGTTGTGTACTGCAGGTTGCCATAGCCACTGTTCATACTTCGCCTCCATGCAAACTTATTTACAATGAATTTAAACCTTGTCTACTATATATAAAAAATAATCAATCAAAGTTAACTAGCAGTTTATGCAAATTTATTAGAGTAAGTCAGTAATTTTGCACAAACAAAACAAGACCTGATAACTGTTTGTGTCTGCCTAAACTCAGACTTACCCAATCTTGGAAAAACCAATTCCACTCACATGACTGATCTTCCACGTCATTGTTGAATTAATAGATTTTTTCTCTACTTGATGCAACCTATAATTACCAAAAGATGTCGAATACAAAGACCCGAGTGATGCTTCCACTACTGTTGGTTCTACATTACTATGACTAAAATAGTTATTATGTATCCTATTCTTTTAGGGCATGAAATAAAATCAACATAGATTTTCCTTTTTCATGTTATTTTCCTATCTCTTTGTTTTTTACTTTATATTTTGTATTTATTCAGACTCATATTTAATTATTATCAACTTACATATTCTCTAGTACTATCTTTAAGTCATCTATGTAAACATTTTATCTTCTGAAATATTAGTTACGTTCATTTAAAAACACTTATTATATTAGAATTTTGATATATAATTTAAATCATTCAACTTATTACATTATATATACCATCTAACCATAAACATAATATATTAGAAATATATATTTTTTAAAATAATCACACCCACATAGTTATGTTAGTTATTTTTGCGAATTTTACAATGAAAAATGTTCACTATATTATGTATTATCATATGCCTATTTCTCATGTTATTTTTTCGAATATCTTTCCTATCTCAGAACAATTTATGAAAAAATTGAATTAGTGCAAAATGTGACCGTATATCATTCAAATATATTCTCTTGGAACTTTAGCATTGTGGAGATCGCCAATGTCTTGTATTTAGGGGAACAATGGAAGATTTTGCGAAAAACATTATTGTGTGTAAGAAAAGTGACCTCTTTAATTTTGTGTATAACAAAACATAGAATTTTTAATTATTGTTGTATGATAGTAAAATATTTTGTTGAAAAAGTCATCGTATTTCATTAACCATTCAATCATGGATGTATGTTTTAGCAAATGTTAATTTTTCTCATATATCATTAAACGACAACTTCCAACAGTATATATAATCTAGCAATTAGTTCAATTGAAAAAACATTAATGTCTATTGTAAATGAAAATCATGACGGAAACATCCCTGCCCTTTCTGCACATGTAGTGAAAACATTGCTGTCAAAATTTTTTTAAGTTGGATAGTGATGAATGAGATGTGAAGTTTCATATTATAAATCTTGTGTTCGTATTTGCTGGAGGATGGAACAAATTTGTAATGAACAATAGATTGGATAAGTATGATGTTTGTATCTTTTGTGTTGTTGATAATGATCCAAATAGTTTTATACTTCATGTGAAGATATTCAATAACAAGAAAGTTTGAGAAAAAGAAATATAGCAACACATAGGTAATTATTGGAGTAATTCATACAAATTTTGTTACTACTGATTGAAAAAAAACTGTTGATCATATTTTGTGCATGCTATTTTTTTTTTTTGAAAGTATTAATTTTTAAATTCAAAGCATACATTTATTTGAAAAACTTATTGACTTTAGCTTGCATATTATAATTGTGTGTGGTGATAGTAATGACAGTAATTAAACTTTATATATTTAATAGTTTTAAATTACTCATTTAATATATATTTTTTTATGTTGTTATGTTTTAACTCATTTTTTCATCTTTTTGAACTAATATTTTTATACATCATCTAATCTATTCGACTTATTATATTAGAATCCTTTTCATTATACTAATTATATACATAGATTTTAGTATTATAGACAATGCCAAGGTTATTTGTTCTACCACTATTTTAAATATTTTTTCAATAATTAGTTGTCATGTCATTATTGTTGATTATGCACCTTTATGCAAGACAGCTAGTCATCTACTACAAGTTGCCATAACCACTGTTCAAGCTTCTTCTCAATGCAAACTTGTTTATAATGAATTAAAACCTTATATACCACATATAAAAAACATTCAATCAAAGTCAACTAACATTGCCTGCAAAAGAATTAGAGATCTTAGTATTTTAACACAAACGAAATTAGACTTGATAGATGTTTTTGTCTGCATAAAATCATACTTGCACAATCTTTGAAAAAACCAACTCCACTCGTATGGCTGATCATATTCTGTGTATGTTTTTTCTGAAAGTTTCAAATTTAAAATTCAAAGCATACAATTATTATAAAAACATCCTGACTCTATGTTGCATATTATAATTTTGTATAGGGATAGTAGCGGGACTAATTACATTCTAGAAAATTTTAATAATTTACTGTGCTACATAGTGGCTCATTGTTTGGATTTCAATTTCTGCCAAACTTATTATTATTAAACTTTATATATTTAACAGTTTTAAATTACTTATTTAATGTCTATTTTTTATGTTGTTATGTTTTATATCATTTCTTCATCTTTTTGAACCAATATTTTATACATAATCTAGTCTATTCAACTTATTATATTATAATCCTTATTTCACAATCTCATTTATATACATAAACTTTAGAATTATAGAAATTTCAAATATTGCTTATTCTACAACTGTTTGCAATATTTGTGGTAATTAGTGGCTATATCATTATTATTGATCTTTCGCCTAACTCCAAGACAGTTCGTCGTCTACTACAAGTTGCCATCACCACTGTTCATGCTTTACCACTATGCAAACTTATTTATAATGAATTACAATCTTGTCTATCGTATATAAAAATATTCAATCCAAGCCAACAAATCTTTGCTGCCAATGGGTTATATAAGTCAGTAATTTAGTACCAACGAAACAAGACTTCATAGATTTTTCTGTCTGTGTAAAAGAACACTTACCCAATCATGGAAATACCTATATCACTCGCATGGATGATCTTTCACATTGGTGTGGAATTGAGAGAATTTTTACTTCTTTTCATGCAAACTATAATTGCCATATAATGCCAAATACAAGGACCAATTAAGGCTTCCAGTGCTGTTGGTTCTACCTTACTATGGCAAAAATGGTTATTATGTATCGCGCACTCTTTTAGGTCATTAATTCAAAAAAGTCAACACGGATTTTTTCTTTTTCTTTTTATTATCCTACCTCTTTGTTTTGGGGTTTATAATTTGTATTTGTTGCGACTCGTATATAATATTTATCAACTTATATATATTCTCTAATGATATCTTTAAAACATTTATGTACATATTTAATATTATGAAGAATTAGTTATGTTCACTTCGAAAAACAAATTATTATAGTAGAATTTTGATATGTAATCTAAATCATTCAACTTATTACCTTATCTAAACCATCCCACCATAAACATAACATAGTATATTAGAAATATAAAAATCTTAATATAATCACACCCACATTATTATAATAGTTATATTTATGAATTTTAAAATAACAAAATGTTCACTATATTTTGTATTGTCATATACCTACTTCTCAAATGAATTTTTTAATTTATTAAAAAAATTTTATATTTCAGAACGATTTACGAAAAAATTTGAAATGGACTTTACAGCAAAAAAGTGACTATACATCATTCAAGTCTATTTTCTTGGAAATTTATCACTGTGGAATTTGCTAATGCCTTGTATAATGGGGAAAATAGAAATATTTTGCATAAAAAATTGTCTGTAAAAAGGTGACCTCTTTAATTCCAGTACAACAAAACAAAGAAATTTTTAGTAAAATATTTTGTGAAAAAAATTATCGTACTTCATTAACCACTCTTTAAGTCACGGAATGTATGTTTTAGTAAATGTTAGTTTTCCCATAAATCACCTAAAGATAACTCTCAGCAATCTATATAATCTAGCAATTAGTTCAGTAGAAAAAATATTAATGTCTGATGCAAATGGCAATCATGATACAAATATCCCGAACCGTTCTGCACATGCAGTGAAAACATTGTTGCCGAAAAAACTTTACAACTAGAAAGAAGCTAATTAAAAATAATTTATTTTTCAGTTTAATACAGAATGTACGTAGTCTGTACTTCTAATTTTTAGTTTTTAATAGTTTATTATTTAAATCCATTGCATTCTACACAAACAATATAGATTAACCACAACATCATATTTTCTTCTTCATTAACTTAATATATTGAAGATAATTTTTCAATTAAATAAATGGTTAATCAATTAATTAAGCTATATATAAATTTTCAATTAACTCAAAAGATGCCAAAAAAAACATCATCATTGTTACAAAAGACAATTGAAGAGCTAACTGATGAAGAGCTTGCTATGATTATGTTGCGATCATATATATATATATATATTTATGACCACATAAAATAATCGCAAATTACGTGTCATAATCTCTATTATTTTTATTGTTGTTGTTTTCATTTTTATTATGATGATGATTATTATTATTATTATTATTATACATTTGGTCAATTAATCACTTGCATTAAATTATTTATGTAATTTCAAACAATCAAATCTGAATTTACTCGGTAGTATATGGCTAAGCACAATAAATTTATCACTTTTAAAATGGATATGGATGAATAAAAAATGAAGTTTCATATTAGAAATGTTGCATACGTATTTGGTGGAGGTTGGTTCAAACTTGGGATGAACAAAGGATTTGAGCAGAATGACATTAGTATCTTTTGTGTTGTTGATAAAGATTCAAACAATTTTATACTTTACGTGAAGATATTCAAAAATAAGAAAATTTGAGAAATTGAAATATAGCAACCTTGAGGTATTTATTAAAGTAATTCGTTCAAATTTTTTGACTACCAATTGAAAAATAATGATTGATTATATTTTGTGCAGCTTTGTTTTTCTGAATGTTTTAAACTTAAAATTCAAAGCATGCGTTCATTATAAAAACTTATTGAATTTATGTTGCATATTATAATTTTGTGTGGGGATAGTAGTGAGATTAATTACATTCAAGAAAATGTCATATTCTACTATGCTAACAAGATGCTGATACTTTTTATTTCGATTTAAGCCAAACTCATTATTATTAACTTTAATATATTAAATGGTGTTAAATTACTAATTGGATATCTATTTTTTTAAGTTTTTATTTCGTTTTCTTTATCTTTTTTATCCAACATTTTTATACATCATCTAATCTATTAAAATTATTATATTAGAATCCTTTCTTCACAATACCAACTATATGAATATATACTTTAGTATTATAGACAATGACAATGTTGTTAGTCCTACGAGTGTTTGCTATAATATAATTATTGTTTATTGTGTAACTTGATGCAAGATAGCTCGTCGTCAACTGCATGTTGCCATAGCCACTATTCAGCATCCCCTCCGTGCAAACATATTTATAATGAATTAAAACATTGTGTATTATGTATTAAAAATAATCAATCCAAGCCAGCCATCATTTGCTGCAAATGTGTTAAAGAAGTAAAAATTTTGCACAAACAAAGCAAGACTTGATAGTTGTTTGTGTCTGCGTAAAATTAGACTTGCCTAATCTTGAAATAATTAATTCCGCATGACAAGTATGTGGCATACTCTTCTATTTAACCCTAGAAACTACTGTAGTAGTGGAAGTAGGGATCGTATCCTCAGGGAAGGATTTGGTTCCTAAAATGTTAATAATTTGCTCCAAGAATTTCTCAAGTTTAGTTTTCACGAATTAATGGACAATAGTAACACTCAAGAAAAGATAAAAGAATGATCCAAGATAGAACATGAAGACAGAACACGACTCAATCTTACGAAAATAACAACAAAGAACACTACAATTCCAAACTAAATAGAAGCACAGAAATGAGATATCAGACTTTAAGTAAGATGTTCTAGGGTTTCTCTCCGGATGATCATGTAAATCAACTACTAAAATACGATGCAATTGACACACAGGAAGACCAAAAGAAGATCAAACTGCCTGAGAACCTAGATTATTACTGGCATGGTGACCGCTTCATTTTCTATGTTCTCTGACTCCACAATTTCCCATGGCGAGGCCTAGAGTGAAAAGTTAAATCCGTAGAATCCCAACCTCCCGAGATTCACTACTATCGCATGCAAAATTTAGGTTTTCCTATGGCGAGGCCTAACCTAGTTCCAATTTGTCTTCACGAAGCTCGGAAAATCTCTTCTCACTTAGTTCTAAATCTCAATGAACTTCCACCGGCATGACGACCGCATCCGGGTTCATGATCATGCAATTTAAGTGAGAAGACTCATTTACCATACTGTATGTTCTCAATTCAAGCATTATTACTCCTATTGAAGAATTAAACCCCAACAAAGCATGGCGACCACAATCGAAGGATGATTCAATCAACAAGAGCTCAAATAAGTGAAATTTAACAAGATTTAAGCATTATTTTCCAGTATGAGTTCATTCCTAATGATTTACATAAATTGCAAGGCATTGCATGGTCTCATTACACTTCATCCGGATCAAAACCCTAGAACATATTGAATTTAGCCACGAAGTTCCATTTCCAGTTCACGATCGTCAACAAACAATAATAAGCAAGTCATATTCATCAATTGGGAAGAATTTACCAAATACTCTGCTTCAATTGCTTCCAATTCAAAAAGAATCCATACAATCTTCCTTGATTGAGAATAAAATTGCAATTATCGGAGCACTTCCTCGATCGGAATTGAAAATGGAGCTAAAACTGTTAGAGAGAGAAAGTAGAGAGAGAAAGTAAATCTCGAGATCATAGTGCGAGAAAAATTCCCCGCTCTCTAAAATCAAAAGTCTGTTATGAAATCTAGAATATTCGTCCTCATCATAATAGATACATCCTCTATATATAGAGGAATACAAAATGTAACTAATACGCGCAAAACGTAAAGTAGCTAAAGTATTACGAGGTTGCCCTCAAAGGAATGTGGAAAATCAGCTCAAAGTGTAGAAAATCAGAGTGTGGCAACTTCCACCCAGCTTCAGCGCCTTTGAGCCAAGAGAATCGCGCCTTCACTTGTCAGAATTCCAGGTTGAAGAATCAGACCAACCCAACGCCTTTGAGCCTAGGTCTCTCACTCCTTCCGCATCTCTGCAAGTCTTCATGCAGTCCTACCTTTAAGCATCCACGCCATCGTGCCTTGGAGCTTCACTCCTTCGTTCGCTTGCTGAAACCCGAAAATCAGAACTCCAACACTTAGCCAATTTTCTGCCAAGAAACGAAGCTCAAAAAGGGCGAGGTCTCACGGCGAGACCTCGCCGTGTAAAGTTTTGTGGGCGAGACCTCGTGGCGAGGTCTCGCCCTTTGTGTTTTTGTGGGACGAGACCTCGCCGGGAGATGTGTGATTGTGGGCGAGGTCTCGCGGCGAGACCTCGCCGTGTAGTGTGAGTGTGGGTCTCGCCACTTATGTGCAAATGTGTGAGAGTTTCGGTGAGGTGCAAATGTGAAGTGAAGTGTAGATGTGAAGTGAGTGTGAGTGGAATTGGTGTTGTGAATATTCGCAAGAATGATTAATGAAATGCAATCAAATGGTGTGAATGACTTGTGAAGTGATAAGAATGAATGTAATATGTTGAATGAACTGAAATGTGAAGTGTTGAATGGAGTGTGCAATATGCAGGAATGTTATGAGTGGTATTGATATGTGAGAGGCGGAAGAATGAGTGAAAGAGGTCTATTAAAGAGTGAAAATATGGTGTGAAGAAAATGAATATGAATGATGAGTATTGTGTGCTGAAAATGAATGCTATGATATGTACTGGACATGAATGCAAACGTAGTGTGCTTGGGTAGAAAATAAGTGTGAATGATGTGAGGTTCTTGAACTAAAAATGTTTTGAGTGAGTAATGCATGAATGTGTTTGTGTGAGTGTTGAATGAAATGGATGTTGAGTGAAATGTGTGTTGGGAGAAATGAGTAAAGAGTGTAATGAATGAAGAGAAAATGTTGTGAGTGAAGTGTGTTGCAAGTGTGCATGAAGGCAGTGAGTGTGTGAGGTCTCATGCTGCGAGGTGACTTCGCCGCATGGTGTGTGAGTGCGTGTGTGCAATTCTTGCGCAGCGATTGCTAGAGTGTGTGCGAGTGTTGCGTGGTGAGATGCTAGAGTGTGTGAGGCATTCATGCGTGTCACCTCGCCGCATGGTGTCACCTCGCCGCATGGTGTCACCTCGCCGCACGATGCGTGCATAGTCCTTGTGCGGCGAGGTGACCTTGACGCACAATGTGTGTGCAGGGTGCATGCGACGAGCTGAGCTCGTCGCATGGAGTGTGTGTGACTTCGTCGCATGAGCGTGCGTGATGTGCAGAGTGGTGTGCGCGGTGGGTGGCGTGTGCGGTGATTGCTAGGATGTGAGTGTAAGTGTCATGCGAGTTGATCCATATGGCTAAGTGTTCATTTCATCACAATTCCCTATTTCCATGCCAAATAAATGTACCTTAATCTATGAATTAGACTTGGTGATGAACATAGAAATTGTAGATCTATCTCTTGGCTTTCTATTGGATCAAGAATCACCAAAATTAGATGTTTGTAGCTCAAGATATTGTCAAGCTACCAAACAGTGGCAACAAGATTACACCCTAAAATACTAATCCAAGCATAACGAAGAGCTTCCTTTTCTCATGATTGCATACCAAATTTGAAGAAAGTTAAAACATGACAATTAAAGTACACACAAAGAGCTTTCCATAGCAACCAACATTTCATCATTCGGATTAGAATTGAAAGAGTTATACTCAAAAAAAAGTGCATATACAAACTGCCCAAAAACCCTAATTTGGCCGAATAGGCACTTTTCAGTCCCTTCATTTTCAACCTCAACACATATCACTTCTTTCACCATCATTTATACCCTCTTTGCACCATTTAAACATTATCAGCTAGAAAACCACAAATATGCATAAAACAAAATAAATCACCACACATTTGCATCAAAAAAGGGTAAAAATGATGGTAAACAAAGTGATATGTGTTTAGGTTGAGAATTAAGGAATTAAAAGTGTTTATTCGGCTAAATTAGTGTTTTTTGACAGTTTGGATGTTCAATTTGTCTTGTGAATAACTATTTCAATTCTAATCCAATTGATGTGATTTTGGTTGTTATGGAAAGCTCTTTGTGTGTACTTCAATTATCAAGTTTTAACTTTCTTCAAATTCTGTATGCAACCATGAAAAATGAGAGCTTTTTTGCCTTGCTTGGATTATGGTATTTAGGGTATTTAGGGTTTTTACTCTCTGCCACAGTTTGGTAAAACGTGTATATCTTGAGCTTCAGGTATCCAATGATGCTGATTCTTGATTCAATAGAACGCCAAGCGATAGGTCTAAAACTGCTATGTTTACCATCGAGTCTAATTCAGGTGTTAAGGCACATGTTTTTGGCATGGAAGTTGGGTCTTGTGCTGAAATGAATACTTAGCTATTTTAAAGTCTTGCTTTTGCGCACACGCACACTCTTTAACCACATACTAGCATTCACATCTTGCAGCACTCTCTCACACACTCACGCTAGAACCTCGCCGAACAACAACACTCGTACACATTCACATTCACTTTTGCACTAAGCTCTCGCACACTCAAGCACTTACCGCACAAGCACCTTGCACACATCACTCACACTTATTACACAATTCATGCGGCGAGCTCACCTCGACGCATGAACCACGCACACACAGCATGCGACGAGCTCATCTCGTCGCATGAACCATGAACACACATTGTGCGGCGAGGTCACCTCGCCGTACAAAAACCTTTGCACATTCTCATACACACTCACATTGCAAGCACACACTCACCTCATTTCCACATACATACACAAGCACTCAAATGCATAAGTACTTATCCACATCAAGCGGTAAGATCACATACTCAAACACATTACCAACATTCATTCATATTTTGCATTCGGATTTAACACATTCATCTTTATACCACTAACTTCACAACATGTTTCATCTCATTTCAATTGCATAAGACATTCTTTGTTCACACAAACTCTACAACACTCACACTCACCTTCACACCACAATATTCTTACTCACTTTCACAACACAAAGTGTGATTCGGCTTATGGCAGGAGTTTGGTGGATTTTTGTTCTATTAAAGGCAGTGGCAGTCTTGTAATATTGTAGTTATTTTACGTTTGCGTACTATTTACTATTCTTGTATCCTCTATATATAGAGGGTTAGTTAACCATTTATGAGGAGACTGGGAGACGAATATTCTAGAATTGCTGACCATCTTTTGAATTTAGAGCGGGAGTTCTTATCTCTCATTTTCTCTCTCTAGATCTATTTTCTCTCTCTAGAGTTTCTTCTCCAAATTCAATTTTGATCGCGAATTTGTACCGGAGATTACATATTGAATTCAATCAAAGCAACATTGGACCTTCCTCTACACTTCAATCGGTGAAATTTCTCAATTTGATGGAATTCAATTGTTTAACGTTGGAATTTAATGCTTACGAGTTGAATATGGAATTTTCTGGCTAAATTAGTGATGTCCTAGGGTTATGATCGCATTACTGTGAATTTGAACTGGAAAAAGTTTAGCAATTGACCTAATCTTTAAAGAATTGTTCATACTTGTTTGAATTGTTGAAATACGAGAAGTTTCATGCAATTTCACTTGTGTTTGATTGAATTACACTTTGTTTGAGGTCGCCATGCCAGTTCAAGGTGTGAAACAACAATAACAGTGGAAATAGTGTAAATAATATACATGATGAACGATATGGAGTTCCTTGCCTATTTGTTCTTGTACACGATCCGAGATGTGGTCGACATGCTAAACTAAGATCGTTGAATCTTTAGAATTAGGTAAAGGAAGACTTCATGAAGCTAGCTTATTTGAAGACACTCAAGTTAGGCCTCTCCATAGGATACTTGAGAAATTGCATGATTAATAGCTAGAAACATGAAGTTGAGATGTTGCAGTTTGATTTCATTTCGCTTAGGCCTGGACATGGGAAAAGTGGAGTGTTAAGGGGAACAGAAAACACTGTGGTCGTCATGCTAAGTGTTAGCTAGACTCCTAGGCAATAAAAATCTCTTCCTAATTAGTATTTCATGAGGTCAATTGCATAGTAAATAGTTTGAACTCTCAGTAGTCAGATTCAGAAACTCTAGGACATCCCCTTGAATTCCTGTGAAACTCATCTGTGAATCTCATCTGTCATTCTTGCAAGTTAACTTCTGTTTTGAGTGTTGAGTACTGCTTTTACTTTACTGAGTTGATACTGTGAAACTTTTGTTACATTCTTGAGAAACACTTCAAATTCTTGAAACACTATACCTTTCCAGTGGATACGATCCCTGCTTCCACTACTACAGTAGTTTCTAGGGTTAAATTGTGCAAGTACGTGACATACTTGTCAATTTTTGGTGACGTTGCCGGGGAAGGCAAGGTTCTGAAATTTGTTGAATTGTTTCTTGAATTCTACTTGTTCTATTTCGTGTTTTTTTTCTGTTAGTGTCATCTACATAAGTTCTTAATCTTTTGTTGTGTTCTGTTCTGTGTATTTTCAATATGTGTTGAGAGTTGTGGTCCATTTCTTTGTTGTACATTTGAAGTTCTTGATTCTTTGCTATTATACTCCACGACAGTGTGTTATGTATGCCAAGATCTAGCAGGTCTGCAGGAGAACAACAATTCCTATTGGATCTTGAATTGGCAAAAACTTTGAGGGGGTAACAAAGACAGCAAAGAGACATGGCTGCCCAAGAAGCGAGAGCACCTCATTTTGGTGACCACTATAAGGTGAACTTCGACAAAAGATTTGGACAGCAGGATATTGATGTTGAAAGTTACCACATCCCTCCTCAGATTGTATCAATGATCACTCAAGGACAGTTTTTCCAAGGGCTTTATAATGAAGACCCCAATGATCACCTTGATTGGTTCCTAGGTCTCTATAGTACTTTTAAGCTTCCAAGAGTGGACCTAGGTGAGGTGCATAGGATCTTATTTCCTCTGTCTTTGCGAGGAAAAGGTAAGCATTGGTTCAAGAGTATTGGGGAGCAAATGCAGCAATGTCCTTTGATGATTTGCAAAAGAAATTTTTAGCTAAGTACTTCCCTCCTGCAAAATTGGAGAAAAGAAGAATGGACATAATGAATTTTCAACAGCAGGAAAGTGAATCGTTTAGGGAAGCTTGGGAGCGTTTCAATGACTTAATTCGGCAATGCCCCAATCATGACTTGGGTGAAATCAGAGAGTTAAATACATTTTTCAAGGGCCTTACACCTGAGTCTTCCATGATGACAAAGGCTTGTGCCAATGGTGCACTTAAAAACAAAAGTATGCATGAGGTGCGAGAATTGTTCAACCAAATTGGTGATAATGAATATCTCTTCCCTGAAACCCGTAAACCTCATGGCTGAAGACAAAGAGGAGTTCTTGATGTAGATGAAGAAACTTCACTGAGTGCAACATTTGAAGCCCTTGCCAAGCAAGTGCAAACTTTGAAAGCTGCTCAGACCAAGGCTCCAGTTCTCTCAAGTGTAAAGGTGAACGTCACACCGATGAATGTGCCATCACAACTGAGTCTATTCAGTACGTGAACAATTACAGTAAAAAACCTCAGTATGGAGGGAATTATTCTTGAAACAATTACAATAGAGGTAACAAACCATATGGTGGACAAGGCAATTGGAATCAACAACAAAATCAAGGAGGGCAGTTGAACAGGCTAGTCGTGTACCCTCAATTTTACCCTAACAACTACTGTAGAAGTGGAAGCAGGGATCGTAATCCACAGGGAAGGCGTAGGTCAAGAAAATTGAGCGAATTATTCTAAAATTCCTTGTTACCGAATCTAGTCACGAGAGAAGAAACAGAAAATTCAACACAAAAGAACGAAAGCAAAGATGCAAAATGTAGCAACAAGTAGGGGTGAACAGATATCTCAGGATTCTTGTACCGGATGAACACAGACCTAGCAAATTTCAGCTTTGCAATCACTCAACAAGCAAAATTATGGAGACCTAAGTTGCCTAGAAGTTCAAGTCATGGTTAGCATAGCGACCACACCACTTCCTGTACTTCCTATCACCATCTCCTCCCATGGCGAGGCCCGAGAATGGTGGAATAAGCTCCGCAAAGTCTCAACTCTCCAAGCTAACTACTCTAACATGCGAAGTCCTAAGAACTCCCATGGCGAGGCCCATCCTAGGGTTCACATATCATTGTTGTTAACACAGAAAGCTCCTTTAACACTTTTCCTAATGTTTCAATTCATTAACACTTCCTATGGCGAGGCCTGAGTCTCAGAATTGATTTGATTATAGAAAATAAGTGCAAAGACTTAAACAATCACAATTTCGTTCTCAATTCATGCTACTTCGCTAACTTTGATTAATCACTCCTCAATTTAGCATGTCGACCACAATTGAAGCTTGATCTATTCAAGAATAGCTAGGAATTATGAAATTCAACAGATTTCTATAAACAATTCAAATATGATTTCAATACTCAACAATTAGATCAAATGCATAGCATACAATACACTAAGTCACGTATTCATCCGTTTAGAATCCTAAGATATCACACAGTTAGCCAGAAAATTCCATATCTAACTCATTAACATTCAATTCAATCATCAAACAATTAACTTCCATCGAATTAAGAAATTTCACCGATCAAAGTCTAGAGAAATGTCAATTGTTGCTTCGTTGAGCTCGATATGAAATCTCTGGTACACAATCGTGATTAGAAATGAGATCGGAGAAGAAATGTTTAGTGAGAGAAAATAGATCTAGAGAGAGAAAATGAGCGTGAGAAAAACACCCACTAAAATTCAAAAGATAGTTCTAAAGTCTCTAATCTCCTCTTTTCTTTCCTATTTAGCTACATCTCATATATATATAGAGCTAAGAATTGTAACTAATACGCTACCGTAAAATATCTAAAGTATTAAAAAAGTGCCCTTGAATAGAGAAAACCAAAAATCAGCCCAATCATGTGAAAATTCGAAGTTTGAAGAAATGCCCATGCCCAACATTCCAGCGCCTTTAAGCCAATAGTCGCGCGGCTTCAGTCCAGTTCCAGCGCCTTTGGTCTTGAAGTGTCGCGCCTTCAGTTCAGCTCCAGCGCCTTTGGTCTTGCAAGCTTCACGCCTTCACTTCTCAAAATTCAAGTGAAGAAATCAGACTTTTTCAGCGCCTTTGGTCTTTGGAAATAGCGCCTTCAACTTCACCGTGAACCTCTTGCATTTCACCATTTACAAATTAACGCCTTCTCGCCTTGAGACTTCACACCTTCAGTTGCCCAGCCAAAACCTGAAAATCAGAAGCTCCAACACTTAGCCATTTTTCTGGAAATCCACGAACATCGCAAACCTGGCAGCAACTTCTAATCAAAATTTGACCCCGATGCACTGTGAATTAGGGAAATCTTAAAACATGAATGTTATAGCCCTATGTCTCATCTTTCCATATCCGTTTGAATCACTCATTTCAGAGCTAAGACAAGAGAGTTATGGCCAACCTAAGGAAGTGCGACAAAACTGAAAACTTCATGGCAAAGTTGCATAGCGAGACCTGGCGGTATAGTGTGTGTGTGTGGCGAGACCTCGCGGCGAGGTCTCGCCGTTTGTGTTTTGCTGGCGAGGTCTCGCGGCGAGACCTCGCCGGCAGATGTGTTGACTGGCGAGACCTCGCGGCGAGGTCTCGTCAGCATGTGCAAGAGTGTGAGTTTTGAGTGAGTGAAATGTGTTGAGTGTTGTGAGTGAGGTGAAGTGTAAGTGAGTATGAAAATGTTGGTGAGCAATGTTGTGAATGTGTGGTGTGAAAACAAGTTGTCAAGTTTGTGGAATAGGAATGTCTGTATGAAATCCAAATGCATTTTGTGAGTGAATTTCGGTGTTGTGAACATTTGCAAGACTGATAAATGAAATTCAATCAAATGCTATGAAAGACTTGGTGAATTATGGATAAAGAACAACACTTCAAGTGTGAAGTGAAATATGAAGAGGTGTGTGCGAAGTGCATGTGTGTTTCTGCGAAATGAGTGAAATCTCATGCAAGGTGTGTGCGTTGCGGCGAGGTGGCCTCGCCGCAATGTGTGTATGTGAGTGTGTGCATAAGTGCTGTGCGAGAGTGCTGTGAGCCTGTGCGAGTGTCGAGTGCTAGAGTGCATGAGTGTGCAAATGCTTGTGTGTGAGTGTTGTGGTGAGATGCATGCGGCGAGGTGGCCTCGCCACATGAGTGTGGTGCAGTGATGGTGCGTGTGTGTGCGAGAGTGTTGTGCGGCGAGGTCACCTCGCCGCATGTGAGGTGTGTGCGAGTGTTGTGAGGGTGTTGTAAGTGTGAGCCTTCAATGTGGCTAAGTGTTCATTTCAGCTTAGAACCTGACTTCTATACCAAAATCATGTGTCTTACCTCCTAAACTGGACTTGGTGGTAAACATAAACATTCTAGACCTAACTCGTGGCTTTCCAATGGATCAAGAATCACCTTAATTGGAGGTCTTTAGCTCAAGTTATTAACAATCTACCAAACTGTGGCAATATGAATTCATTAACTAAATCCTGAAGTAGCAATCATAAAGATGCCTTCGTTCCTCATATGTACACCCAGAATTAGAAGAAAGTTAAAACATATGAATTGAAGACAACTCAAAGAGATTTCCAGAAAATCCAAGATCGCATCAATTGGATTAGTATTAAAGAAGTTATGCTCAAATGAATTTGCAAAACCACACTGCCCAAAACCCTAAAATGGCCAATTATGCACTTTTATATTTGTCACTTCTCAACCTATACTCGTATCACTTCGTTTACCATCATTTTTGCTCTTTTTACACCATTTACAAATTATCAACTTTTCACCACATATATGCATAAAGCAACACAATGCACCACGTTTTTATAGGAAAATCAAGACAAAAGCCAAGTTAAATAGCACATATAAGTTGGTATAAAACCAACTTATCAAATTCCCCCACACTTGAACGTTTGCTTGTCCTCAAGCAAAGACATAAAATATCTTTTAAACTCAATCACAACAACATGCCACACACACACCATGCTTTGAACTCTTGATAGAAACAACTTTCCTTTCCATTTCAACTTAATTCACATTAATTTGCTTCTAAGCAAATTGTACACTCAAAACTCATTTTCATCACCCGTATCTAACACATTGTTCATCCATCCACAATGGCCACATCCTAGTTCATCAAAACATTTTTCCACACAAGAATTCATTCCAAGGTTTCTTGCACCAAGCCTTCAGATTTCAGTCACAAGATCCATGTCACCTATGCGCACACATCTCTATGGGACATTGCCCTTATTAAGCACATTACTGCATCTGTGATACTCATTGGTACCATTTGCCTGGGTATTTTGGCTATTTTTTCCCTTTAATCATTTGCCTGGTTCTTGTGGAATTTTCCTTCCCAGATGCCAAAAGGCTTTTTCTTCCATGTCATCTCTTATGCATGCACATGTTCATAAAAGTTTCAAGTTGATTAACTTGCCCGAACTCTGGAAACATCCAGAAAAATATATAGCACGAAGAGTAAGCTTCCATACACATACCTCCTGTGTCATTTAGTTTTGCATGGCATATCTATCTTACCTTAACATCGGGCTTTAGTCAGCAAAATGTACCAATTTTCCTCAAACTAAGTACCAGGAAACAAAAATTTCCACATGCAAGGTCAAAAAGATTTAAGTGATGAACTTGACTTAAGCCATTGTGAACTAGGAACAATGTATCAAATACACGTATGAAACCAACTTTCTAGCTCACTCACTCTAGCATTTGACTCTTTCACAAGTTCAACACAAAATTTGTTTGACTCTATAAATTAACTCATTGTAAATTTTGCACTACTTGTCTTCACAACACCAATGCACAACACAGCTTATGTTCAACACCATCACTTATTATTCAAAAAGCTTGCAAAATTTTAAAATTTGCACAAAAATTCAAACACAACCAACACAAAAAACTTAAACTTTGCATAAAACATGAAAAATTGTACAAAACATAAAAAACACACATATACTGGAAATAGCTCAAAAATGATACAATAAAATGTAAAAATTACATGCTAAGCATCACATGGGTATTAACTCAAAATGACACAACAAAACTAACATAACAAGCAAAAGTCTCAAACAACACCCATTTACACTAAAAATTGCATCACCTAGCACAAAAAATTTCATTCATGGAAGATAATTCATTCATACAAGAAGAGTAAACATATAAGCTTTAAGAGACACACACCATAACATCCATTTACTCCCCCACACTTAAAGTTTACATTGTCCTCAATGTAAAGTAAAGATAGGTTTAGGAGCTCCCTGGTATTGATATTGTCATGAATTCCAATGTTTGCTTTGTGGAGATGTCTTGAACCCCCGTCCTCATATGAAAAATTCCATGTCATCACTCCCCCACACTTAGCCTTTTGAGTGCATGGCTAATCTCTTGCAATGTCCTTCCTGGGCAAACACCTTCAACATGAGTGTTTTTGATGAATGAATTCCAGAATGAAAGAAACGTAAAGACAAAACGAAAAGAAGAAAACAAACTACTTATTCAAGCTAAAGGAAAAGAAGTAGTTCTGGATTTAAGTAGTCTCCAGCTAGACTCTATTCATCCACAACATATGTCTTAATCATGAAAAGAACTCAGTAAATCCATCTCTGCACTACACAAAAGATGAACTCTCATAAGCATGCTCCTTCTTCCCAGAAGACATTGGAGTGTTGAAGAGATGTGTAAGCATAGGATCATGAGAAGAACTTTCTCCAAATATCACATTCATTTGAAGGACATCATTATCCTCCTCTTCCACACTCTCCATAATAATCCTGCAAGGCTCAACCAAGGAATGTACATCCATGGTTTCAACAAACTCATCAGAAAGTTCAAAAGTGAAGGTCTCAAACTCACAATTGTTCAACATGTTATCATTATCATTCAAAATGTCTACATCTTTAAAACTAACATCATTGACTCCACAAATTTTCTCAAAATTAGCATCACAAACAACATTGTCATTTCGTAACAAAAATTTCTCATTATTCACTGAAAGTGAAGTACCAATTACACGCTCAGATTCATTCACAGTTTCAAAAGTTGATGTTTTACAAAGAGTCTCAGCAATTTCCACATTATTTTGATTTACGGTATCAAAATGTCCTTCCAGATGTGACTCTATGCAATTTATCAAAGTATCAAGAAAAGAGCAACCATCATCATCGTCAAGTAAGGCTTGACCCTCACTATCAGCTGAACAATTCTTAACACATGCTTCCTGTGAGGCACGTTCTACAACCGATTGACTTGGCATTTCAAAGTTTGAAACATCTATGAATCCACATTCTTCTATGTGTGCATTATCTAATGAAATCATGCAATCTTCTTCATCAAGCTCATCACAATCAATTTCTTCACCATCAAAATTTTTTCAACAAAAATGTAGTCATGCTTAACACCCTCATCAACGAAAGTTGGAGAACATTCAACAACCTGAATGGAACAACAAGATTCTAAATGCAAAGGTTGTTTCATAGCATAGTTCACATCAAAAACTACTTCTTCATTATTAATTCTAAAGGTAACAGTTTTATTTCTAACTCCAATTAATGCATCACCAGTAGCTAAAAATGGTCTACCAAAGATGAGTGGTACCTCGGGGTCTTCCTCCATATCAAGTACAATGAAATCAACAGGCAAAGTAAATTTATCAACTCTTACCAGGACATCTTTAACCAAACCTGTAGAAGTCACCAAGGACCTGTCTGCCAATTGTAGAGTTACCGCAACTGGGCGAATCCAGCTTTCCAATCCAACACTGATAGCTATGGACAATGGCATTAAGTTGATCCCAGCCACCAAATCACATAAAGCCTTTGCAAAATTCCTTGAGCCTATTTTGCACGGGATAGTACAGCTTCCAGGATCCTTGAGCTTTGGAGGAAGATCATGTACCATCCAAGCTTGAGTGCACTCAGAAACCATCATGGGAACCTCACATCTCAAGATTTGCTCTTTGTTGGAGATGAGATCCTTGAGATACTTAGCATATTTTGGCATTGAAGTCACTAAATCCATCAGGGGTAGATTCACATTTACTTGCTTGAGTACTTCCAGAAACCTATTGAACTGAGGGCCCTTTGTTGGTGGTGGTTTCTTTTTCTCTGGAAAAGGAGGTTTGGGGGCATACTCAGGGTAGTTGTGAGGATTGGAGTTCTTGGTGATCTTATTTCCTACCCTAGCTGGTAATTCCTTCTTCACAGTCTTACTAGCCTCTTGCTCATTATCCTTTTTAAATTCCAAATCTTCCTCAGCTTCATCTTTCTAGTCTTCGTCTGTACAATCACTCTTAAATTCTGAAAATTTGTTCCCAGGCAAAAGTTTTCCACTCCTCAAGGTTATGGCCTTACATCAATTATTGTTCTTGTGATTTGGCACCGTATCACTAGGAAGAGAACCAATAGGTCTATGATGTATAGCATTCGCGAGTTGACCCAATTTCATCTCAATGTTTTTAAATGTGCCATCATGATGTCTTACAGATGTCTCCAAAGCATCAAATCTTTCCACATTTTTATCCACCTTTTCAATAAGACTCTGGAGCATTTCTTCCACTGATGAGTTTCTCGGCTCTGAGGTACTAGCTTGCTGATCAAACCCCGGTGGAGGATTGGAAATTCTCCCTTGATCATTCCCTTGAGTATATTGATCTCTCTGGCTTTGGTTCTTGAGCGGGGGTCGGTCGCTCGACCTCGTCAAATACCCAAACTTACTCAACTTATGTAGAGGTGGCAAGTGGGATCGTATCCATAGGGAAGGTTTGGATGTCAAGAGATCACTTGTTCAAGTAACCAAAGCAAATGAGACAAATGCAAAACAATATGAATGCAAAAGATGAGAATGAATGGGTTAGTATGCAAGCACTGTCTTGAGGATGAACCAATTGGTATGGATCTCTCCCTATTATCATCGACTTGTGTAAAAGCATGAATGAGGGGATCGACCTTCTAGTGAACTTAGGGTTGATCTCCTTATAAGACTCACAATCCTAATTCACCCTGCTCCTCTCATCTTTCCTTGGTAGGGCAAGACCTAGGCTCAGCTTCCTAATTCCCGATCCCTACCTGACACTAGAACCCCAACTCCCTTGGACAAGACAGTCAACCAAAGTCCGAGTTCTAATGTTCAAATAATCCTAAGTCTTTCCATTACATTAAATTCAGTTGTCATTGGTAATGCACAACTGACGTTGCATCCTTAGACAGATCATATGACTCATCCAAGTTGTTCCCTATTCTAGTGATGTTATTTCAATTTCCATTGATAGCACTAGATTGACCTCAGTGGTACTGCAAGTCATATGAAGGGCCTAGGCATGAGTGAGTAATCATTGGAATAAAGCATCAACAAGATATATGAAACAATATCAAACACATGATGTGCAATATGAATGTCTCAAATAAGATAAAGATCCACACAATTGATCCTCAAGATAGTATGATCTAAAGAAGAAAAAAGAGAGAAAATCCTAAGCTAAACTATGAACCCTAATCTAAAGAATGCTCTGTTGTGTTGTGTGTGGCCGCCTCCGAATAGCTACTTTCTTCTTGCTCTCCTCTGGCTTTTATAGTTTTCTCTTCATGTCCTTGCCAAGTGAGCTTCCTGGAAGTTTCCTTGCTATGCCCGGATGCTGACACGTGCTCCTGCAAACATAAGCCAAGATTGTAGTGAAAACACGTGTATTTGACAAATAAGAGTGACGAGGCAAAATATCAAATAGATTGGATGCGGTGTTTGCTACGTGCACTTGGACCAAATGTGAAGTGGAGTGTATACGAAATGTATGCCAAAATTCCTAAGTAAAAATTTAACAAAGGAAAAATACAAACAAAATACACAAGGAATGAAATGTGCAGAGTGCATGTGTGTGAGGTGATGGTGCGGGCGCATAGGCGCCCGCGTGTGTGCGTGCGTGTGTGTGTGCTGTGTGTGCGTGCGTGTGTGCGTGTGTGCTGTGTGTGTGTGCGTGTGTGAGTGCGTGTGTGCGTGTGTGTGTGCGTGTGTGCGTGTGTGTGTGTGTAGCTGTGCGGGCGCCACTGCGTGTGTGCGTGTGTGCGTGTGCGACTGTGCGGGCGCCAAGCGCCCGCACAGCTTGTGTGCGTGTGTGGGTTTGCGGGCGTATAGGCGCCCGCACAATGCATAGTGTGTGTGTGGGTTTTGTGTATGTGCTGTGCGGGTGGGATTTGGTGTGGTGCGTGACCAAGCGTGCTTCATAGCTCAAAATGATTACTTTCATAACAAAAATGCGACACTTGGCCAATTCTCAACATTTCATCGGATTGAACCATTTCCACACATACTTGTTCATCTATCATAATTTTTACAGAGAATTTATACAAAAGATCAAACAAGTTAAACGAATAAGTCGGTACAAACCCGACTTATCAGTTCTGTTGTCCCCAAGTTTCGTGATTACCGCCATAGCCTCTATTGTTGCCTCCTGAGTAATTTCCAGAGTACTGTGGTCTGTTGCCATAGTTATTCACAAATTGAATGGATTCAGTAGTGACTGAGCACTCATCAATATAGTGTTCACCCTTGCATATTCCACAAGACAACACAGGTGTCTTGGCTTGAGTTGCCTTTAGAGTTTGCACTTGCTTAACCAATGCTTCAAATTTTGCACTAAGAGAAGTCTCCTCATCTACATCAAGAATCCCCCTTTGTTTTCTAACATGAGTTTTGCGGGTCTCTGGAAAGAGATACTCGTCCTCAGCTATTCGATCAAATAACTCCCTTACCTCCTGGACACTTTTATCTTTGAGAGCACCATTAGCACAGGCCTTAACCATCATTGAGGCTTCAGCAGTAAGGCCATTGAAGAAAGTATTTAGTTCTGTGATCTCTCCCAAATCATGGTTGGGGCATTGCCTAATCAAATCGTTAAATCTTTCCCAAGATTCTCTAAATGTCTCACTATCTTGTTGTTGGAAATTCGTAATTTCCAGCCTTCTCTTTACAAGCTTAGCTGGAGGGAAGTATTTGGACAAAAACCTCTTCTGTAGATCATCAAATGACATTCCAGCATTTGTTTCCCCAATGCTTTTGGACCACTGTTTAGCCTTTCCACGCAAAGATAAAGGGAACAAAATTCTGTGAACCTCACCCCTATCAACCCTTGGTAACTTGAAAGTGCTACATAAACTGAGAAACCAATCAAGGTGGTCGTTAGGATCCTCGTTGTCAAGACCTTGGAAGAATTGGCCCTGGGTGATCATGGAAACAATTTGTGGAGGAATGTGGTAACTTTCTACGTCAATGTCCTGATGACCAAATCGATTGTCAAAATTTACCACATAATGGTCTCCAAACCGAGGTGCTTGTGCTCCTTGAGCAGCCATATCTCTTTGTTGCTTCAAGTGTGCTCTCAAAATTTTCTCCAACTCAAGATCCAATAAGAATTGTGGTTCTCCTGCAAACCTGCTAGACCTTGGCATACACAACACACAGTTGTGAAGTATAATAACAAAGAAACAAGAACTTCAAATATGCAACAAAGAAATAAACTACAAATCTCAACACGTACTCAAAACAATGCACAGAACAAAACACAACGCAAAATGAAAGCTAAAGTAAATGTCACACACCAAGTCACAAAGTAGAACAAGTAAAAATCAAGAACAATTCAACAGATTCCAGAACCGATTGCCTTCCCCTGCAACGGCGCCAAAAATTGAACAGGCTAGTCGTGTACCCTCAATTTTACCCTAACAACTACTGTAGAAGTGGAAGCAGGGATCGTAATCCACAGGGAAGGCGTAGGTCAAGAAAATTGAGCGAATTATTCTAAAATTCCTTGTCACCGAATCTAGTCACGAGAGTAGAAAAAGAAAATTCAAGACAAAAGAACGAAAGCAAAGATGCAAAATGTAGCAACAAGCAGGGGTGAACAGATATCTCAGGATTCTTGTACCGGATGAACACAGACCTAGCAAATTTCTGCTTTGGAATCAATCAACAAGCAAAATTATGGAGACCTAGGTTGCCTAGAAGTTCAAGTCATGGTTAGCATGGCGACCACACCACTTCTTGTACTTCCTATCACCATCTCCTCCCATGGCGAGGCCCGAGAATGGTGGAATAAGCTCCGCAAAGTCTCAACTCTCCAAGCTAACTGCTCTAACATGCGAAGTCCTAAGAACTCCCATGGCGAGGCTCATCCTAGGGTTCACATATCATTGTTGTTAACACAGAAAGCTCCTTTAACACTTTTCCTAATGTTTCAATTCATTAACACTTCCTATGGCGAGGCCTGAGTCTCAGAATTGATTTGATTATAGAAAACAAGTGCAAAGACTTAAACAATCACAATTTCGTTCTCAATTCATGCTATTTCGCTAACTTTGATTAATCACTCCTCAATTTAGCATGTCGACCACAATTGAAGCTTGATCTATTCAAGAATAGCTAGGAATTATGAAATTCAACAGATTTCTATAAACAATTCAAATGTGATTTCAATACTCAACAATTAGATCAAATGCATAGCATACAATCCACTAAGTCACGTATTCATCCGTTTAGAATCATAAGATATCACACAGTTAGCCAGAAAATTCCATATCTAACTCATTAACATTCAATTCAATCATCAAACAATTAACTTCCATCGAATTAAGAAATTTCACCGATCGAAGTCTAGAGAAATGTCAATTGTTGCTTCGTTGAGCTCGATATGAAATCTCTGGTACACAATCATGATTAGAAATGAGATCGGAGAAGAAATGTTTAGTGAGAGAAAATAGATCTAGAGAGAGAAAATGAGAGGGAGAAAAATTCCCACTAAAATTCAAAAGATAGTTCTAAAGTCTCTAATCTCCTATTTTTTTTCCTATTTAGCTACATCTCATATATATATAGAGCTAAGAATTGTAACTAATACGCTACCGTAAAATATCTAAAGTATTACAAAAGTGCCATTGAATAGAGAAAACCAAAAATCAGCCCAATCATGTGAAAATTCGATGTTTGAAGAAATGCCCAGCATTCCAGCGCCTTTAAGCCAACAGTCGCGCGACTTCAGTCCAGTTCCAGCGCCTTTGGTATTGAAGTGTCGCGCCTTCAGTTTAGCTCCAGCGCCTTTGATCTTGCAAGCTTCACGCCTTCACTTCTCAAAATTCAAGTGAAGAAATAAGACTTTTTCAGCAACTTTGGTCTTTGAAAATAGTGCCTTCAACTTCACCGTGAACCTCTTGCATTTCAGCCTTTACAAATTTTTGCCTTGTCGCCTTGAGACTTCACGCCTTCAGTTGCCCAGCCAAAACCTGAAAATCAGAAGCTCCATCACTTAGCCATTTTTCTGGAAATCCAAGAACATCGCAAACCTGGCAGCAATTTCTAATCAAAATTTGACCCCGATGCACTGTGAATTATGGAAATCTTAAAACATGAATGTTATAGCCCTATGTCTCATCTTTCCATAGCCATTTGAATCACTCATTTCAGAGCTAAGACGAGAGAGTTATGGGCAACCTAAGGAAGTGCGACAAAACTGAAAACTTCATGGCAAAGTTGCATGCGAGGTCTCGCCGTAAAGTGTGTGTGTGTGGCGAGAGCTCGCCGCGAGGTCTCGCTATTTGTGTTTTGCTGGCGAGGTCTCGCGGCGAGACCTCACCGGCAGATGTGTTGACTGGCGAGACCTCGCGGCGAGGTCTCGCCGGCTTGTGCAAGAGTGTGAGTTTTGAGTGAGTGAAATGTATTGAGTGTTGTGAGTGAGGTGAAGTGTAAGTGAGTATGAAATTGTTGGTGAGCAATGTTGTGAATGTGTAGTGTGAAAATAAGTTGTCAAGTTTGTGGAATATGATGTCTGTATGAAATCCAAATGCATTTTGTGAGTGAATCTCGGTGTTGTGAACATTTGCAAGACTGATAAATGAAATTCAATCAAATGCTATGAAAGACTTGGTAAATTATGGATAAAGAACAACACTTCAAGTGTGAAGTGAAATGCGAAGAGGTGTGTGCGAAGTGCATGTGTGTTTCTGTGAAATGAGTGAAATCTTATGCAAGGTGTGTGCGTTGCGGTGAGGTGGCCTCGCCGCAATGTGTGTATCTGAGTGTGTGCATAAGTGCTGTGTGAGAGTGCTGTGTGCCTGTGCGAGTGTCGAGTGCTAGAGTGCATGAGTGTGCAAATGCTTGTGTGTGAGTGTTGTGGTGAGATGCATGCGGCGTGGTGGCCTCGCCGCATGAGTGTGGTGCAGTGATGGTGCGTGTGTGTGCGAGAGTGTTGTGCGGCGAGGTGACCTCGCCGCATGTGAGGTGTGTGCGAGTGTTATGAGGGTGTTGTAAGTGTGATCCTTCAATGTGGCTAAGTGTTCATTTCAGCTTAGAACCTGACTTCTATACCAAATTCATGTGTCTTAGCTCCTAAATTGGACTTGGTGGTAAACAAAAACGTTCTAGATCTAACTCGTGGCTTTCCAATGGATCACGAATCACCTTAATTGGAGGTCTGTAGCTCAAGTTATTAACAATCTGCCAAACTGTGGCAATATGAATTCATTAACTAAATCCTGAGTAGCAATCATAAAGATGCCTTCGTTCCTCATATGTACAACCAGAATTAGAAGAAAGTTAAAACATAAGAATTGAAGACAACGCAAAGAACTTTCCATAACATCCAAGATCTTATCAATTGGATTAGTATTGAATAAGTTATGCTCAAATGCATTTGCACAACCACGCTGCCCAAAACCCTAAAATGGCCAATTATGCACTTTTATATTTCTCACTTCTCAACCTATACTCGTATCACTTCGTTTACCATCATTTTTGCTCTTTTAGCACCATTTACACATTATCATATTTTCACCACATATATGCATAAAGCAACACAATGCACCACATTTTTATAGGAAAATCAAGACAAAAGCCAAGTTAAATAGCACATATAAGTTGGTATAAAACCAACTTATCTGCAGTATTATAAAAGAAATGACCAGAGGAAAGCAACCAATGCACCTCCTGGTTTTGATCATCAAGCCAGTACCTCAGAGCAAAGGAAGCCATCGGTTGAGGACATGTTTCAAAAGCTGATGGAGAAGATGGACAAAAACGAACAAAGGTTTTGAGGCTTGGAATCCACTGTTAAACATCATGAAGCTACTTTGAAGAATATCGAAATGCAACTTGGTCAACTTGCCAATGCTGTTCATCAAAGGCCAAAAGGAGCACTTCCGAGTGATACAATTTCAAATCCAAAAGGATGAGAAGCCTGCAATGCCATCACCTTGAGGAGTGAAAAAATTTTGCCAGGAAACAATCCTTCAGAAGATAAGAGTGATGGCCTAGAAGAAGACCAAAAAGATGAAGCTGAAGAAGTCCTGGAACTTGAGAAGGATGGTGAGCAAGAGGCTAGTAAATCTGAAAAGAAGGAAGTATCAGCAAGGGCAGGAAATGAGATAACTAAAAATTCCAATCCTTATAACTTTCCAGATTATGACCCAAAGGCTCCATTTCCAGAGAGGAAGAAACCTCCACCTAAGAAGGGACCTCAATTCAATCGTTTCTTGGATATGATCAAACAAGTGAATGTGAATGTCCCTATGTTGGATTTGGTGACAGCCATGCCGAAATATGCTAAGTACCTAAAGGATCTCATTTCAAATAAGGAGCAAATCTTGAGGTGTAAAGTTCCAATGATGTTATCCGAATGCAGTCAAGCATGGATGGTGCACAAATTACTTCCTAAACTAAAGGACCCAGGCAGTTGTACCATTCCCTGTAAGATTGGAACTAGACATTTTGCAAAAGCACTTTGTGACCTCGGAGCTGGGATCAACCTGATGCCACTTTCCATTGCAATAAACGTGGGCTTGAGTGGAAGGATTCGACCAGTTGCAGTAACACTTCAATTGGCAGATAGGTCCTTGGTGACTCCCATAGGCTTAGTGGAGGATGTATTGGTGGGAATTGATAAAATTACCCTGCCCATTGATTTCATTATTCTTGATATATAGGAAAATCCAGAGGTACCATTAATTTTTGGTAGACCTTTTCCACCTACTGGTGATGCATTGATTGGGGTAAGAAACAAAACTGTCACTTTTAGAATCAAAAATGAAGAAGTTGTTTTTGATGTGAATTATGCCATGAAACACCCTTTACATGTTGAATCTTGTTTTGCCATCAAAGCTATAACATGCTCTTCATTGCATGAATTGAATGATAAGCATGATTATTCTGTTGTTGATGAGTTGAATGTTTGTGAGGATGATTTTGAAGAAATTGATTTAGATGATGAGGATAAGAAAATTATTTCTGAAATTGAAGATCTTATTGAATGTTGTTATCTGGAAGAGTCAATTTGTGAATTGCAAAGTGATGTTATGGAAGTTAAAATGCATGAAGCTGTAGGAGAAAATGAACATGAACCGTTTGTGTTAACAAATGTGTTGACTAATGAAATTTGTAATCCCACTGAGGTGAGGAAGGAAGAGTTTATTTGCAGGAATGAAAAGCTTTTACCTTCTATTATGGTGGCACCAAAGCTTGAGTTAAAACCCCTTCCTCCTTATCTCAAGTATGCTTTCTTCAGAGAGGGTGAAACATTACCAGTTGTGATATCTTCCAAACTTAAAGCATGGCGGAGGAAAAGCTTTTGGTAGTACTGAGGCAACATAAATTGGCTATTGGATGGACAATTGCTGACATAAAAGGTATTAGTCCAAGTTTGTGTATGCACAAGATCTTGCTTGAGGAGAATGTTGTGCCAGTGAGGGATAGACAACGAAGAATCAATCCACAAATGATGGAAGTTGTCAAGAAAGAAGTGATAAAATTGCTCGACTTTGGAATGATTTTTCCCATCTCAGACAGTGAGTAGGTGAGTCCAGTTCAGTGTGTTCCAAAGAAGGGTGGAGTGACTGTTGTGAAGAATGATGCAAATGAACTTCTTGCAACAAGAGTGGTTAGTGCTTGGAGGGTATGTATGGATTATAGAAAGCTCAACAAGGTAACAAGAAAGGATCATTTTCCTCTTCCATTATTTAAACAATTGTTGGATCGAATTGCGGGCTATTTTTTCTATTGCTTCTTGGATGGCTATTCTGGCTACAATCAAATTGCAATTGATCCTAAAGATCAAGATAAGACCACTTTCACCTGTCCCTTTGGTACATTTGCTTATAAAAGAATGCCATTTGGTTCATGCAATACCCCTGCAACTTTCCAAAAATATATGATGGCAATATTTCATGACATGGTGGAATCTATAATAGAGATTTTCATGGATGACTTCTCTGTCTTTGGGATGACCTTTGATGGATGTTTGGAAAACTTGGCAAAGGTATTGAAGATATGTGAAGAAACAAACCTTGTGTTGAATTGGGAAAAATGCCAGTTTATGGTACAAGAAGGAATCGTGTTGGGACATAAAATTTCTCATGTGGGGATTGAAGTTGATAGAGCAAAGATAGATGTCATTGCCAAGCTCCCTCCACCTACCAATGTAAAAGGGATTAGAAGCTTCCTTGGTCATGCTGGGTTTTACAAACGTTTCATTAAGGATTTTTCCAAGATAGCTCGACCCTTGTGTAGTCTCTTGGAAAAAGATGTCAAGTTTGAGTTTGGAACAGAATGTGTTGAGGCATTTGAGACCTTAAAAGCTAAATTGGTGGAAGCTCCTGTTATAGTCACTCCTCATTGGGGTGAACCATTTGAAATTATGTGCGACACAAGTGACTATGCCTTGGGAGCTGTCTTTGGCCAGGGAAAAGACAAGGTGTTTCACACCATTTATTATGCCAGCAGGTTACTGAATGAAGCACAAATGAATTACACAACTACAGAAAAGGAGATGTTGGCTGTGGTCTTCGAATTTGATAAATTCCGTGCCTATATTCTGGGGTCAAAGGTCATTGTTCATACAGACCATGCGGCAATGAAATATTTGCTTGCAAAGAAAGAGGCAAAATCACGTTTGATTCGATGGGTGTTGTTGCTCCAGGAATTCGATGTGGAAATCAAGGATAGGAAAGGCTCTAAAAATGTGGTGGCGGACCACTTGTCAAGATTGGAATCTCAGGAGCAAGACTCGCCTGACCTTTTGGTTAAGGAACATTTCCCTGATGAACAAATTTTCAAGATGGAAACAAAGGGGTTGCCTTGGTATGCAAAAATTGCAAATTTCGTTGTAGCTGGTCAAATTCCTTCTTATTTTTCTAGTGACCAGAAGAAAAGATTGCGAAGTGATGCCAAATATTACTTCTGGGAGGACAATGCATTATATAAGGTGTGCAGTGATCAAGTGATACGTAAATGTGTCAAAGAAGAAGAAAAGGAAGACATTTTGAGAGCCTGTCATGAAGGACCCTGTGGGGCTCACTTTGGCTCAACAAGGACTGGATTCAAGGTTTTATAATGTGGCTTCTATTGGCCTCATATCTTCATGGATGCAAAAATCTGGGTTGGAAACTGTGATCGTTGTTAAAGAACTGGAAACATATCTTCCAGAAATGAAATGCCTCTAAACAACATCCTTGAAGTGGAGATATTTGATGTTTGGGGTATTGATTTCATGTGTCCTTTTCCTAAATCAAGAGGAATGGAGTACATTTTGGTGGCAGTTGATTAACTTTCTAAATGGGTGGAGGCTGTGGCTTTAGCTCATAATGATGCAAAGAGTGTAATTTCTTTCTTGAGGAAACATATCTTCAATAGGTTAGGAGCTCCCAGGGCAATCATAAGTGATGGTGGCAGTCATTTCTGTAACAAAATTTTTGAAGCTTTGTTTGCTAAGTATGGAGTGGCTCATAAGGTTTCCACAGCCTACCATCCTCAAACTTCTGGCCAAGCTGAAATTTCAAATCCTGAAATTAAGAGGGTGCTTGAAAAGGTTGTCAATCCAGGAAGAAAAGATTGGTCTCTGAAATTGGACGATGCAGTGTGGGCATACAGAACAGCTTACAAGACTCCCATAGGAGCTTCTCCATTTCGGCTTGTATTCGGTAAAGAATATCATCTGCCAGTTGAACTTGAACATAAAGCTTATTGGGCCATTCAGAAATTGAACATGGATTTGCCAGGTGCTCAATCAAAAAGGTTGCTTGAGTTGAATGAACTGGATGAATTTCCATTCAATGCTTATATGAGTTCTAAGCTGTATAAAGAGAGGACTAAAAGACTTCATGATGCAAAAATTCGATCCAAGAGTTTTGCTCCAGGGAACTGGTGTTATTGTACAATTCTCGTTTGAGGTTGTTCCCCGGGAAGTTGAAGTCACGCTGGAGTGGTCCATTTTGGGTTCTCAAAGTGATGCCATATGGTGCGGTGGAAATCACAAATGAAAGAAATGGTAACGTTTGGCAAGTAAATGGTCACAGACTAAAGCCTTATTTGACAGCTGAAGACAAGAGCACTACAGGTTTGGAAGGAGCTCCACAGGAGCTATTCCTCGATGATCCTATAATTTCACAGTGAGCCATGAAGCATGGTCGGGCTGAAGACCGTAAACCAAGCGCTCCTGGGAGGCAACCCTGATTTTATGTCTTTGTCTTGATTTGTTGTGATTTCTCTTACTTGTTAATTTTTAGTTTGTGTCTAACATAGTAACAATTCATGGCACAATCTCAGAACAAAACTGGTGGTTACATATATTATATGACAACATAATGAGCCATGACAAGACTTGAAGGCTGCATATATTATGTGAATTGCATAGAAGTGAGGTAGTGTGTCGTGTGGTTAAGTGGCAGAGAGGAGATGCTATGCATGTGAATAAAAGAGGGACCCATTTTTGTGTTATTGTCATTATATTTTTATGGTTGTGGGAACATTTATGTCATGAGTTGACCGATTGAATGCATTTACATGAATTCTCTTCCTTCGTGTTTCTATAAGTGTAAGAAGTATTACTTGTTATTTCAAGACATCACAAGTAGGACACACAAGTTCGGTGATAGTGAGGCCATATTGCTTACATTGAACTTCTCAATTCCATTTTCTTCCAAGACTAAGTTTAAGCTCTCCACAAAGGTATTTCTCATTACTCTTTAAGATTTGTGAACTTTAATGTTGTGTGAAATGTTCAAGTGCAGAATGTAAGAGCATGGAAATGATGATGTTGTTGCTAAGATAATGGAAATGATGAGCATGCAAGATATCATGTTGACTAACCAAGAGAACAAGTGCATGATAAGTGTGGGGGGGCGATTCAAAATTTTAATTTTCAATTGTTCCAGCTTTGCCATGTTTATGTATTTTGAGCATAAATTGAGTTTGGGATGTTGAAAATGCATGCTTCCAGTTTCAGAATTTAGCTAACATGATGCTATTCAATGTTTATGTTGTACATTTTCGCTAGTTGTGATTGGAAAATAGGCTAAATTGGCTTAGAATGTGAAGTTCATGCTGAAATCAGAATGTGAAATCCTTGAATCTGCCCAGTTTGTCACCATTCGGTATTCTGGTCATAATTTACTCAATTGTGGTCCAAATGAGGTGATTCCAGTTGGAGATCGATAGGACTACACTGTTTATGTTGGGCACTTTTGCCAGTTTTGATTAAAATGTAGTCTTATTTTCGAGACAAGGCCGTGTGCATGTTATTGTGTAGTCTGAAATTTCTGGAATTTGGCCTGGTTAGAGTGCCTCGGTTTTTTGGCCATAACTTGTTCAATTTGGTCCAAATGGTGTGATTCTTGTTCTCTAATTCAGCCAAGGGTGTGTGTTTTACAAATTTGCAGTAGGAAGATTTGACTAATTCAAATTGTTTCACTATGTTTGTTTTTGGGCTATTGCATTCTTGTGGGAGTTTATCTTGATTAACATTTTATAGTCTTGAAGGTGTTTGTGGAAATGAAAGGATTGTAAATAAGGATATGCAAGTTGTTGTTTTGTGCTTTACATCTTTTGGTTGGAATGCCTTACATGTTTATGCTTTGTTGGACGTTCATAGTTATAATTTCAATGTCATATTCTTACCGAAGTTGATTGGAAAATAAGTCTTGCAATTTTGAACTTTGAAGATTATTTGCCAAGTCGTGCAAGTTGATAGTTCAAGACTGATTTGTTTCATTGTTGTGGTTGATCTTCACAGAATGGCACCAAAAAAAGACTCCACTTCCAACAAGGCTTTGACTTCAAGAAAATGGAAAAGGGAAGGCACAAAAACCACCAGTCGTGGAATCAGATTCGGATTATTGCCCTGATGAAAATTTGCCACTCTTAGAGGACCCCCCTCAGTATACAGTGCAAGCCACTCTCCCAAAGAAGAGAAAAGGATCAACAAAACAGGAACCACCTATGTTTATTGACAAGAGAGCACAGCAAAGATGGGAGCATGGTATAGGTATGAAAAAATTGCATTTGGAAAGGGCATTCACAGTTGAAGGAGGTCCATTCGAAGAATTGATGACATTCCACTGCTTTAATAAGAAACTCACAAATGCCCCAGAGTATTGCAATGCAAGTCTAGCACGAGAATTTTATGCAAAATTTCCGAATGAAGATGGGGAATTCTATGTGCCGAGGGAAACAGGTACAAATTACAAGTGAAATAATCAACAGTCATCTTGGAACACCCAATTTCTCTCATGACCCTTTGCCAATTTCGGAGAATGATGATGACTTTGACTTCGCATTAGCAGAAGAGCTCGCTCTACCAGGAGCTAAATGGGAGTTGAATGCGAGTGGTGAACGTAAGCATATCAGAGGAGAGTGACTGTGAAGTGATGTTAAAATATGGCTCATGTTTGTATTGTCTCGGTTGATGCCCAGTTCACAATCCACTGAGGTGCTTTGCAACAGGTTGCATTTGATATTAGCTATGCGAGGGAAGAAACCAATTGATGTGGGGAGAAAAATTCTTTCTATTATACAATCTGGGATTGAAATGGAGAGTGCAGCTTTATATTTTCCTGTCTTGCTTGAGGAGCTTTGCATGGCTCAGGGAGTGGATACCGAGGCTGGGGAATGGCGAAGGAATCCAGGGCCAATTGGGAAGTCATTGTACATCAAATACCAGGCACTGGAGAAGGAGTTGAGAAAAGCAAAGAAAGCTGGAACTAAGAAATCTAAGAGCAAATCTGGCCCTTCACCTTCTGAGGCGGAAGAAGAACCACAAATGTATGATTTTAGTGCTTTGCAAGGGACAATACAGAAGTTCCAACATTCTGTAGAGAACCGTTTTTAGGATTTCCAACAATCTGTTGATCAGCGTTTCTCGAACATGGAGGAGAGGTGGGAACGGATGCATGAAGGCATGGATAATATGCAACACGAGTGGTCAACACATGCTTCAAATATGGACCATAAACTGGATGATATGGCCTCAGTGGCACAGCAACAGTTTGAAGTACTATACCATCGACAGATGATGATGCAACTGGCATTGGATAAATGTAACAAGATGGCAGTTTACTATCATAGTGATTCTGGACCCCCAAAACCTACGCCAATATCTGCGCAATTGGCTAGATATCGTATTCCAAATCTCTTAATGGATGTTGTTAGTGGCGCTATTCAAGAGTTGCCAGCGGGGGTGACTGCAATGCCTTCCCTTCCATCATTGCCTGCATTTGGAAGAATCCTTACAATGCCTACAACTCCAGAGATTGTCCCGAACACTGAGTTCATGCCAGCAGCGAGGTTTCTGATAGCGAGTTGTCGTGGCTCGTCAATTTATCCTAATTTCACTAACTGTAGTAGCAGTGAGCTAGGTTTCGTTCTACAGGGAAAAAGGAAGATTCAAGAAATTGATATTGCTCGAGCAATAATCACAACATTAATATCTCGAATTGAAATAAGGAAGAGTAACAAGAACTGGAAATTATCCTATTGAAACTCACATAAACAAGTAACAAACTAACAAACACTGGTAACAAAGAAACGTCCAAGAGAAACACAAATGTTCAACAAAGATAACCTAGGTCTTCTTCTGGATGAATGCATTTTTCATCTATATGACTAAGGCAGTGCAATTAACATGCAATTCATGCAATAAGATGAGAAGAGCAACCAGGAGAGCCAATCCCAGTTGGCATGGCCACCACACTGTAACCCTAGCCTCCCATCACCATCCTGTCCTATGGCGAGGCCTAAGGATGGTGAATAGAACCTATACTCTTCTCAATTCCCTACCTGAATTACTCAAGCAATATATCTCATAGGATCTCCCATGGCGAGTCCTGATCCTAGCTTGTAAACTAATCATACCAGTAAGAGAATCTCTCTACACAACCCTGATATAAGGAATTCACAAATTAATCTTCCTATGATGAGGCCTAGCTAAAATTTGTGATGATTTGCACACAGGTTAGAGAACTCAAACAACATCCAATTCTTATTCATGCAATTCTTATCCTAAACTAGTGAAATGAAATTCAACTCAGCATGATGACCGCAATCGAACTCATCTTAACCAATTCAGTTCAAATTCATGAAGTTAAACAAGTTTATAGGATCAAAACAGAGGATGTTGAATTACTTTCTTAAACATGTCAATTGCACCACAAATTATCATATAAACTTAGCATTCATCCATTAGAAGCCTAGGTTATCACACACTAGCCATATTTCGCCATAATCAACTCAATCTCAGCAAATTTCATCATTTTGCGATTTGTATCCATCGAATTGGAAAATTTTACCATTTAGAATCAAGAGGATTGTATAAAGTTCCTTCGATTGAGAAGATTATGTTATGACACAGCTTCCAAGCAATCAAAGATCGGAATTGAAGATGAAAACCTAGAGCGAAACTAGAGAGAGAAAGTAAATCTCAAAGAAGAACACTTCCCGATCTAAAATCAAAAGTCGGTTACCAAAAATGGAAACTTGTAAAATCGTGAAAATATCCCCCCTACATATTAGCTTCATCTCCTATTTATAGAGTTATGAAAATGTAACTAATACGCAACCGTAAAATAGCTAAATTATTACAAAAGTTTCCACAAAAGAAATGACTAAAATCAGCCCAAGAAGTTGAAAATCAAAATTTGAAGAAATTGTTCAGCAAACCAGCGCCTTTAGGCTTGAGGTGTTGCGCCTCAGGTCAACTTCAGCGCCTCTATGCCTGCAAGCTTCACGCCTTCGCTCATGCTTGCTGAAGAAGAAAGTCCAAAGCAGCTGCAGCACTTCGAGAAATGTGTTCTAAGAGTGAAAGGTGAAGTAGGGTGCTTCATTTGTTGTGAAGTGTAGAGTAACATGTGTGGAGTAACATGTGTGGAGTGTAAACAATTTGTGAAAAAATGAAATATCATACACAAGATCTCCTCACCAGTATTCATATCCAAAATTTGTAAAATGTGTTCTCAATCTTTCAAAAACTTCAATGTACTTTCGATGGAACAAGAAGTGGGTTTGAGAACAAAATCCAAATTTCTTTCAAGTACACATATTGAAAGATCACAATAAAATGTAAAAGATGCAAGCTATTTTCTTTTCATGAAAGAGCCAAGAAAATCAAAGACACCATTTTGTGTTTACAAATAGCTAATGCATAGAGTGTGTGTGAGTGTGAGAGTTCGTCGCATGAGCTTGTTGCATGCTATTGCGACGAAGTGTGCTCGTGTGCGGCGAAGTGAGTGAGCTCGCCGCATGTTCATGCGACGAGGTGTGCAACGACTTGCGTGCTTGTGCGCTAGTGTGCAGCAGTGCTCATGCATGTGTCCGGCGCTGTGTGCAATTGTGTCCAGCGATGGTTCAAGAGTGGGCGCATGTGTGCGAGAGTGTAGCGTAAGTGTGTGCTAGGATGCTGCATAGTGTGAGAGAGTTGTGTGCATAGTGTGAAGAGTTGAGTGCTAATGTGCAGTGAGTACTAAGGCCAAACGCTAGGAAATCTAAAATGGCAAAGTATTCATTTCATTCAAATGCTCTATTTCCATACCAAATATATGTGTCTTAGTCCATTAATTAAACCTGGTGATAAAGATAGAAGTTCTAGGTCCATTTCTTAGCTTTCCACTAATTCAAGAATCAATATCATTGGACACCTAAAACTCAAGATATGCACGTTTTATCAAAGTATGGCAGAAAGTAAACCCTAAAAAACCCTAAACCAAGCACAACATAGAAGCTCTCATTTCTCATGGTTGCATACAGAATTTGAAGAAAGTTAGAACATGACAGTTAAATTTCACACGAAGAGCTTCCCATAGCAACCAAAAACTCACAATTAGGATTAAAATTGAAAGAGTTATTCACGACACAAGTTGAACATCAAAACTGCCAAAACCCTAATTTGGCCAAAAGATCACTTTGAATTCCTTCATATCTTTTCTTAACACATTTCACTTCATTTATTATCATTTTTTACCCTTTTTGCACCATTTCAACATTATGAACTAGCAAACCACACATATGCATGAAACCACATAAATCACCACACATTTGCATCATTCACAAGACAAAAGCTAAGATATTTAGCATAAAATAGTTGGTATAAAACCAACTCATCAAATTCCCCCACACTTGAGCTTTTCCTTGTCCTCAAGCAAATTCGCACTTCACATCCCATTTTCATTACTTGTTTCTAACACCTTGTTCATTCATCCACAAAGGCCACATCCAAGTTCATCAAAACATTTTCCACACACAAGTTTATTCCAAAGTTTCTGGCACCAAATTCTCAGACCTCAGCACAAATGATCAACTAAAGCACAATGAATAAAGACCAAAATGTCATGCGTGCAAGTGTGTGCTGAGGAACATGAACTTCATCTATTCCCTTGCTATACACTATCTAGCTTGTCTCACAACAATTCAATACATGTCAATCTCCTTGTCCACTCTTATGAACATGCAATCACAAGATCAATGGTACCTATGCGTACATTGGTACTCTATGGGACATTGCCCTTATTTTGCACATTGGTGCATATTCGTTTCACACATTGGTGACTAAAAATAAAGCCTGGGTTTTATGGCTGTTTTCTCCAGATTTGATTGCCAGGTTCTTATGGCTATTTCCTTCCCAGTTTCCAATAGGGCTTTTTCTCCATATCCTTTCTTGTGCAAGCACATGTTCATAAGAATCCCAAATTGACTAAACATGCACGAATTATGGAGACACCAGATAAATGCATAACAAAAAGAGCAGAATCCATACACATTACCTCCTATGTCATTTGAGTTTTGCATGGCATATCTATCTTACCTTAACATCAGGCTTTAGTCAGTAAAATGTACTAATTTCTTCAAATTTAGTACCAGAAAACAAAAAAAAAAATCACATGCAAGATCAAAAAGAGAAATAGTAATGAACTTGGAGTAAACCATAATGAACTAGGAACAAAGTTTCAAATTCGAGGTGATTACTCATTCTTCTCAATTTTGATTAGTTTTGTTCATTCCCTTTCATCCTTCTTCTTGCATTGATTTCATTAACCTTTTTAACTCACTTTAGTCAACATTAGTAAGTTCAACATCACCAATTTGCAATCCCTTGCATACAAATTCACATCATAATTCATAAACTTGCACACAACACCACACACTCTAAATTCATTAATGCAAAGTGGTAAACACACCAAGAACCGAGAGAGGAAATTCTAAACCTTCATCGTGACATACTACATTCCACTCCCTTAACTAGCAAACTATAGATTACTTCACTAACCACTCACAATAAGAAAAGAAAAATACATTCTACACTCCAAACCCTCAAACAACACTAAGCAACACAAAGCAATTCACAACATCTTCTTCATGGACTTCATTTTCTTCAAAGTTAAACAACTTGACTTCAACCTAGCAAGGCAACTTCTACAATCTTCTTGAAAATGAGTACTCATAACATGCTTGACTTGTTAAAGCTACAATTTCCACCATAAGTCACGGCTCCACTTTAGTAATACTTCAGCAATACAAAGAAAAATCTAAGCACAAACTTCATCAATCAATCAACCACTCCATTCGCAACAACCTCACAAGACAAAGCACAACACCATAATAAATCCACAACAAAGCATCAATAAAAATTTTAATTTTCCTCCTCCACACTTGAAATAAACATTGTCCCAAATGTAAAAGATTAAGATTAAGGAGCTCCCTGGGATGAAGACGGAGCAGAAGAAGAAGGTGGAGAAAATGATGCTGTTGTGGAGAATGAAGCATCAGTGAATGGTTGTGCCCTGTAATGGAACGGACCAATCATGGGACCTTGGAGGGGCTGACCAGATGCAATCAAGGGAATCCGAATACCAGGCATAAACTCAGGATCAGGTAGGAAAGGGGGAGTAGGGGGCATATGAGGAATACGACCAAATGTCAGCAAAGGCCCAAACGATGAGACAACAGGAACCTCAGCTAATTTGGTACCCTAGACCCAGCTAATTGAGCATTCGTCGGTGTGGGTTTCGGTGGTCCTGGATTCGAATGATAGTAGACAGACATTTTGTTACACCTATCTAGCTCAGCTTGCATAACAACTTGGCGATGGTAAAGAACTTCAAACTGTTGCAGAGCAATGGACGACATGTCATCCAACTTATGCACCGTAGTATCCATAGTTGAATTCCATCCTTGCTGCATGTCATTTATCATCTCGTGCATACTCTCCAAACGTTCATCCACTTGCTAGAATCTTGTGTCAACTGATTGCTTGAACTCTTGCAGTGAAACATGAAAATTTTGAAAATCATAAGATTGATAGTCATTCCCAGATCAACCAGCTTCATGTTCATGTCTATTCTTATCCTGAGGTTCATTACCTCTTGCTATCTGAGCTTGCAGAAGTTCCTTCTCGATACGCACATACTTCCTATATAACTGCGTGATAATTGGCCCTGGATTCTTTCTCCAATCTCCTGGCCCAACATCCACACCCTAAGGGGCGTAAATCTCTTCAATCAAGACTGGAAAGTATAGGGCAGCATTGTCCATATCAATACCGGATTTAATGCTTGAGAAAATTATCATTCCTGCATCTATTGACCTCTTCCCTCGGATCGCTGACAGCAGGAACAACCTTTTTCGGGACACTTCAGTGGTCTGAGTACTGGGCATCAATCGAGACACCACAAACTTTTGCCATATTTTCACATCACTCTTCAATGATTCATTGCGAACATGCAAATGATCTCCCCTCTTGTTCAGTACCCATTCCGCACCGGGTAAAGCCAGTTTCTCTAACCTATGGCCATTCACCTTCCAAGAGTTACCCTTCTTTTCATCTTGAATCTCTACCACCCCATACAGCTTTACTGTAACAACTGTAAATGGTCCAGTCCATCTGGATTTAAGCTTGCCAGGAAACAACCTCAATCTAGAATTATATAGCAAAACTTTTTGTCCGAGAGCAAAGCTCATAGATTGTATCTTTGCATCATGTAATCTCTTAGTCCTTTGTTTGTACATCTTAGCATTCACATATGAATTGAATCTAAACTCATCTAATTCATTCAAATCCATCATGCGTTTCGATTGAGTTCCATCTAAATCCAAGTTAAGCTTTTGAATTGCCCAATAGGCTTTATGCTCAAGCTCCACAGGCAAGTGACACGCCTTTCCAAAAACAAGTCGAAAGGGTGAAGCTCCAATGGGAGTTTTATAAACTGTCCTATATGCCCACAAGGCATCTTCTAGCTTGGATGACCAATCCTTTCTACTAGGATTAACAACCTTCTCCAAAACTCTTTTAATTTCTCTGTTTGATATCTTGACTTGCCCACTGGTTTGGGGGTGGTAAGAAGTAGAAACTTTATGTGTCACCCCATATTTAGCTAGAAGAGCTTCAAAAAGCTTATTGCAAAAATGTGTGCCACCATCAGATATGATTGCTCTTGGAATGCCAAAACGTGTGAAGATATGGGATTTCAAGAAAGCAGTAACACTCCTGGCTTCATTGTGGGCAAGAGCTTTAGCTTCGATCTACTTTGACACATAATCCACAACTACTAGAATGTACTCCATGCCTCCTGACTTTGGAAAAGGACCTATAAAATCTATTCCCCAGACATCAAACAATTCAACCTCTAGAATATTAGTTAAAGGCATTTCATTCCTTGAGGATATATTCCCAGACCTTTGACATTTATCACATTGTTCAACCAAAATTTTTGCATCTAAGAAAATATGGGGCCAATAGAAACCAAATTGTAGAATTTTGAAACCTGTCCTAGTCACACCAAAATGGCCTCCACACGGACCTTCATGGCATGTTTTCAAAATGTCCTCATTATCCTCTTTCTTGACACACTTTCTGATAATTTGATCACTACATGAATTGTATAAGGCATTGTCCTCCCAAAAATAGTGTTTAGCATCATTCCTCAACTTCTTCTTTTGTTCATAAGAATAATATGTAGGAACTTGGCCTGCCACCACAAAATTTGCAATTTCAGAATACCAAGGCAGAAGACCTTTTTCGATCTTGAAAATTTGTTCATCTGGGAAGTCTTCCTTTATCAAAATCTTTGAGTCATCTTGAGCCTCAGACTCCAATCTAGAAAGATGATCAGCCACAACATTTTCACATCCTTTTCTGTCTTTGATTTCCACATCAAATTCCTGCAGGAGTAACACCCACCTTATTATTCTAGGCTTTGCTTCTTTCTTGGCCAATAAGTACTTCAGAGCAGCGTGATCCGTATGCACTATGACTTTGGAACCCAAGAGATAGGCTCAGAATTTATCAAAAGAGAACACAACTGCCAACATCTCCTTCTTAGTGGTGGTGTAATTGAGTTGGGCACCATTTAACAGCTTGCTTGCATAACATATAGTGTGGAAGACCTTGTTCCTTTGTTGCCAAAGGACAGCCCCCAAAGCATAGTCACTGGCATCACACATAATCTCAAAAGGTTCACCCCAATTAGGAGTGATTATCACATGAGCCTCAACAAGCTTTGCTTTCAACATGTCAAAAGCTTCAACACATTCTATTCCAAAATTGAACTTGACATCCTTCTCCAGCAAATTACAAAGAGGCCTAGCAATCTTGGAGAAGTCTTTCATGAACCTTCTATAAAATCCAGCATGGCAAAGGAAACTTCTTACCCCTTTTACACTGGTGGGGTGAGGAAGTCTTGAAATTACATCTATTTTAGCTTTATCCACTTCAATCCCCTTGCTGGAAATTTTATGTCCTAACACAATTCCCTCTTGAACCATGAACTGACACTTCTCCCAATTAAGTACTAGATTAGTTTCTTCACATCTTTGTAGTACCTTAGCCAAATTCCCCAAACACTTCTCAAATGTCATGCCAAAAACCGAAAAGTCATCCATGAATATCTCAATTACATCCTCCACCATGTCATGAAAGATTGACATCATACACCTTTGAAAAGTGGCAGGTGCATTGCATAATCCGAATAGCATCCTTTTGTAAGCAAAAGTTCCAAAGGGGCATGTAAAGGTTGTCTTGTCTTGATCCTTTGGGTCTATGGCTATCTGATTATACCAAAAGTATCCATCCAGAAAACAATAATACAAGAAACCAGTAATACGGTCCAAGAGTTGCTCAAGAAATGGCAGGGGAAAATGATCCTTCCTTGTTGCTGAGTTGAGTTTCCTATAATCCATGCATACTCTCCAAGCATTTACAACCCTCGTTGCAATCAGTTCATTCGCCTCATTCTTTACCACTGTCACACCTCCTTTTTTTCGGGACGCACTGAACCGGGCTCACCCACTCACTATCTGATATGGGGAAAATCATTCCAAAGTCTAACAATTTAACCACATCCATCATCTGTGGATTTAACCTTCTTTGCCTATCCCTTACAGGAACTGAATTTTCTTCCAAGAGAATCTTATGCATGCATATGGAAGGACTAATGCCTTTGATGTCTGCAATTGTCCAACCCAAAGCCCTCTTGTATTGCCTCAAACAACTAAGAGTTTCTCCACTTGCCAACCATCCAATGTAGAAGATATCACCACAGGCAAAGTTTCATTCTCACCAAGATAGGCATATTTCAAATAAGGTGGAAATGGTTTGAGTTCAAGCTTTGGAGGTACTTCAATGGATGGCAAAAAATTCTCATTCCTGCATAAATTCTCATATTTCCTCACCTCAATGGGATTGCGAAACGTATTAGTAGAAACAAGACATTTTTCATTTTCCAACATTCAATCACAAGAATCATGTAACTTATCTTCTACTACACATGGTTGCATTTGAACATCAATCACTTCAAATTGCATTTCACATATAGATTCCTCAATAACACAACATTCTACAAGGTTTTCAAGTTCATTAAGAATCATGCAATCTTCTTTGTCTAACTCCACAATCTTACAAACCTCATTGTGCAAACTCAATTCATCAGTGCAAAAATAGTCATGAGCAACTTTATCATCAAGCATATGCATTGAACATGCAACAGTTCTAATTATAAAACAAGTCTCTACATCTGAAGGATGTTTCATGGTATAGTTGACATCAAAAACTACTTGTTCATCATTAATGCGAAAAGTAACTGTCTCATTTCTCACACCAATTAATGCATCACCAGTAGCTAGGAAAGGTCCACCAAATATTAAAGGAACTTCAGGATCCTCCTCCATATCATGAACAATGAAATCAACAGGTAAAGTAAATTTATCAATTCTTACCAGTACATCCTCTACTAAGCCTCTGGGAGTCACCAAAGACCTATCTGCAAGCTGAGGTGTAACAACTACTGGGCGAATCCTTCCACCTAATCCAACATTGATACCTATGGAAAGTGGCATAAGGTTAATGCCAGCTCCCAAGTCACAAAGAGCCTTTGAAAAATGTCTTGTTCCAATCTTGCAAGGAATTGTACAACTGCCAGGATCTTTTAGCTTAAGAGGCAAATTATGCACCATCCATGCTTGACTACATTATGAAAGCATCATGGGAACTTCACACCCCAAAATTTACTCCTTATTTGAGATGAGATCCTTCAAATATTTTGCATACTTGGGCATGGCAGTCACAAAATCCATTAATGGAAGATTCACATTTACTTGCTTAATAACATCCAAGAATCTAGTGAATTGAGGACCTCTTTTAGGTGGAGGTTTCTTTCTTTCTGGGAATGGAGGTTTTGGTTCATACTCAGGGAAATTGAAAGGATTAGAATTTTTAGTAATCTCATATCCTACTCTCCCGGGTATCTCATTCTTTTCAGTAGTAGGAGCTTCTTGTTCACCTTCCTTCCTTAGTTCCAGAACTTCCTCATCTTCTTCTTTTTGATCTTCTTCTAGACAATCACTCTTATCTTCCGAATGTTTGCTTCCTGGCAAAAGTTTTCCACTCCTCAATGTGATGGCATTACAAGCTTCTCTTCCTTTTGGATTGGAATTGTGTCACTTGGAAGTGCTCTTTTTGGTCTTTGATGCACAGCATTTGCCAATTGTCCAAGTTGTATTTCAATATTCTTCAAAGTGGCTTCATGATGTTTAACAGTAGATTCCAAGCCACCAAATCGTTGCTCATTTTTGTCCATCTTCTCCATCAACTTTTGAAACATATCTTCCACAGATGGCTTCCTTTGTTCTGATGTACTGGCTTGATGATCAAAACCAGGAGGTGCATTTATCGCTCTTCTCTACTCATTTTCTTGGTAATAATTTCCTCCTTGATTCTGTTGTTGATTCCAATTCCCTTGGTTCCCACCATATTGCCTGTTGCCTCTACTGGAATTGTTTCCAGAGTATTTCCCACCATATTGAGGTTTGTTACTGTAGTTATTCACATACTGAATAGATTCAGTTGTGATGGCACATTCATCGGTATGATGTTCCCCTTTACATAAACCACAAGAGAGAACTGGGGCTTTCAATTGAGTTGCCTTTAGAGTCTGCACCTGCTTGGCCAATGCTTCAAATTTTGCACTAAGTGAAGTCTCCTCATCTAAATCAAGAACTCCCATTTGTCTTCTGCCATGCGGCTTACGGGTCTCTGGAAAAAGATATTCATCCTCAGCTATCTGATTGAACAACTCACGCAATTCAGGCACAGATTTGTCTTTAAGTGCCCCATTGGCACAAGCCTTGACCATCATGGATGGTTCAGGAGTAAGGCCTTTGAAGAAGGTATTTATTTCCCTGATCTCCCCCAAGTCATGGTTGGGACATTGCATGATTAGATCGTTGAATCTCTCCCAAGCTTCTCTGAAAGACTCACTATCTTGTATTTGGAAATTCATAATTTCCATCCTTATCTTCTCAAGCTTGTCAGGTGGAAAGTATTTAGCCAAAAATTTCTTCTGAAGTTCTTCAAATGAAACCGTAGCATCTGTTCCCCCAATGGTCTTAAACCAATGCTTCACTTTACCTCTCAAAGAAAGAGGAAACAAGATTCTATGAACCTCACTTTGCTCCACCCTTGGTAGTTTAAATGTGCTGCATAAGCCTAGAAACCAATCTAAATGGTCATTCAGATCCTCGTTGTCCAAACCTTGAAAAAATTGGCCCTGTGTGATCATTGATACAATCTAAGGAGGAATATGGTAGCTTTCAGCGTTGATGTCCTGTTGTCCAAATCGATTGTCAAAGTTCACTGCATAGTGGTCTCCAAACCTTGGAAGCCTTGCCTCAGGGTTAGCCATTTTTTCCTTTCTTTGCCTCCTCATGGTCCTTTGCAATTCAAGGTCAAGAATGAATTCAGGTTCCCCTACAGATCTTAGGGACCTGGGCATACACAAACACCAAGTGATATCAAGAAAAGAAAATAACAAGAATTCCAAAATTTAACTATAAAAGTAACAACACTATAAACTCAGAACACGAGAAGACACATTCAACACTCAAGTACACCAAATGAAACAAAATTAATGGATCAAACTGGAAAACAACCAATACAAGATGGCAAACGTAGTAGAACATACACACAGTAAGAGTAAAAGTACTCAAACCAAGAACACACTTACTAAGCAAAAAGAACTAAACTAAATCAGAACAATAAGTCACACAAACTAAGAACAGAACAACAACAACATTCAAGAACCGTGCCTAGATTCCCTGGCAACGGCGCCAAAAATTGATAGCGAGTTGTCGTGGCTCGTCAATTTATCCTAATTTCACTAACTGTAGTAGCAGTGAGCTAGGTTTCGTTCCACAGGGAAAAAGGAAGATTCAAGAAATTGATATTGCTCGAGCAGTAATCACAACAGTAATATCTCGAATTGAAATAAGGAAAAGTGACAAGAACCGGAAATTATCCTATTTAAACTCACATAAACAAGTAACAAACTAACAAACATTGGTAACAAAGAATCGTCCAAGAGAAACACAAATGTTCAACAAAGATAACCTAGGTCTTCTTCTAGATGAAGGCATTTTTCATCTATATGACTAATGCGGTGCAATTAACGTGTAATTCAAGCAATAAGAGGAGAAGAGCAACCAGGAGACCTAATCATAGTTGGCATGGCCACCACACTGTAACCCTAGCCTCCCATCACCATCCTGTCCTATGGCGAGGCCTAAGGATGGTGAATAGAACCTATACTCTTCTCAATTCCCTACCCGAATTACTCAAGCAATATATCTCCTAGGATCTCCCATGGCGAGGCCTGATCCTAGCTTGTAAACTCATCATACCAGTAAGAGAATCTCTCTACACAACCTTGATCTAAGGAATTCACAAATTAAACTTCCTATGGTGAGGCCTAGCTAAAATTTGTGATCATTTGCACACAGGTTAGAGAACTCAAACAACATCCAATTCTTATTCATGCAATTCTTATCCTAAACTAGTGAAATGAAATTCAACTCAGCATGATAACCGCAATCGAACTCATCTCAACCAATTTAGTTCAAATTCATGAAGTTAAACAAGTTTATAGGATCAAAATAGGATGTTGAATTACTTTCTTAAACATGTCAATTGACTACAAATTATCATATAAACTTAGCATTCATCCATTAGAAGCCTAGGTTATCACACACTAGCCAGATTTCGCTATAATCAACACAATCTCAGCAAATTTCATCATTTTGCGATTTGCATCCATCGAATTGGAAAATTTTACCGTTTAGAATCAAGAGAATTGTATAAAGTTCCTTCGATTGAGAAGATTATGTTATGCCAAAGCTTCCAAGCAATCAAAGATCGGAATTGAAGATGAAAACCTAGAGCGAGAAACTGGAGAGAGAAAGTAAATATCAAAGAAGAACACTTCCCGCTCTAAAATCAAAAGTCGCTTACCAAAAATGGAAATTTGTAAAATCATGAAAATATCCCCCCTACATATTAGCTTCATCTCCTATTTATAGAGTTATGAAAATATAACTAATACGCAACTGTAAAATAGCTACATTATTACAACAGTTTCCACAAAAGAAATGACTAAAATCAGCCCCAGAAGTTGAAAATCGAAATTTGAAGAAATTATTTAGCAAACCAGCGCCTTTAAGCTTGCGGTGTTGCGCCTTTAGGTCAGCTTCAGCGCCTCTGTGCCTGCAAGCTTCACGCCTTCGCTCATGCTTGCTGAAGAATAAAGTCCAAAGCAGCTGCAGCGCCTTTGAGCCTGGACATTTCAGGCCTTCAACATCCTTGCGAGTCTCCTCCAATTTAGCCTCCAAAATTGCACTCCTTCGCGCAATGGAAATCCACGCTTTCTGCCTCCCGTTGAACTCCCAAGCTCCGCCCGACGAAGTCTTGCCACAGCTTCACAAAGCCTCGCTTACGGCTGCACGAAGCCTCGCCACTGCTGCACGAAGTCTCGCCAAATGTTGCACGAAGCCTTGCCATTGATAGCAGTCCATCCACATCCTTGGTGCCAAAGCCGAGCTTACATGATCCTTTGAAGAATCTTGATGGACCAATGACTAGATCAAGGAGCAAAAGGATGAAAGAAGCTTTGCACACTTTGTTGTCATCACACTTTGAAGATTTGGAGGCCGAGAGTTCTTTACCATCTCAACATGAAGTTCTTTGGCATGTTTCTTCAATAACCATTCATGATGAAGTTACTAGAAGTTCTACATTGGAGCTTAAGGAAATTCCACCTTGAAGAAGCTTGCAAAGGCCGAGAGTTGAAGTCCAAAGAAGAGGCGTGTCCTTGGGCTTTCATGTGGATCACGCCCTCAAGTAATTATAGGGTTTTAATTTTATGTTAATTAATTAAGTCCAACACACTTAATGTGGGCTTTAATTAATTGGTTGTTTAATAAATTACTTGGCCCAATTATCTTGTATGATAATGGCAAGTAATAGTTTAGGAAACAAAGGAAGTCAAATTGATTTTGGCCACCTTTGAAACAGTGTTTCTTAATCCTTTTTGGAAAAGGATTAGTTTGTTAGTTGTTAGTTTCCCATTCCGTTTTGGAAAGTTAGTTAGTTTAGAAGTCAAGTTGTACTTGACAACTACTAGGGTTTTATTTCCTTTTCCTATTGGTAAGGACGAAACTCATCTCTATTTAAAGAGAAGCTTGTAACGTTTTTAAGATAAGAAGTTGAATGAATGAAAGTTTTAGCTTTGCTGAAATTAAGAATTAACACTTTGTGTTGTTCAAGCCTTAGAGAATTATTTAATTGTCCATTGTAGAAGCTTGCCTTTAGCGTAACCTATAGGTGACTTCACCATTGTTCTTTATTTAAAGAGCCAGCCAAATTAACTTGTTTAAATAATTGAATTTTCATAAGTTAAATTGAGTTCCTTTGTATTAAAAACGTGGGGTTTGATTTACTCATTCTTGGCGTTTTTCCCTTGAATCTTCATCCACCCGAGTTCTTGTTGTTTGTGTGTCTTGGAATAACATTTGTGCAGCACGATCCTACATCTTGAAGATCGAATTTGGTCTAGGAGCAAGAGTCTCGATCAACCATTCGCATCAATTGGTATCAGAGCACAAGTTGTTGCCCAAAAATTTCAGGTTAATCCGTTTTAATTCTCTTCCGCAAATTGTTGTTTTGTTCTTGTCTTTTTTGCCCGTTTTTTTGCGTCAATTTTGCAGTCCTTTCGTGCATCTTTCTTGCTGCTATATTGTGTCCTTCTTGCTGTCCTAATTCGTCTTAAAATCGCCCATTAAAATCGCTAAAATCGCATGAACATTGAATGTTCGAATCTGCCCGAATCTGCCCAATTCGTGTTTAGCATCTTTTAGCGTCTTGTTGTGTTGTTTCTTGCTGTTCTTCTGCGTTTCTTCTTGCTGTTTTTCATGTCTAAGTTCTGCATTGTTTTGTTCATAATCATAGTGTGGAATTCTTGAGTTTTCCTTGCTGTTTTCACGTCAAAGCATTGCTAGGGTTTTGTGACAAATTAGGGTTTCTAAAACTAGGGTTTTTCGGTCTTAACATCATAACTTGCTTGATTCTTATCCGTTTCTTGATCTTTTTTTTGTGTTAGTTTCTTTATCTCAGCCTTGTCATAGTATGTTTTGATCAAACTTTTATCACACTTGAAAAAGATAAGTTCTTGAACACTTTCTTGAACTTCTTGATTTTCTTGAAAATTCAAAAGTGTCCAAATTTGAATCTTGAGCCGTATTCTTGTTCCTTGTTGAAAATCTTGAATCTTTTGTAAAAGTGGCGCATGCAAATTTGTTTTCCTTGGTGAGATATTAAAGTTTGAAAATTTTAAGGTTGTTAAGGTTAAGACAAAAAAAAAACATTCTTAAACCTTAATCCTAGGTTGTTGTCTTCAAACCTTAAACCTAAGTACTTTGTACTAGGTTCTTGTCTTAAAACCTTAAACATAGTCATTTTGTTTTGTCCAAGGTTTGTGTCCAAACCTTAAAAGTTTGTTTTTGTCTTAAGGTTGTCCGAATTTAAAAAAAAATAAAAAAAGAGGCCGTATATATATATAAAAAAAAGGCCCAACTCAAAAAAAAAAAAAAAAGAGGCCGAATATCAAAAAAAAAGGCCCAATACAAAAAACAAAATATATAAATATAATTTTGGACTTTTTATTTCTGTTATTTATTATTTTCAGTTTATTATTTAATTTATTTTTTTTTATTTTTAAGAACACATTGTTCTTAAGTTGTTACTTGAAAACCACCTTGGATTAAAAGTGCAATAACTTTCTCAATACAACTCGGAATTAAGTGATTCAAATTGCGTTCTCTTCGGCTTTGAATCTAGATTCCGAATTTCTTAGTTTCTGGTGGTAAATCAGTTTGTAACCCACACGTGTTCTAAACTTTTTAGACGTGATTTTCTTTGTTTAACTCTCTTGAATTTTTCTTGTGAAAGTTTTGTGTGGAACTTGTTGATTGAGATTTGCTATTAAAGTAATTGAACTTGGTGAGTCTTAATAATCCCAACACATTCATTAATTGAGAGTTTTAGCAAGAATAAACAAGAGAGAACACTACCTAAATAGAGTGGAGAGTATCTACTACCCAATAGTGAGGAACCCGAGAGGTATATATACATATATTCTTGTGTTTTCTTTACTAATTTGCAGGTACCAATGGAGGAACAAAAAGGTGGTAAACCAATCACCGAGGCCGAACAAAAGTTCGCCAATGAGGTCCTATTCAACATGCTTCAAAAGATCAATCTTCGTCTTGATAATTTGGAGTCATCTACAAAAAGCTCCGCCTCAAGAAAGCTTAAGTTTGAAGATCATGATGAATCCGATGATGAGAAAAAAGATGAGGAGTACACGAGCTCTTCAAAAAGTGAAAAGTCTAAAGTTTCCATCGAGTCTGTTAAACTCACCATCTCTACCTTTCATGGCAAATCAGATCCCGAAGCTTTCTTTGATTGGGTTCGAGATTTAGAACACTTCTTTGAAGGTAATGATGTCCCCGAGAAAAAGCAATATCGAATTGCTTTTATACACCTTAAAGATTATGCTAGTCTTTGGTGGGATCAAGTTGTTCGAGCTAGAAGACAAGATGGTAAAAGGCCAGTTAAGACTTGGAATCAAATGAAGGCAATCATGAGGAAGAAGTATGTTCCTTCACATTATAATAGAGAGCTCAATCAAAAGTTACATACCCTTGTACAAGGTAGCCGAACAGTTGAAGATTACTATCATGAGATGGAGGCGTTGATGATCAAAGCCAATATTCATGAGGACCCCGACACAACCATTGAGAGGTTCCTTAGAGGTATGAATTCCGAATTGGCTTATCAAGTTGATCTTCAAAGTTACATTGATATTAATGAACTTGTTCACAAAGCTATCAAAATTGAGAAGCATATGAAGGGTAAAGGGCGAAATTTCCAAGAACCATTGATGCCTTGGAGGAGAGATCAAATGCCGAACTTCACACCTCCACCAAAGTCGAAAGTCTTCACCCCAAATCAGCCTCAAAACACAACAAATAATGCTCCCAAAACAGTCCGCCAACTTGCTGAATCTTCACCCAAAACCACGCCCAAACCGAATGAGAGATTGAGGGACATTAGATGTTATAAGTGTCAAGGTTATGGCCATTATCAAACCGACTGCCCTACCAGAAAATTGATGATAATTCGTTATAATGGAGAGGTTGAAAGTGATGAAGAATGTGCCGACATGCCACCACTTGAAGAGAAGTACCAAAGTGATGAAGATAGTGAAGATCTTACTACATATGATGTTGGTGAATTCTCTTTAGTTACTCGCGCCGAGTCTTGAGTGCACAACCACTAATTGAAGATGATTTCTCTCAAAAAGAAAACATATTTCACGCTCGATGCATGGTTCAAGGTAAGATTTGTAGTGTGATTGTTGATAGTGGTAGTTGTACAAATATGGCAAGTACATTATTTGTTAAGAAGCTAAACTTGACTTGCATGAAACATCCAAATCCATATAAGCTTCAATGGCTTAATAACACTGCCGAGAGTAAAGTGACTAAACAAGTTAAATTTTCTTTCACCATTGGAAAGTATGTTGATGAAATTGTGTGTGATGTTGTACCAATGGAAGCTAGTCAAATATTACTTGGTCGTCCATGGCAATTTGAAAGAGATGTTACATATCATGCAAAGAAGAATTATTATTCTTTTGATTATCATGGCCGAAAGTACAACCTTAGGGCATTGAGTCCAAGCCAAGCTTTTGAAGATCAATCAAGGATTGAGCAATCTTGCCGTGAGATGGAAGCAAAGGAGAAGAAATAATAAGAAGATAAAAAGAATGTAACTAGTGTAGGTGATGTCGAGTTGTCGCACCTCGTCAATTTTACCCTAAACACTAATGTAGTAGAGTAAGTAGGGATCGTAATCCACAGGAAAGGTGTAGGTCAAGAAAATTGAGCAAATTGTTCTAAAAGTCTTGTCACTGAATCTACGTACTAGAAAGTGGAAAATTCAACTCAAACGACGAAAACAAAGATGCAAAATATAACAACAAGCAAGGAGGAAACAGATATCTCAGGATTCTTGTATTGGATGAACACAGGCTTAGTAAATCTATGCTATGCAATCAGTAAACAATTAAATGCAATGGAGACCTAAATTGCCTAGAAGTCCAAGCTGTGGTTAGCATGGCGACCACACCACTTCTTGTACCCCAAATCACCATTCTCTCCCATGGCGAGGCCCGAGAATGGTGGAATAAGCTCCGCAAAGTCTCAATTCTCCTAGCTAACTACTCTAACATGCAGAGTCCTAAGAACTCCCATGGCGAGGCCCATCCTAGGGTTCACATATCATTGTTGTTAACACAGAAAGCTTCTTTAACACTTTTCCTAATGTTTGAATTCTTTAACACTTCCTATGGCGAGGTCTGAATTTCAGAATTGATTTGATTACACAAAACAAGTGCAAAGACTTAAACAATCACAATTTAGTTCTCAATTCATGCAAATTTGCTAACTTTGATTAGTCACTCCTCAATTTAGCATGTCAACCACAATTGAAGTTTGATCTATTCAAGATTAGCTAAGAATTATGAAATTCAACATATGTTTATGCATAATTCCATTGTGATTTCAAGATTCAACAATCAGATCGATTGCATAGCATATAATCTACTAAATCAAGTATTCATCCATCTAGAATCCTAAGATATCATAGATTTAGCCAGAAAACATCTTTATAATTTCAAAATCAACAAATTTCAACATTGATAAGCTCATTCTCACTTAATTGGAAGAATTTACCGATTAAATCAAGAGAATTGCCAATTCATTTGTCAATTGAAATTAAGAAATATAAATCCAGTCCAAATTCACAATCGAAATTGAGATCGGAGAAGAAATGTTTAGTAAGAGAAAGTAGATATAGAGAGAGAAAATGAGAGAAGAAAAGCTCCCGCTAAAATTCAAAATGATAATTCTAAAATCTAGAATCCTCTCTCTCCAATCCCCCGTCTAGAATCCCCCCTCTCCAATTAGCTACACTTCCTATATATATAGAGCTAAGAAAATGTAACTAATACACAACCGTAAAATATCTAAAGTATTACAAAAGTACCCTTAAAAGAAATGACTCAAAATCAGCCTAAATTATGAAAATTCAAAGTTTGAAGAAAATATTCAGCAATGCAGCGCCTTCAGTATTCATTTCTAGTGCCTTCGTCAGCCTCAGCTATCGCTCCGCGCCTTCAGGTCTACAAGCTTCACTCCTTTGCTCATGTTTGTTGGGGAAGAAGAATCTGACAATCCCAGCGCCTTTGAGCCTATGATCTTCACGCTTTTGTCGGCCTCGCACTCCTCGAAGCAGTCTAGCTTGTACGAAGTCACGCTTTCCAGCTACGGAGCTTCACGCCTTCGATTGCTCCCTGAGTTTTGAAAATTCAGAACTAAAACACTTAGCCATTTTTTCCTGGAAACTCAAGAACAACATGCTTTATGGCAGCAACTTCCCTCCAAGATTTGATCATGATGCACTGTGAATTATGGAAATCTTAAAACATGAAAATTGTAACTCGTTATCTTAGCTTTCCATAGCCATATGGATCACCCAATTTGGAGCTAAGATAAGAGAGTTATAACCAACTCAAAATAGTGCAACAAAACTGAAACTCATGAACAAAACTCCCAACACTTTGCCATTCCTTCAAGATTGCCAAACAAAAATCCACTCCAAGAGCATCATGCTACGAGACCTCGCCGTGTAATGTGTGTGTGTGGAGAGACCTCGTGGCGAGGTCTCGCCGTGGAAATCTTTTGCTGGCGAGGTCTCGCGGCGAGACCTCGCCGTGTTGGGTGTTGGCTGGCGAGACCTCGTGGCGAGGTCTCTCCAGCAATGTGCGAGTGTGTGAGTGAGTGTTTGAGTGAAGTGGAGTGTAGTGAGTAAAAGGTGCTGTGAAGAGTGAATGAAATGTACAAAGTGGATGTAAATGAAATGAAATGAAGGGTGAGTATGTGTGAAATACTAGACTGTGTGAAGTGTTTGTGAGTTATGAGAAAAATGTCATGCAAATGAAAATGAAATGCTTGTGAGTGTTGTGAAGTGAGGATGTAGATACGTGAGTGAATATTGGTGTTGTGGTTGTTTGCAAAACTGATTAATAGAATCCACTCAAGTGCTATGGAATACTTTGCAAATTTTTGGATGAAGAACAACAAAATAACAAGTGAAGTAAATTGTGTAACAATCTGCTTTGAATGTATGAATTTAGTGAGTGTGTGAAGTCTCATGAGGCGAGGTGAGTTCGCCGCATGGAGTGTGTGTGTGGGTGTGTGCGAGTAGTGTGCATTGATGCAAGAGTGTGTACAGGAGTGCTGTGCTTGTGTGCGAGTGTAGTGCGCTAGGTGTGCGAGAGTGATGTGCATGTGTGCTGTGAGGATGTGCGAGAGTGCATGCGGCGAGGTAACTTCGCCGCATGAGTGTGAGCGAGGTGCATGTGCGGCGAGGTGGCCTCGCCGAACATCGTGTGTGCAGTGCGTGTTGCGGCGAGATCACCTCGCCGCATGTGAGGTGTGTGCGGGAGTGTGCGAGGAAGAGTGTTCAGCTGTGCAAGAGTGTAGTGCAAAGTGAGTGCTCGTGAGGTGTTTGTGAAAATGCCCGAAACAATATTGTGCATGTGAGCCTTCATTGTGGCTGAGTGCTTGTTTCAGCTTTAGAACCTAACTTCTACACCAAATTCGTGTGACTTAACTCCTGCATTGGACTTGATGGTAAGCATAAGGTGATTTAACTTCTACACCAAATTCGTGTGACTTAACTTCTAGGTCTATGTCATAGCTTTCCAATGGATCAAGAATCACCTTAATCGGATGCTTGTAGCTCAAGTTATTAACAATCTACCAAACTGTGGCAATATGAATTCAATAACTAAATTATGATGTAGCAATCATCAAGATTCCCCCGTTGCTCATATGTACACACAGAATTAGAAGACAGTTAAAACATAAGAAATAAAGTACACTCAAATAGCTTTCCAGAACATCCAAGAACACATCATTTGGATTAGTATTGAAGACGTTATGCTCAAATGAATTTGCAAAACCAAGCTGCCCAAACCCTAGAATGGCCATATATGCATTTTTGATTTCTCAATTCTCAACCTCTACACTTTACTTTGCATTTACCATCATTTTCATACGTTTTGCACCATTTCATCATTATCAGCTAGCTCATCTCGAATATGTACAATACTCATAAATCACCACACAATCACATGAAAATCAAAGCAAAAGCCAAGTAAATTAACACATATAAGTTGGTATAAAACCAACTTATCAAATTCCCCCACACTTGAACTTTTGCTTGTCCTCAAGCAAAGACAATACACAAAACTCACATTTCAAGACCACTTTGCACTAGACCTCACTCTTCTGTAAACCTTGTTCTTATTTGAGTTCATCAAAACAGATTTTTCATGCAATATCAAAAACTCTTAACATATCCTCAATTCCAGCCTATCAACTTTTAGCACAAATTATCAACCAAGGCACAATGAATAAAGACCAAAATGTCATGCGTGCAAGTGTGTGATGAGGAACATGAACTTCATCTATTCCCTTGCTATACACCATCTAGCTGGTCTCACATACCATTCAATACATGCCAATCTCTTTGTACACCCTTATGAACATGCAATCACAAGATCAATGGTACCTATGCGTACATTGGTACTCTATGGGACATTGCCCTTATTCTGCACATTAGTGCTGCACATTGGTGCACATATTGATGACTGAAATAATGCCTGGGTTTTATGGCTTTTTTCTCCAAATTTGATTGCCAGGTTCTTATGGCTTTTTCCTTCCCAGTTGCCAATATGGCTTTTTCTCCCATATCATTTGTTGTGCAAGCACATGTTCATAAGAATCCCAAATTGATTAAACATGCACGAATTTTGGAGACACCAGATAAATGCATAACAAAAAGAAACGAATCCATACACATTACCTCCTATGACAATTGAGTTTTGGATGGCATATCTATCTTACATTAACATCGGGCCTTAGTCAGCAAAATGTACCAATTTCATCAAGATTGGAATCAAAGACATTAAATCAATTTTCGCATGCTATACAAAAGTAAGATGGATGAACATCAAATTTTTTGAACATAGCTTAACAAAAGAGTAAAAGCATAGCACAAAGTTTCAGCATTTCATTCCATTGCTCTCACTGTCACTACACCTCTTTTCTTTTCATTCCATTACTTGCACTTTTGCATTTCATTTGGACATCAACACCACATTACACCATGTATAGACAAGATCAACATTTATTCACAAAAATTTCAAAATTTCACCAAAAGTTGAGTTTTTCACAAAACATGAAAAACTTGCACAAAACATGAAAAACATCACATATAACTAGACATTATATGCTAACACTCAAATTTCACCACAAAACTTAGAAAATAGCATATTCTTCATCACATAGCACTAAAATTTCACAAAAAAATTCATTATAAAATTTCATCACTCATGCAAGACAACTAAGCATCCAAAGTTCAAGAGATACAAACCAGAGCAAACATACACTCCCCCACACTTAAATCATACATTGTCCTCAATGTAAAGAAAAGATAGGTTTAGGAGCTCCCTGGTATTGATATTGTCATGAATTCCAATGTTTGCTCGGTGGAGATTTCTTGATCCATCTTACTCATATGAAAAATTCTATGGCATCACTCCACCACACTTAGCCTCTTGAGTGCATGCATATTTTCCTTTGCAAATCTCTTCCTTTGCATCCACCTACATCATGAGTCTGCAAATGACATCCAAAATGAAAGATACGTAAGGCAAAAAGAAAAGAAGAAACAAACTACTTAATAACACTAAAGTAAAAGAAGTAGTTCTGGATTTAGGTAGTCTCCAGCTAGACTTTATTCATCCACAACGTAAGTCTTGGTCATGAAAAGAACTCAGTAAATCCATCTCTGCACCACACAAAAGATGAACTCTCATTATCATGCTCCTTTTCCCCAGAAGACACTGGAGTGTTTAGGAGATATGTAAGCACAGGATCATGAGAAAAACTTTCTCCAAATTTCACATTCATTCGAACCACATCATAGCCCTCTTCTACCACACTACCCACAGTATTCCTGCAAGGCTCAACCAAGGAGTGCACATCCATGGTCTCAATCAACTCATCAGAAAGTTCAAAAACAAATGTCTCAAATTCACAATTGTTCACCATGTTATCATTGTCATTCAAAATGTTAACATTTTTATCCTTAAAACAAACATTTTTGACTCCACAAATTTTCTCAACATTATCATCACGAAAAACATTGTCATTTTGTAACAAAAATATCTCATTATGCACTGGAGGTGAAGTATCAATTGCACTCTCAGATTCCTTCTCAGTTTCAAAAGTACCAATTTCCACATTATCTTGATTTATGGTATCACAATGTCCTTCCAGATGTGACTCTATACAATTTATCAAAGTGTCAAGAAAAGAACATTCATCATCATCATCAAGTAAAACATGTCTCTCACTATCATTTGAACAATTCTTTACACATGCTTCCTGTGAGGTATGATCCACCAAAGATTGACTTGGCATTTCAAAGTTTGATACATCTATGAAACCACATTCTTCTATGCGTGCACTCTCTAATGAAAACATGCAATCTTCTACATCAAGCTCATCACAATCAATTTCTTCATCATCCATAATTTCATCAACAGAAATATAGTCATGCTTAACACCCTCATCAACGAAAGTTGGAGAATATTCAACAACCTGAATGGAACACAAAGATTCTAAATGCATAGGTTGCTTCATTGCATAATTCACGTCAAAAACTACTTCCTCATTGTTAATTCTAAAGGTGACAGTTTTATTTCAAACTCCAATTAAAGCATCACCAGTAGCTAAAAATGGCCTACCAAAAATTAATGGTACCTCAGGGTCTTCCTCCATATCAAGAACAATAAAATCAACAGGCAAAGTGAATTTATCAACTCTTACCAGAACATCTTCAACCAAACCTGTAGGAGTCACCAAAGACCTGTCTGCCAATTGGAGAGTTACTGCCACTGGGCGAATCCTGCTTTCCAATCCAACACTGATAGCTATAGACAATAGCATTAAATTGATCCCAGCACCCAAATCACATAAAGCCTTTGCAAAATGCCTTGTACCTATTTTGCATGGGATAGTGCAACTCCCAGGATCCTTAAGCTTTGGAGGAAGATTATGAACCATCCATGCTTGAGTACACTCAGAAACCATCATGAGAACCTCACATCTCAAGATTTGCTCTTTGTTGGAGATGAGATCCTTGAGATACTTAGCATATTTTGGCATTGAAGTCACTAAATCCATCAGGGGAAGATTCACATTCACTTGCTTGAGTACTTCCAGAAACCTCTTGAACTGAGGGCCTTTTTGAGGAGGTGGTTTCTTCCTCTCTGGAAAAAGAGGTTTAGGAGCATACTCAGGGTAGTTGTAAGAATTGGAGTTCTTAGTGATCTCATTTCCTTCCTTAGCTGGTATGTCCTTCTGCACAGTCTTATCATCCTCTTGCTCATTATCCTTCTTAAGTTCCAAAACTTCCTCAGATTCCTCTTTCTGGTCTTCTTCTTCTGCACAATCACTCTTAACTTCCGGCAGTTTATTCACAGGCTAAAGTTTTCCATTCCTCAAGGTTATGGCCTTACATCCAATATTGTTCTTAGGATTCGGCACCGTATCACTAGGAAGAGAACCAATAGGTCTATGATGTATAGCATTCGCGAGTTGACCCAATTGCATCTCAATGTTTTTAAATGTGCCATCATGATGTCTTACAGATGTTTCCAAAGCAACAAATATTTCCTCATTTTTATCCACCTTTTCTATAAGACTCCGGAGCATTTCTTCCACTGACGAGTTCCTCGGCTCTGAGGTACAAGCTTGCTGATCAAACCCTGGTGGAGGATTAGAAGTTCTTCCTTGATCATTCCCTTGAGTATATAGACCTCTCTGGTTTTGGTTCTGTTGTCCCCAAGTTCCTTGATTACCACCATAGCCTCTATTGTTGCCTCTTGAGTAATTTCCAGAGTACTGTGGTCTGTTGCCATAGTTATTCACGTATTGAATGGACTCAGTAGTGACAGAGCACTCATCAGTATAATGTTCACCCTTGCATATTCCACAAGACAACACAGGTGTCTTGGCTTGAGTTGCCTTTAGAGTTTGTACTTACTTAGCCAATGCTTCAAATTTCGCACTAAGAGATGTCTCCTCATCTACATCAAGTATTCCTCTTTGTCTTCTGGCATGTGGCTTTCGGATCTCTGGGAAGATATACTCATCCTCAGCAATTTGATTAAATAGCTCCCGTACTTCAGGCACAGACTTGTCTTTGAGTGCCCCGTTAGCATAGGCCTTAACCATCAAAGAGGATTCAGGTGTTAAGCCTTTGAAGAAAGTGTTTAGTTTCCTGATCTCTCCCAAGTCATGATTGGGGCATTGTCTGATTAGATCGTTGAATCTTTCCCAAGCTTCTCTAAATGTCTCACCTTCTTGCTGCTGAAAGTTCATAATTTCCAGCCTTCTCTTTTCAAGCTTAGCCGGAGGGAAGTATTTGGACAAGAACCTCTTCTGTAGATCATCAAATGACATATCTGCATTGGCTCCTCTAATGCTCTTAAACCAGTGTTTAGCCTTTCCACGCAGAGATAAAGGAAACAAAATCCTGTGAACCTCACCCCTGTCAACCCTTAGCAACTTAAAAGTGCTACATAGGCCGAGAAACCAATCAAGGTGGTCATTAGGGTCCTCATTTTCAAGACCTTGGAAGAATTGGCCCTGGATAATCATAGAAACAATTTGTGGAGGAATGTGGTAACTTTCCACATCGATGTCCTGATGACCAAATCGATTATCGAAGTTTACTGCGTAATGGTCACCAAACCTCGGTGCTTGTGCTCCTTGAGCTGCCATTTCTCTCTGTTGCTTCAAATGTGCTCTCAAAGTTTTCGCCAACTTAAGATCCAATAAGAATTGTGGTTCTCCTGCAAACTTGCTAGACCTTGGCATACACAACACAAAGTAGTGAAGTGTAATAACAAAGAAACAAGAACTTCAAATATGCAACAAAGAAACAGATCACAATTCTCAACACGAACAGGAAACAACACCAAATGAAAGCTAAAGTAAATGCCACAAACAAAAACACAAAGAAGAACAAGTAAAAATCAAGAACAATTCAACAAATTCCAAAACCGATTGCCTTCCCCGGTAACGGCGCCAAAAATTGATGTCGAGTTGTCGCACCTCGTCAAATTTACCCTAAACACTAATGTAGTAGCGTAAGTAGGGATCGTAATCCACAGGGAAGGCGTAGGTCAAGAAAATTGAGCAAATTGTTCTAAAAGTCTTGTCACTAAATCTACGTACTAGAAAGAGGAAAATTCAACTCAAACGAACGAAAACAAAGATGCAAAATATAGCAACAAGCAAGGAGGAAACAGATATCTCAGGATTCTTGTATTGGATGAACACATGCTTAGTAAATCTATACTATGCAATCAGTAAACAATTAAATGCAATGGAGACCTAAATTGCCTAGAAGTCCAAGCTGTGGTTAGCATGGCGACCACACCACTTCTTGTACCCCTAAATCACCATCCTCTCCCATGGCGAGGCCCGAGAATGGTGGAATAAGCTCCGCAAAGTCTCAACTCTCCCAGCTAACTACTCTAACATGCAAAGTCCTAAGAACTCCCATGGCGAGGCCCATCCTAGGGATCACATATCATTGTTGTTAACACAGAAAGCTTCTTTAACACTTTTCCTAATGTTTCAATTCTTTAACACTTCCTATGGCGAGGACTGAATTTCAGAATTGATTTGATTACACAAAACAAGTGCAAAGAATTAAACAATCACAATTTAGTTCTCAATTCATGCAACTTCGCTAACTTTGATTAGTCACTCCTCAATTTAGCATGTCGACTACAATTGAAGTTTGATCTATTCAAGATTAGCTAAGAATTATGAAATTCAACATATGTTTATGTATAATTCCATTGTGATTTCAAGATTCAACAATCAGATCGATTGCATAACATATAATCTACTAAATCAAGTATTCATCCATCTAGAATCCTAAGATATCATAGATTTAGCCAGAAAACATCTTTCTCATTTCAAAATCATCAAATTCCAACATTGATAAGCTCATTCTCACTTAATTGGAAGAATTTACCGATTAAATCAAGAGAACTGTCAATTCCTTTGTCAATTGAGAATAAAAAAAATAAATCCAGTCCAAATTCACAATCGAAATTGAGATCGGAGAAGAAATGATTTGTGAGAGAAAGTAGATCTAGAGAGAGAAAATGAGAGGGAGAAAAGCTCCCGCTAAAATTCAAAATGATAATTCTCAAATCTATAATCCTCTCTCGCCAATCCCCCGTCTAGAATCCCCCCTCTCCAATTATCTACACTTCCTATATATATAGAGCTAAGAAAATGTAACTAATACGCAACCGTAAAATATTTAAAGTATTACAAAAGTACCCTTAAAAGAAATGACTCAAAATCAGCCTAAATTATGAAAATTCAAAGTTTGAAGAAAATATTCAGCAATGCAGCACCTTCAGTATTCATTTCTAGCGCCTTCGTCAGCCTCAGCTATCGCTCCGCGCCTTCAGGTCTGCAAGCTTCACGCATTTGCTCATGTTTGCTGGGGAAAAAGAATCAGACAATCCCAGCGCCTTAGAGCCTAGGATCTTTACGCTTTCGTCAGCCTCGCACTCTTCGAAGCAGTCCAGCTTGTACGAAGTCACACTTTCCAGCTACGGAGCTTCAAGCCTTCGATTGCTCCCTGAGTTCTGAAAATTCAGAACTAAAACACTTAGACATTTTTTCCTGGAAACTCAAGAACAACATGCTTTATGGCAGCAACTTCCCTCATAGATTTGATCATGATGTGCTATGAATTATGGAAATCTTAAAACATGAACATTGTAACTCGTTATCTTAGCTTTCCATAGCCATATGGATCACCCAATTTCGAGCAAAGCTAAGAGAGTTATGACCAACTCAAAACAGTGCAACAAAACTGAAACTCATGAACAAAACTCCCAACACTTTGCCATTCCTTCAAGATTGCCAAACAAAAATCCACTCCAAGAGCATCATGCTGGCGAGGTCTCGTGGCGAGACCTCGCCGTGTAGTGTGTGTGTGTGGCAAGACCTCGTGGCGAGGTCTCGCCGTGAAAATCTTTTGCTGGCGAGGTCTCGCGGCGAGACCTCGCCGTGTTGGGTGTTGGCTGGCGAGACCTCGTGGCGAGGTCTCTCCAGCAATGTGCGAGTGTGTGAGTGAGTGTTTGAGTGAAGTGGAGTGTAGTGAGTAAATGGTGCTGTGAAGAGTGAATGAAATGTACAAAGTGGATGTAAATGAAATGAAATGAAGTGTGAGTGTGTGTGAAATACTAGACTGTGTGAAGTGTTTTTGAGTTATGAGAAAAATGTCATGCAAATGAAAATGAAATGCTTGTGAGTGTTGTGAAGTGAGGAAGTAGATACGTGAGTGAATATTGGTGTTGTGGGTGTTTGCAAAACTGATAAATAGAATCCACTCAAGTGCTATGGAATACTTTGCAAATTTTTGGATGAAGAACAACAAAATAAAAAGTGAAGTAAATTGTGTAACAATGTGTTTTGAATGTATGAATTCAGTGAGTGTGTGAAGTCTCATGCGGCGAGGTAAGTTCGCCGCATGGAGTGTGTGTGTGGGTGTGTGCGAGTAGTGTGCATTGATGCAAGAGTGTGTACAGGAGTGCTGTGCTTGTGTGCGAGTGTAGTGCGCTAGGTGTGCGAGAGTGATGTGCATGTGTGCTGTGAGGATGTGCGAGAGTGCATGCGGCGAGGTAACTTCGCCGCATGAGTGTGAGCGAGGTGCATGTGCGGCGAGGTGGCCTCGCCGCACATCGTGTGAGCAGTGCGTGTTGCGGCGAGATCACCTCGCCGCATGTGAGGTGTGTGCGGGAGTGTGCGAGGAAGAGTGTGCAGCTGTGCAAGAGTGTAGTGCAAAGTGAGTGCTCGTGAGGTGTTTGTGAAAATGCCCGAAACAATATTGTGCATGTGAGCCTTCATTGTGGCTGAGTGCTTGTTTCAGCTTTAGAACCAAAATTCTACACCAAATTCGTGTGCCTTAACTCCTGAATTGGACTTGATGGTAAACCTAAGAGTTCTAGGGCTATGGCATAGCTTTCCAATGGATCAAGAATCACCTTAATTGGATGCTTGTAGCTCAAGTTATTAACACTCTACCAAACTGTGGCAATATGAATTCAATAACTAAATTATGATGTAGCAATCATCAAGATTCCCCCGTTGCTCATATGTACACACAGAATTAGAAGAAAGTTAAAACATAAGAAATAAAGTACACTCAAATAGCTTTCCAGAACATCTAAGAACTCATCATTTCGATTAGTATTGAAGACGTTATGCTCAAATGAATTTGCAAAACCACGCTGCCCAAACCCTAGAATGGCCATATATGCATTTTTGATTTCTCAATTCTCAACCTCTACACTTTACTTTGCATTTACCATCATTTTCATACGTTTTGCACCATTTCTTCATTATCAGCTAGCTCATCTCGAATATGCACAATACTCATAAATCACCACACAATCACATGAAAATCAAAGCAAAAGCCAAGTAAATTAACACATATAAGTTGGTATAAAACCAACTTATCAGTAGGCCGAAGCATTGATTCTAAATCTTGTAATAGCCGAAATAGTTTTCCTTCTAAGTCTTGTTATTTTGCTTCTAAGAGTGAGGTTAAGAGAGCAATACTAGATAGGCAATCATTGTATTTGATGATCCGCAAGAATTTTGTACTTATTGTTGATAGTGATCACCTTGCTTCTTTGCCTAGTATTGTTTTATCTCTTTTGCAGGAATTTAGTGTTGTGTTTCTCGAGGACTTACCCATTGGATTACAGCCAATAAGAGGAATTGAACATCAAATTGATTTTATTCCTGGAGCGCAAATTCCAAATCGTCCAGCATATATAGCAAATCCCGAGGAAACAAAGGAGATTCAACGTCAAGTGGATGAACTCCTTGACAAAGGTATTGTGCGTGAATGTCTAATTCCTTGTTCTGTCCCAGTAATTTTAGTACCTAAAAAGGATGAATCTTGGAGAATGTGTGTTGATTGTCGTGCCATAAAGATAATCACAATTAAGTATAGACATCCAATTCCTAGATTAGATGATATGCTTGATGAATTGTATGGTTCGTGTATTTTCACCAAGATTGATTTAAAAAGTGGCTACTATCAAATTAGAATGAAAGAAGGTGATGAATGGAAAACAACCTTTAAAACAAAGTATGGTTTGTATGAATGGTTAGTCATGCCTTTTGGTCTAACTAATGCACCTAGTACTTTTATGAGGCTAATGAATCACGTATTTAGGTCTTTCATTGGTAAATTTGTTGTGGTCTATTTTGATGACATCCTTATTTATAGCAAATCACTTGATGAGCATGTTGAACATTTAAAACAAGTGTTTGTTATATTACGTGAGAACCGATTGTATGTTAACCTTAAAAAGTGTTCTTTTTGCATGGAATCAATTGTCTTTTTGGGTTATGTTGTTAGTTCTCAAGGTATTTCTATTGATGAGTCAAAAGTGAAGGCTATAGAGGAGTGGCCGAGACCTAAGAATGCTAGTGAAGTTAGGAGTTTTCATGGTTTAGCAAGTTTTTATGGAAGGTTTGTTAAAGACTTTAGTTCTATAGCTGCACCTTTGAATGAACTTGTTAAAAGGAACATTGCTTTTGAATGGAAAGAGGAGCATGAAAACGCTTTCACTAAACTAAAGTATATGTTGACTCACGCCCCTTTACTTGCATTGCCTAATTTTCATAAAGCTTTTGAGATACAATGTGATGCCTCCGGGATTGGTAATGGTGCTGTTTTAATGCAGGAATCAAGACCCGTAGCTTACATTAGTGAAAAGCTTAATAGGGCAGCTTTAAAGTATGCAACTTATGACAAGGAGTTGTATGCTTTGGTAAGGTCATTACAGGTTTGGCAACATTACTTATGGTCTAAAGAGTTTATAATTCATTCTGATCATGAAAGCCTTAAATTCTTGAAAACTCAAGGTAAATTGAATAAGAGGCATGCTAAATGGTTAGAATTTATTGAAACTTTTCCATACGTGATTAAGTATAAATCTGGTCAAGAAAACATTGTAGCTGATGCATTATCTAGGCGTTATTCATTATTCACCTATATGCATGCGAAGTTACTTGGATTTGAGTTGATAAAAGATTTGTACAAATATGATCATGATTTTAATGCCACCTATAGTGATTGTGTTTCAAATCAGAATGGTGACTACTACTTGCATGATGGTTTCTTGTTTCGAAAAGATAAATTGTGCATACCCCTTTGTTCCATTCGTGAATTACTTGTTAAGGAAACCCATGGGGGAGGGTTAATGGGGCATTTTGGTATTGCTAAAACACTTACTGTTTTGAATGAACACTTTTATTGGCCTAACATGATTAAAGATGTGAAAAGTGTTTGTGATAAATGTATTGTGTGTAAACAAGCCAAATCGAAAATATTGCCTCATGAATTGTACACACCTTTGCCTGTTCCTAGTCATCCTTGGGTTGATATTTCTATGGATTTTGTTCTTGGATTGCCTAGGTCACGCAATGGTAAAGATAGCATATTTGTAGTAGTGGATCGATTTAGTAAAATGGCACATTTTATTGCATGTTCCAAAACTAATGATGCTACACATATTGCTAATTTGTTCTTTAAGGAAATTGTTAGATTGCATGGCATTCCACAAAGTATTGTTAGTGATAGGGATATTAAGTTCTTGTCTCACTTTTGGCGTATTTTATGGAATAAATTAGGTACTAAATTGTTGTTTTCTACTATTGCACATCCACAAACTGATGGACAAACTGAAGTAGTTAACCGCACTTTATCTACCTTACTTCGAGCTATCATCCAAAGAAACTTAAAGAATTGGGATAGTTTTCTTCCACATATTGAGTTAGCATATAATAGAACTTTTCATAGTTCGGCATCTTGTTCACCATTTGAGATTGTATATGGGTTCAATCCTTTAACACCACTTGATATTTTGCCTTTTCCTATTAATGAGTTTGTTAATATTGAAGGTAAAAAGAAAGCTGAATTTATTCAGGGGTTACATGAAAGGGTTCGAAATACCATTGAAAAGCGGAATGAACAATAAGCCAAGCAAGCCAATAAAGGAAGGAAGAGAGTGATTTTCGAACCAAGAGATTGGGTTTGGATTCACTTGAGGAATGAAAGGTTTCCTAAAAAGAGATGGTCCTTTTTGAATTTTGGAAAAGATTGGAGATAATGCTTACAAAGTCGAGCTTCCAAGTGAGTATGGCAATGTTTCATCTACATTCAATGTTTCTGATTTATCTTTGTTTGATGTAGGTGATTCGAGGACGAATCTTTTCGAGGAGGGAGGGAATGATAGCAATCCATCCACATCCTTGGTGCCAAAGCCGAGCTTACATGATCCTTTGAAGAATCTTGATGGACCAATGACTTGATCAAGGAGCAAAAGGATGAAAGAAGCTTTGCACACTTTGTTGTCATCACACTTTGAAGACTTGGAGGCCGAGAGTTCTTTACCATCTCAACATGGAGTTCTTTGGCATGTTTCTTCAATAACCATTCATGATGAAGTTACTAGAAGTTCTACATTGGAGCTTAAGGAAATTCGACCTTGAAGAGGCTTGCAAAGGCCGAGAGTTGAAGTCCAAAGAAGAGGCGTGTCCTTGGGCTTTCATGTGGATCACGCCCTCAAGTAATTATAGGGTTTTAATTTTATGTTAATTAATTAAGTCCAAAACACTTAATGTGGGCTTTAATTAATTGGTTGTTTAATAAATTACTTGGCCCAATTATCTTGCATGATAATGGAAAGTAATAGTTTAGGAAACAAAGGAAGTCAAATTGATTTTGGCCACCTTTGAAACCGTGTTTCTTAAACTTTTTAGAAAAGGATTAGTTTATTAGTTGTTAGTTTCCCATTCCGATTTGGAAAGTTAGTTAGTTTAGAAGTCAAGTTGTACTTGACAACTACTAGGGTTTTATTTCCTTTTCCTATTGGTAAGGCCGAAACTCATCTCTATTTAAAGAGAAGCTTGTAACGTTTTTAAGATAAGAAGTTGAATGAATGAAAGTTTTAGCTTTGCTGAAATTAAGAATTAACACTTTGTGTTGTTCAAGCCTTGGAGAATTATTTAATTGTCTATTTTAGAAGCTTGCCTTTAGCGTAACCTATAGGTGACTTCACCATTGTTCTTTATTTAAAGAGCCGGCCAAATTAACTTGTTTAACTAATTTAATTTTCATAAGTTAAATTGAGTTCGTTTGTATTAAAAACGTAGGGTTTGATTTACTCATTCTTGGCGTTTTTCCCTTGAATCTTCATCCACCCAAGTTCTTGTTGTTTATGTGTCTTGGAATAACCTTTGTGCAGCACGATCCTACATCTTAAAGATCGAATTTGGTCCAGGAGCAAGAGCCTCGATCAACCATTCGTATCAGCCATTTTTGTGGAATATGTGAAATCGAGCGATTTGTGAGAAATGTGTTCTAAGAGTGAAAGGTGAAGTAGGGTGCTTCATTTGTTGTGAAGCGTAGAGTAACACGTGTGGAGTGTAAACAGTTTGTGAAAAAATGAAATATCATACACAAGATCTCCTCACCAGTATTCATATCCAAAATTTGTAAAATGTGTTCTCAATCTTTCAAAAACTTCAATGTACTTTCGATGGAACAAGAAGTGGGTTTGAGAACAAAATCCAAATTTCTTTGAAGTACACATATTGAAAGATCACAATAAAATGTAAAAGATGCAAGCTTTTTTCTTTTCATGAAAGAGCCAAGAAAATCGAAGACACCATTTTGTGTTTACAAACAGCTAATGCATAGAGTGTGTGTGAGTGTGAGAGTTCGTCGCATGAACTTGTTGCATGCTCATGCGACGAAGTGTGCTCGTGTGCGGCGAAGTGAGTGAGCTCGCCGCATGTTTATGCAGCGAGGTGTGCGACGACGTGTGTGCTTGTGCGCTAGTGTGCAGCAGTGCTCGTGCATGTGTGCGGCGCTGTGTGCAATTGTGTGCAGCGATGTTGCAAGAGTGTGCGCATGTGTGCGAGAGTGTAGCGTGAGTGTGTGCTAGGATGCTGCATAATGTGCGAGAGTTGTGTGCATAGTGTGCAGAGTTGAGTGCTAATGTGCAGTGAGTACAAAGGCCAAACGCTAGGAAATCTAAAATGGCAGTGTTCATTTCATTCAAATGCACTATTTTCATGCCAAATATATGTGTCTTAGCCCATAAATTAGACCTGGTGATAAACATAGAAGTTCTAGGTCCATTTCTTAGCTTTCCACTAATTCAAGAATCAATATCATTGGACACCTAAAACTCAAGATATGCACGTTTTATCAAACTGTGGCAGAAAGTAAACCCTAAAAAACCCTAAACCAAGCACAACATAGAAGATCTCATTTCTCATTGTTGCATACAGAATTTGAAGAAAGTTAGAACATGACAATTAAAGTTCACACGAAGAGCTTCCCATAGCAACCAAAAACTCACCATTCGGATTAAAATTGAAAGAGTTATTCACGACACAAATTGAACATCAAAACTGCCAAAACCCTAATTTGGCCAAAAGATCACTTTGAATTCCTTCATATCTTTTCTTAACACATTTCACTTCATTTACTATCATTTTTTACCCTTTTTGCACCATTTCAACATTATCAACTAGCAAACCACACATATGCATGAAACCACATAAATCACCACACATTTGCATCATTCACAAGACAAAAGCTAAGATATTTAGCATAAAATAGTTGGTATAAAACCAACTCATCAGTTTCCATTGATAGCATCTAGCTAACCTCTTGAAGGCCCAATTCATGGTCTTTTCCATTATGTGGCTCAGCCTTTTGGTGTTCCCTCTTTTGCGACAACAGCTTCTTTGGGGGGTCAATCATTTTCAACGGCAGCCTTATTTGCATATCCTTCATCCTCGGCTCCATCTTCATCTTTCCAGGGAGCCCCTCCTTCTTAGATTTTTACACTGCGGACAATGCTTATTTCAAGTATGGGGGGGGGGTGGAAGATGTGTCAATTGTTGATTTGTTTTTTATGATGGGCTTGATGTTGAGGAAATTGTTGTGATTGTTTGATGCTTTAGTTGCTAAAAGAGGGGGTTAATTTTTTTTTCTTTCAGCATGTGGGTGCTTTATATTGTTGAAAGGGGGGTTCGAATGATGGGAGTTGTCTTCAAGATTTCCCGACTTTTATATTGATGAGATGTTGTGGATTAGTTCCGAGTTGAAGCTTGTGTGAAGTTTCTTGAAGTTGAAGTATTTCTTGAAGTTCAAGTTTGGAAGTTCTGTGAAGTGAAGCCGAGACATTGTCTGTGATGGTTTTCTTTAGAAGTTGAATTTGAATAATTAGTGTAGTTACTATCTTTCTAGTGTGTGGGTAGTGAGTTTAGTAAATGAATGTTGAATAAAAGTTTAGTGGTAGTGTAAGTTGTAGTAAGGTCTATAACACTTTGTACTAGGCTTTGGCTCCTTTGGAATTCTTTGTTCGAAATTTGTGGTTCATCAAGTTTTATTTTCATTTTCTGTATGCGGAAATGGTTTTTGTGATCTTTGATTCCAATCTTGATGAAATTGGTACATTTTGTTAGCCAAGGCATTATGTTAAAGTAAGATAGATATGCCATGCAAACATGTTCTTGGACATAGGAGGAAAATGATTCAAAATGTTCTTACTGTTATGCATTACTTCGGTTGTTTTGGATGCTCTATCATAATGAGTCCTTTAGAGACATTCATGAACTTTTGGTCACACAATAAATGATATGGAGAAAAAGCCTTTGGCAATTGGGAATGAAAAGCCGAAATACCCTTGGCAGGCATAATTGGAAAAAAATAGCTACAAAACCCAGGTAGCTAAGGGGAAAAAGAAGCCAAAAGACCCAGGCAAGCACACCAATGTGTGTAAAAAGAAAAAACAATAAAGTGCAATAGCAAATGAAATGTGAAATCAATTTAGAGAAGCACCAATGTGCGACCATTGATCTTGTGTGATTTTGAGTTCTTATGTGTGGACATTGTGATTGTTTATGCAAAGAGATGTTTTGGAACAAAAGAAATAATGCATGCATGAAGAGTGGATGAATCGGAGTTCCTCAGCACACACTTGCACGCATGACATTTTGGTCTTTATTCATCGTGCCTTGGTTAATAACTTGTGCTGAAATTGGATATGTCGGAGTTAAGGATATGTTAAAAGTTTTGATATTGCATGAAAAATTTGTTTTGATGAACTCAAAGGAGAACAAGTTGACAGAGGAATTGAGTTTAGTGTTAAGTGGTTGTGAGTGAGAGTTTGAGTTTGCTTGAGGACAAGCAAAAGCTCAAGTGTGGGGGAATTTGATGAGTTGGTTTTATACTAACTATTTTGTGCTAAATCTCTTGGCTTTTGTCTTGTGAATGATGCAAATATATGGTGAATTATGTGGTTTTATGCATATATGTGGTGTGCTAGTTGGTAGTGTTAAAATGGTGCAAAAAAGGGTAAAAATGATGGTAAACAAAGTGATATGTGTTTAGGTTGAGAATTAAGGAATTAAAAGTGTTTATTCGGCTAAATTAGGGTTTTTTGGCAGTTTGGATGTTCAATTTATCTTGTGAATAACTCTTTCAATTCTTATCCAATTGATGTGATTTTAGTTGTTATGGAAAGCTCTTTGTGTCTACTTCAATTGTCATGTTTTAACTTTCTTCAAATTCTGTATGCAACCTTGAAAAATGAGAGCTTCTTTGCCTTGCTCGGATTAGGGTTTTTAGGGTTTTTCCTTTCAGCCACAGTTTGGTAAAACGTGCATATCTTGAGCTTCAAGTATCCAATGATGCTGATTCTTGATCCAATAGAACGCCAAGAGATAGGTCTAAAACTTCTATGTTTACTATCAAGTCTAATTCAGGTGTTAAGGCACATGTTTTTGGCATGGAAGTTGGGTCTTGTGCTGAAATGCATACTTAGCTATTTTAAAGTCTTGCTTTTGCACACGCACACTCTTTCACCACATACTAGCATTCACATCTTGCAGCACTCTCGCACACACTCATGCTAGAACCTCGCCGCACAACAACACTCGCACACATGCACATTCACTCTTGCACTAAGCTCTCGCACACTCAAGCACTCACCGCACAAGCACCTCGCACACATCACTCACACTTCGCCGCATGATCATGCGGCGAAGTCTCGCACAAGCCTTACAAAATTCATGCGGCGAGCTCACCTCGACGCATGAACCACGCACACACTGCATACGACGAGCTCAGCTCGTCGCATGAACCATACACACACATTGTGACCGCACAAGAACCTTCGCATATTCTCATACACACTCACATTGCAAGCACACACTCACCTCATTTCCACATACATACACAAGCACTCAAATGCATAAGTACTTATCCACATCAAGCTGTAAGATCACATACTCAAACACATTACCAACATTCATTCATATTTTGCATTCGGATTTCACACATTCATCTTTATACCACTAACTTCACAACATGTTTCATCTCATTTCAATTGCACAAGACATTCTTTGTTCACACAAACTCTACAACACTCACACTCACCTTCACACCACAATATTCATACTCACTTTCACAACACAAAACTTCAATCACTTGCACGTAAGTGGCGAGACCTCACCACGAGGTCTCGTCACTAACACATTTGCACGGTGAGGTCTCGCAGTGAGACCTCGCCAGCAATCGCAGTACACGGCGAGACCTCGCCAAGAGGTCTTGCCGGCATAATGATCTTGAGAGTTTCTTTTGTTTCGTCGATAGAAAGAAAATGGTAAAGTGTTAAGTCGCTGTTTTCTGGCTTTGATTTCAGTGACACGAAGGCGTGGGTGAAGAAGGCTCAAAGGCGTGAGGAGTTTGCCAGTGGCGTGTGAGCTGTTGCTTGAAGGTGCAGCAAGCCACAATAGTAAAAGCGTGATTCGGCTTAAGGCAGGAGTTTGGTGGATTTTTGTTCTGTTAAAGGCAGTGGCACTCTTGTAATATTGTAGTTATTTTACGATGGCATACTGTTTACGATTCTTGTAACCTCTATATATAGAGGGTTAGTTAACCATTTACAAGGAGACTGGGAGACGAATATTCTAGAATTGCTAACCATCTTTTGAATTTAGAGCGGGAGTTCTTATCTCTCATTTTCTCTCTCTAGATCTATTTTCTCTCTCTACAGTTTCTTCTCCGAATTCAATTTTGATTGCGAATTTGTACCGGAGATTACATATTGAATTCAATCGAAGCAACATTGGACCTTCCTCTACACTTCAATCGGTGAAATTTTTTAATTTGATGGAATTCAATTGTTTAACGTTGGAATTTAATGCTTACGAGTTGAATATGGAATTTTCTGGCTAAATTAGTGATGTCCTAGGTTTATGATCACATTACTGTGAATTTGAACCGAAAAAAGTTAAGCAATTGACCTAATCTTTAAAGAATTGTTCATACTTGTTTGAATTGTTGAAATACGAGAAGTTTCATGCAATTTCACTTGTGTTTGATTGAATTACACTTTGTTTGAGGTCGACATGCCAGTTCAAGGTGTGAAACAACATTAACAGTGGAAATAGTGTAAATACTATACATGATGAACGATATGGAGTTCCTTGCCTGTTTGTTCTTGTACACGATCCGAGATGTGGTCAACATGCTAAACTAAGATCGTTGAATCTTTAGAATTAGGTAAATGAAGACTTCATGAAGCTAGCTTATCTGAAGGCACTCAAGTTAGGCCTCGCCATAGGATACTTGAGAAATTGCATGATTAATAGCTAGAAACATGAAGTTGAGATGTTGCGGTTTGATTTCATTTCGCTTAGGCCTCGACATGCGAAAAGTGGAGTGTTAAGGGGAACAGAAAACACTGTGGTTGTCATGCTAAGTGTTAGCTAGACTCTTAGGCAACAACGATCTCTTCCTAATTAGTATTTCATGAGGTCAATTGCATAGTAAACGGTTTGAACTCTCAGTAGTCTGATTCAGAAACTCTAGGACATCCGCTTGAATTCCTGTGAAACTCATTTGTGAATCTCATCTGTCATTCTTGCAAGTTAACTTCTGTTTTGAGTGTTGAGTACTGCTTTTACTTTACTAAGTTGATACTGTGAAACTTTTATTACATTGTTGAGAAACACTTCAAATTCTTGAAACACTATACCTTCCCTGTGGATGCGATCCCTACTTCCACTACTACAGTAGTTTCTAGGGTTAAATTGTGCAAGTACGCGACATACTTGTCAGTCACATTACTCTCTTCATTGCCTTTCTTGTTTCGCACTTCCTCATCTTTTCCAAGTGTAATAGTCTCATGTGCACAATTCTTATCCACTGCACTTCCTGCTTCCTTTTCAAGTGTGATGGTATCCTTTGCATAATCCTTCTCAAGATCCAAAACCACTTCATCCTCAACTTCACAAGCATCATCTCCAGAAGTGGTGGCTTTTTGCACTTGCTTTCCACTCCTCAACGTAATGGCATTACAAGCCACCTTGTTCTTGGGATTTGGAACCGTATCACTAGGAAGTGATCCGCTGGGTCTTTGATGCACTGCATTGGCTAATTGTCCTAGCTGCATTTCAATATTCTTGAGCGTGGCATCATGATGTCTTGCAGTTGTTTCCAAAGCAACAAATCTCTCCTCATTTTTATCCATCCTTTCTATAAGACGATGGAGCATATGTTCCACCGGTGGCTTTCTTTGCTCTGAGGTACTAGCTTGATGATCAAAACCAGGAGGTGCGTTTGTTGCTCTTTTTTGGTCATTTCCTTGATAATATTGCCATCCTTGATTTTGTTGTGGTTGTCCCCAATCGCCTTGTCCACCATTGTAAGGTCTATTTCCACAAGAATAATTCCCTCCGGAATAATTTCCACCATATTGAGGTTTGTTGCTGTAATTAATCACATATTGTAAAGACTCAGTTGTGATAGAACACTCATCAGTATGATGTTCACCTTTGCACAGACCACAAGAAAGAACTGGAGCCTTTGTTTGAGTAGGCTTCAAAGTTTGCACTTGCTTGGCAAGGGCTTCAAATTTGGCACTTAACGAAGTTTCCTCATCAAGATCTAGAACTCCTCGTTGTCTTCTACCATGAGGTTTACGGGTCTCAGGGAAGAGGTACTCATCCTCAGCAATCTGGTTAAACAACTCCCGAACCTCAGGCACACTCTTATCCTTCAATACACCATTGGCACAAGCTTTTACCATCATGGAAGACTCAGGTGTGAGACCTTTGAAAAATGTATTCAATTCTCTAATTTCACAAAGATCATGGTTAGGACATTGACGGATTAAATCATTAAAACGTTCCCAAGCTTCTCTGAATGATTCACTGTCTTGCTGTTGAAAATTCATGATCTCCATTCTCCTTTTCTCAAGCTTAGCTGGTGGAAAATATTTAGCCAAAATTTTTTTCTGAAGTTCCTCAAAAGAAATTGTTGCATCTGCTCCCTCAATGGTCTTAAACCAATGCTTTGCTTTACCTTTCAAGGAAAGAGGAAAAAGGATTATGTGTACTTCACTTCTTTCCACTCTTGGAAGTTTGAACGTACTACACAAGCCTAAGAACCAATCCATACGATCATTAGGGTCTTCATTGTCTGATCCTTGGAAATATTGGCCTTCTGTAATCATTAATACAATCTGAGTGGGGATGTGGTAGCTTTCAACGCCAATATCTTGTTGTCCAAATCCATTGTCAAAATTCACAGTATAATGATCACCAAAACGAGGTGCTCGTACTCCTTGAGCAGCCATGTCTCTTTGCTTGGCTTGAACTCTCAAGGTTTTAGCCAATTCTAGGTCCAATCCAAACTCAGGATCTCCAAAGGATCGTAACCTGGGCATACAATAACACCAAGAGTGAAGTATAACCGAATGAAACAGAACACAAAAGCAAAACTTCAAATGCAAACAACACCCGAAGAACAAAAATCACAAACAACAACAAAAACAATGAACAGAATAGAATGAACAGAGTACACAAAACAAATCAACACAACACAAAATGAAACAGTGAAATTCGAGGAACACTTAATCAAATCCTAGAAACAGTAAAATTGACAAGTATGTCGCGCACTCTTCAATTTAACCCAAAAAACTACTGTAGTGGTGGAAGTAGGGATGGTATCCTCAGGGAAGGATTTGGTTACTAAAATGTTAATAATTTTCTCCAAGAATTTCTCAAGTTTAGTTTTCACGAATTAATGGACAATAGTAACACTCAAGAGAAGATAAAAGAATGATCTAAGATAGAACAGGAAGACAGAACAGGACTCAATCTTACAAAAATAACAACAAAGAACACTACAATTCCAAACTAAATAGAAGCACAGAAATGAGATATCAGACTTTAAGTAAGATGTCCTAGGGTTTCTCTCCGGATGATCATGTAAATCAACTACTAAAATACGATGCAATTGACACACTGGAAGACCAAAAAAAGATCAAACTGCCTGAGAACCTAGATTATGACTGGCATGGTGACCGCTTCATTTTCTATGTTCTCTGACTCTACAATTTTCCATAGCGAGGCCTAGAGTGAAAAGTTAAATCCGCAGAATCCCAACCTCCCGAGATTCACTACTATCGCATGCAAAATCTAGTTTTTCCTATGGCGAGGCCTAACCTAGTTCCAATTTGTCTTCACGACGCTCGAAAAATCTCTTTTCACTTAGTTCTAAATCTCAATGAACTTTCACTGGCATGACGACCGCATCTCGGTTCATGATCAAGCAATTTAAGTGAGAAGACTCATTTACCATACTGTATGTTCTCAATTCAAGCATTATTACTCCTATTGAAGAATTAAACCCCAACCTAGCATGACGACCACAATCGAAGGATGATTCAATCAACAAGAGCTCAAATAAGTGAAATTTAACAAGATTTAAGCATTATTTTCCAGTATGAGTTCATTCCTGATAATTTACATCAATTGCAAGGCATTGCATGGTCTTATTACACTTTATCCGGATCAAAACCCTAGAACATATTGAATTTAGCCACAAAATTCCATTTCCAGTTGGTTCTGCATTACAATGGCACGAATTTATCCACGAAGTTCCATATCGTCAACAAACAATAATAAGCAAGTCATGTTCATCAATTGGGAAGAATTTACCAAATACTCTGCTTTAATTGCTTCCAATTCAAAAAGAATCCGTAAAATCATCCTTGATTGAGAATAGAATTGCAATTATCGGAGCACTTCCTCGATCGGAATTGAAAATGGAGCTAAAACTGTTAGAGAGAGAAAGTAGAGAGACAAAGTAAATCTCGAGATCAAAGTGAGAGAAAAATTCCCCGCTCTCCAAAATCAAAAGTCTGTTATGAAATCTAGAATATTCATCCTCATCATAATAGATACAACCTCTATATATAGAGGAATACAAAATGTAACTAATATGCGCAAAACGTAAAATAGCTAAAGTATTACAAGATTGCCCTCAAAGGAATGTGCAAAATCAGCTCAAAGTGTAGAAAATCAGAGTGGCAACTTCCACACAGCTTTAGCGCCTTTGAGCCAAGAGAATCGCGCCTTCACTTCCCATAATTCCAGGTTGAAGAATCAGACCAACCCAGCGCCTTTGAGCCTAGGTCTCTCACGCCTTCAGCATCCTTGCAAGTCTTCATGCAGTCCAGCCTTTAAGCATCCACGCCTTCGTGCCTTAGAGCTTCACGCCTTCGTTCGCTTGCTAAAACCTGAAAATCAGAATTCCAACACTTAGCCAATTTTCTGCCAAGAAACCAAGCTCCAAAGGGCGTGGTCTCGCGGCGAGACCTCGCCGTGTAAAGTTTTGTGGGCGAAACCTCGCCCTTTTTGTTTTTGTGGGCGAGGTCTCATGGCGAGACCTCGCCGTGTTATGTGTTTGTGGGCGAGGTCTCGCGGCGAGACCTCGCCGTGTAGTGTGAGTGTGGGCGAGAACTCGGGATAAGGTCTCGCCACTTATGTGCAAATGTGTGAGAGTTTTGGTGAGGTGGAAATGGGAAGTGAAGTGTAGATGTGAAGTGAGTGTGAGTGGAATTGGTGTTGTGAATATTCGCAAGAATGATTAATGAAATGCAATCAAATGGTGTGAATGACTTGTGAAGTGATAAGAATGAATGTAATAGGTTGAATGAACTGAAATGAGAAGTGTTGAATGGAGTGTGGAATATGTAGGAATGTTATGAGTGGTATTGATATGTGAGAGGCGGAAGAATGGGTGAAAGAGGTCTATTAAAGAGTGAAAATATGGTGTGAAGAAAATGAATATGAATGATGAGTATTGTGTGCTGAAAATGAATGCTATGAAATGTACTGGACATGAATGCAAATGTAGTGTGCTTGGGTAGAAAATAAGCGTGAATGTTGTGAGGTTCTTGAACTAAAAATGTTGTGAGTGAGTAATGCATGAATGTGTTTGTGTGAGTGTTGAATGAAATGGATGTTGAGTGAAATGTGTGTTGGGAGAAATGAGTAAAGAGTGTAATGAATGAAGAGAAAATGTTGTGAGTGAAGTGTGTTGCAAGTGTGCATGAAGGCAGTGAGTGTGTGAGGTCTCATGCGGCGAGGTAACCTCGCCGTATGGTGTGTGCGTGCGTGTGTGCAATTCTTGCGCAGCGATTGCTAGAGTGTGAGCTTGTCGCATGGAGTGTGTGTGACTTCGCCGCATGATCATGTGGCGTAGTGTGCCTGATGTGCAGTGTGGTGTGCGCGGTGGGTGGTGTGTGCGGTGATTGCTACCATGTGAGTGTTAAGTGTCATGCGAGTTGATCCATATGGCTAAGTCTTCATTTCATCACAATGCCCTATTTCCATGCCAAATAAATGTGCCTTAATATATGAATTAGACTTGGTGATGAACATAGAAATTCTAGATCTATCTCTTGGCTTTCTATTGGATCAAGAATCACCAAAAGTATAGGTTTGTAGCTCAAGATATTGTCAATCTACCAAACGGTGGCAAGAAGATTACACCCTAAATTCCTAATCAAGGCACAACAAAGAGCTTTCGTTTCTCATGATTGCATACAGAATTTGAAGAAAGTTAAAACATGACAATTAAAGTACACACAAAGAGCTTTCCATAGCAACCAACATTTCATCATTCGGATTAGAATTGAAAGACTTACACTCAAAACAGTTTGCATATCCAAACTGCCCAAAATAATTTGGCCGAATAGGCACTTTTCAGTCCCTTCAATTGCAACCTCGACACATATCACTTCTTTCACCATCATTTTTACCCTCTTTGCACCATTTCAACATTATCATCTAGCAAACCACAAATATGCATAAAACAACATAAATCACCACACATTTGCATCAAACACAAGACAAAAGCTCGGAAATGTAGCACAAAATAGTTGGTATAAAACCAACTCATCACCACACACATTGCTGAACTTCCACATATGTGTGGAAATAAGAGATTTTTTTCTCCAATTGATATAAGCTATAATTGCTAGAATATGTCTAATACAAGGCTCGAGTGATACTTCCACTACTGTTGGTTCTGCATTACTATGGCTGAAACAGTTATTATGTATCCTGCTTTTTTAGGGAATAAAATAAAACCAACAGAGATTTTACTTTTTCTTATTATTTTCCTATCTCTTTGTTTTTGGCTTTATATTTTGTATTTATTTCGACTCATATATAATTATTATCAACTTACATATTATGTAGCACTAGCTTTAAATCATTTACGTAAAGATTTTATCTTCTAAAGAATTAGTTATGTTCATTTAAAAAAACTTATTATACTATAATTTTGATATATGATAAGTTGGTTTTATACCAACTTAAATGTATTATTTCACTTGGCTTTTGCCTTGATTTTCATGCAAATGTGTGGTGCAATGTGCTATATTGTGTGTTTATGTGGTTTGCAACTCATAGTGTTTAAATGGTGAAAAAAGACCAAAAATGTTGTTAAAATGAGGAAAATATATGCTTGGTGTCAAATGACAAGGTTTAGAGTTTGAAACAATGAGAATGGTGAGTGGGAATTTAAGAAAAACCGAAATGAGCTTATTTGGCCAAATTAGGGTTTGGGCAGAAAGTTGGTGCAACTTGTTTTGGGTATAACTCTTTCAATACTTATCCACATTAAGAGATCTTGGATGTTCTGGAAAGCTCTTTGAGTATACTTTATTTCTTATGTTTTAACTTTCTTCTAATTCTATGTGCAAGTATGAGAAACGGGGGCAACTGTGCAATTGCTACTCCAGGTTCTCATCTTTGATTTCATATCGCCACACTTTGGTAGAATGAACATATCTTGAGCTACAGACCTCCAATGATGCGGATTCTTGTACCGATGGAAAGCCAAGAGAAAGATATATAACTTTGCTGTTTACCACAAAGTCTGATTCATTACCGAAGATACACCAATTCTGTATAGAAGAAGGACGTTTTGCTGAAGCAAGACATTTGCCCACGACATGTCGTGGACAAACTATGAGAACAAAAGTTTGGCCTACGACATGTCGTAGGCCAATCTTGGAAGGACGCAAAATGGCCTACGACATGTCGTCGGTCATTCGTAAAGAGGAAAATTTGCTCCACGACATGTCGTAGGCTATTTAAGAGGAATGGAAGTTTGCTCCACGACATGTCGTAGGCTTAAAATCCAGTTTTGCCACGCCTCCGTGTTTTGGTCATAACCCTCTCATATTAACTCCAATTTGGATGATTCAAAAGGCTGTGGAAAGCTAAGCCTTGGGGCTACAATTTTCGTGTTTTAGGTTTTGCCCAGTTCGCAGTGCATCAGGGCCAAATCTTGGTTGGAAGGAGACGGTTTGTAAGTTTTCAGAATTTGAGAGGTAAAAGGTTCCAAGTATCTTTGCTTGTGTTTTCCTTGCATCTTTGAGCTGAAGTTGTTGCACTCGATGGTTGTTGATTTTACACAGCTTGATGTCACACTTGGTGCCTACTTGTTACTCACATGTATGCGTAACACTTGCACACACTTGCACCACAATGCAGAGCTCAAGTGCACACTTTGGCACATCACGGCAAGCACTTTGCCACACCTTGCCAAGCAACACCTTGGCAAGCATTCACTTGTTCACTTTGGCACGAACACTTGCACAATTCTCTTGGCACGCCACCTCGCCACACCACTTGAGCACGACTTGACACATTCAGCAAGTAAATAAGGAAAAATGGCCTACGATATGTCGTAGGCCAAACTTGGAAGAGAAAAAAATGGCTTACGACATGTCGTAAGCCATTCTTGAAGAAAGAAAAACTTGCCCACGACAAAATTTTGGAAGAAGGATTTTGGCCTACGACATGTCGAAGGCCAAGTTTGAAACAAGAATTTTTTGCCTACGACATGTCATAGGCTAATTGCTTGATGGGTGCTGAAAAAATGGCAAAGTGTTGGAAGAGTTGCTTCATGGGTTTTCAGCTTTGTCGCACTTCAGTAGTTGGGTTGTAACTCTCTCGTTTTAGCTCCAAATTAGGTGATTCAAATGGCTATGGAAAGCTAAGACAAAGGGTTACAACTTTCGTGTTTTACGATTCTTTTAATTCACAGTGTATTATGGTCGAAGTTTGGCTGGAAGTTGCTGCCATAAAACACTATGTTCTTGAGTTTTCAGGAAATTGGCCAAGTGTTGGAATTTCTGATTTCAGGAGTGCACCAAGGCAGCAGAAGGCGTGAAGTGTCAAGGCGGGAAGGCATTCATACCTAGGTCAGGCCTCGCCATGGGAGTTCCTAGGAATTGCATGTTAGACTTGCTAACCTTGGATAGTTGAGGCATTGCGGGTTGAATCATTCTACTTAGGCCTCGCCATGGGAAAAGTGGAATGTTAAGGAGTATAGAAAACACTGTGGTCGTCATGCTAAGTGTTAGCTATCCTCCTAGGCAATAGAGATCTCCTCATTGTTTTGCTTGTGTGTCAAGAGCATTGCAATCATGGTCTAATGTGCATTCAACTGGTGGAAATACTCTAGAGCATCCACTCTCTTCCTGTTTTCCACATTTTATTTGTTGCATTTGATCCTTTACTAGTTAGTGTCTAGTTTTAGTTCTTTCGTGACATTCTGTGAGCAAATTTTGAGTTCTTGAACCATCCCTTCCCTGTGGATACGATCCCTCTCACTACTACTACATTAGTAGTTTAGGGTAAAATTGAGCTGATACGACTTTAGGCTATCAATTTTTGGCGCCGTTGCCGGGGAAGGCGCGGTTTCTTGAATTTTGATTTGCTCTGTTTTCTTTTCTTGTGTAGTTTAGTAGTCTTGGTATTTTTTTCATTTTGGTAACTTTTGTTGCATTTTGTAGTTTTCGAGTTTTGTTGTCTGCTTTGGTGTATTTGTGTCAAGTGCAGGACATTGAAGTTCACTGTAATTGAGTATTGCACAAGTACCCAAGCATGTCTAGATGGTACGAGGACTTCTCTCCACCACCATATGAAGGGCAATGGCAAAATCAAGCACAAAGCCACAACTCACACCACATTGGGACACAAGAGCTTCCTGTGGAGGACATGTTTTCTCAACTTATGAAAAAACTTGACAGAGGCTTACAAAAGGGAGAGCAATGGTATTACCAACAACAAAGCAATGAGTGTGATCTCAGAGAAGAGGCAAAAATGGAAGACATGTTGTCTCAAGTTTTAGAGAGAATTGATAGAAATGAAGCAAGGTTTGCTCTACTGGAAGAAGAGCTTCAAGGGCGACAAGAAAGGTTTGATCGAATCAACGCTTTAATAAGCAACCTATGGGAACAAATTGAGACACCAACTTTAGATGCACAATACCACTCACAAGGTACACCTCTCATTCCTGAGGACAATCATTTTGATATGCATGCTAATGTTGATTGTGGCTTAAAGTGTCTAAGGGAGGAGGAGTTTACATGTTTTGGGGATAGTGTACATGAGTGCTTTGTTGCTGATTCTTTTGAGCATGAATATGTGCACTTTGATGTCGATGATGATGGCTTCTTTAGTGATCTTGATAGTGATGACTCTCGTGTTCTAAGTAGCCATGTTACTAAGTTGGAAAATGTGTCTAAAGTGGAATCTTGCGTGAATTTCATGGAATTCAATGAGTCAAATGATGTTGATTGCCTTGCTTTAGATGTTTTTCCTCTTGATAGCTTTGTGAATTGCATAGAGTCACTTCTTGAAGATCAATGTGATTTCATAAAGGAGGATAATGTTGCATTAGTTAATGAGAGTGTTAACACATTGTTTGAAACTCTGGTTGAGGCACCAATTTTTGAAATGGTCAATAAATCTAAGTGTCTAAGTGGTGAATCACAAGAACTGGAAAGTGAGATACTCTTGTTAGTTGATGATAATGTTTGTTGTGTTGTTGAGAAAGAAAAGCCTCAGGAATTTCCCAATGTTAGTTGTGATGATAAAGATGTTAACATTTTGAATGACAATGACAATGAGTGTCATGCTATACTTGATGATGCTGATTGTTATTCTCTAAATATAACTTTTCTTGATGACTTGATAAATTGCATAGAGTCATATATTGATGAACATTGTGATATCATGAATCGAGATAATGCTGAACTTGCTAATGAAAATGTCGACATTAGTCTAGCTGCTAAAGATGTTAACATTTTGAATGACTGTGAGTTTGAGACATTCATTTTTGAACTTACTGGTGGTTTTGAATTTTCTGATGGTTTTGTTGAGACCATGGATATAGAACCCTTGGTTGAGCCTTGCAGGATTGAAATGGTTAGTGTGGTGGGAGAAGTAAATGATGTGTTTCCAATGGAAGAAGAAATAAAAGAGGTGCCTACAATGGGGGAGCCTCAGTGGTTCGAAATTAAATTTGTAGAGATTGCTCCCCATATGCATGAGCTCAAGCACCTCTTTGCCACTATTTTACAAGTGCCATACAGGGGGATAATGAGTATTGTTGAAATATCATTTTTCTGGTACAGAGAGGGTTATTCCGATTCTTGAAGAAGAAAGTTACATGAATAAAGTCTAGCTGGAGACTTCAAAATCCAGAACTTCTTCTTGATCATTTACCTTTCCTTTAGTTTTTGGTTTTCTACGTGTTTTGTTAGTTTGCATTTCTGCTTATACACACCAAGGCCACTCATGTTGTAGAGGCATGAACATGAAGGAAGTTGCAAGGGAAATATGCCATGCACACATGAGGCTAAGTGTGGGGGAGTGGAGTCATGAACCACTCGCACAATGCACATAATCCTTTTGTCTTACTTTTCAAGCATGATTGTGCATGTGCCATTTAGTGTTCTTAGTTGTAAAATTTTACACCACCGTGGTTCTTAATCATGGTACGACACTTTGCTTGCATGCCTTCCATATCATGTCTACTTTACCACCAACATGTAGTGTACTTGGGTGAGCAATTTGTAATAAGCTTTGTTTCACCATGTGCAGGGATTTTTCATGCAATAAAGAACTTCAAACAAGGACACTATACCAAGCAAGTATTGGATTTCATGATATATCAATACCAGGGGGTTCCTAAACCTATCTTTACTTTACATTGAGGACAATGTAAGTTTTAAGTGTAGGGGAGGGAATGTTTGCTATGATTTGTGTCTTTTGGACCTGATATGCTTACTTTTTGTTATCGAAATTTCTTTTGTGCTATGTGATGCAAAGTATGTTACTTTTAAGTTTTGCTGTGTTATTTTGAGTTTTTGCATATTATACTTGGTATATGTTGTGTTTTTCATTTTTTGTGCAAATTTTGTGCAAATTTTCATTTTGAATGTTTTTGGTGAAATTTTTGAACTTTGTGAATAAGTGATGGCTTTGGTGAGCACGAGTTGTGTTGTGTGTCAATGGAATATGGTGTTAATGTTGGTGTGTGTTGAGGAGGGTGACAAAAGTTTGAGTGTGTGGACTATAAAGTTAATATCACACATGTATTTGAAACTTTGTTCTTAGTTCACTATGGCTTAATTCAAGTCCATCACTTAAATCTTTTTGATCTTGCATGTGAAAATTTTTGTTTCCTGGTACTAAGTTTGAGGAAATTGGTACATTTTGCTGGCTAAAGCCCGATGTTAAGGTAAGATAGATATGCCATGCAAAACTAAATGACACAGGAGGTATGTGTATGGAAGCTTACTCTTCTTGCTATGCATTTGTCTGGATGTTTCCAGAGTTCGTGCATGTTAATCAACTTGAAACTCTTATGAACATGTGCATGCATAAGAAAAGACATGGAAGAAAAAGCCTTTTGGCATCTGGGAAGGAAAAAGCCACAAGAACCTGGCAAATGATTAAAGGGAAAAAACAGCCAAAATACCCTGGCAAATGGTACCAATGAGCATCACAAATGCACTAATGTGCTTAATAAGGGCAATGTCCCATAGAGCTGTGTGCGCATAGGATACCATGGATCTTGTGACTGCATGTTCATGAGAGTGGCTAAGGAGATGGGCTTGTATTGAATGAGTGAGACAACTAGATGGTGTATAGCAAGGGAATAGATGAAGTGCATGTTCCTCAGCACACACTTGCACGCGTGGCATGTTGGTCTTTATTCATTGTGCCTTAGTTGATAATTTGTGCTGAAATCTGAAGGCTTGGTGCCAGAAACCTTGGAATGAATTCTTGTGTGGAAAAATGTTTTGATGAACTAGGATGTGGCCATTGTGGATGGATGAACAATGTGTTAGATATGGGTGATGAAAATGAGTTTTGAGTGTACAATTTTCGTAGAAGCAAGTTAGTGTGAATTAAGTTGAAATGGACAGGAAAGTTGTTTCTATCCAGAGTTCAAAGCATGGTGTGTGTGTAGCATGTTGTTGTGATTGAGTTTAAATGATATTTTGTGTCTTTGCTTGAGGACAAGGAAAGGTTCAAGTGTGGGGGAATTTGATAAGTTGGTTTTATACCAACTTAAATGTATTATTTCACTTGGCTTTTGCCTTGATTTTCATGCAAATGTGTGGTGCAATGTGCTATATTGTGTGTTTATGTGGTTTGCAACTCATAGTGTTTAAATGGTGAAAAAAGACCAAAAATGTTGTTAAAATGAGAAAAATATATGCTTGGTGTCAAATGACAAGGTTTAGAGTTTGAAACAATGAGAATGGTGAGTGGGAATTTAAGAAAAACAGAAATGAGCATATTTGGCCAAATTAGGGTTTGGGCAGTATGTTGGTGCAACTTGTTTTGGGTATAACTCTTTCAATACTTATCCACATTAGGAGATCTTGGATGTTCTGGAAAGCTCTTTGAGTATAATTTATTTCTTATGTTTTAACATTCTTCTAATTCTGTGTGCAAGTATGAGAAATGGGGGCAACTGTGCAATTGCTACTCTAGGTTTTCATCTTTGATTTCATATTGCCACACTTTGGTAGAATGAACATATCTTGAGCTACAGACCTCCAATGATGCGGATTCTTGTACCAATGGAAAGCCAAGAGAACGATCTAAAACTTTGATGTTTACCACAAAGTCTGATTCAGAACCGAAGACACACGAATTCATCATAGAAGAAGGAAGTTTTGCTGAAGCAAGACATTTGCCCACGACATGTCGTGGACAAACAGTGAGAACAAAAGTTTGGCCTACGACATGTTGTAGGCCAATCTTGGAAGGACGCAAAATGGCCTACGACATGTCGTAGTCCATTCTTAAAGAGGAAAATTTGCTCCACGACATGTCGTAGGCTATTTAAGAGGAATGGAAGTTTGCTCCACGACATGTCGTAGGCTTAAAACCCAGTTTTGCCACTCCTTCGTGTTTCGGTCATAACGCTCTCATATTAACTCCGATTTGGATGATTCGAAAGGCTGTGGAAAGCTAAGCCTTGGGGCTACAATTGTCGTGTTTTAGGTTTTGCCCAGTTCGCAGTGCATCAGAGCCAAATCTTGGTTGGAAGGAGACGGTTTGTAAGTTTTCAGAATTTGAGAGGTAAAAGGTTCCAAGTATCTTTGCTTGTGTTTTCCTTGCATCTTTGAGCTGAAGTTGTTGCACTCGATGGTTGTTGATTTTACACAGCTTGATGTCACACTTGGTGCCTACTTGTTACTCACATGTATGCGTAACACTTGTACACACTTGCACCACAATGCAGAGCTAAAGTGCACACTTTGGCACATCACGGCAAGCACTTTGCCACACCTTGCCAAGCAACACCTTGCCAAGCATTCACTTGTTCACTTTGGCACGAACACTTGCACAATTCACTTGGCACGCCACCTTGCCACACCACTTGAGCACAACTTGACACATTCAGCAAGTAAATAAGGAAAAATGGCCTACGACATCTCGTAGGCCAAACTTGGAAGAGAAAAAAATGGCTTACGACATGTCGTAAGCCATTCTTGAAGAAAGAAAAACTTGCCCACGACATGTCATGGGCAAAATTTTGGAAAAAGGATTTTGGCCTACGACATGTCGAAGGCCAAGTTTGAAACAAGAATTTTTAGCCTACGACATGTTGCTTGATGGGTGCTGAAAAAATGGCAAAGTGTTGGAAGAGTTCCTTCATGGGTTTTCAGCTTTGTCGCACTTCAGTAGTTGGGTTGTAACTCTCTCTTTTTAGCTCCAAATTAGGTGATTAAAATAGCTATGGAAAGCTAAGACAAAGGGTTACAACTTTCGTGTTTTAAGATTCTTTTAATTCACAGTGCATTATGGTCGCATTTTGGCTGGAAGTTGCTGCCATAAAACACTGTGTTCTTAAGTTTTCAGGAAATTGGCCAAGTGTTGGAACTTCTGATTTCAGGAGTGCAGCAAGGCAGCAGAAGGCGTGAAGTGTCAAGGCGGGAAGGCATTCATACCTAGGTCGGGCCTCGCCATGGAAGTTCCTAGGAATTGCATGTTAGACTTGCTAACCTTGGAGAGTTGAGGTATTGCGGGTTGAATCCATCTACTTAGGCCTCGACATGGGAAAAATGGAATGTTAAGGAGTATAGAAAACAATGTGGTCGTCATGCTAAGTGTTAGCTATCCTCCTAGGCAATAGAGATCTCCTCATTGTTTTGCTTGTGTGTCAAGAGCATTGCAATCATGGTCTAATGTGCATTCAACTGGTGGAAATACTCTAGAGCATCCACTCTCTTCCTGTTTTCCACATTTTATTTGTTGCATTTGATCCTTTACTAGTTAGTGTCTAGTTTTAGTTCTTTCGTGACATTCTGTGAGCAAATTTTGAGTTCTTGAACCATCCCTTCCCTGTGGATACGATCCCTCTCACTACTACTACATTAGTAGTTTAGGGTAAAATTGAGCTGATACGACTTTAGGCTATCAATATATAATCTAAATCATTCAACTTATTACATTATCTAAACAATCGCATTCTAAACATAGTATATTAGAAATATAAAAATTTTAATATAATCACACACTTATAATTATGTTAGTTATTTTTATGAATTTTATAATAACAAAATGTTCACTATATTCTGTATTATGATATGCCTACTTGTCACGTTAATGTCAAACTAATTCTTGTTTCCTATCTCAAAACGATTTATGAAAAAATTGAAACAAACTTTATAGCGAAAAGTGACTATACATCATTCAAGTCTATTCTCTTAAAAACTTTGCAATGTGGAATGTCTTGTATTTAGGGAAACAATGGAAAGTTTTTGCCACTACTATACATCATTCAAGTCTATTCTCTTAAAACTACTATTTATTAATTTGTTGCCACTGATCGAGACATAGAAAAAAAACTTTTAAAGCAATAAAAATTTAAAAAATGCAACACGTTTATTGCCCTGATATCCACAAAATTCCACTTCATGCTTTTAATCCAGGTCTAATACATCAGCAATCTTATTGCAATCATAATGTTGATTAACTACAGGAAAGTTCTGATTGACTCCACACTTGTGTGGAAGTTGATATATGCGAGATGGATCGTGTTTTTCTAAATTGGATAAATTCGCTTTGATTCAATTGCACACCAAAACGAAATCTTTTTTAGTAGGTGATAATTTATTCACATGTTCCACACCCTTACAACAAAGGGAGCTTGGATTAGATAACGAGTAGGGTTGGCAAATGATTAAGCTTCTCGGTAACAGCTCGGCTCGAACTTGAGTTGACCAAGCTCAAGCTTTAGTAGCTTGAACTCGATAATAAACCGAGAGTAGTTTGAGTAGGGAAAATTGTGGCTCGAAAGCTCTCGAGTAGCTCAAGAGCTTTTATAAATAAATAAAAAAATAGATTACTACTAATGTGTATTTTTACTTTGTCTTTAGTTATTTACTCTTTACTCTTTGTCTTCAGACTCTTCAGCCTTCATGCAAATTGGGTGTATTCAAGTTTTCAATTTTTTTTTATGTATTTAAGCGGAAGTTGAGAGTTAGAATGCTACATTTTATTTTCTCTCACAAAGTTTTATGTAATACCCAAAATATTATATTGAATTTATGACTTTGATTTGTTGAATAATTTGTTTTCACATAGTTCTAGTAATAATAATACAAAAATATAAGACTAAATTTTTTATTTTGTTTAATTATTACTTATTGCTTTTTTTAAAAGGCTGGAACTCGAGTTCGAGCTCTAGTTAAGCGTTTGAATTGAGTTTTCAAGCTTAACTGCACTCAATTGGCTCGAGCTCGAGTATGATAAATTGAGTTGAGTTCGAGCTTAACTATTGATACTCGATCGAGCTTGAGTCAAGTTTGAGTAGGCTTATTTTTCGATTTGAATAGCTCGAATTAGAGTATGCTCGAGGTCGACTCAACTTGATTACAAACCTAATACCAAACCTTGTATATAAGACACGCAAAATTGAAGTTGTTTATAGTAGGTGTCCCATCAACCATAGGTCGCCAATAGACCATTGCTATAAGTACTGCAATCAGCAGTACTTTATGATTGCAGTACTTTCATAAAGGATTTGAAATTTGTTTTGTCATTTCTCCCAATATACAGAAGGACAAAATGATAGAAGGATGGAAGAATAGAATTTTTAGTACTTGTAATTTTTAGTATTTAACAGTTTATTATTAGAGCAAACTGCCCAGATGGTCACTAAACTTTTTGAAAATCCGTGTTTTGGTCCCTTAACTTTTAAAATGGCCTAAAAGGTCACTAAAAAGTTTAAAAACTCAACTTTCGGTCCTTCCGTCCAATACCTCCGTAAGCAAAAATAGAAATCAACTTTTTGAAGGGAATTTTTGTCCGTACAACACTGAAAGGTGCGAAATCGATCCACGTGTTAAATTTCTTTGCAACATCAGAATCCCTTTTTCTACAATTTTCATCAGCTTTCTTCATCAATTTTCATCATGAAAATATGAATCAAACAAGTCATCCTCCAATATAAGTACCACCACAACCAGCCACCCCCCACTTTCACCTTTCACCATCTTTGTTTGTTTTTTTTTCTTTTTTGTGCCTCTGTGATGACAGAGGCATAGCCGCATAGTTTGCCATTGCACGAACAAGTACAAATACATTGAGATGCACTATTAGTGCCACCCCTTTTCATTCAAGAACTATTAAAGCATTTTGTTTTGTTTTGTTGTTTCTAATGATGTGCGGTGCTGAAAAAAAGGGCTTCTTGTTTTCTCTTTTCTCTTTTTCAACCTTCTTGAATTGAATTGAGACATGGCTATTCAAGCACAGACGTACTCTGATAGTGGTAATCTCAGGTTTCCTATGGGAGGTAGTTGTGTGTAGGATTTGTTGATAAATCAGCTTTTAATTATGATAGAGCAAACTGCCCCCGTTCCCCCACGAATTTAAAAAAAATAATTAAAAACCCGTAAAGGAAAAAGTTTGACATGCTCAAGATCAGCCACTATAATCCCTCAAAATCCTTTTCTGAATTCAATCGAAACCCACAAAAATTGCACCATAATTCGCAAAAGGAAATACTCTGTCAAAAGCGTAGTGACACAAATTACATTATAGAAAATGTAATATTCTACGGTTTTACCTAGAGGCTGATATTTTGGATTTCAATTTTAGCCAAGCTTATTATCATTATCTTTTATATATTTAATAGTTTTAAATTACTAATTTAATATATATTTTTTCAAGTTGTTTATGTTTTATGTCGTTTTTTAATCTTTTTGAACCAATATTTTTATATATCATCTAATATGTTCAACTTATTATATTAGAATTCTTTTTTTACAATACCAACTATATAAATACTTTCGTATTAGAGGCAATGCCAAGGTTGTTTATCCTACCACCATTTGAAATATTTTTGTAGTAATTAGTTATCATATCATTATTTTTGATTGTGCACCTTCATGGAAGACAGTTCATTGTGTACTACAAGTTGCCATAGCCATTGTTTATGCTTCCTCTCAATACAAACTTTTTTATAATCAATTAGAACATTGTCTACCGCATGTAAAAGACATTCAATCCAAGCCAACCAACAATTACTACAAATGTGTTACAGAAGTCAATAATTTAGCATAAACGAAACAATACTTGATAGTTGTTAGCGTTTGCATAAAATCAAACTAGACAAATCTTGGAAAGAATATATTCCACTCACATGGCTGATCATATTTTGTGCATGTTTTTTTTGAAACTTTAAAATTTAAAATTCAAATCATACATTTATTTGTAAAACTTACTGACTTTATGTTGTATATTATAATTTTTTGTGGGATAGTAGTGATACTAATTACATTTCAAATAAATACAATATTCTACTGTGCTACCTAGTAGCTGATATTTTTAATTTTGATTTTAGCCAAATTTATTATTATGAACTTTTATACATTTAATAGTTTTAAATTACTTATTGAATATCTATTTTTTTATGTTGTTATGTTTTATATCATTTCTTCATTTTTTGAACCAGTATTTTTATACATAATCTAATCTATTCAACTTATCATATTAGAATTCTTATTTTACAATATCAACTATATACATAGACTTTAGTAATATAGACATTTCCAAGGATTTTTGTCGTACCACTCTTTGCAATATTGGCAGTAATGAGTGGTTATTTCATTATTGTTGATTGTTTGCCTTGCTCCAAGATAGTTTGTCATCTATTACAAGTAGTCATAATCAATGTACATGTTACATTTCTATGCAAACTAGTTTATAATTAATTAAAACCTTGTCTATCTTATATTAAAAATATTCAATCCAAGCCAACAAGTATTTACAGCAAATGTGTTAGATTAGTCAGTAATTTAGTACCAACGAAGCAAGACTTGATAGATGTTTCTGTCTGCGCAAAAGAACACTTACCCAATCTTCGAAAAACTAATTCCACTTGAATGGATGATCGTCCACACCGGTGTGGAATTGAGAGATTTTTTCCTTCTTTTGATGCAAGTTATAATTGCCATAAGATGTCTAATACAAGGACTGATTGATGCTTCCGGTGTTGTTGGTTCTACCTTACTATGGCAAAAACAGTTATTATGTATCACACTCTTTTAAGACATTAAATAAAATCAATAGATATTTTTCTTTTTCTTTTTATTATCCTACATCTTTGTTTATGGGTTTATAATTTGTATTTCTTCCTACTACTATATAATATTTATCAATTTACATATTATCTAGTACTATCTTTAAATCAATTATGTAAAGATTTTACCTTATGAAGAATTATTTATGTTCATTTCGAAAAAAATATTATAATGGAATTTTGATATATAATCTAAAGCATTCAACTTATTACGTTATCTAAACCATCTTACCATAAATATAGTATATTAGAAATATAAAAATTTTAATTTAATCACACCCATATAATTATATGAGTTATTTTTACAAATTTTACAATAACAAATATTTACTATATTTTTTATTGTCATACCCATACTTCTCACATGAATTTTTTTAATTTATTCAAATTTGTTTCCTATCTCATAGCGATTTATGAAAAAATTGAAATGGATTTTACTACAATCAAGTGACTATACATCGTTGAAGTCTGTTCTCTTGAAAATTTAGCATTGTGAAAATTTCCAATGCCTTGTGATAAGAATCCGTACAAGCAATCTACTCCAAATCCTAATGGAAATAGGATTACCAAGCCAAATCCTAATAGGAATAGGATTTCCAAGACAAATCCTAATGGGATTAGGATTTCCAAGCTCAATCCTAATAGGATTAGGATTCATCAATCCTCATCTTGTCCAAGTTCCATAAGAGTTCCATAAAGGCAAATCCAAATGAGACTAGGATTCACAATCCTAGTGGGATTAGGATTCACTAATCCATGGACATTATTTATTGAAGACCAAGATGGCGTGCTTGGGCTTTTGCCAAATTGGATCGCGCCTTTTCTTAAGTAGTTAGAATTAATTAATGTTTTAATAATTAAGTCCAAAACATTTTAATTGGGCTTATTATTAGTATATTTTTGTTTTTAATTACATGGCCCAAGTTATCTTGCATGATAATGGCATGTAATGGGCTTTAATTTGTTAGGAAAGTAATTCCCTAAATTTTAGGAGCTTGTCCTTGTCTTCTAGAAGGGCAAAACGTTTTTAGCTTCCTTTTTCCATAAAGGATTAGTTTGTAAGTTGGTTAGTTTAGAAGTCAAGTTGTAATTTACAACTTCTAGGGTTTTATTTCCTTTTCCAATTTGTAGAGCCGAAACTCATCTCTATATAAAGAGATCATTGTAAACGTTTTTAGATATATGATTGAATTTTGAAGAAACCTTTTAGCTTTGCTAAATTATTTGCAGCCTTAAACAAGTTGTGAAAAACGTGATTAATCAATTTGGGTTAGTTGATTATTCATAGGACCGGATTCTTTAAGCGAGGACCTTAAAGAGAACGTATTGTTTCTTGATTTCAAGAGCGAGCCAAACTGAGATCTTTTTAACCATTGATTTACATAGGTTAGATTGAAATCACTTTGTGGTAATGTGTTGGGTTTGATTGATTTACAATCAAATACATCCCATTCGATATCCATCTTTTCTTCTTGTGTTGTTTCCGTGTTTGATCTTACTTGTGATCGTGTTGGTTTCTGAATTTTGGTGCACAACGATCCTAAGTGTGTGGAATTCGTGTGGAGCTGGATTCTCACCCTACTCCATTCGTATCAATTGGTATCAAAGCATCTAGGTTGTTCATCACAAAATTCAGGTTTGCGCTTTGTTTTTCCTTCTCGGATTTTGCTCTACTTTTTGAGTCGTTCTTGCTGTCCTTTGTGCGTCAATTTTTTTTGCAGTTTTTGGAGTCTTTTAGTTGCTGTTTTCACGTGTTTCTTGCTGTCCAAAGTCGTCATAGTTAGTGTCTTTAAATTCATCAAAATCGCATAAGCCAAAGTTGATCAAATCTGCCCGAAAATTTCCTTCTTGTTGTTTACGATTTTTGACATCTTTTTGCTACTGTTCTTGCTTCGAATTGCTGCTGTTTTTAAAGTTTAAATTCTGCAGTAAATATATATATTAATTGAGTCTTAAATTCATTAATATTCTGTCCAAAAATCGCATGCAACTTGGTGCTTAAAATCTGCCCAAATCGAGTTGATCTTGTTACTTGATTTTCTTGCGTTTTTGTGTTGTTCTTCTTGTGTTTCTTGTTCGATCCTTGCTGCCATCTTTGTCTCAATATTCTGCACTATTTTCTTGCATTCATAGTGTTGGATTCTTTGTGTTTTATTTGTTGATTTCACGTCCAAACCCTAGGTGTCAAGATTAGGGTTTCTTAAAAACCCTAGTTTCAAATTATCATAACTTTGTGAGTTCTTGCTCAATTCTTGAAATTCTTTTTGTGTTAGTTCCATCAATCTACTCTTGTCATAATAACTTTTGATCAAACTTTTTGAACAAGTGAAAAAGATTGGTTCTTGACCACTTTCTTGAACTTCTTGAAGTTCTTGATTTTTGAAAGTTGTCAAATTTTGAATCTTGAACCATATTTGAAATCCTTGAGTTAAATCTTGAAAATTTTGTTAAAGTGGCACTTTCAAATTCTTTGTCCTTGGTGAGTTATTAAAGTTTGGAGAAATTAAGGTTGAACCCCATAAGACAAGGCCACATCCTTAAACCTAAGTACTTGTACTAGGTTCTTGTCTTAAAACCTTAAAGATTTTGTTTGACCTAAGTTGTTTAAGGTTCTTGTCCGAACCTAGGTCATTGTTTGTACAAGGTTTTTGTCCAAAACCTTAAAAGTTTGTTTTGTCCTTTTTGTTGTCCGAATAAAAAAAAAGAGGCCGTAATTTAAAAAAAAAAAAAAAAAAAAAAAGGCCCAAAAAAAAAAAAAAAAAAAGGGCCGTGATATAAAAAAAAAAAAAAAAGGCCCAATAAAAGAAAATAATCTCGGACTTTTAATATTTCTGTTATTTAATTTTTAGTATTTTTTTTTTTTTTATTAATTTTCGTAAATTAAAAAGAACACTTTGTTCTTGAGTTTTGATTTGAAACCACCTTGGATTAAAAGTGCCATAACTTTTGCTATACAACTCGGATTTTGGTGATTCAAATTGTGTTGTTCTCGTCTTTGATTCCTCTTTCTAAATATCATAGTTTCTGAATCAATCAAATTATACCCACACGTGCTCTGAAATACTCTTGTGACGTGAATTATTTGAACTTCTTTGATTTGACTTGTGTGAATCTTGTTGTTGAAAATCTCGGTTGAGACAATCTCTTAAAGTCATTGCAACAGTAAGTTCTCTATAGTTTGAGAGTATTAGACTAGGGTATACACGAGAGAAACATATATCAAAGAGAGGAGAGCTCCTACTATCCACATAGTGAGAACCCGAGAGGAATTCAATTGTTGTTTTCTTTTGTTTCTTACTAACCTTGCAGGATAATGGAGGACGAAACTAATACACCAAGAGGTTCTAAACCTCAAACCGAAGCTGAGCAAAAGTTTGCTAATGATTCTCTTGCACAGATACTACAAAAGATCAATCTCCGCCTTGATTTCTTGGAGTCATCAACTTCTAAGCCATCAAAGAAATCTTCATCCAAGAAGTTTAAATATAATGCTGCTTTTGAGTCCGAAAGTGAATCTAATGAAGAGGAGGAGGAAGAGTTGTCCGAATCATCTTCTAAGGGTAACAAGTCTAAAGTCTCAATTGCTTCACTTAAGTTAACAATTCCCACTTTTCATAGTAAGACAGATCCGGAAGCTTATTTTGATTGGGTTCGTGAGCTTGAGCACTTCTTTGAAGGCCATGACTATCCCGAAAAGGAAAAATTTCGACTTGCCTTTATGCACTTAAAGGATCATGCAAGTTTGTGGTGGGATAAGTTGTCTCAATCTAGACGTGAAGATGGTGAAAGTCCAATCAAGACATGGAGTCGCATGAAAACACTCATGAGGAAGAAATATGTCCCTTCATACTACAACCGTGAATTGAATAGACAGTTACATACACTTGTACAAGGTAACAAATCGGTTGAGGAGTATTATCATGAGATGGAAGCTTTGATGATCAAGGCTAATGTTCAAGAAGATCCCGACTCTACAATTGAAAGATTTTTAAGAGGTATGCATTCTGATTTGGCTCATCAAGTTGATTTACAAAGTTTTGATAATATTGATGAACTTGTCCATAAAGCCATCAAGATAGAAAGGCACATGAAAGGGAAGGGTAAGTTTTCACAACCAACTCCACCTTGGCAAAGAGATAAGAAGCCGAGTTTTGCCCCTTTCAATCCGCCATCCAAGCCACGCCAATTTCCACAAAGTTCAACGTCAAGTACCCCTCAAGGTGTCTCAAAAACAACGCCCAAGGTTGCTGTCCAACCTTCTAAAACGGCGTCAACTTCTTCAACTCCAAGATTGAGGGATGTTCGATGTTATAAATGTCAAGGTTATGGTCATATGCAAGCTGAATGTCCAACTCGAAAAGTGATGATAACTCTTGATAGTGGTGAAGTGGTAAGTGATGATGATTGTGCCGACATGCCACCTCTTGAAGAGAAACATGAATCAAGTGAAGAAAGTGAAGACAATGAGCCCTACACGTATGGTGACGGTAAATTTTCTTTAGTCTCTCGCCGTGTTCTAAATGTCCAACCTTTAGTTGATAATGATGATTTGATGCAACGAGAAAACATATTTCACACACGTTGCTTAGTGCAAGACAGAATTTGTAGTGTGATAATTGATAGTGGAAGTTGCACAAATGTGGCGAGCACTTTGTTTGTAAATAAGTTGAACTTGAATTGCACGAAACATCCTAAACCCTACCGACTACACTGGTTGAATAATTCAATGGATGCTAGGGTCACAAAACAAGTAAAGTTCACTTTAACCATTGGGAAATATGTTGATGAAGTTATATGTGATGTTGTTCCAATGGAAGCAAGTCATATCTTGCTTGGCCGTCCTTGGCAATATGATTGTGATGTTCTTTATCATGCCAAGAAAAATTTCTATAGCTTTGTGCACAATGGGAAAAAGTTTAATCTTCGAGCTTTGACACCGGCCCAAGTGTTTGAAGATCAAGCTAAAATCACTCAAGCTACAAGAGATGTGAAATCCGCCAAAGAGAAGAAGAAACAAGAGTTGACAAATGTTCAAGAAAGTCTCGGCCCAACTTCTATTTGTAATAGTGTAGGTCGTACTTTGCATGTTAAGAAATCTTGTTATTTTGCTTCTTCAAATGAGATTAAGAGAGCATTAGTTGATAGGCAATCTTTGTACTTAATGTATCGCAAGGACATTGTACTTATCATTAATAGTGATCACCTTAATTCTTTGTCTAGTGTTGTTTTGTTTTTTTTGCAGAGTTTTGGAGTTCCTAAAAGCTTAATGGAGTTCGAACCAACTCATTATCAATTGGAAGGAGTCCAATCTGCCTTAGCTTGTTTTCCACAAGGTAAGCAAGGTAAGTTGAGTGCTTATAATTTCGATCATTACAAAACCCTTGTGAACACTAAACAAAGTGTTAAATCTATTGATTATCCTAACTGGAATACACTTTATTTTGATGATTTGATTCATAACTTTGCTCTTACTGTTTTCAATTCATTCCAAAATCAAAAGTATCCACTTCGACAAGGTAATCTGATTGTTCAACACTTGTTTGGTAAGTTATCTCAATTTCGAATTTCTTTTCAATTCCCGAAGGTACAATATTCTGTTCTTATTCTTTGGAATTGTAAGTTCTTAATCTTTGATAACTTCAACATGCTTGTAAAGAATGTACAACTTAGTTTTTGTGATTCACATTTAATCCGGGATGTCTATATATATACTTGCTTTGCAAATTCTTATGAATCCTTGGATAATATTTGTAATTACATTAATATATGTTTACTTTCTTTTCATTCTTTACATGTTAACATCATTGATTTTCATGTTATTATTAGTGTGTCCGAGGATGAAGTTAATAAATTTCTCTTGAATACTTTCTTGTTGCTCAAAACATTATGTTCATCTTTATTTGAAGTATTCTTTTTAAAGTTGTTTAATATTGCATATCATCATAAGTTTTCTGATTTGCATTTATTAAATGATGTTTATCTGCATAATTATTTTAAGTTTTCTTTAACTGACACATTTATTTTCTTATTGCAGGATTTGTTTTACTTGGCTCGAGTTTGTAATGAGTTTTTCTTATTGGTGTTTGATCCAGGAGCTCAATTTCCAGATTCGAGGACGAATCCTTTCGAGGAGGGAGGGAATGATAAGAATCCGTACAAGCAATCTACTCCAAATCCTAATGGAAATAGGATTACCAAGCCAAATCCTAATAGGAATAGGATTTCCAAGACAAATCCTAATGGGATTAGGATTTCCAAGCTCAATCCTAATACGATTAGGATTCATCAATCCTCATCTTGTCCAAGTTCCATAAGAGTTCCATAAAGGCAAATCCAAATGAGACTAGGATTCACAATCCTAGTGGGATTAGGATTCACTAATCCATGGACATTATTTATTGAAGACCAAGATGGCGTGCTTGGGCTTTTGCCAAATTGGATCGCGCCTTTTCTTAAGTAGTTAGAATTAATTAATGTTTTAATAATTAAGTCCAAAACATTTTAATTGGGCTTATTATTAGTATATTTTCGTTTTTAATTACATGGCCCAAGTTATCTTGCATGATAATGGCATGTAATGGGCTTTAATTTGTTAGGAAAGTAATTCCCTAAATTTTAGGAGCTTGTCCTTGTCTTCTAGAAGGGCAAAACGTTTTTAGCTTCCTTTTTCCATAAAGGATTAGTTTGTAAGTTGGTTAGTTTAGAAGTCAAGTTGTAATTTACAACTTCTAGGGTTTTATTTCCTTTTCCAATTTGTAGAGCCGAAACTCATCTCTATATAAAGAGATCATTGTAAACGTTTTTAGATATATGATTGAATTTTGAAGAAACCTTTTAGCTTTGCTAAATTATTTGCAGCCTTAAACAAGTTGTGAAAAACGTGATTAATCAATTTGGGTTAGTTGATTATTCATAGGACCGGATTCTTTAAGCTAGGACCTTAAAGAGAACGTATTGTTTCTTGATTTCAAGAGCGAGCCAAACTGAGATCTTTTTAACCATTGATTTACATAGGTTAGATTGAAATCACTTTGTGGTAATGTGTTGGGTTTGATTGATTTACAATCAAATACATCCCATTCGATATCCATCTTTTCTTCTTGTGTTGTTTCCGTGTTTGATCTTACTTGTGATCGTGTTGGTTTCTGAATTTTGGTGCACAACGATCCTAAGTGTGTGGAATTCGTGTGGAGCTGGATTCTCACCCTACTCCATTCGTATCACCTTGTATAATGGGGAACAATGGAAAGATTTTACAAAAAAGACTATTGCTTGTTAGAAGGTGACCTCTTTAATTTCCAGTACAATAAAATAGAAAAATTTTATGTATTTGTGTTTATAGTAAAATGTTTTGTGAAGAAAAATCATGATACTTCATTAACTACCTTTTATGTCATGGAATGTATGTTTCAATAAATGTTAATTTTCCCATAAATAACCTAATAATAACTCCCAGCAATCTGTATTATATAGCAATTAGTTCAGTTGAAAAAATATTAATGTCTCATGCAAATGGCAATTATGACACCAACATCCCGAACCGTTCTGCATATGCAGTAAAAATATTGTTGCGAAAAAATCTTCACAGCCTGAAAGAAGTTAATTAAAAATAATTTATTTTTTAGTTAAATATAGAATTTAGACAATTAGTATTTCTACTTTTTAGTGTTTTATATTTTATTATCATGTCATAGCTCAATATTTAATTACATTACATTATACACAAACAAAATAGATTAACCACAACTTCATATTTTCTTCGTCGTTAACTTTATAAATTGAAGATAAAATTTTAATTACCTCAAAAGTTAATTGATTAATTAAACTATATATAATTTTCCAATTACCTAAAAATATGTCAAAAAATATCGCCATTGTTACAAAAGACAATTGAAGAGCCAACTGATGAAGAGCTCGTTATGATTATGAGGTGATCAGTAGGATTTTCAATAATAAATTTTTAATTATTTATGACAAAATAAAATAATCACAAATTACTTGTCATAATCTCAATTATTTTTATTATTGTTGTTTTTATTATTATTATACATTTGATCTATTTGTCACTTGCATTAAATTATTTATGTAACTTTGAACCGTCAAATCTGAATGTGCTTGCTAGTATAAGCCCAAACACAATAAATTTATCACTCTTAAAATGGATTCGGATGAATGGGAAGTGAAGTTTCATTTTAGAAATATTACATACGTATTTCGTGGAGAATGGTTCAAATTTATATCTTTCTTGTTGCTTATAAAGATTCAAACAATTTTATACTTCACATGAAGATATTTAAAAAAATTAAAATTTGAAAAAAAAAGAAAGATTGCAACGTTGAGGTCATTATTGAAGTAATTAGTACAAATTTTGTGACTACTAATTGAAAAATAATGGGTGGTTATATTTTCTGCATGTATTTTTTTCTGAAAGTTTAAAACTTAAAATTAAAAGCATATGATGTCGAGTGTTGCACCTCGTCAATTTTACCCTAAACACTAATGTAGTAGCGTAAGTATGGATCGTAATCCACAGGGAAGGCGTAGGTCAAGAATATTGAGCAAATTGTTCTAAAAGTATTGTCACAGAATCTAAGTACTGGAAAGAGGAAAATTCAACACAAAAGAACGAAAACAAAGATGCAAAATATAGCAGCAAACAAGGATGAAACAGATATCTCAGGATTCTTGTATTGGATGAACACAGGCTTAATAAATCTATGCTATGCAATCAGTAAACAATTGAATGCAATGGAGACCTAAATTGCCTAGAAGTCCAAGCTGTGGTCAGCATGGCGACCACACCACTGCTTGTACCCCCAAATCACCATCCTCTCCCATGGCGAGGCCTGAGAATGGTGGTATAAGCTCCGCAAAGCCTCAACTTTCCAAGCTAACTATTCTAACATGCAAAGTCCTAAGAACTCCCATGGCGAGGCCCATCCTAGGGTTCACATATCATCGTTGTTAACACAGAAAGCTCCTTTAACACTTTTCCTAATGTTTCAATTGATTAACACTTCCTATGGCGAGGCCTGAGTTTCAGAATTGATTTGATTACAGAAAACAAGTGCAAAGACTTAAACAATCACAATTTAGTTCTCGATTCATGCAACTTCACTAACCTTGATGAATCACTCCTCAATTTAGCATGTCGACCACAATTGAAGCTTGATCTACTCAAGATTAGCTAGGAATTATGAAATTCAACATATGTTTATGCTCAATTCAAATGTGATTTCAATACTCAACAACTAGATCGATTGCATAGCATACAATCTACTAAGACACGTATTCATCCATTAAGAATCCTAAGATATCATAGATTTAGCCAAAAAACATCTTTCTCATTTCAAAATCAACAAATTCCAACATTGATAAGCTCATTCTCACTTAATTGGAAGAATTTACCGATTAAATCGAGAGAATTGTTGATTCCTTTGTCAATTGAGAATAAGAAAGAGGAATCCAGTCCAAAGTCACAATCGGAGTTGAGATCGGAGAAGAAATGTTTAGTGAGAGAAAGTAGATCTAGAGAGAGAAAATGAGAATTCCCGCTCTTTTTTAATCAAAAGTCGGTTAAATGTGAGTAGTGAATAAAAATCTTCTTACATGTTAGCTACCTTCCCTATATATAGAGTTGGGAAAACGTAACTAATACGCAACGTAAAATGTATCAAATATTACAAAAGTGTCCTTAAGGGAAGGAACTAAAAATCAGCCAAAAATGCCAAAAAATTCCAAGTTTGAAAAAGTATTCAACACTTCAGCGCCTTTGGTGTTAACTTCCAGCGCCTTCATCAACCTCAGCATCCTACGTCGCGCCTTCAGGCTCAGCTTCGCGCGCCTTTGCTGCTCACAGATCCAGGTGAAGAAATCAGAATTTCTCCACGCCTTCAAACCATTCATCATCACGCCTTTAGCATCTCCTCGAACCTTCAAGAATCCAGCGTTTACAAATCCACGCCTTTCCGCCAAAGCAAACCACGCCTTCAGCTGCCTGGAAATTCAGAAAACCAGAAGTTTAACACTTAGCCAATTTTTTAGAAACTCAAACACAAAGTATTTCATGGCAGCAACTTCCCACCAATATTTGATCATGATGCACTGTGATTTAAGGGAAAGTTAAAACATGAAAGTTGTAACAGTTTGTCTTAACTATCCATAGCCATCAAAAGCACCCAATTTGGAGCTAAAACGAGCAAGTTATGACCAAACTACTAAAGTGTGACAAAGCTTAAAACCTATGAAACAACACTCCAACACTTTGCCATTTTTTTCCACAACTTCTCCAACAATTTAGCCTACGAATTGTCGTAGGCTAAAATTTGTTGTTCCAGAATTGGCCTACGACATGTCGTAGGCCAAAATTTCATCCCCACATTTTTGCCCACGACAAAATCTCAACTCTTCAAGAATGGCCTACGACATGTCGTAGGCCATTTTTTTGTCTTCTTGAGTTTGGCCTACGACATGTCATAGGCCAAATTTTATGTCCTCAAAGTTTGCCCACGACATGTCGTGGGCAAAAATGTGCTTAGCAACCTAGTTCTTCCCTATGCCAATGTACAAGCATGTTTAGAGTGTGCAAATGTTGTGCCAAGGTAAGTGCATAGTGAGGTGCCAAGTGTCTTGTGCTTGCTGAACTCAATTCCAAGTTCCATGCCAAGTGATGTGCCAATGAGGGTATGCTAGTGTATTAAGCTGTGAAGAGATGGTGGTCCAAAGTGTATGAATGGCGTGCCAAGAATGTTTGAGTGTCGTCCCAAAGTGTGCAACGTGGTGCTTGGCAAGGGGTTGGTTGGCAAGGTCGGCAAAGTTGTGTTGGCATGGTTTGGCAATGTTTGATTGGCAAGGCTTGGCAAATTCTTGGCAAGGTCATGACACAATGGTTTTGGCACATTGGTTTGGCAAAACTCGGCAAAGTCTTGGCAAGGTCTTGGCACAATGGTTGGCCGAATTGGCAAACAATGTTGGCAAAGTATCCATTTCAACACAACACCCTACTTTCATGCCAAATAAGTGTGTATTAGCCTATGATTCTGACTTGGTGGTGAACTTAAAAGGTCTAGAGCTTCCTCTTAGCTTTCCAATGGTGTAAGAAACAACACCATTGGATGCCTAAAACGCAAGTTATAATCAAAACACCAAACCGTGGCAGGCAGATAAAACCCTAAAAAACCCTAAAACCCTAATGAATGGTATTCCGAAAAGAAACTCACATTGCATAGTCTTGCACACACAATTAGAAAATAGTTAAAACATAAGAAATGTAGTGAATTCAAAGAGCTTTTCCGAACACCAAAGAACTCACCAATTGGATTAATATCAAGAAAGTTATGCCCAGATGAATTTCACCAACCAAATCTGCCAAAACCCTAAATTTAGCTTTACCAATTTCGGTTTCATCCACTTCCTAGTTGTTTTGACCTCACAACCTTACCATTAACATCAAGCACACAATTGCCTAAGTTCATCATCATTTTTGGTCTCTTTTAACCATTTTAGTACAACCAATTGCCAACCACAAAAATGCACCACAACAAACAAATTGTTGCACTAACTTATGAAAAACAAGTAAAAAGCCAAGTGGATTAATCCATTTAAGTTGGTATAAAACCAACTTATAAAATTCCCCCACACTTGAACTTTTGCTTGCCCTCAAGCCAAGATACACACAATTTACCCCTTTTCATCACCCATATGCAACAAATTATTCATACATCCACCCTGACTACATCCAAATTCATCAAAACATTTTTTTCTTCACACACACAACACTTTGATGGTCCATGGTACCTAATTCTCAGATTTCAATACAATTTATCAACTAAGGCACAATGAATAAAGATCAAAATGTCATGCGTGCAAGTGTGTGCTGAAGAACGTGCACTTCATCTATTCCTTTGTTATACACTCTCTAGCCAGTCTCACATACCATTCAATACATGCCAATCTCTTTGTCCACTCTTATGAACATGCAATCACAAGATCAATGGTACTTATGCGTACATTGGTACTCTATGGGACATTGCCCTTATTCTGCACATTAGTGCTGCACATTGGTGCACATATTGATGACTGAAATAATGCATGGGTTTTATGGCTTTTTTCTCCATATTTGATTGCCAGGTTCTTATGGCTTTTTCCTTCCCAGTTTGCCAATATGGCTTTTTCTCCCATATCATTTCTTGTGCAAGCACATGTTCATAAGAATCCCAAATTGACTAACCATGCACGAACTCTGGAGACACCAGATAAATGCATAACAAACGGAAACGAATTCATACACATTACCTCCTATGTCAATTGAGTTTTGCATGGCATATCTATCTTCCTTTTACATCGGGCCTTAGTCAGCAAAATATACCAATTTCTTCAAACTTAGTACCATGAACAAAAATTTTCACATGCAAGATTCAAAACAAGTATAGTGATGAACTTGGAATAAGCCAAAGTGAACTAAGGACAAAGTTTTACATACAGGGTGATAACTCATTTTCTCAATTTGATCTTTCTTATTCACTCTCTTTTTGCACTCTTCTTCCTCTTATCAAGACTATAGGTTCAAAACATTTCCAAATCGCTTTCTTCTCACCAACTCACATCATAATTCAAACCCTTGCACACAACACTACGCACTTTAATTTCATTAATTCAAAATGTTGCACACAACCAAACACGAGAGACATAATACATTAAAACCCTTACAAGTACAAACTACATACTGCTTTCTAATCACTCAACAATACAATAAGAAAAATTTCACACTAAGCTCTTAACGTTTCCTTCTCCATGGCATTAGCAATTCATCATAGCAACAATCTTCAAAGAGACACTTCAAATTTTAGCAAAGCACCACTTCACAAGGTTCATCAAAGTAGAACAATTCCATTCTTCAACTTCACAAAATTCTTCACTTCAAGAAACTTCACATAATCTTCAACTCAGCATATCTCAAAAAAAAAAAATATTTCAATCAACACAATCAACACACAAAGTATCAGACAGCATAGCAACCACAGCACACATCACACAAAATTCCACCCCCTCCCCCACACTTAAATTGAACATTGTCCTCAATGTGATAAGCTAAGAGGGAGGAAGGACTCCCTGAGAGGACGATGATGTAACTGAGGAAGAAGGAGATCCAAACGCAACTGGTATGGAAAGAAATTGTCCATCCAAAGAGGCCGTAGCAAATGAGGGCACACCAATTGACTGTGGCACATAATAAAAAGGGCCATGCACAGGTCCTTGAAGAGGTTGGCCTGATGCTATCAATAGAAACCTTGCAGCGGGTGCAAACTCTAGATTTGGTATAAATGTAGGAGTATGAGGCATAGGAGGTATACGACCAAATGTGGGTAATGGATGTAAAGAAGGGCTTGCTGTCACTCCAGGTGGAAGCTCGTGCACGGCACCACTAACCATATCACATGACAGATTTGGGATTCGGTACCCTGCTAACTGTGCCGAAGTTGGAGTTGGCTTCGGGGGTCCTGAATCTGAATGGTAATACACCGTCATCTTGTTACACCTATCGAGCTCTCGCTGCATGCACACTTGCCTATGATATAACAATTCAAATTGCTGCTGAGCCACTGTGGATAAATCATCAAACCTATGCTCCATTTGTTCAGCTTGTGATGTACTCCTGTTGCATATTGTCAAAACCTTCACGCATACGTTCCATCCTTTCATCTATGTTTCTCACACCATCCTGCAGCCGATCCATCCTATCCTCTATGCCTGAAAAACGATTTTCAACTGAGAGCTTGGAACCCTGAATTACTCCTTGAAGAGATACAAAATCAAAAGACTGCTGCCCTTGATCTGTAACATAAGTTGGATTTCCACTCTCTACCCGGGATGCCGCTGCACTTGAAATCCTCGCTTGCTCCAATTCCTTGTCCTGTGCCAAGTATTTTAAGTAAAGTTGTTCAGGAATGGGAGACTGCATCCTCTCCCAAGCACCAAGCTGATCATCCACACCTTGTGACACACAAAGCTACTGAATTAGTAAAGGAAAATACAGTGCTTTACTATTCTGGGCAGTTCCATCTTTGATGCTCGCAAGGATGATTCGTCCTACGTCGATCTTGCGCTTCCTTCGGATTGCAGAAATTAAGAACAACCGATTCCGAATCACCTCGGTTCTTTGTGAACTTGGCATGAGGCGAGACAACACAAATAACAACCATATTTTCACGTCACTCTTCAAGTATTCATTCCGAATATGCTTATGTTCCCCCTTTGAATTAATCTCCCAAACTGCCCCAGGATGTGCCAACTCTTTTATCAAAGCTTCATCCAATGCCTCATTGGTTGGAAATTTGATCGGATCCTCAGGATAATCAGGTGTGCCCAAATGTGCATTGATAATCTCGCTCGTGATTTGAACCCAAATGCCTCTCACATAGACAGCTCTATCCCTCGGAGACCCTGCATTTGCGTAGTATTCCTGTGCAATGCTCACATTGCAAAACTCAGGGGCAACCGTAAGCTTCTCATGGAATTTGTAAAATTTAATCAACTTCTTAAACGGCCCTTTCTCCACACTGAACCCGCGTTCTATGGGTATATATTTCATATTGAACCCTTGTTCCCAACGTCTCGTGGCATCCTCATCAACGAACAGAGCAACCTCAGGGACTCCTTTTCATTTCTTAGGTGTCGGAGCTGGCATCGCATATTGCGGAGGTTCCTCAAACATTTGCATATCATCTGGAAAATACTCTGGGTCAGAATCAGTTTCATCGTGTGCTTGAGTTCTTCCTTTGCCCTTCTTTGAAGTTGTAGGTTTTCTTGAAGTTGAATCTTTCTTTGGTGCCATTTCTGTTAAACAAACTTCAGCTTGTCACATAATACTCAAAGCAAAACCATTACATCAAGAACATTGCTAAACACTTGCATTTTCTTTTATAAACACAATCCCAAAAACTGAAAGCCAGCATTATAAGATTGTGAAAATCATCTAGGAAGCAAGCAGAATTAGTTCACACATAAAACATCAAAGTTATAGTGCACTCTTTAATCGAATTTTGAGGACAAGAATCATCCCATTTGAAGTCAAAATGGCCAAGTTATAGCTAAAATACCGACAGTCCAAAAAATGTTCAGATTCAGCATTTTCTCAGATTATAGTTCATAACGTAAGCACACATTGTCCTCAAAATGAGATCATGCTCCAGGCAGAATTATCAAAAATGCCCAACATAAGAAATGTAGCCCTTCCTCTGAGCTAAATTTCACCACTGTAATCAACACATTTGGACATTCCATTTGCAAGTTATACCCAAAATACCGAGACTTGGCAAACCTGGCAGATTCAAAATCTCACATTCTTGATTTCACATGTACTTCACATTCAAAGATTTTTTTGACTAGGTTCCAGCCACAATTAGCAAACATGTACAACATAAACATTGAAGACCATCATGTTAGCTAAAGGATGCAACTGGAATCTCCTCATTTCATCATTCCTAACTCAAGTTATGCTTGAAACACAGCGACATGGCAGTGCTGGAAAAATTGAAAATCACAATGTTGAATCACTCCCCCACACTTATTATGCATTTGTTCCCTGACTAATCAACACCTTAACTTGCTTATTCAGCATTTCCAATATCTAGGCAACAAAATCGCATTCCCATGCTCTATACATTCACCACCTTAAACAATTTTCATACTACAACTTAAGCACAAATCACAAAGCTTTAATACGAGTGAACATACCTTTATGGAGAGCAAAGAATGTAGTCTCGAAGAAAAAATTGGAGTTGTGAAAGTACCAGCCATGCTCTCATGCATTTATAAACATAAAGTGCATGAATTCGGTAAACCAAAATAAAGTAAATGCTTCCACCAAACACTATCAAACATTCTAGTCACTCAAAGGTGGGACCCCTCTCTTACTCAAGCATGTGACTTCTTCACACTTTACCAATTCTTATGCATTCACTCCTCACAAGACTAAAACATCAACATTATTGCATACACCCAATTCGGTCAACTCACCTTGCACATCATGAATACAAGACAAGACTAAAACATTCACATCATTCAAAGCAACAACAACAAAGCTCTACTTATTCTATTAAAAATTCAGCCGTTCACTCCTAAACAATGTTCTCAACACCATGAACATCAAAAACAAAACAAACGACTTCTACATTTGCATGTGAACTTATCCTGCAACACATAGAAACGTCCAACAAAATGTCAGCTTTCTTGTTCATTCATGTCATTCCTTATTCACCGACTTACTAGCTTTTCAGAAAATTGAATTCAATCATCAAGGCCTGTGTGAATAAAATTGATCACCACAACAAAGAAATTATATTAGCCACGAAAACAACAAACAATTTACCCACAAAAATTTAGACATTGCAACCTAACTAATACAAAATCACAAAATGCTAATACTAGACTCAAATTCCAATCATTGCAACTAATCTCCTTAAACATACTCATGGTCACCATACACGTTCCAACCACCAACCATAATCACAGAATATCTTGTCAAAAATCTTCCCCCCACACTTGCAATAAAGACACGGTCCCCGTGAGAAAAACATAACAATCAAGACAAAGGAACCTGGTTGTCCTTTTTCTACAAGCCACGAGAAAGTCTCGCAATTCTTTCCTCCTCTTGAAGAGCAAGCCACTGAGGAGGTCCCAGAAGTCCTTCAGGATTATGAGAATTAGCATTTGACGTGATATCAACTCCCTTGCTACGAGCCATGGCTGTTATCAGAGCTGGAAAATACATCGGTGCAAACTCACTTCTTTGTGCCCGCCTGGTAAACTCTAAGATCAATTTCCCAACATCAATAGAGAAATCATGTAAAATAGCATAAATCAACAAAACTCGTTCCCTAGATGCTATATTGGTACGGTTAGTATGAAGAATCCTGGAATTGATAAACATTAACCATATTTTGGCCTCGGCTGTGAGTTCACTAGTAGACACATATAAAGCCTCTTGTCGATCATTCCTCACCCATGTAGCACCAGGTAAAGTTACTGAAGCCAACAAATGATCGGTGTTCTCAGCTCTCAACAATCTACAATATGTGTAACGAGAAAAATCTTCAAGAAGATAAAGCCTATTAATACTATGGCGGGTGACCCTCAAATACTTTCCTCTCACGAACACTGAATGAACACCACTAGCTCGGGAATTAGCATAAAATTCCCTAACTATGTCCATATTCACCACAACTGAGGCTCTAGCAAAATGAGACCAAGAATGTCTGAAGAGCACATCCTCAAATCTCCTAGAAGGCTCCTGAAATGGTCGCTCAATCCTGACTAATCTATTAGTAAAGCCATGATAAAAGTTTTAAGCAGAAGCATTAACAAAAATATGGACAAGTAGCTGGCCTCAAAATCAATTACCATCTCCTCATCAGCTGAAGAGATGAAGAAGGAGACATGTGGTTCCAGAATCTTCACTAAAGATAGCATATTCAAAGGATTCTGGTGGGGAGAATAGAAATCCATGCTTTGAAATGAAAATTACTAGCAAGGGAAACACTATAGAGAGAAGAGGAATGAACATGCAAACGAAGATGTGCAATTTATATGTATGACACCCTTACTATCCATAAACACATGTGAATGACAGGTCATAGCTTGATGTCCTTTCCTTCTCAATAATTGAAACCATCCAATCAGTCATGCAGCACGGTCACCTGATTAACCAATCATGCATGAATGAACAACAATTCTACCATCAGAGCTGGTATCTTAGTTGTAAATAATGTAGACTCATTGTACCTCACATGGATGGAAAAGTGAAATTGTACTCCCTGCTTCTCTCAATGAATGCCCAACATCCTTCTGAGATTCTACAAAAAATATACCCAAGGTGATGTTATGAGATTGTGCCATAATTTGCTATTCAATACTAATCAAACTAGGATTAACAAAGAAAAGAAATCTCAACAAATAAAACAAAGGAAGAAAATCAGGGTTGCCTCCCAGCAGCGCTTGGTTTAAAGTCACAGCCCGACCTGTGCTCATAGTTCAATTTGAGATGATGGGATCATCTAAGTATAGCTCATGTGGATCTCGTGCACATTAGTGCTATCCTTGTCCTGAGTTAAGTACGGCTTAAACGATGGCCATTTCACTTCTCCACACATGCCCATTCTTGTCATTCTTGATTTCAATTTGCTCCCATAAGTTTACATACAGACACAACTCATCAAAGGACCACTGCCACCTTCGATGTGTCAAATTTCCAAGTGAAACAATCTGAGTTTAATGCAGTTAAAAAGCAATACCCAGATTGTCCTGTGAACAAAAAATCTTGGATTGAAGCTATTTGCGATGCATGGATTCTTTTAGTCCTTATCTTGTGTACAACTTTGGCAACTCAATGTAAAGCATTGAATCTGTGAATTCATCCAGTTCTATTCACTCCAAATTCTTTTTGATTGAGCCTCAGACAGGTTCATGTTCAAGGTTTGAATAGCCCAATACGCCTTATGTTCAAGTTCCACTGGCAAGTGACATTCTTTACCAAAAACCAATTGAAAAGTAGAAGCTCCAATTGGGGTCTTGTAAGCTGTTCTGTATGCCCACAATGCATCATCTAGCTTCAAAGACCAATCCTTCCTGCCTGGATTTACCACTTTTTCAAGAACCCTCTTGATCTCCCGATTGGAAATTTCAGCTTGACCAGAAGTTTGTGGATGGTAAGCTGTTGAAACCTTGTGAGTAACACCATATCTAGCCAACAAAGATTCAAAGAGCTTGTTGCAGAAATAAGTCCCTCCATCACTTATTATAGCCCTGGGTGCTCCAAACCTGTTAAAGATGTATTTCTTCAAGAAAGCAGTTACACTTTTGGCATCGTTATGAGGTAAAGCCACCGCTTCCACCCATTTAGAAACGTAATCCACTGCCACCAGAATGTACTCCATACCTCTTGATTTAGGGAAAGGCCCCATGAAGTCAATCCCCCAAACATCAAAAATTTCTACTTCCAAGATGTTGTTCAAGGGCATCTCATTTCTTGAAGAGATGTTGCCAGTTTGTTGACATCTATCACATTTTCCAACCCAAATTCTGGCATCCAGGAAGATATGTGGCCAATAGAACCCACATTGCAAGATTTTGAAGCCTGTCCTAGTTGATCCAAAATGACCACCACATGGCCCCTCATGGCATGCTTTTAAGATGTCCTCCTTTTCTTCTTCCTTGACACACTTTCTTATCACTTGATCACTGCAGATTTTATATAAAGAATTGTCTTCCCAAAAGTAATACTTAGCATCACTTCTCAATCTTTTCTTCTGGTCACTGGAATAATAAGATGGAATCTGGCCAGCAACCACAAAATTTGTAATCTCAGCGTACCAAGGCAGTGTCTGTTCACCCACTTTGAACACCTGCTCATCAGGGAAGTGTTCCTTAACCGAAATGTCAGGTAAATCTTGCTCTTGAGATTCCAATCTTGACAAGTGATCTGCCACAACATTTTCTGAGCCTTTCCTATCTTTAATCTCCACATCGAATTCCTGGAGCAACAAAACCCATCTAATCAAACGTGGCTTTGCTTCCTTCTTTGCAAGCAGATACTTCAATGCGGCATGGTCTGTATGAATAATGACCTTTGATCCCAAAAGGTAAGCACGGAATTTATCAAATGCGAAAACCACTGCTAGCATTTCCTTTTCAGTGGTTGTATAATTCATTTGGGCCTCATTCAATAGCCTGCTAGCATAATAGATAGTGTGAAACACTTTGTCTCTTCTCTGGCCTAAGACAGTTCCTAAGGCAAAATCACTGGCATCGCACATAATTTCAAAGGGTTCACCCCAATGGGGACTGACTATCACGGGGGTTTTCACCAATTTCGTTTTCAAAGTTTCAAATGCCTCAACACATTCTGTTCCAAACTCAAACTTAACATCTTTTTCTAAGAGACTGCACAAAGGTCTGGCTATCTTTGAAAAATCCTTAATAAACCTTCTATAAAACCCAGCATGTCCAAGAAAACTTCTGATACCCTTAACATTGGTAGGTGGAGGAAGTTTTGCAATGACATCTACCTTAGCTCAATCTACCTCCATCCCAGCATGAGAAATTTTATGGCCTAACACAATTCCTTCTTGAACCATGAATTGACATTTTTCCCAATTCAACACAAGGTTCGTTTCTTCACACCTCTTCAAAACCTTTGCCAAGTTCTCCAAACAACCATCAAATGTCATACCAAAGACAGAAAAATCATCCATGAATATTTCAATTATTGATTCCACCATGTCATGCAATATTGCCATCATGCACCTCTGAAAGGTAGCTGGGGCGTTGCAAAGACCAAATGGCATTCTTTTATAAGCAAATGTGCCAAAAGGACAAGTGAAAGTTGTCTTATCCTGGTCCTTGGGATCAATTGCAATTTGATTATACCCAGAATATCCATCCAAAAAACAATAGAAAAGGTAGCCAGCAATTCTATCCAGCAATTGTTCCAAGAATGGAAGAGGGAAATGGTCCTTTCTAGTTGCCTTATTTAGCTTCCTGTAATCCATGCAAACTCGCCAAGCATTCACCACTCTTGTTGCCAAAAGTTCATTAGCCTCATTCTTTATAACCGTCACCCCTCCCTTCTTAGGGACGCACTGGACTGGACTAACCCACTCGCTATCTGAAATTGGAAAAATCATCCCAAAGTCAAGCAATTTGATAACCTCTTTCTTCACAACATCCATCATCTGAGGATTTAATCTTCTCTGTCTATCCCGTACTGGCACAGCATTTTCCTCAAGCAAAATCTTGTGCATACATAAACCTGGACTTATGCCTTTTATATCAGCAATTGTCCATCCAATAGCCAACTTATGTTTCCTTAAAAGTTCCAAGAGCTTCTCCTCTTGCCAACCTTCAAGCTTTGAAGATATAACAACTTGCAATGTTTCATTTTCTCCCAAGAAAGCATATTTGAGATAAGGTGGAAGTGCTTTCAATTCAAGCTTTGGTGCCACCACAATGGAAGGTAAAAGCTTTTCATTCCTGCACAAATTCTCTCTAGTCCTCACCTTAGTAGGAGTAAAATTTTCGTTAGCCAAAACAGTAGGTTCATGATCATTTTCCCCTACAGTTTCATGAATTTTAACTTCCACAACATCATTTTGCAATTCACAAATTGACTCTTCCAAATAACAACATTCAATGAAATCTTCAATTTCAAAAAGAATTTTTTTGTCCTCATCATCTAAGTCAAGTTCATCAAAATTATCCTCACAAACACTTAACTCATCAACAATAGAAAAATCATGCATGTTGTTCACATTAATCAGAGAAGAACATGTTATAGCTTTGATAGCAAAACAAGACTCCATATTTAGAGGTTGCTTCATAGCATAGTTTACATCAAAAACCACTTCCTCATTGTTAATCCTAAACGTGACTGTCTTGTTTTTCACACCAATCAAAGCATCACCAGTGGCTAGAAAAGGTCTACCAAAAATGAGAGGAACCTCAGGGTCCTCTTCCATATCAAGTATAATGAAATCAACAGGCAAAGTAAATTTATCAATTCTTACCAACACATCCTCCACCAAGCCTGTAGGAGTCACCAAGGATCTATCTGCCAACTGTAGTGTCACGGCAACTGGTCGAATCTTTCCACTCAAACCCACATTTATTGCAATGGATAATGGCATCAAGTTGATTCCAGCTCCAAGGTCACAGAGAGCCTTTGCAAAATATATGGTTCCAATCTTACAAGGTATGGTACAGCTACCTGGATCCTTAAGCTTTGAAGGTAATTTGTGAACCATCCATGCTTGACTACACTCTGATAGCATCATTGGAACTTCACATCTCAAGATTTGCTCCTTGTTTGAAATGAGATCCTTTAAATACTTAGCATATTTAGGCATAGCTGTAACCAAATCCAACAAAGGAACATTGACATTCACTTGTTTGATCATATCCAATAAACGATTGAATTGAGGCCCTTTCATAGGTGGAGGTTTCTTCCTTTCTGGAAATAGAGCTTCTGGAGCATAATCTGGGAAGTTATAAGGATTGGAATTTTTGGTGATTTCATTTCCCACCCTTGCTGGTATTTCCTTCTTCTCAGACTTATTTTTTTCTTGCTCACTATTCTTCTCAAGTTCCACATCTATCTCAACTTCATCTTTTTGGTCCTCTTCTACATCATCACTCTTGTCTTCTACATGTTTGCTTCCAGGCATGATTTTCCACTCCTCAAAGTAATAGCATTGCATGCTTCTCTCCCCTTGGGATTTGGTACTGTGTCACTAGGAAGAGCTCCTTTTGGCCTCTGGTGTACAGCATTAGCAAGCTGACCAAGTTGCATCTCGATATTCTTCAAAGTGGCTTCGTGATGCTTCACAGTGAACTCTAAACCTCCAAATCGCTGTTCGTTCTTATCCATCTTTTCCATCAGCTTTTGAAACATATCCTCCACATTTGGCTACTTTTGTTCTGATGTGCTAGCCTGATTATCAAAACCAGGAGGTGTTGATTCATTGCTCTCCTTGAGTCATTACCTTGATAGTAATTTCCTCCTTGGTTCTGCTGTTGATTCAAGTTGCCTTGGTTTCCACCATATTGTCTATTATCTCCATTATAATTGCTCCCAGAATAGTTCCCACCATATTGGGGTTTGTTACTATAATTGTTCACATACTGAATGGATTCAGTAGTGATTGCACATTCATCCGTGTGGTGTTCTCCCTTGTATAGTCCACATGAAAGTACTGGGGCTTTTGTTTGAGTCGCCTTTAAAGTCTGCACCTGCTTGGCCAATGCTTCAAACTTAGCACTGAGTGAAGTCTCCTCATCCACATCAAGAACTCCTCTTTGTCTCCTGACATGTGGCTTTCTAGTCTCTGGAAAAAGGTATTCATCCTCAGCTATCTGGTTAAAAAATTCACGGACCTCAGTCACAGATTTGTCTTTAAGTGCTCCATTAGCACAAGCTTTAACCATTAAAGATGATTCAGGAGTTAGGCCTTTGAAGAAAGTATTTAGCTCCCTAATTTTGCCTAAGTCATGATTGGGGCATTGCCTAATCAAATCGTTGAATCTCTCCCAAGCTTCTCGAAATGACTCACTGTCTTGTTGGTGGAAGTTTATAATTTCCAATCTTCTCTTTTCAAGCTTAGCTGGAGGGAAGTACTTAGACAAGAACCTTTTCTGTAGATCATCAAATGACATTCCAGCATTTGCTCCTCCAATACTCTTGAACCAATGTTTAGCCTTTCCACGCAGAGATAAAGGGAACAAAATTCTGTGAACCTCACCCCTGTCAACTCTTGGCAACATAAAAGTGCTGCATAACCCGAGAAACCAATCAAGGTGATCATTAGGATCCTCGTTGTCAAGACCTTGGAAGAATTGGCCCTGGGTAATCATTGAGACTATTTGTGGAGGAATGTGGTAACTTTCCACGTCGATGTCCTGATGACCAAATCGATTGTCAAAATTTACTGCATAATGGTCTCCGAAACTGGGTGCTTGTACTCCTTGTGCAGCCATAGCTCTTTGCTTTGCTTGATTCCTTAGAGTTCTTTCTAATTCAAGGTCCAATTCAAATTCAGGTTCTCCTCTAGATCTTACAGACCTGGGCATACACAAACAAGAACAGCAAATGATATCAAGAGAATAAATGGATCAATCTGTAAACCAAACCAATACAAGATAATAAAAGTAACAGAATCACACACAGTCAAGAAACAAAGTAACTAAATCAAAGCAAAAACAAACAAAATCTAAGAACAGAACAACACAGTCAACAATTCCAGAACGGATTGCCTTCCCCGGCAACGGCGCCAAAAATTGATGTCGAGTGTCGCACCTCGTCAATTTTACCCTAGACACTAATGTAGTAGCGTAAGTAGGGATCGTAATCCATAGGGAAGGCGTAGGTCAAGAATATTGAGCAAATTGTTCTAAAAGTATTGTCACAGAATCTAAGTACTGGAAAGAGGAAAATTCAACACAAAAGAACGAATACAAAGATGCAAAATATAGCAGCAAACAAGGATGAAACAGATATCTCAGGATTCTTGTATTGGATGAACACAGGCTTAATAAATCCATGCTATGCAATCAGTAAACAATTGAATGCAATGGAGACCTAAATTGCCTAGAAGTCCAAGCTGTGGTCAGCATGGCGACCACACCACCGCTTGTACCCCCAAATCACCATCCTCTCCCATGGCGAGGCCTGAGAATGGTGGTATAAGCTCCGCAAAGTCTCAACTTTCCAAGCTAACTATTCTAACATGCAAAGTCCTAAGAACTCCCATGGCGAGGCCAATCCTAGGGTTCACATATCATCGTTGTTAACACAGAAAGCTCCTTTAACACTTTTCCTAATGTTTCAATTCATTAACACTTCCTATGGCGAGGACTGAGTTTCAGAATTGATTTAATTACAAAAAACAAGTGCAAGGACTTAAACAATCACAATTTAGTTCTCGATTCATGCAACTTCACTAACCTTGATGAATCACTCCTCAATTTAGCATCTCGACCACAATTGAAGCTTGATCTATTCAAGATTAGCTAGGAATTATGAAATTCAAAATATGTTTATGCTCAATTCAAATGTGATTTCAATACTCAACAACTAGATCGATTGCATAGCATACAATCTACTAAGACACGCATTCATCCATTAAGAATCCTAAGATATCATAGATTTAGCCAGAAAACATCTTTCTCATTTCAAAATCAACAAATTCCAACATTGATAAGCTCATTGTCACTTAATTGGAAGAATTTACCGATTAAATCGAGAGAATTGTTGATTCCTTTGTCAATTGAGAATAAGAAAGAGGAATCCAGTCCAAAGTCACAATCGGAGTTGAGATCGGAGAAGAAATGTTTAGTGAGAGAAAGTAGATCTAGAGAGAGAAAATGAGAATTCCCGCTCTTTTTTAATCCAAAGTCGGTTAAATGTGAGTAGTGAATAAAAATCTTCTTACATGTTAGCTACCTTCCCTATATATAGAGTTGGGAAAACGTAACTAATACGCAACGTAAAATGTATCAAATATTACAAAAGTGTCCTTAAGGGAAGGAACTAAAAATCAGCCAAAAATGCCAAAAAATTCCAAGTTTGAAAAAGTATTCAACACTTCAGCGCCTTTGGTGTTAACTTCCAGCGCCTTCATCAACCTCAGCATCCTACGTCGCGCCTTCAGGCTCAGCTTTGCGCGCCTTTGCTGCTCACAGATCCAGGTGAAGAAATCAGAATTTCTCCACGCCTTCAAACCATTCATCATCACGCCTTTAGCATCTCCTCGAACCTTCAAGAATCCAGCGTTTACAAATCCACGCCTTTCCGCCAAAGCAAACCACGCCTTCAGCTGCCTGGAAATTCAGAAAACCAGAAGTTCAACACTTAGCCAATTTTTTAAAAACTCAAACACAAAGTATTTCATGGCAGCAACTTCCCACCAATATTTGATCATGATGCACTAGGAATTAAGGAAAACTTAAAACATGAAAGTTGTAACAGTTTGTCTTAACTATCCATAGCCATCAAAATCACCCAATTTGGAGCTAAAACGAGAAAGTTATGACAAAACTACTAAAATTTGACAAAGCTTAAAACCTATGAAACAACACTCCAACACTTTGCCATTTTTTTCCACAACTTCTCCAACAATTTAGCCTACGAAATGTCGTAGGCTAAAATTTGTTGTTCCAGAGTCGTAGGCCAAAATTTCATCCTCCACATTTTTTCCCACGACATGTCGTGGGCAAGAACTCAACTCTTCAAGAATGGCCTACGACATGTCGTAGGCCATTTTTTTGTCTTCTTGAGTATGGTCGTAGGCCAAATTTTATGTCCTCAAAGCATGTCGTGGGCTAAAATGTGCTTAGCTACCTAGTTCTTCCCTATGCCAATGTGAGTACAAGCATGTTTAGAGTGTGCCAATGTTGTGCCAAGGTAAGTGCATAGTGAGGTGCCAAGTGTGTTGTGCTTGCTGAACTCAATTCCAAGTTCCATGCCAAGTGATGTGCCAATGAGGGTATGCTAGTGTATTAAGCTGTGAAGAGATGGTGGTCCAAAGTGTATGAATGGCGTGCCAAGAATGTTTGAGTGTCGTCCCAAAGTGTGCAAGGTGGTGCTTGGCAAGGGGTTGCTTGGCAAGGTCGGCAAAGTTGTGTTGGCATGGTTTGGCAATGTTTGATTGGCAAGGCTTGGCAAATTCTTGGCAAGGTCATGACACAATGGTTTTGGCACATTGGTTTGGCAAAACTCGGCAAAGTCTTGGCAAGGTCTTGGCACAATGGTTGGCCGAATTGGCAAACAATGTTGGCAAAGTATCCATTTCAACACAACACCCTACTTTCATGCCAAATAAGTGTGTATTAGCCTCTGATTCTGACTTGGTGGTGAACTTAAAAGTTCTATATCTTCCTCTTAGATTTCCAATGGTGCACGAAATAACACCATTGGATGCCTAAAACTCAAGTTATCATCAAAACACCAAACTGTGGCAGGCAGATAAAACCCTAAAAAACTAAAACCCTAATGAATGGTATTCCGAAATGAAACTCACATTTCATAGTCTTGCACACACAATTGGAAAATAGTTAAAACATAAGAAATGTAGTGCATTCAAAGAGCTTTTCATAACACGAAAGAACTCACCAATTGGATTAATATCAAGAAAGTTATGCCCAGATGAATTTCACCAACCAAATCTGCCAAAACCCTAAATTTAGCTTTACCAATTTCGGTTTCATCCACTTCCTAGTTGTTTTGACCTCACAACCGTACCAATTAACATCAAGCACACAATTGCCTAAGTTCATCATCATTTTTGGTGTCTTTTAACCATTTTAGTACATCCAATTGCCAACTACAAAAATGCACCACAACAAACAAATCATTGCACTAACTTATGAAAAACAAGTAAAAAGCCAAGTGGATTAATCCATTTAAGTTGGTATAAAACCTATTTATCAATGTTCGTTAGAAAAACTTATTGACTTTGTAGTGCATATTAGATTATTTACATTCCACAAAGTGTAATATTCTACTTCGCTACCAAGAGGTTGATATTTTGAATTTCGATTTCAGCCAAACTTATTATTATTAACTTTAATATATTTGATAATAGTAAATTAGTAACTGAATATCTATTTTTTTTAGTTTTTATGTTTTATATCGTTTCTTCATCTTTTTGAACGACATTTTTATACACCATCTAATCTATTCAATCCTTTTTTCACATTACTAACTATATATATAGACTTTGGTATTATAGACAATGACAAGGTTGTTTGTCCTACCATTGTTTGCTATACTGGCAGTAATGAGTTGTCATGACATTATTATTTATTGTGCACCTTGTTGCAAGACAGCTCAATGTCTACAACAGGTTGCCATAAACATTAATTCTTCATGCTTCCTCTCTATGCAAACCTTTTTATAACGAATTAAAACCTTATCTACCGTATATAAAAAAAAACATTCAATCCAAACTAACTAGCATTTGCTGCAAATGTGTTAGACAAGTCAGTAATTTAGCACAAACAAAACAAAACTTGATAGCTAATTGAATCTGTGTAAAATTAGGCTTAACCAATTTTGGAACAACCAATTCTACTCGCATGGCTGAGCTTTCAAATCAGTGTGGAATTGAGAGATTTTACAACCATTTGAAGAAAGCTATAATTTCTATAAGGTGTCTAATACAATGCGTAAGTGATGCTTCTACTACTGTTAGCTCTGTATTGCTGTGGCTCAAACAATTATTATGATCCTACACTTTTATGGCATAAAATAAAATCAACAGATATTTTCCTACCTCTTTGTTTTTGACTTTATATTTTGTATTTATTCCTACTTATATATAAGTAATGCTGTGAACACAAGGTATGTGTAGTTGGAATTTTTGTGATAGCACTTGTCTATCTAGGGAAAGTTTGACTGTTGAGCATTGGGATGTTTGTTGGAAGCTATAATGTAATGTGCAGGGTTTATGAGAAGGATAGAATGATGACTTGTAAGTGGAGAGTGTTGAGTTGCTGGTAGATGTTAGTATTTGTACGTGTGTTGTGTAATAATATGGTTGTGTTGGGCTTAAATGAAATGTAGTGTTTGTGCTGAAATAAAATGAATCCGATGAGTTGAATATGTTGCGTGAGTGTTGGAAAATAGTGTCAAATCATTCTGCATTTGGGCACTTGTCTCCAAAATCATTATGCCATGATCCAAGTTTATTACCTTAGTTTTTGTATGCATGCGGAATGTTTTTTCTATGGCGCCGAGCTTGATGCATTTGGCATATTTTGTTGGCCAAGACATGATGTTAAATTAAGATAGATATGCCATGCAAAACAATATCAATCTACATAGGACGAAGCTTGAATTGAGTTTGCCTTTTTCTATGTGTTCTCCTTATGTTTTGGTGTTCGTGCATGGATAGTTCCTTGAAGACACATATGAACATGCAGTTAGATGAGAAAGGATATGGAGAAAAAGCCTTTGGCAACTGGGAATGAAAAGTCGTAAGACCCTGGCAAGCAAATATGGGAAAAAATAGCTATAAAACCTATACAAAAATTGGGAAAAAAGAGCCACAAGACCCAGGCAGCCATGCACTAATGTGTGTGACAAATGAATGCACCAAAGTGCAAGATGAAAGAAAATCACAATAGCCAATAGAAGCACCAATGAGCATTAAGTTACCATTGACCTCGTGTGCTGTAAGTTCATGTGTGTGGACAAGAAGATTGTTGTGTAGTGAATGGGTAGGCAAGATACTGAGGAGTGTACATAGAAGGAGAGTGAATGGATTCGGTTTTCCTCATCACACAATTGCACGCTTGACATTTTGGTCTTTATTCATTATGACTTTTTGGTCTTTATTCATTCTGGGAGTTTGGTACCATGGGAATTGTTGGTTTTTGGCGTGTGTGAAAATTTTTCATGAACTTGGGGAATGGTAGTGTGAATAGGGGACAACATGATGAATGGAAATGATAGGTCGAATGCTGAAGTGAAGAGTGTGAGTGTTGCTTGAGGGCAAGCAAGAGTTCAAGTATGGGGGCAATTGATAAGACGGTTTTATACCGACTTATGTGTGTTATTTCACTATGCAATTGTTTAGTGTTATGTGTCATTTGGTTCATTTATGTGGGTTACAACTGGCAGTGCTAAAATGAAGAAAAAGACCAAACATGTTGATAAAATAAGACAAATGTGTGTTTAAGGTTAAAGGATAAGGAAAGAATTAAAGAAGGTATGAAATGGTGCTTGTGATGTTTGAATGATGCCTTAACATGTTTGTTTCGTGTAGGGCAGAACAGTTAGCATAACTGCATTTGCGCGTAACTTTCTCAATACTAATCCAAATGAAGAGCTAGTAGATGTTCTGGAAAGATCTTTAAGTGTGATTCAATTCTTATGTTCAAACTCTCATTTAATTCTGTTTGCAAGGTTAAGAAAACGGGGGCATATTTGTGATCACGACTTCAGTTTTTCATTGTTGACTTTACTGCCATAGTTTTTTAGATTGTTTGTATCGTGGGCTACAAACCTCTAATGTTGATAATTCTTGAACCAATGGAAAGCTAAGAAAAAGTTCTACAACTCTTATGTGTTTGGTTTTTCCATATTCAGAACGTAGTAGGGCTATAATTCAGTTGCAAGATGATGTTTTATCATTTATGAAATCCAGCATATTGCCGCACACCAAGCTTCACATTTCTGCACGTCGCCGCACAAGCCTGCTCCACATCGCCGCATATCGCTGCACAAGCCTGCACCACATAGCCACATATCGCTGCACAAGCTTGCCTGCATTGTCGCACTAGCACATGGGCACTTCACAGCACACTCGTGCACACACATGGGCACTTCACAGCACACTTATGCACACACATGGGCATTTCACAATACACTCGTGCACACAAATGGGCACTTCAAAGCACACTCATGCACACACATTCGCCATAATTCAGAACGTTGCAGGGCCATAATTCGGTTGCAAGATGACGGTTTATCATTTATGAAATCCAGCATATCGCCGCACACTAAGTCTCACATCGCCGCACGTCGCCGCGCAAGCCTGCACCATATCGCCGCACATCGCTGCACAAGCTCGTCCGCATTGTCGTACCATCACAAGGGCACATCACAGCACACTCGTGCACACACATGGGCAATTCACAACATACTCAATGCACACACCTCGCACACATGCACTCAAGTCGTCGAACACATGCACTCAAGTCACCGCACACATGCACTCAAGACGCCGCACACGGAAGCAACTCTTAGGCACCAACACTTAGGCATTCTAGTGCAAACTTGCTGCACTGAGACACACACAAATGCAAGTGCCTCACAATCATCGTATGCACACAACATGCACTACTATAATGTACAAGCACTACATGATTCCAACACCACATGAGCATAAGCATTGTACACATCTCTTGCACATACTCATCAAGCACTCAAATTCACTTTACACATAGTGCAAAAATACACGGCGACGCGTCCCGAAGATGCGTTGCCACAGAAAGTTTTTCACGGCGACGCGTCCCCCTGATACATCGCAATAGAAATATTTACTCGGCGAAGCATCCCGAGGATGAGTTGCCAAGAAGAATTTTGCACGGCGACGCGTCCCTAGGAGCGTCGCCATGTAAATGATGAATTGTGGTGCCAAATTTTGGCTAAGAGTGTAATTCCTCTTTCTGTTTGTACAGGGCGTGAAGGCGTGGTGATGAGAATGACCGTGTCCATGTCCATGGTGTTAAAGTCAATTATTTATCCTGAAAGTTTTTGTCACGTTTTGGTATTATGGACGTATCGCACTCGATATAACTCCGAATTACGTGATTCAAGAAGCTCTAGAACGATAACTGATAGGGCTACAACTTTTATGTTTTACATTTTACGAGATTTGGAAGTTAACATCGTCAAAGGTGCCTACCAAGATGAGTGACGTGATTCTGGCTGATTACCGTCGCGAATCCGTGGACTACATTGATGACCAAGTAATGGCGTATTGGGCTTCATTAATTGTTCATGCCACTTTTAATGTTTTAATTGGATTTATTTAAGTTGTAATAATTAAAGTCCATTAACATTAATTAACTGGGCTTTAGTTTCAATTTTTGGGAAACTTACTTGTCCAATTATCTTACATGATAATTAGGAAAGTAATTTAGGAAAGTTATTCTTTTAAGTTTTAGTTTCCTAAATCAACATTAGGGTTTTGTTTTGTATCCTATTTAAAGGCCTTGTTTTACACGTTAATGATATGATGAAATTTGACAAAAATTTAGCTTTGCTAAAACCTTCTTCCAGCTGTGATAAGTTGAGAGAAAACGTGAGAGTGCTTCTAAGTTTAGTTAATCAATCATAAGACCCGCGAAAACCTTTAGTGAGGAGCTTTAGGTTGAGCTTACCCGTTCTAGATTTATAAAACACGCCGAACTGAGGAAGTTTAACTTTTGATTTACATTAGTGGGACTGAATCTTTTTGTGATAACGTTGGGGTTTGGTTGATTTCTTCCATTCCTTCTCGTTAAATATCTTGTTTTGTTCTTTGTTTTATTCCGCATTGTGTTGCTTGTTACTTGTTCGTGAATCATTGAGAAACAACGATCCAAAGGGTGTGGAAAACGTGTGGATTAGAACTCAAAAGCTACTCTATTCGTATCAAGTGGTATCAGAGAAAAGGTTGTTTCCAAATTTCAGGTTAATCCATTCGTTTCTTGCTGTTTGTGTCTTCTTTTCTTGCTGCAGTTTTTAGCGTCAATTTTGCTGTGTTCTTGCGCCTTTATTGCTGCTATTTTGAGTCCTTCTTGCTGTCTAAATTTGTGGTTAATTCAAGCCTTAATTTCGTTGAAATCGCATGCAAATTATTTGGTGAAATTCTGCCCGAGTTGTCTTATTTCTTGTTTTGCGATTTCCGTCGATTGTGTTGTTCTTTCTTTCTGTTTTCTTTGCGTTTCAGCTGTTGTTTTTCGTGTCTACTTTCTGCATTATTTGTTTATCCTCATAGTGCTGAATTCCTTGTGTTTTTCATTGCTTGAGTCGCACGTCAAAAACATTGCTAGGGTATTCATCAAAAGTTTCCAAAAAAAATTCTTTAGAAAAAATCGCGTTTTTCACCCCGTCGCGACAGTTTCGGCCGGCCGAAACTAAACCAGGCGTCCGAAACTATCGTCCGAAACTCAACAGAAAGTTCATCGTTTTAGAAGTTGAAAGATCGGACGGGTAACCCGTCCGAAACAGGCGTCCGAAAGTTTAAAAAAAAAAACCGATAAAAAAAAACGGTCAATTCAAAAAAATAAAAAATATATATATATATCTTCGGACTTTTTTTCTTTATTTATTTGCTGTTTTAATTTCCATTTGAAAGAACTAAGTGTTCTTAAGTTGAGTTTGAAAATCATCAATATCGGTCGTGACAAATCTTGCTTGGGTGAAATTAAAAATCATTCATCTTGTTCTCTTGCCAGGTTGCTAATTTCATAGTTTTCTGAAATAAACCAAGTTATACCCCATACGTGATCTTTAAAATACTCTTGTGACGTGTTTCTTTTCAAACTTCTTTGGTTTAACTTGTGTGAATTGACTTGTTGAACTAATTGGTTGAGATTTGTTATATAAATTGTTGAACGGTAAGTTTCAATTAGTCTGAGAGAAACATTGTTGAGAGATTAGATGGGGTATACACGAGAAAAGCCTTTACACTAGATATGAGAGCATTTACTCCCCATATTGTGAGAACCCGTGAGGATTTCTATATATTTCTTGTGTTTTTATTAACTTGCAGGTACAAATGGAGGAGTCTAAAGCCACATCTACATCATGTGTAAATCAGTTTCATACAAGGTGCAAAGTACAAGATAAAGTATGTACTGTGGTGATTGATTGTGGAAGAAGCTCTAACTTTGTTAGTGAGCAAATGGTAGAAAGGTTGAATATGCAAACCACTCCACATCCAAATCCTTACTTGCTACAATGGAGCAATAATTGTGGTGAAGTATGGGTGTCCATGCAAGTCAAGGTTGCATTCTTCATGGGCAATTACAAAGATGAGGTACTATGTGACATATTTCCTATGCAAACACCCCATCTTTTATTTGGAAAACCATGGCAACTTGCTTGCAAGGGTGTTTATAAAGAGCTCAAAAATTGCTATTCATTCATGAAGGATGGTAAAAAGTTTAACCTTCGTGCTTTAACGCCTTGTGAAATTTCTGAAGATCAAGCACGAATTGCTAAATCTTGTGCTAAAATGAGTGAAGAAAAAGAGAAACAAAAGAGTGAGCTAGAGAAACAAAAGATTGTAAATACTAGCATAGGCTGTGAACAAAATAAGAGTGATAAAAAGAGTGATGAGCTGGAAAATTCAGAAAGTGAGATGAGTGTTCAAACTCAAAAGAGAGAGAAGAGATCATTGAAAGTTGAACAACATTTTGTACTTATGAATTCTAGTGATCACGATTTGTATTGTTTGCTGCCTAGTTCTTTTGTTTTGCAGTTTTATGGAGTTCCTAGATATCTAATGGAGTTGCAAACAACTCATTATCAATTGGAAGGAGTCCAATCTGCCTTAGCTTGTTTTCCACAAGGTAAGCAAGGTAAGTTAGGTAAGTATGAAAGCTTTTTGATTGATTTCAATAGTTTATATGATAAGAACTTTAATAACGTCATTCATATTGATTTTCAAAGTTTAAATCCTATTTTGAATCAATTTCAATGTCTTTCACCTACCTTTGAAACATTAGTTCGAAAATATTTCCCATGTGTTTTAAAATTCGATGATTTGTGTTTTGGTAAGCAAATTATTTCACATAATTCTTCAATTATGAAATCTAACTATTTCATTTTGAATGAGTTTATATATAGTTTCATCACATGCTATGTTGCTTATCTAATACATGAATTATATTTTGAGCTTAATGTTGGTAATTTCGAGCTTCACAAAATCCTTGTGTATAAAAGTATTAATTATATTGGATATACTTCGAATGCTCTTTCCTTTGAATATTTGGATCGTGAGTTTGCACATATTGTTGTCAAGCCGTTCCATAGCCAATTTCATAAAGTTCCAAGAGGTAATCAAGTAGTTCAACACTTGGTGGGTAAGTTATCTAAATTCTTAATTTCTTTTCAATTCCAAAAGGTAAAGTATGGTGTTACCATCTATTTATTAGACTGTTTACATTCTATTTTTAATCTAAGGAATTGTATTTTTATAATTGATAACTTTCACATGTTTGAAAATTATTTCCAACGATTTTGTGATTTACATTCTATCCGAGATGCATATATGTTTAGTTGCTATGAATATTCTTATGTATCTTTGGATAATCCTTTTAGTTACATTCATATATGTTTATGTTCTTTTCTTACATTACATGTTAATAATACAATTGTTTTCTATGCTAGTAATGGTGTATCTATGCATGATATTACTAATTTTATCTTAAATACTTCCATATTGACAAAATTACTAAATTCGTTTTTACATGAAGTATTAATATTGTTTCATGATGCAAATCAGAATAACTTGTTGCATTTAATACATGATGTTTATTTGCATAATTGTTATGAATTTTCTTTAACAATATCGTGTTTATATGCTTCATGCATACATAAATATTCTGCCAAAGAAAGTTTATCTTATACACTTGTTTTGATCTTGCAGAATATAATGCATTGTTGGTCGAGATGTGAGTCATTCCAACTCGGCTTGATTCTTGTGGAGTTCGTAATATTGGTGTTTAATCCAGGAGCTCAATTTCAAGATTCGAGGACGAATCCTTTCGAGAAGGGAGGGAATGATGAGAATGAGCCCGTGTCCATGTCCATGGTGTTAAAGTCAATTATTCATCCTGAAAGTTTCTGTCACGTTTTGGTATTGTGGGCGTATCTCACTCGATATAACTCCGAATTGTGTGATTCAAGAAGCCCTAGAACGATAACAGATAGGGCTACAAATGTTTTGTTTTACATTTTATGAGATTCGGAAGTTAGCATCGTCAAACGTGCCTACCAAGATGAGGGACGTGATTCTGGCAGATTACCATCGCGAATCCATGGACTACATGAAGACCAAGTAATGGCGTATTGGGCTTCATTAATTGTTCACGCCACTTTTAATGTTTTAATTGGATTTATTTAAGTTGTAATAATTAAAGTCCATTAACATTAATTAACTGGGCTTTAGTTTCAGTTTTTAGGAAACTTACTTGTCCAATTATCTTACATGATAATTAGGAAAGTAATTTAGGAAAGTTATTCTTTTAAGTTTTAGTTTCCTAAATCAACATTAGGGTTTTGTTTTGTAGCCTATTTAAAGGCCTTCTTTTACACGTTAATGATATGATGAAATTTGACAAAAGTTTAGCTTTGCTAAAACCTTCTTCCAACTGTGATAAGTTGAGAGAAAACGTGAGAGTTCTTTTAAGTTTAGTTGAACAATAATAAGACCCGCGAAAACCTTTAGTGTGGAGCTTTAGGTTGAGCTTACCCGTTCTAGATTTATAGAACACGCCGAACTGAGGAAGTTTAACTTTTGATTTACATTAGTTGGACTGAATCTTTTTGTGATAACGTTGTGGTTTGGTTGATTTCTTCCATTCCTTCTCGTTCAATATCTTGTTTTGTTCTTTGTTTTATTCCGCATTGTGTTGCTTGTTACTTGTTCGTGAATCATTGAGAAACAACAATCCAGAGGGTGTGGAAAACGTGTGGATTAGAACTCAAAAGCTACTCCATTTCTATCACGTGGACACTTGAAGGATCGAGGGTGTGGCAACCGTGGTGCTGCCATGAAGGACTTGTGCTTGAAGACATGAAGCTGAGAATTGGGGCTGACTTGGAGTTCGCACACGTACTCAGTTATTTGAGACCTTTTCGATATTGCAGTGACATTTCTGTAATATTGTACTTATTTTACATTAGCATGTAGAATAAGCTTTCGACCTCTATATATAGAGTAATTTGTCATTATTTTGAGGGATTGGGACTTTCTAGAGTTTTACCAGATTTTTTATCTTGGGCGGGAATTTCTCTCTCTTCATCCTCGATGCAATGCCACAGAATGGAAACCAAGGTAGGATCTTGCCCAACTCAATTACCAACCAGGTAAAACTCCCCAAACCAGAAATAAGACCACAGGTACAGACTCTAGCGCAACATTAATTGATGATTAGTTGGCTCTTTTGGAATATCCGTATTGTTAACAAAAAACATAACTTCAGAAAATTGAAAACTATGTCGGCTGAATATAAATGTGATTTGATTATGCTAGCTGAATCGTACATAACTGCCTCAAGACTGAAAAGTTTTAAAAGGAAACTAAATTTTGAATATGCTTTTAGTAATTCAAATAACTCCATATGGATTATGTGTTAGGCACCTCTTACCTGTACCTTAGTTGAGTCCGCACTCCAACACATGACCCTTAGAATAGAAGACCCGGAAATTTCAAGCCCTATTTTGTTATCAAGTGTCTATGCCATTTGCTCTAGGTTACATAGGTTAGAGCTGTGGGACTCTTTGGCCAAATTTAGCCCACTAAACCTCCCCTGGATTCTTATAGGAGACTGGAAATGTTTTAGAGAACAAGGGGATAAGAAGAGAGGAAAGCCATTCCATTATAGAGAGGCACTAGACTTTAATGAGTTCATTTCTTTAGAAGATTTATCTGAAATTCAGTCTTTCGGCTCTAGGTTTACTTGGTGCAATAATAGGAAAGGAAAAGCAAGAGTTTGGAAGAAACTAGATCAAGGTTTAGTGAACCCTACTCTATGCAACAGTCCCTTGAATATTAGTGTGCTCCACCTAGCTAGATCCGTTTTGGACCACGCTCCTCTTATCTTAGAAGTCAAGAAGAAGGATTCCAACCAAAAGAAGTCTTTTAGGTTCCAAAAATTCTGGTTGTCAAATTAAGGTTGCTTGCCATTGATCAAAGAAGATTGGGAGACTAGAGTGGTAGGTGACCCTTTAAGGAGATTCAGTGAGAAACTAAAAATTACCAAAGCTACCCTAAAAACTTTCAGTTTCCTCACTTTTGGGAATAATTTTGAACAATCTGCCCTTGCTGAAGCTGAATTGCAAAGGTTGGAAATGGAGGAAAAAAATAATCCAGTGTCTAGGGAGGTTCTTTTCTTAGCCGTCGCAAAGGTCAATAGAAGTCGAAAAATAGAAGAACAATTTTAGCAGCAAAAGGCGAACATTAGATGGACTAAAGAGGGCGATAGGAACTCCAAATTTTTTCACTCCTATGTTAAACAGAGACATGCTAAATCCCATATCCATAGGATCAAAGACCACATAGGGAATTGGGTAGAGGGAAAGGAGCAAGTGGGGAACCAAGCTATTCAATTTTTTTCCTCCCTTTATGCCTCGGAACTGACAAAGGATAGACTAAAAACAGAGCTGATTCTGACCTTGCTGCATGAGGAAGATAGAATCAGCCTTACCAAAATCCCAGAGATTGAGGAGATACTCCTCACCATCAAAAGCATGAGTATGGATAGCTTCCCAGGCCCAGATGGCTTCCCCGATAGTTTTTACCTTCAGGCATGGGAGATTATCAAACTTGATCTACTTGATGCTATTCAATACTTCATGAATTGGGGAGGGGGGAACTTCCTAAGGTAATAACAGCTACATCCATATTCCTCCACCCTAAGACCCAAAGTCTTTCTACATTTAAGCAATTTAGACCCATTAGTTTGTGTAACTTTGTTAATAAATTTATTTCTAAGCTATTAGCTAATAGATTGTCTCATTTGTTGGATAGGATCATTTTGGAGAATCAAAGTGGCTTTGTCCTAGGAAGGAAAATCATAGATAATTATCTACTAGTGAGTGAGATAGTCTCATCTATCCCATAGAAAAGAAAGAAAATGAGTGTCATTCTTAAATTAGATATGGAAAAAGCGTATGATAGGGTAGAATGGCCATTCCTATTACAGATTTTAAGGCTATTGGGGTTTGGCGAAATATGGATTGACATAATTTGGATACTTTTATCCAATGTGTGGATGTCCATTCTCATAAATGGTTCCCCAAAGGGTTGGTTTAAAACTACTAGAGGACTTAGGCAAGGAGATCCTATGTCTCCCATGCTTTTCGTGACAGGGGCTGAATACCTCTCAAGAGTTCTCAATGAAAATCCAGCTCGAGGTCTAGATTTCGTTGTTCCAAGGTTCTGCGCTAAAGTGTCTCATCTCTCATATGCCGACGATGTCATCATTTTCACCACTTCCAAGCCTCAAACTATTAGGTTAGTAATGCACAAATTGGCCCATTATGAGCAGGTATATGGACAAAGAATTAATCCGTCAAAAAGCTGTTACCTAGTCCATGAAAAGCTGCCGGCTGCTAGGAAACACTTGGTTGGTAAATTGACCAGATTCCAGATGAGAACTTTCCCAATTCAATACTTAGGAATTCCTCTTCACTATAAGAGAGTCCTAACAGCTTGCTATGGTGAGTTACTCTAGAAAATAAGCCAGAAAATAAATGGATGGAGCAGAAAGTTTATCTTAATGGAAGGAAGGATAACTTTAATTAAAAGTGTCCTATATTCTCTTCCATTTTATTTATGGATGAGTATTGATCCCCCCAAGGGAGTAATTAACCAAATAGAGTCCTTGCTATCCAATTTCCTATGGCCCGCTTCGGATAGAAGGTCTAAATATCATTGGATAAAGTGTAAAATTTGTGCTTAACATAAGAGGAAGGGGGATTGGGTTTTAGGGACTTGAAGGACTCAATTATAGCCCAATCTTTTAGGCTTTGGTGGAGATTTAGGATGAATAAAACCCTTTGGGCAAGGTTCTTGCATGCCAAATATTGCACAAATATTCATCTTTTAGAATGCACAGCACATAGGAATGTCTAATACGTGGAAAAGACTCTTGAACGTAGCTCATTTGGCTGAAAGACATATTCGGGTATAGCTAGGGTCAGGAGATTGTAGTCTCTTCTTTGACAACTGGAATGAGAGGGTAGCATTGTTGAATTATTTAATTACAAGGGTTCCCAGAAGGTGAAAGAGGTGAGAGATAGAACAGGATGGAACATTCAGAAAATCCAGGAACATTGTCCCCAAATTCCTCTAGACTTCTTCACTTCAGCCCCTGCCCTACAGCTTGATAGTTCAGATTCTCTAATCTGGTCCCTTAATGAGTCGGGGCAGTTTAGCAGTTTCTCTGCTTATTCCTATATTAGAGGATCTCATCCCCCAATTTCTCCTTTCACAGCTTTCTTGTGGTACCCCTCGATGCCTGTAAAAGTTTCTTTCTTTATGCTTAGACTTGTTTTGAATAAAATCCCACTTGGCAGTAATCTCTATATAACTGGCCTACTTGGACCCTTTCGGTGCCCCTTATGTGGTAGAAGTAGGGAGACACTTAATCTTCTTTTTGACAACTGTCCATTCACCATGAGGATATGGCAAATATTTGTGGAAAAAATTGGTATCCATGTTTACTCTAATTCTATTTCTTGCACTCTAGATAAATAGTGGAAACATAAAGGCAAAACTAAACCTCAATGTTTTCTTATTAAAATCTGCCCTTTTTTGATATGTTGGACAATATGGAAAAGAAGAAACAAGATAATCGTTAATAATGAAAAACCAGATATGGATTTTACTATTTTAAAGATTTTTTATATGATTAAAGATGTCGTGAGTGCTAAGTTTCAGAATTATTCTTCTAAAGCCTTAGAGTGGGGAAACTTTTGGGACTCAATCTTGAAAACTAAAAGGAAAGTCATCCTCACTTATGTCAAATGGTTCCCCCTGATCAAGAAGAGGTGAAGATCAACATAGCGGTGGTGAAAATGCATAACAGATTTCAGGCAGGGGGCTTAGCAAGAAACTTTAAAGGTAAAGTTTTGTTCTTATTTCCCACGGAATTTGGTGGAATTGACAGCTCCATTTTGCAAGTAGTAATAATATATGCAGTAAAGGGATCTCCAAATGCAAAGAACAAGGCTTCAAAAAATTGGTTATAGAATCCGATTCCTTTGAACTGCTGAAAAGATTGAAAGATTCTTCATGGAAACAGCTGAGATACATCCCCTTGATTGAAGAACTAAACAGCCTAGCTAAAATTCAGCGCATTTCCAAAGAAGCAAACAAGCCGGCAAGATTCCTAGCTAGACAGGAGTCACTTCTCACGCCTGAAGTTCAGATTCGTGATTTGCTGAAATCTGATGAACTAGGGATCCCGTCCATCACTAGAAAGAGATGCAAGAGTTATTCCTTCTCCATATAGGGCTGACCTAAAATCCGAATGATACTTTTAATGAAAATGTGGGATAAAGGTAAAGATGAAGGGCTTTGGCTGCCGATGTTAGGCCAATTTCCATATAGACTAAAAAGATAGGGAGTTGGCTGCCGATGTTAGGCCATCTTCCCTTTATCTCGTGTTGTTAAAAGATAGGGCAGTGGTTGCTGATGTTAGGCAACTTTCCCTTTTGTTTGGTGTTTTCAGAAATTCCTCTTCTTTACTAAGGAGTTTTGTGTATAGGGATAAAGACTAGAAATAGTCTTGAACTTTTGTACATAGGCTGTGTTTGTAATTGCTCTATTTTGGTGGGCAGCCTTAGCATTTAATCGTTTGGAAATAGGTTGTGTTGTTATTGATATATCCTGATGGCAGCCGCAAAATAGGGACAGAAATCCTAATTTTAACATTGTATTGATTTACAGATTTGATTGATGTAAATGGAGGAAGTACTCCATATTTATCTTCTGTCAAAACCTTTGAACACTACCCCATTAGGCCTAGGCATGTAAATGGGATAGTGTTCAAAAGGCTTCCTTTTATAATAGGTGATATTAGGGTATATTCATCACCTTCAAATTATCTAATAAACTGAAAGTGGCGACCCACCGCAATATGGAGGTTCTGCCAACCAAAAAAAACAATTCATGAAGATGTTTCTAAGGATTCTATTGGAACTTAAGAAGGCGTGTACTTGGGCTTTACTTTGTTGGATCACGCCATTGCTTAATAATTAGGGTTTATTGTTATGTCGTTTTTATTAAGTCCAAAAAATGGCATTATGGGATTAATTCTTTTGAGTTTTTAATTGTTAGTTAAGCAATTACTTGGCCCAATTATCTTGCATGATAATTAGGAATGTAATCTCCTATTTTTTTATGAAACTTTTGGAAAGTAAACTTCTACAATTTAGGAGCTCTAGGTGTGTTGTTTTTCAAGAGGCAAAAATGTGTTTTGCTTGCTTGATAGTTTAGAAATCAAGTTATACTTGATTACCATTAGGGTTTCACGTTTTTGTAGCCTATTTAAGGTGAGTTTTTCACTTGAAATAAGATAGAGAATTTTGTGAATTTTATCTTTGCTAATTTCGATTAACACTTTTTGTTGTCAAAACCTTGAAGTTCATTGTTAATCTTCATTGTAATTCGCAAGCCTTTAGCTAAGACCTCTAGGTGAGCTTACAAGTTCTTGATTTTAAGAACAAGCTAAATCAATTTTGTTTAACTCATGATTTACACTGGTTGAGCCACATTCTTTGTCAAAAGCGTGGGGGTTTGATTAACTTCAATTCCAATCTTCACATTCCCTTTGAATTCTTTCCGCTCGTTCTTGTTGTGTTGTTTATGTGTTGACGAGTTTTTGTGCAGCAATGGTCCTACGTTTGTGGTGAGTTGATTGATCCAGGACTTCAAGCTTCGGTCATTCGTATCAATTGGTATCAGAGATAAGGTTGTTGCCTCAAAACAATTCAGGTTGTAGTTTTTCGTTGGAGTTTTCTTTTTTCGTCAACATCTTCTTGTCATTTTTGCGTTAAGTTCTTGCTGCTGTAGTTTCTTTTTTTTTTTGCTGCTTTCTTGAGTCATTCATACTGCTGTAGTTTGTGTCCTATTCTTCTCTAAATTCAGTCGTGCTTGTTAAGCAAAATCGCATAAAAGTACCTTGTTGAAATTTGACAAATTGTCACAAAATTTTCCTTGCAGTTTTCGCTACTTTTGTATCCTTCGTTTGCTGTTTATTTTTTTGTCTTTATTTCAGTTCTTCGTGTCATATTTTGCATTGGTTTATTCATCGTCATAGTGCTGAATTCATTAAGTTTTCATTGCTGTTTTGCAAGTAAAAAAAATATTAGGGTTTCATCAAACTAGTGTTTCGGTTGTTGGTTCTTTCTTGTTTTCAATCCATTTGACCTAATTTCTTTTGTGTTCAATTATCTCTTGTGTTTACATTCAGTTGTCTTTAGTTAAGTTTTCATTACAAGTCAAAAGAATAGTTCTTGGACACTTTCTTGAGATTCTTGAAATTTTTGAAAATTTTCTACTTGCCGAAATTTGGTTCTTGAACTATCATCTTGCTCTTTGGCTTATTGCTTGAGGATCTTACTTAATTGGCATATTCAAATTCAAAGTATTTGGTGATTTCTTGAATATCTTGGTTGCTGAAGTTTGACGTTAAGATATAACGACAATACAACCTATAAACTAGGTTTGTGTCTTAACAAGTTTTAAAAAAAATATAGTCTGAGATTTAAAAAAAAAAGACCAAGTAAAATACAGCCCAAAGGCAATTGGTCTGAATTAAAAAAAAAGATACGAACTTGGATATAAAATATATACATATATATATTATTGCAGCCCAAGAAAAGAACTTGTTGTTCTAGCTTCTTTTCCTAATAAGTCACCAATATTGAAAGTGCCATATCTTGCTCAATATAAATCAAAATTAAGTGATTCAAGTGGCCATTTTCTTGTTTTTGTATCTACTTTATGTTTTATATAGTTTCAGAAGTTCAATCATATTATATCCCTGTGTTGTTCTTAAATACTCTTATTGACGTGATTGTCTAAAGCTTATTTAACTTTACGTGTGTAAGTTTTTGATTGTGGAACTTGTTGATTAAGAATTATTCTAAAAATCAACGAACTTGGTAATTCTCTAATAGTTCTATACAATTCATTAATTGAGTATAGCTAGGATATAGAATTGAGGAGAAAAACTACTTAAATAGAGTGGAGAGTACCTACTCACCAAAGTGAGGAAACCGTGAGATATATACCTATATTTCTTTGTGTTTTCACTAACGTGTATGTACAAATGGAGGGTGATAAATTAGTGTCACAACCCTCACAAAAGATTGATAATGATATGCTCTTTGAAATGCTTCAAAAGATGCAAATTCAAATGGATAGTTTGGCATTAGATTCCAAACGTCATGCCACAAAAAGTTGCATCTCAAGACAAATTAACTTTGATGAAGTTGCATCCGATGATGAAGAGGAGGAATTTATTGGTTCTACTAAATATGGTAAAACATCCGACTTGTCTATTGGTACTTTTAAATTTACATTACCTACTTTTCATGGAAAGGAAAATCCTGAAGCATACTTTGATTGGGTTCTAGACTTAGATCATCTCTTTGAAGGAAATAATTATCCCGAGGATAAGAGGTACCTCCTAGCCTTTATGCACCTCAAAGATTATGCTAGTTTATGGTGGGATGAGGTAATAAAAACTCGACGCCAAGATGGCGAAAGAATAATGAAGACATGGAACCAAATGAAAGTTCTCATGAGAAAGAAATATGTACCATCACATTATCATCGAGAACTCAATAGGAAATTGCACTCTCTTGTGCAAGGAGGTCGAATCATTGAAGATTACTACCATGAGATGGAAGCACTTATGATTAAAGCCAATGTTCAAGAGGATCCCGACTCAACCATTGAAAGTTTTCTCTGATGTATGAATTCCGAATTGGCTTACCATGTTGATCTTCAAAGCTATATTGACGTTAATGAGCTTGTTCACAATGCTATTAAGATGAGAAAGACATGAAAGAAAAGGGACGAAATTTTCAACAACCACCACCACCTTGGCGAAGAGAGCAAAAACTGAATATTGCTCCTTTCACTCTATCTCAAAGGCTGAGGCAATTCACTCAAAATCAGTCCACAACCACACCGATAAATGCTCCAAAACTAGCCACCAAAGTTGTTGAATCTACCTCCAAATCGGCACCACAATCCGGACAAAGATTGAGGGAAATTCGTTGCTTTAAATGTCAAGGCTATGGTCACATGCAATCAGATTGTCCTACTCAAAAATTGATGTATGTTAATGACAATGGAGAAGTGGTAAGTGATGAGGAATGTGCCGACATGCCAACCCTTGAAGAGAAATATCAAAGTGAAGGTAGTAAAGATCTTGAAACATACGAGGTTGGTGATTTTTCCTTAGTTACTTGTAGAGTTCTTAATGCACAACCACAAATTGATGATGATTTGTCTCAACGAAATAACATATTTAACACACGATGCATGGTTCAAGGGAAAATTTGTATTGTGATCATTGATAGTGGGAGTTGCACTAATGTGGCAAGTACATTACTTGTTAAGAAATTGAAGTTATCTTGCATGAAACATCCAAAACCAGATAGACTTAAATGGTTAAACAATTCTGCCGAAAGTAAAGTGACTAAACAAGTGAAATTTTCATCCACCATTGGAAAGTATGTTGATAAGATGTTGTGTGATGTGGTTTCCATGGAAGCTAGTCATATTCTTCTTGGAAGACCTTAGAAATTCGATCGAGATGTAATTTATCATGCCAAGAAGAATTACTACTGTTTTGAATATGAAGGCCCAAAGTACAATCTTCGAGCTTTGATTCCTTTTCAAGTGTTTGAAGACCAGTCAAAGATTGTTCAAGCTTACCGTGATTTGAGGGATCAAGAAGCAAAGAAAAGAGCGAACAAGGGAAACAAAAGAATGTAATAGCTAGCTTAGGGTGAGACATTGTTCCTAGAACTTGTAATAGCCGAGATAGTGATTATTCTAAATCTTGTTATTTTGCTTCTAAGAGTGAGATTAAGAGAGCAATACTAGATATGCAATCATTGTACTTAATGATCCGCAAGGATTTTGTACCTAGTGTTGATAGTGATCACCTTACTTCTTTGCCTAGTGTTGTTTTATCTCTTTTCCAAGAATATGAAGATGTGTTTCCCAATGACTTGCCCATAGGTTTACCACCTATTCGAGGTATTGAAAATCAAATTGATTTCATACCAGGAGCTCAAATCCCAAACCGATTAGCTTATAGAGCTAACCCCGAGGAAACAAAAGAGATTCAACGTCAAGTGGATGAACTCCTTGACAAAGGTATAGTTCGAGAGTCTCTTACTCCATGTTCAATTCCTATTATTTTGGTGCCTAAAAAGGATGAATCTTGGAGAATGTGTCTTGATTGTCGAGCCATTAACAAATTCACAACTAAATATAGACATCCAATTCCTATATTAGATGATATGCTTGATGAATTGTATTGTTCATGTATTTTCACCAAGATTGATTTAAAGAGTGGCTACTATCAAATTAGAATGAAAGAAGGTGATGAATGGAAAATAGCCTTTAAAACAATGTATGGTTTGTATGAATGGTTAGTCATGCCTTTTGGTTTAACTAATGCACCTAGTACTTTTATGATGGTAATGAATCATGTATTTCGATCTTTCATTGGAAAATTTGTTGTGGTTTACTTTGATGACATCCTTATTTATAGCAAATAACTTGATGAACATGTTGAATATCTTAAACTCGTGTTTGTTGTATTGCGTGAGAACTAATTGTATGCAAACCTTAAAAAGTGTTATTTTTGCATGGAGTCCATAATCTTTTTAGGGTATGTCATTAGTTCTCAAGGAATTTCTGTTGATGAGTCAAAAGTCAAGACAATCATGGATTGGCCGAGACCTAAGAATGCTAGTGATGTTAGAAGTTTTCATGGTTTGACAAGTTTTTATAGGAGGTTTGTTAAAGACTTTAGTTCTATAGTTGCACCTTTAAATGAACTTGTTAAAAAGAATGTCACCTTTGCATGGAAAGAAGAACATGAAAAAGCTTTTAACACATTGAAAGACAAATTGACTCATGCTCTATCACTTTCACTGCCGAATTTCATAAAGCTTTTGAGATACACTGTGATGCCTCCGGGATTGGTATTGGTGCTATTTTGATGCAGGAATCAAGAACCGTGGCTTATTTTAGTAAAAAGCTTAATGGGACAGCCATGAAGTATGCAACTTATGACAAGGAGTTGTATGCTTTGGTAAGATCATTACAGGTTTGGCAACATTACTTATGGCCAAAAGAATTCATAATTCATTCTAATCATGAAAGCCTAAAATTCTTGAAGACTCAAGGTAAGTTGAATAAGAGGCATGCTAAATGGTTAGAATTCATTGAATCTTTTCCATATTTGATTAAGTACAAGTCGGGTAAGGATAATATTGTAGCTGATGCATTGTCTAGGAGGTATATTTTGTTTACTTACTTGCATGCTAAGTTACTTGGATTTGAATTAATCAAAGATTTGTATAAAAAAGACGCCGAATTTCAAAATGTAATTGTTCAATGTTTGCTTAGACTGAATGGAGATTATTATGTGCATGATGGGTTTTTGTTTCGAAAAGATAACCTATGGATACCCTCTTGTTCCATTCGTGATTTACTTGTTAAGGAATCCCATGGGGTAGGGTTAATGGGGCACTTAGGTATTGCTAAAATACTTGCTGTTTTAAATGAACACTTTTATTGGCCTAACATGATTAAAGATGTTAAAAGTACTTGTATTAAATGTATTGTGTGTAAATAATCAAAATCAAAAGTGATGCCTCATGGTTTGTACACACGTTTGCCTATTCTTAGTCATCCTTGGATTGATATTTCTATGGACTTTATACTTGGATTACCTAGGTCACGCACTGGTCATGATAGCATTTTTGTGGTAGTTTATTGATTTAGCAAAATGGCGCGCGCACTTCATTGCATGCTCTAAATCGAATGATGCTACAAGAATTGCTGATCTCTTCTTTAAGGAAATCGTTAAGTTGCATGGAATTCCTAGAAGTATTGTTAGTGATAGGGATGTAAAGTTCTTATCTCACTTTTGGTGTACTCTATGGAATAAGTTAGGCACTAAATTGCTGTTTTCTACTGTTGCACATGCCCAAACTGATGGGCAAACAGAGGTAGTCAACCGTACTTTGTCTACCTTGCTTCGTGCTATTATTCAAAGAAGCTTAAAGAATTGGGAGGGTTGTTTACCGCATAATTAATTCGCTTATAATAGAACTGTGCATAGCTCTACTAATTGTTCGCCTTTTGAAACTGCTTATGGATTTAATCCTTTGACTCCTCTGGATATTTTGTTTCTTCCTTTTAAAGAATTTGTTGATGTCAAAGGTAAAAAGAAAGCTGACTTTGTGAATGAGTTACATGAGAAAGTTCAGAATAATATTCAAATGCATAATGAACAATATGCTAAACAAGCCAATAAGGGTAGGAGACAAGTGATTTTTGAACCAGGAGATTGGGTTTGGATTCACTTAAGGAAAGAGAGGTTTCACAAAAGAAGGAAATCTAAACTTTATCCAATGGGAGATGGTCCTTCACGAGTTTTGGAAAGGATTGGCGACAATGCTTACAAAATCAAACTTCCAAGTGAGTATGGCAATATCTCATCTACATTTAATGTTTCTGATTTATTTTTGTATCATGTAGGTGATTCGAGGACGAATCCTTTCGAGGAGGGAGGGAATGGTAGCAATCCGCCCATGTCCATGGTGCCAAGGCCGAATTCGCATGATCCATTAGAGAATCTTGATGGACCAATGACAAGATCAATGAGTAAGAGGATGAAGGCCGCCTTGCACACATTATTGTTAACATATTGTGAGAATCTTGAAGACTTTCCTCACATTGCTGAACCATCTAAACACGGAGTTTTATGGCATGTTTCTTCAATAACAATTCATGAAGATGTTTCTAAGGGTTCTACATTGGAACTTAAGAAAATTCTACCTTGAAGAAATTCACGTGGCCGAATGGAAGACCAAGAAGGCATGTACTTGGGCTTTGCTTTTTTGGATCACGCCATTGCTTAATAATTAGGGTTTATTATTATATTGTTTTTATTAAGTCCAAAAACGGCATTGTGGGCTTAATTCTTTTGAGTTTTTAATTGTTAGTTAAATAATTACTTGGCCCAATTATCTTGCATGATAATTAGGAAAGTAATCTCCGATTTTTTAGGAAACTTTTGGAAAGTAAACTCCTACAATTTAAGAGCTCTACGTGTGTTGTTTTTTAAGAGGCAAAAATGTGTTTTGCTTGCTTGATAGTTTAGAAATCAAGTTGCACTTGATTACTATTAGGGTTTCACATTTTTGTAGCCTATTTAAGGTGAGTTTTTCACGTGAAATAAGATAGAGAATTTTGTGTATTTTAGCTTTGCTAATTTTGATTAACAACTTTGTGTTGTCAAAACCTTGAAGTTCATTGTTGATCTTTATTGTAATCCGCAAGTCTTTAGCTAAGACCGCTAGGTGAGCTAACAAGTTCTTGATTTTAAGAACAAGCCAAATCAATTTTTTTTAACTCATGATTTACACGGGTTGAGCCAAATTCTTTGTCAAAAACGTGGGGGTTTGATTAACTTCAATTCCAATCTTTACGTTCCCTTTGAATTCTTTTCGCTCGTTCTTGTTGTGTTGTTTGTGTGTTGACGAGTTTTGTGCAGCAACGGTCCTAAGTTTGTAGTGAGTTGATTGATCCAGTACTTCAAGCCTCGGTCATTCGTATCACCAAGATTTCCGTAGCTGGATGAATACACATGTAGATCATTCATGCGGTGCAAATATACATACATGCTAATCTAGAGGGGAACACCGTTGCGTTGAAACTTAAGCCACAACTGGAATGTCGACCACACTACGTCTTAATCCTCCTGACACCATCCTATCCTATGACAAGTCCTAAGGATGGTGATTTTATCCCGCAACATCCCAAACCATTATTCCTAACATGTTTAACACTAGACTCTTAGAAACTTCCCATGGTGGGGCCTGAAACTAAGGTCTAATGCGCTCGTTGACAACAGAGGACTTCTTTTTCACTCCAACCTTATGATTTCATAATCTACGATCAGCATGGTGACCGCAACCTAGAAGATAAGCATACAAAACAAGTGAAAAGACTCGATTCATGTTCTTATTTCACGAAATTTACAACAAGAATAGATGTATTAAGCTCAGACTCAGTATGACGGCCGCAGTTCAAGTTCAATTCAACTACTATAAAGTGGAAACATGAAACTTAACTAATATTCGCAATCGAGCAAAATATGAATTATTTCTTTAAAGATTACATTTATTGCACTGAATCAAAGCATCTAAAATGTAAATTTATCCATTGAAACCCTAGGTCATCAATCGATTAGCCAGAAAACTCTTTCCTCATCTCAATTTCATCAATTTGCCACAACAACAACCACCCTAGAGTCTTGCACCTTTGAGCTAACGTGTTCCTCGTTTTCACCCTGACCTTCACAATCTGCACATGAGAATAACGAACCAACAATTAGAATTTTTTTTGAAGACCAAACATGAAGAAATACACAGCAGGCGGCCGCACCATGATAGAAACTACACGGTGCGGCGGCATTGGGCAGCCACACCATTCAAATGTTTACACAAGGCGGCCGCACAATCGAAATGTTAACACGATGCGGCTACCTTGGGCGGGTGCACCAAGAAAACATGGTGCGTGCATAGTGTGTTTCCATATGTGTTCGTGCAACTGTTATTCCATGTGGTAGTGCATTAGTGCGAATATCGTCCATGGAGGGCATGAGGTGTGTGCTGTGTATAAGTGTGCGTGAATTGTGCTTGCAAGTGTGCATGTTGTGTCGCAAGAAGTGTGCATGTGTTAAGCATGAAGTGTGCAAGAATGTTGGAAGAACGATACATAAGTGTTCCAAAGTGCACGCTGTGATATCACCAAGTGTGTGGTGTGTAGTGCGTTGCCGCTGCGCGTATGCGTGCAATCGCTAGTGATGCACCCGCGCGCATTCATGCGAGCGAGTACTGGTGCTGCGCCTACATGCACTCGCAGCGTGTGTGGGCGGTGAGGTATTACCGCATGCACCAGCAAGCGCAGCTTGTGTGCTAGGTGCCCACGCACATGGCGCCCGCTTACATGTGCTGCAGATGGTGTGTGTGCATATAACCACTTCACACAACTTAGCACAAATTTAAGCTTCACTTCTGAATAAAACTTTGCGCACAACTTCCACATAAATTCATCACGAAAACTTCAACACAACTTCAGACACTCACAAGTCGCAATACTGCCCCATCAAATTGTCATTGACTTCCTCAACCATAACATCAACTTCAGCATCATATTTTACCATTTCGAGTCTTTATAATCTCATTATGCTTCACAACATCCCTTACACAATCACTCCAATTTCAACAATCTTTCTACATAAAGTGCACTAAATATGACAAAAACCAAGCGAAAAGTAACAATTAAGCAAATTCACGGAACTATGCCTTCCCCGGTAACGGCGTCAAAAATTGACAAGCGTGGCGTTAACCTTGCAATTTTACCCTAAACTCTAATGTAGGAATGATGAGTAGGGATCGTATCCACAGGGAAGGGAGATTTGGTTCAAGAATTTGCTAGTGTTGCTCAAACTGTGTTGCAAAATGCACAATATCAAGATTCAGTAAAGTAATGAAAGTACTCGCAAATTAAAAGTAGTAAAGCAATTGCAAGAAGAACAGAGAGAATAAGAAGATCTAAGGCAGACGTCCTAGAGTTTATGAACCAGACAACTGTGAATTAAATACTCTATGCATTTGACCTCATGCAAATCAAGTTAGGAGGAGACGAATGTTGCCTAGGAGGCTAGCAAACACTCAGCATGTCGACCGCAATGTTCTCTTTACTCCCTAACATTTCAGTCTTCCCATGTCGAGGCCTAAGCGAAATGAATGCATACCACAACGTCTCGACTTCAAGTTACTAACTATTAAACATGTAAACCCTCAAGTCTCCCATGGCGAGGCCCGACTTGAGTGCCTTATCTTAAACTAGCATCAAATAGTCATTCTTCACTCAATTCTTAAGACTCAATGACCTCCGATTGGCATGGCGACTACATCTCGGATCATGAACAATTCCAAACCGGACAAAGAGACTCAATATTCATACATCCAGTCCACATTTCATGCAAATTCCATTGTTAATGGTGAATCGAACCTCGAACTGACATGGCGACAACAATCTAAATTCAATTCAACCAACGCAAGTACAATTATTATGAAACTTCTCATATTCTAACAATTAAAAAAATGTATGAACTCTCTCGCAGAAATTAGGTCAATTGTATAGCATTTCACGGTTCAATTACACAATTGTCTGGTCAAACCCCTAGGACATCATCGAATTAGCCACAAGACTCCATTTCTAATTCACGATCAACAATTTGCAAAGCGAAGCAATTCATTATCATTAAATCGGAAGAGTTTACCAAATAAAATGCCTCAAAATGCTCACAATTCACAAGAGTATTGTGTAAATCCTTCTCAATTGAGTAATGTCTTACAATGATCGGAACAATTTCGCAATCGGAAACGGAATCGGAGTGAAAACAGCAGAGAGAAGAAGTCTAGAGAGAGAAACTGTAGAGAAAGAAATATTTCCCGCTCTGAAAAACAAAAGTTCGGTTTAGAATCTAGAATGATCTCCAAAAGTTAGCTAATCTCCTATATATAGAGAATACATAAAACGTAAAATGATACGCAAACGTAGAATGCCTAAGATATTACAAAAATGCCACAATGCATACTAACAATGCTCAACATGCACTTATGCACAAGACCAAACCATGCCTTTGAGCCTAGAAACTCCACGCCTCCAACGAGCTCAACACGCCTTCAAGTTATCAGCACTTACGCCTTTAGCAGCCTCTACACGCCTTTGAGCCACTGACCTTCACGCCTCCAACGAGCTCTGCACGAAAGAACCAACAGCCAACACTTAGAAATTTTTCACAACCGAAATCACACAAATGCATTGCGAGGCATCTTAAGCAAATCACTTACTTGGCGACGCATCTTAGAGATGCGTCGCCAGCAAAAGCTCTCCTCGGCGACGCATCTTAGAGATGCGTCGCCGTATATTGGTGAATGTGTCGACCAAAAATGGGCAGCAAGTGTAGTGCATGTGGTGCTAAAATTATGTGCATAAGTGAGCCAAAAAAAATGTTTGTAAAAAAAATCGTGGCAAAGAATGAAACAAGTTAGCATTGAATTTGAGTGCATGAATATGATCAGTGTAGAGATGAATGAGATGTTTGGGAAATGTATTGAAAATGAATGCATATAGAATATGTTGAAGAGTGGAAACGAGATGTGATGAAAATGAATACAAATGTTGAATGAAGTGTGTGAAAAATGTTGTGAGCTAAGTGTTGTGAATGTTGTGGAATGTATGAAAGAGTGTGTAGAAAAATGCATGAAGAATGTGCATCTGTGTGCATCCACCGCACAGCTTGTGCAGCGAAGTGTGCACAGTGCCCAAGGTCGCCGCACAGCTTTTGCGGCTAGGTGTGAGCAGTGCTGGAGGTCGCCTCACAGCTTGTGTGGCGAGGTGTGAATAGTGTGCGAGTTTGCCGCGCGCTGAGTGTTGTGCGAGTGCTGCGCGCAGCTGGTGCGGTGGAAGTGCGTGAGTGCTGTGCAGCCAGTGCGGTGTAGGTGCGTGAGGTGATGCGATGCATGCAAGGTATGCGCATGTGGTGTGTGCGGTGAGCTCTCAATTGCTGTGCAAAGTGTGTGCATGTCTTGCATTTCCATGCACATACACAAGTACCCTAATACAACCAGTCAACACATAAGTATATAAAATTTCAACCTTCTTCCACCTAACACACCATACCAACTTCTTCACACAAATCACCATAAACACTTCAAACATACTTCCATTCCACAAATGCATAAGTCACACAACACCTTATTCTTTTGGTGTTAGATTCACTTCCATCAACAACATCCAATTCAACACACTTTACACCTTTTCCAGCTGTTTGAAATCAAAGATTGCTTCACATCATCCTTTACACAGACTCAACACTTTCAACAGTAATACCACAAAAAGTGTACAAAAAACCACAAAAGCCAAGCAAAAACTATACAATTAAGTCAGTATAAAACTGACTTATCAATTCTCCCACACTTGGACTTTTGCTTGCCCTCAAGTGAAATTCACAATTCAGATATGTCAATCGCTTTTGCATACAACCTTGCTCCTTTGATTACTATGATCTCTTCTAAGTTCATCTAAACACTTTTCACACAACCATTCACAAAAGTAGTTTGATTCCAAACTATCAAATCTCAGCACAAATTATCAACCAAGGCACGATGAATAAAGACCAAAATGTCATGCGTGCAAGTGTGTGCTGAGGAATGCTTGTCCATCTATTCTTCTTGCATGCTTTTCCTCTTTGTTTCAAAACATCTCATTACACACCAATCACCTTATCCACGAACAAGAACTCCTATCACACAAGATCAATGGTTGCACATTGGTGCTTCTTTTAGTGTAATAACGTTTATTTCTTGCACTTTGGTGCTTTTACTTTCCACACACATTGGTGTTTTTGCCTGGGTCTTGTGGCTCTTTTTTCCACTTTCCCGCCTGGGTTTTATGGCTATTTTTTCCCAATTAAGCTTGCCAAATGGTATTTTGGCTTTTCATTCCCAATTGCCAAAGGCTTTTTCCCATATCTTTTCCTGTGTGACTAAAACTTCCTAGATGTCTTTAAGGGACTGAGTATGCAAGAGCATCAAAAGCACCGAAGTTATGCATATCAACAAGAACAAATTGAAACAGATTCCTCCTATGTCAATGAGTGATTTTGTATGGCATATCTATCTTACTTTAACATGATGCCTTGGCCAACAAAATATACCAATTTCTTCAAGTTCGGAATCAATAAAAAAAGTTTCATGCAATATAAAGAAGAAAATTGATGAACTCAACTTTGATCATAGCACAAAAGAGAACAAGGGCATAATACAAAGTGATTTACCATTCAACACACTTCTACTTCCACTTACTACTCATGGCACATTAACTCACAATCTAGACATTCATTCAAACCCTCACATTCCAGACTCAATACTACCAACACTAAAACACATTGAAACATACTACATTCTCAAACCCTAATTCCATGCTTCTTAATCACTACTCACAAAACAAACTTCACAGAACTTCAACAATTCATATCATACTTGAAAGTAACATGCCACATACTTCAAAGGTCCAAACTCAGAACAACTCCATAGCATAACATATCTTCTAGTCTCAAGAAAAATTTCAACACATCAGGACAACTTCAATACCCAGCTCCCCCTATAATCCACACATGGCAACCTTATGCGAAAAAAAATTCAGCCCAAATTCCAGCGAATCACAACAATCGGAACAGCAAACAGCACAACACAACAACTTCCTCAATCAATAAGCATAAAGCAAACCAACAAACAACTTCACACTCCATCCCCTCACACTTGAAACAGACATTGCCCCCAATGTAAAAATTTAAGACTGAGGAACTCCCTGAGAAGACGACGGTGCTGAAGAAGAAGGAGACGAAAATGAAGTAGTTGTGGATAAAGAAGGGCTAGAGAACGGCTGCTGCGCTACCCAATGAAATGGGCCAACTGTAGGACCATGCATAGGCTGTCCCGAACCAATCATTAGAATCCTCGTCTCGGGCATAAACTCAGGAGTCGGTATAAAACTGTGAGTAGGAGGAATCTAAGAGATACAGCCAAAAGTTGGTAACGGGTTAAGGGAAGGCACTGTGGGGACTCCAGGAGGCAACTCATGTATTGCACCACTCATAACATCTCTTGTCAAGTTTGGAATACGGTAGCCCGCCAACTGTGCTGTAGTAGGATTTGGTTTAGGAGGTCGAGAATCCGAGTGGTAGTAAACAGCCATTTTTTTACATCGGTCAAGCTCTAATTACATGGCCAATTGCCTATGGTATAACACTTCAAATTGTTGTTGTGCAACCGAAGACATGTAGTCCAACTTAGTTATCATTGCAGACGCCTGAGAATCCCAACCTTGTTGCACATCATGCACGACTTCATGTACACGACCCAACCGTTCTTGCATATTAATCACTACTTCATCAACACTACTCAAACGCTCATCAAAGCTTTGGAAGCGAGTGTCGACTGTCTGTTGGAACTCTTGAAGTGCACCTTGAAGAGAACGAAAATCGAACGGTTGCTGCACTTGATGCTCCACATTAGTCGGTGGTTCAAATTCATCATGATCTCCTCCTGCTCCCAAAAAATGCTCCCACACCTTAGCTTTGTCCATCTTCAAGTACTTCATATATAAAGAATTAGCAATGGGGAACTTAGTCTTCCTCTAATCACCCAACTCATTATCTACACCTTGTGCTGTGCAGGTCTCCACAATCAGAACTGGAAAATAAAGTGCTGCACTGTCTTCGTCAATCCCAGCATGAATGCTAGATAGAATGATTCGACCAACATCAATTGGCTTCTTCCCGCGATTGACTTATATCAAAAATAAATGATCACGTAGCACCTCAGACGATTGGGAACTTGGCATAAGGCGTGACAGAACAAACATCAACCATAACTTGAAATCACATTTCAAAGATTGAAGCCGCATGTGCTTATGTGCTCCTCGCTTGTTGAGCACCCACGTGGCTCCCGGATGTGCTAATTCTTCTAACAAAGCTGGGTCCAATTCTGCATCATCACCTGGAAATTGGAGAGGATCAGAGGGGTAGCTACGCGTGCCCAAATGTGAATTTATGATCTCACTCGTAAGTTGGATCCATTGCCCCCTCACATAGTAAGCTCCATTCTGGGGATAATTCGCATTCGCATAGAATTCCCTAGCAATATTGACATTACAAAACTCTAGTGCAGATGTAAGCTTCACATCAAATTTGTGGAACTTCATCAATTTTTTAAAAGGTTCCTTATCCACAATAAAGGCCCACTCAAGATGCAGAAATTTCACATTTATGCCTTCCTCCCATCGCTTCTTTGCCTTATCGTCAATAAACAAGGATGGTTCAGAGGATCCCTTCCTCTTCTTGGGAGTTGGGGGTTGTACTGTATACTGTGGAGGCTCCTCAAAGATTGGCAAGTCTTCCGGGAAATATTCAGAATCTGATTCCTCAGCCCTTGGTGTCTTACTTTTTCCTTTCCCTCTTTCTTTGCTTTTGTGTGAACTTTCACCCTTTTTAGGAGCCATGTCTGCAATTGATGCCACAACAAATGTAACTTAGCAATAAACACCTTAGATAAAGAATATAGACATCCTAACCAATTTCATAATACTGGATCAAATGCAAGAATAATGGTTTAATCCAAAATACTCAATCACCATTTAATCACATAAACATAGCCCTTCAGCCAACTGTATATAACCACTCAAAGAACCTCAATTCATGCGTTGAACAAAGTATACCCATTCTACCAACTTGTGACAAACTAGAGCAATTACTCAAAACGAAACTTCATCTGCACACCATCCATAAAACCGAGGAAATAACATGCAAAGCATAAAGAATTAGCCAAAATTTAAAGAATCAAAGTTGCAGAGGATGATCCTAGCTGAATTTAGGAACTGGAACTATCCAATTAGGACCATAAAGGAGCTAACTATACACAAAATACCGAGAGGTATAAGCTGGGCAAATTCAGCAATTTCTCTTACAACAATTCTCAGCATGCATGTCACTTTATCTTCTAAAATGGACCATGTTCCAGTCACAACTAGCAAAAATGCATAACAGAAACATTGTAGGCTATCCTCTTAGCTAATTTCTCCGACTGAAATCAACCCATTTGGACATTCCATTTGCAAGTTATGACCAAATTACAGAAGCCTGGTAAAGCTGAAACATTCTGAAATTCCAAACAATACTAAAACCTCCCCCACACTTAACATGTATTTCCTCTTAAACAGGAATAACAAACAACACAATATTCAATTACTCATCATTTTCTCCACTTAATAACATGCAAGTCATGCTCATACACTCACCAATACCACCTTGTTAAGGCATGCAATATACAAAAATTAAGTCCAAGAGAACCAACATATCTTTTGGTTGAGTTAGCCGATAATGTACTTGAAGCAAGTGTAAAATGATGAAGAATGCTGCTGTCTAAACCTCTTGAGCAATGTCGAATTTTTGTAGCAAGTCTACTAATTGTGGTCTTATATCAACAAGAATGGGCATTTATAGAACCATAATGGAAGTCCCCATGTATTCGGTCAAAGCAAGAGACAATCAATGTTCCCAACAACTATACTAACACATTAACCAAGACAAATATGTGGGACCAATGCTTATTAATGTCATGTGAGCTTGTAACTCTTCTTAGCCACCAACCGAGAACAATGTATTCACATGTCACAAAGAGCCAAAAATGAATTTTAGCTTTATGAATTCACATGTCATTGAATACCTTATCAAACCTTACAATTTCTTTGGAATGATGTCCACTCCTTCTTAATTGCAGATATGCTCATGAAAAGCAAAAGCAACAACGATTAGACTACCATTAATCTCACATATTAAGCTAATCAAAACCCCAACGTTACCACCTAAATTCACACTACTAACACAAAAACCTCTTGACAACACCAAAACAATGCAAGCTAAACACGAACACACAACATCTTAACAACATGTCTAACACACTAGCTTAATCAACATGTATAACACCAAAATAAAGCAAGCTCATGTGATAAAGGTTTGACAACAACCTCAACTTTAAAACATTCAATGTTCACTACTTTCCTTATTCACTCACTGCCTTAATTCAGCTTTTCATGAATAGAGAAGGTAGAATTCATTATCATCAATTCGATTATGCAAATCCACCAATGCTAATTTCATCCATGCTCATAATACCCAAACACTCAAATTACACCATTTATACTAATAAACTTCAACAACCCGACATTAACATGCCACAACATACTAGTAAACTAAGAACTAATCTCATGAAAAATATCATAACAACACTACTAAAAAAACATAATACCCAAACACTCAAATTACACCATTTATACTAATAAACTTCAACAACTCGACATTAACATGCCACAACATACTAGTAAACTAAGAACTAATCTCATGAAATATATCATAATAACACTACTAAAAAAACTAATGACCTATCTTGGCTGAATTTTAACCACATAGAAATTAAAACACATTAACATCATGGCAATTTCCTTATACAAAGCTTTGCTCACCACCACATTTTCAGCACTTCAAAACCATCAAAAATCATCACAAAGCAAGCATGAATTTTCAACAGACAGCATCAACCCCCCGCGCACTTGCATAATGTCACGGTCCCCGTTGCAAAAGAAAAGAAAGGATACTGCCCTGTCTACACGCCTCGTTGAATTCGTGACACTCATTTCTTTTCAAGAAATTGAGGCCATTGAGGTGTCCCTAGAAGACCCAAAGAAGGTTGGAGAGGTTCAGTAGAAGTCAAATCAATACACTTCTCACGGGTCATCTCGGATAAAAGAACTAGGAAGAACATTGGACATAACTCATTTCTTTGTGCATGCCTTATTTACTCAATAATCAACCGTTCAATGTCAATGGTGAATCGATATTGAATAGCATAGATCAGAAGAACTCTCCCTAGTTGCTCGAGTGGTATGTGGAGTAGGCATAAGTCTGGAATTGATAAGGAGTAACCACATTCGTGCCTCTGCAGTCAAATCACTTGTAAATACATATGAAGCCTCATTTCGTGCATGCCTCACCCAAGTAGCACCAGGCAAAGCCACACGATCCAAAACATAGTCTGTGTTCTCAGCCCTCAACAATCGACTATATGCATCCCCTTGAATGCCAACCCCATATGGGATAGCTGGATTCTCTTGGAATGATGTGAATGCATGCTTCTGTAATCACCTCCTATAATAGCTGTGAACGTCAAGGAGTATCTGAGTAAAAATTCAACTAAACAAACAAGGAAATGAAGGAAAAATGATAAAACTAAAATAAAAATAGAAGACTAAGAAGGACACACTAGGTTGCCTCCTAGGAGCGCTTGGTTTAAAGTCAACAGCCCGACTATAATTTCATTCACGTGGAAGGTAGAGGATCATCGAGGAATAACTCATGTGGAGCTTGCCCCGAATCTATAATGCCCTGCTCTTGAATTGACAAATATGGCTTTAGTCTATTACCATTCACTTGCCATTGTTACCATTCTTTTCATTCATGATCTCCACCACTCTGTAAGGCATTACTTTAACCACTTGAAAAGGCCCAGACCAACGTGATCTCAACTTTCTAGAAAATAACCTCAAGCGAGAGTTGTACAATAAGACTAGTTGCCCTAGAGCAAAACTCTTGGTTTGGATCTTCGCATCATGGAGTCTTTTTGTCCTCTTTTTATAAAGCTTAGAACTCACGTATGCATTGAACCGAAATTCGTCTAATTCATTAAGCTCTAACATCCTCTTTGACTGTGCTTTGTCCAAATCAAAATTCAACTTTTGAATTGCCCAATAAGCCCGATTCTTCAATTCAACAGGCAAGTGACATTCTTCGCCATAAACAGGTCCAAATGGAGATGCCCCTATCGGAGTTTTGTATGATGTTCTATATGCCCACAATGCATCGTCCAACTTCATAGCCCAATCTTTCCTGCTTGGATTAACCACCTTTTTCAGCACTCTCTTAATTTCTCGATATGATACTTCAGCCTGGCCACTCGTTTGAGGATGATATGCAGTGGATACTTTGTGTTTCACCGCGTACTTTGCCAAAAGGGCTTCAAAAATCTTATTGCAAAAGTGAGTGCCTCCATCACTTATGATTGCTCTGGGAGCTCCAAATCGATTAAAAATATGTTTCTTCAAGAAGGCAGCTACAGTCCTAGCATCATTGTGTGCGAGAGCTGTGGCCTCGACCCATTTAGAAATGTAGTCAACTGCCACTAGAATGTATTCCATACCACGTGACTTAGGGAAAGGACCCATGAAGTCAATTCCCCAAACATCGAACAATTCCACTTCAATAATGTTATTCAGAGGCATTTCATTCCTTGAAAAGATGTTCCCTATCCTCTGACATCTATCACACTTGCCAACTTAAATCCTTGCATCCAAGAAAATACGAGGCTAATAAAATCCACATTGCAATATCTTGAACCCTGTTCTTGTAGAGCCAAAATGTCCACCACAAGGTCCTTCGTGACAAGCTCTCAGGATATCCTCTTTCTCTTCTTCCTTGATGCATTTCCTTATAATTTGATCACTACATACTTTGTACAATGCATCATCCTCCCAAAAATAATACTTGGCATCACTTCTCAGCTTCTTCTTTTGCTCACTAGAGAAATAGGAGGGTACCTTCCCAGCCACAACAAAGTTGGCTATCTCTGTATACCAAGGCAAGGACTTCTTATCTACTCTAAACACTTGCTCGCCTGGAAAATATTCTTTTACCAAAATGGTCGATCCCTCTTGAGCTTCTGACTCCAATCTAGAAAGATGGTTGGCTACCATATTTTCTGACCCCTTTCTATCTTTGATTTCAACATCGAACTCCTGGAGTAACAAAACCTATCGAATTAATCTTGGCTTGGCTTCCTTCTTTGCTAGTAAGTATTTCAAAGCTGCATGATCTGTGTGGACAATGACCTTAGATCCCAAGAAGTATGCTCTGAACTTGTCAAATGCAAACACAACAGCCGACATTTCTTTCTCCGTCATTGTGTAGTTCATTTGAGCTTCATTTAGTAACTTACTGGTATAATAAATTGTGTGAAAAACTTTGTCCCTTCTTTGGCCCAAGACTGTGCCCAATACATAATCACTCGAGTCACACATTATCTTGAATGGCTCACCCCAATGTGGAGTCACTATGATTGGGGCTTCCACCAATTTTGCTTTCAAAGTCTCAAACGCTTCAACATATATTCCTTCCCAAACTCAAATTTGACATCTTTTTCCAATAGGCTACATAATGGTCTAGCAAGAAAACTCCCTGATGAATCGCCTATAAAAGTCTGCATGTCCAAGGAAGCTCCTTATGCCTTTTACATTTGTTGGAGGAGGAAGCTTAGCAATGACATCGATTTTAGCTCTGTCAACCTCAATTCCTTTGTGAGAAATCTTGTGTCCCAGCTCTATCCCTTCTTGGACCATAAACTGGCACTTCTCCCAGTTCAAACAAGATTAGTTTCCTCGCATCTCTTCAGCACTTTGGCTAGGTTCTCCAAGCAGCCATCAAAAGTCATCCCAAAGATTGAGAAGTCATCCATGAATATTTCAATTATTGACTCCACCATGTCATAGAAGATCGCCATCATACATCGCTGGAATGTGGCAGGGGCATTGCACAAGCCGAAGGGCATTCATTTGTATGCAAACGTGCTAAAAAGACTAGTAAATGTAGTCTTCTCTTGGTCCTTGGGATCGATAGCTATCTGATTTTAACCAAAATATCCATCCAGGAAGCAGTAGAATAAATAGCCAACAATTCGGTCCAACAACTGCTCCAAAAAGGGAAGTGGAAAATGATCCTTTCTTGTTGCCTTGTTGAGCTTCTTGTAGTCCATACAAACTCTCCATGCACTTACAATTCTTGCCGCAAGTAGCTCATTGGCATCATTCTTTACAACTGTGACTCCCCCTTTCTTGGGCACGCACTGAACCCATTCGCTATTCGAGTTAGGAAAAATCATGCCGAAGTCCAGCAACTTAATCACTTCCTTCTTGACAACCTCGATCATATGCGGGTTAAGCCTTCTCTGTTTATCCCTCACTGGCACAGAATTGTCTTCCAAGGGAATCTTATGCATGCATAAGCTAGGACTTATGCCCTTGATATCCGCAATAGTCCATCCAATGGCTCTTTTGTATAATCTCAAAACCTCCAACAACTTCACTTCTTGCCAGGCTTCCAATTTAGATGAAATCACTACTGGGAGTGTTTCATTTTCTCCCAGAAACGCATACTTTAAATAAGGAGGCAACGGCTTCAACTCAAGCTTTGGTGGCACCAAGATAGAAGGCATAAGTTTCTCATTCCTGCACAAAATTTCTTCCTTCCTCACCTCAGTGGGAGCACAAGTTTCATTAGTTAGAATATGACATTCTTTATGATCTTTCAAATTCCTAACACCAGATTCTTCTACCATGTCTTCAACAACACGTTCATGCATTTTAACTTCAACTACCTCATTTTGCAACTCAAAAATGGACTCATCTAACACACAGCACTCAACAAGATCCTCAATTTCAGAAACAATTCTTCAATCTTCTTCATTTAATTCAACATTCTCAAACTTTTCCACATAATCATTTAAATCATCAACCAACACAAAATCATGTTTAACATTTTCATCATTTGCAATCATAAAACATGCAACAACTTGAATAGCAAAGCAAGACTCCACATTCATAGGATGTTTCATGGAATAATTCACATCAAAGACTATCTGTTCATCATTAATTCGAAATGTAACAGTTTTGTTTCTTACTCCAATTAAGGAATCTCCTGTTGCAAGAAACGGGCGACCAAAGACAAGAGGGACCTTAGGATCCTCTTCCATATACAAAACAATAAAATCCACTGGAAGAGCAAATTTGCCCACTGCAACTAGCACATCCTCAACCATTCCAGTAGGTTTCACAAGTGATCGATCTGTCGGCCAATTGTAAGGTCACAACCACAGGCCGAATCCTTCCTTGGAGCCCCACATTAATAGCAATAGATAAACGCATAAGGTTGATGCCAGCTCCCAAATCACATAAAGCCTTATCAAAAACTCTTGTACCAATTTTACAAGGTATAGTGCAGCTTCCTGGATCCTTTAGCTTTGGTGGCAAATTATGCCCAGCCCAAGTTCCACTATACTCTGTGAGTGTCAAAGGCACTTCACACCTCAAGATCTGTTCCTTGTTAGATATCAAGTCCTTGAGGAACTTGGCATATTTTGGTACTGCAGTCACTAGATCAAGAAGAGGGAGACTCACATTCACATGTTTAACCACACTCAGAAACCTATCCAACTAGGTCCCCTTTTTGGCTTCGATTTTTCTCTTTTTGGGAATAGAGCATACAGAGCATAATCTGGGAAATTATAAGGACTAGTAGGCCCTTGACTCTTCTTGGTCACCTCTATCTCTCCATTGTCTTGCACCTCCCGCTTCTCTAGTGCCATGCCCTCATCGGCACACTCTTTCTCTAGTTCCACACTCACTTCCTTCTCAATGTTACAACCATCATCTCCAGTTTTAGAGGTTTTGTACACTTTCTTACCACTTCTCAGTGTAATTGCGTTGCATACTTCTTTCCCCTTTGGATTTGGAATTGTGTCACTAGGGAGTGAACCACTTGGCCTATGATGGACTGCATTGGCTAGCTATCCCAGCTGCATCTCAATATTCTTTAAGGTAGCTTTATGATGTCTCACAGTAGATTCCAGTCCTCCCAAATCTTTGTTCATTTTTGTCCATCTTTTCCATAAGCTTATGGAATATATCTTCCATTGATGGCTTTCTCTGCTCTTGATTGCTTTGTTGATTGTCAAAACCAGGGGGTGGTTGTGTAGATCTCCTTTGATCTTGGCCTTGCAATTATTGCCCTCCTTGATTCTGATTTCCCCAATTTCCCTGGCCACCACCATAAGGTCTATTACCTCCAGAGTAATTACCAGGATATTGTGGTCTATTGTTGTTATTGACATATTGAAGAGATTCAGTTGTGATGGCGCATTCATCAGTGTGATGCTCGCCCTTGAACAATCCACATGATAACACATGAGCTTTAGCATGTATAGCTTTCAGAGTTTGCACCTGCTTTGGAAGGGCTTCAAACTTGGCACTCAAGGAAGTTTCATCATCAAGATCCAACACTCCTCTTTGCCTTCTACTATGAGGTTTCCGTGTCTCAGGAAAGAGGTACTCATATTCAGCAATTTGGTTAAATAATTCTGTAACATCCGGCACACTCTTATCCTTCAATGCACCATTAGCACAAGCTGTCACCATCATAGAAGACTCAGCGTTGAGGCCTTAAAAAAATGTGTTCAACTCTCTGATTTCACCAAGGTCATGGTTAGGACATTAACGGATTAGATCATTGAAATGCTCCCCATGCTTCTCTGAATGACTCGCCATCCTATTGCTGGAAGTTCATTATTTTCATTCTCCTTTTTTCCAATTTTGCAAGAGGAAAGTACTTGTCTAAAAATCTCTTTTGCATATCATCAAAGGACATTGCTGCATTTGCTCCCCCAATATTCTTGAACCAATGCTTAGCTTTACCACGTAAAGATAGAGGAAACAAAATTCTATGTGCTTCACTTTGATCCACTCTCAGAAGTTTGAACGTACTACAGAGGCCCAAGAACCAATCGAGGTGATCATTAGGATCTTCATTATCAAGCCCTTGAAAAACTGCCATTGAGTGATCATTGAGACAATTTGTGTCGGTATGTGATAACTTTCAACATCTATATCTTGCTGATTGAATCCACTCTCAAAATTGATCGCGTAATGGTCACCAAACAGTGGTGCTCGTACTCCTTGTGCGGCCATTTTCTTTTCTTTTGGTATGCTTCTCAAAGTTTTTGGTAACTCAAGATCAAGTTGAAATTCAGGCACTCCATAAGACCTTAGAGACCTAGTCTACATCAAACCACACACGTGAAGTATAATAGGAAAGAAACGATTGATCACATAAACAAAAGAAACAAAACGAAAACAGACACACAAGAAATTTCAAGAAATTGATGCAATAGAAATCTCACAACACAAATTGAACAAGACAAATACCAGAACAATTAAGCAAATTCACGGAACTGTGCCTTCCCCGGCAACGGCGCCAAAAATTGACAAGCGTGTCGTTAACCTTGCAATTTTACCCTAAACTCTAACGTAGGAATGAATAGTAGGGATCGTATCCACAGGGAAGGGAGATTTAGTTCAAGAATTCGCTAGTGTTGCTCAAACTTTGTTGCAAAATGCACAATATCAAGATTCAGTAAAGTAATGAAAGTACTCGCAAATTAAAAGTAGTATAGCAATTGCAAGAAGAATAGAGAGAGAATAACAAGATCTAAGGCAGATGTCCTAGAGTTTATGAACCAGACAACTGTGAATTAAACAGGCTATGCATTTGACCTCATGCAAATCAAGTTAGGAGGAGACGAATGTTGCCTAGGAGGCTAGCAAACACTCAGCATTGTTGACCGCAGCGTTCTCTTTACTCCCTAACATTTCACTTTTCCCATGTCGAGGCCTAAGCGAAATGAATGCATACCGCAACGTCTCGACTTCAAGTTAATAGCTATTAAACATGCAAAACCTCAAGTCTCCCACGGCGAGGCCCGACTTGAGTGCCTTGTCTTAAACTAGCATCAAATAGTCATTCTTCACTCAATTCTTAAGACTCAATGACCTCCGATTGGCATGCGACCACATCTTGGATCATGAACAATTCCAAACAGGACAAAGAAACTCCATATTCATATATCCAGTCCACATTTCATGCAAATTCCATTGTTAATGGTGAATCGAACCTCAAACTAGTATGGCGACCACAATCTAAATCCAATTCAACCAACGCAAGTGCAATTATTATGAAACTTCTCATATTCTAACAATTAAAAACATGTATGAACTCTCTCGTAGAAATTAGGTCAATTGCATAGCATTTCACGATTCAATTACACATTTGTTCGGTCAAAACCCTAGGACATCATTGAATTAGCCACAAGACTCCATTTCCAATTCACGATCCACAATTTGCAAAGCGAAGCAATTCATTATCATTAAATCGGAAGAGTTTACCAAATAAAATGCCTGAAAATGCTCATAATTCACAAGCGTATTGTGTAAATCCTTCTCAATTAAGTAATATCTTACAATGAATGGAACAATTTCGCAATCAAAAATGGAATCGGAGTGAAAACAGCAAAGAGAAGAAGTCTAGAGAGAGAAACTATAGAGAGAGAAATATTTCCCGCTCTGAAAATCAAAAGTTCGGTTTAGAATCTAGAATGATCTCCAAAGGTTAGCTAATCTCCTATATATAGAGAATACATAAAACGTAAAATGATACGCAAACGTAGAATGCCTAAGATATTACAAAAATGCCACAACGCATACTAACAATGCTCAACATCCACTTATGCACAAGACCAAACCATGCCTTTGAGCCTAGAAACTCCACGCCTCCAACGAGTTCAAAACACCTTCAAGTCATCAGCTCCTACGCCTTTAGCAGCCTCTACACTCCTTTGAGCCAATGACCTTCATGCCTCCAACGAGCTCTGCACAAAAGAACCAACAGCCAACACTTAGAAATTTTGCACAACCGAAATGACACAAATACTAAGATGCCTCACAAGTAAATCACTTACTTGGCGACGCATCTTAGAGATGCATCGCCAGCAAAAGCTCTACTCAGCGACGCATCTCCGTATATTGGTGAATGTGTCGACCAAAAATGGGCAGCAAGCGTAGTGCATGTGGTGCTAAAATTGTGTGCATAAGTGAGCCAAAAAAAATGTTTGTAAAAAAAAATCGTGGCAAAGAATAAAACAAGTTAGCATTGAATTTGAGTGCATGAATCTGATAAGTGTAGAGATGAATGAGATGTTTGTGAAATGTATTGAAAATGAATGCATATAGAATATGTTGAATAGTGGAAATGAGATGTGATGAAAATGAATACAAATGTTGAATGAAGTGTGTGAAAAACGTCGTGAGCTAAGTGTTGTGAATGTTGTGGAATATATGAAAGAGTGTGTAGAAAGATGCATGAAGAATGTGCATGTGTGTGCATCCACCGCACAGCTTGTGCGGCGAAGTGTGCACAGTGCCTAAGGTCGCCACACAGCTTGTGCGGCGAGGTGTGAACAGTGCTGGAGGTCGCCGCACAAAGTGCGCATAGTGAACGAGTTCGCCGTGCGCCAGCGCTTGCGGCAGGTGCGTGAGTGCTGTGCGAGTGCTGCATGCAGTTGGTGCGGTGGAAGTGCGTGAGTGCTGCGCAGCCAGTTTGGTGTAGGTGCGTGAGGTGATGCGATGCATGCAAGGTATGCGCATGTGGTGTGTGCAGTGAGCTAACAAATGCTGTGCAAAGTGTGTGCATGTGGTGCATTTCCATGCACATACACCTAACACAACCAATCCACACATAAGTATATAAAATTTCAACCTTCTTCCACCTAACACACCATACCAACTTCTTCACACAAATCACCATAAACACTTCAAACATGCTTCTATTCCACAAATGCATAAGTCACACAACACCGTATTCTTTTGGTGTTAGATTCACTTCCATTTACAACATCCAATTCAACACACTTTACACCTTTTCTAGCTGTTTTAAATCAAAGATTGCTTCACATCATCCTTTATACAGACTCAACACTTTCAACAATAATACCACAAAAATTGTACTAAAAACCACAAAAGCAAAGCAAAAACTATACAATTAAGTCAGTATAAAACTTACTTATCACTTGTCCTCAAGCAAAACTCACATTTCACATGGTAATCACTTACATTCAAAACTTTGCTCCCCTGTTCACTACATCTTCCCCTATGTTTATCAAAACGTTTTCACACAAAAACTTTCACAAGTTTCCAATTCCAAACCTTCGAATTCCAACACAAATTATCAACTAAGGCACAATGAATAAAGACCAAAATGTCATGCGTGCAAGTGTGTGCTGAGGAATGTTGGCTCAGAGCTCTTCATGTATGCATAATCTTTTGAATTCTGTCTTTCAATTCACTGCACATCAATCTCCTTATCCATACTTAGGAACAAATAGCACACAAGATCAATGGCGCGCATTGGTGATTCCATTTCATCTTTCAAATTTCCATTTTGGTGCTTCCTTTTATCACACACATTGGTTTATGATTTGCCTGGGTCTTGTGGCTTTTTTTTCTCACTTTTTACCTGGGTTTTATGGCTATTTCTTCCTAAATATGCATGCAAGGGTCTTATGGCTTTTCATTCCTAGTTGCCAAAGGCTTTTTCCACCAAATCCTTTCTTGTGTAACCACTTTTTCAAAAGTGTTTTTAAGGGACTATACATGCAAGAACACCAAAATACAGAGGAAATGCTTACACAAAGACACAAAAACTAGATTTCCTCCTATATCAACGAATGTTTTGCATGGCATATTTATCTTACCTTAACATCGTGCCTTGGTCAACAAAATACGCTAAATTCCTTCACATTTGGAATCAGAGCAGAAACAAATTTTGCATGCAATATTATGAAAGAGAAGGTTGATGAACTCAAGTTCAAACATAGCTAACAAAAGAACAAAGGCCTAATGCAAAGCAATCTCCCAAACATATCATGGCTTTATGCTTCCAAAAACTTCAGAACCTCAGGAAGACTTAAAAAAAATAAGAACTCCCCAACAGTAATAACGAAGGCATCCCCATAAACGTAGCACCCACAACAACCACTGCAGCAAGTAATCGTCACAATCACAGCATCTATCAAATGAAAGGAATAATCACAACAAACCACTTCACAACTTTAGACAACAGAAATAAGCAGAACAACACCCCCTAATTATGCAATCACTACCAACGTACTTCAGCATACTAAAAGAAATCACGGCAACATATGCAAATCATCCACACGGCATCATATAAAGATCATCCACAACCCCACCACACTTGCAATAACATTGTCCTCAATGAGAAGAAGAAGAAGGAGGGGCTTCTTGGAAAGAAGAAGGCGCAGATGAAGACAGGGATGAGAATGAAGCCGTAGTTAAAAATGAAGATCCGCTGAAAGGGGATGCTACTAAATGAAAGGGACCATGCAGAGGCCCTTGGAGTGGTTGCCCTCTACCAAACATTGGTATCCTCATTACTGGCATGAATTTCGGATCCACACGAAACGTAGATGTAGGAGGTGCTTGTGGAAGCCGGCCGAATGTTGGTAAAGGCTGAAGAGAAGATTTCGCCGAGACCCTTGGGGAAGTTCTTGCACCCCACTAGTTTTATCCATCAACAAATTAGGAATTCTGTAACCTGCCAGCTGTGCTTGAGAAGGCATTGGGTTTAGTGGTCAAGGCGGGGAATAATAATAGACTGCCATCTTGTTGCACCTATCTAGCTCCACTTGCGTCATAAGTTGCCGGTGATAGAGCACTTCAAATTGCTGCTGAGCAATCGATGAAATGTCATCCAATTTAGTTTCAATTGTGGATGCATAAGAATTCAAACCCTGACACATGTCATTAATTTGCCCATGCATGCTTTGAATCCTTTCGTCTATATGCTGAAAACGAATATCGACAGAGTGCTGGAAATCTGTAATGGAGTCCTGTAGAGAACCAAAGTCAAAAGAGTGTGTATTTTCATCTTGGTGTCCAGAAGAGTAAGGAGTAGCATCTTAAAGCATATTTACAGAAAAAGGAGCTCGAGTCACTTCTTTATCCTTCCTCACATACTTCACATAAAGAGTTGTGGCGATGGGAAGTTGAGTCTTCCGCCAATCTGCACCCAAGTCGTCAGTTACACCTTGAGCACGACACAGATCTGCAATAAGCATCAAAAAATAGATGGCAGCATTGTCCTTGTCAATCCCAGCTTGTATATGAGCAATGATGATACATCCCACATCAATAGGCTTACGATTCTGAACTGCAGAAATCAAATATAGGCATTCCCGCATAACTTTGGTGACATGAGAACTATGCTTAAGCCTAGACAGTATAAACATCAACCAAATCTTAGCATCACTCTTCAAGAATCGCTGAAAGATGTGCTTACGTTCCCCATGCTGATTCACTTCCCATTAAGCACTCGGATGTGCTAGTTCTTCCAACAATTCCTGATTTGCAGTCTCGTCATCTATACGCTCAAAAACATTGTCATCATAACTAGGCGTTCCCAAAAATTCATTCACTACCGCACTATCAATGTAAATCCAGAGTCCTCTAATATAAACTGCTCCGTCCTTATTGCGAAATTTTCCATTGGCATAGTATTTTCGAGCAATGCTAATGTTGTAAAAAACTAGCGCCATAGTTAATCTTTCATTGAATTTATGATATTTCATCAATTTCCTTAAAGGTTCCTTGTCTACAGCAAAAGCTCGCTCCAAATGTAGCTTCTTGTCATACACACTATCCTCTAACCTTTGCCGTGCTTCCTCGCTAAAAAACACAGATACAGGGGATTCGCCTATACTCTTCTTGGGCAAGGGTTGATTCACTGTAACCTGTGGAGGATCTTCAAACATTGGCATATCTTCCGGGAAGTAGTCGGTATATGAGTCCAAAGGCACTCTTGCCTTCCCCTTGCCCTTGCGAGGGATAGAGCCTTTCTTTGGTCCCATAAGAAAATTCCTGAAATAAGAAACACCCAACCTAAGCATGATAGACAACTAGGAATGCGAACCACAAGCACGCACAAGCAATCAAGTATTTGGCAATTAGATGATTTAAACTACACAAAGTTCATGCAAGATAACAAAATTTCAAGCGCCAGGATGCAAATACCACAAACACTAACATAGATATGACCAACGTACCATAATAATATTAGGTAGATACATATGCATGCACGCCCTTGTGCACACTCCAGTGTAATACTCATAACCGCCGCACATCACGAAGATATACACGGCACACCCTTCAAGCAACATATAACCTAGCATGCATGCTTACATTGCTATGCCACAACTTCAACCGTAAATATATGCGAGATGCACCATCATAAAGTTCCATAGTAACACATCTATAAACTAAGATCTCCAACATTTCAATTGACTATATTCACATATGTAACAACCAGCTTAACACAACATACAAATGTGAATTATTTCCCAACTCCTATCCACAGGCCATGGTATGTACAAATGGCATAACACGCCACAATGATATTCCGTACAAACATCAAGTTTGCACATATCTTAAGAGCTCAGAACAAATAGAAATAGGCAATCTTTTCAACACAAAAGTTGAAGCCCCATGTGTAAGCTGCATCTAACAACTTGAAACATCTCATTTAGATGAAAATTGTTCAAGATATGCTCAAAAGACCGAAGTGTGACACGAATTGCAGTATGACCAGCAAAAAGTTTTAGCTTTAACCATCAACCAAACATTTAAAACAACATGCTAAACAGGTAAATCTAGCCACAACACATAAAATCAAAGTTGTGAAGCAAGATGTTAGCTAAATTCAGGGACAAGAATCCCCCAATTTGGAGTTAAAATGAGCATTTTATGGCCAAAATATTGCATAGTGTCAAATAGAGCAATTTCAGTAAACATCACACGATTAATTTCAGCACAAAAGCCCCATTCCTTAATCCAAATGCCTATGATCCGTCCATAACTAGCTAAAGTGTAGAACATAAACATTTTAGCCTATCATCTTAGCCGAATTCTCCAACTGGAAACATCCAATTTGGATAGCATAAACTCAAGTTATGTGAGAATTACAGAATCATGGCAAAGCTGGAGCAAACTTTTTGAGTCATTTTGTCCATTTCCCCCACACTTAACATTTCGTCCAATATCAATTGCCATTCTATGCTGAATGGCATATATCAAAAGGACTTCCTCCCTCATTGCTTCCATGGTTTGTATAGTAGGCATAAGCCTAGGATTGATAAAGAGCAACCACATCCTCGCCTCCGCTGTTAGATCACTTGTGGGAACATGTAGTGCCTCATTGCGTTCATTCTGCACCTATGTAGCGCCAGGCAATCCCACCGCTTTCAACAAATGATCTGTGTTCTCTGCTCTCACCAATCGACTGTATGTCTCATTTAGAAAATCCGGCAGGAGATAATGTAGATTGATGCTGTGGCGACTCACCTCAAGATAACTTCCTCAAAGAAACACTGCATTGTTTCTTCCAGAATTATTGGAATTGGCATTGGCATAAAATTCTCTGGCTATCTCCATGTTAACTGCAGCTGGTGCTAATGTTAAGAATTCCCAATTATGAAATCGAATTATCTCTTGGATGCCTTGGGAAGGCGCTTCAAATTGATGTTCGATTATGGAGTATCTATGAATCGATCTGTGATATTGTCGTTCTGCTCTAACATTTATGAACCGTGAAGACTCTGTCGGATCGCTAGCTGTATCCATCTCTGCATCAGAAGAGGCAGAAGAAGAATCCGAGCTGCCCAAGGCTTCGCTGAACATTTCATACTAGTTCTTGTTGTAAATCTAATGTTGCTGCTATCCTAACTAAAGCTTTACTATGCAATGCCTGCAATGCAACTTATCAACCACAAATCATGGTATTTATTGGGAAGTTCTCATGCACATGCTGGCTTAATGCGAGCTAGAAAACAAAGGCATGTGATTAAAGCGACTAGCCAACAAACACATGTGATTGAAGATAAGAGACAACTTATTACACACAATTGATTTGCACTCATCCAATCATTGACGTATTATCTATTCATGTACTTGGCTAGGCAACTATATGAGTAGTCCACACGGCAACTTCCCGTGATGTTATTCATTTACCTTTATTGCCGTAAACTCCAAATTAAGCTTACCCACTCTTCTTGGACGGTTTGTACATAATTTGCCCACTTACATCCCAGTTGCGTCACCCTTTTAAGTCCTTCCTCTTTAAACGCATACCTTAATAGCTACAGAATTCATTGGAAAATATGATCAACACAATAAAATTCTAACGAACACTTAAGAATGTAAACGAGAATGACAAGACCAACTGACCTAGTGCAAAACATTTCGATTGAATTTTGGCGTAATGGATTCTCTTGGTTCTCTCTTTATACATCTTGGCATTCACATAAGAATTGAACCGAAATTCATCCAATTCATTCAGTTTCATCATCCTCTTAGACTGTGCTCCTTTAAAATCCATTTTAAGCTTCTGGATTGCCCAAAATGTCCGGTGTTCCAATTCCACTAGCAAGTGGCATTCTTTTCCAAATACAAGCCGGAAGGGTGAAGCTTCAATTGGAGTCTTATATGCCGTCCTGTATGCCTAAAGAGCATCATCTAACTTTAAAACCCAGTCCTTTCTTCTTGGATTGACCACTTTTTCCAAAACTCGTTTGATCTCCCTGTTAGATATATCAGCCTGGCCACTGGTCTGTGGATGATATGCAGTAGATACCTTATGGTTCACTCCATACTTAGCAAGTAGAGATGCAAAGATCTTGTTGCAGAAATGAGTGCCTCCATCACTTATGATAGCCCTTTGAGCTCCAAACCTATTGAATATATGTTTCTTCAAGAATGCAGCAACACTCCTAGCATCATTGTGTGGGAGAGCTTTGGCCGCGACCCATTTTGAAATGTAACCTACTGCAACTAGGATATAGTCCATTTCACATGACCTTGGGAAAGGTCCCATAAAATCAATACCCCAGACATCAACAATTCTAATTCCGATATGTTGTTCAGAGGCATTTCATTTCGTGAGGAAATGTTCCCACTTCTCTGGCACCTATCACAATTGCCTACCCAAATCATTGAATCCAAGAAAATGCGCGGCCAATAGAAACCACATTGTAATACTTTGAATCCAGTTCTTGCAGAGCCAAAATGCCCTCTACAAGGGCCATCATGACAAGCTTTCAAAATGGCATTCTTTTCCTATTCTTTGACACACTTCCTTATGATTTGATCACTGCCCACCTTATACAACGCATTGTCTTCCCAAAACAACTTCTTCTTCTGCTCATGCGATTAATAAGAAGGTGCTTGCCCTGCCACCACAAAGTTGGCTATCTCTGAGTACCATAGCAAGCCTCTCTTCTCCACTTTGAAGATGTGTTCATCCGGGAAATGTTCTTTAATCAACAACTTGGAAGTATCCTGCTCTTGAGATTCCAATCTTGACAAGTGGTCAGCTACCACATTCTCTGAGCCCTTACGATCTCTTATTTCAACATCAAACTCCTAAAGCAAAAGCACCCATCGTTTGAGTCTTGGCTTGGCTTCTTTCTTAGCTAAAAGATACTTCAAGGCTGCATAGTCTGTATGCACAATGAATTTGGATCCCAAGAAGTAAGCACGGAATTTGTCAAAGGCAAACATAACAGCCAAAATTTCCTTCTCAGTAGTCGTTTAATTCAATTGAGCTTCATTCAACAATTTACTTGCATAATAAATGGTATGAAAAACCTTATTTCTTCTCTGCCCCAAAATAGTACCTAACGCATAGTCACTTGAATCTCACCTTATTTTGAATGGTTCACCCCATTGTGGAGTGACTATAATTGGAGCCGCTACAAGCTTTGCTTTCAGTAGTTCAAAGGCTTCAGCACATTCTGTCCCAAATTCAAACTTGACATCCTTTTCTAATAGGCTACACAGAGGCCTTGCAATCTTAGAAAAAACTTGGATAAACCTTTTGTAGAACCCTGTATGTCCAAGGAAACTCCTAATTCCTTTCACATTGGTCGGAGGAGGAAGTTTTGAAATTACATCAATCTTTGCAATATCGACTTCAATCCCCTTGTGGGAGATTTTGTGTCCAAGAACAATGCCTTCTTGCACCATGAATTGGAACTTTCCCAGTTAAGCACAAGATGTGTTTCTTCACACATTTGTAACACCTTGGCCAAATTCTCTAGACAACCATCAAATGTCATGCCGAATACAGAAAAGTCGTCCATGAAATTCTCAATGATAGACTCCACCATATCATGAAATATAGCCATCATACAATGCTGGAAAGTTGTAGGAGCATCGCATAAGCCAAACGGCATGCGCTTGTATGCTAAAGTACCAAAGGGACAAGTAAAGGTCGTTTTCTCTTAGTCCTTTGGATCAATTGCTATCTGATTGTAGCCCGAGTATCCATCCAGAAAATAGTAGAAAAGGTAGCCTGCAGTTCTGTCCAATAATTGCTCCAAAAAGGGAAGTGGGAAGTGGTCTTTTCTAGTCGCCGTGTTAAGCTTTCTATAATCCATACACATTCTCCATGCACTGACTATCCTTGCTGCAAGAAGCTTATTTGCATCATTTTTCACAACTATAACTCCTCCCTTATTTGGTACACATTGCACAGGACTTACCTATTCACTGTCCGAAATGGAAAAAATCATACCGAAGTCTACCAATTTGATTACTTCTTTCTTCACAACTTCCATCATCTGAGATTCCATCTTCTCTGTCTATCACGTACTGGAATAGAATTTTCCTCCAGTAAAATCTTGTGCATACAAATGCTTGGGCTTATTCCATTGATATCTGTGATAATCCACCCAATAGCCTGTTTGTATTGCCTCAAGACTCCCAAAAATTTCTCCTCTTGCCAAAACTCCAATTTAGAAGAAATTACCACTGGCAAGGTCTCATTTTCCCCTAGAAAAGCATATTTCAAATATGGAGGTAGAGGCTTCAGTTCAAGCCTTGGTGGCACCATGATGGAAGGCATAAGCTTCTCATTCCTGCACAAACTTTCTTTGCTCTTCACCTCAGTGGATGCGTACATTTCATTAGATGAAAAATCACAATCACCATCATTTTTCAATTCTTTAACACTTGCATTTTCAAACGTATCTTTCATGATCAATTCATTTTCCATTTCAGCAACTTCATTTTGCATTTCAAAAATAGACTCATTTAGAACACAGTATTCAACAACATTCTCAATTTCAGACAAAAGTTTCCTATCTTCCTCATCTAACTCAAACTCATCAAATTCTTCTTCACAAACATGTAATTTATCAACATAAGAAAACTCATGCTTAACATTCTCATTCATTTCATGCAAAGTAGAACATGCTATAGCTTTAATGGCAAAATAGGACTCAACATGCATAAGATGTTTCGTAGCATAGTCTACATCAAATACAACCACTTTATTATTGGTTCGGAATGTTACCGTCTTGCTGCGTAATCCAATCAGTGCATCACCAGTAGCCATAAATGGTCTTCAAAAAATGAGAGGGACTTCAGGATCCTCTTCCATGTCAAGAACAATAAAGTCCACTGGGAGAGCGAATTTGTCCACCAAGACTAGCACATATTCAACCATGCCTGATGGTTTTACCAATGATCTATCAGCTAATTGCAATGTTATAGCCACAGGTTGTATCTTCCCACCAAGACAAACATTCAAAGCAATAGACAAAGGCATAAGATTAATCCCAGCACCGAGGTCAGAGAGCTTTTGTTAAAAATCTAGTGCCAATCTTGCAAGGGATGGTGCAGCTGCCTGGATCCTTTAGTTTCGGTGGTAAGTTGTGCCCAACCTAAACTCCACTAGACTCTGTAAGTGTCAAAAGTACCTCACACCTAAGAATCTGTTCCTTGTTTGATATAAGGTCATTTAGAAACTTTGCATATTTTGGCACTGCTGTCACCAGATCAAGAAGAGGAACGCTCACATTCACTTCTTTAGCCACATTCAAGAATCTATCAAATTGTGGCTCTCTCTTTGGCTTTGGTTTCCCTCTTTCAGGGAATGGAGGCTTTGGAGCATATTTTGGGAAGTTGTAGGGACTTGGAGGCCCTCTAATCTTTTTAGTCACTTCCTTATCTCTATTATCTTGCACCTCCTCCTTCTCTGGTGCCATGTCCTCATTGGCACAATCTTGTTCAGGTTCAACAATTACTTCCTCCTCATTTTCACAAGTTTCTTCTCCAGGCTTGGTGGCTTTGTGCACTTGCTTCCCACTTCTCAATGTGATGGCATTACATACTTCTTTCCGTTTAGGGTTTGGAATTGTATCACTTAGGAGTGATCCACTCGGTCTGTGATACACAGCATTGGCAAGTTGACCCAGTTGCATCTCAATATTCTTTAATGTGGCATCATGATGTCTTACAGTAGTTTCCAACCCACTAAACCTTTGTTCATTCTTGTCCATCTTTTCTATAAGTTTATGGAGCATTTCTTCTACAGATGGCTTCCTTTGCTCCGAAGAATTAGGTTGATTATCAAAACCTGGCGGTGGTTGTGCAGATCTTCTTTGCTCATTTCCCTAAAAATATTGGCCTCCTTGAGTTTGATTTTGATTTCCCCAGCTACTTTGGCCTCCACCATATTGTCTGTTGCCTCCACTGTAATTGCCTGAGCATTGTCGCTTGTGATAGTTATTCAGATACTGTAGGGACTCGGTTATGATAGCACATTCGTCTATATGATGTTCACCCTTACATAATCCACACGATAACACAGGAGCCTCAACTTGTGTAGCTTTCAGAGTTTGCACTTGTTTAGCCAAAGCCTCAAACTTGGCACTCAAATAAGTTTCCATATCAAGGTCTTATACACCTCTCTGCCTCCTACCATGTGGTTTCCTTGTTTCAGGAAAAAGATACTCAACTTCAGCTATTTTATCAAAGAGCTCCCTTACCTCAGGCACATTCTTATCTTTCAAGGCACAATTAGCACATGCCTTAACCATAATGGACGATTCTGCTGTAAGTCCCTTAAAGAAATTATTTAACTCCTTGATTTCTCCAAGATCATGGTTAGGACATTGTCTGATTAAATCATTGAACCGCTCCCATGCATCTCGGAATGACTCTCCATCATGTTGTCGGAAGTTCATTATATCCATACGCATCTTCTCCAATTTGGCCAGAGGAAAGTACTTGGCTAAAAATTTCTTCTGAAGTTCATCAAAAGTAGTCACACCATTTGTAACCTCAGTGGATTTGAACCAATCCTTTGCTTTGCCTCTCAGAGAAAGAGGAAAAAGAATTCTATGAACTTCACTCCAATCCACTCTCTGAAGCTTGAAAGTACTGCAGAGGCCTAAGAACCAATCAAGATGTTCATTCAGATCCTCATTGTCAAGGCCTTGGAAGAATTGGCCCTGAGTTATCATGGAGACGATTTGAGTTGGAATGTGGTAACTTTCAACATCGATATCCTGTTGATCAAAACTATTATCAAAGTTGATTGCATAGTGATCACCAAATCTTGGTGGTCTCACTCATTGGTTTGCCATTTCTCTCTGTCTCAGTTGAATTCTCAAAGTTGTTGGCAATTCAAGATCAATTGAAAATTATGGTTCTCCTTCAGATCTAAGCCTGGGCGTACAACACACCACAAGTGATAGGAAAACAAAAACAACACAATAGTAACAAAAGTTGTAAATGTAAACTAAAGAAACAGAACAACTCACTCAATACAAGAACTTCAAGAATAGATCACACCTCGTAGTAGAGAAATGCAACAACAGATTAACACAAATGCAAAACAAAGACAAAAGTAAACAAAATAGAATTAACACAAAACAAAGAAATCAAGAAACCGTGCCTTTCCCCGGCAGCGGTGCCAAAAATTGAGAAGCTGCAGTCATAAGCTCCAAGTTTACCCTAACTACTGTAGAAGTGGTGGTAGGGATCGATCCACAGGGAAGGGAATTGGTTTCTAGAATTTGAGAGTGTTGCTCTACTAAATGTCACAAAACTGAAATTTGTACTAGCGAGAACTAAGATAACTAGAACTTAAAACACAAGAAATAAAGCGTGAGTGCAATAGGATAGGTGATGCCTTTGAGTTTCGTAGCTGGATGAATACACATTTAGATCACTCATGCGGTGCAAATAAACATACATGCTAATATAGAGGTAAACTCCGTTGCCTAAAGTCTTAAGCCACAACTGGCATGTCGATCACACTATGTCATAATTCTCCTGACACCATCCTATCCCATGGCGAGGCCTAAGGACAGTGATTTCATCCTGCAACATCCCAATCCACTATTTCTAACAAGTTTAACACTCGACTCTAAGAAACTTCTCATGGCGAGGCCTAAAACTAAGGTCTAATGCGCTCGTTAACAACAGAGGACTTCTTTTTCACTCCAACCTTATGACCTCATAATCTACAATCGGCATTGCGTCCGCATCCTAGAAGTTAAGCATGCAAAACAAGTGAAAAGACTCGATTCATGTTCTCATTCCATGGAATTCATAGCGAGAATAGATGTATTAAGCTCAGACACAATATGACGGCCGCAGTTCAAGTTCAATTCAACTACTCTAGAGCGAATACATAAAACTTAACTAATATTCGTAATCAAGCAAAATATGATTTATTTCTTCAAAGATTACATTTATTGCACAGAATCAAAGCATCTAAAATATACATTCATCAATTGGAAATCTAGGTCATCACTCAATTATCCAAAAAACTCTTTCCTCATCTAAATTTCATCAATTTGCAACATTAAAAAATCATTTCCATTCAATTTGAGGATTTTACCATTTAAAGTATAGAGAATTGTCAATCTCTTCGTTTATTGAGAATAAGGAAGCAGTTTTGCAGTCCTAAGCCACGATCAGAATCGAAATCGGAGTACAATTTCTAGAAAGAGAAAATATAGAGAGAGAAAGTTTTAGAGAGAGAAAAAGTTCCAGCTCAATATCAAAATTCTGTTAACTATCAAGAATTATCGATCCCCCAAAAATTAATGACTTAATCCACTATATATAGAGGTTGCAAAGAGTAAACAGTACGCAAAGGTAAAATAACTAAAGTATTACAGGAATGCCACTGGTAGAATCCACTGTCCAAATAGTGCGAGTGCAATGTATGCCACAACAGCAGCCAGCCCAGAGTCCTGCGCCTTTGAGTCAATATGTTCCACATTTTCACCTTGGCCTTCACAATCTGTACATGAGAATAACGAACCAACACTTAGAAATTTTTCGCAATACCAAACATGAAGAAATAAACAGTGTAGACGCAGTGGGCACACCATGATAGAAACTACACGGTGCGGCTGCATTGGGCGGGCACACCATGCAAATGTTAACACAGTGCGGCTGCCTTGGGCGGCAGCACTTTGAAGATATGGTGCGTGCACAGTGTGTTTCCATGTGTCTTCGTGCAACTGTTATTCCATGTGGTAGTGCATGAGTGCAAATATTGTCCTTGAAAGGCATGAGTGTGCGTGAATTGCTCTTGCAAGTGTGTATGTTGTGTCGCAAAAAGTGTGCATAAGTTAAGCATGAAGTGTGCAAGAATGTTGCAGTGATGCGCATCGGGCGTGCATGAAAGATGCTATGAAGTGCCCATGTGTGTGCTGTGTAGTGCGTTGCCGCTGCGCCCAAGCGTACAGCCGCTAGTGAGTGCACCCGCGCGCATACATACGGGCGAGTGCTGGTGCTACGCGCACAAGCGTGCGCAGCATGTGTGGGCGGCGAGGTGCTGCCGCGCGCACCAGCGTGCATGGCGTGAATGTGCTGCACGTGCAGTAGCGCGCGCAGCTTGTATGTTAGGGTACCCGCGCACGTGCGAGGTGGTGCAAATGGTGTGTGTGCATATGACCACTTCACACAACTTAGCACAAATTTAAGCTTTATTTCTGAATAACACTTTGCGTACAACTTCCATAGAAATTCATCACGAAAACTTCAACACAACTTCACACACTCACAAGTCACAATACTGCCCCATCAAATTGTCATTAACTTCCTCAACCATAACATCAACTTCAACATCACATTTTACCATTTCCAGTCTTTTTAACCACATTATGCTTCACAACATCCCTTACACAATCACACCAATTTCAACAATCTGTCTACATAAAGTGCACTAAATATGACAAAATCCAAGCGAAAAGTAACAATATTAAGTCAGTATAAAACTAACTTATCAAATTCCCCCACACTTGAACTTTTGCTTGTCTTCAAGCAAAACTCACATTCCACATGTTAATCACTTACATTCAAAACTTTTGCTCCTCTGTTCACTACATCCTCCTCTAAATTCATCAAAATGTTTTCACACAAAAACACTCACAAGTTTCCCATTCCAAACCTTCGGATTCCAACACAAATTATCAACCAAGGCAAAATGAATAAAGACCAAAATGTCATGTGTGCTAGTGTGTGCTGAGATATGTTGGCTCAGTGCTCTTCATGTATGCATAACCTTTTGTATTCTGTCTTTTAATTCACTGCACATCAATCTCCTTTTCCACACTTAGGAACAAATAGCACACAGGATCAATGGAGCACATTGGTGCTTCCATTTCATCTTTCAAATTTACACTTTGGTGCTTCCTTTTATCTCACACATTGGTGTAATATTCACCTGGGTCTTGTGACTTTTTTTTCCCACTTTTTGCCTGAGTTTTATGGCTATTTTTTCCCAAATATGCATGCCAGGGTCTTATGGCTTTTCATTCCCAGTTGCCAAAAGCTTTTTCCACCAAATCCTTTCTTATGTAACCACTTGTTCATAAGTGTCTTTAAGGGACTATATATGCAAGAACACCAAAATACCAAGGAAATGCTTACACAAAGACACAAAAGCCAGATTTTCTCTTATGTCAACGAATGTTTTGCATGGCATATCTATCTTACCTTAACATCATGCCTTGGTCAACAAAATACGCTAAATTTCTTCACGTTTGGAATCAGAGCAGAAACAAATTTCGCATGCAATATTATGAAAGAGAAGGTTGATGAACTCAAGTTCAAACATAGCCAAGAAAAGAACAAAGAACCAATGAAAAGCGCTCTCCCATTTAACATCTTTCATTACATCACCCACTCACATAGTCCCGACTCATGTTCGTTTAAGTACACATACACAATTATTTCACTTATTCAACATACTCACACTCTTAGACACTTAATAAAGTTAAGGAACTATCAACAACACACAACATTTCCGACTTCTATCATTCACATATTTTAACAACTTCACACTTCATCATGTCATGGCATACTTTCCACTCCTAGCAATAACTTCATCATTCAAGACTTCCACGCACAATTGAACACCACACATATCATGGCTTTATGCTCCCAAAAACTTCAGAAACTCAACAAGACTTCAAAAAAATGAGAACTCCCCAACAGTAATAACGAGGCATCCCCATAAACGTAGCACCCCCAGCAACCACAGCAGCAAGTAATCATCACAATCACAACATCTATCATAGCAAAGAAATAATCACAACAAACCACTTCACAACTTCAGCCAACAGAAATTTGCAGAACAACACCCCTTAATTATGCAATCATCACTAATGTACTTCAGAATACTAAAAAAAAATTCACTGCATCATATGCAAATCATCCACAACCCCACCCCCCACACTTGCAATAACATTGTCCTCAATGAGAAGAAGAAGAAGGAGGGGCTGCCTGGAAAGAAGAAAGTGCAGATGAAGATGGGGATGAGAATGAAGCCGTAGTTGAAAATGAAGATCCCCTCAAAAGGGATGCTACCCAATGAAAGGGACCATGCAGAGGCCCATGGAGTGGTTGCCCTGTACCAAACATTGGTATCCTCGTTGCTGGCATGAACTCCAGATCCCCACAAAAAGTAGGAGTAGGAGGTGCTTGTGGAAGCCGGACGAATGTTGGCAAAGGCTGAAGAGAAGATTTCGTTGAGACCCCTGGGAGAAGTTCATGCACCCCACCAGTTTCATCCCTCGACAAATTAGGAATTCTGTAACCTGCCAGCTGTGCTTGAGAAGGCATTAGCTTTGGTAGCCCAGGCGGGGAATGAAAATAGACAGCCATCTTGTTTCACCTATCTAGCTCCACTTGCATCATAAGTTGCCGGTGATAGAGCACTTCAAATTTCTGCTGAGCAATCGATGAAATGTCATCCAATTTAGTTTCAATTGTGGATGCATGAGAATTCCAACCCTGATGCATGTCATTGATTTGCCTATGGATGCTTTGAATCCATTCGTCTATATGTTAAAAACGAATATCGTCTGTGCTGGAAATCTGTAATGGACTCCTGGAGAGAACTAAAGTCAAAAGAGTGTGGATTTTTATCTTGGTGACCAAAAGAGTAAGAAGTAGCATATGAAAGCATATTTATAGAAAAAGGAGCTCGAGCCACTTCTTTATCCATCCTCACATACTTCGCATAAAGAGGTGTGGCGATGGGAAGTTGAGTCTTCCGCCAATCTACACCCAAGTCGTCACTTACACTTTGACCATGACACAGATTTGCAATAAGCATCGAAAACATTGATGACCGCATCGTCCTCATCAATCCCAGCTCGTATATGAGCAATGATTATACGTCCCACATCAATGGGCTTACGATTCCAAATTGCAAAAATCAAATATAGGCGCTGCCGCATAACCTTGGTGACATGAGAACTAGGCATAAGCCTAGACAGTATAAACATCAACCAAATCTTAGCTTCACTCTTCAAGAATAGCTGAAAGATGTGCTTACGTTCCCCATGCTGATTCACTTCCCATTCAGCACCTGAATGTGCCAGTTCTTCTAACAGTTCCTGATCTGCAGTCTCGTCATCCATACGCTCAAAAACATTGTTATCATAACTAGGCTCCCAAAAATTCATTCACTACTGCACTATCAATATAAATCCAGAGTCCTCTAATATAAACTGCTCCGTCCTTATTAGGAAATTTTTCGTTGGCATAGTATTCTCGAGCAATGCTAATGTTGCAAAAATCTGGCCGCCATAGTTAATCTTTCATTGAATTTATGATATTTCATCAGTTTCCTAAAAGGTCTATTGTCCACAGCAAAAGCTCGCTCCAAATGTAGCTTCTTGTCATACACAACATCCTTCCACCTTTGCCGTTCTTACTCGTTGAAAAACACAGATACAGGGGATTCACCATTACGCTTCTTAGGCAAGGGTGGATTCACTGTAACCTGTGGAGGATCTTCAAACATTGCCATATCTTTCGGGAAGTAGTCAGTATCTGAGTCCAAAGGCACTCTTGCCTTCCCCTTGCACTTGCGAGAGATAGAACCGTTCTTTGGTCCCATAAGAAAATTCCTGAAATAAGAAACACCCAACCTAAGCATGATAGACAACTGGGAATGCGAACCACAAGCACGCACAAGCATTCAAGTATTTGGCAATATGATTATTTAAATTACACAAAGTTCATGCAAGATAACAAAAGTTAAAGTGCCTAGATGCAAATACCACAAACAGTAACATAGATATGACCAACGTATCATAATAACAGTAAGTAGATGCATATGCATGCACGCCCTTGTGACCATTCCAGCGTAATACTCATAACCACCGCACATCACAGAGATATACACGGCACACCCTTCATGTAACATACAACCTAGCATGCATGCTTACATTGCCATGCCACAACTTCAACCGTAAATATATGCGTAATGCACCATCATGATGTTCCATAGTAACACACCCATAAACTAAGATCTCCAACATTTCAATTGACTATACTCACATATGCAACAACCAGCTTAACACAACATACAAATGGTGAATTATTTCCCAACTCCTATCCACAGGCCATAGTATGTACAAAGGACATAACATGCCACAATGATATTTAGTACAAACACAAACTTTGCACATATCTTAGGAGCTCATAACAAATAGAAATAGGCATTCTTTTCAACAAAAAAGTTGAAGCCCTATGTGTAAGATGTATCTAACAACTTGAAACATCTCATTTACATGAAAATTGTTCAAGATATGCTCGAAAGACCGAAGTGTGACACAAATTTCAGTATGACCAGAAAATATTTCAGCTTTAACCATCTACTAAACATTTAAAACAACATGCTAAACAGGTAAATCTAGCCACAACACATAAAATCAAAGTTGTAAAGCAAGATGTTAGCTAAACGCAGGGACAAGAATCCCTCGATTTGGAGTTAAAATGAGCATTTTATGGCCAAAACACTGCATAGTGTCAAACAGAGCAATTTTAGCAAACATCACACGATCAATTTCAGCACAAAAGCACCATTCCTTAATCCAAATGCCTATGATCTGTCCATAACTAGCGAAAGTGTAAAACATAAACATTGTAGCCCATCGCCTTAGCCGAATTCTCCAACTGTAATCATCCAGTTTGGATAGCATAAACTCAAGTTATGTGAGAATTACAGAATCATGGCAAAGCTAGAGCAGCGTTAATTAAAACTACTATAGCCTCAATATCCTACCAAATCATACCATTCGCATCTTCAAAACAGTACAAATATCCACATAAGAGTTCCTAAGTCCCATCTACTCTAAGTGAAGGAAACTTAGCTAGCCATGAAATAGACAAAAGAGAAGAAACGTACCTTAAATTGAAAGAGAAAGAAAGGAACTTGAAAACAAGAATTGAGAGAGAATTAACCCTCTTCTGCCAGCAAAACCCAAAGTTTCGAATGTGCGAAATACTCGAAGATAAAAGCAACAACAATTATATGCATGGCAACCATATATGCCCTAACTACTGTAGAAGTGGAGGTAGGGATCGATCCACAGGGAAGGGAATTGGTTTCTAGAATTCGAGAGTGTTGCTGTACTAAATGTCACACAAATGAAATTTGTACTAGCAAGAACTAGGATAACTAGAACTCAAAACACAAGAAATAAAGTCTGAGTGCAATCACTAGGAGAGGTGATACCCTAGAGTTCCGTAGCTGGATGAATACACATTTAGATCACTCATGCAGTGCAAATAAACATACATGCTAATCTAGAGGGGAACTCCGTTGCCTAGAGTCTTAAGCCACAACTGGTTGTCGACCACACTATGTCTTAATCCTCCTGACACCATTCTATCCCATGGCGAGGCCTAAGGATGGTGATTTTTTCCCGCAACATCCCAATCCACTATTCTTAACAAGTTCAACACTCGACTCTTAGAAACTTCCCTTGGCGAGGCATGAAACTAAGGTCTAATGCATTCGTTAACAACAGAGCACTTTTTTTTCACTCCAACCTTATAATCTCATAATCTACGATCGGCATGGCGACCTTATATATATCAAAAGAAAGTAGTGTCATTCGGTCAAAAGATGCAATAATAAGGCCAACCACTCATCTCACAATAAGACAAACACTAGACACATGGGTGGGTCACCGATTTCTTCAAATGTGTGAGTTATCAAGTCTGCCTCATTGCTCCCATTATTGCTCACATGATCGAAACTAGCCAAAAATGTTCAGCTTTGCTCCCATTATTTCTAGATAATTGAATCATTTTCAGGTTAAACAATTTAAAGTCATGTCAGGAAGGTAGTTTCCAATATCATAAAATGGATGATTGGTGGTATCTCACACTTCTGCATCTTACCCTTGCATTGACTGCAATCCATCTCCTCTTGACTTTGCATTGATTAAAGTCCATCTCTTCTTGACTGCAAACATGTACATTAAACAAATATAGCAACATTTACCTTAGACTCAACTTCAAGTTAAAGAAATAAACAAATAATTACACCATTATTCTAAGAAAACGAAACATAAAGTAACCGAGAAAGCATCATGAAACAAAGAGTCTAACTAACTAACTTTTAAATGCTACAAAAAAAACAAAGTTTTACAAAATGTAAAACATCATAACACAGCACGAACATCAATCATCAAATAACCCAAATAAACACCAAAGCACTGCACCCCCTACACTTTGTCCAAGCCATGGCCCACGTGGCTTGTTTAGATGCCACGGAGGATGCACTCTGCCCTCTCATCCTCGAGATAAGTGTGCCACTGAGAAGTGCCCATAAGACCCAAAGATGGTTGGCAAAATACCATTGGTTCGATTTCCACTCCCAGCCTGCGTGCCATCTCTGCTAGAAGTTGAGGAAAAAACATTGGTGTAACCTCTGAGCTTTGTGCACGCTCTATGTACCAAATGATCAAGCGTCCAATATCAATTGTCATTCTATGCTGAACTGCATATATCAAAAAGACTCTCTCCCTGGTTGCTTCAGTGGTCTGTATAGTAGGCATAAGCCTAGAATTGATAAAGAGCAACCATATCCTCGCCTCTACCGTTAGATCACTCGTGGGTACATGTAGTGCCTCATTGCGTGCATTCTGTACCCATGTAGCGCCAGGCAATCCCACAGTATCCAACAGATGATCTGTGTTCTCTGCTCTCACCAACCGACTGTATGTATCATTTGGATAGTCCGGCAGGAGATAATGTAGATTGATGTTATGGCGATTCACCTCGAGATACCTTCTTCGTAAAAACACCTCGAGATACCTTTCTCGAGATAGCTACCTCCATGTTAACTGCAGCTGGTGCTAATGTTAAGAATCCCAATTATGAAATCGAATTATCTCTTGGATGCCTTGGGGGGCGCTTCAAATTGACGTTTGATTATGGAGTAATTATGAATCGATCTGTGATATTGTCGTTCTGCTCTAACATTTATGAACCGTGGAGACTCTGTCAGATCGCCAGCTGTATCCATCTCTACATCAGAAGAGGCAAAAAAAGAATCCGAGCTGGCCGAGGTTTTGCTGAAGATTTCGTATTCGTATTAGTTCATGTTGTAAATCTAATGTTACTTCTTTCCTAACCAAAGCTTTACTACACAACGCCTGCAATGCTACTTATCAACTAGAAATCATTGTATTTATAGGGAAGTTCTCATGCACATGCTAACTTAATGCGAGCTAGAAAACAAAGGCATGTGATTGAAGCGACTAGCCAACAAACACAGGTGATTAAAGATAAGAGAACTTATGAGACACACTTTGTTTGCACTCATCCAATCATTCACGTATTATCTATTCATATACTTGGCTAGGCAACTATATGAGTAGTCCACACGGCAACTTCCCGTGATGTTATTCGTTTACCTTTATTGCCGTAAACTCCAAATTAAGCTTACCCCCTCTTCTTGGACGATTTGTACGTAATTTGCCCACTTACATCCCAGTTGCGTCACCCTTTTCATATGAACACTTTGAAGTCCCTTCCTCTATAAATGCATACCTGAATAGTTGCAGAATTCATTAGCAAATATGATCAACACAATATAATTCTAACTAACACTTAAGAATGTAAACGAGAATGACAAAAACTAATTAAAAATAGAAAACCAACAAGAAAACACTAGGTTGCCTTCTAGGAGTACGTAGGAGCATGCCTTGATCCTCTTAGAGTACGTAGGGTTTCAGCCTATGACCATTCACTTGCCATATATTTCCATTCTTTTCGTTTTGTATCGCAACCACTCCATAAGGCATCACCTTAATAACTCGAAAAGGACCTGTCCATCTTAACTTCAATTTTCCAAGAATGAGTCGCAGCTTGGAATCATATAACAAGACCAACTGACCATATGCAAAACACTTCGATTGAATTTTGGCATCATGGATTCTCTTGGTTCTCTCTTTATACATCTTGGCATTCACATAAGAATTGAACCGAAATTCATCCAATTCATTAAGTTCCATCATCCTCTTAGACTGTGCTCCATTATGATCCATTTTAAGCTTCTAAATTGCCCAAAATGCCCGGTGTTCCAATTCCACTGGCAAGTGGCATTCTTTTCCAAATACAAGGCGGAACGGTGAAGCTCCAATTGGAGTCTTATATGCCGTCCTGGATGCCCAAAGTGCATCATCTAACTTTAAAACCCAGTCCTTTCTGCTTGGAATGACCACTTTCTCCAAAACTTGTTTAATCTCCCTGTTAGATATCTCAGCCTGGCCAATTGTATGTGGATGATATGCAGTAGATACCTTATACTTCACTCCATACTTAGCGAGTAGAGATGCAAAGATCTTGTTGCAGAAATGAGTGCCTTCATCAATTATGATAGCCCTTGGAGCTCCAAACCTATTGAATATATGTTTTTTCAAGAATGCAACAACACTCATAGCATCATTGTGTGAGAGAGCTTTGGCCGCGACCCATTTTGAAACATAATCTACTACAAGCAATATATACTCCATTCCATATGACGATGGGAAAGGTTCCGTAAAATCAATACCCCAGACATCAAATAATTCTACTTCCAAGATGTTGTTCAGAGGCATTTCATTTCGTGAGGAAATGTTCCCACTCCTCTGGCACCTATCACAATTGCCTACCCAAATCCTTGAATCTAAGAAAATACGCAGCCAATAGAAACCACATTGTAATACTTTGAATCTAGTTCTTGCAGAGCCAAAATGCCCTCCACAAGCTTTCAAAATGGCATTCTTCTCCTCTTCTTTGACACACTTTCTTATGATTTGCATCACTCCTCAACTTCTTCTTTTGCTCATGCAAATAATAAGAAGGTACTTGCCCTACCACCACAAAGTTGGCTATCTCTAAGTACCATGGCAAGCCTCCCTTCTCCACTTTGAAGATTTGTTCATCCAAGAAATGTTCTTTAATCAACAACTTGGAAGTATCTTGCTCTTTAGATTCCAATCTTGACAAGTGGTCAGCTACCACATTCTCTGAGCCCTTACGATCTCTTATTTGAACATCAAACTTCTGAAGCAAAAACACCCATCGTATGAGTCTTGGCTTGGCTTCCTACTTAGTTAAAAGATACTTCAATGTTGCATGGTCTGTAAGCACAATGACTTTGGATCCCAACAAGTAAGCACGGAATTTGTCAAAGGCAAATACAACAGCCAACATTTCCTTCTTAGTAGTCGTGTAATTCAATTAAGCTTGATTCAACAATTTACTTGCATAATAAATGGTAAGAAAAACCTTGTTTCTGCTCTGCCCTAAAACAGCACCCAACGCATAGTCACTTGTATCACACATTATTTCGAATGGTTCACCCCATTGTGGAGTGACTATAATTGGAGCCGCCACAAGCTTTTCTTTCAGTAGTTCAAAGGCTTCAGCACATTCTGTTCGAAATTCAAACTTGACATCCTTTTGCAATAGGCTACACAGAGGCCTTGCAATCTTAGAAAAATCTTGGATAAACCTTCTGTAGAACCCTGCATGTCCAAGGAAACTCCTAATTCCTTTCACATTGGTCGAAGGAGGATGTTTTACAATTACATCAATCTGTGATCTATCGACATCAATCCTCTTGTGGGAGATTTTGTGTCCAAGAAAATTGCCTTCTTGCACCATGAATTGGCACTTTTTTCCAGTTAAAATTCCGTTAACCATCTAGAATGATCGATCCCCCAAAAAATTAATTACTTAATCCCTTATATATAAAGGTTGTAAAATGTAAACAGTACGCAAACGTAAAATGACTAAAGTATTACAAGAATGCCACTGGTAGAATCCACCGTCCAAATAGTGCGCGCGCATTGTATGCCACAACAGCAACCACCCTAGAGTCCGGCGCCTTTGAGCAAACGTGTTCCACGTTTCAACCTAGCCTTCACAATCTGCACATGAGAATAACGAACCAACACTTAGAAATTTTTCGCAAGACCAAACATAAAGAAATACACGGTGTGGCTGCCGTGGGCAGCCGTACCATGATAGAAACTACACGGTGCGGCTGCCTTGGGAGACCGCACCATGCAAATGTTTACATGGTCCAGCTGAAATGTTAACACAAGGCAGCCGCACCATTAAAACATGGTGCATGCAAAGTGTTTTTCCATGTGTGTTTGTACAATTGTTATTCCTTGTTGTAGTGCATGAGTACGAATATTGTCCATGAAGGGCATGAGGTGTGTGCAGTGTACGAGTGTGCGTGAATTGTACTTGCAAGTGTGCATATTGTGTTGCAAAAAGTGTGCATGAGAGTGTGCATGAGTTAAGCATGAAGTGTGCAAGAATGTTACTAGAACGATGCATAAAAGTACCAAAGTGCATGCTGTGATGTGATTGGGGTGTGTATGAAAGGTGCTATGATGTGCCCATGTGTGTGGTGTTTAGTGCGTTGCTGCTGCGCACATGCGTGCAGCCGCTAGTGAGTGCACCCGGGCGCATTCTCACGGGCAAATACTGGTGTTGCGAGAATATGCGCGTGCAGCGTGTGTGTGCAGTGAGGTGCTGCCGCGTGCACCAGCGCCGCAGCTTGTGTGCTTGGGTGCCCGCGTACATGTGCGCTACCGTGCGAGGTGCTGCAAATGGTGTGTATGCATATGACCAATTCACACAACTTAGCACAATTTTAAGCTTCACTTCTGAATAACACTTTGCACAAAACTTCCACAAAAATTCATCACGAAAACTTCAACACAACTTCACACACTCACAAGTCACAATACTGCCCCATCAAATTATCATTAACTTCCTCAACCATAACATCAACTTCAACATCATATTTTACCATTTCCAGTCTTTTTAATCACATTATGCTTCATAACATCCCTTACACAATCACACCAATTTCAACAATCTTTCTACATAAAGTGCACTAAATATGACAAAAGCCAAGCGAAAAGTAACAATATTAAGTCAGTATAAAACTGACTTATCAAATTCCCCAACACTTGAACTTATGCTTGTCCTCAAGCAAAATTCACATTTCACATGTTAATAACTAACATTCAAAACTTTGCTCCCCTGTTCACTACATCCTCCCCTAAGTTCATCGAAACGTTTTCACACAAAAACTCTCACAAGTTTCCCATTCCAAACCTTCAGATTCCAACACAAATTATCAACCAAGGCACACTGAATAAAGACCAAAATGTCGTGCGTGCAAGTGTATACTAAGGAATGTCGGCTCAATGCTCTTCATGTATGCATAACCTTTTGCATTCTGTCTTTCCATTCACTGCACATCAATCTCCTTATCCACACTTAGGAACAAATAGCACACAAGATCAATAGCGCACATTGGTGCTTCCATTTCATCTTTCAAATTTGCACTTTGGTGCTTCCTTTTATCATACACATTGGTGTATGATTCGCCTGGGTCTTGTTGCTTTTTTTTCCCACTTTTTGCCTAAGTTTTATGGCTATTTTTCCTAATTATGCATGCCAGGGTCTTATGGCTTTTCATTCCCAGTTGCCAAAGGCTTTTTCCACCAAATCCTTTCTTGTGTAACCATTTGTTCATAAGTGTCTTTAAGGGACTATACATGCAAGAACACCAAAATACCAAGGAAATGCTTACACAAAGACATAAAAACCAGATTTCCTCCTATGTCAACGAATGTTTTGCATGGCATATCTATCTTACCTTAACATTGTGCATTGGTCTGCAAAATATGCTAAATTCCTTCACATTTGGAATCAGAGCAGAAACAAATTTCGCATGCAATATTATGAAAGAGAAGGTTGATGAACTCAAGTTCAAACATAGCCAACAAAAGAACAAAGGCCCAATGCAAAGCGATCTCCCATTTAACATCTTTCATTACATCACCCACTCACATAGTCCTGACTCATGTTCGTTTAAGTACACATACAAAATTATTTCACTTATTCAACATACTCACACTCTTAGACACTTAAGAAACTTAAGGAACTATCAACAACACAACATTTCAGACTTCTATCCTTCACATATTATATTGACTTCAAACTTCATCATGTCATGGCATACTTTCCACTCCTAGCAATAACTTCATCATTCAAGACTTCCACACACAATTGAACACCACACATATCATGGCTTTATGTTCCCAAAAACTTCATGACCTCAAGAAGACTTCAAAAAAAATGAGAACTCCCCAACAGTAATAACGAAGGTATCCCCAATAGTAATAACGAAGGTATCCCCATAAACATAGCACCCCCAACAACCATTCCAGCAAGTAATCGTCACAATCACAGCATCTATCATAGCAAATGAATAATCACAACAAACCACTTCACAATTTTAGCCAATAGAAATAAGCAGAACAACACTCCCCAATTATACAATCACCACCAACGTACTTCAGCATACTACAAAAAAAATTAACGGAATCATATGCAAATCATCCACATAGTATCATATGCAAATCATCCACAACCCCCCCTCCCACACACACTTGCAATAACATTGTCCTCAATAAGAAGAAGAAGAAGGAGGGGCTCTCTGGAAAGAAGGAAGCTCAGATGAAGACGGGGATGAGAATGAAGCCGTAGTTGAAAATTAAGATCCTCTGAATGGGGATGCTACCCAATGAAAGGGACCAAGCAGAGGCCCGTGGAGTGGTTGCCCTGTACCAAACATAGGTATCCTCGTTGCTGGCATGAACTCCGGATCCACACGAAATGTAAGAGTAGGAGGTGCTTGTGGAAGCCTATCGAATGTTGGTAAAGGCTGAAAAGAAGATTTCGCCGAGATCCCAGGGGGAAGTTCTTGCACCCCATCAGTTTCATCCATCGACAAATTAGGAATTCTGTAACCTGCCTGCTGTGCTTGAGAAGGGATTGGCTTTGGTAGCCCAGGCGGGGAATGATAATAGACAGCCATCTTGTTGCACCTATCTAGCTACACTTACATCATAAGTTGCCGGTGATAGAGCACTTCAAATTGCTGCTGAGCAATCGATGAAATGTCATCCAATTTAGTTTCAATTGTGGATGCATGAGAATTCCAACCCTGATGCATGTCATTGATTTGCCCGTGCATGCTTTGAATCCTTTCGTCTATATGCTAAAAACGAATATCGACATAGTGCTGGAAATCTGTAATGGAGTCCTGGAGAGAACCAAAGTTAAAAGAGTGTGGATTTTCATCTTGGTGACCAGAAGAGTAAGGAGTAGCATCTGAAAGCATATTTACAGAAAAAGGAACTCAAGCCACTTCTTTATCCATCCTCACATACTTCACATATAGAGGTGTGGCGATGGGAAGTTGAGTCTTCCACTAATCTGCACCCAAGAAGTCACTTACACCTTGAGCACGACACAGATCTGCAATAAGCACCGAAAAATAGATGGTAGCATCGTCCTCGTCAATCCCAGCTCGTATATGAGCAATGATGATACGTCCCACATCTATGGGCTTACGATTCCAAATTGCAGAAATCAAATATAGGCGCGCTACCGCATAACCTTGGTGACATGAGAACTTGGCATAAGCCTAGACAGTATAAACATCAACCAAATCTTAGCATCACTTTTCAAGAATCGCTAAAAGATGTGCTTACGTTCCCCATGTTGATTCACTTCCCATGTAGCACCCGGATGTGCCAGTTCTTCCAACAGTTCCTGATCTGCAGTCTCGTCATCCATACACGCAAAAACATTTTCATCATAACTAGGTGTTCCCAAAAAATCATTCACTACTGCACTATCAATATAAATCTAGAGTCCTCTAATATAAACAGCTCCGTCCTTATTCGGAAATTTTCGGTTGGCATAGTATTCTCGAGCAATGCTAATGTTGCAAAAATCTGGCGCCATAGTTAATCTTTCATTGAATTTATGATTTTTCATCAGCTTCCTAAAAGCTCCCTTGTGAACAGCAAAAGCTCGCTCCAAATGTAGCTTCTTGTTACACACACCATCCTCCCACCTTTGTCGTGCTTCCTCGTTAAAAAACACAGATACAGGGGATTCGCCTTTACGCTTCTTGGGCAAGGGTGGATTCACTGTAACTTTTGGAGGATCTTCAAACATTGGTATATCTTCCGGGAAGTAGTCGGTATTTGAGTCCAAAGGCACTCTTGCCTTCCTCTTGTCCCTACGAGGGATAGAGCCTTTCTTTGGTCCCATAAGAAAATTCCTGAAATAAGAAACACCCAACCTAAGCATGATAGACAACTGGGAATGCGAACCACAAGCATGCATAAGCATTCAAGTATTTGGTAATATGATGATTTAAACTACACAAAGTTCATGCAAGGTAACAAAAGTTCAAGCTCCTAGATGCAAATACCACAAACACTAATATAGATATGACCAACGTATCATAATAACAGTAGGTATATGCATATGCATACACGCCCTTGTGACCACTCCATCGTAATACTCATAACCACCGTACATCATGAAGATATACACAACACACCCTTCATGCAACATACAACCTAGCATGCATGCTTACATTGCCAAACCACAACTTCAACCATAAATATATGTGAAATGCACCATCATGAAGTTCCATAGTAACACACCCATAAACTAAGATCTCCAACATTTCAATTGACTATACTCACATATACAACAACCGGCTTAACACAATATACAAATTGTGAATTATTTCCCAACTCCTATCCACAGGCCATAGTATGTACGAAGGGCATAACACACCATAATGATATTTAGTACAAACACCAACTTTGCACATATCTTAGGAGCTTAAGAACAAATAGAAATAGGAAATCTTTTCAACACAAAAGTTGAAGCCCCATGTGTAAGCTGCATCTAACAACTTGAAACATCTCATTTTGAAGATATGCTCAAAAGACCGAAATGTGACACGAATTGTAGTATGACCAGCAAAAAATTTTAGCTTTCGCCATCAACTAAACATTTAAAACAACATGCTAAACAGGTAAATATTGCCACAACACATAAAATCAAAGTTGTAAAGAAAGATGTTAGCTAAATGCATGGATCAGAATCACTTAATTTAGAGTTAAAATGAGCATTTTATGGCCAAAATACTGCATAGTGTCAAACAGAGCAATTTCAGCAAACATCACACAATTAATTTCAGCACAAAAGCACCGTTCCTTAATCCAAATGCTTATGATCCGTCCATGACTAGCGAAAGTGTAAAATATAAACATTGTAGCCCATTACCTTAGCCGAATTCTCCAACTGGAATCATCCAATTTGGATAGCATAGACTCAAGTTATATGAGAATTACAGAATCATGGCAAAGCTGGAGCCAACTTTTTGAGTCATTTTCTCCCTTTCCCCCACACTTAACATTTCGGCAGCGTTAATTAAAACTACTATAGCCTCATTATCCTACCAAATCATACCATTCGCATCTTCAACACAATACAAATATCCACATAAGAGTTCCTAAGTCCCATCTAATTTAAGTGAAGGAATCTTCGCTAGCCATGAAACAGACAAAAGAGAAGAAACGTACCTTAAATTGGAAAAGAAAGAAAGGAACTTGAAAACAAGAATTGAGAAGGAATTATCCCTCTTCAGCTAGCAAAACCCAAAGTTCTCATTCGAATGGGTGAAATAGTCAAAGATAAAAGCAACTACAATTTTATGCATGGCAACCATATATACCCTAACTACTGTAGAAGTGGTGGTAGGGATCGATCCACAGGGAAGAGAATTGGTTTCTAGAATTCGAGAGTTACGCTCTACTAAATGTCACACAAATGAAATTTGTACTAGCGAGAACTAAGATAACTAAAACTCAAAACACAAGAAATAAAGTCTGAGGGCAATCAATAGGAGAGGTGATGCCCTAGAGTTTCATAGCTGGATGAATACACATTTAGATCACTCATGCGGTGCAAATAAACATACATGCTAATCTAGAGGGGAACTTCGTTGCCTAAAGTCTTAAGCCACAGCTGTCGTGTCGACCACACTATGTCTTAATCCTCCTGACACCATCCTATCCCATTGCGAGGCCTAAGGATAGTGATTTCATCCCGCAACATCCCAATCCACTATTCCTAACAAGTTTAACAATTGACTCTTAGAAACTTCCCATGGCGAGGCCTGAAACTAAGGTCTAATGCGCTCGTTAACAACAGAGGACTTCCTTTTCACTCCAACCTTATGATCTCATAATCTACGATCAGCATGGCAACCATATATATAGCAAAAGAAAGTAGTGCCATTCGGTCAAAAGATGCAATAATAAGGCCAACCACTCATCTCACAAGAAGACAAACACTAGACACATGGGTAGGTCCCCGATTTCTTCAAATGTGTGAGTTATCAAGTCTGCCTCATTGCTCCTATTATTGCTCACATGACCGAAACTAGCAAAAAATGTTCAGCTTTTGCTCTTTTTGCTTTTAATGCCTTTTCCCATCTAGCAAACTATTCATTTCAGCTTTCTAGATAATTGAATCATCGTCAGGTTGAACAATTTAAAGTCATATCAGGAAGGTAGTTTCCAATATCATAAAATGGATGATTGGTAACATCTTACCATCCTTCATCTTACCATTGCATTGACTGCAATCCATCTCCTCTTGACTTTGCATTGATTAAAGTCCATCTCTTCTTGACTGCACACGTGCACATTAAACAAATATAGCAATATTCACCTTAGACTCAACTTCATGTTAAAGAATCAAACAACTAATTACAACATTATACTAAGAAAACGAAACATAAAGTAACCGAGAAGGCGTTATGAAAGAAAGAGTCTAACTAACTTTTAAACTCTACTAAAAAAACAAAGCCTCACAAATTGTAAAACATCATAACATAGCACGAACATCAATCATCAAATAACCCAAATAAACACCAAAGCACTGCACCCCCACACTTTGTCCAAGCAATAGTCCCCATGGCCTGTTTAGATGCCACGGAGAATGCGCTCTGCCTACTCATCCTTGAGTTAAGTGTGCCACTGAGGAGTTCCCATAAGACCCAAAGATGGTTGGCAAAATTTCGTTGGTTCGATTTTCACTCCCCACTTGCGTGCCATCTCTGCTTGAAGATGAGGAAAAAACATTAGTGTAACCTCTGAGCTTTGTGCACGCTCTATGTACCAAAGCATCCAATATCAATTGTCATTCTATGCTGAATGGCATATATTAAAAGTACTCTCCCCCCGGTTGCTTCCGTGGTTTGTATAGTACGCATAAGCCTAGAATTGATAAAGAGCAACCACATCCTCGCCTCCACTGTTAGATCACTCGTGGTAACAGGTAGTGCCTCATTGCGTGCATTCAGCACCCATGCAGTGCCAGGCAATCCTATAGCTTCCAACAAATGATCTATGTTCTCTGCTCTCACTAACCGACTGTATGTATTATTTGGATAGTCCGGCAGGAGATAATGTAGATTGATGTTGTGGCGATTTACCTCGAGATACCTTCCTCGTAGAAACACTACATTGTTTCTTCCAGAATTGCTGGCGTTGGTATTGGCATAAAATTCTCTGGCTATCTCCATGTTAACTATAGGTAGTGCTAATGTTAAGAATTCCCAATTATGAAATCGAATTATCTCTTGGATGCCTTGGGAGGGCGCTTCTATTTGACGTTCGATTATGGAGTATCTATGAATCAATCTGTGATATTGTCGTTCTGCTCTAACATTTATGAACAGTGGAGACTCTACCGGATTGCCAGCTGCATCCATCTCTACATCAGAAGAGGCAGAAGAAGAATCTGAGCTGGCCGAGGCTTCGCTAAAGATTTCGTATTCGTATTGGTTCATGTTGTAAATCTAATATGGCTGCTTTCCTAACTAAAGCTTTACTACACAACGCCCGCAATGCAATTTATCAACCACAAATCATGGTATTTATAAGGAAGTTCTCATGCACATGCTGGCTTAATGCGAGCTAGATAATAAAGGCATGTTATTGAAGCAACTAGCCAACAAACACATGTGATTGAAGATAAGAGACAACTTATGACACACACTTTGTTTGCACTCATCCAATCGTTCATGTATTATCTATTCATATACTTGGCTAGGCAACTATATGAGTAGTCCACACGGCAACTTCCCGTGATGTTATTTGTTTACCTTTATTGCCGTAAACTCCATATTAAGCTTACCCCCTCTTTTTGGATGGTTTGTACATAATTTGCCCACTTACATCCTAGTTGCGTCACCCTTTTCATATGCACTCTTTGAAGTCCCTTCCTCTTTAAATGCATACCTGAATAGCTGCAGAATTTATTGGCAAATATGATCAACACAATAAAATTCTAACTAACACTTAAGAATGTTACCGAGAATGACAAAAACTAATTGAAAATAGCAAACCAACAAGAAAACACTAAGTTGCCTTCTAGGAGCGCTTGTTTTAAGGTCAACAGCACGATCATGCCTTGTGTCAAGGTGAAGTTATAGGATCATCCAAAAACATCTCTTGTGGGACTTGGGAACCTTCAAGCATGCCTTCATCCTCTTGGAGTACGTAGGGTTTCAGCCTATGACCATTCACTTGCCATGTATTTCCATTCTTTTCGTTTTGTATCGCAACCACTCCATAAGGCATCACCTTAATAACTCGAAAAGGACCTGTCCATCTTGACCTCAATTTTCTAGGAAAGAGTCGCACCTTGGAATCATATAACAAGACCAACTGACCTTGTGCAAAACACTTCGATTGAATTTTGGCGTCATGGATTCTCTTGTCTCTCTCTTTATACATTTTGGAATTCATATAAGAATTGACCCGAAATTCATCCAATTCATTCAGTTCTATCATCCTCTAAGACTGTGGTCTATTAAGATCCATGTTAAACTTTTGGATTGCCGAAAATGCTCGGTGTTCCAATTCCACTGGCAAGTGGCATTCGTTTCCAAATACAAGCCGGAGGGATGAAGCTCCAATTGGAGTCTTATATGTCGTCCTGTATGCCCAAAGAGCATCATCTAACTTTAAAGCCCAGTCCTTTCTGCTTGGATTGACCACTTTCTCCAAAACTCGTTTGATCTACCTGTTAGATATCTCAGCCTGGCCACTGGTCTGTGAATGATATGCAGTAGATACCTTGTTCTTCACTCCATAGTTAGCGAGTAGAGACGCAAAGATCTTGTTGCAGAAATGAGTTCCATCAACAATTATGATAGCCCTTGGAGCTCCAAACTTATTGAACATATGTTTCTTCAAGAGTGCAGTAACACTCCTAGAATCATTGTGTGGGGGAGCTTTAGCCGCGACCCATTTTGAAACGTAATCTACTGCAACCTAGATATACTCTATTCCGCATGACCTTGGGAAAGGTCCCATAAAATTAATACCCCAGACATCAAACAATTCTACTTCCGAGATGTCGTTCAGAGGCATTACATTTCGTGAGGAAATGTTCCTACTCCTCTAACACCTATCACAATTGCCTACCCAAATTCTTGAATCCAAGAAAATGCGCGGCCAATAGAAACCACATTGTAATACTTTGAATCCAGTTCTTGCAGAGCCAAAATGCCCTCCACAAGGGCCTTCATGACAAGCTTTCAAAATGGCATCCTTCTCCTCTTCTTTAACACACTTCCTTATGATTTGATCACTACACATCTTATACAACGCATTGTCTTCCCAGAAGTAGTGTTTTGCATCACTCCTCAACTTCTTCTTCTGCTTATACGAATAATAAGAAGGTACTTGCCCTGCCATCACAAAGTTGGCTATCTCTGAGTACCATGGCAAGCGTCCCTTCTCCACTTTGAAGATTTGTTCATCCGGGAAATGCTCTTTAATCAACAACTTGGAAGTATCTTGCTCTTGAGATTCCAATCTTGACAAGTGGTCAGCTACCACATTCTTTGAGCCCGTACTATCTCTTATTTCAACATCAAACTCCTGAAGCAAAAGCACCCATCGTATGATTCTTGGCTTGGCTTCCTTATTAGCTAAAAGATACTTCAATGCTGCATGGTCTGTATGCACAATGACTTTGGATCCCAACAAGTAAGCACGGAATTTTTCAAAGGGAAACACAACAGCCAACATTTCCTTCTCAGTAGTCATGTAATTCAATTGAGCTTCATTCAACAATTTACTTGCATAATAAATGGTATGAAAAACCTTATTTTTTCTCTGCCCAAAAATAGCACCCAACGCATAGTCACTTGCATCACACATTATTTCGAATGGTTCACCCCATTGTGGAGTGACTATATGGTATGTCGTTTCTGCACCAAAATTAATACTTACTCTAAAAGATTAACAATAGTATAGTGAGAGTAAGGTCTGTCCCATGAGGAACAACAAATCTTCTAAATTAGATAACTTGCAATTCGTGACAACAATTAAAATTATAAATAATAATAATGAAAACTAAATAACCAAAATTAATTAATAATCAAAAAATAATAAATGACCAAAAAATACCAAAATTAATTACCTAAACTAAAGATCTGGCAAATAAGTAAATTCACACTAATCAATTCTTAATAGTTCATCGACTCAAAGATAACAATCTATATTTAATCAGCTAGTTATAGATTACCGAGAATCGGCTCTGACATAAACCAATTCTTCCTTAATTACTCGTTAATTGACAAGTATCAGCTTAATCAATTAATTTCCTATTCATAACATAACCAGGCCGGAATCAGCCGAACCCCAGTTTAATGTTATAAAAGCATTACATAGTGAAGAACCTAACTTTAACAAATCATATCATGATTAGGATGCAATAACTTGTTAACCAATTACTTCCATCTACCGAGACAGTAGCTTCGCCACTAATTAATCTTACTTATCAAATCCAGTGACTTGACAACGGATTAATTGGTGCTACATAATTAGATTAAAGGTGATCAGTCTTTAATTAAATTAGATAATAAACTTTAGGCTCAGAAAACTCTTGGAATCAAATAAGAGAAAGTTAATTCAAACACTTCGGTCTCATAATTTACGCATGATTAGTGCTTCATTACTCACAGCCAGACAAAGAACTACTCACAATTCATAATTAAAATAAGACAAGAATAATAATTAAAAAGGAAATTAAATTAAACTGAAAATATCAAACCAGGTTGCCCGTCGTTCCGGCAAACGACAAACTGCAGTAAAACTAGGCAGCTTTCAAAACTGCCGAATCTGCTACGAAGAAAAAACTACCAAACGTAAAAACAAGGTGTCCTAACCCTAATTTATTTACTCCCTTATATAGCAGAGAAAATAATAATTTCCTAAATCAACTAAAAGATCAAATCCTTCTTGTTTTCAAATTCTAAAAACCCACATGCAGCTATAGCAATTAGTTTCCAAATCAAATTCATCCACCCGTTTGGTAACTTCCAAATTAGCCATTCTTCTTCTCGGCATTCTCTTCCATGGAATCTTTCAAATTCTGCACAAATTAACACCATTAAGTAACCAATCCACCCCAGTTTAGCACTTAAAATGAATACAAAAGATATGAATATTTTGTGCTCATCACTATAATTGGAGCTGCCACAAGCATTGCTTTTAGTAGTTCAAAGGCTTCAGCATATTCTGTCCCAAATTCAGGCTTGACATCCTTTTCTAATAAACTGTACAGAGGCCTTGCAATCTTAGAAAAATCTTGAATAAACCTCCTGTAGAACCCTGCATGTCCAAGGAAACTCCTAATTCCTTTCACATTGGTCGGAGGAGGAAGTTTTACAATTACATCAATCTTTGCTCTATCGTCTTCAATCCTCTTGTGGGAGATTTTGTGTCTAAGAACAATGCCTTCTTACACCATTAATTGGCACTTTTCCCAATTAAGCACAAGATCTGTTTCTTCATACCTTTGTAGCACCATGGCCAAATTCTTTAAACAACCATCAAATGTCATGTCAAATACAGAAAAGTTGTCCATGAAAATCTCAATGATAGACTCCACCATATCATGAAATATAGCCATCATACAACGCTGGAAAGTTGCAGGAGCATCGCATAAACCAAAAGGCATACGCTTGTATACGAAAGTACCAAAGGGACAAGTAAAGGTCGTTTTCTCTGGGTCCTTTAGATCAATTGCTATCTGATTGTAGCCCGAGTATCCATCTAGAAAATAGTAGAAAGGGTAGCCTGCAATTCTGTCCAATAATTGCTCCAAAAAGTGAAGTGGGAAGTGGTCTTTTCTAGTTGCCTTGTTAAGCTTTCTGTAATCCATACACACTCTCCATGCACTAACTATCCTTGCTGCAAGAAGCTTATTTGTATCGCTTTTCACAACTCATCCCTTCTTTGGTATGCATTGCACAGGACTTACCCATTCACTGTCCGAAATGGGAAAAATCATACCAAAGTCTAGCAATTTGATTACTTCCTTCTTCACAACTTCCATCATCTAAGGATTCAATATTCTCTGTCTATCACGTACTGGAATAGAATTTTCCTCCAGCAAAATTTTGTGCATACAAATGTTGGGGCTTATTCCCTTGATATTTGCGATAGTCCACCCAAGGGCCTCAGTGGGTGCGCACATTTCATTAGATGAAAAATCACAATCACCATCATTTTTCAATCCTTTAACACTTACATTTTCAAACGTATCTTTCATGACAAATTCATTTTCCATTTCAGCAACTTCATTTGGCATTTCAAAAATAGACTCATCTAGAACATTGCATTCAACAACATTCTCAATTTTAGACAAAATTTTCCTATCTTCTCATCTAACTCAAACTCATCAAATTTTGATTCACAAGCATGTAATTCATCAACATAAGAAAAGTCATGCTTAACATTCTCATTCATTCCATGCAAAGTATAACATGCTATAGCTTTAATGGCAAAATAGGACTCAACATATATAGGATGTTTCGTAGCATAGTCTACATCAAATACAACCACTTCATTATTGATTCAGAATATTACCGTCTTGCTGCGTACTCCAATCATAGCATCACCAGTAGCCATAAATGGTCTTCCAAAAATGAGAGGGACTTTAGAATCCTCTTCCATGTCAAGAATAATAAAGTCCACTGGGAGAGCGAATTTGTCCACCAAGACCAGCACATCTTCCATCATGCCTGATGGTTTTACCAATGATCTATCAGCTAATTACAATGTTACAGCCACAGGCCGTATCCTCTTGCATAAGATTAATCCCAGCACCGAGGTCACAGAGAGCTTTCACAAAAAAATCTAGTGCCAATCTTGCAAGGGATCGTGCAGCTGCCTGGATCCTTTAGTTTCGGTGGTAAGTTGTGCCCAACCCAAACTTCACTAGAATCTGTAAGTGTCAAAGGTACCTCTCACCTAAGAATCTGTTCCTTGTTTAATACAAGGTCATTTAGAAACTTTGCATATTTTGGCACTGCTATCACCAGATCAAGAAGAGGTAGTCTCACATTTACTTGTTTAACCACATTCAAGAATCTATCAAATTGTGGCCCTCTCTTTGGCTTTGGTTTCCCTCTTTCAGGGAATGGAGGCTTTGGAGCTTATTCTGGAAAGTTGTAGGGACTTGGAGGCCCTCTAATCTTTTTAGTCACTTCTTTATCTCCATTATCTTGCACCCCCTCCTTCTCTGGTGCCATGTCCTCATTGGCACAATCTTGTTCAGGTTCAACAATTAATTCCTCCTCATTTTCACAAGCTTCTTCTCCAAGCTTGGTGGCTTTGTGCACTTGCTTCCCACTTCTCAATATGATGGCATTACATACTTCTTTCCCTTTAGGGTTTGGAATTGTATCACATGGGAGTGATCCACTCGGCCTGTGATGCACATCATTGGCAAGTTGCCCCAGTTGCATCTCAATATTCTTTAATGTGGCTTCATGATGTCTTACACTAGTTTCCAACCCACCAAACCTTTGTTCATTCTTGTCCATCTTTTTCATAAGTTTATGGAACATGTCTTCTACTGATGGCTTCCTCTGCTCCGAAGAATTAGGTTGATTATCAAAACCTAGAGATGGTTGTGCAGATCTTCTTTGCTCATTCCCATAAAAATATTGGACTCATTGAGTTTGATTTTGATTTCCCCAGCTACTTTGGCCTCCACCATATTGTCTGTTGCCCCCATTGTAATTGCCTGAGTATTGTGGCTTGTGATAGTTATTCACATACTGTAGGGACTCATTTGTGATAGCACATTCGTCTGTATGATGTTCGCCCTTACACAACCCACATGATAACACAAGAGCCTTAGCTTGTGTAGCTTTTAGAGCCTCAAACTTAGCACTCAAAGAAGTTTCCTCATCAAGGTCTAATACACATCTCTGCCTCCTACCATGTGGTTTCCTTATTTTAGGAAAAAGATACTCAACTTCAGCTATTTTATCAAAGAGCTCCCTTACCTCAGGCACACTCTTATCTTTCAAGGCACCATTAGCACATGCCTTAACCATCATGGACGATTCAGCTGTAAGTCCCTTGAAGAAAGTATTTAACTTTCTGATTTCTCCAAGATCATGGTTAGGACATTGTCTGATTAAATCATTGAACCGCTCCCATGCCTCTCGGAATAACTCTCCATCATTTTGTTGGAAGTTCATTATATCTATACGCATCTTCTCCAATTTGGCCGGAGGAAAGTACTTGGCCAAAAATTTCTTCTGGAGTTCATCAAAAGTAGTCACACCATTTGTACCCCGAATGTATTTGAACCAATGCTTTGCTTTGCCTCTCAGAGATAGAGGAAAAAGAATTCTATGAACTTCACTCCGATCCACTCTCTAAAGCTTGAAAGTACTGAAGAGGCATAAGAACCAATCAAGATGTTCATTCGGATCCTCATTGTCAAGGCATTGGAAAAATTGGCCCTGAGTGTTCATAGAGACGATTTGAGTTGGAATGTGGTAACTTTCAACATCGATATCCTGTTGATCAAAACTATTCTCAAAGTTCATTGAATAGTGATCACCAAATCTTGGTGGTCTCACTCCTTGGTTGGCCATTTCTCTCTTTCTCAGTTGAATTCTCAAAATCTTTGGCAATTCAAGATCAAGTGAAAATTCTGGTTCTCCTTCAGATCTAAGCCTAGGCATACAACACACCACAAGTGATAGGAAAACAAAACTACACAATAGTAACAAAAGTTGTAAATGTAAACTAAAGAAACAGAACAAAACACTCAACACAAGAACTTCAAGAATAGATCACACCTCAGAGTAGAGAAATGCAACAACAGAGTAACAAAAATGAAAAACAAAGACAAAAGTAAACAAAACAGAATTAACACGAAACAAAGAAATCAAGAAACTGTGCCTTTCCCGAGCAGGGCGTCAAAAATTGACAAGCTGTAGTCGTAAGCTCCAATTTTACCCTAACTACTGTAGAAGTGGTGGTAGGGATCGATCCACAAGGAAGAGAATTGGTTTCTAGAATTCGAGAGTGTTCCTCTACTAAATGTCACACAAATGAAATTTGTACTTGCAAGAACTAAGATAACTAGAACTCAAAACACAAGAAATAAAGTGTGAGTGCAATCAATAGGAGAGGTGATGCCCTAGAGTTCCATAGCTGGATGAATACACATTTAGATCACTCATGCGATCGAAATAAACATACATGCTAATCTAGAGGGGAACTCCGTTGCCTAAAGTCTTAAGCCACAACTGGCATGTCGACCACACTATGTCTTAATCCTTCTGACACCATTCTATGCCATGGCGAGGCCTAAGAACGGTGATTTCATCCCGCAACATCCCAATCCACTATTCCTAACAAGTTTAACACTCGACTTTTAGAAACTTCACATGGCGAGGCCTGAGACTAAGGTCTAATGCGCTCGCTAACAACAGAGGACTTTTTTTCACTCCAACCTTATGATCTCATAATCTACGATCGGCATGGTGACCGCATCTGAGAAGTTAAGCATGTAAAACAAGTGTAAAGACTCAATTCATGTTCTCATTCCACGGAATTCACATTGATAATAGATGTATTAAGCTCAGACTCAGTATGACGGCCGCAGTTCAAGTTCAATTCAGCTACTCTAGAGCGAATACATGAAACTTAACTAATATTCGCAATCAAGCAAAATATGAATTATTTCTTGAAAGATTACATTTATTGCACAAAATCAAAGCATCTAAAATGTACATTCATCCATTGGAACCCTAGGTCATCACTCGATTAGCCAGAAAACTCTTTCCTCATCTCAATTTCATCAATTTGCAACATTAACAAATTCATTTACATTTAATTGGAGGATTTTACAAGTTAAAGTACAGATAATTGTCAATCCCTTCATTTATTAAGAATAAGAAAGCAGTTTCAAGTTCGAAGCCGTGATCAGAATCGAAATCAGAGTACAATTTCTAGAGAGAGAAAATCTAGAGAGAGAACGTTTTAGAGAGAGAAAAAGTTCCCACTCAATACCAAAATTCTGTTAACTATCTAGAATGATCGATCCCCCCAAAATTAATGACTTAATCCCCTATATATAGAGGTTGCAAAGTAAATAGTACGCAAACGTAAAATGACTAAAGCATTACAAGAATGCCACTGGTAGAATCCACTGTCCAAATAGTGCACCTTTGAGCCAACGTGTTCCACATTTTCACTTTGGCCTTCACAATCTGCACATGAGATTAACGAACTAAGACTTAGAAATTTTTTGCAAAACCAAACATGAAGAAATACACGGTGTGACCGCCGTGGGCAGCCGCACCATGATCGAAACTACACGGAGGTGGCCGCACTATGCAAATGTTTACGCAAGGCAGCCGCACCATGAAAACATAGTGCATGCACAATGTGTTTCCATGTGTGTTCGTGCAACTATTATTCCTTGTGGTAGTGCATGAGTGCGAATATTGTCCATGAAGGGCATGAGGTATGTGCAGTGTATAAGTGTGCGTGAATTGTGCTTGCAAGTATGCATATTGTGTCGCAAGAAGTGTGCATGAGAGTGTGCATGAGTTAAGCATGAAGTGTGTAAGAATGTGCAAAAACGATGCATAAGTGTGCCAAAGTGCAATCTGTGATGTGCATGGGGTATGCATGAAAGGTGCTATGAAGTGCCCATATATGTGGTGTGTAGTGCGTTACCGCTGCGTGCATGCATACAGCCGCTAGTGACTGCACCCGCGCGCATGCACATGGCCGAGTGCAGGTGCAGTGAACAAATGATTGCGCAGCGTGTGTGGGCTGTAAGGTGCTGCCGCGCGCTCCAGTGCACACAGCGTGAATATGCTGCACGCATACCAGCGCTCGCAGCTTGTGTGCTAGGGTGCCCGCGCACATGATACTGCAAATGGCGTGTGTGCATATGACCACTTCACACAACTTAGCACAAATTTAAGCTCCACTTCTGAATAACACTTTGCAACAACTTCCACAGAAATTCACAAGTCACAATACTGCCCCATCAAATTTTCATTAACTTCCTCAACCATAACATCAACTTTAACATCATATTTTACCATTTTCAGTCTTTTTAATCACATTATGCTTCACAACGTCCCTTACACAATCACACCAATTTCAACAATCTTTCTACATAAAGTGCACTAAATATGACAAAAGCCAAGCAAAAAGTAACAATATTAAGTTAGTATAAAACTGACTTATCAATTAATTTGGCATTAGCATGCCTTGATATTCCATTGCCTCTTACCACATAAGAGTGGTTGGATTTGAGGGTTTGTTTGTTGATAGTTGCATTAGATTTTAGGTTAATTAAGGAATTAAACCTTTCCTCTTAAGAATAGGAGGGTTTAGCAAATTAGTTATTATCTAAGTAGGTAAATGCCTATATTATTCATTGCCTCTTACCACATAGGGGGTCGTGAGTTATGTTGTTTATCCTTGTTTTGCATGATCAAAGATAGGATGTGCTTGTGCTTGTTAATAACTCTAAAATATAATCTGAGGAGTACATTTGCTTAATCGATACTTGAAATCAAAGTCATCATTTAATTATTGTGTTTTGTATTTTACATTATTGTCTTTAGTTTGATAATATTAAAAAATCCAAAAAATATTTTCTATAGAATTTCAACATATCCTTTCCCCATGGGTTCGAACTTGTTGTACTATGACCGTTAAGGGATTGTTAAGCATTATCTTTGATTAGGGGTAAATAGCAACCACGAGCATATTTTATAAGTATATTTAGTCTTATCAAATTATAGCGCTGTTACTGGGAAAAGCAGCAATGTTGAAATTTTATTCTAATTTTGTTTTTAATTTTTCATATTTAGACAATTTGAATACTCTTGCTTAATCATTTTTCTGTGATTTTCACTATTCCTTATAATTCTTTGAAGGAGTACTTGCTAAGGTACACGGATTTTACGCCCAGTACAAGATCTTCTGGAAAAGCGGAATACGAGTTGAACCGTGAACTTACAAAGACTTTGCGTGCTAAGAAGAAGTTGGAATTTGAGGCGATGGTTGATCCAAGGAATCCACTGAATGTTGTTATTTCTCTAGGGGATCCTCCGATTATTCCACTAGCACAACCAGTGACACTGTGGTGATCATTATGAGCCTAGAATGGACAATTTGGATACGACTTATATTGATACAAGAGAGCATTTTCAAATTTCGTCGGGTTTGATCACTTTGGTTCAACATGGGCAGATCTTCCACGGGTTGAGTTCTAAAGACCCACATGCATATTTAAGGTCATTCGTTAAATTGTGTAATATGTGCAATCTTAACCATATCCCTCATGATGTTTTAAAGAGAATGATGTTTCCTTTCTCTCTTCAAGGGGCAACTGAGTGTTGGTATGACTCTATTAATGGGGGCGGATTGAAACTTTTGATGAAGTTACAAAGAGATTCATGACCAAATACTTTCCTCCATCTCGAATGGACAATATCTGGATGGACTTCATGTAGATTCATCAAGGCGACAATGAGTCATTCACAGAAACATGGGATAGGTTTCATGAGTTATTTCGTAAGTGCCCAAATAGTGGGTTGGAGCCAAGACGAGAGCTGAATTTCTTTTGCAATGGACTCAATTAGGAGACTATGCATTTGGTTAATGTCTTAGCTAGGGGAAATTTGCGAAATAAATCACCAGAAGAAGTTGAAGAGGTTTTCGAATGCATAGTATGTAACGAACTTATTGATGGAAATCAACCCAAGTCCATCTTGCCGAAACCAACCTCACAAGATCCATTGGCAAATCTTGATGGTCCAATGACAAGAGCAAGGAGTTCAAAGATGAAGGCAGCTTTGCATTCATTAATGGCGTCAACTTGTGAAGGACTTGAAGAAGATCTTGCAACATCTCATTCACATGAAGTTATTTTGCATGTTTCTTCTATAACAATTCATGATCCACCTTGAAGAAATTGCATAGCCGAATTGAAGTCCAATGAAGAAGGCGTGTCCTTGGGCTTACATTGATGGATCACGCCATTCTTTAATTTAGGATTTATTTTGTTGTTAATTAATTAAGTCCAAAACACTTAATGTGGGCTTTAATTAATTCATTAATAAATTACTTGGCCCAATTATCTTGCATGATAATGGCAAGTAAAAGTTTAGTAAAGTAATCTCCTAAAATTTAGGAGCTTTACACGTTTTGGTCAAGGTAGCAACACGTTTTTTCTTGTTACCTTTTAGGAAACTAAGTTGTTAGTTTGTTAGTTGTTAGTTTCCAATTCCAATTTGGAAAGTTTCCTAAATTGTAATTGGTTAGCTTGGAAGTCAAGTTGTACTTGATAACCATTAGGGTTTCACGTTTTTGTAGCCTTTTTATAGGTGAGTTTTTTCACGTGAAATAATAAGATGAATTTTGATAAACTTTAGCCTTGCTAAACAAAACCCTTTTGCAGCCGTGAAAAATTGTGAAGAAACGTGATCATTCAATTGATTTCAGTTGAATCTTCATAAGACCCGTGATCTTTAAGCTAGGACCTTAAGGAGAACTTATCCGTTCTTGATTTAAAGAACATGCCAAACTGATTTTAATTCAACTCTTGATTTACATAGGTTGAACTAAATTCAATTTGTAATAACGTGTGGGTTTGATTAGTTAATCAATTCTGCCGTTTTTCAATATCTTCTTGTTGTGTGACTTCCGCATCTTTGTGTTGAATTGTTTGGTTTGAGTTTTTGGTAGAACAACCGGTCCAAAGGAGAGGGTATTTATGTGGTTGAAGACTTCAATCCAAGGCCATCCATATCACTTATGCTGCCTACTCCAAAGAGCAATCAAGAAAGAAGGCAAGTTAGTATGCTAAAACTGGATAAAAAAAGCTAACTTAGAGGCACAAATGGCAACTATACACATTTGTGAGTATCCAGATGGCTTTGGGATCCAAAACCACACCATCTTATGGTTTATGTCAAGAGGTGCATCATATGGATGAATGTCCTCAGGTCACTAACGAGCCTATGCAATATGTCAACCGGAATTCAAATTCAAATCAGTGAAAGACACCGGGTAGTAACCAGTGGTATCAAGGGGCACAGAATTCTCAATAGTATAATGCATCAAGACCAACTTATCCACTGGGTTTTGGTAACCTACAAAGCACACAGAATGGAAATGAACAAGCAACAATAGATGACATGATAGAGTGTTGCGAGCCAAGATGGAAAAGTTATTTACAGAATGTCAATAGAGAGTATCCAATATGGAGAAAACATGAAGATTCAAGATAGTATGTTGAAGTGCACAGTGATATCCTTAAATGGTGAATGAAGTGCATAATAGACCTGCGGGGACTTTACCGAGTGATACTTTTCTCAACCCAAAGGTAAAAGAACAATGCAATGCTATGACACTTTGTTGTGGTAAGGAATTGCAACCTATGGTGATTTTTAAGAAAGATTCTTTAATTGATGATCAAGTTGTTGTCCAGGTTCTGTCAAATATGGAAGATGTTCCAAATCAAGCAAAACATAAGGAAGAAGGTGTAGTAAAATGGAGGAAGAAAAATCCTCCAAGCAGTTTTAACTTTCAGGGATATGTCCCACCATTACCTTTTCCTCAAAAGGTGTAGCCAGCAAAGAATTTGCTGAGATGGTTAAGAAGCTTAATGTAGAAAATCCTTTATTGGATTTGGTAAGGAAAGTGTCGACTTACACAAAATTTTTGAAAGATCTTATTTCAGATAAGGAGCATATTTGATAGTATGAGGGGGTACTCCAATTGAATGAAGTTGGGTAGTGCTTAATGAAGTTGAATCTCCCTCTTAAAGTTAAAGATCCAGAAAGTTGCACAATTTCATGTAGGATTAGCTTCAGATATTTTTCCAAGGCATTATGTGATTTAGGCGCTGGTATTAATTTAATACCCTATTCTATTGCCATCAGTGTGGGATTGGGTGAGCAAGTCAAACCAGTAGCAACTACTCTTTAGTTGGCAGATCGATCTATTGTTACTCCTATGGGCATTATTGAGGGTGTGTTGGTAGCGGTGGATAGGTTCACAATTCCGGTAGATTTCATTATCTTGGACATGGAGGAGGATAAAGAGGTTCCTTTTATCTTTGGAAGACCTTTCTTGTCTACAGAGAATGCTTTAATTTGCTTGCGCAGTAAGAGAATCAATTTTCGTGTCAATGGCAAGGAGGTAACATTTAATGTTAATTATGCTATGAAGCATCCTCGTGACAATAATACTATTTTTAAGGATGTTATTGAATCATTAGTTATTGCATGTAATCCCATAAAAACATGTAGTGTTAATGAGAATGACTCTTTAATCCATATATCTAATTCTGAGCTGTTTAAGATTGATGAGAATATTGCATTAGAGTTACAAAATATGGTTGAAAATGTTGTTTTAGATTCTTCCATTTATGAGCTGACGGATGATGTTTTTGAGAAACTCACTACAGTGAGGCCAATTGAAGTTCTTGATTGTAGGGAAAATAGGCTGAAACCTTCAGCCGAAGAGGCACCACAATTAGACCACTCCCGTCACATCTCAGGTATGCATTCTTGGGGGACAACAACATTTTACTTCTGGTAATTTTAGCCAAATTAGAACCATGGCAAGAAGAGAAGCTCATTAAGGTGCTGAAAATGTATCAATGAGCAATTGGGTAGACTATTGCTGACATTAAGGGAATTAATCCATCTATTTGCAAGCACAAGATTCTCTTGGAAAATGACGTAGTTTCGGTGTGGGATAGAAAACGTCAGTTGAATCATGCAATGATAGAGGTGGTCAAAAAGGAGGTGATCAAGCTATTGAACTTTAGGATAATTTATGTTATATCTGACAGTGAATGGGTAAGTTCAGTCTAATGTGTACCAAAGAAGAGTGGGGTGACAGTGGTCAAGATGGACAATCACGAGTTGTTAGCAACTCGTATTATTTATTAATGATGAGTTTGCATGGAATATCGCAAGCTTAACAACGCGACCCACAAAGATCATTTTCCTCTACCGTTCTTGGATCAGGTTTTGGACAAGATCGTTGGCTATCTCTTTTATTGTTTCTTAGATATGTATTCCGAGTATAATCAAATAACCATTGACCCAAAGGATCAGGACAAGACCACATTTACTTGTCCTTTTGGCACCTTTTCATTTAAAAGAATACATTTCGGGTTATGCAACGCACCCGCCACATTTCAAAGGTGTACGATAGCAATTTTCCATGACATGGTGAAAGACATTATTGAGGTATTCATGGATGATTTCTCGATTTTTGGTCACTATTTTGATTAGTGCTTGGATAATTTTGCTAAAGTGCTTGAAAGATGCGTGGAGACAAATCTGATCTAAAATTGGGAGAAGTGCCAATTCATGGTACAAGAAAGTATTGTCCTAGGCTACAAGATCTCAGCTAAGGGCATGGAGGTTGACAAGGCTAAATTGGAGCTTATTGCAAAGCGTCCTTATTTGATTAATGTCAAGGAAGTCAAAAGCTTTTTGGGCCATGCTGGGTTTTACTGGATCATGTTTAACCTATGAATAGCCCAGTAAGCCCTATGCTCCAACTCTACTGGTAAGTGGCACTCCTTGCCATACACGAGCCTAAATGGTGAGGCACCAATAGGAGTCTTATATGCTGTTCTATATGCCCAAAGAGCATCATCCAATTTGAGAGCCCAGTCCTTCCTGTTTGGTCCTACCACTTTTTCTAAAACTCTTTTTATTTCTCTGTTGGAAATCTCAGCTTGCCCACTTGTTTGGGGGTGGTATTTAGTAGAAACTTTGTGCTTCACGCCATATTTGGCCAAGAGTGAGGCAAAAATCTTATTGCAAAAATGCGAACCTCCATCACTTATTATTGCTCGTGGTGTGCCAAACCTATTGAATATATGTTTCTTCAGAAATGCAACTATACTCCTATTATCATTGTGTGGTAGTGCAATGGCCTCAGCCCATTTTGAAACGTAATCAACCGCAACCAAGATGTACTCTATGCCGCATGATCTTGGAAAAGGGCCCATGAAATCAATGCCCCATAAATCAAAAAGCTCGACTTCCAGTATGTTGTTTAAGGGCATTTCATTTCGTGAAGAGATATTGTCATTCCTTTGACACTTATCACACAGGCCAACCCATATGCGTGCATCTAGAAAGATATGTGGCCAATAGAATCCACTCTGTAGCACCTTGAATCCCGTCATTGTTGCACCAAAGTGTCCTCCACAAGGGCCTTCATGACAAGCCTTCAAAATGTCATCTTTCTTTCTTTCTTGTACACATTTTCTAATTACTTGGTTACTGCATACTTTGTAAAGAGCGTTGTCCTCCTAGAAGAAATACTTTACATCATGCCTTAGTCTACTCATGGGAGTAATAAGAAGGCACTTGCCCAGCCACAACAAAATTCGCGATCTTAGCATAACATGGTAGTATCTCCTACTCCACTCTCCAAACTTGCTTCTCAGGAAAATGTTCTTTGATCAAGATAGTTGGCTCATCTTGTGCTTTCGACTCAAGCCTTGATAAGTGGTTGGCTACTACATTCTTTGAACCCTTTCTGTCTCTAATTTCAACATCAAATTCTTGGAGAAGTAGCACCCATCTAATAAGGCTTGGCTTGGCTTCCTTCTTGGCTAGCAAATACTTCAACGCCGCATGATCAGTGTGCACAATGACTTTAGATCCTAGTAAGTGATAAGTCTTAGTTTCACCGACTTATTGCTTCATTTTGCTTAAACTTTTGTATAGACTTTTGGTGAAATTGGTGCTTGACGAACAATTTGTATGCCATGACGTTCATGATATGGAAATTGCTTAGTTGTGTTCAAGTATTGTGCAATACATTCAATATGTTGTGATCTTCTTGGAAATGGACACAATTGATCATGCATCACCAAAAGCACCCAAGCACACTACAAACACAACACAAGCACACAACACTCACTTCATGCACACAAATGCACTCGTCTCACAAACACTCAACACACTACTTTACACTTGCATCACAATTGCACTCGCCATTCTTGCATGCACACTTGCACTCACTGCACTACACTACACTAGCACCTCACTCTCTAGCACTCACACCCACACACACACACACTGTGCACGGACAGGCGCAAGCGCCCGTCCACACACACGGCGCACGGAGGGGCGCAAGTGCCCGTCTACGCAGACACTAACACGGACGGACGCAAGCGCCCGTCCACGTCCACACACTGTCCACGTCCACGCACACCCTCACACCTGCACACACTTATGCATATTTTCATGCATTCCATTTTCTTTCATGTTCTTTTGAATACACATCACACACATGCACTCTCATTCATGCACACTAGAACATATTCCACTTATTCATGACTTAGCACACACAACAATTCTATAAAGGCATAAATACAGTGTTCGCATAGCACACCACATGTTTGATTGTTTGTAGTCTTAATGATTAAGCATTCTCAGATAGCTCCTCTCACGTGCTAAAATGACCCTCTTTGTAGGCACGTGGTGACATCCTCACAAAAGGAGGAAGCTTCAAGGAAATTCAGAACGCAAAAATCAGAAAGGGGAAAAGTATAAAAGGAAGAGGAGCAACCCTAACATTGAAAAGAAAAGGGACGATATTCGATCGAGAGAGATTGTTTTGCAAAAGAACAAGAGAGAAAAAGCCACAATTGCAAAGAAGAAAGAGAACACAATAGATTTATTTCCTATTCTATTTTTTGTAATTTGTGGGTTTAAGCCAATCAACATGATCGGCTAATTTCACAGTATTGTCTTGGGGATTTCATAGATGTGGATCTTAACTTGTCTGAGATATTTGTAATGATTGATCTGTGAATTTATTCAATATCTGTTTCTTCATGTTTAATTCGATGGGCTCTTACAAAATCACCAAAATCCATAATCGATCTGCGGTACCCACTGAGATCGGTGTGGGTCTACCACAGATAAGTGGGTATAACATGATTTGAATCGGGAATTGAATTTATGTGAGTCTCAAGGTCTGCTTATTGTGTGATTTTGTTTGTGCAGTAGCCTAGGGCAAGTGAAATCAATTTAATGGAAAGACTTAAGATGATTAATGTGATGAGATCTGAATGCTTGAATTAAACAACTACCCTACCAAGGGAGGGGTTTGAGGATAGGACTAGGGTTAATTCACATAATAGAGATCTGGGAATTTAAGTTTAGTACCGAAGGCTTGCCCTACTAAGGGAAGCTCAAGGGTTTTGTGAAATAGAAATTGTGAGAACCACCCGGTAGATCGATTCTAGATCACTAGCAGCTAAGTCTCCTCACATAACCACACACATCGATGATGACAAGTATAGATCCATATTGAATGAATCTCTCTCAAGGCAATATGCTTAGACTCTCTTGATTACATTTGAATTTAGTTGTTGCCTTTAATTTCCTTGTTTTTGATCACGTTTGTGTAGTTGACATTTCAATTCCTTACATCTGTCTTCGTCACACTATTTTTCTTGTTGTTTACTATCACATTTCAAGATTAGGACACACACCTCTCCCCGAGGATACGATACCCACTTGCTACTTCTACAGAGTTATTGAGTCAGGGTTATTTTGATAGTTTTGTGCTTTTCATTTATTTTGGTATCTATTTTGTGTTGGAGTATATGTGGTTTGATTGTTTTGATTTTTGTTGAGTCTTAATTTTACGTTATTGAGCCGTTCCCGTACCTGCAAATTCTTGTCGATTTTAGTGGCGATCGATCTATCTACTTTTGTGGGATTTCTGGATTTTGGCAGAGGAAACTTAGTTTATGCAACCGGGTGCAAGACTTAGGGGAGAAGGCCCAGAGTTTGAACTCGATTTGGAATTACAGAGGACTTTGAGGCAAAGGAGAAGGGCATTAGAAATGGTCGAACAGGGTGAAGAGAGAGTTAGACCCGAACCTCCAAGGTTTGGGACCATTTCGCGGTAAACTTTGAGAGAAGGAATAATCGCCAAGGAATAGACGTAGAGAGCTATCAAATACCAACCCAAATCATCTCCATGATTACTCAAGGGCAGATTTTCCAAGGCCTGATCAATGAAGATCCGAACGAGCACTTAGACTGGTTCTTGGGACTCTGTAACACTTTCAAACTGCCAAGGGTAACACCTGATGACGTGAGAAGAGTTTTGTTCCCACTGTCCCTCAATGGGAAGGCGAATTTAATTCAATCGGAGGACCGTCCATAGCCACTTTTGAGGAACTAGAAAGAAAGTTTTTGGCCAAGTACTTCCCTCCAGCCAAATTAGAACGGATGAGGATGGAGATTCGCAGCTTTCAACAGCAAGATGGCGAGACGTTTAAGGAAGCATGGGACAGGTTCAATGACTTACTCCGACAGTGTCCAAACAATGACCTTGGAGAGGTCAGAGAGCTCAACACCTTCTTTAAGGGGCTGTCACCAAAAGCTTCACTGATGGTAAAGGCTTGCGTCAATGGGGCCTTGAAAGACAAGAGTGTGCCTGAGGTTAGAAAGCTCTTCGACTCAATTGCGGATGACGGATATTTGTTCCCAGAGGCCAGAAAGACACCTATGAGGAAGCAACGAGGGGTGTTGGATTTGGACGAGGAGACTTCATTGGAAGCTAAGATAGAGGCTTTGACCAGGAAAAGTTCAGACCCTGAAAGCAGCAAAGACAGCCCCAATGCTATCATGTGGTTTATGTAAAGGAGAACACCACACCGATGAATGTGAGCTCACACAAGAGTCTGTTCAGTATGTTCAGAATTACAACAACAGACAGCAATATGGGAACTATAGAAATCAGTCGGGGTCAAGGTACTTGGGGACAGAACAATCAAGGTAATCAGTAGAGACAGTACTTCCAAGGTGGAGAATCAAGCAACAGGGAACCGAGGAAGACCAATGAGGAGATTATGATTCAAAAGATTTTGGACAAGATGGACATGTATGAAAAGGAACAATCGGATACTAAATCTCAAGTGAAAAACTGTGAAGTGGCTATAAAGAACTTGGAGATGCAAATGGGCCAAATGGCCAAGGCAGTACATCAGAGACCCCATGGAACTCTCCCAAGCGATACTAAACCAAATTCAAAGGGAAAGGAAGTGTGTAATGCAATAACTCTAAGATGTGAAAAGGAACTACGTGGAAACAAGAGAGGTCATACTGAGGAGGATCCAGTGGAGGAAGCCATGGAAATGACCAATGTGGAAATCCTTGAAGAGGATGAACTAGAGAAGGAAACTGTAAAGGAAAGTGGGAAGGCACCAGAGACTAAAAAGAAGAAGGGATCTCCCAGTCCCTACAATTACCCATAGTATGCACCACTACACCTATACCCTCAAAGAGTTCCACCTCAAGCCAAGAAAGGAGCCCAGTTCACAAGGTTCTTTGATATGGTAAAAAATGTGAACGTGAATGTACCACTATTGGACTTGGTGACAGCTATGCCTAGATATGCAAAATTCTTGAAAGACCTGATTGCCAACAAGGAACAAATCCTACAATGCGACATCCCAGTTCCACTCATAGATGAAAGTCAGGCATGGTTGAACAAAAATCTGCCTCCAAAATTGAAGGACCCCAGGAGTTGTACAATATACCGTGCACCATTGGTACTGGATTCTTCAACAAGGCCCTTTGTGACCTTGGAGCAGACATAAATTTGATGCCACTCTCTATTGCCGAGAATGTAGGATTGGGAGAAAAAATCAAACCAGTGGTTGTGCTCCTCCAATTGGCTGACAGATCTTTAGTGCAACCCACAGGGGTGGTAGAAGATGTGTTGGTGTCAGTAGACAAGTTTGTACTTCCTGTTGACTTCATCGTATTGGATATGGAGGAAGACCCAGAGGTACCCTTAATCTTTGGGAGACCTTTCCTAGCCATAGGGGATGCTCTCATAGGGGTCAAGAGTAAGACTATCACATTCAGAGTGAATGGAGATCAAGTGGTCTTCAATGTGGACTATGCGATGAAATACCCTAAGTCAGTGGAGCAGTGCTACTCTGCACACCTCGTGGAAGGTAATCTTCACTTTCTTGAACTGGAACATAAGCATAAATTTTCTCTTGCTTTACTTGACCCTTCACACCAAGACAACGATGAATCAAGTGACTTTACCTTGAATGAAAAAGATAATGGGATTTTGTATGAATTGTCAAATTTGATTGAATGTTGTGTAATAGATGAGTCTGTGGCATAAATGAATTTAGAAAATGTTTTTGATGAAAATGCTGAGGATGATGCAATGTGTGAAATGTTATCAACTGCTATTATTGAAACTGATGAACGTGATGAATTGAAGCCCACTGAGGTGAGGTAAGAAAATTTTGAGTGCATGAATGAGAAGTTGCTACCCTTCATTGTGAGGCCACCCAAATTGGAGCTGAAACCTCTGCCTTCCCATTTGAAGTATGCCCTTCTTGGGGAAGATGAAACTCTCCCTGTGGTTATATCATCTACGTTGGAAAAGTCTCAAGAAGAGAAACTGCTGGGAGTTCTAAGGATGCACAGGGAAGCAATAGGCTGGACTATAGCAGATATCAAGGGAATAAGCCCCAGTGTTTGTATGCACAAGATTCTACTGGAAGAAGGGGCTATTCCAACAAGAGAAAGGCAAAGAAGGTTGAACCCACAAATGATGGAAGTGGTAAAAAAGGAAATCATCAAGTTGCTTGATTTTGGGATGATATTTTCTATCTCAGACAGTGAGTGGGTTATCCCGGTATAATGTGTACCCAAAAAAGGAGGGGTGACTGTGGTGACCAATGAAGCAAATGAGATGTTGTCTACCAGGGTCATTAATGCACGGAAAATATGCATGGACTACAGGAAGTTGAATAAGGCTACCAGAAAGGATCACTACCCTCTGCCTTTTCTTGAGCAACTACTGGATCGCATAGCTGGGTTTCTCTATTATTGCTTTCTTGATGGTTACTCCGGATATAATCAAATTGCCATTAACCCAAAAGATCAGGAGAAAACAACCTTTACTTGCCCCTTTGGAACTTATGCTTACAAACGGATGCCTTTTGGACTGTATAATGCACCAGCCACCTTTCAATGCTGCATGATGGGAATATTCCAAGACATGGTAGAAAATATCATAGAGATCTTCATGGATGACTTTTCAGTGTTTGGAATGACATTTGAGGGTTGCTTGGAAAATTTGTCACTTGTACTTAAGCGGTGTGTGTACACCAACTTAGTTTTGAACTGGGAAAAGTGTCAGTTTATGGTGAATGAAGGGGTTATGCTGGGACACAAAATTTCACAAGTTGGATTGGAAGTGGATAAAGCCAAGGTGGAGGTGATAGCCAAACTCCCAGACCCCTAATGTGAAAGGGGTGAGGAGTTTCATGGGACATGCTGGCTTTTATAGAAGATTCATCAAGGATTTCTCAAAGGTGGCCAAACCATTGTGTACGTTGCTAGAGAATGACACTTCCTTTGTTTTTGATGAGAAGTGCAAAGAGGCCTTTGATTTGTTGAAAACCAAACTGGTAGAAGCACCTGTGATAGTCACACCAGTATGGGAGGAGCCCTTCGAAGTGATGTGTGATGCTAGTGACTACGCGGTAGGAGCTGTGCTAGGCCAAAAGAGAGGGAAAATCTTTCATGCTATCTATTATGCAACCAAGCTGCTGAATGGGGCGCCACTAAATTACACCACCACTGAGAAGAAGATGTTGGCTGTGGTGTATGCATTCGATAAGTTCAGAGCTTACCTCCTGGGTTCAAAGGTCATTGTCCATACGGATCATGCAGCACTTAAGTACCTTATAGCGAAGAAGGAAGCAAAACCCAGGCTGATTCGTTGGGTGTTATTACTGCAGGAATTTGATGTTGAGATCAGAGATAGAAAAGGTTGTGAGAATGTGGTGGCAGACCACTTATCTAGATTGGAAGTGGGAGCCATGAGTGAGGACCAACTACAGTTGTGGATCAAGGAAAATTTCCCGGACGAGCAAATCTTCAAGGTTCACACCCGAATACCACCATGGTTTGCTGAGTTGGCCAATTATGTTGTTGCAGGACAAATACCACCACACTACTCTAGTGATCAAAAGAAGAGGCTCAAGCATAATGCTCAATATTATTTTTGGGAAAGTGGTAAACTGTATAAGAGGTGTAGTGATCAGGTGATTAGAAGATATGTCCCCGAAGAAGAGAAAGAAGGAATTCTTAGGGCTTGCCATGAATCACCCTTTGGATGGCATTTTGGAGGAACAAGGACTGGGTACAAGATCTTGCAGACAGGGTTCTATTAGCCACACATATTCAAAGATTCAAAGATTTGGGTGAGCCAGTGTGACAAATGCCAACGCGTGGGAAACATATCCAGTAGAGATGAGATGTCTCGTAACAACATATTAGAAGTGGACTTATTAGATGTTTGGGGCTTGGACTTCATGGGACCATTTTCCCGATCTTGTGGGAATGAATACATATTGGTTGCCGTTGACTACGTGTCTAAGTGGGTGGAAGCTGCAGCAATGCCACACAACGACAGTCGAAGTGTACTGCGATTTGTTAAGAGAAACATTTTTAATAGGTTTGGAACTCCAAGAGCCATCATCAGTGATGGAGGAACCCATTTTTGTAACAAAGTCTTTAACACTCTCTTGGCAAAATACGGGGTACAACACATGGTTTCTATAGCATACCACCCGCAAGCAAATGGACAGGCTGAAGTCTCCAATCGAGAGATAAAGAGGATTTTGAAAAAAGTAGTAAATCCTGGAAGGAAAGATTGGACTCTCAAACTGGATGATGCACTGTGGGCATACAGGACTGCCTACAAAACCCCAATTGGAGCCTCACCATTTAGACTCGTATTTGGGAAGGAATGTCACTTGCCAGTTGAGTTAGAACACAAAGCATATTGGGCAGTACAGAAACTCAACATGGACCTAAATTCAGCTCAAGAGTCACGGATGATGATGTTGAATGAATTGGATGAATTTAGGTGGAATTCTTATGTCAGTGCCAGCCTCTATAAGGAAAGAACTAAAAGGTGGCATGATGCCAAAATCAAGGTGAATAAATTTGAAGTGGGGCAACAAGTGCTTGTCTATGACTCCAGGTTGAGACTTTTTCCTGGTAAGCTGAAATCCAGATGGGTTTGACCATTCACCATCACCAAGATTTTCCCATACGGAGTCGTTGAGGTACAAAAAAAAGCTTCTAGGGCATGTTGGAAGGTTAATGGACATCGGGTAAAAATCTTTAGATCTGCTGTGGAGGACAAGGGACACGCGCAGTTCCTTGATGATCCATCATCTTGACAGGAACTCTTCCATGTTTGCTGAGGACAGTAAACCAAGCGCTGTGTTGGGAGGCAACCAAATCATTTCAATTCTTGTCTATGTTGTGTTTTCTTTTAGTAGTTATGTTACTCCAATAAATGTTTTAACCTCTCTTCTCATCTCTCAACATGTATAGGGAAGCTGGTGAACAAGAAGTGGGAGCTGAAACAACTGGAGTAGAAGTGTGCACATAATGAAGGCAAAATTACAAGGAAGCTGGAAATATTTCATCCAAATGTCACGGGTCTTGATAGGTAAAAGATGCAGAGAATATTCTTTGCATCACCAGAGGACAAGAATAAAAATCTAGAACTGCATGATGTGAACTGCTTGATGTGATACATAGAAAAATATTTGATTCTTCTGAGCTTCAAATCTCTAAGCTTATATATTCTCCATCTTGATTCCATATAACGTGTACTGATTAATTTTCTCTGAGCCTTTCAGTGAAGAATCAAATCATCCAGGGAGGAGAAACAGCTGCGGAAAAACAGAAAATGAGTCATGCATACATTTATCACTGCACACAACATTCCCATTTGCAATTTGAGTGCCATGCCCGAAATTGTGTAGAGGAAATGAACGATGAATAAAATGGTTCTGTAAAATGGTGATAAGATGATGACATGAAGGATCAATTATTTCGTTTGGTAGTGAAGAGATCATGTAGCCAAAATAAAGCATGAAAAGATTAATGCATGGGTGAGGTGATGAGAGCAAGATTCGGCCATATTGATTGCAAGTTGCTAGGGCCCACAAATTTTTGTTTGGTAATGAGAGACATTGGAGTAGCCGATTCTTGCAAGAAAAGAAGGCTTTTGTGTGATTTGATAGTTCAAGACTTTTGTTGGTATTCACTTTGTCTTGTAGCAATTTGGCATCATTAGCAATCACATGCACTTGTTCTTAATTCTCACACATAGCCGATTCATGCATGCATTCCATCTATAAATATCATGTTTCATGCATAAAAATATACCATCCATCATTTGCATGCATTCATTGACAATATCGGCCAAACGAGAAAGCAGAAGAAGAAATCCATTTCCGAGACCAAGGAGCTGCACTTTCTTTCCTCCCTTTGCTTTGCATATTTAGTGGGTTAATCTTATAACAAGTAAGTCATCCACCCTTGTGCACTCGTTGAATTCGTGTTGAAAATCTCATAACCTTTACGTACTTTGTGGAGGCTTTGAATTGAGGTGTATGCTAAGTGAGGGGAGTAAGTTGGTTGAAATTCTTGATTATTCCAGTACTGCCATGTCTCTGTATTTTGTGCATAACTTGAGTTTGTAATGTCAAAAATGCATGTATTTTGTGCATAACTTTTGCAAATTGTGACTGGAACATAGACTAATGAGGAGAGAAAAGTCGAGCTGAATTTGAGTTGCTAATGTGATGAAAGCTGAATGACCCAGTTTTGCACCTGACGGTATTTTGGCCATAAATTGCTCATTTTTAGTCCAAAGTGGGTGATTCTTGTCCCCAAATTTAGCTTAGATCGTGCTCTTTAACTTTGGTGTTTTAATGTTTGACTGATTCTCCCTACCTTGCATGATGTTTTGATCGTCTTTACGGTGATATAAAGCTGAAAAAAACATCTGTTTTGAGTAGTTGCTCCAATATGTCACAAGCAGTTAACACATGCATTGGTTGCAAAATCTTGCTACCCAAATTGATCAATAGAATCAAGTCATTGCATAAACTATGTTGCTTGAAGATGTGTGAATGTTTCCAAATTGTGTCCGAGGAGATGTGAAATGTTTATGCCAACAAGTGATATGGGATATTATTTTGTAGGTACCATGCCTCCAAGGAAAGCTGGTCAAACTTCAACATCAGCTCAGAGAGGCCAAAAAGGAAAGGAAAAAATTATCGGACCCAACCATCTGATAGATGAATCTAGCTCCTCCGATGAGGAATATCTCCCGAATGAAATCGAAGGAGGAGAGGAGCTGGACCCTAAACAGAAAAAAAGTAGAACTTCGCCTGTACCACGTTTTGTCAATGAGGCAGCTCAAGATAAGTTTTGTGATTTTGCTGTAAGGCCCATCCACATCGAAAGACCATGCTCGATCACAGAAAAGCCTTACACCGACACGATCATAAGTTACGGTTGGCAGTTGTTGACAGTGGCCCCTCAGAATTGCAATGTGGCAATTGCAAGAGAATGTTATGCTAATGATGCCGGAATGGATGCGAAAGACCTCAAGGCAAAAGGTGTGTATGTGCGGGGAAAGTATTTTAAGCTGTTGAGTCAGATTGTGAACAAGCATTATGACCTCAAAGATTACTAGAAAGATGAATTAAGTGAGCTTAGCGAGGTGGAAAATCCAGATACAGTACTGAAAGCAGTGACAATTCCCGGATCCGAGTGGGTGAGAACTCATCACGGTCCGAAACACGTTATGCTGAAAAATTTGACTGCCAAAGCAAAAACGTGGCTTCTGTTCATTAACTCTAGAATCATGCCAATGACTCACAACATAAAGATTGCCAGGGACAGAGTGTATCTGATCTATGCCATAAAGAAAAAGCTTACAGTGGACTTTGGAAAGTTTGTCATAAGTCACATAAATAATGCCATAGCAGATGACAACCAAGCCATGTTCTTTCCTCATTTCCTATATGAGTATGCCGTGAAACAAGGAATACGAATCGCCCCAAGTGACGATTGTAAAATATCGATGGGTCCAATCTGGGATAGTCACCTCAAAAATTATCAAGAAGTGGAAAAAGCCGAAAGAGAAAGGAGAGAGGAGGAAGATAGAGAGAACCAAGGAGCAAACCCAGAAATTGAGGAAATAGAAGAAGAGGCAGAACAACAAGCTCTCAACGTGCAACCAGCCCAAGTTTTCACTAATTTTGCACCAATGCAAAATGCCCTGGCTGATCTTCAAGCATCCGTGACAGCACAGCACAATTCAGTGATCTGCCACTTGGATGCCACGGACGAAAGGTGGGGAAACTTTCAGACGAGTGTGGAGACTCGATTGGATTCGATGGTACAGGAACATAACAGTCAATAGTCAGAAATGGAGGAGAGGCTGAATCAATGCCAGATGGGAGTTCATAATCTAAATTTGATGATGGAGTATCACCACCAATCAAGGGGTCCTAATTCATACTTCCCGTCAATGGAGGAGTTGGAAACGTAGAGGATGGTCGTGGACACCTCGAGGAGAGTAGTGATGCATGGGGGTAGTGTGCATCCAGGGAATAGCACCTCCAACTTCAATATGCACCCGAGGAGCAACACATCCAACTACAACAATAATTCCAACATCAGAAGCATGAATGCTCCATTTCCTGGCTTTTCTCGATTTTCCACTCTACCGCCTCCACCTAGCACCTAAACAGGGCAGTGTTTTTTTCCCTTTATCCCCAATTGATGTCATTGCATGATACAAGTGTGGGGGGGAAGGGAGTGAGAAGAGTATGGAGGGTAAATTTCTGGGTTGTTGATGCTGTCTAATTTCTGGGTTATAGATGCTGTTCATAGTCTGGGTTACTGATGTCGTTCACTTTCTGAGTTATTGAGGTGTGGGCTGTGTTTATTTTGAGTTGATGCTAAAGTTATGTAAGTTTGTAATGTCTGTGTGTGTGTTTAATTCATGATGCTGGAAGTGTGATGTATTGTGTGCTTTAAAATTACAATGGAAGAAGTGTGAGGTAAGGGTCTGTGAGACTTTGTGATGTTGTTTGAAATTATTCTATTGTGGTTCTTGTTGTTTGAGAGGTTAGAAAAGATGTTTGATATCATGTAATTGGTGTGATTTAGTGTTGTCGGTGAGAAAGTAGAAAAGGCAGTGGCCTTGTCATGGTTGTAGCTGTGGGGCATTTTCTATTATAATGAATATGGATGTTTGTTGAAATGTGCTAATGGGATCTCAAGCCAACACCTCCAATACCATCGTTACGTTATTTATTTTATGCATGTGAAAATTTTTCTGTTCCATAATCCAGATTATTTCATAACAGTTGTTGAATAAAGTGCGGTCAAGGTAAGATAGAAACGCCAACACTTTGATTGACATAGGAGAGAGCTCATGAATCTTCGGATGTGTATGTGCCTTCTACTCGTAAACACTTCTTTTTGCATTTTTTAATATACAGTCTATTGAAGACACACACGAACACAAAATGTTTGAGAACTGAGATGGAAACAGAAAGAAAAGCCAAATGGCGAATAAAAGGAAAAAATAGCCACAAAACCCTGGCAGCCAAGCACCAAAGTGCGGCATCAACAATAAACACCAATGTGCAATGAATAAGGGGGAAACCCCATTGAGCTTAGCTTAGACAAATGGTAGTTCTCATGTTGAAGTGTTGGTGTGTGTGGACAACAAGATTGTAGTGCAAAAAGTTCTTTACTAAGTGTCTACTTGAGAACTCTGCATAGATGCGATAAAGGGACACGAGAAACTCTCAGTACACACAGCACGTTGGCGATTTGGTCTTTATTCATTACACCTTATTCTTCAACTGATGTGACTTAATGGATGGCGAACTTGTGCTACTCAGGTTTTATTTCTACATGCTAAAATTTCATTTGAATGAAGGAGTAACGATGATATTGGAAGTGTTGATTGTCAAAATGAATGAGAGTGCGTAATTGAAATTCTTTGCTCGGGACTAGCAAAGGTCTAAGTGTGGGGGGTTGATAAGTCTTAGTTTCACCGACTTATTGCTTCATTTTGCTTAAACTTTTGTATAGACTTTTGGTGAAATTGGTGCTTGACGAACAATTTGTATGCCATAATGTTCATGATATGGAAATTGCTTAGTTGTGTTCAAGTATTGTGCAATACATTCAATATGTTGTGATCTTCTTGGAAATGGACACAATTGATCATGCATCACCAAAAGCACCCAAGCACACTACAAACACAACACAAGCACACAACACTCACTTCATGCACACAAATGCACTCGTCTCACAAACACTCAACACACTACTTTACACTTGCACCACAATTGCACTCACCATTCTTGCATACACACTTGCACTCACTGCACGACACTACACTAGCACCTCACTCACTAGCACTCATACCCTCACACACACACACAGTGCATGGACGGGCGCAAGTGCCCGTCCACACACACGGCGCACGGACGGGCGCAAGCCCCCGTCCACACACCGTTCACATCCACACACCGTCCACGTCTACGCACACCCTCTCACATGCACACACTCATGCATATTTTCATGCATTCCATTTTCTTTCATGTTCTTTTGAATACACATCACACACATGCACTCTCATTTATGCACACTAGCACATAATCCACTTATTCATGACTTAGCACACACAATAATTCTATTAAGGCACAAATACAGTGTTCGCATAGCACACCACATGTTTGATTGTTTGTAGTCTTAATGATTAAGCATTCTCAGATAGCTCCTCTCACGTGCTAAAATGACTCTCTTTGTAGGCACGTGGCGACATCTCAATAAAAGGAGGAAGCTTCCAGGAAATTCAGAACGCAAAAATCAGAAAGGGGAAAAGTATTAAAGGAAGAGGAGCAACCCAAACATTGAGGAGAAAAAGGAGGATATTCGATCGAGAGAGATTGTTTTGCAAAAGAACAAAAAGAGAAAAAGCCACAATTGCAAAGAAGAGAGAGAACACCATAGATTTATTTCCTATTCTGTTTTTTGTAATTTGTGGGTTTAAGCCGATCAACATGATCGGCTAATTTCACAGTATTGTCTTGAGGATTTCATAGATGTGGATCTTAACTTGTCTGAGATATTTGTAACGATTGATCTGTGAATTTAATCAATGTCTGTTTCTTCATGTTTAATTCGATGGGCTCTTACAAAATCACCAAAATCCATAATCGATCTGCGGTACCCACTGAGATCGGTGTGGGTCTACCACAGATAAGTGGGTATAACATGATTTGAATCGGGAATTGAATTTATGTGAGTCTCAAGGTCTGCTTATTGTGTGATTTTGTTTGTGCAGTAGCCTAGGGCAAGTGAAATCAATTTAATGGAAAGATTTGAGATGATTAATGTGATGAGATCTGAATGCTTGAATTAAACAACTGCCCTACCAAGGGAGGGGTTTGAGGATAGGACTAGGGTTAATTCACATAATAGAGATCTGGAAATTTAAGTGAGTACCGAAGGCTTGCCCTACCAAGGGAAGCTCAAGGGTTTTGTGAAATAAAAATCGTGAGAACCACCCGGTAGATCGATTCTAGATCACTAGCAGCTAAGTCTCCTCACATAACCACACACATCGATGATGACAAGTATAGATCCATATTGAATGAATCTCCCTCAAGGTAATACGCTTAGACTCTCTTTATTTCATTTGAATTTAGTTGTTGCCTTTAATTTCCTTGTTTTTTGTCACGTTTGTGTAGTTGACATCTCAATTCCTTACATCTGTCTTCGTCACACTATTTTTCTTTTTGTTTACTATCACATTTCAAGATTAGGACACACACCTCTCCCTGAAGATACGATACCCACTCGCTGCTTCTACAGAGTTATTGAGTCAGGGTTAAATTGACGAGCCCACGATAGTTCATGTCAGTAAGTAAGCTCGAAACTTGTCGAAGGCAAACACTACAGCAAGCATTTCCTTCTCAGTTGTGGTGTAATTCATTTGGGCCTCATTTAACAATTTTCTTACATAGTAGATTGCATGAAAAATCTTATTAGTTCTTTGCCCAAGCACAGCTCCTAGTGCATAATCACTCACGCCACACATGATTTCAAAAGGTTCACCCCATTGTGGAGTGACTATGACTGGTGCTTCCACAAGTTTTGCCTTTAATGTCTCAAACGCCTCTGAGTATTCTTCATCAAAGTTGAACTTCACATCTTTTTCCAAAAGACTGCACAAAGGCCTAGCAATCTTAGAGAAATCCTTGATAAATCGACGGTAGAATCCTGCATACCCCAAGAAGCTCCTAATGCCTTTGACATTGGTGGGAGCTGGGAGTTTAGCAATGACATCAATTTTAGCTCTATCCACCTCAATTCCCTTATGAGAGATTTTGTGGCCCAACACTATACCCTCCTACAACATAAATTGGCACTTTTCCCAGTTAAGCACCAAGTGAGTTTCTTCACATCTTTACAACACTCTTGCCAGATTGTCCAAACATCCATCAAAGGTCGTTCCAAAAACTGAGAAGTCATCCATGAAGATCTCAATAATAGATTCAACCATGTCATGAAATATAGCCATCATAAATCTTTGAAAGGTTGCAGGAGTGTTGCACAAACCATAGGGTATTCGTTTGTATGCAAATGTGCCGAATGGGCAAGTAATGTGGTCTTCTCTTGATCCTTGGGGTCTTGCAATCTGATTGTAACCTGAGTACCCATCCAAGAAACAATAAAAGAGAAATCCCGCAATCCTATCCAGGAGCTGCTCCAAGAAAGGTAGTAGGAAGTGGTCTTTTCTAGTTGCTTTGTTGAGCTTGCAGTAGTCCATGCATACCCGCCAAGCACTGATAATCCTTGCTGCCAAGAGCTCATTAGCATCATTCTTCACTACAGTCACTCCACCTTTCTTAGGCACACACTGCACTAGGCTCATCCATTCACTATCTGAGATTGAGGAGATCATTCCGAAATCCAACAATTTGATAACTTTTTTTTTCACAACTTACATCATTTGAGGATTAAGCCTCCTTTGTCTATCACGCACATGCACAGAATTTTCCTCCAACAGAATCTTATGCATACATATGCTAGGGCTGATTCCCTTTATGTCCGCAATGGTCCATCCTATAGCTTGCTTGTATTGTCTCAACACACCCAACAACTTGTCTTCTTGCCATCCCTCAAGCTTAGAAGATATCACTACTTGCAATGTTTCATTGTTACCCAAAAATGCATACTTCAAATAATGTTGCAATGGCTTAAGTTCTAGCTTGGGTGGCACCAAAATGGAGGGCATAAGTTTTTCATTCCTGCACAAAATTTGTTCATTCCTCACCTCAGTGGGTGCACAAGCATCGTTAGTTATAACAATACATTCATGATTTTGTGTCACATTTCTAGCACATGCTTCCTGGATTGTATCTTCTACCACAATTTCATCTTGCGATTCACCAACTTCATTTTGCATCTCATAAATTGACTCATCCAACACACAACACTCAACTAGATTTTCAATCTCAGACAAAATCATGTTATCTCCATTATCTAACTCAACATTATCTATTTCCTCTTCACAAACATTCAATTCATCAATACAAATGATAGAAACCCATCCATGTCCGTGCCAAAGTCGATGTTTCTAAGAGTTCTACATTAGAACTTAAGGAAATTCCACCTTGAAGAGTTCACATGGCCGAATGAATGAAGACCAAGAAGAAGGCGTGTCCTTGGTCTTCAAAGTGGATCACGCCATTCTTTACTAGATAGGATTTATTTTGTTGTTAATTAATTAAGTCCAAAACACTTAATGTGGGCTTTAATTAATTCGTTAATAAGTTAAATTACTTGGCCCAATTATCTTACATGATAATTAGGAAAGTAATCTTTTATCTTTTTAGGAAAGTTATTTTAGAAAGCAAATTCGTATTTTGCTTCTTAGAGAAAACCGACTTTTGTCTTGTTAGTTGGTTTTAGAAAACTAGTTTGTTAGTTTGTTAAGAAGTCAAGTTGTATTTTGCAACTTCTAGGGTTTTGTTTCCTTATTACTTTAGCATGGCCGAAACTATCCTCTATTTAATTGGCAGCCTTGTAACGTTTTTACATATGTTGAAATGAAAGTTTTAGCTTTGCTAAATCAGATTAAAACTTTGTGTTGTCAAAGCATTGGAGAATTATTTAGTTCTTCATTGTAGCAAGTTTACCTTTAGCGTGACCTTTAGGTGACTTCACCAAAGTTCTTGATTTCAAGAACAAGCCAAATCGACTAAGTTTAGCTCTTGAATTTGCACGAGTTAAGCCAAATCAATTTGTAATAAACATGGGGGTTTGATTTACTTCTAGTCTTACCTTTTCGTTTCCCTTGAATTACTTCCGCCAAAAATCTGTTTTGTGTTCTTGTGATTAACCTTTGTGCAGCAACGATCCAAAGTTCGTGGAGATTTGTTTGGTCCAGGAGCTTGAACCTCGACCATTCACATCAACAAACAAAGTCAGATTTAACGTTTTCATCCACTACATACATGGAACACGCTATAGCTCTAATTGCAAAACAAGATTCCATATGCATGGGATGTTTCATAGCATAATCAACATCAAAAACAACTTGCTCATTGTTAATTCGGAATGTTACCGTTTTGTTTCTTACTCCTATCAACGCGTCGCTAGTGGCAAGAAATGGTCATCCAAATATGAGAGGCACCTCAGGGTCCTCTTCCATGTCTAGCACAATGAAATCCACATGTAATGTGAATTTGTCTATCATCACCAAAACATATTCCACCATTCCTGTAGGCTTAACCAAATATCTGTCCGCCAATTTCAATGTTACAGCTGTAGGATGAATTCTTCCACTAAGACCCACATCTATCGCAATTGATAGAGGCATTAGGTTGATTCCAGCACCAAGATCACAAGGTGCTTTCTCAAAGTATCTCAAACCAATCCTGCAAGAAATGGTGCAACTACCAGGATTCTTCAATTTAAGAGGTAAATTATGCACCACCCAAGCCTGACTACACTCTGTAAGCATCATTGGAGCTTCGCATTGAAGAATTTGTTCCTTATTTGAAATGAGATCCTTGAGAAATTTTGCATACTTAGGCATAGCACTCACCAAATCTAGCAAAGGCAAAACTCTATCAAATTGTGGCCCTCTCTTTGGCTTTGGTTTCACCCTTTCTAGAAATGGAGGAGAAGAAGAGTATTCTGGAAAATTGTAAGGACTTGATGGTTCTCTAACCTTTTAGGTCACCTCCTTTCCTTCATTGCCCTACACCTCCTCCTTCTCTGGTGTCATGGCCTCTTGAGCACACTCTTTCTCAAACTCAACTACATCCTCATTTTCTATTTCATTAGTGCTACCTCCATTAGAAGCCTCTTGTACTTGTTTGCCACTCCTCAAAGTGATGGCATTACAAACCTCTTTCCCTTTGGGGTTCGAAACTGTATCGCTCGGGAGAGATCCGTTGGGCCTATGATGCACTGCATTGGCAAGTTGCCCCAACTGCATTTCAATGTTTTTTATGGTTGCATCGTGATGGTTTGGGCTAGTTTCTAAACCAGCAAATCTTTGCTCACTTTTGTCCAGCTTGTCCATAATACAATGGAACATATCTTTCATGGACGGCTTTCGTGCCTCTTGTACATTTGGCTAAGAATCAAAACCTGAAGGTGGATTTGAAGTCCTTCTTTGATCATTGCCTTTAAAATATTGGCCTCCCTGGTTTTGATTTTGTTGTCCCCAATTGCTCTGGCCACCACCATAAGGTCTATTACAACCAGAGTAATTTCCAGAGTATTGTGGCTTATTGTAGTTGTTGACATAATGCAATGACTCTATAGTAATAGCTCACTCATCTGTGTGATGCTCTCCTTTACACAAACCACAAGAGAGCACTGGAGCTTTGGCTTGTGTGGCCTATAGTGTTTGCACTTGTTTTTGAAGGGCTTCAAATTTAGCACTTAGGGACGTTTCATCATCAAGGTCCAAAAGTCTCCTCTGCTTCCTGCCATGTGGTTTCCTTGTCTTAGGAAAGAGATATTAATCTTTAGTAATTTTGTCAAAGAGCTCCCTCACTTCTGGAATGCTTTTATCCTTCAAGGCTCCATTAGTATAAGCTTTAACCATCATTGAAGACTCTGCTATAAGTCCCTTAAAGAAAGTATTCAATTCTCTGATTTCACCAAGATCATGGTTTGGGCATTGTCTGATCAAATCATTGAAATGCTCCCAAGCCTCACGAAATGTCTCACCCTCATGTTGTTGAAAATTCATTATGTCCTTCCTCATTTTCTCTAATTTGGCAGGTGGAAAGTACTTTGCAAAAAATTTCTTCTGGAGTTCATCAAAAGATATCACAGCATTTGTACCTCCAATAGACTTGAACCAGTGTTTTGCCTTGCCTCTCAAAGATAAAGAAAAAAGAATTCTATGAACCTCACTCCGAGGCACTCTCTGAAGCTTGAATGTACTGCATAGTCCCAAGAACCAGTTCAAGTGCTTATTTGGATCTTCATTATCCAATCCTTGAAAGAATTACCCCTGAGTGATCATAGATACTATCTGTCTGGGAATATGATAGCTCTCCACATCAATATCTTGTTGGTCAAAACCATGCTCAAAGTTAATGGCGTAGTGGTCACCAAATCTTGGAGGTCTCACTTCCTGATTAGCCATTCTCCTATCTCTCTGTTGATTCCTCAAGGTTCTCGCCAACTCTAGATCAAGTTGATATTCTGGTTCCCCTGCCGATCTAAGAGATTTAGGCATACACAACCAATAATCCTGTAGAACTCACTCATAAACCAAAAGAAGCGTCTAATATAGGAGAAACACAACAAATACAGTAACAAGAATGTAAAATATAGACACACGAATACAGAAAAAAACAGAACAAAAAAGTAAATCAAAAAACCGTGCCTTTCCCGGCAGCGGCGCCAAAAATTGATGTGTTTCTAGCATGTGCGTATCAATTTATCCCTAACACTAGTGTAGTTGTGGTGAGAGGGTTTCGTTCCTCAGGCAAGGGAGTGATTTCAAGAATTCAATATGTTGACACAAAAATGAATTACAGCTACAAGTGAAAATAACAGCAAGAATAGAGAAATAAGGAGTAAGGAAAACACATAGAACAGTAAATGTAATGTGAAATCAAGTATAGAGTAGCTGCCCTAGGGTTCTTTTACCGGATGAATGCAACTTAGAAAACTAATGCAACACAATTGACACGCATGTAATACAAGAGAAGATCCTAGTCGCCTAGAAACTTAGCTTGTAGTCGGCTTGTCGACCGCACCACACTCTAAGCTTGCTAACGCCGCTCTTTCCCATGGTGAGGCCTAAGAGCGATAAATCCAAGATGCAACGTCTCAAAGACGCAATGTCTCAATTCTCAGTGTTTAACTACTCTAGCAACCATTTCCTAAAAACCTCCTATGGCGAGGCCTGAATTTAGATTCTTGTGTCTTCGTTGACAACAGAGAACTTCTTTTCCACTTTAATCGTAAGTTTTCGTGGTCTAAAATCAGCATGACGACTGCATTTTAGAAGACGAACATCCAAAACAAGTGCAAAAACTCTATAAATCAGAACTCTAGTTCTCATATCATGCATTCTCAACAAATACTATTGAATCTCACTTCAATTCAGCATGACGACCACAATCAAAGCTAAATTCACCCATACAGTAAGAGAGTTCATGAAATTTAATGAATTCCACAAGTCGAAATAGAGTATGATTTTATTCTTTATGGTTTATGTCAATTGCGTAGGATTGAGTCATCTAATTATGCATTTGTTTGGTCCAAACCCTAAGACATAACAAAATTAGCCAGAGCACTCCATTCTCAACTCACGATCATTAAATTGCAACATGAAATAGTTCATCCTCATGATATAGAAAGAATTTACCGATTGATTTTCTTCAAAAGCTTTAAATTGCCACGAGAATTGTGAAATGCCTCCTTGATTGAGATTAGATTTACAATGATCGGTTCCAAGCTTCGATCGGAATTGAAAATAGAGCTCAAATGTTCGAGAGAGAAAATTATAGAGAAAGTTAGAGAGAGAAAATTCTCGCTCACGAATTCTAAAATTTGGTAAAAATCTAGAAGAGTCTAAAGCTTAATCTACACGCTAACGTAAACTAAGCACTTATTTATAGAAACGCCACTATAATATAACAATTATTCAAAATCAGCTCGTACAATGCACCAATCCATGCCTTTGAGCCAGCTCACATCACACCTCCATAGCCTTTACCATGCTTATGAGCTACTAGCAATCACGCCACCACAGCCCTACACATATAGAGCACACTCTTCAACATTTAGAAAAATATTCAGCTTGTATTCCACAATTAACACAGCGATGCATCGCAGTACAAAGTTTTTTCCATGGTGATGCATCGCAGCGATGCATCGCCGTGCAACCCCTTCCATGGCGATGCATCGCTGTGAAGAAGTTTTCATGTCGATGCATTGCTGCGATGCATCGCCGTGAAAATGTGCATGAGGCCACGTGAGTGAGGTGATGCGTACTTGTGTTGGAGTGCATTCATGTGTGTTGTGTATCCTGTATTATGTGGGGTGCATTGTTGTGGAGTGCATTCGTGTGTGTTGTGTATGCTGTATTGTGCACGAAGTGTGTGTAGTGTTGTGCACAAGTAATGTACGGTGCTTATGCAAGTGTGCAAGTGCTTATGCAAGTGTGTTCATGCAAGTGTGCTCGTGCAAGTATGCCCATGCAAGTGTTGGTGCATACATTGGTGTGTGTTGTGCTGCATGCATGTGCTGAAGCCGTGTGCGGTGAGCAAGAGTGCAAGTGAATGTGCGAGGTGTGTGGTGCTTATGCATATATGCCGCACAAGTGTGTGTGGTGCTCATGCGGCATAGGTAACAAGCATGCAGCGTGTGTGCTGTGCTTGTGCGGTGTGTTCTATGAGTGTGTACAGCATCATGGGCAACAAGCATGCAATGCGTGCAGGCATTGTAGCGATGAGTGTGCACGGTGCACGCAGGACTTGTGAAGCAAAATGCATGGTGTGTGCAACGTATGTATGTGGTGTGTGGTGACAGTGCAAAGAAGCCCGCATGCAATGCATGCGGTGCTGCCGATGCCCGTATGGTCATGCAACATATATGTGTGGTGAATGCATGCGGTGTGCACGCAGTGCTCGTGCGGTGTGTGCTTGAGTCGGTGCACCATATGCTTGCCGAATGAAGTGCACTTGCACAAGTGTTATGACTTCATGCAATCAACACCAATGTTAGCCCTTTTTCATCGAACGACACCACACTCAATACTTCACAGAAACTCATAACCCAACCCATAATGTCACACACACAATGCACTCAGAGACAATAAAAGTCAAGCAAAACTAGCATGTTTAAGTCATTATAAAACTGACTTATCATCGATATCATTCATGTCATCATCCTTTACGTTCCTTGTTAACCTGCTAGGAAAAGGAGGACGAATTTTAATATAAAAAATATGCGTATTCAAAAATTTTTGTACCTCTGATTTCTGACATTCTGCCATTTGGGCAAACGACGACTCCATTTATGGGCTAATGGGTTGTTGAATTTCAAACTCTGCCTTTGGTTCTTCAAGCTTCTGTCCACTACTTAATATCATCTGATTGACTTCTTCTCTAGATTAACCAACACTTGAGATGAGATTTTTCCTTAATTACTTACCAAGTTATTGATTTGTGTACTTAATTCATTAAAATGTGGCTTCTCTTTCTTGTTGCATCACATCCAATTATGGGAAGAATGGAACTATCTCTTGTTGCAATATATCATCTTCTGTTGCCACATTGTCTTTCTGCATAATTTTAACTGCGTTGGCTAAAATTGCAACTAAATCTTCAAGGGATGTACCTGAACTTGTAGTGGGTATTGCAATGTTTTGGCCAAAAGAAACCATTGATTGTTGTTGTTGCCATGTCCATGGTGATGGTTGTTGCTGCACCTTATTCCCATCAATGAAGTTTAGGTAGTTCCACCACTCTGAATTGTATGTATTGGAATAAGGGCTATGATGATGTTGTGGATAAAAACTCCCAATTGTTTTGAATTGTGCCCTTTGATACTCTTGAATGAATTGACATTTAATTGTAGGACGGCCAAGATTTCTGCATATTCCACATGGCCTTTTTTATTGAACAGCACCAAAATCTGCAACTAATTTTTCAACTGGAGAGGTTAACGCATCTAATCTATTTTTCATAAAAGACATGTTTACCTCGTTCATCCATTTGGGCAAACGGTGACTGTTCAAAATAGAAATTGTTTCTTGGTATATTTCCTTAACCTATACGATATTTTTTCCCAATATCTGAGTCAAATTACAGGTTCGAATTAGAAAACCTGAAAATACACCAAATAAGGATAAATAATAATCAAAATAAATAAGAAATTAAATTAACTAAAATCAAATGTATTTTGCCGTTCCCCGGCAGCGGCGCCAATTTTGGTAGTGTCGTTTTTGTACCAAAATAAATTACTTAGTCCAAAAAATAAAAAATAATATAGCGAGAGTAAGGTTGATCCCATGTGGAATAGAAACACTATCTCTTCTAGTTAATTCAGAGAAATTGTCACGAAAAGATTTATTAATGATTAAACTAAAATAACTAAAACAAATTAATATGAAAGAAATACACAAAATAGAAAAGTTCGGCAAACAAGTAAATTCACATTAACTAATTATCTATCGATCATAGGTTCAAGGATTAATTAATATCATTAATCAACCAGTTATAGGCTACCACAAAATAGATAAGTTCGGCAAACAAGTAAATTCACATTAACTAATTATCTATCGATCATAGGTTCAAGGATTAATTAATATCATGAATCAACCAGTTATAGGCTACCGAGAATCAGCTCCCACATAGCCCAATTCCTTCTTAATTTATCGATAATTGACAAGAATCAGCTTAATCAATTATTTCTCTAACTAAAACACAACCAGGATGGAATCACCCAACTCCTAATTGTTTTGAATTGTGCCCTTGGATACTCTTGAACGAATTGACATCTAAATGTAGGATGGCCAAGATTTCTGCATATTTCACATGGCCTTTTCTGTTGAATAGCACCAAAACCTTCAACTAATTTTTCAACTGAAGAGGTTAACGCATCTAATCTATTTTTCATAAAAGACATGTTTACCTCGTTTATCCATTTGGGCAAACGGCGACTGTTCAAACCAGAAACTTGGTATATTTTCTTCGATTATTTCCTTAACCTAAACGATTTTTTTTCGAATATATGAGTCAAATAACATGTTCGAATTAAAAGACCTGAAAATACACCAAGTAAAGAAAAATAATAATAATAATAAACAAGAAATTAAATTAACTAAATTCAAATGTATTTTGCCGTTCCCCGGCAGCGGCACCCATTTTGTTAGTGTCGTTTTTGTACCAAAATAAATTACTTACTCTAAAAGATAAACAATAATATAGCGAGAGTAAGTTCGATCCCACGAGAAACAGAAACACTATCTTTTCTAGTAAATTCAAAGAAATTGTCATGAAAAGATTTATTAATGATTAAATAAAATAACTAAAATAATTTTTTTTTTAAGAAAGAAATATATATAGCTAGATCAAAGAAAATACAGTGTCGGCTATACCCGTTCACACTGTTACAGAGAAAATGCGATAAATGTGGAGTACTACTCCATTACATGAAACATGTATCTCAATAAGTGTAAAGAAAATAGAGACAACCTACTTGGATGATCCAGTAGATAGGCTCTATTTCCCTCTCATTAAAGCCCTAATCTATTTCGTTAATCAGTAATTATGGAGTCAATATTACTTTATAATGTTAGCACAGCTCCAAAAGGCAACCAAGTTCTCCAGAATGCCATGAAATGTAAGCAGACAGTTCTACATAGCAAATGAAATCCACCAAAAGACGGTAAGACCCAAGTGTCTTCCTAAGTATATGAATGATTTGTTCCAGTTTATCCAATGTTCACCATTAAATCCATTCGTGCCCACGCAAGCCACACTCATGCTCTCAAGTCCAGGGGCTTCTCAAGTCAAACACTACCAGGACAGAACTGGCTTCTCCTTCGCCATTGTCCGCCTTTCCAAAAGATAAGAAGAGGAAAGTAGTTGCCTCTCGCTTCTGCCCTAAGAAGCCTAGGACCGATGACCTCCACATCCAGTAACTATGTACAGAGCAGTCCAGCTCATGAATCAATCTACCCCTTAGCACTTTTTCGCCTTTACAAATAATAGGAGCAGAAGAAAAATAACGCTATAGCTCTAGCACATAGACATCACTACAACCACTATTGCCAATCTCTAGATTCAGCCACTGGCTTCAATTAGTACACATTCCACTATCTAGGTTCCTAAGTTCTATCCCAAGGCAATCCTTCATCGATACCATGTAGAGAGCAATTCTTTATAGCCCCTCTCCGATAGATGTCTCTGTAAGTAACAAAGAAAAGCTGCCTTAGTTCTTCCCTCATTTCCCCATACTCTCCTAACAGTGCAGCCATCACAGTCTCTCTAGCCCTGTAAGTCCTTTACCTCAAATATTAGAGGACCAGCAACAGCTAACACATAAGAGGTATGGTTCTGAATACCTTCGTCACCAACAGTGCATATAGAGATAGCAAAAATAGAAATAGCGAAGCTATCGTGGTTCCATGTGGCCTGAGCACTATAGATCATCAAGTTCCATTGTCAAATCAAGATCTAAAGGTCTCCATCAAAATCCAAAGTCAAGTGTTCTCTATTTCAGTAAGGCTAAATAAGCAAATGCGAATGCGAATGTCCAAAGATCTCCATCAGATTCTGAAAATTCCAACTAAGAAATTCTATTTTTCAACAAATGCTTTCCGGTTCCAAACATACAAAAACAAAATTCCGCAACCAAAATAAATGTATTCCCAGTTTGAAAACTGGCCAGTACAAGACAATAACTCAATATGGACACGACCATGTTTGCATAACACTTCCAACTTCCAGGCCATGTTTGCATCATCCATACGAAGCAAATGGATTCCGACAGTACACTACGTAACATTCAAAGCAAATGGTAACATTCCAATTTCCTCAGATTGATCAATCATCTACTAAGCATTTCCTCAACAAACTCAAGCATTTCAAGGCCAATCTGACATAAACACCAGCAGTCAGGGGCCACTCATTTACCCTTACCCAATTGAATTCTGGTAGCCAGTCTTCACCTACAGTCTAAAGTGAGCCTTTGCTGAAAACTTTAGCTAGAGCTTCTAAATAGTTGATCAGCAATAAGGTGAGTCCAGCAACACAATAGAGAGCTGAGTAGTCTGAAGGGCTGATCTGAGTGACATCTTTCTCTACGAGCTGAGTTTAGTGAGCTTAGAGTCCAGCTAGCCGATTTTGTTTGAGGGGCAAATTAATTCAATTTCATATATGAGCTCAAATCTGGCATTTGTTCTGTAGACCTTCAGCTCCATCCAGCAATTGAGTTCTGTCCCCTCCTCGTCCAACTGCACCCACAAGAAGGCCTGAAGATCGGAGTCATAAGCCCATGGAGTCCACCCAATCTGTTTGGAAGATCCCAGATCGGTGGACAACCTGTTGCCATCGCATGAACGATGAAGCCGAGTAAGGATTTCCACCATTTTTCGAAGTTTGTAGCTGCTCCTTTTTCCAGCCGTAGCAGCTCCGAGGTCTTCAGCTGCCGCTCACAAGATGAGCTGAGGAAGAGTGGTTTCAGGTATAGTGAGCTGAGGTGAGTGAGCTGCGATGAGTGATTTCGAAGTGAGAGGAGACGTCGACAGATCAAGAGGTTCGGCTGACGCTTTGCTTGTGGAAGAGCGTGTGGCGCGATTCAGCTGAGACTTAGGAGTCAGATCTGTGAAGGTGGAGGAGTTCCGCTTAGTATATCCGCTTGAGCTTTAACCTGCAGCCGCTGGTCAGTCTTGAAGCTGAAGATCTGATGCGATTTGTAGTTGGGAGCTCTTGAATGTGATTGTGGAAAACTGAAAAAAATTCTCACCACTAAAGATTTATCCACAATCTGAAATACGATATTGAGAATATAAGAAGAAAAAGACTGAAGTGATATAAAATAGATGGATTAATTTTGGGTTTGACCGGCTCTGGCCTTTTGGCTCAAGGAAGAAATTAATAATAACTAAAACAAATTAATAAGAAAGAAATACACAAAATAGAAAAGTTCGGCAAATAAGTAAATTCATATTAACTAATTATCTATCGATCATAGGCTCAAGGATTAATTAATATCATTAATCAACTAGTTATAGGCTACCGAGAATTAACTCCCACGTAGCCCAATTCGTCCTTAATATATCAATAATTGACAAGAATCAGCTTAATCAATTGTTTCTCTAGCTAAAACACAACCAAACTAGAATCAGCCAACACCCAATTTAATGTCTTACCATTATTAATATCTAGAGGAACCCAATTCTAACAAATTACTATCATGATCAGCATGTCACAATTTATTAACCTAAAATTCCCGTCTTACGGAAATAGTAGCTTGGCCACTAATTAATCCTATCTACTAGATCCAATGAAATAATAGGAGATTAATTGGCACTATTTAGATTAATTAAACATGGCTAGTATTTTAAGAATCCAAACAATTAACGTTATGTTTACAGAACTTTCGGAACTCATAAAATATTAATTAGATTAAAACAATTAGGTCTCACAAGTAAATAACAGTTAAAGCTTCATTAGGATAAACAAACTACTCACAAAACATAATTAAAAACGAAATTAAACTAAAGAAATAAAAGTAAGAAATACAATACCGTCTGGAATTAATCACCGTCGTTTGGGCAAACGGAGGCTGAGTCTGGAATAGCAAACAACGAACGAAATAAAACTACGAATTTATTTACTACTAATCTACTATCTACCTACCTACCTAAAGATACGAATTTACGTTTAATAAATTGCTATCCTTACATAGGAAAAGCAAACTTTATTCTTAAGTAATAAAAGCAACTAAAACTTTCTAAACGTCTAATAAAGAAATAACTCTTTTGTTTCCAAACAAATATATCATATGTCGGCCAATAATTAAGGCATGCAAACCTTCTTCTTTTAGTTTCTTAATTGCTCTTCTTCTCTACTTCCTTATTTGATTCCTTTAAGGAGTCTTCCATTAATTCACCCTCTTGATTATTTCCAAATTAGATTAAGCAAATATTTTCTTCGAAGTTTTGCTCTTCTTTCTTTCTTTCCTTGTAAATTGCCTCAATATTCCAATTACCTTATTTCCTGAGCATAATTATTCAATTAAGTGTAAATCTAGTCAAATTATACCACAATAAACCCACAAAATATATGACAATTACATGTTCATTTTCGATAGCCTATAACTAAAATCAAATGTATTTTGTCATTCCCCAGCAGCGGTGCCAAATTTGATAGTGTCGTTTTTGTACCAAAATAAATTACTTACGCTAAAGGATAAACAATAATATAGTGAGATTAAGGTCGATCCCATGTGAAACGGAAACACTATCTCTTCTAGTTAATTCAGCGAAATTGTCACGAAAAGATTTATTAATGATTAAACTGAAATAACTAAAAACAAATTAATAAGAAAGAAATACACAAAATAGAAAAGTTCGGCAAACAAGTAAATTCACATTAACTAATTATCTATCGATCATAGACTCAAGGATTAATTAATATCATGAATCAACCAATTATAAGCTACCAAGAATTAGCTCTGACGTAGCCCAATTCCTCCTTAATTTATCGATAAATGACAAGAATTAACTTAATCAATTATTTCTCTAACTAAAACACAACCAGGCAGAAATCAGTCAATACCCAATTTAATGTCTTACCAGCATTAATATCTAGAGGAACCTAATTTTAATAAATTACAATCATGATCAGCATGTCACAATTTATTAACCTAAAATTCCCATCTACCGAGATAATAGCTTCACCACTAATTAATCTTATCTACTAGATCCAGTGAAATAATAGGAGATTAATTGGCACTATTTAGATTAATTAAACATGGCCAGTATTTAAGAATCCAAACCATTAACGTTATGTTCAGAGAAATTTCGGAACTCATAAAATATTAATTAGATTAAAACAATTAGGTCTCACGAGTAAATGACATTTAAAGCTTCATTACTTAATTGCCGGATAAACAAACTACTCACAAAATATAATTAAAAATGAAATTAAACTAAAGAAATAAAAGTAAGAAATACAATACTGTCTGGAATTAACTACCGTCGTTTGGGCAAATGGCGACTAAGTCTGGGATAGCAAACAACGAACGAAATAAATCTACGAATTTATTTACTACTAATCTACTATCTACCTACCTACCTAAAGCTACGAATTTACTTCTAATAAATTGTTATCCTTATATAGGAAAAACAAACTTTATCCTCAAGTAATAAAAGCAACTAAAGCCTTCTAAAAGTCTAATAAAGAAATAACTCTTTTGTTTCCAAATAAATATGCCACATGTCGGCCAATAATTAAGGCATGCAAACATTTCTTCTTTTAGTTTCCTAATTGCTCGTCTTCTCTACTTCCTTATTTGATTCCTTCAAGGAGTCTTCCATTAATTCACCCTCTTGATTATTTTCAAATTATATCAAGGAAATCTTTTCTTCCAAGTTTTGCTCTTCTTTCGTTCTATCCATGTAGATTGCCTCAATATTCCAATTACCTTATTTCCTGCACATAATTATTCAATTAAGTGTAAATCTACTCATAGTCGATAATTGTTGAAAGAACACAAACGATGAACTTCTCTCTACAAAGCTTCTATTCAAACCCTAAATCTTATCGCCTTTTTTAGCCACTCATACATTATCTTCCACTAATCGGTCAAAACAATCAAGCAACATCTATATACAACATTATTTCGTCATCAGATCTTGGCTCTTCCCACTCCTACCGAATAGAACAGATTGGTTCAACCCTTCTCTTGGCTCCGGCCGTCTAGCCGGAGCCACCTAATCGCCGGAATCCATCCATAGATTAGGGTTTATCCTTCAACCGTCAGATAGATCGGCCTCCTTGGTGAAGATGACGATAACAGCAGAGCTTCCTTTAACTCCTTGTACACGGATTTCTTCAAGCTTCGGTAGATCTGGTCTAACCCCTTTCCATCTTCGACAAGCTCCATCATCAGCTTTCCTTCTACATACTAGCTCATTCCCTCAGCTAATGCATAGGAGGACCTCCAAGGACTCATCTTCCCTCAACCAAACACAGAGCTCTCCCCCATGTCTGAGAGCTAAATCTATGGAGAACCCTCCGGCTTGGTAATCAATAGCTAAGACCGGACTCTCGTCAATGATGACAACCACGGCAGTAGGTCCTCCAGCTACACTAACAGCAGCTAGTTCTAACCCTCTGCCTCTGGCGGCAACCTTGGAAGAGGATCCATCAGCTACACAAACTCCTCAGCCGTCTTTGGAGATGCCTCGTCTGTCCAAGTCATATCGGGAAGCGGTCACTGGTCTTTCTTCTAAAACTGGTCAGGGTTCTACAGTGCCAAAATGGCCGGAACACATCGATGTCTCCTTTTCTTCAAAACAAAGCAGATTGTCTTCTCATGAGGGGGAGCCAGCTCTAATTCTAACTAAGGAAGAAGAGGAGAAGCTCGCTCAACCTTTTCTCTATACCCTAGTTGGTAAGTTCAGTAATGGTAGACCATCAATGGCGGAGCTCCGGAAAGAAATATTGACAGCTTCATTTACCGGTAAGGTATATCTAGGACTCCTAGATCATCGTCATGTTTTCTTTAAATTCGAAGTAGAGGAAGACTTCCATAGAATGTGGACAAGTCGCATTTGTTACTTCTCTGGTTTCCCAGCTAGGATGTTCAGGTGGTCGACGAAATTTCGCACTGATTCTGAACCATCGGTGGCACCGGTCTGGATCAGAATGCCACAACTCCCTCTCCATCTTTGTGAAAAGGACTCTTTGTTCTCCATAGCCTCCGTCATTGGAAAGCCACTCAAATTGGATCGTGCCACTATTATGGCTGACAGATTGCTGAGACCGAGTGAAGCGAGAGTATTAGTGGAGCTGGATGTTCTTTAACCTAGACCACACCGTGTGTGGATTGGAAGTCTGGAAGAAGGACGTTGGCAGGACATTGAGGTGGAAGACACCCCCGATTACTGTAAAAATTGCCGGAAAATGGGACATTTGGCCATACATTGCAAACCCCAACGGTCCCGTAAGGAAGTAAGATTAGAGGAGATTAGAAAAGGAAAGAAGAAAGTATGAATTCCGATAGTAAACAACACTAAAGATCAGGAACCGAAGGTCGGGCCATCAAGCAGTGTTCCACAACCCTCAAAGATAGCTGTTGTAGCTCCCAGCTGTGGAGGGGCAGTAGCTGTTACCAATGCTCACACTGAGAACCCAGTAGAGGTGCAAACAACAGTTTCTCAGGAAGTCTCAGAGACTGGCCCTTCAGGAGGAAAAACAGCTGCTTCTCAGGGAGATAAACAAGAGGAAGTGCAGGTCATCAATGAAGTGGAGAGTCCAAAGGAAAAGGGTGAAGAACAAGAGGCTAATGTGATCGTTGATCAAACCTTGGTAGTAACGCTATGGTCACCTTTGAACAGTACAGAAAACAATCTTAACCATTTCTTGACCAATCTTGGCCAATTTTTAGAAATCCTCAACAAGCAAGATAGGAAGTCTGATAAACTAGATAAATCTGTTGAGCTTCCTTTACTAGCATCCGAGTCTCCCCAAGAATATAAGAAAATCACTGAATTGGTAACTACAACAAGACTGAACACGGAGTCTATAAATGTGACGAGAAGTGGGGATGAAGGGGAATCGTTGTACATGAACAACTCCAGCTCCATGTCGGAACTAGAAATCATACAAGCCATCCCAACGATTAGGTGGGACGAAGGAGAATTGTCGAACGTACATATAGCCACTTCTACCAAGGAGTTCCCTCGGGCAGTTTTGAAGCCACTAAAACGGCCTAGCACAGAGTTGAGAGAAGGGCTTATCGATGTCAGGGTTATGTGGGAAGAAGGGGAATCTTCAACATTATAGAGAGTTAGCTAACATCGAACTTAGGGACTCGTCAATCTATCCCAACCGAATCAGAAGATGAGGATGAGGGCGAAGACCAATGGACGGAAAATAGTTATGAGGAAGAACCCAAAGATGTGTTCGGAAAGTTCCTCAAAAAAATGGAAAGCTGCCGGAAGCCGGCCAAGCAAACAACGTACATGGAAGCACTTGTTAGTCCTAAATCCAATGCTTTTTCAGGGAGAAAACTCAGGGAACGGAATCCTCGTATTTGCTACTCCGATGGCAAAATATGGAATCAAAGGTAAATATTATTTTGATTATTGTGAAGCCCATGATTACTGATGTTTATATCATTTGGCCAGATGACAATATTGCGGGATAATTTAATTACTTTGTCCTGTTGGCATTGAATGATTCCTGTGTTGTGAATTATTTGAGGTGTTGCTCTTGTGAGGGCCGTTATAGACCAGGGATGTTTATGTCACCCTTGTTTTGTTGTTGGATTCTGGAGTATAGCTAGTGTTCTTTATGGGGGATGAACTTTACAAGACTAGGTTGCTGTTTGAGTTGTTGATCTTGTGAGGGCAGTTATAGGCCAGGGATTTTTTTATGGGGGCTGCACTTTTACAAGACTAGTTTGCTTTTTTGGGCTGGGGTCCCCACCTTTGGATTATGCAGGGGTATGAGTCCCTGTAATCAGTCTGTTTTGGATTCTGGGGGTTTGTGGAATTCTGTGGCACTTTTGAGCTTGGGTAGTATATTACTTGAAACTGTACAGTAAATGCTGTGAACAGTTTGGACCAGTTGATGTTTGATTACCATGACTGTGAAACCTCACTGTCTGCTTGCTATTGGAATTAACTGTGGGGGTCTGGCTGGAGATAGGGAGACTGAATAATTTTGAATTAAATGGAACAGTGTGGCCAAGTCACTTCGATTGCTGTGGAGCCTTCTGATAATATGTGGGAATTTGATCAATTAATATCTGTTCATTGTCTTAAACTTAGCATAGATTTATGGCTAGATTATAAACATGATGTAAATGGAGGAGTCCTCCACGTTTACTTTTTACAAATCTCCTTGATCTCTTCTCCATTAGGTTGTTGCATGTAAATGGAATTGGGATCAAGTAGATCTTTTGCTGTAATAGTGGTGTTCTCCACGCATAACACTATCCAATAAATAGGGAGTGGCGCCCCACCTCGATAGAGGTTCTGCCCAAAAAAAAAACTAACTTAAATCTACTCAAATTATACTACAATAAACCCACAAAATATATGACAGTTACATGTTCATCATCCGCATATTAACTGGGCTTTATTTCTGAACATTTATTGTATGAATTCATTCTATTCCCACTATACTTAGGTTTTGAATTTTTCATTTCACTTCCAAAATGGTAATAATGTGAGTTATATATTCTATGTCCATAATGATGATATGAACTATGGTTAGATCTAAAATACATAGGGGACTGATTTTTGTTTTCCTTCAACATGTGTATACCCTAAATCATACTTATTGTTTTCTAACCTATGATTTCCTAAAAACTTTTCTAAAATTTCATTTCCTTGAATAAACTTGCCTAGGAAAACATTAAGATGCTCAATCATTTTCTTCATATTTGCATGCTCTTTTTTTACCTAATCATATTTTTTCATTTCATCTTTTACCTACTTGTTCTCTAGTGTTAATCTTTCATTTTCAAACTCTTGGTTCACTATTTTCTTTGAACACACAATTATATTTGATAATCAATTCTTGATTATACTTAGAGACTTCTTGTAGTTTTGCCTTAAATTTCTTATTTTGACTTTGAGCATTTTTTGTTCATCAACTAATAGTTTTAATAATTCCTATTTTTTCTAACTTAATGGAAACTATGTAAGTTATGACATTATTGGAAAAAAAGTTAAAAAACAATTTGAGTAATTCAAATTTTCATGAGATATGGGCTTAGGTTTCTAAACAATAGTCATATAACCTTGATAATTGAAAGTTATAGGGCAAAAAGTTATTGTTCAAATGAGTTATACCTAAATTTGATTTTTTTTATTTTAATTTAAACATAATTATATAATAGTTTGTCAATAAGTTTTTATTTTTGAATATGAAAAAATAAAGATAAACTTTAATTCTTTATCTTGTTATTGTAGTTGATATTGAACCAATTGGTAAGTTTAAAAAGTTTATAATTATTTTATTGCTTCAATTATATCAAGAGTAAAAACTATTCTAGGAAAGTCCTATCACTCTATCAAGCAAGAACAATGATCGCAATAATATCAGAAACTGATGAATTTTTTGGGTAAAGATTATGAATTCACAATAAAAATGTGAAAAGTCAACGAATATAACGAAAAAGTGTCGATGATGACAACTGATATGGAAGAAATTCAAGAATGAAATTCAATCAATAATTGTGAAGTTCAAAATTCAATTCAAGATATAAATGAAGGTGGCAAGAAGTCAACAAAATCACGTAGGAAAAGAGCAGCAAGAAAGTTAACTTTTAAGAAGAATGAATCTCAAATTATAGTTGAAAATGACAATAATGAGATATTCAAAATTCAAAGAGAATATCAAATTTGCCAAGAAAGAAGAGGAAATAGAAAAAAGTGCATTATAGAAAAAGATAAAAATTGAAAAAAAAAACTAGATTCATGTAATACAAACTACATTTTTAATAATTGTTTTAATTTATTAATTACATTTTATTTTTTAGTGTACTTTTTCTGATATAAATTAGGATTTTCTACATCAATATAAATCTTTGTATGCGTATACATTTAGAAAATTATATTATAACGTCATATTTGACATTCAACAGAACCTCTGAAATTCTAAGAATTTGTGTTGTTTGAAAATTTTGTCTTCCATTATCTGTCTTGTATGAGGTGATATTATAGCTCAAGGTCTTTCCTTGTTTATGATGACCAAACCAATTGAAAAAGATATGACTCTTTTATACGAGAGTTTCGAAATTTAGCAGCTTCATTTCAAATATTGTCTATTCATACAGATCAATTAGAAGTGAGATCGTGGGTTACTGAGTAAAATATAGGTGGCCAAAATAGTGTTAGGAAACTTGTTCAAGGACATCAAACCAATTTGGTACTACACTGACAAGTAATTGTCTTGCACATCAAATTTACTTTTTCCTTTTAAAAATTTAGTAATTGTCTCGCATATCTAAGTTACTTTTTCTTTTTAAAATAGCATATTACAAAACAAACACCTACATCGGAAGTGCTCGATTCCTAGTGACTTAAAAAATACGTGCAATGCATACTGAGAACTTGATCACTACGTCTTAGGCTGTGAGCCACATGATTTTAATCCATGCATATTTAAACTTTCTCATGAGACTGAAATAAAATCCTCTGGAGTCTAGACAAGGTGTTTCATGATATTCCCTTACTCTGTCATACTTGTCAATTTTTGGAAAAAAAAAAAAAAAAGAATGAAAGAAAGGAAAAAAAAACAAAATTCATCGTCTTACAAACGCAGCATGTTCATATGTATTATTCCACTAAATACAGCCTGTTCATATGTATTCTTCCACTAAATTCCAGAAAGTTAGGTAGCTCTATGAACAAGTTGGCAGACATAACTAACAAAAACACCTAACCCGGAAAAGAAAATTTAAAATTTTTTTATAGACAAAATCATACCGAAAAAATGAAGTATAATTCTTTTACATTTCATAAATTCATTGTGGCAGTAATCAATTCCATTGATTGCATGATCAATTTTTGGACGCATTCCTTTACTTTCCCCAATTAAAAACGGTAGCAATAGCCAATTCCATTGATTGCATGGTCAATCATTGAGCCTATTCCTTTAATTTACCTTACCCATTTAAATCATTCTAAATTTTCTGTTTTACTGTCTGTTGTAATTTATAAATACACATCACATATAATTATCTTAAAGCATATCAAATCATTAATAAACCTTAAAGAATAAATATATAAAATATGTGAAGTGGATTTATTTGAGTGTAATAAAGAATGCAAGGTCCTCTAGACCTTTAAACTATCATACCTTTTGTCTCCGGGTAACTTTTTCATATGACGCTTTCTTTCCGAAACCGTCTTCTTATTTGATCCAAAAAGGCTCAAGTTAATTTCTTTACCAATAAAAAAGATTCACCGGCGGGCACTTGACAATGAAGATTCTGAAGAATTTATGATTTATAACATCCTTGTTGATAAAAGGAAATAGGGATGAAAGTCAGACGCATATGGTCCCAATGCAGATACTACCAACCCTTTAAAAATGTAGCATTCTCACAAAATTTCAAAGTCACCGCTGTACTAAGTTGCAAAACTAGAACAAACAAACATTATCATATATTTGATATTTCAACATATCCTGTCTTACATGACATATAAGCAAAGAACTAATAATTTAGCACTCAGTAGTCAAACTAGTACCATAAAATAATGAGTATTCTCAATTGTAAAATTGATCAAAGTACAGTGTGAGACAACTCATTCGAACGTGTTGGCTGAAATGTTTTTAACTTTATCAAAATTAGTAAAGAATTGGAACAGATTTTACCATTTTTACTAGTACTTTTATTTGATTATAGCAGTGAAAGATTAAGAATTTGAGGCTATAAAAAGGGTGCTAGAGGCTACTTAAGAAGCACAAACCTACAACCAACTTTTGCAGTAAAAGACGGGAACCAAAGCTATGGGGTCTAATTTGACTCCGTTTGTCATCACCCTTCTAGTGGTATTTGTTGGTCTTTGCTTGCCTTCAGAAACGTCAGCCGATTATTACAGATATCCATCTCCTTCACCTTCTTACCACTATTATTCACCACCACCTCCAGTGTATAATTCACCTCCACCACCCGTTTACAAGTCTCCACCACCTCCACCCCCAGTTTACACGTCCCCTCCACCTCCTCCTCCAGTGTACAATTCTCCACCACCACCACCCCCAGTTTACAAGTCCCCTCCACCTCCCCCTCCAGTGTACAAGTCCCCACCACCACCACCTCCAGTGTACAAGTCCCCTCCTCCTCCCCCTCCAGTTTACAACTCACCACCTCCTCCCCCTCCTGTGTATAAGTCTCCACCACCACCACCTCCAGTTTACAACTCCCCACCTCCTCCCCCTCCATTGTACAAGTCTCCACCACCACCACCTCCAGTTTACAAGTCCCCACCACCTCCCCCTCCAGTGTACAAGTCACCACCTCCTCCTCCTCTAGTTTACAAGTCCCCACCACCTCCACCTCCTGTGTACAACTCTCCACCGCCACCACCTCCAGTTTACAAGTCACCACCTCCACCCCCTCCAGTGTACAAGTCCCCACCACCTCCTCCTCCAGTGTACAACTCTCCACCGCCACCACCTCCAGTTTACAAGTCACCACCTCCACCCCCTCCAGTGTACAAGTCCCCACCACCTCCTCCTCCTGTGTACAACTCTCCACCACCACCACCTCCTCCCCCTCCAGTGTACAAGTCCCCACCACCTCCTCCTCCTGTGTACAACTCTCCTCCACCGCCACCTCCAATTTACAAGTCACCACCACCACCCTACCATTACTACTATTATTCTCCTCCTCCTCCTCACTACTAAGGAATTGCACACAAGGTAATAGCCAAGAACAGAACAAGCACTCTTCATGCAGGAAAGAAAAATATCACATTTTTTGTCACCTAAGAATTGTAGTATATTTTCCTAAATACAGAAAAAAGATGCAGTACATGTTAAAAATTTCTAATCATGTTGCTCAAACTAAATAAAGAAGCAAAGTTTTAACTCAAATTCGCTTGCAAATGCATATTAATGCTAACAGTCATATGCAATATATTTTTGCAGGAAAAAGGGGAGCAGAATCAGCATTTCTAGAGATTCATGAAGATGTAGAAGAATAAGCATAAAAGCAAATGCGAAGATGTTTCGAGTTTTTATTAGTTTTCTTGTTTTCTGAATTGGTTTTTGCTTCATCCCTGTTCGTAGGGGTTGTATTGCTGCCAGTCCGTACATGTTTGAAAGGATTTTCCCTTGGCGCCAAATGCACGTACGATATAATACATAAATCTGTCTCTTTTGTTCTTACCTAATTAATATCTATTTACTGGTTCCCACTATTAATATTACCAAGAATTTTCTTTGTTGTTTTCAAACTTATATTTTATTTTATGAAACAGTATTGAGTCAATATCGCTAAGGGGCACCTCTTGAATCTTAGGAATAAGTTTTGTCCAAAAATTAAATAATTTGTTTTTCATTATTTTATAATTTTTTCTTCAATTCGATAAAATGCTGTAATTCTCTATTACTATATCGTGATCATGGACGGTATAAAATAAGGTTTAAAAACTGGTGAATGTAACATATGATCAAGGGACATTATATCGAATTAAGAAGACATTTGGATAAAAGATTAATTAACAAATGTATTGGTTTTCTGAAGTCTAACATTCAGAAAGACACAACTTACATTACCACAATTTTATTGCTATTAATCACTATCAAGATTTTTTATATGCTTAAAGTTAATAATATATATCATGAAGTAGCTCTTAACTGGAAATGCCACTACTACAAAATAGCCCTTTTAAACCTCTTTTTTTAAAGCGGGTAAACATAATTCGGTGTAATTTATAAAAACGCCTGGCATTACCGATATATTACACAAGAAATAGAACATATTACACCGGTTGTCATTTAAACCGGTGTTAAAGATAAACTACTTATACCGGTTATTAGACAACCGGTGTAACAAGGAACTTTTACACCGGTTTATTTATAACCGGTGTAAAATTTTTATCTATTACACCGGTTTAAATGACAACCGGTGTAATAGATTATTGTTTACACCGGTTTATTGGTGAACCGGTGTAAATAACTACTGTAAAATATAACCACTCATTTTTCCATCTACTCCAACTTCAGTAAGTTTATCATTTTCGCGAAGAACAAGGAATATTTTTATCAAAAAGCTGCGCACGAAATCTTTTTGAAGGCCAAATCATAAGCACAAATTAACTTATACTCATGCAACTCACCCATCTGAGGTTAGCTTGTTATATATAAACTGATTTCTTTTATATGATTTTACTTCTCATTCGTCAAAGCATTGACTCATATATATTTGGATATGCATTTCTTTTTTCGTAAAACTGTTGCAAAATTGTAGATTTCATTACATAAGCTTTATATTTGTAATAAATGCAATTAGAATGATGTTTGTTCTATTATTTAGGCGTTCCTGTGTATAGTTTTTATAATTACATTGATACATTTCAAAATATTAAGTTATTAATTATTACTGATTGTGTCCTTCATTTAAATACTGGAATGAAATGAAGTTTGCAATTTCTATTTTAATAAAAATTAGAAACAGAATTTGTTGATTAATTTAAACGATGTAATGGTATGAAAGTCTCGTTAATGCATTCATTTCATATAATTTAACGGGTTCGATAGTCATGTATCGTAATTAATTAATTTTTTAAATTAAAAATTGTTTACCATCTGTGTGGTAAGTAATTATTTTTTCTTCTTTTTATATTGTACTCCATCATGAAAACAACTTCAACAGCAGTTGACGATGGAAGACAAACAACCTTCTTCCGACGCAGTCAAAAACCATAAACCTTCTGTCTCTCCAGAATCGATAGAAGCAAATGACCAAACAGCTGACATCAATCTCCATATTAATTATGGACTTGATTTGAATAAAATACAATTTGATGAAGGAGAGCTACATGCCGATCCAGAGATGCAAGAAGTTATTGGTAACAATGCTGAAGATTATGTATCCAAAATTTTTCTAATCTGAAATTGCTCTAATCATGTAGAAGTTTTATCATGTGCCTTCGTTCTCTGTCCTGTGGCTTTTTGTAACGCCCTTATTTTTCCATGTTAAAAGATAGCTTTTGATGTGTAGATGAAAGTATGTTGAGCGCTTATAAAGTGCTTTTATGATTGTATTAGCCTTTAAAACAGTGATTTTGTTTTGTTGTGATCTTTTATTGTTTACGAGATAAAGGTGGCTAATTATTGTTTAGGGGTTAAGGATGATTTAATATTAAATACATTTAACAAAATACTTAACTACCCTTTAATCTTATCTTTTAACATGCACCTATCAAACAAAATTCAACATTCCAATTGCTCCAAAACTTTTAACAATTTTTTTCAATAAATAAACAAAACATACAAAAATTAATCTATAAACTATTTTGTTTTTTTTGTAAATGTCCAAATTGGTACAAATTATTTTATCGTAGTCAGTTCACACATAAGCATTAATGTACCAACACAGTAGCGTAAAAAAATTACCAATAAGGAGAACAATTTACACCGGTTACTATTATGACCGGTGTAAAAAAAGAGCAATTTACACCGATTTTTAAATACCAGGTGTAATAAAGTAAATCATTTACACCGGTTATAAAAAAACGGTGTAATATGGGATTTCTTACACCGGTTTTCTTATAACCAGTGTAAATGATTTACTTTATTACACCGGTTATTGAAAAATCGGTGTAAATTTGTCTACTATTACACCGGTTTTTGGTTAATCGATGTAAATAACAAGTATTTACATGACCACACATTTCTCCTTCTGCTCCATCTTAAGTGTGTATTATATCTGTCGCAAAGAACTACGTATTTGTTCCAAAAGCTGCGCCCAAAATCTCTTTGAAGGCCAAATCAGAAGGTACAACTTAACTTATGTTCATGCAACTCGAACATCTGAGGTTAGCTATAGTTACGTATAAACTCATAACTTCTATATATATGATATTTCCATAAATAATTACTGGCCTTTGCAATATGGATCTGCATTTCATTTTTTTTAAACCAGTTGTAAAATTGTAGATTTCCATGTATATGCTTTATATTTGTAATACATGTAATAAAAATTGCTATTTTGTTATTTGATTCAGGCGTTCCTTTGTATATTTTTATATGATGTAATATTATGAACATATCAATTAATGCATTTATTTTGTTGGTTAACTTATTATAATTATTTTTTTATAATTTAAAGGGTTCGGTAGTCATGGGTCGTAATGATATTATATTTGGTGATAGGACAACATCAGCGTATGAAGAAGAGGTTGAGAAATTTATTAGCTTTGCTTATAAAAAATCCAAGTACATCTATTGTCCATGCAATGATTGTAAGAATTTTGCGGTGTTCGCCCTGACACTATAAGAGACCATTTGTATCGGAGGGGATTTGATCCGGCTTATAAAATATGAAAATGGCACGGCGAGTGTGAAAATTCATCGAAACAAGATGAATATGAGGTAGAAGATGATGTTGCGATTAAACATGACCGATTGGATGCTATGGTAGATGATATTGTCGGTAGCTTTGCCGATACGCCTGATATTCTTGCTTCGTTGTTGGATGATAGCGAAAAGCCTCTATATCCAGGGTGTATTAAATACTCACGATTATCGGTCACTTTAAAACTTTACAGTTTGAAGGCGACACATGGGTGGACTGATACTAGTTTTACAGCACTGTTGACCGAAGGATGTACTGCCAGAAGGTAATGAACTTCCGAATCGCACTTATGAGGCTAAAAAAATCTTGTGCCCTATGGGTATGGAGTATAAGAAAATAGATGCTTGCCCAAACGATTGCATACTATATAGGAATGAATACGAAGATTCATTGTATTGTCCTAAATGTCGGGTTTCTCGTTTCAAAAAGAAGCAAATTGGTGATGGCGTTGAAGATTATATAGATGCGAAGAAGAAATCATCACCGGTGAAAGTGTTATGGTATCTCCCTATAATACCGAGATTCAAGCGATTGTTTGCCAACTCCGGAGATGCTAAAAATCTGACCTGGTATGCAAATCGGAATATTTCCCCTGAGGACAAGATGATAAGGCATCCTGCAGATTCTGATCAGTGGAAAAAGATTGATTTGGTGTACCCCTTGTTCGGTAGAGATGCAAGGAATTTGAGATTAGGATTGTGTACGGATGGAATGAATCCTTATGGTTGTCTAAGTAGTACACATAGCTTTTTGCCAGTAATGTTGGTTATTTACAATCTACCTCCTCACTTGTGTATGAAGTGGAAGTATATTTTGATGTCATTAATGATTTTAGGCCCCCGCCAACCTGGAAATGATATAGATGTCTATTTAGCCCCCCTAATTGAAGACTTGAAGACAATGTGGGATGAAGGGGAGTTGATGTTTGATGCACATCGTCAGGAGTCATTCACATTGCATGCCATGATATTCTGTACTATTAATGACTTTCCTGCGTATGGGAATTTATCTGGATTTTCTGTTAAAGGACACCAAGCATGTCCTATATGTTAGGAGGATACAGATTCTTGTCATCTTGTACATGGGAGCAAGACAGTCTATCTTAGACATCGTAGATTTCTTCCTGATTTCCATTCATATCGTCGAATGAAAAGAGCTTTCAATGGGAAACAGGAGTTCAGAAATGCTCCAATTGCATTGAGTGGGAAGACAGTTCATGATCGTGTGAAGGATATCAACGTGGAATTTGGAAAACATAAAAAGTTGCGGAAGAATCATACAAGCTGTTGGAAGAAAAAATCAATCTTTTTTTATCTTCCATATTGGGAGACACTAGATGTTAGACACTGTCTCGACGTGATGCATATTGAAAAAAATATATGTGACAGTTTGTTGGGTACTATTTTGAATATACCTGGAAAAACAAAAGATGGTTATAAATCAAGACTTGATTTGGTTGATATGGGTATTAGGGCTAATTTAGCTCCTGAGATTCGTGGACAGCGCACGTACTTGCCCCCCGCTTGTTATACATTGTCACGGAAAGAGAAACAGAGCTTGCGTGAGAGTCTCCAGAGCATCAAGGTCCCAGCAGGATATTCTTCAAATGTAAGTCGATTTGTTTCGATTGGAGATTTAAAATTGGTTGGATTGAAATCTCATGATTGTCATGTGTTGATGCAGCAGTTTCTACCTATTGCTATTCAATCTATATTGCCAAAACATGTCAGATACAGCATAACTAGACTTTGTTTCTTCTTTAATGCGATATGTAGCAAGGTAGTTGATCGTGATAGACTTGATGAGCTACAATCTGAAATTGTCGTAGTTTTGTGCCAACTTGAGATGTATTTTCCACCTGCATTTTTGACATTATGATGCACTTGGTTGTTCATTTGGTTAGGGAGATAAAGATTTGCAGGCCTGTATTTTTTCACTGGATGTATCCATTCGAGCGCTATATGAAAGTATTCAAGGGTTATGTGAAAAACTGCTATCGTCCTGATGCAAGCATTGTTGAAAGGTACATAGCTGAAGAGGTTATTGAGTTTTGCACTGGGTACTTGTCTGATACCCATGCTAGTGGACTACCAAAGCATTGCCACGATGAACGGAACAAAGGAAGAGGTACATCGGCAGCTAAGTTGTTTACCCCCTCTATTGGTGAATTACAAAATGCGCATCTATATATCTTGCGAAATTCTGAAGAAGTACAGCCTTATGTGGATGCTCATATTTTTGAAATTAAAGAAATACATCGTGGTTGGACTGACAGATACGTACTCAATGAACACAACCGAACCTTTGTGAATTGGTTCAGTGCTGCTGTTGGGGCCGAAACTATTACAGAGACATTAAAGTGGTTAGCGTTTAGGCCCAGTCACGTTTTGCTATCATATTCGGGCTATGCCATAAATGGATTTTTATTTGCTACTAAGACTCAAGATGACAGTAGCACAACGCAAGATAGTGGGGTCACATTAGTGTCTGAGGCTTTACATGTGTCTAGTTCGAGAGATAGAAATCCAGTGTATGCCAAAATATCATATTATCGGGTGATTAAGGAGATATGGGAGCCTAACTATGTTAAATTCAAAGTCCCTATTTTCAAATGCAAATGGGTTGACAACAACAATGGCGTTCGAACTGACGAAATGGGATTTACGCTAGTGGATTTGAATAGGGAAGGTTTCAAAGGGGAACCATTCATACTTGCTTCCCAGGCAAAACAAGTATTTTATGTCTCTGATCCCATTGATAAAAAATGATTCATTGTCCTACGAGGGAAAAAATTGTATGTCGGTGATGAAATTGATATTGATAATAATCACGATGTGCCGCCGTTCTCATCAGGTTTCCCCCCCCCCCCTGAGCACAATTGAAGAGGACCGCAATATGGATGCATTCATTCTCCGCACTGATCACGTGGAAGGCATATTGGTTGATGATCCATTGTCAAATAAAAGAAAGACCTTGTCGTGAGATATAGTGTGTAAGTAATCATGCACTTTTGTGTATTTATATTTTTCATTGTACTCACTATTTCTTTATGCAGTTATTTGGATATTTTCATGCTTCTCTAACTGTTGTGATGCAATTTGTATATTTTTTTTTAATTTCAGTACAGGTAAATGGCTGGGATGATATGAGCTTCATGCAACATAGGCGTTACTTATGGCTATTAGGGCATATTAATTGTTTTACTAAGTTTACTCAATGTATTATGGTGTGTCAACTTAATCATCTATGTTACTGTATAACTAAGACTTGTTCATATTAGTGATCGATATTTATTGTGGTATAAAGTTGTATACATCACAAGTGTTTTTTGACAAGTAGGTTTGCTCTAGATACAGGGGATACCATGCAGATTTTTTTAATACAACGAATTAATTAATTAAGAAGAATTTTAATAGAATTTATGCGACTAGATAACACTAACACATCAATATATTTTTAATTAAAATATAATGAAATAAACATTCATATTAGTAGTTCATTAATCATTCATATGTGATTCATTCAAATTGTATCGTATATTTTATACCAAGATTTTTAATTTATTAATATCATATTGTAACTATGATTGAATTTATATATTTCATTACAAAGATTTAATTAATGTAGATTAATTTTAATAGAATTTGAATATAATGAACACTAAAACATCAATATATTTCTAATTAAAATATAATGAAATAAACATGTATATTAAAATGTCATTAAGCATTCATCATATTATATGGGGTTAATTATATTTAAAGACTAATTAACACTAAAACCGCTGTTGCTTTTAACTTTAAAACAGCAAATTTGAAATTTTAGAATGTATTAGTATTTTATACCGGTTACAATAATAACCGGTGTAGAATGTATTCTGTTACACCGGTTACAATAATAACCGGTGTATAGCGTATTATAGTAAAGTTTAATAAATTTTTCTAATCTTAAATATATTTTTTTAAGTTTGAAATATATTTTTATAAGTTTTACATTATCAACCCGTAAATGTATAAAAATATTGTTAAAATAGAACTAAATATATTAAGGTTACATACATTTTTTTAAGTTTTAAATTTATTGTTTTTAAGTTTTACATTAATAACCAGTAAATGTAACTTACTACACCGTTTAATGTTAAATATATTTTTTTAAGTTTTAAATATGTTTTTATAAGTTTTACATTAACAACCGGTAAATGTATTAAAATATAGTTAAAATAGAACTAAATATATTAAGGTTACTAATATTTTTTTAATTTTAACATTAATAACCAGTAAATCTATAAAAATATAGTTCAAATATATCTTACTACACCGGTTATAAGAATAACCGGTTCAGAAGTTTGTTTTCTACACCAGTTAAGAATAACCGGTGTAGAACACACACTTACTACACCGGTTATCCTTATAACCGGTGTAGAAAACAAACTTTCTACACCGGTATCCTTTTAACTGGTGTAGTTAGTGTTTTTTAAACAAAATTTGCCCTGGCGCCGTCTCCAAAGTCCTTCTATAACATATAGCCGTCTCCAAGTGTTTTTATCCTCCACCTCCACCTCCATTTTCACCACCATCGTTTTGAAAACAACTCGCAGCCACCTCCATCGGCGCCATCTTTATCATAACAGCCTCCAACGTCGACGTATCCTTCGCAGCCGTATCCATCGCATCCGACTCAAGTTCAGAGCGTATCCATCTCCATTTCCGATTACATCACGCTTGTCGAGGTATAGTGCTTTTATCATTTAGCACAAGGCAATGGTTATCATGTATGCTGCTATATAATTTTTTTTCCTGCCTGGAAGTTTCGAATGGAGTTTGTTGATTTTGATTCTTCGCCTTTGACGTCTTAGCATGCAAAAGGGGAACAAATTACACTCTTTACTGTGTAAAAAACCTTTCATATGTTATTCCTTGGTATGTTTCTTTTTTGTGGGTGCATTGAAAAATTGGATATGCTAATAGTTAATTTTAAGGCTTGCATGCAAGTGGGTAATTGAATTTCGATGGTTAATGCATTCTCTGGAATTTCTCTGAACTGAGTTAAACATTTTGGAGATGCCTGGTTGAACTATTATTTTACATTTGGAATGTTATCTTGCTGTTGGAATCTGGAGTTTACGGCTGTGAATTCGTCATGTACTTGAATAAATAAGGAATCTGAGATTAAATTTTGAGCTGCTGGTTTTGGCAATATACTTGGTGGTCGAAGGATGTTATAGATATTGTGTTGAAATATTACACCTAACTGAAATCTGGATATGTTGGGATATACAATGGACTATTTATGATCAATCTATTATTCAGTATTTATTCAATTCACAATTTAAGTAATTATGCTCATATTTATGAGATGTTGGTAATTTCTGTTTTGATGATTTATGATATGTTTATTTATGAGATGTTTTGATGATTTATGTGAACTTATATATAAGCGCGTTAATATACGAAAAGCCAAAAAAAAGTTAAAAGTATGTTTCATGTATGAAATGATTTAGTTCAAAGAGTTTGTTTAATTTTAAAATATTGTTATTGTGGTTTTTACTTTTGGATGCTATGTACAATACAAAGGTTTCTCATGGCTAATAAATGACGAGAGGGAACGAAATGTCGCGAGATTTTGGAAAGGAGGGCAAGAGGATTAAGTACACCTATTTTTTTCGATGACAACGGTGAGCCGACGACTGCAAAAGCACATAATGACTGGATTAGTTTCATTGCGTTGATGGCACGCAGTAAAGTGAACATTGTGCAATTTCCATCATGGCCTGAAGTCGATGCATCAATAAAGGACATGATTTGGGATGAAGTAATGGTATGTGCAAGACATTAATGGTCCTTTTACTTTTTTTTTTTCAAATTTTCGTTAATTTATAGGAAGTTTTACGTACAGTGATGTTATATTTTTTTTTCATCAGAATACCTTTGACTTTGAGTCCACACCACAACTGAAGAAGAAGTGGTTAGTCCAGGCTGGGGAACGTTGGCGGGGTTGGAAGACAAGCTTGAACCGGTATATATTTGGAAGCCAGAAGGATAAGGACCCATGTGCTACATATTGGTACCTTAGCGGGGATACATGGGAGACCTTCCGAAACAATCGATTAACCGAAGAATGGCAGGTAATATTTTATTTTTTTCAGATGATTATTCAGGTAATATTTTATTTTTTGAAATGATTATTCAGTTAATCTATTTTTTTTCGAGAAATAGGCAAAGCGTGATGCTAGCCAAGAGAGTTCGAACAAGAACAAACTCCATCACGCAATGTCTCGTGGTGGATATTCATACTTGTAAAAAAAGATGATGCATGATAAATTTCAGGCAAAAATACAAAGGAAGATTGACTCCGGTATGACAGCAGAGGAGGCACGTGAAACAACCTCTCCCCCGTCACCAATTCCCCGGCATATTCTCTTCAAGGAAGGTCACAAAAACAAGCTTGGTGACTTTTCTAGCGACGCGGCTAGAGGTCTTAGTAAGACAATTGTAAGTATAATTTATTCAATTAAGTAAATTTTCTATTAATATTAATTGTTGATGTGCATTATACTACAAAAAATGTTTGGTACAATTTATCAGGATGATTTGACGAATTGCTCAAGTCAATGAGAGTCCCTTGGAGAGGGAAGCAATGACATCTTGTCATTGCAACGGGTAAGAAAGATCACCCCGGTCACATAAGGGGAGTTGGGGGTCGGATGAGGATGTCTCAAGTTTTTGGAGACTCATCGTCCGGGCGTACTACGAATGTAGACAGTCATGCGAAATGCAGAGAGGAAATTAGGTTATTGTCTGAAGCAGTTCATGACCTATACAGAGCTTTGGGCAAACCAGTACCTGTTTTCTCTGCAAGCGATGTATCTACTTTGAGTAGTACGGGAGCAACGTTGAAGCAACAAGAGTTAAAGCATCCAGAGAACATACCGGTATTCTTTGGTTCTGGACGCCCAGATTCATTGGGAGAGTTCGAGGTAACAAATAATAATTCTTTTCTTTCAAAAGTTTTTCATTAAACTCATTTATTAATATATACTATATTTGGTCATTAATCACAGGACGGAACAGAATGTCGCCTGTTTGTGATTGATCATATTCAAGGGAGGCGTCTTGTAGCTAACGGGAGGCTGTATAATTTATCAATGCATCACGGGAAAGAGGTAATGCGGGACAGAGTGAAGGTCAACATCATTACCGCCATCGTACATGATGCTCCATTTCCGTTTCCCGATGATGAGGCCACGACAGTTGGCACAGGATTTGGAAACCTGTTAGAGTGGCCACGGTCATTGGTTGATATCTGTACCGAATCGGATTCTCAGGTGTAATTACATTCTACTCTTTGTGTTTTTTTGGTATAATTTTAGTAATAAACATCTCAAATAATTTATTATTTTTTTTAAGGTACCGGCCAAGAAAGGTGGTAAAGAGTTAACGAACTCCCCTCTACCCAAGAAAACAAAAGTGGTGGCCCACCCGCGAGAAGAGGTTAATGAATTATTATCTCACCTTGATGGAGCTTTACGACAAGTGTGCATATTGGTGAGCAACCATACGACTGACTCTATGTATACAATCAGTATGAACGAAGGAATAGTGGGCATTGAGTTTTCCCTATTACTTTCTAACGAAAGCCTCAGTGATTTCTTGTCGTGTGATATGGTGACGGGTGATTGCATGCTACTGTTCATAAAGTAAGTTTGGAAATTTTTTTAAAGTTTCAACTTTATTTTATTTTTTTTGGTTATTTTGCAAGATAGTTACACTAATGAAGCGTGTCCGTATGTTTGTTAATGAATGTTGTAGGACAATGTATGCACTATGTATAGAACAGGGTCAAAATGGGATAGGGTCCTATCGCCAGAGCATATACAACCCTTTGGGAATAACGAAGCATCTAGAATACAGTACATTGTGTCTACCCTGAAGACTGGAGACAAGAGTATATACTTAGTACCGTATTTTCTAAAGTAATTAAATTTCAAATCTCTTTATAACGTTAACCGCATTTTCAATAGGTTTATAGTCTAATAGGTTGGAATTATTGATGTTATTATTATTTTTCAGTTCACATTGGATGCTAATGGTAATAAGTCCATCGGACATGATTGTGTACTGGTTCGATCCAGTACACTCAAGCCCACGAGACGATGCTACGAACTTGATGAACGAGTATTTATACTTTTTCAATGTTTTTCAAATATTATATTACTGATATTGTCACATGTTTATTTGCTAATGCTTATTTATAAGGGTTTCATTGTTGTCTTGTACAGTGTATCGAGGGTGTATCAGTCAGAAATTGAAGGGGGTCACTCATCGACGCAGAAAACAATAAAATGGATAGAGATAAAAGTAAGATTGTTCAATAGTTCGACTTAATGTACCTGGTGTGAACAATGTTATTACTTTAAGACATTATTATTTCTTTGGTAGCACAAGAGGCAAGTCTGAAATTGGGAATGTGGGTATTATGTCACATGGTACATGCGCATGATAATACTCTGAGCTTGCATAGAGCAGAAGGATTTCAAGAAGGTAATTGGGTTTTGTTTCGGAATATTTCGTTGTCATAATATTTTGCTAGTCAAATCCTTTTTTTGTTTCGCATCTGAAATTGTTAGGAATAATATAATGACTTCTTTTGAATGTATCAGTGGTTCAAAAAATATGCGAAAGCATTAACCGAAACAAATTTGAATATTGTTCGACAAGCATGGGCCGATTATGTAATGAACAATAAGCTGCAAGCGTTGATGGCTACGACCCTAAGATAGATGTGATTCAGTATTTTATTAGGACATTATATAGATATATAGATGTAAATATATGTATATGCAATATTTGTAAAAATATGAACAAAATTGTTGTCACGTCAAAATGGCAATTGTTGAATGTGTTGTTTTCAATATACATTTTGGATTGGTATGCTTATATACTCTCTCTATTTCGAGACTTGATTTTGTTTTGTTCTGTTCATGCACATATAATTTAAATTAATTCGTAGGAGAAGTACATATTACACCACGTATAACAAACCCGATGTAAATATAAAACTACTACACCAGTTACCTTTTAACCAATGTAAAATTAACTTTTTACACCGGTTAAAAGGAACCGGTGTAAAAAGCAAATATTTTACACCGGTTAAAAGGAATCGGTGTAAAAGTACACATTTTACACTGGTTAAAAGGAACCGGTGTAAAAAATCAAACTTCGGACACCGGTTAAAAGGAACCGGTGTAACAAAGAACACATATTACACCGGTTAACAACCGGTGTAAATTAAAACATTATACACCGGTTGAAAAATAACCGGTGTAATAAAAAATTTTACACCGGTTTTATTAACCGGTGTAAAATTTTTCACTTTTTACCGCGTCTATATTTACTCCGGTTCATTTTTCAAATAACCGGTATATATATCCAGATTTACCCGGTGTAAAAGGCTATTTTTGTACTAGCATGCACTTCTACTTTCCTATCTTTTCTTGAGAGGATAAGTAGAATATGGAAGGAAATACATAGGTACTTCCACTGTAGGGAACGTTTGAACTTGGGACACTACAGATGACACACGTGTTTTAGCAAAAAAAATGTCAAAATTCAAACACGAGTTAGTAAGAAAATACAGTAATTAACAGAAACATTAATGAAATAACGGACATTTTTGTGAAATGGATTTATATATGTGACTTACGTATCAACCAAAAATTAGTGTATCAACGTATCAATTTTAAATCCAAAATATCAATACAAAAATTAGAGTATCAAATATCAAAGATTGGTATATCAAATATCAAAGATTAGTATATCAAATATCAAATATTAACGTATTAAATATCAAAAATTGACGTATCAAATATCAAGTATAAAAAAATTAGCGTTTCAAATATTAAATATCAGTGTATCAAATATTTCAAAAATTAGCATATTAAATATAATATTAGCATATTATCATATCAATTTTCACTTTGGCATATCAAGTATCAAAGATTAACGTATCAACTATACAAAATTAGCGCATTAAGTATACAAAAATTAGCCTATTAAATATAATATTAGCGTATCAAGCAATGGCGGATCCAGAAGTTAAGGTTTGGAGCGTTGAAATTACAAAGTATTATTAGTAGAAGTTATATTTTAATTTTGGGGAGGGGGGGACAAAATTTTAGAACTCAATGCAAATGTTTAATATTTTAAAGGGACATAATACAATTTTTCAAATCTTGGGGAGCGATCGCACCCTTCACCCTCCTTGGATCCGCCACTGGTGTCAACTATAAAAAAAATTAGAATATCAAGAATAATAAAATTCGTGTATCACATTTCATATATGAATCTGTTTCATATATGACTCGTTTTGAGTTTTTGTGATGAAATAATGATAGAATAAAACTACTTGCTTCAATAATTGGTCAAATTATCATATTTCTTTAAGCATTTCTTTCCTAATTAATTGACTGCATTGAAGAACAAGAGTATCTATACTTTCTAAATGATTGATTTATGTTTTTTCTTCAATATAGTAGAGCTGACTTTTGATTATATGATAAAGATGTGGAATTGATCTACTCTAATAATTTGAGTTTATTTAAATGTCTAACGCGTTTAATGAGATTTCCATGAAGCTATAAAGAATACAAATTTCTATAACTCTTCCAGGAAATAAAAAATTGGTATAGGGTAAGTTGATATGAGAATATTGCTCATTAGATATCGTTCTTATTTCGATTTCATCTTGCCCATGATGACTAAACAAACCAAAATTGCTATTGCAATTTTATGGACCAGAACGTATGGCACTTTTTTTCAGTTTCACTCAATCTTTTGGAGTCGCTCCAATACACAAGTGTGACAAATTAAAATCATGACAATTCTAATTTTTTTTTAAGAAACGATTTTTATGCATATAGTTAGGCGTAAAACTAAGCCGCTTTATCCTTCTTGTGATCTTCAAATGATCATTAGGAACGTATTCTAAGGAAAGGAAACGTAAAACTTCATCGGAATTTCTATTTAATTAGCACAGAAATGCTCCGATTTTCCTTTAATACGATTGGCCAGCTGAAGTATTGCACGAATCTCATATAATTATCATAATCAGTCAACCATTCTAGAAACGTTTTCGGAGTGTAAATTTGAATTTTATTTCCGGATTTATTCGTAGAAGACTAGAATTTTGAATGGAATTGAAGTGTAATGATGAGAATGAGCCGAATCCATGTCCATGGTGCCAAAGTCAAATATGAAACCTGAAAGATTCTGCCACATTTTGGTATTCTGGACATATCTCTTTAGATATAACTCGGAATTTGGTGATTCAAGAAGCCCTGGAACGATAAGAGATAAAGCTACAACTTTCATGTTTTATGTTTTCCAAGATTCTGATGGTATCATCGTGGAATATGGCTGCCAAAATGAGTGACGGGATTCTGGCAGATTTCCATCTCGAATTTCATGGACTATATTGAAGACCAAGATGGCGTGCTTGGGCTTTGCCAACTTTGGATCACGCCATTGTTTAATTTTAGGGTTTATTTTTAAGTTGTAATAATTAAGTCCATTAATTATGGGCTTAAGTCTTAGTGTTTTAATTATGGGCTAAGTAATTACTTGATCCAATTATCTTGCATGATAATGGCAAGTAAAGCAAATCCTTTTTGGACAAGGATTTGGTAGTTAGTTGTAGTTTCCTTTTCCAATTTGGAAAGTTGATTAGTTTAGGAAACAAGAAGCCAAAACACGTTTTGCTTCTTCATTAAAAACTGTCTAACCTAATCCTTTTACAACTTGGATTAGTTAGTTTAGCTAGTTTGTTAAGAAGTCAAGTTGTACTTTGCAACTACTAGGGTTTATTTCCTTTTCCTTCTTGGCATGGCCGAAACTCATCCCCTATAAAAAGGAGATGCATGTAACGTTTTTACACAATAAGCTGGTGAATAAAATTGAGTTTTTAGCTTTGCTAAAATTCGTGAATTAACTCCTTGAGTTGTTCAAAGCCTTGAAGAGTTATTTAACTGTTCATTATAGTTAATCCCCTTTAGCGTGACCTATAGGAGATTACACCAATTGTTCTTTATTTAAAGAGCAGGCCTAATTAACTTGTTTAACTGATTGAATTTTCATAGGTTAAATTAAGTTCATTAGTAATAAAACGTGAAGTTTTGATTTACTCAATTCCTAGCGTTTTTCCTTTGATTTCGTTCCATCCAATTTTGTGTTCTTGTTGTGGATTATCTTGGTAAGAGCAACACGGTCCTATAGCTTGTGTGGGAGATTCGAATTTGGTCCAGGAGTTGGAGCCTCGGCCATACAACATTCGCATCAATTGGTATCAGAGAATAGGTTGTTGCCATCAAATTTCAGGTTAATCCGTTCTAATCTCTTCCGCGTTCTTGCTGGTTTTGGTGTCGTCTTTTGCTACTGTTTTTGCGTTAATTTCTGCTGTGTTTTTGCGTCTCTTTTGCTGCTGTTTTTGAGTCCTTCTTGCTGTCTAAATTCGTATTAGGTTCAGTCATTAATTACATCAAAAATCGCATGCACACTTGTTGCTAAATTCTGCCCGAAATTGTCCTAGTCTAGCTTTAGCGTTTTAGCGTCTTTGTGTTGTTTTCCTTGCTGATTTCTTTGCGTTTTGTTGCTGTTTTTCGTGTCAATATTCTGCACTCTCTTGTTTGTCTTCATAGTGTTGAATTCTTGGTGTTTTATTGCTGTCCAACACGTCCAATTTGTTAGGGAAAATTTTGTCTAAACTAGGGTTTCAAAATTAGGGTTTCTTTGGTCAAAATTTCATAACTTTGTTGATTCTTGTCCGAATTAAGTTCTTTCTTTTGCGTTTGATTCTTTATCTTGTCAACCATATCTTGCATTTTCATCAAACTTTTACCACAAGTCAAAAAGACAAGTTCTTGAACACTTTCTTGAACTTCTTGATTTTCTTGAAAATCCGAAGTGGTCAAAATTGAATTCTTGAGTTAGATTCTTGTTCCTTATCTTGAATCTTGAACTTTTTGTGAAAGTGGCATCTTGAAATTCCTTATATTTGGTGAGTTATTTGAAATTCTTGTTGGCTGAAATTTTTGAAGAAATTAAGGTTTGAACAACATAAGACAAGACAACAACCTTAAACCTAAGTACTTGTACTAGGTTCTTGTCTTAAAACCTTAAAGTTTTGATTTGTACAAGGTTGTCCGAACAAAAAAAAAAAAAAAAAAGAGGCCGTACATTAAAAAAAAAAAAAGAAGGCCCAATTAAAAAAAAAAAGATTCGGACCATTTATAAAAAAAAAAAAACAGCCCAAGAAAAGAACTAATTTTCGTTCTTGTTTGTTCTTGAAAATCGCCAATATTGAAAGTGCCATATCTTGCTCAATACTTATCGGAATTAAGTGATTCAAATTGCATTCTCTTCATCTTAGAGTCTATTTTCTGAATATCTTAGCTTCTGGTAGTAAATCAATTATAACCCACACGTGTTCTTAAACCTCTTGTGACGTGTTTTCTTTGCTTAATTCTCTTGATTTCACTTGTGAAAGTTCTTGTGTGGAACTTGTTGATTGAGACTTGCTATCTAAATAATTGAACTTGGTGAGTCTTAATAGTCGCAACACATTCATTAATTGAGAGTATTAGCTAGGGTAAACAAGAGAGAACACTACCTAAATAGAGTGGAGAGTACCTACTATCCAATAGTGAGGAACCCGAGAGGTATATACACATATATTTCTTGTGTTTTCACTAACATTGCAGGTTTATTAATCAATGGGGAGAAAAAGTAATAATACTCTTAAGTTGGAGATTGATGAATTAATGCAAACATTCCAAAAGTTGATACAACCACATGATGAAACTCAGGAGGCTACAACTACATCTTCAGCATGTGTACAAAAGTTTTATACAAGGTGTAATGTTCAAAGTACAGTATGTGCTACAGTGATTGACAGTGGGAAAAGCTCTAACTTTGCTAATGAGCTCATGGTAGAAAGGTTGAATTTACAAACCACTCCACATCCAAATCCTTACTTGCTGCAATGGAGTGATAATTGTGGTGAAGTATGGGTGACAATGCAAGTCAAGGTTGCACTCTCAATTGGAAGGTACAAAGATGAGGTACTATGTGATATATGTCCTATGCAAACATCTTGTCTTTTATTGGGAAAACCGTGGCAGCTTGATTGCAAGGGTGCTTACAATGATCTCAAAAGTTGCTATTCACTCATGAAAGATGGTAAGAAGTTTAATATCCGAGCTTCAACACCTTGTGAAGTTTCTGAAGATCAAACTAGAATTTCTAAAGCTTGTAAAGAGATGAGTGCCGCCAAGGAGAAGAAAGTTCAAGAGCAACAAAGTGTAATAGCTAGTGCATCTTGTAATGGCCGAGCTTTAAGTCTTTTAAAGTCTTGTTATTTTACTTCTTCTAGCGAGTTTAAGAGAGGAATACTAGATAAGCAATCAATGTACTTACTTGATGATAGTGATCACCATTTGAATTGTTTGCTGCCTAGTACATATGTTTTGCAGGTTTTTGGAGTTCCTAAGAGTTTAATGGAGTTCGAAACAATCCAATCCGCCTTAGCTTGTTTCCCACAAGGTAAGCAAGGTAAGTTAGGTAAGTATGAAAGTTTCTTGATTGATTTCAATGGTTTAAATGTCAAGAACTTTGTTAATGTCAATGCTATTGATTTTCAAAGTTTGAATTCTGTTTTGACTCAATTTCAATATCTTTCATATACCTTTGAAACATTAGTTCGAAATTCTTTACCATGTGTTTTAAAATCCAATGATTTGTGTTTTGGAAAGCAACTTATTTCACATAATTCTTCAATAATAAATTCCTATTATTTTATATTGAATGAGTTTATGTATAGTTTCTTCACATGCTATGTTGCTTATCTAATACATGAATTATATTTTGAGCTTATTGATTATAATTTTGAACTACATCAATCCTTTGTATGCACTCATTCAAGTGTTAATTATATTAACTCTACTTGCTGGATTATTCATTCCTTTGATTATTTGTTTCGTGACTTTGCTCACATCCATCAAGTTCAAAGAGGTCCTTTGGTAACTCAACACTTGTATGGTAAGTTATCTCCGTTCCAACTTTCTTTTGAATTCCAAGAGGTAAAATTTTCTGTTTACAACTATTCAATAGATTGTTTACATTCTAGTCTTTGGAATTACACTCTCATATTTGATAACTTTTGCATGTTTTTAGAGGTCTTAATACGTTCATGTCATTTACACTTTTCCAAGGATGCATATATGTTTTCTTGTTATGAATTTTCGTGTCTTTATGATTATATTCATATATGTTTACATCCTTTGCTTACATTACATGTTCATAACGTAAATAAGGTGTTAATGGATGTTGTTAGTGAATTCGTCTTGGTTAGTTCTCTAATTAAGAACATTCGGTTTTCTGATTTGCATAAACTACATGATAGTTATTTGCATTATTGTTTTGAATTCATTAACTTCAACATTATGACTCATGCAAAATTTGTTAAGACTAATCATGCTATATGTATTTCGATTTTGCATACATATTCTGCCCGTTTTATTCTTTTGGTGAAAGGAAATTATTCTAAGTCTTGTTTTAGATTATTGTACTTTCTTTTACCTTATACATTTGTCGTGTTATGGCAGGATATATATTCTTGTTGGCCAAGATTGGCATCTTCCCAATTTTACTTGGCTCGAGTTTGCAATGAGTTCGTGATATTGGTGTTTGACCCTGGAGCTCAATTTCAAGATTCGAGGACGAATCCTTTTCGAGGAGGGAGGGATTGATGAGAATGAGCCGAATCCATGTCCATGGTGCCAAAGTCAAATATGAAACCTGAAAGATTCTGCCACATTTTGGTATTCTGGACATATCTCTTTAGATATAACTCGGAATTTGGTGATTCAAGAAGCCCTGGAACGATAAGAGATAAAGCTACAACTTTCATGTTTTATGTTTTCCAAGATTCTGATGGTATCATCGTGGAATATGGCTGCCAAAATGAGTGACGGGATTTTGGCAGATTTCCATCTCGAATTTCATGGACTATATTGAAGACCAAGATGGCGTGCTTGGGCTTTGCCAACTTTGGATCACGCCATTGTTTAATTTTAGGGTTTATTTTTAAGTTGTAATAATTAAGTCCATTAATTATGGGCTTAAGTCTTGGTGTTTTAATTATGGGCTAAGTAATTACTTGATCCAATTATCTTGCATGATAATGGCAAGTAAAGCAAATCCTTTTTGGACAAGGATTTGGTAGTTAGTTGTAGTTTCCTTTTCCAATTTGGAAAGTTGATTAGTTTAGGAAACAAGAAGCCAAAACACGTTTTGCTTCTTCATTAAAAACTGTCTAACCTAATCCTTTTACAACTTGGATTAGTTAGTTTAGCTAGTTTGTTAAGAAGTCAAGTTGTACTTTGCAACTACTAGGGTTTATTTCCTTTTCCTTCTTGGCATGGCCGAAACTCATCCCCTATAAAAAGGAGATGCATGTAACGTTTTTACACAATAAGTTGGTGAATAAAATTGAGTTTTTAGCTTTGCTAAAATTCGTGAATTAACTCCTTGAGTTGTTCAAAGCCTTGAAGAGTTATTTAACTGTTCATTGTAGTTAATCCCCTTTAGCGTGACCTATAGGAGATTACACCAATTGTTCTTTATTTAAAGAGCAGGCCTAATTAACTTGTTTAACTGATTGAATTTTCATAGGTTAAATTAAGTTCATTAGTAATAAAACGTGAAGTTTTGATTTACTCAATTCCTAGCGTTTTTTCTTTGATTTCGTTCCATCCAATTTTGTGTTCTTGTTGTGGATTATCTTGGTAAGAGCAACACGGTCCTATAGCTTGTGTGGGAGATTCGAATTTGGTCCAGGAGTTGGAGCCTCGGCCATACAACATTCGCATCATGTAAATTGAACGATGGGGACATTTGGTAGGTAAGATTATGACTCTCAGATATTTGAAAATGATATATATATATATATATATATATCCCTTTGTCATGCACCACTCATTTTGTGCTATATCTGCATTTTTTAAAGTCCACCATAAGAAAAATACACCATACCTACACCATATAAGTATGAAAACCCTTTAAACACTAAATTAAGCATGAAAAAAAATTAAATATATACACTTCAACATCTTTGATTTTTCTCAAACATCTTTGATCTTATTCTGTTATTAAAATCACATCTTAGGATTCACTTATATTTGGGTTAGGCCTTAATAATTGTAAATTTAATTTTTGTGATATTTTATTCTTTTAATTCCTGATTTTAGTGAAACAATGTCTCACATCTAAGTTAGAACGTAATAATTTTAGATTTAATTTTAATAATACTTTATTCTTTTAATTCCTTATTTTATTGAAACAATGTCGTAGGATTCACTCACATCTCGGTTAGGGTTTAATATATAATTATAGATTTAATTTTACTGATATTTTATTTTTTTAATTTTGTAGAGATTTGGACATTGGATGGATTAAATACATGATCATTTTAAACAAATGATATGGATGAATTATGGAAAGATTTATCATCTTGGTGCATTTAATTTTTTTTCCTAAATTTAAGGATTTTAGTTAATTATATCGTATAAGTGAGGTGTATTATTATTATGATGTAATACTAAAAAAATACTTGCATTGCATTCAATTATTGGTGTAAGGATGATCCTGATAAATGATACACCCTAGAAATTTGGTATGTGCTTGTTTTGTGATTACAATATGTGAGACAATTATTAAAAAGAAAAAAAAACTATGAATAAAAAAGTTTCTTGATTTTTTTTCTTTTTTAATGCACTTATTTATCCTTTCTTTTTCTTTCTTGATGGGTTTGCCGTTCTCTTCAAATTTGAAATATTTCATTATCATCATCTTCATCTATAATTACACTTTTCCTTTTTATTTTTGTTGACTTTTCATTGCCTTCACAAATATTGGACGAATTTCATTCTTGAATTTCTTTAATATTACTCATCACGGCTTTCTTTCTGTCAAATTCGTTGACGTTTTACATTTTTATTGTAAACTCATAACTTTACCCTCAAAATTCATCATTTTTTATAGTACTACATCTTGCTATATGAAGTGATATCTTTTTGATAATTACATTTTAATATTTTAATTTTTGCTCAAAAGTTATTTTTCATTTCAATCATGATAGTTGATCGATTCTATGTATTATTGTGAGAATATCCATAAGATGAGATAATGTTGTTGCATAATGTCCTCCTCGAATGATTAAAAAAAATAAGAATTAATTTATATTTTAAAGTTAAAATTAGAATACATATATTAGATTTAATTGGATTTGGAAAGATCTAAATTGAGTTGGTTTCTTTTTTTTTTGTTACTTTCTGTTGGATTATAAATTTAGATTAAATTTTTAAAAAATAAATTAGATTGAATTGATTTAAATTGATAAAATAAATTAAAAAGAAGAACAAAACAATTTTTTTAACTAAATATAATCAAATATAATAAAGAATTTGATAATATTTCCAAATATAATTAAAAATTGAATGATTTTCTTTTAAACCAATTCAATCAAGAAAATATAAGTAGAATAGTAATAAAATTAGCTAATTGAATTAATTTAAGACTTAATTAAGTCTAAAGTTGTAATATAAAGTGTTTGAATTTAATATGGGTTGAATTAGAACATAATAACCAAAACCAAAATCTTTAAAACATAATTTTGCTTTGATAAAATCTAATTCTTTTTCACAAATTTTCTTTCATAAAATTTAATTTATTTCATAATTGAAATCTAAATTTTATAATCCAATAGAAATTAATTTTAACAAAAAAAAAAAAACAATTCAATTAAGAACTTAATCCGATGAATAAAAAACATATGCTATTTTAGTATATGTTCATATAGAGTTTTAAATAAACATTACTTCCGTAAAGTTGAAGTTGCAATAGAAAGCACTTGAATTGAATATGAGTTGTAATAGGATATGATGTCCAAAGCCAAAATCTTTATAACATCAATTTGCTTTCATAAAATCTAATAATTCTTTTTTTTAATAAATCAAATCAATCAAAAAAATTTAATCAACAGCACTTTCCTACATCAATTCAATCGAGAAATTCAGCATCTAATTCAATTTTTTTTCTTTCATAAAATCTATTTTATTTTTTTTATAATCAGAACCTAAAGTTTATACTCTAATAGAAAGGCGAAAAAAAATCAGTTCAATTAATAACTTTATTAATTCAATCAATAACAAATTTATGCATACCGGTTATCAAGCAAAAAGTAATTAAAATAATAATGAACATGTGTAGTGTGTTTGTGCATGGTAAATCGACCAATAAACAAATAATTATTTCACTTAAAATTTAATATTTAAAATAAATGGCAAGACCAGGAATTTTTTTGAACTAATTTAGATGAAACTTGCTACATCGTAAAAAAAATTAATTTAACAAAAAAAATTAATTCATACTCAAATTATTCTATTGAAAATAGCAAACAAAAGGATTTTCAATGGTTTTATCTTTACATTTTTTTGCCTTAATATATTAGTTTTTACATTGTAAAGCAGATAGTTAAAAGTTCAAGGTTCTATCTCACAAAAACTTAAATTTTTAGAATTGTTAATTTTTCTTTTTTTTTCGGTAACTTATTAGCTAAAGTTTTTCTAACGACAGTCAAAAGTTTGCTTCAATAGTTTTTTTAGAAAAGTATGTTTTCTTCCAAAACTCATTAATTGTTATGGTTCATAAAAGATAAAATTTTCTAATTTATTTTTATTTTTATTTTTATCATAATCTTTTAATGGATATTACAAAAGAAAATAAATATTGAGAACATTTAATTTCATATAATAGCTACTTTATGTCATGATTATTGTAATTGTCTTTTTAGTAAAATCAGGATTAGTATATTGTACTACTTTTTTGAACTAACACATTAATAATTCAATCAAACACTATAAAGATAAATATCCATAATTAATTCAATTAGATATATTTGTCAATCTTAGATTTTTTTTTTCATTTTCAACTTAATTATAAAATATAAACAATCTTCATTTTTTTTGGAATTCATTATCTTATTTTCTTTTAGATAATTTGTGTTTTGATTTCCTTTTTATCTAGAAAATTTGTTAATAATCGTCTATAAAATATTCAATTCCTAATCCGAGTTATAGATTTTCTATACAAAAAATTAATTAGGAAGAGTTTAATAGGATATATAGTATTAGGGTGAATAAGTTATGTTTCATAAATTGTTTAAAGATTGATTTTCTAAATCTTTTAAAGATTGACTTCTAATTTATTTAGAAACTTATTTAATTAATTGTGTATAAATCGTATAGAAGATATTCCATTTTTTATTAATATCTTTTATATAATCTATAAATATATGAGTTGTTTATCAAACAATCTAATTCGTTCTTCGCAATTTTCTAGACATCTTGTATCTCTAAGTATAACTTTTTGACATTTTTTACTTTGTCTTCTAGATTTGGTCATCTTCAAGAAAAATATAATTCTAAAATATAGACAATCATTATCTTTTAAAATTTCTTATATGATTCTCATTTAGAAAATTGTCGTTTGTACTGTATATGCTTTTCTTATCCATATTGTTATTTTAAAACTATTTTAATCTTTGATGATTCTTTAAAAATTTTGTGTAAAGATTTAAGAACTTTTGATTGATTTGATTTAGGAAAATAAACAAATTAGATAATAAAAGAAGAAAATTAACATAATTAGCTTTTAAAAATTTTGATTGAATTGATTTAAAATAATTTGACATTAATATTTTTGTTTGATTTGGTTTTGAAAAATTCTTAATGAATTTTGAAACAAAGTGGATGCCGCGTTTTAATTAGTTACTCATCTATTTATTAATTGAATAAGTTAATCTAATTCATAATTGTATTAGGGTCTCTAAGATATTTAATTTCTGATTGGATTTATAAATTTTACATAGCAAAAATTAATTAAAAAGAATTTTAACAGGATATAATTCAAAATTGGATTTATATATTTTATATACCAACACTTAATTAAGAAAAGTTTTAATAGAGTTTAAAGACTAAAACACTAAACACAATGTGGCAAATATTTGTCATTTACTGATAGAAAATAAATCAAACTTTGCAAGTATATGTGTTTAGATTATTAATAGTTCAAAATTTTGGACTCGTCCATGAATTGTTTTTTTTTTTAAATAGAGATCAATCAAATCCAATTCAGTTAACAATTTCTTAGATTAGTTCAATCAAGATTTTCAATATATAATTCATTTTTAATTCAATTCACTTATTTTTCCAAATCAAATCAACCAATGCTTTTCTAAATCAATTCAATCGAAATTAAAATTTCAAAAAATATAGTCATCTGTTTATAAATTGTATAAGTTATCTCATTCATAATTATATTAGGGTTTCTAAGATATTAAATTACTAATTTGATTTATAGATTTTACATATAAAAAATTAATTAAGAAGAGTTTTGTCATGATCAGATTCATAATTAGACTTATTTACAAAAATTATAGAAAATTTAATTAAAAATAAAAATTTCCACAAAAAATAAATAATACGAAAAATACAACCAAAAATTAATTTATCTTTCAATTAATTAACTTGAATTTTTTTATACCAAACATTAATAAATATGATTTAATAATCACCAAAGAAATTCCTACGAAATAAAACAAATTACAAAACTTCCAAACCTCATTAACTTTCTTTTGAGAATTTCTTTATTGGGTTTCTTTGATTAAAAGTACAATTGTAAATGCAAATTTAGTTTCTTCAAAATTCAGTATTTTTCATTTCCCTCTTATATGCTTTTCTTTTTCACAGTAATTTTCTATTGAATTATTGATTTGTTCTTTAAAGCTATTCTTGATTGAAATGATTTAGAAAATTGTTGGTTGAATCCTTATTATGTGCTTTTCTTTTCCATAAGAATTGTCAATTGAATTATTTCTTTGTTCTTGATTGAATTGATTTAGGAAAGTGTCAAAATTAAAAGTTTAAAGGATATATTTCAATCTAACTACAGATTAAAGCAGTATTTTTCAATTTGTCCTATTTTTAATCTTAAAATAGTATCGAGTAGTATTTAATTGGTTATGCTTTTAACATAAATCTAATCCTAAAAAACCATAAATTATTAAATGAATTGAAAGTAAAATAGCACATTGGGTTTCATAATGATTTCTTAATTGAATTGATTTATAACATTTCTTATTTCTTTAATTTAGTTTACCTAAATTAGACTCTATAATATTTGAGTTGGTAAAGTATATTGATTGACTGATTTGGTTTAGGAAATTTTTAGTTGAATTAGTTTAGGAAAGTACTTCCATAGATTTTCAACTTCTTGATGTGATTGATTTAGAAAAATAGTTTCAAATTTCTTAAATAAATTGATTATGAATGTTAATATAAATTTAATTCTAAACTAATTTAAATTCTTGTGTTACCTTCGTGCTTATATGAAAGGGAAAAAAAGAATTATTTAGGAAACCTTAACCTATACATCTTGAAAAGTGAAATTTCTCAAAACTTTTATTTTTTTTTTAATTTTTTGTTTTTCCATAATCTAAGTGTTTATTGTTTTCATTGTATTTGAAAACGAACAAAAAAAATGATTAAAAGAATTTATGCATAAATTTTTGAAAGTCGCTATTTTTTTTTCTTCAAAATATCCAAGTCAATATAGTGTACAAAATTGAGAATTTTTAAAAAATTTTAACTTTAATTGTTTCCATAATCATTTTTTGAAAATTTTACTTAGGATTTTTTCCCCATAATCTTTAATTTACACGTTGACAATTAAATTGAGAAAAAAAATATTGTTAAGTTAAAGAAAAAAAATATACTAAACCCATTCATACTATTGCTCTGTTTCTCCTTTATATCCCTCATAGTTTTAATTACAACAATTAACTCTCTTTAACTTTTCAAATTAAAAAAATCAATAACGACGTTGAAGGCAATCAATGAAAATATAATTTTTAACCTGTTAAAACTATTCAACATATTCCACACCCAATTAATTTTTAAGAAATACGGGATGGAGTCAATGCAAAGATAATTTAAATCCTGTTAGAACTGCTCCATATGTACAATACTAAGTTGAACTCTATTAGAATTACACACTGACAACACTCAATTAAACTCTAAAATACAAGATGAAATTAATTAATTGATATTTTATTTTTTTAACAATAATAAATATATGGTAAAATTGTAAAAAATGTCTTTCACATTTAGTTGAAAAACTTTTTTCATCTCTTACATTTGAAATTATGCAAATTCGTCCCTTACAATAAAATATTGTACCAAATTGGTCATTCCATTATTTCTGTTAAAAAAAGATATGTGAATGGATGGAATAACCAATTTGATACTTTTTTTTTAACGAGGGTGGGCGCCACTCCAAATTTATTAAATAAATTGGTGGATGATGGACATACCCTATCATCCTTACAAAAATATGACTTCTTGCAAAAGGCTCCATTTACATGCCTATGGCCTAATGGAGCCAATCGCAAGAAGGATTTAGAAATTAAATTTGGAGTGCTTCCTCCATTTACATGCAAAAGACGAAAAATAAAACCTAATAAGCAAAAGACTCCTATGATCACAAGGAGTGACAAAAAGTCCCTTTTTAAATGGACAAGTGTGAACATTAGCCAGTATTTCTCTAAGCCCAGACTTGCTATTGGGAAGTCTGCTTTGTTGAGCATTTCTTGGTATATTGAAGGGGAACATTGATGCGAATGTTGTATGGCCGAGGCTCCAACTCCTAGACCAAATTCGAATCTCCCACACAAGCTATAGGACCGTGTTGCTCTTACCAAGATAATCCACAACAAGAACACAAAATTGGATGGAACGAAATCAAAGGAAAAACGCTAGGAATTGAGTAAATCAAAACTTCACGTTTTATTACTAATGAACTTAATTTAACCTATGAAAATTCAATCAGTTAAACAAGTTAATTAGGCCTGCTCTTTAAATAAAGAACAATTGGTGTAATCTCCTATAGGTCACGCTAAAGGGGATTAACTACAATGAACAGTTAAATAACTCTTCAAGGCTTTGAACAACTCAAGGAGTTAATTCACGAATTTTAGCAAAGCTAAAAACTCAATTTTATTCACCAACTTATTGTGTAAAAACGTTACATGCATCTCCTTTTTATAGGGGATGAGTTTCGGCCATGCCAAGAAGGAAAAGGAAATAAACCCTAGTAGTTGCAAAGTACAACTTGACTTCTTAACAAACTAGCTAACTAACTAATCCAAGTTGTAAAAGGATTAGGTTAGACAGTTTTTAATGAAGAAGCAAAACGTGTTTTGGCTTCTTGTTTCCTAAACTAATCAACTTTCCAAATTGGAAAAGGAAACTACAACTAACTACCAAATCCTTGTCCAAAAAGGATTTGCTTTACTTGCCATTATCATGCAAGATAATTGGATCAAGTAATTACTTAGCCCATAATTAAAACACCAAAACTTAAGCCCATAATTAATGGACTTAATTATTACAACTTAAAAATAAACCCTAAAATTAAACAATGGCGTGATCCAAAGTTGGCAAAGCCCAAGCACGCCATCTTGGTCTTCAATATAGTCCATGAAATTCGAGATGGAAATCTGCCAGAATCCCGTCACTCATTTTGGCAGCCATATTCCACGATGATACCGTCAGAATCTTGGAAAACATAAAACATGAAAGTTGTAGCTCTATCTCTTATCGTTCCAGAGCTTCTTGAATCATGCAATTCCAAGTTATATCGAAAGAGTTATGTCCAGAATACCAAAACGTGACAGAAACTTTCAGGATGACCAAGTGACTTTAACACCACGAACATGGACACGGCTCATTCTCATCATTCCCTCCCTCCTCGAAAGGATTCGTCCTCGAATCTTAGAAGTTGAGTTCCTGGATCAAACACCAAAATCACGAACTTCACAAGAATCAAGTTGTTTCGGAATGCAACACCTCGCGAGCAATCACGCTTTATTTCCCCAAAGAACAAAAGAAATCTATTAGTCCTAAGAACAAAGTTATGAATAATAAACATAAATTTATATGGACGAATATATGTTCTTATATAAGAGGAAGTTGAATCAATGTCAAAATAATTCACAAGTGTGGATAGTGCATGTAATGTATCATAATAGCTATCCCTAAATGCACCTTGACAAAATTGGAAATCACATGGACGAACTAATACCTTGAAAAACATGCGAAAGTTATCAAATATGAGAGTATAATTCCAAAGACTAGAATGTAAACAATCTATGTAAACAGAAAATTTTACCTCTCGGAATTCAAAAGAAATTTGGAACTTAGATAACCTACCAATCAAGTGCGGAATTATCCTAGGACTTCTTTGAACTTGATGGATGTGATCAAAATCACGTTTTAAAGAATCAAAAGAACCAATAATCCAGCAAGTAGAGTCAATATAGTTAACACTTGAATGATTGCATACAAAGGTTTGATGTAGTTCGAAAATATAATCATTAAGCTCAAAATATAATTCATGTATTAGATAAGCAACATAACACACTATCATGCTATACATAAATTCATTCAATTCAAAATATATTGATGTAACTATTGAAGAATTATGTAAATCGATTTGCTTATCAAAACAGAAGGTGTTAGACTCTAAAACACACTTAACAAAATTCCAAACTATTTGTGTTAAAGTATAGGGAAGCTTTTGAAATTGACTAAAAACAGTTTGAAAACTTTGAAACTCAACCGAATTGATAATAACAAAGTTCTTAACATTTTTAAGATTAAAATCAAGTGAAAACTTACCTAACTTACCTTGCTTACCTTGTGGAAAACAAGCTAAGGCAGATTGGATCCCTTCCAATTGATAATGAGTTGTTTGCAACTCCATTAGTTGTCTAGGAACTCCATAAACCTGCAAAACAAAAGAACTAGGCAGCAAACAATTCAAATGGTGATCACTATTATCAAGTAAGTACATTGTTTGCCTAGCTACTAATGCTTTCTTAAACTCACTAGAAGAAGCAAAATTACAAGATTTGATAACACTTAAATCTCGGCTATTACAAGATGCACTAGCTATTACATTCGCATCAATTGGTATCAGAGCTCAAGGTTGTTCATCAAAAATTCAGGTTTTACTCGTAGGTAAATTTTCGTTTTTTCGGTCAGGGCAATATTGTTTTGCTCATATCTTATTCGTTTGGAGTCGAAATCGAGTTCCGTTTTTTGCGTTGTGATCCTTGTTTCTTCTAGTTACTGGGACAAAGTTTTTATGTTCAAAGAGTGTCATCCAAAGATCGAAAAAAAATTAGTCTTATTTTAGTCTTTATTTTGTCCCGGGCAAATATCAGATTGACTATAACTTTTTCGTTTTAACTCGGAATTTGATTCTGCTTTTTGCAGTGTGTTCCTTGTTTTAAATACTATTGGGGATGAAATTTATTTGGTCCATTCCAGCCCAGAAAATATTCGTGAAAAAAACAAAGATTCTTTGAGTTTTCTTTGCAATTTTTTTTTGTGTCGTCAAGTTTCAATCTTTTGATTGTTCTTGATTCTTTGTGTCTTCTTAAATCATATTCTTGAGTCTAGTCAAATTTTTTTCCAACAAACATATACCTCTATTCATCAATTATGGCTTTTCAAAGTAAAAGGTATCAAAGGGAACTACGATCTATTGCGAAAGATTTAGAGGAGATTATGGTGATGTTTCAAGAAAAAATTCGAATTGAAGAACAGCAGAAAAAAGCCATTGAGGAAAGCACATTGGTAAAACCAACTTCTTTACCTACTCCCAAAGTTCGTGTTGTTAAATGCTTGAGGTGTTTAGGAGTTGGGCATAGTGCAATCCAATGCCCTCATTGGTATGATGAGCCGAAGGATGAACTTCTAGTGGATCTTCAACCATTAAACATGGAGAATGTGTGTGATGAGGTAAAGAATTCATCTTTTCCTTTAAATTGTCTTGGAGATATAGCACCTTTGGAGGTTGATATGGTTCAAATTGATGCGAATGTTGTATGGCCGAGGCTCCAACTCCTGGACCAAATTCGAATCTCCCACACAAGCTATAGGACCGTGTTGCTCTTACCAAGATAATCCACAACAAGAACACAAAATTGGATGGAACGAAATCAAAGGAAAAACGCTAGGAATTGAGTAAATCAAAACTTCACGTTTTATTACTAATGAACTTAATTTAACCTATGAAAATTCAATCAGTTAAACAAGTTAATTAGGCCTGCTCTTTAAATAAAGAACAATTGGTGTAATCTCCTATAGGTCACGCTAAAGGGGATTAACTACAATGAACAGTTAAATAACTCTTCAAGGCTTTGAACAACTCAAGGAGTTAATTCACGAATTTTAGCAAAGCTAAAAACTCAATTTTATTCACCAACTTATTGTGTAAAAACGTTACATGCATCTCCTTTTTATAGGGGATGAGTTTCGGCCATGCCAAGAAGGAAAAGGAAATAAACCCTAGTAGTTGCAAAGTACAACTTGACTTCTTAACAAACTAGCTAACTAACTAATCCAAGTTGTAAAAGGATTAGGTTAGACAGTTTTTAATGAAGAAGCAAAACGTGTTTTGGCTTCTTGTTTCCTAAACTAATCAACTTTCCAAATTGGAAAAGGAAACTACAACTAACTACCAAATCCTTGTCCAAAAAGGATTTGCTTTACTTGCCATTATCATGCAAGATAATTGGATCAAGTAATTACTTAACCCATAATTAAAACACCAAGACTTAAGCCCATAATTAATGGACTTAATTATTACAACTTAAAAATAAACCCTAAAATTAAACAATGGCGTGATCCAAAGTTGGCAAAGCCCAAGCACGCCATCTTGGTCTTCAATATAGTCCATGAAATTCGAGATGGAAATCTGCCAGAATCCCGTCACTCATTTTGGCAGCCATATTCCACGATGATACCGTCAGAATCTTGGAAAACATAAAACATGAAAGTTGTAGCTCTATCTCTTATCGTTCCAGAGCTTCTTGAATCATGCAATTCCAAGTTATATCGAAAGAGTTATGTCCAGAATACCAAAACGTGACAGAAACTTTCAGGATGACCAAGTGACTTTAACACCACGAACATGGACACGGCTCATTCTCATCAAACATCCTCATTATAACAGATCCACAGCCAAAATGTACTATATTACAGCCTGTTCCCATGTGATGGACCCAAAGATACACTAGATTATCTTGTAGCAACTGCCTTTGTATCTTGACTTCATCATAAAGACCAGATAACTCAGGCAGAAGGCTCATCAACATTAGCCATACTTCAGCAACACTAGTAATGGCAGCAATTCTTTCAATCCATTTGCAGGTGAAGTTCCCATCAGTTCTGCCATTACAGCTACAGTATCTCCTTCCTTCTCGTGGCATAGCCATTTTCAAGGTAGACCAATCCAAAAACAAACAGATTGCATATTGATGGCAAACAGCCCTAACTTCAGCAGGCTGTGGCCCATAGAGATTTACTAGGCAAACCAACCCTAACACCAGCAGGTTGGGGCATGAATTTTCAGAAATGAAAAGAGAAAAAACATATCATACCTTCTTCATTATAACACTTCCTTACCAAGTGTAAAAACTTCTCCTTGACCAGTCTGATTGCATTGGGATCGTTGAGAGCCTTTGTAGATTTGAATAATTATTTCCGCTTCTTGATACGTTATTTTAAGTGAGGGACGAATTTGCATAATTTGAAATGTAAGAGATGAAAAAAAATTTCAAACAAATGTGATGGATGAATTTTCATCATTTTAAATGTCAAGGATGAAAAAAGTTTTTAAGACAAATGTGATGGATGTTTTTTACAATCTTCCCTAAAGATATTTCAAAATAATACGTCCATTATGCAAAAGAAAAACAAAAACATAAATTATCTAAACTTTCCAAATCCGATCAGTTGGAAAATTATGCTATTTTAGAATATGTTAATATGTTAATATAAGTTATTACAGGACTTAATGATTATTTATTCATTTTAGTAAAGTTCAAATATAATTCAACTTTCCTATATCAATTCAATCAACTAAGTTTAAAATTTATTTTTTTTCTTTCATAAAATCTAATTCCTTCCTTGTAATCAAAATCTAGTTTTATAATTCAACAAAAAGTTAAAAAAAATCATTTCAATTAAGAACACCCTAATTCAATCAATAAAAAAATTCTCAATTCAATCAAGAAATTCAAAATCTAATACGTGTTTTTCTTTCATTCATAAAATCGAACTCTTTTTTTTCATAATTCTAATCAATAAAAAAATTAACCAACTTTGCTAAATTAATTCAATCAAAAAGTTCAAAATCTAATTATTTTTTTCTTTTCTTTCAAAAAATCTAATTTGTTTTTTTATAGCTAGAATCTAAATTTATAATCCAACATAAAGATAAAAAAACAAATTCAATTAAGAACTTTCTTAAACTAATGAATAAGAAATTTATGATATTTTAGGATATGTTAATCTAGAGTTTTTAAATAAACACAACTTCCTTTAACTCAACTTAATTATCTAAAGTTGTAAGAGAATGTGATAGAAAGCTAAAAAAATTCAATTCAATTAAGAACTTAGATGAATCCCAAAATAAGGAAATATAAGATTTTTTTTTTTGTTTAGAGTAGATTGTATAAATTGTAATATAATATAATATTTATAATTTATTTAGTATATTTATATTGAATTCTAAAAAATAAAGATTATCTATATTTTGTTTGTATTTATAATTTATTTATGGGATTTCTTTAACTAAATTAATTTTGAATCTGTTTAGGTAAAGTTAGTTAATTTCCTAAATTATTTTGGTTTCATCTACATATTATAGTAATTTGGGAAGGAAGACATTTTTTTCATCGTCCAAATAACATTGAATAGGCAATTGAATAGGCAATAGATAAATGATTTAGAATTTTAAATTATAAAAATAAAATTAAATAGTTAATAATGATAAATTACTTTAATTGTTCCATCCGTTACTTTGTTGTTTTGACTTCCTATTCCTATCCAATTCCTCACTTAATCCATACGATTGATTATTAAATAGCAGCATTGCTTCCCTATTTTTTTTCTCATCATCCGCAAACTCAAAATTAATTTTTTTCAACTTCACCTTTCCCATTCACTCAATCTCTGAAACCTTCTCATCCCTTACGGCAAACTTTTGATCCGCCTCCTCTTGCTTCTTCTTTACAACACATAGTCACACACTGTCTCCCTCTTTTTTTAAAAAGTTTTCAATCAGTTGCCACAGCCTACGCCGCGCCTATTTCGGCTAGCGCCTCCGCCACTTCCCCTTCTAAATATTTTATCTTCTGTGGAATTCTCCACTGAACTGGTTATTTCCTTTTTTTTAATGTGCAAAAAAATAGAATGATTTTGATTATGCTCTTATACTCTTGCTCTTCTGATTTCCTTAGTTTTTGCCATGTTTACAGGTTTAGAGCTAAGCCGTGATAGCTGAGATTCGTGGTGCGTTTTTTGTCCAATTTTTTAATTTTCAATTTTCAATTTTCAAGAGTAAAAGTTCTTACTTTCTTTTAAGTTGACACTTTTTATGGATGATTCTGTTTTAGTTATTATTTTAAAAGTTCGGATGATTCTGTTTTAGTTATTATTTTAAAATTTCTTACTTTTCGTGTATCTTTTTTTGAATTTGCGTTATAAGGTACTTATTTGGGAAAAGAATATATAAATTAAAATTTTTGATTAATTAAAAAAATATTAAGAGGAGTTGGAGTAATATATATAAGTATTGGTGGGTTAGTGTTCTCTTTTGAGGCAAAGCTTTCTGGGTTTGTATGCGTGTTTGTCTCTTCGTATTCTTTTTGTTAGTATTCTTGTATCATTGTATTTCAATGAGGAAACACATAATTTATATACTGTCCCCCCACTTTTTGTTCTTTCAGTGCAGAGAGGTGAAGGGGGAAGTTGGGTATTAAAAATGAAGAGATTTACCAAACTTCTGTAGTATTTGGGATGGTGGGAGTACACATAAAAATTTTATACTTTTCATATTATCTTTACTAGGTACGAAAGAAATGACCCTAAACAATCTCTTTCTTGTGGTTTAAATGTTTAGAGTATGATGCATCTTTCTCTGAATTGTTCATGGATGTGATCTATTGTATGACAAATACTCTCTCAATTTGTTCATGGATGTGATCTGTGTGGGGTCTTAGTTCTCAGATTTTTGAGGTTTTTGGCTGATTCTGGAACAAGTATTATTTTGCTTATGAAAATATTCTGGACAATTTTCTATGGTGTCATTTTACAGGGTTCTGGACTCTTTTGGGGGCAAAGCAAATGCTGGTATTTAGTTTCCAAAGTTAATTCATCACTAAAGGGATACCCTACTTGCTTCCTGTGGATGGACATTTGCATCATTGTGAAGTTTTTTCATGAGTAGTTTCTCATGATATTTAACCTTTCATGCCTTTTATTTTATTGTTGTAATGTTATTAAACAGTCATTCGTTCCTGGCCATTAGGATTAGAACAATTATATTTTGCATAGAAAACTTCACTTTTCAACTATAATCATAAGTTGTGGCCCTTGTGGATCACTTGATTTCTTTTGGAGTTGATATTTTGATTGGCGTGAAATTGGAGGACAGATAAACTATATTTATCTTTAACTTAAATCTTGAAGGCAAAGTTCTATATGTACTATGTTTTCATATTCTTTAATTTTGTACATTCGTAACTTTTAAAAATAAAGGCCTTTAATTATGAAATTACTCCATCATGACATCTTTTATTTTATACTTATTTAAAATTATTAATGAACATGTTTCTACTTTCTATTTTGTATTAGTAAATTTTCATAATACCATTATATTAATTCACTGTGCAGGGCACGGTGCTATTTTACTAGTTATAATTAATAGCTTAATCATATTTTCTTAATCGGTTTTCTTGTAATTATTTTAAATCTTTTTACTATAGTTTATTTCATTTTTTTTCTTAATAAAATCAATCAAAAACTTAACCAACTTTCCTTAATAAAAAGAATCATCGTGTTTAACGAAAAAAAAAACAATAATTCAGGTATCACACAAAATTTTCAAAGAATCATCAAGATTAAAATAGGTTCAATGAAAACTGGCAATTCAATCACAATTACTATTATGGAAAAGGAAAGAATATAAGCGAAAAAAATGACAATTATCTAAATGAGAATCATACATATAGAAAGGACTTATGAAAGATAGTGATTACCTATACTTTGAAGAGTAATGATTGGAGGAGTGAAAAATTAGAGTGAAAACGTAAAGTGACTGACGTGATCCATTACCCATTAGGGTTCACTCATCATTTGGTTAGGGTATTAATTTGTTTTTTTATAACTGCCACGTCAGTCACTTTGAGTTTTAACTCTAATTTTTCACTCCCCTATCATTACTCTACTTTGAAATTGGGGTAAACATGAAAATCCCAAAAGAAAGTAAATAAGATGATTTAGTTAATTACCAAGTATAATATACAAAAATAAAAACATCCCATAAAATAATTTCAAGAAATGATTTTTAATTGAAAAAGAATAACAAACCTAATCAAAATTCATCAACGTCATTACTTTAAGAATCAGAAATACAAATAAGAAGAAACAAGAAACAATTTTTAATTAAAAAAAGAACAACAGACTCAATCAAAATTTATCAGTGTCACTGCTTTAACAATCTAATTAGAAGAAACAAGAAACGATTTTAATTAAACAAAACAACAAACCCAATAAAAATTCGCCAATACCATTGCTTCAATAATCATAAATAAAATATGAAGAAATCCTATACTTACCATTGCATGACATAAACAATCAGAAACACAACTAAGAAGAAACCTTATACTTACCATTAATACCATTGCTTTAACAATTAAATCCTATACTTACCATTAATACACTACTTTAACAATCATAAATAGAAATAAAAAGAAACAAGAGACTATTTTTAATTAAAAAAACAATAAACACAATCAAAATTCATCAATACCACTATTTTAACAATCGCAAATACAAATATAAAGAAGCATTGTACTTACCATTGACGTAAATGGTCACTCCTTCAGTTTTATTTCTTCCAATTCTAAAAACCCTACATGAAATTAGCAATACAAAATATTTAAAACTTTTTCAAAGGCATAAAAAGAACATTACGTAGAGTAATAATTAATCTAAACAAAAATCCAAACTTAAACTGTGCGTGAAACAAATAAAAAAAAATAGGCAAAAAGATTTAATTTTTTTGGCAGGGTAGGCTATAGGACATTGTTTTACTATGAAACGGTGATCCAAAATCTCACGAAGAAGATATTAGTATATACATCATCAGTAATAATAAAGCGAGAGCTTCTCGTGTATATGGAATTATGGGTTTATAAATAAAAATACAAAAAGTATGTGTTATTTTGGACGTGTGTTATTCAATATTTAATATTCTTTATTTATGAAAAGGAAATTTAATTAATAGTTTATATTTAGGGAAAGGAATATAATTCATAATAGGATTTAATGATTAATTAATCATTTAATTACTCGTACATGAATAGGAAATTTATTTAATCAATTATTTTTATTTAGGAAATTTATTAAAATAATCATTTTTATTTAGTAAATTTATTAAATTAATCCCTAAGATACTTTTATTTAATGTAGAATTCTAATAGAAGTTAATGACTAAAACCAAAACATCAATTTACATATATATATATATATATATAATTGATAATAGACTACATATGAAAAAAATGTGAATTTTCAAACATATAAATGAATACTTTTAAGAAAAAAAATAGAAAATTCAAAAAGAATCTAAAAATTTTGTGAGCTTTAACCTTTGTGTTTGTGAAATAATTGCAACTTTTTAAAAACTATCTAGGTTTTGAAAAATCCATTTTTCGCTTCTAACTCAATGGGCAATGTGTAAACTAATAGATTATGATAAAAATAAATAAAAACTTTAGACAGTTATAACTTTTGGACCATAACATTGAATTTTTGGAAGAAAACATAATTTTCTAAAAAGTTATTAGATATACTTTTAACAATCATAGTTTATTCCTAACTTGATGAAAAACTTTTAAAATTAATAGGTTATGGCAAAAAACAAAAAAGAAGTTAAAATTTTAAGTAATTTTCCTGTTTATGGGTTGTAACCTTGAGCTTTCAACTATCCTTTTTGTTATAAATTCAATGGGCAACATAACAACTAATATATTATGGCAAAAAATGTAAAGATAAAAACTTTGACAAATCTTTATTTTTTTGGTGCAATAGTCTTAGATCTATAGGTGTAAAAAAGGCCCAGTTTTTATTCTCAACACAATAAAAAATATATAAATTAATAGATTATGGTAAAAATGAAAAAAAAAAACTAAGTTTTGTGAACTTTAACCTTGTGTTTTTGGGATAAGAAAGATTTCAAATCATCAAACAAAATCAATTAAGAACTTTTCAAAACTAAATCAAACAAAAATATTAACATTAATTATCTAAAAGTTCCATAAGCACTTCAAGTTACGATAAGCGCAAGAGGAAGTAGAAGAGCTCTAACTCATATCTCAAACTCATTAACTCATAGCTCCACTCAAGTGGTATACCTAATAACTCAAGGAAACATCGAGCTCATATCGGTCGTAGCTCCTACCCAAAATCTACTTTCTTGTTAACTCAGAGGTTTTATTTTAATCCTCGCCTTTTTAGAGCTTGTCGCTACGGGACCTCGACCCTGCTAGCAGTGAACACTTAGGATGCCTTTAGCTATATATCGTTCGTAGCCCCTACCTAGGAGCTACTCACTGGTTAGGAGCAAGGAGTTATTCTATTTATCTTCTTTCTAAGCCTCAAGTGCCAGCAGGGCTAGCGTTGGCCTTTGAGTTATGTCGCTTAGATAGCTTCTGTCGTGCGCTCCCCAAGGAACACTTCCTCCGTTTGTCCTTACCTATGCTTAGCTCCATTCGGAAGCTTTCCCAAAGCTTCCTTATTCCCCCTATTGTTATAACGAGTTCTTAGTTATTTTTAGCAGTGAAAAAAGCACCTAGTTGGTGGGCCAAAGCAGAGCTTCAACCCTCCTATTCCTCTTTCCAATCCTTAATATACGGATACTTCTGGGCTACAGCTTGGGAAGCACAGTGCCTCCGAAGATGCCGTTTTAGTATGGACAAGAGTTTCTTTTTACCCACCTCCCCTTGATGTGCCTCTTGTGAGGACCCGGAAGGATAGTGATTCGAGTCTGGGCGATCCCCCTCGCTTTGCGCACCCGGAATGAGCCCCAAACCGGAATTCTCTGGTGGAGGGGTAGGGGTTGGGGGTTGACTGAGCCCCCCTTCATTGATTCCCCCCGACGCGGGATAAAATTGAGCCACAGCCCGCTGAAGGTCGTCCATCAAGAGATAGCCCAACGACAATAAAATTTTTGAGATCAAAAGCAAAAAGATAAGTCGAAGAATTTCAAAAAAAAAGATCTTTATTGGAAACGAGAGCTTTCTTACCACAGCTAGGGAATTGAAGAAATTCCAGAGACACGTCTTAGTAGAACCAGACAGAAACAACCAAAGAGAAAGATTTAACCAGAAAGAGAGCGCTCTCTTTCTTCGGAGTTCCCGGTAAGACTTGACTATCGGGAATTCGCTATAAATATCTACCACCTTACAGGGGCTACAGTTATTAATACTTGATAGGCGTGTTGTATGGTTTAGCAATCAATTCCAAGCTTCTAGTGTACTCTCGGTTTATTAACCATTGGATGAGGGTATGGGCATACCTACCTCCAAGACGAGTCCCGATCATATGACCTCATTCATTATAATAGTCCCATGTTGGCCTTCCACGTCAACTAGTGCATCCCAATGCACCAACATGCATCAAGATCATAACTATGTAACTCAACAAATCGGTACTAAGGAACTTCGGTTGGATCCGAGTTGATCAATAGTAGTAACTGTGAGTGCCCCACATAGGGCCTCTCACCAACACATGGCTAGTAAAGAGGCATAGTGACGATGAACCACTAATGCCAAGTGACACAGTGACTGGATGTTCAAGCATCTGGAGGTTGACTACGGCCTACGATGAACCATTAGGCGGGGACATGATTCGAACCTGCAATATTCAGGCCATGAGCCTGATGAGTTGACCAATTCCTCTACCCCGCTTCTTCCCCTTATCCTACCTTCTCCTCACAAGGCTTTAAAAAAAGTGGATAAGCCCTGATAAGGTGGAGAAAAGATAAGGAATTTAATTGGTTAAGGATAAACTGGAAAATTAAGTAATTTGTTGCTCTGGATGTTAATATTTGCTCTTACATTAACAGTTCTCTCTCTCTCTCTCTCTCACACACACACACACACACACACACATATATATATATATACACACATCTATATCTATATCTATATAAAAGCATGAGTTGTTTTAGTGTTTTGTTGTTTTAGTCTTCCAATCTTATTAAAACTCTTTTGAATTAATTTATTTTTGGAATATAAAATCTATAAATCCAATTATGAATCGGATTTTATCATTTAGTCTTTAAATTCTACTAAAACTCTTCTCAAGTTAAATTTTTGATTCTATATATCTATCTATATCTATATCTATATCTATATATTTATATCTATATCTATATCTATATATTTATATTTGTTTCTATATCTATATAAAAGCATGAGTTGTTTTAGTGTTTTGTTGTTTTAGTCTTCAAATCTTATTAAAACTCTTTTGAATTAATTTATTTTTGGTATATAAAATCTATAAATCCAATTATGAATCGGATCTTATATTTTAGTCTTTAAGTTCTACTAAAATTCTTCTCAATTTAAATGTGAGATCCCAAAATTTTAACATATTAATAATATTATTGATATTAAATATATGCAAATCATTTTAATTTTAAAATTAAAATACCGCATCTTTAGTAAGCGTTGTGCGAAAATTAAAATCATACTACTAAGAATTTTAGTTAATTGATAATTTTAAAATCTTAATTATAAATTTTATAAGATTGTAAGAGATTTAATTGTATAATTTAAATGAATTTTGGTCCTTGTTGGTTCTTACAAAATGCAAGGGCCAAGTTGCAAATAAAAAAAAAAAGAAGAAGAAGGTGGCAAACTTGTAAAGCCCTTAAGGCTTACAAGCCGCCACCCTTGGATGGCTTTTGTAAGCCTTTCATCCCTTTAAGGGAACTACCAAGAACAGTAGCAAATTTTTATGCAAAGCCGTGAAAAAACAAGGGAGCAACAAAACGGCTAAAGGTAAGAGAAGAGAACGACGGGTGATAAAGCAAGAAGAGAAAAGGAAAGAAGAGGAAAAGTAAAGGGCAGCAACTTAATCAATCCATTGAAGGTTTTAAAGCTTTTAACAGGTGGGTTAAACTTGGTTTCAGAATTTCATTTGAATTATTGGGAAAAAAAAAGGAATGAAGTTGATGTTCTTCCTTTGTATTTTCTTCACGAAAATTGATGCCGGGTATGAATTCTATTGGGTTGTTTTGAAATATTGTGAAGCATATTAATTCTCGTGCCTTGAAATGATGAAATTCTGTTTGCTCAGCTTCCATAGAATTGGGTTTGTGGGTTATTTATGCTCTTGAAGTATGGATTTAAACGTTTTTCCTTGATTATTATCATAAAGGTGGCTTACTATGGCTTGATGGCTATGAAAATAAGTTTTGGTTGTTATACTAGAAAACTTGATTGTTTAATTTCTTCAAGAATTGACGTGTATATTAATTGAGTACAAACTTGCCTGAACTATTCTGAAATTTATGCTGTTGATTATTGTTTAAATGAGTGGATGTTCAATCCTATCTTGGTCCCTTTTGTAAGTACATCGTGTAAACTTACTGGAATTTCTCATCCCCTTTATTTGAAATTTTTGTAGTTGACAATATTGACTAGGTTTACCAAGTGATTGTTCTAATTGAATGGGAACCAAGGGAACTGAAAATTAGAGTTCAGCTGTAGCAGGGCATCTTTTGTGAAAGGTATTTTGAAGATAGGTCCCTTTTGTTAGAATATAAGTGTGAGTACTCGACTTTCTTGTGTTATTCTGGTAATGATTTTAGAGCTATTATTCTATAAGCCATTTGTATATGTAGAGAAGTAATTTTTACTTCAGAAAATTAGACCGAAATTAATTAAATGAAATCAGTGCTGTTTGTTGCATTGCAAAATCACATCACAACTCTTGCTTGTATTGGCTTTTAAAAAGAGACAACGGTATTAAGTTATTTTCAACATTTACTAGTGTTAGCTTTAAGCATCTGGTAACACGCAAGTGCTTCGTAATTAGAGAAAAGTACTAGTTTATCACTTTCTTATTCTCTTTTATAATTGTGGATTCCATGATTTTCTACCATTCTTTTCACATCTCACCTTTTATAGAAACACTAACACTGATGTGAACGAAGTGTGAGCTGAAGTTCAAAGTTTATTCATAGGAAGCTGCATACATGCTTATTTCAAGCTGCTTTTCGACCCTCGTTTTGTGCATAATTTGAAACTGATTAAAACATAAAAGTTATAGGATTATAAACCTAGTTTTATATAGTTTTGATTTCACGTTATTTGGATTTTTGGTTACAAAGTTATGAGCTTTTGAAATAAGTATGGCAGAACTGAAATCTGTTACGGGATTTCAGTCTTACATAACGTTTGAACTGTTTTAAAAGTTATTTGTAAAATGAATTTGGGGATTCACAAATCATGAAAGTTTTTGTATTTTTAACATATTTTCATATGGAATAAATGGTGTATTTTTTTGACTTATAGAAAATAAGATACAAGGGTTTGAAAGAATTGTGTCAAAGCTGAAATTGGAACTTGGCATGTTCCTGTTTAGTTTTACTAATTGGTTATCTCTTTATGAGTTTCATATTGAATTTGAAACTCTGTAAAACATGAATGTTTATGAATTATGAAATATGGTAATATGCTTATGTTGATGTTATTAGGATGATTGCCTGGATTGTATTCAATCCAAACTTGCAAGTTGCAAGGGAGAATTCCATGTGATGATTGAATTTCTTAATTTTGTGCCAAAGTGATTTTGAATTGATGGTATCGAATACCTGTAGTATAATTTGGTTATTGGATTTATGTACTGTGGAACTAAGTGCTACGTCAATTAAAAGGCGTGAACCACTTCTAGAATCCGTACAAGTCACCTCTAGAATCCACATGAGCCTTGTTGACATTGTGAATCGTTTAAGTTTGGCACAAATGGATGAATTTCCCTAATTGTTTGCCAACTTGCATTGATTGTATATGATACATGTATTGTAATTGATTGTTTGGGCCCTAGTAGGTGTTGGCTTGGAAAGTGATCGAGAAGGCATCGGGCCGACGATTACGCCAAGACCACACCGGTGAGCCCCGTCACAGGATTAAGGAGTTTTTAATTCTGTTGACGGGAGTCGGAGTGGCAAATCCGGATGCCACGTTAGGCCTGCGGGGCCGTAGTGGTCACTGACCACGAGGAAGGATAAGGTAGCTTCTTAAGTCGTGCACGCAACAACGAATGGTTAGGGGAAATAAGGTTGGTAAAGGTCGGCAAGGCCGATCGTGACAGGTACCGATTATATGATTAATGTTTGACATGACATCCATGTTAAAGTTTTTGCGATACATGATTATCTGTATTAAATTGTATATTAGTACAAGTACCAAATATATGCCTGATGTTTATTTGGCATTCACTTGAATTTGATGACGCATGGTTTGTGCATTGCAATTCGTTCTTGGAACAGTATTTCGTTGAAAATTAATTTTTCAATAATGAAGCCACTATCCTCACCCACTGAGCTATTTTGAGCTCACCCTTTTGTAAATTATATTTTTCAGTGATTCAAGATGGATTAGGCAGTCGACAGGATTTTGGTTTACATACTTAAAGGAAGAGATGGGTGAATAGAAGTTCAGGAGTTTTAATTGTCTTGATTCGGATTGTAATTATGGTAATGAGGCAATTTATTTTTTTTTGTATCCATTTTGGGATAGAACATTAATATGTATATTACCTTATTTAGTTTTAAATGTAAATTATGACGGGGCGTTACAAGTGGTATCAGAGCATTTATGCTGATAAGCCAGGATTGGATTCTTGGACTTGGTTGTGATAGTCCATATATGGTTAAAAGCCAGGATATGATTCTTGGATTGTGGTATAGTGTCCACTAGGCTTTAATTAAATTCATAGTCATTTTGAAAGAAAAGTTCAACATAGTATTTTAGAAATTACAGACTCAATTATTGGAAATGAAAATCTTAACGGAAAAACACAATTCTAAAGCTATAAGTTTGACTGTAGGATTAGATTGATCCTCTTAGGACTGATCAACCTAAGATTAGGATCTTTTTAATTCTTTCTCTCAAGCTATGGCTACAACAAAATTTTTTTTAAAAAAATTGAGTTTGAATTTTCTACAATTAATAAAAAAAAATATATAAATAAATAAATAAATAAAATTTGAACGTCATGTTCTTCTTTCTACTTGCCTTACTAATTGATATCCGTGTATGAATTCTACTTGATTTGTATTTGAAATTTTGTGAAAGTTTATCGATATGTGTTAAATTTGTGAAGAAGAAATGTGGATGTTTATGGGATTTAAAATTTTGGTTGAATTATTATGGTGAATTTGATAATTCTCGTGGAGCTCCTTTCATGGGTTGATGAATTGTTTAAATTCTTGTTGGATTGAATTAATATATTGTAAAGGATGTTTCTTTTTTTTTGTGGGTAATTTGGGTTTTGCAACGGTGTTCAAGTTCTTAAGAAAAAAAGATGAACTTACTTTTAAAGTCTTTATTTAATTTGTAAATTGGTGTTTTGGGTATATTTTGTTAGTTGATTTCTACTTGAATTTGGGTAAAGCTGGTTAATAGCTAGATGTTAAACTAGTGAAAGAGAAATGTGGATGAAATTTTGTGTTTGAATCTTGATTTAAAAAAAAAACCGATCAGGTACGAAAAAAAAAGAAGAAATTGTCTTCTTGCTTGCAATTCATCGCCTAAACTGTTATGGATTTGATGAGTTATTGGGTGAAAATGAGGTTTTATGGAATATAATATTGTCTTGTGGATGAATTTTTACAGTTTAATTTTGAAATTTGTGAAACAATAATATTCGATATATGTGTGTATTTAGAAGAAATAAAAAGGTGGTGTTATGTGTGAAGCTAGTAGGCTTGTAGGCTTATGCCCTTTGGATGTCTTTAATGGATGAATGAAAAATGAACATAGATAAAATTTTAGGCTGTATATTGAACAGGTTTTGAAGGCTTCCAATTTTATTTGGAGGCTATTGGTAATGGGTTCCGTTTTTTTTTACAGTGCGATTTACATATTTCATTGTGGTGATTATTAGTGGGAGTTTGATTTCTAGATTTTATCCTACATAGCACGTTTTGAATTTAGGTTACAAACTTATTACTTTGTACAATGATAAGGATAAATAAGTAAATAAATGAAATAATATTTAGTAGCTGTACATAGAGGTTTTGACATAGAATTATACTTTGTAAAGACACTTCCTGTGATTAGATAATTAGTTGCATGTCCAGAAAATCTTAAGTTTCATTTCATTGAGGATAAGCAAAGAAAATAATATAATACTAACAGTTTTTTTTTTCATATAATTGGGATAAGATTCCCTTTTGAAATTTAAGGTAATCAAACCCCAATATCCCACCATCATTTTGCATATAGCTAACATATGATTGTGGTGTTTAAACCTTACAATTAATATTAAGCATCAAGTCTAATCCTTGCAATTAATATTAACCCTTAAAGTACATCATGTTTTGTGAGGTTCTCAAGTTTTGGAACCACTAAGTTGGAAAAGAAATATAGTATTAACATTGTGGTATAAAATCTGTGAGGCACTTAGGCATTGGGAATTTTTTTTAAAAAAAATAAGTATAATATGTTAATAACAACTACCAGAAAATCAATTCTCAAATACATACATAAATACCACATAAATATATCAATAAACAAATAAATAAAGGAATTGAAGATTATACTAAAGAAATTTCTAATGGAAAACTTTTATGTAATTAGATAAAATTTTAGTATATAATTGTCTTATGGGCTTTATCATTAAATGATCATTTTTAACCCTTGCTAGTGGTTAAAGATTTTAAATTAAAACTGGAAAACAAGTTAGCATTTTGATGTTTCTAGGAATGTGCAACCCTGGTGTTGGCTTACTTTTATTGAGTACTAGTTTTGATTATTTATTGAACTTGAGATTTTTCCAAACTTGAAATATTTTTAATGTCACTCTTATTTTATCTAGAATTGGCCTTGCTATATTTGTGTAGTCTCATTCTTCCATGACATCTACTTGAAAATTTAAACTCTAATAATATGCTTACGCTAGTCTTATTGTGACGACTGCATGTATTTTATTGAACCTTGTCTTGTGATGGGTAATATTATGTGATAAATGGATTGCCTAAGTTTATGCCAAGATCAGCTTGCATTTATTTTATTTGAGAAATATGATATGATATGATTGAAATATTTGTGTATGGCTTATTTTCACTGTATTCTTGGTTTGAATAACAGATTTTGGTTCACCTAAATTGTCACTTGAATGGTTAATGTTGGTGTCATTTGCTTAAATTTTTTTGAACTTATTTGTGGATCTCTTAGGACACAACATGGAGTGAGTCAAAATGTGTTGTAAAACTTGTGAAAATAGAAATATATATATATGTGTGTGTGTGTGTATGTGTGTGTTGGTAAATGTAGAGGCCGTGATCTAAACCTGTCTTTAGATAAGTTCAAATACAAGTACCGTCAGGGGTGCATAAGTGCAATACTTGTTTATATAGTCATTTAAGGTAATAACATCGGATAGTGATTTTGAATTGTGAGGACACAATTCTTTTAAGGAAGGAAGGGTGTGAGATCCCAAAATTTTAACATATTAATAATATTATTGATATTAAATATATGCAAATCATTTTAATTTTAAAATTAAAATACCGCATCTTTAGTAAGCGTTGTGCGAAAATTAAAATCATACTACTAAGAATTTTAGTTAATTGATAATTTTAAAATCTTAATTATAAATTTTATAAGATTGTAAGAGATTTAATTGTATAATTTAAATGAATTTTGGTCCTTGTTGGTTCTTACAAAATGCAAGGACCAAGTTGCAAATAAGAAAAAAAAAAGAAGAAGAAGGTGGCAAACTTGTAAAGCCCTTAAGGCTTACAAGCCGCCACCCTTGGATGGCTTTTGTAAGCCTTTCATCCCTTTAAGGGAACTACCAAGAACAGTAGCAAATTTTTATGCAAAGCCGTGAAAAAACAAGGGAGCAACAAAACGGCTAAAGGTAAGAGAAGAGAACGACGGGTGATAAAGCAAGAAGAGAAAAGGAAAGAAGAGGAAAAGTAAAGGGCAGCAACTTAATCAATCCATTGAAGGTTTTAAAGCTTTTAACAGGTGGGTTAAACTTGGTTTCAGAATTTCATTTGAATTATTGGGAAAAAAAAAGGAATGAAGTTGATGTTCTTCCTTTGTATTTTCTTTACGAAAATTGATGCCAGGTATGAATTCTATTGGGTTGTTTTGAAATATTGTGAAGCATATTAATTCTCGTGCCTTGAAATGATGAAATTCTGTTTGCTCAGCTTCCATAGAATTGGGTTTGTGGGTTATTTATGCTCTTGAAGTATGGATTTAAACGTTTTTCCTTGATTATTATCATAAAGGTGGCTTACTATGGCTTGATGGCTATGAAAATAAGTTTTGGTTGTTATACTAGAAAACTTGATTGTTTAATTTCTTCAAGAATTGACGTGTATATTAATTGAGTACAAACTTGCCTGAACTATTCTGAAATTTCTGCTGTTGATTATTGTTTAAATGAGTGGATGTTCAATCCTATCTTGGCCCCTTTTGTAAGTACATCGTGTAAACTTACTGGAATTTCTCATCCCCTTTATTTGAAATTTTTGTAGTTGACAATATTGAATAGGTTTACCAAGTGATTGTTCTAATTGAATGGGAACCAAGGGAACTGAAAATTAGAGTTCAGCTGTAGCAGGGCATCTTTTGTGAAAGGTATTTTGAAGATAGGTCCCTTTTGTTAGAATATAAGTGTGAGTACTCGACTTTCTTGTGTTATTCTGGTAATGATTTTAGAGCTATTATTCTATAAGCCATTTGTATATGTAGAGAAGTAATTTTTACTTCAGAAAATTAGACCGAAATTAATTAAATGAAATCAGTGCTGTTTGTTGCATTGCAAAATCACGTCACAACTCTTGCTTGTATTGGCTTTTAAAAAGAGACAACGGTATTAAGTTATTTTCAACATTTACTAGTGTTAGCTTTAAGCATCTGGTAACACGCAAGTGCTTCGTAATTAGAGAAAAGTACTAGTTTATCACTTTCTTTTTCTCTTTTATAATTGTGGATTCCATGATTTTCTACCATTCTTTTCACATCTCACCTTTTATAGAAACACTAACACTGATGTGAACGAAGTGTGAGCTGAAGTTCAAAGTTTATTCATAGGAAGCTGCATACATGCTTTTTTCAAGCTGCTTTTCGACCTCGTTTTGTGCATAATTTGAAACTGATTAAAACATAAAAGTTATAGGATTATAAACCTAGTTTTATATAGTTTTGATTTCACGTTATTTGGATTTTTGGTTACAAAGTTATGAGCTTTTGAAATAAGTATGTATGAACTGAAATCTGTTACGGGATTTCATTCTTACATAACGTTTGAACTGTTTTAAAAGTTATTTGTAAAATGAATTTGGGGATTCACAAATCATGAAAGTTTTTGTATTTTTAACATATTTTCATATGGAATAAATGGTGTATTTTTTTGACTTATAGAAAATAAGATACAAGGGTTTGAAAGAATTGTGTCAAAGCTGAAATTGGAACTTGGCATGTTCCTGTTTAGTTTTACTAATTGGTTATCTCTTTATGAGTTTCATATTGAATTTGAAACTCTGTAAAACATGAATGTTTATGAATTATGAAATATGGTAATATGCTTATGTTGATGTTATTAGGATGATTGCCTGGATTGTATTCAATCCAAAACTTGCAAGTTGCAAGGGAGAATTCCATGTGATGATTGAATTTCTTAATTTTGTGCCAAAGTGATTTTGAATTGATGGTATCGAATACCTGTAGTATAATTTCGTTATTGGATTTATATACTGTGGAACTAAGTACTGTGCGAAACTAAGTGCTACGTCAATTAAAAGGCGTGAACCACCTCTAGAATCCGTACAAGTCACCTCTAGAATCCACATGAGCCTTGTTGACATTGTGAATCGTTTAAGTTTGGCACAAATGGATGAATTTCCCTAATTGTTTGCCAACTTGCATTGATTGTATATGATACATGTATTGTAATTGATTGTTTGGGCCCTAGTAGGTGTTGGCTTGGAAAGTGATCGAGAAGGCATCGGGCCGACGATTACGCCAAGACCACACCGGTGAGCCCCGTCACAGGATTAAGGAGTTTTTAATTCTGTTGACGGGAGTCGGAGTGGCAAATCCGGATGCCACGTTAGGCCTGCGGGGCCGTAGTGGTCACTGACCACGAGGAAGGATAAGGTAGCTTCTTAATTCGTGCACGCAACAACGAATGGTTAGGGGAAATAAGGTTGGTAAAGGTCGGCAAGGCCGATCGTGACAGGTACCGATTATATGATTAATGTTTGACATGACATCCATGTTAAAGTTTTTGCGATACATGATTATCTGTATTAAATTGTATATTAGTACAAGTACCAAATATATGCTTGATGTTTAATTGGCATTCACTTGAATTTGATGACGCATGGTTTGTGCATTGCAATTCGTTCTTGGAACAGTATTTCGTTGAAAATTAATTTTTCAATAATGAAGCCACTATCCTCACCCACTGAGCTATTTTGAGCTCACCCTTTTGTAAATTATATTTTTCAGTGATTCAAGATGGATTAGGCAGTCGACAGGATTTTGGTTTACATACTTAAAGGAAGAGATGGGTGAATAGAAGTTCAGGAGTTTTAATTGTCTTGATTCGGATTGTAATTATGGTAATGAGGCAATTTATTTTTTTTTGTATCCATTTTGGGATAGAACATTAATATGTATATTACCTTATTTAGTTTTAAATGTAAATTATGACGGGGCGTTACATTAAATCTTTGATTCTTTTTGTTTTTAATTAATTAATCTATTCCTAAACATAATTACCTTAATTAATCTATTCCTAAACATATTTTGTTTTTAGTTATTGACTTTTATTAAAATACTATATTGAATTACATGAATTAAGATCTATTCCTAAACAAAATAGGAAACCAATAATACTATATTAAACCATAGTAATTATAATAATAAAAACAACAACAACAATAATAATAATAATAATTATACTATAATACTTAGAAATCCCTTAAATAAAACACGATTTAGTAATGAACTTCTATTAAAGTATTATATTGAATTACATTAATTAATCTACTACTATAATACCTTAGACCTATATATATCACAAAATATTCATTTTACAAATATATCTTATGGTAGTACAAATCGATTCTCTAGTTGTCTACTTATATGATACTAGTAATGCGGCAGCCCAGAGTTACGTCTTGGGCCTTAAGTTTGTTGGTATTGTTATTGGGCCAGTTAAATAAATTAATTTTATTAAATTTTTTCTTTGTTATTCTTTCCACTAAAACAACATCGTTTTTATTAAAGTTCTATGCTTAGTTATCAGGGTAGTTTTTTAATATTATATATGAAAAAAGTTGGAAACAAACGATAGCACTTCTAACTTTGGAGCGGCCGTTCGTCGATGGCAAGAAATTGGCAAATCTAATTCCTCAAATGCAATGTATACATCAACAATGTTAAATTTATGGATGTAGTTAATCATAGTAGCTCTTTCCTTCGGCTATAATAAGGTTTTTTCCTTTTTATTTGCTTTGATTTGGGTTTTTTCCCTGATATTAAATTGTACTATAGTATAAGTTTGTTTTTAATATCAAAACTTCATAATATTTGGGAAAAAACTTTTCTTTGTTGATCTGCAAATTTGATATATTTTTTGTGTGTTCTTTTTACAGGAATTTATTTACGCACGATATTGCTTATCAATTTAAAGATTTGGGCTCCAATGTATAGATCCACTTCTGCGAAGGTCAGTCAAGGAATTGGTAATGGTTGTGAGATAGATCTGATTTACAGAGGAGTGAAAATATAAGGCAAAATGCTTAGATTTAACGTAGTCGGAAAAAAGGAGATGGCAAAATAGCAGGTATGTTAATAAATAGGTTAAGAAATTAAAAGTCTTGGTTTTTTTGATAGTATTATTTTTGTACTGATATGCATGAATAAATTTGTAATAATTTCCTAAGTTATGGTTGATAAAAAAATTAGTAATAAATATAAAGAATTAATTAATGAATTTGGCAGGTACTTGATAATATTTATTAATATACATAGCAGAATCACATCTTTATGATCTTATTAGTAATTGTAAACCTGCTTTAAGTTTTTTAAAGTCCAAACATGCTTGATATGATTTAAAAAATTCTTAAAACAAATACACGATCCATAATCGAGGCAATTTTAAGGAATTAAACATTTGTCATAACCCAAAAGCCAACATTCTGTACATTAGAGCTTCAAAAATACATAGCAAACCAACTTTATACAGAATTATAGTAAATTAAAAGCATAACTAAACAAAAGTATATTGATTAAACGTAGGACTTCTTATTTATTAGTTTTACCTTATTTACTTTCTTTTTCAAGTATTTGTTCTATGCTGGGGTTGAGGTGCTGGACATGTTGCGGCACAATATAGACAAGTAAACTCCATATCAAGTCCTGCACCAGTAGTTTTTGAACAATTTGGACAAATAAGATAGTAAAATTTCTGCGCAGGCCTTTCTATTTTCACTTAAGCTTTCACCCATCATGATTTGATCTACAGGTAAGAGCACAACCATTTATTTTGCTTGCTATGTTTATATAAATGCCAAAGTATCTATTTTCATAATAGCTGCATAACAAAGATTCTAAAATAGAAAAGTTGAGATAATTACTATTTCAGTCAGGCTCAATAATTGGCTTATTTTACGAACTTGAGTATCTGAAGGAGTACTAATTATTTGATGCTGTTTTCATAGAGCTTTTCAGTTACAATCTTCTCAATATGACCCGTATTTGCTTGTAACCTATATAGATAATAACATAGTTTTCAGAATTCTAGAAAGAAGTATAGTTTATTAAGCATATATGGATGTTGCGAACTTTAAATATAGACTTACCAGTTTTTAAGGTCCATTGCCTGTGGTAAAGGTGGATAAAAGAGAATCATGCTGTTTGACATAGTTCGTATTGAAATACCTGAAACATAAAACAATTTATATAGTAAAAAATGTGCATTATATTAATACGTTGTTTTTAATAAAAGTTACCATGCAATGATATGATTGCTAATCGTGTGCCCAAAATGATTGGCATTTCATGAACATTATTAATAATATATGGCGCTTCCATGTATAAGAAATCTTCCCACAGTGTAAATATCATACGCCTGCACCTGCATAAATTTAAATTGTATCAGGGTTTGTTTTGATTCTAAACTTGATATAAAAAATAATAAAACTCATTACTCTTCATTGATAATGATGAATTCTTGAATAGGAATGCTTCTTCCTTTCACTGGTACGGTTCTTGATGGAAGAATGTGTATCACAACACACAAAATATCTATAACAAGATATAATTTTGAATTAGATTGATATTCAGAATAAAGAACTGATTAAAGATTTTATATCTAAATTATTAATCTAGAAACTTTTGTAAAAATTATTTAGTCTTAGAATAGTTATACACTTAACTGATTTTCAGATCAGGATTGTCCATTTTATCATCAAAACCACCTAATTTAGTTAGGTTATAATAATCCACTAATGGTAATTCTGCTGGCTGCGGTTGCTTTATAAAAGCACTTTTTTTAATATCATTTGGTAGGAAAAAACCCCATATTGTGGAAATGTTCCTATTATTGGCCTTATCATCGCATTGCCAGTGTAGAATGTTTTGTAGAGTTGCAAAACTTTGTCAAGCTGATGTACATCTTCACTATAAGAAATAGCTTGTATGCTATTTTTCTGTAAAATTCATTATTAACAAATCATTTGCATAATCTGAAATTAAAATGAGAAACTATGCGTAAGAAATTTTTTATACCTGAATATCATTGAAAACATAACTTTGATATGCAGCTCATTTTTCTTTTCCTATACGGATTGGGGTTTTTTCAACTAAAATTAGTTTTAATACCCAATCTCTAGCCCCATCTGTTAGTGCCGAAATAGGGATCTCTTCTCCATATTTTGTTGAAATGTGAGAGAAGCTGTTGAAAAAAAAGAAGCATAATTCAGATCTTAATAAAGCATTTCATCAGAACGATAGAAATATTCAAATTATATATTAAAATTTAATTCTATATAACTATAGAGATAAATACCTATTTGATGATCTCGAATTTAATATATAAACATGTTAAAAAAAGCAATCAATATTTATCCATATATTGAAATGCTTTATTAATGTTTGCCAATCCAATTTTATGTACAGATTCAATTAAAAAAATAGCAATAATCAGATCTATACATACAGATTAGAATAGTACAACATTAATAATATAAAATATATAAGGCGGAAATTAGCTTAAATGAATAAATTTGGAGCTATCAATGACAAAACCTCAGTATATACTTCATTTTTTGTAACATTATTGGTAGTAACAATACCAGTTGGTGGCTTGATCAAAACTTTCACTTTTTTTCCACTTTTAGCCCTGGATAAAGCAACATATAATTGTCCATGCAAAAAAAAAAACAGGCTCTTTCAGATATATACCAACAAAATCTAATGTTTGACCTTGGGCTTTGTTAATAGTCATTGCAAAACATAAACGTGCCGGAAATTGTGTTCTTTTTAAAGGTATAGAGCTGCAATCATGCTTTGAAGATTCAAGCATAATTCGAGGAATAAAAATAGCTGTACCAATATATGAACCTGTAGAGATTTCAGCCAAGATAATATTTGGTTCAAATGCCTTACAAATAAGCCGAGTTCCATTCGATAATCCTTTACTCGGATTGATATTGCATAATAGCATGATAGGAGCATTAATTTTCAGAATAAGCTGATGAGGTGGAAAACTTTGAGGAGACAATGAATGTAGTAAATCTTGTTGCTCTATCTGATCTAAAAAATTAATTAATAGCCTTATCAGTGCTGTAATATATGAATTCCTCTCCTGGAAACTGCATTATCAACGTATTATTCATCTCATGAACAAAATCATTCCTTGTTGTAAGAATTGCTCTATTAATAACCGAGGTTAAATCAGTAGTAACATAGTTTAAATTTGGGAATACAGCATGAATAAGAGCACGTAGTGATGTCATTTCATCCACAAATGGAATGTTCATGCTCTCTGGAATTTGGATTTGTCCATTTTCATCCATCTATTCTAATCCATTCCTAAGTAAATATTCAGAAAAGCTAGAATAATATTGAACCCTCATATTCTGTTGCAATTGTATCTTTTCGAATCTTGGCCAAAGTGGCGACATAACAATACTGATAAGCTAAAGTCATATGCTCCAATTTTACCCTAAACTACTGTAGCAGTAGTAAGAGTGATCGATCCACAGGAAAGGGGATTGGTTTCAAGAATTCAGTAAATTGTTCTGTAGAGTGTCACAACTAGAAATAACAGGTACAAATGCTGACTAACAAAATAGAGAAATGAATAGTATAGTAAGTGACAAAGCAACAAGCGTTATGTGATATCAAGCAATAATCAGATGCCCTAGGGTTTAGGTGCCAGACAATTGCAAATTAAACAACTTATGCTATGCATTTGACCCCATGCAAATCAAGTCAGGAGGAGACAAAGGCTGCTTTAGGAGTCTAGTTAACATCCGTCATGTCGACCGCAATGATCTCTATACTCCCTAACATCCTGTTTTCCCATGTCGAGGCCTAAACAAGATGAGTGAACACCGCAACGTCTCGACTTCCAATACTAACTACTCAATCATGCAAAAGCCTAGATCTCCCATGGCGAGGCCCGACCTAAGTTTCTAAACATTAGTTAGCATCAAAGAATCATTCTACACTCTATTCTAATGACTCAATGACCTCCAATTGGCATGACGACCACATTCGGATCATGAGCAAAACTTAACAAGTGGAGAAACTCCATACTCATACACTCGGTCCTCATTTCATGCAATTCTCACTCAAATTGATGAATCGAGCCTCAATCTAGCATGGCGAGTACAATCAAGGTACAATTCAACCAATGAAAGTGCAAAATTTATGAAACTTGGCATAAGGCGGGACAAAATGAACATGAGCCATATCTTGACATCACATCGCAGAAAATGATAACGAATATGCTTATGATCTCCTCTTGAATTGAGAACCCATTCGGCTCCTAGATATGCAAGTTCTTCCAATAAAGCTTGGTCAGATTCGTCATCCTCTGGAAACTGCAAAGGATCAGTGGGAAAACTAGGTGTGCCGAGATGTGAATTAATGATCTCACTAGTGACTTCAATCCACTGCCCCTTCACATAAAAAGCTCCAGCCTTGTTGGGATATTTTGCATTAGCATAGAACTCTCTTGCAAGGCTGACATTACAAAACTCAGGCACAAAAACAAGCTTCTCATCAAAGTGATGGAACTTCATCAACTTCTTGAAAGGCCCTTTTTCTACAACAAATGCCCGTTCAAGTTGTAAAATCTTCATATTCATTCCTTCTTCCCATCGCTTCTATGCTGCAGCATTAACAAACAAGGATGGTTCTGAGGAGCCCTTTCTTTTCTTCGGTGTCGGTGCCTGCAAAGTGTAATCCGGTGGTCCTTCAAAGATTGGCAAATCCTATGGAAAATATTCATAATCAGAGTCTTCAAGAGGCACCTGTGCCTTGCCTTTCTCTTTGCCTTTCTGTGAACCCTCACATTTTTTGGGAGCCATGATTATATGGAATCTGAATAAAAAAAATATGCCTATGATTGCTATGGCCAAAATAGGCACAAAAGGCGCGCTTATACTTAGAATCACAAATTCGAGTTTAAGCACAACAACCACCACGTGCATGACATTCCTTCACAAAAAACTAAAACACACACGAAACTAATACTTCCAACATTGCAGTGGATTTTACTTCATATGCAACAACCATTTTAACACAAACACACCAATGATGAGAGATTACCCAATTGCTATCCAAAAGCTACCAGACGTGCAAAGAACACTCCATAACATTGATAACCTGCACACTCATGAAATTTGCACTAAATTAAATCTCAGAACACATAAAACTAGGTAATCTTGACAATACAAAGGTTGTAACCCTACATGTAAGCTGCAAGTAGAAAGTTAAATCACCTCATTTGAACAAAAATTGAACATGTTATGCACACAATACCGAGGCGTGAAAGGGATGGACAGAACATTCACAAATTTTCCAGCTTTCAGCATCAACTAAACATCAAGAATAACATGCTAAGGAAGGAAAACATAGCCAAAACGTGTAAAATCAAAGTTGTAGAGCAAGAACTTAGTGAAATTTAGGCACAAGAATTACCCAATTTAGAGCTAAAATGAGACATTTATGGCCAAAATACCGCATCATGTCAAAATGGGCAAATTCAGCAAACATCACGCCACTAATTTCAGCATGAAAACCACCTTCCTTTATAAAACTGAATCCGTTCCCTCCATAACTAGCAAAAGTGTAAAACATAAACATTGTAGCCCTTCAAATTAGCTACAATTTCCAACTGGAATCATCCATTTTTGTTGACACATGCTCAAGTTATGTGAGATTTATAGAAACTTGTCAAAGCTGAAACTAATCTTATCAAGTCATTTCATCCCTTCTCCCACACTTAGCATGTGTTTAACTCTTGAGCAAGCATTGCATTATTCCATTAACCAATCATTTCTTTGGAAGCTTAAACACAATCATGCATCTTTAAAACTTGTAATGAATCCCCAAAGAATTAAGGATAAAAGAAATGACATACCTTTGCTTGGAAACACAAGAAATACTTCTAAGAAAAAGGAAGATTGAAATGAAGGAATGTCTCCTTGAGTAACCTTCGATCTTGCACAACTTCCCTTGTGAATAACTTGAGATGTGAACAATGGTATTGGGAATTTATAGAACCAAAAGTTTAGTTCAACATTCAATCGATCAAAACAAAGTAAAATTATACCCAACCAATCACCAGAATACATTAACATCAAGACAAATGTGGGCCATGTTCATTCAATTATGTGAACTACCCTATCTTCCCCCTGCCAATCGACATTATTCATTCACATGCCATAAAGAACCAAAAACCAACCTCCAGCTTTATGTCTTTCAATGTACATGCCACCTTCCATCCAATTCACTATTCCTTTTTTAGCGTTTAGTTTCGGTTTCAACTTTTAAGAGAAACTAATTCAAACATGCTCAGATAGTAGCTTTCCATATCATAAATTCTCGAGTATGAAAGTACCTCACCATCAATCTCACTCTTTGTTCACTGAAGTCCGATGCTATCAAAGATGTACTCCACGCTTTATGCACCTACATTTAAAAATAGGCATTTATGTAAAGAATCAAACTAATTAGCAATCACCAAATAGAAATTCAAGGAAATCACTACATAACACAAAATAGCAAAAATGAAGAAAATGCAATAAACTCATGCTAGGTTACCTCCCAAGAGCGCTTGTTTTAAGGTCGACAGCCCGACCATGCCTTGTCTCAATGTGAAGTTATGGGATCATCCAACGAAATAACTACTAAAAAAAATCAAAACACCACTGCAATGCATCCCTCCACACTTAGACCAAACAATGGTCCCCATGGCCTGTTTAGATGCCCCGGCGAAATCGCTCCTCCCTCTCATCCTCAAGATAAATATGCCACTGATGTGCTCCTATGGGATCCAAAGATGGTTGGGAAGAGTCGGTAGACGCGATTGCCACTCCCTGTCTGCTGGCCATTTCTAATAGGAGAATGGGAAAAAACATGGTGGTGAACTCAGAACGCTGTGCACGCCTAATGTACCACAGAATCAAGCATCCAACATCAATTGTCAACCTTTGCTGAATAGGGTAGATCAAAAGGACCCGCTCTCTGGTGGCTCTCGCGGTTTGTCGAGTTGGCATGAGTCTAAAGTTGATGAAGAGTAACCACATCCGTGCTTCAGCAGTTAACTCGCTCGTTAAAATAGACATGGATTCAACTCGCGCATTTCTTATCTATGTAGCACCTGTTAAACCAACAAATTGTAACAAGTAATCCGTATTCTCCTCTTCCACCAACTAGCTATAGTCATCGTTTGGATAATCAGGCAGAATATAATGCAAGTTAATACTGTGGCGTGTGACTACCAACTGAGTTCCTCGGAGAAAGACTGCAGTGTTGGTGCCAGAGCGACTGGCATTTGCATTGGCATAAACTTCACGAACGACCTCCATATTAACGACAGCTGGTGCCAAAGTCAAGAATTCCCAGTTGTGAAAGCGGATGGTGTCTTCAAAAATAGGTGTTGGAGCTTCAAATTGTCGTTCAATTAAGGCAAACCTGAAAATAGATAGGTGGAATTGCATCTCTGCCCCAACACTAACAAAGCGTGGAGATGCGGCCGATGCATTGTCCATGTCCGTGTCGAAATCCAAAGCATCCGAACTATCCGAAGCCACTGGGGATAGCATAGTGTATTGGTCGTCATTGTATGCCATGTATGTGATTGGAGAATTACACACAAGCAACGCAAAGTGATGTTTGAAATGAAGCCCTAACACCGAATGCACATTGTCAAGTGAAATGCATGGTTTTTTATAGTGAAATGTGCAAGCATAATTCGGCTATGTGCTAACTAGAAGACAAACACATGTGATGGAATCTAATAGACAACACACATCTCGACAAAATGTCATTGATTCACACCTTCCTTGTTCATGCACTATCTAGCCAATCATTTGGATAAGAAACAATGTTTACAGGTCTTACCTTGCAATCACATGTCTAACTTACAAAACCATGTCATGGGATTTGATTCCGTACCTTAGGTGCTGAAACCTTTTAAATGAGAGATCAAACAATACTCTTTATCTTGGTTATATATCCATTTATAAGTTTATGAGAGATACTAAATTTGACATACGTAAAATTTAGTGTAATGAGCACCATTCTTTAATTTCAACATCGAACTCTTGAAGAAGAAGAACCTATCTTATGAGTCTCAGCTTTGCTTCTTTCTTGGCTAACAGACACTTCAATGCTGCGTGATCTATGTGAACAATAACTTTCGACCCCAGCAAATAGGCACGAAACTTATCAAAGGCAAACACAACAGCCAACATTTCCTTCTCAGTAGTCATGTAATTCAATTGAGCTTCATTCAGCAATTTACTTGCATAATAAATGGTATGAAAAACCTTGTTTCTTCTCTGCACCAGAAAAGTACCCAATGCGTAGTCACTTGCATCACACATTATTTCGAATGGTTCTCCCCATTATGGAGTGACTATAATTGGTGCCGCCACATGCCTTGCTTTTAGTAGTTCAAAGGCTTCAACACATTCTATCCCAAATTCAAACTTCACATCCTTTTCCAATAGGCTACACAAAGGCCTTGCAATTTTAGAGAAATCTTGGATAAATCTTCTGTAGAACCCCGCATGTCCAAGAAAACTCCTAATTCCTTTCACATTGGTCGGAGGAGGAAGTTTTGCAATTACATCAATCTTTGCTCTATCGACTTCAATCCTTTTGTGAGTGATTTTGTGTCCAAGCACGATGCCTTCTTGCACAATGAATTGGCTATTTTCCCAGTTAAGAACAAGATGTGTTTCTTCACACCTTTGTAGCACCTTGGCCAAATTCTCTAAACAACCATCAAATGTCATGCAAAATACAGAAAAGTCGTCCATGAAGATCTCAATGATAGACTCCACCATATCATGAAATATAGCCATCATACAAAGCTGAAAAGTTGCAGGAGCATTGCATTGGCCAAAGGGCATGCGCTTGTATGCAAAAGTGCTGAAGGGACAAGTAAAGGTAGTTTTCTCTTGGTCCTTTGGATCGATTGCTATCTGATTGTAGCCCGAGTATCCTTCCAGAAAATAATAGAAAAAGAAGCCTGCAATTCTATCCAATAATTGCTCCAAAAAGGGAAGTGGGAAGTGATCTTTTCTGGTTGCCTTGTTGAGCTTGTGGTAATCCATACAAACTCTCCATGCACTAATTATCCGTGCCGCAAAAAGCTCATTTGCATCATTTTTCACAATAGTCACCCCTCTCTTCTTTGGCATACATTGCACAGGACTTACCCATTCACTGTCTGAGATGGGGAAAATCATACCAAAGTCCAACAATTTGATTACTTCCTTCTTCACAACCTCCATCATCTGAGGATTTAATCTTCTTTGCCTATCTCGCACTGGAACAGAATTTTCCTCAAGCAAAATCTTGTCCATACAAATGCTTGGGCTGATTCCCTTGATATCTGCAATGGTCCATCCAATGGCTTGTTTGTACTGCCTTAGAACTTCCAACAATTTCTCCTCTTGCCAAACCTCCAATTTAGAAGAAATTACCACTGGCAATGTTTCATTTCCACCTAGAAAAGCATGCTTCAAATAAGGAGGCAATGGCTTGAGTTCTAGCTTTGGTGGCACCACAATGGAAGGCATAAGATTTTCATTACTGCATAAACTTTCTTTGCTCCTCACCTCAGTGGGTGCACACACTTCGTTAGTTGACAACTCGCAATCACCATTATTTTTGAACTCTTTAACACATACGTTCTCCAACGTATGTTTCATTACACATTCACTTTCTACTTCAACAACTTCATTTTGCAATTCAAAAATGGATTTATCTAACACACAATATTCAACAACATTTTAAAATTCAGACAAAATTTCTCTATCTTTCTCATCTAACTCAAACTCATCAAATTCTTCTTCACAAACATGTAATTCATCAACACAAGAAAACTCATGCTTAACATTCTCATTCATTCCATGCAAAGTAGAACATGCTATAGCTTTAATGGCAAAACAAGACTTAACATACATAGGATGTTTTATAGCATAATCTACATAAAAAGCAACTTGTTCATTATTGATTCAGAATGTCACCGTCTTGCTTCGTACTCCAATCAGAGCATCACCAGTAGCCAATGGTCTTCCAAAAATGAGAGGCACTTCAAGATCCTCTTCCATGTCAAGAACAATGAAGTCCACTGGAAGAGCGAATTTGTCCACCAAGACCAGCACATCTTCGACCATGCCCGATGGTTTAACCAGAGACCTATCAGTAAGCTGCAATGTTACAGCCACAAGCCGTATCCTCTCACCGAGACCCACATTCAAAGCAATAGACAAAGGCATAAGATTAATCCCAGCACCAAGATCGCAGAGTGCTTTCGCAAAAAATCTAGTGCCAATCTTGCAAGGTATGGTGCAGCTGCTCGGATCCTTTAGTTTCGGTGGTAAATTACGCCCAACCTAAACTTCACTGGACTCTGTAAGTATTGAAGGTACCTCACACCTAAGAATCTGTTCCTTGTTTGATATAAGGTCCTTTAGAAACTTTGCATATTTTGGCACTGTTGTCACCAGATCAATAAGAGGTAAGCTCACATTCACTTGTTTAACCACATTTAAGAACCTATCAAATTATGGCCCTCTCTTTGGCATTGGTTTCACGCTTTCAGGGAATGGAGGCTTTGGAGCATATTCTGGGAAGTTGTAAGGACTTGGAGGCCCTCTAATCTTTTTAGTCACTTCCTTCCCTCCATTATCTTCCTCATTCTCGGGTGCCATGTCCTCATTGGCACAATCTTTCTCAGTATCAACAACTACTTCCTCCTCCTCTTTACAAGCCTCATCTCTAGGCTTAGTGGTTTTATGCACTTGCTTTCCACTTCTGAACGTGATAGCATTACATACTTATTTCCCTTTGGATTTGGAATTGTATCACTTGGGAGTGAACCACTAGGTCTATGATGCACAGCATTGACAAGTTGCCCCAATTGCATCTCAATATTCTTCAATGTAGCTTTTTGATGTCTTACAATAGTTTCCAACCCACCAAACCTTTGTTCATTCTTGTCCATCTTTTCCATAAGTTTATGGAACATGTTCTCTATAAAAGGTTTCCTTTGCTCTGAAGCATTAGACTGTTCAAAGCCTGGACGTGGTTGGGCAGATCTTCTTTGCTCATTGCCCTGATAGTACTGGCCTCCTTGAGTTTGATTTTGATTCCCCCGACTACCCTGGCCTCTACCATACTGTCTGTTGCCTCCATTGTAATTGCCTTAATATTGTGGCTTGTTATAGTTGTTAACATACTTTAAAGACTCATTAGTGATAGTACATTCGTCTGTATGATGCTCGCCCTTACACAAACCATATGATAACACTGGAGCCTTGGCTTGTGTGGCCTTTAGTGTTTGCACCTGCTTAGCTAGAGGTTCAAACTTGGCACTTAGGGAAGTTTCTTCATCAATGTTCAAGACACCTCTCTGCCTCCTACCATGTGCCTTCCTAGTCTTAGGGAATAGATACTCATCCTCAGCTATTTTGTCAAAGAGTTCCCTTACTTCAGGAACACTCTTACCTTTTAATGCACCATTAGCACAAGCTTTAACCATTATGAAAGATTCAGTTGTGAGTCCTTTAAAGAAGGTATTTAACTCTCTTATTTCCCCAAGATCATGGTTGGGAAATTGTCGGATTAAATCATTAAAACGCTCCCATGCTTCCCAAAATAACTCTCTATCATGCTGTTGGAAATTCATTATATCTATTCTCATTTTCTCCAATTTAGCAGGAGGAAAGTATTTGGCCATAACTTTCTTTTGGAGTTCCTCAAAAGTTGTAACAGCATTTGTACCCCCAATAGATTTGAACCAATGCTTTGCCTTGCCTCTCAGAGATAGAGGAAAAAGACTTCTATGAATTTCACTCCGATTCACTCTCTGAAGCTTGAAAGTACTGCAGAGACCTAAGAACCAATCAAGATGTTCATTCGGATCCTCATTGTCAAGGCCTTGGAAGAATTCGCCCTGAGTGATTATGGATACTATCTGAGTTGGTATGTGATAACTTTCAACATTGATATCCTATTGATCAAAACTATTCTCAAAATTAATCTCACAGTGATCACCAAATCTTGGTGGTCTCACTCATTGGTTAGCCATTCTTCTCTCTTTCTGTTGAATCCTCAAGTTCTTTGGCAATTTAATATCAAGTGAATAGTCAGGTTCTCCAGAAAACCTCAGACACTTGGGCATACACAGCACACCACAAGTGAAGTATGATAGGAAAGAACAAAGACAACAGTAACAAGAATCTCAAATGTACACAAAAGAAATAGAACAAAACAGAACAACACAAGAAATTTCACGAAACCGTACCTTCCTCGGCAGCGACGCCAAAAATTGATACGCTAAAGTCGTATGCTCCAGTTTTACCCTAAACTACTGTAGCAGTTGTGAGAGAGATCGATCCACAGGAAAGGGGATTGGTTTCAAGAATTCAGTAAATTGTTCTGTAGAGTGTCACAACTAGAAATAACAGGTACAAATGCTGACTAACAAAATAGAAAAATGAATAGTATAGTAAGTGAGAAAGCAACAAGCGTTATGTGATATCAAGCAATAATCGGATGCCCTAGGGTTATGTGACAAAGCAACAAGCATTATGTGACAAAACAACAAGCGTTATGTGATATCAAGCAATAATCAGATGCGAGTGCAGCAACTTCTGTGCATCTGTGCGGCGACTTGAGTGCAACTATACGGCGACATGAGTGCATCGCGTGCTATGTTGTGCGATGGTGTGTGCATGAGTGTGTAGCAAATATGCGGCAAATGCTATGTGTGTTATGCGGCAATGAACGTGATGTGTGCGGCGATGTGAGTGTGCTGTGAGCGGCGATGTGAGCTCCAACGTAAGTGTACTGTACACAAGTGTGAATGTGTTATATCTTCATGCAATTTCCTCAAAACACTTAACGTCTTAAACTTGTTTACACAAATTGAGCTCATCTTCTATTTAACAAAACTCACACACAACTTTCACAGAAATTTATCACGACACTTCACACATAACTTCACAAACTCATAAGTCACACAATGCCTCATCAAATTGCCCTTGACTTCCACGACATGACATCAAATTCAACATCATATTTTACCTTTAAAGTCTTTTAAGTCACATAATGCTTCACACCATTCTTTACACAATCACAGCAATTTCAACAATCTTTCTACATAAGTGCACTAAAATCTACAAAAGCCAAGCGAAACTAACGATATTAAGTCAGTATAAAACTGACTTATCAATTTCCATCACACTTGAACTTTTGCTTATTCTCAAGCAAAACTCACACTTTGCACTTTAATCACTTACATTAAAAAATTTGCTCCCCTGTTCACTACATCCTTCTCTAAGTTCATCAAATCGTTTTTATACAAAAACTCTTAAAATTTCTTGCCTCCAAACTATCAGATTTCAGCACAAATTATCAACCAAGGCACAATGAATGAAGACCAAAATGTCATGCGTGCAAGTGTGTGCTGAGGAATGCTGGCTCAGTGTTCTTCACATATGCACAATCCTTTGTATTTTGTCTCACAACTCATTGTATTACAATCTCCTTATCCACGCACCAGAACAAATAACACACAAGATCATTGGTAACCTAGGCGCAGATTGGTGCTTCTATTAAATCATTCAAATTGCACTTTGGTGCTTTCTTTTGTCACACACATTGGTGTTTGAATTGCCTGGGTATTATGGCTCTTTTTTCCCACTTTTCGCCCGAGTTACTCAAAAGTTGTAATAGCATTTGTACCCCTAATAGATTTGAACCGATGCTTTGCCTTGCCTCTCAGAGATAGAGGAAAAAGTGTTCTATGAACTTCACTCCGATTCACTCTCTAAAGCTTGAAAGTACTGCAGAGGCCTGAGAACCAATCAAGATATTCATTCGGATCCTCATTGTCAAGGCCTTGGAAGAAGTGGCCCTGAGTGATCATGGATACTATCTTTAGTTGGTATGTGATAACTTTCAACATCGATATCCTGTTGATCAAAACTATTCTCAAAATTAATCGCATAGTGATCACCAAATCTTGGTGGTCTCACTCCTTGGTTAGCAATTCTTCTCTCTTTCTGTTAAATCCTCAAGGTCTTTGGCAATTCAAGATCAAGTGAATAGTCAGGTTCTCCAGAAGACCTCAGAGACCTGGGCATACACAGCACACCACAAGTGAAGTATGATAGGAAAGAACAAAGACAACAGTAACAAGAATTTCAAATGTACACAAAAGAAACAGAACAAAACAAAACAACACAAGAAATTTTACGAAACCGTGCCTTCCCCGGCAGCGGCGACAAAAAATGATAAGCTTTCCAATTTTACCCTAAACTACTGCAGCAGTAGTGACAGGGATCGATCCAAAGGAAAGGGATTGGTTTCAAGAATTCAGTAAATTGTTCTGTAGAGTGCCACAACTAGAAATAACAGGTGCAAATACTGACTAACAACATAGAGAAATGAATAGTATAGTAAGTGACAAAGCAACAAGCGTTATGTGATATCAAGCAATAATCAGATGCCCTAGGGTTTAGGTGCCAGACAATTGCAAATTAAACAACTTATGCTTTGCATTTGACCTCATGCAAATCAAGTCAGGAGGAGACAAAGGTTGCCTAAGAAACTAGTTAACATTCGGCATGTTGACCGCAATGATCTCTATACTCCCTAACATCTTATTTTCCCATGTCAAGACCTAAACAAGATGAGTGAACACCGCAACATCTCGACTTCCAATACTAACTACTCAATCATACAAAACCCTAGATCTCCCATGGCGAGGCCCGATTGGCATGGCATCAAAGAATCATTCTACACTTTATTCTAATGACTCAATGTCCTCCGATTGGCATGGCGACCACATCTCGGATCATGAGCAAAACATAACAAGTGGAGAAACTTCATACTCATACATTCGGTCCTCATTTCATGCAATTCTCACTCAAATTGATGAACCGAGCCTCAACCTAGCATGGCCACTACAATCAAGGTACAATTCAACCAATGAAAGTGTAAAATTTATGAAACTTGACAAATTTATGCATTCACGAACACAAATGATCTCATTCTCAGAATTTGGGTCAATTGCATAGCATTTCACGGTTTAATTACACTATCGTCTGGTCCAAACCCTAGGTCATCATCAATTTAGCCATGAGACTCCATTTTCATCTCATATTCATCATAGAACAACCTAAAACAATTCATTCCCATTAAATTGGACAAATTTACCAAACAAAGCGCGTAGAATTGTCAAATGCTTCGTCAATTGAGACTCAAAATGCAGTAATCAGCACGAAGGTGCGCGATCGGAATCCAAATCAGAGATCAATTTCTAGAAAGAGAAAAAACCTAGAGAGAGAAAATTAGAGAGATACAGTTCTCGCTCGCAAAATCAAAAGTCTGTTAAAATTCTAGAATGATCGATCTTACAAAAATAATAACAAAAATCCTCTATATATAGAGGTCTAAAGCTTATTCTACACATGAATATAAAATGACCACAATATTACAGAAATTGCCACTGTAGTGAAGAAAATGTCCAAAAAACAACTCGTGCAGTGCATTCGTCCATGCCTTCATGCCACGGATTTCCACGCCTTCTCATCCTCATCGCACCTTCGAGCCACGACCCATCACGCCACCAAGATCCCTGCACAAAAACATGCCTTCCAACACTTAGCCAAATTTGGCCTAACGAAATCACTATTGTCAAGGCGATGCATCGCTACGATTCATCTCTGTGTAAAAATTTTCATGGCGACGCATCGCAGCGAAGCAACGCCATGTGTGTGTGTTCATGTGTGCTAAGAATGAGTGTTGTGAGGGGTGTGCTGAAAATGAATGTTGTGCATAAGAGTGGAGTGTTGTGCTAGGAATGCAAGGTCGCCGCAGGGGAGCACGAGCGACAAGTGGGAGGTAGCCGCACATGCCCGTGTGGCGATGTGTGGCTGGTGGAAGGTCGCCGCACAGGTTGCTGCGCGCACGGTGCACGCTGCGTGTGTGAGAGCTACTCGCGCGAGCGCGCGCAGCGAGTGCAGCATCTTGTGTGCATCTGTGCGGCGACTTGAGTGTAGCTATGTGGTGACATGAGTGCTATGTTGTGCGACGGTGTGTGCATGAGTGTGTAGCAAATATGCAGCAAGTGCTATGTGTGTTATGCGGCAATGAACGTGCTGTGTGCGGCGATGAGAGTGTGTTGTGTGCGGCGATGTGAGCTCCAACGTGATTGTAATGTACACAAGTGTGAATGTGTTATATCTTCATGCAATTTCCTCAAAACACTTAACGTCTCAAACTTATTTACACAAATTGAGCTCATCTTCTATTTAACAAAACTCACACACAACTTTCATAGAAATTTATCACGACACTTCAGACATAACTTCACAAACTCATAAGTCACACAATACCTCATCAAATTGCCCTTGACTTTCACGACACGACATCAAATTCAACATCATATTTCACCATTAGAGTCTTTTAAGTCACATAATGGTTCACACTATTCTTTACACAATCACACCAATTTCAACAATCTTTCTACATAAAGTGCACTAAAATCTACAAAAGCCAAGCGAAACTAACAATATTAAGTCAGAGTATAAAACTGACTTATCAATTTCCCCCACACTTGAATTTTTGCTTGTCCTCAAGCAAAACTCACAATTTGCACTTTAATCACTTACATTCAAAAATTTGCTCCCCTGTTCACTACATCCTTCTCTAAGTTCATCAAAACGTTTTCAAACAAAAACTCTTAAAAGTTTCTTGCCTCCAAACTATCAGATTTCAGCACAAATTATCAACCAATGCAGAATGAATGAAGACCAAAATGTCATGTGTGCAAGTGTGTGCTGAGGAATGCGGGCTCAGTGTTCTTCACATATGCACAATCCTTTGTATTCTGTCTCACAACTCATTGCATTATAATCTCCTTATCCACACACCAGAACAATATCACATAAGATCATTGGTAACCTAGGCGCACATTGATGCTTCTATTAAATCATTCGAATTGCACTTTGGTGCTTTCTTTTGTCACACACATTGGTGTTTGAATTTCCTGGGTATTATGGCTCTTTTTTCCCACTTTTCGCCTAGGTTTTATGGCTATTTTTTTTCCCAAATAAGCTTGCTGGGGTCTTATGGCTTTTCATTCCCAGTTGCCAAAGGCTTTTTCCACCAAACATTTCTTGTGTAATCACTTGTTCATAGGTGTCTTTAAGGGACTATACATGTAAGAACACCAAAACCAAAGGACGTGTATAACAAAAAACACAACTTAAATCAGATTACCTCCTATGTCAATGACTGTTTGTATGGCATATCTATCTTACTTTAACATCATGCCTTAGCCAACAAAACATGCCAATTTCTTTCAAATTTGGAACCATAAATGAAAAATATTCCGCATGCATTATCATAGAAAAGAAACTTGATGAACTAGAGCTTAAACAAAGCAAACAAGGAAACAAAGTCTTGCATGCAAGTAACTCTCCCTTCTACATATTTCATTAAAGCACATCATTCACACTATCACTACACATCTTTTCATTTCATCACACTCACACCCTTAGACATTTAAGAACTGAAAACAACATCATCACCAAGAACTTTACACACATTGTAGCATACGTCAAAATGAGCACGTTCATAATTCAGGTCTTCCTCCTAGTCAACAACTCATAGCTTAACGAAGACCACAACACAACAAAATTTAACACAACAAGAAACTTCAAACAATCAAGAATTCTACATCATTCAAAACAATGGTGTCCCTCCAAGCTTAGCACCCACCAAATAAACTTCCACACAATCATGGCAAAGCAATGATCACAGCATACCAACTTCACAACTCCAGCCAACAGAAATAATCAAGACAACACCCCCCACTTTCCAATCACCCATAAGAACTTCCAACATAATAATCACAATTACGGCATCATATTCAATCATAGACAACCCCCCCCCACTTGAAACAAACATTGTCCACAATGAAAAGTTTAAGAAGGAGGAGCTCCTTGAGTAGATGAAGGGGCAGAGGAAGAAGGTGATGAGAATGATGCCATAGTGGAAAATAAAGGTCCGCTGAAAGGTGGTGCCACCCAATGGAATGATCCATGAATCGGTCCTTGGAGCAGTTGTTCCGAACCAAACATTGGTATCCTTGTTGCTGGCATGAATTCTTGATCCACACGAAAAGTAGGAGTAGGAGGCATTGGTGGAATACGACCAAACGTTGGTAATGGTTAAAGAGAAGACTTGGCAGAGACCCCCGGAGGAAGTTCTTGCACACCACCAGTGTCATCCATAGATAAGTTTGGAATTCTGTATCCCGCTAATTATGCCTGGGATGGAACTGGTTTTGGTGGCCCCGAAGAGAAATGATAATATACAGCCATTTTATTGCACTTATCCAAGTCCATTTGCATCATTTGCTGCCGATGATAAAGCACCTCAAATTGTTGTTGGGCAATTGAAGAAATGTCATCCAGCTTAGTTGTCATGTTAGAAGAATGTGAAGTCCAGTCTTGATGCATATCATTCATTTGCTCATGCATCCCTTGAAACCTTTCATCCAAACTATGAAAGCGATGATCAACAGATTGTTGAAACTCCTGAAGTACACCTTGAAAAGAACTGAAGTCATAGGTTGGCTGTTCTTAATTTGCAGCATAAATTAGGGGTTCAAACTCGTCGCCAGATACACCAGCTCCCACTTTCTTCTCTCTCACCAACTCTTTGTCAAGTTTCAATTATTTCAAATACATCTGTATAGCAATTGGTATCTTAATTTTTCACCAATCGCCTATCTCATTATCCACGCCCTGGGCCTTACAAATTTCTTCAATCAAGATTGGGAAGTAGAGGGCTGCATTATCAGCATCAATACCAGCCTTTATGTTGGTAAGAATGATTCGACCAACATCTATTCATCGTCTCCCTAGAATCACTGATATCAAATATAGACGATTGCGCAACACTTCAGTAACCTGCGAACTTGGCATAAGGCGGGACAAAATGAACATGAGCCATATCTTGACATCACATCGCAGAAACTGATGACGAATATGCTTATGATCTCCACTTGAATTGAGTACCCATTCCACTCCTGGATGTGCAAGTTCTTCCAATAAAGCTTGGTCAGATTTGTCATCCTCTGGAAATCGTAAAAGATCAGTGAAAAACAAGGTGTGCCGAGATGTGAATTAATGATCTCACTAGTGACTTCAATCCACTGTCCCCTCACATAAAAAGCTCCAGCCTTGTTGGGATATTTTGCATTAGCATAGAACTCTCTTGCAAGGCTGACATTACAAAACCCAGGCGTAAAAATAAGCTTCTCATCAAAGCGATGGAACTTCATCAACTTCTTGAAAGGCCCTTTTTCTACAACAAATGCCCGTTCAAGGTGTAACATCTTCACATTCATTCCTTCTTCCCATCGCTTCTGTGCTGTAGCATTAACAAACAAGGATGGTTCTGATGAGCCTTTTCTTTTCTTCGGTGTTGGTGCCTGCAAAGTGTACTCCGGTGGTCTTTCAAAAATTGGCAAGTCTTCAGGAAAATATTCAGAATCAGAGTCTTCAAGAGGCACCTATGCCTTGCCTTTCCCTTTGCCTTTCTGTGAACCCTCATCTTTTTTGGGAGCCATGATTATATGGAATCTGAATAAAAAAAATAAGCCTATGAGTGCTATGGCCAAAATAGGCACAAAAGGCATGCCTATACTGAGAAGCACAAATTCGAGTTTAGGCACAACCACTACCACGTGCATGACATTCTTTCACGAAAAACTAAGACACACACGAAACTAATACTTCCAACATTGTAGTGGATTTTACTTCATATGCAACAACCAATTTAACACAAAACCACCAGTGATGAGAGATTACCCAATTGCTATCTAAAAGCTACCAGACGTGCAAAGAACACTCCATCACATTGATAACCTGCACACTTATGAATTTTACACTAAATTAGAATCTCAGAACACATAAAACTAGGCAATCTTGACAATACAAAAGTTATAACCCTATATGTAAGCTGCAAGTAGCAAGTTAAATCACCTCATTTGGACAAAAATTGAACAAGTTATGCACGTAATACCGAGGCGTGACAGGGATGGACAGAACATTCACAAATTTTCCAGCTTTCAACTTCAAATAAACATCAAGAATAACATGCTAAGGAAGGAAAAATAATAGACAAAACATATAAAATCAAAGTTGTAGAGCAAGAACTTAGTGAAATTTAGGCACAATAATTACCCAATTTAGAGCTAAAATGAGACATTTATTGCCAAAACACCGCCAACATGTCAAACTGGGCAAATTTAGCAAATATCACGCCACTAATTTCAGCATGAAAACCACCTTCCTTCATAAAAATGAATCTGTTCCCTCCATAACTAGAAATAGTGTAAAACATAAACATTCTAGCCCTTCAACTTAGCTACAATTTCCAGCTGGAATCATCCATTTTTTATGACACATGCTCATGTTATGTGAGATTTATAGAAACTTGTCAAAGCTGAAACTAATCTTATCAAGTCATTTCATCCCTTCTCCCACACTTAGCATGTGTTTAACTCTTGAGCAAGCATTGCATTATTCCATTAACCCATAATTTCTTGGGAAGCTTAAACACAATCATGCGTCTTTAAAACCTGTAATGAATCCCCAAAGAACTAAGGATAAGAGAAATGACATACCTTTGCTTGGAAACACAAGAAATACTTCTAAGAAAAAGGAAGATTGAAATGATGGAATGTTTCCTTGAGTAACCTCCGATCTTGCGTAATAAATGGTATGAAAAACCTTGTTTCTTCTCTGCACCAGAAAAGTACCCAATGCGTAGTCACTTGCATCACACATTATTTCGAATGGTTCTCCCCATTGTGGAGTGACTATAATTGGTGCCGCCACATGCCTTGCTTTTAGTAGTTCAAAGGCTTCAACACATTCTATCCCAAATTCAAACTTCACATCCTTTTCCAATAGGCTACACAAAGGCCTTGCAATTTTAGAGAAATCTTGGATAAATCTTCTGTAGAACCCCGCATGTCCAAGAAAACTCCTAATTCCTTTCACATTGGTCGGAGGAGGAAGTTTTGCAATTACATCAATCTTTGCTCTATCGATTTCAATCCTTTTGTGAGTGATTTTGTGTCCAAGCACGATGCCTTCTTGCACAATGAATTGGCTATTTTCCCAGTTAAGAACAAGATGTGTTTCTTCACACCTTTGTAGCACCTTGGCCAAATTCTCTAAACAACCATCAAATGTCATGCAAAATACAGAAAAGTCGTCCATGAAGATCTCAATGATAGACTCCACCATATCATGAAATATAGCCATCATACAAAGCTGAAAAGTTGCAGGAGCATTGCATTGGCCAAAGGGCATGCGCTTGTATGCAAAAGTGCTGAAGGGACAAGTAAAGGTAGTTTTCTCTTGGTCCTTTGGATCGATTGCTATCTGATTGTAGCCCGAGTATCCTTCCAGAAAATAATAGAAAAAGAAGCCTGCAATTATATCCAATAATTGCTCCAAAAAGGGAAGTGGGAAGTGATCTTTTCTGGTTGCCTTGTTGAGCTTGTGGTAATCCATACAAACTCTCCATGCACTAATTATCCGTGCCGCAAAAAGCTCATTTGCATCATTTTTCACAATAGTCACCCCTCTCTTCTTTGGCATACATTGCACAGGACTTACCCATTCACTGTCTGAGATGGGGAAAATCATACCAAAGTCCAACAATTTGATTACTTCCTTCTTCACAACCTCCATCATCTGAGGATTTAATCTTCTTTGCCTATCTCGCACTGGAACAGAATTTTCCTCAAGCAAAATCTTGTCCATACAAATGCTTGGACTGATTCCCTTGATATCTGCAATGGTCCATCCAATGGCTTGTTTGTACTGCCTTAGAACTTCCAACAATTTCTCCTCTTGCCAAACCTCCAATTTAGAAGAAATTACCACTGGCAATGTTTCATTTCCACCTAGAAAAGCATGCTTCAAATAAGGAGGCAATGGCTTGAGTTCTAGCTTTGGTGGCACCACAATGGAAGGCATAAGATTTTCATTACTGCATAAACTTTCTTTGCTCCTCACCTCAGTGGGTGCACACACTTCGTTAGTTGACAAATCGCAATCACCATCATTTTTGAACTCTTTAACACATACGTTCTCCAACGTATGTTTCATTACACATTCACTTTCTACTTCAACAACTTCATTTTGCAATTCAAAAATGGATTTATCTAACACACAATATTCAACAACATTTTAAAATTCAGACAAAATTTCTCTATCTTTCTCATCTAACTCAAACTCATCAAATTCTTCTTCACAAACATGTAATTCATCAACACAAGAAAACTCATGCTTAACATTCTCATTCATTCCATGCAAAGTAGAACATGCTATAGCTTTAATGGCAAAACAAGACTTAACATACATAGGATGTTTTATAGCATAATCTACATAAAAAGTAACTTGTTCATTATTGATTCAGAATGTCACCGTCTTGCTTCGTACTCCAATCAGAGCATCACCAGTAGCCAATGGTCTTCCAAAAATGAGAGGCACTTCAAGATCCTCTTCCATGTCAAGAACAATGAAGTCCACTGGAAGAGCGAATTTGTCCACCAAGACCAGCACATCTTCGACCATGCCCGATGGTTTAACCAGAGACCTATCAGTAAGCTGCAATGTTACAGCCACAAGCCGTATCCTCTCACCGAGACCCACATTCAAAGCAATAGACAAAGGCATAAGATTAATCCCAGCACCAAGATCGCAGAGTGCTTTCGCAAAAAATCTAGTGCCAATCTTGCAAGGTATGGTGCAGCTGCTCGGATCCTTTAGTTTTGGTGGTAAATTACGCCCAACCTAAACTCCACTGGACTCTGTAAGTATTGAAGGTACCTTACACCTAAGAATCTGTTCCTTGTTTGATATAAGGTCCTTTAGAAACTTTGCATATTTTGGCACTGTTGTCACCAGATCAATAAGAGGTAAGCTCACATTCACTTGTTTAACCACATTTAAGAACCTATCAAATTATGGCCCTCTCTTTGGCATTGGTTTCACGCTTTCAGGGAATGGAGGCTTTGGAGCATATTCTGGGAAGTTGTAAGGACTTGGAGGCCCTCTAATCTTTTTAGTCACTTCCTTCCCTCCATTATCTTCCTCATTCTCGGGTGCCATGTCCTCATTGGCACAATCTTTCTCAGTATCAACAACTACTTCCTCCTCCTCTTTACAAGCCTCATCTCTAGGCTTAGTGGTTTTATGCACTTGCTTTCCACTTCTGAACGTGATAGCATTACATACTTATTTCCCTTTGGATTTGGAATTGTATCACTTGGGAGTGAACCACTAGGTCTATGATGCACAGCATTGACAAGTTGCCCCAATTGCATCTCAATATTCTTCAATGTAGCTTTTTGATGTCTTACAATAGTTTCCAACCCACCAAACCTTTGTTCATTCTTGTCCATCTTTTCCATAAGTTTATGGAACATGTTCTCTATAAAAGGTTTCCTTTGCTCTGAAGCATTAGACTGTTCAAAGCCTGGACGTGGTTGGGCAGATCTTCTTTGCTCATTGCCCTGATAGTACTGGCCTCCTTGAGTTTGATTTTGATTCCCCCGACTACCCTGGCCTCTACCATACTGTCTGTTGCCTCCATTGTAATTGCCTTAATATTGTGGCTTGTTATAGTTGTTAACATACTTTAAAGACTCATTAGTGATAGTACATTCGTCTGTATGATGCTCGCCCTTACACAAACCATATGATAACACTGGAGCCTTGGCTTGTGTGACCTTTAGTGTTTGCACCTGCTTAGCTAGAGGTTCAAACTTGGCACTTAGGGAAGTTTCTTCATCAATGTTCAAGACACCTCTCTGCCTCCTACCATGTGCCTTCCTAGTCTTAGGGAATAGATACTCATCCTCAGCTATTTTGTCAAAGAGTTCCCTTACTTCAGGAACACTCTTACCTTTTAATGCACCATTAGCACAAGCTTTAACCATTATGAAAGATTCAGTTGTGAGTCCTTTAAAGAAGGTATTTAACTCTCTTATTTCCCCAAGATCATGGTTGGGAAATTGTCGGATTAAATCATTAAAACACTCCCATGCTTCCCAAAATAACTCTCTATCATGCTGTTGGAAATTCATTATATCTATTCTCATTTTCTCCAATTTAGCAGGAGGAAAGTATTTGGCCATAACTTTCTTTTGGAGTTCCTCAAAAGTTGTAACAGCATTTGTACCCCCAATAGATTTGAACCAATGCTTTGCCTTGCCTCTCAGAGATAGAGGAAAAACAATTCTATGAATTTCACTCCGATTCACTCTCTGAAGCTTGAAAGTACTGCAGAGGCCTAAGAACCAATCAAGATGTTCATTCGGATCCTCATTGTCAAGGCCTTGGAAGAATTCGCCCTGAGTGATTATGGATACTATCTGAGTTGGTATGTGATAACTTTCAACATTGATATCTATTGATCAAAACTATTCTCAAAATTAATCTCACAGTGATCACCAAATCTTGGTGGTCTCACTCATTGGTTAGCCATTCTTCTCTCTTTCTGTTGAATCCTCAAGTTCTTTGGCAATTTAATATCAAGTGAATAGTCAGGTTCTCCAGAAGACCTCAGACACTTGGGCATACACAGCACACCACAAGTGAAGTATGATAGGAAAGAACAAAGACAACAGTAACAAGAATCTCAAATGTACACAAAAGAAATAGAACAAAACAGAACAACACAAGAAATTTCACGAAACCGTACCTTCCTCGGCAGCGACGCCAAAAATTGATACGCTAAAGTCGTATGCTCCAGTTTTACCCTAAACTACTGTAGCAGTTGTGAGAGAGATCGATCCACAGGAAAGGGGATTGGTTTCAAGAATTCAGTAAATTGTTCTGTAGAGTGTCACAACTAGAAATAACAGGTACAAATGCTGACTAACAAAATAGAAAAATGAATAGTATAGTAAGTGAGAAAGCAACAAGCGTTATGTGATATCAAGCAATAATCGGATGCCCTAGGGTTATGTGACAAAGCAACAAGCGTTATGTGACAAAACAACAAGCGTTATGTGATATCAAGCAATAATCAGATGCGAGTGCAGCAACTTCTGTGCATCTGTGCGGCGACTTGAGTGCAACTATACGGCGACATGAGTGCATCGCGTGCTATGTTGTGCGATGGTGTGTGCATGAGTGTGTAGCAAATATGCGGCAAATGCTATGTGTGTTATGCAGCAATGAACGTGATGTGTGCGGCGATGTGAGTGTGCTGTGAGCGGCGATGTGAGCTCCAACGTAAGTGTACTGTACACAAGTGTGAATGTGTTATATCTTCATGCAATTTACTCAAAACACTTAACGTCTTAAACTTGTTTACACAAATTGAGCTCATCTTCTATTTAACAAAACTCACACACAACTTTCACAGAAATTTATCACGACACTTCACACATAACTTCACAAACTCATAAGTCACACAATGCCTCATCAAATTGCCCTTGACTTCCACGACATGACATCAAATTCAACATCATATTTTACCTTTAAAGTCTTTTAAGTCACATAATGCTTCACACCATTCTTTACACAATCACAGCAATTTCAACAATCTTTCTACATAAGTGCACTAAAATCTACAAAAGCCAAGCGAAACTAACGATATTAAGTCAGTATAAAACTGACTTATCAATTTCCATCACACTTGAACTTTTGCTTATTCTCAAGTAAAACTCACACTTTGCACTTTAATCACTTACATTAAAAAATTTGCTCCCCTGTTCACTACATCCTTCTCTAAGTTCATCAAATCGTTTTTATACAAAAACTCTTAAAATTTCTTTCCTCCAAACTATCAGATTTCAGCACAAATTATCAACCAAGGCACAATGAATGAAGACCAAAATGTCATGCATGCAAGTGTGTGCTGAGGAATGCTGGCTCAGTGTTCTTCACATATGCATAATCCTTTGTATTTTGTCTCACAACTCATTGTATTACAATCTCCTTATCCACGCACCAGAACAAATAACACACAAGATCATTGGTAACCTAGGCGCAGATTGGTGCTTCTATTAAATCATTCAAATTGCACTTTGGTGCTTTCTTTTGTCACACACATTGGTGTTTGAATTGCCTGGGTATTATGGCTCTTTTTTCCCACTTTTCGCCCGAGTTACTCAAAAGTTGTAATAGCATTTGTACCCCTAATAGATTTGAACCGATGCTTTGCCTTGCCTCTCAGAGATAGAGGAAAAAGTGTTCTATGAACTTCACTCCGATTCACTCTCTAAAGCTTGAAAGTACTGCAGAGGCCTGAGAACCAATCAAGATATTCATTCGGATCCTCATTGTCAAGGCCTTGGAAGAAGTGGCCCTGAGTGATCATGGATACTATCTTTAGTTGGTATGTGATAACTTTCAACATCGATATCCTGTTGATCAAAACTATTCTCAAAATTAATCGCATAGTGATCACCAAATCTTGGTGGTCTCACTCCTTGGTTAGCCATTCTTCTCTCTTTCTGTTAAATCCTCAAGGTCTTTGGCAATTCAAGATCAAGTGAATAGTCAGGTTCTCCAGAAGACCTCAGAGACCTGGGCATACACAGCACACCACAAGTGAAGTATGATAGGAAAGAACAAAGACAACAGTAACAAGAATTTCAAATGTACACAAAAGAAACAGAACAAAACAAAACAACACAAGAAATTTTACGAAACCGTGCCTTCCCCGGCAGCGGCGACAAAAATTGATAAGCTTTCCAATTTTACCCTAAACTACTGTAGCAGTAGTGACAGGGATCGATCCAAAGGAAAGGGATTGGTTTCAAGAATTCAGTAAATTGTTCTGTAGAGTGCCACAACTAGAAATAACAGGTGCAAATACTGACTAACAACATAGAGAAATGAATAGTATAGTAAGTGACAAAGCAACAAGCGTTATGTGATATCAAGCAATAATCAGATGCCCTAGGGTTTAGGTGCCAGACAATTGCAAATTAAACAACTTATGCTATGCATTTGACCTCATGCAAATCAAGTCAGGAGGAGACAAAGGTTGCCTAAGAAACTAGTTAACATTCGGCATGTTGACCGCAATGATCTCTATACTCCCTAACATCCTATTTTCCCATGTCAAGACCTAAACAAGATGAGTGAACACCGCAACATCTCGACTTCCAATACTAACTACTCAATCATACAAAACCCTAGATCTCCCATGGCGAGGCCCGATTGGCATGGCATCAAAGAATCATTCTACAATTTATTCTAATGACTCAATGTCCTCCGATTGGCATGGCGACCACATCTCGGATCATGAGCAATACATAACAAGTGGAGAAACTTCATACTCATACATTCGGTCCTCATTTCATGCAATTCTCACTCAAATTGATGAACCGAGCCTCAACCTAGCATGGCCACTACAATCAAGGTACAATTCAACCAATGAAAGTGTAAAATTTATGAAACTTGACAAATTTATGCATTCACGAACACAAATGATCTCATTCTCAGAATTTGGGTCAATTGCATAGCATTTCACGGTTTAATTACACTATCGTCTGATCCAAACCCTAGGTCATCATCAATTTGGCCATGAGACTCTATTTTCATCTCATATTCATCATAGAACAACCTAAAACAATTCATTCCCATTAAATTGGACAAATTTACCAAACAAAGCGCGTAGAATTGTCAAATGCTTCGTCAATTGAGACTCAAAATGCAGTAATCAGCACGAAGGTGCGCGATCGGAATCCAAATTAGAGATCAATTTCTAGAAAGAGAAAAAACCTAGAGAGAGAAAATTAGAGAGATACAGTTCTCGCTCGCAAAATCAAAAGTCTGTTAAAATTCTAGAATGATCGATCTTACAAAAATAATAACAAAAATCCTCTATATATAGAGGTCTAAAGTTTATTCTACACATGAATATAAAATGACTACAATATTACAGAAATTGCCACTGTAGTGAAGAAAATGTCCAAAAAACAACTCGTGCAGTGCATTCGTCCATGCCTTCATGCCACGGATTTCCACGCCTTCTCATCCTCATCGCACCTTCGAGCCACGACCCATCACGCCACCAAGATCCCTGCACAAAAACATGCCTTCCAACACTTAGCCAAATTTGGCCTAACGAAATCACTATTGTCAAGGCGATGCATCGCTACGATTCATCTCTGTGTAAAAATTTTCATGGCGACGCATCGCAGCGAAGCAACGCCAAGTGTGTGTGTTCATGTGTGCTAAGAATGAGTGTTGTGAGGGGTGTGCTGAAAATGAATGTTGAGCATAAGTGTGGAGTGTTGTGCTAGGAATGCAAGGTCGCCGCAGGGGAGCACGAGCGACAAGTGGGAGGTAGCCGCACATGCCCGTGTGGCGATGTTTGGCTGGTGGAAGGTCGCCGCACAGGTTGCTGCGCGCACGGTGCACGCTGCGTGTGTGAGAGCTACTCGCGCGAGCGCGCGCAGCGAGTACAGCATCTTGTGTGCATCTGTGCGGCGACTTGAGTGTAGCTATGTGGTGACATGAGTGCTATGTTGTGCGACGGTGTGTGCATGAGTGTGTAGCAAATATGCAGCAAGTGCTATGTGTGTTATGCGGCAATGAACGTGCTGTGTGCGGCGATGTGAGTGTGTTGTGTGCGGCGATGTGAGCTCCAACGTGATTGTAATGTACACAAGTGTGAATGTGTTATATCTTCATGCAATTTCCTCAAAATACTTAACGTCTCAAACTTATTTACACAAATTGAGCTCATCTTCTATTTAACAAAACTCACACACAACTTTCATAGAAATTTATCACGACACTTCAGAAATAACTTCACAAACTCATAAGTCACACAATACCTCATCAAATTGCCCTTGACTTTCACGACACGACATCAAATTCAACATCATATTTCACCATTAGAGTCTTTTAAGTCACATAATGGTTCACACTATTCTTTACACAATCACACCAATTTCAACAATCTTTCTACATAAAGTGCACTAAAATCTACAAAAGCCAAGCGAAACTAACAATATTAAGTCAGAGTATAAAACTGACTTATCAATTTCCCCCACACTTGAATTTTTGCTTGTCCTCAAGCAAAACTCACAATTTGCACTTAAATCACTTACATTCAAAAATTTGCTCCCCTGTTCACTACATCCTTCTCTAAGTTCATCAAAACGTTTTCAAACAAAAACTCTTAAAAGTTTCTTGCCTCCAAACTATCAGATTTCAGCACAAATTATCAACCAATGCAGAATGAATGAAGACCAAAATGTCATGTGTGCAAGTGTGTGCTGAGGAATGCGGGCTCAGTGTTCTTCACATATGCACAATCCTTTGTATTCTGTCTCACAACTCATTGCATTATAATCTCCTTATCCACACACCAGAACAATATCACATAAGATCATTGGTAACCTAGGCGCACATTGATGCTTCTATTAAATCATTCGAATTGCACTTTGGTGTTTTTTTTTGTCACACACATTGGTGTTTGAATTTCCTGGGTATTATGGCTCTTTTTTCCCACTTTTCGCCTAGGTTTTATGGCTATTTTTTTCCCAAATAAGCTTGCTGGGGTCTTATGGCTTTTCATTCCCAGTTGCCAAAGGCTTTTTCCACCAAACATTTCTTGTGTAATCACTTGTTCATAGGTGTCTTTAAGGGACTATACATGTAAGAACACCAAAACCAAAAGACGTGTATAACAAAAAACACAACTTAAATCAGATTACCTCCTATGTCAATGACTGTTTGTATGGCATATCTATCTTACTTTAACATCATGCCTTAGCCAACAAAACATGCCAATTTCTTTCAAATTTGGAACCATAAATAAAATGGTGTCCCTCCAAGCTTAGCACCCACCAAATAAACTTCCACACAATTATGGCAAAGCAATGATCACAGCATACCAACTTCACAACTCCAGCCAACAGAAATAATCAAGACAACACCCCCCACTTTCCAATCACCCATAAGAACTTCCAACATAATAATCACAATTACGGCATCATATTCAATCATAGACAACCCCCCCCCACTTGAAACAAACATTGTCCCCAATGAAAAGTTTAAGAAGGAGGAGCTCCTTGAGTAGATGAAGGGGCAGAGGAAGAAGGTGATGAGAATGATGCCATAGTGGAAAATAAAGGTCCGCTGAAAGGTGGTGCCACCCAATGGAATGGTCCATGAATCGGTCCTTGGAGCAGTTGTTCCGAACCAAACATTGGTATCCTTGTTGCTGGCATGAATTCTTGATCCACACGAAAAGTAGGAGTAGGAGGCATTGGTGGAATACGACCAAACGTTGGTAATGGTTAAAGAGAAGACTTGGCAGAGACCCCCGGAGGAAGTTCTTGCACACCACCAGTGTCATCCATAGATAAGTTTGGAATTCTGTATCCCGCTAATTATGCCTGGGATGGAACTGGTTTTGGTGGCCCCGAAGAGAAATGATAATATACAGCCATTTTATTGCACTTATCCAAGTCCATTTGCATCATTTGCTGCCGATGATAAAGCACCTCAAATTGTTGTTGGGCAATTGAAGAAATGTCATCCAGCTTAGTTGTCATGTTAGAAGAATGTGAAGTCCAGTCTTGATGCATATCATTCATTTGCTCATGCATCCCTTGAAACCTTTCATCCAAACTATGAAAGCGATGATCAACAGATTGTTGAAACTCCTGAAGTACACCTTGAAAAGAACTGAAGTCATAGGTTGGCTGTTCTTAATTTGCAGCATAAATTGGGGGTTCAAACTCGTCGCCAGATACACCAGCTCCCACTTTCTTCTCTCTCACCAACTCTTTGTCAAGTTTCAATTATTTCAAATACATCTGTATAGCAATTGGTATCTTAATTTTTCACCAATCGCCTATCTCATTATCCACGCCCTGGGCCTTACAAATTTCTTCAATCAAGATTGGGAAGTAGAGGGCTGCATTATCAGCATCAATACCAGCCTTTATGTTGGTAAGAATGATTCGACCAACATCTATTCATCGTCTCCCTAGAATCACTGATATCAAATATATACGATTGCGCAACACTTCAGTAACCTGCGAACTTGGCATAAGGCGGGACAAAATGAACATGAGCCATATCTTGACATCACATCGCAGAAACTGATGACGAATATGCTTATGATCTCCACTTGAATTGAGTACCCATTCCACTCCTGGATGTGCAAGTTCTTCCAATAAAGCTTGGTCAGATTTGTCATCCTCTGAAAACTGTAAAAGATCAGTGAAAAACAAGGTGTGCCGAGATGTGAATTAATGATCTCACTAGTGACTTCAATCCACTGTCCCCTCACATAAAAAGCTCCAGCCTTGTTGGGATATTTTGCATTAGCATAGAACTCTCTTGCAAGGCTGACATTACAAAACCCAGGCGTAAAAATAAGCTTCTCATCAAAGCGATGGAACTTCATCAACTTCTTGAAAGGCCCTTTTTCTACAACAAATGCCCGTTCAAGGTGTAACATCTTCACATTCATTCCTTCTTCCCATCGCTTCTGTGCTGTAGCATTAACAAACAAGGATGGTTCTGATGAGCCTTTTCTTTTCTTCGGTGTTGGTGCCTGCAAAGTGTACTCCGGTGGTCTTTCAAAAATTGGCAAGTCTTCAGGAAAATATTCAGAATCAGAGTCTTCAAGAGGCACCTATGCCTTGCCTTTCCCTTTGCCTTTCTGTGAACCCTCATCTTTTTTGGGAGCCATGATTATATGGAATCTGAATAAAAAAAATAAGCCTATGAGTGCTATGGCCAAAATAGGCACAAAAGGCATGCCTATACTGAGAAGCACAAATTAGAGTTTAGGCACAACCATTACCACGTGCATGACATTCTTTCACGAAAAACTAAGACACACACGAAACTAATACTTCCAACATTGTAGTGGATTTTACTTCATATGCAACAACCAATTTAACACAAAACCACCAGTGATGAGAGATTACCCAATTGCTATCTAAAAGCTACCAGACGTGCAAAGAACACTCCATCACATTGATAACCCACACACTTATGAATTTTACACTAAATTAGAATCTCAGAACACATAAAACTAGGCAATCTTGACAATACAAAAGTTATAACCCTATATGTAAGCTGCAAGTAGCAAGTTAAATCACCTCATTTGGACAAAAATTGAACAAGTTATGCACGCAATACCGAGGCGTGACAGGGATGGACAGAACATTCACAAATTTTCCAACTTTCAACTTCAAATAAACATCAAGAATAACATGCTAAGGAAGGAAAAATAATAGACAAAACATATAAAATCAAAGTTGTAGAGCAAGAACTTAGTGAAATTTAGGCACAATAATTACCCAATTTAGAGCTAAAATGAGACATTTATTGCCAAAACACCGCCAACATGTCAAACTGGGCAAATTCAGCAAATATCACGCCACTAATTTCAGCATGAAAACCACCTTCCTTCATAAAAATGAATCCGTTCCCTCCATAACTAGAAAAAGTGTAAAACATAAACATTCTAGCCCTTCAACTTAGCTACAATTTCCAGCTGGAATCATCCATTTTTTATGACACATGCTCAAGTTATGTGAGATTTATAGAAACTTGTCAAAGCTGAAACTAATCTTATCAAGTCATTTCATCCCTTCTCCCACACTTAGCATGTGTTTAACTCTTGAGCAAGCATTGCATTATTCCATTAACCCATAATTTCTTGGGAAGCTTAAACACAATCATGCGTCTTTAAAACCTGTAATGAATCCCCAAAGAACTAAGGATAAGAGAAATGACATACCTTTGCTTGGAAACACAAGAAATACTTCTAAGAAAAAGGAAGATTGAAATGATAGAATGTTTCCTTGAGTAACCTTCGATCTTGCACAACTTCCCTTGTTAATGACTTGAGATGTGAACAATGGTATTAGGCATTTATAGAACCAAAAGTTTAGTTCAACATTCAATCAGTCAAAACAAAGTGAAATTATACCCAACCAATCACTAGAAAACATTAACATCAAGACAAATGTGGGCCATGTTCATTCAATTATGTGAACTACCCTATATTCCCCCTACCAATTGACATTATTCAATCACATGACATAAAGAACCAAAAACCAACCTCAAGCTTTATGTCTTTCAATGTGCATGCCACCTTCTATCCAATTCACTATTCCCTTTTTAGCATTAAGTTTCGGTTTCAACTTTTAAGAGAAACTAATTCAATCATGCTCAGAGAGTAACTTTCCATATCATAAATTCTCGAGTATGAAAGTACCTTACCATCAACCTCACTCTTTGTTCACTGAAGTCCGATCCTATCAAAGATGTACTCCACGCTTTATGCACCTACATTTAAAAATCAGCATTTATGTAAAGAATCAAACTAATTAACAATCACCAAACAGAAATTCAAGGAAGTCACTACATAACACAAAATAACAAAAATGAAGAAAATGCAATAAACTCATGCTGGGTTGCCTCCCAAGAGCACTTGTTTTAAGGTCGACAGCTCGACCATGACTTGTCTCAATGTGAAGTTATGGGATCATCCAACGAAATAACTACTAAAAAAAATCAAAACTCCACTGCAATGCTTTCTCCCACACTTAGACCAAGCAATGGTCCCCATGTCCTATTTAGATGCCCCGGTGGAATCGCTCCTCTCTCTCATCCTCAAGATAAGTGTGCCACTAATGTGCTCCTATGGGACCCAAAGATGGTTGGGTAGTGTCAGTGGACGCGATTGCCACTCCCTGTCTGCTGGCCATTTCTGATAGGAGATTGGGAAAAAATATGCTGGTGAACTCAGAACGCTGTGCACACCTAATGTACCACAGAATCAAGCGTCTGACATCAATTGTCTACCTTTGCTGAATAGTGTAGATCAAAAGGACCGCTCTCTGGTGGCTCTCGCGGTTTGTTGAGTCGGCATGAAATTTAGAGTTGACGAAGAGCAACCAAATCCGTGCTTCAGCAGTTAACTCACTCATTAAAACAGACATGGCTTCAGCTCGCACATTTCTTATCCATGTAGCACCTGGTAAACCAACAAATTGTAACAAGTAATCCGTATTCTCCTCCTCCACCAACTAGATATAGTCATCGTTTGGATAATCAGTCAGAAGATAATGCAAGTTAATACTGTGGCGTGTGACTACCAACTGTGTTCCTTGGAAAAATAATGCAGTGTTGGTGCCAAAGCAACTAGCATTTGCATTGGCGTAAAATTCACGAAAGACCTCCATATTAACGACAGCTGGTGCCAAAGTCAAGAATTTCCAGTTGTGGAAGCGGATGGTGTCTTCAAAAATAGGAGCTGGAGCTTCAAATTGTCGTTCAATTAAGGCAAACCTGAAAATAGATCGGTGGAATTGCATCTCTGCCCCGACACTAACAAAGCGTGGAGATGCGGCCGAAGCATTGTCCGTGTCCATGTCAAAATCCGAAGCATCCGAACTATCCGAAGCCACTGGGGACAGCATAGTGTATTGGTCGTCATTGTATGCCATGTACGTGATTGGAGAATTACGCACAAGCAACGCAAAGTGATGTTTGAAATGAAGCCCTAACACCGAATTCACATTGTCAAGTGAAATGCATGGTTTTTTATAGTGAAATGTGCAAGCATAATTTGGGTATGTGCTAACTAGAAGACAAACACATGTGATGGAATCTAATAGACAACACACATCTTGACAAAATGTCATTGATTCCCAAATTGTTCACATCTTCCTTCTTCATGCACTCTCTAGCCAATGATTTGGGTAAGAAACAATGTTCACAGGTCTTACCTTGCAATCACGTGTCTAACATACAAAACCATGTCACGGGATCTGATTTCGTACCTTAGGTGCTGAAAAACCCAGATTAAGCTTACCAATATTCCAGATAGATTGTTCACAATTTGCTTAACTAACAATCAAGCTGCATCACCCTTTACATTTGCACTCTGTGAAGTCCATTTCTCCTTGATTGCATACATGAATAGCTGCAGAATACATGGACAAATTTGATCAACATAATAAAATTCTAACTAACACTTGAGAATGTAAAACGAAAATGACAAAAACTATGTCAAAATAGAAAACTGAGAAGGAAAAAACTAGGTTGCCTCCTAGGAGCGCTTGTTTTAATGTCGACAGCCCGACTGTGTTCCCTTTTCCTGCAAGATCAGAGGATCATCCAAGAACAACTCTTGTGGAGCATGGGATCCTTTTGGCACATCTTGATCCTTATGTATTGCATATGGTTTAAGCCTATGACCATTCACTTGCATAAATTGCCACTCTTCTCATTCTGGATCTGCACGACACCATAAGGCATGACTTTGATAACGCGAAACGGACCAGTCTAGCGGGATCTCAATTTCCTTGAATTCATCCAATTCATTTAGTTCCATCATTCGTTTAGACTGTGCCCCAGTGAGATCCATATTCAGCTTTTGAATTGCCCAGTATGCTCTGTGCTCCAGCTCCACTGGCAAATGACATTCTTTTCCAAATACAAGCCTAAAGGTTGAAGCTCCAATTGGAGTCTTATAAGCCATTCTATATTGCCCAGAGAGCATCATCCAACTTTAAAACCCAGTCCTTCCTACTTAGATTTAACACTTTCTCCAAAACTTGTTTGATCTCCCTGTTGGATATTTCAGCCTACCAACACATTTTGTCCATTTTATACTCACATCGCCATAAATTTAGTGTTGCTTACTAAATTTAAACTAAATTTAGGGTAAATGAGAGATCTAGCATATAAAATGAGAGAGAAAATTAGAGAGAGAAACCCGCTCGCAAAATCAAGTCTATTAAAATTCTAGAATGATCGATCCTCTCGAAATAATAACAAAAATCCTCTATATATAGAGGTCTAAAGCTTATTCTACACGCCAACGTAAAATGACTACAATATTACAGAAATTACCACTGTAGTGAAGAAAATGTCCAAAAAACTACTCGTGCAGCGCATTCCTCTGCCTTCGAGCCACGGATTTCCACCCCTTCGTTGTCCTCATATCGCCTTCGAGCCACGACCCATCACGCTACCAAGATCCCTACACAAAAACATGCCTTCCAACACTTAGCCAAATTTGGCCCAACGAAATCACCATTTTCAAGGTGATGTCTCTACGATGCATAGCCGTGCAAAAATTTTCATGGGGATACATCGCAGCGATGCGTCGCCGTGTAATCTTTTCTATGGCGATGCATCGCCATGTAATGTGTTCTATGGCAACGCATCGCTGCAATGCATCCGTGTAAAGTATTCATGTGTGTGCTACGAGTGTGTGTGTGTTCATGTGTGCTAAGAATAAGTGTTGTGAGGTGTGTGCTGAAAATGAGTGTTGTGCATGAGTGTGGAGTGTTGTGCTAGGAATGCAAGGTCGTTGCACGCGAGCACGTGCGACAAGTGCGAGGTCGCCGCACATGCCCGTGCGGCGATGCAGGGCTGCTGCGCGCACGGTGCATGCAGTGAGTGCAACAACTTGTGTTTATATGTGCGGTGACTTGAGTGCAGCGATGCGGCGACATGAGTGCATCGTGTGCTATGTTGTGCGACGGTGTGTGGATGAGTGTGTAGCAAATATGCAGCAAGTGCTATGTGTGTTATGCAGCGATGAACGTGATGTGTGCGACGATGTGAGTTTGTGTGCGGCGATGTGAGCTCCAACGTGAGTGTAATGTACACAAGTGTGAATGTGTTATATCTTCATGCAATTTCCTCAAAACACTTAACGTCTCAAACTTATTTACACAAATTGAGCTCATCTTCTATTTAACAAAACTCACACACAACTTTCACAAAAATTTATCACACGACACTTCAGACATAACTTCACAAACTCATAAGTCACACAATACCTCATCAAATTGCCCTTGACTTCCACAACACGACATCAAATTCAACATCATATTTCACCATTAGAGTCTTTTAAGTCACATAATGCTTCACGACATTCTTTACACAATCACACCAATTTCAACAATCTTTCTACATAAAGTGCACTAAAATCTACAAAAGCCATGCGAGACTAACAATATTAAGTCAGTATAAAACTGACTTATCAATTTCCCCCACACTTGAACTTTTGCTTGTCCTCAAGAAAAACTCACACTTTGCACTTTAATCACTTAGATTCTAAACTTTGCTCTTCTGTTCACTACATCCTTCTCTAAGTTTATCAAAACGTTTTCACACAAAAACTCTTAAAAGTTTCTTGCCTCAAAACTATCAGATTTCGGCACAAATTATCAACCAAGGCACAATGAATGAAGACCAAAATGTCATGCATGCAAGTGTGTGCTGAGGAATGCTGGCTCAATGTTCTAAACATATGCACAATCCTTTGTATTCTGTCTCACAACTCATTGCATTACAATCTTCTTATCCACACACTAGAACAAATAACACACAAGATCATTGGTAACCTAGGCACACATTGGTGCTTCTATTAAATCATTCCAATTGCACTTTGGTGCTTTCTTTTGTCACGCACATTGGTGTTTTAATTGCCTGGGTATTATGGCTCTTTTTCCCACTTTTCGCTTGGGTTATTATGGCTATTTTTTCCCAAATAAGCTTGCCGAGGTCTTATGGCTTTTCATTCTTAGTTGCTAAAGGCTTTTTCCACCAAATCCTTTCTTGTGTAATCAATTGTTCATAGGTGCCTGTAAGGGACTTTACATGCAAGAACACCAAAAACAAAGGATGTGCATAACAAAAAACACCACTTAAACCAGATTACCTCCTATGTCAATGACCGGTTTGTATGACATATCTATCTTACTTTAACATCATGCTTTAGCCAACAAAACATGCCAATTGCTTTCAAATTTGGAACCTAAAATGAAATAAAATTCGCATGCATTATCATAGAAAAGAAACTTGATGAACTAGAGCTTAAACATAGCTAACAAGGAAACAAAGTCTTGCATGCAAGTAACTCTCCCTTCTACATATTTCATTACAGCACATCATTCACACTATCACTACACTTCTTTTCATTTCATCACACTCACACCCTTAGACACTTAAGAACTAAAAACAACATCATCACCAACCACTTCACACACATTGTAGCAGAATGGATATAATGAATTTCCAACAGCATGATGGAGAGTCATTTCGGGAAGCATGGGAGCGTTTTAATGATTTAATCCGACAATGTCCCAACCATGATCTTGGGTAAATTCATTTTCTCCAATTTAGTAGGAGGAAAGTATTTGGCCAAAAATTTCTTTTGGAGTTCCTCAAAAGTTGTAACAGCATTTGTACCCTCAATGGATTTGAACTAATGCTTTGCCTTGCCTCTCAGAGATAGAGGAAAATAATTCTATGTACTTTACTCCGATTCACTCTCTAAAGCTCGAAAGTACTGCAGAGGCCTAAGAACCAATCAAGATGTTCATTCAGATCCTCATTGTCAAGGCCTTGGAAGAATTGGCCCTGAGTGATCATAGATACTATCTGAGTTGGTATGTGATAACTTTCAACATCGATATCTTGTTGATCAAAACTATTCTCAGAATTAATCGCATAGTGATCACCAAATCTTGGTAGTCTCACTCCTTGGTTAGCTATTCTCCTCTTTTTCTGTTGAATCCTCAAGGTTTTTGGTAATTCAAGATCAAGTGAATACTCAGGTTCTCCAGAAGACCTCAGAGACCTGGGCATACACAGCACACCACAAGTGAAGTATGATAGGAAATAACAAAGACAACAGTAACAAGAATCTCAAATGTACACAAAAGAAACAAAACAAAACAGAACAACACAAGAAATTTCACGAAACCATGCCTTCCCCGGCAGTGATGCCAAAAATTGATAAGCTAAAGTAGTATGCTCCAATTTTACCCTAAACTACTGTAGCAGTAGTGAGAGGGATCGATCCACAGGAAAGGGGATTGGTTTCAAGAATTCAGTAAATTGTTCTGTAGAGTGTCACAACTAGAAATAAAAGGCACAAATACTGACTAACAAAATAGAGAAATGAATAGTATAGTAAGTGACAAAGCAATAAGCATTATGTGATCTCAAGCAATAATCAGATGCCCTAGGGTTTAGGTGCCAGACAATTGCAAATTAAACAACTTATGTTATGCATTTGACCCCATGCAAATCAAGTCAAGAAGAGACAAAGGTTGCCTAGGAGTCTAGTTAACATCCGGCATGTCGACCTCAATAATCTCTATACTCCCTAACATCCTGTTTTCCCATGTCGAGGCTAAAACAAGATGAGTGAACACCGCAGCGTCTCGACTTCCAATACTAACTACTCAATCATGCAAAACCCTAGATCTCCCATGGCGAGACCCGACCTAAGTTTCTAAACATTAGTTAGCATCAAAGAATCATTCTACACTCTATTCTAATAACTCAATGACCTCCGATTGGCATGGAGACCACATCTCGAATCATGAGCAAAACTTAATAAGTGGAGAAACTCCATACTCATATATTTGGTCCTCATTTCATGCAATTCTCACTCAAATTGATGAACCGAGCCTCAACCTAGCATGACAACTACAATCAGGGTATAATTAAACCAATGAAAGTGTAAAATTTATGAAACTTAACAAATTTATGCATTCACGAATGCATATGATCTCATTCTCAGAATTTGGGTCAATTGCATAGCATTTCACAGTTTAATTGCACTATTGTCTGGTCCAAACCCTAGGTCATCATCAATTTAGCCACGAGACTCCATTTACATCTCATATTCATCACAGAACAACATAAAGAAATTCATTCCCATTAAATTGGACAAATTTACCGAACAATGCGCGTAGTATTTTCAAATGCTTCGTCAATTGAGATTCAAGATGCAGTAATCAGCACGAAGGTGCGATCAAAATCCAAATCAGAGAACAATTTTTAGAGAGAAAAAAAATCTAAAGAGAGAAATATAGAGAGAGAAAGTTCCCACTCGCAAAATAAAAAGTCTGTTAAAATTCTAGAATGATCGATCCTCTCCAAATAATAACAAAAATCCTCTATATATAGAGGTCTAAAGCTTATTCTACACGCTAACATAAAATGACTACAATATTACAGAAATTGCCACTGTAGTGAAGAAAATGTCCAAAAAACAACTCGTGCAGTGCATTCGTCCATGCCTTCGTGCCACGGATTTCCACACCTTCGTCAACCTTATCGCGCCTTCGAGCCACGACCCATCACGCCACTAAGATCCCTACAAAAAAACATGCCTTCCAACACTTAGCCAAATTTGGCCCAACGAAATCACCATTTTCAAGGCAATGCATCGCTACGATGCATCGCCGTGTAAACATTTTCATGGGGACGCATCGCAGCGATACGTTGCCATTAAAATTTTCTATGGGAATGCATCGCTATGTAAGGTGATCTATAGCAATGCATCACCATGTAAAGTATTCATGTGTGTGGTACGAGTGTGTGTGTGTTCATGTGTGCTAAGAACGAGTGTTGTGAGGTGTGTGCTGAAAATGAGTGTTGTGCATGAGTGCTGAGTGTTGTGCTAGGAATGCAAGGTCGCCGCACGCGAGCATGCACGACAAGTGTGAGGTCGCCGCACATGCCTGTGCGGCGATGTATGGCTGGTGCGAGGTCATCGCGTGCCTGCGCACGGGGCTGGTGCGAGGTCGACGCACATGCCAGGCTGCTGCACTCGCAGCGAGTGCAGCAACTTGTGTGCATCTGTGCGACGACTTGAGTGCAGCTATACGGCGACATGAGTGCATCGTGTGCTATGTTGTGCGATGGTGTGTGCATGAGTGTGTAGCAAATATGCAGCAAGTGCTATGTGTGTTATGCGGCGATGAATGTGCACTGTGCGGCGATGTGAGTGTGTTGTGTACGGCGATGTGAGCTCCAACGTGAGTGTAATGTACACAAGTGTGAATGTGTTATATCTTCATGCAATTTCCTCAAAACACTTAAAGTCTCAAACTTATTTACACAAATTGAGCTCATCTTCTATTTAACAAAACTCACACACAACTTTCACAGAAATTTATCACGACACTTCAGACATAACTTCACAATCTCATAAGTCACACAATGCCTCATCAAATTGCCCTTGACTTCCACAACACGACATCAAATTCGACATCATATTTTACCATTAGAGTCTTTTAAGTCATATAATGCTTCACACCATTCTTTACACAATCACACCAATTTCAACTATCTTTCTACATAAAGTGCACTAATGACAGGCTTATCGCGTACCCTCAATTTTACCCTAACAAATACTGTAAAAGTGGAAGCAGGGATCGTAATCCACAGGGAAGGCGTTGGTCAAGAAAATTGAGCAAATTGTTCTAAAAGTCTTGTCACTGAATCTAAGTACTAGAAAGAATGTAATTTCAACACAAAAAAAAATGAGAACAACGGTATAAAAGGTAGCAACAAACAAGGATGAAACAGATATCTCAGGATTCTTGAATTGGATGAACACAGGCTTAGTAAATCTATGCTATGCAATCAATAAGCAATTAAACACCTTGGAGACCTAATTTGCCTAGAAGTTCAAGCTGTGGTTAGCATGGAAACCACACCACCTCCTGTACCCCCTGTCACCATCCTCTCTCATGGCGAGGCTCGAGAATGGTGGATTAAGCTCCGCAAAGTCTCAACTCTCCAAGCTAACTACTCTACATGCAAAGTCCTAAGAACTCCCATGGCGAGGCCCATCCTAGGGTTCACATATCATGTTGTTAACACAGAAAGCTCCTTTAACACTTTTCCTAATGTTTCAATTCATTAACACTTCCTATGGCGAGGCCTGAGTTTCAGAATTGATTTGATTACAGAAAACAAGTGCAAAGACTTAAACAATCACAATTTAGTTCTCAGTTCATGCAACTTCGCTAACTTTGATGAATCACTCCTCAATTTAGTATGTCGACCACAATTGAAGCTTGATCCATTCAAGAATAGCTAAGAATTATGAAATTCAACATATGTCTATGCATAATTCAAATGTGATTTCAATACTCAACAATTAGATCAATTGCATAGCATACAATCTACTAAATCACATATTCATCCATTAAGAATCCTAAGATATCATAGATTTAGCCAGAAATCATCTTTCTCATCTCTACATCAACAAATTGCAACATTGATAAGCTCATTCTCACTTAATTGGAAGAATTTACCGATTTAGTCGAGAGAATTGTCGATTCCTTTGTCAATTGAGAATAAGTAAGATGAATCCAGTCTCAAATTCACAATCCGAATTGAGATAGGAGAAGAAATGTTTAGTGAGAGAAAATAGATCTAGAGAGAGAAACTGAGAATTCCCGCCTCTAATTCAAAGATAGTTCAAAATCTCCAATTCCCCCTTACATATTAGCTACCTTCCCTATATATAGAGTTGGGAAAACGTAACTAATACGCAACATAAAATGTACAAAGTATGACATAAGTGTCTTCCAAAGAGAATGACTAAAAATCAACCCAAAAAGTGTAAATTCAAAGTTTGGAGGAAAGTTCAGCATTCCAGCGCCTTCAATGTTCAGTTCCAGCGCCTTCAGTTGCCCAGTCAGTCTTCCAGCGCCTTCTAGCTTCAGCGCCAGCTCCTTCAACTTCTCAGACTTCCAGGTGAAGAAATCAGGATCGAACCACGCCTTCAAGCCGCAACCAATCACGCCTTCAGCATCCTCGCGAGCTTCCAAGCAGAACAGCCTTCAGGAAATCACGCCTTCTTGCCACCGAACTTCACGCCTTCAGCTGCCCGAAAATTCAGAGAATCAAAGATTCAACACTTAGCCATTTTCCAGCAAACTCAACCACAAAACATTTCATGGAAGCAACTTCCCACCAAGATTTGATCATGATGCACTGTGAATTAGGGAAAATTTAAAACATGAATGTTGTAACCCTATGTCTTAGCTTTACATAGCCGTTTGAATCACTCATTTCAGAGCTAAGACGAAAGAGTTACGACCAAATCAATGCAGTGCAGCAAAACTGAAAAACTTCATGGAACAAACCTTCCAACACTTAGCCATTTTTTCAGCTTACTCAAAAACACTAGAATTTGCCCACGACATCTCGTGGGCAAATTTTTCTTCTGTTTTTTTACTCCACGAGACTTCGTGGAGTAATTCTTGTACTTTTCATTTTCTCCACGAGATCTCGTGGAGAAAATGTTGGTGTTTCAGTTTTCTCCACGAGACTTCGTGGAGTAATTTTCAGCACTTTTTCTTTCTCCACGAGACTTCGTGGAGAAAATGTGTGAGTTTACCCGTTTGTTTTCTATGCCAATGTGTGTTTGGTGAAGTTTGTAATGCAGCAAAGTGTGTATGTGATGTAAGTTAAAATGAATTCATTTGAGTGGCAAGATTGTGCAAATGTTGTGCCATGAACAAATGATGTGCCGAGAGTGATGTTTTTGGTGAACTCGTGTTCAAGTTTCATGCCAAGTGAGGTGCCCATGAGCGTATGCTAGTGTGTTAAGTGATGGTGGTGCATAAGATGTGTGTTGTGAGTTTGTGGCAGGATGAGTGCAAGGTGTGTGGCATGGCTAGTGCACGTTGTGTACTATATGTGAACAAGTGTGTGCAGCAAGTGTACATTTGGTGCAAATGTGCAAGTGGCTTGTGTGTTGTGAATGCTCAAGTAGTTTTCATGACTAACTAAGTGGTGTGCAAATGAATGCTAATGAAACGTGCCAATGTGATGAATTGTGTGATGATCTTGTGGCAAGGTAAATGCATTGTGGTGGCAAGGTGTGTGGCATGGCTTGTTGACCAGATTTGGCAAGGCTTGGCAAGGTGGGTTGGCAAGGCTTGGCAAGGTTGGTTGGCAAGGTGTTGTTGAGCCTAGTGAACCCGTGCACGAGTGGCATGCCAAGAAGTGTGTCAAATGATTAAGCAAGACCAAATGCGCCTAAGTGTTCATTCCAGCACCAAGCTCCACTTCCATGCCAAGTAAGTGTGTCTTAGCCTCTGATTCATCCTTGGTGGTGAACTTAAGAGTTCTAGATCTCTCTCGGAGCTTTCCAGCAGTTCAAGAATCAGCATCATTGGGTACCTGTAGCTCAAGATATACACATTTTTTCAAAATGTGGCAATGAACTTTAACACAAAAATCCTGAACGTAGCAATCTTAAAGAAGCCCCTGTTTCTCATGTTTACACACAGAATTAGAAAGTAGTTAAAACACAAGAAATGTAGTGCACCCAAAGGGCTTTCCAGAACGTACAAGATCTCATCATTCGGACAAGACTTGAAAGAGTTATACCCAAAACAAGTTGCACCAACATTCTACCCAAACCCTAATTTGGCCAAATAAGCTCATTTCGGTTTTTCTTAAATTCCCACTCACCATTCTCATCGTTTCAAACTCTAAACCTTGTCATTTGACACCAAGCATATATTTTCCTCATTTTAACTACATTTTTGGTCTTTTTTCACCATTTAAACACTATGAGTTGCAAACCACATAAACACACAATATAGCACATTGCACCACACATTTGCATGAAAATCAAGGCAAAAGCCAAGTGAAATAATACATTTAAGTTGGTATAAAACCAACTTATCAACTAAAATCTACAAAAGCCAAGCGAAACTAACAATATTAAGTTAGTATAAAGCTGACTTATCAAATACTTGCATTTATGATATCTTCTTTCGAACCTTTTGAGATTACTGGTAATGTCTGTCTAAAATCACCACCAAAAACTATTATTTTGCTACCAAACAGTTTGTCCACAGCTGTTATATCTCTTAGAACTATATCAAAATGTTCAATAATATTTCTTTTCACCATTGTGGCTTAATCCCAAATAATAGGTTTTGCAATTCTCATTAAATAAGCCAATGTACTTTGTTTGCTTATATTGTAAGTTCTATTCATACTATCATCAATTGAGATTTTAAACCTTGAGTGTGCTGTTCTCCCACCTGGAAGAATAGAGGCTGCCACTCCTGAACTGGCCGTTGCAAGTGCAATCCCACCATCTGACCTAATCTTTGCAAGCAAACATTTGTAGAGAAATGTTTCACCTGTACCAGCTGGACAATCTATGAAAAATGCCTTTGCTAAACCTTGGTTTATATGATGTATTATTAAATGATAAGCCTGTTTTTTATCCGAATTCAATTCTGATGTTGCCTCCAGCTCCTGAGCTGATGATAGCGGTTTTGGAGCTAGGGTCAAACGCTAAGGATTAACCGAATCAAATAAATTTATAACCCTAATGCTAACGACATTTAAGGTGCATCAAGACACTGACATTTTCGTAGCTAGAGGAAATAGGGGTCGAACCTACAGGGAGGGGATAAGTTTATGGAATTAGTGTAAACGTGTGTGAAGTAGTGAAAGTTACAACAAAGAAGGAAAATAACCTAAACTATGCTAATACTACCAAATAAACATGAAAATGTGTGGAAGAGAAATCAAGTAATTAAAGTATACCCTTGGATGTGGTTATCTCAAATGTTAGTATTATATGTGGTTTATCTTATGGAATTACTACGACTAAGATTGAGCCAATTCAACTAAGTCCCCCCTTTATGGCGGAGTCAAAGACCTAAATGCGTTGTCTCCTACCGAAAATCAACCAATTAACCAATTTCCCCTTTATGGCAGAGGCAAGGACTAGCTAACTAAATCAACCGAAACTCCAATGTCTCTCCAACATTCACTCTCTAATCCAACCCCTCCTTTATGGTGGAGGCAAGAGTTGAACCTAGTCACTCCCTTGGAAATCATTCCCTAATTCACTCCCCCCTTTATGGCGGAGGCAAGGACTAAACCAGTTCATATTTACCAAGTTCATCAAACCTAACACCGGATTCTCAATATCCCAATCAATTTCCCCTTTATGGCGGAGGCAAGAACGGACTAAGATATCTCCACTAATCCATCACCCACACACTAATAGACTATAAGCATTACTAATGTGAGGTAATAACTAGATTGTAGTTCCTAATTCCTAGCTATCCACAACACAAAACCACACATTAACACAATATATCAACAACACATAACCACAATCCAAGGGTAATAAACAATTTAGCCTCTCGTGGCACACAAGAATTTCACATATATATATATGGACAAGCAAGGAAATAATCAAAGAAGTACAAAGAAAGGAAACTACCCATTTGATTTAACCAAAGATGAAGCCCTCTAAATGTTGATTTCAAGCAAATAACCAATCTTTACAATGATTCCAAGCTCTTGAGCACATGAGGATTACATGAATTCCTTCCACAAATGGGGCTATTTACACCAAGAACACACACTAATTTTGTGTTCTTGTGGAGAAGCTAGAGAGAAAAACCCTAAAATCTAACTAATCTAACCTAACTAGAAAATGGTTTTCTTCTCTTGGCTCCCTTCCTTCTTCCCCTCTCCTTCTTCTCTTCTCTCATTGGCTGCAGAATTGCTTCATATATGGGATGGATTAGGGATGAAAAAGTGTGTGCCAGACGTCCCCAAAATGCCCTTGAAGTTTTCTCAATATGGAGGGCAAAACAGTCAAAAATCAGACCTTCGCGATCGCCAGTGGCGTGCTGAAAAACTCTCTGGCGCTCCGCGGATCTCCGGTGCATCTCAGAAGTTCTCTCCAGTGAGTCGGAGCTCTCTGGAAGTTTTGAAAATTCCCAAAATTCAGGGCGCGCCGCTGAAGTTCTCTCTGGCGTGCCGTTCATTTGTGAGCCATTGTTCTACATGATCCAGAACGAATTTGGAAAAAGCCAAAACATGAAAGTTGTAGCTCTTTCTCTTAGCTTTCCAAAGGAATCTGAATCATTCCATTCGGATGTAAATTGAGAGAGCTATGATCGAAATAATAAACCCTGGCAGATTTCTTCAGCATTTGTTCTTCATCACCTTTTTGACCTAAATCACATCTTTCTTGATCTTTCTCAATCTTTTCTTCTCATTTTGGCCTCCATGATTAATAACCTCCAAAAATGATTACAATAAGGTGAAAATCATCAACTTATCAAACCCTCCACACTTAAACCTTGCTCGTCCTCGAGCAACAAAACAAAATAAAGCAAAACACATATATGCTAGTCCTCGAGCGACAAAATAAAATCACGCAAAAACATATATATATACAACAAAGAATGAAGGATTGGCAATTTTACTTTACTCAACAGTGTGTCTAATCATTTTAAGCACGTGAAAAGTGTTTGTGTACATGCCTCATAGCTTACTCGACTAAAATGACAAGTAATCATTCCATGTGTCCGCAAGAGTCATCAAAGTGCCTTTTTGTACATATTCAACACGTTGAGTATATTGTGTGTGTGTATGTGCAATGGGTACCACTTGGGTCTTGACTTATTCATGTTCACGCCATAGGTAAGAGATCCGACAACTAAGCTTTGTTCTAATCTTTTTCCTACAATCACCTCTTTGACCATTATGTAGATACTAAAAGGTTTACAAGATCATTGGGACTTTTATTTGAATTATGAATGCCAAGGGTTTTATGGCTTTTTATACCCGCATTCCACCTCATATGAGTTCTCCTAGTAAAGGAGCAGTCTCGCATTGGAGGGGAACTTATTCATAACAAAATACATAAAACACATAACTTTAGCAATGCCAATTTGTGGCTATTTTTTTCCATTCCATCTCATATGAATTCTCCTTCAACCTTTTTGGTTAGTAAAGGAGCAGTCTCACATTGGAGAGGAATTTATTCAATATAAACAACGAAATATTAAAAACAACACATAATGCCCAATTCATTTTTTGAAACTTTAGAGTATCTACATATGTCTCTTAAGGAAAGTTAGTCCAAGAGTTAAACTAACAAAGTGCCAAGTTACTCCGACCTATCTTATTAACCAAACTTGTCAATTTCCATGTCTTCCCCACTTGTGCTTATTAACAATAGACTCAAAATGTCGAACTTTCCACCAAGGACCCGACTTCCCTTTGTAACATGTTATTTTCCTTATCGCAAGCCAAGTTTCTAAGATAACACAATCCACATCATTGGCTACACAACACTCATCTCATATAAGTTAAAATAGACACGTTTTGTCATATTGGTTGCCATCACCAACACTCAAACACAAAACACAAACATACACTATATATAATCACTAATATCCACAATTGTTCACAAAGTCACAAAAAATGAAAAATTTTCATAAGACTCACAACAACATGAAAACAAACATTTAACACAACACTTATGGACATTATGGGATCCCAAAATAGCAACAACGGATTTTCTATCCAAGAGCTTCAAGCCTCAACAACAAGGGATTTCCAAAACTTCGAAACACACAAGAAATTCTCAATGTGCAATCAAGAGTTTGCAGGAATCAACCAAAACTAAAACCTAAACAAGAAAAACACTAAAAATTCAAGTTTAAACATCCACAAATAACAAAATATTCATTGAAGCACAATTTCAAGCATCTTCACCAATATGTTTCCCCCTCCACACTTAAATTATACATTATTTTTAAAACCCAAGAGGGGGATAAGAAAACACCCGAGGTGTATGCATTGTGGCCATCTCTTCATTTGTGCATGTAAAATGTGAACTTGGCTGTTGTGAAGATGCGTCTCATTTTTGTTTCCTCATGGATGGAAAATCTGAAAAAAATCAAAGAAAGAAAACAAGTAAACTAATCCCATGTACGAGTTCAAGAGGAAAACATTTAAACAAATAAGCTCTATACATGACACTCAAACATAATCACTCAAAACAAAAATGTTCACAATCACTCTATGGCATGCATGAGAAATTTTTACAATGTGTTCATGTGATTTCTCTTTTGCTAGGTATGCATCACAATCATGTTCAATTCCTAATCTCATTCATTAAGCTCATGAGCACTTGAGTCCTAATGAATTCTTGCTAGGTAAACCATGAATGTGTCATTAACCACATTTATGAAAATTGCACACATTAAGCATTTGAAACCTCACAACATATGCTAACTCATGCAATTTAACATTGAAAATCATGAAGTGATTTAGAGTGAAAAGTGTATTTGTGTGCCATTGACATGAGAGTGAAAAAGAAGAAAGCATTAAGCAAGTTTGTGAGAGGGATGAATCTCCCTCCACACTTAGCTCTTTTTATCACTTATGGACATTTTTCATTCTCTCATAGTTATTCTTTCAAATTCATTGTTCTCTTTGAACTCTTAAAAGAAAAACAAACCTAATTATACTAAACACACAAAATAAAAACAACAACTAACATTTAAATATAAAAAATGGAAAGAAATTGTAGTTCTAGATTTATTTAGTCCCTAGCTAGACTTTATTCTTGTGGCTATTCCCTCAAGAGTCGGAATAGCCATCTCGATACCAAAAGAACGCTCCTTCAATGGCACTCCTTTTCCGTTTGTAGGGCATCTTTTGGCACCCTTTGAGGAGGAGCTTGAGCTCATGTTCATGGGGAGTAAACTTAACAAATTCAACTTTGTACCACTCTTGCTCCCCCATTGTAGGCACCTCCTCATTCTCTTCCATTTTATCTATTGGGATCACCAATGACTCAACCTTCCCTAAGACTACCTCACTTACCATGCTAAGCAATGACTCTCTACATGGCTTGTCTAAAGGCTCTACATCTAAGGTCTCTTCACCATCATAAGACATTTCAAGCATGGATGCATCAACAAAGCTATTTTCAACCATGTTTGCTATTTCACAAAAAATATTCATGTCTTCCTTATCAAAGCTAACATGGACTTCATTTTGAGACTCACCCTCATCTATATCACATTGGGCAACACAATCATTTGAGGGTTTCTCATTGTACATATACCTAATGACATCTACCATTTCATGCAAATCATTAAATTCCATGTAAGATGTCAACAACACACATGAATGCACTATGTTAGTTAGCTCTTGGCAAATTCACAAATCATTTTCATCCAAGCCATCATATGCATCAATATGTAGTGTCTCCTCAATCCTAAGGTGATCAAGCTTAAGAGGGAGGGTGTACTCAAAGCTTTGTCTATGGATAAACCATTGTTCACTATAGCCTGATTGACCTACAAGATTTGAGTGAGGGGAAGGTAAAAAATTTTGGTCTCATTGGTTATCACTCCCCTTCATGTTATGTGAAAAACATTGAAAGGTGTGATTGCCTCCTTGGCACCAATTACAAGAATGTGCATCCTTACTCAATTGAACTTGTATATCATTCAAAGTTTTGGTTATTTCAGCCGTTTGAGCCTCAAGCTTAGAATGTATAACCTCAAGTTCATCATTCACAAAGCATGGAAGGGGGGAATATCCTAGAGGTTCATTTTGTCCCCATTTATTGGTGTCCCAATACTCCAATGGAGAGAAGTCTCCAAACATCCTAGGTTGTGGTCTTGTATCATCCACCATAAATGGTAGGTCATCATGATCTAGTTCAAGAAAGTCCCCAAACAACCTAGGCATATTTGGACAAACCTTAACACAAAACAAAAGTAAAACTAAAAATGAAAGAAAACACAAGAGACAAATATGCACAACATCACAAGCTAAATATTTACAACTACTTAACACACATAAACAACAATCCTAAACCCAATTGCCTCCTTGGCAACGGCACCAATTTGATAGCGGTTTTGGAGCTAGGGTCAAACGCTAAGGATTAACCAAATCAAATAAATTTGTAACCCTAATCTTCACGACATTTAAGGTGCATCAAGACACCGACATTTTCAAAGCTAGAGGAAGTAGGGGACAAGCCCACAGGGAGGGGATAAGTTTATGGAATTAGTATAAAGGTGTGTGAAGTAGTGAAAGTTACAATAAAGAAGGAAAATAACCTAAACTATGCTAATACTACCAAATAAACATGAAAATGTGTGGAAGAGAAATCAAGTAATTAAAGTATACCCTTAGATGTGGTTATCTCAAATGTTAGTGTTATGTGTGGTTTATCCTATGGAATTACTACGACTAATTCAACTAAGTCCCCCGTTTATGGCGGAGGCAAGGACTTAAATGCGTTGTCTCCTACCGAAAATCGATCAATTAACCAATCCCCCATTTATGGCGGAGGCAAGGACTAGCTAACTAAATCAACTGAAACTCCAATGTCTCTCCAACATTCACTCTCTAATCCAACCCCTCCATTATGGCGGAGGCAAGGGTTGAACCTAGTCACTCCCTTGGAAATCATTCCCTAATTCACTCCCCTCTTTATGGTGGAGGCACTAAACTAGTTCATGTTTAACAAGTTCATCAAACCTAACACCGGATTCTCAATATCCCAATCAATTCCCGCTTTATGGCGGAGGCAAGAACGGACTAAGATATCTCCACTAATCCATCACCTACACACTAATCTACTATAAGCATTACTAATGTGAGGTAATAACTAGATTGTAGTTCCTAATTCCTAGCTATCCACAACAGAAAACCACACATTAACACAATATATCAACAACACATAACCACAATCCAAGGGTAATAAACAATTTAGCCTCTCATGGCACACAAGAATTTTACATATATATATGGACAAGCAAGGAAATAATCAAAGAAGTACAAAGAAAGGAAACTACCCATTTGATTTAACCAAAGAGGAAGCCCTCTAAATGTTGATTCCTAGCAAATAACCAATCTTAACAATGATTCCAAGCTCTTGAGCACATAAGGATTACATGAATTCCTTCCACAAATTGGGTTATTTACTCCAAGAACACACACTAATTGTGTGTTCTTGTGGAGAAGCTAGAGAGAAAAATCCTAAAATCTAACTAATCTAACCTAACTAGAAAATGGTTTTCTTCTCTTGGCTCCCTTCCTTCTTCCCCTCTCCTTCTGCTCTTCTCTCCTTGGCTGCAGAATTGCTTCATATATGGGATGGATTAGGGCTGAAAAAGTGTGTGCCAGACGTCCCCAAAATGCCCTTGAAGTCTTCTCAAAATGGAGGGCAAAACATTCAAAAATTGGGCCTTCGCGATCGCCAGGGGTGCGCCGGAAAACTCTCCGGCGCGCCTCAGAAGTTCTCTCATGCGCACCGGAGCTCTCTGGAAGTTTTGGAAATTCCCAAAATTCGGAATTTTTGGCGCGCCGCTGAAGTTTTCTCCGGTGCGCCGTTCATTTGTGAGCCATTTTTCTATATGATCCATAACGAATTTGGAAAAATCCAAAGCATGAACGTTGTAGCGCTTTCTCTTAGCTTTCTAATGGCACCTGAATCATTCCATTCGGACGTAAATTTAGAGAGATATGATCAAAATACTAAACCCTGGCAGATTTCTTCAGCATTTGTTCTTTATCGCTTTTTTTATCTAAATCACATCTTTCTTGATCTTTCTCAATCTTTTCTTCTCATTTTGGCCTCCATGATTAATAACCTCCAAAAATGCTTTTCATCGTTATTTTGCTTCGTTGCTCCTCTCACGCCATAATGTCCTACAAATATGTTAAAAACACGTAAAAACAACATAAAAACACGTTAGAAGGACGCTCAAAAGGTAAGTAAAATGATTACAATAAGGTGAAAATCATCACTTTATCAGTTTCGGCTTCTAATTTTTTTTGATCAAAGGTAAAAATATTATTGATCGTTTTCAGTTTTCCAATATGCACTATACAACCGGGCATTCCCGGGCAAGTTACATCATATGCAAAATGCCAAAAACAAGACCAAAACAAGAGGCCAAAAAAATGCACTAAAAACTGGCAAAATGCATAGTATCCCTAAAAAAACCTCCGCCTAGTCTAGGATAGAGACACTAGGGTACAATGATGATCCCACACTGTACAGATGTGTCTTTATCCTCCGAACAATATCCTGATGTATAGGAGGTGAATGATCAAAATGCAGCCTGTTCCTCATGAACCATATGTAGTAAACCGTGCATGCAAATGCTAGCCTACCTTTGCGACTCCTCCAGGAGGTTTCTCGGCTCTCCTTCTTGAGCCAATTCAATCCAGCCTTCAAGGTCGTCATATTCTGCGTCAGACCACACCAACTCCGCATGTCCTCCTATATTGCCTTGGTGAAAGGACAAGAGAAATACAGGTGTTGGATGGTCTCCTGAACCTCTCCGCAGAATCCAAAAGCGGGGACGATATCGAGAAAACCCAATCTGTCCCGGGTACGAAGCTTGCCTCTGATTCCCATCCACAGTATGAATGAGTACTTGGGCGGAATATAGGAATTCTATATCATCGACGCCCAAGATACCTTCGTGGCCGATTTCCTGAAATAGTGGTATGCATGCCCAGCGAGTCCCGGTTGCTTCCACATGTCCATAAGAGCCTCTGCCTGTTCCACCGATCTTTCTCTCTGTAATATCCGATCTCTGATAGAAAGGATCTTCCTCATGAGCGTGGATTGCTCTCTGTGTGGCCTGATATCCCAAGTAGAAATAGATTGGCTCTGCAGATAGTAGTGCTGAACCCATCGCAACCACAACGAGTCCTTCTTGTGGTGTATATTCCAGAGAAGCTTGGAGAGAAGGGCTAGGTTCCATGCCGTCGGTTCCATAACTCCCAATCCTCCCTCCTCCTTTGGCATAGCCAAGTCCAAGCAACCTTCGCATGGTTCCCATCCCATAGGAAGTTCCGACTTAGCTGAATGATCCAGGTGATGACCTCAGCAGGGACTAGCAGTGCAGAAAGCCATAAGCAGTGAATACCCTGCACTACCGATCTAATTCTTTTGTCATACTGTCCATTTGTTCTGTTCTTCAAGATCATCAATAAAGTCGAAATCTTGTAAGCCTTTATTCATAGATTACAAATAGTTATCTATTGCATGTAGTGTTTTCTTCCTCACCATACTATGGTCCCAAGTCCTGTTTTGATTAAAGTCTTCAGAAAGGTTCTCTTGAAAATCCAACCATAATTGATTCACATGTTCTGGATTAGAATATACCAAAAGGGTTGCAAATAATTGTCAAAGTGCAGCTGGCATCATATAGTGAATACTTTCTTGCATAAAAAGATATGCAATATTATTATTTTGAAACAATCCTAATAATTCAGCTGCTGCTTTATACGTATTTGCAATTTCACCATTGACAGTTCTTAAATTTGTAAAAGAAGTCACTCCTCGTCGGTGCATTAGAAGTAGTCAGAAATAGTACTTCTCACCTTGAGATGGATGTACAGTATGTATTCTTCCAATAACCTCTCTTTGTTTGTGTTGTTTCCATTCTTTAGATTGACCATTCCATATAAAATATTCTAGAAATTCAACATATAGACAATTCAGGCTTCGTGCATATAAATATGATCTGTTCATAAAAAAATATTGAGTCAGCAAAGTTTTTTTACATGTAGGATTATTAACAATATTACAAAGTGATTGTGTAGGCTTAAATACAACATTTTGCTCATTTTCTAAATGAATGGGAAGGCTTATAACTACAGGATATGTTTGATTAAGGTCCAACATAAATATTCTCCATACAGCTTCAGGTGGAGAAACCCATCGTCCTATTTGAAAATTTTGATTTCATCAATTATTCCATTAGTTTGTTGTAATGCTAGATTATATGCAATTTTATCATGTCCTTTATAAATATATTTGAATATATATTTGATGGCTCAAATTGTTGAACAAATCTCTACATTGATATGGCAATTAAATTTTGAAAGTAAATATGGACTATAAGGAACTACCCAACGATTATCTAAGTAATGGCCAAGTACCTTGACTAGTCTTTGATCATGTCTACGTTGATATATAGGATAAGTATTTTCTCCATATATTGTTGTGTTTGAATATTTCTTGGGATATTCATATTTACAGCCAGAATTTGGTTTCATACAGCGGCAATTTGGATCAAGATTTCCATCCTTGCATCATATGTCTTGCCACCAATGCATACAAATAGGGCTGAGTTTTTGCATCTGGTAATTCAGCACTTACTATTCTGTCACATGCTTTAGCTGAATAAAGTTTAAACATAGAATTAAGAATAATAAGAAAATGAACATGAGGCAGTCCTCTTTTTTTAAACTCAATTACATATGTGTACGCAACAACCTTTCCAAAAATCTTTTTTTTTAAATAATTCAATTTTCAAAAGTTCAAGCTTGGCTCTAAATATTATGGCTATTAAACCTGGTATATTTTGTGCTTCATCAGAATGTAATTTATGATTAGAAATTTCTGGCCAGCTTGGATTAGCAGTCATTGTAAGAAATATATCTGGTTTTTCATAACGTTGTACCAAGGTCATAGCATCTATATATCTTTTATGCATATCTCTAGGACCACCAACAAAAGAAGTAGGTAATATAACTCGTTTTCCAATATCAGCACCTGAGTCATGTCCTTTTATAATACTATCTATTACACCTTTATAAATTTCTGTTCTCATACGATTTTGGATTTCTGTTGATTTTAGAAATTCTAGCCTGGATGTTTCGATTTTAATATACATATCAACAACAAATTGTTGTAGGAGTCTACCTGTATGTAGTAGAAACGATGTATCATCAGGCTTGATTTGTAACTTATAGCAATAATATTCTCTGCAAGATATAACGTTTTTTTTTCTATTTCTTGACGTACCTGCAAAATATTTAGAAAATAGTTAGATGTTATAAAAATAAGCATAATTTATATGTATATATAGGTAATTTTAATAAGTTAGGTTTTTAGATTTAAAATACATACTTCCTCAGCCTCTATAGAAATATTGGCATCTACAAATTTTCGTGCATTGAACTCTCGTTCATTCTTGCATGTTTTTAAAAGATTTTGTCTATTTTTCTTTGACATCAATCTTTCAATTCCTGGGTGCCAACCAGGCTCACCATCTGTAAGAATTAATGGATATTGCATCGGATCATAACAGCCAAAATAATGTTTAAAGATCTGAGTAGGTCCATCTTTGGGGTAAATTTGTATATGTTGACTGTTATATTCTTCAGTGTTTTCTGGTTTAGACCATATAGCTGGAACTTGGGATATGTTGGGTTTATTGAATATTCTTTGGTCTAAATTAGGATGCGCTTTCAAAACAATCTATAACTATCTAAATTTTCTACCTGACCGATGTTTCTAAAAAATATTGAATAAGAATTGGGTTGTAATAACATAGCTAATTTTGTGATCAGGTTTTTGTCAAATTTTTGAGAGATGGAATATCAATTGTCAAGCTCATGTTCTGTATCGAAAAAGTATAGTTGTACATTGTTTGGTTTTTGGCATTCTATAGGTGTGAGTGATGGAATAAAATTGTAGACCTGACCTTGAACTCTATATGTATAGATTCCGTATGTTCGCCGGCTTAACATTTTATCAGAATGGGCTCCAAGTTATGTAAATGCAAACATGTTGATATAACTCCGAATATTATTTTGAAAATCACATCCATCATTTAAATTTTCAAGATATAACATTTTTAGCTGCTCTTCCATTTGGCTCTGTGATAATTTTATTTCTCCAGCAGAGCAACAAAAGTGAGGAGGATCCAAATAAATTCTTTTGGCATGGCAATAGACACAGCTTGTTACATCTGGTAGGATATGTGCTTCAGTGCTTATGTTTTGCAAAGGGTCAGGTATATTCATTGTTGGTGGGTGAAGACCTAGCATCAAGAAATATAAATTTGATATGTAACAACTATGCAGATTGTTTAAACAGTGCTTTTAATACCAGAATAGCAACAATAGGAAAAAATATACCTTGGATATTTGCTGTTGTGGAATGTAAAACAGGTATAGTTCTATTTGGTTGTTCAACATGCTGAACTCTTGTAGATGTTGAAGCTTGTTCGGTCGAAAGTGAAGCTCTTAATAAAAGTTCTTGTGTTGCACTTGTAGTTAGTATACTGGTAACCTGTAGTTTCTTAACAGTTGCAGAAGAAGCTTTCCCTGTTCTCTGCTTGTTTTCAGTCTGCCAACATTGTTGTTGCACACTTCTACGTTCTTCAGCTGACTTATACTTCCTTTTGCTCGGCATATTTGGAATCTATTCTCGTAGAGTTTTTTGTTTAAAAAATGGCAATTTATGAGGCATTATTCTATAGGGATGGCCTATCTAAAATGACACTTCCTAATATATAATGCCTAAAAAACTAATCCCTTTCAGAGCTATATCTCATTATTAAGGTTTTTTTAAAAACCTTAATAATATGTTTTTTGTAATAGTTCCTTCTTTCTAGAAAAGGAGCGTATATATACATCTAATAATTTAATCTATTAATAAAAAAAATTGCTAAGACCTTTAAAACTACTTAGCCAATTTGGGTTCTTCTTAATAGAATGCTTATACTGTATATGTTTTTCTATATATATATGTGCTGTTTTATTGCCAAGAATTCATAAGCTCTAAGCATAGCAAAAGAATATAAATCTATCTAATAAACACAAATTAGGAATTATAAAATTCTAAACAAGGTTATATCTAACTATTTGCAAGCAGTTTAGTGCACACAAACATGTATATATATTTTCCTGATTTGTAGCTAAAAACACAGATAATCTAACAAGTAGATAACCCACCTACAAAGTTAAAAACCAGCAAGAGCAGGTTGATTGATACCACTATTAACTTGTAAACAGTAACAATAAATGCAAAGAGTATAGTGGAGGCTGTGAGTGGTTTTCTCCAATACTACACAAATATTAGCTGTTAAGGTGGAACTTAAAGTTTATAAGACCAGGGCTATAGATTTGCAAAGATAAATGTTAAAGTTATAACTGCATATATGTTGAATATATAAGATATAACTAAGTTTTCACATTGGAATGATAGAAATATAGTAAGAGAAAAGGCTTTTGGTTGCGGCTTTTAAGATTTAAAAATTAGGATCGTAAATAGGGCCCAATCAGTCAATAAGTTTTTCAGAGATATATAAATATATATATGTATATATATATACTTGTCTTTACTCTAATTTAGATTTTATAAATCTCATAAAATGTTTTTATTACTAGGATATTTAATAATAAATCATTCTTTATTTATTAAACCACTTTTTATCTATTCTGTTACTGGGCAAAAACAATTCAGAATTTTATAGAATTAATAAGCTTGTAATAATCTTCAGTTGGAAAGATTGATTTAAAAGTTAGAAGATACATTTTTTTAAGTAATAAAAGTTTCAAACTTTTGGACTATATAATGATGATCATAGATATTTGTAATAATCAGTTATAAAAATATTTGAATAATCTAAGTTTTATAACTAAACATATGGTTGTAATAATTACATACACTCAATTTAGCTAAAAAATTTGGTATGCACATTTCCCTATAAATTAATATTGCCAAATCCATGTTTTTTTGAATCCTAACAGGTGGCATACTAATGTGTTCTAATCGTATAGTGTTATATATAAGACAATAGTCAAAATTGGCATATATTCTTACCTCTATCTATTTTTTTTCATAAATTTTTGTTTAATCATCAAGCATTAACCGTAATTAATATAACAATTAATATACCCAAAGGCCAAAAGCAGCATCAATATCGCACCCAGAAACTTATGGCAATAATTTATCTGTAAATGGAAATATAAATGGAAACTGACACTACTACAAAAATCACTTTCTAAAACGGTTATTATGAATTATTTAAAACGGGTTTTTGATTTTCCTAACCATTTTAGATATGGGCGTTCTAGAAAGTCCTACGTTTTTTAAAACGGTTAAGAAACTGTTCTTAATAGTATTTTTTAACAACGGTTATAACCGTTCTAGATATTTTAAGTTAACCGTCTTTAAAATCATTTTTAACACGGTTGATGAACCAATCTTATACGTCTGTTTTCTACAACGGTTGATGAATCGTTCTTAAAAGTCTGTTTTCTAACGCGGTTTATGAACCGTTCTTAAAAGTCTGTTTTCTAACGCGGTTATAAACCGTTCTTAAAAGTGTGTTTTCTAACACGGTTCATGAACCGTTCTTAAAAGTCTGTTTTCTAACACGGTTCATGAACCGTTCTTAAAAGTGTGTTTTCTAACACGGTTCATGAACCGTTCTTAAAAGTCTGTTTTCTAACACGGTTCATGAACCGTTCTTAAAAGTATGTTTTTAACACGATTCATGAACCGTGTTAAAAGGCAGTTTTTTAACACTGTCCATGAATAACACATCAAATATATATTATTTGAACTTTTTCTTATAATTGACTGCTCCCTAAAGTTCGCAACACAACATACATATGAATAACACATCCATTTCAAATTGAAAAAACAATTGCCGTACATACAAGAAATAAACTATATATATACAACAAATATACTATTATCTACAGAAAAAATACTATCATATATAGTAATGAATGAAAAACAATACATAATTGCAAGTACGTTCTATCAAACTGAAGGGTGAAATCTATTCAATTGCGAATGCTTTGAGCTCACATTTCATTACAAACTTGCCCCATATTTCTCGAACCTCCTCCAAATCTTTGTCTGGAAATGGTTTCGCATTTCTTGAAGAGCTAATACATTAAAAAAATAATAGTTCATTGTAGTTGATTGAGATATTAAGAAAATTATAATAACACATGCAACCATTAATAATGAAATTGAAAAACAAGCCGAATACCTTTTTCAGACTCAAATGATCTATGCCTGGATAGAGTGCGATCATTCGCATATAGCACATGACATAATATCCACACTCCCAATCTCCCATTTGCCTCTTGTGATACAAACAAAAAAAAATCATTTTTTCAGATAATAAATTTTCTTACGAATATATAACAAGTTGACAAAATAACACAAGTTTACTTTAAACTCTATTCAATTAATTTCTGTTTCTGTGGTTGAGCTTTCTTCACACATAGAATGATATAACCTCGCAAAGCTGCAAAACGAAAAAGAAGCAAAAACGGGCATCAACTCTCCACGTGTATGAACAAGTAATAATGCGTGTCATATTATAATGTTTTAAAAAGTTAATCACAAATATAACCTACGTGTTCATTAATAACTTAGCATCGTCTCGGGGTTCCGAATGTACAAGATCAAACCAATAAACAGACATATCCCGTGGCATTATGGCCATTAACATCCAGTGATCACTGTTTAAGAAAATGCAACATATATATCAATTATTAAATTCATTATAAGATTGACAGTAAATTAATTTGATATAAGTTGAATTACCTTAGAAAATATGGCGCAAGGTAGATGCTGTTCTTGATATTCTTCATGGCTGATGCCATATATTGTGCCCTATCCGTGTCATTATTCCCAAGTTTGACTATATGGTCTGGGGATATGAACCCTACTTCAGTCTGACCCAGATCATTAGCCAATGTATAAAGTGCCCTTTACACAATACATTAAACAAACATAACAGTCAAGTTCATTAATCTGTAGAGTGTGTAAACAAAATGGAAATTGCAAAATATATATGTAAAGTATTGCAATAAATTCTAACTTACTTAATGAACACTTGCATGCAATGACTTGTGACCTTGTCGAACCTAAAAAATTCGTTTAGGCTCTCCTTTGATATATATAGATCATATGCATGGCCCACAATTTCTGGTGTCATCTGTATTGTGTAAACAATGTCATTCGCATGGTTTTGTACCAGGTCATATAACTGTCGTAAAGAGCCCTTCAATTTTGAAATTGCATCTTGTTTTTCTTCTGTGTGGGCATCTTTCGAAGTTTGGGTCTTAGGGGTTTGCTTTGCCTTTTTGGGAGTATAACCTTTCCTCCCTTTCTTCGGCACCTGCGAAAAAATTGTAGTGTAATTAGAAAGATTGACAGTTGTAAGGTATTAAATACTATTATGGATCTTATTAAAACATGAACGTGTAGCCCTGAACTAAGCTCAACTAGTGATCTAGGCCATAGCAAAATCTGTCCTACTGCTCCCCCCACTGTCGTGGCCTCATCGTCCGGAAATGGTACCAAAGCAATGGCAACATGCGAGGTCAATATGGTGACTCTCACTTTATCAGCTGTTACCTCTTTTCCATGATGAAGTGATAAAGTATACGCTCTGCCGGTGGCCACAAAACACCTCTCTTTAAATTCATTGTTAACAAACAGTCGAACTTCAGCTCCGTCCTACGATAAAATTCAATAATAACATAAATTATACAGGGATAAAATAATTCTTAAAGCCACGTGTATAAAAAAAGGAATACATTACCTGAAAATCTCCGAGTGAATCTGGATTGCACGAACTGGAACAACTCACAACTTGCTCTATCAAGACTTCATCTCCTACTGTCACAGGCGTCGGATCCTTTTGGGCGTTCAGGTTCATGGCTGATTCAACTGTGTGGCTCGTATTGCTCGTGTCAGCCTCAGACCGTCCCTTTTTATAAACTGGAACTGGCTTACCCATTGCCTGAAATATTTCTTTGACCGCGTCTGCCCAAAATCGGAGCTCCTCCTTGCATTCCAATAGCTCCGCTGACGGGTTTTTGATCTCAGTATTGGTAGAGGACGGGGATCCAAAGACTTCTTGCACTCGCTTCCGACCACCAACACTTCTAATACGGCCGGGGTGATCCTTTTTCCCCGTCGCTTTTACAAGAATGTCTTCTTTTCTTGACGCAATTGTCTCTCCTTGACTTTCGCGCATCGTCAAATCATCCTAAATATTTTCGCAATAACATTCCTCAGTTTGTAATGACATTTTATAAACTATATAAAACTATATATTTCAATGTGGAAATTGGTGAATTATACTTACAATAACACTGCTAACATTTCTGGCCTCGTCTGTCGAGTATTCACCACTCTTCTTTTTGTGCCCTTCTTTAAAAAGCACATGGCGGGGAATTGGTGAAGGTGGTGAAGTTGTCGCGCGTGCCTCCTCCTCGGCCATACCTTTCTCAATATTCATATGTATTTTCTTCTCCCATTTCTCAGCATTTAATCTGTGGGCAAGCAAAGAATATCCACCACGAGACATTGTGTGGCGGAGTTTGTTCTGATTAGAGCTCTCTAAACTAGCACTGCGCCGCACCTATTTGAAAAAACAAAGCAACCAAAATTGTAAGTGTGTATTTGTTAGCACAAGAATTAACAATATATGAAAATAAAACAGAATTCCATTACCTGCCATTCTTTAGTGGATCGAGTAGTACAGAATAATATCCATGAATCCTTATTGAGAAACTTGTAATTTACACATGGGTCTTTTCCCTTTTTTGAACCTGAAATGTATCAATTTAGGCTCGATTTCCAAGACCTCCAACGTTCTCCCGCAGCTGATAACCACTTTCTTTTTAGTTCCTCTGTGGGCTGAAATTCAAATGTGGCCTACACAAAATACGATATAACATTCTTAATATAAATATAACTACAAAAAAATTAAAACCTATAAAAGTGAAACAACCAATTCTAACTTAGGCAATAAAATCTAAAACATATACCACTACTTCTTCCCATATGTTATCCTTTATCTGCTTATCAACAGATGGCCAGTCTTCGAATTTGACAATATCTACTTTACTGCGTGCCATCAATCCAATGAAGCTAATCCATTGGGTTCGCGCTCTTGATCTCAAGGGTTCGCCGTAGTTATCAAATTCGATCCGTACTTTTTTCCCCGTGGCCCTCATGTTCAACAGTTCTTTGCAAATTGTCCCTTTCCTACCATCTTCTTGTTGTGGTTCATCATTTTTGGACTGAGTGCGTGAGCGCTTTTTGGGTCCCATTGAATAAATTACACTATAATATTTTCGAAAAAGCCAAAAGTTGTTAGTTAATTTCAACATAAAACACTTGGAAATTTCCTACAACCAACCAAATAACCCAAGTTTACACTTAATCGACATGAAGAAGTCCTAAAACAGTCCAAAAATGCAAACAACAACGAAATAAGTGAAGTGTCGCCGTAATGAACCCAAAACAAGCTTAAAACAGTCCTAAAATGCAAAAAACAACCAAATAAGCTAAGTGTCGACATAATCAACCCAAAACAGGCCTAAAACAGTTGAACGTTCCAAAAAACTATCCAAATAACACAGGTTTTGACATAATGTATCTAAATAAGTCTTAAAACGCTCCTAAAATGCAAAAAACAACCAAATAAGTGAAGTGTCGACATAATCAACCCAAAACAGGCCGAAAACAGTTGAACGTGCCAAAAATCAACCAAATAACACTAGTTTCGACGTAATGCATCTAAATAAGTCTTAAAACAGTCATAAAATGCAAAAAACAACCAAATAAGTGAAGTGTCGACATAATCAACCCAAAACTGGCCTCAAATCCTAGAACGTTCCAAAAATCATCCAAAAAACACAAGTTTCGACGAAATGTATCTAAATAATTCCTAAAACAGTCCTACATTGCAAAAAACAACCAAATAAGTGAAGCGTCGACATAATCAACCAAAAACTGGCCTCAAATCCTAGAACGTTCCAAAAATCATCCAAATAACACAAGTTTCGACGTAATGTATCTAAATAATTCCTAAAACAGTCCTAAATTGCAAAAAATAACCAAATAAGTGAAGTGTCGACATAATCAACCCAACACAGTCGTAAAACAGTCCTAAAATTCAGAGATGGAAATTAAAAACGTGCATTTCACACCGCAAAAACTATAAAACTAAAAAATCACAAGCTTTCATACGAAACACAGATATAAAGGGATAAAAACAAATAACATCTCCCTAAACAATTAATCTTGTGTTTCCCAAAACAACAGCACACAGACGAACAAACAAACAAGTTTTGTTAGAAAATGGTATAGCCAATATTAGGGCAGGGGCAGCCAGCATACATTACATTACATTACATATATATCACAATACACCAATTGCAATTGCATCAAAAACAACATCCATATTAAATTTGGTTCTAAACACCACCATCTCTGAAAATAGCATTAACAATAACATTTTATCACAAACCCTAATTTGTTGTTCTTAAACGAAACACTGAAATACATTTTGTATCCCACAGCAACATAATCGAAAAAAAACCCCAATTAATGACGTATTTCCAAGTTCCGAACTCACCTCTCTTTGGTGACCTCGGGGGACTGGCGACGGCGCGAAAGGCGGCAAACTCCTCACGGTCACGCGGCGACGGAGGCGACGGCGACGATGTGGACGGCGCTGAGTTGGGATGGGTGGCGAACGGCGCTGAGTTGAAGTAGTTGGCGGTGATGTTCTTTGCGCCAAATCAGAACAGAGAAGTGTTTCAAATATTTTTGAGTTGGTTGTATGTAAAAGGTAGAACTGTTATTCGACAGCCATATTAGAAAAGGAAAAAAATGTCACTTATCTAACACGATTAATTGACACCCGTTCTAGAAAGGGAAACAATTTCAGTTTTCTAACACGGTTACACGCTAACCGTACAAAATAAGTGAAAAAATTTCAGTTTTCTAGAACGGTTAATTGACACCCGTTCTAGAAAGGGAAACAATTTCAGTTTTCTAACACGGTTATTCTCTAACCGTACTAAATAAGTGAAAAAATTTCAGTTTTCTAGAACGGTTAATTGACACCCGTTTTAGAAAGGTAAAAAATTTCAGTTTTCTAACACGGTTACATGCTGACCGTACTAAATATGTAAAAAAATTCAATTTTCTAGAACGGTTAATTGACACCCGTTTTAGAAAGGGAAAAAAAATCAGTTTTCTAACACGGTTACACGCTGACCGTACTAAATATGTAAAAAAAATTCATTTTTCTAGAACGGTTAATTGACACCCGTTTTAGAAAGGGAAAAAAATTCAGTTTTCTAACACGGTTACACGCTAACCGTACTAAATAATTACACTTTTAAGTTTTCTAGAACGGTAAGTTAACACCCGTTCTAGAAAGGGAAAAAATATCTGCCCAATTATGTATATTAATTAGGGGTAATTGACCTGCTTTGAAGTGAGAAAATTAGAAAAATATTCAAAACTGAACTGCATAAAGTTCATTATATATAATTGGATTTTGGAAATTAATATTGTTGAACATATCTTCATAATTTTCAAGCAACTGAATGAAATAATCGGACGCTTTCAATAGATCCAATATCCGCGACCATTTATGAAATATACACACATAAAAGAGTAACTACTAACAAGCCAAATTGTTATCCAAATAATTTCAAGAAGTTGTCTTTCTTTTCTTAGAAAATGGATCGTCAACCCATATGCCTTCCAGATGGTCAGTACGAAGAATAAATTCATCCATATTACGATCCTCTTCAACAGGTCGAACTGTGGGTACACCTAAGGAAAATGGTGGCACTTCATTACTCACATCATTATCAATCTCAACCCCAAAGTTTTGTTTCTTTCCTTGTAGAACAACGGACCATTTTCTATCGCAAGGATCAGTGACATAAAACACCTGTTTTGCCTGAGATGCAAGTATGAATGGTTCCCCCTTGAAACCTACTCGATTCAAGTCAACAATCGTAAATCCCAATTCATCAATTCGATCGCCATTGTTGTTCTCAACCCACTTGCACTTGAATACGGGTACTTTGAATTTAACATAGTCAAGCTCCCATATCTCCTCTATCACTCCATAATAGGACATATTGGCATATACTGGATTTTTATCCTTCGAACTAGCCACATGTAATGCCTCAGACACTAATGTAACCCCACTATTTTGCGTTGTACTCTGAGCATCTTGACTCTTGATAGCAAATGAAAATCCATTTATGTCATAGCCCAAATATGATAACACAACATGGTTGGGCTTATATGCTAACCACCTCAACGTCTCTGACACTGTTTCCCCCTCAGCAATAGTACTACTGAACCAGTTGACAAAGGTCTGATTGTGTTCATTGAGCACATCTTTGTCAGTCCATCCCCGATTACACTCTTTTATTTGACTCATATGAGCCGTCACATATGGCACTACTTCTTCAGAGTTGCGAAGGATGTAAAGGTGTGCATTCTGCAATTCATCATTCATGGGGGTGCACAACTTGGCAACCGATGTCCCCTTACCTTTCATCCTTCCTTCATGTCGAGATTTAGGTATTCCAATAGCATTGGTGTCACACAGATACCCAGTGCAAAACTCAATAACCTCCTCATCTATATATCTCTCAACAATGCTAGCATCTGGACGATAGCGATTTTTAACATAACCTTTGAAAACTTTCATATACAGCTCAAATGGATACATCCAGTGCAAATATACAGGACCACATATCTTAATCTCTCTCACCAAATGAACCACCAAGTGCACCATAATGTCAAAAAAAGTAGGTGGAAAATACATTTCAAGCTGACACAAAACCACGACAATTTCATCTTGTAACTCATCAAGTCTGTCACGATCAACAATCTTGCTACATATCGCATTGAAAAAGAAACAAAGTCTGGTTATGGTAATCCTAACATGTTGTAAATTAAAAAAAAACAAACAAAATGTGAATTTTCAACATAACCAACCAAAAATGGTATATAAACAAAGTCTGGTTATACCATACCTAACATGTTTTGGCAAGATGGCTCGAATAGCTATAGGTAACAACTGCTGCATCAACACATGACAGTCATGGGACTTCAATCCAACAAATTTCAGTTCTTTCATCGAAACAGTTCGGCATACATTTGAAGAATATCCAGATGGGACTTTGGTGCTATGAATACTCTTACACAAACTCTGTTTCTCTTTACGTGATAACGTATAACATGCAGGGGGTAAGTACGTGCGATGTCCTCGAAGCTGAGGTGCTAGATAGGCCCGTATGCCCATATCGACTAAATCAAGTCTCGCTTTATAACCATCCTTTGTTTTTCCAGGTATGTTCAACATAGTACCCAACAAACTATCACATATGTTCTTCTCAATATGCATTACATCGAGACAGTGTCTAACATCAAGTTTCTCCCAATATGGAAGATCAAAAAAGATAGATTTTTTCTTCCAACAACTTTTATCCACCAAACGAGACTTCGTTTGTTTGCCGAATTCTACATTGATGTCTTTAACACGAGAATAAATAGTCTCACCACTCACTGCAGATGGAGCGTTCCTGAAATCTTGCTTCCCATTAAAAGCTCTTTTCATTCGGCGATACGGATGAGAATCAGGAAGAAATCTACGATGCCCAAGATACACTGTCTTGCTCCCATGCACAAGCTGGAAGGAATCTGTACCCTCCTGACATATAGGGCATGCTTTGTGTCATTTGACAGAAGTTTTGGATAAATTACCATAAGCAGGAAAATCATTTATAGTACAGAATACCATGGCACGCAAAGTGAATGATTCCTGACGATATGCATCAAACATCAACTCCCCTTCATCCCACAACCTTTTCAAATCATCAATTAATGGGGCCAAATAAACATCTATGTCATTTCCTGTCTGCCGTGGACCTGGAATCATTAATGACATAAGTATATACTTGCGTTTCATACACAAGTAAGGAGGTAGATTGTAAACAACCAACATCGCTGGCCAAGAGCTATGTGTGGTGCTTAGATTGCCATAAGGATTCATCCCATCTGTACACAAACCCAGTCTCAAAGTTTTTGTCTCTCTACCGAATGACGGATACATTGAATCAATTTTTTTCCACTGATCCGAGTCAGCAGGATGCCTTATCATCTTGTCTTCCAGGGGAATAATCCTATTTGCATACCACGTCAAATTTTTAGCATCTTCTGAATTGGCAAACAATCGTTTAAATCGCAGTATTATAGGGAGATACCATAATACTTTTGCTGGAGAAGCTTTCCTCAGTGCATGACCATCGACAGAAGATGAAGTTTTTTTGAAACGAGATGTCTGAAACTTAGGACATACCTGTAGTTTCTCGTACTCGTTTCTGAACAGTATGCAATCATTTGGGCAAGCATGTATCCTTTTATACTCCATGCCCAAAGGACACATAATTTTTTTAGCCTCATAAATCCGATCCGGCAATTCATTATCATCCGGTAATATGTCCTTCAGTAACTTCAATAAAGCTGTAAAACTTGTATCAGTCCACCCATTTGCCGCTTTCATATGGTACAATTTCAAAACTCCAGACAACTGTGTGTACTTTGTACACCCAGGATAAAGAGGCTTTTCTCTATCAGTTAATAGGGAAGCAAGCACTTCGGGCTTATCACCAAAACCACCGACCACATCATCCATCATGTCATCCAATCGATCCTTCTTAATTGGTTCATCATGACGTGCTTCATGATTTTCTTGAATTGATGAACTTCCACTCTCACCGTGCCATCTCCAAATTTTATACCCAGAATCAAATCCTCTACGATATAAATGGTCCCGTATCGTATTAGGGTTGTCGTATATGGAAAAATTTTTACAATCTTTACACGGGCAATATACGAACTTAACATCCTTAAAAACAAATTCAATAAATTTCTCAACCTCATGTTCAAAAGCATCTGTTGTCCGATCACCAAATAGTATATCTTTGCGGTCCATTACTTTAGTAAACTGTAAAGTATAAAAGACATGATTTATAATAAGAAACCCAACCGAATAGAATGCATACTTCATAAGAACATTATGTATTTTAATTGAATGAAACAAACATTATGTCAAATAAGTGAATAAATGTGCCATTTATTATGGAATTATATCACTACATGCATGTATCAAATTAATATTAACACATTATGAAGCATATATCGATCATTATTCAAATCAACACGAAATTTTCAATCCCACAAAAAAATGTCTGAAATACAAAAGTCATGACGACATGCGGTTTATCAAATGAGAAGCAATATCGAAGAATGTAAAGAATATATAACCTCTCAAAGTTGGGAAGAACTTAATGCAAGTAGTTGTATCTTTCTACATAAGCCCGCGGCTCAGTTTTTACTTCTTCAGAGTTGCACATCGATACCCAGATCTGTTCTACAGGAACTGAAAATGCTGGGTGAGGTTTTTATGGGTACGTTTTCTAAAATGGTTAGTTAGAAACTGTTCTAAAAAGGAGATGATAACAGTTTCTAAAACGGTTGTCTCCCTAACCGTTTTAGAAACTGACATCAAGTGTTTTTGTAAGACGGGTATAATGTAACCGTTTTAGAAAGTTTGAGGAGCTCCTTATTATCTAAAACAGGTTATCAATAACCGTTTCAAATAAATCATTTTAAATTATATATGCTGTAGTTTCTAACACGGTTATAGTGTAACCGTGTTAGAAAGGTTGCGTTTTCCTATTTCCTATTGAAAAACTGCGACCGCCCCAATTATCTAAAACGGGTTATTAATAACCGTTTTAAATAGATAGTTTTAAATCAACAATCCTGCAGTTTCTAACACGGTTATAAAGTAACCGTTTTAGAAAGGTTGCGTTTAGAATTTCGGTAACTTTTTTACAATAATTAGCCACATTCGTCTTATTCTATACTACTCACCAGTCAAACATTTTAGAGAAGATGATAAGATCACAATATTAATAGACGTATAAAGGCTAATACATTGTTCAGATTAGAAACAAGGTAATTGATATGCTAGGAACTAACATAGAAACAAGGTAATTGATAAAACTTCTACATGATTAGTACATTTTCAGATTAAAAAAATTTCGGATACATAATCTTCAGCATAGTTACAATAACTTTTTGGATCTCTGGGTCGGCATCTAGCTCTCCTTCCTCAAAGTGTATCTTATTCAACTCAATTCCATCATCAATATGGAGATTGATGTTATCTGGTTGGTTATGAATATTTACTACCATAAATTCAATGAAGGACAGAATCAGTAATAATTAATAAATTTGTATTATGCAATGGATCAATATAACAGGCTAACAGGCTTACCTCAGATGGCTGTTATAATTTGCTGCAGTTCTGATTTGGCCTTCAAAAAGAGTTCGTGCGTAGCTTTTTGTAAAAAATTCGTTGTTCTTCGCGGGAAGGATAAACTTACTGAAGTTTGAGCAGAAGCGAAAATGAGTGGTCCCTTTTACATTACTTATTTACACCGGTTACACGCTAACCGTACTAAATAATTTAAAATTTCAGTTTTCTAGAACGGTTAAACTCTTAACCGTGTTAGAAAATGAAAATTTTCACTTTTCTAACACGGTTCAAGTGCAACCGGTCTAGAAAGTCCGAAAAAGTGCAAATTCTTGTTTAATATTACGATAATGCCACCGCATTTTTATAAATTAGAGCGGGTTATGTTTAACCGCTCTAAAAGGGGCGGTTTAAATTCGCCATTTTGTAGTAGTGTGACCAAACGAATAAACATAAAAAAATAAAAGCTAAATTATATTAAACATTAATAATAAGTATTTTAAGCACTAAAAAATGTTAAAGCTAAGACTTAACAAAGTATTATTTTTTAAGCAGAAATAAATTATAGAATTTGCAATTTAATGTGATAACTATATTTAAAAACCACTACAAAAGATACTTTAAATAAATTTAAATCTTGATAATGCAGTATTTTAATAATTTACTTGGTTGATATTACGTTTTTAAATGATAAAAAAACATAATTTTATTTTAATCGTATACTAATGTTGTTATCCTTAGGTATACAAAATATTTTGAATGTTTATTAATTCATAAAGGCAAAGCAATTGTCACAATTATCGAAATACATCAATTCATAAAGGCAAAGCAATTGTCGCAATTATCGAAATACATAATTATATAGTTCTGACTATATCTATGTAGTTTAAAAAATTGTTCATCGTTGAAAATTCAATTAAATGATAAAGGCGGAAAAAAGAGTTTTTGTTTGTGCAAAGCTATTAAATAATATAATAATGTTGATTTATAAATTTTCATGCTGAGCCATGTTTATTAAAAATTGCTATTAAGCTTAATATTATAATAAAATAAATCTATATATAAATGTATAAATATTGATTTATCTATTTATTATAAATAAATCAAACAAATGTAATCAAATTTATATGATTTATTGACATAAACAATGGTAAAGCTGGAAACAATCATGAAACAAAGTAGCGATATTAGTTCATGAAACCAACGCGTTGTACCCTTTTGGTGCGGTATCAGCTACCGGTCACCATCAGGTCTGTGTTTTCATGTGTCTATCATGTGGAGGGCCTGGGTTTTTTTTGGGTATCCTTTTCGCGTGCTTGTGGTGTTTGCTGCTTGCTTTTGACTGGTTAGCCTTTAGGGCTTCCGTGTTTCCTACATATATATAGTTGCTTTAAGGATTGCAATTTTTGTCTTCCGCCGTTTTGTTTCTTCTGTCTCTTGCCCTTGCTGCCTTCTCTCACTGTCCTTTTCACTTCTTTTTCCTCCTGTAATGTTCGCTTGCTCTTCTTCTTTTTCGTTGATTTTTTGGCCTTTTCCATTGTCGTGCTTGTTGTATTTTTTACTCTGTTTTCTTGAATAGCTGTTTTTGGGCTTCTTTTTTCACGATTGTTTTAAACGGAAGCCGCTCTTCTTCCTCCGATGCTTGCCTTGCCGGAACCTAGGCTGGTTGTTGTGCCTGGGTTTTCCAGGTTTTTTTGGGACAACCTGGCTGTTCCAAGTGGAGAGTGGGTTATTCCCTTGTATTTTGTACTCCCACTCGGGTTGTTTGCTGGATTGTTATGAGTGTTTGGGCTGGTTCATGACTGGGTTGTTCTCAGTAATGATTCCTGAAGTTTTGCTTGCTTTGGGGCTAAATTTTCTCTCGAAGCCAAAAAAAACATTTGTTTTTTTTGCCCGGGTTTTTAACCTTCTTTTCAAACCGCGCTGGGTATTGCTTTGTTTAGTTCATGCCGATGGTTTGTACTACTACGGCAGCCCGGAACAGAGCCTCAGATGGATTTTTTTAAAAACAATTTCTTTTCCCCAGGCCTGTTGTTGATGCTAAGAACATATCTTTCTTGATGCTAAGTACATAGAAAATGGTAGCTCGGTTGCTGTGATTTATGGCTGTTGAAGTTGTGGGTTCTTTGGGCTTAAAATTCTTTCTACCATCCAAAAAAGAAAAGCTTTTGTTTCTCCTCGGTTTTAAATCTGTTTTTTTAGCCCCACTGTTGTTGTTTTGTTTGCTGCATGTCAATGATACGTACCGTGCCGCCAGCCGGGGACAGAGCCTTGGAAAAAAATTTTCCAAAACAATTTTTTTTTTACCCGCCAACTTTGCTGATGCTAAGAACATACCTTTGTTAAGGCTAGGAACATAGAAAATGATAGTTTGGTTTGTTCTTCTAAATAACGAAGTTTATTGCCCCTCTTTTGAGGTTTGAATATCCTAACAAACTTCTGATCTTTGAAATGTGTCCAGTATGCTTTTTCTTGGCACCTTTCGGATTCAGTTGCCAGCTTTGCCATTTTTTTTAACTGCCAAATGTATGAAATTAGAAAACCCCAAAAATGGACAAATTCGCAAAAACTATATATATGAAAATATAGGCGGCGGCAGTAAAGAAAGACAGGGATTCTCAATGGTTATATTCTAAATTTGAATATTATGCGGAGACTTTAAACGTGAATTTTAGCTTAATTATTAGTTAGTTTACAAACTTGATTAAATTTTCATTGGTTTTATAGTGACTCTTATTTTTCTCATCAATTTATATATTGCAGACTTTGGGCACGAAATGGGCAAAACAATATTTGCCTTCTAACAGCGAGGACAGTATTCTGCGTACTAATGGACAAACTTGGGACGTGAGATTCTACAGAAAAGGCAGTGGGTATGCGTTGACAGGGGATTGGAAAAAATTTGCATTGGACAACGATTTGCAAGATGATGATGTTTGTGTTTTTAACTTGGATACTGAGGCATTTGGAGCTGTTACGCTAGATGTTGGTAATTTTAGGCCGCGAGACATGGGCGTTGAAGAAAATACCATTTCTGAGGCTTCTCTTGTTCGTCTCAACCAGGATTCGGCCGGCTAAAGAAAAGAGGAAAGCTTCTGGTGGATGAAGATTACGAATTACTTTAGACTAGATTTTGTTATTCCGTATGACTTATGGCTTGTATTAGCAAGACTCTCAACCAGATTTTACAATTATGTTGTTTAGTTTCGGAGTAAAGCCTTTTCTTAGTGCTGTGACATATTTGGACAACTCAATATTTTGTACTAATTTTGCTACTTATTTAGGCTATAACCATAGCATGGGTATGATTAATGCGGCTTATTATTTTAGGAATTTTCCATTTTCCCTACACACCTTGTATATTTGGTTTTAAAAAAAACGAATTAAAGAAATCTAACTATTATCTATATTTATATTATATTAAACCATTGCAAATTATTGGGCAAAAAACGCTATTATACTTTGTAATTATAAAAAAATGGGTCTTGCCTTCTGAATACTATATCAATATAGGGTGTATTACAAATTTTACATGCATGTTTGAAAATGTTAGATTGCGATAATGACAGCTTATGTAATTGCTTAATTTAACACTTTTTAAAAACTTATTCTACTACTAATATTTGTAGCTTTTTTAACGTAATTTTCTGATGTTACAAATATTATAATATTTAAGTTTTTAATTTGTCCATTTGATGTTTATCTTGATATGCAAATTGTCCAGGCATGTCCTTGCATTTGAGATTTTTAAAATTTATAGCTCTTCCGTGTATTAGTCATTGTATTAGGTTTTTTAGGCCCATTTAGTTGCCTAACCATTTAGCTAAAAAAAGAAAAAAAAATAGAAAAATGTAATATATTAACTTTGATCATTACAAAAGGAAAAAACTTTAATTTGGTAATACTTTTTTATAAAAAAATGTACAGCTCACATATTCATTGGGAAGAATATTTGTCCAAATCTTTTTGATGCTACATGTCTGTCTGCATGTTCATCACTAATGGAAAAATAGAAATAAGCAATATGTTAAATCTAACTATTATTAATAAAGAAAATTTGGAATTGGCAATATCCTTTTCTAGATAACCGTGTAACCCAAAGATTGAGGCTAAATTCAGTGCATGTAATAATTTTAGTTGCATGTTCACACACAAAAATTACCTATTCCAAGATTTTTAGAATTGATTGATGCACAAATCAATGATCATCATTATATAATCAAAATGTTCGCACATTCTTGGTTCCGAATTCCCACCCACAATTAAAGATCATTACAAGTTTTGAACTAATATATATAAAATGTTATATTATTTTTCTTTCTCACAATTAAGCTAAAAAAATGACAGATTACTAAACATTTTATCAATGAAACAAAAATTAAACTATTATTTGTTTAAGCTTTAGTTTTGCGTGTAATCTTTAAAATTCAAAACTTGCAACTAAAAAGTTTGTCTTTTATTATATTTATATTATTATTCAACTACAAAACCTAGGTTATGCTTTTGATGTAGAGATTGACAATATAGTTACCTAGAATTTTGTCATTCCTCCTTCCAAATCTATTACCCTGTCTTTATAAAGTTTGCTTCCAATCTCAAAACCTGCTATTTCTGTGCTTCCCTACAAAATTCTCTATAAACTCTAATTTCTCTTCTGGAATCCAGGATACTCTTTATAAGTTAATAGGTACTATTAATCAATTCAGGTTTCAGTGGCTGAAACTTTGTAGGTGGGTTATTTAATTATTAAAGTGTTTAGGTTTTTAAGTATGAATTAGATTTAGATATATTGATATTTATGATTGTTCATTTTTTTTAAATGACTACATGCAATCTTTGTGGTAATACTAGAAGCCTTAATTTCATCTTATTAAATGCTTTTATTTTTTAACTGTAATTACATCCACAGGTGTGTTAATAACCTTATAAAATTAATCTCATACCCCTTTTAAATACTTTAAATTGGGTTGTTTCTATATATGTGTAAAGATTGTATGGACTATTTCTTTGTTTAAGCCTAATGTACGAATGTGAATATAACTATGGATTAGCAATACCGACACAGAAAATGTATACATGTGTTAAAAAATAAGGATAATGTAAGCACCCATCTAAAACATAGTAATTGATTGTTTCATACTCCTGATAAAGCTTATCTTATTGCGATAAGGACCCAAAACAAATGAGTCTTAGGTCATATCATATAGATATAGATTACTGGCCTGAACATTTTGCCTGCTTCATTTATGGAAAATGCCTTATCAAACCATTCGTATACATACAGATATATGCTCATGGTTTTGCTTAACAAAAAAGATCATCACACATGCTACACTCTTAAGTTTAACCAAAACAAAAAAAAACCACCTATAAATATGAATTTAATTAGTTTTTTAGGCACTATATTTAGATGGCTATCATTTAAGATAGTCTCTTCTTTTACAGTATCTACTTATAGATTGCCATTCTTTAGACAAAATAGGCTCTAAGAATAACTGCGAAATATGCCAACCAAAAGAAAACATAAATCTGTTGAAGAACGGAGAAGCGAGCAACAACAACGCCGCAAAACTGAAAACAAAGAGGGGAAAAAAACCTTAGCATGTAATAACAAACATTAAATGACAACCATGCTAAGTCCAATTGAGACACAAGAAATTTTATTAAGAGCTTCATTTTCAACCGAGCATGCCTCGACATCTGCACAGGCTCAGTATATTAAACAGCCAAATAAAACTAGAGCTATTATAGACTCTACAACAACCAGCATTCAAGGTATAGTTTTACCTATTGCTAATATTATATTATTTAAGATGCTATTTAAAGAAGCTTTACTATTGCTATGTATCAACTGTGTATTTATCAATGGTAGGTCATTACCCCAAAAAAACAAACGCAGCTGATCCTTTACAAATATACCAACTGAGGCAGAAATCTTTCCTGAAGCAGCAAACTGTATATATTGTCAGGCAACGAGAATGTACTTAGAACCTCCTCAATTTTGCTGTTCGGATGGTGAAATCAGACTATTACAGACTGAAATGCCACAGCCTTTGAAAATGTTATACCTTCAAAACTCAGAGGATGGATGTCAGTTTCGGAATAATGTACGGAGTTATAATAATATGTTTGCCTTTACATCATTTGGAGCCCATTCTGATAAAATGTTGAACAAGCGAAAAGATGGAATTTACATATATAGAGTTCAAGGACAGCTTTACCATTTTATTCCTCCACTCACACCTCCAGAATATCAACAACCAACCAATGTACAACTATACTTTTTTGATACAGAACATGAGCTTGATAACCGTTATTCCATTTCCCAAAAATTTGAAAAAAACCTGATTACAAAACTAGCTTCACTATTAGAAACAAATCCTTATTCAATATTTTTTAGAAACCTAGATCAGGTAGAAGATCTAGATAGTTACACAATAATTTTAAAAGCACATCCTGGTTTAGATCAAAGAGTATTCAACAGGCCAAACATATCTGAAGTTGCAGCCATATGGAATGAACCAGAAAACAATGAAGACTATACCAGTCAACATATAAGAATATATCCTAAACATGGACCTACCCAGATTGTAAGACACTATTTTGGCTGCTATGATCTGATGCAATATCCATTAATTCTTTCAAATGGTGAGCCTGATTGGCATCCGGGAATAGAAAGGCTGATATCAAAGACAGATAAACAGAATTTGTATAAGACATGCAATTATGAAAGAGAGTTTGATGCACGAAAATTTCCAGATGCCAATATTTCTATAGAGGCTGAAAAAAAGGTATTTCAAACATATAGAATAGACAACTTTAAAGTATTAATATATATGTGAAATATTTTTATTTTTATAATAACTAACTGTTTTTTAAATATCTTACAGGTTTATCAAGAAACAGGAAAAAAAACAGATTGTATCTTGTAGAGAGTATTATTGCTACAAGCTACAAATTAGACCTCATGATACGTCGTTCCTACTCCATACAAGTAGACTCTTACAACAATTTGTTATTGATATGTATATTAAAATCGAAACTTCAAGACTAGAATTTTTAAAATCAGCAGAAATTCAAAATCATATGAGAACAGAAATTTATAAAGGTGTAATAGATAGTATTATAAAAGGACATGATTCAGGTATTGATATTGGAAAGCTAGTTATATTACCTACATCTTTTATTGGTGGGCCTCGAGACATGCATAAAAGATATATGGATGCTATGAGCTTGGTAAACGTTATGGAAAACCTGATATATTCCTTACAATGACTGCTAATCCAAATTGGCCAAAAATTTCTAATCATAAATTACACTTTGATGAAACACATAATAGACCAGATTTAATAGCAAGAATATTTAGAGCTAAGTTACAGCTTCTAAAATTGATCTATTTAAAAAAAATCTTTGGAGAAGTTAATGCATACACATATGTAATTGAGTTCCAAAAAAGAGGTTTACCTCATGCTCATTTCCTTATTATTTTAAATTCTATGTCTAAATTTTTTTCAGCTGAGGCATATGACAGAATTGTAAGTGCTGAATTACCAGATCCACAAAGCCAACCCTATTTATATACACTGGTTACAAAACACATGATGCATGGACCATGTGGAAGCCTTGATCCAAACTGTAGCTGTATGAAGCCAAATTCTCGGTGTAAATATGAATATCCCAAAAAGTTTTAATCAACAACAATATATGGAGAGAATGCATATCCTATTTACCGCCGTAGAAATGATGAAAGGTCAGTCAAAGTACGTGGTCATTATTTAGATAATCGTTGTGTAGTTCCTTATAGCCCATACTTACTTGCAAAGTTTAATTGCCATATTAATGTACAAATTTGTTCAACAATTCGAGCCATCAAATATATTTTCAAATATATTTATAAAGGACATGACAAAATTGCATATAATGTAGCATTACAACAGCCTGATGGAATAATTGATGAAATCAAAAATTTCCAAACAGCACGATGGGTTTCTGCACCTGAAGCTATATGGAGAATATTTAAAATTTGACCTTAATCAAACATATCATGCAGTTATATGTCTTCCAATCCATTTAGAAGATGAACAAAATATAGTATTTAAACCTACAGATTTACTTAATAATGTGATTAATAACCCAGCATGTACAAAAACTATGCTTACTCAATATTTTTTTATGAATAGAACAGATTTGTATGCACAAGAATTGAATTGTTTATACATTGAATTCCCAGAATACTTTACATGGAATGGGCAATCTAAAGAATGGCAAAAACGCAAACAAAGAAGAGTTATTGGAAGAATATATAGTATACATCCATCTCAAGGTGAGAAATATTACTTACGATTGCTTTTGATGCATCAACGAGGAGCAACTTCTTTTGCAAATCTAAGAACTGTCAATGGTCAAATCGCAACTACAAATAAGGTAGCAGTGGAATTATTAGGCCTGCTTCAAAACAATAATATTGCATATGTTTGTATGCAAGAAAGTATTGCTTATATGATGCCTGCTGCACTTCGACAACTATTTGCGACTCTTTTGGTATATTCTAATCCAGAAAATACCAAACAATTTTGGGCAGATTTTGAAGAAAACCTTTGTGAAGACTTCTCCCAGAACAGAAGCTTAGACCATAATTTAATAAGGAAAAAAACATTTCATGCAATAGATGACTGTCTACATTCAATTAATAGAGCTTTACAAGATTTCAATATTATTGATGATTTAGAGGGCTGGGAACAGCGTGATAGCCTAAGCAAAGAATTATAAGCCGAGATAAATATTATCATTTCAGCAGAAGAAGTAGAAGCAATATCAGCATTAAACTCAGATAAAAAATATGCTTATGATGTGATAATGCATCATGTAAGCGAAGGTTTAGGAAAGGCATTTTTCATAGATGGCCCAGCTGGTACAGGTAAAACATTCCTTTATAAATGTTTGTTGGCAAAGATCATATCAGAAGGTGGAATAGCACTTGCAACAGCCAGTTCTGGAGTAGCGGCTTCTATTCTTCCAGGTGGAAGAACAGCCCACTCAAGATTTAAAATCACAGTTGATGATGATAAAGACAGAGCTTGTAACATAAGCAAGCAAAGTGCATTGGCTTACTTAATAAGAGCTGCAAAAATTATTATTTGGGATGAAGCCACAATGATGAAAAGAAGTATTATTGAACATTTTGATATAACCTTAAAGGATGTAACAGGTGTGGATCAACTGTTTGGTGGCAAAGTTATAGTATTTGGAGGTGATTTTAGACAGACATTGCCAGTTATTCCTAAAGGCTCAAAAGAAGATAATATAAATGCAAGTATTGTAATGTCACCACTTTGGCCAAGTTTTCTAAAGCTATCATTACAACATAATATGAGAGCACAATCTGATCATGGTTTTTGAGAATATTTGCTTCGAGTAGGAAACGGATTGGAAGAGGTAAATGAAGACAAACAGATTCTGATTCCCAAAAGTATGAATATCCCATTTGTGGAAGAAACAACATCAGTATATGCTCTTATTCATGCTGTCTTTCCAGATTTAAATCATTTCACTACTGATTTAAAGTCAGTTATTAATAGAGCAATTCTTACAACAAGGAATGATTTCGTTCATGAGATGAATAGTATGCTGATAATGGAGTTTTCTGGAGAGCAGTTCACATATTACAGCAATGATGAAGCTATTAATTCTATGGATCAACTAGATCAAGAAGACCTATTACATTCATTGACTCCTCAAGGTTTCCCGCCTCATGAGCTTATTTTAAAAATCAATTCTCCTATTATGTTATTGCTTAATATCAATCCAGGTAAGGGCCTATCAAATGGAACCCGGCTTGTCTGCAAGGCATTTGAAAAAAATGTTATCTTGGCTGAAATCTCTAAAGGTTCATATATTGGTACATCTGTTTTTATTCCCCGAATCATGCTGGAATGTTCAAAGCATGATTGCAGCCCTATACCATTTAAAAGAACACAGTTTCCAATACGTTTATGTTTTGCCATGACTATTAACAAAGCTCAAGGCCAAACATTAGATTTTGTTGGTATATACCTAAAAGAGCCTGTTTTTTCCCATGGACAATTATATGTTGCTTTGTCCAGGGCTAAAAGTGCAAAACAGGTGAAGTTTGATCAGGCCTCTAACTGGTATTGCTACTAACACTAATGCTACAAAGAATGAAAGTGTATACTGAGGTTTTAGAAATGATGATTCCAAATCATTTGATTTAAATTAATATCTATTTCATATGTTTTGTGTTACTATTATGTTGCTATTTTCATTCATATGTAAAGGTCTTATTATTCCAATTTGTTGAATTCAGTTTGTGCATAAAATTATACTTTATTCATTAACCTTAATTCAGCATTTGAAATTTGTGGTAAAGCTTCCCTATATTTTTTACCATATTTGAATTCTTAAATTTAATATCATATCACAGGTATTGATTATATTCTATGACCTTACAAAATTATTCTTTCATATGTAGTTGAAATATTTCTAGAGTTTTAATAGAATATTTATCAGAAACTAATTTAAATCTTTTTGTATTGAACTGCCTTCTTCTCACCTACTGATACAATATGGAAAATAGATGCATCCCTATTTCAGCATAAACAGATACAGCTAGAGATTGGGTCTCAAAGCTAATTTTAGTTGGGAAGACTCCAATACGTATTGGAAAAGAAAAAGGAGCTGCATATCAAAGATATGCTTTCCATGATGCCCAGGTATAATCATTTTATTATAAATATTTTTTTGCTTTCAAGTCAAATAATTTAAATGCTTCTCTAATAATCAATCTTACAGAAAAACAGCATACAAGCTATCGCCTACAGTGAAGATGTACATCAACTTGATAGAGTTTTACAGCTGTACAAAACATTCTACATTGGCAATGCGATGATAAGACCAATAGTAAGAACATTTCCCCGATATGCAGCCTCTTTTTATCAAATGATATTAAAAAAAAGTACTTTTATCAAACAAGTTCATCAGCCAACAGAATTGCCACTCCCTGACTATTACAGTTTGACTAAGTTTGCTGATTTTGATGCTAAAATGGATAATCCTGATCTGAAAATCAGTTAAGTCCATAACTGCCCTAATATTATAATATGTTGGTAGATATTTATACAACACTAATTTCAATCTAAAATATTTATTTAATTCTTAGGCTCCTATTTAAATATAATTTAAAGTTGTATATTCTTATAGGTATTCTATGTGCTGTAATTCATGTTCTTCCATCTAGAACTGTACCAGTCAAAGGGAGAGCTATTCCTATTCAAGAGTTCATCATCCAGAATGAAGAGTAATAATCTTTTTTACTTCTTATATCTAATCTTAAATCATAAAATATCTTAATATCATTCCAATTTATGCAGGTGCAGACCCATGATCTTTATGTTTTGGGAAGATTTCCTATATACGGAGGCACCATATATTATTAATAGGGCTCATGAAATGCCAATTATTTTGGCCACACGACTAGCCATTACATCATTTCATGGTAATTTGTATTTTGAACAAACTTATTAAAATAATATAGATTAATTAATATACATACATTTTTATTTTACAGGTATCTCCGTACGAACTATGTCAAACAGCATGATCCTTTTCGATCCACCTTTCCCACAGGCGATAGAGCTTAAAAATTGGTAAGCCTATATTTGAACATACCAACAGCTATACATGTTTACAAGGATTTTATATTCTGTATAATTTTTTAAAACATAATATTATCAATGCAGGTTACAAGCAAATACAGCTCATATTACAAAGATTGTCACTGAAAAGCTGTATGAAAAGCAACATCAGATAATTAGTACTCCTTCGGATACTCAAGTTCGAAAAATAAGACAATTATTAAGTCTGACTGAAACGGTAATTTTTCATTTTATAATTTTTAGTATACAACTATTACGAAAATAGATAAGCAAAAATGAATATAAACACAATAATAAACCTAAATAATTGTTTCTTTACCTGTAGATTAAATCGTGCTGGGTGAAGGCTGAAGTGAAGATAGAAAACCTGGAGCAAAAATTTTACTACCTTATTTGCCCAAATTGCTCAAAATCGACAGGTGCAGGACTTGATATCGAATTTACTTGCTTATACTGTGCAGCAACATGTTCAGCACCCCAATCTCAATAAGATAAATATCAAAAAATAAACTATATTAATCAAACAACTTAAATAATAACTAAAATTAATTATTTACAATTTTTTACAGGCTTCGATTCCAAATTGAACTATCTGATGGTTCTGCAAGTTTACAAGCATCAATCGACAAGAAAAATGCAGAATTATTGCTGGGATTAACAATTGAGCAGCTTATAAACATAGAAAAACAGGTATATATAACTGTTATGCTTGCACAGCTTTTGCAATTTCTGTTATCAGAACATTGTTAAATAAAATGCTAATACTTCCCTATACAGCATTAACAGGTGGATTATAATGCTTTTAATAACATATTTGAAGGGCTTAAACTATTATTCAATTTACGGATTAATAGCTACATGACAAGAACAGGACAAGTGACACGCTACAATATCATAACATGCTTGCCCACAGATAATCAATCATCACAATTATTGCAAGCCAAAGAGGCAGGAACATCGACAGATATTACACCACTATCAAAATCTCAGGATGATAGAGGTAAAAGTTTATGTATGGCATCTCCTACATAAATTGAAGAAAAAAGCTATGGTTTAGAACCTGATATTATACACACTCCAGTAAAAGAAATCATAGCTTCCAAAGCACAAATAGAGACACCACGTAGTATACCAGGCATAGGGACAAAAAGAAGCTCGGAGCCAACATTTGAAAAAGAAAGCAAACAAGGTAAAACTGATAAATAAAAAACTTTGCTTCCAATCAATATGCTCTTCCTTAGTTGTGCTTTTAGCTTACTACATACTTTTGTATAAACTAAGCCTACAATATCTTTTGTCTGTACTTCTATACAGAGTGCTATCTTTTTGCTTAGCATAACTACTTTTAGAGCTTGACAACTACCTTGAATATATATATTATGTATTGATTTTAACAGCTTTATAAAATATAAAAAATATCAGTCTGTTCGAAAGTAGTTACATAGGTATTATAATGACTAATAATATTATAAAAAACCTATTTAGCTACATATATTAATAAATTTAACTATCTTTCAACAAAATTTATTAATTCATTCTTGCTATCTACTCGAAATTTAAAAACTAATACATTATCATACTCATTATAGCTGTAAATAAGTTTTCTTTATATAAACAAACAAAATAGATATAATAATCTGACAGTAAACTTGCATTTGGTCTGTGCTTAAAAAAACCCCTTTTACATAGCATAAACCTAAAGCTTGTTTAAAACCTATTCTCGAATATTACTAGCAAGGAAACGGCATAAGCAAGCGAAAAATTTAAAGGCTTTAACATATCTTTAAAAACAAACCTGTTATTTGTGATTTTAGCTTATTCTAAGCAACTTAAGACCCAATAACTTCGCCCAGCTTCTGATAAGTTTACAAATTAGATCTATCTGATAGCCTGTAGGACTAAAGTAAAATACTTTTCTATTTTACATCAGGCCATAGAAGTTTACAGCGGCAACTATTATCAGATCTGAACAAATGCCTACAAAAAAAACAAACAAGATCTGAACAAAAACAGGTAGAAAATACATACAAATAAAATCAAGGTTTATTATTAAATATCACACAACTATTTCAAAATAAAAGCAAGGGGAAAAAAAACTTACTTTAAAGAAGGAAAGCTATTTCCATCGCCTACAGCATGTATACCACTTGCAGCTACCAAATTGCTTACAAAATCAATATATTTATACATGAAAACCAGCAATAATCAGATATACATCATTTTTATAAAAATAGGTTTCAGCAATTTCCCGCAATAGAAAAAGAGGAATTGTAAGATTATAACCATTGCCATCTGTTTGCATCGTTCCTAATACCCTAAAACAAATATGGGCTTTTAATTCAGTATAATAGTTAAATATAGACAAAATTAAAATAATGACATGAAACGGCCCAACAATAAAACGGGCTAAGATAAAGCCCAAAATATAACCCCGGGCTGGCGGCAGCGCAATTACTAGTAATATATATACAGATAAATAAGAACATAAGCTACAAATTTGTATGGGCCATTATATATAGATAAATTAAAACATAAGCTATAGATTCATATGGGGAACTAAAGATTCTAGACTATGTCTAAAATAAACAAAAACAAGAAAGAATTCTCGGTCGGAAACCTTGTTATATGTAAATAAATCAAGCCTTTCTTTACCCAATATAGAAACTGATTAAACTAAATCTTATAGTATATAATTTTGTTATATTTTATTAGAGCAATGTATGTCTTGCAAAAGTGATTTTAAAATTTATAAGCAAACATATAGTTATATATATGTTACCAAACAGAAACAATTTTCTATACAATTACAAAAAGGAATATTAGTTATGTCTATAAACTACTACTAATATATATATACGACATATATATAACATAAATAGTACTTTAAATTGTTCGCACAAAACCTCTTTGAACACATTAAAGTCATTTATAAGAAAGTTGCAAAGATGTTTGAATCATAGATAAGCCTAGACATACGCATAATATGGCAATATCTTAGAATCCTAACCAAAATCACTACCGAATCCCACCTACTCAAAATCTAACAAAGCATTAGGCATTCGTTTTTCAGCCAAGTTAGCAAGCGTAATTATAGAAACTTAATTGTAATTGTGTGGCAACAAACCACAGGTTACAAACAGTTACAGAATACAAGCTAAGCTGATTCATCATCTTCATCATCTTCATCTACCAACAGCTTCCCCATTTTCTTTCTCTGCCCTGAAATCTGATTAGCACGAACAAAGGTGGCTTCTGAAATAGCATCCTGTCCAATGTCTATGTCTCGAGGCCTAAAAATACTCACATCCAAAGTAATAGCTCCAAACACAGCAGTATCTAAATAGAAAACGCAGACATCATCCTCTTGAAAATCATTGTCAAGTGCAAATTTCTTCCATCCTCCAGTCAATGCATAGCCAGTGCCTTTTCTATAGAATCTGACAGCCCAAGTTTGTCCATTAGTTCGTAAAATAATGTCTTGGCTATGTGAAGGTAAATATTGTCTCGCCCATTTAGTAGCCAGAGTATGCAATTTACAAATTTAAAAACAAGACATGATGGATTATGTAAGCAATAAAACCTAAAGCAGCTTGACAAAGTAAATAGTAATTCAATGAGAAGGGCTTCTTCCTTTTTCAAAAAAATATCAAAATTTAAAGTTTTACCATGGAAAAGCCCTGACTGATATATGACTGGCGCATAGTATGGACAGACCAAATTCCTTTTGCAGATGCATAGGCTAGCTAAATAGCTTTTTGTTTTTTAAGCTCAGCAAGCAGAAGATCTGTATTGCTATGCTTAGCTCGACTCGAAATAACAGCAATAGGCGAGGGCATTAAGTCTTCTAAATAAATAAGTTTAAAACAAATAATATTAGTAAATCTAATGAGCTCATATACAACACTAATAGCAAAGAGGATTACTCAGAATAATATTATAGCCAAAATAATAGAACAAGCGTTGTCATAAACGAATCACCAGCATAGTAATCCGAGCATATTGCATCATCTGGATCCAAAAAATAGCCAGTCTTCGTAACGGCTTTTTTTTTGGGTTGAGAAGGCAGAAGTTCTAACCGAAGACGACCTCAGAGGTTCTACAATATTTGTAAACAAACCAAAATTAAAATTCCTATAATAGTCAATGAACAATCCAAAATTCAGAACTGTTTACTGCATTTTAGGCCAAATATTAATTACCTAATATTTGTGTCACTACAGCAGGCTATTGTAAGAATTAATGTTCAGTAACTCCAGAGAAATTCAAAACTACAAAATGAAAAAATATTCAACTCTTAATATCTAATCACAGACCAGTTTGCACTATAACTTATAATGGCCTATAATCTACACAACCAGGTTTAAAAATCGATAAATATACAAAGCATAGCAATATAATTAAAAGTAGAATAACATACCAGATTCTTTTGCTTTTTTATGGGTGTGGGCCAAATTATCTACCTCTTGCTTGCTCTCTCCAACAACACGTATTTTTCCAGCTTTTTTGAGCTTTGAACATTGAGAAATACAACCAACAGCTTCAGCTACAAATGGCAACCCATTGCCTGAGCTACTAGATTGCCCAAACCTGTTCTCTTCCTCCTCAGCGTTTAACCCATCCACAAAATAAGAGCTAACCCTTTTCACAGGAAGTCTGGTTCTCGAAAATTAAAACATCAAAACACATTTGACCAACGTAAGTAAAAAAAAGAATATCATACTCTTGAAGACAATGAGCCATGACAAATTTTTTCCAGCCTTGATCAAAATAAACTGCATTTGATCTCCTCAGCAAACCAATCTCCCATACAATCCTACTGGGATTGCGCACTGTTACAACAGCATCAAAACCGCTACTGAGGCTCGTAACATATTTCTGAGGAATAAGCTTCAAAAACACCAATACAAATAGCATTTTTACTTTTTAAGAGAGTAGCAAGAATATATATAACATAACATAAAGCACAAACAACTCTATTAAAACATATAAACTAAATATCAATCCCTACTCACCAATCGGAATTGATGTTCAGATTTAAAGATTTTAACAATCTTCTGATCTTTGAAATGAGCCCAGTATGCTTTTTCTTAGCATCGTTCAGATTCATTGACAAGCTTGGCCATTTTTGTCTGCTATCAAATAGGCAAAAGTAAAAAAATAGGAAATGAAGAAATTTGCACAACCTAATTAAAGTTTTGAACTAAAAGCAACAATAAGAATTTGCAGTTTACAATAAAGGATTAGCTGCAAAATATCAATCTTTCCAATAAATAGCACTAAATAAATAAATACATAAACATAAATATACTTTGGGAAAAATAGCAGTGTTTTGAAAGGCAATATTTACTAACCCTCCTAAAAGAAGAGCATAAGCGCAACAAAAGATGTAAATAACAGCAATAAACAGAAGTAACAAATAAGTAAATTCCAATTCGCGTTCCTAAACAATCACAACAGTAATAAGAGGCCCCAAAAACAAATATATTCAAAGGCAAAAAATAAAATAACGCATTCAGAAGGAAAAGACACTCTAATTTTTGCTTGTTTCGGCAACAACACAAGCTATGTTTTTAAATAATTTCATACAGGCCTCTAGTCTGGCCTGGCCTAAAATAAAGCAAACATGGAGATGCAAGAAAGTAAGAAGTCAGAACAAGTGTAAAAAAAATTGGGCACAAACAATAAAAAAAAAACCTCCTTTTCTATTTGACCATAACAAAAAAAACAGGAACAAGATTACACGTATAAAAACAACCCATTTTCACTTGTACAAGCCGTGGAGAGGGAAAAAAAGCACATACAAAAAATCTTGCAACAAAGACACATCTAAGAAATACCGGGCACAAACAACAATATTCAAGCAGCTTATTTTACCAACAATACCCAAACTATTACAACCCCCAAATAATCTCCAATCCAAAAACTAATTACACAAAACAGCAACTATACGAATAAAAAGGCCGGCGACTTGGAGCTCAAAAAATAGGGAGAACCCCTCCCCCCAACTATCAGACATGCAAGAAATAAAGCAAGCAAAAACCAGAAAAAGAACAAAGCGGCGATATAGTAGCCGTTACGGAGGGCAAAAACCAATTGCACACAACACCGGCTATCCAAATCGAGCCCTGCCCTCCCCCCTCCTTCCAAGTCCCAAAAAAAAGCAAAGCTTTCTGGGAAACAAAAAAAACACATATATAAATGGTGAAAAAACAACCCCAAGAGTACACGCAGAGCAAAGAACGGCAGGAAACAAAGAGCAAGAAGCGGTAGGAACTGATACTGAGCAAGCGGGGCAGAAAATGTCCAAAACTCGCGCTTAAGTATAGTAAGATATGTATAATAATATTATATATTTTAAATTTTAACTTATTATGATTATTATTTCAGAAAATATTATGAACTTAGATTTCCATACAAGTACTGCAAGGATGAAACAACATCATAACAAAAAGAATTGGTAAGAAAATTTAAGTGAAAATAAAAGGCAAGAGTGTATTGAAAAAGTGAGAGAATAAAAAAGAACAAGAAAGGGTAAAGGTAATAAATACTATTAAAGTTTTTTACATTCTATAATATGAATTTTTTTTATATTATCTTGAATATGTAGTTATCTATATTAGGTAACTTAATATTAATTCTTAGTTGTTTAAATATTTATTTTAGAATTTATCCATCAAGTCAATTCCACAACTATTGCAAATAAAGAACCGCATCACAAATCTGATAGTAAAAGACGTTGGTAAGCAAATTTAAATAAAGAAGAGAAGCAAAATTATATTGAAAGGTTCAAGGAATCAAGAAATAAAAGAGTACGAAGAAATCCTTCGTTATTAAGAGCTCTATTTGTAGCCCAAGAATGTGAAGTTATCGCAGCATTAATTTCATGTAATTAATTATTTGGAATACAATTTTTCTTATAATTACTAACCTTTAAAATTTTACACGGAAAACTTTATATCAACCTTCTAATTCAAGTACACAAATATTACTGAATATTCCATATTATCAATTTTGTGGAGCAAAAAGATTTGAATAAGAGGTACCATCAATTTTTTGTAAAAAATGAGATATTAAACTTATGGATGTTGAAGTTTTTGAAGAATTATATAATCTATTCACATCTAACTCAGTTGAAACAAGAGGATTTTGAAAGAATATTCATGCCTACAACATTTATTTTTTCTTTCACGTCATTTGGAGTGGTTTTAATGAAGCATTTGACATCCGGTAGAGATACAACTTTTATGTTAGACCTCAAGGAAAAATTTATCACCGTTTTTCTACTTTAATTTCGAAACAAATACTTTTTTTAGATTCTTTCAATTACAGTTCTATGACATAATATATGAGTAACATAATAGAATAGCAATTATATCAAATTTGATTTTAAGTGCTTTAATTGTTGAGAAACTTGTGTGCATAATGGAAGACAATCCTTATGCATTATTTTTATGTCAATTTAAGGATTATCCTTCATTTGAACATCTTTATATTCACATTAAGAAGGTTGTGAAACTTGATCAACGTGTATATAATGAACCTACTGATAAAGTCTCTGTAATTTGTGTAGAAAGAAATTATCCTACTAATCATATTGAAGTAGACATTATTTTTCATACTCATTCAGGAAATAGGCCACGTATGAAACATTGCTATGGTTGCAATGATAGTTTACAATACCCTTTATTATTTCCAAAAGGAGAGGTAGGATGGCATCAAGACATAAAGAAGGTAAACAAAAAGACATAATAAAAGAAAGCTATTAAAAGAGTCGTAATTTCAGTTGTGTAGCTAATATTTTTTAGCAAGAACAAGAAGGTAAACACTTCTTACCTTTTTCCATTAATTCAATAATTAATATTAGTATTCCACTTATGTTTTCTAAATTTTATTGGTTTAAAAGAAAACTAACACAACTCCTGATCATATTTAATTATCTTCAATAACCAATCACTAGACTATTTAAAATAAATCTTGTTATAAAACTTATGTAAGTAATAGAATATAAAGTAAGTATATTATTATAAAATTAATGTATGTAATAGAATATCAAGTATAAATTACCTTAAGTCTTATTTAGTACTTGTGTGACAAGCATAGTTATGATTATGTTAGAAAGACCCCTACCTTTTGATTTATAGTAGAGAAAGATTAAGAACTAAGTCCAAAAAACTTAAAAGGGTTAAGAAGTAAGTAAATGCTATATTATAATGTTGAAGAATTTATTTTTTTTTTGTAAGAAAATTAAATTTATATAATTGACATGAATCGACAGAGAAATTAATAGAGTATGAATGCAATTGATATGATATTGTGTTGTATAATTAAATTATGCTATGCCATTGTAGTATATTTTTATAATAATGGATACAGTAGGATTAAATTAAACATAAAACAAAATAAATAAAAAGTACTTACTATTTATTTTCTTCAATTTCGAAGCATTAAACTCCAAGCTACGAACTTAAGAAATAAAGAAAGAAAGAATACAAGAGAGAGAAATTCCTTAGCTTGTACCTGTGAACATGAATAAGAAAGATGGAAAATAAAGAAGAAAGAAACAAAGAAAGTTAATTGCTAGAGAAAGAAAGTTTTAGAGAGAAGCAAGAGAATTTCTATTCCTTAGAAAGAAAAGCTTACAATCCAAAAGCTCGAATTACAACCCAATTTGGGCTCTATTTTTAGAACTTACAACTTATGAACTTTATTTTATTTCAAATGAATTTCATTTACATTTCACTAAAAGACAAAAGACATAATTTAATGTCAAAAGATAATAATAAAGAAAGACATGATTTGATGTTACCAAGAAACATTATTTGATGTTTCCACTTGTTGTTGTCTTCACTTCATTTCTTGAAAATTTAAAATTTGGCATAGTCAAATCTCTTTAATTTTTGTCAAAGATGACATAAATTATTTATTTGACTTCTTTTTTCTTGCATATTTTATGGAACGTATTTTCTCAGGTTTATATGACGAAAGCCTCCTTTGTGCAGACCTTGGAGAAATTGCTATGGATTTATTAAAATTTGAATCCAAAAATTATTATACATATTCTTTATTTTTATATAAATTATGTATTAATTGTTCAAATTCAATTTTCTCCTTCTCTGGAATTACTGGATGATCATTGTCAGAGTCAGTTTTCTGATTTTCATCAGTCTCTAAATTTCATATGTTAAAGTTTCCAAATCTTCATCGGTCGAAGTTTCTATTTCAACCAATTTGATCAATTTGGAAGTGGATTTTTCTTTTTTTTCTTTCTTTCTTTTTTTCCTTTTTCAATTTTTCATTTTCTTTTTCAATTTTTTCTTTTTCAATTTTTTCATTTTCATTTTATTTTGCTATTTGTTTCTCTTTCTCCTTATTTGGAGTAGAGACAACTTTTATTCTTTATATTTATTTTTGTAATTTTATAATGGGAGAATCAACAAAAATGTCCCTCACATGTTGCCTTTTAAACCTTTTTGTCCTTCACATTTGAAAAGTAAATAATAATCCCCTCACACTTTCAATGTGTAAAATTTAGATCCTTCGTATGACTTCTGTTAACACTTCTGTTAAATAATGTCCCATGACCTGCATGTAAGTTATTTTTTAGGGGTAAAAATGGAACGACGAGATGATATACGAGGAATATTTTAAATTTTTCCTATGACTCTACCTTCTTCACCATCCATTCCATCTCTATCACTGCATCGCCACCGCCACTGCCACCACTACCGCCACCGCAACTGCCCTACCTCCTCTTACAATTTTGTTTCGAGATAGGTGGTGGATGTCTTCATTTTCCTATCAGCAAACCCATGTTCATTTCCTTAAAACCCTCCACTAAAACATAATCAATAAAGTTACAACTTCAGTTTTTTTTAACGAGCATTAGGACATAATTTTCTTTTTTTTGATCTACTATACAAATCGTGTACCACACTTGGGCAAGTGAGTCACTCTGTGATTGGATCACTTAATATACAAAGAAAATGATAAATTCTATTAATTTTTAAAAGATGACAAAGAAAGGTAATCTGTAAATGGAAACTTGGATTTACATCTGCCCATATCTTATCCACCAAAATAACTAAGCAAAGTTGAACTCATTACTGAGGACAACAAAATTGGTGGTTACTTATAAGCTTTGAAATTCACAATAAGGATTGCTTACTTAATTTATTTTCCAATTACCAAGAAGTCACCAACATAAATCATCCCATTCTCACCATTAAATCCTCCTTTTCCCTGTTGCTGCTAAGGCCATTGAGGAGCATAGCAAAACATTTAGTGCAGTGGGTGATGCACTGGCATCACCATAGCTGCCGCCTCATACTCCATCCCAACCCTCTACTTTGGCAAGGCAGTAGATAACCTGGGTATTATTTTGAAATTGATATGTTAAAAATTCTAGCAGGCAGTGGACAAGAATCCAATATTTCATAATTAATTTCTCAGCATGAAAGCTTTTGAGAAGAAAAGAAAACAAAATATCTATTCCATCTATGAAGTGTCGATGGGATGATGCTCTAGTTTCTGTTTCTTGAGCACTACCAATGCATATTCCATCAAAAGTATTAACTGAAATTGGGCAAAATATCGCTAATTGTTTCTTTGAGACATTTGGCTTCTGATGAAAGGAGTTCAATTGATTTATCTCTTTCATATGGTAATGCACAAACATCTAATACCCTCTCTACCACGACAACAACACCGTGAAGCAAGGGATAGGAATGTGGAATTTTATAGCCAAACTCTATTGATTTAATTTCCTGAGAAGAAGAGCAACAAGAATATATGTTCTTACCATCCCATGCTAGTTGCCCGTTAGATTATGTAAATGATCGAGAATTGTGCGGTGGTGACAAAGTTTCGGTAGTAATGGGCGGTGGCAGAGGTAAAAGATGAAGGAAAAAATTATGAAAACCCTAAAATTTGTCGTTCCCTTTTTACCCTTAAACAAAGGGTCAAGTACGATTCGCGTGATTTGTTTTAACAGAAATAATAACAGAAGTCAGGCGAAGGATCTAAATTTTACACATTGAAAGTGTGAGGGGTAAATTTTTTACATTTTAAATGTGAGGGACAAAACAGCTTAGAAGGCAATATGTGAGGGACATTTCTGTTGATTCTCTTTTTTATAATTAAATCATTTTTTTATTTTCATTCAACTTTGTCTTAGAAGAAGTATCAATTGCTTGACGTAATTTCCCTTTAGCAAGCAGAATTTGTGCTTATGCTAAAGTCTTCTCAATTTCTTCATATTCTACTAGACATTTTGGCCACCATTTGGTGTATAATACTCTCCTAAGCTGTGAAATTCCATCAACGTTGTATTCAGTCTCATATTTCTAGGCAAACAGCCATGGGATTTGGAATTTTATCAAAAAGAATAGAAATGGTTCTCCTTGAAATTTTGAAACTTGGAATTTTTTAGAATAAATATTTTTGAACTAGACAAAGAAATTTTTCAATTTTTCTGGTAGGCAAGTTTCTTCTTTGGGTCCATTATTTTTTAACCAATTAAGAAATCATCATGGAATGATTTTGTTAAAATTGGCTTCATCAATTCGAATCTACCAAGTATGTTTGTATAAAAAATTTTTGAAATAAATGGACATTGTGAAAACTATCCACTATATCTGAATAGGTAAATTCATACTCAAAATTATTATATCTTGAGATGAAATTTTAGTTTTGAGTAGACGAAGAATTCCTGTTAGAAATGATGGCATTTTACGAATGTACATTTAAGACAAGGCTATTTCATTGTCTTCAATTGTTGGAAACTAATTTTGGTGATGACTGGATCTTGGTTTATCATTGATAGCAGCAATTTTGATGAAATTTACGAAATCAGCATAAGTATGACGAGTTTTTAAAGGAAATGGTCCTTTTATGCTGAAGTGAGTATTTAAGGGATTATTAACATATTTATTGACTACTTCATATAGATCTAATTTAAGATCATATTTAGATATAAAGAAAGAATGTAATTTCACTCATTTTTTGCATATTCATGGTCCTGATTTAAGGGCTCATCAAGAAGAACATTTTTCGCTGTAGGTAATAATATATTGGAATAAGGGTTGTAATTTTAGAGTTTGATTGGCTAGAAGGAGACTAACCTCTTATTTGAGATGGCAAGTATAATGGAGAATATTGTGAATTGTGTTGTCTTACCTGATTTGAGGTATAGCCATAACATTTCTGAGGTCTATGACCTCTTCCCTGCATTTCTTGCAAAAATAAAAGTATTTTAAATGATAACAGCCATTTTATTTCTAAATTCTTCAAGATGATACTATACAACTTCATTTAAATCTGGGCTTCTGATAGGGCTAAATATACTTATAGAATTAGTTCGTGGTTGCTATCTACCCCTAATCAAAGATAACGCTAAACAACCCCTAAATGGTGATAGTATAGCAAGTTCGTTCCCACAGAGAAAGGACAATGTTGAAATTTTAAAGAATTTTTTTTTGGTTTTTTCTATAATTATTAAACTAAAAATAATAAAGTAAATAACAAAACACGATAATTAAGATGTTGACTTTGATTTATAATATCAATTAAGCAAATGTACTCCCGAGATTATATTTTAGGGTTAATAAAAAGCACAAACACATCCTTCTATGGTCATGCAAAACAAGGGTAAATTATATAACTAACGCCCCCCTACTATGTGGTAAGAAGTGATGAATGATTTAGGCATTTACCTACTAGATATTAACTAATATATGAAATCCTCCTATGTGATAAAAGGCAATGTTTACTTCATTAACTAACCCAGAATCTAATGCAACTTCCAACAAACAAACCCTTTAATCCAACTGCTCCTATGTGGTAAGAGGCAACGGCGAATCAAGTCACGCTAATGCTAAACTAATCCCACAAACTCCCCCTATGTGGTAAGAGGTAAGAGCTAAGGTAAAATTAGCCTAACAAATTCACAACCAACCCACAAGAGATTCCAAACAACCTACCCTAATCCCCGTATATGGTAAGAGGCAAGATTAACGTAAGTTATCTCTATGTAATTTACTACACTTTAAGAATATATTCATCATACATAATTCGCACGCCAAATCATGGATAATTATGAAGAACACAACAAAACTCATTTAACCAAGACCATTAAAATAGAACATAACCTGTAAATTAAGCACAAAAACCCTTATTCATAATCCTGAGAGCACAATAGATTTATCCGAGCATGGCTAAACTGAACATCATAATATTAATAATTAAGCCCATTATTGAAAACATAAATTAAAAGGAAAGATGACACCTTAAATTGTAAATCCTTGGAAGAAATCTTTAACTCTAAATGAATGAATTCAATAACAATGATGTTCCAAATCCGTACAGCTGCAATTCCCCGTACAATAGCCAAAAAAGAAAACCCTAGCTATTAGAAAGAGAAACCTTTGCTTAATGCTCTCAAAATTGTCACACCCTTTCTATATGTGAAAACCTAGCCCTCTTTATAGTGATTCTATAAAAATATTCGCAAATAAGATCACCACTAAATCGTAGTCGGAAAAGAAACCTCAAAGTGGGCCAAAAAAGCAATTTTTCAAAAATAATTAAGAATTATCCATTATTCCCGACGTCGCGACGTGGAAGGACCCCGACATCGCGGCGTGGGTCACTGTGATCTGCCACCAAAATTGCCAAATATCCTAAAAATCATTTTTTTAAATCTTTTTCTCCACGTCGTGACGTCCACTCACGTTGCGACGTAGGAGACCCCCGACGTCATGACATGGAATTGAACTCCACTTCAGTCACGAACTTTCTTCCTTTTTTCCTTCACGTCGCATCCGTTTTGGCTTACATATGATTCTTCTCTTTCAAGTATACACCATGGTCTACAAACCTACAAATAAGACACTAAAACTAATTAAATAGAACAAGAACGACTAAATAATTAAGTGCAAAACACTAAATAAAAGGTGAATAAATTCACCTTATTAGCTTTTTTTATTTATGAGTTAAATATGAAATTAATAAATTAAATAACTCATTTAATGAAGATATGCTTGATGTTTTATTTATAAAATATTTATATCTTCAAATATAAGCATTAGGAATATCAGGATTTGGGGTAACTCTGTTCTTTAAATATGACTTTTTCTAATTTTTCAATTGTAGCTAGATTTTCAGCATAATTTTTTTAATATCATAATTTTTTATTTTCTTTCATATGCTCTCCCATCTCCTGCAAAACTTAACATTAAATAATATAAGCCAATTGTTTCCTATGATTTTTCATATAATTATAATTAGCTTTTAAATATTTTGGATCAGTATTTTGTTTTTTAAGATATTCATATGCCCATATCATATTATAACATTGCATTTAATGAATAAAAGTTTGATCTTTTAAATATTGTATTGCATCAACATGCACATGATAAAAACAATTTGGTTTGTCATGGATAGGAATTAATCTATCATAATAAATTTTTATTATGTCTTTTCTTTTGTATATAGATGCTTTTTTAAAATAATTTTTTAGAAAATTTTCAATAGGAGAATCATCAATTTGTTCTATCATACCCTTCAAGAATTTATCCTTGTAAAAATTAACGAGTGAGAAAATCAGGAAAAGAATTTGATTCACCGTTTATATATTTAATTTTAAAATAAAAACAAATATAATTGCTTGCCTTATAGCAAATATCTATTTAGAAGCAATATTTATAACTTCCTTTTGTAGTACTTCTTTTGCAGCACTACAATCAATTCTAAGAAGAAATTGTTTATTTAATAAATCTTCTTGAAATTAGAAATACAAAGAACTATACAAAGAATTTTTTTCTTAATTGTAACATAATTTAATTGGGCATTTTTCCATGTTACAGAAGAATATCTCAATAATTCTTCTTTATTAGTTGGGGGATTCTTTTGCTTTAAAAGTCCTCTATAACCAATATCAGAACCATCAGTTTCTACTATTTTAAAGTAATAAGAATTCACTAAACGTGGTAAATACTTGACCTTTGGTTTAATTATTTTTACTACATTATTATGAATTTCATACCATGTAGGAGGATTTTTCTTTAACCTATCATATAAAGATTTACTATCAATAGCCAAAATTTTGTAGTATTCACCAATATAATTTAAACTTTCTAAAAATCTTTGTAGTTGTTTTTTATCCTTTAATTCATCAGAAAGTTTATTTCCAAATTTAATACTTCTAGAAATTGGGATAGTTTGACCTTGTTCTAATTCATATCCTAAGAATCTAATTTTATATTGAAATAATTTGGATTTCTTGGCAGAGACAACTTGACCATTTTTAACAACAATTTTAATAACAGCATTTAGGTGCTTAAAATGTTGTTCAATAATTTGTGAGAAGATTAAAATGTCATCAACAAACACAATTATAAAACAATATGGTGAAAAATATCATTCATTATATGTTGAAATTTGGATGGAGTATTTTTTAGACAAAAAGGCATAACATTCCATTCATAATTACCAAATGGAACTGTGAATGCAGTCTTGTATTTATCCAAAACATGTTCACCAAAGATTGCAAAGTCGTCTTCATCTTCTTTGTTTGCGACCTCGTCATTGATCTATCAAGATTAACCAGTGGATCACTTTATTGAGTCATTAACTTAGTTCAATTGCTATCATTCCCTCCCTCCTCGAATCACCTACATATAAGTCAGCAACATTAAAAGATGAAGAAACATTTCCATACTCACTAGGTAATTCAATGCGATAAGAATTGCCATTAATAGTTTTGAAAAGTCTAAAAGGACCATCGCCACGTGGATGTAACTTGGATTTCTGCTTAGCATGAAAATTTTCTTTTCTCAAGTGAATCCAAACCCAATCCTTGGGTTTTAAATATTACACGAACTAGGCCCTTATTGGTATGTTTTGCATATTGCTCTTCCTCCTTTCAATTGAATTTCGAACTTTAACTCAGCTTTCTTTTTCCCTTCTAAATGAACAAAGTCATTAGTAGGCAAAAGAAGAATATCAAGAGGTGTCAAAGGGTTAAAATCATAAACAACCTCACATGGGGAACAATTAATCATACTATGCAAAGTACGATTATATGCAAATTCAATATGTGGAAGTTTCCTATTTCTTAAGATTCTTTTGAATTATAGTATGTAATAAAGTAGACAAAGTGCGATTTACTACCTAAATTTGACCATCAGTTTGTGGATGTGCAACAATAGAAAATAACAACTTAGTGCCTAACTTATTCGATAAAGAACGCCAAAACTGAGACAAGAATTTAACATCCCTATCACTAATAATACTTTGTGGTATGGCATGCAAACGAACAACTTTCTTCAAAAACAAATCAACAATATTAGTTGCATCATTTGTTTTAGCACATGCAATAAAGTGAGCTATTTTGTTAAACCTATCAACAACAACAAATATGTTATCGTTACTAGTACAAGACCTAGGAAATCCCATCACAAAATTCATAGATATGTCTATGCAAGGATGACTAGGACTTGGCAAAGAAGTATACAAACCATGAGGCAATACCTTTGACGAAGCTTGTTTACAAATAATACATTTTTCACATACACTTTCAACATCTTCCAAAATGTTCGGCCAATAAAAATGTTCATGCGAAATATCATAAGTTTTAGGTATTCCAAAATGCCCCATTAACCCTCCACAATGGATTTCTTTAACAAGTAATTCACGAATAGAACTTAGTGGAATGCAAAATTTTTCTCTCTTAAAAAGATAACCATATTGCACATAATAATCATCATTCAAATTTTGCAAACAAAGATCATAGAATGCATAAAAGTAAGCAAAGAGTACTTCCTACACAATGCATCAACTATGATGTTATCTTTTCTAGCTTTATACTTAATTACATACGAAAATGATTCAATGAACTTTAACCATTTAGCATACATCTTATTCAATTTACCTTGAGTCTTCAAAAATTTGAGGCTTTCGCGATCCGAATGAATTATGAATTCTTTCGGCCATAAGTAATGCTATCATACCTGTAAAGATCTCACCAAAGCATACAACATATTGTCAAAAGTTGCATACTTCAAGGCTACTCCATTTAGCTTTTCACTAAAGTAAGCCACGATTTTTTATTCTGCCATTAACACAACATCAATACCTATCTCGGAGGCATCATAGCGTATCTTTAAAGCTTTATTAAAATCAGGCAATGCAAGCACATGAGCATGAGTCAATTTTTTCTCAAGTGTGCTAAAAGCCTTTTCGTGTGATTCTTTCCATTCAAAAATGATATTCTTCTTTACAATTTCATTTAAAAGTGTAACAATAGAACTAAAGTCTTTTACAAAATGCCTATAAAAACTTGCAAGTACATGAAAACTTCTAGCATCACTAGCAGACAAAGGTGTTGTCCAATCAAGTATAGCCTCAAACTTAGACTCATCAATAGATATTCCTTGAGAACTAACAACATACCCTAAAAAGATAATAGATTCCATGCAAAATGAACACTTTTAAGGTTTGCATACGATTCATGTTACCTTAATACAACAAATACATTAGAAAAATGCACAACTTATTCATCAATTGATTTCCTATAAATTAGAATATCATCAAAGTAAACTACAACAAATTTACCAATGAAATATCTAAACACATGATTCATCAACCTCATAAAAGTACCAGGTGCATTAGTTATACCAAAAGGCATGACTATCCATTCATTAAATCCATACTTTGTTTTAAAGGCTATTTTCCATTCATCACCTTCTTTCATTCTAATTTGATAATAGTCACTTTTAAAATCTATCTTGGTGAATATTGTGGAACCATAAAGTTCAACCAACATTTCTTCTAACCTAGGAATTGGATGCCTATACTTAGTGGTATTCTTGTTAATAGCCATTCAATCTACACACATTCTCCAAGATTCATCTTTCTTTAAGACCAAGATAACAAGAACAAAACAAGGACTAAGGGATTCATGAACAATACCTTTGTCAAGAAATTCATCCACTTGCCTTTGTATACTTGTTTCCTAGAGTGATATCTGAAGGATTGCCACCCATTAGAGGCATTGAGCATAAAATTAATTTTGTGCCCAGAACTTCTATTCCAAATAGACCATCCTATAGAGTCAATCCCGAGGAAACCAAGGCAAGTGGATAAACTTCTCATATTCCTGCAAAAGAGACAAAACAACACTAGGCAAATAAGAAAGGTGATCACTATCCACAATATAAATGTCATTTTGGATCATTAAGTACAATGGCTGCTTTTCTGATATCGTTTTCCTAATCTCTTTCTTTGAAGCAAATACAACAAGCTTATTTTCTTTTATAGCTGGACCTACACTCGGTACATTTTCACTTTTCTTCTCAAACTGCCCATTTTCCTTTTCTTTCTTTTCTCATCTCGGCACAATTTTTGACAATTGTTGCTTGGTCTTCAGATACTTGCCACTGTTTAAGAGCCGCAAGATTTACCTTCATACCATTATAGTCAAAACTATAATAGTTTTTCTTATCATGACATATAACATCACGATAATATTGCCAATGTTTTTCGAACAATAAGTGAGCTGCCTCCATTGGTACCACATCAAATAAGGCCTCATCTTCGTATTTAACAATAGAGAAGGGAATATTCACTTGCTTATTAACCCTAATCTCACCAGATTGATTAAGCCATTATAATCAATAGGGTTTTGGATGTTTAATGCAAACTAACCCCAAGTTCTTCACAATAAGAACACTAGCTATATTGGTGCAACTTCCACTATCAATAAATTATGCTACACACCTTTCCATGGACCGTACACCGGTTGTGAAAGATAGCTTCACCTAGCTAGCAAACAATTGCATGTGAACTTCACTAACTAACAAAATCACTAACAAACAAACTCCCTCCATGCAAGCATCCAATCCAAGGCATGCACAAGTCTTCTCACACAATATGGCAAGATTCGGCCATCACTCATCATTTAGCTCCAAAACAATTTTTTTGTGGGCCCTATTCTTACACACTTGGCATGGCATGGCTTTTTCACAAGATAACATTATGCATGTTTTTTTTCTTTATCCTGATTTCGGTCAACACATGCTTAAGCCCGTGTAATTGTTATGCTTAGATGATGAATGCATGAAATGTCTTTTAATCTCAAGATAAGTAGTGATTTGTTCAGTCTTTTTTTTTTCTTTTCAAGAATTCTTGTTTGCATCATCCTTTTTCATTTCAATCACGATACAACACAATTTGATCTTTCACTGCACAACTTAGAGGAAGATTCAAATCTCCTTTTTTTACTTTGGAGCAAAAAAAGCATGTTTATTGACTAAATGCATGAAAGTTCAGGGGAATCAAATATTACGGAATTGAATAAACTGCCAAACCTCAGATTTTGTTCGTGCTTTTTGTCTGTGAAAGAAGAAAAAATATTCTAGGCACGTACTTCTTCTTCCGTATTGAACGGAGGCTCTCACAAGATTTTTTGGGCTTCAGACATTAGTCCGTGCTATGTTAGAACTTTTTCATCTTCGTTTTCTTCTTGTTCCGCACTGCATGTAATCAACACAAGAGAGGTGAGGTTCAAGCATTTATTGGTGAAACAACAAATAAAAAAAAAGACAAAAACAACAGGAAATAAATGGGTTGCCTCCCAAACAATGCTTGGTTTATTGTCATCAGCCTGACATAGAGAAACTTGGTTTCGGATAAGGGTCTATCAAGGAACTCAGAGAGTCCACCGCCTTCTATGGCTGAGTTTAAAATCTTCACCCTATAACTGTTGACATTCCAACTTCTACCAGTTGTCTCATTGTGCACTTTAACTACTCTATAAGGAAAAATCCCGATGATTGTGAAAGGACCAACCCATCTGGATTTCAATTTGCTAGGGAAGAGTCTCAACCTGGAATCATAGACAAACACTTGTTGTCCCACTTCAAACTCTTTCACCTTGATTTTGGCATCATTCCATTTCTTTGTGAGCTCTTTGTATAGACTTGCACTAACATAAGAATTCCAACGGAACTCATCAAGTTCATTCAGCATCATCATTCATGCCTCCTGGGCTAAGTCCAAATCCATGTTGAGTTTTTGAATTGCCCAATATGCTCTATATTCCAATTCCACCGGGAGGAGACAATCTTTCCCAAATACTAGCCTAAATGGAGAAGCTACAATAGGGGTCTTGTAAGCAGTCCTATAAGCCCATAGTGCATCATCAAGCTTTAGTGACCAATCCTTTCTACCTGGGTTTACAACTTTCTCCAGTATCCTTTTTATCTCCCTGTTTGACACATCAGCCTATCCATTGGTTTGAGGGTGGTATGCTGTGGAGACCTTATGTTGCATACCATATTTGGCCAAGAGGGTACTAAACACTTTGTTGCAAAAATGACTCCCCTCATTATTGATAATAGCCCTAGGAGTACCAAAGCGATTGAAAATATTTTTCTTGACAAACCTCAGCTCACTTCTGCTATCATTAAGAGGCAAAACCATAGCCTCTACCCACTTGGACACGTAGTCCACTGCTACCCAGATATATTTATTACCACAAGATCTTGGAAATGGTCCCATGAAGTCCAATCCCCATACATTGTTGAGGGGCATTTCATTTCTCCACGAGATGTTCCCTACAAGTTGGCACCTCTCACATTGGCTCACCCAAATATTTTTTAGTTTTTGAAATGTGAGGCTAATAGAATCCAGTCTGCAGAATTTTATAAGCTGTGCGGGTGCCTCCAAAGTGACCTCTAAAAGTGATTCATGACAAGCCCTTAAAATGCTCTCCTTCTCCACCTCTGGAACACACCTTCAGATAATCCGGTCATTGCATTTCTTGTACAAACTATCACTATCCCAAAAATAATATCTGGAATCATGCCTTAATCTCTTTCTTTGTTCATGGGAGAAATGTCGGCAGTATTTGACCAGCCACCACATAATTTGCAATTTCTAAAAACCAGGGCAACTCTCGATGTGGATTCTGAAAACTTGTTCATCTGGAAAGTGCTCCTTAATCCATACTTGAAGCTGGTCTTCATTCAAGGCTCCAACATCTCGCCTAGAAAGATGGTCTTTCACGACATTCTCATAACCTTTTTTGTCTATAATTTCCACATCAAACTTCTACAGCAACAGAACCCAGTGTATGAGTTTAGGCTTTGCCGCTTTCTTTGACGTCAAATATTTGAGTGATGCATGGTTTGTGTGGACAATGACTTTGGATCCCAACAAATAAGCTCTGAATTTGTCAAAGGCAAACACCACTACTAATATTTCCTTCTCCGTAGTGGTGTAATTTAACTGGGCCTTATTCAACAGTTTGTTTGCATAATAGATGGTGTGGAATATTTTTCCTCGCTTTCGCCCTAACACTACCCCAACCACATAGTCACTTGCATCACACATGATTTCAAAGGGTTCTCCCCATTCAGGAGTGACTATGACTGGAGCCTCCACTAGTCTTAACTTTAGTAGCTCAAAAACTTGAAGGCACCCTTCATCAAAATTGAAGGGTGTGTTCTTTTCCAGTAGAGTGTATAGTGGCTTGGCAATTTTTGAGAAGTCTTTTATTAATCTTCTACAAAACCCCGCATATCCCATGAAGCTTCTTACTCCTTTGACATTTGTTGGAGCTGGGAGTTTTGCAATTACTTCCACCTTGGCCTTGTCAACGTCCAATCCTGCCTTTGAAATCTTATGTCCCAACACCACACCTTCATTAATCATTAATTGGCATTTTTTCCAGTTCAGGACCAAGTTGGTGTCCACGCACCTTTTAAGTACAAGTGACAAATTTTCCAAGCAGCTTTCAAATGTCATACCGAACATAGAAAAATTATCCATGAAAATCTCGATAATATTTTCCACCATGTCTTGGAAAATTTCCATCATGCATCTCTGGAAGGTGGCTGGGGCATTGCAAAGTCCAAAAGGCATTATCTTATAAGCATAGGACCTAAATAGGCATGTGAAAGTTGTCTTCTCTTGATCTTTGGGGTCTATCACAATTTAATTGTACCCAAAGTACCCATCAAGGAAACAATAGAATAAGAACCCAGCTATTCTATCAAGCAACTATTCTAGGAAGGGCAGAGAGAAGTGGTGCTTGCTTGTGGCCTTGTTCAAATTTCTGTAGTCCATGCGTACATGCTAGGCATTAATGGTTTTTGTGGCCAACAACTCATTGGCCTCAATTTTTACCACTGTAGACACACATTGGACAGGGCTAACCCACTCACTGTTTGATATAGGAAAGATCATTCTAAAATCCAGAAGTTTTATGATCTCTTTATTAACCACTTCCATCATCTGTGGGTTAAGTCTCCTCTGTATATCTCTTGTGGGAACATCTCCTTCCTCCAGTAGTATCTTATGCATACATATGTTGGGGCTGATCTTTTTGATGTCAGCTATGGTCCAACCTATAGCTTTCTTGTGTAATCTCAGAACCTCCAACAATTTCTTCTCTTGCCATTTCTCTAACCTTGAAGAAATAACCACATGAAGAATCTCATTATCTCCCAAAAACACATATTTCAATTGGGGAGAAAGAGGCTTAAATTCCAACTTCGGTGGCTTCAATACTGAGGGTAACAATTTTTCATTCCTGCATTCAAGTTTCTCAAGCCTCACCTCAGTGGGCATCACATTGACATCATTATTAGTCTCATCAATTTCATGTGACAAACTAGAACACATTTCAGTTCCTTCAACTACCTCATTCTGAAAATTCATTTCCAATATAGATTCATCTATAACACAACATTCTATCAAATTTTCAAGTTCACGCAAAATCACATTATCTTCATCACTAAAAATAGTAGCATTGAGGTTTTCATTAACATTTTCGTCAGATGCTTCAATTAATGCAATTGAAAATTTTTCTTTATGTGAAATATCAAGCGTGTGCTGGATACCTTCCAAAGACTGCATGAAAAAGCATTGCTCCATAGGTTTGGATACTTCATGGCATAATCCACATTGAACACCACTTGTTCGTCATTGACTCTGAAGGTGATGGTTTTGCTCTTTACCCTAATGAGGCATCACCTTTTTTTTAGTTTGGCATAACCTCCTTATGAGGTGGGTCGCCACTCCCAATTTTATTAAAAGCTTTGGTGGACGGTGGACATACCCTAATACCGTCCTTACATAAGAGATCCCATTTGAAACTAGCTCCATTTACAGGCCCTAATGGATCCAACTTCAAAGAGGGTTCAAAAAGTAAACATGGAGTACTTACTCCATTTAAAAAGCAGCTAGACAATCTACTCTTACTTAAGAGACCCCTTTGTATCTAGCTCCACATAAAAGTGAGGCCGAATTCAAAGTGCCATCAAAAGATAAACTTGGAGTACTTACTCCATTTACAATGTATCTGCTCAGTCCAAGTTTAAATTTATCTATACAAAAAACTCCTTTGTTCACAAGGAGTGACAAAAGATCCCTCATCCTTGGGATATTAATTGGCTCTTCCCTTTCTTGTGATATATCTGTCATGAGTATCTCAAAGTTCAGTTCCGTATTTATACCACCTTTTCCAGACATCCAGCATCTCCCTTTGTGTTCTTTTACCACCTCGCAGCTCATTTGCCATCTCCATTATTCCCTTCTTTCGTTGAGTCAATTCATGTGCTGATGTCCCGTATTTAATTGATTCTGGTATGACCATCAGACTTTGCAAGCTCATTTGTCAGTCTTATTCTTTTGATCACGGGGATTCCTAGCTTGTCTCTCAGCAGAGTCTTGCGGAGCCTCTCCTCAGGATTTTGACCTCGATGCACTAGGGAGTTGGCAGCTTGATTTTCTTCAAAAGAGCAGTGAGATAACTTACATTTCCCCTGAATCAAGTCCACCTTCCACCAAGAGTTTGCTATCATCCAGCAGTTCTCTCTAGTGCCCTGAATTGCCTTGTGGAAGCCTTGGTAATTTGACTCCAAAATTATGTTTTCCCAGCCCTTTTCTCTACAGAAGCTGATCCCTTGGAAAGCAATGTCCAACAGTGCATTGTATATAACTATTCCTGCAGTGTTAGTCCATTCATATAAAGCAAAAAATGATTTAATATTTTCACATTGGTGATCCCTGATAATCCCGGCATCCGCGATGGAGTTAGAGTCTCCCTTGTACCACATTCATCTTTAACCAACCAAGTTTAGGAGGTTTCCATTTTAATATAATTATCCTATATCTACTCCTAAAGCTAGTTACAGATCCCCAGAAACAGCCCCAATCCCACCTACACCAATCTCCTTGATGCATTTTGGACTTGGTTAAAGTCACCGCAGCTTTGAATATTTGTTTAATAGCCTGTTGCACCTCTACCTTCTGACCTTCAAACACTGCTAAATTTCGAATCTTCCAAAGCTCCAAACAAATCAGAGAGGGCAGTACCTTCAGTAGAAAGCTATGAGCAGCATTTGTGGCAGGAGTTCTCCACCACTTTTGACATACCTACTTAATAGAGTTTGAATGATCAAGCCCCCATTTCTGAGGCAAAAGTCCTCCAGACCTGTCTAACATACAAACAGCTTGCAAAAGAATGGTTAATGCTTTCCTCATTCTGAAAACAAAATTGGCATATAGATAGCCACATAAAATTTAACCTGTGTAGGGACACCCCCAAAGGGATTCTGCCCATGAACAAACTATACATGAAAAAAGAGGTCTTTTGAGGTAGATGAGAAAACCATAATTTGTACCATTCTGGGCTTAGGTCCTGTCTTCTTCTGATTTTCTGATATGCAGTTCTGAAGGAGAATTCCCCATTTTCGCTAAGCATCCATTTTAGTTGATCATGTCCCCCGTATAGGAGAGGGGTAACCTATCCCTTATGTGTCTATCAAGCTCTGCTGTTTTGTGTGTGTCCCAACTTCCATTGTATAAGTATTCTTTTAAAGATAAGTTATCAGGAACATTAGACTCAGTCAGCAGCCTTCCACTTCCCAGCCAATTGTCAAGCCACATGTGGCAGCAGCCCTCTCCAACCGTGACAGCAATGCTTTCTGTAATATCTGAGTATTTTAGCATCTTCCTCCATGTATGTGAATCACCCCTGTAGATGCTCACTTGAGACGGGTGAGAGGTCCCACGATACTTTGAGTGCAGAAACTCTGCCCACAGTGTACCCCTTTTGCGAAATCTCCACCAAAGCTTCATGCTTTGGACCGAGATAGTGTCTTCAAGTGACTTGAACCCTATACCCCCTCCTCAACTGGGTAACATAGCTTCTCCCATTTGATCCAATGATAAGACTTTTGGTCCTTGTTCTTCTGCCACAAAAAGTTCGCAAAAACAGTCTCTAATTGGTTTAGAACACACTTGGCTGGACTAACGGCCATTGTAACATAGATGGGCATGGTAGAGAGTACACTTTTAATTAAGGTAATCCTTTCTCCTTTGGATAAGAAACTTGTATTCCATGCTCTAATTTTTTTCCTCACTTTTTGAATAAGCATATCGAAGTGTTTGGCTTTGAGCTTTCCATAGTGTAGAGGAATCCCTAAATAAGGAATAGGCCACTCCCCTTTCTGAAATTTGGTTGTCCTAACTACTAGGGATTTCTTGTGTCCTGAGAGCTTGTGATGACATAGAAAGTAGCTCTTCTCCTCATTGATTTTCTGCCCTGAAGCTGCTTGATAGTGCCTCAAATCATCCATTAATCTCGCAAGGGATTGCGGATTAGCCACAGAAAATATCATGACATCATCCGCATATGCTAGGTGAGATATTTTCAGGCACCCTCTTGGAACACAGAAAGCTAGAACCATCTCCATGGACCTGTTCAACAATCTGGACAGATAGTCTGACCCAATTATAAATAAGAGAGGGGAGAGGGGGTCACCCTGTCTAAGACCTCGAGTCGAGTTAAACCACCCTTGAGGAGAGCCATTAATGATAACCGACATCCACACGTTAGAGATTAATCTCCAAACTAAGTCGATAAATCTTTCCCTAAAACAAAAATTTCTCAGCACTTGTAGTAAAAATGACCAGTGAACTCTGTCATAAGCCTTCTCCATGTCAAGTTTAATAGCAATATTCCCATTTTTATTTTTACTGGACATGGAGGTCATCAGCTCACTAGCCAACGGATAATTATCTAATATTTTTTCTTCCCAGGACAAATCCACTCTGATTACCACATATTATGATAGGTAATATTTTGCTGAGTCTCTTTGCCACTAACTTTGATAGCACTTTGTTTACATAATTGCATAAGCTAATCGGCCTAGAGTTTGAAAAGTTAGAGGGATTTAGGATCTTAGGGATAAGTACAATCCAAGTAGCTGATATTGTAGTTGGTAATTCTTCCCCATTTAGAAAGTTGAGCACAGCAAGGAGCAGGTCCTCTTTTATTATCTCCCAGGATAACCTGAAGAAATGGCCATTAAAACCATCCGGGCCTGGGGCACTATCTTCCCCTAAAGAGAAAACAATCTTCTTTAATTCCTCCATTGAAGGATCTGACAGCAGCGCTTCATTCCCTTTAGTAGATATCAGCGTTGGTACCATTCCTGGTTTAATGTGTTCTGAGACCTGTCCTGCAAAATATAACTTGGAAAAGTGCATCACTGCTTCTGTGCCAATCTCTTCATCCGCTTCTGCCCAATTTCCCAAACTCCCCCTTATCCTGGTGATAAAATTTCTAGCCTGCCTTTTCTTTACAGTTGCATGAAAAAAAGCTGTATTTTTGTCCCCCCTCTTCTACCCACTTCACATTAGCCTTTTGGGCCCAATATCTTTCCTCTCTAAGTGTGGCCTGTTGGAGCTTGGCTGCTGCTTCATTCATCATCTCCCAAGGTAACGGGTTGATAGCATCCTCCATTTCCACTTCTTCCATTTGCTATTCTGCCTTTTGCAATTCGGAGAGGATATTCCCAAAGATCTCCTTGTTCCACTGTTTCAGCGCTACTTTAGTCTTCTTATGTTTTTCAGTAAACACCCTGAGAGGTCTTCCATTGATGGGGGGAACTATATTTTCTCTACTACCTTCAAGAAATCATTATGCTGAGTCCAGAAGTTCTGAAATTGAAAAGATTTTGGCCCCCTTTCCCTCCTAGTTCCTATATGAAGGACTAGTGGTGCATGATCTGAAGAAGCCCTTATAGCATGTTGCACACTGGTTTGTACATTGAGCTTCATGAACTCCGAATTGATTAGACATCTGTCCAATCTTTTCCACACTCTTGCATTGCCTTTCCAATTATTACACCATGTGTACAAGGAGCCTGAATACTGTGGTTCCACTAATCCCAACTGATCAACAAACTCTGATAGTTCGATAGTATCTTTTATTCCACATGATTTTCCTCCTTTTTTTCTAGAGATTAGGTGATGCAATTCTAATCACCCCACAGCAGCCAGGATGCTTTCAACTGTTCATATTTACCAAGTGAGGGACACAAAGCCTCCCTAACTCTAGCAGTAGATTTCGCATACACTTTCGACACAATCACCTCTTTTTGCATTCCTGGATGGCTCAACTTACATTTGATGTGTTGAACTGTATTTTCTATTACTTGACATATAAAGGGCTTTTTAATAAACAACCAAAGCTTACAAACATCATTAGTCACGCAAACATCAAAATTTAATCTTTTCCTGATTTTTTCCATCGAGTCAGGTCCTACAAATGGTTCAGCAATTGCCAGGAAGTTTACATGGTTTTTCCTTAGTAGTTTTTTAAGTCTATGTAGTTTCCCATTCCCTAGAATTCCCCTAGTATTCCAATATACTGACTTAATCATTTAAATACCTGTCTAGAGCCAGTTCGTGGAGTCTTTTGTCTAAGAGTCATGCTGGATTCTGATATGGCCCTTGCCTTGCTACTGGAAGCTGCGATTTTCCTTCCTATCTTCAATGTCTTCAATTTAAGTTCAGATGTGCCCTCCTTCCCCTCTGCAAGACTTGCGAACTCTTTTTCCTCTCTCATCATATTCTCACCTTCTGAGTCCGTTGTTAGCACCTGCATATTAGATTCAGAGTCAGCTTTGCGTAAGCAAGGTGGAGTACTGCCTTATACCTGCCTGATTGGTCTCCTCTGAAATAGGTAGTGAATCCAGCTCATTTTCATTAAAGTTATGCTGTTTAGTGATCCCTACTTCTACCGAACCCGGATCAGCCTGATCTTCTCCTGACAAGGTCTCGTACTCATTTTCAACTGAAGGGGACATCTCTGACAAGGCCATCTCTGATACATGGCCTTGTTGTTGTTCTTCTTCCTCTCCATCAGTCCCAGCAGGATGGACCTCCACCTGGTCTACCTCATTCAAGTAATTCCCCTTAAATTGGGTGGATTGTGGGGAGGAAGGGGCATGGTTCTCCCTATTCTTTTCCTCTAAATGCAGTGGTACCTGCACAACATCAAAAGAGACTGCATTAGTGAGGATTTTAAGTATCTCATCACAATACACCTGTTCCTGACTTTCTTAACAAACTGCTATATCATCCTGAGCAGCTGACAGCTGGCATACCTGGGTATTCTCTTGATCTTTGGCATTAGGTATTCTGTCCACTGCAAGGGGGGGCTCTGTTATGGTCCTTCCTTCTTTATCCTCCTCTCCTTCCAGTGAATTGAGCATAGCAAATTTGTTGCTGCACAGTTAGTTTTGTGTTAGCTTATTTGACATACTGGTAACAGCTTCCCCTTGGATTCCTGGATGTCCTTCTTCATGGTTGGTTGATGTCAATGGTGGAGACTTTTCTACAACTACCTTATTTGCAACCAAAGAAGTGTTATCTTCTGTACTTAGCTGTTCTCCCAGGTTCAAGCTATCTGGAATAGACTGAGAAACTTTGGTTTTGCCTATAGCATTCCTTGAAGTTTCAGGGATGTCTGGTAAAGGGCACGAAATTGGAAGGCTTTTTGGTTCTACTACCTTTCCCTTCCTTAGGCGCATATCCTCCTTGGTTTCCCCTCTGCTGCCATTTGTTTTTCTAGAGACGATGGTCCATTCTTGGGAGTTCTTCTTAGCCACTAGAATGGGTTTTCTTCTATCTGCTGATGCTCACACTGCAGGAACCCTCTTTTGCCTCTTCTTTGGATCACAGTCCTTACTATTATGACCAATTTTCCAGCATTTAGAATAGTAGTCAGGTCTTTCTTCAATTTCCAGATTCTGCCATTTTCTTTTTTCTTTACTCCCGACCCATATTTGTAGAGGGATAGTCTTGGTTAGGTCCATGTTGACACAAACTCTGGCCTCACTCGTTCTGATGAGATCCGATGCAGCTGCAGTAGCAGCATCTAGCTTCAATGGATGACCCGCTACGGATGCAAGAGAGTACCGCTTTTTTTGTTAAACAGGTGAAGAGGAAAGGAAGGGAAACGGATCCATACAGGAGATATGGATGGTTCCACCGATGGATCGAAGTCCTTGGACCATTTGAAGATTCTCACCTGAAATCCCTAAAAATGCCACACCTTTCTGGTCCAGAGCCTCTGGAAGTCCTCTTTCTTATCAAATTTGAGGAGGACGTGACGTTGGTCCAGCAATCCCACTTTGCATTCGCCTAGGAAGCCTGCTGCCAGTACCTCCTTGCGAATCTGTACCATAGCTAGGCGACCCCATGAGAATTTTCCTATTAGTGTCCACTGAAAAGGTTGAGCTAATCTTTCTTCTTCTTCTTCAGTAAGGAATAGAGCCGATTCCCCCTTGAAGTATAACAGGGGCTGTTTGTTTTTTATGGAGGCAAAGAATATGTTAAAATCCTTAGAAGAGGGATTTGATTTGTTTATGGCTCTAGCATAAGTCACCGGAGGGGGAGTTGTACTCTCCTCCGCCATAGGCGGCGGTCCCAGGGAGAGCCAAGTAACCGTTGGAGATAGCTTAACGGTAAAATAATGAACGAGATCAGTTGAAGTCCCTTAGTCAGACTTTCAATTTTAGGAGAAAGGTGAGAGCAAATTTTTAGAGAGAGAAATAAAAGAAATCCTTATATTGTAGAACTTATATTAAAATTTGAGCAATTTAAATTAAGAGTATTTCATCCTTTATTAATGAGGCATCACCTATCACCAAGAATGGTAAACCAAAAATCAATGGTACCTATGGGTCTTCCTCCATGTCCAGAATGATAAAATCCACCGGCAACACAAACTTATCCACTGAGACTAGAACATCCTTCACCATGCCAGTGGGTTGCACCAAGGACATGTCCGCTAATTGGAGTAACACTGCCACATGTTTGATTTTGTCACCTAACCCCACATTCTCAGCTATAGGGAGGGGCATTAAGTTAATCTCTGCTCCTAAGTCGCACAAAGCCTTGTTGAAAATTCGAGCACCTATAGTGCATGGTATAGTGCAACTCCCAGGGTTTTTTAGTTTTGGTGGCGAATCATTGATTACCCAGGCTTCACTTTCTTCAATTAGTGGAATGGGTACCTCATATTGCAGGATCTGCTCTTTGTTAGCTATCAAGTCTTTCAAGAACTTGGCATACATAGGCACCGCAGTGACTAAGTCCAGTAAAGGCATATTCACATTCACTTGTTTCACCATGTCTAGAAACCTATTGAACTGAGCTCCTTTCTTGGGTTGAGGTTTCACTCTTTGAGAAAAAAGAGGTTGTGGTGCATACTCTGGATAGTTGTATGGGCTTGGAGGCCCCCTCATCTTTTTGAGCATCAGTTCCTTTACACTTTATCCATCCTTTTCTTCCAAACAACCCTCTTCGGCTCGTTCAACATCTTTCGTTTCTTGAGTCTCGTTCACTTCTGCCTTCTTGTTTCATTGGAGCTCCTTTCCAAATCTCAAGGTGATTGCATTGCAAACTTTCTTTCCTTTTGGGTTGGGCTTTGTATCACTCGACAAAGCTCCTTAAGGTCTCTGATTGATGGTTTTGGCCAACTGTCCTAACTGTAATTTGATGTCTTGATAGAAACATCATGATTCTTCCATTGAGTCTCCATACTCGCTATACTCTATTCATTCTTATCCAATTTTTCCATGATTGTGGAGCATATCCTCCATGTTGGATCTCCTTGGCTCTCTATTTCTTGATTCTTCTCCTTGGGGAAATGGTCCAGCTTGGTTATTCTGTCCCAAGTTTTCTTGTCCTCATTGGCTTCTGTAACCCCCCATATTGTTGTTTTGTTATAATTGTTCACATATTATACAGACTCTGTGGTGAGTGCACACTCATCCGTGTGATGATCTCCTTTGCATAAGCCACAAGACAATACTTGAGTGGTATGGGCTGTCTTCAATGTTTTCACCTACCGAGTTAATGCTTCAATCCTTGCTTCCAGTGATGTTTCTTCATCCAAGTCCAAAACTCCTCTCTGTTTCCTCATTGCTAGCTTCTTAGCTTCTGGAAAGAGGTATTCATCATCAGCTATGGAATCAAATAATTCCCTGACTTTGGTCACACTCTTATCTTTGAGAGCTCCATTGGCACAAGCTTTACCATGAGTGAAGAGTCTGGATTTAGTCCTTTGAAGAAGGTGTTCAACTCTCGTACTTTCCCTATATCATTGTTTGGGCATTGCCTCAACAGATCGTTGAATCTATCCCAGGCTTCTTTGAAGGTTTTCCCATCATGCTGTTGAAAACTTCTGATGTTCAATCTCATTCTCTCCAACTTTACAGGAGGGAAATACTTGGCCAATAATTTCTTTTCTAGTTCCTCAAAGGATGCAATGGTTGGTCCCCCAATCGATTTAAACCAGTGCTTAGCCTTTCCCTTCAAGGATAACGGGAAGAGCACCCTTCTAACTTCATCATGGGGCACCCTTTGCAAGTTAAAAGTGTTGCACAATCCCAGTAACCAATCTAGGTGCTCGTTGGGGTCATCATTGATTAACCCTTAGAAAACTTGTCCTTGGGTTATCATTGACACAATCTGAGTGGGAATGTGGTAGCTCTCCACATCGATCCCCTGATGATTGTTTCTCCTCTCAAAGCTCACTGCAAAATGGTCCCCAAAACATTGTGGTTGCTGTCTGGGCCTTTCTTCCTCTTGCTCAGCCATTTCCAGGAGTCTTCTTCTCTGTCTTAACGTTCTTTGGAGTTCAGGATCAAACTCAAATTTTGGGTTGACTTCACGAAGGCGTGCTCCTCTTTGCATAAACTGGGTTTCTTGTAAAGGTCAATCACAAGTACCCAAGTAGCTCAACAGAGTAAAGGTAATCAATTAAAGAAAATCCAATTGAATGACAACAAGAAATTGTAATTGCAGAACCAATAAAACACAACAAAAACAAAAACAATGAAACTCAACAAACAAATCACAAAACAAAAACACAAATCAATCATAAAACAATCTCTAACACCTTGCCTTCCCCGACAGCAGCGCCAAAAATTGGTGCGAGTTAGTCGTATATCGCCAATTTTATCCTACTTACTACTATAGTAATGGTAAGAGGGATCATTCCACCGAGAATGGTTGGTATTCAGATGATTGTTTATGCTGATAATATAAGAAGTATGGAATGCAAACAAAAAGTAAATCACAAAGAAATAATCAATAGAGAGAAACGGTATTGCTTTGAGCGGTTCCAACATGCATAGATCTTTGCATGGTTTCATCAACTAGTGTAGATTAATGAAGGGATTCAACTACCTGTGTCATGAAAATCAAGTAGCTGGGCGACTCACTCAAATTCACTCCACATACTTCAAAATCATCCCCGAGCAGGGCAAGCTTTTGGCAAAAATTAAGCTCTCAGATCCTTGTTCTATATGACAATCCTAATTCACTACTTGTTATCTCCTTTGGCAAGGAAGATAGTCAATTCGTGTGTTCAAAATGTCCTATAAGAACAATTATAAGCTCTTTTCAATAGATATGATCTCAAATGTCAGTGGGCACTGGACAAATGAAATCAACAAATAAATCATGACTAGAAACTCATGCATCAAAGGTTCTCAAAATTAAATCATGTAAAATTCAATTCATATTACTTGGATCTAGATGAATTTTAATGGCTATCACAAATCAAACCCAGATCTTATTATTGCAATTCAGGCAAAATGAATTTCACAATCAGTAAATAGATAACACATTAAAACACAGATTAAATATAATTAAGATGTCTGAACCATTTAAAGATCCATGAATATTGAATCCCCAAGGCAATATTTGAATTTAGCCAATCATCTTAGTGATCGGCTCAGAGAATAGTATTGCAATCCCAGAATCAGACATATTAGAATGATCTGGGCTTAAAGCAATTACAAGGGTTACAAATAAAGTGTTTTCTGTTATGTAAACTTTGTTCCCTTCTTCGATTGTCTCCAGCTTTAACCCTAGATTTCTCTTTTTTATTCTTGTCTTGATCCCTCTTTCCTCTGATTTCTCAGACTCTCTCTTGGTCTCTAATTTCTTCTCTCTCTTTCTCCATTCCTCTCCAAGATAATCCTTTTGTGCCTTTGTTTAGTCTTTATACTCTTTCCTGGCTGACATGGCAGAATTGCAGCGGTTGTGTGCCTTTCTCCCAAAAGTATTTATGTCGTGTGTCCTGAAAATGCAACCAATCAATGGGGTGAGGTCATCTCGTGTCAAGTTGTCAACCCTGGTTGCTTAATTGCTAAGAATGCATTTTATCAAACACTTAGAGACATAAAGAATCGCTGTCCTTGTGAAGTCGGTTGGGTGCTAAGTGTTGTGCTCTGTGCAAGTGTAGCTAGGCTAATTTGAATGCAAGAGAGTACAGGTGATAAGTGCAAGAGAGTGCAAGTGTGCAAGTGTGCAAGTGTAGTGAGTACATGTGTGCATGTGTGCATGTGTAAGTGAGGTGTGTGCTGGTGAGTGTGTGCGAGTGTGGGCGTGACAGTGTCCGAGTGTGGTGCGGTGGTGTGCAAGCTAGGTGGGGGAACTAGGCTCCCGCCCAGCTGTGTGTGTGAGACAGGGTGAGGGCTGCGGGGGTTGCACGGGCGTACTTGTGTGTGCGTTGGTGGGCAGACGCGTTGTCTTTAGTGTATGTGTGTGCGTGGGTTGTGTTGTGTGTTGATTGTATGTGTGATGTGTTATGCTTGTTGTGTGCTTGTTATGTGCTGGGACTTCTGTGTGTGCTTGAGAGTTGTGAGAACATTTGTGTCAAACATGCATTCCATCAAATACTTGTACTCTTTAAATCATTGTATGCACAATATTAACACTTCTTCACAATCTCTATCAATATCACTCCTTACTCATTTAGCACAGAAACTACACAAATCATGTAAGGATTGACACTATATCCACACAAAAGATCAAGAATTTATAGCAAATAAGTTAGTCTATAACTGACTTATCACTTAGCACAAGGCGCAAAAATACATGTAAATTATAAACTATCAAATGTATGTATATTTTTTTGAAGAAAATCATTATGTGTGTTGTCCATTTGTTTTACTAAAACAATAAATCAACATGTAGTATTAGAAACTCCTTTCCTAAATTTAATGCATCCATATAAATGTAATGATAAGGCAATATTAAAAATTGATTCTGAATTATCATTTAAATTTGTAATTTCTCAAAAAACTAGAGATATTTGTTCTTTATGATGATCTTCTTTACAAGAAAATATTAAATTAAAAGATAATCAAATCAATTTTCTTTCACAAGAAATATTATCATTAAAAATAGATGGATAATTAAAATCTCCAAAATTACAAAATAAAATTAAAAATATTACACAAGAAATCATTACAAAAATCTATAGTAAATTACCAAATGCTTTTTGGGAAAGAAAACAACATATTGTTGAATTACAATATGAAAATGACTTTGATGAACAAAAAATACCCACAAAAGCAAGACTATCTCAAATGAATAAAGAAATGGTTGAATATTGTAAAAAAGAAATTGATGTTTTATTACAAAAGAAAATAATTAGAAAGAGTTATTCCCCATGAAATTGTTCTACATTTTATGATAATAAAAATTCAGAAATTGAATGAGGTGTTCCAAGATTAGTTATTAATTATTAGCCCTTAAATAAGGTTTTAAAATGGATTAGATATCCCATTCCAAATAAAAAAGATCTATTAAATAGAACTTTTAGAATAATGGTATATTCTAGGGAAAAATGCAATTTTAGTCCCCAATGTAATAACCACTAGAAAATTAGTTCCCATTGTTATTTATTAACTATGGAGGTCCCCAATGTTCTAAAATTTGTCCAATTAATGATATTTGACTGAATTTTTGGATATTTAATGGATTTAACCACGTGAATCTCATGTGCCTCGTTAGTAATCCCTCTTTAATGACAATTTAAAAATACAAACGAGATTTTTTATAACAAAACTCTATTTTGTCTATAAATAAAAGGAGGACTACTTGGAGCAAACTACAGCGCATGCAGTTTCCCTATGTTCACATTCACAAAACTCATGATTTTCTCCAAACTCTCAATTCCATGTCAGAGAAATCATCATAAGCCTATATCTCTCATTTCTTTACTGAAAAGTGGTTTTACCCCAACGATCAAGGACTTGAATGACTTCTTCCTTTTTCTCTCCCAAAACCAAAGATTTCAATTCATTATCAACTTGTTCGCCCAAATGAACTCAAACCAAATCAAAGTGGACTCTGAGACACTCACAATCTTCACAAAAGCTTTAATCAACGAATATAAATATGAGGAAGAATTTCATTTCTTGAGAACCCACATGGGAAAAATAAAGATTCTTCATCAAAATCAAATCTTTGATACTTTAATCCAAAGATTCTGCATAAGTAAGAATGACCCTTAAAAGGATATTTTTGTATTTCAAGAATGCTTGATAATGGATGGTGTCGTGCCTTCTTTTACTTTTTGTTCTTTGATTTATGGTTTTAGTTCTCAGGGGAAGATGGATAGAGTCATTGAAGTTTTAAAGTTGATGACTTGTGAGAAATTTAACTACCCTTTAAATAATTTTGTATGTAGTTCTGTAAATTTGTGGGTTTTTTGACGATTGGGAAGCTTGAACTTGCAGCTGAGTTTTATGAGAATGTTGTAAATTCATATGCTTCGACGGCTAATGTTGTTACTTATGCTGCTCATTCGAATGCTTATTTTATGCTTTATAGGATAGAGGACGTTTTTGATATGGTATCTAGGATGCATAAGGATGGATTATCATTTGATATTGTATATTAAAGCAATTGGATTTATGGGTATTTTAGAGAAGGAATAATGAAGGAAGCATTTCGAATATACAGAGAGATTATGGATGTGAAATTAGAAATGGACACCACTGGTTTTGTCTACTAACAAAATACGACTCTCTCTCCAACTAAACTCTATAGAGATAGCTAATTGTTTTCCTTTTGCTCTCTAAACTTAAAGAAATTTTAGCGTTTCGTCTCTCGTTTTGTTAGTGAAGAGAGTTATCTTATTTTAGTATAGAAAATAGAGTTTAGTTAAAATATTCGTTTGTACTTTTTAATTGTTGTAAGAGGGATTACTAATGGCGCACGTGAGATTCACGTGGTTAGATCCGTTAAATATCGAAAATTTTTGTCAAACGCCTTTAATTGGACAAATTTTGGAACATTAGGGACAAATTTTGCTAGTGCCTAGAACATTAGGGACTAAAATTGTCTTTTTCCGTATATTCTAAATTTGATTTAAAATATGAAGTTTGACAAATTTTGTGTTTACATGCATGGGTGACAGAGAAAAGAACACCTCACCCAGTGCACATTGAAATTAATTGTGGGATGTAAATTCATTTACTTGTACTGTCAATTCTTGAGAGGGTGCATGCTAAGAACCAAGTGTGAGGAGAGTATGCATGCCTTGAAATTTTCAATTCTTATGCATGTGCTTTGATAGGCTTACTTTCATATGCGCTATTTTGTTATCCAGGCACATGGCACCCAAGAAGGTATCGCACACTCCCGCTTCAACTTCTAAGGGTCAGATGTCTAAGGGCAAGACCAAATTTGCCATGTTCACCACACCCTCGGACGACTCAGATTCTGACTGTGGGTATATCCTAGAAGAATGTGAAGTCCAAATGGTACAAAAACCAGGGCAAAAGAAGAGGAAAGCACCACAGCAAGCCACAACTCAGCACTTTATCAATGACCTCGCACAGTAAAATTTCTGCACCTTTGTTGTGAGACCCATCCATTGTGGAGAGGTAGTTTAGTATCACGGAGAATCCCTTTAAGGATGTGATTCAATACTACAACTGGGGAATATTGACAGAAGCTCCTAAGGCATGCAATGTAGCAGTGGTCAAGGAATTTTATGCAAATGCAACTACGATTAAGGCAGAAGAAGTAAGGGAAAAAGGAGTATTCGTGCGAGAAAAGTATCTGAAAATCACGAGTCAAGCTGTGAACAAGCATTACTCCCTCACAAAATTCCCCGTGGATGAATTCGGAGAGCTAATCGAGGCGGGTAATCCAGACACTGTTTTACATTCTTTGGGTCTTCCAGGAGCCACATAAATGCATTTGGAGACCCCATGCACGTCATTTCCTGGGACTTAGCAGCAGAAACAAAATATGGCCGTTGTTTGTCAATTCCAGACTTATGCCAACCACACACAACACAAAAATTCCAAAGGACAAGCTATTCCTCATCTACGTAATCAAGAACTGACTCACTATAGATGTCAAAAAATTTTGTGGCAGGGTACATTGATCAAGGCTTGAACATGACAACGTTTCGATGTTCTTCCCTCTATTCTTAATGGAGTATGCCATTAAACAAGGAGTGAAGGTCACCCTTAGGGAAGAATCTAGGACATTCTTGGGCACAATCTGGGACTCTCAACTAAGAAGTTATTTGAAAATTGAATGCATAGAGAGGCAGCATAGAGAAAAAGAAGCACTTGAAGTCCCGGCACCCAGTGTGCCTCCAATGGATCTGCAGCCAGTAATGCCCGATCAAGTCATTCCCAATGCACCCCCTGTTCCAGCATTTGCAAATTTTGTGCCTATGCAAGATGCCCTGGCAAGTGTCCAACCATCCTTATAGGAGCAACACATTACTATTATTCGTCACGTGGATGCATTGGATGATAGATGAAGTGTGTTCCAAAATGACATGGAACAAGGTTGGACTACATGACTCATGAGCACACCACTCAATGGATAGCTATGGATACACGACTGAATCAGTGTCAATGTGAAGTGCATAATATGAACCTAATAATTGTACATCACCATCAAATCATAGGGCCGAATTCCTATTTCCCTCCATTAGAGAAACTGGACACCCAAGCTCAGCACATGATTGTAAACACAGACAGCTGTCAAGTTATGATGCAGCAAGGCATGAGCTCTCATCCTGGAGTCAACCAACCAAACTTTCGTAGTGCTAGTCCTTCCAACTGTCACTGATTTGCTTGGTTTTCCAACCAACCTCCTCCACCAGGAATATGAACAGGACAGTCTCCTTCCACTTTCCTTCCAATGGGGACCATTGTCAATTTGAAGTGTGGGGAGGAGTGTGATGCTGAGGTGCAGGTTGCCTTAGAGTACTTCTGCTTTGATGATGTTGTGTGACTATTGTTGTTGTGGTAATTTGAAGTAGGTGATGCTAGGCATGTGATGCCTTAAATTTGTTTATTATTGTTGCATGTGTGATTGTTTAAGGGAAATGGAGGTGGTGTGTATATGTGTAGGTGGTGTGATTTTGTGTCTAGTGTGGGAATAAAACATGCAGTGACTAGCACTAGCCATGTTGTGTGATGTTTTATCTTTCAATGCGATAAATTCAAGTTTGAACATCCCCAAGCCACAAAATATTCACTAAAGTACAATCTCAAGCATCATCAACAAATATTATCCCCTCCACACTTACAATATGCATTATTTTCAATAGATGAGATAGGGATAAGAAAACACTCGTTGAACAAGTGTTTCTTGGTATCCCCAAGGTGTATGACGGCCATCTCTTCATTTGTGCATGTGAAATGTGAACTTGGCCATTATGAATATGCCTCTTCTTTTTGTTTCCTTATTGATTGAAAACCTAAGAAAAAGATAAAAGAAAGAAAAGAAGTAAACTATTTCTATGTATGAGTTCATGAAGAAAACATTTTAACATATAAGCTCTACACATGACACTAAAACATAATCACTCAAAATAAAAATGTTCACAATCACTCTATGGCATACATGAGATGTTTTTACATTGTACGCATGTGAGTGCTCATGTGCTAGGTGTGCATCATAATCATGTTCAAATCCTAATCTCATTCATTAAGCTCATGTGCACTTGAGTCCTAATGAATTCATACTAGGTAAACCATGAATGTGCCATTAATCACATATATGAAAATTGCACACATCAAGCTTTTGAAACCTCACCACATATGCTAACTCATGCAATTTAACATTGAAATTCATGAAGTGATTTAGAGTGAAAAGTGTGTTTGTGTGCCATTGACATGAGAGTGAAAAAAAAAAGAAGAAAGAATTAAGCAAGTGTTGTGAAAGCATCCCCTCCACACTTAGCTCTTTTTATCTCTTATACACATTTTCATTCTCTCATAGTCATTCTTTCAAATTTCTTGTTCTCTTTGACTTCCTACAAGAAAAACAAACCTAATTACTCTAAACACACAAAACAAACACAAAGACTAACATTTAAATAAAAAAAATGGAAAGAAATTGTAGTTCTAGGTTTATTTAGTCCCTAGCTAAACTTTATTCTTGTGGCTATTCCCTGAAGATCGGAATAACCATACCGATACCAAAAGAATGCCATTTCATAGGCACTCCTATGCCTTCTATAAGGCACTCTTTTAAAGCTTTTAAGGAGGTACTTAAGCTCAAGTACATGAGGAGCAACTTCAACAAACTCTATCTTGTACCATTGTTGCTCCTCCATTGTAGGTACCTCCTGCTTCTCTTCCACCTTGTCAATTGGGGTCACCAATGACTTAACCTTTCCTAAGACTACCTCAACTTTTACTATGCTAAATAATGACTCTCTACATGGATTGACTAAAGGCTCTACATCCAACGTCTCTTCACCATCATAAGACATTTCAAATATAGATGCATCGACAAAGCTATTTTCATCCAAGTTAGCTATTTCACAAAAAATATTCATATCTTCCTCATAAAAGCTAATATGGAGTTCATTTTGAGATTCACCCTCATTTACATCACATTGAGCATCATAATCATTTAAGGGTTTCTCATTGCAGATACACCTAATGACATCTACCATTTCATGCAAATCATTAAATTCCATATAAGAATGAAAATTACCTAAACTACACTATCACTACCCAATAAATATGAAAATGTGTGGAAGAGGAATCAAGTAATGAAAGTATACCCTTGGATTTGGTTATCTCAAATGTGAGTGTTATGTGTGGTTTATCCTATGGAATCACTACAACTAAGGATGAGCCAATTCAACTAAGTCCCCCCTTTATGGCAGAGGCAAGAACCTAAATGCATTGTCTCCTACCAGAAATTGAACAATTAACCAATCCCCCCTTTATGGCGGAGGCAAGGAATAACTAACTAATATCAACCAAAATTCCAATGTCTCTCTAATCATTCAACAATCTAATCCAACCCCTCCTTTATGGTGGAGGCAAGGGTCAAACCTAGTCACTTCCTTGGAAATCATTCCCTAATTCAATCCCCCACTTTATGGCGGAGGCAAGGACTAAACTAGTTCATGTCTACCAAGTTCATCAAACCTATTTTGGACTCTCAATATTCCAATCAATTCCCCATTTATGCCGGAGGCAAGAACGGACTAAGATATCTCCACTAATCCATCACCCACATACTAGTCTACCATTAGCATTACTAATATAGGATAATAACTAGTTTGTAGTTCTTAATTCTTAGCTACCTATAGCATAAAACCACATATTAACACATTAAATCAACAACACATAACCACAATCCAAGGGTAATTAACAATTTAGCACATCAAGACTACTAAGAACATCACAATAATTAATTAAAGCAAGGATTTAAACAAAGAAATACAAAGAGTAGCACTCCTCTTTGATGTTCCAAGCTTTCCTTACAAAAAAAAGTCCTTAGAGCCAAGAGCTTACATGAAATCCTCTCCACAATATGCTATTTACATCAAGAACACATACTAAATGTGTGTTCCTGTGGAGAGAGGCTCTCAAAACTAAATAATCTAACCTAAAAATTGCTAGCTTCCTCTTCTCTTGGCTGCAAAACAAGATAAATAAGAGTAGGGTTTTGCCTTGTGTGAAGGAGTTCCCAAAAAGGCCCTTGCTGGCTTTCAAAATGGAGGGCAAAACAAGTAAAAAGTCAGTCTGTCGTGATTTTCTTCGGAGCTCCGGAGACTTCTCCGGTGCACTGTTGGGCTTCTCCAGCGCGCCGGAGCCTCCAGACAGCATTTATCTCCGGCGCGTCGGAGAACTTTTCTTGGCGCGCCGGAGCCTTCTGTCCAAACTTTCGAAAATGCTTCAAAACTTGCTCTTTTCACTCTTTCTTTATTCCATTGCTCATAGTTGGCCATAATGTCCTACAAAACACGTTAAAACACGTAAAAATGACATAGAAAAATGCTACAATGATGCTCAAAAGATAAGTAAAACGAATCCAATAAGGTGAAAATCGCCACCTTATCATGCCCACTGACATTTGAGATCAGATATATTGAAAAGGGCTTAGAATTGTTCTTGTAGGACATTTTGAACACACGAATTAACTATCTGCCTTGTCAAAGGAGATAACAAGTAGTGAACTAGGATTGTCACACAGAACAAGGATCTGGGAGCTTAATTTGTGCCAAAAGCTTGCCCCGCCCGGGGAGAATTTTGGAGTATGTGGAGTGAATTTGAGTGAGTCACCCGACTACTTGATTTTCATGACATAGGCAGTTGAATACCCTCATTAATCTACATTAGTCGATGAAACCATGAAAAGATCTATGCATGTTGGAACCCCTCAAGGCAATACCATTTCTCTCTATTGATTATTTATTTGTGATTTACTTTTTGTTGCTTGCATTCCATACTTCTCATATTATCAGCATAAACATTCATCTGAATACCAACCCTTCTCGGGGGAGCGATCCCTCTTACCACTACTATAGTAGTAAGTAGGATAAAATTGGCGATACACGACTAACTCGCACCAACAAGTTGAGTTTTTTCAAAATATTTTGAAGGTATTAATAATTCTCTAATATAATTTAAATCTGCACCGGAATCTACCACTACAATTGATTGAAATTTATATTTTCTATTTATTATAAGAGTTGCAAAATTATAATATTTTTTAGATGTAGTTAAAGTGTTTATTTGGGAATTTTGTTCTGAAATTTTTTCTATTTGTTAATTTTTATCTAAATCAAGTTCTTTTATATCTAAAGCCTTATCTTTTAATATTTTAATTCCTACTTTTAATTCATTAATTTCTTTTTTTAAAAAAATAGGTGTAGTAATTCTTAAGACTTTATTTTGTGAATGAGTTTTAACTTCTAGCATTTTAAAAGAAGTATTTAATTTATCTAATTATTTTTTTGTTAAAAAGTTATCAATAGATGAAGAAGAATGATCTGACTTATTTAAAAAGAATTTTCTTGAAAAACAAATTCTAGATATTGTCTTGTTTTATTGGATCTTTAATTTCATTAAGTAAATCCAACATCATTTCTATTGTTTTTCAGATAATGTTAATATTTCTAACTTATTTAATTCTTTTACTATAACCATTTTAATTTAAGATTACTACTATCATATATTTTTTTATTATTATTTTCACATATTTTATCAGAATTATTATTCTCAATGTTTTCATCATTTGAACTATTTTTTACTAAGTCAGAATTATGTAATTTTTCTTATTTATCTAATTTAATTATTTCATATTTATTATCCACACAATAATAATTCTCATTTGGAATTTCTACTTTGTTTATTTGTTTTAAAAACACGAATTGATTTTAATTATTTATTATTAGATAATTTCCAATTTTGATAAACCCTATCAATTATATTTAAACTAGATGAATCATGCATATAATTTACTCTTTGTTTAGTATAAAACCTTACAATGAAAGAAATTATCACAACAATATTTTTAATAAAATCATAATATTTATTTTGTATTGGTTTTTGTTGTTTAGAATTGTAGGTTTTAAAAAAACCAAATTCTAAATAATGCATATTGTAGAAAATTAAAATCTTCAACACATATTTTTCTTATTTCTTTTAAATCAATTTTATTTTCTTGAGAAATTGTGTTTATTTCAAAATGATCTCGTGATTTTTTTATATGTATAGTTTTAACTATTTTATTATTTGTTTTTCAAATCCCTTTTTGTCTAATTTGAGACAAATGTGAAAGAGGGATGTCTTCTAACAGATTTTACTTAGTTTGTTTAATTTCATTAGATCCAATTGATTTAATATTTTTATTTGCTATTAAAGAGGAAAACTGAGCAATAAATTTACTACGTAAAATCATAATGAAAAAATTGAACAATGAGCTTCGGATAGGATTTCTATCAGATGCACAGATTGCATAACTTAGTTCCTTCTATATGGAATCATGTATTGAAAATCTCAGATTTTCTCCATACATGATAACTTATTGAACAAATGGTACCAGCAAAACATTAGTTTACATGTCAATCTTTTAACCATTTAAAAGATAAAACATGTCTCATTTTTAATATGGCGCTGATTTTGATCGACTGTCAACAACTAATTACTGGCTAAAAAGAGCTTTCAACATCAAAGACGCCCCATCAAATGCCGAATTTGGCTTCGGTGTCGACCCATAAGATCAAATCATAATAAGAATGAAACTATTCTTCTCTTTTAACGGTCATTTTATTAACATATAAAATAAGTTTCAACTAAGTAACAAAATTTTATTGTTATCAAGATGAATAGATCTAAGACTTCTTATTGTAAAACTATATATTTAGCTCCAAAGTTATGTAACTATTTCTGCGAGTAATCCCTCCCGAACCTTTGGTTTTTCTCTCCTTGAGTTAATGTATTAGCATTTTTTAAATTAATTAATTCAACTAAGTTAAATATGTGCTCAAAAATAATAATTAAAACTCTTCTTAATTGATTTTTTGGTTTACCTAATATACTCAAATGCATTTATTTTTAATTTTTAAATTTTATGTAGGTGTAAAAAAAAGTTGGGAAAGCTTTTTTCGTAAACAATATTATTGTTACAAGTTACAAATCAAACGATCTCAACATTCCATCTTGCTATTTCCCAAGAGATAATTTCAACAATATATATTAGATGTGTATATTAAAATGGAATCTAGACATTTAGAATTCCACAGAAGAAAGCAAGATACTATTAGAGGTGAGCTTTATCAAGGAATTGTGGATTCTATTACTTTAGGAGAACAAGAGGAAATAAAATAGGGAAAAGAATAGTACTTCTTGCTTCTTTTATTGGAGGTCCAAGACAAATGCATCGTAGATATTTAAATTCAATATCATTGGTGCAACGATTTAGAAAATGATACTTATTTTTTTACAGTGACTTGCAACTCAGAATGGAAAGACATTGAAGATGAACTATTAGAAGGACAACAAGCACAAGATCGTCCAAATTTAGTTTCTAGATTATTTAGAGCCAAATTAAAAGATTTAAAAGATCAATTGTTAAAAAAGAATTTTTTGGAAATGTCGCAACACGTGTTCATGTTATCGAGTTTCAGAAAAGAGGTTTGCCTTATGCCCACATGCTTATTATATTGCAACCTGAATATAAAATTATCAATCCAGAGAAGATTTTGATAGGTATGTTTGTGTTGAATTACCTGACAAAAATAAGCATACTGAGCTATTTTAATTGGTTGTTAAACATATGATGCATGATCCATGTGAAAGGAAAAATCCCATTAATTCATGTATGGTTGATGGAAAATGTAAGTATCATTACCCTCGATCTTATTGTGAAAATCCTATATGTGGTAAAGATGCCTATCTAATTTATAGAAGATAAAGGACTAATGAAGAGGTTTTGGTACGAAAGAAAATGTTAAACAACAAATAGGTGGTACTATAAAATCCATACTTGCTTATGAGTTATAACTATTATATTAATATAGAGGTGTGTTTTGGTATAAAAGCAGTAAAATATTTATAAAAATACATTTACAAAACATGATAAAGTTGTTGTTAACATTTCTCATGATGATGGAGTAAATACTCTTGATGAGATACAATAATTTCAAGATGAACGATGGGTATCCGCACAAGAAAAAATGCATATTAAATTTTGACTTACCACAAATACCAGTACAATCATGTGAAATTCATAACATTTATCTAAGAGAGATTTTTTATGAGAAGAATTTGCAAATTCCTATTGAAGATCGTGATAAAGAAGAAAATTTGAATCCTGAGCAACAAGATACTTTTACAAAGATCATGTACAGAGTGAATTTTGAAAAAACTGGCATCTTTTTTATTGATAGTTCAAGTGAAATAGGAAAAAACGTTTTTATAGTGTGTCTTACTCGCACACATGAGATCAAGAAAAATGATTGCACTAGTTACTGTAACATTTGGAAGTCGCAGCTGCAATTTTCCCAGGAGGTAGGACTATGCATTCACGATTTAAATCTAATTATAACAATTGAGATGACCTAATGCAACATTCCAAAACAACAGGCCTTGCAAAATTGTTGAAAGAAATAAAATTAAAAAACTCACTTTGAAAAGAAATTTGAGAGCAATAAATGATTCAACATTCAGCAACTTGTACTACAAGTAGGAAATTAGGGAGGAGCCCATAAAATGTGAAAAATATGATATGTCCCTAAGCAAATGTTAATCAACTCCAACAATAATGAATGTCAAGAGGAAGAACCTATTCACTATGTATTTCCATGTTTAGAACAAACACACATTTTGCTGGGTATCTCACCACAATATCAATACTTGCTACTTTTGAATGAAACCATGGACTCTATCAAATGAGAAAATAATAGAAATATTTATGGTTGTGTGAGAACTTTCACGAGTTTTTATGAAAGTAATAGATGATACCAAATAATTGCAACCAAGATGAATTTTTAAATTTTTAGCACCAAACGGCCCAATTCCTCAAAAGTAATATTTAAGAAAAATTGTCCTATAATGTTGCTAAGGAATTTAGATCCATCTAAGGTTTTATGCAATGACACAAGAATGATATGTGAAGGGCTCAAGAATATGTTTATCAATGCAGAAATCACAATGGGTGAACCAAAGGTCGTCACATCTTCATACCATGCATACAATTATCTCTAGCTGAAAATGAAGGATACCCTTTTTCCTTCAAAAGAAAGTAATATCCAATTAGATTAACTTTGCTATGAAGATAACAAGTTCAAGGGACAAACAATCCTCACAATTGGTGTATATCAGCCACAACTTGTTTTTTCACATGGACAATTATATGTTGCATTATTTCGAGGAACGTCAATGTCAACAATTAAAGTGTTAATCAATTTTGACCATCAACTTCCAAAAAGTAAGGCTTATACAAGAAATATAGTGTACAAAGAGGTTTTTAATTCCCAAAAGTAAATATTTTATATTTACTTAATGAAATTGAGATTTTAAAGTTTTTAATTTTGGTTTGAATTATTAAAATACATAAATAAAAAAATTGTAATAATTATATATAAGTTATATTTATTTAATATTACTATTTTAACTATATTAAAATTTTCTTCGATAATTTTTTTGTTTGTGTTTCTACATTGAATTAATCCACGACTTGTATTTTGAGCATAACGACTTGACGTACTACTAGGACTCTCACTGCTATTAATATCTTTTTGAGAGTTCTTTGACCCGATCTCCCACTAGATTACAAATTTACACATCTAAAAAATCAGAAGTTCTCAAGTATATTTACTTACACTTGAATCATGAATCAAGTTAACTTAATTTTCTTGAATGATGAATTGCTTTGATTGATTGATAATCCAATGAGTAATCTTGCATCCAGAAATCATAGTCTTATAATTTACATTGAATTTTAAGATTACTGAATTTTTTATAATTTAATATTCTTTGATAATTTAATTTTTGTCTGTTTTTTACAATTATCCATCAAGGACTGTAACTCAAAAACTCATTAGCTCACGTTAAAAGTATCGATTCTGAGGAGGTGTAGTTAGGATTGACCACAGTTTTGACCCTTGATTATTCTTTTGGGTATTTTTTTTACCTAATATCTCATTGCTTTCTCACAAATATATTTATTTTGTACATAGACACGTAAAATACAACAAAGATGTGAAGTGGTTTGGCTAGAACTATATATGTTAAGTATGTATTCAATTCAAAATCTTGCATTTATACTTTTAATTAAAACTCAATCCATTTTTTAATCCTCTTATACTTTTACTCAATTCAAATACGTTTATTTTATCATCATTTTGAATCGTCTCTCATGTGTCCAAAAAGCAAATCAATAATTCTCTTTAAGGAACAAGTAACATCATTTATAGGATGTTCTTCACAACAATACATAGATTTGATCAATAATGAGGTATGAATATAAAAAAAAAGTTTTAGCAATAATCAAAATATTAAAATATAACTATTAAAAGAATATCACTTTATATAGCAACAAGAGCGATCACAATACTATCAGAAAATGATGAAATCTATGTCAAGGATTATGAATTCACAATAAAAATGAGAAGCTTCAATGAATTTCATGAAAAGGTGTCGATGGTGAGGATTGATTCAGGACATGAAGGTAGTGAAAAGTCCACAAAACCAAATAGGAAAAGAGGAGCAACCAAGAACAAAGTTCAAATTACAGATAAAAATAAAATAACGAGACACTTCAAAATTTTAAGAGAACGTCAAAACCATAAAGAAAGAAAAGGGAAGCTGAAGAAAGTACATTACAGAAAAAGATAAAAATCGAGAAAAATTAGTTCATATAATATAAAGTACCTTTTTGTTAATGTTTCAATTTAGTAATTACATTTTCATTTTTAACGTATTTTATTAATGTCCTTCATTTGTTTTGCACAATTTAGTCATTGTCTCGCATATTGTACTTACTTTCTCATTTAAAAATAGAATGTTTCAAAATACGTGCATCGTACGTGTCTAATTTATAGTGTGTGTATATATATATATATCAGTGTAAAGTTTATCAGGATGATTGTGATAAACCATTTCTCAAGTATCAATTATTGAATGTCATGTGAGCATTTGTTTTAATATTCCATTGTAATAATAATACACCTCACTTATATAATAAATATCTATGTAGCTTCTCCATCGAGTTTAAGATTATATCGTCTTTATTATGGCTGTCACTAAAATCAAATCTATAATTACTAAATTCTAACCCAAATGTGAGAGAACCCTACTACATGGTTTAATCTTGATTTTATGTTTATTCTATCTATCATTAAAATTAAATCTATAATTATTAACTCCTAACCCAATTGTGAGTGAACCGTACGACATGATTTTAATTTTGGTTTTTTTTTTAATTTTGCCTTTAGTGAAACGACGTCATTTTGAGTATTGAACAATATATAGTGTGAGACCCCAAAACTTTTAACGTGTTAAGAATTTTATTAATATCAAAAACATGTAAGTCATTTAAAATTTTTAAATTAGAATACCAAGTTTTAGGTAAGAATTGTGGTAGAAATTAAGATCACATAATTAAGCACTAAAATTAAATGTTAATTTTATAGTCTTAGTTATAATTTTAAAATATTAAGAAGGGTTTAATTGCATAGTTTAATAGTAATTTTAGGTCTTTTTTAGCCTTTACCTAAATTAAAGGGCTAAATTGAAAAATACAAAAAAAAATTGACCATCAAATGTGTAGCCAGCAAAAGCTACACGCTTGGCAGCCTAATACAGTAGTAAGCATGAGAAGGCTTCTGCAAGCGTATAGAAACTGTGGGGAGCCTACAGAATTGATACAATGAATGGGGACAAAAGAAATAGAGGAAACGGAGAAGGCTTTTAGTAAAGTCCTGACGAGAAAAGCCAGCAAAATGGCAAAAGCAAGAGAAAGAGGTAGCGGGAAGTAAAGGAGAAGAAAAACGAGAGGAAGAGAAGAGAGGGAAGAAAGGTTGGGCAGTACATCTTTGGCGAATCCAGGGAAATTATGAAAGTTTGAGAACGGTGGGTGTGTTTTGGTTTAAAATTTTAGTTAAATTTCTATGGTGAACTTGATATTTCTCGTTGAATTCACCGCTTGATGAATTGTTTAAGTACGTGTTGGATTAAATCAATATATTGTAAAGGTTGCTATTTTGTCATTGGTTAATATTCTTCAAATATTAAGGAAAACTAAATTAAATTTTATTTTCTCTCTCTGACCACAATAGCTGCTCAATAGGTTTTCTTTCTGGTGGCCTCTGCTACCTGTATTTCAGCTTAAACCAAAGGGAAACGTAAATAGGAAAACATTTAATCCCTCATTTAGACTGGGTTTTAGTGAGTAAATCTAATATTTATTGTATGAAATGGGGTAACTAAAAGAGTTGCTTTACCGGAAGCAACTGGTATTTGTTATTGGAATATTGGTGATGTTTTTCTGAGTTTAAACTTTGAAGCAAAAGGGGTAAATCCCGTGTGCTTCATATTGTGGATTTTGTTTGGTGATGTTTTTTTTCAGATGAAAAAAACAAGAGAGGCTCTTTGTGTGTAAATAGTATTTTTCTCCACACCTTATCTCCTTGCCACTTACCAGCTACGCTATGCCCCGAGGGCGTGTAAATAGTATTTTTGCTTGACTATGTTTTCGGTCATAGTTCATTGACAGGTTAAGATTGAGTAAGGTTTCACATGCTATCCAATTATGTTGTTGTCACTCCCCAAATACGGGACATGGCACGGTCGCACCTTTAAGGATTAAGACACGAGATCTTCTGTTTAAGATTTTGTCTGTCTTATTCTGTCTTAATTAAAACTACGTTGTAGGGTTCACTAATCTCTTGGTTAGGCTTTAATAATTGTAAAGTAATTTTAGTGATATTTATGCATTTAATCCCTAATTTTAATGAAACTACGTCGTTTTGAACGTTAGACAAAATAAGACATCATAAATATTGGACAAAAGATATGATCTCAAGGATTAACCTCAAAAGTACGAAGCCTCTTTTTCTATATATAAATACACATCTCCATTAAAAAAATTCATAACTAAAACTACCATACAAATATCCCTGAACATAAAATTCACCATAATCAACTTTCAAACATCTTAATTCAAAAAAATAAAAAGAAGCGATGCTTCAACATTAATCAAGTTTAAATCTGTGTAACACACATAAACATTGTCTCAACTTAAAGCATAAACATAGACTTTTCTCTTACTCCCAATCATCCACATTGTCTTCATCTGATGCACTATAATATGCAAAAATAATATTCAATGTGGTGTGAACTAACAACGCTCAGTAAGTAGTTTAGGTATTCCCCTATTGGAGTGAGCATGTTTCATATATATAATATATTTGCATTCAAAACATTGTGCAAAATATTTTAAAGTACAATGAAATAAAATAATTTATCAATAGCATGTGACATAATCACGAGTAAACATTTATCAACTCATTACATTTATTTCATTTCTTAAGCTCATGAATAACCCATGTCTCTATTGGTCAATAACTGGATCCAATCTTGACTATTTATCCCGTCAGGTAGGCCATATACATTGGCGTCTTGACTGTTTATCCCGTCAAGTAGACTATATACATTAATTTTCTAACTATTAATCCCACTAGGTAGGCCATATACATTTAGCTTGGAACATGTCCTAACCAACAGTTCACACAGCATTCAAGAGCTCATACCAATTAAAACATTCAAACCATTACATAACATAGTTATTTTCACAAAAAGCCACAACACACATTTTATATTAACAAAATAAAAATATACACCTGCTCATTCCAATTTATTATAATAAAATATTATTTTTATTGATAAATAAATAAGTAAACCACATTTAATAAAAGAGCAATGATAGGGGGAGTAAAAAATTAGAGTGAAAACCCAAAGTGACTGACGTTGCAGTTATAAAAAGACAAACTAATACCCTAACCAAATGATGAGTGAACCCTAATGGGTAATGGATTAGTTTGTGTTTTTATGCATGCCACATCATTCACTTTGCCTTTTCACTCCCCCAATCATTACTCTTAATAAAATATAAGAAAATATCAAAACCACTTACCAGAATTTATTCCCAATTTAATACTCGTCCTAATGGGTTGCCAATCATATACTTCCCTTTCCTATAAAATATCACAATATAAAAACTAATTAAATTTATCCTAATAATACTTAAATAAATGTTGACCTATATTATCCAACCCACGGTATATTCAGTACCTTTAAAAAAAATAATACTGACTAACACCATCCCTGACAGTTTTATTTATTAGCATTATAAATAATAATAATACTAACAAACAATATACCTAACAAGTTTTATTATAATTATCAATAAAAGTAATAGCTTTTACTGGGATAAGTTTAAGTGAACTATCACTAATAGGTTTTACAAAAATAATTCTGAATATATGACAGTTCCTATTTCCCAAAAATTTTCTGAAACTCAGTACGTAGGTTTTCTGACATTGTTTTACACAGTACAATTAGTTCCTGAAATTCATTCATTTATAAGCAACCAAAATCAAATCCACTTAAACCATCAGTTACCTAACTAAAATCAAATTCCAGAACTCCCTAAAAATTTCATCATAGAGTTATTGATTTTATTCAACATATACATAATTATTAAATTGATTCACATAATTTCCCAATGGAATTTATTTACTGTAATGGATAAATCTATCCATTCTAACTAGAGTCCCACTCCATTTCATCAACTTTGATTCATTACATACTCATCATCTAATAAATTCATATCTACTATATTGAACAATATTTTTACCATAATCAAACATTGATGCATCCATAATATCATTCCTTTACAATCCCGCAATTACGTAAACATATTAATTAATTTCTTACATCTGTTGATAGAAATTGTTGTTGAGACTCTGGTTCTATCATCGACGTCTTACTCAGCCTCTTGTCCAAACCCTAGGTTTAGAAACAATGAAGTGAATAAAACCAAAAAATACATCTGGTTATTCTTATTTACAATTTGCAAAATTGTTTATGAACCCTTTTATTTTTATTTTATTACTAATTGGTCCCTTTATATCTTGTTTTATTATCCCATAACCCCAAAATTGGGTTTGGGTATTATAGTTGTTTTGCCATCTAACATAAGATGGTTAGTTGTGTATTGCTTTAAGGAGCTTCATAATAGTAATCTCGTATAGGGAGTAAGACATTTTAGGTGAGCTGGATCATAAACAAGTAAATTACATTTTCCTTTAAAGATGGAGAGAATTTGTATTAAAGACGCGTCTCAAGCTTTTATTACAAAATGGGGCGCAACTTTAACATATTTATTAGTAAGAGCGTTGAAATAACTTTATTGTGTTATATGATTAGTTAAAGACTTTAGTAACCTTCTTACCAATTAATAAAAGAGATTACGTTGAAACACTTCACTTTTCATCTTTTATTCAATCATTTATTTATTTTTTTAATAATTTTTTGTGGATAAAATTTGAGGGTAATTCAAATCATTATCAAATTATCTTAAATAGTAAAATATACTCATCATCAAATTTTTAAGAGTTTATTAAAATATACTCTTTTATTAAATAAACTCTTTTATACACTTTTATTAAATGAACTCTTTTATACTCTTAATTTTATTAAATATACGCTTGTATACAATTTAATTAAATATGATCTTTTATTAAATAAACTCTTTTATACTATTTTATTAAATAAACTCTTTTGTACTCTTAATTTTATTAAATATACGCTTTTATACTATTTAATTAAATATACACTTTTATTAAATATACCATTTTATTGTTAAGAGATTGTTGATGAGTATATTCAATAATAAAAGAGTTTGATGATAATCAAATTGTAAAGTTTATTAAATATACTCTTTTATATATACTTTTATTAAATATACTCTTTTATTAAATAAACTTTTTTATGTTGTTTTATTAAACAAACTCTTTTATACTATTTTATTAAATATACTCTTTTATTATTAAATATACTCATCATTAACTGTTACCAATTATAAAAACAGTACAAACAAAAATATAAAAAAAAATTGATGATGAGTATATTTAATATAAAACATTTGATGATGAGTATATTTTATAATAAAAGATTTTTTACGATGGGTATATTTAATAATAAAAGATTTTGATGATAAGTATATTTTACTATTTAAGATAACTTGATAATAAGTTGAATTATCTAAAAAAATTATCCACAAAAAAATTATTAAAGAAACAAATAAAAGATTGAATAAATGATGGAAAGTTAAGTGTTTCAACGTAATTGTTTTATAATTGGTAGGAAGGATACTAAAGTCTTTAACTAATTATATAACATAATAAAGTTATTTCAACACCCTTACTAATAAATATGTTAAAGTTGTGTCCCATTTTGTAATAAGAGCTTGATACGCGCACTTAAAACAAATTCTTCCTTAAAGATATTAGAGATGAGTTTTTGAGAATAGGTATTTAGTGGGACTCTTGTATATTGGATTTGTTACTTAGGTACAGGATTAATTTGGTCAGAATTTCCCTCACGCAAAATGATTGGATAACTAAGAGGAAAGTGGTAATGGATCATTGTTAGCCACGCATGTTAAGTACATATTCCAACCTACAAGCAATTTACATATAATGGTCGGATAGAAAAATAATAATAACTAGCTAAAACAAGTTATCATGGATAAAGGCCTTTCTCTCTAATTGTATACTCTAGATTTTATAGTTAATGTTAAATCTCAAATATTACATTTAAAATGGGTGGTACTAACAATATGGAATTACTAGTAACCTTAGAACGAATTAAGCATTGGAAAATAAAAGCAACAATGATAGTGAAGGTAATGAAAATATTAAACACTTCATATTAATAGCAATAATCATAAGACATATCATATTAAATATAAATACTCATGATAGCTTATTAAATCACAAGATAAGTAAATAAATAAAACGGAATGAGAATTAAAGTGGACAATTTTAAATTGAAATTTTTGTGTAATTAGAGATTATTATATTATATTTTTATTTTAATTGTAATTAGAGCGTTCAATTAGAGATTTTAATTGAAACCCGAAAACATGTTAGCAATTTTATGTTTTTATGAATGTGCAACCCTAGTGTTGACTACCTTTATCGTTTGAATTATTCATGGAAGAACTTATTTTGTTACGTGAAAATTTACAATTTAATAATATGCTCATACTAGTCTTATTGTGACGACTATGTGCATTGTATTGAACCCTACTTTGCAAGGGACAATGTTATGTGATGATTGCATTGCCTAATTTTGGTGCCAACTTGAGCTTGCATTGATTGTATTTGATACACATTGTATAATTTGGATAAAGGGTCAATATGTTGTGTAGAACAAAGTGCTTCGCTAAATTGATGGCGAGAACCACCTCTAGAGTCCACACAAGTCACTATTGGCTATAACACACCGATACGGTGTGAATCATCATTTATGTGATGGTTGCATTGCCTAATTTTGATGCCAACTTGAGCTTGCATTGATTGTATTTGATACACATTGTATAATTTGGATAAAGGGTCAATATGTTGTGTAGAACAAAGTGCTTCACTAAATTGACGGCGAGAGACACTTCTAGAGTCCACACAAGTCACTATTGGCTATAACACACCGATACGGTGTGAATCATTTATGTTAGGCATAAAATTGAACTATACCATGACTGTCTGACTGTTTGGGGCTCGGTCACGAGTGATTTATTGATGACCGGGAAGACAAGTGCCGACGAGTTATCGTAAGTTTATTGTGATATATAACCCTTGTCAAGTGAAACTAAGGAGGTTTTAGTTTCATGAAAAAGGGTATTTATTATCCAAATATATCATATTGTGCCTACGAGACAATTACTGACTGTGGTAGATAAGGTAACTCTAAGTCGCGTGCACAATTTACTTATAGCGAGTACTGGATCGGCTAGGCTGACCACAGGTTGCATACTTAAACTCTTATGTGATTCTTTATTGGACAATGTGCTACCTGATCTGAATACTCTTTGTGACTGTTTACTGTCAGTCTCTTTGTGAGTGGTTACTATCAGTTTTTCTGTGACTATTTGTTGTTAGTTTCTTAATGAATGTTTGCTGCCAACATCTTCGTGGTATGTATGAACTTATTTTGATACCCTTTATTTATTTAATGCAATTTTAAATTCTTTACCATTTTATAAAAATTATACCCAATTCCCAACCCACTAAGCAATAAAGGCTCGCCCCATTTTCCTAAATATTTTTCACTAGAGCAATGGACAAAGGTCGAGGAAAATTGCACATGGGTATAGCTGAGATGAGTGAGACATTTGGCACTAAATCCTACAGTACAAATTAAGTTGCAATTTGATATTGTAAATGTGTAATTGTTTTGAACTTGTTATGATTACTAGTGTTGATAAGAAATAGAAATTAAAAAAAAATTCCACTAGATTTCACTATGTGTTTAGAACTTTTAGATTGATTCACAGCTCAGCGAGAGTCAGAGAACGACCCGATTCACTTTTTAACCAAGGGGTGGGTTGAAGCGTTACATATGGTATAAATGGGGTGTATTATTATTATGGTGAAACATTAAAAAAAATGTTTATATGGCACTAAATGTTTGGTGTATGACATCCTAATAAACTTTAAATTGTATAATATATATATATATATATATTATATATTAGTTATGAGGCTTTATGAAAATGTCATAATTGAGCTTTGAATAGTATGTTTTTAGGAGATAGCTGACTTCACCCAATGGCGGAACAACAAAAATATTTTTGGGGGCAGAATTACCAGGGAAATTTTATTTGTACGAGTAAATAAATGTATTCAATAACCAAAGTCTCAAATCGATAACTATAAAAATGATAAAAATGTATAAAAACACACAACTACAACATTACTATTGTTAATACTTGATAAACTATTGGTATTGGACATGCTCGTGCCGCGAAAAGGAGTTAATTGTCACTACAAGAAAAAAGGCCTTTGGTGACTGAAATCTTAATGACCAGAAACTTTTGGTCACCAAAGAGTACCTTTTGGTGACCAAAAAAAGTTCAGTCACTAAATTTTGGTAACAACTAAAAATTTGGTGACCAGAAAAAAAATTCGTCAATATTTGGTCACTAAACACCATGACGGGAAGCATTCCCGCCTATCACACACCCTTTGGTGACCAAATTTGGTGACGAGAAAATGTTTAGTCAATAAAACTTGGGTACAAAACCTTTAGTGACCAGAAAGGTGGTCTCTAATATGAAAATGTTTAGTGACGATATTTTTGGTCAACAAAGGTCATAGGGAAAAGGAGATTTCCATCACTTTTGAATATTTTGGTGACTAGAAAAGTAGTCACCAATTATTAATAGAATTAATTTGTTGTTTATCATATAAACTTAAGTAGGTTAAATAATAAGTGACTATTAAAATGGCAAAACATTTAACTTTTGGGTGTTATATAGGGAAAGTTTTGTGTTTGAATCTCATGTGCTATATTATGATATCTAAAATAAATATTTCCATAAAAGTTATTGTCTTAGTAAAATTAATAAAATGCTACAAATTACATTAATTTTAAGGTTGGTGAAATGACAAGTTTATTAAGTATGAAGGCTATGGTCACATGTTTGAATCTCTCTACATTGAAATCATTTTTTTTTTTGAAAATTAACAATAAATTATACTTTGGTCCCTCAAATTTATATCTAGATCTCTAATACTTAAATAGTAAAAATAGTCTTATAAATTTGAATTGGGTGATTTAACAAGAAATTGTACTTTAGTCTCTCAAATTATATCTCTTCAATTAGATTTATAATTAAATAACAAAAATAGCCTTATAAATTTCAATTGATCTTAATTTAAAGAAATTAGTTCTTTAATTAAACAAAAAAAATATGTTGGGGGGTTTTTAACAAGAAATTGCACTTTGATTCCTCAAATTTATAAATTTGAATTACATCTCTAATTAAATAACAAAAATGGCCTTATAAATTTGAATTGATCTTAAATTAATTTAAGAAAGGCCATAATTATGTAAATAAAATATTAGACTTATAAATGTAATATTTGATAAGAATTCAATTTGGGCCAACTTAATGGTCTAACAATATAATATGGTGCCCAAAGAAATTGATGGGCTAAATTAAGGCCACAATAATGAATCATTATTTGTGTTGGACATATTAAGTTATTAATAATAATAGTAAGACACCCTAATATTTTTATTTTTTTCCCCATCACATTTAAGAAATGATCTTAAATTAATTTAGGAATTCAATGTAGGCTAAATTAATTTAAGAAAGGCCACAAATATGTAAATAAAATATTAGACTTATAAATATAATATTTGATAAGAATTCAAATTGGGCCAACAGAATGGCTTAACAATATAATATTGTGCCCAAAGAAATTGATGGGCTAAATTAAGGCCACAATAATGAATCATTATTTGTTTTGAACCTATTAAGTTATTAATAATAATAGTAAGACACTCTAATATTTTTATTTTTGCCCCATCACATTTAAGAAATGATCTTAAATTAATTTAGGAATTCAATGTAGGCTAAATTAATTTAAGAAAGGCCACAAATATGTAAATAAAATATTGGACTTATAAATGTAATATTTGATAATAATTCAAATTGGGCCAATGGCCTAACAATATAATATAGTGCCCAAAGTAATTTATGGGCTAAATTAAGGCCACAATAATGAATCATTATTTGTGTTGGACATATTAAGTTATTAATAATAATAATAAATAATAATAATAATAGTAAGACACCCTAATATTTTTATTTTTGCCCCATCACATTTAAAAAATGATCTTAAATTAATTTAGGAATTCAATGTAGGCTAAATTAATTTAAGAAAGGCCACAAATATGTAAATAAAATATTTGACTTATAAATGTAATATTTGATAATAATTCAAATTGGGCCAACATAATGGCCTAACAATATAATATAGTGCCCAAAGGAATTGGTGGGCTAAATTAAGGTCACAATAATGAATCATTATTTGTGTTGGATATATTAAGTTATTAATAATAATAGTAAGACACCCTAATATTTTTATTTTTGCCCCATCACATTTAAGAAATGATCTTAAATTAATTTAGGAATTCAATGTAGGCTAAATTAATTTAAGATAGGCCACAAATATGTAAATAAAACATTGGACTTATAAATGTAATATTTGATAATAATTCAAATTGGGCCAACATAATGGCCTAACAATATAATATAGTGCCCAAAGAAATTGATGGGCTAAATTAAGCCACAATAATGAATCATTATTTGTGTTGGACCTATTAAGTTATTAATAATAATAGTAAGACACCCTAATATTTTTATTTTTGCCCCATCACATTTTGAGAAGGGCATAAATTATTTCTTATTAACTAAATTTAGTGTGAGTTAGTAACATTCAAATAATATATTTAAAAAAATATTAATCTTATTATTTTATTAAGGATATCTAACACTTGAAGTCCAACATTTTCTAAACTAAAAAATAATAAATCTATTTAAATTTTGGGAAGATCATCAATCTATAAACAAAATTACCTTTATCACCAGTACTCCTTTCTAGTTCTTTTTCTTGATGAAGTTGTTTAAGGTCTCAACATATAGGGAAATGAAAGGATAATTTCAAAATTGATTAATGTTAACAAATTGTTGACGAAATTAACACATGATACATTAATGGAAGACAAAAAATCTTTACAAAGGCAATAATTTCAAAGAATTAGGAAAGTGTTCTCAACTTTTTCATGCTAGTTCTAATTTCTTAATTTTATAAGAATCATACCATTTTTGAATTGATTTATTTGTTTTGCATATAATATATATTTTTGGCTTAAATTGCTAAATTTTGAAAAACAAATTACATTATGTTATTTTTTAAGTTAATGAATGCTAGTGTTAGATAATTAAAGTATATCAAACTGACCTTTTAGAAAATTTTTAGAAATCTAATTTTATTTTTCATTACTAGTTTAAAATAACCATTATTTCTTATAAATTTTAATCCATCAATTTGAGAAAAGTATAAAATAATATTTTATTTTACTGTTGGAAATGCTGAAAAGCTGAATGCACCGCCTCCTCAACAGTATACAAGCCTATTTCCACTCGCCAATAATATTCCGGATGAACTGTTAGAATGGGCCGAGGCTAATATTAGGCCCACTGAAACCAGGCCAATTCGGCCCAAATCAATAATTGTTGAAGGCCCATCCCGAATAGACAAAACAATATGGGCCAGATCATTGGGCCCTCATAACTATTTATGTGGTCACCTGGACTTGAATAATACGGTGTACAGCAATGAAGCCTGGTACAACGTCATCGATGACGTCAACCCGCAATATCTCAAACACTATAAAGAGTTCATCGGGGCTCAGAGGGACTGGGTATCAAATTGTAAATACGGGAAACCAGTGCACATCAAGGGTGGAATACCTATACTAGTGCTCTGTAATCCGGGTACTGACTCTTCTTATAGGGAATATCTGGAAAAACTAGATAAGGAATCTCTCAGAACCTGGACTGTAGAGAATGCAACATTCGTGTTCATCACCGAGCCACTCTATCAACAAACCGGAGAGGCCTCCACAACTGAAGGGCAAACGCAAAGCAGTCAGTCACACACGAGCTCTCCACGGAACACGGCAAACTCGCAGTGTGAGCTCCCACTCCAGCCACGCAGGGGATCATGGACATAATCAACCTTGCAATTCCACTGACTACAACACCAACACCTTTCCACGTACAACTAGAGAATCAGGGATTAATAAGGCCCTTTTTACGTCCGTGGAACATAATGAGGGTGATATTCAGGATCAATCACACTCCAAGGAGGTTCCTCCAGATTACATCTTACAGGCGTATAGAGATTATCTGGATACGACCCAATGTAGTCAATTTTCAAAATACTATCCGGAGGCTGTACATTTTGATTTTTCAGAAGTTGAATGAATTAAGCCCTTATTTTTCGGTAGACCTGTTTAATCATGCAATTGACAGTGTATTAGCTGAATGGAATGTAATAATTGCTTCCCAAAACCAGTTTTACAATTGCTATTAATAAAATCATTTATTCAATTTCAGCATCACTAAGAACGTATCCGCATCATTGAAAGAATATTACGCACAATGAAACTGGGCCTAATAGGCCCAATTCAATAAATTTAACAGGCCCAACAATAACATGTAAAACAATGTGGGCCAGATCATTCAACCCATAAAGCTGTTTCCTTCTCATCTTCATCACGTCAGATTTGCCAGACTAATTATAAATTAAATGCAATTAATTAATCAAAATCGTGTGCAAAGTGTGCTACACAATCAACAACAATGGAATATTCACAAAGCGTAAAACGACGTCCTTGATAAGAAACTACATAGCCTGTTAGGTAAGCCTCAGATCCTCCTATGGCTTAGAAGCTACTCATCCAACCCCGTACGGTGGGGAATTTGTTAATCTTTTTCAAATTTCAAATTTCGCACGCCAACAGATTGTGATATAGGACCCAAAATTTGGAAACCCATTTCAAATTTCAATGATTTTGCACGATAACAATTAGTGCTACAGGACCCAAAATTTGACCACAATTTAAAATTTTAAATTTTGCCCGCCAACATTTTGTGCTACATGTGGGTCCTCATGTCCCCTAGTAATCATTGTGTCTGCCACGTGTCCAACCTTTACGTTATCTCCCAGGGGTACAATGGTCATATCATAGGGTGAACAGTGCCAATATATATATGAGAACAGTTCAATGACTCCAATGTCTCCAACAAAACTGTTCATGCTACAGGGGCCCTGGAGTCATGCGATATCCAATAAGATGTTGCCACGTGTTCCGACATGTGGGGCCCACCTCCAGCACTATAGGAATATATAGGAATCTTATATATATATTCCTATAGTAAGGGCCACGTGGCATAAAAAGACAACAAACAGTAAGTGACTCCAAGAAATGCATCTGGAGACATATAATTTTGGAACTGTAGCGTGGAGTCACTTAGTAAAAGACCAAAATGCCCCTGCGGGGCAAATTTCCATATAAATAGTCATTCAGCTTAGTTCTTTCTTCTTAAACCAAACTTGTTAGCTCTTTCTTCTTCAACTAATTTTTCCTTATCAAGAAAATTCTGCTTAAACGAATTCATATTCTTTAACAGATATCCAACAATGCCTCGAGCAGGTAATTTTAGAATACAGGCCAAAAATATATTCATCACATACTCTCGTTGCGACGTACGAAAAGAAGTTCTTTTAGAGAAATTTATTGCCAAATTGGCAGCACCAAATGTTCCTAAATACATACGTGTATCTTCAGAGTTACACGACGACGGCACACCACACCTGCACGTCTTACTACAGTTTCATAAGAAATTCTGCAGCAGAGACGAAAGATTTTTTGACATTGCGCATGAACAAAGGTCACAAATATACCATCCAAATGTTCAGGCTGCACGAGATGCAAAGGCCGTAAGAGATTACATAGGTAAATACGGGGATTTTTGCGAGTGGGGGACTTTCGATTCAGGCAAGCTGTACAAGACACAGTTTGATTGCTATGCGGAGGCCCTGAATCAACATAACATAGACGATTTCATGAACGTCATTAAAGAAGGAGATCCAAAAGCATACTGCTTGTACTACGACAGGATCAAAGGAAATGCTGAAAAGCTGTATGCACCGCCTCCTCAACAGTATACAAGCCCATTTCCACTCGCCAATAATATTCCGGATGAACTGTTAGAATGGGCCGAGGCTAATATTAGGCCCACTGAAACCAGGCCAATTCGGCCCAAATCAATAATTGTTGAAGGCCCATCCCGAATAGGCAAAACAATATGGGCCAGATCATTGGGCCCTCATAACTATTTATGTGGTCACCTGGACTTGAATAATAAGGTGTACAGCAATGACGCCTGGTACAACGTCATCGATGACGTCAACCCGCAATATCTCAAACACTATAAAGAGTTCATCGGGGCTCAGAGGGATTGGGTATCAAATTGTAAATACGGGAAACCAGTGCACATCAAGGGTGGAATACCTACACTAGTGCTCTGTAATCCGGGTACAGACTCTTCTTATAGGGAATATCTTGAAAAACCAGATAAGGAATCTCTCAGAACCTGGACTGTAGAGAATGCAACATTCGTGTTCATCACCGAGCCACTCTATCAACAAACCGGAGAGGCCTCCACAACTGAAGGGCAAACGCAAAGCAGTCAGTCACACACGAGCTCTCCACGGAACACAGCAAACTCGCAGCGTGAGCTCCCACTCCAGCCACGCAGGGGATTATGGACATAATCAACCTTGCAATTCCACGGCGAGAAACTAAAGAGTAATTACCAACAACTAAGTATATGATTCAAGAGCTTTATTATCACTTGACTCACTTTGGTGCTTCTTCTCAAGAGGTGGCATGTCGGCACAATCATCATCACTTACCACTTCTCCACTATCAAGAGTTATCATCAATTTTCGAGTTGGACACTCAGCTTGCACATGTCCATAACCTTGACATTTATAACAACGAACATCCCTCAATCTTGGACCAGGAGTTGACGCCGTTTTTGGGGTGTTCTCCACATGTTTAGGGACTGATTTTGGGACTTGGGATGATGCACTTGATGTTGGATTGGAGGTGAATTGATGCGGCTTTGACGGTGGTGTAAAAGGGGTAACATTCGGCTTTTGTTCCCTTCGCCAAGGTGGTGGCGGTTGTGAGAACTTACTCTTCCCTTTCATGTGCCTTTCAATCTTGATTGCTTTGTGGACAAGTTCATTAATATCAACATAACTTTGCAAATCCACATGATAAGCCTAATCAGAATGCATACCTCTAAAAAATCTTTCAATTGTAGAGTCGGGATCCTCTTGAACATTAGCTTTAATCATCAAAGCTTCCATCTCATGGTAATACTCCTCAACCGATTTATTACCTTGCACAAGAGAGTGCAATTTTCTGTTGAATTCACGGTTGTAATGAGAAGGGACATACTTCTTCCTCATAAGCATCTTCATTTGGCTCCAAGTCTTGACTGGCCTTTCTCCATCTTGACGTCTAGACCTTATAACCTCATCCCACCATAAACTAGCATAATCCTTAAGGTGCATAAAAGCAAGTCGGTACTTTTCCTTTTCGAGGTAATCATGGCCTTCAAAGAAGTGCTCAAGCTCACGAACCCAATCAAAATAAGCCTCGGGATCTGTTTTACCATGGAAAGTTGGGATAGTTAGTTTAACAGAAGCAATGGAAATCTTAGACTTGTCACCTTTCTTAGAAGATCTTTTGTCCTCCTCTTCCTCCTCCTCATCATGACTAGAATCATTGTCGGATTCAAACTCAACTCTTCGGGATCTAGGACCCTTAGGTGGTGGTGAAGACAAACTATCAACTTTGAGTGTGAGTTTTTGGATCATGTCAAAGAGGACATCGTTAGTGAACTTTTGTTCCACTACCTTTGGTGATTTAGATTCATCACCCTCCATTTGTACCTGCAAGTTAGTAAAAACACAAGAAATATATAGAAATATACCTCACGGGTTCTCACAATATGGGTAGTATATGCTCTCCTCTCTAGTGTAGAGGTTTTTCTCGTGTATACCCTATCTAATCTCTCAACAATGAATCTCTCAAACTAATTTAGCTTACTGTTCATTGATTATAATAACAAGTCTCAACCGAATAATCCAACAAATCAATTCACACAAGTAAAGCCAATGAAGTTTGAAGGAAAATCACGTCACTAGAACAATTTATAGAACATGTATAGGGTATAAACAGATTAACTCCAGAATACTATGAAAAACAGAAAGTAGACAGAAAAAGAAGAAAAATGGTTTTTGAATCACTCAATTTCGAGCTAAAATGAGCAAGATATGGCACTTTTAATATTGGTGATTTTCAAAGAACAAACAAGAACTTTAGTTCTTTTCTTGGGCTGTCTTTATTTTTTTTTTATATAAATATGGTCCAACTTTTTCTTTATTTTCTCTCTTTTTTTTTTGATTGGGCCTTTTTTTTTCAATTCGGCTTTTTTTTTTTTTTTTTGAATTCGGACAACCTTAAACAAATCAAACTTTAAGGTTTTTAAGACAAGAACCTAGTACAAGTACTTAGGTTTAAGGATGTTGTCTTGTCTTATGTTGTTCAAACCTTAATTTCTTCAAAATTTTCAGCCAACAAGAATTTCAAATAACTCACCAAATATAAGGAATTTCAATATGCTTCTTTAACAAGATAATCAAGATTTGCAACAAGAAGCAAGAATCAAGCTCAAGATTCAAATTTTGACACTTTCGGATTTTCAAGAAAATCAAGATTTTCAAGAAAGAGGTCAAGAACTCGTCCTTTTGAGATGGTGAAAAAGTTTGATCAAAACACACTTTGATGACAATGGAATGACGAAACCAACACAAAAAAAATATCAAGAAACGGATGAGAAACAAGGAAGTTATGAAATTTCTACCAAGAAACCCTAATTTCACAAACCCTAATCCCTAATAGTTTGGACGTGAAAACAGCAATAATGACTCAACAATTCCACACTATGATGATGAACACAACAATGCAGAATTTATGAAAAGAAAACAGCAGCAAGACGCAACAAATTTCAACAAGAAAGCAGCACAAATCCGAGAAGCAAGATGAAGATAATTTCGGGCAGATTTGAGCAAGTATTGTGCATGCGATTTTTACGAAATTAATGACTGAACCTATCACGACCTTGGATAGCAAGAAGGACTCACAAACAGTAGCAAAAACGAAGAAAAATCTACAGCAAAAAGAATGACACAAAACAGCAAGAAAACAGCAAGAAAATGAAACAAGCAAAAACCGAAATAAAGATCAATAGCGATTTTGGGCAGATTTCAACAACCTTTTGCATGCGATTTTTGGACAGAATTATGACGACTTTAGGACTGAATTTAGAGCAGATTTAAGACACAATTTACTGCAGAAAATTGAGTCAATAAACAGCAGCAAAAAGACGCCAAAAAAACAGCAACACGAAACGATGCAAAACAGCAAGACAAAATCGAGAAACAATGAAGACTCAAAACCGAGATTTAAACCTGAATTTGGAAGACAACCTTGGTCTCTGATACCAATTGATACGAGTTGACCTAGGAAGGACCTTGATCTCACGTATTTTTCCACAAACCTTTGGATCGTTGTACACCAAACTCAACACAATCACGAACAAGAAACACAAAAACAAAGCGGAAGGAATAAGATGAAATGCAAGGACAAAGATTGAAGCAATCTACACCCCAACGTTATAAAAAAAAGAATTAACTTAACTAATGTAAATCAAAAGTTAAATCTCTTCAGTTTGGCGAGTTCTTTAAATCAAGAACGGGTAAGCAAACCTATAGCTCCTCACTAAGGCTTCGCGGGTCTTATAAAAAACACAATTGAAATCAATTGAATCTTCACGTTTTTCTTTCAACTTTTCACGGCTGGAAGAAGGCTTAAGCAATGCTTAATTTTTATCAAAATTCATCTTATTATTTCATGTGAAAAACTCACCTATAAATAGGCTACAAAAACATGAAACCCTAGCTTAATCCTATTACAACTTAGTTTCCAAATTGGAAAAGGAAACCAATAACTAAAAGACAAACTTTAAGTTTCCTAATCATAGCAAATCGGTTATGAAGAAGTAAAAACCGATTTGTACTCTTACTTTCCTAAATCCTCCTAAAAAGTAGGAGATTACTTTCCTAATTACCATGCAAGGTAATTGGGCCAAGTAATGACTTATTAATTAACGAAAATAAAGCCCAATTAATTAATGTTGATGGACTTATTATTACAACTTAAATAAATCCTAAAGATTAACAATGGCGTGATCCAATAATGACAAAGCCCAAGCACGCCATCTTGGTCTTCAATGTAGTCCATGAAATTCGAGATGAAAATTCGGCTAAAATCCCGTCATCAACTTTGGAAGGCATTTGCAACGGTTATAATGTCCGAATTTCGGAAAACTTAAAACATGAAGGTTGTAGCTCTATCTCTTATCGTTCCAGGGCTTCTTGAATCATGCAATTCCGAGTTATATCGAAAGAGTTATGGCAAGAATACCAAAACGTGACAGAAACTTTCAGGATGACAATTTGACTTTAACACCACGGACATGGACACGGGCTCATTCTCATCACATCCTTGGTGCCAATGCCGAGTTTCCATGATCTCTTGAAGAATCTTGATGGACCAATGACGAGATCAAGGAGCAAAAGGATGAAAGAAGCTTTGCACACTTTGTTGTCATCACACATTGAAGACTTGGAGGTCGAGACTTCTCTATCATCTCATCATGGAGTTCTTTGGCATGTTTCTTCAATCACAATTCATGAAGATGTTCCTCAAAGTTCTACATTGGAGCTTAAGGAAATTCCACCTTGAAGAAGCTTGCAAAGGCCGAGATTTCAAGTCCATGAAGAGGCGTGTATTTGGGCTTGATATGGAGCACGCCATTTAAGTAACTTAGGGTTTTATTTTGTTGTTAATTAAATAAGTCCAAAACACTTAATATGGGCTTTAATTAATTGGTAGTTTAATAAATTACTTGGCCCAATTATCTTGCATGATAATGGCAAGTAAAAGTTTAGGAAACAAAGGAAGTCAAATTGGATTTGGCCACCTTTGAAACGTTTTCCTTAATCCTTTTTGGAAAAGGATTAGTTTGTTAGTTGTTAGTTTCCTATTCCAATTTGGAAAGTTAGTTAGTTTAGAAGTCAAGTTGTATTTTTCAACTACTAGGGTTTTCTTTCCTTGTTTACCAAGCATGGCCGAAATTCATCTCTATAAATAGAGAGATGGTTGTAACGTTTTACATATGAAGTTGATGAATGAAAGCTTTGCCGAAATTGAGATTAACTTTGAGTTGTCCAAAACCTTGGAGAATTATTTAATTGTCCATTGTAGAAGATTACCTTTAGCGTGACCTATAGGTGACTTCACCATTGTTCTTTATTTAAAGAGCAGGCCAAATTAACTTGTTTAACTAATTGAATTTTCATAAGTTAAATTAAGTTCTTTTGTATTAAAACGTGTGGTTTTGGTTTATCCTCAATACTTGCGTTTTTCCCTTGAATTTCTTCCACCCGAATTGATTCTTGTTTGTGTTCTAGTTCGAGGATTATCTTGATAGTGCAGCACGGTCCTTACTTGTGTGTGGAGATCGAATTTGGTCCAGGAGTTGGAGCCTCGGCCAACCATTCGCATCAATTGGTATCAGAGAACAAGTTGTTGCCCAAACATTTCAGGTTAATCCGTCTAATCTCTTCCGCGAAAATTTCTGTTTTTGTGCGTCTTTTTCTGCCGTATAATTGCGTCATATTCTGCAGTTCTTCGTGCATCTTTCTTGCTGCTATATTGTGTCCTTCTTGCTGTCCTAGGTCGTCTCTAATTCATCCATTAAAATCGCCAAAATCGCATGAACATTGAATGCACACAATCTGCCCGAATTGAACCTCATCTTGTTTTGTGTCTTTAGCGTCTTTTTTGTGTTGTTTCTTGTTGCGTTTCTTGCTGTTTTTCGTGTCAATATTCTGCATTGTCTTGTTCATCATCATAGTGTGGAATTCTTGAAGTTGTCCTTGCTGTTTTTCACGTCAAAGCATTGTTAGGGTTTAGTGTCAAAACTAGGGTTTTCCAAGCTAGGGTTTTCTCGGTCCAATTTTCATAAATTGCTCAATTTTTATCCGTTTCTTGATCTTCTTTTTGTGTTAGTTTCTTTATCTTATTCTTGATATAGTGTGTTTTGATCAAACTTTTATCACACTTGAAAAAGACAAGTTCTTGAACACTTTCTTGAACTTCTTGATTTTCTCGAAAATTCAAAAGTCTCCAAATTTGAATCTTGAGCCATATTCTTGTTCCTTGTTGAAAATCTTGAATCTTTTGTGAAAGTGGCACATGCAAATTTGTTTTCCTTGGTGAGATATTAAAGTTTGATAATTTTAAGGTTGTTAAGGTTCCTATATATTCCTATAGTGCTGGAGGTGGGCCCCACATGTCGGAACACGTGGCAACATCTTATTGGATATCGCATGACTCCAGGGCCCCTGTAGCATGAACAGTTTTGCTGGAGACATTGGAGTCATTGAACTGTTCTTATATATATATTGGCACTGTTCACCCTATGATATGACCATTGTACCCCTGGGAGATAACGTAAAGGTTGGACACGTGGCAGACACAATGATTACTAGGGGACATGAGGACCCACATGTAGCACAAAATGTTGGCGGGCAAAATTTAAATTTTCAAATTGTGTTCAAATTTTGGGTCCTGTAGCACTAATTGTTATCGTGCAAAATCATTGAAATTTGAAATGGGTTTCCAAATTTTGGGTCCTGTATCACAATCTGTTGGCGTGCGAAATTTGAAATTTGAAAAAGATTAACAAATTCCCCACCGTACGGGGTTGGATGAGTAGCTTCTAAGCCATTGGAGGATCTGAGGCTTACCTAACAGGCTATATGGTTTCTTATCAAGGACGTCGTTTTACGCTTTGTGAATATTCCATTGTTGTTGATTGTGTAGCACACTTTGCACACGATTTTGATTAATTAATTGCATTTAATTTATAATTAGTCTGGCAAATCTGAAGTGATGAAGATGAGAAGGAAACAGCTTTATGGGTTGAATGATCTGGCCCACATTGTTTTACATGTTATTGTTGGGCCTATTAGGCCCAGTTTCATTGTGCGTAATATTCTGTCAATGATGCGGATACGTTCTTAGTGATGCTGAAATTGAATAAATGATTTTATTAATAGGAATTGTAAAACTGGTTTTGGGAAGCAATTATTACATTCCATTCAGCTAATACACTGTCAATTGCATGATTAAACAGGTCTACCGAAAAATAAGGGCTTAATTCATTCAACTTCCGAAAAATCAAAATGTACAGCCTCCGGATAGTATTTTGAAAATTGACTACATTGGGTCGTATCCAGATAATCTCTATACGCCTGTAAGATGTAATCTGGAGGAACCTATGAACACGCAGTGGTCAAGGAATTTTATGCAAATGCAACTACGATTAAGGCAGAAGAAGTAAGGGAAAAAGGAGTATTCGTGCGAGAAAAGTATCTGAAAATCACGAGTCAAGCTGTGAACAAGCATTACTCCCTCACAAAATTCCCCGTGGATGAATTCGGAGAGCTAATCGAGGCGGGTAATCCAGACACTGTTTTACATTCTTTGGGTCTTCCAGGAGCCACATAAATGCATTTGGAAACCCCATGCACGTCATTTCCTGGGACTTAGCAGCAGAAACAAAATATGGCCGTTGTTTGTCAATTCCAGACTTATGCCAACCACACACAGCACAAAAATTCCAAAGTACAAGCTATTCCTCATCTACGTAATCAAGAACTGACTCACTATAGATGTCAAAAAATTTTGTGGCAGGGTACATTGATCAAGGCTTGAACATGACAACGTTTCGATGTTCTTCCCTCTATTCTTAATGGAGTATGCCATTAAACAAGGAGTGAAGGTCACCCTTGGGGAAGAATCTAGGACATTCTTGGGCACAATCTGGGACTCTCAACTAAGAAGTTATTTGAAAATTGAATGCATAGAGAGGCAGCGTAGAGAAAAAGAAGCACTTGAAGTCCTGGCACCCAGTGTGCCTCCAATGGATCTGCAGCCAGTAATGCCTGATCAAGTCATTCCCAATGCACCCCTCTTCCAGCATTTGCAAATTTCGTGCCTATGCAAGATGCCCTGGAAAGTGTCCAACCATCCTTATAGGAGCAACACATTGCTATTATTCGTCACGTGGATACATTGGATGATAGATGAAGTGTGTTCCAAAATGACATGGAACAAGGTTGGACTACATGACTCATGAGCACACCACTCAATGGATAGCTATGGATACACGACTGAATTAGTGTCAATGTGAAGTGCATAATATGAACCTAATAATTGTACATCACCATCAAATCATAGGGCCGAATTCCTATTTCCCTCCATTAGAGAAACTGGACACCCAAGCTCAGCACATGATTGTAAACACAGACAGCTGTCAAGTTGTGATGCAGCAAGGCATGAGCTCTCATCCTGGAGTCAACCAACCAAACTTTTGTAGTGCTAGTCCTTCCAACTGTCACTGATTTGCTTGGTTTTTCAACCAACCTCCTCCACCAGGAATATGAATAGGACAGTCTCCTTCCACTTTCCTTCCAATGGGGACCATTGTCAATTTAAAGTGTGGGGAGGAGTGTGATGCTGAGGTGCAGGTTGCCTTAGAGTACTTCTGCTTTGATGATGTTGTGTGACTATTGTTGTTGTGGTAATTTGAAGTAGTTGATGCTAGGCATGTGATGCCTTAAATTTGTTTATTATTGTTGCATGTGTGATTGTTTAAGGGAAATAGAGGTGGTGTGTATATGTGTAGGTGGTGTGATTTTGTGTCTAGTGTGGGAATAAAACATGCAGTGACTAGCACTAGCCATGTTGTGTGATGTTTTATCTTTCAATGCGATAAATTCAAGTTTGAACATCCCCAAGCCACAAAATATTCACTTAAGTACAATCTCAAGCATCATCAACAAATATTATCCCCTCCACACTTACAATATGCATTATTTTCAATAGATGAGATAGGGATAAGAAAACACTCGTTGAACATGTGTTTCTTGGTATCCCCAAGGTGTATGACGGCCATCTCTTCATTTGTGCATGTGAAATGTGAACTTGGCCATTATGAAGATGCCTCTTCTTTTTGTTTCCTTATTGATTGAAAACCTGAGAAAAAGATAAAAGAAAGAAAAGAAGTAAACTATTTCTATGTATGAGTTCATGAAGAAAACATTTTAACATATAAGCTCTACACATGACACTAAAACATAATCACTCAAAATAAAAATGTTCACAATCACTCTATGGCATACATGAGAAGTTTTTACATTGTACGCATGTGAGTGCTCATGTGCTAGGTGTGCATCATAATCATGTTCAAATCCTAATCTCATTCATTAAGCTCATGTGCACTTGAGTCCTAATGAATTCATACTAGGTAAACCATGAATGTGCCATTAATCACATATATGAAAATTGCATACATCAAGCTTTTGAAACCTCACCACATATGCTAACTCATGCAATTTAACATTGAAATTCATGAAGTGATTTAGAGTGAAAAGTGTGTTTGTGTGCCATTGACATGAGAGTGAAAAAAAGAAGAAGAAAGAATTAAGCAAGTGTTGTGAAAGCATCCCCTCCACACTTAGCTCTTTTTATCACTTATACACATTTTCATTCTCTCATAGTCATTCTTTCAAATTTCTTGTTCTCTTTGACTCCTACAAGAAAAACAAACCTAATTACTCTAAACACACAAAACAAACACAAAGACTAACATTTAAATAAAAAAAATGGAAAGAAATTGTAGTTCTAGGTTTATTTAGTCCCTAGCTAAACTTTATTCTTGTGGCTATTCCCTCAAGATCGGAATAACCATCCCGATACCAAAAGAATGCCATTTCATAGGCACTCCTATGCCTTCTATAAGGCACTCTTTTAAAGCTTTTAAGGAGGTACTTAAGCTCAAGTACATGAGGAGCAACTTCAACAAACTCAATCTTGTACCATTGTTGCTCCTCCATTGTAGGTACCTCCTGCTTCTCTTCCACCTTGTCAATTGGGGTCACCAATGACTTAACCTTTCCTAAGACTACCTCAACTTTTACTTATTGCTAAATAATGACTCTCTACATGGATTGACTAAAGGCTCTACATCAACGTCTCTTCACAATCATAAGACATTTCAAATATAGATGCATCGACAAAGCTATTTTCATCCAAGTTAGCTATTTCACAAAAAATATTCATATCTTCCTCATAAAGCTAATATGGAGTTCATTTTGAGATTCCACCCTCATTTACATCACATTGAGCATCATAATCATTTAAGGGTTTCTCATTGCAGATACACCTAATGACATCTACCATTTCATGCAAATCATTAAATTCCATATAAGAATGAAAATTACCTAAACTACACTATCACTACCCAATAAATATGAAAATGTGTGGAAGAGGAATCAAGTAATGAAAGTATACCCTTGGATTTGGTTATCTCAAATGTGAGTGTTATGTGTGGTTTATCCTATGGAATCACTACAACTAAGGATGAGCCAATTCAACTAAGTCCCCCCTTTATGGCAGAGGCAAGGACCTAAATGCATTGTCTCCTACTAGAAATTGAACAATTAACCAATCCCCCCTTTATGGCGGAGGCAAGGAATAACTAACTAATATCAACCAAAATTCCAATGTCTCTCTAATCATTCAACAATCTAATCCAACCCCTCCTTTATGGTGGAGGCAAGGGTCAAACCTAGTCACTTCTTTGGAAATCATTCCCTAATTCAATCCCCCACTTTATGGTGGAGGCAAGGACTAAACTAGTTCATGTCTACCAAGTTCATCAAACCTATTTTGGACTCTCAATATTCCAATCAATTCCCCATTTATGCCGGAGGCAAGAACGGACTAAGATATCTCCACTAATCCATCACCCACATACTAGTCTACCATTAGCATTACTAATATAGGATAATAACTAGTTTGTAGTTCTTAATTCTTAGCTACCCATAGCATAAAACCACATATTAACACATTAAATCAACAACACATAACCACAATCCAAGGGTAATTAACAATTTAGCACATCAAGACTACTAAGAACATCACAATAATTAATTAAAGCAAGGATTTAAACAAAGAAATACAAAGAGTAGCACTCCCCTTTGATGTTCCAACCTTTCCTTACAAAAAAAAAGTCCTTAGAGCCAAGAGCTTACATGAAATCCTCTCCACAATATGCTATTTACATCAAGAACACATACTAAATGTGTGTTCCTGTGGAGAGAGGCTCTCAAAACTAAATAATCTAACCTAAAAATGGCTAGCTTCCTCTTCTCTTGGCTGCAAAACAAGATAAATAAGAGTAGGGTTTTGCCTTGTGTGAAGGAGTTCCCAAAAAGGCCCTTGCTGGCTTTCAAAATGGAGGGCAAAACAAGTAAAAAGTCAGTCTGTCGTGATTTTCTTCGGAGCTCCGGAGACTTCTCCGTGCACTGCTGGGCTTCTCCAGCGCGCCGGAGCACCCAGACAGCATTTATCTCCGGCGCGTCGGAGAACTTTTCTTGGCGCGCCGGAGCCTTCTGTCCAAACTTTCGAAAATGCTTCAAAACTTGCTCTTTTCACTCTTTCTTTATTCCATTGCTCATAATTGGCCATAATTTCCTACAAAACACGTTAAAACACGTAAAAATGACATAGAAAAATGCTACAAGGATGCTCAAAAGATAAGTGAAACGAATCCAATAAGGTGAAAATCGCCACCTTATCATGCCCACTGACATTTGAGATCAGATATATTGAAAAGGGCTTAGAATTGTTCTTGTAGGACATTTTGAACACACGAATTAACTATCTGCCTTGTCAAAGGAGATAACAAGTAGTGAACTAGGATTGTCACACAGAACAAGGATCTGGGAGCTTAATTTGTGCCAAAAGCTTGCCCCGCCCGGGGAGAATTTTGGAGTATGTGGAGTGAATTTGAGTGAGTCACCCGACTACTTGATTTTCATGACATAGGCAGTTGAATACCCTCATTAATCTACATTAGTCGATGAAACCATGAAAAGATCTATGCATGTTGGAACCCCTCAAGGCAATACCATTTCTCTCTATTGATTATTTATTTGTGATTTACTTTTTGTTGCTTGCATTCCATACTTCTCATATTATCAGCATAAACATTCATCTGAATACCAACCCTTCTCGGTGTACCGATCCCTCTTACCACTACTATAGTAGTAAGTAGGATAAAATTGGCGATACACGACTAACTCGCACCAACAAGTTGAGTTTTTTCAAAATATTTTGAAGGTATTAATAATTCTCTAATATAATTTAAATCTGCACCGGAATCTACCACTACAATTGATTGAAATTTATATTTTCTATTTATTATAAGAGTTGCAAAATTATAATATTTTTTAGATGTAGTTAAAGTGTTTATTTGGGAATTTTGTTCTGAAATTTTTTCTATTTGTTAATTTTTATCTAAATCAAGTTCTTTTATATCTAAAGCCTTATCTTTTAATATTTTAATTTCTACTTTTAATTCATTAATTTCTTTTTTAAAAAAAATAGGTGTAGTAATTCTTAAGACTTTATTTTGTGAATGAGTTTTAACTTCTGGCATTTTAAAAGAAGTATTTAATTTATCTAATTATTTTTCTGTTAAAAATTTATCAGTAGATGAAGAAGAATTATCTGACTTATTTAAAAAGAATTTTCTTGAAAAAAAAAATCTAGATATTGTCTTGTTTTATTGGATCTTTAATTTCATTAAGTAAATCCAACATCATTTCTATTGTTTTTCAGATAATGTTAATATTTCTAACTTATTTAATTCTTTTACTATAACCATTTTTAATTTAAGATTACTACTATCATATATTTTTTTATTATTATTTTCACATATTTTATCAGAATTATTATTCTCAATGTTTTCATCATTTGAACTATTTTTTACTAAGTCAGAATTATGTAATTTTTCTTATTTATCTAATTTAATTATTTCATATTTATTATCCACACAATAATAATTCTCATTTGGAATTTCTACTTTGTTTATTTGTTTTAAAAACACGAATTGATTTTAATTATTTATTATTAGATAATTTCCAATTTTGATAAACCCTATCAATTATATTTAAACTAGATGAATCATGCATATAATTTACTCTTTGTTTAGTATAAAACCCTACAATGAAAGAAATTATCACATCAATATTTTTAATAAAATCATAATATTTATTTTGTATTGGTTTTTGTTGTTTAGAATTGTAGGTTTTAAAAAAACCAAATTCTAAATAATGCATATTATAGAAAATTAAAATCTTCAACACATATTTTTCTTATTTCTTTAAATCAATTTTATTTTCTTGAGAAATTGTGTTTATTTCAAAATGATCTCGTGATTTTTTTATATGTATAGTTTTAACTATTTTATTATTTGTTTTTCAAATCCCTTTTTGTCTAATTTGAGACAAATGTGAAAGATGGATGTCTTCTAACAGATTTTACTTAGTTTGTTTAATTTCATTAGATCCAATTGATTTAATATTTTTATTTGCTATTAAAGAGGAAAACTGAGCAATAAATTTACTACGTAAAATCATAATGAAAAAATTGAACAATGAGCTTCGGATAGGATTTCTATCAGATGCACAGATTGCATAACTTAGTTCCTTCTATATGGAATCATGTATTGAAAATCTCAGATTTTCTCCATACATGATAACTTATTGAACAAATGGTACCAGCAAAACATTAGTTTACATGTCAATCTTTTAACCATTTAAAAGATAAAACATGTCTCATTTTTAATATGGCGCTGATTTTGATCGACTGTCAACAACTAATTACTGGCTAAAAAGAGCTTTCAACATCAAAGACGCCCCATCAAATGCCGAATTTGGCTTCGGTGTCGACCCATAAGATCAAATCATAATAAGAATGAAACTATTCTTCTCTTTTAACGGTCATTTTATTAACATATAAAATAAGTTTCAACTAAGTAACAAAATTTTATTGTTATCAAGATGAATAGATCTAAGACTTCTTATTGTAAAACTATATATTTAGCTCCAAAGTTATGTAACTATTTCTGCGAGTAATCCCTCCCGAACCTTTGGTTTTTCTCTCCTTGAGTTAATGTATTAGCATTTTTTAAATTAATTAATTCAACTAAGTTAAATATGTGCTCAAAAATAATAATTAAAACTCTTCTTAATTGATTTTTTGGTTTACCTAATATACTCAAATGCATTTATTTTTAATTTTTAAATTTTATGTAGGTGTAAAAAAAAGTTGGGAAAGCTTTTTTCGTAAACAATATTATTGTTACAAGTTACAAATCAAACGATCTCAACATTCCATCTTGCTATTTCCCAAGAGATAATTTCAACAATATATATTAGATGTGTATATTAAAATGGAATCTAGACATTTAGAATTCCACAGAAGAAAGCAAGATACTATTAGAGGTGAGCTTTATCAAGGAATTGTGGATTCTATTACTTTAGGAGAACAAGAGGAAATAAAATAGGGAAAAGAATAGTACTTCTTGCTTCTTTTATTGGAGGTCCAAGACAAATGCATCGTAGATATTTAAATTCAATATCATTGGTGCAACGATTTAGAAAATCATACTTATTTTTTTACAGTGACTTGCAACTCAGAATGGAAAGACATTGAAGATGAACTATTAGAAGGACAACAAGCACAAGATCGTCCAAATTTAGTTTCTAGATTATTTAGAGCCAAATTAAAAGATTTAAAAGATCAATTGTTAAAAAAGAATTTTTTGGAAATGTCGCAACACGTGTTCATGTTATCGAGTTTCAGAAAAGAGGTTTGTCTTATGCCCACATGCTTATTATATTGCAACCTGAATATAAAATTATCAATCCAGAGAAGATTTTGACAGGTATGTTTGTGTTGAATTACCTGACAAAAATAAGCATACTGAGCTATTTTAATTGGTTGTTAAACATATGATGCATGATCCATGTGAAAGGAAAAATCCCATTAATTCATGTATGGTTGATGGAAAATGTAAGTATCATTACCCTCGATCTTACTGTGAAAATCCTATATGTGGTAAAGATGCCTATCTAATTTATAGAAGAAAAAGGACTAATGAAGAGGTTTTGGTACGAAAGAAAATGTTAAACAACAAATAGGTGGTACTATAAAATCCATACTTGCTTATGAGTTATAACTATTATATTAATATAGAGGTGTGTTTTGGTATAAAAGCAGTAAAATATTTATAAAAATACATTTACAAAACATGATAAAGTTGTTGTTAACATTTCTCATGATGATGGAGTAAATACTCTTGATGAGATACAATAATTTCAAGATGAACGATGGGTATCCGCACAAGAAAAAATGCATATTAAATTTTGACTTACCACAAATACCAGTACAATCATGTGAAATTCATAACATTTATCTAAGAGAGATTTTTTATGAGAAGAATTTGCAAATTCCTATTGAAGATCGTGATAAAGAAGAAAATTTGAATCCTGAGCAACAAGATACTTTTACAAAGATCATGTACAGAGTGAATTTTGAAAAAACTGGCATCTTTTTTATTGATAGTTCAAGTGAAATAGGAAAAACGTTTTTATAGTGTGTCTTACTCGCACACATGAGATCAAGAAAAATGATTGCACTAGTTACTGTAACATTTGGAGTCGCAGCTGCAATTTTCCCAGGAGGTAGGACTATGCATTCACGATTTAAAATTCTAATTATAACAATTGAGATGACCTAATGCAACATTCCAAAACAACAGGCCTTGCAAAATTGTTGAAAGAAATAAAATTAAAAAACTCACTTTGAAAAGAAATTTGAGAGCAATAAATGATTCAACATTCAGCAACTTTGTACTACAAGTAGGAAATAGGGAGGAGCCCATAAAATGTGAAAATATGATATGTATCCCTAAACAAATGTTAATCAACTCCAACAATAATGAATGTCAAGAGGAAGAACCTATTCACTATGTATTTCCATGTTTAGAAACAAAACACACATTTTGCTGGGTATCTCACCACAATATCAATACTTGCTACTTTGAATGAAACCATGGACTCTACAAATGAGAAAATAATAGAAATATTTTATGGTTGTGTGAGAACTTTCACGAGTTTTTATGAAGTAATAGATGATACCCATAATTGTAACCAAGATGAATTTTTAAATTTTTAGCACCAAACGGCCTAATTCCTCAAAAGTTAATATTTAAGAAAAATTGTCCTATAATGTTGCTAAGGAATTTAGATCCATCTAAGGTTTTATGCAATGACACAAGAATGATATGTGAAGGGCTCAAGAATAATGTTATCAATGCAGAAATCACAATGGGTGAACACAAAGGTCGTCACATCTTCATACCATGCATACAATTATCTCTAGCTGAAAATGAAGGATACCCTTTTTCCTTCAAAAGAAAGTAATATCCAATTAGATTATACTTTGCTATGAAGATAAACAAAGTTCAAGGACAAACAATCCCTCACATTGGTGTATATCAGCCACAACTTGTTTTTTCACATGGACAATTATATGTTGCATTATTTCGAGGAACGTCAATGTCAACAATTAAAGTGTTAATCAATTTTGACCATCAACTTCCAAAAAGTAAGGCTTATACAAGAAATAGAGTGTACAAAGAGGTTTTTAATTCCCAAAAGTAAATTATTTTATATTTACTAATGAAATTGAGATTTTAAAGTTTTTAATTTTGGTTTGAAATTATTATAAATACATAAATAAAAAAATTGTAAATAATTATATAAGTTATATTTAATTTTAATATTACTATTTTACTATATTAAAATTTTCTTCGATAATTTTTTTGTTTGTGTTTCTACATTGAATTAATCCACGACTTGTATTTTTGAGCAAACGACTTGACGTACTACTAGGACTCTCACTGCTATTAATATCTTTTTGAGAGTTCTTTGACCCGATCTCCCACTAGATTACAAATTTACACATCTAAAAAATCAGAAGTTCTCAAGTATATTTACTTACACTTGAATCATGAATCAAGTTAACTTAATTTTCTTGAATGATGAATTGCTTTGATTGATTGATAATCCAATGAGTAATCTTGCATCCAGAAATCATAGTCTTATAATTTACATTGAATTTTAAGATTACTGAATTTTTTATAATTTAATATTCTTTGATAATTTAATTTTTGTCTGTTTTTTACAATTATCCATCAAGGACTGTAACTCAAAAACTCATTAGCTCACGTTAAAAGTATCGATTCTGAGGAGGTGTAGTTAGGATTGACCACAGTTTTGACCCTTGATTATTCTTTTGGGTATTTTTTTTACCTAATATCTCATTGCTTTCTCACAAATATATTTATTTTGTACATAGACACGTAAAATACAACAAAGATGTGAAGTGGTTTGGCTAGAACTATATATGTTAAGTATGTATTCAATTTAAAATCTTGCATTTATACTTTTAATTAAAACTCAATCCATTTTTTAATCCTCTTATACTTTTACTCAATTCAAATACGTTTATTTTATCATCATTTTGAACTCGTCTCTCATGTGTCCAAAAAGCAAATCAATAATTCTCTTTAAGGAACAAGTAACATCATTTATAGGATGTTCTTCACAACAATACATAGATTTGATCAATAATGAGGTATGAATATAAAAAAAAAAGTTTTAGCAAAAATTAAAATATTAAAATATAACTATTAAAAGAATATCACTTTATATAGCAACAAGAGCGATCACAATACTATCAGAAAATGATGAAATCTATGTCAAGGATTATGAATTCACAATAAAAATGAGAAGCTTCAATGAATTTCATGAAAAGGTGTCGATGGTGAGGATTGATTCAGGACATGAAGGTAGTGAAAAGTCCACAAAACCAAATAGGAAAAGAGGAGCAACCAAGAACAAAGTTCAAATTACAGATAAAAATAAAATAACGAGACACTTCAAAATTTTAAGAGAACGTCAAAACCATAAAGAAAGAAAAGGGAAGCTGAAGAAAGTACATTACAGAAAAAGATAAAAATCGAGAAAAATTAGTTCATATAATATAAAGTACCTTTTTGTTAATGTTTCAATTTAGTAATTACATTTTCATTTTTAACGTATTTTATTAATGTCCTTCATTTGTTTTGCACAATTTAGTCATTGTCTCGCATATTGTACTTACTTTCTCATTTAAAAATAGAATGTTTCAAAATACGTGCATCGTACGTGTCTAATTTATAGTGTGTGTATATATATATATATCAGTGTAAAGTTTATCAGGATGATTGTGATAAACCATTTCTCAAGTATCAATTATTGAATGTCATGTGAGCATTTGTTTTAATATTCCATTGTAATAATAATACACCTCACTTATATAATAAATATCTATGTAGCTTCTCCATCGAGTTTAAGATTATATCGTCTTTATTATGGCTGTCACTAAAATCAAATCTATAATTACTAAATTCTAACCCAAATGTGAGAGAACCCTACTACATGGTTTAATCTTGATTTTATGTTTATTCTATCTATCATTAAAATTAAATCTATAATTATTAACTCCTAACCCAATTGTGAGTGAACCGTACGACATGATTTTAATTTTGGTTTTTTTTTAATTTTGCCTTTAGTGAAACGACGTCATTTTGAGTATTGAACAATATATAGTGTGAGACCCCAAAACTTTTAACGTGTTAAGAATTTTATTAATATCAAAAACATGTAAGTCATTTAAAATTTTTAAATTAGAATACCAAGTTTTAGGTAAGAATTGTGGTAGAAATTAAGATCACATAATTAAGCACTAAAATTAAATGTTAATTTTATAGTCTTAGTTATAATTTTAAAATATTAAGAAGGGTTTAATTGCATAGTTTAATAGTAATTTTAGGTCTTTTTTAGCCTTTACCTAAATTAAAGGGCTAAATTGAAAAATACAAAAAAAAATTGACCATCAAATGTGTAGCCAGCAAAAGTTACACGCTTGGCAGCCTAATACAGTAGTAAGCATGAGAAGGCTTCTGCAAGCGTATAGAAACTGTGGGGAGCCTACAGAATTGATACAATGAATGGGGACAAAAGAAATAGAGGAAACGGAGAAGGCTTTTAGTAAAGTCCTGACGAGAAAAGCCAGCAAAATGGCAAAAGCAAGAGAAAGAGGTAGCGGGAAGTAAAGGAGAAGAAAAACGAGAGGAAGAGAAGAGAGGGAAGAAAGGTTGGGCAGTACATCTTTGGCGAATCCAGGGAAATTATGAAAGTTTGAGAACGGTGGGTGTGTTTTGGTTTAAAATTTTAGTTAAATTTCTATGGTGAACTTGATATTTCTCGTTGAATTCACCGCTTGATGAATTGTTTAAGTACGTGTTGGATTAAATCAATATATTGTAAAGGTTGCTATTTTGTCATTGGTTAATATTCTTCAAATATTAAGGAAAAATAAATTAAATTTTATTTTCTCTCTCTGACCACAATAGCTGCTCAATAGGTTTTCTTTCTGGTGGCCTCTGCTACCTGTGTTTCAGCTTAAACCAAAGGGAAACGTAAATAGGAAAACATTTAATCCCTCATTTAGACTGGGTTTTAGTGAGTAAATCTAATATTTATTGTATGAAATGGGGTAACTAAAAGAGTTGCTTTACCGGAAGCAACTGGTATTTGTTATTGGAATATTGGTGATGTTTTTCTGAGTTTAAACTTTGAAGCAAAAGGGGTAAATCCCGTGTGCTTCATATTGTGGATTTTGTTTGGTGATGTTTTTTTTCAGATGAAAAAAACAAGAGAGGCTCTTTGTGTGTAAATAGTATTTTTCTCCACACCTTATCTCCTTGCCACTTACCAGCTACGCTATGCCCCGAGGGCGTGTAAATAGTATTTTTGCTTGACTATGTTTTCGGTCATAGTTCATTGACAGGTTAAGATTGAGTAAGGTTTCACATGCTATCCAATTATGTTGTTGTCACTCCCCAAATACGGGACATGGCACGGTCGCACCTTTAAGGATTAAGACACGAGATCTTCTGTTTAAGATTTTGTCTGTCTTATTCTGTCTTAATTAAAACTACGTTGTAGGGTTCACTAATCTCTTGGTTAGGCTTTAATAATTGTAAAGTAATTTTAGTGATATTTATGCATTTAATCCCTAATTTTAATGAAACTACGTCGTTTTGAACGTTAGACAAAATAAGACATCATAAATATTGGACAGAAGATATGATCTCAAGGATTAACCTCAAAAGTACGAAGCCTCTTTTTCTATATATAAATACACATCTCCATTAAAAAAATTCATAACTAAAACTACCATACAAATATCCCTGAACATAAAATTCACCATAATCAACTTTCAAACATCTTAATTCAAAAAAATAAAAAGAAGCGATGCTTCAACATTAATCAAGTTTAAATCTGTCTAACACACATAAACATTGTCTCAACTTAAAGCATAAACATAGACTTTTCTCTTACTCCCAATCATCCACATTGTCTTCATCTGATGCACTATAATATGCAAAAATAATATTCAATGTGGTGTGAACTAACAACGCTCAGTAAGTAGTTTAGGTATTCGCCTATTGGAGTGAGCATGTTTCATATATATAATATATTTGCATTCAAAACATTGTGCAAAATATTTTAAAGTACAATGAAATAAAATAATTTATCAATAGCATGTGACATAATCACGAGTAAACATTTATCAACTCATTACATTTATTTCATTTCTTAAGCTCATGAATAACCCATGTCTCTATTGGTCAATAACTGGATCCAATCTTGACTATTTATCCCGTCAGGTAGGCCATATACATTGGCGTCTTGACTGTTTATCCCGTCAAGTAGACTATATACATTAATTTTCTAACTATTAATCCCACTAGGTAGGCCATATACATTTAGCTTGGAACATGTCCTAACCAACAGTTCACACAGCATTCAAGAGCTCATACCAATTAAAACATTCAAACCATTACATAACATAGTTATTTTCACAAAAAGCCACAACACACATTTTATATTAACAAAATAAAAATATACACCTGCTCATTCCAATTTATTATAATAAAATATTATTTTTATTGATAAATAAATAAGTAAACCACATTTAATAAAATAGCAATGATAGGGGGAGTAAAAAATTAGAGTGAAAACCCAAAGTGACTGACGTTGCAGTTATAAAAAGACAAACTAATACCCTAACCAAATGATGAGTGAACCCTAATGGGTAATGGATTAGTTTGTGTTTTTATGCATGCCACATCATTCACTTTGCCTTTTCACTCCCCCAATCATTACTCTTAATAAAATATAAGAAAATATCAAAACCACTTACCAGAATTTATTCCCAATTTAATACTCGTCCTAATGGGTTGCCAATCATATACTTCCCTTTCCTATAAAATATCACAATATAAAAACTAATTAAATTTATCCTAATAATACTTAAATAAATTTTGACCTATATTATCCAACCCACGGTATATTCAGTACCTTTAAAAAAAATAATACTGACTAACAACATCCCTGACAGTTTTATTTATTAGCATTATAAATAATAATAATACTAACAAACAATATACCTAACAAGTTTTATTATAATTATCAATAAAAGTAATAGCTTTTACTGGGATAAGTTTAAGTGAACTATCACTAATAGGTTTTACAAAAATAATTCTGAATATAGGACAGTTCCTATTTCCCAAAAATTTTCTGAAACTCAGTACGTAGGTTTTCTGACATTGTTTTACACAGTACAATTAGTTCCTGAAATTCAATCATTTATAAGCAACCAAAATCAAATCCACTTAAACCATCAGTTACCTAACTAAAATCAAATTCCAGAACTCCCTAAAAATTTCATCATAGAGTTATTGATTTTATTCAACATATACATAATTATTAAATTGATTCACATAATTTCCCAATGGAATTTATTTAGTGTAATGGATAAATCTATCCATTCTAACTAGAGTCCCACTCCATTTCATCAACTTTGATTCATTACATACTCATCATCTAATAAATTCATATCTACTATATTGAACAATATTTTTACCATAATCAAACATTGATGCATCCATAATATCATTCCTTTACAATCCCGCAATTACGTAAACATATTAATTAATTTCTTACATCTGTTGATAGAAATTGTTGTTGAGACTCTGGTTCTATCATCGACGTCTTACTCAGCCTCTTGTCCAAACCCTAGGTTTAGAAACAATGAAGTGAATAAAACCAAAAAATACATCTGGTTATTCTTATTTACAATTTGCAAAATTGTTTATGAACCCTTTTATTTTTATTTTATTACTAATTGGTCCCTTTATATCTTGTTTTATTATCCCATAACCCCAAAATTGGGTTTGGGTATTATAGTTGTTTTGCCATCTAACATAAGATGGTTAGTTGTGTATTGCTTTAAGGAGCTTCATAATAGTAATCTCGTATAGGGAGTAAGACATTTTAGGTGAGCTGGATCATAAACAAGTAAATTACATTTTCCTTTAAAGATGGAGAGAATTTGTATTAAAGACGCGTCTCAAGCTTTTATTACAAAATGGGGCGCAACTTTAACATATTTATTAGTAAGAGCGTTGAAATAACTTTATTGTGTTATATGATTAGTTAAAGACTTTAGTAACCTTCTTACCAATTAATAAAAGAGATTACGTTGAAACACTTCACTTTTCATCTTTTATTCAATCATTTATTTATTTTTTTAATAATTTTTTGTGGATAAAATTTGAGGGTAATTCAAATCATTATCAAATTATCTTAAATAGTAAAATATACTCATCATCAAATTTTTAAGAGTTTATTAAAATATACTCTTTTATTAAATAAACTCTTTTATACACTTTTATTAAATGAACTCTTTTATACTCTTAATTTTATTAAATATACGCTTTTATACAATTTAATTAAATATGATCTTTTATTAAATAAACTCTTTTATACTATTTTATTAAATAAACTCTTTTGTACTCTTAATTTTATTAAATATACGCTTTTATACTATTTAATTAAATATACTCTTTTATTAAATATACCATTTTATTGTTAAGAGATTGTTGATGAGTATATTCAATAATAAAAGAGTTTGATGATAATCAAATTGTAAAGTTTATTAAATATACTCTTTTATATATACTTTTATTAAATATACTCTTTTATTAAATAAACTTTTTTATGTTGTTTTATTAAACAAACTCTTTTATACTATTTTATTAAATATACTCTTTTATTATTAAATATACTCATCATTAACTGTTACCAATTATAAAAACAGTACAAACAAAAATATAAAAAAAAAATTGATGATGAGTATATTTAATATAAAACATTTGATGATGAGTATATTTTATAATAAAAGATTTTTTACGATGGGTATATTTAATAATAAAAGATTTTGATGATAAGTATATTTTACTATTTAAGATAACTTGATAATAAGTTGAATTATCTAAAAAAATTATCCACAAAAAAATTATTAAAGAAACAAATAAAAGATTGAATAAATGATGGAAAGTTAAGTGTTTCAACGTAATTGTTTTATAATTGGTAGGAAGGATACTAAAGTCTTTAACTAATTATATAACATAATAAAGTTATTTCAACACCCTTACTAATAAATATGTTAAAGTTGTGTCCCATTTTGTAATAAGAGCTTGATACGCGCACTTAAAACAAATTCTTCCTTAAAGATATTAGAGATGAGTTTTTGAGAATAGGTATTTAGTGGGACTCTTGTATATTGGATTTGTTACTTAGGTACAGGATTAATTTGGTCAGAATTTCCCTCACGCAAAATGATTGGATAACTAAGAGGAAAGTGGTAATGGATCATTGTTAGCCACGCATGTTAAGTACATATTCCAACCTACAAGCAATTTACATATAATGGTCGGATAGAAAAATAATAATAACTAGCTAAAACAAGTTATCATGGATAAAGGCCTTTCTCTCTAATTGTATACTCTAGATTTTATAGTTAATGTTAAATCTCAAATATTACATTTAAAATGGGTGGTACTAACAATATGGAATTACTAGTAACCTTAGAACGAATTAAGCATTGGAAAATAAAAGCAACAATGATAGTGAAGGTAATGAAAATATTAAACACTTCATATTAATAGCAATAATCATAAGACATATCATATTAAATATAAATACTCATGATAGCTTATTAAATCACAAGATAAGTAAATAAATAAAACGGAATGAGAATTAAAGTGGACAATTCTTAAATTGAAAATTTTGTGTAATTAGAGATTATTATATTATATTTTATTTTAATTGTAATTAGAGCGTTCAATAGAGATGTTTAATTGAAACCCGAAAACATGTTAGCAATTTTATGTTTTTATGAATGTGCAACCCTAGTGTTGACTACCTTTATCGTTTGAATATTCATGGAAGAACTTATTTTGTTACGTGAAAAATTTACAATTTAATAATATGCTCATACTAGTCTTATTGTGACGACTATGTGCATTGTATTGAACCCTACTTTGCAAGGGACAATGTATGTGATGATTGCATTACCTAATTTGGTGCCAACTTGAGCTTGCATTGATTGTATTTGATACACATTGTATAATTTGGATAAAGGGTCAATATGTTGTTGTAGAACAAAGTGCTTCGCTAAATTGATGGCGAGAACCACCTCTAGAGTCCACACAAGTCACTATTGGCTATAACACACCGATACGGTGTGAATCATCATTTATGTGATGATTGCATTGCCTAATTTGATGCCACTTGAGCTTGCATTGATTGTATTTTGATACACATTGTATAATTTGGATAAGAGGGTCAATATGTTGTGTTAGAACAAAGTGCTTCACTAAATTGACGGCGAGAGACACTTCTAGAGTCCACACAAGTCACTATTGGCTATAACACACCGATACGGTGTGAATCATTTATGTTAGGCATAAAATTGAACTATACCATGACTGTCTGACTGTTTGGGGCTCGGTCACGAGTGATTATTGATGACCGGGAAGACAAGTGCCGGACGAGTTATCGTAGTTTATTGTGATATATAACCCTTGTCAAGTGAAACTAAGGAGGTTTTAGTTTCATGAAAAAGGGTATTTATTATCCAAATATATCATATTGTGCCTACGAGACAATTACTGACTGTGGTAGATAAGGTAACTCTAAGTCGCGTGCACAATTTACTTATAGCGAGTACTGGATCGGCTAGGCTGACCACAGGTTGCATACTTAAACTCTTATGTGATTCTTTATTGGACAATGTGCTACCTGATCTGAATACTCTTTGTGACTGTTTACTGTCAGTCTCTTTGTGAGTGGTTACTATCAGTTTTTCTGTGACTATTTGTTGTTAGTTTCTTAATGAATGTTTGCTGCCAACATCTTCGTGGTATGTATGAACTTATTTTGATACCCTTTATTTATTTAATGCAATTTTAAATTCTTTACCATTTTATAAAAATTATACCCAATTTCCAACCCACTAAGCAATAAAGGCTCGCCCCATTTTCCTAAATATTTTTCACTAGAGCAATGGACAAAGGTCGAGGAAAATTGCACATGGGTATAGCTGAGATGAGTGAGACATTTGGCACTAAATCCTACAGTACAAATTAAGTTGCAATTTGATATTGTAAATGTGTAATTGTTTTGAACTTGTTATGATTACTAGTGTTGATAAGAAATAGAAATTAAAAAAATTCCACTAGATTTCACTATGTGTTTAGAAACTTTTAGATTGATTCACAGCTCAGCGAGAGTCAGAGAACGACCCGATCACTTTTTAACCAAGGGGTGGGTTGAAGCGTTACATATGGTATAAATGGGGTGTATTATTATTATGGTGAAACATTAAAGAAAAATGTTTATATGGCACTAAATGTTTGGTGTATGACATCCTAATAAACTTTAAATTGTATAATATATATATATATATATTATATATTAGTTATGAGGCTTTATGAAAATGTCATAATTGAGCTTTGAAATAGTATGTTTTTAGGAGATAGCAGACTTCACCCAATGCGGAACAACAAAAATATTTTTGGGGGCAGAATTACCAGGGAAATTTTATTGTACGAGTAAATAAATGTATTCAATAACCAAAGTCTCAAATCGATAACTATAAAAATGATAAAAATGTATAAAAACACACAACTACAACATTACTATTGTTAATACTTTGATAAACTATTGCGTATTGACATGCTCGTGCCGCGAAAAGGAGTTAATTGTCACTACAAGAAAAAGGCCTTTGGTGACTGAAATTCTTAATGACCAGAAACTTTTTGGTCACCAAAGAGTACCTTTTGGTGACCAAAAAAAGTTTCAGCCACTAAATTTTGGTAACAACTAAAAATTGGTGACCAGAAAAAAAATTCGTCAATATTTGGTCACTAAACACCATGACGGGAAGCATTCCCGCCTATCACACACCCTTGGTGACCAAATTTGGTGACGAGAAAATGTTTAGTCAATAAAACTTGGGTACAAAACCTTTAGTGACCAGAAAAGGTGGTCTCTAATATGAAAATGTTTAGTGACGATATTTTTGGTCAACAAAGGTCATAGGGAAAAGGAGATTTCCATCACTTTTGAATATTTTGGTGACTAGAAAAGTAGTCACCAATTATTAATAGAATTAATTTGTTGTTTATCATATAAACTTAAGTAGGTTAAATAATAAGTGACTATTAAAATGGCAAAACATTTAACTTTTGGGTGTTATATATGGAAAGTTTTGTGTTTGAATCTCATGTGCTATATTATGATATCTAAAATAAATATTTCCATAAAAGTTATTGTCTTAGTTAAAATTAATAAAATGCTACAAATTACATTAATTTAAGGTTGGTGAAATGACAAGTTATAAGTATGGAAGGCTATGGTCACATGTTTGAATCTCTCTACATTGAAATCATTTTTTTTTTTTTGAAAATTAACAATAAATTATACTTAGGTCCCTCAAATTTATATCTAGATCTCTAATACTTAAATAGTAAAAATAGTCTTATAAATTTGAATTGGGTGATTTAACAAGAAATTGTACTTTAGTCTCTCAAATTATATCTCTTCAATTAGATTTATAATTAAATAACAAAAATAGCCTTATAAATTTCAATTGATCTTAATTTAAAGAAATTAGTTCTTTAATTAAACAAAAAAAAATATGTTGGGGGGTTTTAACAAGAAATTGCACTTTGATTCCTCAAATTTATAAATTTGAATTACATCTCTAATTAAATAACAAAAATGGCCTTATAAATTTGAATTGATCTTAAATTAATTTAAGAAAGGCCATAATTATGTAAATAAAATATTAGACTTATAAATGTAATATTGATAAGAATTCAATTTGGGCCAACTTAATGGTCCTAACAATATAATATGGTGCCCAAAGAAATTGATGGGCCTAAATTAAGGCCACAATAATGAATCATTATTTGGTGTTGGACATATTAAGTTATTAATAATAATAGTAAGACACCCTAATATTTTTATTTTTTTCCCCCATCACATTTAAGAAATGATCTTAAATTAATTTAGGAATTCATGTAGGCTAAATTAATTTAAGAAAGGCCACAAATATGTAAATAAAATATTGGACTTATAAATATAATATTTGATAAGAATTCAAATTGGGCCACATAATGGCTAACAATATAATATAGTGCCCAAAGAAATTGATGGGCTAAATTAAGGCCACAATAATGAAATCATTATTTGTTTTGAACCTATTAAGTTATTAATAATAATAGTAAGACACTCTAATATTTTTATTTTTGCCCCATCACATTTAAGAAATGATCTTAAATTAATTTAGGAATTCAATGTAGGCTAAATTAATTTAAGAAAGGCCACAAATATGTAAATAAATATTGGACTTATAAATGTATATTTGATAATAATTCAAATTGGGCCAATGGCCTAACAATATAATATAGTGCCCCAAAGGAATTTATGGGCTAAATTAAGGCCACAATAATGAATCATTATTTGTGTTGGACATATTAAGTTATTAATAATAATAATAAATAATAATAATAATAGTAAGACCACCCTAATATTTTTATTTTTGCCCCATCACATTTAAAAAATGATCTTAAATTAATTTAGGAATTCAATGTAGGCTAAATATTTAAGAAAGGCCACAAATATGTAAATAAAATATTTGACTTATAAATGTAATATTTGATAATAATTCAAATTTGGGCCAAACATAATGGCCTAACAATATAATATTAGTGCCCAAAGGAATTGCGTGGGCCTAAATAAGGTCACAATAATGAATCATTATTTGTGTTGGATATATTAAGTTATTAATAATAATAGTAAGACACCCTAATATTTTTATTTTTGCCCCATCACATTTAAGAAATGATCTTAAATTAATTTAGGAATTCAATGTAGGCTAAATTAATTTAAGATAGGCCACAAATATGTAAATAAAACATTGGACTTATAAATGTAATATTTGATAATAATTCAAATTGGGCCAACATAATGGCCTAACAATATATATAGTGCCCAAATTGATGGGCTAAATTAAGCCACAATAATGAATCATATTTGTGTTGGACCTATTAAGTTATAATAATAATAGTAAGACACCCTAATATTTTATTTTTGCCCCATCACATTTTGAGAAGGGCATAAATTATTTCTTATTAACTAAATTTAGTGTGAGTTAGTAACATTCAAATAATATATTTAAAAAAATATTAATCTTATTATTTTATTAAGGAAACATGTTAGCAATTTTATTTTTTTATGAATGTGCAACCCTAGTGTTGACTACCTTTATCGTTTGAATTATTCATGGAAGAACTTATTTTGTTACGTGAAAATTTACAATTTAATAATATGCTCATACTAGTCTTATTGTGACGACTATGTGCATTGTATTGAACCCTACTTTGCAAGGGACAATGTTATGTGATGATTGCATTACCTAATTTTGGTGCCAACTTGAGCTTGCATTGATTGTATTTGATACACATTGTATAATTTGGATAAAGGGTCAATATGTTGTGTTAGAACAAAGTGCTTCGCTAAATTGATGGCGAGAACCACCTCTAGAGTCCACACAAGTCACTATTGGCTATAACACACCGATACGGTGTGAATCATCATTTATGTGATGATTGCATTGCCTAATTTTGATGCCAACTTGAGCTTGCATTGATTGTATTTGATACACATTGTATAATTTGGATAAAGGGTCAATATGTTGTGTAGAACAAAGTGCTTCACTAAATTGACGGCGAGAACACTTCTAGAGTCCACACAAGTCACTATTGGCTATAACACACCCGATACGGTGTGAATCATTTATGTTAGGCATAAAATTGAACTATACCATGACTGTCTGACTGTTTGGGGCTCGGTCACGAGTGATTTATTTGATGACCGGGAAGACAAGTGCCGACGAGTTATCGTAAGTTTATTGTGATATATAACCCTTGTCAAAGTGAAACTAAGGAGGTTTTAGTTTCATGAAAAAGGGTATTTATTATCCAAATATATCATATTGTGCCTACGAGACAATTACTGACTGTGGTAGATAAGGTAACCTCTAAGTCGCGTGCACAATTTACTTATAGCGAGTACTGGATCGGCTAGGCTGACCACAGGTTGCATACTTAAACTCTTATGTGATTCTTTATTGGACAATGTGCTACCTGATCTGAATACTCTTTGTGACTGTTTACTGTCAGTCTCTTTGTGAGTGGTTACTATCAGTTTTTCTGTGACTATTTGTTGTTAGTTTCTTAATGAATGTTTGCTGCCAACATCTTCGTGGATGTATGAACTTATTTTGATTACCCTTTATTTATTTTAATGCAATTTTAAATTCTTTACCATTTTATAAAAATTATACCCAATTCCCCAAACCACTAAGCAATAAAGGCTCGCCCCATTTTCCTAAATATTTTTCACCTAAGCAATGGACAAAGGTCGAGGAAAATAGCACATGGGTATAGCTGAGATGAGTGAGACATTTGGCACTAAATCCTAACAGTACAAATTAAGTTGCAATTTGATATTGTAAATGTGTAATTGTTTTGAACTTGTATGATTACTAGTGTTGATAAGAATAGAAATTAAAAAAAATTCCACTAGATTTCACTATGTGTTTAGAACTTTTAGATTGATTCACAGCTCAGCGAGAGTCAGAGAACGACCCGATTCACTTTTTAACCAAGGGGTGGGTTGAAGCGTTATGTATTATTATTATGGTGAAACATTAAAAAAATGTTTATATGGCACTAAGTTTGGTGTATGACATCCTAATAAACTTTAAATTGTTATAATATATATATATATATATATTATATTAGTTATGAGGCTTTATGAAAATGTCATAATTGAGCTTTGAATAGTATGTTTTTAGGAGATAGCTGACTTCACCCAATGGCGGAACAACAAAAAATATTTTGGGGGCAGAATTACCAGGGAAATTTTATTTGTACGAGTAAATAAATGTATTCAATAACCAAAGTCTCAAATCGGATAACTATAAAATTGATAAAAATGTATAAAAACACACAACTACAACATTACTATTGTTAATACTTGATAAACTATTGGTATTGGGACATGCTCGTGCCGCGAAAGGAGTTAATTGTCACTACAAGAAAAAGGCCTTTTGGTGCACTGAAATCTTAATGATCAGAAACTTTTTGTCACCAAAAGAGTACCTTTTGGTGACCAAAAAAAGTTCAGTCACTAAATTTTTGGTAACAACTAAAATTTGGTGACCAAGAAAAAAAATTCGTCAATATTTGGTCACTAAACGCCATGACGGGAAGCATTCCCGCCTATCACACACCCTTTGGTGACCAAATTTGGTGACGAGAAAATGTTTAGTCAATAAAACTTGGGTACAAAACCTTTAGTGACCAGAAAGGTGGTCTTTAATATGAAAATGTTTAGTGATGATATTTTTGGTCAACAAAGGTCATAGGGAAAAGGAGATTTCCATCAATTTTGAATATTTTGGTGACTAGAAAAGTAGTCACCAATTATTAATAGAATTAATTTATTGTTTATCATATAAACTTAAGTAGGTTAAATAATAAGTGACTATTAAAATGGCAAAACATTTAACTTTTGGGTGTTATATAGGGAAAGTTTTGTGTTTGAATCTCATGTGCTATATTATGATATCTAAAATAAATATTTCCATAAAAGTTATTGTCTTAGTAAAATTAATAAAATGCTACAAATTACATTAATTTTAAGGTTGGTGAAATGACAAGTTTATTAAGTATGAAGGCTATGGTCACATGTTTGAATCTCTCTACATTGAAATCATTTTTTTTTTTAGAAAATTAACAATAAATTATACTTTGGTCCCTCAAATTTATATCTAGATCTCTAATACTTAAATAGTAAAAATAGTCTTATAAATTTGAATTGGGTGATTTAACAAGAAATTGTACTTTAGTCTCTCAAATTATATCTCTTCAATTAGATTTATAATTAAATAACCAAAAATAGCCTTATAAATTTCAATTGATCTATTTTAAAGAAATTAGTTCTTTAATTAAACAAAAAAAATATGTTGGGGGTTTTTAACAAGAAATTGCACTTTGATTCCTCAAATTTATAAATTTGAATTACATCTCTAATTAAATAACAAAAATGGCCTTATAAATTTGAATTGATCTAAAATTAATTTAAGAAAGGCCATAATTATGTAAATAAAATATTAGACTTATAAATGTAATATTTGATAAGAATTCAATTTGGGCCAATTTAATGGTCTAACAATATAATATGGTGCCCAAAGAAATTGATGGGCTAAATTAAGGCCACAATAATGAATCATTATTTGTGTTGGACATATTAAGTTATTAATAATAATAGTAAGACACCCTAATATTTTATTTTTTGGCCCATCACATTTAAGAAATGATCTTAAATTAATTTAGGAATTCAATGTTGGCTAAATTAATTTAAGAAAGGCCACAAATATGTAAATAAAATATTAGACTTATAAATATAATATTTGATAAAGGTAGTCAACACTAGGGTTGCACATTCAAATCATCAATAAATCACTCGTGACCGAGCCCCAAACAGTCAGACAGTCATGGTATAGTTCAATTTTATGCCTAACATAAATGATTCACACCGTATCGGTGTGTTATAGCCAATAGTGACTTGTGTGGACTCTAGAAGTGTCTCTCGCCGTCAATTTAGTGAAGCACAACATATTGACCCTTTATCCAAATTATACAATGTGTATCAAATACAATCAATGCAAGCTCAAGTTGGCATCAAAATTAGGCAATGCAATCATCACATAAATGATGATTCACACCGTATCGGTGTGTTATAGCCAATAGTGACTTTGTGTGGACTCTAGAGGTGGTTCTCGCCATCAATTTAGCGAAGCACTTTGTTCTACCACAACATATTGACCCTTTATCCAAATTATACAATGTGTATCAAATACAATCAATGCAAGCTCAAGTTGGCACCAAAATTTAGGTAATGCAATCATCACATAACATTGTCCCCTTGCAAAGTTAGGGTTCAGATACAATGCACATAGTCGTCACAATAAGAACTAGTATGAGCATATTATTAAATTGCAAATTTTCACGTAACAAAATAAGTTCTTCCATGAATAATTCAAACGATAAAGGTAGTCAACACTAGGGTTGCACATCATAAAAACATAAAATTGCTAACATGTTTTCGGGTTTCAATTAAAATCTCGTAATTGAACGCTCTAATTACAATTAAAATAAAAATATAATATAATAATCTCTAATTACACAAAATTTTCAATTTAAAATTGTCCACTTTAATTCTCATTCCGTTTTATTTATTTACTTATCTTCTGATTTAATAAGCTATCATGAGTATTTATATTTAATATGATATGTCTTATGATTATTGCTATTAATATGAAGTGTTTAATATTTTCATTACCTTCACTATCATTGTTGCCTATAACATGGATTGTGTCATAGTTATCTGTTCCAGAGGTTGAAAGTGAGAATGCGAATACAGGATGAATGCGAATACAAGTGCAAAGTCTTTTTTCTCTTTTTTTTTTTTTGGAATTGAAACTATAAATTGGTCTACATGTTGGTCATTTAATAATTTGTAATGGCCACAGTTAGGTAAAATGTTTTGCTATTTTCTTACTACAAATTCCCCAAAATGTTTTGGTAAAATGTATACATCATAATGGGACCACTAAAAGTTTGGACCCCTGATGTTTACAAATGGGACAGTAATGATTTATCAAAGCTAATTATACATCTATACTTCTCATGAGAACATGCAAATAATCAATCCAAATCCTATCTAAATTTGAACCCTGCAGAGTGATTCAACTTGATTGCATTTGCCATATACTGTACCATTGCCATTTAGCTTCATCTGACCCTCTATGATATGTGCAGAAACTGTAGAAAATTAACCCAATGCAAGCTGCAAAGTTTGCGTCAAACTAGGAAAAGTTTTTGCTTTTGGACTCCATTATAGACTACAAACATGCATAAAATGCCAACTGATTTTAGCCTTATATGATGATGCTACGATAGGCATTTCTTGATTCTTTTTTACAAATTTTGTTTCAATCCCTGAAAAATGTTAAGTGAAAAATATCTTGCTGAATAGTGCCATTATTTTGATTTAAATTCATATTTTGATTTTGAACTTTAAAAATATCTTGCTGAATAGCTGAATAGTGCCATTATGTTAAGTCAAAAATGTTAAGTTAATTTAGTTTCATACTTTGTTTCGAATAGTGCCATCATATGAACTTTAAATTCATATAATTTCCTCTTGTGGTGTATTGTTGACAATAATGGTACTATATTTTGATTAATCATGAAACTATACTAACTTTGTTTGCTTGTTATTGATATACATTTATTTGTGTATTCATTTGTTAGATCATTTCTTCAGAAGCAGTCATTACACAAAGATTTTACAAGAACACTTGTGGGAAAGCTCGTGCTAGATTATACAATAAGGTTACGATCATTACTCCTAATTAATCGTAGCACATTAAAATACATTTTTATTTGTTTATACGAAATACACTTTGATTGGTTTAAAATTTGGTAAACGTGTAATATTATTCATGAACATGTCTAATGTATAATTACTTCCCAAATCTTTTTTGGTTTCGAATGTTGCTATTCATTAACTTTAAAGGTTTGAACAGTGATTGGTTTACTTTTAAATTGAGATATTATATTATTTCTTCATGTTTGAGATATTTTATAATGGTACATGATATATTACAAAAAGTTTTTAACTTGTTTATTCGAACTATTATGAAAGTTGAAGAAAACTAAAAAGTTGAAGTGTCAACTTTCTTAATGGATGAAGAAAGAAATGGTGGGCATTCTTGACACTAGAGAGTTGAAGTATCAACTTTTTGTATGGTGGTTTAGTACTTTTGTGTTATATTTCTTGGATATTAGAATATTATTAATATTATTGTATATTTCTTGGATAGTACAATGTTGGATATTTGCCATGTATTGGTATATTTTGCGAACGGGTTTTATTTTAATGTTTGTTCGATATATTGGTGAACATGTTTTATTTTAATATTTGTTCGATATACTGGTGATATTTATTGTTGTTATGAACAGGATTTATTTTTTTGTCACCAAATGAAAATGTTTGACAATATTTTCTTCATTATTGACCAAATTTTAGTTACAAAATCATATAAATTGACCAAATGTTCTTAATAGTGACCAATAATATTTCGTCACCAAAACATTTGGTCATCATTTTAGTAAAAAAATTGCATTGCAACTGCTCCATTATTGACCAAATATTTGGTCACCATTTGGTGACAACCGTACTAATCACCAATGCTTGTTCATAATATAGTCTCCAATTATTCTTTGGTGACCACAATTTTAGTCAACAAAACATCGACTGCTTGATCTTTGGTGACTAAATATTAGCCACCAATTCGTCATCATTGGTGACCATATTTTTTGCTCACCAAACATCACATCACGTGCTGTTTGACCATCACTCATTTATTGACGACATAATGTTGGTCAACATTTTGTCACAAAAAATTGGCACTTTGGTGACCAATGTGTTACTTTTGGTGACTAAATTAGTGATATTTTTTCAGTCACTATTTTGGTGACTGTTTTTATTTTAGTCACCAAAATTATCCTTTGGTGACCAATAACAAAATCAATCACCCCAGTGACTTGGCATTGATGAAAAACGGGTAACAAACCAAAAATTTGTCACCAAACGATTTTTGTGACCACTTTTGGCTTTTTGGTGACCATATATTGCTTGTCACCAAAGCCCATTTTTCTTGTAGTGATTCCGCGAGTCTGCATACATTGAAAACGTTGAAAGATTTTCTCATTTTTAATTGTTGCAAAAATGTCCTTATGTACACAACTAAACCATCATTCATCCACTTGTCTATTTTGTTACACAATTTCTAATCTAGTACGTATGCAATTCAAACTTAATTAATGTAGATAACCTTTTGCATTGTTTAGCTATTCACCTAAACTCTTTTCTAGTTAAAATGGCCAAATCAATAAACATGACATCGGGTTGGCAGATTAAGAGTCAAAATGGTTCTTGTTTGATTCATAAAATTCAATTTTTTCTATTTGACTTGATATAGCACCAAGGATCAAGGTGCTTTAAATTCAAAAGTCTAGGTTCCTAATTTAATCTGTAAAAACACTCAAATTAATTCAATAATTCAAAATTTTAAACAAAAAATTAGCAACAATAAAAAAAACACTGTGATGATGAACAGTGACTTTTTTTGCAAAAACAATATTATGATAATGAACAGTGCGGTGTTTAAAAAGTATAGTGACATTTTTTATAATATACTCATACTTCCATAGGTTCTATGGTCATTTATGCATACTAGAATCTTGTAGTTACAATTAGCACTCATACAATTGTGGATGCAAGGGTGCTTGTGGGTGGCGAGGCAGAGGGTTTGGTCCAGTTTTGTGCCAAAACAATTTGGGATCATCAATAATCTTCTGTTGTTTGTGTGAGAAGACATCAAGTTAATATGACTTCTTCATTATGCTATTAATGTTTTCATATTTCATGTGTTTCAGAGTGAGGAAAAAGGTTAGCATGTTTTTGTGCGAAAGACAACTTAAATCATCAACAATGTGTTTTTGTTCCCTTGAGAGTTAAGCATTTTTGGATAATAGTTGCATATAAACAAAGAAAATAACCAAGCATAACCAAAATTATTAATAGGGGGAAAAGGAAGAGTTTCTAATTCTGTGTTGGTTTTTGGTGTGTCGTTTTGTACCAAATTAATTAACTTACTCTCAAACAATAATTCAAGTATAATGTGAGTAAGGTCGATCCCACGAGGAATAACAATTCTTCTTAAATAATCAATTTGCAATTGTCATCATAATTAAAATTAACAAGAAATTAATATATAGGAAGATAGACAAATTCACAACTTAATAACCAGAAATTAATATCACAAAAATACTGAATTAAATTACTTAAGATAAAATTCTGGCAAATAAGCAATCTACGCTAATTTTTATAAGTTGATCATTGAGGCAAAATAAATAATTCCCTTTTTAATCAGTCAGTTATAAGACACCTAGAATCAGCTCTGACGTGTCCAAATCCCTCCTTACTTATTCAACAGTGGACAAGTATCAGCTTAATCCACTATTTCCCTATTTCTAACATAACCAGGCCGGAATCAGCCGATCACCCAATTCAACGTTAGAAAAGCATCAATTCTTAGAAGGACCCAACTTTAACAAATTAAGTTATGATCCGCATATAATAATTTATTAACCAATTGTTTCCGTCTACCGAGACAGCAGCTTTGTCACTAATTAATCCTACTAATTCAATCCAGTGATTTAATTAGAGATTAATTGACTCTATCTAATTTTATTAAAGTTGATCAGGCTTTAATCTAATTAAGTAATGAACGCTATTCACAGAAAACTCTTGGAATTGAATAGAAAATCATTGATTAACACAATTTGATCTCACAACTTAATTATAATTAGTGTTTCTTACTTACTTACCAGATAAGAAATTACTCACTACTCATAATTAAAACAAGACAGGATAATAATTGAAAAGGAAATTAAATTAATACTGAAATAGAAAATCAAACCAGTTCGTCGTTTGGGCAAACGACGTTACTGCTGTTCTTGCTACACAACGAACTGCAGAAAAATGAAACCATCTACAACCGGGTAGAGATAAAAACGAAAATTCTCCAAAAGAAAAACTGCTTAAAAAGAATATGTTCTAAGGATCAAAGATCCAAAGACGTCCAGCCCTCCTTATTCTTCTCCCTTTAATAGAAGAGAAAAAAATATAATTTCCTAATTTTACTCAAGACAGAAATCTTCTGGTTTCCATAAATCTCTTCTATTAAAGGGAGAAGAATAAGGAGGGCTGGACGATTTTCTCCAAATTAGGAAATTATCTCCAAGCAGAAAGAATCCTTGGCAAAAAAAGAATTCTTTCTGCTACCAAATCTCTTCAAATTATCTTTAGCCCGTCTAATCTTCTACGATTTTCTCCAAATCAGATTTATCTCCAAAGCATCTTCCAAATTGAAATCTTCCAAATTTTTGCAACAAATATATCAATGAAATAAGATTTTACCCCACCAATCTCAATAACGTGTGCATAAAAATATGAAGTATTTTATGCTCATCAGTTTTAAAATTTTTCATTTCTTTGTTGATTTTTAATTGTGTTTCCTAAAATGTGGAGTTCACAATTGCCAAATACAAACTCTGCGAATGTGAACTCTCGCTTAAGAAAATCAAAATTATGTATATTTAAAAGGAGAGAGTTCGCATTTGGCAAATGTGAACTTTAAATAAAAAAATTAAACATAGTTATGCTATTATTTAGACCATAGCTAAAACATAATTTTGCTAAAATGGAAATATGCTATGCGAACCTAATTTTCCATCTCTGGCTGTTATCTTTGATTTTTTCCTTTATGCAGCTTTTTTTACCAAAACAAAACCATAAGTCTTTTCTTTCTCTTTGTCTCTCTAAGACTCTAACTCTCTTAATATGATTTCCATGATTGGTTCTACTTGGTTTGTTGGAATTAGATGAAAAGCCCTTGATTCGAACTTTGAGAAGGTCAAATCTTGGATTAGTGGTACAAGACGCCAAATAATTGATGAATACAATTAATGATTAGTCAAGGAACAAAACAACCACAAGGGTTTATGAATGATATTAGTGATAAACAATGTCGAAGTATGTGAAAGTAACTACTCTATGTATGTACTGAAACCAAATTTAAGTACAATGCTCTACAATCACGTACTCGTGATAGTATAGCAAGGATCGAACTCTCAAGCAGGGGAGTAATCTTGAATTTAAAAGTGTAATTAGCTATTAATCTACCAAAAAGTAAAAGTGAAGAAATAACTCGGACTGAACAACCAAAGACATACACAATAATTGAACTAAAGAAACTATTGAGCAAGACGTACGCTTGAGAATATTGACAAGTTTTACTACAGATCTACATGCCAATTTAATTCATTGATTAATTAAGGGGTAAAATGTCACTCATAAATACAGGTCATTATATCAAGCACTCTATCTATTCGCAACCCTAATACGCTCTCTTTTATGTGGTAAGAGACAACAAATGCCATAAGTTTTCACCTACTAAAAATCAATAGGTCATTAAACGGTGAGGGACAATGTCCAATTATTCTAATTGAATCAGGAATCAATGTTACTCACTAACCAACAATCCTCTAATTCTATGGCTCCAATGTGGTAAGAGGTAACACCAAAAGTAGTCACACTATCAAAAAGTTAACCTAATCCAACTCTTCTTATATGGTGAGAGGCGAAAATTGGACTAAACTAACCAACCAAATTCCTAACTAACCAACAAAGGTTTTAAAACATTCTACCTAAACCTTCCTATGTAGTGAGAGTCAAAGTTTAAGCAAAACATATTCTATAAATTACTTGCATACAAACACTCATGTTCATCATGCAAAATATCAACAAATAATCAAACATGAATAATTCATAATATGGCAAATAAAACTCAACATAAATAATTCAATAAATCAAACTCTAGCCCGTCAATTAAAAAGAACAACCTATGTCAATGCCTCAAGAGCACAAAAGTCTAGCATGGCTAGAACAAACATCCCAACGTTGAAATTAAAGAACAAAACGAAAGTCATGATCTTTTTTTTTTTTTTTTTGAAAAACCCAACTTCATTAAATATAAATAGAACAAAACGAGGCCAGATATACCCGTCACCCCGGTACAACAGGAAAGCTATAAAAAGGAGTACTACTCCCTTACATTCCGAACCAAAAGATACTCCTATACAAGATATTGAACTAACAACCTAGGAGAGTAAGTGTAGGTTAAGAGTCCACCACATTTGAGAACTAGTGCCAAATTGTGAAGACTCTCGACCCTATTATAGATGCATCCTAAACAACGTGCACAAAATATTTACTTCCCATTGAAGAGCGGCATCACCACCTATATCCCAAGTAAAGAAACCCAAAAGGTAATTACAAAATTTGCATTTATACTTGCATCCAGACTGTCTCCTAATCTACATCAAAAAACAGCAGCCCACTGTACAAGCCGAGCACCACAGTACAACTTCATCCCAAAAACCGAAACACTGAATAAAGGAAAGTAGCCCATTATTTTTGAACCAAAAATTATGCGATAAGAGCTGCCAGAATTTGGGCAGCATTTCCCCAGTAAACAGCTGCATTCCACAACTGGGAGCATAACAATGTCCCCTAAAAAAAAAACCAAATATCCCTCTCAACAAACCAATTCATAGTCTTCATCACCAACATCCAAGCAGAAGTACAGTTCAAGCATATAATACATGAAAGTAAAAGGCAGCACCAATACTCCCCAAATCCATCAGTGAACAAAGATCTACTGAAACCAGCAGAATTAGGGCAGCATAACCCCTGTTTGTGCCCTCCAACAGCAACCACAACAAATACCCATTCAAACGACAAACAACAGGGCAGTAATATGTAGCACATCATCCAAAACCAGTTGTAGGATTTTGAGGCAAACAGCCCTAACGTCAGCAGGCTATGGCCTTTCAACATAAGGATACAATTCCAGTCTAGTTCAGCAAAGGAAAACGAGATAGTAGTCGTAAAGATGATCACCTTAGATTCCATCTTTTACCTTCGGAGTAGCATAAGAAAGGATTGCGGTCCCTAAGCTTTCTTCCCGACACCACGCTGGCCTTGGGATTGACCAAAGCATCCACATACTTGGTTTGCTTAGGAGGCTTACGGCATTTGTCCATTTTGTCAAGGAAGCTATTCAAAATGTCTTGCGGTTCCTCCTCAAAACTATGCTCTGTCCATCGATCCTCCTCTTGCTCCTCAGGTTCAGAATCAGCGGGAATGTCTTGTAACCGAGTCAAATTCGAAATAGAGCTACCTCTAAGCATTCTTGACACTTCTTCTTCGTCCAGAATAATAGTTGAAATGGCTTCCAGAATTTCTCTCTCCGTCATGACAGAGCCTTTATGCCTATTCAAGGGTTCCCCTTCTTCCCAATTTATCGTTACATTAATTCCCCCCTGCTTCAAACCTTTGTCGTTCTCCGGCTCTCCAGTTGGAGGTTCGATCATTTTGGAATCCTCCAAAGCTAGAGAGGCAGCATCATGAACATTACTTTCCCTGTCTTGATTGTTAATGGACTCCAGAAATAAGCCAAGATTGGACAAAAATTGTCCAAGATTGTTCTCTGCTTGCGTCAAAGGAGGCCCTATCAGTTTTAGACTTTCATCCAGCTCCGAAAAAGGATTAGGCACTTCAGTTGGATTCTTTGCTAACAGGTTTTCATCAGAATCAGTGGACATTGTTGAGACAATAGGCGCTATGTCTTCAGAAAACCGTGAACCCTCCACTGAAATTTCAATCAACTCAGGAGCTGGAAACACACACTCTTCAGTCGGTTGTGCAGGTCTTGGAAGAACACTGTCCTCACTCACCCCATTAGCCAGTTGAACAATCTGACTGTTGGGGTTTTTGGGAACCCAAACCTTATTTACTGATTGCTTCAATTTGCATTTAGTGGAAGAGTGGCCAAATTTATTACAATGTGTGCAGTATTGTGGTAACTCTTCCACCTCTATCGGTTGCCAACGGCCGTGCTCCTTGCTGCCGATCCAAGCCCGCCTTGGGATAGGCTTGAGAACATCCACTTCCACACACACCCTAGCCTCGCTAGGGCGTAAGATACGATCTGCGGCAGCCGTTGCAAGATCCAATTTTAAGGGATTCCCTACCGCTGAACCACGAGCAAAAATTTTTCTTTACAGCATAAATGCATAGGCAATAATGGGAACGTAACCCAAGTTGGAACAACTGAGGATTCTTAATCCGGATGAAAATCAATCGACCATTTAGAGAGTTTTGCTTGAAATACATTAAAGTTCCAAACTTTTTTCATCCACATTCTGTGGAAATCAGATTCTCTCTCAAATTTAAAGAGTATATGTCGATAGTCTAGCAATCCTACATCACAAGTACCTTGGAATTTTGCAGCCATAATCACTTGTCGGATTGCAGTCATAGGTGGACGTCCCCTTGTGAATTTTCCAACCAGCATTAGCTTAAATGGTAGAGCAAGCTGCTTCTCCTCCTCTTCAGTAATAAAGAGAGCCGGTTCAACATTGAAGGAGGAGAGTCTAGCGGCTGGAGTGGCTGAAAATGAGACGTCAACTTGCTTGGACCAAGAAGATGAAACCACCTCCCTGTATGTCCTGACCTTAGGCGAATGGGGGTAGTCGGTAGGGGTGTTCAATAAGGTTTAAACCGAAAACCAATTCGAAAATTTGAAAACTGAATTCGAATAAATCGATTCGAATTCGGTTTTCGAATTTCGAATCGGTTTTCGGTTTAAACCGAATTCGAATTTCGGTTTTCGAATTGGGCTTCCAATTCGAAAACTGAATCGAAAACCGAATTCAATATATATATATATAATATAATTTTTATAAATATAAAATATATAATAACAATAATACAACTTAAACTTAAAAGACATAATTAGGTCATTCTTTTATGTATTATTTGATTTAATTGAATATTTGTAAATTTTGATATAATTTATGTAATTTAATGATTTAATTAGGATTTAAACAAATTCGAATTCGGTTTATTCGAATAAAACCGAATTCGAACCGAAAACCGAATTTCAAATTCGGTTCGGTTTGTTCGAATTATATTCGAATTCGGTTCGGTTTTTTAATTCGAGTTCAGAAATGTCCAAACCGAATAAACCGAACCGAATAAACCGAATAAACTGAAAACTGACTCGATGAACACCCCTAGTAGTCGGCTGCGGGTGCCCTATTGGTGGTTGTAGAGGAGTGCTTGAAGCCGGCTGAGTAGCGCCTGCCAGAGGAGCTGAGCTCATTGCTTTCAGAGGTGTTGTAGGCTGGGTGAGGGTATGTGAGGAGGGAAGAGCTACCTTGGACAGCCTCTTTGCAGCGTGGAGGAAGGAACATACTCGTTTACAGTTGGTAGTGCTAGGAGCTGACACTCCAACTGGATCTGCTTCCAAATTAGCTGAGACTCCAAGCAGAGGCTACGAAGACTGAGCTTCTGAGCCCACTCCTGTTGGCACTAGCGTTTGGTCTGTTGGCTGGAAGGTTGTAGCCGCCATTTGAGCTGCTGACGGCATGGGTTCACCTGGCGGCATTTGGTCTTTGGTAGCATTCCTTGGTGGCTGATCTAAAAGAGGAGGCTTTAGAGTAGCTGTAATTGTAGGGCTCGGAGCAGCTGTGTGGAGGGCTGTCGAGGTGGAGATCCTTGTCTTGTGAGGACTGACCGTGTTGATCTTAAGCTGCTGACGATGTTCGTGCAGGTGAGGGCTACAGATCGATGGAGATCCATGCCGTGTGATCGAGCCGGAGATCTTGATGGGGGCGGAGAGCTCTATCATTGTTGCTGGTTTAAAAGTGGCCGGCTCCGGCCTCGATGGAGAAAGTGACTGCTGTGATTTTGTTGTAGAATTTAGATAAGTGCTGATGATGAATAGTAATGGGTTGGTTGACCAGATCTAAGGTGAATAGTGGCCGATTGATGGTTGTTTTGGGTTTAGTGGAGTGGTGGGCGGCAGGAGAGAAAATTAGGATTTGAGGGAGAGTAGATTTTTCCTAGAGAGAAGGAGGAGCATCTCTAACATTTGCTCATGATCTTTTTTTTTTAAAGGTTTTATTATAGCATAATCAAAATAAAAGGGCGAGGCCGGATATACCCGACACCCCGTTACAAAAGGGAAGCTATAGAAGAGGAGTACTACTCCTATACAATTTATGCCCGAAAGCTCCATTACACGGAAAATCTAAAAATAAAGATGAGACTTAGAGGAAACACTACTCTTGTGCAAGAATAGTATTACTCTAAGTCCTCAACTAGTACATGTCAGATCACTTTTCATCGCTAAACAAAAATAATTACATGCAAAAGGGGAGAACACAAAATGAGTAGGCGGGCAACTGTCAAGATTTCCTGTACAAAAATCAAGTTTCCAATTCACAAGAAATCCAAAAAAAATAATTACATTTGCTCATGATCTTATTAAAGAAAGAAGACACATTTAAGAAATTATCCATGGAGAAATCCTCTTTGACAAGAAAACAAGAAAGAAATAACTTCCTTTCACAAAATACAATAATGTCTCACAAAATTCTATGCTCAAAACTCCCAACAAACTCTCAAGACCCTGAAGCAAGAGCCAAAAGAAATAGAACCTAACTATTACAAAAGAGAGAAGAGAATTTGTGTGTCTTGAATGTCCGACTTTCAAAACTAGAAAACTCTCAGGGCATGTTTGATAAAACTAAAAATTGATTGAATTTGAAGTTTGAAATCTTAAAGTAATAAGTTGTTGAATTCATTAATTTTATCTGTTTGATAATCTAACTGATTTTTACATTTGAAAATATAATATGTGAAAATATGTAGTGTACAAAAATTTATATACAGTATGTATAAATATATGATGTGTGTAAATATTTATAGTGTGTAAAAATATATGTAATATATATAAATATATGTAATGTATAAAAATATGTGGTGATGTATAAGTACATAATGTGTGTGAAAATGTGGGTAATATATATGAAAATATATATAGTGTGAAAATGTGTGTACTACATGCAAATATATGTAGTGTGTGAAAATATGTGTAATATATAAATATATGTAGTGTGTAAAAATGTGTGTAGTATGTATAAAAATATATGTAGTATGTAAAAATATGTATAGTATGTGTAAATATGTGTAGTACGTGAAAATATGTACATCGTATGTGCAGTGGCGAATCCAGAGGGAATTCTTTGAGGATAAAAAGTTATATTTTTAATTTTTAAGGGGGCAGAATTCTAATTTTCTCAAGGATCCAATTGAAATTTATAATTTTTAAAAGAAAATTAGTATAATTTTTCAAATTTTAGGAGGAGTGGGCGCATACCCTCGCCCTCCCCCCCCCCCCACCTACCTAGTTCCACCAAGTGCGTGCATAGAAACTATCATTGAACCATAAAAGTAAGGCGACATGTGTCGACTAAAAAGTTTTGGTAACACATGATGCAAGCAAACTACTCAGGTGGTCACTAAACTTTCTGAAAATCCGTCTTTTTGTCACTAAACTTTCTGGAAATCCGTTTTTTGGTCACTAAACTTTTAAAATGGCCTAAAAGGTCACCAAATTATTCAAACCCGTAACTTTTGGTCCTTCAGTCCAATACCTCCGTGAGTGGAAACAGAAATCAACTTTTTGAGGGGCATTTTTGTCTTCTTCTTCTTCTTCTTCCTCTTCTTCTTCTTCTTATTCTTCTTATTCTTCTTCTTCTTCTTCTTCTTCTTCTTCTTTGGGCATATAAACAACAGATTCCACCAAGAGTAATACAAAGAAAAGTTTTTAACTGAAACAACCAATATAATATTGTTTGGCCATTTTACTGCTCGAACAAGAACTTCAATTTTCTATTTGATCTTGTTACAACCAAAGCTAAACTTGACAGTTGACACCTTAAGGCCGCACGATAGGCTCTATGCTCATGTATTGCGGCAAACAGGGCCTTTTGCATAAAAAAGAACAGGGATTGGAGTTTGATGTCATGCCATTTAATTGCAAGAATTCAATTTACAGTTGCTAAAATTCATCAGCAATAACTTACTTAATTGAACAAACAAGCTACAACAGAAACAAAAAAAAATTATTTTTTGCAGCTAGCCATGAACAAACAAGCTTCAATCCTTTTAATTGTTGATCAGACAGCCCATTTCCAAGAGGTCTTGTTCAAGGCTTTAAGCTCAGATGTTGCAACTCAAACGAAAGGCAAATTGTGCGAGTAATTAAAAACGATTAACTTGCAATAAGCAATCTTGAAATTGCTAATAACTTAAAATTTAATAATGAATTATAAAAATTCGATAGTAAAGAAAAATACGTGTGGTATGCAAAGGGAAATAGTGAGGTGAAAATATATTCTATGCAAGGTATGTCCTAATGTTTGTAGTATGATAGAAAATTGTGAAGCATACATTAATATATATAACGTGGCAAAAACAAAAAGCATATAGAATACGTAAATGATTAAAGTATATGGGAATAGACAATATTATTAAAAAAAATCTAATGCAAGTGTAAGTATGTATATTGTTTAGAAATGTGTATAATATGAAAAAATGAATAGTTTTTGAAATTTTATACATATATATATATATATATATATCACATTACATGTATTTACCCATACTATATACATTTTCACATACAATACATATTAACAAATATTTCCACACATTTTCAATAAATACACTAATTCTTTGAATTCCAATTATACACTAATTATTGTTTCAATACCGTTATTATTATAATACATTTTGTTCTCACTTATATATTCCTTCCTAATTCTCTTTATATCAAAACTCTATATATTTATTTTTTTTAATTATTCTATTTGAATATCAAACGCTAATTTAATTTTTCTTTCAATTACTTTATTCTTTATATATTTTACCAAACAAATATTATATTATTTCAAATAGAATGATATAAGGTTATAAATATATCAATTTGAAGGTGGTATCATAATTAAATAACTTAATTTAGGCAAAACATAAAAATAAAAGTAGGATCTAAATTGAAAAAAAAATGTAAGCAAAATCGAAATCAGAACCATATATGTTACACATAATACACACATTTTATGCACTACATGAAGTTTATACATATCACACATATTTTCATACACTATAGATATTTACACATATTACACACATTTTACATTTATATTTTTACATATACTACATATATTTTCACATATTATACATATTTACACATACTGTAGACATTTTCCACACTATACATGTTTATACATAGTACACATACTTACACATATTTGTATACACTGTACACACTTGCATATTTTCACACACTATAAATTTTTACACATATTGCACATATTTTTATACATACTTCACACATTATACATATTTACATGTAGTACACACATTTTCACATACCACGTATTCCTAAACATTATACATATCACATATTACATATACTATACATTTTTACACACTACATATTTGGTGAATTCATCAACCATAATTACGAATACAAAATTTTAGTTTTAAAAACTGTTAATAAATTTATTTTTTATTTTTTTTAAATTTTATTTGACTATTTTGTTATTTCATTGGGAAATTCCAAACAAAATTGTCTTTCACAATATTATGAAAAATATTTTCATTACTTACATTTAGAATGACACAATTCCGTCACTCACACTATTTTGTTTAAGTAAACTACTTATTTAATAAAAACTATACATTTGTCATCTTCAAACAATTTACATCATAAGACCATTTAAGTTTTTCACTTAGTATTTATTAGTGGAAGATATTAAATATTTAAACGGTTAAATAGAATACTATTTATAAAATTTGAATTCCATTATTAATGTATTTAAAAAATTCTATCGATCATTCAACCATAACAATAATTAAGAATGCAACTAATATTTAACTACAAAAATTTAAAATTATAATTAGAATAGTACCAAATACTTTTGTTTATAACATTATTTCAATTCGTCAAAAAAATGCATTAATAAACATTATACAATGTTTAAATAATATGAATATTATATAAAGAATATCATAGCCATTGTAAAGAACTAAAACTGAAATGGATAGGCAACCACACATTTTGACATTGAATGATATCACTTTTTCATATATGCTTCTAAACTTATTCCACCAATGGTTCCTTGTGAAGTGAATATCTGTATACATTGGTGGTTTTTTAAAATCTTCACTTTCAAGAAAACATTTTTTAGTTTGTTGTTCACTATTCTGAAAATGATCAGGGCATCTTCTTCAAGCATGTTTTTAATTTTTCTAGTTTGTTTTTAATTAGTAGCAGCTTGGAATCTTCTGTCTTATTCTGTATTAATTAAAATGACGTCGTATGGTTCACTAATATCTTAGTTAGGGTATAATAGTTATAAAGTTATTTTAGTATATTTATACATTTAGTCCCTAGTTTTAGTAAAAACTAAAGCGTTTTAAACGTTAGACAGAATAAATATTAGATAAATTTTCTCATCTCATAATATAATAATATATATATATATATATAGCCTGTAATTGAGATACATACGAACAACTGGCAGTTATAGCAAAATGTCCTGGAAAATTATAAGCAGATTTAACCGGCTGCCCATCTTAATTATGTTACATATTCATCACGCCTTACTTTTTGGCCAGCAAGAACTCATAAAGAAATGACCTGTGTTCTGCCTGGTTTTCCACTTTTCACGCATCACTCCACAAAACTTCTTCCACTATCCCTTAAATATTACACCAATTCCCCAATGTCCCATTTGATAAGTTTGCACTCTAAAACACACAATCTTAACTGGCATTTGGTTCTTAAAAATATAAAACATGCCCATTAAAGGAAATTGTCTGGATGGATGAATATACCAGTAGAGCAGCATTTGGAGCATGGAGCATGAGCATTTGCAATCGTTGTGCAACATCCAATTTGCACAATAGCTACTTGTAGATAGGCCGTTGAACGTGTAACCATACATACAATTCATAAGTAGCATGCAACATCAACAGTGTCGTCAAATTAAAGAGCAAATGAGAATCTTTGAACTTCTGCAACATCATCATCATACAATTAAGCCATTGAACGTACGTATACAGTGTTCCGTATTTTATGATGAGGTTCCGACACTAACCATAAATAACTTAAAACTCCAAAATCCCAGATTTTGATAGCACCTAGATATCATCGTTTCCTCCTAACTATTTTCATACCTTGAACCTACTCCCCATTCCTTCGAACTAAGCTACTGCCTTATTTTGGGTATAACTTTTGCAAACAAGTAGTAATATGACTTACTTAAGAGAAAGCAAAACTACAAGTAATGATGACCCCCCTCCCTGAAAGCATAGAGTGCAGCACTACGTAAACACAAAACTCTATACTGAAAGTTTCCAAGTGTCAAAATTCACTTCAGTCTGCCTTCTTATCTGGTTCATCAAGAGCAGCCAGCCTCTCACCAAGGGGAGGATGAGAGTAGTGATAAGCCGAATACCAAGGATCTGTATTCATTCCAGACAAGTTCTCCTCCTGCAAAGTCATAAAACAAAATTAGCAATTCACAAAATCTTAAAATTCGAAGACAATATGATGATATCTATCCCTTGAAGTGGGATTTACTACTCAAGAAATTAGTCAAGAATTGGAAAAATCGGAGCTGAGATGAAAACAAATTTCAGTCCACAAAGTGAAGCCATCCTCACTGTCTCCATTATACATAGAATAAGAACTGACAAGCCTTGCGGTTTCCATCTTATCATATCATATCGCACAAATTTTTTATATTACATTTTAAAAAGTGATATAGAAAAGAACTAAGAATTATTATTTCCAAAGTTAAGCTGACAGATATCAAAGTCCATCTCAAGCTGTACACCCAGTTTTTCATGCCACCATGTTGTTCTACGTCCTATCTCTGTTTTTTTGCTTCAACAATGCCATCAAACTACTAAAACCTTTATACCAGGAGAAGTGCTACACAAAAGTTTTGGTAGTTTGGCATAAGTATTTTTTGTTAACATATTAATCATGGTGATTACTAAACCTTCTCTCCATTTAGACTATCTTGTCATTGCAGTTTACAATTCTTTGGTTTTCTGAAAATTGCAATCAACATTGAGCATATCATAGTTAGGGAAAATTAATATTAGACTTTTTATGAAGAAAAATTAACACTGCAATTCAGAAAACAAGGGTAATGACAGAGAAATTTCCAGATTGTTGATAAGCTGACTTATCAAATACCTGTTCAAAGATTGCTTTGCAGATGATCTAGTAACATCAATCCTTGTTGATTTTCTGGCCCGCCTGTTCCACATATTTGATTACAGAATGAGATTCTTCCAAATTTACCAGAAGGCAAATATATTACAATGACAATCCTAATTTAAAAGAAAAAGTAATTGGACAGTCAAATCGAACTCCGACAGGAAAATGCAAGAACAAATGAAGAAAGAGAAGCTTGTATAAATTAAACATGTGTCTCTAGAATGAGAAAGAATAGAAGAATCCCCGACGAATAATATTTAATACCTAGTGATCCAGCTCACCTCTTCAGCATAATATGATATTAGGAACAATATTCCTATATAAACACCACATCTGAAGTCCATAAACTATTTTTTCAAGTCATTTATAGCCCAAACTCAAAGATTCAGGAATCAAACTTCTCCAACTCTTATAAAAATCACACGGTCAGGAATTCTATCTTGCTTGACTGGAGTTAAGTGTGAAAAACTTGCTATAGAACTATTAACAACTACCAGAGGCTGAAATCTAATGCCCATAGTCCCACTGGTAGTCACTAAGGAAAAGCCCAAACAATACTTTCAGATTACGTATCTGTCATATGACTTGAGTCAGGTTGATAAATCTGATTAGTTCATGTAAAGAGCTAAAACTGCCAATTAAGAGCACCAAAAACTACCATTTTCCAATCATAACAAATGTTTATTATCGCAATAATGTATACATTTCAGTTCATAAAATGATGGTAGGAAATTTATCTTTCATGCACAAAGTTTATATTTTAAGTAACAGCACAAACAACCATTGATACCTATCAAAGTAAGGGACCAGCATTTGCTGCTTCTTCCACTTGATTGAGTTCTTTGATGAGTAAATCTCATAAAGAGTCGAAAATATATCCTCTGTCTCCGTCCCTGAACTGCTAAGTGATACCCGGTCATCAAGGTGATACATGTCATATGGAATTTCTGAACCATGGCCTAAGTCACCTATAGAGAAAGTTTTCTCGGAACGAAGTTCACTACTTAGAGAAATTAGAGAAGGCTGAGTCTCAGCATCAAGAATGGACTGCCCATAATTAGATATGAGGGGCTGTTGAGGCATATGAATGGCTGGTTCTTGAGGTCCCATCATATCAAAGAGTAATGATAGATCTAAACCACTTCTTTCCATTTCACTTGGTGTAGACACGAGGCTCTGCAGTAAGTTAGCTTCCGCACATCTCAAATAAGTAGAACACCTCATTACATGTAAATTACTAACACAAGATACTATATTTACTCTAATGCAGACACTCCACAATTCAATACACAAGGCCAAATGCAAGAAAAACAAACTAACAAATAAAAATCCTCACATTGCTATGGCTGGACCTTTGGATCCATCAACAACAAACAGCTTCTTCAAAGGAAACTTCAGAGAGGAAGCAAGACTCTCAATTTTTGTTCTAAGCTCTCCATCTGGAAGCTATTTTCAACAAAATCCAAAAGAAATTTTTTTTAAAACATATAGCAGAAACAATATCTTGTCGCGAAGAATTTCCACCAATATTTTTTTCCCAATGTATAAAGAACTGCCACTGTTTTTTTTCATATGTATAAAGATTTAGCATTACTTACTGGTGTAAACTTGTTGAAAAGTGGGGCTATTAAAACAGGGTGCAGAGTCATCATCACAAGGGAAAGAACAAACACAAATCCCCACAGGTATATTGCCAGGTAAGGACCTCTATTCTGGCCAAAAAATTTAATACTGTCACTTACCTATCATGGAGTTTGTATATGTGAATTTGAATAAAAGATCCCCATCTCTTCTACAGAGTAGTAACCAAACCATGTAAAATATTGAGTCAAAATTATACCTGTACAATTACAATAATGGCAGCAACGATGGGTGGACCAATCACTACAGCCAGAGCAATTCCTTTTATCATGTCTCTAAAAAACATCTATTCAAATAACGACAAACAATTCAGTATTCCAATCAGGACGTGTTCAGAATTACCACCAGTCATATATACCAAAACTTTCTTTCCTATACTCTGTCTAATTATCATTTTCAGGTCACATTTGTAAAGTAATCTTAGAGAAAAGTCATATAATTAAATATATGTAACAAAAACTGGCTCACCTTGCTATGCCAAAGAATCACAGCAATCCTAAGGTTGGCTCCAGTAAAGCACTTGCAGAAAGCAAGCCTTCAACCTCTCTTCAGAAGTTACCAAACTAAAATGAACATTCGTTGCACTAATTAGAACAATTAAATTATACAATTTACAAAGTTAATCCATTTGCTTAGGGAAAGATCTTAGCACATAACACCCATATTTATGAAAATTCAATCAAATCATGTTTTTAAGAATCTGATTAGACCAGTTGGAATGATTGTATATGGTTTGACATAAAAGTAACAACAAACTGAGCACACATACATTTGTTTGCTAACTATCTCAATCACTTAAGAGCCTCAATTGGATTATTAAAAGTAAACAACAGACTTAATCAAACAAATTATTTAAAAGAACTATAAACAGCTACTTTAAAATAGTTAAGGCTCATGTTATTCAATACTAAAATCATGTGATGACAAGAAGATTCAGTTTAAGATATAATAATGCCGCAAAAGCCCAATAATAACTTCGACTGAAGCAATATATAAGGCATTGATCTAGAAACAAATGGACTTGAGGCTAAAAAATACATAACAAAATATAAAATCTGCTGAAGATAAAATGTTAAAAAGATCCAAGTAATGTCATGTACTCCAAATACACATAAAGAATTGTTGATTGATTTACCAAGCAATATTCTAAGCACAGAAACAACAAACATTCAAATCTAAATATAGATTGGGCAAAATCGCAAATATCTTGGAAATGCCAAGAATTTCAAGTGAGTAGAGATCAGTGTAGCTTTCTAATGTTCCAATGGAGAATCAGATAGTCCATAACGTCTGCAATTCGGTGAGATTGCTCTATAATCAGCTAGCCCGACAATCATTTGGTGGTGCCATGAGTAGCATATCTCAGAAACCCAGGACAAAACAACACAGCCTTTGACCAATTTTCTCCTATCTCAGCTACATGAAGCTTCAACCCCTTGATAATTTCAAGGTGTTTATGCTCTATCTGATCCATTTGCCTAAGAAAAATAATACTCAAACACACACATACACTGTCAGTGAGTGATTGAGTGTATGTAAGTATATTTTCTATCTGTTATTATGAATTTATAACCTCTGTGCACATGTGACCAACAAAAATAAAAAAATTGATTTCCACTTTAAATTTATCAAAAATCAAATATAGCTCCAAAAAGCAATGAAAAACTCAAAAAAAAAGTCCCGGAAAGAAAGAAAAATGGAAAGGATTGAAACGGTAAAAGAAGTCTAAAAATTGACAGCAAAAAATAAGTAGTTTAGACTATAAAGGAAGGGATGACATTGGTAGCCATGTTAAGTGAGCCATGAGAAATTCTATGGAACCAAAGAGAGAATATTTTTTAAAAGATTTCAAAAGATAAATCATTTAGGAAAAATAGGCTCAGATTAAATAAATAAAACAACCAGGAAAAAGAGCAAAAGATCACCACCGTAGCTGCAAATCCGGTTGAACAAAAAGAGAATTTGTTCAACTATAAATTCTCACAGTATGGCAGATGTGTTTCTATACAAAAAGGAGATGCACAAGTTTCATAATACTGTCAAATCAGTATATTCCAGCTGCTGTCGGTACTAAGGCCACAGTGTAAACTTTTATTCTGCACTAACAAAAGCAATGGCAAATTGCTCTGTGATCATAAAGGTACCAACAACCTTCAATGGGTTCATGATAAGTGCATATCCTGTTGTAAGACACTTCCAAGTGCTAAGATATTTGAGGTATATATGCTAGATCCAGGATGCCAAAATCTATTCAAAATCCTTAAAACTGAAGAATTTGTTGATCAACTTGATGCTTAAAAGATATTCTTCCCGTAATTAAGCATTAGTGCCTATGGGCACCCACATTCATACCAACAGAAAATTTTTAGTAGCCAATACATGCCAGGAAGGGCCATACTAACAAATTTGGTTAACAGAATGCTACATCACATAAAATTGTGAAACTACTACTTTTTCTGCAGCATAAACTCAAGATCCCAGCTTTTACCCAATGTTTCCAGATTCAAAATACCCTCTGCTTACAAATTTGGGCTACATACATGCTGTTTTTGTTTTTCAAAAGTAAATCGAAAAGTCAAAAGATGTAGAAGGAAAAAGTTAAAACTTTTAAAAGGACAAATAATTAGTAATTAGCCAACTAAAATATGAAACTCACTTGATTTTGATGACAAGTAACAACCATTTAGTATTTTTTACAGCACCAAATGCTTGCGAATACATTGAAACTCTTTATCTTAAATGTGAAAGACAGACGAAAGAGCCCCTCACAAGCATGTAACAGAAGTATAGCAAATAATTGCCAATTAATTAATCGAGAACAGGACATATTCCCAAGCTAAGTGAGCCATGAGAAATTCTATGGAACCAGAGAGAATATTTTTTTAAAGATTTCAAAAGATAAATCATTTAGAAAAAATAGGCTCAGATTAAATAAATAAAACAACCAGGAAAAAGAGCAAAAGATCACCACCGTAGCTGCAAATCCGGTTGCACAAAATAGAAAATCCATCAAACTGCCGTCCGGTTGCCATGCCAAGATGTGGGTAAATCAATTCTAGCCGATTAGTATCATCATAGCCTGATTTAACACAACATAGGAGAAGAGAAAATATCGAAAAAGAATATGAGAGCACAAGGGAGCACATAAATTAGAGTCATCACAATAAAGCAAGTGTTTAGAGTGATGTACAGATGCAGTAAACAAATAGAAGAGAGAAGAGAAGGAAAAAGTTTCTATGTAACATAGCAGTGAAAGAGCAAAGCCGTATAATCTGCTTATTCTCAAAACCCAGAAGAATACCGTTGAGCCTACAAAATCCGGTTGCTTATATTAATATGCCATCCAGGATTTTGATGCCAAAATAAGATTTTCCATAGAAGGATTGAGCGAAAGTGGAGGGCGGCAGCTAGGGCTTGAGGAAAGACAACATGACCACATCTAATAACAGAGAAGAGAGAAAAAGAAAGTGGGCGGCTAGGGTTTGAGAAAGAACACAGAGAAAATAACGATCTAATACTTAGCACAGTAATAGAAACGTGGCCGTTTAAGCAGCCACACATTCTTTTCATTATCCACGTCAGCAGCGGTGGCCAGCTATCCAGCGAACAACGACGAACGACGAAAATGGAGCGGTTGCACTTAATAAGTATACTTCTAAAGGGTATCCCCTTATTAAAGACAAGATCAAGAAGGATTGAAGGATGATTCATTAAGTTACAAAAATTTACAAAGGCCTGGAGCTAGTGAAACAAAGCAACCAAGCTCTAGGAACTCTCTCTCTCTCTCTCTCTCTGAATTGGCAAAAAGAAGAAGAAGACAAAAATGCCCCTTAAAAAGTTGATTTTTGTTTCCACTCACGGAGGTATTGAACGGAAGGACCAAAAGTTGCGGGTTTAAATAGTTTGATGACCTTTTAGGCCACTTTAAAAGTTTAGTGACCAAAAGGCGGATTTCCAGAAAGTTTACTGACCATCTGGACAGTTTGCTCCACATGATGCCTCACGTTTGGAAAAAAAAATCGGATTAGTTATATCATATTAAAAATAATTTAAAAATATTTATTTGACCATGCTCACAAATTAAGGCAAATTTTATCAATTAAATTTCTATAATCATTTTACCTAAGATTTTCAGATCCTTTTGTCACATCAATTATTCTCTTTTATGGCTTAAACATGAAAATAATTTATCTTAAAATGTTAAAATAAAAAGACATTATCAAGTGGTAACTGACCAAAGAACAAGTGCTTCATTTGCACGAGGTGCATCATTCATTCAATCGCCGCCATGACAAATCCTTGAAACCACCTACGCAAGGTTAGTTGGACTAGACTGAAGAAAGACCTTGTGAATGGTTGGTAGAGGTTATAGTATATTTAGCTACAACGAAAGCATCAATTATGATACTAAAATCCTCAATTGTCACTGCGATTCTAAGGGCCCAAAAATTTGAATACATCATTGCCCTATCAAAGGCAAAAGCACTTACATTTAGCCGCTATAAGGAGGCCTAAAAATTAAAGCTATCCATGCTGCCAAAGCAGAGATGCACATCTATTCCTGAACATTCAAGAACAAGCGTGTTAAATTCTCGTACATGATTGTCAAGAACATCTTCATCTGAAAATTGGTCGCGCAAATCTACTGCATGAGAACTTGTTTGTGCATTGTTCCCTCGCTCTGTTGATCTGTTGTTATTTAGCCGTTCATAAAACAACTTAAGTGCATCTGTTGTTGAAATAGCACTCACTGATTCATGCAACTGCTGCAACTTGTTTCTTTTGTCCTCTGTTTCAACCAACCTCTCTTTCAAAGCATCCGGAAGACATGCTAGAGCACTTCGCCAGGAGAACACAAGCATACAGAACTATTAGTACTAGGATAATACTTCATATTAGTATTACTTGTTTGCTTTCTGCACTTTTATGGAACAGGGTTGGGGAAGAGAAAGGGTGTTAGCAGTAACCAAATTTTGCTGCTTTTAAAGAGGGAAAAATAAAGAGAGTAATGATATTTAGGGTGAAATTGTACGGTGAAAACACAAAGTAAATGAAGTGAAATACATGAAAAGACAAAATTATCCCTTATTTTGTTACACAATTTAAGGGGTGTGAATGGTGATTTTGTCTTTTCATGTATACAGCATCATTCACTTTGTGTTTTCACTGTACAATTTCACTTTGCGTATCATTACTAAAAAAAAAAACAATTTTTATTGAAAGCAGTATAGCAACTTCAATCAAGACTCTCGCTAGCTTGACTCATATTTTGCCTTGTAACACTTCTAACAAGACCACATGTTTGACCAGCAAAAACAGATTCCTTAAATCCCATATTGAAACCTTCTTGTGCAGATGCTTCCTTTCCAGCCATCAGACCTTCACGATATCCAATCTGACGATTCATAAGGAATGACAATTGCTTACCATCAAACAGCAAACCAAAAACAAGTAGAACCTGCCAAAAATTTGGAACCAAAAGAAAGTCATATATCACTTAAGTAAACCCAATTTCATTCTCATGCCCTTAAAAACTTTATCTACCATCTGAATAAGGGTCCAAGTGACCAGATTTGTTGTCATCATGAATTAATGAGGAACAACCACAATTAACTAGTCCATTCAACCCAATTTATCATTTCTCCTCATTCTGGCCGCAAGTTCTAAACTGTAAGGATACTGTGTGGATAGTGTGGAATTGCTCATGTTTCCTCTTCCACTGCATTTCCGTATCTTCATCATCATTCCATACGTCATCCCCATCACTATCTGACATTAGATATTAATGACAAGTTAGGGATAGTGTGACTAAAGTTTCAAATATAACTGCTCTCAAATTACTGCACCGAAAATATAGTCATGCACAAGAAGATGATAATGAGCAACTTATTTTTCAAGGTTGTTTATGGAAGGATATGGCCAGCCAGTAGATACACAACTTCGACTCAAGGTAAGATTTCTTTTCTCAAGAATAGTCAAGGGGTTTGACTGAGAATAATTTAATGGAGCATGGGTCTCATGATAAAAAAAATACAAGGTCTCACGATAAGAAAAAATACAAGTCAATACAACAACTACTAAGCCCTTTTCCCACTAAGTAGGGTCGCTTATATAGATCACACGTCTCCATCGGACTCAGTCTAAACCCATTTCCTCATTTATGTTTAAATAAATATAACACATCTTTTCTTATCGTTTCGTTCCATTCTTTTTTTGTCTTTCTTCCCCTTTTAATTTGAATTGATAATTCTCTATTTTCTAAAAGACTCATTGGGGCATCTAAAAGGTTTCCTATGTACATGTCCAAACCATCTAAAACGTGTTTCTCTCAATTTAGAAACATTTAGCTCCCAATTTAGATTTGACTCGAGTCACAAATTCTCTTATATCTACTCAACAGTGCCCACAAATCTTCATAACATACATCAAAATCTGTAAAGAAAAATCCTCTTTAGCAAGAAATCCTGGACAGTTCTCACTAACAAAAAAACAGCACATTCAAGATCAGCAAGGAGTGAAAATGGTGTACTACTATGTAACATAGATATTCGGAATGCCCATATTCATGTTTACTGGCATTTTACGGATAAAAGTCTGCAATATTCAGTGGAACACCAACAGGTACTCACAAAGTACTAGAGGAATCAGAAAAGAGATCCTATCCTTTCCCTTCTTTTCTGCATGACCATGAAAAAGCAGCAGAGAAAGCAATGCGTATAAAAGGTTTCCTCAAACAGAAGAGCTGTAAATTAGTTTAAATGTAATTCAAGAAACTTCCAAGCCAAATATGAACCTCGGAAAATTTGTTCCCAGTAGACATGGATCACAATACAAAAGAATTTGCTCAAGTTTTTTCGATGCAAAATACTTCCAATTACGTATCTGGTACTACGAGGTACTTTACTTAAGGAGTGAAGATAAAGTTTTATCCAGTGACCTTTATTTACTGGTTCAATGATGTAAACAGTATTGCTATTTGAAAGACTATACAGGAGAAAGTGAAGTGATATAGTTTATACTCTTCCATTCGAGAAATCCTAACACACCCCATTTTTGGAATGCTACCAATTCTCCATTCTTTCATGTACAACAAGAAAAGACAAGCCCTCTCTTCTTTCCCAAACTATACATCTGCACAAACCTCCACATGACCATGTTTGTAAGTAATCGATCACTTAACTCCTCGACCCATCTTAACAAACTGAACCCAACACTTACTGCTCATGCTAACCCTTTCCACTGGCCATTTATATAAGCAAGAAGTATGAGCTAACCTTGACTCTTATATCTCTACTTTGCTACATCTCCTCCTTTTCCAGATAGCCCAACTACGGTCTTCTGGAGATCTGGATTTATGAGTTACCCTTCGACAATCCACATTACCATGTAATTTTCTTATGAACCAAAGTAACAAACAGAAAAAACAAAGCCTAAAATCCGTACCACGTGCATAGTGAATGACATTATCAGTAATTGGATCCAATTCAATATTGGACATCTTCAAGATCTCAGAGTAGAGCTCATCAGCTATGCTTCTTTCCATCTATTTAAAAAATAGAAAATAAGTTGTACAAACCATCACATAAGATTAAAACATTGAGATTGTTAATAAAACAGCCAAAAAATGCTACAGAAATTGGAAAAGAAAAAGATGAAAACATTAGAAAATGGCATGAACTGAGACGCGACTCCAAAATGAGAAAGAAAGCAATAAAGACCAAAACAAATTTCATAGACCAACCTTAGAAGATTTCTTCTATTGTCTGCATCATACGAGGGAAAAAACAGTATGTCCTCGATAAAAGGACTGAAAATCCATAATGCAGCGACAAGGAAAGGGATAGAGGGCATGTCAACTAGGCCATTCATATTCTAACAACTGAAGCATGTCAGCTACACCATGTCCGTATTAATTAAGGATTAAACACCTTGGAAGGCACATCGACTCATCTATTAAATTATGGTGCCTGTCTCAAAACTAGATTCATCCATGTGCATGCTTTGCAATTGCTTATTAAAAAAGAAATGATATGAAAGTTCAAAATGTACGCTGTCATAATTGATTGCTACTACAAATAGAGATTTTGATTCAGAATCCAAAAATAGTAGCTCTCAAATCTCAAGATGGGTAAAAGATTGTAAATTGCTCCGGAACAAGCTAGCATGCCAGATTGACTTACTTCACCACGAAGTTTTGGAAAAAAAATTCGGACTGAGTTTGGGTCAGAGACCAAATAATGTACTTGGAAATCTATTCCTTAATCTTATTTCACTAATTAAAGACTAACTTGTAACCTAAAAAAGGCTTTTGGATTTTCAAAACAAGAACTTTTTTCTTGATTAGCAAATAACAAGAAAAAGGTTTGAGGGCAACAATAATATTCACAAAAGAAATAGAGAATGGCATAGATGACAAGTAAACATAAACACTAACCATCATGATAGAAATTTTGTTGGCAGGTGAACTCAATAGATTGACAAGTAAAATGATTTCAAATGAGGAAGCACAAGTCTTCAGAACCTTGTATGTAGATTATATAAAGATACTAGGGCAGAGGATACAGGTCAAAAGAAAGAAAAAGGAAAGGTGATGGACCAACATCCAAAGCAATCAACAAAAAAAAGTTGAGGAACATAAGAAAATCAGCAGCAGTTGCATGAGCAAGGATATACTCGCATTATCTAAATATGTTCCATGAGTTTTGAAGATTTACCATGTTAGAGATTTGTCCCATTTCTATTTCAAGAAGTGTACAATAAAAGTGTATCTAATAAACCCACACAAAAAGGGAGGAAGACTAAACTGCAAATATACTGGGAAACCATTAAAATAATCCAATCAAATTTTAAAAGTAAAAAGAAAGATAAGTTCTAAGGTTCTATTTCCTCAAACATTTAGCTCGACCTATGAATGAAAAAGCTGAAACTAAAAGCTATATCATTCGACTTACAAGCAATTGATGCCCCTAAACTTGAATATGTTTGACTCATGTGCCCTCTCCTGCAAAAATATGAAATAAGTTAGTGTAATATTTAGGTGCAAACAAGAATGAAAATTTTAAAAAGTTTAGTCCATAGTATCATATGTCCATTAGCAAATAAAAGAAAAAACTAAATACAGCTACTTTTATTTAGTGTCAGATGACGTTCTTGGTGATGCACTTAAATATGGTATTTGGAGTAGAGAAATCACGTATATTTTTGTTGAAGAGATTTGCCAATCAGGTGGAGATGGCCCACACAATGAAGCTGAAAGTTTACTTTATGAATGAAGGTTATTTGGAGCTGCACAGGATGAGGCCACTGGAAGCACAAAAAGAAGGGATTTAGGGGAACCTTGAATTAGGCTTGAAGAGGGTGGATAAGGGTATGTTTTTGCCCTATGGGTCTCTAAAGTCTAAGAACATAGCACTCTAGATTCTACAAAGACCAACCGATGTAAACATCTAATTGGTTTTTCTCCGTTTAAACCTGCAACATGAGTCTCCACCAAATCCCTCTAACAAAAGCAATGTCTTACTAATTCAAAACGTTTACATACCCAAGTCAGTAATCATAGTTCTAGCAATGGAACAATCAATCAATCAATCAAAACTAAACTATCAAATGACATAGTAAAAGCAACTAAAGTATCGCATAAACACTCATGCATAGATTCAGAACAAAAAAACCTTTAAACATCTCAAGAAAAACATCAAATAATCAATGTCTTCAAGACTAAATGAATCTTAAAATCTTCTTCCCTGTTGCATAACATTATTCATTCAAATAAACCAATCAATCAATTAAATAGCAATAACAATACCATCAAACGCACAACACATATGATCAGATTCCCTAAGATTCATGCATATATGTCCAGCAAAAACTTATCGTACAGGAGCACATTAGATTTCACACATAACACTTGCAATAATTTCAGCAACCATTATACTTTCTATTCGTTCCTTTGTAAGTATCAACAACGGAACAAAGGCCATCTTAATCCTACATGTTTCATTTGTAAAATTTTGTCAAGACATTGCTGCATATCTTGCTTCTGATTTATTGGATGCAGTCATAAAAGCTGATGTGCAAATTTATCCTTAATGCGTGAATCCACTAAAGCAGGATGAACATACTTTAGACTCCAGCTCTTGTTATATTTCCATTGGAAAGGGGAAGTAAGAAAGGAAAGGGAAATCAAGAAGATGTAAAAGGAATTTTCAAGTGAAAAAAGTGCACTTGGCAATTTTTGTAATTTCTTACCTATGCAAAACAATTGGAAACCAGCCCAGGTTATCATAGAATTAATACTATCATGGCAAGTAATATCTGATTTCGCAAATAAGAATGAAGATCACTTTTAACAAAAGCTAAGTATCAAAAAAGGAAACCCCATCCATTTTATCATGGAAGAAAATCACAACAAATTTCTGAAAGAAACAAAAAAAATAGCAAAAAGCAGTAAACAGGAAAGGATGGGAAGGTGGACGACAACCAATAGAGAAAAAGTGCAATGGTTTAACCTTTCTTCCACAAACTCAAATCAAATTTTACTTAATCCATACCAAGTCAAAAATAAATTTAAAGTCACATCACAAGTGTGGAGGAACTGGAACTGGAGGTGGAAGTATTACTAACTTGAAAGACTCACTTTGTATTCCGTGTATAATAATATGTACAAAGCTCAGATACTATTTCATGGTAAACGTAATCTTCTGATCAACTACATATCTAGTGTTTATATAGGCAGGCATGCATATGAATTATAGCAATCATAATCAGGAGAAGTTCAGGCGAAGAAACAAATATATCCTCCAATTGTCCCCTTTTGTAATGCAATTGCTATTAGTATTTATTATTATCTTCTCTTAAATATTAATCTTATTTGTAGGTGTTTTGAGCTAACAATCATGTTCAAATTCAACAAAAGGCACATCCAAGATGGCCACTATTCCTGGTGAAGATAAAATGACAAAAACAAGGGAAAGTCATGCCCGAAATAATCACAACTTCATCAATCTTTGTCTTGTTGATCTAAGGGGGGCCCTTTTCACTAGAACACCAATTTAATCCTTACCTCACCAAACCAAGGCCTGAATTCTTTGACTAATTGGCTACAGAAAAAAGCTTAACTAGGTACAGAAGATTAATCAAAATGACACCAATATACAGCAAAGAGGAGTCCTGGCGTATTACCAAATACGGAAACAAAATCAAACATTCAATATGAAGTCCAAGTTTAAAATGTCTTCATACCTTGCAGCTCCAACTCTCAAGAAAAGAGAGCTGTTTCCACTGAAATTCTTTTCTTTTCTTAAAGACAACCTATAGAAGAACATAAAAAGTAAACATATCAACAAAATATAATAAAAATTTTCATAACAAAGATAACTTTTTGAGATTTCACTTTCTATCAGAACAAGATCAATGCAGTATTGTAAGGACTTCCACATAGTAAAAGTAAGCAGAAGATAGTTGAGGGATAAAATTTTCTGAGAACCATAAACCCCAATAAATTGAAAGCATCATAATATATAATCTTTGTATGTACCCACATTGAGCGTTTGCCCAAATTAGGTTCTGCCAATAACGCCTAATGCCCACTACTACATTTGGTACTTAAGAAACTTCACTTTAATTTGCTTGGCAGTCAAATACTATAACTAAATCTGCTCTGTATGTGTATTTGTCCACAATTAGCTCTCCAATGTGGCTTGTTGAACTCGTAGCAAGCTAAGTTTCAATAAAAGTTAAAAGCTGTCCAAAGATTTGGGAAAAAAAAAGAGAAGCCTCATCCTATAAGTATCGCTTTCAAAGCCAAGTTTAGCATTGGAGCTCAATTGTCTTGAAATGAAGGTTGAAGCCCCTACAGTGGTCTCCAATCACTCAAACAACACTTAAACATATACTATTTGTTTCTACACTGAAGTATAAGACAACATACTTGTTTCCCCTCTCAAAGCAACAACGAAATTTAATTCCCTAGTTAGAGCTTGGGCCTGACACTCATGCAGAGTTTTTGTATTCCAACTTTTATACTTCAAATGCCACCAACTCAAGCCTTAAGGAGGATTGGTTGGGGATAGGTCATGGGATCAATTCCCATGGCCTACTTGAAAATCCAGAATTTGTGCCATGCACTTTTCTGTTTTGTAAGGTGAATTCTCTTCATCCATCCCCATGACCCAGTTGGGTCAACTCAATAGATGAGTTTAGGTTTTGTTCAACTATATAGGGTAGCTTAAATAGGTTAGGAGTAGGATAGATGTTGTTTGAGAAAAAAAAAACTTTTATACTTCAAAGCCCATCTAAGGTCCATTGTCTATTATTCAACTCGGACTAAACATTCCAAAATAAATTATTCAATTTTTGCACTTGGAATAAAATGATTCAGCCTAAATAAGGATGTAATTCAATAATCATTATAGACCATTTGTAAATAACGTCTTCCCAATTATATTTTGTTACATGTATATTGAGATTCACAATATGCCCATGTGTGTATGTACACCAAACTCTATGTGAACCACTCATACTTTAGTTCAATAGAATAGTATCATAGTATATAAAATGAATGGCCAGCAATAGCATCATCTGATATGACACACAACCCTTTTGCATCCAACTCATATAAGGAGAACAAAAATTACAATAGAAGGATAGAATCGAGCAGGTGGCCATGAAAACAAGAAAATTCAATTCAATTCAAAAGTACCAACTCATATAAGGAGAACAAAAATTACAATAGAAGGATAAAATCAAGTAGGTGGCCATGAAAGCAAGAAAATTCAATTCAATATATATAAATATGAAAAGAAAGAAATGGCATCTTACTTGATGAATAGAACTTTGATCATTTGAAACCTCCTCAATATGGACCCTTCCTGATTATGCAACTCTAAGCATATTCTTAGGAGTAGTAGTTATAGTTTCAAGGAAATCAAAATTACAATACTCTATATAAACAAGCGACACAAAGCACCATCAAAAATTCAAAACATTACAAAAACGACAAAAGTTCAAAAATGGAAAAATGGAAGTTCAAAATATTAAAGTGCAAAAATGGAAGGAAGAGGGTTCGTCGTAGGAGGCGTCGGAGGAGGAAGATGGGAGCGGCCAGCGTAAAAAGCAAAAGAGAAACGGTAAAGTTATAAAGGAAAATTAGAAAAACGACACCGTTTAGATTGCTATACTGCCAAAAAAAAAAACCGGATAAATAAAAATATGTGATTACTATATTTAAATATAATTATAATGTAGTAGTTAGAAAGTATTAAGTTATATATAAATAATTAACTACGAATTAATTAAGATAAAGAAATTATAACTTTTTTTAATAATAAAATTAATCGTGTGTGTTTATTTTTATTTCTTATTAATTTTTAAAATTAAGCACAAATCCATGATGATTATTTTTTTGTGAATTTTTTATTTCTAGTATTAAATTTAAATTTTACAATTTTAATAATATTTAAAAATTTTCTATTCAAAATTCTCACGAAAAATAACTTCAAATACATTAATTTTAAGTTTTATTTTAATAATTTTAATATTTTAACATAAATTAAGAAATTGATAAATAACAAAAAAAGACTGAAAGTTTTCTAGTTATACGTTTATAGTTAAAAAACATAAACATTTTAGGATCCGTTTGGATGAGGTATTTTTGGCTTATATCATGAAATTTTATTTTTTTTTTGGGGGGGATTTGTTATGAGAAAAGTATATTTTGGGAGTGTTTGGAATGAATGATTTTGTTTTGTTGGGATTTGTATGGAAGATTTTTTTTATTAATAAAAGTTTGAAATTTAAATTTGAATTAATATTTTATTAATTTATTTTTATGGGAATTGTGTTAGAAAGACTTGTTTATTATTAAAATTTAAAATTTAAATTCAAATTTAATATTTTATTTATAAAAAAACACTGTAGCAAAAATAATTACTGTAGCATTGTTTTTGTTTTTAAAAATTTTGATGGAAAAAATGAACAAAACAAACAACTCATTTTGCAATTGTGAAATAAATCACAAAACTCATGGCTTCCTAACGGAGCCTTACTTTCTCGTGGTTTAAAAAAAAACACAAAATATATAGATTTGAAATGTTTATGTTTTTAGATCTATCTATTGTGATTTTTTTTTTAAATACGCACCCTCACGTGCATCCTCAAGGAATCAAATTCTAAACTTTGAGGTCGGAATGCTAACTCCATAAACACTAGGTTAGATATAATGGCTCTACTGGTGTGATATATAGACATAACTTTCAATTATTTATTTGAAATTAATTGTCTTAAAGGTGTTCTCCTATAGAACGGATTCATATATGCGGCATACGCGCGCATGTTCATTTGTTCGCATATCACTTTTTATTTCAAATATTGATACTTGATACGCGAAAAAATTTATACTTTTTACGCCAATAAGAATGATATACTTTTGGGGGTCTTCTTGGCATTACTTGACTTTCTGATCTTCATAACAATTGTAACTCTACCTCTTGACTTTCCAATGCAATAAGAATAATCCAATTAGGAGTTGCGGAGCTCGAGATATGCACGTTCTCCCACACAGCAGTCAAACTGTTAAAGAGGATTTTGGTACAACTGTTTGAAGAGATTTATTGTCACTCTTGGTGACGATTAGGAGTTTTTTTGTAATAGGTTGTATATCTAGTACTTTTGTGTAGGCTTATTATTTGCTCACTCAAGTAATAGCATTTGTAAATGGAAGAAGTCCTCCAAGTTTCCTTTTGCTGCAATTCTTGATTACCATGTGAATATAAAAACCCTTATAGCTTGTAAAAATCAGATGGCACACATAATCTGTATTGGTGGTTTTAAAGTAAACCCATCACCCAAGACTTTTAAGCAATATAATAGGAGTGGCGCCCCACCTCAAAAATAGAGGTTCTACTAAAAAAAAGTTCCAAATCTAGCAATTACACCAAAAATAGAGGTTCTACTAAAAAAAAGTTCCAAATCTAGCAATTACACCAAAAACAAACATGAATGATAATAAAATGCTCAAAGACAAGCATAAATATAAGGAAATGAAGGTATAAAATTAAGATTTTGTGCTGACATTAGGTCTCTAGTTGGTCAGTATGGACGACTATGATGTGATACTTTCTTGTCATGAAAGGATAAGTTCAATTTCAGTTGGAATAATGTATTGCTTTCTAATTGTAACAAAATCTAAGTTTTGAAGGTTTGAAGTATAGTATAACACCTATAATTTTGTGGACATTTTTTGAGCCATTTATTTTTCACAGTTTGCTCTGCAAAGTAGTGTTGATGTACAAGGGTGGGTTGTATGTAGATGTAGCAGATGAAATGATGTGATTATTAAAAGGGGGTGATAAGTATTTAGTATTAGAGAAATTTAGAAGTATCATGAATAAGTTCCAAGAGCAAACTGCCCGGATGGTCACTAAACTTTCTCGAAATCCGCCTTTTGGTCACTAAACTTTTAAAGTGGCCTAAAAGGTCACCAAACTATTCAAACCCGCAACTTTTGGTCCTTCCGTCCAATACCTCTGTGAGTGGAAACGGAAATCAACTTTTTGAAGGGCATATTTGTCCGCACAACACCGAAAGGCACAAAATCCATCCACGTGTTAAATTTTCCTCATGAACTCAAAAATATCTTCAAGAATTCAACTTCTTGAAATCCAGAATTGATACTTTACAGCAATGCATTCAAGAAAGCTTATTTTTCTTTCCGTTTTCTTTGTTTTCTTCAACCTCAAATACTTTCAACCATTGTCGTACTTGTGCGTCGTACTTCCCACCTTTTCTCAATTCTCTGTCTCTTTCGATGCACCCATGAAGATTGTTTCTGTAGTACAATCATTTTGCGTACCGTTTGTATCGCCAATTACCAATTTCCCATATAAAATTCACTATGCTCACAATTTTCTATGGTCCGATATCTTCCCTTCCTCACCACCCTCATCCTCGTCGTCGTCCTCCTTGTCATCTTTGCATCTGCTTACGGTGGAGCTCACGACGGCGATATTGACGTCACCGATGGAGATTCAACATCAGCATCAGAGGAACCCAATATTAGAGACCGTTCTTTGATTCTTGCTAAGATATGGTGCTTGATTCTGGTTTTTGTTGGGACTTTTGTTGGGGGGATCTCGCCGTATTTTTTCAAATGGAACGAGGGATTCTTGGTACTTGGGAAGCAGTTCGTTGGTGGGGTTTTTCTGGGGACTGTTTTAATGCATTTCTTGACCGATTTCCCTGAAACATTTCAGAATTTGACTAGCAAAGGATACCCTTTTGCTTTCATGTTGGCCAGTGCTGGTTATTTGCTTACTATGCAACAACCTTTCCCAAACAATTCCACTTTGACGATTTTGAATAGTGCAAGGTCAAATTTTTGTTGCATATGCTCACGATTGCTGGCAATTTTACTGTTTTGCGACCATTTTGACCATTCTTGAATACAAAGGCTAAATTCTACGGCCAAATCCATTAGGTTTGAATTGCCATATGGGGTCCTTCTTGTTGTTGATGATTATGCAGCTATGCTCACAAATTCATTTTGTTCCTTCTGATCTTTTGTTTATATCAATTTTGTTTTATTGGGAGAAGAAGAAGAAAGAAGAAGAATAAGAGGAAGAAGACAAAAATACCCCTCAAAAAGGTAATTTCCATTTCCACTCACGGAGGTATTGGACGGAAGGACCAAAAGTTGTGGGTTTGAATAATTTGATGACCTTTTAGGCCACTTTAAAAGTTTAGTGACTAAAAGGCAGATTTCAAGAAAGTTTAGTGACCATCTGGACAGTTTGCTCAAGTTCCGATGGATAATGATGTTTCGTTTCATTTTAGTTGTTTATTCATTGAATTGGTTTTTTGGAACTTGTTGTATAATAATTACTTATGTAGAAGTGTCATTGTTGACTACAAAAGTATCACATTTAAATGCAGACGTATAAATCTGATTAGCGTATAAAGTTCAATGTTAGCTCAAAAAGTATCAATCTTATACTTTGAAAAGTATAAATCTTGGCATATTGAATATCAAGATGATTCGCATATCGAGTATTAGTTTGTGCATATCAATATTAATTGGAAAAAATCCTCACCATGCACATTCTCTCTCTTTTTGAGAGCTTCTCTCTCTTCTCGACTGTGGGTGTCAAATATTTTCAAAATTTTAGGGATATCAACCATTAAATTAACCTATCAAGCTGAAAAATTTAGGACCCGATCTTAAAATCTGGAACTCACTTTTTCGAACAATCATTTGCAAGTTTTTTGAGTTAACAAGCCCAATCTATGGTTTTCACAAAAGAGTTTTATTTTCAATCTAAATTCCCTTAAACTCAATAATCTCAAAAATACTTTTATCAAAAACGAAATATGCTAGTTAAAATGAAATAAAGATGATTTAACTCACTCTATTTCTGTGCTCTATCTCTACAGGTTTGAATATTTCTCTGTTGAAGCTCAGTGAAATCTGGTTGCATTCCACATTCCCACAACCATGCAGGAAGAGGTAGTAATAAAGCTCCAAAAGTTCAATCTCTCAACTACGGAGGAAACGGGAATAGAACTGGATAGTGATAAAGTTAAAGTGGTAAATGAATAATGGATGAGGAGCCTAATTAGGAAGGTCTTTAGGGAAAAAGCTGCAAATTTCACTAGAGTGGTTAATGTAATGAAATGGTTATGGAGTTCTCCAGAAAATCTGAAGGTTAGAGAGCTGGTGGGGAAAAACATGTTTCAATTCGTATTCCAATTAGAGAAAGAGAAAAAGAAAGTGATGGGGAATAGGCCTTGGTTCTTTGACCACCAACCTTTGATTAAAGAGTGGTTTGAAGGAATAGAAGATAACCACAAGATCTTCGACCAATTGCCTCTATGGGTACAAATTTGGAATATCTCAAATCATTGGATCTCGAGGGAAACGGGACTCAAAATAGGTAAAGTTTTTAACAAGGTCTTAGATATATTCATTTCTAAAAGTGATAGTAGGGAAGGGGCGTGTATCAAGTTGCTTGTTTTGTGTGATATTACAAAACCCTTGTTGAGAGGGACAATTCTGAGACTTGAAAAGCATACTATATAGGTGAACTTCAAATATGAGAACCTACCTCTAATGTGTACTCGTGCGAATGAATTGGACACTCAAGTAAGTCTTGTGTAGAAAGAAGATTGGGAAGTAACGTAAAAGAGATTGGAGAAGAACAGTTTGGGGCATGATTAAAAACAAGTACAGGAATAAGGGAAACCAAATGGGCACCCAGAGGAAGGGCAAATGCTTAGAGAATAGTAGCTGAAGAAAGCTTGAATAATGGAATAGGATCCCAGAAAAAAGAAGCATAGTGACGGGTGCGGATGAAGGAGAAAGAAAAAAGACCGAAAATGTAATTGGATAGAGAGGAGAGGGAGAGAGAGAATCCAAGAACAACAATGGTGGAAGTATTAGGGACGAGGGAAGTAAAAAAGAGGAAGGTTTGGACAAGGCTCTGATAGTAAGAGTGGAAGAGACAATGTAAAGTGTGTCCACTCTAAAAGAAAAGATCCAATGAGATAAGACTGATATGATATAGAACCTGCAGCATCCCAAGGGAGTATAATGGAGATTGACCTCAACCTAGTATAGTGGAGAAACAAAACTAACACTAGCGGGATTGAGAAGAATGAGGAAGGAACAATTGTAAGGAAACCGTTGAACTGCATCAGCAACATTCAGACTTGCAACCAAAACAACAATGCAGGCAAAGCGGTTGAATCAGGACATGAAAAATAGAAATGGCAAGCAAGGAAGGGTAACTCAGCAATGATCAAGGAATGAAGGGAAAGAGAAAACTCAAAAGTTAGTAAAGTGAGGAAAAGGGAGACAAATCATGTGAATCTATACCAACAAGAGGAAGATCTGGAGAGGAAACAGAAAGCAGCAAAGAGACAACATGCAGACTGCATTAAAAAGGTGGAGGAAGCCAGGCCTAACTGGCTCAAATTTGATCAATGAAGGTGTGCACATAGAATTATAGAGATTTGGGTGGACCCTTTATAATTTCACAATTGAAAGAGGGGTTAAGACTCCATCACCCTAAGATTGTTTTGTTAGTGAAACAAAACAGAAATCCTCTTTCGTGCAAACAATCTGCAGGAAATTGAAACTTCAAGATAGGTGGGTTGTTGTGAATCCAGTAGGTCTTAGTGGTGGTCTTTGGATTTTTTGGAATGATCACATTAGAGTCAGAAAAATTAGAAAGCCTGATTTTTGCATAGAAATGGAATTTGAAAGTGATGACTTCCCTAAACCAGTGTGGGGAATTTTTGTGTATCTCAATGTAGATGGCATTGTTTCAATCTAAAAAACAACAGTGGAGAAAATATTAGTTCATATGAGGGGACTTTAACGATATCTTTAAAAAAGAAGAAAATAATGGGGTAAAGAAATGAGTGAGAGTAGCTTCCTTAAGTTTAGAGAGTTTGTGGCCAGAATGGAAATGGTGGAGATCAATCAAAGAGGAAGAGAGTGGACTTGGGCTAACAATAAGGAAGGCGAAGGTTTTGTTGAGGAAAAGTTGGACATGTTCTTTGGATCTGCTGAATGGAGGCTTCAATTCCCAAATGCAACCAGTATCAAGGAGACTAAGCAAGCCTCATATCACAACATGATCATTTTAGACTCTTCACCTATCCTGCTATCCAACTGAAAAAAAAGAAAGGTTTTACTTTGAAAGTAGGTGGACATCTTAAGAGGAAATGGTAAGAAAGGCTTGGGAGACAAGGATAACAGGATCCAGAATGTTCAGAATGCATGAGAAAATAGAAAGAGTCAAATTAGCTCTTTTGAAATGGAATAGGGAAAAGAACAACAATTTAGCATTGGAAATCAAACATTACAAGGCAAAACTAGAGAAGCTGTTAGATCAAGAAGGGAACAAAGACTAGGCAGATTGGGAATTACAAGGAAACTTGAACAAAGCCTACGAGAGGGAAGAGATGTACTGGGGACAGAGGGCAAGAGTGTATTAGCTAAAGGAAAGAAACAGGAATACTAAATTCTTCTATGCAAGAACTATGCAAAGAAGAAAGAAAAATACAATTGAGGTGATGCAAAGGGACTCAGAGGAACTGTGTGACTCAGAGGAAGGGATAGCTGAGGAGATTATCACAACCTTCAGGAGCCTATTTACTATCTCTTTACCTTCTGGGTTGGAAGAAGAACTGAGATGAGTCCCTGAAATCATCGCTAAGTCTATGAACATGGAAATGATCAAACCTGTGGAGAAGCAAGAGATCACAAAAGCACTCTTTTCCATGAACCCCAACAAATCTCTAGGCCCTAATGGTATGTCTCCTATTTTCTTTCAAAAGTACTGGCATATTATAGGGGAGAATATTAATAGAATTGTTTCTAATTTTTTTAAAAATGGTTTTATGTTAAAAGCATTAAATCATACTTTGGTAACTCTAATACACAAAATAAAGAAACCCCTAGTTGTCTCCCACTTTAGACCCATAAGCCTTTATAATGTAGTATATAAAATCATAAAAAAATCCTTGCTAAAGAATCAAACCGTGGCTACAATGTTGCATTAGTCAAAATCAGGCAGCCTTTATCTAAGGAAGACAATTGTTGGATAATGTAATAATAGTTCATGAATATTTGCATTTTCTGAATAATAAAAAAAGAGGGAATAATGCTTTCATGGCAATCAAATTAGACATGTTGAAATCCTATGATAGGGTAGAGTGGAATGTCTAAAATGGGATTCCATAAAACATTTGTAGGATGGATTAAAAGCTGCCTAACATCAACATTCTTTGCTTTTAATATAAATGGGACTCCTAGAGGGTATGTCAAACCCTCTAGGGGAATTAGACAATGTGACCCCCTTTCCTCTTATCTGTTTTTGTTGTGCTGAAGGACTATCCCATGGTATCAGAAAAGCTGAACTAGAAAGCAATTTATCAGGCATCCAAATCAGTAAAAATGGCCTTATAATCTCACACATGTTCTTTGCTGATGATTCCTTGTTGTTTTGCAAAGCTGATTTAATGCAGGCAGAGTGTCCAAAAGGGTTGTTGCTGAAGGATGCTCAGAACTCAGGCCAACTCATTAACCTAGAAAAATCAGCAATATTCTTTAGCAAGACACTCTCCAAGTACTGAGAACAAATATCTGCAGCTCTCTAAATAGGATTGTGGAGCATCACAATAGTAAATATCTGGGGTTACCTATGGTTGTGGGAAGATCTACAAATCAAGTGTTCAAATATGTGGTGGATTAAGTGAAAAAGAGAATTAGCAATCAGAAAAATCAATTCCTCTCAACAGCAGGAAAGGAGGTGCTTCTAAAAGCTATTATCATGGCTCTACCAGTCCACACAATGGCATGCTTTATGCTTTCCAAAGGGCTATGCAAGGAGATTATTTCAACAATATCCCAATTCTAGTGGAACAGTGGCAAAAAAAGGAAATCCATAGCTTGGATTGCATGGAAAATACTAACTACAAGGAAAGAAGAATGAGGCTTGGGATTCCGAGACTTAGAGATGTATAATGATGCTCTTCTTGCAAAGCAACAGTGAAGAGTAATCCTGCATCCTAATCTACTGATGAGCAAAGTGCTGAAATACAAGTACTTCCCTAGATGCTCCTTAATGGAGCCTAAAGTTAACAGCCAAAGTTTATGGCTTTGGAGAAGTTAGATGGAGGCAAAATATGTAATGGAAAAATGGAGCAGGAAGGTGATTGGAAATGGAAAATCCACCCAGATCTGGGAAGACAGATGGCTAGTGAATAAAACCCTAAGAAAACTAATATCACCAATTCCAGCTGGATGCAAGCTGCATTTGGTTAGTCAACTTCTGAATCGGAATGGAATAGGATGGAACAAAGAGCTGATCAAAGAGATTTTCAATGACTATGATACTGACCAAATTCTGCAAATCCCAATATCTGAATATAGGAATGGAGATAGATTCATTTGGCATTCTTCCAGCATAGGTGTATATGATGTCAGATCTGGTTATGAGGAAATTCAAAAATAGAAGAGACTCACCAAAACACAGGGGGGTTCTAGTGAAGTATTTGAACCAGAGAGGAAAATGTGGTTGCTACTTTGGAAAATGAATGTCAAAGGGAAAATCAAACATTTCATCTGGAGAGGAATAAACAATGGACGACTAGTTGAGAAAAATCTAAAACAAAGTGGGGTTATAGTGGAACAAGGCTATAGGATTTGTGGAGAAGAAGAGGAAAGCATCAAGCATGTGTTTCTCCAGTGCTTAAGTGATAACGATCTCACCACGCTCCTCACGTAGATTGATAGTTGTTGCGGAATAGCGTCCACGATCTTTTCGTAAATCAATTTGGACTGGTAGAATCACCCTATCTCTGTAGGATGACAGTATGCACAATTATTTGATGGCTCCTCACCAACAAACAATGAGACAGTCGCGTAAGATTTAATCCCCTCCTCAGAAACTAAAACCCATAATGTAAATTGGAATTCCCTCCTCAGGAAAACAACTTACATGAAAAAAAACAACTCTGTGTTTTATTTCTCAAAATTCTACTCTCTTCAAAACATATGGAGTGTGTCCTTTAAATAGGCTACAAGAAGTGTCAATGTTTGGTATTTTCCCGATATGGGATAATTGCCAATCATGTTTCCTAAAAACTACCCTTAATGAATTAAAGATCCATTAAGCCCATTACATGCCTTTTATCATGCAAGATAATTTGGGCCATGTAATTAACTAATTAATCACGAAATTAATAAGCTCATAATTAACGTTTGGACTTAATCTTATTAAAACACAAATTAAACCCTAAAATCTAACAAGAAAAACATAAATACTAAAAATCCCGAAATTGTCAGCGTTATTACATGACGTACAACTTCACGGCGTGTTTTCACCTTGATCCCGTCAGAATCTGGGAAAATGCAAAACATCAAAGTTTTAGCTCTGGATCTTAGCTTTCAAATGCCTCTAGAATCAACCCATTCCGAGTTATATTGAGAGAGATATGATCAGATTACTAAAACGTGGCAGAATCTCTCAGCAAACAATATTTGACGCCTCTTGTCATGAGTTCCTTTGTTATCCCATTTTTGAGTCTCGGACCTCCTTGGGGCTAACATGAGGCTTATTCTCCATCTTATTCCAGGCCTCTATACATGAGATTCATCTTTAACAATTGGAATAAATACCTTGGATTTTCTGGAATATGTGATCACACATGATTTCGTATCATTAAGAGTGCAGACACTTTGGAAGTTGTCACCTGCCCAATGGCCAGGTCTTCAAAAATTTTCTAACACTTTCAGAGAATGGTGGATGCAACTGAGGAACTTGAAGGATGGTGAAAAGCTAGAAGAAAGATTAGAACTTACAATGTACATTTTGTGGCAACTTCGAAAGGCGAGGAATGCAAAATGCTTCAGTATGGAGGAAAGAAGTGAATTAAGCATGATTCAAAAAGTAAATCAAGAATGGTTAGAATTTTCTGAAAATGCAAGGAAAACAGGAAAGTCCAAGAGCAGCAATAATCAGATGAAGGAAACAACTATTGAATGGAAAACTCCAAAGCTGGAAGCATAAGGATCAATGTGAGCACTAAGGGGTGTGTCAAAGGAAATAACACTGGTTTTGGTATGGTGGCAATGAATGATATAGGGCAAATACTAATGGCATGGGTAACTGCTAGGGAGGAGGACTTATCTCTAGTGGCAGTCGAGCTTACAGTAATTAGATTGGCCTTACAAAAAGCAACAGAACAAGGATGGAGACACGTGGAAATTCAACTTGACGTCAAAGTTATTGTGGACAAATTAAAGAAAGAAACTTCACCAACAAATGAAGTTTGTTGATAATAACTCAAGGCATCCTTCACTTGAGGAAAAATTTTGGGTCTTGTTCATTCTTTTGGATCACTAGTAGGTATAACAAAACATGTCATGTTCTTGTTAGTGAAGCCTCTTCTAGGAAAACCTCATATATGTGGAACTCCAAATTTCCTTCTTGGCTTGTCAACGCGAACAATGTCGATGTTTTAGCTCGTTGGCACCGATGTAAATAACATTTTGTGAATCAATACATATGGCCACTTTTGAACAAAAAAAAAAATATTAATTGGAAAAGTATCATCATGATATTTTTAAAGGTATAAACTTTTCTGTATCAAGTATCAACATGATTCGCATATCGAGTATAAACTTTTACTTATTAAGTATCAATATTTTTTGTGTATCAATATGATACTATTGTTAAGTTCCATTATGATTCGTATATAAAGTATCCATTTCACGCGTATCACGTATCAATATGATACTTTTGTCAAAGAATAAATTTTGGCGTAAAGTATCAATTTCTAACATATTACTTATCAATTGATACTTTTATCAAGTATAAACTTTCACGTATAGAGCATTAATTTTTCGCGTATCACGTATCACACTCTGCTTTTATCAAATATAAAACTTTTGCATAAGAAGTATCAACTTGATTCGCGTATCAATCCGATATTTTACAAATATTAAATTGGTTGATGAATAAATAAACACGTGCGTATGTAGGTCGCATATATATATATTCACAAGTTATTATCTAAACTTCTTATTGATATATGATTATTCTAAATTTTATAAGATATTACTTTAACATAAAAGTTTCATAGTTAAATGTTCATGAAAGTTAAAAAAAGTAACGTGGTTTTTCAAGTTTTATAAATTAAATTAAATTCTAATAAAGTATAACTATATTATGATTTTGAAAGTGGGAAAAATTTGTAAGAGAATGAAACTCTAATTTATTATTAAATTATAATAATTTGAATAATTTTGTAGTTAAATATTCATTAGATAAAGAGTTATAAATTTGCAAAATTTAAATCGAATTTTAACAAAATTGAATACTATATGTAGGTAAAATTATAAAGATTACGGTGTAGTTTATTAGTAAATTGTAGTAATATTAATTGAAAGATTTTCTCACACTTTTATAAAAATTGCTTACATACAAAAGATGATTTTGAAATAATTAATTATTAATAATAAAAAAATTACTCTGTCTTCAATTTTCAACCACATAAACATAAATAAAATCAAATAGTTATGTTTAATTAGTTTCAATCCCACTTTTCCTTTCCTTTCTTTTTCATTCTTAAAAAATTATTCAAACACACAAACTCTAATACAAGATCTTTTTCCTTCACTCCTCCTTTCCTCTCGTTCCAAACATAGGCTTAATTTCAACCAAATTGTACCATTGGGAGAATGATGACGAGTTATCATATTTACCGGAAAAAAGTTAATGCTTGGTGACAACATTTACTCACTCGGATTTCTCGTTATGTTCGCTAAATGTCTGAATCGATTGCCACTAGCACTTGCATCGCATGTCAGTGCAGTGTACACGGCAGTTAAAGATTTGACCGTTAGGACTTACCGTTTACCAATCTCGCAACGGCTACTTTTCTGTCCCTTTCCCTTTTGATTATCCGCAGCCCCTTTCCCCACAACTTTCATCGTCACTACTTTTCCAGAACAACATTGCACCGAGATGAACCCAGATATGGCGGCCTCCTATGATGGTGCGTTGGTGATGGTGGTAGAGTATCTTGAATCCTCCATGTCAAGAGATCTTCTCTGCAAATTCCCAGACAATTCCGCCTTTGATTTCGACTATTCACAAAGCTCCATTTGGTCACCTTTGATCCATCGTCCCTTTCCTTCAACCACAATAGGTACTGCTCCCAAAAATGTTCTCAGTTTCGGCATCTCGAAAACGCTGGTGTATGATGATGATAAAGCGCTGACCAAAATCAAGAATGTGACTGCAAATATTAAGAGAAAGTTCACCGATGCTGTTTTTGATAATCTTCACAAGTACAAAAATTTGAAGAAGAGAAAGAGGAAAAATAGTTTTGATTTTTCTCCAATCCCTTCTACTAATAAACTTCCTGCTTCCACAAGTCCAACACCAAGAAAGGTACGATTAGCTACAACCCTTCATTTTTTTACTTTTCTAGTTATGCCCAAGATTTAATAAGACTCAAAAGCTAATTGAGTTATCACTTCTGAAAATTTTATCAATTGGAAGGTTCAGATTTCATATTTGTGTAAATTTTGTTTGTATTCTTCATGATGTGGCGAACAATTATGTTAGGGATGGATAAAGGTGCTGAAAGCTGCTTCTAAACACTTCAAGAAGATGAAAAAGACGAATGGCTCAATTGCTCAGATGAACTTTTCGTGTTATTTACCAGGAGACTCCCTGTTATCACATCAGTAACTTCACATTGCAATTTTTTTCCATTCTTTTGGCAGTTTAATTACTAGATTCATTGTCTATTCATATAATTTCTTTTCTTCCACATTTAATTCATACAGTTTTTAAATTCTTTTCGACTTGTAAATTTTCTTTTTAGCTTAGAAGTCTTGATTTGTAATAGTTGTAGTCCACTGCGCACCCAACTTGAGATCTTTGGTTAGCCTATTTGGTCTTGTGACTCTTTGTGACCAAAATTGTTATTGTTTTCAATTATCAGATAAACCTAAGAAGAGAGTTTGAATTATGTTTTACATATATTTTAATTGGAATGGCATGAATAACATGTTCTATAATGATTCTTTTTAAAATTTAGTTTTGATTACTAATAGTATACAGTTTTGCCCCCAAATCCTACTGTCTGGATTAGCCAATACAACGTACGTATGTCTCCCTTGTAGAAGCTACGGACCTTAAGAAATGTGAAGATTCTTTTTTTTTCATTTAAAATCTACTTTGACCATTAATTCACAACCGTGTTACATTAGGAGGTGGATGAGTATATCATTAGAAGGTGGATATGAGTATAAATATAACCAATATTTTAGAGGGTGATTTTTTTTTTTTTTGAACATCCCAAAATAGCAAGAGATGCCCATCGTTAATGGGATAAGGGAGTAACTAAATCACTTAATTAGCAGAAACTTGTTCGTGGCTGAGAAAGCTAAGTAAACAAATAACTAGATTGAACAAGCCAATGCAGTTAACAATAGTTTTGCTGAAGAATATCATTATGGGCGTGGATTTCAGGTTCGTTTGGAAATGGACTTCCATGATTCAAAAGCCCACCTTACTCTCCTTAGGTGGTGGTGGACTTCTATCACCCTAATTTTTCATAATCTCTTTGCAGAAACATCTTTAATCATCCAAGCAAGAGGAAGAATGAGCTACCATCTTTTTGTCAACAGTTATTTCGAATACTCTATCTGTTGTTTTATAAGTGTGTATTCTTTTATAAGTGTCGTTTTAAGCAACTTTTTTTGTTATCAAATTACTTTATACATTCAAACACAAAAAATGTGAAAAGTTCTAATTTTATCTTTCATTAAAATTTATTTAACATAACATGTCATTGTACTTGTTCGTTTAATAAAGAATTAGAAGTAAATAACACAATTTATTCATTTTCTAGTGTGTTTTTATTCAGAACGATACCTAATAAAGAACATAGGGACTAAGGGAGTAGATCGAAAAGTACTGGTTAATCACTTTGATATTCTAAGCACTCAAACTCTAATACACAACATAGTAGCACTAGTTTCAGTAAATGACTTCAAGATTGCTATAAAGATTACAATTAACATCATCGTGATCCTAAAAAATAAGTGTCCTCAATCCGAGTATCATGAGTTCGTGGAATACTTGCATTCTTAAATGATAATAAATAATAATATGGAGAGAAAAAAAAATTTAATATGTAGCAAATGAGTTTCTTGGATGTTCTCCCATATTCATTGAAATGTTTTCATTAACTCTTAAATTCTTTATTCTGTAAACGTATTAGCAATGATGGTACGTATGAGAAAGTAATAGTACTTTAAAACATTAGGTTATGACAAACTGATATTGAACATTAACTCTGAAAAGGGTAGATTTGCTAGTATTTCTGATTAAGACAATGAACCACATTTATTGACAGTTGACACGACCACATGAACACCAGGTACAGACAGTTTGACAAAAGGATTGCTGCGTTCCAAAAACCACCTCACTCTCTAGATTTCACAGGAACATATCACCCAAGTTCTTCACGATTTGTTCACCGAAATATCTTCAATAAAGCGGTCTAGTGAAACAAAGGAGGAGCCACCATCAACCAGTGCCTTTCTACTCTTCTGTCCAATCTCTTTTACTTTCTTCATCACAGGATTCTTGGAATCCATCAAACACCTAATGGCCTTCTCAATCTCATCCGCCATTACAAGACTATCAGGATTTATAAAACGGTAATCTATAGTCAATTCCACAGCTAGTTCCAATTCTTTCACCAACTCGAAAGCATTAGATTGTTGTTCAGCATATACAGGCCATGTAGCAATAGGCACACCATTCCATATACTTTCCAATACAGAATTCCAACCACAATGAGACACAAATCCTCCAACCGCTTCATGGGCTAAAACCTTCATCTGTGGTACCCAACCACAAACCAATCCCCTGTTTTCTGTCCTTTCCAGAAAACCTTCTGGAAGAATCTCAGACACGTTGGTATATTCGCGTTGCTTTAGCTTGAAGTCTTTTGGTGGGGGCGCTCGAACAGACCACAAGAATCTATGCCCACTTTGATCCAGTGCTGCTGCAAGCTCAGCTAGCTGGGATGGTTCAAAACCTCCCATGGTTCCAAAACAGAGAAACAACACAGATGAAGAGGGCTGATCATCAAGCCATGTCATAATCTTTTCAGATTCGGAATCCCTTTCAACATCAATGTTGAGTACAGGTCCAATGGCGTAAATTGATGGCACTTCTTTATCTAATGTTAAGGAATTAATGGCATAGGGTTCTAACTCTGCAAAAGTGTTTATGATAATTCCTTTTGTCTCTTTAAACCGAGCGCCATGACTTACCATCGCGGAATAACCACCATATTTATCAAACACAAAAGATGGTAAAACTGTTGATGGTACAGGGTTGGAATATAATGGTATAATGGAATCTGGATCTGAAATGGTAAATTCAGTCCCTATTCGGGAATCTCGAACTGGGAGATAAAACATAAATCCAAGAAAAGCAGCACTAGAGGCGAAAAAAACATAGGCAGGAACACCAAGCTCATTTGCTACATCAATCAATGAAGTGCAAAATAAATCAATCACTAACCCGCCAAGTTGAGTGTTTGGATTCGACAAAACATGGTTGACTATTGCATCTTTGACTATGGATCTGTGGTTCTCTATATGAACTGAAGCGAATTTCTCAATACACTTCACGAGCTCCGGTGGCGGTGGATCGACCTCAGGAAGAGAAATGAACTTGATATTTTGATTGGAAGCAGCTAATTCTTCAGCGTAGGAATTAACTTCAGGTAAACCAGGGAGGTTGATGACAAGAACAGTTATTGATATGTGTTCATCTCTTTCAAGGAGTCGCTTTGCAAAATTGATTGTGGGTGCTATGTGACTTCTGCCTGGTGCAGGAACAAAGACAAGTTCAGTCTTCTTCATCTTCTGGAGTGCTGAAATTTTCTGATTAGTTTGACCTGTTGCAAATATTTGGTCGCAGCAAGCGATAATTATGGACATAGGTGGGACTAGCGATGGCCGCTTTCAGGCAGTGTTTTAAAACTTGAATGTAAATGGGTAGAACTATTGGTTGAATTGGTGTCAAAATGTTATTTACTAAATGTATTTATTAAATGTTAACATATATGACATTTTATGTCAAAATAAAGGACAAAATTATAAAAAAAATATAATATTCAATTAAATTTTTAATTTTTCGTCTATAAAAAATTATGGATCGTATTATTTAATAATGCTAATAATTACTTTAATTATAACTTAATAAAAATTTATTAAAATATGCGAGATATAATAAAGTATTAATTAATTTAATATCAAATCGATCAAATTAAAATAAGTTGAACAATGTAGTTTTCAATACACAATTTATTTATTTCAAGTCTTAAAACTTGTGAATTAAAAAAATTAATAACATATCATGATTTGAATTTAATTTGGTGTGCTAATATTATATAATAAAATTAAAAATTCATATTTATTCAAATTTTATGAATGTGATTGATTGAAAATATTGATGAAAAATATAATTTTCATATTCATTCAAAATCTTTAATATAATAAATTTAAAGCATTTATGACAATTAGAATGTATTCCAAATCTTAAAATATGGCAAATTAGAAGCAGATAATTAAAAATCTTGAAATATGGTAAATTGAATTATTTATGACAATTGAATGTATTCAAATTTCAAAATCTTGAAATATGATAAATTGAGATTATTAATGACAATTTGGATGTATTGATTGGAAAGCATTAATTACTATTGATTAGGTTTAAATGCCAAAAAAAAATCAAAAACAAAAAATCGGGTTCTAATCGGTTTTCAATTTTCCCTGTTTGATGTGCACAAAATATCCGTTTTATATTATATCTTTTAGTGTTTAAATTGAACGAAATATGTGTTTAATTGAATAAATTCTTTCAGATTATGGAGAAGTGAAGATTGGAGCGGTAGAGAAGAGAGGAAGACGGATTTGAAAGTTTTTTGGGCTAAAAAGACGTGTTACTTGTTGAAGAAGAAGTGTAGGCAATTATGGATTTTTTTTCTCTTAACTACTTTCTCCCAAAGCTGAGTTTTTTTTGCCGGCCTTTTAGCTGAGGCCGGTTCAACTCCAAAGATTTTCTGACGCTAATTAACTCATGTTAGCTCTAAGGCAACCTAAGAGGGGGGGGGGGGGGGGGGTGAATTAGGTTTCTAAAAAATTATCTATACAAATCAACTCAAATTCAACACCAATGAGTGAGTAGTGTGAATTGCAACAAGTGTAATATCAAATAATATTAACCTTTGATATTCCAGAAACACAATGAATAACTACTTCAGTCAAATGCAATATATCAAAGCATGGACAAGCTAAGTTAAGAGAAAGAAATGAAAGCAGTAAAGAGCAATTGACACAATCGATTTAGAGTGGTTCAAGCCTCCCCCTTGGAGCGCTCTACATCCACTACCCAAGTTTCCTAACTTAGGATTTCAACATCTTCACTATGAACTGATCTCCTTTCAGTGGTGAGATCAAAAGAACCACTTTTACAACCAACCAAGGTTCAACCTTCTCACTAGCTATCCCAAGCTATGAGTTTAGGTTTTTAATCTCACTTGAGAAACCTTTTCCAATCACTTACAATAGATGTTTAAGAACGAAATAACAACCCTCAATTAGGGTGAATAAGATAAATTGAAACTCACAGTATGATTCCTATAATGAATATTACAACTCAAACTATATAACTCAAGAATGAGATGAAAAACTCAAAGAAGGCTCAAAAACTTTTGATCTTTTGTTTCTTGTAAAATCAAAGTGAAGTGCAAGAGTTGTAGAGAGTATTTTTCAGATAAGAAGCTCAGCGAATCAAGTGTGTTGTCTCAATGTTTTTTTGCTTCTATTTAAACTATCTCAAAAGATGACAAAAAAACGTATACATTTGAAAGTTCATAAACTAGCCGTTATGTTGAGAAAACGACTTTCAGACGGTCTTTCGGACCCTGGAGGTCGTCCGAACCTATTTAACTGAAAGCATGTAAAAACTTGTCTCGACATTTTCGGACGGCCGAAACACCAAGGGGTCGTCCGATCTTATGTTTCGGACGACCGAAACTACCCTGCACCGTCCGAACCTAAACTTCAGAGTTGCTTCATTTTTCATCAAAATTTCGGACGATCAAATGACCAAAAGGGGCGTCCGATCCTATCTTTCGGACGGCCGAAAGTTCCCTAAGGTCATCCGATCCTATTTACTTTCAACTTGTTTTCAATTTTCATTTTCCAAATCATTTGTGCAACTATGTATGACTTTGCGCAAGTGTGTGCCTCACTTTTACTACTTCTTTTGAAGTTCATTTGAAGACTAAAAATATTTTGAAATCATTTTTACTTGAGCCTTAAAAGAGTAAATCAACTTCTTGAGCTATTTACATAATATAGGGTTTAGGGTTGGGGAAATGACCTATTTTACCATTCTTCCATATCTTTTGCACTCCCAACTCTTTCTTCATACGATAAAGCTCCATGCTTGGCTTCTTTATATATCTATCACATTGAAAAACTAATTGAACTATTAGCATATACATAATTGTTTGTTAAACATCAAAATAAGTGAGGTTAAGACCCTAGGTCTCACAATCTCCCCCTTTTTGATGATGACAAACCAATTATGTGATAGTGTAAATAACATATGCAATAAGTTGAAATATGCCTTCAATGCATGAACATTTTGATATGTGCTCCCCCTATATGTGTGCTCCCCTTTTGTTTTATTTTTCTCCCCCTTACATGTACATCTTATAGCTTATAATTTTCATCACTTAATTACTTTCTTTAATATATTTCTCCCCCTTTTGGAATTATCAAACTAAGAAAGTGAAAATAACATTTCATTCTTTTTGTTTTCTTTTTCTCTCCCTTAAATATACATTTTATAACTTATAGTTCTCATCACTAATTACATACTTTGTTAATATTTTTCTCCCCCTCTTAGCATCAACAAAATAATATCTTTCTCCCCCTTTTTTAATAGAATATCTTTCTCCCCCTTTTTGGCATCAACAAAATAATATCTTTCTCCCATTTTTTGGCATCAACAAAATAAGTGAGCTAAAACAACATGATACCATAAAATAACATATCTTTCTCCCCCTTTTTGGCATCAACAAAATAATATCTTTCTTCACCCTTATTTAGTATAATATATTTCTCCTCTTTTGGCATCAACAAAATAAGATAGCTAGAATAGCATGTTTCATTCTTGATGTTCACTTTTTCTTTCCCTCTTTGAATATCAACATTTAGTTTGAGGGAAACCATCAAATAACATAGGACTACCTTTCCACTCATTGCAACCTAATGGGTGGCTAGGTATTAGAAAATGGTTAAGTATAGGAAATTTTGTAAAAATTTTGGCAGAGTTTCCTTTGTTTGTAGACTAAATTCCACCTGTCAACAACCCAATTTTTTGACAACAAGCCAAATATCCAATGCACAAGATACCAAATTTCAAAATTTCTAAACAAATTATAGCACCAATTTGCACAATATATAAAATATCCAATGCACAACATATAAGAATACAATCATATGACATTCACAAGAGTCATAGAGACTAATGCACAATTAAAATTTTCACCATAGAAGATAGAAAAGACCATGAATGTTTAAACAACATTGATACCAAATTAAACTAAGAATGTACCAAATACAATAACATCATCGTCGTCAATAATGAATCATAAGAAAAACATAAGAAACTTATCAAGCAACCTCAGTAATCACATGATTCTACTCTACAATATGTTCATTTAAGTGCACAAGGCCATCATAATGCCAATTAAAGAGGAAATCTTCTCAAATGTTAACAACCAGTAAGTACAGATTCCATATTCATAAAAATAGAACATAGACACCAAATCTATTTTCCTCGAAGTAATGAAGTTACCTCATGATTCAGTTTTGGACTAATGATTTCAGCTGTGGCTTTAAGTGTCTACATCAGCAGTAGCTGAGCAGTAGAATTGAGATAGAGAAAGGGGCCACTTGTAAGTTCACATATATCTAAGAAACGGCGAGGCCACAACCCATCAAGCACATGAATGAAGAGTTGATACTCAGCTTTTGACAATCAAATGCGAACTATCCTCAAATGTTTATCACACACATCAAAGATGGCTGAAATTCTTTCATCCACATTGAGTCAGATTCAACAAGAATATAACAGTCACTATATTTCCAAGTACATGATTGAGTCACTCAAAAATTGGCTGGGAATTTTCCTTAATTGTCTTTTACATTTAAAATGAAGCATTTACAACCAAATACTCTAAAATATCCTACATTTGGAGTTTTCTTATACTAGTTCATATGGAGTTTTCTTCAACAATGGTCTAATCAATGCACGATTCATTACATAGCATGCGGTGTTAACCGCTTCAGCCCAAAAATATTTTGGCAAGTTATTTTCACAAAGCATAGTTCTAGCCATTTCTTGAAGTGTTCTATTCTTTCTTTCAACTACTCCATTTTGTTGAGGTGATTTAACTACTGAAAAGTTATGAGTAATACCATTTTCATCACAATGATTTATAAAGCTTTCATTTGCAAATTCGGTTCCATTATCACTTCTAATTTTCACCACATTTAAACTCAACTCATTTTGAACCCTTTTAAATAGTATTGCATATTCTTTAAAGGTATCACTTTTATGTGCCAAGAATATTACCCAAGTGAACCTAGAGTAGTCATCTACTATTACAAATGCATATCTTTTGCCACCTAAACTTGTAGTTTGTGAAGGTCCAAACAAATCCATATGTATTAATTCCAAAGGTTTTGAAGTAGTTACCATGTTTTTAGGTTTGAATGTACTTCTAGTTTGTTTTCCATATTGGCATGAATCACAAAGTTTGTCTTTCTCATATTTTTGTTTAGGTAAGCCTCTAACTAGTTCTTTAGTTACTAGATCATTTATATGATCTATTCCTACATGAGCTAATCTGCTATGCCACAACCAAGTTGTGTCATGTACCACACTAAGACATTTTATGTCTTGCTCCATAATATCACACAAATGAAGTGTATACACATTGTTATGCCTATAACCGGTAAGAATGATTTTACTATCTATGGGATCAATAACTACACATTTCTCACGTTTAAACAACACATCAATATCTTTATCACATATTTGACTTATGCTAATCAAGTTGAATTTCAAGTCATCAATCAAAAGCACATTTTCAATCACATTACTATTATTATTGGCTACATTGCCAACACCAATTATTTTTCCTTTTTTATCATTTCCAAACGTAACATGTCTTTTATTTCTTATTTCCAAGTTATTAAGCAATAAGGGATTACCGGTCATGTGTCTTGAGCATCCACTATCAAGGAACCATTTTGTGTCCAAAATTGTATTTTTTAAACATACCTACATTCAAGAATCAATATGTGACTTTAAGCACTTAAGTTCTTACATCATTGATATCTTTTCTTATCTATGTTTTTGATCCATTTTCAACTTCCATTCTTGCAAAGCATTTTCTTGAGGTATGTCCCTTTTTACAACAATAATCACATATTACATGGTATTTAAAAGGGTGTGAAGTCTTATAATAAGAATAGGGTCTAACATTGCCAAACCTAGGTAAAAAGTTATACCTTTCATATCCATGACTTTGGTTATGTGTGTTATGCATTCTATATCAATAATGTTGGTGAGGTCTAATTTTAAAATTTTCTACTCCTTTTTCATGATTATGTGATGTGTGAGTAATTTTTACAGATTTGGAGGTGGGGCTTTGATTACCTACCTCATTTAAATATCCTAATCCATATTTACTATTTCCAATTCTTTGATTTCTTAAAAGTTTTTCTAAGTTATCCTTGCCTTGGGTGAATTTAGCTAAACAATCACTAAGGTCTTTGATGGGGCAAATATGTGTATTAAATATGCGATCGTGGTTGCTATTTACCCCTACTCAAAAATAATGCTAAACAACCCCGTGAAGGTGATAGTATAACAAGTTCGTTCCCACGAGGAAATGACTGTGTTGAAATTTTAAAAAAATATTTTTGGTTTTTCTGTTTATCAAACTAAATAATAAGTAAGCAAAGAACAAATAACTAAAATACTGTCGGTGATTTGATTAAAATTCAAGTTAAGAAAGTGTACTCTCGAAATTATATTTTAGAGTTACATAAAAAGCACATACATAAATCCTATCTATGGTTATGCAAAATAAGGATAAATAACATAACTCACACCCCCCTATTAGGCTAAAGGCAAAGAATGACTAAGCACTTACCTACTTATATATTAACTAATTCAATAAACTCTCCTATATGGCGAAAGGCAAAGTTTACTTTCTTAATTAATCCGGAAACAAATGCAAATAACCAACTCAACCAAACCCTCAAGTTCAACCGCTCCTTTGTGGCAGAGGCAACGCTCGAACCAGTCACGCTAATGCTAAACTAATCCCCTTAATTCCTCCTATTAGGCTAAAGGTAACAATTAAGGTAAATCAATCTAACAAATTCACAACCAACCCACAATAGATCCCAAACAACCCACTCTCATCCTCCTATCAGGCTAAAGGTAAGATTAAAGCAAGTAATCTCTAAGTAATTTATTGCACTTTAAGAAAATATTCTTCATACATAATCCGGCCAAATCATGCATAATTATGAAGAACACAGTAAAACTTATTCAACAAAAACCATAAGATAGAACTTAGCATGTAAATTAAGCACAAAAACCCTTATTCATAATCCCGGGAGCACAATAAGTTTAGCCAAGCATGGCTAAATCAAACATCATCATAATATTATTAATTAAGCACAATATTGAAAACATAAATTAAAAGGAAAGATAACACCTTGAATTGTGAATCCTTGGAAGAAATCTTTGTCTCTAAATAAACAAATTCAATAATGAATGATGTATGTTCCCAATCCGTACAGCTGCAATTCTCCGTAAATAGCTAAAAGAATGAAACCCTAGCTATTACAAAGAAGAAAAAAAACCTTGCTTAAGCTCTCTCAAAGTTGACACCCCTTTAAAAGCTGTAACCCTAGCCCTATTTATAGTTATTCTATGCAATTATTAGCAAATAAGTCCTTCACGAAAACCATGTCGGATAAGAAGTCTCAAAGTGGGCCAAAATCGCAAATTTCCAAAATTAAGTCGTAAATCTGCACTTTTTCCCGACGTCGCGACGTCCCTGATCGCTCGTCAAAACGTCCACGCACGTCGCGAAGTCCAGGGTCTGACATCACGCCGTCGAGGCACGTCGCGACGTGGAAGGGGTCCCGACGTCGCGATGTAACTCTCTGGAAGTTTCTCAAAATTCGTCCAAAAATTCAACCAAAAATTGACTTTAATTCCCATTTTTGACGTCGCGACGTGTAGGGTCTACATCGCGACGTGCACCCACATCGCGACATGGAAAATACAGACGTCGCGACGTGGAGGTTGCTCTTCAATGATTTTGCGACCTTTCTTCCATTTTCCCTCAACTTTGCATCCGATTTGACTCCTGTATGATTTCCCTCTTCCAAGAATACACCATGGTCAACAAACCTACAATTAAAACACTGAAACGAATAAAAGCGAACAAGAACGTCCAAAGAATTAAGTATAAACACTACATAAAAGGTGAATAAATTCACCTCATCAATTTCCCTTACACTTAACCTGTGTTCGTCCCAGAACAAACTAAACCACAAAATAACAAACCTAAACAGAAGTCTAACACAAAGACCCTAACAAAATACTAACACATAACAACAAAACGCATCCAACTTCATCAATTCGATCTAAGGACAAATGTCATGTAAATGCCTCATAATCTCAAGTATTCAAATGTCAAGTACACATAATATACATCCCCAAAAGTTATCAAAGCACATTAATGTACTCATTTAGACATGTTGAGCCAACCATATGTGTGTGTGCGATAGGTTCCACCTCAGTTCATAACTCATCTGCAATCACGCCATAAATCAGGGTCCCAACAACTAAGTCTTCGTCTCAACTTTTCCTCACTAACATATTAACAATTCATTATTAAACTCATATTAATGAGGATTCTCTTGGCAAACCTTTAGGTTCTTAAATAAAACATTCGTTCCCCCAGACTGTCAGACACAATTAGGGTATTTCATTAGAAATCCTGTGACATCCACCTGGAGTACTGTCTCACCTTCGGGTTTTAGACCCATTCCCACTCATGCAAGTTCTCTATTAACTTTTCGTTTAAGAGCAGTCTCGCAGAGGAGTGGCAATATGAAGCCAGAGTCTTACGGCTTCTAATCTCCGTTACCATCCATATGAGTTCTCTTAGGGTTATTATTAAAAGCAGTCTCATAGAGGGATGTTAGTATGAGCAAAACAAGCTTAAAAATGCAAAAGCATTAAGTGCAAACAATTATGCAAGCACATTTATTAAAGAACACAATTTAAGCGAGTTATATAAGTTTCAACTAAACAGAGTGTTAAAATCACACCAACTACTTAATGATTACAAACTCGTCAATTCCCTCAGTAGTTCCCCTAAGTGCATAAAAATGATTGACTCAAAATGCTAAACTTTCCATCAAAGACCCGACTCCCTCTAGATAGTATATTATTTTCCTATCCCACATCGAATCTTTCGATAAAATCCAATCATTGGCAACATAACACTTATCACAACAAGATCATCATTTCAAAAATTGGATACTAAACGAAAAATTCCTAAAACCATAGTGTAATTATGCAAAGAGTTATCATTACCGAATTACTTATTTACAAGCTAAGGTTAACTCAAGGAATAACTAATACGAATGGGACATAATTAAAAACCAAAATAAATCCTAATTCCATTAACTTAATTGTCTTAATTTGGTGCAAAGTGACAAGAAAAACAACAAAATGACAAGAAAAGAAAAAAAATAACATCCAAATAACATCCAAATAGAGAAAACAGAAAAAAAATAGAACATAAAAATAGGACCACATCATAACTCCCCCCTACACTTAAAATCCACATTGTCCTCAATGTAGGCAAGGAGAAACACTACCTAATCTTGCTGCCTGTCGTCACGTGGATGAGGCTGCGAACTAGATCCCTCGCATCGTGAAATCAGCCACTGTCTGCTCATCTGGCGAACCATATCAGAGATCTGAGACATTTGATGTGACAAGTTGGCATACGCCATCTCCATCTGGTCAAATCGCTTATCAAAATGCCTCGCCTGCTGCACCATCATCGCCTCCATGTCGTCCATGCGTGTATGGATGTGCGCAATGTTCATTACACGGCGAGGTGGAAGTGGTGGTTGAGGAATTGGCTCCTCGTCCTGCTGCTGCTCCTGTTGCTGCTCCTGGCCCTTCTCCTGCTGCTGTCCGTGCTCCTGCTGTGGCTGTTGCTGCGGCGGTGGCACTGTAGGTTGTCCTACTATTTCATAGGAACTGATCTTATATCCATTAAATTGGGAAGTGGTGATGACATCACGCACTCCACATAGTTCATCCGTGCTCAATGCTGGCACCCTAGCTGCATAGCACATGGCTGTGATCACAGAAGGGTAGTACAATCCTGTTCGTACAAAACATCGCGCCTTTCTGATCTCAATATCCATAATCTTCCCAACATCTATTGAGAGACCTGTCTGAATAGCATAATTCAGAACAGCCTTGTCGTCGTCGCAGGAGGCCTGATGGACACTAGGGATAAGCTTACCAATGATGAAGTAGTGCCATGCCTTTATGATCTTAGTCATCTGAGCCAACTTCAACTCAGATATCCGGTATGTCACTGTTACTTGCGCCAGAGGTTGAGCAGTGATAGTGGAATAGATTTGCTTACGTGGAATTTCATGGTCATACATGGTGCGGTATGCACTGGCCTCGATGTCGCGCAGTTCGTAATATTCATTGAACTTTGTGCGACTGACTGGCACATTCACTTCTCACATGCGCAAAATACCCTGCTGTGCTTAGGGGTAGTTTGCGTAGAACTCCTGCACCAATGTAGCGTTGCCGCCTATCGGTTGTCGGCATAATTGTTGCCAATGATGATTCCTGACCTGATTTGCGATCGGTGCGGCTGTGACTTGGATACCACGCTCCTCTACTATGGCCTTGAGTGCCAGATGCTCATCATGGTATTTCTCCGCTTTTAAGCACATAAAGCGGAAATTATCAAACCCCGCCGGGTTGGGCTATGGCGGTGGTGGAGGAGGTGGTGGTGTTGGTGCATCACTAGCTGTAGTGCTGCGTGTCCTCTTGGGTGCCATATCTGTCAATACAAGAATATTAAATACAGACTAATTGACAAATTAAGGTGATAATAAAATATCACATATCTAAGCACACCTCACAACTAACAACACCACTGCCAACTAATATGTGCCCACACTTAATGCAAAGCATGTCTTCAATACTAGCCATACTTATACTAGTACCACACGTAAGTAAGAACAAAAACCGACTAATAGTGAAACACATAAAATCTAAAACATAACACAACAAAAACAAACAATTTCATCTCCACAATTGATATTAAGTTTAAGATCAGTGATAAGTGGATATCGTACCGACTTATTTGCTCTGTTTACTTGATGTTTTACATGAAATATTGGTGGAAATTGTGCTACGTGAATGACTTGTGAGGAAGAATGCTCTGAATTTGATAAATGATGGAAAGTACTAAAGTGTTACAAAATGAGCGGAAATGGATATTTTTGCTTTGTGGTCTGAATGCACACAATTCACTATGCAGAAGTCCATGCTTTAGAAGTTCACAATTCACTATGCACAAGTCCATGCTTTAGAAGTCCACAAATCACTATGCACAAGTCACACATTCACTATTCACAAGTCCACAACACACATTAACACACCACACTTACACACACTACTCACAACACTCAAACTTACACATTCACTATTCACAAGTCCACAACACACATTAACACACCATAAGTCCACACACAACACACAACACTAACCACACACACACAACACTAACCACACACACACACACCGTGCGCCCCCCACACTAACAGCATACACGGTGCGGGCACACGGTGAGCCCGCACTACTCACGGTGGGTGCACGGTGCGCCCGCCACTCACACTATGCACACGCGCACTTTGTTTTCTTTTTCGTGCATTTTTACTTAGTCATTTTTGCATACATGTCCCATGCACTACACTCTGTTCATTCGCACACTTAACAAACTCAAGCAGACATTTGATGCATTTCTCCGACGAGCACAAACTATTTGATATTTGGTATTGACAATTCTTATGTGTTAAGTTTCGCACCCGGCACGTGTCCTCACTTGAGCTTTGATTAATATCTGCAGAGACACGTCTCGACATCCCCATGAAAGAAGGAAGCTTCCAAGAATCTACGAGCCAAGTCACCCGGAGGAAAAATATAAAAGGCAGAGGCGGATTCAAGAACTAGAGCTTTTTTGGAGACAGGGAGAAAAAGGCAATAGAGAGACTATGGTTTGAGGATCATTGAGGAAAATTCCAGGGAGGGAGACAAACATCATAGACGTCCCATTTACTCCTTTCTTTGTAATTGGAAGCTCTGAGCCGATCAATATGATCGGCTAAACCTATAAATGTTGCCTTGAGGGTTATATGTATGGATTCAATCTTATTTGAGACATTTGCATGGATTTATATATGTGTTCTTCATGTTCATATTCTGTTCTTGTTTATCTTCAATGTTTCGCATGCCATTGCTTAAGTTTACATTAAAGCTGCGATACCCACTGAGTTTTATGTAAATCGATATGAGGCAATTGAACATAACATGAATCGATTGTGAATGTGCGTATGTGAGTCTTAGATCCTAGGCTGCATGTGGTCTTGATTGTGCGGAACCCACTGACAATTGATATCAACCCTTAGGAAAAGGTCTAAGATTGTTCTTGTATTTTGGATCGAAGTCGTGGACTGGGTAGCTGAAGATAACCAGGAAATGAATTAGGTTCATTATAGGAGAATAGGGATTCTGGGAAATCCATTCGTACCCTGAACTTGCCCTACCAAGGGAGGCTCTGGGAGAATTGTGAATTAGGGCCGTGAGAACTACCAAGTTGATCAGTCCTAAATTCTCTAGCAGGTCAATCCCCTCACGTATGTTTACACAAGTCCGGGATAATAAGAGAAAGATCAATACAAGTTATTTCACCCTCAAGGCAGCATAATCATCTCTATTGATTTCCTTTTTGTTGCATTCTGTCCATTCGATTTTATTACTGTTTTGTCCATTTGATTTTATTACTGTTTATTCTTGTTGGTTATTCTATCATTGCATCGACTCTTGGAAACCATCCTCTCCCTGTTGGATACGATCCCACTTGCCACTTCTACATTAATTGCGTAAGTAGGGTAAAATTGCAGTGTAGCGACAACTCCTGTCAATCAGTATGTTCACAACCTTAAGGCAAACAAGAGTTGGTGCTAAGCCAAACACATGATATGCATGTTATATTCAAACATACAATAGTGTGTAAAATTCAACAATGGGTCAGTGAGGCATTTTGACAAACACCTAGTATGCAGTTATAATTTGGATCCTGTTAACACTCACAATCCAAGACAATTGTCCAACAAAACCACATCTATATAATCATGATAACAAAACGATCAAAATTACCCGTTCTAACATGATTAAATAACAATTATGAGCACAATCTATTCATAGAAATAAAAATCGTCCAAAACCGTGGGTAAACTAATCCAAAAAGTCCACAAATCAATTCTAGAATACAGACATCATTTCAAATCACCAAGTAATATAAATAGAACATAATGAACACGAATAAACACAAGATTAAAACAAAAATACGAGAAAAATTTGAAATTTACCTTTTGAAGAACAAAAATCAAAATGCAATAATCCTGTGTTTTGTGATGATGTTGAACCCTCTACACCTTCCCAATGTATCCTAGAACACGTTGGAAGCCACTAATTCTAACGAATTTCACTAGAAATTAGTATTTTTGAATTTGTGGGTTTTGAATTTTTTTTTTCAAAATCTGACGAATTTTGGAATTTTAATTGGTGAATATGTGTGTTTTGGATGTTAATTTGATCCTTAATCAGCCTATAACGCTAATGTGGAGTGAAATTTCAGAAAAAATGGGAGAAAGAAAAATGGAGTAGAGAGGATTTTTGGTTTTTTCAAGTGTTCGTTAAAAAAAAACTTAAATCTGTTCTTCATTTTAACCCAAAACTTACCTGACGTCGTGACGTATATCTATGCATGTCGCGACGTGGGTGAACCCTAATTTTTTTATTAAACGAACCTGGACGTCGCGACGTGCTATCGTGCACGTCGCGCGACGTGGGTGAATTCTGAACCAATTTTTCAACATTGCTGGACGTCGCGATGTGCGATCTTGCATGTCGCGACGTTGGCGATTTTCTCCACATTTTTGCTAATTTGATCCTCCAAATCTCCCTTAATCCTTTCCCCAACCTACAAAACAAAACATTTGCACAAAAAGACTATTAGTTAATGGAATATTTTTAGCCTAACTTCTAAATAAACTTAAATGAAACTTAAAAATTTAAAATATAATTTGGGTTGCCTTTCAAGAAGCGCTTTATTTATCGTCGAAAGCTCGAAGCCTGGTACTTATTCTTCCCTCAGTGACTCTTCAAGAGTCACCTTTTCAACAATGCGGAAAATCTTTTCGCCTTGAGAAAAATAAATCTTCAACCTATGCCCATTGACGATAAAAGAATTTCCCGTTCTTTCATTTAGAAGCTCCACTGTGCCATAAGGAAACACTGTCTTGACCCTGAATGGACCATTCCATCTTGACTTAAGTTTGCCCGGAAAAAGTTTCAACTTAGAATTATACAGTAAAACCAGCTGCCCGGGTTCGAACTTTTTATGTAGGATGTGTTTATCATGCCACTTTTTAGTTCTCTCTTTATAGAGAGATGCACTTTGGTATGCATCAAATCTAAACTCATCCAAATCATTGAATTCCAACAACCGTTGCTCAGCTGCCTTTCCATAATCCATTTTCAACTCCTTTAATGCCCAAAAAGTCTTGTACTCAAGTTCAATTGGTAAATGACAAGCCTTACCAAAAACCATGCGATATGGAGATGTACCAATAGGGGTTTTGAAAGCTGTGCGATATGCCCATAGAGAATCATCCAATTTTGTTGCCCAATCCTTCTAAGAAGGTTTCACAACCTTTTCTAAAATTCTCTTGATCTCCCGATTTGATATCTCCACTTGTCCACTTGTTTGAGGATGGTAAGGGGTTGCCACTTTATGCCAGACTCCATATTTTGTCAATAAGGCTTGAAAAGCTTTGTTACAAAAATGTGTGTCTCCATCACTGATAATAGCTTTTGGGGTTCCATAACGAGTAAAAATGTACTTCTTGATGAACCCCACCACAATTTTTGCATCACAAGTCGGCAAAGCAATTGCTTCTATCCATTTAGAAACATAATCCACAGCCACAAGAATGTAAGATTGACCATTAGAATTTGGGAATGGTCCCATGAAGTCTATGCCCCAAACGTTGAAAATTTCCACCTCCATAATATTGTTTAGGCATCTCATTCCTCCATGAAATATTTCCTGTCCTTTGGCATTCATCACAATGTTTGATCCACTTTTGAGTGTCATGGAATAGTTTGGGCCAATAATACCCTGAATGCAACACTGTAAGCTGTTCTTCGCCCCCCAAAATGTCTTCCATAATCAGATTCATAGCATGACCGAAGAATTTCTTTTTGATACTCCTCAGGAACACATCTTCGAATAGCTTGGTCACTGCATACCTTAAAAAGATAAGGCTCATCCCAATAGTAGTAGCTTGCATCGTGGATGAGTTTTTTCCGTTGTTAGACAGACAAATTGGGTGGAATTTGTTGTGAAACCACATAATTTGCAATGTCGGCGTACCATAGAACCTTTTCAGCTTCTTCCACTTGAAACAATTACTCATCCAGGAATATCTCCTTTATTTGAACATTACTGTCTTCTTCCAAATGCTCATGCTTTTCCAAACGAGAAAGGTGGTCGGCAACATGATTTTCAGCTCCCTTCTTATCACGGATTTCCAAGTCAAACTCTTGTAGAAGTAGAACCCATCGAATCAACCACGGTTTTGCATCATTCTTGGCCATTAAGTAACGAATTGCTGCATGATCAGTGTAAATAATCACTTTGGCTCCCAGCAAATAATAACGGAATCTATCCATAGCAAATACAACTGCCAACATCTCTTTTTCGGTTATAGTGTAATTACACTAAGCTGGATCGAGTAGACTGCTGGCATAATAAATAGTATGGAAAATTCTGTTTGTCCTTTGACCAAGAACTGCCCCCACAGCAAAATCACTCGCATCGCACATAATCTCGATGGGGGCTCCCCAATTGGGAGGTTTAATGACCGGAGCTGCTGCAAGTTGGCCTTTAAGAAAATCAAATGATGCTTTACAGTCATCATTAAAGTTGAATACCTCATCTTTCTCCAAGAGATGACATAAGGGCTTGGTGATTTTAGAGAAATCCTGAATGAATCTGCGGTAGAACCCGACATGGCCCAAAAAGATTCTTACTCCCTTGACATTTATAGGATATGGTAGCTTTGCAATGAGATCCAATTTTGCTTTATCCACTTCCATGCCTTTAGCTGAGATCTTATGGCCAAGGACAATTCCTTCTTGCACCATAAATTGGCATTTCTCCCAATTCAGAACTAGATTAGTCTCTACGCATCTTTCAAGAACCTTAGCTAGATTATCCAAGCACTTATCAAAAGAATGGCCAAAAATTGAGAAATCATTCATGAATACCTCAATAATATCTTCTACCATGTTATGGAAGATAGCCATCATACACCTTTGAAATGTTGTAGGTGCATTGCATAACCCAAAAGGCACACTCTTAAATGCGAAAGTACCAAACGGGCAAGTGAATGTTGTCTTATCCTGATCTTTTGGGTCAATAGTGATTTGATTATACCCTGAGTAACCATCCAAGAAGCAATAAAATAGATAACCAGTAATTCTGTCCAAACCTTGATCAAGGAATGGTAGAGGAAAATGATTTGCGGGTTGCCTTGTTGAGCTTGCGATAATCCATACAAACTCGCCATGCATTAATGATACGGATTGCCAACAACTCGTCATTATCAGTCTTGACCACTGTCACCCCACTCTTCTTTGGCACACATTGGACTGGACTTGAACATTCACTATCAGATATAGCATAAATCATCCCAAAGTCTAAAAGTTTGATCACCTCCTTTTTGACCACATCCATCATTGCTGGATTTAAGCGACGTTGCCTATCACGTACTGGAATTGCATCATCTTCCAAGAGAATTTTATGCATGCAAATTGATGGACTAATTCCCTTAATGTCAGCAATAGTCCACCCAATTGCTCCTTGATACATTTTCAGCACAATAATAAGCTTCTCTTCTTGCCATGGTTCCAATGTAGCTAAAATCACTACTGGCAAAGTGTTATTTTCCCCTAAGAAGGCATATTTGAGATGTGAAGGGAGTGGCTTGAGCTCCAATTTTGGAGGTTCTTCAATTGAAGGTTTCAACCTATTTTCATTGCAATCAATGACTTCAATTGGCCTCACCTCAATGGGCTCCTCACAAACAGTATCAGTTAGCTCATAAATGGAAGCATCAAATTAAACATTTTCAACCACACTTTGTAACTCTAATGCTATATTTTCATCAATCAAAAGCAACTCAGAATTAGACATATGCATTAAAGAGTCATTATCATTAACACTACATGTTTTCATGGGATTGCATGCAATAACTGAAGTTTCAACCACATCCATGAAAAAACAAGTATTAATATCCTTAGGATGCTTCATAGCGTAATTCACATTAAATGTTACCTCTTCGCCATTGACACGAAAAGTGATTGTTTTTCTGCGTACGCTTATTAAAGCATCTCCAATTGCTAAGACTGGTCTTCCAAATATGAGAGAAACCTCCTCATCCTCCTCCATGTCCAAGATAATAAAGTCCACCGAAATTGTGAACTTATCAACTACTACCAAAACATCTTCAATGATACCCATAGGAGTGATGATGGATCTATCAGCTAACTGAAGAGTTATAGCCATTGGTTTGATTTGCTCACCCATTCCCACTCTGACAGCAATGGAATAAGGCATCAAGTTAATACCAGCCCCCAAATCACACAATGCCTTAGCAAAATATCTTGCTCCAATTCTATATGGGATTGTGCAGCTTCTTGGATCTTTAAGCTTAGGGGGAAATTTTTCTTCATTAAGCATTGCCCAACCTCATTCAATTGGATTACCTCCTCACATTGCAAAATTTGCTCCTTATTTGAAATTAGATCTCTCAAGAATTTCGTATAAGTAGGCACTGTCTTCACCAAATCCAACAAAGGTATTTCCACATGGAGCTGCTTAATCATCTCAGCAAATTTACTGAACAAGATCTTTTTCTTTGATGGTTGTATCCTTTGAGGAAAAGGTAATGGTGTAGCACATTCTGGAAAATTGAAGGCACTTGGAGGATTTTTCTTTCTCCCTTTACTTGCACTAACTTCCTTATGTTCAGCTTGCTTGGGTAAATCTTCCTTCTCAATTTGAATTTTGACAGCTTCTTGATCATCTTTTGGAGAATCTTCTTCATTAAGAATTGGAGATGACAATTCCTTACCACTTTGAAGTGTAACCGCATGGCATTGGTCTTTTCACTTTGGATTGGGGAAAGTATCACTTGGTAAAATTCCTGCTGGTCTATTATGCACTTCATTGGCGAGTTGGCCTATTTGAGTCTCCATATTCTTAAGGAGAGCTTTATGCTCCCTGAACATTCCATCATATACCTCCATTCTTTTCACCACATTAGCTTGTTGCTGTTGACATTCTCCAAAAAGCTTTTCCATCTTGGCCCCAACACAGTTATAACATCGTCAATTGTTGCTTGTGAATTACCATGCGGATAAGTTGGTCTTGATGAATTATATTGTGGGCGATTTTGTCCTCCTTGAGACCACTGATTTCCACCGGATGGTTTTCATTGATTTGAATTAGTATTCCGGTTGTAATTGACATACTGGACTGGCTCATTAGTGACTTGAGGGCATTCATCCATATGATGCACTCCTTGGTATAATCCACAAGATGACGTGACTTTGTTTGTCAAGGATGTATGAATACTAGCAAGTTGGCTCTGCATGGCTGTCATTTATGCTTCCAAGTTGGCTGTTTTATCCAACTATAACATTCCAATTTGCCGTCTTTCATGGTTACTTCTTGCAGTGGGCAACATCAGCTCATTACTTACTATACGCTAAAAAATCTCTTCAACTTTCTTCTGGTGATTTATCACGCAAATTTTCTCCAACTGAAAGATTTACCAAATGCATAGTATCAAAATTGAGTCCATTGCAAAAGAAATTTAGCTCTCTTCCAGGCACCAACCTACTGTTTGGGCATTTATTAAAAAGCTCACAAAATCTATCCCATGCTTCAGTGAATGACTCATTTTCTCCTTGACGAAACTGCATGAAGTCCATTCGGATCTTGTCCATTTGGGATGGAGGAAAATATTTAGTCATGAACCTCTTCGCACTTCATCAAAAGTTTCAATTTTCGCCCCATTAATAGAGTCATACTATCTCTCAGCTGCTCCTCGAAGAGAAAAAGGAAACAACATTCTCTTTAAAATATCATGTGGGACATATGGAAGATTGCTCGTATTACACACTTTAAGGAATGTTCTTAAATGTGCATGTGGATCCTCAGTACTCAATCCATGGAAAACCTGGCCATTTTGAATCAAGTTTTGACAAATATGTCACGTACTTGCACAATTTAAACCTACTCACTAATGTAGATGTGGTGAGAGGTATCGAATCCACAGGGAAGGTAGTGGCTCAAGAATTTGAAATGTTTCTCAAGAATGTAACACAAGTTTCACAGTATCAACTCAGTAAAGTAAAAGCAGTACTCAACACTCAAAACAGAATTTAACTTGCAAGAATGAAAAATGAGATTCACAGGAATTCAAGCAGATGTCCTAGAGTTTCTGAATCAGACTACTAAGAGTTCAAACCGGTTACTATGCAATTGACCTCATGAAATACTAATTAAGAAGAGATCTTTGTTGCCTAGGAGTGTAGCTAACACTTAGCATGACGACTACAGTGTTTCTGTTCCCCTTAACACCCCACTTTTCCCATGTCGAGGCCTAAGTGAAATGAAATCAAACCGCAACATCTCAACTTCATGTTTCTAGCTATTAATCGTGCAATTTCTCAAGTATCCTATGGCGAGGCCTAACTTGAGTGTCTTCAGTTAAGCTAGTTTCATGAAGTCTTTCTTTACCTAATTCTAAAGATTCAACGATCTTCGATTAGCATGTCGACCACATCTCAGATCCTGTACAAGAACAAACAGGCAAATGAACTCCAAATCATTCATAATGTATATTATTTACACTATTTCCATTGTTAATGTTGTTTCACACCTTGAACTAGCATGGCGACCTCAAACAAAGTGTAATTCAATCAAACACAAGTGAATATGCATAAAACTTCTCGTATTTCAACAATTCAGAACAAGTATGAACAATCCTTTAAAGATTAGGTCAATTGCTTAGCTTCTCCCGGTTCAAGTTCACAGTAATGCGATCATAACCCTAGGACATCACCAATTTAGCCAGATAACTCCATATTCAACTCGTAAGCATTAAATTCCAATGTTAAACAATTGAATTCCATCAAATTGAGAAATTTCACCAATTGAAGTGTAGAGGAAGGTCCAATGTTGCTTCGATTGAGTTCAATATGTAACCTCCGGTACAAATTCGCGATCAGAATTGAGTTCGGAGAATAAACTCTAGAGAGAGAAAATAGATCTAGAGAGAGAAAAATAAGAGATAAGAACTCCCGCTCTCAATTGAAAAGATGGTTATGAAATCTCGAATATCCGTCTCCCCTTCTCTCTCGTCTAACTAATTCTCTATATATAGAGGTTACAAAAGTCGTAAACAGTACGCAAACGTAAAATGCTTAAGTATTTACAAAAACTGCCATTGCAGAGAACTTCTCCAAATGTGCAAGAATTTCCTAGGCAGCAGCTGCACGCCTTTATTTTTGATCTCTCGCGCCTTCAAGATAGTTCTAACGCCTTCCAGCTGGCCAAAAACACGCCTCCAGTTTCAATGCAAAGTCCCTTCTCGGTCAGCAACCATCACGCCTTCATAAGCTATGCGAAACACGCCTTCGGGATCCCCACTTCAGCTTCCCTTTTTGAACTCAGCTTCCATGCACCTTCAGGCTAAAAGGAATCGCGCCTCCACTGCTTCCTGCAAAAGATCAAAACCTTCCAATCACTTAGCCATTTTTAGTTCACCAAAATCAACACTCAAAGAAATCAAGCTGGCGAGACCTCGCCGCGAGGTCTCGCCGTGTAATGCCTTTGCTGGTGAGATCTCGCGGCGAGACCTCACAGTGCAAATGTGCTAGTGGCGAGACCTCGTGGCGAGGTCTCGCCATTTACGTGCGAGTGAGTGAGATTCGAGTGTGTGAGTGGAATAAATTGTGAAGTTTGTGAAGTGTTGTGTATAAGAGTGAGTGTTTGAAGAGTGCGAGTAAAATGTTATGCAAATGAAAATAAAATGCTGTGAGTGTTGCAAAGTTTGTGTGAACAAAGAATGTCTTGTGTATTTGAAATGAAATGAAAAATCTTGTGAGGTTGGTGATGTAAAGATGAATGTGTGAAATCCGAATGCCTTCTGTGAATGAATAATGGTGTTATGAGTGTTTGCAAAACTGATTAAAGAAATTCAACCAAATGCTATTGAAGACTTTGCGAATTGTGGATAAAGAACAACAAATCAAGTGAAATGTGCATAAGTGTGTGCGAAGTACATGTGCGGCGAGGTGATCTCGCCGCACAATGTGTGTGCATGGTGCTTGTGCGGCGAGGTGATCTTGCCCGCACGGTGTGTGTGCGTAGTGCATGCGGCGAGGTGAGTTGGCCGCATGGTGAGTGTGAGTGTTAGTGTGCTAGTGTAGTGCATGTAGTGCGACAGTATTGCAAGTAGTATGCAGTGAGTGTTAGAGTGATGATGCGAGAGTTAAGTGCTTGAGTGTGCATGTGAGAACTTGTGGTGAGTGCAAGGGTTACTAGGCTAGAACAAACAACCAACTCCCATGCAAGATTCGTGTGGTCTAGCCTCTGAATTGGATTTTCTAGTAAACATGAAAGTTGTAGATCTTTCTCTTAGCTTTTTATAGGTTCAAGGATCATCAACATTGAATGTCTACATCTTAAGTTAGGAACGTTATACCATACTGTGGCAGAACGAAAAAACTTTACAAACAAAAACCCTAATTCAAGCACTACAAAGAAGCCCTAATTTCTCATGATTGCGAATAGAATTTGGAGAAAGTTAAAACATGACAATTTAAGTACACACAAAGAGATTTCTATAGATACCAAAATCTCCCCAATCGAATCAGAATGGGATAAGTTACACTCAAGTGAAAATTAGCACTCAAACTGCCAAAACCCTAATTTAGCCGAATAAGCATTTTTGGTCCTTAATTCTTAACCTATGCTCACCTCTCTTCATTTGCCATCATTTTTACCCCTTTTTCATCATTTAAGCATTATCAACTAGCTCACCACATATACGCATAAAACCACATAAGTCACCACATAATTGCATCATTCACAAGACAAAGGCTAAGATATTTAACACAAAATAGTTGGTATAAAACCAACTCATCAAGTTTATGAAAGCCGGCGGAATTTGAAAGTGCTCTCCAGTGTCAATAAAAGGCGAATCCAACTTATCCATTCGAGCCTCATAATGATCACCATACCGACGCCGTGGTACTACTGGTTGTGCTTGTGGAATAACCGGAGGATCCCCCGCTGGAGGATCTATACCCGCTGAAGGTACTACCACATTGGGCTGATTACCATGTGCAGCCATTGCTTCAAATTCTAACTTTTTCTTAACACGTAAGGTCCGTGCAAGTTCCAGGTCGTATAGATATTTCGCTAGACCAAGAGATCTTGTCCTGGGCATGCAAAGAAAAATTGCAACAGTACTAAAAATATGTGAGAAAATTAAAACTTAAACTAAAAAATAAAATAAAATTTCAACACGACTGCTTTCCCCGGGAACGGCGCCAAAATTTGATGGGGGCAAATATGTGTATTAAATATGCGATCGTGGTTGTTATTTACCCCTACTCAAAAATAATGCTAAACAACCCCGTGAAGGTGATAGTATAGCAAGTTCGTTCCCACGAGGAAAGGACTGTGTTGAAATTTTAAGAATTTTTTTTTGGTTTTTCTATTTATCAAACTAAATAATAAGTAAGCAAAGAACAAATAACTAAAACAATGTCGGCGATTTGATTAAAATTCAAGTTAAGCAAGTGTACTCCCGAGATTATATTTTAGGGTTACATAAAAAGCACATACATACATCCTATCTATGGTCATGCAAAATAAGGATAAATAACATAACTCACACCCCCCTATTAGGCTAAAGGCAAGGAATGACTAAGCACTTACCTACTTAGATATTAACTAATTCAATAAACTCTCCTATATGGCGAAAGGCAAAGTTTACTTTCTTAATTAATTCGGAATCTAATGTAACTAACCAACTCAACCAAACCCTCAAGTTCAACCGCTTCTTTGTGGCAGAGGCAACGCCTGAACCAGTCACGCTAATGCTAAACTAATCCCCTTAATTCCTCTTATTAGGCTAAAGGTAACAATTAAGGTAAATCAATCTAACAAATTCACAACCAACCCACAATAGATCCCAAACAACCCACTCTCATCCTCCTATCAGGCTAAAGGTAAGATTAAAGCAAGTAATCTCTAAGTAATTTACTGCACTTTAAGAAAATATTCTTCATACATAATCCGGCCAAATCATGCATAATTATGAAGAACACAATAAAACTTATGCAACAAAAACCATAAGATAGAACTTAGCATGTAAATTAAGCACAAAAACCCTTATTCATAATCCCGGGAGCACAATAAGTTTAGCCAAGCATGGCTAAATCAAACATCATCATAATATTATTAATTAAGCACAATATTGAAAACATAAATTAAAAGGAAAGATAACACCTTGAATTGTGAATCCTTGGAAGAAATATTTGTCTCTAAATAAACGAAATCAATAATGAATGATGTATGTTCCCAATCCGTACAGCTGCAATTCTCCGTAAATAGCTAAAAGAATGAAACCCTAGCTATTACAAAGAAGAAAAAAAACCTTGCTTAAGCTTTCTCAAAATTGACACCCCTTTAAAAGCTGTAACCCTAGCCCTATTTATAGTTATTCTATGCAATTATTAGCAAATAAGTCCTTCACGAAAACCATGTCGGATAAGAAGTCTCAAAGTGGGCCAAAATCGCAAATTTCTAAAATTAAGTCGTAAATCTGCACTTTTTCCCGACGTCGCGACGTCCCTGATCGCGCGTCAAAATGTCCACACACGTCGCGACGTCCAGGGTCTGACATCGCGACGTCGAGGCAAGTAGCGACGTGGAAGGGGTCCCGACGTCGCGACGTAACTCTTTGGAAGTTTTTTCAAAATTCGTCCAAAAATTCAACCAAAAATCGACTTTAATTCCCATTTTTGACGTCGCGACGTGTAGGGCCTACATCGCGACGTGCACCCACATTGCGACGTGGAAAATACAGACGTCGCGACTTGGAGGTTGCTCTTCAATGATTTGATCTTTCTTCCATTTTTCCTCAACTTTGCATCCGATTTGACTCCCGTATGATTTCCCTCTTCCAAGAATATACCATGGTCAACAAACCTACAATTAAAACACTGAAACGAATAAAAACGAACAAGAACGTCCAAAGAATTAAGTATAAACACTACATAAAAGGTGAATAAATTCATCTCACCAGTCTTCATTTCTCTTTCTCAATCCTATATGTTCTTTCTTAACTTCATCATATTTTTTAACTTCTTCCCTAACCTTGTTATTTTCTATTGTTAACTTCTTATGATACGAGATCAAGGTCATATGTCAAGTTCGTTGAATTCAAAGTGCTCATTCCAGTTGTAGAAGACGAGTCTTTCATTTGGAAACCTGGGATTGAAGAAACGACGTGGACAGTAATCTACGTCGCGACGTGGAGAGGCTCCGACGTCGCAACGTCCACCCACGTCGCATGTCGCGACGTCCATCGTCGCACGTCGCAACGTCCAGCCAGCTTAGGTTGTTTTTTATTTTAGCGACTTTTTCCCGACGTCGCGGGGTCGGGCACCCCCACTTCGCGACGTGCGGGATTTTTTAGCGTTAATTAGTTTCCTTTCTTTTGGTCTTTTTAGGTTTTAAGTTAACTAATGTTTCCTTTTATGGTTAATTCATTTAGGGTTTGTAATAAGCCTATAAATAGGTATTTTTATCAGTTGTAATGAGATAGACATGAATTTTGAGAATTGAAAACACAGAGTTGTTTTTACGTCAGTTGTTTTCCTGAGGAGGGAAATTCAATTTACTTGGTGAAGATTATTCCTGAGGAGGGAGTTCTTTTCATACGACTGTCTTGTTATTTGTTGGTGAGGAGCCATCAAATAATCGTGCTTGCTATCAGTCTACGAAGATAGATTGATTCAATTTTATTCACATTAATTCTCAAAAAGATCGTGACCAATATTCCGCAACAATTATCAATCTACGTGAGGAGCGTGGTGAGATCGTTTATCAAGTGGTATCAGAGATCAAGGGATTTTCAAAATCAGGTTTTTCAGTTTTCCTTAAAATTGAAACCCTAAATTGTTGTTACTCGTAGCCTTGCATGATTTGGTTATTGTGTTAAGGTTACAACAATTATATCTTTTTTTTTGTTTCATGGGTATTGTGAGAAATTGATCCGGTTAAAAATTGGTGATTGATTGTTTGGATTGATTATATTTGGATATTGTGACATGGGTGTTGCTTTAACTTGGAGTGATTTGAGTTGGGAACAACAACATGAAGAAGTGAAGAGGTATTTGGCTTATACCTTACCTCATAAAACTAATGATGAACTTGAGAAAGAGTTTAGGGATAGTTTACGTGCCTTGAAAAATCCCAAACCAAAAATACCTAGATGTTGTACATGTTTTGGCTATGGACATATTGAGCTTGATTGTACGAATCTTTTTGCTGTGATTATGGTGGATGGTATTGCCCAATTTGAGGATCCCAATGGATATAATGTGACTGCTGATCTTATTGATGTGGAAAATACAATTGAAGAGATTATTATTGAGCCCGAATGCGAAGGTGAATTTCTTTCGGATATGCCTTGGCCAAAGGTTAGTTTGGAGGATATTGAACCTACCATTGAGGAGAATGAATCCAAGGAAGATAAAGCTTCTTTGCAGGAAGTTCAATTACCTATGGTGGAGGTATCACATGATGTGCTTGAAGAACAATCTTGTGAAGATTTAATTCCTTTTATTGCTTTAAATGATTGTAATTTAATTGTTAATAATGATGTTTATCATGTGAAGCAAGAAAATGAATTGATTCATGATTTGAAGGGAAAAAGCCTAAATGTGAGGGTTGTAAAAAAAGGCAAAGAGGGGAAAAATAATGAGTGATAATTTCCATATATTTTGTCTTTTTATCTTGACAATTTTCCAGGTTGTGTGATGAATTCCCGTGTTCCCAATCAACAAGATTTGAGGACAAATCTTTTTCAAGTGGGAGTGAATGATACGAGATCAAGGTCATATGTCAAGTTCGTTGAATTCAAAGTGCTCATTCCAGTTGTAGAAGACGAGTCTTTCATTTGGAAACCTGGGATTGAAGAAACGACGTGGACAGTAATCTACGTCGCGACGTGGAGAGGCTCCGACGTCGCAATGTCCACCCACGTCGCGACGTCTATCGTCGCACGTCGCGACGTCCAGCCAGCTTAGGTTTTTTTTTATTTTAGCGACTTTTCCCCGACGTCGGGCTCCCCCACGTTGCGACGTGCAGGATTTTTCAGCGTTAATTAATTTCCTTTCTTTTGGTATTTTTAGGTTTTAAGTTAACTAATGTTTCCTTTTATGGTTAATTCGTTTAGGGTTTGTAATAAGCCTATAAATAGGTATTTTTATCAGTTGTAATGAGATAGACGTGAATTTTGAGAATTGAAAACACAGAGTTGTTTTTACGTGAGTTGTTTTCCTGAGGAGGGAAATTCAATTTACTTGGTGAAGATTATTCCTGAGGAGGGAGTTCTTTTCACACGACTGTCTTGTTATTTGTTGGTGAGGAGCCATCAAATAATCGTGCTTGCTGTCAGTCTACGGAGATAGATTGATTCGATTTTATTCACATTGATTCTTGAAAAGATCGTGACCAATATTCCACAACAACTATCAATCTACGTGAGGAGCGTGGTGAGATCGTTTATCATCTCATTTTTCAGCTTTAATGTACAGTTTTGTTTTACTACACAATCATGCTTAATGATTAACTCTTGATTGCATGTTGTGATTTCTTCTACTTTTGCCTTAAGCTTCTTGTTTTGAGTTTTGGCTTTCTTTAACTCGTCTACTAACTCAGCAATATACAACTCAAGTTCATCTTGATCATTGCAATTATCATCATCATCATCATCATCATCACTAGAAGAAATACTTACCTCATGGTCTTCAATTCCCATAAAGCACATGTTAGCAACTCCTTCTTCTTCTCCTTCAGTTTGCTCTTCGGATTGGTCATCATCCCATGTGACTTTGAAGCTTCTTCCTTTCCCTTTCTTGTCATGTTTGAACTCCTTCTTTCTTCTTGGACAATCTGCAATAAAATGACCAGTTTGGTTACATTCAAAACATTTGTTGATTTTGGAGGTTTCTCCCTTTTCTTTCATCCGATCTTTGCTTCTAAAGTTTCTTCCTTTGTTAAACTTGTTTCTCTTACTTTGGATTATCCTAGATAGTTTTCTAGTAAGAAATAAAAGATCACTATCATCTTGTTCAATTATTTCTTCCTCATCTTCCTCATCATCATTCTCATTCTTTGACATCTTAAGGGCTATGTTCTTCCTAGCCTTAGTGTCTTCTTTTTTTTTTGAGTTTTTGACTTGATTTTCAGTTCATATGACATAAGAGAACTAATTAGTTGATCTATGGGTAGTTCTCTCAGATTTTTTTCTTCTTCAATGGCTATAGCTTTTGATTCCTATTCCTTAGGTAATGAATTTAAGATCTTTCTATTTTGCTCACCTAAGGGATAGATTTTTCCTAAATTTTCCAAATCCTTAATTATGCTATTAAATCTACAAAACATTTTATCTATAGATTCATTACTATCCATTTTAAAACTTTCATATTGTGATACCAACAATAATTTCTTTTCTTCCTTAACATCTTCGGTTCCCTCATGAATTTCTCTAAGTTTCTTCCAAATGTCATGTGCATTTTTACATCCCTTAACCCTACTTGATTCATTAACATCTAGGGAGTTATATAAAGCATTTGTGGCCTTAGCATTCAAAGTGAGATTTCTCCTTTCATGTTCATCAACTTCACTCCTCTTCTTTTCTCTAGTTTCAGTTCCTATGGTTATTTCAGCCTTGTAAGGTCCTTCCTCTACGATATACCACATCTCAATGTCAATGGATTTGAGATAAATTTCCATTCTATCTCTCCAACTGCTATAGTTGGTTCCATTAAACATTGGAGGCCTAGAGATAGATTGTCCCTCCATAAACATAGCATTGTTTGTTGCCATAATCTTTACTCTAATGTTGTTAAGCCTAATCAAATAGAGACCAAGCTCAGATACCAATTGTTAGCTCTAAGGCAACCTAAGAGGGGGGGGGGTGGTGAATTAGGTTTCTAAAAAATTATCTATACAAATCAACTCAAATTCAACACCAATGAGTGAATAGTGTGAATTGCAACAAGTGTAATATCAAATAATATTAACCTTTGATATTCCAGAAACACAATGAATAACTACTTCAGTCAAATGCAATATATCAAAGCATGAACAAGCTAAGTTAAGAGAAAGAAATGAAAGCAGTAAAGAGCAATTGACACAATCGATTTAGAGTGGTTCAAGCCTCCCCCTTGGAGTGTTCTACATCCACTACCCAAGTTTCCCAACTTAGGATTTCAACCTCTTCACTATAAACTGATCTCCTTTCAGTGGTGAGATCAAAAGAACCACTTTTACAACCAACCAAGGTTCAACCTTCTCACTAGCTATCCCAAGCTATGAGTTTAGGTTTTTACTCTCACTTGAGAAACCTTTTCCAATAACTTACAATAGATGTTTAAGAATGAAATAACAACCCTCAATTAGGGTGAATAAGATAAATTGAAGGTCATAGTATGATTCCTATAATGAATATTACAACTAAAACTATATAGCTCAAGAATGAGATGAAAAACTCAAAGAAGGCTCAAGAAGTTTTGATCTTTTGTTTCTTGTAAAATCAAAGTGAAGTGCAAGAGTTGTAGAGAGTATTTTTCAGATAAGAAGCTCAGGGAATCAAGTGTGCTGTCTCAATGTTTTTTCCTTCTATTTAAACTATCTCAAAAGATGATAAAAAAACGTATACATTTGAAAGTTCATAAACTAGCAGTTATGTTGAGAAAACGACTTTCGGACGGTTTTTCGGACCCTGGAGGACGTCCGAACCTATTTAACTGAAAGCATGTAAAAACTTGTCTCGACATTTTCAGACGGCCGAAACCCCAAGGGTTCGTCCGATCCTATGTTTCGGACGGCCGAAACTACCCTGTATCGTCCGAACCTAAACTTCAGAGTTGCTTCATTTTTCATCAAAATTTCGGACGATCAAATGATCAAGAGAGGCATCCGATGCTATCTTTCGGACGGCCGAAAGTTCCCTAAGGTCGTCCGATCCTATTTGTTTTCAACTTATTTTCAATTTTCGTTTTCCAAATCTTTTGTGCAATTATGTATGACTTTGTGCAAGTGTGTGCCTCAATTTTACTACTTCTTTTGAAGTTTATTTGAAGACTAAAAATATTTTGAAATCATTTTTACTTGAGCCTTAAAAGAGTAAATCAACTTCTTGAGCTATTTACATAATATAGGGTTTAGGGTTGGGGAAATAACCTATTTTACCATTCTTCCATATCTTTTGCACTCCCAACTCTTTCTTCATACGATAAAGCTCCATGCTTGGTTTCTTTGTATATCTATCACATTGAAAAACTTTTTGAACCATTAGCATAAACATAATTATTTGTTAAACATCAAAATAAGTGAGGTTAAGACCCTAGGTCTCACAACTCCTATCATTATAATTCCTCTCATCATTGAAGATGGTGTTACAAAGATCAGACCTCTCACAGTCTCCTTTCTCACAAACCCATTTCTTACTACTATAATAGAAAGCTCAATCAGACCACCTTAGAAGAGAACCAATCCAATTAGTTGTGCCACAAACATTAGGTCCAGCTGAGCTACGCTCCATACTGTTCACCAGGACTTTCACTTTCATAGATCTGAGCTAAACTCAGTCGAATTGGTGAACTCAAAGCTCTAGAGGTTGGCTCCTAAACTCAGATCGGAGCTTCATCAGGTCACGATCGAAAATGGGACACATCTGCCATCCGATCGAGAGAGACTCAACTGAAGTTGTGGCCGGATCTCTGCCGATCAGCTGCCATCTCCGCCGATCGGGAAAATGCTCGAGGTCTCCAACCTGACCGATTGAAGCTGAACTATGGAAAAGGGGACCCGACCTCCGTCCTCTGACCACAACTCTGACCTCCGACCTCTATTCGTGCTTGGAGCTGCTGTGCCTACCTTGGTGGTGGGTGGATTTGATGCGGACAGTGACTCTAGCTTTGAAGGACACTTCTTTCCCACCAAGTGCCTAGGACGACGGTGGTTCCACAGATGCCAGTTTTGCGGCCAAAAGCTCTCAGCTGGTAGCTTTGGCTTTCCGGTTACTAGCTCTGCTCTTTACCTCCATCACACCGGTGGGAAGTTTTTGACAATTATTTTGGTGATGGGTGGTTCTTTGTGGATTCCTTGAATACTGATAACTCCGTTTTTATGTTTATTATTTTTTTTATAGTTTTGGTGTTCTTTTGCATTGTTTCTACACATTAAGAATGTTTTTAGTGCATGATTGGATAATCTTGGAGTAAAGAATGGTTGTGCACAAAAGAAGGGATAGACATCAGTTTGGATGGATTTGGGCAACTAAACATGTGCACAAGGAATTATTGGAAGATTTTGACGATGATAATTATCAAATATTGTGAAGGAAGATATTTTATCATCATTGGTGATATCTAGATTAGAACTAGTTGTCAATTAGCGCTAGCGCTCTGTAATTATATATTATTTCCTTTTATAATTTTAATTCAGTATAATAGATATAAGCAATATAATATTTGTTGCACAATACATGTACTAACATTTACGGTTAATATTTCCGCAAACCTACAAATAACTTTACTCGCTATACATGTCTATATATATTTAAACATTTTCATACTATACATGGTTGCCAATACTTGTACACACACACTTATATATATATACATATATATGTATACACTATACACACTTTCGTATATTTGCATATATTACACTTATTTTGACACTATAGATTTGTACACATTTTGCACATAATGTGCACACTACGTATATACATATACTATATACATTTCACACATTATAAATATTTGCAAATTCTTCTTACATCTGCACACATTTCAATGTACATGTGTTACATACTGCACATATTATACATACTTATACACACACTTATACATACTACGCATATATGTATATACTAAACATATTTTCATACATTGGCACATATTTAATTATTTATCACACTATAATTTTTTACTTATTTTCCATATATTTTCGACGCTACATATATTGCATATAATATTTACATTTGCACACACTTTAAATATTTGCACATTCTTCTTACATTTTAACACATTTCATATGTGCACATATTTACACATACTTGTACACACACTTATTCATAATGCACATATATTTATACACTATACATACTTCCACACATTTTACACATATTTCTCATACACATATTAACACGTGCTTCACACATATTTACACACTATACATATTTATATATACTACACATATTTTCACACACTATATATTTTTACACGCTACATATATTAATACACACTACACACAATTTCACAAACTCGACATATTTATACATACTACACATATTTTCACATGCTATACATTTATGCACATTTTCCACCATATAAATATTTACACATAATACACAGTTTTTAAACACTATATTTGTACACATACTTGCATATTTTCATATGCTACATATATTTATACAAAATTCATACAGTTTAATACAATATGCATATGAACACATATACACATATTGCACATATTTTCACACACTATACATGTTTACACATTGTACACATATTTTACTCACTACACATACATATACATATTACATATATTTCTCATACACTATATATTTACACATATCTACACATATAACACACATTTTCACACACTATAATATACATATATGTACTACACATACTCCAAATTTTCATACTACACATAATATACATATATGTACAGACACTTATACATATTATGCATATATATATATATATATACACTAAACATATTTTCATATATTTTTATATATTTAATAATTTATCACACTATAATTTTTTACTTATTTTCCACATATTTTCGACCCTACATATATTGCACATAATATTTACATTTGCACTCACACACTATAATCTTTCATAATTGCCATGGAATAAGAATCACCCATTTGAATATTATAGATTTTTAACATGCTGTGCATATTTTGCATACTACATATATACAATTACTATATATTTCATATACCACAATATTTATTAACACATACCAATGTCTTTTAATACATATTACATGCATTGTCACACACTTTGAATATTTATATGCATTATATTTATTTACACCATATTATATATATTTCACCACTCTATGGCATATTTACAAAAACTATATTATTTACATGTATGTCGCATTATGCATTCTCTTACATATTAACTCATTTGTGTACATTATATGAGTGAAAAGTGTATAGTATGTGTAATTATAGTGTGTGAAAATGTATAAAATATATATTGTGTGAAAAAGTGTATAGTATGTGTAAAAACATATAGTGTGTGATGTATAATGTACGTAGTATGTGAAAATATATAATTGTATAAACTACGGAACGTAAATATATATAATTAGCCAAAATGACCAAATTTTTTATGATTATAAAAAGCTTGCAAAAGTTTATGTAAATTTATTTCTCTACGTTACTTTAGAAGTCAATTTAGTGTAGCAATTATTTTGAAATGTTGATAGATATTCATAGTGACATTAACAATTGTTGATCGAGTAGGAGTGGATAAAGATCCAAAGCAAAATGCAAAAATTAGAAGGGGAACAAATGACAAAATGAAAAGCATGGCAAATGAAAGAGAACCACTATAATAAATGGATCAATTAACATTTTTCCCTTCTTTATTTAAAGCAGCTCTTCAAAAATTGAAAAAGAAAACAATTCAAAATGGACAACGACAGAGAATCTTCAGTTTTAAAAGAAAATTTATAGTGGAGGCATAAGTATGTTCATCTGCATTGGATCCAAATTTAGTACTCATTCTTTCTCCATAATGCAATACATTTGACTAGAATTGTTTTCGCAGGCAGAACGAGGACAGAACTTGCTGGTTAATGCAAAATGGAAGATCCAAATCCTATTATATATGCACATATATCAAGCTAATCAAAAACAGATGTTGGCCCTGGCCTAATCTTGGCTTATCAATACACGTCTTTCTGTAAAGTCTACCTCAATCCAGTAAGACATCCGTAAATTGTCTCTCCGTAGGCAATAGTTATTGTTTATTTACAACAACAAACCTTTTCTTCTATTCCATCAAATGACAGATACAAACAAAGAAAAGTGAAGCTTAGTCTTCAATTCCTAGGTCAACTATTTTCATCAATTCTGTAGAACCGACATCGTCTAAGTACTTTACAAACGAAGTGCATGCTTCACAAGGTTTATTGACGTCTTTGGAAGACGAAGAGAGAACCTTAGAGCCCTTTCTAAGTCTAATCTTCTCATTATGTATGTGATCTCTAGATTTACCTCACTCTGACCCCAATACTGGAACTCAAATTCACTAATGTGCAAGTGAAGTTTCTGCCACCAAAAATAAATTCACATGACGTGTTTAAATTTCAATTTCCAGTGCCCACCACTAGATATAGGAGATAAAATGCATCTACAGGAGGCCTAACTTTAGGCAAATAGAATCTTTCAATATATCACTGCACTGAGAACGACAAGATTTCTACTTGGTTTAACAATTCTGAAAGGATTTCACCTTCAGGAAGTTGGGCTCCAAGCTCCAATAACTGAAAAGACCAAAAAGAAATAGACATTTGAACCACAATTTTGGGAGTATCATGTAGCAGCAATGCAGAAATCAACCAATATACCTCAGCCTGCAACCTATAAAGAACATTTGAGTCAACACTACCAGGAGATTTCCTATCAATGCATTTTCTAGCATTTTCAACCCAAACCTGTAAAATCTCAGAATATAATTAGCATCCAAAATGAAATAGATTTCTTGGTATGAACCATGAAACAAATGCAATTTGTATAAGGAAAATACTTGAAATGGTATTATGGTTCAAAAAGAAGGCACCATCTTATTTAACACAGAAACCACATTTGGAAACCTGTTTCAAAAGGAAAATGCAACCAACAGAATAGTACTATGGTCTTTTTTCATAGGGCCCCTTAAAATCAAATATCACACACAGTTGACAATGAAGTAAAATAATTTCCATAGCTTAAGATATAAAAAAGGTATCCACTTAGATCCAGTCTAAGAATAAGAGCTTACACTATCCAATAACATTTCATAAAACAAATTTTGTAAAACTACTATACATTATCTGAAAATCATTTAAAGGATCACCTTCTCTAAAAAGCTTTAAACAGTTATAGCAAAACCAGGTGCATAGTGTTCTAACCACTATAAAATTGGTCAACCTGAAGATATGGGATACAAGAATTAGAGCAGCAGGCTATAAAATATCAAAGACGTGTGAATATGATTTTACCTTCACCTTGTACAAGCTGATCGACAAAATAGTTCATAAGATTATTCAAAAAGTCAACTTTAGTAGACCTTATTTCTAAATCAATTTCGTTTCCAAAAGTTATATTGGAATTCAAATTTTCAGTAATTACATGGTCCATGCTGATCTAAGTTGAAACTGTAGCACAGAACATTCGAGCCCAAGTAAAAAATTAGTAGTAGAGAGAAGAGTAAAGACAAATCAAACAAAAATCTTTAGAATATAAAAAGTTAAAGAAGAGTAAAGACAAATCAGACAAGAATCTTTAGAATATAAATAGTTAACTCTTTGTGCATGCATCTGAATAAGGAGAAAGTACACATCTTTTGTGATTTAAGATGTCCAAACACCAAGCATTTTGAGTAATGTCTCCTAATATTACATAATCACACAGACATTTAAAATATCAGTAAAGTACCTTTACTGAAGACAACTTGTGGAATAATTTCTCACTTTCTTTCACATAGATAGGTGAGTCACGAGTCTTCAAGTACAAAGTCTCCCATTCAGCTACCTGAGGTAGCAATTATGAAAGATTACTTGGAGTAAGGGAAAGTAAGACAAAATGAAGCAGTTTACTTCTTTAAATGAAAGATAATAACACACATAGTAGATTCAACATTGTAATAATAAAAATTGTAGATTCATTTTGTCCACCAGAAATAAATTATTTCAATATGACAATCTCAAAAAATAGTTGAGGCATCAAATTCAATGAATTTTCTTACAGAAACTATTGAGCACACACCAAGGGCTTGCTCAATTTCTTAAATCAACTGTTTAGCTTCTTGTTGGTATTCCTACAACCAACAATGACCAATGATAAATGATGAAAATTGAGGCATAAAGAAAGATTAAAAAAGAAAATAACAATACAAGTGAGCCCAACCTTAAGTTTTAGATGGCAAGACTCATTGCAAGGTATAGGATCTAAAGACAGCAACTTGTCAACATGATCCATCTGTACCCACCCCGTTTCATGTTAGGAATCACATGTCTAAGATTCCAGTTTAAGACACTCTCTCTAACAGCTTGTGCCCATTTCTTAGCTTCAATCAAGTTCTTTACTGCGTGTCGCACCTATAACCAAAGGACATATTGTCATCGTCAGCTATAGAACCAAACATTTTAGTCAAGGATAAGGTGAGACATTTAACATTAAAGCTCACGAGATCCATTTCAGAACCAGCCCAAAGAAATTGTTGAGCTTCTTTTATTGCAATGGAATAAGAATCACGGGAGTATGAACTATCAAGAATCTTGTGAGATTTCAACAGCCATTCTTCAGCAAGCTGTACATGTTTAACCAAGGAGGAATAAGTTATGGAAGATATCAGTTAGAAAATAAATTCAAAAGGAACAAGCCATGAAAGTCTAATGACATCATGCAGCTATTTACCAACAGTCTTTGGTTAGATTCATTAACTAAGATCAAAGGTGCTTATAATAAATACATCTCGACCTCCCACCCCAAAGGTCCCAGCTCTTGTATATAAATTTGACCATACAATTCTACGATATTATAGCATAGTTTCGGGACATTTAATTCGAGGTTTCACAAATATGGAAGATAGGTAAAATAGCACAAACTTGATCAATAAAAAAATAAATAAATATCATCAAGGAACACAGTTTAAAAAAAATACACTTGTCAATAATGCATAAAAAAAGAGAACAAAACACAAAAAGTTATTGCCAAAAACCATGAAAAAAGAGAATAAAAAACAAAAAGACAACGCCAGACCATACAAGGTTACAGTAGAAAAAGAAGAAATTGCATAACTACAATTGTAGAATAAACGGGTAACCCAAAAGAGGGGGATGGGGGGATGAAGAATTTCATTTTGTGATAGTCAGAAAACTAAAAGATCTAATCCAAACCTTCTTCAACAAAGCAGCTGAATCATTAGAACTTGACGTTGTCCCCGCAAATTACTGGCTGGGTCCTCAGGACTAAGTTCTTCAGTCATATGCACCAAATCATTCAATTCCGCCAAAGAATGACGATAAAGAAGCCGGTGCTTGTTACCCTTGCATTCACAAAGGTGTTCCCAGTGCTGTATCATATAAAAGAAACAATTAGCTGTTACTATAAAAGGAGAAAATTCTAGCAATTCTAGAACACAAACTCTATAGAAGTGAAAGAGTATAACTCAAGATGTATAATTCTCCAAATTTTCAAACCAATGACTGGAAAATCATTAAAAGATAAGCCTCACAGGATAACAAAGAAAAACAACAAAACAACTTTCAGAACATGGCCTAACAAAGAATCTCTTCCACCTGTGGTGAAGCTGAATTTACGTGTTACACAAACAGCAAAACAACAAAAGATAGAATTTTCTCAGTCTTTGATCTTAACTTTGTTTTTAAAAATGGGAAATAAGAATAAACAAAAGGAAAGGAAAAGAGTAAAATGCATCTCGTTTCACAAGCTTGATGAAGACAAACTAAAATCTCATAAACAACAAGATAAGAAACACAAAGAGGACAAAGAAAAGTTTTTCTTTTAGCCTGTCATGATTACTCACCTCCAAACAAACAAATGATGATGGTCTACAGTGGCAAACAACAGCAGAAAGATAAAGCATTTGCTGGCATATGATGCATGCAGGATCCTTCATGTCCAATGTCATACTCATCAGCAGTGGCGTTACCAAGATCATAATACTACAACATGTTAAAGTTCAATCAACCAGAAATAAGTTACATAAATACCTCTTCAGTACCAACATCTTTTCAATATCCCAGATGGGAAAGCTCATTAACTAACTTACTTGCACTCGGAGGCCTGCCTTAATTTTTGTCCAAAACTTTAGAGAAAGCAGCGTGACTAAAAGAATACCATAAAAGTTATCAATACTTAAATTGCTATTAATTAATCGGAAGAATTTTATTAGTTCTCTAGGGAAGAAGAACATACATTTGTCAAAAAGAGTATCTCTGTAAGTTGGGGCTAAGCCAACTAAAAGAAGCGAATTGCCTCTGAATCTCTAGTTGTAGACAACTTTGCAGATGTATTCAAGCTCTGTGTGTCTAATAGAATACCTGCAAGCTGATCAATAGATCCTAATTTATATACAATGTTGAAAAATGATGGTGACTTCTGCCAAAAAAAGATGCACAACATAAGGAAAGACACAACTGAATTATAACTTCAGACAACATTTATTTTCCTCTACCATAATTTTCTTCAACATGGTGGTTTGGAGTAGATCATAGGCATCCTCACAGTAGTTGTCTATAAGAATGGCGCAGGCAGATCCAACTTGTAGAATGTCAAAAGGCAAAAAGAGAAAGAACATTTGGCTTAAAGTTGAAAACTTTTCCATTAAATCCAAGAAAAATCCACAACCTAAACATAATTCAAGAGCAAAAAACATATGACTAAACTCAAAGACTCAAACCACTATCACATATGACTCAAATGATCAAAGCCAGAGAACAAATCAGTCCAAAGCAAGTGAGCAGACTCTGAGTAAAATTAAAATGGGCAATAGAGGCCTTTAAATTCTATCTAAACTATTGGAAAATGATTGCAAAATGTTACCTTGATGACTTCAAAGGACTTTGCTTTAAGTAGTGCCTCCTTGCACGAAATCTCATGCTGTAATGACTTCATCTGCATTAAGCAACAAAGCTCAACCACAGAAGCAAATTTTGTAATGCTAAATTTGAAATATCAAACGCTTACCTTTTCTTTACTAAAATTAAGTTCCTGCAATTTTACCAGAATTATGTTATCAAAGAGATTAACAACAATTTCCTTAAAAAAGGAAAGACTAAAATTTTCACATAGGAGGAAAAGAAACAAACCACTATAATATGACTATTTTCTTGAGCAAGATTCCAATTCTGCAGTTGCATCTTCTGAAGGTTGAATCTGAGTTTTTGAAGCTCTATTCCACTCACTTCTATCACTTGACTGCAATCAAATTTCAGAGATTACTTCTAAAGAATTTTCAGACATTAGAAATGCACAAACACAGCAATTAAAGCCTACTTTTTATCTTGAATAAGTTTGACCAGTGCCATATTTCCTGTTCCAAAAACATCCAAAATCAAAAAGGGATAAACAAAAATAGCAAAATCAAAAATCAGAACCATGAAGAAAAGGATTTTTACCTTGACAAGATGATCGATATGTTCTTTATAAGAGGGATTCAGGGAGGGCTTTTCTACATTGACTGGGGATTTAGATTGTGGCAGAGAATTAGTTATATCTGACAGCCTCCTCTTCATGATGCTCCCCAAAGAAGACCTTTTTGTCATCTTATCCTTTTTCATCATACCAAATAATGATTCTTAACTGTGAATAACATTAAAACTACAAAACTTCCATTTTCAAGAACCCAAGTGAGAAATCAAAGAAACGAAATCAAGATTCAAAACCCAGAAATTCTAATGCAATAAATAACAAAAACAACGCAAATGAACTGTTCATAGTATCCAAAGCAAAGAAAAAGAAGGGTTTCTTGGAGTTTCAGTTGTACCAAATCAAAGAATGAATTTGGTGCTTTCATCCAAAATCAATGTCTCAACATTCTCAACAAAATTCTGTCCATACACACTTATATGAGTTCTAGTAACTACTGCTGCAACTTACAAGTGAAGGTCACTGAGCTTTGAAAGAAGGAACTTAGTAGTTGCTTCGATGCTTTTCTTGAAACTTTCCTGCTTCTCAGGCTCCAACTTTGGTAGATTCTCGATAAGTATGCGCACTTCTTATCGAAAGGGGATAAACACCTGTGCATAACATGTGTTGTAAATTCTTCTTGTCGAAAGGAGATAAGCATTTCTCTTCCACAACCTTAAATTCCGAGAGGTGGAGGAGATAGAGGAGGAGATATTAAATTATGCATGAAAGTGATTAAGGCATTTAGGATTTTAGCCCTATTTAGCTTTAGTTTTTGTCCAAGCCTCAATTCTATCCTTAGTAAGCCCCTTTGAAGTCTAGACCTTTGTTTTCCTTGTGTTTAAACCAAGTAAAATATTCACCTTTAACCTTATTTGGCTTTCTTTTTGACCCTCAAAGTGTATATGGAAAGATTTGATTATGTGAATCATCTGTAGTGTGGTTTACCAAAAAAAAGAATGAGTCGTCTTTAACTTTGAAAGTGTTCTGCTACTGGAAAATGGAAGAAATATTTTGTTTGTTTGTTTGAAAAAAAACAGAAAGAAAGAAAGAAAAGAGAAAAAAAGAAAAGCAGAACAGAATAAAGAAAATAAGAAAAAGTGAGCACTCGTTTTGATTCCATTTTGGGATGAATAATAATGGGAATGATGATCATATTGCCAAAGTTAATGGTACATTTTGATATATGTTCTTAGCCATCATTTTTCCTTTCCTTTTTGTCCCGCCTATATTACCCTATCTCCATTACAACCAATAAAAGACCTTTTGATTTGTGCATAATTCTTTTACCTTTGTGGTGAATGTTTGACAACATTGCAAGTTTATAGTAATGTTTCCTTGTGAAATTGATTTGAGTAGATAACACAAAGATATACTTTTTTGAGTGCTTTGTGAGATTGTGCGAGTTAGTTCATTTTTGGGAATTTTGACTTTGAAAACAAGGATTGCATATATATGTTTGATGCACAGGATTGGGAATGTGGAATGATGGTTGAGTTCCAATTTTGATTGATGCTTGATTTATTTAGAAGTTTGGATAGTTGTTTGTTAAGTCGAGTTTAGTTTTATTTTCTGTAAATGCTTGAGGACAAGCATCGTTTAACTGTGGGAAGGTTTGATAACTCCGTTTTTATGTTTATTATTTTTTTATAGTTTTGGTGTTCTTTTGCATTGTCTCTACACATTAAGGATTGTTTTTAGTGCAGGATTGGATAATCTTAGAGTAAAGAATGGTTGTGCACAAAAGAAGGGATAAACATTAGTTTGGATGGATTTGGGCAACTAAACATGCGTACAAGGAATTATTGGAAGATTTTCTCGATGATAATTATCAAATACTGTGAAGGAAGATATTTTATCATCATTGGTGATATCTAGATTAGAATAAGGTAGTTAGTAGATTATTATGGGTTGTATCCCTATATCATTTAGCCGCCTGTGGCTTAATAAGGATTGATTTTAATCTCCAATTTAGATTAACTCTATCATTGTAGGAAGACTTATTGTGGGATGTAATTTGCTTAAAGATAGGTTTCCTAGGTTTATTAGTTATCTTTAACTCCCTCTATAAAAAGGGAGGTATTAGGAAGAATACGTAAGTAGTTTTTTTTATAGTTAAGTTTAGGTTCTACGTATTTTATGAATAAGTATTTCTTTTGATTCCATTAACTATTAGTTTGAATTTTACTTTGAATGCCTTTTTTAATTTATAGAATAATTTGAGTTTTGATTTCATAAGTTCTTTGCACGTTAAATCTTTGGATATTAATTTTAGGATTCAACTTTTGCGTAGAAAGTTCCATGCTGCATCAAGTTTAATTGAATGGTTTCATTAAAATTTACTTCCTTTTATTATTGAACCAAATTGTGATCCTGCATCTTCAGTTGATAATTTCGTTGTACAATTTCCTTCATCATGAAAGTAGTAAGTTTTAATTATGTTGATTCTTTTATGCACATGCATGAATTAGTTTTAGTTTAAGTCTTCTGATGAGTCATATGTTTTAAATTCATATCTGATTAAGATTGAGTCTTTTGCGTTGGAATCTGTGCATTAAAGTGTGAGTGTAATTTTGGTATTGGAATTTCGGTCTTATTATTAATTCTCAGAAGTCAATTAGAGTTAGTGAATAGTTAGTTTTAATTTTTAGTCATACTAGTTCAGTATTGGTTTTGATTGCATTAATTAATAATAGTAAAGTCTTTATTATATTGATCTGGGTCAGTTTTAATGTTTAGATTAAGTTTTAAGATCTGTGTCCATATTTTATTTTACGTCAGTGTTCGCATGTTTCATTAATTAAATATTATATTTAAAGATTCAATTTTAATTATGAACATTCTTTCAGTTTTTAATAAAATTTGGATTCCTTTCTTTTAAGTTTCTTTATTGTCGTAATTTTAGGATTTAGGATTAATTTCATCTTATTAATTTGATTAATAGTTTTAATTTAAATTAGTTAATTAGATTATTTTAGTTTTAGTTCATTTAAGTTTCAAAAGTATTAAAATTCGTTTAGTACTTCTGAAGCATTCAGAGAAGTGGAGTTAATTAACAATTTCGTCAAAGCGCTGGAATTCAGATTTAGATCCATTTCCTCAAAATCAGAAGGGTCTCACGTGCTCAAACGGAAGGCAACTTCAATAGTAGAATAAGCTTTCTTCACCTTATTTCTTTTTAGTTTATTTTCAGAATGTCAATAATGTGTTTTAAATTTGTTTTCGTGGTAATGTCTATTGAGTAGATTTTTATCCGACATTTAGTAATGAAGCACTAATTGTTAATTTATTGTGAGATCTAAGTGAGCATGTATGATTAATGTTCAAGAATTCTGAAGAGTTCTTTGTGCATATCGATAATTATTTGAGTTTCTTAAATACTGTCTTTATTTATTTAATTTGAATAAAGCCAATTAATCTCCCATTAAGTATCTGTATTTAGTGGATAGGATTGATTAGTGGTAAAGCTACTATCAGGTAGACAAGAACAATAGGTTAAAAAATTATGACTGCTGATTCTGATTGTGATTTGTTAAAATTGGGTTCCTTTGATTCTTAATGCCGTTAGGACATTAAATTTGGTGTTGGCTGATTCCAGCCGAATTGTGTCTTAATTAGAGAAATAATTAGTTTAAGCTGATTCTTGCTAATTATCGAGAAATTAAGAAGGAATTGGGTTACATCGGAGTTGATTCTTGATAACCTATAACTAATTTGTTTAAGAACACTAATTAATTTTTGAGTCGATGATCAATGATTATGTAATTAGTGTGGATTTGCTTATGTGCTGGACTTTTATGTAATTAGTGTGAAATTAAGAAGGAATTGAGTTATATCGGAGTTGATTCTTGATAACCTATAACTAATTTGTTTAAGAACATTAATTAATTTTTGAGTCGATGATCAATGATTATGTAATTAGTGTGGATTTGCTTATGTGCTGGACTTTTAATTTCTTGAGATTTTATTTGTGATAATTTTTGGTTTATTTGTTTTAATTTAAGGAAAAAAAATTAATTATCTTGGTTTGATAAACAAAATTGTGACACCTTGTTGAATTAACCGAACTAAACTGTGCTTTGTTCTCTGTAGGATTCGACCCTACTACCAAATTTTTGCCGCCGTTGCCGGGGAACAAAACATTACTGTTTATTTAAGTTAATTCAATTTTATTTCTTGGTTTATGTCTAGATCCTCTGAACCTGATTTGTTCCGTTTGAGCAAGTGGGACCTCTGTCGAAGAACCAGAAATGTTTTCATAATCAGAGTTAGACGCTGCCCCTGATAATTCAGAAATGGCTGCACAGGATCCACCATGAGATGTTGTTGATAACTTGAATAGAATTCAGCCTGTGTTATAAGCGCAAAATCGTGATCGCACTTTAAGGCAATTTACTAGTCCTGCAATTAATTCTCAACCTTCTTGCATTGTTTTGCCAGCTATTACTGTTGATTTTGAATTATGACCATCATATTTGAATTTGTTGCCTAAATTTTATGGTAAAGTTGGGGAACCTCACAATTTTTGCAAGAATATTTAAAAATTTGTGGAACATTGAAAAATAAAGGGGTTTCAGAAGAATATATTCGGTTTGCTAGTTTTCCTTTTTCTCAAACTGGAGAAGCTAACATTTGGTTTAATGGATTGGCACCTAATTCTATAAATTCTTGGAATGAATTGCAAAATGTTTTTCTTCACAATTTCTTTCCTGCATCTAAGATTGCTTCTGTTAGAAAGGAAATTTGCAGAATTAAACAAGATTATGATGAGTCTTTACATGCATATTGGGAAAGGTTTAATAGATTATGTAATAGTTGTCCACAACATCAAATTTTTGTGGAGTTGCTAATACAATATTTCTATGAAGGTTTGCTGCCCGAAGAGAGAAGAACAATAGATGCTGCAAGTGGAAAAGTTTTAATGAACAAAACTCTTGCACAAGCCAGGATTTTAATTACAGAAATAGTTGAATATAGACAGCAGTATCAGACATCCTCTCGTATGCTCAAACGAGTGAATGAGATAAGTACATCTTCTATTGAGCATAAATTAGATGCGTTGACTACTTCAATAGCACAATTAGTTGCAGGTTTGGGAACTACCGAGAAAGAAAGGCCATGTGGAATTTGCAAGAATACAAGACATCCAATTGATATGTACCGAATGGCCCCAATTGATTTGACAACACAAGCGAATGCAACAAGCGGTTTTCCACCTCAGCTCAACTATGACCTATATGCAAATACTTTCAATCCAGGGTGGAAAGACCACCCAAATCTTAGCTATGGGAATAGAGCACACCAACAACCACTGCATGGAATACCGCATCCACAACAATTTAGGCCTCAACAGCAACCAACACAGCCCAATGCAGTGCTTATCTCAAAATCAAGTACACCCCTTGAAGATTTGATTGCTAGCTTAGCTAATACAACTCAAAATTTGCAACAGGGTATGATAAAATCTCAAACTGAGTTGCAAAAATTCCAACAAGAAATGCGAGCCAGCATCCAGGGTTTGGGTAATCAAATCACTCAACTCTCCATGGCAATAAATGCACTAGAGGGAAATCAAGGTAGATTACCATCACAGATATAGGTAAATCCAAGAGAGAATGTCAGCCAGATAACTTTTAAGAAGTGGTAAGCAATTGGAAGCACCTACACTGAAGAAGGAGGAAACAAAGGCGAGACAACAAGAAATAATTTCCCAGCCTGAGGAGTCTAGCAAAAATGAGGTGAAATTAGATTTGAATACTTCTATATCTGATATTAAAATTCCACATCCTTTTCTTGGCATGTTAGCAAGGAATGTGAAACATGATGAGATGGATGATATTTTGACCATATTCAGCAAAGTAGAAATCAATGTCCCATTCCTTGAAGCTATTCGAAAAATGCCGAAATTCGCAAAATTCTTGAAAGATTTTCTTGCCAGGAAAATAAATCATAACAATAATGAAAAGGTAGTGGTAGGTGAAAATGTATCGGCAGTTATCCAACATAAACTACCACCAAAATGCAAGGATCCAGGTATGTTTGCAATTCCATGTATGATAGGAGATAAATTAGTTGAAATGGCGATGCTTGATTTGGGAGCTTCAATAAATGTTATGCCTCTTTCTACTTATCATAAATTAAATATAGGAGCTCTTAATGATATGTGAGTAGTTATACAATTAGCTGATAGGTCTATGGCATACCCTATTGGAGTCCTTGAAAATGTGTTAGTCAAAGTGAATGATTTTATTTATCCAGCTGATTTCTATGTGTTGGATATGGGAAAAGGATTTGAGACTACTTCAGCTATTTTGTTGTTAGGAAGGCCCTTTATGAAAACAGTAAAGATTAAAATTGATGTAGATAAAAGGACTTTAACTTTTGATTTTAATGAGGAGTCTGTTACTTTCAATATTTTTGATGCTACGAAGAATCCTCAAGATGTTGAAAATCTTTACATGATTAACTTGTTTGAACCTCTTGTCCAAGAATATATTGAGACGAATTTTTTGCAGGACAAGCTAGAAATGGCTATTGTAGAAAATCTAACAAATATAGAGGCAAAAGATACGCATGATATAGAAATTAAAGATGTCATACTGTTACTATATTCATTGGAAATATTCCAATGCATCAGACCCGTCCCCTTTACCCAAACAGGACCCTGTTGATAAATTATTGCCATTTGTTTTGCAGGCCCCGACATTGGAACTCAAACAATTATCAGAACATTTGAAATATATGTACTTGGGCGAAGAAGAAATGCTACCAGTCATTATAAATAGGCATCTCACACAAATCCAAGAAGAAAGATTGATTCGACTTTTGAGGCAACATAAGGCAGCCATAGGATAGACTTTGGCTAACATCAAAGGGATAAGTCCAGCAGTGTGTATGCATAGAATTGTCCTTGAATATGATGCTAAGCCGGTAAGAGATCCACAATGAAAACTAAACCCGAACATGAAGGATGCAGTGTTGAAAGAAATCCTTAAATTGCTTGAATTAGGTATTATTTTTCCTATCTCTGACAGTAAATGGGTTAGTCCTGTACATGTCGTTCCAAAAAAATCTAGTTGTCAAGTGGTAAAAAATGATAAAAATGAGCTTGTACCTATGCGCCTCTAAACAGGATGGCGAATATGCATCGACTTTAGAAAATTAAATGCTGCAACTCGTAAAGATCATTTTCTCTTACCATTTATTGACCAAATGTTAGAAAGACTAGCAGGAAAAATGTTTTTTTTGTTTTCTTGATGGATATAGTGGCTATTTTCAAATTTCTGTAGCTCTAGAAGATCAAGAAAAAACTACTTTTACCTATCCATTTGGGACTTTTTCTTATAGACGCATGCCTTTTGGATTGTGTAATGTCACCGGGTACTTTTTAAAGATGTATGATGAGTATTTTTTCTGATTTAATTGAAGAGTGCATGGAAATTTTTATGGATGATTTTACTGTGTATGGTGATTCTTTTGACATGTGTTTAACAAATCTTGATAAAGTGTTGCACAGGTGTATTGAGAAGAATTTGGTTCTAAATTATGAAAAGTGCCACTTTATGGTAAGAGATGCATCCCTACTATTGATGTAATAGATAGCTTTTGCTTTGAGTTAAATGACCATCTATAAATGGAGTAGTACTCCACGTTTAGTCTCGTTGCACATCTTGAAGAACACACCCCCATTAGGCTTTGGCATGTAAATGGAGGTTTGTTCTTTAAGACTTTTGATGTAAGAGTGATATTAGGGTATATCCATCACTCAAAAATTTATCGAATAAATTGGGAGTGGCGACCCACCTCAAAAGGAGGTTCTGCCAAAAAAACGAGGTAAGCAAAATAAAGAACCGTGGTTTGCTGATATGGTGTATTATTTTGTTAGCAAAGAATTCCCTAAAGGTTTAACATATGCTAAAAAAAATGAAAATTAGAAGTGATGCAAAATATTTTATATGGGATGAGCCTTATCTATGGAAAATTGGTTCGGATAAAATAATAAGAAGGTGTCTTCCGAATAATGAATGTCATGATATTTTGGTTCACTGTCATTCATATGCATGTGGTGGGCACTTTGGCCCAAGGAAAACAGCTAGGAAAATTTTAGATAGTGGATTCTTTTGGAATTTGTTATTTAGAGATGCATATCTATTTTGCCAAAGTTGTGAGAGACGTCAGAAAATGGGCAATATTACTAATAAGGATGAAATGCCTCAAGTTCCTATTATTGTATGTGAAATTTTTTATGTATGGGGTATGGATTTTATGGGCCCATTTCCTAGTTCTTTCAGAAATTTGTACATTTTATTAGCTGTGGATTATGTGTCGAAGTGGGTGAAAGCAAAAGCCACCCGAACTAATGATTCTAAAGTGGTTGCAGGTTTTTTAAAGTCTAATATTTTTAGCAAATTTGGTGTACCACGAGCAATCATTAGTGACCAGAGAACACATTTTTGCAATCGTACAATTGAAGCCTTGATGAAAAAGTATGGAGTTCACCATCGCCTTACTGCACCATACCACCCACAGTCCAATGGGCAAGCGGAAGTATCGAATCGTGAAATAAAACAAATTTTAGAAACGACAGTTAACACTTCTCACAAGGATTGGAGTTTACACTTAGATGATGCCTTATGGGCATATCGAACAGCTTTTAAGACCCGGATAGGAATGTCCCCCTTTAGGCTTGTGTTTGGAAAGATGTGTCATTTACCAGTGGAGATAGAGCATAAAGCCTATTGGGCCATTAAGAAAATGAATTTAGAAGAATTTAAGTGTGGGGAGGAAATGAAGCTCCAACTTCAAGAATTGGAAGAGTTACGTTTGGAAGCCTACGAAAATGTCACGTGGTACAAAGAAAAGTCTAAGATGCTTCATGATAAGCTTCTAAGGCGGAAACAATTTCAAGTTGGTAAAAAAGTTTTACTTTTTCAATCCAAGTTGAGGCTATTTGGAGGAAAATTAAAATCCAAATGGATTGGACCATTTCAGGTTGTTTCCGCAAATCCAAACGGGACGGTGAAAGTTTTGGGACTTGAATCTGGTAAAATATTCATGGTTAATGGTCAGAGGTTGAAACCATTTTATGAAACTATCCAACCTGAAGTGGTAGATGAGCTCAATTATCAATGCCAAATTACTTTTAATTTCAGCATACTAAGTCTAGCCAAAGACATTAAACAAATCCGCTAATTGGGAGGCAACCCAATGCATTTTATGTTTTTTATAATTTATCATTTTATTAGGATTTAATAATTCCCTTTATTTCTTATTGCAGGATAACATTGGATTTTGATGGGTTTGTGCGTAATACAAAATTTTCCAATTAAAAGGAGTCGAAACAGGATATTTTCTTTCAATTAACAAAATCATATTGGTCATGCATTTTGAGTATTATTCATACATATATGATTTTTGGAATTTTGTTTCGTATTTTGGTACTGACAATTTTTTTCTTTGGATGCAACTTGAGTGCTATTATTCCCAAGAAAGTGGATGCATGCTATATTTGATTAGGACAAGTTTGCATGACATACATATCATACATGCTTATCAGATATGAATTCAACGTACCAATGCATTGCATAATAGAATTGTACTTGATATTACTTCTTATGGCCCACCAATTTTATTTAAAACAAATCATGTGGTCCTAATTAGTTTACTAAAATTATAGTAAAAAATGGAGACATACTTTGAGTACAAGTACTGCACCAACGAAAGTTTCTCTCATTATATTATAAGGGGCTGATTTTTTTTTATTTCTTTCACTCTACAGACTCATCCATATTTTTTATCTCCAAAGGCAGAGCAACCCAACCTCAAAGTACTGGAAATCAAAATTCTTTCCAAAAAGATTTTCTCTCCATCTTTTCAATATCCAGCCGCAACTCATTCATCCATGAAGCCTATAGATGTAAAGCCCCTTGCAATAGAACTTCCAGAAGTCCTTCGTATTCTATTGCCTCCATCACGACAGTCACAACCGTCACAACCTTCACTCAATCAGCCCTGTAAGAATCGATCTTTATCCATGAAGGCTAGAATTTTGCAATTAAAATCGAGCCAATCCAACGAACAAATTCCGCAGCAGGCTAAAAGAACTCGGTCAGCAGCTAAAAATACTAAGAACAAAACTTCTTCAACTGCCGCTGTACCACATCGGATGAGAGCCACCACCTAAGAAGCCACCGTGAAATCCAGAAAAGGAAAAGCACCAAAACCTTTACCAAATTAAGAGAATGAATCGTCTGAATTCTCCGATGGTGGTAATGAGTCCGAAAAACAAGACAGTGATAATGAAGTTTTACCAGGAGCCCTACAGTTTGATAACAATAAGCACAAGCGGTAGTGTCGAAGGCAACTATCCCGTACTATTCGGTCAAGTAAGCTCTTTAATTTTTTAAATCTTTCTTGCTTGAATCTTGAGCAAAATATTAGGGAATACTTTGACAATATTGGGTGGTCCTGGTTATTACAATTTAATACTTTGCCAATTTTCACCGTGTTGTTATATGAATTTTATTCCACATATAGTTTCCAATTCAAGAAAAATTGGTCCCGTTCTAAACCTGTTCTGAAATTTAGATTAATAGAAACTTGGTTTAATTGGTCCATTAATGACATAAATTATGAATTGGGAATTGTGGATGATGTTCGTGATGAATATTACTTGGCTGGATGTTTTGGTTATCCCGGTGATATCTCATTTGCTGAATTTTGGACCGAAATAGCCCCATCTGATCCATATCAATTTGTTGCTTCCCGATCCCGAGCCCATTATATTACTAATCCTCCTTTGTTATTATGTCATAAATATGTGGCTTATCATTTGTTTAGTCGTCAAGATAATCTAGTTGTTGTTAATAAATTTGAGCTATATATATTGTGGGCTATGAAAAATTCAATACGTTTGAATTTGGGATATTGGATTGCTTTTTAATGGGGACAAATTGCAACGCATGATATTCGGCATTTAGCTTTAGGCCACTTTAATGTTCTTATTGCTGTGCGACCACTACTTTTGATCCAATAAATTCCAAATTGACAATAGCTTGCCATCCTCAATTTATAGATTTGGAATTCTTGAAATCTATTGATTTTATATATGTCAATACTACTGGCAACATTCAGATTTCTAGGCCGGAGGTTCAACATTCGAGCAATATTTCAAATGCAGGAAACAATAATATATTACAAGCGATTGAGGCCATTTCATTCAAGATTGATGCACTTCAAGTTTCACAAAATGCACTAATTCAAATATTTGCACGCCAAGCAAGTCGAGTTAATCCCATTTAATTAGGGAAGTTGATGAGGAAGCCAACCTAAGAAGCCTTGTGAATGATCCATTGCAAGGAGTTGGAGGACGCGTGCAAGGACTAAAAGAATGAAGTCGGCGTTATATGCATTAATTGAAGATATTTTTGAACGTGAATTAGTTCGTGAAGTTCGTGTCAAGGATGCAACATTCATTTCATGCTTGGAAGTATCACAAATGGAGTAAAATATTGTGGTGGATCAAAATGAAGCATTGGAGGAAAGAAGTGTTGAAGAAATTGGACAAAAGGCTTAGAAAAGCTCCACGTCGCGATGTCTGGAGACCCACGTCGCGACGTGGAGAATCACGAAAGGGGAGCTGGAAAAGAATTCGCCACCGTCGCGACGTGCGACCACTGATGTCGCGACGTCCAGAGGAGTTCACCAACGTCGTGACGCGTGACCATCACCGTCGCGACATTCACTGACGGCGCGAAGTCCAATCCTTTTCACGTCGCGACGTGGATCTTTGGAAATTTCACAAAATAATGCAACAAAATAAATTCGACTTTTAATTGCAAATTAATTCCCCACGTCGCGACGTGGAGAGCCCGACGTCGCGATGTCCAGGAACACGGGTTGTTTTCTTTTGAATTTTGTTAGCCGTTATTTCTTAGGGTTTCTAGACTATAAAAGGAAACCTTTGTGTACCTTTTTGGGGGACTTGATATATTTTGAATTTTGTGAGTTTCATATAAAACTTTCTTGTGTTCTTTGTGAAGAACATTCAATTCCATTCAATTAAGAGTTTGATTGGTTAGGATTCTTTGATAGCAAGGGTTCTAGAGGACAAGTATTCCTAGGGTGTTTGTTGCTGAATTGGATAGGTAAGTTACTAATTCCTTTTGAATTTTGGGGCTGCATCATTTGTTTCTATTTCATTTAATTCAATTTAATTCATTGATTCCTCATTTGATCTTGGGTTTACGCGCTTAGAATCCATAAGGGTCTAGGTTCGTATCAGTTTGGTATTAGAGCCAACTTGGGGAATTTTTCATCAAAGAATTGCATCTTTGATTGTTTTGCTTTGAGTTTTTCATATTGTGTTATTGTTTGAATTGTGTTTTTCTGACTGTTGTTTGATTGTTGTTGTTTGTTGTTTGTGTTTTATGGCGTGTTGCGTGTTCCCAGCTGATGAAGAGTTGGATCAAGCTTTGACAGAGGAGTTGGCTCATCTTGGAGCAACTTGGGTGCTTAACTCGCAAGGAAGGAATAAGCATATTCGAAATGAATTTTTGAAGAGTGATGTGAAAATGTGGTTGTTGTTCGTGTTGTCTCGACTCATGCCAAGTTCACAAACTACCGAGGTGATTCGTAATCGGTTGTTCATGATTTTTGCAATACGAAGGTAGCGACAGATCGACGTGGGTCGTTTAGTCCTTTCAAACATCTAAGATGGAATATCCCAGCCGCAGTAAGGCACTTTATTTTCCGTTACTGATTCAGGAGATTTGCGTAGAACAAGGTGTGGATGATGAGTTTGGTGACTGGCAAAAAATTAAGCCTCCAATTACTGACAAACTTTATATGAAGTATGTGAGCTTGGACAAGGAAATGGAGCAGGCGAGGATTTCGAGTGCAGAGGCATCTCGGGTGGAGAGTGAAAATCCGACTTATGTTGCGGATCAAGGGCAGCATTCTTTTGATTTCGCATCCCTTCATGGAGCAATTCAGGATTTTCAACATTCAGTGGAGAATCATTTCTAAAGTTTCGAATAAACAGTTGATCATAGGTTCATGAACTTGGAGGAGAGATGGGAAAGGATGCATGAAGGTGTAGATAATATGCATCAAGAGTGGACAGCTCATGCTTCAAAGATGGACCATAAATTGGACGATATGACCACAGTGGCTCAACAGCAGTTTGAGGTTTTATATCATAGGCAGATGATGATGCAATTAGAATTGGACAGATGCAACAAAATGGCAGTTTATTATCACAGCGATTCTGGACCACCAAAGCCAACACCAACATCTGCGCAATTGGCGGGATATCGTATTCCAAATCTATCAATGGATGCTGTGAGTGGATCTGTTTTTGAGCTGCCGGCGGGGTGACTGCATCACCTTCCCTTCCACCATTGCCTACGTTTGGACGAATTCCTTCTATGCCTCCTACTCCTGAGATTATTCCGCGTTCGGAGTTTACACCTGCTGAAAGGTTTCCATTGATAGCATCGGGCCAACCTCTTCAAGGACCTTTGCATGGCCCTTTTCATTATGTGCCACAGTCAATTGGTGTTCCCTCATTTGCCATGGCCTCTTTGGATGGACAATCTTTCTCAACAGCAGCTGCATTTGGATCTCCTTCTTCCTCAGCTCCATCATCGTTTTCTCAGGGAGTGCCCCCTTCATCTTAGCCTATTACATTGAGGACAATGTTTAATTTAAGTGTGGGGGGGTGGAATTTTGTGGGATGTGTGCTGTGATTGCTTTGTTGTTTGATACTTTGTGTGTTGATCGTGTTGATTGAAAAAAAAAAGAAAAAAAATTTTTTATTTCATGCGGGTGCTTTATATTGTGAAAAGGGGGATTAGAAGTTGGGAGTAATTTTGAAGATTTCTGTGTTCTGAGTTGAAGATTATGTGAAATTTCTTAAAGTAAAGTATTTCGTGAAGCTGAAGATTGGAAGTTGTTCTGTTTTGTTGAAATGTGAAGTGGTGCCTTGCTGATATTTGAAGTTTTTCTTGGATGATTGTTGCTATGATGATTTGCTAGTGCCATGAAGAATGAATCATTAGAGAAGCTTACCTTTGTGAAGTTCAAGTTTGGAAGTGTGTGAAGAGAAGTCAAGACTTGGTGTTTGCTGTTTTCCTTAGGAGTTAGAATTTGAATAATTAGTGTAGTGTTATATTTTTAATGCGGGGTAGTGATTGTACTAAGTGAATGTTGAAAGTGTAGTGTTGAGTGTAAGTTGTTGTAAGTTTGTTTTTGTAAGGTTAGGATACTTTGTACTAGACTTTGGCTCTTTTGAAGTCTTGTTTGAATTTGTGATTCATCAAGTGTTATTTTCATATTTCGCATGTGAAAGTTGTTTTGATGTCCTTAATTCCAATCTTGATGAAAGTGGTACATTTTGTTAACCAAGGCATCATGTTAATGTAAGATAGATATGCCATGTAAAATTCAAATGACACAGGAGGTAATGTGCGTGGATTCTATTCTTTTTGTTATGCATTTATCTGGTGTCTCCAGAATTCGTGCATGTTTAGTCAATTTGGGATTCTTATGAACATGTGCTTGCACAAGAAATGATATAGGAGAAAAAGCCATATTGGCAACTGGGAAGGAAAAAGCCATAAGAACCTGGCATTATTGTTAGTCACTAATGTGTGAAACAAATGTGCACCAATGTGCAGAATAAGGGCAATGTCCCATAGAGTACCAATGTACGCATAGGTACCATTGATCTTGTAATTGCATGTTCATAAGAGTGGACAAAGAGATTGGCATGTATTGAATGGGTATGAGACGAGCTAGATGGTGTATAGCAAAGGAATAGATGAAGTTCATATTCCTCAGCACACACTTGCACGCATGACATTTTGGTCTTTATTCATCGTGCCTTGGTTGATAATTTGTGCTGAAAGTTGATAGGTTGGAATTGAGGATATGTTAAGAGTTTTTGATATTGCATGAAAAAATTTGTTTTGATGAACTCAAATGAGAACGAGTCGACAGAGGAGCAGAGTTTAGTGCTAAGTGGTTGTGAGTGTGAGATTGCTTGAGGGCAAGCAAGAGTTCAAGTGTGGGGGAATTTGATAAGTTGGTTTTCTACCAACTTAAATGACTTAATTCACTTGAACTCTTTCTTGGCCACACTTGAACTTATCATTTTCCTCTCACATAGACAGCTCCATCCTCTCACATAGACAACAGAGGAATAACTGGTTGTCCCCAAGTGTGAGTTAATAATTTCGCTTGTGATTTGAATCCATTTTCCTCTCACATAGACAGCTCCATTCTCAAGAAACGCTGCATTGGCATAATATTCCCTTGCAATGCTCACATTGCAAAAACCAGGAGCAACAGTAAGCTTTTCATGAAATTTGTAGAACTTCATCAACTTTTTAAACGGCCCTTTTACCACATCGAAAGCTCGTTCAAGGTGTATGTACTTCACATTGATGCCTTGCTCCCAACGTTGCCTAGCTTCGTCATTAATGAACAAAGATAATTCAGGAGTTCCTTTCCTCTTCTTGGGTGCCGGGGCTTGCATCGCATACGAGGGGGCTCTTCAAACATCCGCATATCATCTGGGAAGTACTCTAGGTCGGAATCAGATTCATCAACAGGTGGTGCTTGAGTTTTTCCTTTTCCTTTCTTTGGAGTTGTGGCTTTTTTCGAAGTCGAATCTTTCTTTGGTGCCATTCCTAATAAGACCAGCCAACTCAGGTTTAAACAAAAATGATAGTCATCATGATAAACCATAATCCATTAAGCACATGCCAAGCATTTTCAATATAGCATTTTATCCACAAATTCACAATTCAGAACACGAACACACATTGTCCTCAAAATTAGACCATGTTCCAGGCAGAACCAGCAAAAATGTACAACATAAGAAATGTAGCCCTTCCTCTTAGCTGAATTACCCAACTTGAATCGACAAAATTGGACATACCAAGCTCAAGTTATAACCGTTTTACAGAAGTGTGGTCAATCTGGCAGCTTTCATGAATTCCAGCAATCTTATCAAAGTAAACTTCACCTTTACCTCTATTTTAGACTACATTCCAGGCAAAACTAGTAAAACTGACAAACATAAACTTTGTAGCTCATAGTCTTAGCTAAAATCTCCCACTAGAATCAACATATTTGGTCATTCCATTTGCAAGTTCCACCCAAAATACCGAGACATGTCAAGCTGGGCAGATTCATCAAATTCAAATCCTGATTTCAACATGTACTTCACATTCTAAGCCTTTTTAGCCTATGTACCAGCCACAATTATCAAAAGTGTACAAAATAAACGTTGAAGGCTATCATGTTGGCTAAAAGATGCAACTGGAAGCACTTCATTGCAACATACCTAACTCAAGTTATGCTCTAAAACCAAAAACGTGGCAAAGCTGGAATTCTTGAAAATTAAAATTTTTAATCATTCCACCTCCACACTTAACATGCATTGTCATTTGGCTATCAAAATCATGTTTACTAATTATTTCCATGAACAATTGAACAAGAAGACATACCTTATTGAAGAGTCTAAACACTCCTGAAGGAAATGAAGATTGAAAAATGATGAATACGGCACAAGCTTCCACAAGTGATACTGAGCTCAACAAGATGATTTTGTTCTTCTTGGTCTTAAATGTTATACAAATGGCAAATGGCATTTATAGACCCAGACCAACAATGAAACCAATCAAAACGTAAAATGAAAACAACTTGCCACTCAATTGCATCGGTCAACCATCCACATTAAAGTTCCCCACCAAACACTACAAACAAGTAAGTCATTCAAAATGTGGGACTCATTCATTATCAAAGCATGTGAATGCATTCACTCCTCACAAAACACACAAAGCTGCACTCACTCTATTCCATTCAACTGAACACTTCTCACACATACTCTCAAAAATAATGAATATCAAAACAAAACAAAGAGCTTTTATATTTTTCATGTGAACTAATCCTGTTACACATAGAAACGTCCACCCAAAATGCCACCCTTTTCTTACATTTCATATCAATTTCCTATTCATGACTCATTAGCAATCCTATCCCACTTCAATTTTTCAGCTTTTCAGAAGATTTAATTCATGTTCAGAAATGTTCAGAAATGCAGATATCCTTATCATCAATGCAAGTGTGTGAAATTGAAACCGAAGACCATGAATCAAAAATTGCAACCAACACACAAAATATTTACACCAAAAACCATCACAAAAATCTCTTCACTTTAACACTACGCACACAAACGCAACACAACATTCAGACCTTACAAAAGCAAGCCAAATGTAACATGTTAAACATAATAACGAAATGCTAACACTACTAACACTACCCTCAATTCCATTATGGCAAACAATCTCCTTTACCATCATCATGGTAACCATATATATTCCGAATGTAACTAAAAATCAAGACATCTTGGCGAAGCCTTCCCCCACACTTGCCTACAACACGGTCCCCGTGAAACAAAATGTAACAATCAAGAACAAAGGAACCTCGCCTTCCACTTTTTTACAAGCCACGAGAAAGTCTGGCAAGTCTTTCCTCCTCTTGTAACGTCAGCCATTGAGGAGGCCCCAACAGACCAAGAGGATTTTGAGGATTTGCAGCTGAAGTGATATTAACTCCTTTCGCACGAGCCATGGCAGTTATCAGAGCTGGAAAATACATCGGTACAAACTCACTTCTTTGTGCCCGCCTGATAAACTCTAATATCAACTTCCCAACATCAATAGAGAAATCATGTAAAATAGCATAAATCAACAGAACTCGTTCTCTAGATGCTATATTGGTACGGTTAGTGGGAAGAATCTTGGAATTGATAAATATTAACCATATTTTGGCCTCGGCTGTGAGTTCACTGGTAGGCACATATAAAGCCTCTCGTCGAGCATTCCTCACCCATGTAGCACCAGGTAAAGTCACTGAAGCCAACAAGTGAACGGTATTGTCGGCTCTCAACGACCTACAATAAGTGTTACGTTGAAAATCATCAAGAAGATAAAGCCTATTGATACTATGTCGGGTGACCCTCAAATATTTCCCTCTCACAAAAACTGAATGAACACCATTAGCTCGTGAATTAGCATAAAATTCTCTAACTATGTCCATATTCACTACAACTGAGGCTCGTGCAAAATGAGCCCAAGATTGCCTGAAGATTACATCCTCAAATCTCCTGGAAGGGTCCTCGAATGGTCTCTCAATTCTCACTGATCTGTGGAAAAAACTATGGTAATAGCTCTCAACATTTGCATTAACAAAGTGAGGAAAATTAGCTGGGTCAAAATCAATGATCATTTCTTCATCAGCTGAAGAAGAAGAAGAAGAAGTAGTCCCTGGATCTTCACTAAAGATAGCATATTCATAAGGATTTTGATGAGGATAATTATTAGCCATGATCGGAAAGTGAAAAGGTGTTAACAAAAGATCAATGTCGTGAATAGAAGATTGAGTTTGCAAAAGAAAGATGTTCAAGATATAGAGTGCAATGCAAACTATCAAACAAACACATGTGAATGATTCTAAAAAAAATGAAAGCAGACATGTCATAGCTTGTTTGTCCTCACTACTCAATTATTGAAATCATCCAAATCAATCCTGCACTCAAGTTCACGGGATGAGAATAAATTCTTACCATCAGAGCTTTTACCTTAAGTGTAGAAAATGTGAAATTCATCTTACTCGTGAGCTAAGGAGTATCAAAGTTTCACTCTTAATCCCCAACATGGATCACAATCTTCCCTCTGAGAATCTGCCAAAAATGTAACAACCAGGTATGAAAATTCTCCATGTTATGTTGCTATGTTAAACACAAACTAAAAAAAATCAACCAATATAAGAAACCACAACTAAGTAAGACAAAGAAAGAAAATCAAGGTTGCCTCCCAGTAGCGCTTGGTATACAGTCACCAGCCCGACCGTGCTTCATAGCTCAATTGGAGATGATAGGATCATCGAGGTATAGCTCATGTGGAGCTCGTGCCATATTAGTGCTATCCTTGTCCTGAGAAGTTAAGTAAGGATTGAGACGATGGCCATTCACTTTCCACACATTGCCATTCTTTTCATTCTTGATTTCCACCACCCCATAAGGTTTGACATCAACAACTTTAAAAGGACCACTCCACCTTGATTTGAATTTTCTAGGAAACAATCTAAGTCTAGAGTTATAAAGCAATACCAATTGCCCTGGAACAAAAATCTTGGATTGAATCTTTGCATCATGAATTCTTTTAGTCCTCTCCTTATACATCTTGGGACTCATGTAAGCATTGAATCGGAATTCATCCAGTTCATTCAACTCCAACATTCTTTTTCATTGAGCCTCAGACAGATTCATGTTCAATGTTTGAATCGCCCAATAAGCCTTATGTTCGAGTTCCACTAGCAAGTGACACTCTTTACCATAAACCAATCGAAAAGGAGAAGCTCCAATTGGGGTCTTGTAGGCTGTTCTGTATGCCCACAATGCATCATCTAACTTCAAAGACCAATCTTTCCTACCTGGATTTACCACTTTTTCAAGAACTCTCTTTATCTCCCGATTGGAAATTTCAGCTTGGCCAGAAGTCTGTGGATGGTAAGCTGTGGAAACTTTGTGAGTAACACCATATTTTGCCAACAAAGATTCGAAGAGCTTGTTACAGAAATGAGTCCCACCATCACTTATTATAGCCCTGGGAGCTCCAAACCTATTAAAGATATATTTCTTCAAGAAGGCAGTTACACTTTTTGCATCGTTATGAGCCAAAGACACAGCTTCCACCCATTTAGAAACGTAATCCACTGCCACCAGGATGTACTCCATTCCTCTTGACTTAGGGAATGGCCCCATGAAGTCAATCCCCCACACGTTAAAAATCTCTACCTCCAGGGTATTGTTCAATGGCATCTCATTTCTTAAAGAGATATTGCCAGTTCGTTGACAACGATCACATTTTCCAACCCAGATTCTGGCATCCATAAAGATATGTGGCCAATAAAACCCACATTGCAAGATTTTGAAGCCTGTCCTAGTTGATCCAAAATGACCACCACAGGGTCCTTCATGGCATGCCTTTAAGATGTCCTCCTTTTCTTCTTCCTTGACACATTTTCTTATCACTTGATCATTGCATATTTTATATAAAGAATTGTCTTCCCAGAAGTAATATTTAGCATCACTTCTCAGTCTTTTCCTCTGATCACTGGAGTAATAAGATGGAATTTTGCCAGCAACAACAAAATTTGCAATCTCAGCGTACCAAGGCAATGTCCTTTCAACTACTTTGAACACCTGCTCATCAGGGAAATGCTCCTTAACCAAAATATTTGAATCATCTTGAGCCTCTGATTCTAGTCTTGAGAGATGGTCAGCAACCACATTTTCAGAGCCCTTCCTATCTTTGATTTCCATATCGAATTCCTGGAGCAACAACACCCATCTAATCAAATGTGGTTTTGCCTCTTTCTTTGCAAGCAGATACTTCAATGTAGCATGGTCTGTATGAACAATGACCTTTGACCCCAAAAGATAGGCACGAAATTTATCAAATGCGAAGACTACTGCTAACATTTCCTTTTCTGTAGTTGTATAATTCATTTGGGCCTCATTGAGCAATCTGCTAGCATAATAGATAGTATGAAAAATCTTGTCTCTCCTCTGGCCAAAGACTGCTCCCAAGGCATAATCACTCGCGTCACACATAATTTCAAACGGTTCACCCTAATAAGGAGTGACTATCACAGGAGCTTCCACCAATTTAACTTTCAAAGTTTCAAATGCCTCAACACATTCAGCTCCAAATTCAAACTTGACATCTTTTTCCAAGAGGCTGCACAAGGGTCTAGCTATTTTTGAAAAATCCTTAATAAACCTTCTATAAAACCCAGCATGTCCAAGAAAGCTTTTGATACCCTTAACATTGGTAGGTGGAGGAAGTTTGGCAATGACATCTATCTTAGCTCGATCTACGTCCATCCTAGCATGAGAAATTTTATGGCCTAACACAATCCCTTCTTGAACCATGAACTGGCACTTTTCCCAGTTCAACACAAGGTTCGTTTCTTCACACCTTCTCAACACCTTAGCCAAATTTTCCAAACATCCATCAAAGGTCATCCCAAACACAGAGAAGTCGTCCATGAAGATCTCAATAATTGATTCAACCATATCGTGAAAAATGGCCATCATACACCTCTGGAAAGTGGCAGGTGCATTGCATAGTCCGAACAGCATTCTCTTGTAGGCAAAGGTTCCAAAGGGACATGTAAAGGTTGTCTTGTCTTGATCCTTTGGGTCTATTGCTATCTGATTGTAGCCCGAGTAACCATCCAGGAAACAATAGAATAAGTAGCCAGCAATTCTATCCAATAATTGTTCCAAGAATGGAAGAGAGAATGGTCTTTTCTAGTTGCCTTATTTAGCTTCTTGTAATCCAAGCAAACCCGCCAAGCACTCACCACTCTGGTTGCCAAAAGTTCATTCGCATCGTTCTTAAACCCCTCCCTTTTTAGGGACACACTGGACTGGGCTTACCCACTCGCTATCTGAGATGGGGAAGATCATCCCAAAGTCCAGTAGCTTGATCACCTCTTTCTTAACAACCTCCATCATCTGTGAGTTAAGTTGTCTCTGCCTATCCCTCACAGGAACAGAGTTTTCTTCCAGGAGGATCTTATGCATACATAACCCTGGGCTTATACCTTTGATGTCAGCAATAGTCCATCCAATGGCTTGCTTATATTGCCTTAGCACACTCAACAATTTATCCTCTTGCCATACTTCCAGCTTGGATGAGATCACCACTGGTAATGTCTCGTTATCCCCAAGAAAAGCATATTTCAAATATGGAGGTAATGGTTTCAATTCCAACTTTGGTGCTACCATAATGGATGGTAAAAGCTTTTCATTCCTGCACAAATTCTCACTCGTCCTCACCTCAGTGGGAGTAAAATTTTCGTTAGCGAAAACAATAGGATCATGATCATGTTCTCCTACAGTTTCATGCATTTTAACTTCCATAACATCACTTTGCAATTCACAAATTGACTCTTCCAAATAACAGCATTCAACAAGATTTTCAATTTCATTCACAATCTTACTATCTTCTTCATCTATCTCAACATCATCTTCCTCATCATTATGCAAATTTAGCTCATCAAGACACATAAATTCATGCTTTCCATTTACATCATTTATATTCACAGCACATGCAATGGGCCGAATAGCAAAACAAGACTCCACATTCAACGGGTGCTTCATTGCATAATTCACATCAAAGACCACTTGTTCATCATTAATTCTAAAGGAGACAGTTTTATTTTTAACTCCAATTAAAGCATCGCCAGTAGCTAGAAAAGGTCTACCAAAAATCAATGGAACCTCTGGATCTTCTTCCATATCAAGTATAATGAAATCAACAGGCAAGGTAAATTTATCAACACTTACCAACACGTCCTCCACCAAGCCTGTAGGATTTACCAAGGATCTATCTGCCAACTGTAGTGTCACTGCAACTGGTCGAATCCTTCCACTCAAGCCCACATTTATTGCAATGGATAATGGTATCAGGTTGATTCCAGCTCCAAGGTCACAGAGGGCTTTTGCAAAATATCTGGTTCCAATCTTACAAAGGATGGTACAGCTACCTGGATCCTTAAGCTTTGGAGGTAATTTGTGAACCATCCATGCTTGACTGCACTCTGATAGCATCATTGGAACTTCACATCTCAAGATTTGTTCATTGTTTGAAATGAGATCCTTTAAATACTTAGCATATTTAGGCATGGCTGTCACAAAATCTAACAAAGGAACATTGACATTCACTTGTTTGATCATATCCAAGAAACGATTGAATTGAGGTCCCTTTTTAGGTGGAGGTTTCTTCCTTTCTGGAAATGGAGCTTTTGGAGCATAATCTGGGAAGTTATAAGGATTGGAATTTTTTGTAATCTCATTCCCCACCTTTGCTGGTATTTCCTTCCTCTTAGACTTATTTTCCTCTTGCTCACCATTCTTCTCAAGTTCCAAAACTTCTTCAGGTTCATCTTTTTGGTCCTCCTCTAAGCCATCACTCTTGTCTTCTGCATGTTTGCTTCCAGGCAACAATTTTCCACTTCTCAAAGTAATAGCATTGCATGCTTCTCTTCCCTTGGGATTTGGTACTGTGTCACTTGGAAGTACTCCTTTTGGCCTCTGGTGCACAGCATTGGCAAGCTGACCAAGTTGCATCTCGATATTCTTCAAAGTAGTTTCGTGATGCTTCAGAGTGGACTCCAAACCTCCAAATCTCTGTTCGTTCTTATCCATTTTTTCCATCAGCTTTTGAAACATATCTTCCACAGTTGGCTTCTTTTGTTCTGATGTGCTAGCCTGATTATCAAAACCAGGAGGTGGTTGATTCGTTGCTCTCATCTGGTCATTACCTTGATAGTAATTTCCTCCTTGGTTCTGCTTTTGATTCCAATTGCCTTCGTTTCCACCATATTGTCTGTTGCCTCCATTGTAATTGTTCCCAGAATAGTTTCCACCATATTGGGGCTTGTTGCTGTAGTTATTCACATACTGAATGGATTCAGTAGTGATTGCATATTCATCCGTGTGATGTTCCCCTTTACATAGTCCACATGAAAGTACTGGGGCTTTGGTTTGAGTCGTCTTTAAAGTCTGCACCTGCTTGGCCAATGCTTCAAACTTAGCACTAAGTGAAGTCTCCTCATCTACATCAAGAACTCCTCTTTGTCTCCTGGCATATGGCTTTCTAGTCTCAGGAAAGAGGTATTCATCCTCAGTTATCTGATTGAACAATTCACACACCTCAGGCACAGATTTGTCTTTAAGTGCCCCATTAGCACATGCTTTAACCATCAAAGAGGATTCAGGAGTTAGGCCTTTCAAGAAAGATTTAATTCCCTAATTTCGCCCAAGTCATGGTTGGGGCATTGCCTAATCAAATCGTTGAATCTCTCCCAAGCTTCCCTAAATGACTCACTATCTTGTTGTTGGAAGTTCATGATTTCCAACCTTCTCTTTTCAAGCTTAGCTGGAGGGAAGTACTCAGACAAGAACCTTTTCTATAGATCATCAAATGACATTCCAGCATTTGCTCCCCCAATATTTTTGAACCAATGTTTAGCCTTTCCACGCAGAGATAAAGGGAACAAAATTCTGTGAACCTCACCCCTGTCGACCCTTGGCAACTTGAAAGTGCTACATAACCCGTGAAACTAATCAAGATGGTTATTAGGATCCTCGTTGTCAAGACCATGGAAGAATTGGCCCTGGGTGATCATTGAAACGATTTGTGGAGGAATGTGGTAACTTTCCACATCGATGTCCTGATGACCAAATCGATTGTCAAAATTTACTGCATAGTGGTCTCCAAACCTCGGTGCTTGTGCTCCTTGAGCTGCCAAACCTCGGTGCCATTTCTCCTGCAGACCTGCTAGACCTTGGTATACACAACACACTGTTGTGGAGTATAATAACAGAAATCAAAACCTTCAAATGTGCAACAATGACTCAAACCACAGTTCTCAACACGTACTAAAGAAATTGCAAAGAACAGAACACAACACAAAATGAAAGCTAAGGTAAACGACACAATAGAAACACAAAGTAGAACAAGTAAAAATCAAGAACAATTCAACAAATTCTAGAACCGATTGCCTTCCCCGGCAGCGGCGCCAAAAATTGATAGCTTAAAGTCGTATCAGCTCAATTTAACCCTAAAACTACTGTAGAAGTGGAAGTAGGGATCGTATTCTCAGGGAAGGTATTGGTTTCCAAAATATTAGTGAAATGTTCCAGAAAATTCACAAGTACAGTTTCACAAGTTTTTAAGGACAATAGAAGCACTCAAGAACAATTGAAGACTGAAATATTAAACTAAAAATAACACATAAATGAGATATCAACTGTAAGAAAAATGTCCTAGGGTTTCTTTCCGGATGATCATGTAAATTAACTACGAAAGTGCAATACAATTGACTCAAATGACAAACGAGAGGGGATCAAACTGCATGAGAACCTAGATTATGACTGGCATAGCGACCGCATCATTCTCTATGTTCTCTGACTCTACAATTTCCCTTGGCGAGGCCTAGAGTGAAGGATTAATCCCGCAGAATCCCAACCTTCGGAGTTTCACTACTATTGCATGTAAAATTTAGGTTTTCCTATGGCGAGGCCGAACCTAATTCCAGTTGTCTTCACAAAACTCCAAAGATCTCCTCTCACTTAGTTCTAAACTCTCATCAAACCGCCACCGGCATGTCGACCGCGTTTTGGTTCATGATCACACAAATCAAGTAAGAGGACTCATTTACCATACTGTATGTTCTCAATTTAAGCATTATAACTCCTATTGTAGAATTAAACTCCGACCTAACGTGGCGATTACAATCGAAGGGTGATTCAGACGACAAAAGCTCAAATACTTGAATTTTAACTAGATTTTTATAATCTTTACCAGTATGAATTCATTCTTAATGAATTAATTCAATTGCAAGGCAATACGTAGTCTAATTACACTGCATCCGGATCGATACCCTAGAACACAGAAAATTTAGCCACAGAGTTCCATTTTCAGTTCACGATCTTCAAAATTCAACAAATAGCAAATCATATTCAACAATTAGAAAGAATTTACCAATTACTCTGCTTCAATTGCTTCTAGTTCAAAACGAATCCGTAAAAGCTTCCTTGATTGAGAATAGAATTACAATTATCGGTTCCAATTCTCGATCGTAAATGAAAATAGAGATCAAATTTGTAGAGAGAGAAAATAGAGTGAGAAAACTCAAACGAGAGAAAATTCCTGCTCTAAAAATCAAAAGTCGGTTATGAATCTCCAATGTTCTAAAATCGATCCCCCTTTATGCATTAGCTACCTCCCCTATATATAGAGTTGAGAAAACGAAACTAATACGAAACATAAAATGTATAAAGTATTACAAAAGTGTCTTCCAAAGAGAATGACTAAAAATCAGCCTTTCTCATGACAGATTCGAAGTTGAAGGTACATTCAGCAATCCAGCGCCTTCAATTCAGCAGCTCCGCGCCTTCATCGCAATCTCAGCGCCTTCATCGCAACGCCTTCGCTCAGATCTAGCGCCTTTGGGCCAGAAGCTTCCACGCCTTCACAAGCACGCTGAAACCCACTCTTGGTCCAGCCACTTCACGCCTTCATAAGCACGAGGGAACACGCCTTTGTCATCCCTTCATGCTCCCATCAGCTTCCTCCACGCCTTTGAGCCAGAAAACAACATGCCTTCAGCCTCCCTGCACAAGATCAAAGCAGCTCAACACTTAACCGATTTTCAAAGCTACAAAACCATGCAATTACACTACGAGATCTCGTAGTGAAATTTTCCCTTGTTTTTTCTTACTACGAAATTTCGTAGTGCAATTTTTGCACTTTTCATTTTTGCCTGCGAAATTTCGCAGGCAAAATGTAGTATCATGTTATTGGCTTGCAAAATTTCGCAAGCCAATTTTCTTGCCTTTTTCCTCCCATGAAATCTCGTGGGCAAAAACTGGCATGGTTGCTCGTTTTTTTCCGATGCCAAAAAAAGTGTGCCTAAGTCTGAAGTTTGTTGTGCAAAGAATGGTGTGTGATGCATTCGGCTAGGTAGCTAGGTAAGTGCACTCATATGAAAAAGTGTGGCAAATGAATGGCAAGGTGTTTCCACGGCTAACGTGAATCAAGCGTGACACATGAGTGAACGTGCCATGCACAAACCGTGTGCATGTGGTGCCAATATGCTTATGGTTTGTGTGTTGTGTATTGTGATAGCTTAGCAGAAATGAGTGCATGAGTGTGGCAAAATGTAGCAAATGCTTGGCATGGTGCATTGGCAAGGCTCGACAAGATGTTGCTCGGCAAAACTTGGCACGGTGTTGGCAAAGCTTGGCAACGTAGGTTGGCGAGATAGGTTGGCCGAGTTGGCAAAGTGTTCATTCCATCACAACACCCTACTTCCATGCCAAATAAGTGTGTCTTAGCCTCTGATTCAGACTTGTTGGTGAACTTAAGCGTTCTATATCCCCCTCTTAGCTTTCCAATGGATCACGAAACAGCCTCATCAAGTACCTGAAACTCAAGATATCATCAAAATACCAAACCGTGGCAGAAAGATAAAACCCTAAAACCCTAGAATGGCACTTTGCAAAGCAACTCATATTTCATAGTCTTGCACACACAATTGGAAGCTAGTTAAAGCATAAGAAGTGTAGTGCATTCAAAGAGCTTTTCAGGATACCAAAGAACTCACCAATTGGATTAGTATCAAGAGAGTTATGCCCAAATGAAGTTCTCCAACCAAACCTGCCAAAAACCCTAAATCACGCCTATCAAGTCCATTTCGGTTTCATTCACCCTCCTAGTTGTTTTGATCTCTCAACCTTGCCAATTAGCATCAAACACACAATTGCAATTGCAAACCACATAAATGCACAACAATACACAAAACATCGCGCGCACTAACTCATGAAAAACAAGTCAAAAGCTAAGTGAATTAAGTCATTTAAGTTGGTAGAAAACCAACTTATAAAAAACTGCAGAAACTGTTTATCAAAAAAAAGGCCAATTTGAGTTTTGATTCTTAAGTTTCAGTTCGAGTTTTCAAGGTAACATCTTCACCTTGATTTCTTAGAAAATTTATAGCAATTGTTGGATTACAAAAATTGTGCAGAAAATTCCTTTGTCAATATATGCTTAGAAGGGCTGCTCTAAATCAGTTGGGTTTATTGCATAGTTCTTGTTGGTTTTTGGAAATTAATTGTGTCTTGCAATCTTGTGTTATTGTGTTGCATTTGTGGAAAGGTGAACTTTGGTCATTGCTGAAATTTGTTGAGTTTAAAGTCAATTCTTGTTCATATCATTGTGAACTATTGTTTTCATTGCCTTTTCTTAAATCTTTTTGAGTCTTTATTACTAGTAGTGGTAACATTCTTGTTCTTGTTGCCAAATTTATTGTGAGTTCTTATAATCATTTTTGTTCTTTAGAGTCTTCTAATTTTCTTTAAACATTCTTAATCAATTGGATTCTTGGTTGTTGTGTGAGTGGTTGTTGAACTCAAAGACTTGTAAAGAAAGTTAAGAGAGTTCAATTTATTGAGTGATACATGAGCGTGAGTGTAAACACTTAGGGAGTGAAAAGGATAAAGTTATCATTCCCAAATTCATTATGAGTGGGGAAGGTACTAGTAATTCGTCATTCAATATTGAAACTGTCTTTAAAGCCATTCAAGCACAATTTGATAAAATTAATCTTAGGCTTAACTTTTTAGAGTCTAGTGAACCACCAACTAGGGAGAGAGCGCGTAGGAATCTATTGTTTGAGAGGAGAACTAATGAGGAAGTGTCGGAGAAGGAAGAAGAGGGAACATGGGGTAGAGGTAGGAATGATAGGAGAAAGGACAGTCACATGGGATCCATTAAGATGAAAATTCTAGAATTTCAAGGGAAGAATGATCATGAGGTTTACCTAGAATGGGAAAGGAGGGTAGACCATGTGTTTGATTGTCATAATTATTCTGAGGGGAAGAAGGTGAAGCAAGCTGTAGTTGAGTTTACCCATTATGCCTCAATTTGGTGGGATCAGTTAGTCCATAATAGGAGGAGCTATGGGGAGAGACCAGTTAGGACTTGAGAGGAGGTTAAGAGGATAATGAGAAAGAGGTTCGTCCCTAACCATTACCAACAGGATGTAGTGAGAAAATTACAGACTTTGACCCAAGGTAGTAAGAGTGTAGAAGAGTATTTTCAGGTGATGGAGACAACATTAATTCGGGCTAATATAGAGGAGGATCCTAAATTTACAATGGGTAGATTTTTAGCGGGTTTGAATAGAGAGATAGCTGATGTGGTAGGGTTGCAACAAGTGAATTTGGTAATATTTCTAGCACCTTTAATGTTATTGATCTTCATTGTATGACCTAGGTGATTCGAGGACGAATCCTTTTGAGAAGGGGAGGAATGATGAGGAAGCCAACCCAAGAAGCCTTGTGGATGATCCATTGCCAAGGAGTTGGAGGACCTTTGACGCATGCAAGTACTAAAAGAATGAAGTCGGCGTTATATGCATTAATTGAAGATATTTTTGAACGTGAATTAGTTTGTGAAGTTCGTTTCAAGGATGCAGCGTTCATTTCATGCTTGGAAGTATCACAAATGGAGTACAATATTGTGGTGGATCGAAATGAAGCATTGGAGGAAAGAAGTGTTGAAGAAATTGGACAAAAGGCTTAGAAAAGCTCCACATCGCGTGATGTCCGAAGACCCACGTCGCGACGTGGAGAATCACAAAAGGGAAGCTGAAAAAGAATTCGCCAGCGTCACGACGTGCGACCACCGACGTCGCAATGTCCAGAGGAGTTCGCCAGCGTCACGACGCGCGACCATCACCGTCACGACGTTCACCGACGTCACGACGTCCAAACCTTTCCACGTCACGACGTGGATCTCTAGAAATTTCACAAAATAATGCAAAAAAATAAATTTGACTTTTAATTGCAAATTAATTCCCCACATCGCGCGACGTGGAGAGCCCGACGTCGCGACGTCCGGGAACACGGGTTGTTTTGTTTTGAATTTTGTTAGCCGTTATTTCTTAGGGTTTCTAGACTATAAAAGGAAACCTTTGTGTACGTTTATGGGGGACTTTATATATTTTGAGTTTTGTGAGTTTTATATAAAACTTTCTTGTGTTCTTTGTGAAGAACATTCAATTCCATTCAATTAAGAGTTTGATTGGTTGGGATTCTTTGATAGCAAGGGTTCTAGGGGACAAGTATTGCTAGGGTGTTTGTAGCTGAATTGGATAGGTAAGTTTCTAATTCCTTTTGAATTTTGGGGCTGCCTCCTTTGTTTCTATTTCATTTAATTCAATTTAATTCATTGATTCCTCATTTGATCTTGGGTTTACGCGCTTAGAATCCATAAGGGTCTAGGTTTGTATCAAAAGTGTTGTCCTCCTTCTTAGTGTTTTTAATTTTTTGTTTAGCATTTTCTGTTAATTTGAATTTGGGTTATGTATTGAAGCCTTTTTCATACTTTCTTTTTGCTTGGGACAAGCAAAATTTAAGTGTGGGGAGGTGGATTAGTTATAGGTTCGTATGTATTTAACGTTTTGTGCAAAATTTTTTCTCTTTAGATTGCTAGTTTTCTTTTAAAATTTGAGTCATCTGTTGCTGTCTTAGTTTAAAAAAAATTATTTCAGTTATATTTTTCTTGTTTTGCTGCCAAATTTTCTATTTGTCAAGTATTTCATGAGAAATTGGAACTTGGAATGGAAGTTTTGGTTGAATCATCTGTGTTTTAAATATATGATGTTGTCCTTGGAGGATTCAAAGAAAGATGAATTTACTGAGAATGAACTTTTGTTAACTACTTTAAAGCGAGGTCTTACAATTAAGCACACAAAACCACTTTTTGGTGCTTAAATGAATTTTTCTTTGATGAGAGAACAATTTTACTTGGATTCTGTTACAAAATTTTCTTTGTTGTACATGTTGAAGCCACAAGTATTAAATTATGCATGAAAGTGATTAAGGCATTTAGGATTTTAGCCGTATTTAGCTTTAGTTTTTGTCCAACCTCAATTTTATCCTTAGTAAGCCCCTTTGTTTTTCTTGTGTTTAAACCAAGAAAAATATTCACCTTTAACCTTATTTGGCTATCTTTTGGACCCTAATCATCTGTAGTGTGGTTTACCAAAAAAAAAAAAGAATGAGTCATCTTGAACTTTAGAAAAGTGTTTTGCTGCTGGAAAATGGAAGAAGTATTTTGTTTTTTTGTTTGAAAAAAAAAAGAAAGAAAGAAAGAAAAGAGAAAAAAAGAAGAAGAGCAGACCAGAATAAAGAAAAGACAAAAAAGTGAGCACTAGTTTTGATTCCATTTTGGGATGAATAATAATGGGAATGATGATCATATTACCAAAGTTAATGGTACACTTTGATATATGTTCTTAGCCATCATTTTTCCTTTCCTTTTTGTCCCGCCTATATTACCCAAGCCCCATTACAACCAATAAAAGACCTTTTGATTTGTGCATAATTCTTTTACCTTTGTGGTGAATGTTTGACAACATTGCAAAATTATATTAATGTTTCCTTGTGAAATTGATTTGAGTGGATAACCCAAAGATATATTTTTTTTGAGTGCTTTGTGAGATTGTGCGAGTTAGTTCATTTTTGGGAATTTTGACTTTGAAGACAAGGATTGCATATATATGTTTGATGCACAGGATCTATGTATTTTATGAAGAAGTATTTCTTTTGATTCCATTAATTCTTAGTTTGAATTTTACTTCGAATGCCTTTTTTAATTTATAGAATAATTTGAGTTTTGATTTCATAAGTTCTTTTCAAGTTAAATCTTTGGATATTAATTTTAGGATTCAACTTTTGCGTAGAAAGTTCCATGCTGCATCAGGTTTAATTGAATGGTTTCATTAAAATTTACTTCCTTTTATTATTGAACGGAATTGTGATCCTCCATGTTTAGTTGATAATTTCGTTGGAAGACTTCCTTTATCATGAAAGTAGTAAGATTTAATTGCGTTGATTCTTTTATGCACATGCATGAATTAGTTTCAGTTAAAGTCTTCTGTTGAGTCATATGTTTTAAATTCATATCTGATTAAGATTGAGTCTTTGGCATTGGAATCTGTGCGTTAAAGTGTGAGTGTAATTTTGGTTTTGGAATTTCGGTCTTATTATTAATTCTCAGAAGTCAATTAGAGTTAGTGAATAGTTAGTTTTAATTTTTAGTCACAGTAGTTCAGTATTGGTTTTGATTGCTTTAATTAATTAATAGTAAAGTCTTTATTATATTAATGTGGGTCAGTTTTAATGTTTAGATTAAGTTACAAGATCTGTATCCATATTTTATTTTACGTTAGTGTTTGCATGTTTCATTAATTAATATTATCTTCAAAGATTCAATTTTAATTCTAACATTCTTTCTAGTTTTTAAATAGAATTTGGATTCCTTTCTTTTAAGTTCCTTTATTATCATAATTTCAGGATTTAGGATTAATTTCAGCTTTTTAATTTGATTTATAGTTTTAATTTAAATTGGTTAATTAGATTGTTTTAGTTTTAGTTCATTTAAGTTTCAAAAGTATTAAAATTCTTTTAGTACTTCTGAAGCATTAAGAGAAGTGGAGTTAATTAACAATTCGTCAAAGCGCGGGAATTCAAATTTAGAACCATTTCCTCAAAATCAGAGGGGTCTCACGTGCTCAAACGGAATGCCACTTCAATAGTGGAATAAGCTTTCTTCACCCTATTTCTTTTTAGTTTATTTTCAGAATGTCAATAATGTGTTTTAAATTTGTTTTCGTGTTAATGTCTAGTGAGTAGATTTTTATTCGGCATTTAGTAATGAAGCACTAATTGTTAATTTATTGTGAGATCTAAGTGAGCATGTATGATTAATGTTCAAGAATTCTAAAAAGTTCTTTGTACATATTAATAATTATTTGAATTTCTTAAATACTGGCCATATTTATTTAATTTGAATAAGGCCAATTAATCTCCCATTAAGTATCTATATTTAGTGGATAGGATTGATTAGTGGTAAAGCTATTGTCAGGTAGACAAGAACAATAGGTTAACAAATTATGATTGCTGATTCTGATTGTGATTTGTTAAAATTGGGTTCCTTTGTTTCTTAATGCTGTTAGGACATTAATTTTGGTGTTGGCTGATTCTAGCCGAATTGTGTCTTAATTAGAGAAATAATTAGTTTAAGCTGATTCTTGCTAATTATCGAGAAATTAAGAAGGAATTCAGATTTAGATCCATTTCCTCAAAATCAAAGGGGTCTCACATGCTCAAACGGAAGGCCACTTCAATAGTAGAGTAAGCTTTCTTCACCCTATTTCTTTTTAGTTTATTTTCAGAATGTCAATAATGTGTTTTAAATTTGTTTTCGTGTTATGTCTAGTGAGTAGATTTTTATCCAGCATTTAGTAATGAAGCACTAATTGTTAATTTATTGTGAGATCTAAGTGAGCATGTATGATTAATGTTCAAGAATTCTGAAAAGTTCTTTGTACATATCGATAATTATTTGAATTTGTTAAATACTGGCCATATTTATTTAATTTGAATAAAGCCAATTAATCTCCCATTAAGTATCTATATTTAGTGGATAGGATTGATTAGTGGTAAAGCTACTGTCAGGTAGACAAGAACAATAGGTTAACAAATTATGATTGCTGATTCTGATTGTGATTTGTGAAAATTGGGTTCCTTTGATTCTTAATGCTGTTAGGACATTAAATTTGGTGTTGGCTGATTGAAGCCGAATTGTGTCTTAATTAGAGAAATAATTAGTTTAAGCTGATTCTTGCTAATTATCGAGAAATTAAGAAGGAATTGGGTTACGTCGGAGCTGATTCTCGGTAACCTATAACTAATTGGTTTAAGAACATTAATTAATGTTTGAGTCGATGATTAATGATTGTGCAATTAGTGTGGATTTGCTTATGTGTCGGACTTTTAATATCTTGAGATTTTATTTGTGATAATTTTTGGTTTATTTGTTTTAATTTAAGAAAAAAAATAATTATCTTGGTTTGATAAATAAATTTGTGACACCATGTTGAATTAACCGAACTAAACTGTGGTCCGTTCTCTGTGGGATTCGACCCAACTTCCTTTGTCCTATATTTTAATCCTTTGAAGTAGGATTTTTAAATTTGGTATTAAACGACGTACCAAATACTTTGTGGCCCCTGGCTACCAGAGTTAGACCAGTTTGGCATTGTTCTTTTGATTTCCTTTCCTCTAAATGATGTTATCTATAGCTTGAGGCTGCTGTGGTTGGTTGTTAGATTTTGATTAGTTGATGTTCAGCAATTTCGTGTGCCTGTGTGCATATACTTTGCCTTGTTGGTTTAGTTGATTTGCTGATGACTGTTATCATCTAGGATGATGTATTTCTTAAGCTCTGCATATCATGTTAATGGAAGTTTTGTAGTAGCTTCCACTACAGTTGAAAGACCTCAAACTCCAGTTTCTGGATGCAAGCGAATGTGGAAAATAATCTCAAACTCTAAATTCTGTAACTAGATTGCTTTGCTATATTGGCACTAATTTGATCCTATGTGGTTATTGTAAAAAAAATGGATTCTTTTCCCTTACCAAATTGGATGAAGAAGTATATTAGGAAATTGGCTTGCAAGCTATAGTCTTGGCCGCATGTGACATGAATTTGGAAACAAGAAAGATTTATGTCTTTAAGTTATTTTAGGAAGTTATTCTTCTTTTCCTATATGAGGAGTACGAATTAATTAGGTTAACTGTCTCTCCTTTAGTTAATTTCAGTTTTATGTTTTTTAAAGTTCTTGAACCGCTGAAGACTCCCGCCATGTACCTAAACGGCGGCCGATTTCGATTAATACAATTAATTTAGTTTTTATTCTTTTATGCTTTTGATTGTTTTCAGTTATGTTAAGTGAGAAGTTCTTCTTCTGGCAGTAAGGTAAGGAAGCACTAATCAATTAGTAATTGTGAGACCTAATTGTTTTAATTAAACTGTTTCGTATTTAATTCCGAAAGTTATCTAAACCTAACATTTATGATCTGAATTTCTTAAACCTTGATCACCTTTAATTGATTTAGATTGAGCCAATTAGTACCCTATTACTTACTGGATTTAGTAAGTAATATTAATTAGTGGCGAATCTACTGTCTGGGTAGATGAGAATAATCCGCTAATAAATTGTGACATGCTGATCATGATTACAAATTATTAGAGTTGGGTTTCTCTAAATCTTAATGCTTTTGTAACATTAAATCGGGTCTTGGCTGATTCCAACTGGGTTATGTTATGATTAGGAAAATAATTGATTAAGCGGATTCTTATCAATTATTGATTAATTAAGGAAGAATAAGGCTATATCAGAGCTGATTCTCGGTAGCCTATAAATGACTGATTTATATGAAATTGTTTATGTTTGCGTTTATGAGCAATGAATAATTGATTAGTGTGGAATTTCTAGCTTGCTAGATTTTTCTTTAATTGAATTAATTTCCAATTTTGTTATTTATTAATTCTGTCAATTTATTACTGGATTTTAGTTCTTAATTTCAACTCGAATTTTGGTTACTTACCACAAATTAACTGATTGAGAAGAGAATTGTTATTCTCTGTGGGAACGATCTTACTCCTCTATACTATTAAGTATTGTTTGGAACAAATTTAATTTTGGTAGAATAACGACATACCACTGTCGAACCCAATTTTTGACCGATTTTTTATTCTTTTTTTTTTCTATTGATTCAGACCGGACACCTCTCTGGTTCCTAGTCCAACCGGTTGAATCGATCGATCCAATTCGAGTTTAATAACACTGCTTTTAGGGGCAGCCTATAACCAGCTCATGACCAGCCAGTCTGTTCCGGTCTGGTAACTAGAACCAAGGAGTACCGGTTCCAAACTATATACATTTGCGTTGGTTACTGTTCATTTATTTTGAAAACTCAAATCTGCAGTCCTGAGCCGCCCAATCCAAAATTTAAAAATTAAAAATCAAAGGGGGAAGATTTTGCTAGCCATTGAATAAGTTGAATGCCTATTCTTGAAAAAAAAATCAAAAAATTAGGTCAAATGGCCGTTGGCCTTTGGCCATGGGATGGCAAATGGTTGCATCATACTTGTTTTTTTTTTGTTCTTTTAATTTTACTATAAATACACAATACATCCCCATTTTCGTTTTTCACACAATTTTTTTTGTTGATTCTCTCAATCTCAAATCTCACAAATAATCTTTAATCACACATAATCTTCTATTATTTTTAAATTCTTATTTATATTATTTATTTTTCTTTATTTATATTATTACTTATTTATCTCATTATATTCAATTTTTTACTCTAATTAATTTTATTTTATTCAATCTTTATTTCGATCCCCATTGTTATTCATTTATTTATTTCTTTCTTAATTTCACGATTAGTTATTATTATTTTAAACATTTTTGCTTATTTAATTATTTATATTTATTCAATTATTTTACTTTATTTTGATTTTCTATAAAATGAATAGCTAAAATAGAAATAACATTATTGATAACTCTTAATTTAATATTTGTAAAGATTAAAGATATCAAAACAAGAAAGAAACAGGATTCAGAATTGATAAGAAGTTAGAGGGAGAAAAGAAGGATTTCATTAAGAAGGAAACTGAATTATCATCGAACCTCTTTGTACAATTCATACACAATTATATTTATATTCTTGAGCTCCTAAAAAGGACTAACGTAGACAGTTATTTGCAATTACCTAGGTAATTCATTTAACAAAACAACATCGTATCTGCAAAACTTTTGCTCTAGCCAATTAAATTATGAAGGCATGATTCTGAATGAGGAATTGGTGACAAATATTGTCTCTCTTGGATTTAACCTTGTCCTCAAGACAGAAAAATTGGAGATTGTGTTATAGTGACATCTTGATCTGCCCACGTAAATTCTTGATCTAATAAGTTTGTCAACTTAATAAATCACTACTGTCTGATTAGTTTGCATCACCATTTTCCTCTTAAACATAGCATGAGGTACTACTTTTAAAAGTGAAAAATTTGGTTGCTTTTGTTTTTGTGATTTATTTCACAAATACAAAATGAGTTGTTATATTTGTTTAGTTTTTCTATCAAAATTTTTAAAACAAAAAACAATGCTAAAATAATTATTTTTGTTACAGTATTTTTTATAAATTAGATATTAAATTTGAATTTTAAGTTTTAATAATAAACAATTCTTTCTAATATAATTTTTACCAAAACAAATTAACCAATTTAAATTAAAACTATAAATCAAATTAAAAAGCTGAAATTAATCCTAAATCCTGAAATTATGATAATAAAGGAACTTAAAAGAAAGGAATCCAAATTCTATTAAAAACTGAAAGAATGTTCAGAATTAAAATTGAATCTTTGAAGATAATATTTAATTAATGAAACATGCAAACACTAACGTAAAATAAAATATGGATACAGATCTTGTAACTTAATCTAAACATTAAAACTGACCCACATTAATATAATAAAGACTTTACTATTAATTAATTAATGCAATCAAAACCAATACTGAACTACTGTGACTAAAAATTAAAACTAACTATTCACTAACTCTAATTGACTTCTGAGAATTAATAATAAGACCGAAATTCCAAAACCAAAATTACACTCACACTTTAACGCACAGATTCCAATGCCAAAGACTCAATCTTAATCAGATATGAATTTAAAACATATGACTCAACAGAAGACTTTAACTGAAACTAATTCATGCATGTGCATAAAAGAATCAACGCAATTAAATTTATATTCTTGAGCTCCTAAAAAGGACTAACGTAGACAGTTATTTGCAATTACCTAGGTAATTCATTTAACAAAACAACATCGTATCTGCAAAACTTTTGCTCTAGCCAATTAAATTATGAAGGCATGATTCTGAATGAGGAATTGGTGACAAATATTGTCTCTCTTGGATTTAACCTTGTCCTCAAGACAGAAAAATTGGAGATTGTGTTATAGTGACATCTTGATCTGCCCACGTAAATTCTTGATCTAATAAGTTTGTCAACTTAATAAATCACTACTGTCTGATCAGTTTGCATCACCATTTTCCTCTTAAACATAGCCTGAGGTACTACTTTTAAAAGTGAAAAATTTGGTGGCTTTTGTTTTTGTGATTTATTTCACAAATACAAAATGAGTTGTTATATTTGTTTAGTTTTTCTATCAAAATTTTTAAAACAAAAAACAATGCTAAAATAATTATTTTTGTTACAGTATTTTTTATAAATTAGATATTAAATTTGAATTTTAAGTTTTAATAATAAACAATTCTTTCTAATATAATTTTTACCAAAACAAATTAATAAAATATTAATTCAAATTTAAATTTCAAACTTTTATTTATAAAAAAAATCTCCATTACAAATCCCAACAAAACAAAATCAATAATCCAAACACCTAAAATATTAATTTCTCATAACAAATCTCAAAAAAAAAATTTCATCATAAAATCCAGAAAAACCTCATCCAAGCAGAGCCTTAAGTTAAAGAACTCATGATTGTGTGCTGGGAGCCCAACCTTTTCTTTAATAACGAAACATGGAAATATGGATGCAATAATAATCCTGTAGGAAGATGCAATCGATAAGTCACATTATCTACCCTAGCAATCACCGTGAAAGAGTCGTAATACTTGGCTAGTATTGCTTCAAATTCCCTCTCACTACCACTGATCTGCCTATAGGGCTTAAGTTTGAGGTATACGTACCAAGTCTCCCATTTGGAATGTTCTCTCTATACGACACTTGTCTCCTGTTGTTTCATATGTATTTGAACTTAATTGAGATGTTCCTTAAGTGATTGAAACATATTTTGCCTATCTTGCAAAAGATGAACGGTAGGCTGTAGCAGACACTATTTTATCATAGTAGTGGCCCATGAATAATTGAAGTGGTTGATAGCAAAACAACGCTGCATAATGGAAATATGTGCATACTGGAATGATATATGTAGGGGTGGCAATCTTGACCCTTGACCTACGGGTTCAACCCAACCGCCCATGATTTTAACTAGTTGAGTTGGGTCAAATGGATTATGAGTAAAAAATTAACCCATATTTAATGAGTTAGGTTGGGTTGGGTCTTGGGTGACACGTGGGTCAATTTGCTTCATAAATTTAATACATTACATTAACAATTTACCTACATGTTTACAAACTAAGCATTTTTTACACATACTATAAAAATTTTCACACACTACACACATTTTCACACACTACACATATTTTACACATAGTACATAGATTTTCACACACTATACATATTTTCACACACTACACATATTTTACACATATACATACATTTTCATGCACTACATATATTTTACACACACTACATATATTTTTATACACTACACATATTTTACATATAGTACACATATTTTTACACACTACACATATTTTCACACACTACACATAGTACATATATTTTCACACATTACACATATTTAATATATGCTACACACATTTTCACACGCTACACATACTTTACACATACTACAAATATTTTACACAGTAGACACATTTTCATACATTACCATGACCTAATGACCGATGACTTAATGACCCAATGACCAATAATCCATGACCTGTCATCCACGACCCATGTCCTACGACTTGTGACCCACTACCCATGACACAACCTATAATGCCTGAACTAATATCACTCTAATTGTGAGAAGGAAAAGACGGTTACAGAAGTATGAAGAACAGAGAAAAGAACAAAAGGAAAGGATGAGGGAGATGAAGAACAGGGAAAAACTTTATTACTGCCAAAAGTTGCCTTACATGTATCACATGGATGGTTTATAATCCCTCCTTACAATTTCTAACTAATTATGACATTATTATGTAATCAAGGACTAACTCCTTAACTAAACAAATTGTCCTCATTTTTGTATTCTTTAACTGTTAATGGAGTTCATTGCAATTCCATATGTGGATCCTAGTCTCTAAGATCAGTTAAAGATACAAATTCTAGAAATTGCACTTTGAATACTGACCAATCTTCCCATGTAGTATCCTCAGGGGATAAATTTTACCATTTCACTAAGATTAGAACTACTGGTTCATTTTTCTTTTCAATAATCTCATCTGCTATATTTTTTCAAGTGCTATCTTGACTGTTCCATCCTCTGTAGTTGTAGGAAGTTCTGAGCTAACCTTTGCTCATTTAGCTGACTTCTTCAATAGAGAAACATGAAATACTGGATGAATCATTACCCCAAAAGGTAACTCCAACTTGTATGCAACACTCCCAATCTTCTGCAGAATTCTAAATGGTCCATAATACTTGGAAGTCAGCTTCAAATTAGACCGCATAGCCACTGATCCTTATTTATACGGCTACAATTTTAGATATGCCATATCTCCAACTTCAAATTGTCTTTCAACTCTATTAGCATCGTCAGCTTGTTTCATCCTATTTTGGGCTTTAGTCAAATTTTCTTTTAACAACAGATTCCATTTTTGTCTTTCCTCTAACCAATCATTGACTGTTGCAACTCTTGAGCCTTCAGGAATTAAAGCTAATTGAGATGGGGGATATCCATATGGAGCTTCAAAAGTAGTCATTTGGAGTGAAGAATGAAAATTGGTATTATACCATCTCTTTGCAGCTATTAACCATGACTTCCATTTATTAGGCTGCTGATAGCACATACATCTCAAGTAGGTTTTCGCACATATGTTTAATCTCTCAGTTTGGCCATCTGATTGAGAGTGATAAGCAGATGAGAGATGCAACCTGAATCCTAATTTCTCACAAAGTTCTTGCCAAAATATGCTTGTGAAAAGCTTGTCCCTATATGATACAATGCTAGTTGAATAACTTGTTATGATCATGAAGCACTCATACGTATCAGGAGTATTTATCCTAGTAAATGTGCTTTATTACCTCTATTGCTTATCATATTGTAATTTTATGCATTTTTTTATTTAAATTATTATACATATAATTTATTAATTCATAGAACTTCATTTTTTTTCTAGACTATCAAGTCTGATTGGGCTCGCAAGTATATGCCTAAGAAAGATCAAGTTGTTGTTCTTCAAGTAGAACACAAAGAGTGGAATGTCAAATTTCAGATTAAGGACAAGAAAAAGTTCATATTTGGTGGAGGCTGGCGTAAATTTGCTCTTGACAATAGTTTGGAAATGCATGATGTATGCATTTTTCATATTGCTGCAACTGACACAAACAAAATTGCACTCCAAGTGGACATTTTAAAGAACTCACTTATGTGATATAAAAAGTGCAAGTGATCTTGCTCAAAAGTGCGAAATTGTACCTATTCTGAAACAGTACTATTTCCTAATACTTTTCTGCTCTACTTCACTCTTGACATTTAATTTGCCGTTTTTAATTTTACATGCTCTTAGTAATTAGTCTTGTGTGATTGTCAAAGCAAGTAATATTCTCGTACGATAATATTGATTTTCAAGATCAACTAAATATTATTAAATTTTAAATATTTCTTCTTTAAAAGTTTTATTTTTAAAATTTAGTTTATAATTTAGATGAATAACAATCCAATTATTTATAAAGCTTTACATTCTTAGAAGCCAAATGCATTCAAAATAATTTGCATGCTACCTGATTTATGTCTATCAAAAACAATTATTCTTAATAAATGAAACCTTTCATTCAACAAAAAATTATGCAACATTTAATACTAAATCATAACAAAGTGCAACATTTAAAAATAAAAAATATCATTTCTTTTTAGTACATCAACATTCACAACGCTTGTTGCATAATTTATTTTCCATTATATGAAAAACTTGAAAAAAATATTACAACAATATCCCCATAAATACTTAAATATCAACAGGATATAAAAGATAATAACTAAGGAAAAAACTTTTACACATAATTATACATGCAACATAGAAATACTATAAATATTTACAACTAAATTGTACTACTAAATGTTTCATACAATATATATTTATATATATTACAGAAATTTCAACACACATTTCTAACAAATTATACTATACGTATTTTCTAAACATAACTTCATACACTAAATCTTTTACTCACACTACATATCTTATACTTCAAGTACTATACAAACTTATATATACTGCACATTTTTCACATTTTTTACATATTTATAACCAATAATTACATTTGTACATATAATACACATGTTTACATACACTTTTCAAATTATACATATTTACATATACTAAATACATATTTACATACACTGGTTTTGAATGCAATCAATGAAAATACTAGTTTTGACTGCTCTCCCTTCTCACTAAAGGACTTCATCTTTAACCTTTTCTTCTCTAATCTCCTAGCCACCCAACGGACCTTTTTCCCGATCTACCCACCAAATCGAATCCCTCAAACCACAATTAGGCAATCTGACCAACGTCCACCCGATTCATCTGATCTTTAGCTAGGGCCGAATATCACTCTAATCTAGTCGGAGCCACCGAGCAACACAGATCCTTCACGACGAAACCCAGCTCCAATTACTAAAGCCCCATCGCTGTCCTAATCAGCTAGATCGATGATAGCAAAGGGCAAAGCTATCACTTTGGGAGATTTCTTCCAGCCACAATGCTTAATCCCATCCATGAACATAAGACATCTCCCCTGTCTTCGCACACAACTATCGGCCTTGCATTGGAGACCTCAGAGGGCTGCAGCTTCCAGCAGTTCTTCCCCCAGCCTCCAAAGACACCCAATTAAGGCTACTTTCCAGCCACAATGCTTAATCCCATCCATGAACATAAGACATCTCCCCTGTCTTCGTACACAACTACCGGTCTTGCATTGGAGACCTCAGAGGGCTACAGCTTCCAGCAGTTCTTCCCCCAGCCTCCAGAGACACCCAGTCAAGGCTACTACTGCCCAACAGGACCAGAGACCTGAATCGAGCTCAAATGGCAAGAATGCAACACCTGCTGACTCTGACTTTCCTCCACTCCCTTGTCGGGCAGAGACTAGGGCAGCGTCAGGGGCTGTCTTGCCGGCTCCTCCACTAACCAGGTCCGCTCAGCCCCCTCCTTCTAAATCCTTCCGGGAAGTGGTCTCAGCCCCATGGGCTCAGTCCATCGATTTCTCCCTCCCACCTGAGTCGGGCTTAGCTATATCATCCTACATGGGAGAACCAGCCCTCATTATATCAGAAGAGGATGAACAGCGGCTAGCTAAGTCTTTCCAGTTTTCCCTTATTGGCAAATTCAGCCGGGGAAGGCCTTCAATGGCCTCAATTCGAAAGTCCATCACTACTGCCGGCTTCAAGGGTGAATGTCATATAGGGTTAATCGACTTCCGTCATATTGTCTTTCAATTCCAATTGCAAATGGACTTTCACAGATTTTGGCTGAGAAAGACTTGGTCTATTGAAGGCTTCTCTACTAAAATTTTCTGGTGGACTCCGGACTTTAGCCCTGAAAAAGAGCCCTCCATTGTTCCGGTATGGATAAACTTTCCATTACTGCCGATTCATCTGTGTAAGAAGGATGTGCTTTATACCCTAGGATCGGTAGTGGGAACCCCTCTGAAACTGGATTTAGCTACTGCGGCTATGGACAAAGTTCTCCGGCCAAGTGAAGCCAGGGTATGTATTGAGGTTGACCTTCTCAAGCCTTTAACTAAACGGGTGTGGGTTGGAAAGGAAGGGAAAGGTAAATGGCAATCCATACAATATGAAAACCTTCCTGTTTTCTGTACCAAATGCTCGACGATGGATCACTCAACTTCTTCTTGCAAGACTCAACACACAGCTCCTATAACTAAGGTTTGGGTCCCAAATAGGTCCCCTACAGGGGATGTGCCTGTTCGGAAAGCAAATTCCACTCCCTTAAGTCATGAAGCTGCTGCGGTGAAGAAGGGTGAGAATCAAGCTGAAAATTGTTCTGGGGAGGACAAGGAGACACGAGTAGGAAAGGAAAGGAATGAGCAGCCAATCACAACTCTGAACCAAAACAACTGCTCACTGGCCATTGTTGAATACACTGCACCAACCATTCTGAGGCAAGAAGGCCTGAAGGGTTGTAATCAGCAAGCCAAGGCTATGCCTGTACCTCCCATAAACCAAGCAGAGTATAATATTGAACATTTTCTATGCAATCTTTGCCAATTCCTTGAACTCATCAACACTCAAGACAGGGAAACCAATATTCACAATGCTGGCCCTCTAGCTGGGGATCTTCCCAAAACTGCAACAATTGAAACAGAATTGGAATTTGATAAAAGTGTAAAGCAGGGGGGGATCAATGTAATGATAAATTGGGACGAAGGGGAACCTTCAAACACGCAAAAAGGTGCTGTGATATCAGAGCGAGAAATCTTAGCAGCCATGCAAACCTATGTGATAGACGAAAGGGAAGTTTCGCGAATGCTCAGAGGGTGTCCAACAACGGATTCAAATTTGCCTTGCTTACGGTACACCTTAACTGACTCTGAACCTGAAGATCAAGAGACGGACAGATGGGACCGAGAGGAGGATAGATGGACGGAGCATAGTTTTGATGAAGAGCCTCAAGATTTCCTGGACCCCTTCCTCGACAAAATGGACAAATTCCACAAGCCTCCTAAGCGTTCCAAACAATTGGATACCTTGATCAGTCCTAAGGCCAGCGAGTCATCGGGAAGAAAACTAAGGGACCGTAATCCCTTTTGTATGCTACTCCGAAGGTAAAAGATGGAACAAAAGGTAAACAGCTATCTTAGCCTGGGCTTCATAACGGTAGAACTGGAAGATGCTATACTGATTCTGTTGCTATATTAGAATGGAAGGAATGAGTATGTTGTATTAGCCTCAGCCTGCTGATGTTAGGGCTGTTTGTTTCAAGTTTTGAGTTATTCTTGGATGAATATGTGGCTGTTGTGTGTACTGTGGCGAAGGAAGGGTTTTTACGGGGAATATGCTGCCAATACTTTTGCTGGCTTAATTGGATTACTGCTTTTGTATGATGCTTAGTGAGGGGTAGTTTTTAGGTATGATTAAGATGCTGAGATTCTGCACTTGATGCACATCTGTTATGCTTCTTCGGTTCTTTTATGGCGTTGTTGCATAGCAACTGTGTTTGTGACAAGTTGGAAATGGTTACGATTTGGTGAATATTAAGTTGGAAATTAAATGATAATGTGCTGGGCTCCTTGATTGTGTTTAGTCCCAGTTCATTGTATATTTCTGGATTAATGACATGTCTTGAATGCTAAATTAGTATACTTCTGGTTTAATGGCATGAGACACTCCTTCTGGTTGAACCTGTTATTGGTTGTTTGGCTTTCGTCTGGTGGCATGATTCTGAGAAGTGGCAGAGGGCGTGGGAATGTTTTGAAAAGGGGAATGTTTTGCACCTCTCTGTACCCGCGGGTGCCTAGTATTACATTTTGCTTTAAGTGTTTTTCAGTTTAGATTGATCTATTACTATGTTGGTCGGTGATGAATATGGAGCTTCTTTTGCTGCAATGAGAAGGGGGAGGATGTTGAGTTCCTGGCTGCCGATGGCTTCGATTTTGTTTTGTGAATACAGTAAAGGAAGTTGCCTACTAGCTGTATGATATTTTGCCTCAGGTGGTATTTTGGGATGCTTGAATTAGCATTAGTGATCAAGGACACTGAGGGCTGTTTAGGCAATAGGGCTGTAATTTTGCTTGGGATGCCTGTTGAAAAGGATAAAACTGGGGCTGAAGACCTGAGCCCAATGTAGAAATAGGCTCAAGATTTTGACTAGTGGCCAATGATTTAAGTGTTGGGCCTTTCGACTAGATTCAGGAGCTGAAAGTCGTTGGGCCAATTTGGCCTCTCTGTTGCGATTTGTTTGGCTGAACTCTTGGACTCTTGGAACAAATGGGTCGGACCTTTATATGGATAGACCCCTCCTGCTTTGGACCTGGTCTCATGGATTGATCTTGCATAGCGTATAGACATCCCTTGGATACTACAAATGGCCTGCATGTAAGGAGTAGGATGGACATATTATTGGGTTTTGAGAGTTTTTAGAATTTGACTTGCCTTTGTGGCACTCAAATTCTTTGGACTCTCAACCGTTTTTAATCTCCTAGTACTTTAGACTCATTACAAAAGTTGAGGAGTGTTGACTTTAAAATGTAAAGGAGTAGTACTCCTCTTAATGGCTTTCCTTTTGTAATGGGGTGATGGGTATATCCGGCCTCGTCTTATTATGTTAATAAATTTGGTTAAAATAAAATCTATTTTCACACACTATACACATTTACTCATTCTTCATCAATTGCATATATTTATACATATTAAATGTGTTTTTTAACACTATATAACAATATATAAATATTACACATACTATACACATTTTGTCCAACTATACATATTTATACTTATTAAATACATTCTTACATATTATACATTTCAACACAACTACAAATATTTTTACAAAATATACATACATATATATATATATATATTTACTGTACATATTTTAAACCACTATATATATTTATACTTATTTCATACAATAAATTCACGCACATATGAAAATTGTAAAAATGCATAACATTTATTATTAAAATATATTACATACCAGTATGCTTATAATCATATATATATATATATATTTTTGTGTCTGAGTGTATGTATTACAACAAACTTATTATATCTTATGACACGCTTTACAAGACAATTACATCTATTTAGAAACCGAATTCAAATGCCTCACTATTTATTTTTCTACAATATATATATATATATATTAATATCAGTACATCAATAGTTATTATGTTCTATAAATCTAATAATTCACTAACAAACTATTTTTTTAACCATGGGCATGAATCAGCGCATGTAGCGCGTTGCCTGCACACTAGTTATAGTAATATTTCTAAAGAACATGGATAGAAGAGTATAAAAGTTACAATTAATCAACTTAATTTGATACATATTTGTTCAAGTAAATTGGATTTATATATTTTTAAAACTAAAAAAGATTATTGACTAATGATTGACTAAGTGGGTAAATTTTTGTTGTGATATTTTTAAAATACCCATAATAAATTGAAACATTAATTGCAAGATTTTTTTTAACAATTTTACGGTTTCAGTTAAGGGACGTTTAGTTAAGGGAGCAAATTGTGATATGATGACATCTCAGGTTATATTTTATAATTTGACCTAATTACAAGAGAGATAAATATAATTTAATTTTATTATATTTATCTCCCTTGTAGTAAAACTATTATAAAATGAACTTTGAGTGGACTAAAATATCCTTATTTGAAATATATTCCCAATTATAAAAAAATAAAATTAAGAATAAAACCTCATATCGATCCTATGACTAATTCACACGCCTTCTTCTCTCTCTTGCGTATTAACTCACATCTCCATGTGCATATGATTTTTCTAAGTTCGTAGGAGTCTTTACATAATTAAAACCATGCATTGAATTTGTTAATTTTAGATGTTATTATGAATGCATATTGACTTTATTCTTATTATTTATGTTTTGTTTCACAAAGTTTTAAAATTTATTTTCTTCGATATGATTGAATTGATAATCGAATTAGTTTTAATTTTTCTAAATCACGAGGGCTGACTTTTAATTTGATCAAATTTAAGGAGTTAAAAATATTATGAACAAACTATAAGACTATCTGATATGAATTCCGCCCCGCAATGGACGAAACCCAATATCGAGATGAAATCCTAGGATTATTCTACAATAGGTATGCTAGATGGAATGGTAGAATGATGCCACAACCAACTATGGATTGAAGGTTGATAAGTCAAGTGGTGAACGCCACAAGCCATAAGGCTTGATAAGTTCCACAAGTTCACAAGGAACCAAAGAGAGAAACTCGCACAAATTTAATTAACTCATCTTCTGCATATTTTGGACGTTTTACAACATATATTTAGATAGGAAATCCTAATCTAAAGGTTACATAAAACAATAAAACAATTAAGTAAAGTCTAGGAAACTTAAAAGGCTAATTAAGGCTTTCTTGGAACTAATGATAGTCAAATGAGTTGTACCAAGGCCAGCCTTTGTCTTCATGCATTCCATGACCCTTTGAATGGTTTTTGATCTGCCTCTAAGCATTCCAAGCAGCCTTGACCGAATTAAATAGCCTTGAACAAAAACAACCCACAATTGTTGACCAAGCTTGGGTGAACTTTGACCGGGTGAACCTAGCTTGATCCTAGACCTTCCTTAGCTTTGTATTGGCTGACTTATGCTCCATTTAATGCACTCTTGAGCCTCCAAACAAATTTTTAGTGAATCAAGGCAGAAAAACAACACAAAAACTCAAAATAATGCAAAAACAACAAGTTGGGCATATTGTATTGGAAATGCAATTTCCTTGCTTCCTTCTTTTTTTTGCTGTCTCCAACTTGCTTAATTTAATTCTTTTGTGTTTCAAATGGCTTGGGAAGTGTAAACTTCATTAGCATTGAATTGGAAACACCTAGAAAGTCCAAAAGTCCTTATTGACTTCATGATCAAGCATTATTGAGATCTTAATTTTTCAACCTCTAAAAACATGTATTTGAACTTTTTGGAGCCTTGATTGAGATCACATCACTATCATTTGAAATTTTCATCACTTTCATTGGTCAAAATAAACTGCCTTTCAACACAGAAGTTTGACAGTAATTGCTTGAAATCACAAAATTCCATTAGAAATTTAAACAACCTTAAGGAGTAGTGAATGTAATTAGTTCTATATAAAAAAAATTCTTTATCAATTATTGTTTATGAAACACATAAAAAGTTTTCATAAATTAAATAGATAAAAAATCATGTAAAGCTTTTAAAATTAAAAACTAAAAACTTAAGCCAAACTCGATCTAAAATGCTCAACACTCTTATGTCTAATGGAGACAAATTGGTTCAAAGAGTAGTGCTACAATTTGATCCCTAATCTCACAATATTGGTTGCCGAAGCCATCTCCTTGCTCATACATATGTTGTGCCATCTTAGCAAAGTTCATAGCTATTCCACGAAATATTATTGAAGAGAATGCTGAACTTGCAAAACAATCTGTTAGGAAAACTGAATTTCATATTGTATTTAATAATCCAAAAATAATAATGAGGATAGTAATGAAAAAATTAAATAAGACAATAGACGCAAAATGTGACCTACATCCACGACCAGAGACAGAGTCAAATTTTACTAATATGTGGAGATACTTTATAAAAGTTGAAAACACCAATTATACAAAGGTATTTTAGTAAAAAAAAAGAAGGAGAAAACAGAAGGATTGAAGGATGAAAGCTAAAAGCTTGGGGATGAATTTGAACTTCTATAATACTTCGTATTTATAGGAAAATATTGGATGAATAAATCATGTACCTTTTACATGCGGGTGTAGCTTTTGCACGTGGCCAAAATATCCATTTTTGTGTGAAGTTTAGATTGCTTGTGCAATCTTGCTAGGCCTGCGAAAATTTGTCCAAAACTCTTTTCATAAATCAATTTTGGAAAAATAACCTATCTCTGTAGATTGACATTAAGCGTAATTAATTGAAGGCTCATCACCATCAACTGACAAGAGAGTCAAAGCAAAGAACAATCCCTTCTCAGGAAAATCCTTTGCGTGCAAGTGGAAAACCCTCCTAAGGTTCACAACTTGCAAACAAGAAAATAATGTTGTGTTTCTCAAAAGTCAATTATCAATCATCTCCCTTTACAAATGCAGAGAATAGCTTTTAAATAGTCGTACACCAAATACCCTAACTAATTATTTAAAATAAATTTGGAATTAATTAAAACAAATAAAAAAATATTGATGTTTTCGGATGTCGCGATGGGGAAAGCTCGACATCGCAACATTGAGAGAAAACCCTCAAAATAAAAAAGTACATTCCTGGACGTCACGACGTGCGATCATGTACGTTGTGATGTCAGGATTATTCAACAAAAAATAAAAACTAAAAGTATGATTCCAGTGAGCCATGTTGCAATATGTAGATGGCTCTACATTGTGATGTGAATGGATGTTGCGATGTCCAAAGCCTAGACGTCAAGACGTGGGCTGTATTTCACGCTAACCGCCTTCAAATTCATATCAACCCCTCCCACTTGGAAAGGCTTTGTCCTCAAATACGGCTCATCACACAGTAAATCTCTAGCAACAACTTTGGCCAGCATCGTAAATGAACACAAGGATTTTGTATCCACGGGATCAATATCCGATGCCTACAAATCATTCAAAATATTGTGTTAATCTTTTTAGACCTCCAAAGTATATAGCAATGTGATAAGTCAGTTTTATACTGACAAAATTGTGTCATTTTTCACTTGACTTTTGTTTGTTTGGGTGCATTTTGGGTGATATTGTGGTTGGAATGAGCAAAAGAAGTTAAGAGTGTGTGGAGTATGATGTGAGAAAATCTACGTTGTGGGAAGATGTTTTGTGTGATTTAGGCGTATATGAAGTGGAAGTAATGTTGAATTATTCATCATGATTTCTGTTAAGTGTGTGGGTATGTGTTGATTGACTGTGAAGAAAGGGTGAAAGATGAGTTCATGTTGTATGATTGAGTTGTCTTACTGAGAGTTTGGAAAATGATGTATTTAGGAATAGCATTTGCAAACTTGTGTTTCTTTGTGAAATTGGCGTCATTGGGCATCCTTGCACAAACACATGCATATATACACATCGTTGCACACACCTCGCCACATTAGTCCATGCGGTGAGCTCCCTCCATTGCACACACCTTGTCGCAATGTCATGCGGCGAGCACTCACACTTTGCTGCACACGAGCACTCAACTCACATTGCACAACTCACCTCACCGCACACTCGCACTCACTTCGCTGCACACATGCACTCACCTCGCCGCACACACTTGCACATCTCGTCGCATGATCATGCGACGAGATCACACTCATGCACACACCTCGCCACACACCCGTACGGCGAGCTCTTGCACATATACACCTCGCCGCATAATCATGCGGCGATCTCGTAACCTCGCACGCACCTCGCCGCACACCCATGCGGCGAGCTCTCATTTCATGCACACATTTCACTAACACTTACATGGAGTCTTTTCACACTACATTTTCACTCTTTACACATTTCATATGCATTACGTATTCACATGAGCATTCATCATTTTGTCACTTTCATGTTGTTCCATTTTGTTCATGCATAACCTATTGTTCGGCTCATCTTAATTTCACTCTGTACATATGTTGCTTAATATTGTGTACTTTGTTGTTCTTACTGTGAGTTCATGTTTCGTGGTTTTCTTTTCGACATTTGCAAGTTTATGCACTCAGTTTTGCATTCCATGTTTGAGAATGTTTAACACACATCATATGTTCCATTTCATAAGTGGATGATACACCATGTAGCTACTTAGGCAATTTTTCATTTCATCATGTTGTCTTCACTTTATGGTTCGCATTGTTGCAAGAATATGTTGTGCATGTCATTACTTCATCATGCATTCTTTCATTCTTGCACACACACCCCACAATACTCACTCACACTCGCACAATAACTGGTGAGACCTCGCAGCGAGGTCTCGCCGGTTTCGGGTTTACACTGCGAGACCTTGTAGGTTGCTAAGTTGTATGGCAAGACCTCGTAGCGAGGTCTTGTCGTGTTGCTAGATTAAGTGGCGAGACCTCGTTAGAGCATATACACGCCATGCCTTTACCAATTTTCTTATGTCACTTTGATGATACACAATTCGGCTAAGTGTTGGCTGTTTGATCTTTTGTTGCAGGTTGACGAATGCGTGGTAGACAGTGGCTCAAAGGCATGCAGAGTCTGCTGAAGACGTGTGATCTCGTGTCGTAAAGGCGCGGGGAAGCTGATGAAGGCGCGGAATTTCAAGGCTAAAAGAGGGTTTCACACTTGTGCATGTTATCGTGAACATCTCGTTTGTTACACGTAGTGGCATTCTTGTAGTTGTATGCTCAATTTACGTTTGCGTATCATTTACGTTTTGTAACCTCTATATATAGAGGGTTAGTTAACAAATTAGAGAGAAGATTCTAGATTAGAAAACAGACTTTTGATTTTGGAGAGCAGGACTTTCTCTCTCTTTCACTTTCTCTCTCTACTTTCTCTCACTAGAAGTCGAACTCCATTTCCGATTCCAATTGCGAAATTGATCCGATCATTGCAAGACATTACTCAATTGAGGAGAATTTTCACAATTCAATTGTGAATTACAACCAATTGAGGCATTTAATTTGGTAAACTCTTCCGATTTATTGATAATGAATTGTTTTACACTGCGAATTGTTGATCGAGAATTGGAAATGAATTCGTGTGGCTAATTCAATGATGTCTTAGGGTTTCTATGGACGATTGTTCTGTTTAGATAGCAAAAGGTGGTGCAATTGACTTGAATTAGGAAGATAAGAATTCACGCTTGTATTTCACTTATGAATTCTGTTAAATTCTGTTGATTTGGACTGGTGTTGTGGAATTGAGCTCTAGTTGCAGTCGCCTTCCTGAATTGGAGTTAAATTCACCAATTATTAGTACGAATTCTAATGGAATGAGAACTAGGAAGTGAATTGAGTCTGTATACTTGTTTTGATTGTTCGTTTTCGAATAATGCGGACGCCATGCTAGTTTTAGACTACTAAATCTTTGGGTAAAAGTGTAGTGAGGTTCCTTGTTGTTAATAAAGATGAAAGAAACTGACACATGCCTCGCCATGGGAAGTGTTAGAAGCTAATTGTCACAGTAATTAAGAACAAAGAATGACGAGAGGTGTCGTTACTCTTCAATTTAACACTATCCTAACTGTAGAAGCGGTGGTAGGGATCGTATCCACAGGGAAGGAGAAGTGGTTTTGAGATTTGCAGTGAAGTTTCGTTCTATTTTTTCCGTTCTCAAAGTATCAAAAAGAACTAAGAACTAGGTTAAGGAAACAGAAGAAATTCACACGAATAAGTGATAACAAGTCCAAATTTACACCGGATGATTGCCAAATTAAACTACCGGAATGCTTTGCAATTGCCACTCAAATTAAACATAGAGGAGAACAATCTGCCTAGGAACATAGAACACCATTGGCATGGTCATCGTATTAGTTGGTATTAAACCAACTCATCAAATTCCCCCACACTTGAGCTTTTGCTTGTCCTCAAGCAAACTTATTCTTCATATCCACTTAGCATTGACTTCACTCCTCTGTCCAACTCGTTCTCATTTGAGTTCATCAAAAACAATCTTTTTTCATGCATAAAACTCTTACCAAGTCCTGAACCCCAACCCATCAAATTTCAGCACAAATTATCAATCAAGGCACGATGAATAAAGACCAAAATGTCATGCGTGCAAGTGTGGGCTAAGGAATACTGGTCCATCTATTCTTTATGCATGCATTACCTCTTTTGTTCCAAAACATCACTTCGCATAAACAATCACAATGTCCACACACAAGAACTCAAAATCACACAAGATCAATGGTCGCACATTGGTGCTTTTTTTAGTTGATTTCAGATTTCATTTGCTTTCGTACTTTAGTGCTTTTACTTTATTACACACATTGGTGTGCTTGCCTGGGTCTTTTGGCTTATTTTTCCCTTTAGCTGCTCGGGTTTTGTGGCTATTTTTTCCCAATTATGCTTGCCAAGGGTATTTCGGCTTTTCATTCCCAATTGCCAAAGGCTTTTTTCTCCATATCCTTTCTTGTGTGACTAAAAATTCCTGGATATCTTTAAAAGACTATGTATGCTAGAGCATCCAAAACAACAGAGTAATGCATAACAATAAGAACAAATTGAATCATTTTCCTCCTATGTCCAAGAACATGTTTGCATGGCATATCTATCTTACTTTAACATGATGCCTTGACTAACAAAATATACTGATTTCATCAAGATTGGAATCAAGGACGACAAAACAATTTTCGCATGCGGAATAAAAATAGAACTTAATGAACTACAAATTTCGAACATAGTTTACCAATGGAGTCAAAGCCCAATACAAAGTGTTCTAGACTTCTACTTACTCCTCACAACAACTTTCACTACCACCTGGACTTTTATTCAACATTCTATGACCAAACTCACTACTTACCACACTAGAAACATAGTAAACACACTAGCCATTCAAACTCAACTTCTAGAATAAGCATCAAACATAATGTCTCGATTTAATTTCACAGGACTTCAAGTCTTTAACAATGCATAACAGGCTTCAAGAAACTTGCCAACAGCTTCAACTCAGAACCACTTCACAATTCATCAAAATATCTTCCATAACCTGAACACCTCAATAACATATCAAGCATCTGCATGCCAAAAAAATTCAGCCCACCTTCCCAACAAACAAAGCACAAAACAATGACAACAACTTCAACAACTTCCTCACACCAACCAATCATGAACATATCAACAAATAACTCACCTTCCACCCCCACACTTGAAATAGACATTGCCCAAAATGTAAAAGTCTAAGAAGGAGGGGCCCCCTGGGAAGATGATGGAGCCGAGGAAGAAGAAGATGAAAATGAAGCTGCCGTTGAAAACGAATGTCCACCAAAAGGAGCTACTGTTGCAAACGAAGAAACACCGAAAGGCCGAACCACATAATGAAAAGGACCATGCGTCGGTCCTCCAAGAGGCTAACCGGAGCCTATCATTGAAATTCTTGTGGCAGGCATAAAATCAGGATTCGTTATGAACGTGGGAGTCTGAGGCATTGGAGGAATGTGGCCAAATTTTGGCAACGGGTTCCGTACAGGCATCGCTGGAACCCTAGGTGGAAGTTCATGCACGGTTCCAATGACGACTTCATATGACAAATTTGGGATTCGATACCCAACTAACTGCGCCGAAGTCGGAGTTGGTTTTGGAGGTCCCGAATCAGATGGTAGTAGACAGTCATCTTATTGCACCTATCGAGCTCTCGTTGCATGCACGCTTGTCTATGATACAGCACTTCAAATTGTTGTTGAGCGACCATTGACATGTCAATCCAATATCTTGTTCATACTTAAAGCATGTGCTTTTCACTCTTGCTGCATATGCTCCACACCCTTATGCATCCGTTCCAGCCATTCATCCATGTTTGAGAAACGATGCTCAACTGATTGCCGAAAGTCTTGTAATGCCCCATGCAAAGTACTGAAATCATACAGCTGTGGTTCCTCATCTACCTCAGAAGGTGGAGGGTCAGACTTGCTCCGAGACTTCTTAGCCCCAACTTTCTTTGCCTTCATCATTTCCTTTTCTACTGTCCGATACTTGATATAAAGTGGAGTACCAATTGGGCCTAGATTCCGTCGCCATTCTCCAGCCTCTGTATCCACCCCTTGAGGCAAACAAAGCTCCTCAAGCAAGACAGGGAAATAGAGAGCCGCACTATCCATATCAACCACAGATTGTATAGTAAAAAGAATTTTTCGCCCGACATCAATTGGCTTCTTTCCACGGATAGCTGATATCAAGTGCAATCGATTGCGTAGCACTTCAGTGGATTGCGAACTTGGCATAAGACGTGACAGTACAAACATGAGCCAGATTTTTACATCACTGTGCAGCCACTCTCCACGGATATGCTTGCTTTCACCCCTTCTATTTAACTCCCATTTAGATCCTGGTAAAACGCGCTCCTCTGACAATGCTTGGTCGCACTCATCGTCCTCCAAAAATGGCAAAGGGTCATGAGAAAAACTGGGAGTACCAAGATGATTATTGATGATCTCACTTGTAATCTGTACCCACTTCCCCCTCACGTAGAATTCTCCAGCTTCATTCGGAAATTTTGCGTTAGCATAGAATTCCCTTGCCAAACCTTGGTGCACTCGTGAGTTTTTTTATCAAAACAATGGAATGCCATCAATTCTTGGAATGGACCTCCTTCAACCGCGAATGCCCTCTCCAGATGAAGCTTTTTCATACCAATCCCCTGTTCCCATCGTTTTTGAGCCCTTTTGTCTAAAAACACCGATGGTTCACCATCTTGATCAGAAGACCCCTTCCTCTTCTTCGGAGTTGTATCTTGCATTGTGTATTGAGGGAGATCCTCGAATAGTGGCAAATCTTCTTCTGGAACGTACTCCGAATCAGAGTCTACAAGTGGTGGTTTCTGAGTTTTCCCTTTTCCTTTCTTTGAAGTTGAAGCCTTTTGTGAAGTTGAATCTTTTTTAGGTGCCATTCCTGCCAAGAACAACCAACAAAACAAGCCTTTTGTGAAGTTGAATTTCTCTTTACACAACAATATCAGTAAAAATTTGGACATTGAAAATTTAACTAGGAACTCCCAACATCCTTTTCCTCAAATAAAAGATATACATAAAAACACTTCAACCACAAAATATAAAGCCCAAAACATAACAACTTGTATTTACTCATCTAATGTCTATATGAACAACTTCCAATCCTCTAAAATAAGCTCACGGTAACTTGGCATTCATTTCCACAACAAATTTCTGCTTATCAATCTCCACATCTTCAAGACTACAACATGTCAACAAGATAAACCTAGCAAGAATTCAAAACCTCAAATATATAGAACCACAACTTGGCTAACTCCAAGAGCTGGATTCACTCAATTTAAACAAGACATACCCAAGTTGTAATCTCATAACTACCGAAATGTACTCTAACAGAATGTTGGCAAATTTCAGCTTGCCACTTCATGAGATAGACCAAATAACATATTGAAACATTTCGAATTAGCCAAAAATTTAAACTGCAAATTTGTAAACCATGATCTTGTCTAAATTAGGGGACAAAATGCACACCATTTGGACCAAAAATGAGCAAGTTATGGCTAAAAAACTGAGGCATTCCAAATAGGCCAAATCCAGAATTTTTCAGACTACAACATTAACTTGCATACGGCCTTATCTCTGAAATAAGACTACATTCTAATCAAAACTGGCAAAAGTGCCCAACATAAACATTGTAGCCCTATCTCTTAGCAACATTCACCAACTTGAATCACCACATTTGGACATACCCAGCTCAAGTTATAGTCAAAATACAGAAACATGTCAAAGCTGGACTGATTGAAAAGCAAAACTTTTTCAAACGCGCCCCCACAATTAACATGCATGTTCTCCTTGGCTAAGCTACATGATATCTTACATGTTCATCATTTCCATCATCTTAACAACAACATCATCATTATCATGTTCTTACATTCATCACTTTGCACGACCGAAACAAAACAAAATCCACAAATCTTAAAGAGAATTGAGACATACCTTTTGTGGAGAGCTAGAGCTTAGTCTTGGAAGAAATAGAATTGGGAAGATCAATTTATGCAATATGGTGTTACTAATGCCGAGCTTGTGTTTTCAACTTGTGATATCTTGAAATAACAAGCAATAACTCTTTGCGCTTATAGAACACGAGGGAAGGGAAATCATGAGCTTGCATTCAATCGGTCAACATGAAAAATTAATGTTCCGACCAAACACTAGCAAACAATTTAGTCACTCAAATGTGGGACCCAATTAAATTCAAGTCATGTGAGTCTTTAGCTCTTCACTGATACTAATGCATTCATTCCTCACAAAACAACAAACACAAGGGCCCTATACTCACTTCGGTCAATCTCACCGTGCAAGCTCCCAATGCATACTCTCAACAAACATGAAAAATTTTAAGCAACAAGACAAAAAATAGAGCTATTTTACTTTGCATGTGAGCTTATCCTAGACACCACTACACATAAAAGCCCAAGCCAAAATTTTAGCTTTTCCCTACATTTCATTTCAACATCCTATACATCAAGACATTACAACATATTTAGTAAAATACTAAACAATATAATGAAATGCTACTCCGATGCTACTACTACTAATACTACACTAGATTCAATCATGGCAAAACAATCTCTCAAAACACAACTAAGTTCTCATAATCATGGAATCCACAACTTGAGATAAGACAGCTTGTTCAAACGCCCCCCCACACTTGCATAGAGACACGGTTCCCGTGAGAAAAATAACAGGCAAAGAATAAAGGAACCTGGCCTTCTACAAGCCTCGAGAGAGTCTGGCCATTCTTTCTTCCTCTTGAAATACAGGCCATTAAGGAGTTCCCATAAGACCAAAAGGATGTTGAGGATTTTCATTTGAAATGATGTCAACTCCCTTGCTACGAGCCATTGCTGTTAACAAAGCTGGAAAGAACATAGGTTCAAATTCACTTCGTTGTGCCCGACTTATGAACCCTAGCATCAATTTCCCAATATCAATAGAAAAATCATGCTGAATAGCATAGATCAAAAGAACACGATCCTTGGATGCTATATTTGTACGATTAGTAGGCAAGATCTTGGAATTGATAAACAATAACCACATTTTCGCCTCTGCTGTCAGCTTACTTGTGGGCACATATAAGGCTTCATTCCGAGCATTTCTCACCAACATAGCACCAGGTAACGCCACAGCAGCCAACAAATGATCAGTATTCCCCGCCCTCACCAAACTGCAATATGTATCACTGGGATAATCAGGAAGAAGGAAATGCAAATTAATGCTGTGGCGATTGACTTTCAAGTACTTCCCTCTCACGAAAACTAAATGGATACTGTCAGCACGTGAATTAGCATAGAATTCTCGAACTATCTCCAGGTTAACAACAGATGCTCTTGCGAAATGAGCCCAAGAATGCCTCCTAATCAATTCTTTAAATCTATGGGAAGGGTCCTCAAATGGTCTCTCAATGATGACTGCTCTGTTGATAAAGCTACTATATAAGCTTTCGGTAGTAGCATTAACAAACTGTGGTGAACTAGCCGGATCAAAATCAATCACAATATCGTCATTGGCTGAAGAAGAAGAAGAAGAAGAAGAAGTAGTTCCCAAATCTTCACTGGATAATGAATATTCATAAGGATTCTGATGAGGAAAGTAAGCCATGATCTGAGAATGCAAAGTTCCTAACAAGATATGCAGAGTAGTGAACAAAGTATGGAGTATGCATAGGGAAGTTGTTCAACACATAAGAGTTCCATTCTAGCTATCAATCAAGCACATGTAAATGACTGGAAAACAAAAACATATGCGTCATTCTCCCTGTGCCATAGCTTGCTGTCTTCATTACTCAATTATTGAAATCATACAAACCAATCATGCATTCAAGTTCACGGGTCTAGCATCGAGATTTACCTTAGATGCAATTACCTTGGTTGTAGAAAATGTAAAATACATCTGACCCCTGTGTGAGTGAATATCCGAAACTTACCGTTGCTCTTTACATATATCGCCAAAAATGCTGTGATAAACTGCAAAACCCATCAGCAAGGTATAAGATTGTGCCATATTGCCAAAACACACTACGCAACTAAAAACAAAACAAAAGGTAGACAACTCAAACAAGCAAAAACTAAGAATGAAAATCTGGGTTGCCTCCCATAAGCGCTTGGTTTACGGTCTACAGCCCGACCATACTTCTTGGTTCATTGGGGAGGTAAAGGATCATCCGAGAATAACTCATGTGGAGCTTGTGCAAAATTGGAGATGCCCGTGTCCTGAAAAGTCAAGTATGGTTTAAGCCTGTGACCATTCACTTTCTATATGTTGCCATTCTTGTCATTTTGAATCTCCACAACACCATATGGCTTTACATCAACAACACGGAATGGACCACTCCATCTTGACCTTAATTTCCCAGCGAAAAGTCTAAGCCGAGAGTTGTATAACAACACCAACTGTCCTGGAGCAAAACTCTTTGATTGGATTCTTGCATCTTGAAGCCTCCTGTTTTCTCCTTGTAAAGCTTAGAACTCATATAAGCATTGAATCTAAATTCATCCAATTCATTCAACTCAAGCATCCTTTTTGATTGAGCTTCAAATAAATCCATATTCAATTTCTGAATTGCCCAATAAGCCCTATGCTCCAACTCTACTGGTAGATGACACTCTTTACCAAATACAAGCCGAAATGGGGAAGCACCTATAGGAGTTTTGTATGCTGTCCTGTATGCCCATAATGCATCATCCGGTTTCAAGGGCCAATCTTTTCTTCCTGGATTAACAACCTTTTCAAGAACCCTCTTAATTTCACGATTTGAAATCTCAGCTTGGCTAGAAGTTTGAGGATGATAAGCTGTGGAAACCTTATGTTTCACTCCATACTTGGCCAATAAAGCTTCAAAAATCTTGTTACAAAAATGAGTTCCTCCATCACTTATGATTGCTCTGGGGGCTCCAAATCGATTAGAATTGTGTTTCTTCAAGAAAGCAATCACACTCTTTGCATCATTATGAGCCAGAGCCACAGCTTCAACCCATTTAGACACATAATCAACTACTACCAAAATGTATTCCATGCATCTGGATTTCAGAAATGGACCCATGAAGTCAATTCCCAATACATCAAATATTTCCACTTCAAGGATGCTATTCAAAGGCATTTCATTTCTGGAAGAAATGTTCCCTGTTCTTTGACATCGATCACAATTACCAACCAAAATTCTTGCATCCAAGAAAATATGAGGCTAATAGAAACCACATTGTAACACTTTGAATCCTGTTCTTGTTGAGCCAAAGTGTCCACTATATGGTTCATCATGACATGCCCTCAAAATGTCTTCCTTTTCTTCCTCTTTGATGCACTTGCATATGATTTGATCACTACAGATTTTATACAATGTATTGTCCTCCCAAAAATAATATTTTGCATCACTTCTCAATCTTTTCTTCTGGTCATTAGAAAAGTAAGAAGGAACTTGGCCAGCCACAACGTAATTGGCTATCTCTGCATACTAAGGCAATGACCTCTCATCTGCTCTAAACACTTGCTTGTCTGGAAAATATTCCTTCACCAAAACGGTTGAATCCTCTTGAGCTTCTGACTCCAATCTTGAAAGATGGTCAGCCACCACATTCTCTGAGCCTTTACGATCTTTGATTTCAACATCGAACTCTTGAAGCAATAACACCCATCGAATCAACCTTGGCTTGGCTTCTTTCTTTGCTAACAAATATTTCAAAGCAGCATGATCTGTATGTACAATGACTTTCGATCCCAACAAGTATGATCTGAATTTGTCAAATACGAAAACAACCGCCAACATCTCTTTCTCCGTTGTTGTATAATTCAACTGAGCCTCATTGAGCAGCTTACTGGCATAATAAATGGTGTGAAAAATTTTATCCCGTCTCCGGCCAGGAACAGCTCCCAATGCATAGTCACTTGCATCGCACATAATCTCAAAGGGCTCACCCCAATGAGGAGTAACTATCACAGGAGCTTCCACCAATTTAGCTTTCAAGGTCTCAAATGCTTCAATGCATTCTGTGCCAAATTCAAATTTTACATCCTTCTCCAATAGGCTACACAATGGCCTAGCAATTTTAGAGAAATCTTTGATGAAACGTCTATAGAAGCCAGCATGCCCAAGAAAACTTCTTATGCCTTTAACGTTAGTTGGAAGAGGAAGCTTAGCAATGACATCAATTTTAGCTCTGTCAACCTCAATCCCAGCATGAGAAATCTTATGCCCCAACATGATCCCTTCTTGGACCATAAACTGACATTTTTCCCAATTCAACAAAAGATTTGTTTCTTTATATCTCTTTAACACTTTGGCTAAGTTCTCCAAGCAACTATCAAATGTCATCCCAAAAACTGAGAAGTCATCCATGAAAATTTCAATTATCGACTCAACCATGTCATGAAAGATTGCCATCATACATCTCTGGAAAGTTGCGGGAGCGTTGCACAAGCCAAATGGCATCCTTTTGTAAGCAAATGTGCCAAAGGGACAGGTGAAAGTCGTCTTGTCTTGGTCTTTGGGATCGATTGCAATTTGATTATAGCCAGAATATCCATCCAAGAAACAATAAAAAAGGTACACAGCAATCCGATCCAACAATTGCTCCCGAAAAGAAAGTGGAAAATGATCCTTTCTCGTTGCCTTGTTCAGTTTCCTGTAGTCCATACAAACTCTCCAAGTACTAACCACTCTTGTTGCAAGAAGTTCATTTGTATGATTCTTCACAACTGTAACTCCTCCCTTTTTCGGAACACATTGAACAGGACTCACCCACTCACTGTCTGAGATGGGAAAGATCATTCCAAAATCAAGCAATTTGATAACTTCTTTCTTGACAACTTCCATCATTTGAGGATTCAATCTCCTTTGTCTATCTCTCACTGGTACTGAATTATCCTCCAAAAGAATCTTATGCCTGCACAAGCTAGGACTTATGCCCTTTATATCTGCAATGGTCCATCCTATAGGCAATTTGTGTTGCCTCAATACTCCCAGCAATTTCTCCTCTTGCCAATCTTCAAGTTTAGAAGAGATCACAACGGGTAGTGTTTCACTTTCTCCAAGAAAAGCATACCTGAGGTATGGAGGCAAAGGTTTCAACTCCAGCTTTAGAGGAACCAAGATAGATGGCATGAGCTTTTCATTCATGCAAAAACATTCATTGCTTCTCACCTCAGTGGATGCATTCATTTCATTAGCTGGAAGCTTAAACTCAACATTTCTTCCAATTCATTAGAACACGCTTCAGTCAAAATTCCCTTCATCTCACATTCATCTACAACTTCAACAATTTCACTTTGAATTTCAAAAATGGATTCATCAATCACACAACATTCAATATCATTTTCAATTTCACCCAAAATGTTCTTATCCTCATCATCGAAATTGATTTCATCAAAATCGCCTTCACAATCATGTAACTCATCAACAACAGAATAATCATGCTTAACATTCAATTCATGCAAAGAAAAACATGCTACAGCCTTAATGGCAAAAAAAGATTCAACATGTAATGGATGTTTCATGGCATAATTCACATCAAAAACAACTTCTTCATTGTTGATTCTAAAAGTAACTGTTTTGTTTCTTACCCCAATCACAGCATCACCTGTTGCTAAGAAGGGTCGACCAAAAATCAAAGGAACTTTCGGATCCTCTTCCATATCCAGAACAATAAAATCAACCAGGAATGTAAATTTATCGATCTCTACCAGGTCATCCTCAACCATTCCAGTAGGCTTGACCAAAGATCTGTCAGCCAATTGAAGGGTCACAGCCACTAGACGAATTCCGCCTTTAAGTCCAACATCAGTGGCAATAGATAGTGGCATGAGATTAATGCCAACATCCAAATCACACAAAACTTTTTCAAAGAGTCTTGTTCCAATTTTACACAGGATAGTGCAACTCCCAGTGTCTTTTAACTTTGGTGGCAATTTGTGCCCAATCCATGCTCCACCATATTCCGTGAGTGTCAAACGTACCTCACATCTCAAAATCTGCTCCTTGTTGGATATCAAATCCTTGAGAAATTTTGCATATTTGGGTACTGCCGTCACTAAATCCAACAAAGGTAAGCTCATATTTACTTGTCTGACCATATCCAAGAATCTATCAAACTGAGGTCCTTTCTTTGGTTTTGGTTTCACTCTCTCAGGAGTTTAGGTGCAAATTCAGGATAATTGTAAGGGTTAGGAGGTCCCCTAACTTTCTTGTTCGCCTCTCCAACTCCATTATCTGGCGCCCCCTCCTTCTTTGTTGCCATGTCCTCAGTGGCACACTCTTGCTCACAATCAAGATTGTCTGCCTCATTGTCTTCAGAAGTTTTATCTCCAGGTTTGTTAGGTTTGTGTACTTCTCTTCCACTCCGTAATGTGATTGCATTAGAAGTTTCCTTTCATTTTGGATTTGGAATTATATCACTTGGAAGTGCTCCTCTTGGTCTTTGATGCACAGCATTTGCAAGTTGTCAAAGTTGCATTTCAATGCTCTTTAAAGTGCTTCATGGTGTTCGACAGTTGATTCCAAACCCCGAAACCTTTGTTCATTTTTGTCTATCTTATCAATCAACTTTTGGAACATGTCTTCAACCGATGGCTTTCTTTGCTCTGAGGTACCAGCTTGATGATCAAAAGGTGGTGCATTTGTTGATCTTCTTTGGTCATTTCCTTGATAGTATTGCCCTTCTTGATTTTGTTGTTGTCCCCAATTGCCCCGTCCACCATTGTATGGTCTATTACCACCGGAATAGTTTCCCCCAGAATAATTTCCACTATACTGAGATTTATTGATGTAATTGTTCACGTACTGAAGAGACTCAGTTGTGATGGCACACTCGTCAGTGTGCTGTTCACCTTTACACAAACCACAAGAAAGAACTGGAGCCTTGGTCTGAGCAGCTTTCAAAGTTTGCACTTGCTTAGCAAGGGCTTCAAACTTGGCACTCAACGAAGTTTCCTCATCAAGATCTAGAACTCCTCGTTGTCTTCTACCATGAGGTTTACGGGTCTCACGGAAGAGATACTCATCCTCAGCAATCTGGTTAAACACTCTCAAACCTCCGGCACACTCTTATTCTTTAATACACCATTGGCATAAGCTTTTACCATCATGGAAGACTCAGGTGTGAGACCTTTGAAAAACGTATTCAATTCTCTGATTTCACCAAGGTCATGGTTGGGACATTGACGGATGATAAGTTGAATTTATACCAACTTAAATGGCTTAATTCACTTAGCTTTTGACTTGTTTTTCATAAGTTAGTGCAATGATTTGTTTGTTGTGGTGCATTTATGTGGTTGGAAATTGGTTGTACTAAATTGGTTAAAAGAGACCAAAAATGATGATGAACTTAGGCAATTGTGTGCTTGATGTTAATAGGCAAGGTTGAGAGATCAAAACATCTAGGAAGGTGAATGAAACCGAAATGAACTTGGTAGATTCGGTTTAGGGTTTGGGCAGATTTGGTTAGGAAATTCATCTGGGCATAACATTCTTGCTACTAATCCAATTGGTGATTTCTTTGGTGTTCTGAAAAGCTCTTTGAATGCACTACATTTCGTATGTTTTAACTATTACCCAATTTTGTGTGCAATATTATGAAGTATGAGTTTCTTTTCGAAATGCCATTTTAGGGTTTTAGGGTTTTATCTTTCTGCCACAGTTTGGTATTTTGATGATATCTTGCGTTTCAGGTACCTGATTAGGCTGTTTCTTAATCTATTGGAAAGCTAAGAGGGGGATGTAGAACTCTTAAGTTCACTACCAAGTCTGAATTAGAGGCTAAGACACACTTATTTGGCATGAAAGTAGGGTGTTGTGCTGGAGTGAACACTATGCCAAAACCTTGCTAACCTACCTTGCCAACACCTTGCCAAGGCTTTGCCAAGACCCTGCCAAGACGTGCCGAACCAACATGCCAAGGCTTGCCAAGCCAACGTGCCAAGATCTTGCCAAGCTTTGCCAACTCGGCACATCGACCTTGCCAAGCATAGTGCCGAGCCTTGCCACAAACTATGCCAAACACTTGGCCATATTTTGACACACTCATGCACTTATCTTGCCAAGCATTCACCACACATGCATCATTTTCATATTAGCACCACGTTCACACAGTTTAAGCATGGCACGTTTTACTTATTTTTACATTACATTTGCAATAATAGTACATGACACTTTGGCACACCACGGCAAACATTTCAGCTTGACAAACTTTGCCAAACTTTGCCATGCCATGCTAACATACCTTGCCACCAGATTATTGCACAACACATCACCCTTGGCACACTACTCATGCATTCTTGGCACGACATTTGCACACTCTAAACATGTTTGCACACACATTGGCAAAGGAAACAAACGGCCAAAGTTATGAACTTTCTACACGAGACCTCGTGGAGAAAGAAAAAATTGCACAAATTTTCTCCACGAAACCTCGTGGAGAAAACAAAAACACCAATTTTTTCTCTACGAGACCTCGTGGAGAAAATGAAAAGTAATAAAATTTACTCCACGAGGTCTCGTGGAGTAAAAAACCAGAAGAAAAATTTTGCCCACAAAGTCTCGTGGGCAAAAGTTGTGTGATTCTTGTGTTGAAAATCGACTAAGTGTTGATTCTGTTCTTTAGGTGTAAATGGTGCAATGAAGGCGTGGTAGTGGTTGGCCCGAAGGCGCATGGAAGCTGAGTCAGAAAGTAATGGTGAAGCCGGGAGACCAAAGACGTGCTTGGTCACACTTATGAAAGCGTGATGTTTGCTGAGGAAGAAGAAATTGTGGCAGATGCTTGAAGGCGCGATTCATTTGGCAGAAAGGCGTTAGAGGTGCAGTAGAGGCGCGAGGGAGAACGGCGTGAAGGTTGCTGAGCTTGACTGGTCCTTGGCCAAGAAGTTTGAAGGCGTGACTCCAAATGGCATGAAGGCGTGGTAGAGAAGCTGGGAGGCGTGAACCAGATTTGCCTGAAGGCGCGACGAGGTTCTTGAAGGCACAGATCCTTTGGCTCAAAGGCGCTGGCATCGTTTTGAAACCTTCTACTTTGGTTTTTTGTCATTTACATCAGTTAGGAATTTTCAATAGTGATATTTTATTCATTGGACGTTTGCGTACCATTTACGTTTCTTTTGTAACCTCTATATATAGAGGAATAGTCAACATATTAGGGGGACGATTCATTGTTATTCACTACTCACATTTTCTATATTGTGACCGACTTTTGATTTTGAAGAGCGGGAATTGTTCTTGAGATCCACTTTCTCTCTCTACTTTCTCTCACTAAGATTGTTGCTTCATTTTGGATTCCGATCAAAGATTTGTTCTCATAATTGTATTTCTCCTTGAAATTGCGAAGAAAAGCTACAATACTCTCGCCATTTGGAAGCTTTTAAGACTCTTAATTGGTAAACTCTTCCAATTAATGATTATGAACTGTTTAATCTTCCAAATTGTTGATTGTGAAGCTGAAATGGAGATTCGTGGCTAATTGTATGATAACCTAGGATACTGAGGGTGAATGCTAGGTTGAAATTGTAATTGTGCAGTAGAACTAACGATCTATTATAAGAAATGGAAATTCTCAGCTATGAATTGGTAAAACTTATTGATTACATGCTTTTGATCCGAATTTGATGAAATGAGATTCGATTGCGGTCGACATGCTGAATTGAGTCTTCTTTTGTAAGATTTGGATGAAAATCATGAATAAGAACCTGAGAATGCATGAGTTCTTAAACCTGTTTGAATTTGCACAGATCTTGAGGCTAGACCTCATCATAGGAAGCTTTAAATCTGTATCATCCTAAGAACAAGGTGATAAGAGATTCTCATACTCAAATGATGAATTTACATGCTAGGATCGTGACTAGATCATTAAAACGTTCCCATGCTTCTCTGAATGATTCACTATCTTGCTGTTGAAAATTCATGATCTACATTCTCCTCTTCTCAAGCTTAGCTTGTGGAAAATATTTCGCCAAGAATTTCTTCTGAAGTTCCTCAAAAGAAATTGTTGCCTCTGCTCCCCCAATGGTCTTAAACCAATGTTTTGCTTTTCCTCTCAAGGAGAGAGGAAAAAGGATTCTGTGCACTTCACTTCTCTCCACCCTTGGAAGTTTGAACGTGCTACACAAACCTAAGAACCAGTCCAGATGATCATTAGGGTCTTCATTGTCTAATCCTTGGAAAAATTGACCTTGAGTAATCATTGATACAATCTGAGTAGGGATGTGGTAACTTTCAGCATCTATGTCTTGCTGTCCAAAACCATTGTCAAAATTCACAGCATAATGATCACCAAAACGTGGTGCCCTCACTCCAGGATTAGCCATTTCTCTTTGTCTGGCTTGAACTCTCAAAGTCTTTGGCAGTTCAAGGTCTAATGCAAACTCAGGATTTCCAGAGGATCGTAACCTGGGCATACAATAACACCAAGAGTGAAGTATAACCGAAATGAAATAGAGCACCAAAGCAAAAATTCAAATTTAAACAACACACGAAGAACAAAAACCACAAGCAACAACAATAATAATGAAACAACAGAGAATAACAGTGTAAGAACAGAGTAGACAACTTCAGAACAAAACAACACAAAACTAAACAATGAAACTCAAGAATCACTTAATCAAACTCTAGAAACCGTGCCTTCCCCAGCAACAGCGCCAAAAATTGACGAGATGTGTCGTTACTCTTCAATTTAACCCTATACTAACTGTAGAAGCGGTGGTAGGGATCGTATCCACAGGGAAGGAGAAGTGGTTTCGAGATTTGCATTGAAGTTTTGTTCTATTTTTTCCGTTCTCAAAGTATCACAAAGAACTAAGAACTAGGTTAAGGAAACAGAAGAAATTCACACGAATAAGTGATAACAAGTCCAAAAGACATGCCTTAGGGTTTTTTACACCGGATGATTGCCAAATTAAACTACCAGAATGCTTTGTAATTGCCACTCAAATTAAACATAGAGGAGATCAATCTGCCTAGGAATATAGAACACCATTGGCATGGTCACCACATGTCATCCTACACTCTCTGTTACCACTCCTTCCCACGTCAAGGCCCAAGAGTGATGGTTTAATCCCGCAGAATCTCAACTTCCCATGTTTCACTACTATAGCATGCAAAATCTAAGGTTTTCCTATGGCTAGGCCTAACCTAGATTCGTCTGTCTTCGTGAAGCTTGGGAGGTCTCTTCTCACTTAATTCTAAAGGTTTAACGAACTTCCACGGGCATGGCGACAGCATCTCAGTTCGTGATCAAACTAAGCAAGAGAGAAGACTCAATTCTCATACTTCAAGACCTTATTTCATGCGTTTCTCACTCAAATTGGTGAATCAAGCCTTAACCTAGCATAATGACCACAATCAAGGTTCAATTCAACAATTGAAGTGCGAAAGTTAAGAAACTTGACATATTCCATGCTTTAGAATCAAGTATGAATTCATTCTTCAACAATAGAATCAATTACATAGCATTTCCATCATCTAATTATTCAATCATCCGGTGTAAACCCTAAGACATTGCCAAATTAGCCACGAAACTTCATCTCCAACTCACAATCAGGAAAATGCAAATCGAGGCAAGTAATTCTCATGTTATAGAAAGAATTTACCGATTGATTTACTTAATTGTTCCAGAGAATCACAATCTTCAGTTCAATTTCTTGATCGGAACTGGAAATCAAGCTAAAATGCTAGAGAAATAAAGTAGATCTAGAGAGAAATTAGAGGGAGAAAAAAATTCCCGCTCACGAAAGATCAAAAGACTGGTAATAACTAGAATATGAATTCTGGAATCTTCCAATCTACTAACTATCTCCTCTATATATAGAGGTTACAAAAGTCGTAAATAGTACGCAAACGTAAAATGACTACATTGTTACAGCAATGCCATAACATAAAATGAAAATCAAAGAAAAGAAAAGAAAAGAAACAAAAACGACACTCGGTCAAAGCCTCAGTTCACGCCTTCGAGCCTCTAATCCAGCGCCTTCATCCACTTCCTTGCACCCTTGAGAAAATACCTTTGCGCCTTCACCACCTGCATACTCAAAAGGCAAAACTTCTAAGTACTTTGACATTCTTTCCATCGCAAAGCAACACTTTTCCTATTAACACGAGAGGTCTCGCCAATTATACTATTATCACGGCGAGACATGTGAGACCCCAAAATTTTAACATATTAATAATATTATTAATATTAAATATATGCAAATCATTTTAATTTTTAAATTAAAATACCACATCTTTGGTAAGTGTTGTGTGAGAATTAAAATCATACGATTAAGAATTTTAGTTAATTGATAATTTTAGAATTTTAATTATATATTTTATAAGATTATAAGAGATTTAATTGCATAATTTAAATGAATTTTGGCCCTTGTTGGTTCTTACAAAAATTCAAGGGCCAATTTACAAATAAGAAAAACAAATTAAAAATAATAATAAAAAGGGTGAGGCAAACACGTAATCCCTTAGGCTTACAAACTGCCTCCCCGAAAGTTACATGGGAAGCAACAAAAATGGAAAAGAGAGAGAAAGGAAAAGAGAGAAAAGGAAGCGGGAGCAAGGTTTTTTTTGCAAAACCTTGAAAAAAAAACGAAGGGCATCAAAACGGCTAAAGAGAGAAGAGAACAACAAGAGATAGAGCAAGAAGAGGAAATTCAAAGGGCGATCCAAGTTAATCAATCCATGAAAGCTTTGAAAACTTTTAACAGGTGGGTAAACTGATTTTCAAATATATATATAGGTGTGTGTTTTATTTGTGGGTGTGCTTTAGTTTTCAAAATCTTTTGTTGGATTTGTATGACGAAATTAATATTTCTTCTGAAGTTCAATTCATGAATTGTTGAAGTTCTTGTTAGATTCATTAATATATTGTAAAATAAATTGCTATTAGTAGGTATAAAGATTCTTTTGTTTGGTAAGGAATTTGTATATCACAAGATTTCCTGTTTTGCTGTTATGATGTAATCGGGTGCAACCAATGTATATCTTTTATTTTTGTGCCCTTAGAAGTTGGTTTAGCTTGAGAAGTACTAGGAAAGCTGGTTCTTTGTGTTTGTTAGCAAAACCACCAGGATGATAAGGAGAGTGGAAAAGCTAATTTGGGCTTTTGCTGATGTCGAGAAAGCCTTAAGGGGGAAAATAAATGGTAAAGGAATTTTAGAGGAAAGATGTTTGGCTTCTAATATGAACTAGGGAGATATTATATGGAGGTCATTTATTGTTTAAAAGATTATATCTTTAGCTATACTGATTATGATAATTTTATTAGATATTTTGGGTGCAAGTGTTATTCGCAAAATGTTTTCCCCATACAGATTGCATTTTAATGCAATTTGCAAATTTATTAAGAGTGTGTAAATCTGAAGTTGTAGAAATTAATGAGCACTAAGGAAATTTCTGCCTAAAGCTGTGAGGAATATGGTAATGAAAAAATGATAGCAATATTTATTTTGTATATAAGTTTACATACATTCATCTGAGACATGATAAACTAAGGAGTGTGACAATGAATAATGGGAAGACCGAACCCAAGCATTCCAATATTTTAGATTTTCTTGATTCTTGAAATTTCTGAATTCAGAAAGTTGATATCAATTTTTGACATATTGGCACGAAGAATTTGTGATTTCATGTGAATCAATAATTGTGGTAATTCGAGTCTAGTTTTGAATGGTTTTGATTTTACTGTTTTTGGACTTTTGGCTGCCAAGTTATGGCCATTTCAAACAGCCCTGCTAGGACATAATTTGGTTACGGGATGTTAAGACCTTATGCAATTTTGGGTTGTTTTATTTTTCTATTTATGGGAGATATTTTGAAACCTGTATAACACAATAATTTCTGTATTTTAAATCTAGTGTTATAGCATTTTGTTTTTGTATTATTGGGATATGTAGTCGTAAAGTTATAGCCATTTAAAGCTACCATAGCATAACCGAAAATTTGGTCATAGAGTTTTCGATATTTAAAGAAACTTTGAACTGTTTTTACGCTAATTTGTAATTTGAATTCAGCGTGTTACACAACACGGAAGTTATAGCATTATGAGTCTAGTTTGGTACAGTTCATTTTCACATTACCTGGATAATTGGAAGTTATCATCAATTGACTCCACCTTCACTGAACTGAAAGTTGGCTAAGGTATTTTAGCCGTTGCAGCTACTTTGAATAGTTTATATACAGCTGTATGGATAAAATTTGGGGATTTTCAAATCATGAAAGTTTTTGTATTTTTAACATATTTTCATATGGAATAAATGGTGTATTTTTTTGACCTATAGAAAATAAGATACAAGGGTTCAAAAGAATAGTATCAAAGCTGAAATTGGAACTTGGCATGTTCCTGTTTAGTTTTACTAATTGGTTATCTCTTTATGAGTTTCATATTGAATTTGAAACTCTGTAAAACATGAATATTTCTGAGTAATGAAATATAGTAATATGCTTATGTTGGTGTTATTAGGATGATTGCCTGGATTGTATTCAATCCAAACTTGCAAGTTGCAAGGGAGAATGCCATGTGATGATTGAATTTCCTAATTTTCTGCCAAAGTGATTTTGAATTGATGGTATCGAATACCTATGGTATAATTTGGTTATTGGATTTATGTACTGTGGAACTAAGTGCTGTGCGGAACTAAGTTCTATGTCAATTTAAAGGCGTGAGCCACCTCTAGAATCCGTACAAGTCACCTCTAGAATCCACATGAGCGTTGTTGACTCGAGCTCTTTGACATTGTAAATTGTTTAAGTTTGGCACAAGTGGATAAATTTCTATAATTATTTGCCAACTTGCATTGATTGTATGTGATACATGTATTGTAATTGATTGTTTGGGCCCTAGTAGGTGTTTGCTTGGAGAGTAGTCGAGACGGCATCGTGCCGACGATTACGCCAAGACCACATCGGTGAGCCCCATCATAGGATTAAGGAGTTTTTAATCCTGTTGACGGGAGTCGGAGTGGCAAATCCGGATGCCACGTTAGGCCTGCGGGGCCGTAGTGGTCACTGACCACGAGGAAGGATAAGGTAGCTTTTCAAGTCGTGCACGCAACAACGAATTGCCTGGGGAGATAAGGTTGGTAAAGGTCGGCATGGCCGATCGAGACAGGTACCGATTATATGTTTAATGTTTGATATGACATCCATGGTATAGTTTTGTGGTACATGGTTTGTGCATTGGAACTCTTTCTTGGAATTGTATTTTGTTGAAAATCAATTTTTTCAATAATTAAGCACTATTCCACCCACTGAGCTATTTTAAGCTCACCCTTTTATAAATTATATTTTTCAGTGATTCAAGATGGATTAGGTGGTGGACAGGATTCTGGTTTACGTACTTAAAGGAAGAGATAAATGAATAGATTATTAAGGTATTTAATTACCTTGGTTGTGTTTGTAGCTATTGGAATGGGCCATTTGGGCGATCTTGAATGTATGAATTTTGAGATGATACATTAATATGTATATTACCTTAATATTATTTTAATGTAAATTATGGCCGGGGCGTTACAAGTGGTATCATAGCATATATGCTCATAAGCCAGGATTGGATTCTTGGACTTAGGTGTGATAGTCCCTATATGGTTAAAAGCCAGGATATGATTCTTGGATTGTGGTATAGTGTCCACTAGGCTTTAATTAAATTCATAGTTACTTTGAGAAAAGTTCAACATAGTGTTTTAGAAATTACAGACCCAATTATTGGGAACAAAAATTTTTACGGGAAAACACAATTCTAAAGCTATAAGTTTGACTGTAGGATTAGATTGATCCTCTTAGGACTGATCAACCTAAGATTAGGATCTTTTTAATTCTGTCTCTCAAGCTATGGTTATAAGAAAATTTTTAAAGAATATGCGAACGGTGGAAGGTGGAAAGTGGAAGGTATAAAGAAAAGAAAAGTGTGATGATTATTTGTATGAAACTGTGACTATGCTATGTGATGTTCTTGTTTGAGAGTATATACTCTACATTGATTTGTGACTTTTATAGTGAAATTTGTTTTTTCAAAATATTGATTTAAGAACATGTTTGTTTGGATTTCACTTGAGTAGTTGTGTAACATGACTTGATGATAGCGTGTGTAAATTTACAGATTATGTGGGACACTATTGAATACTTATAGCTTAATTGCTCTGTGTAAAACTCTGTTCAAAATATTGTATGAATCAATCTGTGGAAGTATATTAACTTTTGTGTGTTAAACTTGTGAATAAACAATTTCACGGTTAGATATAGGTTCATAGCTTTTAATATTTTATTTTAGAATCTTGATTACAGTATTGGTTCCAACATGATTTGTGGTTGTCTAATAAATATCCTGGTTGAATATGTTGTCATGCCCTCAGTGGTGATTATGGGTTACTATGTACCATGACTAATATGGATTGAGTTTATTTTGGAAAAATGTAATTTTATGTCAGGACGCGTAATGAAGGCTTTGACAAGATAAGAGTTCCAAGTAATTAGTTCATTTAGATTGGGGAGTAGAAAGTTTCGTTGAGAAATCCTTGGCCATTGAGAGATCTGGATAACATTGTTACAACTTCCAACTTCTGATTAGTTGATACAGGAGCAGAGGTTGAGTTTATTTGCCATCTAGAATCTTGCTTTCTTAGTATAACGGAACCAGTGAGTGATTTTTGGGACAATGCAAGTTTGATAATATCATAAACTTGGATTTGGATTATCTCATTGTTTATTTGTCTAGTTTGGGTTAACGACATTTAAGTAAATTCTGTACTTCAGAAGTTGAGTGGAACTTAACTTTTCTGGAGAGAGGAAACATGGAGAGTTTATGGGTCTACAGAAACACAAATATCAGTTGTCATGCTCTATGTATGACAATCTGATTTGTAGGATATGCTATTGTTAATAGAAGCATTCACCATTGGTGGGGAATTGACCTTATCTAGTCATGTAAACTCCTCAAAGTCAATGCATGCAATACTGATTAGTGCAACCATTATGTTACTTAAAGCATATGGTTGACACCTTATTTGAAGTTTGGTTTTATGTCTTGATTTATCATCACTGCAATTGCTATTTAGGATCAATATTAATTAGCACCTCAACTTGATTATTCTGATGTTAATGGTCGACCATCTATTGTTCTCTTGCTCGTGAGTATGAACTTCTTTGGGGTAACAACTTAGCGATAAATGTTAATGGGAAATGCCATTCTTAGGGTTTTGGAAATTATATTAAAAAAAATTGGGGTACATCATGTAATTACTTTCGATTCAAAGAAGCTGCTTGTGTGTAAAATGTTAAGTTCATTGTAATTAGTATATTGGTGGTGCTTATTGTGTTCCATGAACTGGTTGCTAGTATATAGTATATATATATAAATTCGAATTGGAATTCCTTGCAACACAATAATATAGTAATTTATTACTTTACAAGCATGGTTGTTGCTTTACTAATTTCTGTACACATAGTAATAAGAGTAGAACTTTTCATACAAAGTGAAAGGAGTTCTGAAAAGTAAAGGCAAAACAGTAGCAAAGATTTTATTGGTTAGCAAGTCCAATATTTGCTAAGTACTTAACCAGTGATAAACATAATATTCTACTAGTAATTAATAGTTGACTATGTACAGTATAATTATAATGGGTAATAATTATTGCATCAACCATTATTTAAGATATATTATACGTATGTAGTTCATGTGGATTAGTGTTATAAATAGTTGGATTAACATATAAAACTATAGCGAAAAACAAGGTTAGTGGGTGAGTTTGGGTTTTACAACTTTGTTTAAGTTCTTGGAAAAGAAGATGAATTTGGTCTATTGTTCCATAAATTAATTCTATTGTATATTACCTTAAACCGATTTCTACTGAAATCGGGTGAAGCCTGTTAAGAATTGGATGCCAAATCAAAGGAAGTGAACATGGGGTGAAGTCACAAGCATGTGAACTAGTATTTCATACAAAAATAAAGACATGCTACTGTAACCCTTATTATTATTATTATTATTTTTTCTTCCATAAAGTATTTCAATTTGGTAAGAAAAGTTCAGGAGTAACAATTTCATGATGTATGCCAATTTGTGACTTAGACCACACAAAAAAATTCAAAACTCTGGGAGTAAAACATTTAAAATACTTGATTGAATGACGTGAAAGTATGTGAGAAAATTCTTCAAAGCGAGATTTCAAGATTTATATTAGACTGAGTTATGAAGACACGAAACTGTGACAATATTTTGTGTCATCTGTGATTGATATTTTGTGTATCTTAGATTATTTAAAGCAAACACCTTGTAATTGGACAAATGAGTGAATAAATTATTTTCATAATCGGATAATTGATTCATGATTTATTTTATTTTATTTTATTATATGAGTTGTGCAACTTAAGCATGCAATAATAGTTTTAATTGTTTTTGGATCACACTATATTCTTTGTTTGACTAGTAGATTTTGGATCACCTAAATTGTCACTTGAATTGTTGTTGGTGTCGCTTGCTTAAATTTCTTGAACACATTTATGGATCTCTTAGGACACAATATGGAGTGAGTCAAAATGTGTTGCAAAACTTGTGAAAATAGAAAAATATATGCGTGTTTGTAGATGTAGAGGCCATGACCTAAACCTGTCTTTAGATAAGTTCAAATACAAGTACCTTCAGGGGAGCATGAGTGAAATACCTGTTTATATATTCATTTAAGGTAATAAGATCGGATATTGATTTTGAATTGTGAGGACACAATTCTTTTAAAGAGGGAAGGGTGTGAGACTCCAAAATTTTAACATATTAATAATATTAATAATATTAAAAATATGCAAATCATTTTAATTTTTAAATTAAAATACCACATCTTTGGTAAGTGTTGTGTGAGAATTAAAATCATACGATTAAGAATTTTAGTTAATTGATAATTTTAGAATTTTAATTATAAATTTTATAAGATTATAAGAGATTTAATTGCATAATTTAAATGAATTTTGGTCCTTGTTGGTTCTTACAAAAATTCAAGGGCCAATTTACAAATAAGAAAAACAAATTAAAAATAATAATAAAAAGGGTGAGGCAAACACGTAAGCCCTTAGGCTTACAAACTGCCTCCCCGAAAGTTACATGGGAAGCAACAAAAATGGAAAAGAGGCAGAAAGGAAAAAAAAAGAGAGAAAGGAAAAGAGAGAAAAGGAAGCGGGAGCAAGGTTTTTTTTTGCACAACCTTGAAAAAAAAACGGAGGGCATCAAAACGGCTAAAGAGAGAAGAGAACAACAGGAGATAGAGCAAGAAGAGGAAATTCAAAGGGCGATCCAAGTTAATCAATCCATGAAAGCTTTGAAAACTTTTAACAGGTGGGTAAACTGATTTTCAAATATATATGTATATATATAGGTGTGTGTTTTATTTGGGGGTGTGCTTTAGTTTTCAAAATCTTTTGTTGGATTTGTATGACGAAATTAATATTTCTTGTGAAGTTCAATTGATGAATTGTTGAAGTTCTTGTTAGATTCATTAATATATTGTAAAATAAATTGCTATTTGTGGGTATAAAGATTCTTTTGTTTGGTAAGGAATTTGTATATCGCAAGAGTTCCTGTTTTGCTGTTATGATGTAATCGGGTGCAACCTATGTATATCTTTTATTTTTGTGCCCTTAGAAGTTGGTTTAGCTTGGGAAGTACTAGGAAAGCTGGTTCTTTGTGTTTGTTAACAAAACCACCAGGATGATAAGGAGAGTGGAAAAGCTAATTTGGGCTTTTGCTGAAGTCGAGGAAGCCTTAAGGGGGAAAATAAATAGTAAAGTAATTTTAGAGGAAAGATGTTTGGCTTCTGATATGAACTAGGGAGATATTATATAGAGGTCATTTATTGTTTAAAAGATTATATCTTTAGCTACACTGATTATGATAATTTTATTAGATATTTTGGGTGCAAGTGTTATTCGCAAAATGTTTTCCCCGTACAGATTGCATTTTAATGCTATTTTCAAGTTTATTAAGAGTGTGTAAATCTGAAGTTGTAGAAATTAATGAGCACAAAGGAAATTTCTGCCTAAAGCTGTGAGGAATATGGTAATGAAAAAATGATAGCAATATTTATTTTGTATATAAGTTTACATACATTCATTTGAGACATGATAAACTAAGGAGTGTGACAATGAATAATGGGAAGACCGAACCCAAGCATTCCAATATTTTAGCTTTTCTTGATTCTTGAAATTTCTAAATGCTGAAGGTTGATATCAATTTTTGACATATTGGCACGAAGAATTTGTGATTTCATGTGAAACAATAATTGTGGTAATTTGAGTCTAGTTTTGAATGGTTTTGATTTTACTGTTTTTGGACTTTTGGCTGCCAAGTTATGGCCATTTCAAACAGCCCTGCTAGGACATAATTTGGTAACGGGATGTTAAGACCTTATGCATTTTTGGGTTGTTTTATTTTTCTATTTATGGGAGGAATTTCGCAACCTGTATAACACAAGAATTTCTGTATTTTAAATCTAGTGTTATAGCATTTTGTTTTTGTATTATTGGGATATGTAGTCGTAAAGTTATAGCCATTTAAAGCTACCATAGCATAACCGAAAATCTGGTCATAGAGTTTTCGAGATTTAAAGAAACTTTGAACTCTTTTTACGCTAATTTGTAATTTGAATTCAGCGTGTTACACAACACGGAAGTTATAGCATTATGAGTCTAGTTTGGTACAGTTCATTTTCACATTACCTGGATAATTGGAAGTTATCATCAATTGACTCCACCTTCACTGAACTGAAAGTTGGCTAAGGTATTTTAGCCGTTGCAGCTACTTTGAATAGTTTATATACAGCTGTATGGATAAAATTTGGGGATTTGCAAATCATGAAAGTTTTTTTATTTTTAACATATTTTCATATGGAATAAATGGTGTATTTTTTTGACCTATAGAAAATAAGATACAAGGGTTCAAAAGAATAGTGTCAAAGCTGAAATTGGAACTTGGCATGTTCCTGTTTAGTTTTACTAATTGGTTATCTCTTTATGAGTTTCATATTGAATTTGAAACTCTGTAAAACATGAATATTTCTGAATAATGAAATATGGTAATATGCTTATGTTGGTGTTATTAGGATGATTACCTGGATTGTATTCAATCCAAACTTGCAAGTTGCAAGGGAGAATGCCATGTGATGATTGAATTTCCTAATTTTGTGCCAAAGAGATTTTGAATTGATGGTATCGAATACCTGTGGTATAATTTGGTTATTGGATTTATGTACTATGGTACTAAGTGCTGTACGGAACTAAGTACTATGTCAATTTAAAGGCGTGAGCCACCTCTAGAATCTGTACAAGTCACCTCTAGAATCCATATGAGCCTTGTTGACTCGAGCACTTTGACATTGTGAATTATTTAAGTTTGGCACAAGTGGATAAATTTCTATAATTATTTGTCAACTTGTATTGATTGTATGTGATACATGTATTGTAATTGATTGTTTGTGCCCTAGTAGGTGTTGACTTGGAGAGTAATCGAGACGGCATTGGGCCGACGATTACGCCAAGACCACATCGGTGAGCCCCATCACAGGATTAAGGAGTTTTTAATCCTGCTGATGGGAGTCGGAGTGGCAAATCCGGATGCCACGTTAGGCCTGCGGGGCCGTAGTGGTCACTGACCACGAGGATGGATAATGTAGCTTTTCAAATCGTGCACGCAACAATGAATTGCCAGGGGAGATAAGGTTGGTAAAGGTCGGCATGGCCGATCGAGATAGGTACCGATAATATGTTTAATGTTTGATATGACATCCATGGTAAAGTTTTGTGGTACATGGTTTGTGCATTGGAACTCTTTCTTGGAATTGTATTTTGTTGAAAATCAATTTTTTCACTAATTAAGCACTATTCCCACCCACTGAGCTATTTTAAGCTCACCCTTTTATAAATTATATTTTTCAGTGATTCAAGATGGATTAGGTGGTGGACAAGATTCTGGTTTACGTACTTAAAGGAAGAGATAAATGAATAGATTATTAAGGTATTTAATTACCTTGGTTGTGTTTGTAGCTATTGGAATGGGCCATTTTGGCGATCTTGAATGTATGAATTTTGAGATGATACATTAATATGTATATTACATTAATATTATTTTAATGAAAATTATGGCCGGGGTGTTACAATACCTCTTAGAGAGGTCTCGCCGTGATAATCCACAAATTGTCGAGACCTCTTAGAGAGGTCTCGCCACTTTGGTGCAAAGTGTGCTAGTGTATCGTGAGGTTTGTGCAAATGAGTGAAGTGTTGTGAGTGTTGTGGAGTGAGGGTGAGTGTGAGTGTGAATGTATGAAGTTCTTGTGCGGCGAGGTGGCGCATGGTGTGTGTGTGTGATTTTGGTGAGAGTGTGGCGGTGAGGTGACGTCGCCGCATGGTGAGTGTGTGCAAGAGTGTGCGAAGTTCTTGTGCGGCGATGGTGAGTGTGTGCAAAAGTGTGCGAGAGGTGAGTGCTTGTGTGCATAAGGGCAGTGGAGGCGAAGTGAGCTCGTCGTGCATGTGAGTGCAAATGCCATACAAAATGAAGTGTGAGGTGAGTGCAAATGTAAGAGCAACTATATGGCTAAGTGTCCATTTCAGCATAATGCTCTACTTCCATGCCAAATAAATGTGCCATAGCCCCTGAATTAGACTTGGTGGTAAACATAGAAGTTCTAGATCTTCCTCTAAGCTTTCCACTGGTTCGAGAATCAGCATCATTGGATACTGGTAGCTCAAGATATACCCATTTTACCAAACTATGACAATAAATTCAATAAAGAAAACCCTAACAACAACAATCATGCAAAAAGCCCCCGTTTCTAATGCTTGCACACAGAATTGAAACGATGTTAAAACTTAAGAAATAAAGTACTCTCATAGAGATTTTCAAAACATCCATGTTCAACTCATTTGGATCAGTATTGAAACAGTTACACTCAAAAAAAATTGCATAATCAACCTAACCAAACCCTAATTTCGCCAAATAAGCTTCCAACATGTTTAGGGTTTCTTTAATTTCCAATCCTAGACACACATTACTCACTTCCTCATCATTTTCCGCCCTTTTTATACCATTTAGCACTTCCACATCACAAACCACATGAATACACAAAACTGCACAAAACACCATACAATTGTTTGAAAACAAAAGGCAAAAGCTAAGATATTTATACGTATTAGTTAGTATGAAACCAACTCATCAAAGAACTGAGACGTCGCGGCATACATCCACTACTCTTAGGCCTCGCCTTGGGAAAGAGTAGTGTTAAGGAACCTAGAATGCGGTGTGGTCACCATGCTGACCGTAGGATAGGTTGCTAGGCGACAGTGCTCTCCTCATGAAATGTTTGTATGTCAATTGCATAGCCCAAGCTATCTAAATGAGCAATCGTTCTGATGAAGTACTCTAGGACATCTGTTTCTCCTCTATGAATTCACACATTACGTAGTTCTTGTTTTTCGGAGTTACATTGTCTTGCATTTACTTGCTTTCCAGTTTGTTAAGTGTTGAATTTGCCTTGTGTTTTTTGACTAGTCCTGAGAACAAATTTCTGGATTCTTAAAACCACCTTACCTTCCCTGTGGATACGATACCCTACTCATTGCTACTACTTTAGTTTAGGGTCAAAATTGCGAGGTTAACGACATGCTTGTCACAATGTCAACAAAAACTTATGCCCATCTCACTCAAAAGCGTACATCTAACAACCACGGCCTCCCTAGCAGCACATGTCCTGCCGACATAGGTATCATATCACAATGCACATTGTCACAGTAACCCCCAATAGAGAAATATATAATAACTTGCTGTGAAACCTCCTACGTTGTTTTCGCGTTCATCTAATGTAGCTTGTATGAGTAGAGATGGTTAACAGTCGGTAACCCTGACTTCTCCATGAGCAAAAAGCTAGCAATGTTAGTACAGTTTCCACTATAAATAACAGCATTGCACAACTTACCCCCAATTAAACACCTAGTGTGAAATAATTGAGTGCACTTGAAATCCTCTTCCACTGTGTCTGCAACGAGAGGGCTTGCCCGAGCACTAACATTTCACTAGTCAGCTCTGGTAGAATTGCCTTTTCGTCAGGATCCTCTAAAGGCAGCATCCCATCATATTCCGAATTAGCTTCCACAATGTCCCCGTTAGGTCGAATGACAATAGCTCAAATAGTACCACACTGTGAAACTACATGCCCATATACATAACTCTTGAAACATTGAACCAGACGTGTCCTAAGCACTACATTCCCGTCATTCTTACCCTTCACTTCTCCCTTACCTTCTTGGATTGTGAAACCTTGTGTCGGACTCTTCAACAAGTGACTTCCAAGATCGAAAATCATTTACTCTATTTTGCTTCTCCATTTCAAGCTATTTCTCCAACTCATTGGCTTTGTGGAGCAAATCTTCCATATCATCATATTGATATAAGGCAACAAACTAAGTAATTCCTTGATTCAATCCACTGATAAATTTGGCAGTAGTTGCTTCATTCTCCTCATAAACTCAGGCCCGACTTATAATAATCTGCACCTCATTATAGTATTCCTCGACACTCCTATCTTATTAGGTCAAATTATGTAATTTCAACCATAAGTCTCTGAAATAATGTGCAAGAACAAATTGTTTAAGCATTAAGGCCTTAACCTCATCCCAAGCACGGATTGGTCGCTCTCCCAATCTGTCTCTTTCAATGAGTAAATCCTCTTACCATGTTCTGGCATACCTGGTGAATTCCATAACTTCCAAACTCACCTTGATCTCCTCAGAATAGTTATAAAAGTAAAAAATCTTGTTTGTTTTTCTAACCCATTCCAAGAACACATCTGGGCTCTCTTTTCTCGAAAATGGTGGAACCCTTATTTTGCCTTCTTTCTCAGTATGGACTTCTTTTCGTGGTCCTCAGCGAATATCTTTCTCAAATTCAGACCTATCATTCTCCATGCCCCTCAAACCATGGGTTATTAAGTGGAGTTTTTTTTGGAGTACCAGCTCGAGACCCTAATTCCAACTATTTGAACTGCATCTTAAACTGTTGATTATCAAGTTTAATTTGCTAATTATCACGTTAGGTGCTAATTTTCAATGGATAGTTGACGCATATGTTCACTAATGGCAGCAAACATATCCTTAAGGTTTTGATTGACACTAGCCTGTGTCTATTTACTCATGTCGATCTATAGCTGATAACTACATTTTTTTGGTATTTTATTTACATGATTTTTGGCATTTATTTGGAGTATATCTCTACTTAAGGAATTGTTTTAATTGCAGAATTAATGGAATTGATGATTGAAAGTCTTGTGTGAAAAGAAATCAAATTTGTAGAATTTTAAAGATTATGGAGATTTGGTTGAATAGTTTAATTAAGAGGAGAAGATTGTCTTATCATGTTTTAAGCAATACCCAATTTGGAAACAAAGATAATTAAGAAATTAAGGATTACATCCTTATTTTCTTAAGCCGTTTGTGGCATTATATTTGAAGGAAAATCAATTGTTTATTTCCTTAGTTAAGAAGAGTTTTAGTCCCATAATTATTTCTTAGGAATAAGTTTCTTAGTGGGATAGAACTTTATCCTCTCTCGTATAGAAGAGAATGTTATGAATAAATTTAGGGAATAGTTTTAATTAAGGTAGTTTTAGTAGTTCGTATTTGTAGTTTTTAATAGCTTAGTTTTCATATAGTGTTTAGTTTTAGATAGTAGTTAGTTTTCATGAGTTAGATTTTTTTACTCGAACAGCTTTACATTAAGTTAATTATAATTTACTTTTCCTATAGTTCAAGTTTTGCTTAAAATTTGTTTTCGTCCGTAGAGGTTTTTTTAGTTAGTCTAGTTTTAATAGATTAATTAGTTAAGTTTTAATATATTAATTAGTTTAGTTCTAGTTTATACATTGATACTCTTCAATTCTTTATTGATTAAGAGTTCAAGTTACCATATTGATAGCATCAGTTTAGTTCATTATCTAAGTATTCTGTTTGAAATTGAAGATACAAGAATTTTACCTTAGTTTATTATCTAAGGATTCTGTTTGAAATTGAAGATACAAGAATTTTACCTTGGTTTTGTATTCAATTAACCACTTCTGGTTCATCTACAGACATCCCACTCGCTCAAGAGGAACCCCTGTCAGACACAAAATCAGAGTTAGATGCTTCTACTAACAAAAGAGAAATTGCTGTTCAGGACCTTGTTGGACAAGTGAAAAACCGTGATCGTACTTTAAGGGAGTTAACTAATCATTTGATTAATTATCAACCTTCTTGCATTGTTTTGCCTACTATAACTGCTGCTTTTGAATTCAGACCATCATATTTTAATTTGTTACCTAAATTTCACGATTCAGTTGGGAAGGATTCTCATAACTTTTTGCATGAATTTTTCAAAATTGTGGAACATTGCATAATAGGGGTGTCACAATAATATATTCAGTTAGCTAGTTTTTCTTTTACTCAAACTGGAGAAGTTAACATTTGGTTTAATGGGCTGACACCTAATTCAATAACTTCTTGGAATGAATTGCAAAAAGTTTTTCTAAAAAATTTCTTTCATTCATCTAAAGATTGAATTTGTTAGAAAGGAAATTTGTTGAATAAAACAAGATTATGATCAGTCTTTGCATGCATATTGGGAAAGGTTTAAGAGATTGTGTAATAGTTGCCCACAATATCAAATATCAGATGAGTTGATAATACAATATTTTTATGAAGATTTGTTGCCAAAGGAGAGACGAACAGTAGATGCTACGAGTAGATGTGCTTTTATGAATAAAATTCCTACGCAAGCTAGGATTTTGATTGTGTAAATAACTGAATCTCAGTATTAGTATCGAACATGCTCTCGTATTTCCAGACAGGTGAATAAGATAAGTATATCTTGCTTTGAAAATAAATTAGATGCGTTGACTACTTCAATGGCACAATTAGTTGTAGGTTTGGAAACCGCCCAAAAGGAAAGGCCATGTGGAATTTGTAGGAATATAGGACATCAAACTGATATGTGCCAAATGGGTCAATATGATTCAATAGCACAAGTGAATGCAATATGTTGTTTTCAGCCCCAACTCTACTGTGACCCTTATTCAAATACATATAATATGGAGGGGCAAGACTACCAAAATTTTGGCTATGGGAATTGGGTGCAACAACAACTACCTCCAAGCATACCGCAGCTACAACAGTTGAGGCCTTACCAACAACTGATGATGCAACCAACACAACCCAATACAATACCTATCTCAAGATCAGGTACACCTCTTGAGGATTTGATTACCAGCTTGACTAATACAACTCAAAATTTACAATAGGGTATGATCAAATCTCAAAATGAATTGCACAAATTTCAACAAGAGACACGAGCTAGTGGTGTCGAGTGTCGTGGCTCGTTAATTTATCCTAATTTCACTTAATATAGTAGCAGTGAGCTAGGTTTCGTTCCTCAGGGAAATAGTCGATTCAAAAAGTTTTATATGCTCAATTATGTCACCAAAATAGAACAAGATTAAAATAACACTGATTACAAAATTCAACAGGAAGTAAACTGGTTTAACTCCACACGAATACGAATTGAAATGAACACACAAGTAAGATTCAGAGAAGTAAAAGCAAAGTTCTCAAGAAAATTAAGCTGATAATCTAGGTTACTTCCGGGTGAATGCAACTTCTCATACAAGCAGTATTACTAACATACAATCAAAGCAGTTGAGGAGAATCACAAATGGAGACCGAAATTATAGTTAGCATGGTCACTACACTACAATTTTAGTCTCCCGACACCATCCTATCCTATGATCGGGCCTAAGAATGGTGAAGTAAAACCGTATCATCTCAATTCCCCACTCAAATTACTCAGGCATGAACACCTAGAATCTCCCATGGTGAGGCCCGATCCTAGCATGTAAATTCATCATTTGAGTAGGAGAATCTCTTATCACCTTGTTCTCAGGATTATACAGACTCAAAGCTTCCTATGATGAGGTCTAGCCTTAAGATCTGTGCAAATTCAAACAGGTTTAAGAACTCATGCATTCTCAGGTTCTTATTCATGATTTTCATCCAAATCTTACAAAAGGAGACTCAATTCAGCATGACGACCGCAATCAAATCTCATTTCATCAAATTCAGATCAAAAGCATGCACTTAACAAGTTTTACAAATTCATAGCTGAGAATTGTCAATTCTTATATTAGATCGTTAGTTCTACTGCACATTTACAGTTTCAACCTAGCATTCACCCTCAGTATCTTAGATTATCAAACAATTAGCCACGAATCTCCATTTCAGCTTCACGATCAACAAATTGAAAGATTAAACAGTTCATAATCATTAATTGGAAGAGTTTACCAATTAAGAGTCTTAAAAGCTTCCAAATGCCGAGAGGATTGTCACTTTTCTTCTCAATTTCAAAGAGATGTATAATGATGAGAACAAATTTTTGATCAGAATCCAAAATGAAGCAACAAACTTAGAGAGAGAAACTAGAGAGAGAAAGTAGATCTCAAGAACACTTCCCGCTCTTCAAAATCAAAAGTCGGTTACAATATAGAAAATATGAGTAGTCGTATAATGAATCGGATCCATCCCCCATATATAGATGATACAAGAATCGTAAACATTGCGCAAACGTAAAAATGATTAAGATATTACAATAGTGCCATTGCAAAGAATTTCTCTAAACGTGTTTGAATTCCCATGTCAACAATTTCACGCCTTTAGCTTTGATCTCTGGCGCCTTCATCACAGTCCAGCGCCTTCCAGCCTCTGAAAATCACGCCTCCAATTTAGTATACAGCCATCAGATGCCCTGCCTCAATCCCGCCTTTATTACTGCGACTTGTTGCGTCTTTAACATCTCTCATGCGCCTTCAAGCTTTAATCTTCCACGTCTTTAGCGTCAACTGCACGCTTCTGGGCCTTACTTAATCACGCCTTCCACCATCCCGCAAACACAAGAAGAAACCATCATACTTTGCCATTTTTTCTCAATCCAGAATGTAAAGGGGCGAGGTCTCGTGGCGAGACCTCGCCACTTTGTGCGTTTGTGTGGCGAGACCTCGCCACTTTGTGCGTTTGTGTGGCGAGACCTCGCCACGAGGTCTCGCCGTGTTGTGTGATTGCTGGCGAGACCTCGCGCGAGGTCTCGCTGTGCAATGTGTGAGTGGCGAGGTCTCGCGGCGAGACCTCGCCGTGTAAGGGCAAGTATGTGTGTGTTGTGAGTGTTTGAGTGATAAACAATGTAGAGTGCTGTGAGGTTTAAGTGATCAAATGTGAGATATAATGTTGAGTAGTGAAAATGAATTGTGAGCCTTGAATGAAATTGGTGTTGTGAGTGTTATGAAATGAGAGTGAACGTGGGTGTGTGAAGTGTTTGTGAGTGTTTGAGAATTTTGAATGAATGTGGAAATGTTGTGCAAATGAACATAATATATTGTGAGTGATGCAAAGTTCATATGAACAAAGGATGTTTTGTGTATTCGAAAGTGAAATGTTGTGTATTACATGATATGTGATGAATTGAGCAAATGCTATGGTTATTCCTTGCTGTGTAGAGCTTATAAGATATGCATGGGGGTATAATCTTAGTGTGCAAAGGAAATGAGGAAATTTATGCTTGTTTATGTGCATATTATGTTTAGTAAGTGTTTGAATGCTCTAGTGCGTCTGTGCATGAGAGCATGCGGCGAGGTGATCTCGCCGCATTGTGAGTGTGTGCGGATGTGCGATAGGAAATGCGTCGGTGTGTGCGAGAGTTGTGCGGCGAGGTGACCTCGCCGCACATTGTGTGTGCGAAAGTTGTGCGGCTAGGTGACCTCGCCGCACATTGTGCGTGCGAAGTGCAAATGCGGTGAGGTGTGTGAGAGTGTAGCAGTGAGAGGTGTGGTGCTAGTGTGCGAGATAGTGTGCATATGTGCGCATGAGTGTAGTGAAGTGTTGGGGTTATACAGCTTCCTGTTGGCTTTCTATAGGTTCAAGACTCAACCTCATTGGATACCTATAGCTCAAGATATACGAAATTAACCAAACTGTGGAAGAAAGAGAAAACTCTACCAAACCCTAATCCAAACACAACAAAGATGCCTTCGTTTCTCATAATTGCACACAGAATTTGGTGAAAGTTAAAACACAACATTTAAAGTCCAAATAAAGAGCTTTCCAAATCATCCAATATCTCCTCATTTGGATATGAATTGAAAGAGTTATTCATAGCACAAAATACACACTCAAAACTGCCAAAAACCCTAATTTGGCCGAAAATGTATTCTTGAATTCCTTCATTTCCTCTTTGACATTTTTCACTTCATTTACCAACATTTCTGCTCTTTTTGCACCATTTGATCATTTTCACATTGCAAACATATAAATGCATAAAACCTCTCAGAACATCACATATATACATAAAGCACACAACAAAAGCCAAGCATTTTATCACATATTAGTTGGTATAAAACCAACTTATCAAATTCCCCCACACTTGAACTTTTGGTTGTCCTCAAGCAAACTCACACTCACATTCACTTAGCACTAAACCCTGCTCTTTTAACAACTAGTTCCCATTTGAGTTCATCAAAAAAAAATTTTTTTCATGCAATATCAAAATCTCTTAACATATCCTTAACATATCCTTAATTCCAACCTATCAAATTTTAGCACAAATTATCAACCAAGGCACAATGAATAAAGACCAAAATGTCATGCGTGCGAGTGTGTGCTGAGGAACATGCACTTCATCTATTCCCTTGCTATACACCCTCTAGCTGGTCTCACATACCATTCAATACATGCTAATCTCTTTGTCCACTCTTATGAACATGCAATCACAAGATCAATGGTACCTATGCGTATGTTGGTACTCTATGGGACATTGCCCTTATTCTGCACATTAGTGCTGCACATTGGTGCACATATTGATGACTGAAATAATGCCTGAGTTTTATGGCTTTTTTCTCCAAATTTGATTGCCAGGTTCTTATGGCTTTTTCCTTCCCAGTTGCCAATATGGCTTTTTCTCCCATATCATTTCTTGTGCAAGCACATGTTCATAAGAATTCCAAATTGACTAAACATGCACGAATTCTGGAGACACCAGATAAATGCATAACAAAAAGAAACGAATCCATACACATTACCTCCTATGTCAATTGAGTTTTGCATGGCATATCTATCTTACCTTAACATCGGGCCTTAATTAACAAAATGTACCAATTTCATCAAGATTAGAGTTAAGAATATCAAAACATCTTTCGCATGCAACTTATGAAAATAGCACTTGATGAACCACAAATTCAAACAAGACTTCAAAAGAGCTAAAGTCTAGTACAAAGCATTCTATCCTTAAAAAAAAAACTTACAACGACTTACACTCCCACTACACTTTCAACATTCATTTAGTACAATCACTACCCAAATAAAAGAAAGCTACACCATTTATTCAAACTCACTTTTCCACTAATAGATAACATCACACATAAATTCTTGACTTCACTTCACACACTTTCACTTTCGAACTCCACAAAGAAAACTTCGCAAAAGCTCTTAACGATTCAATCTTCATGGTACTAGCTAATCATCATAGCAACAATCTCCCAAAGAACACTTCAAATTTCAGCAAGGCACCACTTCACAATTCATCAAAGCAGAAAAAATTCCAAACTTCAACTTCACAAAATTCTTCACTTCAACTCAGAACATCTCAATCAACGTGAAGTCCAAATATCGTCAAAATTACTCCCAACTCCATATCCCCCTTTCAACAATATTAAGCACCCACATGCATAAAAAAAATTTCTCAAATTTTCAATCATCACACAGAATATCAACCATCGTAACAAACACAGCACACATCACACAAATTCCCTCCCCCACACTTGATTTAAACATTGTCCTCAATGTAATAGGCTAAGATGGAGGAGAAACTCCCTGAGAAAATGATGATGGAGCTGCGGAAGAAGGAGATCCAAACGCAGTTGTACATGGCAAAGACCTTCCATCCAATGGTGCTGTAACAAATGAGGAAGTACCAAACGATGATGGAGCAAAGGAAGAAGGGAATTCAAATGCCGCCGTAGATAACAACGATGCTGTAGCAAATGTGGGAGCAACAAAGGGCTGATGCACATACTGAAAAGGGCCGTGAGTTGGTCCTTCAATAATTTGATCAGTTGCTAACAATGAAAATCTTGTAGCAGGTGTAAACCCCGAATTTGGTAGGAATGTGGGAGTATAAGGCATAGAAGGAATTCTACCAAATATAGGTAATGACGGAAGGGACGGCATCGCAGCTAACTGTACCGAAGTTGGAGCTGGTTTTGGAGGTCCTACATCCGAATGATAATAGACCGTCATCTTGTTGCTCCTATCGATCTCCTGTTGCATGCACCATTGCCTATGATAAAGCACTTCAAATTGCTGCTGGGCTACTGTGGTCATGTCATCCAATCTGTGATCCATGCTCGAGGCATGAGTTGTCCATTCCTGATGCATAGTCTCTATGCCCTCGTGCATCCTTTCCATCCTTTCATCTATATTCATGAAGCGATGTTCAATAATTTGTAGACTCCCATCCATGTTCTCGAAATGATTTTCCATTGACCGCTGAAAATCCTGAATTGCTCCTTGCCATGTCCCAAATTCATACATCTGAGATCCCTCATCCACCTCAGTAGCTGTAGATCCAGATTTGCTCTTTGATTTCTTGGTGCCCGCTTGCTTCGCTTTTCGCAGCTCCCTCTCTTCACCTTGATACTTGATATACAAGGATGTTCCAATCGGTCCCGGATTCCTTCGCCAATCCCCAGCTACAGTGTCCACTCCCTGAGCCATACAGAGTTCCTCAAGCTATACCGGAAAATATAGAGCAGCACTTTCCATTGCAATTCCATATTGAATAAGAGAATAAATCTTTCTCCCCACATCAATTGGCTTCTTTCCTCGAATTGCTGAAATCAAATGCAATCTACTTCGAAGCTCCTCGGTGGATTGGGAGCTGGGTATAAGCCGAGATAATACAAACATCAGCCATATCTTAACATCACTCATCAGCCACTCCCCTCGTATATGCTTACGCCCCCATTTGTATTCATCTCCTATTTTGCTCCTGGCATGGCGAGTTCTGTTGATAATGCGAAATCATATTCATCGTTCTCTGTAATTGGCAAGGGATCATGAGAAAAACTGGGTGTCCCCAGATGACTGTTGATTATCTCACTCGAAATATGCACCCATTTCCCTCGAACATAATATGCACCATCTTTATTTGGAAATTTGGCATTAGCATAAAACTCTCGTGCTAAACTTGCATTGCATAACCCCGGAGCACTGGTCAGCTTCTTGTCAAAACAATGGAATTCCATCAATTCTGGAAATGGCCCTCCTTCAACTGCAAACGCCCTTTCCAAATGCAATCTCTTCATGCCTATCCCTTCTTCCCATCTTTGTTGAGCTTGCTCATTAACAAATAGAGATGGCTCCTGGCTTGATGCTCCTTTCCTTTTCTTTGGAGTGGTGGATTGAACTGTGTATTCAGGTGGATCCTCGAAGAGTGGCAAATCAACATCAGGGCAGTAATCAGAATCTGAATTCTCAACTAAAGGCGTTTTAGCTTTTCCCTTCTTAGAACTTTCACCCTTTTGAGTTGATGCTGCCTTCTTGGAAGCCTTACTCCTTTGAGAAATTGAGTCCTTCTTTGGGGCCATATCTGTAAGAATAACAAACACCATGAATATCATAGCAACAATTTTAGACAATTCAAATCATAACCTCATATTTTTTAAGCGTCAACTCAAAATGTATAAACCATCAACAACAAGTGACAGTATAAGATAGGTTTTCTCAAATGAAATTACCAGCTTACACTCATTGAAACCCGAATGAATACCATGTTAAGCATGAAGAATTAGAAAATACTTCAAACATAAAAGTTAGCAAGCATGATTTGAGCTATAAATGTGGACAAAAAATCAACCCATTTGTACTTAATATGAGCAAATTACGGCCAAAATACTAAAGGCTACCAAACTGGGCTATTTCAGTATTCATAGCATTATTCCCTAGCTTCAGCTCTACCTTTCTCTATTCACTAGCCTATCTTCCAATTTCAATTAGCTAAAGTGGTAAACACAAACATTGTAGGTTATCCTGTAGGCTAAAATCTTCAATTGGTCTCATTCCATTTGGATTTGAATTGAGGAAATTATAACCAGAAAACCGAGAAGTTTCAGAAAATTGTCAATTCAGCAATTTCAGCAGAATGAACATTTATTGTCTTCCAAAATAGACAATGATCCAGCTAAATCCAGCAAAAGTGTATAACATAAACAATGAAGCTCATAGTCTTAGCTAAAATCTCCCACTGGAATCAACAGATTTGGACATTCCATTTGCAAGTTATACCCAAAATACCGAGACATGTCAAACTGGGCAGATTCATCAAATTCAAATCCTGATTTCCACATGTATTTCATATTCTAAGCCTTTTTAGTCTATTTTCCAGCCACAATTAACAAAAGTGTACAACATAAACGTTGAAGGTTATCACGTTGGCTAAACAATGCAACAGGAATCACATCATTTCAACGTTCCTAACTCATGTTATGCCCTAAACACAGATGTGGCAAAGCTGGAATTCAAATTTTTAATCAATCCACCTCCACACTTAACATGTAGCTAGGCAACAAGTCATGTTTACTAATTATCTACATTATCCTAGCACAATTTTCATTCCTTGTTCATACAACGATCAACCATTTAGCATACAAGGCATAAGAAAAATTCACCAAACACAAATCAATAAAATAAAAACGACACATACCTTTTGTGGGGAGTTAATACTCAATCCTTGAAGAAATGAACTTAAGAAGCTCAATGTCCACACAATGCTTTTACTAGTGCCGAAATGTGTGTATCTTTCTTGTGGTAACTTGAAATGAAATGTCAAACAATGTTCTTTGTACTTATAGAAAACCAAAAATAAAGATACCATGCAAGCATTCAATCGGTCAACTAATATCACCAACATGCAATCAATTCACTTACATGTGGGACCCAATCCTATGCAACAACATGTGAACTTTTCAGCCTTCACCAATTCTTATGCATTCATTTTTCAATACAACACTATACCTTCTTCGGTCAACTCACCTTACACATTATGAATACAAGACAAGGCTAAAGCATTCATATCATTCAAAGCAATAACCACAAAGCTCCACTTACTCTATTCAATTCACCCATTCACTTCTCAAACATCATGAACAACAAAACAAACCTAACAACTTCTGCATTTTGCATGTGAACTTATCCTGCAGCACTTATACACGTCCAACAAAATGTCAGCCTTTTTCCTTTCATTTCATATCCATTTCCTATTCATGACTCAATATCAATCCAATCTCAACGTCAATTTTTATCAGCTTTTCAGAAAATTGAATTCATATTCAGAAGGGTTCAGAAATGCAGATATTCTCTTCATCAATGCTTGTGTGCATAAAACCGAACATCACAACAAAGAAATTTTATTAACACAAAATACCAAAAAACAACAAAAAATTTAGACATCACAACCTATCTAGTAACAAAATCACCAAAAGGCTAATACTACTAATACTATACTCAATTCAATCATGGCAATTAATCTCCATAAACTTAAACATGGTAACCATACATGTTCCAACCACAACCATAATTAAGATATCTTGGCAAAATCTCCCCCCACACTTGCATAAGACACGGTCCCCGTGAGATAAAAGAAACAATCAAGACAAAGGAACCTGGCCTTCCACTTTCTACAAGCCACGAGAAAGTCTGGCACGTCTTTCCTCCTCTTGTAAAGCAGGCCATTGAAGAGGTCCCAAAAGACCAAGGGGATGTTGAGGATTATCAGCTGAAGTGATATCAACACCTTTCTCACGAGCCATGGCTGTTATCAAAGCTGGAAAGTACATTGGTCCAAACTCACTTCTTTGTGCTCGCCTGATGAACTCTAACACCAACTTCCCAACATCAATAGAGAAATCATGTAAAATAGCATAAATCAAAAGAACGCGTTCTCTAGATGCAATATCTGCACGGTTAGTAGGTAAATAGCCTGGAATTGATAAACATTAACCATAATTTTGCCTCGGCTGTGAGTTCACCGGTAGGTACATATAAAGCCTCGCGTCGAGCATTCCTCACCCATCTAGCACCAGGCAAAGTCACTGAAGCCAACAAATGATCAGTGTCGTCAGCCCGAAGCAACCTACAATAAGTACTACGAGGAAAATCATCAAGAAGATAAAGCATATTGATACTATGTCGGGTGACCCTCAAATACTTCCCTCTTACAAACACTGAGTGAACTCCATTAGCTCGTGAATTGGCATAAAATTCTCTAACTATGTCCATATTCACTACTACGGAAGCTCGTGCAAACGAGACCTCGATTGCCTGAAGATCACATCCTCAAATCTCATGGAAGGGACCTCGAATGGCCTCTCAATCATAACAGCCCGATTGATAAAACCATGATACAAATTCTCAGCATTAGCATTAATAAAATGAGGAAAGTTAGCTGGTTCAACATCAAGCACCACCGCATCATCATTAGAAGAGGAAGAAGAGGATGAAGTAGTTCCTGGATCTTCACTAAAGATAACATATTCATAAGGATTCTAATGAGGAGAATAATCAGCCGTGATCAAGAAATGAATAATGTCTAATAAGAGCAACAATGTAAAGAAGGGTAATGAACATGCAAAAGAACGATATTCAATATATAGAATTGCCATCTAGCTGCCCAACAAACACATATGAATGATTCTGAAAAATGAAAGCCTACATGTCTGTGCTTATTGTCCGCATTATTCTATTATTGAAACCATCCAAAACAGCAATGCATCAATAATGCTCTCAAGCTCACGGGACTAGAATCAATTCTTACCATCAGAATTTTTACCTGAGTTGTAGAAAAATACACTCATTTACCCAAAATGAATAGAAAAAACTAAATATTCATTTCCTGCTTTTAGCAATAATGCCCATCATCATCCTCATGCAAATCTGCCAAAGGATAATCCTGAGTTATGTTCGAAGATTATGCCACAATTTGAAACCAAAATCGACACAAACTAAAAATTAACAAAGAAAAATAGTTCCAACCAAACAAAAAAAAAAGAAACAATGGAAAGAAACACTGGGTTGCCTCCCAAGAGCGCTTGGTTTACAGTCCATAGCCCAACCATGCTTCAAAGCTCAATTGGAGATGATAGGATCATCAAGGTATAGCTCATGTGGATCTCGTTCCACATTAGTGCTATCCTTGTCCTGAGAAGTTAAGTAAGGCTTTAGACGATGACCATTCACTTTCCATACATTGCCATTCTTTTCATTCTTGATTTCCACTACCCCATAAGGTTTTACATCAACAACTCTGAAAGGACCACTCCACCTTGATTTCAATTTTCCAGGAAACAATCTGAGTTTAGAGTTATAAAGAAATACCAATTGCCCTGGAACAAAAATCTTGGATTGAATCTTGGCATCATGAATTCGTTTAGTCCTCTCCTTGTACATCTTGGCACTCATGTAAGCATTGAATCGAAATTCATCCAGTTCATTCAATTCCAACATTCTTTTTGATTGAGCCTTAGACAAATTCATGTTCAATGTTTGAATCGCCCAATACGCCTTATGTTCAAGTTCCACTGGCAAGTGACACTCTTTACCAAAAACCAATCGAAAAGGAGAAGCTCCAATTGGGGTCTTGTAGGCTGTTCTATATGCCCACAATGCATCATCTAACTTCAAAGACCAATCTTTCCTTCCTGGATTTACCACTTTTTCAAGAACCCTCTTTATCTCCCGATTGGAAATTTCAGCTTGACCAGAAGTCTGTGGACGGTAAGCTGTTGAAACTCTGTGAGTAACACCATATTTGGCCAACAAAGATTCGAAGAGCTTGTTACAGAAATGAGTTCCTCCATCACTTATTATAGCCCTGGGAGCTCCAAACCTATTAAAGATGTATTTCTACAAGAAGGCAGTTACACTTTTTGCATCGTTATGAGTCAAAGCCACAGCTTCCACCTATTTAGAAACATAATCCACTGCCACCAGGATGTATTCCATACCTCTTGACTTAGGGAATGGCCCCATGAAGTCAATCCCCCACACATAAAAAATCTCTACCTCCAAGATGTTATTCAAGGGCATCTCATTTCTTGAAGAGATGTTACCAGTTCGTTGACAACGATCACATTTTCCAACCCAGATTCTGGCATCCATGAAGATATGTGACCAATAAAACCCACATTGCAAGATTTTGAAGCCTGTCCTAGTTGATCCAAAATGACCACCACAGGGTCCTTCATGACATGCCTCTAAGATATCCTCATTTTCTTCATCCTTGAAACATTTTCTTATCACTTGATCACTGCATATTTTATATAAGGAATTGTCTTCCCAGAAGAAATATTTAGTATCACTTCTCAGTTTTTTCTTCTGATCACTGGAGTAATAAGATGGAATCTGGCCAGCAACAACAAAATTTGCAATCTCATCGTACCAAGGCAATGTCCTTTCAACCACTTTGAACACCTGCTCATCAGGGAAATGCTCCTTCACCAAAACGTCAGTTGAATCTTGCTCTTGAGACTCCAATCTTGACAAGTGATCTGTCACAACATTTTCTGAGCCTTTCCTATCCTTGATTTCCACATCGAATTCCTGGAGCAACAAAACCCACCTAATCAAACGTGGTTTTGCCTCTTTCTTTGCAAGCAGATACTTCAATGCAGCATGGTCTGTATGAACAATGACCTTTGACCCCAAAAGATAGGCACGGAATTTATCAAATGCGAAGACCACTGCTAACATTTCCTTTTCAGTGGTTGTATAATTCATTTGAGCCTCATTGAGCAATCTGCTAGCATAATAGATAGCATGAAAAATCTTGTCTCTTCTCTGGCCTAAGACAGCTCCTAAAGCATAATTACTGGCGTCGCACATAATTTCAAAGGGTTCACCCCAATGAGGAGTGACTATCACAGGAGCTTCCACCAATTTCGTTTTCAAAGTTTCAAATGCCTCAACACATTCTGTTCCAAACTCAAACTTGACATCTTTTTCTAAGAGGCTGCACAAGGGCCTAGCTATCTTTGAAAAATCCTTCATAAACCTTCTATAAAATCCAGCATGTCCGAGAAAGCTTCTGATACCCTTAACATTGGTAGGTGGAGAAAGTTTGGCAATGACATCTATCTTAGCTCGATCTACCTCCATCCCAACATGAGAAATTTTATGACCTAGCACAATCCCTTCTTGAACCATAAAATGACATTTTTCCCAATTCAACACCAGGTTCGTTTCTTCACATCTCTTCAAAACCATTGCCAAGTTCTCCAAACAACCATCGAATGTCATTCCAAACACAGAGAAGTCGTCCATGAATATTTCAATTATTGATTCCACCATGTCATGGAATATTGCCATCATACATCTCTGAAAGGTAGCTGGGCCGTTGCACAGACCAAATGGCATTCTTTTATAAGCAAATGTGCCAAAAGGACAAGTGAAAGTTGTCTTATCCTGGTCCTTGGGATCAATTGCAATCTGATTGTATCCAGAATATCCATCCAGAAAACAATAGAAAAGGTAGCCAGCAATTCTATCCAACAATTGTTCCAAGAATGGAAGAGGGAAATGGTCTTTTCTAGTTGCCTTATTTAGCTTCCTGTAATCCATACAAACTCTCCAGGCACTGACCACCCTTGTTGCCAGAAGTTCATTAGCCTCATTCTTTATAACCGTGACCCTTCCTTTTTTCGGAACGCATTGAACAGGACTAATCCACTCACTGTCTGAAATTGGAAAAATCATCCCAAAGTCAAGCAATTTGATAACCTCTTTCTTCACAACTTCCTTCATCTGGGGATTTAGTCTTCTCTGTCTATCCCGTACTGGCACAACATTTTCTTCAAGCAAAATCTTGTGCATACATAAACCTGGACTAATGCCTTTTATATCAGCAATTGTCCATCCAATAGCCAACTTATGTTTCCTCAAAACTTCCAAAAGTTTTTCTTCTTGCCAACCTTCAAGCCTTGAAGATATAACAACTGGTAATGTCTCATTTTCTCCCAAGAAAACATATTTGAGATAAGGTGGAAGTGGTTTTAACTCAAGCTTTGGTGCCACCACAATGGAAGGTAAAAGCTTTTCATTCCTGCAAAGAAATTCTTCCTTCCTCACCTCAGTGGGATTACAAATCTCATTAGTCAAAACATGTGACAACATAAACGAATCATGTTCATTTTAACTTCCACAACATCACTTTGTATTTCACAAATCGATTCTTCCAAATAGCAACATTCAATAATATCCTCAATTTCAGAAATAATTTTCTTGTCCTCATCATCCAAGTCAATTCCATCAAAATCATCCTCATAAACACTTAACTCATCAACAACAGAGAAATCATGCATATTGTTCAAATCATTCAAGGAAGAACATGTTATGGCTTTGATAGCAAAACAAGACTCCATATTTAGAGGTTGCTTCATAGCATAGTTTACATCAAAAACCACTTCCTCATTGTTAATCCTAAACGTGACTGTTTTGTTTCTCACACCTATTAAAGCATCACCAGTGGCTAAGAAGGGACGCCAAAAATGAGAGGGACCTTAGGGTCCTCTTCCATGTCAAGCACAATAAAATCAACTGGTAATGTAAATTTATCTATTCTTACCAAAACATCTTCTACCAAACTAGTGGGAGTTATCAATGATCTATCTGCCAATTGGAGAGTTACTGTAACTGGGCGGATCCGGCTTTCCAATCCAACATTGATAGCAATAGATAATGGCATTAAGTTGATTCCAGCACCCAAGTCACACAACGCCTTTGTAAAATGCCTTGTGCCTATTTTGCATGGGATAGTGCAACTCCCAGGATCCTTAAGTTTCGGAGGAAGATCATGAACCATCCAAGCTTGAGTGCACTCAGAAACCATCATAGGAACATCACATCTCAAGATTTTGCTCTTTGTTGGAGATGAGATCCTTGAGATATTTGGCATATTTTGGCATTGATGTCACCAAATCCATCAAAGGAAGATTCACGTTCACTTGCTTGAGTACATCCAGGAAACGATTGAATTGAGGGCCCTTTTTAGGTGGAAGTTTCTTCCTTTCTGGAAATGGAGCTTTTGGAGCATAATCCGGGAAGTTATAAGGATTGGAATTCCTGGTAATCTCATTCCCCACCCTTGCTGATATTTCCTTCCTATTAGACTTATTTTCCTCTTGCTCACCATTCTTCTCAGGTTCCAAAACTTCCTCAGCTTCATCTTTTTGGTCCTCCTCCAAGCCATCACTCTTGTCTTCTGCATGTTTGCTTCCAGGCAACAATTTTCCACTCCTCAAAGTAATAGCATTACATGCTTCCCTCCCCTTGGGATTTGGTACTGTGTCACTAGGAAGAGCTCCTTTTGGCCTCTGGTGTACAACATTGGCCGGCTGACCAAGTTGCATCTCGATATTCTTCAAAGTTGCCTCGTGATGCTTCATAGTGGATTCCAAACCTCCAAATCTCTGTTCGTTCTTATCCATCTTTTCCATCAGCTTTTGAAACATATCTTCCACAGTTGGCTTCCTTTATTCTGAGGTGCTAGCCTGATTATCAAAACCAGGAGGTGGTTGATTCATTGCTCTCCTTGAGTCATTACCTTGATAGTAATTTCCTCCTTGGTTTTGCTGTTGATTCCAATTGCCTTGGTTTCCACCATATTGTCTGTTGCCTCCATTGTAATTATTTCTAAAATAGTTCCCACCATATTGGGGTTTGTTACTGTAATTGTTCACATACTGAATGGATTCAGTAGTGATTGCATATTCATCCGATTGATGTTCCCCTTTGCATAGTCCACATGAAAGTACTGGTGCTTTGGTTTGAGTCGCCTTTAAAGTCTGCACCTGCTTAGCCAATGCTTCAAACTTAGCACTAAGTGAAGTCTCCTCATCTACATCAAGAACTCCTCTTTATTTCCTGACATGTGGCTTCCTAGTCTCTGGAAAAAGGTATTCATTCTCAGCTATCTGGTTAAACAGTTCACGCACCTTAGGCACAGATTTGTCTTTAAGTGCCCCATTAGCACAAGCTTTAACCATCAAAGAGGATTCAGGAGTTAGGCCTTTGAAGAAAGTATTTAATTCCCTAATCTCGCCCAAGTCATGGTTGGGGCATTGCCTAATCAAATCATTGAATCTCTCCCAAGCTTCCCTAAATGACTCACTGTCTTGTTGTTGGAAGTTCATAATTTCCAACCTTCTCTTTTCAAGCTTAGCTGGAGGGAAATACTTAGACAAGAACCTTTTCTGTAGATCATCAAATGACATCCCAGCATTTGTTCCCCCAATACTCTTGAACCAATGTTTAGCCTTTCCACGCAGAGATAATGGGAACAAAATTCTGTGAACCTCACCCCTGTCAACCCGTGGCAACTTGAAAGTGCTACATAACCCGAGAAACCAATCAAGGTGGTCATTAGGATCCTCGTTGTCAAGACCTTGGAAGAATTGGCACTGGGTGATCATTGAGACAATTTGTGGAGTAATGTGGTAACTTTCCACATCGATGTCCTGATGACCAAATCGATTGTCAAAATTTACTACATAGTGGTCTCCGAACCTCGGTGCTTGTACTCCTTGAGCTGCCATATCTCTCTGCCTTGCTTGAATCCTTAGGTTTTTTTCCAATTCAAGGTCCAATTCAAATTCGGGATCTCCTCTAGATCTTACAGACCTGGGCATACACAAACAGAAACAGCAAGTGATATCAAGAGAACAAATGGATCAATCTGAAAACCAAACCGATACAAGATTGGTAAAGTAACAGAATCAACACACAGTAAAGAAACAAAGTAACTAAATCAAAGCAATAAAACACACAAACTAAGAACAGAACAACAACAAATTCCAAGAACCGTGCCTAGTTCCTCGGCAACGGCGCCAAAAATTGGTGTCGAGTGTCGTGGCACGTCAATTTATCCTAATTTCACTTAATATAGTAGCAGTGAGCTAGGTTTTGTTTCTCAGGGAAATAGTCGATTCAAGAAGTTTTATATGCTCAATTATGTCACCAAAATAGAACAAGATTAAAAGAACACTGATTACAAAATTCAACAGGAAGTAAACTGGTTTAACTCCACACGAATACGAATTGAAATGAAACACAAGTAAGACTCAGAGAAGTAAAAGCAAAGTTCTCAAGAAAATTAAGCTGATAATCTAGGTTACTTTCGGGTGAATGCAACTTCTCATACAAGCAGTATTACTAACATACAATCAAAGCAGTTGAGGAGAATCACAAATGGAGACCAAAATTATAGTTAGCATGGTCACTACACTACAATTTTAGTCTCTCGACACCATCCTATCCTATAATCGGGCCTAAGAATGGTGAAGTAAAATCGTATCATCTCAATTCCCCACTCAAATTACTCAGGCATGAACACCTAGAATCTCCCATGGTGAGGCCCGATCCTAGCATTTAAATTCATCATTTGAGTAGGAGAATCTCTTATCACCTTGTTCTCAGGATTATACAGACTCAAAGCTTCCTATGATGAGGTCTAGCTTTAAGATCTGTGCAAATTCAAACAGGTTTAAGAACTCATGCATTCTCAGGTCTTATTCATGATTTTCATCCAAATCTTACAAAAGAAGACTCAATTCAGCATGACGACCGCAATCAAATCTCATTTCATCAAATTCAGATCAAAAGCATGCACTTAACAAGTTTTACAAATTCATAGCTGAGAATTGTCAATTCTTATATTAGATCGTTAGTTCTACTGCACATTTACAGTTTCAACCTAGCATTCACCCTCAGTATCCTAGATTATCAAACAATTAGCCACGAATCTCCATTTCAGCTTCACGATCAACAAATTGGAAGATTAAACAGTTCATAATCATTAATTGGAAGAGTTTACCAATTAAGAGTCTTAAAAGCTTCCAAATGCCGAGAGGATTGTCACTTTTCTTCTCAATTTCAAGGAGATGTATAATGATGAGAGCAAATCTTTGATCAAAATCCAAAATGAAGCAACAAACTTAGAGAGCGAAGCTAGATAGAGAAAGTAGATCTCAAGAACACTTCCCGCTCTTCAAAATCAAAAGTCGGTTACAATATGGAAAATGTTAGTAGTCGTATAATTAATCGGATCCATCCCCCATATATAGATGTTACAAGAATCGTATACATTGCGCAAACGTAAAAATGATTAAGATATTACAATAGTGCCATTGCAAAGAATTTCTCTAAACGTATTTGAATTCCCAAGTCAACAATTTCACGCCTTTAGCTTTGATCTCTGGCGCCTTCATCACAGTCCAGCGCCTTCCAGCCTCTGAAAATCACGCCTCCAATTTAGTATACAGCCTTCAGATGCCCTGCCTCAATCCCGCCTTTATTACTGCGACTTGTTGCGTCTTCAACATCTCTCATGCGCCTTCAAGCTTTAATCTTCCACGTCTTTAGCGTCAACTGCACGCTTCTGGGCCTTCCTTAATCACGCCTTCCACCATCCTGCAAACACAAGAAGAAACCATCACACTTTGCCATTTTTTCTCAATCCAGAATGTAAAGGGACGAGGTCTCGTGGCGAGACCTCGCCACTTTGTGCGTTTGTGTGGCGAGACCTCGCCGCGAGACCTCGCCATGTTGTGTGATTGCTGGCGAGACCTCGCGACGAGGTCTCGCCATGCAATGTGTGAGTGGCGAGGTCTCGCGACGAGACCTCGCCGTGTAAGGGCAAGTGTGTGTGTGTTGTGAGTGTTTGAGTGATAAACAATGTAGAGTGCTGTGAGGTTTAAGTGGTCAAATGTGAGATATAATGTTGAGTAGTGAAAATGAATTGTGAGACTTGAATGAAATTGGTGTTGTGAGTGTTATGAAATGAGAGTGAAAGTGGGTGTGTGAAGTGTTTGTGAGTGTTTGAGAATTTTGAATGAATGTGGAAATGTTGTGCAAATGAACATAATATATCGTGAGTGATGCAAAGTTCATATGAACAAAGGATGTTTTGTGTATTCGAAAGTGAAATGTTGTGTATTACATGATATGTGATGAATTGAGCAAATGCTATGGTTATTCCTTACTGTGTAGAGCTTATAAGATATGCATGGGGGTATAATCTTAGTGTGCAAAGGAAATGAGGAAATTTATGCGTGTGAATGTGCATATTATGTTTAGTAAGTGTTTGAATGCTCTAGTGCGTGTGTGTATGAGAGCATGCGGCGGGGTGATCTCGCCGCATGGTGAGTGTGTGCGGATGTGCGATAGGAAATGCGTTGGGCTGTGCGAGAGTTGCCTCGCCGCACATTGTGTGTGCGAAAGTTGTGCGGCGAGGTTTGTGTGTGCAAAGTTGTGCGGCGAGGTGACCTCGCCGCATGAGTGTGTGCGAGTGTAGCAGTGAGAGGTGTAGTGCTAGTGTGCGAGATAGTGTGCATATGTGCGCATGAGTGTAGTGAAGTGTTGGGTAGTGAGTGCATGTCAGTGAAGTGTAGTGAATGCAAGAACAAAGTGTGGTGAGTGCATAAGTACTTAGCCAGAAACATCATCCAACTTCCGTGCAAGATTCGTGTAACTTAGACTGTGAATTGGACTTTTCAATGAACATGAAGGTTATAGAGCTTCCTGTTGGCTTTCTATAGGTTTAAGACTCAACCTCATTGGATACCTATAGCTCAAGATATACAAAATTAACCAAACTGTGGCAGAAAGAGAAAACTCTACCAAACCCTAATCCAAACACAACAAAGATTCCTTCGTTTTTCATAATTGCACACAGAATTTGGAGAAAGTTAAAACACAACATTTAAAGTCCAAACAAAGAGCTTTCCAAATCATCCAATATCGCCTCATTTGGATCAGAATTGAAAGAGTTATTCATAGCACAAGATACACACTCAAAACTGCCAAAAACCCTAATTTGGCCGAAAATGTATTCTTGAATTCCTTCATTTCCTCTTTGACATTTTTCATTTTATTTACCAACATTTCTGCTGTTTTTGCACCATTTGATCATTTTCACATTGCAAACATATAAATGCATAAAACCTCTTAGAACATCACATATATACATAAAGCACACAACAAAAGCCAAGCATTTTATCACATATTAGTTGGTATAAAACCAACTTATCAGCTAGCTTTCAGGGTTTAGGTAACCAAATCACTCAACTCTCCACAGCGATAAAAGCACTGGAAGGAAATCAGGACAGACTACTATCACAAGTGCAGGTCAACCCTAGGGAATATGCCAGTTAAATATCATGGATAAGTGGCATGAAACAAGAAAAACCTTCATCTAAGGAGGAAAGGTCAAGAAAACCAGACAATAATGATAAACTAGAAGAGTCTCGCATATATGAGATGATATTTGATTTAAATACTGACACATCTGAAATTAAAATTTCACCTCCTATTTTTGGTAGATTGACAAGTATTGAAAATGTTAATGTTGATGTGTTTGAACCTCTTGTCCAAGAGCACCTTGAGACAAACATTTTGCAGGATAAGTTGGAATTAGCCATTGTAACAAATTTGACAACTACTGAGGTCAAAGAAATAAGGACGACAAAATTAAAGATACAATAATGTTACTGTATTCATTGAAAGAATTTTTGAATGAATCAAAACCATCCCATTTTCCCAAACATGACCTTTTTGATAATTTGTTACTATATGTTTTGTAGGTCCTAGTGCTAGAATTTAAAGCTATATATGAAATTAGGAAATATGTGTATTTCGATAATGGAAAGACACTGTCAATCAATAAGAATCATCACTCACCACGACCACCTCCAGAGCCTCCACCTAATTTCTTATAATTATGATACACTTGGTCTAGCCAATGACTTTAAACAAAGTTGCTGATTGGGAGGCAACCCAATTTCCTTGTTTATCAATATTCATTAGTTTTTAATTCTAGTTTTATTTTCTAATAATACTTTTGAGTTTTATTAATTTAGATCACAATTATTGGTAGAAAAAAAGAGGTTTTGATTACGCAAATGATAGGCTATAATATTTCAACTTTAATATATATTTGATATTGCGAAACTCAATGCCACCTCTAGCACTACTCTTTTATTGCTCCAACGCCAAACTTAAGAAGAAGACACTTCATACGACATGGCGGTTTTGTTGTCATCTCCCTTGTTTATTTTTTCTGTCTTATTTGGTGTTGTTTAGTTTTTTGGTTTAATTGTGAAACCTCACTCATTCTTATTTTCTTGCTTGAGGACAAGCAAAATTTAAGCGTGAGGAGGTGTATCTTATGTGTTTCATGAGTCTTTTTGTTGTGTATTGTTTAGAAATTTTTTTTTTGTTTGAAATTTGATTTTTATTTTACAAAGATTCATTTTCTTCTATTTTTCTTAAATACAAATAAATATAGAGTCACTTTTTTAATTGTTTCAAAAATAGTTTTTTTTGTTCAAAATTTCTATTGTTAGGTGTTATTCATGAAAAAATGGAATTTGGTACAGTAATTTTGGTTGAATCCTTTGTGTTCAAATATATGTTTGCCTTTGTATGATTCAAAAGAAGATGAATATATAAGAATGAACTATTATTGCCTACTTAAAGTGAGGTTTTGAGCCTAATCATGCAAAATTACTTTTTGGTGCTTACACAATTTTTTCTTAATGAGAGAATAATTGTACTTGGATTTTATTGCAAAATTTACTTTGTTGTACTTGTTAACCACAAATGTGAAATTGTGCATAAATATGATTAAGACATTTAGGATTAGCCATTTTTGTTTTAGAGTTTATTTTCCTACCCTCATGTTAACCCTTAGTAAGCCCATTTGAAGCTTAAAACATTTTTTCTTTGTTTAAACCACTAAAAATATTCAACTCTAACCTTCTTTAGCTTTATTTTTGTTTCCCCTAAAGTGTATATGGCAAAGTTGGTTTGTGAAGTCATCTTCAATGTGTTTAAATAAAGGAAATGCATCTTGACCTTTGAATAAAGTTAAGTGTTCTATTTGCTAAAATTATTCTCTGTCTTATATGCCCAAACAGAAGCATGGGTTGAAAAGAAAAAGAAAAGTTCTTTTTTTATTAAAAAAGAAAAAAATAGAACAGCAAAGTACGAAAAAAGAGAGCAAAAAAATAGAAAAGAAAATAGCACTAATGTTGATTGAGTTTGGATGCATAACATTTGGAATGATGACATTCCCAAGTTAGTTTACACTTTGATATATTTTTGGCCATTTTTTCTTTCTTTTTATCCCACCTATATTACCCTAGCCTCATTACAACCCAATAAAAGCAATTTTGATTTATGCATGGTTTTGGCATTGATGGTGGATATGTGGCATATTTGGAAGTTTATAGTAATCATTTCTTGTATAATTTATTTTGAGTGGATGTACCAAATATTGTTATATCTTTGAGTGTTTAGAGTAAACTTGAAAGTTGGTTCATTTTTGTTTATTTTGACTTTGAAGAAAAAGACTATGCATGTATTTAATACAAAGAATTAAGAACATGGATAGTTGATTCAAGTTCCAATTTGATTGAGCCATACCTGATTTTTAGAAGTTTGGATAATTCTATTTTGTGTCATATTTTATGTCTTATTTTGTGTTCAATTTTTTTTGTTTTGTTAAGATTCTTGCAAACAAGAATCGTGTAAGTGTGAGGATATTTGATAACTACGTTTTCTTGGTATTTTATTTACATGATTTTTAGAATTTATTTGGAGTATATCTCTACTTAAGGAATTGTTTTAATTGCAGAATTAATGGAATTGAAGATTGAAAGTCTTGAGTGAAAAGAAATCAAATTTGGAGAATTTTAAAGATTGTGGAGATTTGGTTGAAGACTTTAATCAAGAAAAGAATATTGCCTTATGATGTTTTAAGCAATATTCATTTTGCAAAAGAAAATAATTAATAAATTAAGGATTGCATCCTTATTTGCTTAAGCCGTTTGTGGCATTATCTTTTAAGTAAAATCAATTGTTTCGTTCTTTAGATAAGAAGAGTTTTAGTCCTACAATTGTTTCCTAAAGATAAATTTTGTTTCCTAAGGATAAGTTTCCTAGTGGGATAGAACTTCATCCTCTCTTGTATAAAAGAGAATGTTATGAATAAATTTAGGGAGCAGTTTTAATTAAGGTAAATACAAAGCTAAAAGCACGAAATAAGGAGTACTACTCTCTTATATTTTCTTAACTATCTAATATGCTGCTTCTCCTTTGGCTTCCATGTACTTCGTTGGATGTCATAGATTATATCTTCTGGAACCACATTCATGATATTCTTCAGTCTCCATTCACCTTTATTAATAAGTGCTCTCAATAACTTTCGTTCGACTGGCTGAGCAAATTCTACCAAAACACCTTTACAATGCTGATAAGTTAGTTTTATACTGACTTAATGGTATTGGTTCACTTGGCTTTTGCATGTTTTAGTGCAATTTATGTGCAGAATATGTAGAAATCAGTGAGTTTCTGCAAAGTATGGAAGGGACTTCTAGTTGGCAAAGAACGAGCTGAAAATAGTAAAATATGATGTTGAATTTGATGTGGTTCTTGTGGGAGTTAGTGGCAATTTGATGAGGCCTTGTTTGTGACTTATGAGTAATGTGAAGTTATGTGTGAAGTGTTGTGATGAATTTCTGTGGAAATTGTGTGAGAAGTGTGTTAAGTAGAAGAGGAGTTTGAATTGAATGTTTGAAGTTTGCATAAAACACGCACACACTCGCACAAGGTCATTTCACATCATCTCGCACACAAGCACAGGTCGTTGCATGAAGTCGCCACATGAGCTTGCCCACATCACCACACACCTACGCACCACTCACACCAGGTCGCCGCAACACTCGCAAGCATGCTCGCACACATGCACACACTTCAGCACTCACTCGCACGAGGTCACCGTACGGTCTTGGACGAGGTCGTCGCACACACGCACACACTTCAGCACTCACTCGCACGAGGTCGCCGCACGGTCTTGCACGAGGTCGTCGTACACACTTCAGCGCAGGAGGCTGTGGGCATCGCTGCACAACCCATGCGCACATCACTACACTTCAGGGCACACACTTGCGGACTTTACCTCAGCAATATGCGCACGTCGCTGCAACACACTCGCACCACTATACATATATTGCCGCATGGTGCTGCACATCTCACCAACACTCAAGCATGCTTGGACACACACACACACACTGACACTGCGACGCATCGCTGCGATGCGTCGCCATTGAGCGATTTGCATGGCGATGCATCGCTACAATGCGTGGCCATAGAAGATTATGTACGGCGACGCGTCGCCATTGTGAGGTTTACAAGGCGACGCATTACAGCGATGCGTCGCTATTGAGGCATTTGCACGGTGACGCATCGCTGCAATGCGTCGCCATAGAAGATTATGTACGGCAACGCGTCGCCATTATGGGTTTACAAGGCGACACATTGTAGCGATGCGTTGCCATGTATTATTAAGGAATACAATGACGAGAACATGAATTCTAGGTGAGAGAGAGAAAATTAGAGAGATACGCTCTCAACCCACACCTGGGTTTTGCTTTCTCCATACACTCTACTAAGCAATCTTGAGCTCTTTCACTACGGATTTTGTGCAGTTTCTTCATGCTACATACTCCCTTGGTCTTAAGGGATTTGTTGGGTTTTTTCTGGAATTTTTCAACAGTTTTTTGGGCTGAAAACGGGTGATTTTCAAAATTGGGTAGTTCGGATTTCACTATTAATTGCAAGCTGCTGCCAGCTATTTTGGCTTCTAGGTGGAGCTACGGTGGATTTCGCCTCTTGCTGCTGACTAAGGGAGTCTCCCTCTTCATTGTTGAGATTTTTATGGAATTTTTGGAGCTCATTTTACCGAAATCAAAACTTGGGCAGCTTTGGAAATTCTTGGAACCACCTCATTTTTAGCTTATTTTGTTCCATGCCTAGCTCCTAAAAATTGGATTCCTGCACCAAAGGTTGGTTTCCTTACCTTCTATTGTGCAAATCTTGAGTTTTTAGTTGATTATTATATGAGGAATGTGTGGAGAAGATGATGAACAGTGAAGGGTTTTGAAATGGGTTGAAAATTGGTTTTCCGCCAAAAAAAAAAGCTAGCTGCCGTCTTATCTTTCTTGTGGGGCCCACAACCAACTATTTGATTCTTATTGGCCAACTTGGATTCGCTGCCAGTTGTCAACACATCACTGGTGGTTGACTGCTGAAGTGGCATGGGGCCACCTTCAGCTTTGACTGTTCACAAACGGAAAAGAGATGTCGCCAGAAAAACGTGGTTCACAAACGGAAAAGAGACGCGATTTCAGGCCATTAAACTGCTGCAAACCAGGCCGTTTCCTCTCCACTCCTTGCTGGACATAAAGAGGGGACAAAGGCCAGTATTTTGGAGCTTAAGAAAGGCACCACCGTCGCCGAAAAAACTGCAACCAAGACACCAAAAAATGATGCCGGAAAAACGAATTTCCTTTGGATTGGAGGGGCTGCTGCCGATATTATCTCCGACCACCTTAAGGGATCTCATTCACCACCTAAAGAAGGGGCTGATGATGATGGAAGTGCTACCACGGCCATGGATATTTTCGACAACTTGGAGGGAATTTCTGCCGGCCTTGTTTCCAGCAAAATTTCAGGCGGAAAAACTTCAGATTTGGATGGGAAAATTCAAGGAAAAATGCAGGCCACCACTCTTCTCACTGGAATACTTGACCAAACAGTGGCCGAATTTGCCAAACTTGTTGCCGGCCACCACTCTAAAATTGCTACACTCCAAGGGGATCCGGGGAGCTCCCTTGGACAAAACAATGGCGCCAAAAAAAATGGCCACACCGGGGAACCAATGGCTGCCAGAATCTTAGCAACGGAAATTGCGGGCTCTTCAAAGGCGACGGCCCCCGTTCATGGAAGCAACAATGGCCGAAATACGGCGGCACACCCCAAACAATGGTCTAATCTATTTAAGGAGCATAGAAGATCAGTGTAAGTTATAAGATGGAGAAATGCGAAGTGGAGAACGGCTTTGAGTTGGAGAAAGTTGATGTACGTAACTTTGGCCATTGTTTGGTAGGTTATGTCCTTGGAAGGTTTTCGGGTATGAAGTCCATACATGATGTCCGTATGGCGTGGAAGACCAACCATACTTTCTCCATGCATGAGAGTGGTTGGATGACATTCAGATTTGCGTTCGGGATGGATCGGGATAGGGTATTGGCAGACTGGCCATATGAGTCCTTTGGCATCCCCTGGCTCTTGAAGGTTATGCCGCCTTTCTTTGCATTTGAAGAAAGTTGTTTTTCCTCCATCCTGACGTGGATACGCCTCCCTAGCCTTCCACTAGATTGTTGGAGCAAGAAGGCACTGACGAAGTTTGCCTCATTCGTTGGAGACCCTATAGCGACTGATGAGTGCACTGCCACTATGGCACGCACTGCATATGCCAGGATATTAGTGGAAGTTGACGCCACCAAACCACTAATGAGGCAGATCAACAATGGCCTACCTAATGGACTCATACGCACCCAAAAGGTGCTATATAAGAGGGAGCCTAGATTGTGCACCCTATGTAGACATGTGGGGCACGACACGGACCATTGCAGGCTCAAGGAAGGGAAACAAAGAACACGGTCTTGATCACGGCCGCAAAAGGAGATCCTTCAAGCACTTCCCAAAAACAGGTGGAGACTGCTCTTATTGTTGAGACTGCTCCAATTGTGGCAACAAGGAGCAAATCTAGGGGACGGTCTAGATCCAAGATAGGCCCTAGAGAGGAACCTGTTATGAAGGTGGTAGCAGAGGTGAAGAAAACGGATATGAGTCGTCTAGAGGTACCACTGCCAGACGTGGACCACCCTACACAGTTGACTGCCATTGATAAGGGCAAGGCCCTAATAGTGGAAGAGGACCCTGGATGTATCATCCACAGGGACATCGGTTTTTCCCACAACGGTTGTGGTTTGTCTACCTGTGGAGGAGATACTGGGCACTGATGAGAAGGCTAGTGCTACCTCTTTTTCTACGGATACAACTCTCACCGAGGAGCAACAATGGATACGAGCCCAGACAAAGAAGAAGGGGAAGGGCAAGAAGGCAAAAGGGCATGGGAAGGGGATCGGTGGAGGCCATAATCGGTTTTAATGAAGATAGGCTCTTGGAACATTAAGGGGTTCAACCATGCCCTAAAGCAAAAAGAGGTTGCTACTATCCTAGGCAAGCAATGCCTAGATGTGTTTGGGGTTCTCGAATTCAAGATAGATGAGAGTTAAGTGGATTCGTTAATGCGAGTAAGGTTCCCGGGTTGGCGCCAATTAACAATTTTGGTCTACATCAACCGGGCCGTATTATTGTACAATGGAACCCTCTCAAGGTGGATATCACTACGTTGGCGGCACAACCACAACTCATTCACTTGGCGGCACATGTAAGGTAACTCAGTTAACCTTTCATGTCTCTTTTATTTATGGTCTTAATGCCATTGCGGCTAGATGGATTTTATGGATAGCATTGGAGTCTTTGGCACCGGTGGATACTCCGTGGATGCTTCTTGGGGATTTCAACAATGTTCTCTTTGAAAATGAAAGGATTAATGGCTCCCCGATCATAGCATATGAGACACAGGATTTCTTGGAGTTCACCTTATCCCTAGGGTTTTTTGACGTCCCATCTATGGGGAGTCACCTCACTTGGTCCAATGGCACTGTTTGGTTCAAGCTCGACAGGGTAATGGTCAACAACCACTGGTACCGCTCGGATATATATGCTCATGTCACGTTTGACAATTTGACGCACTTATCAGATCACTTCTTATGTGTGGTTTCTGTGGGAGATCAGTTGGACCGAGGCAAGGGCATGTTCCATTATTTCGATATGTGGGGAAAACATGACTCTTTTCTTGATGTCGTCTACAGGGCTTGGTCTCAACCATGTTATGGAAGGGAGCAATACATGGTATCCAGAAGGTTGAAGGGTTTAAAGTAACCCGTATGGGAGCTCAACAGGCTACACTTCCATCATATCTCCACCAGGGTGATCAGGGTTAGAGAAGAACTGGAACGTCACTTCTCGACTATCTAGGACTCACTTAAGGATTTGGACTTGCAGAGGAAGGTAAAGGAGATGAAGAAGGAGACCTAGCAAATGGGAGAGGCGGAGAGAAGTTTTCTGACTCAAAAAGCTAAGTGTCGGTACCTACTTAATAGTGACCGGAACACTAGGCTTTTTTATGATACAGTGAAGAGGAATGGTATGAGGAATTTCATATCGGCAGTTATCACAGGAGACGGTACCACTACCACTTCCAAAAGAGCCCTGATTAGGGAATTCATCACCTATTTCCTAGATCTATTGGGTTCCTCACACATTAGCCAACACTTGATCCTAGAGTGTACCGGCGGGGTGCCCTAGTTTCTAGGGAGGAAGCGGACTGCCTCACACTTCCAGTGGGGGACGAGGAAGTAAAGAGTGATGGAAATCAACCCATGTCCATCTTGCCAAAACCAACTTCACAAGATCCATTGGCAAATCTTGATGGTCCAATGATAAGATCAAGGAGTTCGAAGATGAAGGCAGCCTTGCATTCATTAATGGCGTCAACTTGTGAAGGACTTGAGGAAGCTCTTGCAACATCTCATTCACATGAAGTTATTTGGCATGTTTCTTCAATAACAATTCATGATCCACCTTGAAGAAATTGCATAGCCAAATTGAAGTCCAATGAAGAAGACGTGTCATTGGGCTTTGAAATGGATCATGCCATTCTTATAATTTAGGGTTTATTTATTTGTTTATTAATTAAGTCCAAAAATACTTAATGTGGGCTTTAATTAATTCATTAATAAGTTAATTGGCCCAATTATCTTGCATGATAATGGCAAGTAAAAGTTTAGGAAAGTAATCTCCAAAATTTTAGGAGGTTTACACGTTTTTAGCAAGGTAGCAAAACACGTTTTTGCTTGTTACCTTTTAGGAAACTAAGTTTGTCAGTTGTTAGTTTCCAAATCCAAGTTGGAAAGTTTCCTAAATTGTAATTGGTTAGCTTGGAAGTCAAGTTGTACTTGATAACCATTTGGGTTTCACGTTTTTGTAGCCTATTTATAGGTGAGTTTTTCACGTGAATTAAGAAGATGAATTTTGATAAACTTTAGCTTTGCTAAAACCCTTTTGTAGCCGTGAAAAGTTGTGAAGAAACGTGATCATTCAATTAAGTTTAGTTGAATTTTCATAAGACCCGTGATCTTTAAGCTAAGACCTTAGAGAGAATATACCCGTTCTTGATTTAAAAAACATGCCAAACTGATTTTTATTCAGCTCTTGATTTACATAGGTTGAACTAGAATCAATTTGTAATAACGTGTGGGTTTGATTAGTTAATCAATTCTGCCATTTTTAACATCTTCTTATTGTTTGTTTCCGCATCTTTGTGTTGAGTTGTTTGGTTCAAGATTTTGGTAGAACAACCGGTCCAAAGGAGAGGGTATTCTTGTGGTTGAGGACTCCAATCCAGGGCCATCCGTATCAATTGGTATCAGAGAATAGGTTATTGTCGTCCAAAATTCAGGTTTTGTTCTCTTCTCGATTTTCTTGATTTTTGGCGTCGTTCTTGCTGTTTTGTCTAGCGTCCAATTTTGCAGTTTGTTGAGTCTTTTTCCTTGCTGTTTTTAGAGTTCTCTTGCTGTCTTAGGTCGTCATAGGTTCATTCAATTAATTCGTAAAAATCGCATGCAATTTTGTTGCTGAAATCTGACCCAAAACCGTGTTGATCTTGCTCTCGGTTTTGCTGTTTTTGTGTCGTAATATTGCTGCTGTTTTCACGTTGTTCTTGCTATTTCTTATAGCATTTTGCTGCTGTTCTTTGTGTTTAAATTCTGCACTATTTTGTTTGTATTCATAGTGTTGAATTCTTTTTGTTTTCTTTGTTGAGTCTCACTTCAAATTAGGGTTTCTCTAAATCATAAATCTCTAGATTCATTGAATTTGATCCGTCTGTCTTGCTTTCTTTTGTGTTAGTCTCATCATTGTGTTGCCTACATATTGCCTTTTGATCAAAATTTTATCACACTTGAAAAAGACAAGTTCTTGAACACTTTCTTGAACTTCTTGATTTTCTTGAAAATCCGAAAGTGTTAAAATTTGGTTCTTGAGCTATATTCTTGATCTTCATCATAAATCTTGAATATTTTGTTAAAGTGGCACCTTCAAATTTGCTGTATTTGGTGAGATATTTGAGGTTTAATTTTCTGAAATTTTAAGGTTAAGACAAGACAAAAACCTTAATCCTAGGTTTGTTTGAACAACACAAGACAAACAACCTTAAATCCTAGGATTGTGTCTTAAAATCTTAAACCTTAAACCTTTGACTTGTCCTAGGTTCTTGTTCGAACCTTAACCATTTGTTTTGTCCAAGGTTTGTGTCCAAACCTTAAAAGTTTTATTCTGTACTAGGTTGTTGTCCGAACAAAAAAAAAGGTGACCGATTAAGAAAACAAATACGGTCAATTACAAATTATATATATATATATATACAGATTCGGACTTTGTTTTATTTAATTTAATTTATTTTATTTTATTTTATATATGAAAGAACACATTGTTCTTGAGTTGTTAATTAAAAACCACCTTATATTGAAAGTGCCATATCTTGCTCAATACAACTCGTAATTAAGTGATTCAAATTGTATTCTCTTCGTCTTAGAGTCTACTTTTTGAATTTTTTAGTTTCTAAAGCTAATCAAGTTGTATCCACACGTGATCTTAAATACTCTGGACGTGATTTGCTTGAACTTCTTTTGTTTTACTTGTGCAAATCTTGTTGTGGAATTTATTGGTTGAGACGTGTTATTATAATCAATTGAACCAGTAAGTTTTCATAGTTTGAGAGTATTAGATAAGGTATACACGAGAAAAGCCTTCATATTAGAGAGGAGTGTACCTACTCACCCAAATAGTGAGAACCCGAGAGGACTACTTTTGTTTTCTTCTTGTTTTCTTTACTAACTTGCAGGTACAATGGAGGGTGGTGATAACAAAACACCATAAGAAAAACCCCAAGTGGATCAAAAGTTCACAAATGATGTAATCTTTGATATGATCCGAAAGCTCCAACTCCAAATCGATAATATGTCTTCCACATCTCGACCACCAAAGGGTTCTTCACGAAAGATTGAGTTTGATTCCAATAATGAATACAACAATGATGAGGAGGAGGAGGAGAACAAGGGTTCTTCTAAGAAAGGTGGCAAATCGAAAATTTCAATTAGTTCTGTTAAACTAACAATTCCTACTTTCATGGAAAGGCAGATCCCGAGGCTTATTTTGATTGGGTTCGAGAACTTGCTCACTTATTTGAAGGCCATGATTACCCCAAAAAGGAGAAGTACCGCCTTGCCTTCATGCACCTTAAGGATTATGCTAGTCTATGGTGGGATGAGGTTATTCGAACTAGATGCCAAGATGGTGAAAGGCTAATCAAGACTTGGAACCAAATGAAAGTGCTTATGAGGAATAAGTCTGTCCCTTCTCATTACAACCATGAATTGAATAGAAAATTGCACTCTCTTGTGCAAGGTAGCCGTACGGTTGAGGAGTATTACCATGAGATGGAAGCTTTGATGATTAAGGCCAATGTTCAAGAGGATCCCGACTCCACTATAGAAAAGTTTTTGAGAGGTATGCATTTGGATTTAGCTTACCATGCTGATTTACAAAGCTATGTTGATATTAATGAGCTTGTTCACAGAGTAATTAAGATTGAAAGACACATGAAATGGAAGAATAAGTTCTCATAATCGCCACCAGCTTGGCGAAGGGAACAAAAGCCGAATGTTGTCCCTTTCACTCCACCAACCAAGCCGCGACCATTGACTTCGAATCAGCCTTCAAGTGCACCTCCAAACGTTCCAAAATTATCTCCAAAGGCTGATGATTCTACTCCCAAATCAGCGTCAATCTCCACTTCTAGATTGAGGGATATTCGGTGTTATAAATGTCAAGGTTATGGACATATGCAATTTGATTGTCCCACTCAAAAATTGATGATAACTCTTGATAGTGGTGAAGTGGTAAGTGATGATGATTGTGCCGACATGCCACCTCTTGAGGAGAAGCACCAAAGTGAATCAAGTGATGATGGTGAAGCGCTTGAATCATATACATATGATGTTGGTAATTATTCTTTAGTCTCTCGCCGAGTTCTTAATGTTCAACCTTTAGTTGATAATGATGATTTGATGCAACGAGAAAACATATTTCACACACGAAGCATGGTTCAAGGGAAAATTTGTAGTGTGATTATTGATAGTGGTAGTTGCACCAATGTGGCGAGTACTTTGTTTGTAAACAAATTGAATTTGACTTGCATGAAACATCACAAGCCTTATCGTCTACAATGGTTAAACAATTCGGTTGATACACGAGTTACAAAACAAGTTAAGTTTTCTTTAACCATTGGGAAATATGTTGATAATGTACTATGTGATGTTGTTCCCATGGAAGCAAGTCATATTTTACTTGGTCGTCAATTTGATTATGATGTACTTTACCATGCCAAGAAAAATTTCTACAGCTTTGTACACAAAGAAAAAAGTTTAATCTTCATGCCTTAACTCCCGTACAAGTCTTTGAAGACCAAACAAGGATTATACAAGCTAGTAGAGATATGAATGCCGCAAAGGAGAAGAAAGAACAAGAGAAATAATGTAATAGTGATTCGAATTCTTGTAATAGTCGAGAGATAGTTGTTTCAAAATCTTGTCATTTTGCTTCTTCTAGTGTGATTAAGAGAGCTTTAGTAACTAGGCATCCTTTGTACTTAATGATTCGCAAGGATTTTGTACTTATTGTTAATAGTGATAACCTTGCTTCTTTGCTTAGTGCTGTTTACTCTCTTTTGCAGGAATATCAAGACGTGTTTCCTGAGGAATTACCAATAGGTTTACCACCTATTAGAGGTATTGAACATCAAATTGATTTCATACATGGAGCATAAATTCAAAATCATCCAGCTTACAGAGCTAACCCCGAGGAAACAAAAGAGATTCAACGTCAAGTGAATGAACTCCTTGACAAAGGTATTGTGCGTGAATCTCTTAGTCCATGTTCCGTTCCTGTCATTTTAGTTCCTAAAAAGGATGAGTCTTGGCGTATATGTGTTGACTGTAGTGCCATAAATAAAATAACTATTTAAGTATTGGCATCCAATTCCTAGATTAGATGACATGCTTGATGAGTTATATGGTTCATGCATATTTACCAAGATAGATCTAAAAAGTGGCTATTATCAAATTAGCATGAAAGTAGGTGATGAATGGAAAACAGCCTTTAAAACAAAGTATGGTCTTTATGAATGGTTAGTTATGCCTTTTGGTTTATCTAATGCACCCAGTACTTTTATGAGGCTTATGAACCATGTTTTTCGTCACTTTATTGGCAAATTTGTTGTAGTCTATTTTGATGATATCCTTGTGTATAGCAAAACACTTGATGAACATGTTGAACATTTAAAACAAGTGTTTGTTGTTTTGCGTGAGAACAAATTATATGCTAATCTCAAAAAGTGTTCTTTTTTGCTTGGAATCAATTATCTTTTTGGGATATGTTGTAAATTCTCAAGGTATTGCTGTTGATGAGTCTAAAGTCAAGGCAATCATAGATTGGCCAAGACCTACATTTGCTAGTCAAGTTAGGAGTTTTCATGGACTTGCGAGTTTTTATAGGAGATTTGTTAAAGATTTTAGTTCTATAGCAGCACCTTTAAATGAACTTGTCAAGAAAAATGTTGTTTTTGAATAGAAAGATGAGCATGAAAACGCCTTTAACAAGTTGAAATACATGTTGACTCACGCCCCTTTACTTGCTTTGCCTAATTTTAATAAAGCTTTTGAGATACACTGTGATGCTCTGGGATTGGTATTGGTGCTGTTTTGCTGCAGGAATCAAGGCCCGTGGCTTATTTTAGTGAAAAGCTCAATGGGGCAACTTTAAAGTATGCAACTTATGACAAGGAGTTGTATACTTTGGTAAGGTCATTACAAGTTTGGCAACATTATATATGGCCAAAGGAATTCATAATACATTCTGATCACGAAAGCCTTAAATTTTTGAAAACTCAAAGGTAAATTGAATAAAAGGCATGCTAAATAGTTAGAGTTTATCGAAACCTTTCCATATGTTGTTAAATACAAATCTGGTCAAGAGAATGTAGTAGCCAATGCATTATCTAGGAAATACACTTTATTTACCTATTTGCTTGCTAAGTTACTTGGTTTTGAATTGCTTAAAGATTTGTATAAAGATGATCATGATTTTCATGCCAACTATGATCTTTGTTTGACTAAGCCGAATGGAGACTTTTATGTTTATGGTGGTTTCTTTTTTAAGAAAGATAAACTTTGCATTCCCCAATGTTCCATTCGCGAATTACTTGTTAAAGGAAACCCATAGGAGAGGGTTAATGGGGCATTTTGGTATTGCTAAGACACTTGAAATTTTGCATGAACATTTTTATTGGCCTAACATGATTAAAGATGTTAAAAGTGTTTGTGAAAATGTATTGTGTGCAAGCAAGCAAAATCGAAAATAATGCCTCATGGTTTGTATCAACCTTTGCCTGTTTCTAGTCATACTTGGATTTATATTTCTATGGATTTTGTACTTGGATTGCCTAGATCACGCAATGGTAAGGATAGCATATTTGTAGTAGTGGATAGATTTAGTAAAATGGCACATTTTATTGCATGTTCCAAAACTAATGATGCTACACATATTGCTGATTTGTTCTTTAAGGAGATTGTAAGATTGCATGGAATTCCTAAGAGTATTGTTAGTGATAGAGATGTCAAGTTTTTATCTCACTTTTGGCGCACTCTTTGGAATAAGTTAGGCACTAAGTTATTATTTTCTACTGTTGCACATCCCCAAACTGATGGACAAACTGAGATAGTAAATCGTACTTTGTTTACTTTACTTCGTGATATCATTCAGAAAAACTTAAAGAATTGGGAAGGATGTTTACCGCACATTGAGTTTGCTTACAATCGAATAATTCATAGTGCTACTAATTTTTCACCTTTTGAGATTGTTTATGGTTATAATCCTATAACTCCTTTAGATATTTTGCCTCTTCCTATTAATGAGTTTGTTAATGTTGAAGGTAAAAAGAAAGCTGATTTTGTTAGGGAGTTACATGAAAAGGTTAGAAATAACATTCAAAGGCGTAATGAGCAATATGTTAAGCAAGCCAATAAAGGTAGAAGGCAAGTGATTTTCGAATGGATTCACTTGAGGAAAGAGAGGTTTCCCGACAAAAGGAAATCTAAACTTCATCCACGAGGAGATGGTCCTTTTCGAGTCTTGGAAAGGTTTGGAGATAAGGCTTACAGGATTGAACTTCCTAGTGAGTATGGCAATGTCTCATCTACATTTAATGTTATTGATTTATCTTTGTTTGATGTAGGTGATTCGAGGACGAATCCTTTCGAGGAGGGAGCGAATGATGGAAATCAACCCATGTCCATCTTGCCGAAACCAACTTCATAAGATCCATTGGCAAATCTTGATGGTCCAATGACAAGATCAAGGAGTTCGAAGATGAAGGCAAACTTGCATTCACTAATGGCGTCAACTTGTGAAGGATTTGAGGAAGCTCTTGTTACATCTCATTCACATGAAGTTATTCGGCCTATTTCTTCAATAACAATTCATGATCCACCTTGAAGAAATTGCGTAGCCAAATTGAAGTCCAATGAAGAAGGCGTGTCCTTGGGCTTTGAAATGGATCACGCCATTCTTATAATTTAGGGTTTATTTTGTTGTTAATTAATTAAGTCCAAAAACACTTAATGTGGGCTTTAATTAATTCATTAATAAGATACTTGGCCCAATTATCTTGCATGATAATGGCAAGTAAAAGTTTAGGAAAGTAATCTCCTAAATTTTAGGAGCTTACACGTTTTTAGCAAGGTAGCAAAACACGTTTTTGCTTGTTACCTTTTAGGAAACTAAGTTTGTTAGTTTCCAAATCCAATTTGGAAAGTTTCCTAAATTGTAATTGGTTAGCTTGGAAGTCAAGTTGTACTTCATAACCATTAGGGTTTCACATTTTTGTAGCCTATTTATAGTTGAGTTTTTCACGTGAATTAAGAAGATGAATTTTGATAAACTTTAGCTTTGCTAAAACCCTTTTGCAGCCTTGAAAAGTTGTGAAGTAACGTGATCATTCAATTATGTTTAGTTGAATTTTCATAAGACTCGTGATCTTTAAGCTAGGACCTTAGAGAGAACTTACCCGTTCTTGATTTAAAGAACATGTCAAACTGATTTTTATTCAACTCTTGATATAAGTTGAACTATAATCAATTTGTAATAACTTGTGGGTTTGATTAGTTAATCAATTCTGCCGTTTTTAACATCTTCTTGTTGTTTGTTTCCGCATCTTTGTGTTGAGTTGTTTGGTTCGAGATTTTGGTAGAACAACCGGTCCAAAGGAGAGGGTATTCGTGTGGTTGAGGACTCCAATCCAAGGCCATCCATAGCAAAGAGTGCCATCTTTGATATTGGCAATGACAAGGCACCTGGCTCGGATGGGTTATCATCGGGTTTCTTTAAGGCCTCTTGGAGCATTGTGGGAAATGATGTATGTAATGCGGTCAAGGAATTCTTTTAGGAAGGGAGGATCCTCAGACAACTCAACCATACGATCATTGCCCTAGTTCCTAAATCTGCTCACTCGAACTCGGTTGGGGACTACCGGCCCATATATTGTTGTAATGTTCTCTATAAGGCCATCTCTAAGATCTTGGCTAATAGACTCGTTAGTCTTCTTTCGAGGCTCATCAGTGAGACGCAGTCGGACTTTGTGGAAGGGAGGAGTATGTTAGAGAACATTCATTTGGCCCAGGAATTGATTAGAGGATACAGTCATACAAAGAATTCACCTAGGTACCTTATCAAAGTGGATCTTCGGAAGGTTTATGATATGGTTGATTGGGATTTCTTGAGGCGAGCTATGGAGGCTATGGGTTTTCCCGAGCTATATGTGCACTGGGTAATGGAGTGTGTTACCACAGTCTCATACTCTATACGCATCAACGGCGAGATACATGGGCATTTCCAGGGACGGAGAGGATTGCGATAGGGGGACCCCATATCCCCTTATCTCTTCGTCATATGTATGGAGTATCTCTCCCGTTTGCTTTCCATGAGGACGAGTAGGTTACCTCTTACCCTTCAACCTTGGTGTAATGAGCATAAGATATCGCACCTGATATATGCGGATGACCTCATGGTCTTCAGCAGAGGGGACAGGCTTTCTGTACGAGTACTCCGGGATTGCTTACAGTAGTTTGGAGAGGTCTCGGAATTAAGGGCAAACACCCTGAAATATCAGGTTTTCTTTGGCTCGGTTCCAGCTGAGGTTCAGACGGACATCATCAACCTCACTGGAATACAACACGGATCATTTCCTATTAGGTACCTAGGAATTCCATTGGCGGCACAGGGATTGAAGGTTGCGCATTTTGCTCCACTTTTGGAAAAGATTACGACACAGATAGGCCTCTGGACCACTTTCTCCTTATCTTATGCAGGCCGCCTGGAGCTTATTCGATCGGTAGTGTAGGGTACTCACTGCTTCTGGCTTTCTGCATTGTCGGTCCCTGCCGAGGTCATCACCAGGATCAGTCAGCTAAGTCCGAACTTCCTGTGGGATGGGAGCCAGACGAAGGTTGCTTGGGAGGATTTGGCTATGCCAAAGGAGGAGAAAGGATTGGGAGTTATGGAATCGACGGCATGGAACCTAGCTCTTTTACCCAACTTTCTTTGGAATATAAACCACAAGAAGGATTCCTTGTGGTTGCGATAGGTTCAACTCTATTATCTGGAGCGCCAATCTATTTCTATTTGGGATATCAGTCCACATAGAGAGCAATCCACACTCATGAGGAAGATCCTTTCTATCTGAGATCAGATTTTACAGAGAGAGGGATCAGTGGAACCGGGAATTGCTGGGACTGCATATCACTACTGAAAAAGAGATATTGGTGGTAATGTTTATTGTTGCTAAATTCATACCATCTTTGCCGGGAGCAAAAATAATCATTTACATCGATCATGAAGCAATATGTTATTTCATTGGCAAGAAGTATACAAAATTGTGGCTAATACTGTGGGTACTTTTTCTACAGGAATTTGACCTTGAAATCTAAGATGAAAAGGGGACACAAAACAATGTTGTGAAGATTCAAGAAATCTTTCTTGATGAGAAGTTATTCTAATTCGAATGTGTGAATTTTGATTCTGTTGTATGCATATAATGCCAATTATGTAGTTTCATGGCATATTCCACCCAAATTATCTACTCAACAACGGAAAAAAACTCACTCATGATGCAAGGTATTGTTAATGGGATGAGTCTTATTTGTTTAAGGTGTGCAGTGACCAAACCATTAGAAGATATGTGCCAAAGAAGAACTAAAAGACATTATTGTCACAAGTTAGCTTATGAAGGACATTTTGGAGGATGGAGAACAGTTTATAAGATATTACAATCAAGATATTATTGGCCTAGAGTATTTCATGACACTCAAGAATAGGTAAAGAGATGCAACTAGTGTCAACAAGTTGAAAATATTTCATGGAGGAACGAGATGCCAATGAAAAATATTTTAGAGTTAGAATTTAATGTATGAGGAATTGATTTAATAGGACCGTTCCCTAAATCTAATGGGGATTCTTACATACTAGTGGCAGTTGATTATGTTTCAAAAATGATTGAAGCCGTTGCATTGCTGACCAATGATTCCAAAAGCATTGTAGGCTTTCTTAAGAAAAATATTGTCGAGCATTTTGGAATCCCAATGGAAATAATCAAGTGATGGAGGTACACATTTTTGTAATAAAGCTTTTCAAGATTTATTGGCTAAGTATGGAGTTCAGCACAAGGTGACAATACCTTATCACCCATAAATAAGTGGACAAGTGGAGGTATCCAATAAGGAGATAAAGCTGATCCTTGAAAAAAACTTAAAGTCTTCTCGCAAGGATTGGGCAATGAAGTTGGATGAATCTTTATGTGCGTACCACAAAATCTATAAAACTCGAATTGGTGCTTCCCCATATTGATTAGTTTTTGCTAAAGCTTGCCATCTACTAGTAGAGCTTGAGTACTTAAAATATTGGGCACTTAAGAAGTTGAATATAGATTATAGAAAATTAGTTGAGAAAAGGATGTTGGAATTTAAATTTGATGCCTATCAAAGTGCCACACTCTATAAGGAGAGAACAAACCATTGGCATAACAAGTGCATCTTAGATAAATAGTTCAAGCCCCTACAAATGCTTTTACTTTGGAATTTGAAGTTGAGGTTTTTTCTAGCAAGTGACACCTGAGATGGTATGGTTCTTAGAAAGTGAAGACACTTTTCCTATATGGTGCTATGGAATTGATCAATGGAAGGATGAGACAAGTTTTCATTATCAATGGTCACAGAATTAAGTTATACATATCTCAATAAGAAGTCATAGACAGTTCTCCCATAAAGAAACTTTAAAAGCGTCGGACTTTCGAAGTTAAATAAAGCCCTTCTTGACAGGAAAACTAAGATTATTTAGTTGTTTTTATGTTCCAATTAAGTTTTTGTTTTTGTATTGTTGTTTAGGCTAATTTTCCATTAACTAAGTGTTAAATGTGTGCAAATTTTGTTGTTCAGGTCAAAGGATTGAAGAAAGGACGTTTTGGTTTAGAAAAGGAAATTTTTAACAAAAACATTTGCTGATGTAGCGATGTCAGGACTGCCCACCTCACGGCATCAAGAAAAAGAAAATTTAATTTCTGAAATAGTGAGCCACGTCGTGACATTGGGGGTTCCCCCATTGGGACCTCGGTCCATATTATGACGTGCACAATCATACTTCGCGACGTTAAGAGGTAAGTAATTTAAAAAAAATTTCTCTCCCATGTGGAACGTTCATATTCGCACTTCACAACGTTGGGTAAAGGTTTTTGAAAAAAAAATTAAAATGCCCACGTCGTGATGTCAACCGGTTTCTTCAATTTTTAAAAGGGCAAAACTTTTATTTAAAAAAAACATTTTTGAAAGTCATCCAATCCTCTCATCCCTTATCTTCAATGCTTCTTTCATTGTTAAATTTGATCAGTATAAGTGTTCTAGGAGAGTTTTGATACGGAAATCAACACAATCCACCGATTAAACACCACAAATTTTCCCAAATTTTGAAGTTTTCAAATTCAAAATTCTTGTGAATATCTAATAGTAATCCGTCCAAATTAACAGTCAAAGAGTCATGTGAATTTTTTATTAATATTGATGGACCAATGACAAGGTTAAAGACAAACATAATGAAGTCAGCTTTGCAATCATTCTTAAAAATGTATTATGCCGCAATTAAGGATGATGATAAATTGACACATCTTTAAATATTGTGGATGCCAGAGTGATTTGGAATGTGTCTAGTATATCTATTGATGATCTAGTTTGTGAAGAACCAAGTTTGGATATGAAAGAAATCGAAGAAGGCTTGCTCACAAGGCAGAGCCAATTGCTTAATTAACACATATTGTTGACTGTCAAGTAGGTTCATGGGCTGACTGGTCTATAGCTTCAACAATTGCAATCACTTGATGTCATAACGCATAGACTTTTGAATGGGAAATAGAAAGTTATACTCTAGAGGCTCTAGAATAGACATTTTATTATTTCCATCTTTTTACATTTAATCACAAAATCATGTAATTGAGTAGTACTCTATATCTCGTGCTTTCTATTTTGTAAAGATGCGTTTGGGTATATCCAGCATCGTATTGTTCCCACCATGTATATAAGTTTTGGTTTTCTTAAAAAGAAGAGAAGAAGGCTTATTCACTATACGTCGCGCGACGTCAAAGCTTCTCCACGTCGCGCGATGTAACTCACTGGAATTGCGTGGAAAATAATCAAATTGTCAACATTGCGACATCCAACTCCTCCACTTCGCGGCATCCACCAATGTCGCAATGCGCGATTGCCAATGTCGCAACGTCAGTGCATGTTCAGTTTTTAAATTTTGGTTTTTTCTTTTTATGGAAGCTATTCCAAACAATTACTTTTTTAATTAGGTATTGATTCCTTTACAAATTTTAGTTAGGGTTTACATTATTATATCCTATTTAAAGGCATATTCTATATGAAATAATAAGAGACAAAATTTGCAACAAAACCTTCTTTTAACGTTTGCTTTGAGAAACCTTTAATACTGGGTGTGAACCAATAGTGAACCACAGTAAATCTCTAAGCGTGACCTTAGTCGATTTATCTTCCAACTCTTAATTGAGAGCAAACCAGGATAATTTGCTTAATACCAAGAGTACTTGGGTTAGGTAGATTCTTCTATATAACGTATGGATTTGGATCAATATTCAAGTATTTACATTCAATATCTCTTTACTTTATTCCACACTTTTGTTTTTTTTTTGCTGAATTTATGTGCTAGATAAAAAATTAACATAGTCATGCAAGGATCACCTCACGCATGTTATCAGAATGGTATCATAGAAAAGGTTTCACAAAATTTAGGTTATCCTCAAATTTTCCAATTTTTTTTATTTTGTTTTTCCTTCTTTTTCTTTGTTACTGTGTCTGTTTTCTTTCTTGATTATCTTCATGTCCAAGATTGATTCTTTTGAGTTAAATTTGATTCTTGTTATTGTAGGTTACTCGTGCTATTGTTATTTAAAATTCTTTTAATTCTGTCTTTGAATTTTTAAGAATTTCATGAATAGCAAAAAAAACTAAAGTGTTGGAGTTGCTAAAAGTGCTACTTGTTGTTTGCTTCAAATTGTGTTGTTGTTATAAAAAGATTTTATTTAAGTGATTTGAGGTTGTTGCCGTAAAAATAAAAATTTTAAAAAGGACAAAAAAAGAGTTTTCACATTTGAAAGAAAGAGTCACCAAAGTGACCAAAAGAAAGTGATACATGGCAAAATTAATTTGTGAATTTCGATTTCAACAGAAAAGCAAGTAGCTAAGATTTCATATTTCTTTGAATCAAGTTTTTGTAATTCAATTCTATAAAAGTGCTTATTTGTTGGCCTCTTTAGTTGATTCAAATTATATCTTTCACGTGATCTTAAATATTCTTGTTCTCTTGTATTGCTTAAATTCTTATACTTAATCTTTGTTCTATTAACTTTAAGCTTGTTAACTGTTTTTCTCTTAAATTAAAGTCCAAGATAAATTATAGGAATGATAGTTGTTAGGGTATACATTGACTGAGAAAAGCTATCCAAATAGAGAGTAGTGTACCTACTACCCAAAGTGAGAACCGATGAGGTAAAATAAACTGCTATATTTTTTGTTTCTCTTGTTTTCACTAACATTGTAGGTACAATGATGGGACAAAGTTTGAAATCTCAAATAGATATGCAATCTCAAATTGCATCTCTTGTGAAAATGGTCAAAGAGTTGTCCATCCGTATGGCAACTATGGAGCACAAAAGACCACAAACTGTACAACCTTCTGCTCCAAGACACTTTGACTTTGATGAAAAGGAAGACACCCCAAACCAACCCAAACAAGAAAAGAGGTTCAAAATTAAGATACAAACCTTTAGGGTTAAATTTCCATTTTTCAAGGAAAATTGAATCCTGAGATATTCTTAGATTGAATTAGAATAGTGGACTCGATGTTTGAGGGTAGTGGATTGAATGATGAGGAGAAAATCCGTTTGGTTTGGATGCACCTTAAAATTTATGTAGCAGTTTGGTGAAAATAGTTGGTTCTGAACCAAAGAATGAATGACGAACCGCTCATCCGATAATGGTGTAAGATGAGATATATATAAGGAAAAGATATGTACCTTCTCATTATCAACGCAATCTTAAGAGGAAATTGCAAACTTTGGTTCATGGTAATATGACTGTTGAAGAATATTACAAGGAAATGGAGCTGTTGATGATTATGTCAAACATACAGGAGGATGAGGAAACCACCATGTATCGGTTTGGTTTAAATCTAGGTTTGGCTCAGAAGGTGGATTTACAGTATGTAATATATATAGAAGAAACCCTTTATACGTCTGTAAATATCGAAAAGTACATAAAGTTCAAGGGCCTAGCATCTTTTTCTAATCAGTCATGGAAAAGGATCTTAAACTATTTGTACCTAAGACTCTATTTAAGACAATAATTCCAAAATCAGCATCCAAAGTATTGGGGAAACAACTATGTTTACTCCAATGACAGCGTCAAAGACTGTGCAGCACCAACAGGATGTTCAATGTTTTAAATGTAAGGGATATGGACATTATCAATATGAATTTCCAGCAAGGAAGCTCATGTATGTCCTAGATAATGGTGATCTCATTAGTGAGCATTTATTGATGAGGGAATGGCAACACTTGAGGAAGTAACTACTGACATGATTGAGGTTGATGACAAGCTTACTTTAGTGTCAAGAAGGATCCTTAATGCATAATCTCAAGCAGATGAAGTGGGGCTACAATGTGAGAATATTTTTCACATTTGGTATAAAATTCATGATAAGGTATTTAGCATGATCATTGAAAGTGGTAGTTGAACCAATATAGCTAGTTTTCTTTGGGTATATCGTGCATCAAACATCCTAAACCATATAGATTGCAATGGTTGAATCAACCTGTTGAAATTAGAGTTAATAAACAAGTGAAAATTCCTTTCTATCTTGGAAAATACCAAGATGAAGTATTATGTGATGTGGTATCAAAGGAGGCACTTCACTTGGTTTTGGGAAGACCTTGGAAATTTGACCGTGATATTGTATATCATGACAAGAAAAACTATTATAGTTTTAATTATGCTGGTATGAAAGTAAATCTCGCAACTCTTAAACCATAGGAAGTGTTTGAACAATCAACAATTGCCAAAACTTGTGCCGAGATAAGGGAAAAGAAAGCAAAAGGAAATGAGCATCTTGGATAGAAGGACAATAATATACCCAGCATAGGTCCATAAATAAAAAAGAAAGGGCTTGCTGTATTTGCTTTAAAAAAATATATTAAGAAAGCAATAGTGGATCAACAACCATTGCACTTAATGATCCGAATGTATATCTATATTATGGATCAAGACCACCTTTCTTGTTTGCCTAGTGTTGTTTTATCTATTTTATAAGGATATCGAAACTTGTTCTTTGAGGAATTATCTAATAAATTGCCACCAATTAGGGGTATAGAGCATCAAATTGACTTTGTTTCTGGAGCTTTTATTCCAAATAGACCAGCATATATTGTAAATCCCTGGGAGACAAAAGAAATACAATCATAAGCGAATGAGCTTCTTGACAAAGGTATTGTTCGCGAATCCCTTAGTTCTTTTTTAGTTCCTGTTATCTTGGTCCAAAAAAAGATGATTCTTGAAGAATGTTTATAGATTGTAGAGCCATTAACAAGATTAGCATTAAATATGGCATCCAATCCCTAGGTTAGATAATATGCTTGATGAACTTTATGGTTCAATAATATTCACCAATATCGATATTAAAAGTAGCTACTATCAAATTAGAATGAAAGAGGGTGATGAATGGAAAATAGCCTTTAAAACAAAGTATGGATTGTATGAATGGTTAGTCATGCCTTTTGATCTAACTAATGCACTTTGTACTTTTATGAGATTAATTAATCATGTGTTTAGATCTTTTATTAGTAAATTTTTGTAGTTTACTTTGATGATATTCTAATTTATAACAATCACTTGATGAGCATGTTGTGTATCTTAATAATGTATTTGATGTATCAAATAGAACATAAATTGTATGCTAACCTTAAAAACTGTTCTTTTTGCATGGAATCTATAAAATTTTTAGGGTATGTTGTTAGTTCTCGAGAAATATCTACTGGTGAGTAAAAAATTAAGGCAATTCTTGATTAGCCAAGACCATCTTCTGCTTGTGATGTTAGGAGTTTTCACAGTCTTGCAATTTTTTATAGGCGTTTTGTGAAACACTTTAGTTATATTGTTGCACCTTTAAATGAACTTGTTAAGAAGAATGTTGCATTTAAATGAAAGGAATCATATAAGAAGGCTTTTTTTGTTGGCTAATATAATAGGGGCGCCACTCCTAGTATTATTAATAGATCATAAATTATCCCAAACCAGGGAATACAAAAAAAATATGAAAACAAATGACATTACACACTATGCCTACGTACTCGAAAACTAGGTACTGCTAAACGATCCATGTTATAACAACCCCGAGCCTGCCTAGGAAGCTCACCAAAGGATTGGAAAACCAAGTCCTGCTGTCGTAGACAACCTTCCTTCGCCAATCCATCTGCTGGTTGATTCGCCTCCCTGAAAATGTGATGATAGGAGAGCATGCCCGAGAACTGACGCACCCTGGCCAAGATCTCCCAAAGCTTCCATGGCACCTGCCCCACCCCATTCACCATATCCACCAAAAGCTTGGAGTCTGATTCCACTTGAATCCCCAAAATGCCAAACCTTTCACACAATTCAAGACCAGCTAATAGTGCTAAAGTTTCAGCTTCCAAACTTGTGACAAACTCAAATCCCAACAACCGCGCAGCTACTAGCCGTCCACCCCAATCCCTAATAATAGCTCCACCTCCCCCCTTCTCAGGATTTCCAATAGAACAGCCATCCACATTCAATTTTAGTACACCTATAACGGGACGAATCCAAACCACCCGAGTGAAAGAACAAGGAACTGGCAATTTACCCACCAAGTCAAGTATGTCAGCCCATGTTCTAGAAATGACAATGGATGGAAACCTAACCTTCCATAAGAGGAAAAAATCCTGCACAACCCGAGCACAAACCAATTCCCAAGGAATCTCATTCCCCTAAAAAAACTCACAATTCCGCCTCTTCCACAAATGCCAAGAAATAAGAGCAGGCACCCAACCGAAGAGCTCCCGACAGTACACGTTCCCCTTTAAACTCCACCATAAATGACAATTATCTCTCCAAGATAAAGGCCTTCCACGATTACCAATAGCCACCCCAAAGAACCTCCAAACCCGAGACGCAAACACCCCACCACCAAACACATGATCTAAGGTCTCATCTTGAGGATCCATACAACATACACATGGAAATGGGCCAACATGATTAGTATTTTGTAACCACGAAGACAAAGGAACTCGACCATAATACAACCTCAGCATAAGAGAAGATAGCGGAATGTCGATGGCCACTTCACCCTTATGAGAAGATAGCGGAATGTCGATCGAAGGGTGGGACGAGTTTGAGAACATCTGCGCAAAAGATTTCTGAGCGAAATCCGGTGGCTTTCTCATCGGCAGCCCTTCAGGACACGGCTGAAGGGCCTCCATAAACCCTAAGCGTAACTTTCTAAAAAAGACAAGAAAAGAAAGAAAAGGAGAGGTTAGTTTTTGGAGTGCATAAACAAGATATAAGAAGGCTTTTAACACACTTAATGACAAATTGAATCATGCTCTTGTGCTTGCATTACCTAATTTTAATAAAGCTCTTGAGATACACTATGATACCTCTGGGATAGGTATTCGTGTTGTGTTAATCTAGGAATTAAAGTCCTTGATTTATTTTAGTGAAAGACTAACTAGGGTAGTTTTGAAGTACGCAACTTATGATAATGAGTTGTATACTTTGGTAAGATCTTTGCGGTATAGCAGCATTATTTGTGGCCAAAGGAATTTATAATTCACTCCTATCATGAAAGCCTCAAGTTCTTGAAGACTAGAGGTAAATTAAATAAGAGGCATGCTAAATGGTTACAATTCATTGAATCCTTTCCCTATGTGATTAAGTATAAAGTTGAAAAAGATAACATTGTAGCTCATGCATTGTCTAGGAAGTACTCTTTACTAACGTTAATGTATGCTAAGTTACTCGATTTTAATTTGATTAAAGAGCTTTATGCCAATGATGCTGACTTTCATCGTGTTTATGATCTTTGTTTGCATAAATCGAATGGTGATTTTTATGTACAAAATGATTTTCTTTATAAGAGAGATAAATTGTGCATTTCACTAAGTTCCATTTGTAAATTACTTGTTAAAGAAATCCGTGGTGGAGAGTAAATGGGGTATTTTGGAGTACCAAAAACATATGTTGTTTTGCATGAACATTTTTACTAGCATAATATGTTGAAAGATGTTAAAAGTAATTGTGAAAAATGCATTGTTTGTAAACAAGCAAAATCAAAGGTATTGCCTTATAGTTTGTATACACTGTTGCCAGTTCCTAATAATCCTTGGGAACACATATCTATGGATTTTTTTATTGGATTACCTAGGTCTCATACTGGTAAAAATAACATATTTCTTTTTCTTCATAGGTTTAGCAAAATGGCTCACTTTATTGCATGTGTAAAAACTAATGATGCAACTTATATAGCTAATTTATTCTTTAAGAAAGTTGTTTGTTTGCATGGCACAACACAAAGTATTGTTAGTGATAGTGATGTTAAGTTCTTGTCTAAATTTTGGCATACTTTATGGAATAAGGTAAGGCACTAAGGTGTTGTTTTCTACTATTGCACATCTATAGGCAGATGGTCAAACTGAGGTAGTAAATAGAACTTTGTCAACTTTATTGCGTGCTCTAATTCAAAAGAACCTTAAGAAATTGGAAAACTATTTGCCACATATTGAATTTGCACATAATCATACTTTTCATAGTTTGATTAATCATTCTCCATTTGAGGTTGTTTATGGTTTTAACCCTTTAAATTCCCTTGATATCATTCCTTTGCCTACTAATGAGTTTGTTCATTTATAAGGGAAAAAGAAAATTGAGTTTGTTAAACAGCTTCATAAAAGGGTTTGGAATTCCATTGAAAGGCTGAATGAACAATATTCAAAACAGGTCAATAAGGGTCATGTTCGTGTGATATTTGAAACTGGTCATTGAGTTTGGATTCACTTACAGGAGGAGAGGTTTCCTGCTAAATCGAAATCTAAATTAATCTCATGGTGATTAATTGTTAATAAGGTTTATTGTTTTATCATTAAACGATTAAAAATTCTTTTCAAATACTCAAATATCATTTTAATAAGAGTTATCATTAATCCTAGAACAACTTTAAAACGTGATATTAAAACAATTTAAAAAAAAAAATAACTTATCAGAATATTTTTTTAAATTAGATTCTCGTGTTTCAATATGTTCGGATATTTGGAGTGATCATTGGCAAATGAATACTTATATGGGTATAACTTGTCATTGGGTAGATTCAAATTGGTTTCTACAAAAAAGAGTAATTGTATTTAGAATTTTTAGTGATTCTCATTCGGCCATAAATATATCTGGATTAATTAGTATTATTTTACAAGAATATAATTTAAATGCTAAAAATTTTTCAATTGGTTTTGATAATGCATCGGCTAATAATGCATCTATTGTAGAATTAAAAAATAGTTGTGCACCAATTTTAGGTGGAATTTTTTTTTCATATTAGATGTGTATGCCATATTTTAAATTTATCCGTTCAAAATATTTTAATTGCATTAGAAAGTCATATTAAACAAATTATAGATGCAATTAAATATTTGACCGGACATCCAAGTTTAATGAAAACATGGGCAAAATATTGTATACAATATGGTCAAAAGCCTAAAAGATTTAAAAAGGATAATCCAAATCGTTGGAATTCAACTTATGATTTACTTTGTGATTCTTCTAAATATAGTTCATTGTTATGTAATTTTTTCATTGATAACTCTTTTCTTGGAATTGTATTACTTCCTAATCATTGGACTTCTTGTTTAAAACTATTAGAAGTCTTAAAAATTTTTTTTAGAAGTTTTAAAAGTTTTTAAGGATGATACTTGTATATTTTCACGTGTGTATTGTCCAACTTCTCATTTATTTTTAGTTTAAACATGTAATATAGTTGGTGTGTTAAAAATGCACATAAATGATTTGTGGCCAAAGGAATTTATAATTCACTAAAATCATAAAAGCCTCAAGTTCTTGAAGACTAGAGGTAAATTAAATAAGAAGCATGCTAAATGGTTATAATTCATTGAATCCTTTCCCTATGTGATTAAGTATAAAGTTGAAAAAGATAACATTGTAGCTCATGCATTGTCTAGGAAGTACTCTTTACTAACGTTTATGTATGCTAAGTTACTTGGTTTTAATTTGATTAAAGAGCTTTATGCCAATGATGCTGACTTTCATCGTGTTTATGATCTTTGTTTGCATAAATCGAATGGTGATTTTTATGTACAAAATGATTTTCTTTATAAGAAAGATAAATTGTGCATTTCACTAAGTTCCGTTTGTTAATTACTTGTTAAAAAAATCCATGGTGGAGAGTAAATGGGGTATTTTGGAGTACCAAAACATATGTTGTGTTGCATGAACATTTTTACTAGCATAATATGTTGAAAGATGTTAAAAGTAATTGTGAAAAATGCATTGTTTGTAAACAAGCAAAATCAAAGGTATTGCCTTATAGTTTGTATACACTGTTGCCAATTCCTAATAATCCTTGGGAACACATATCTATGGATTTTTTTATTGGATTACCTAGGTCTCATACTGGTAAAAATAACATATTTCTTTTTCTTCATAGGTTTAGCAAAATGGCTCACTTTATTGCATGTGTAAAAACTAATGATGCAACTTATATAGCTAATTTATTCTTTAAGAAAGTTGTTTGTTTGCATGGCACAACACAAAGTATTGTTAGTGATAGTGATGTTAAGTTCTTGTCTAAATTTTGGCATACTTTATGGAATAAGGTAAGGCACTAAGGTGTTGTTTTCTACTATTGCACATCTATAGGCAGATGGTCAAACTGAGGTAGTAAATAGAACTTTGTCAACTTTATTGCGTGCTCTAATTCAAAAGAACCTTAAGAAATTGGAAAACTATTTGCCACATATTGAATTTGCACATAATCATACTTTTCATAGTTGATTAATCATTCTCCATTTGAGCGTTGTTTATTGGTTTTAACCCATTAAATTCTCTTGATATCATTCCTTTGCCTACTAATGAGTTTTGTTCATTTAGAAGGGAAAAGAAAGTTGAGTTTGTTAAACAGCTTCATAAAAGGGTTTGGAATTCCATTGAAGGCTGAATGAACAATATACAAAGCAGGTCAAGTAAGGGTCATGCTCGTTGTGATATTTGAAACTGGTCACTTGAGTTTGGATTCACTTACAGGAGGAGAGGTTTCCTGCTAAACGGGAAATCTAAATTAAATCTCATGGTGATTAATGTTAACAAGGTTTATTGTTTTATCATTAAACGATTAAAAATTCTTTTTCAAATACTCAAATATCATTTTAATAAGAGTTATCACATTAATCCTAGAACAACTTTAAAACGTGATATTAAAACAATTTATAAAAAAGAAAAAATAACTTATCGGAATATTTTTTAAATTAGATTCTCGTGTTCAATATGTTCGGATATTTTGGAGTGGATCATTGGCAAATGGAATACTTATATGGGTATAACTTTGCTCATTGGGTAGATTCAAATTTGTTTTCTACCAAAAGGAGTAATTGTATTTAGAATTTTTAATGATTCTCATTCTGCCATAAATATATCTGGATTAATTAGTATTATTTTACAAGAATTATAATTTAAAATGCTAAAAATTTTCAATTGGTTTGATAATGCATCGGCTAATAATGCATCTATTGTAGAATTAAAAAATAGTTGTGCACCAATTTTAGGTGGAATTTTTTTTTCATATTAGATGGTATGGCCAATATTTTAAATTTTATTCCTGTTCAAATATTTTAATTGCATTTAGAAGTGCATATTAAACAAATTTATAGATGCCAATTATAATATTTGACCGGACGATCCATAGTTTAATGAAAACATGGGCCAAAATTTTAGTATACAATCATTGGTTCCAAAAGCCTAAAAGATTTAAAAGATAAGGATATGCCGAAATCGTTGGAATTCAATCTTTATGATTTACTTTTGCTGATTCTTCTAAATATAGTTCATTGTTATGTAATTTTTTCATTGATAACTCTTTTCTTGGAATTGTATTACTTCCTAATCATTGGACTTCTTGTTTAAAACTATTAGAAGTCTTAAAAATTTTTTTAGAAAGTTTTAAAAGTGTTTTTAAGGATGAATACTTGCTAGTATTTTCACGTGTGTATTGTCCAACCTTCTCATTTATTTTTAGTTTAAACATGTAATATAGTTGGTGTGTTAAAAATGCACATAAATGATTTGTGGCCAAAGGAATTTATAATTCACTAAAATCATAAAAGCCTCAAGTTCTTGAAGACTAGAGGTAAATTAAATAAGAAGCATGCTAAATGGTTATAATTCATTGAATCCTTTCCCTATGTGATTAAGTATAAAGTTGAAAAAGATAACATTGTAGCTCATGCATTGTCTAGGAAGTACTCTTTACTAACGTTTATGTATGCTAAGTTACTTGGTTTTAATTTGATTAAAGAGCTTTATGCCAATGATGCTGACTTTCATCGTGTTTATGATCTTTGTTTGCATAAATCGAATGGTGATTTTTATGTACAAAATGATTTTCTTTATAAGAAAGATAAATTGTGCATTTCACTAAGTTCCGTTTGTTAATTACTTGTTAAAAAAATCCATGGTGGAGAGTAAATGGGGTATTTTGGAGTACCAAAACATATGTTGTGTTGCATGAACATTTTTACTAGCATAATATGTTGAAAGATGTTAAAAGTAATTGTGAAAAATGCATTGTTTGTAAACAAGCAAAATCAAAGGTATTGCCTTATAGTTTGTATACACTGTTGCCAATTCCTAATAATCCTTGGGAACACATATCTATGGATTTTTTTATTGGATTACCTAGGTCTCATACTGGTAAAAATAACATATTTCTTTTTCTTCATAGGTTTAGCAAAATGGCTCACTTTATTGCATGTGTAAAAACTAATGATGCAACTTATATAGCTAATTTATTCTTTAAGAAAGTTGTTTGTTTGCATGGCACAACACAAAGTATTGTTAGTGATAGTGATGTTAAGTTCTTGTCTAAATTTTGGCATACTTTATGGAATAAGGTAAGGCACTAAGGTGTTGTTTTCTACTATTGCACATCTATAGGCAGATGGTCAAACTGAGGTAGTAAATAGAACTTTGTCAACTTTATTGCGTGCTCTAATTCAAAAGAACCTTAAGAAATTGGAAAACTATTTGCCACATATTGAATTTGCACATAATCATACTTTTCATAGTTTGATTAATCATTCTCCATTTGAGGTTGTTTATGGTTTTAACCCATTAAATTCTCTTGATATCATTCCTTTGCCTACTAATGAGTTTGTTCATTTAGAAGGGAAAAAGAAAGTTGAGTTTGTTAAACAGCTTCATAAAAGGGTTTGGAATTCCATTGAAAGGCTGAATGAACAATATACAAAGCAGGTCAATAAGGGTCATGCTCGTGTGATATTTGAAACTGGTCATTGAGTTTGGATTCACTTACAGGAGGAGAGGTTTCCTGCTAAACGGAAATCTAAATTAATCTCATGGTGATTAATTGTTAACAAGGTTTATTGTTTTATCATTAAACGATTAAAAATTCTTTTCAAATACTCAAATATCATTTTAATAAGAGTTATCATTAATCCTAGAACAACTTTAAAACGTGATATTAAAACAATTTATAAAAAAGAAAAAATAACTTATCGGAATATTTTTTTAAATTAGATTCTCGTGTTTCAATATGTTCGGATATTTGGAGTGATCATTGGCAAATGAATACTTATATGGGTATAACTTGTCATTGGGTAGATTCAAATTGATTTCTACAAAAAGGAGTAATTGTATTTAGAATTTTTAATGATTCTCATTCTGCCATAAATATATCTGGATTAATTAGTATTATTTTACAAGAATATAATTTAAATGCTAAAAAATTTTCAATTGGTTTTGATAATGCATCGGCTAATAATGCATCTATTGTAGAATTAAAAAATAGTTGTGCACCAATTTTAGGTGGAAATTTTTTTTCATATTAGATGTGTATGCCATATTTTAAATTTATCCGTTCAAAATGTTTTAAGTGCATTAGAAAGTCATATTAAACCAATTAAAGATGCAATTAAATATTTGACTGGACATCCAAGTTTAATGAAAACATGGGCAAAATATTGTATACAACATGGTCAAAAGCCTAAAAGATTTAAAAAGGATAATCCAAATCGTTGGAATTCAACTTATGATTTACTTTGTGATTCTTCTAAATATAGTTCATTGTTATGTAATTTTTTCATTGATAACTCTTGTCTTGGAATTGTATTACATCCTAATCATTGGACTTCTTGTTTAAAACTATTAGAAGTCTTAAAAGTTTTTTTTAGAAGTTTTAAAAGTTTTTAAGGTTGCTACTTGTATATTTTCTCGTGTGTATTGTCCAACTTCTCATTTATTTTTAGTTTAGGCATGTAATATAGTTGGTGTGTTAAAAATGCACATAAATGATTTGTGGCCAAAGGAATTTATAATTCACTAAAATCATGAAAGCCTCAAGTTCTTGAAGACTAGAGGTAAATTAAATAAGAAGCATGCTAAATGGTTATAATTCATTGAATCCTTTCCCTATGTGATTAAGTATAAAGTTGAAAAAGATAACATTGTAGCTCATGCATTGTCTAGGAAGTACTCTTTACTAACGTTTATGTATGCTAAGTTACTTGGTTTTAATTTGATTAAAGAGCTTTATGCCAATGATGCTGACTTTCATCGTGTTTATGATCTTTGTTTGCATAAATCGAATGGTGATTTTTATGTACAAAATGATTTTCTTTATAAGAAAGATAAATTGTGCATTTCACTAAGTTCCGTTTGTTAATTACTTGTTAAAAAAATCCATGGTGGAGAGTAAATGGGGCATTTTGGAGTACCAAAAATATATGTTGTGTTGCAAGAACATTTTTTCAGGCATAATATGTTGAAAGATGTTAAAAGTGATTGTGAAAAATGCATTGTTTGTAAACAAGCAAAATAAAAGGTATTGCCTCATGGTTTGTATACACTTTTGCCAGTTCCTAGTAATCCTTGGGCAGACATATCTATGGATTTTTTTATTTTATTACCTAGGTCTCATACTAGTAAAAATAACATATTTCTTTTTGTTCATAGGTTTAGCAAAATGGCTCACTTTATTGCATGTGTAAAAACTAATGATGCAACTTATATAGCTAATTTATTCTTTAAGAAAGTTGTTTGTTTGCATGGCACAACACAAAGTATTGTTAGTGATAGTGATGTTAAGTTCTTGTCTAAATTTTGGCATACTTTATGGAATAAGGTAAGGCACTAAGGTGTTGTTTTCTACTATTGCACATCTATAGGCAGATGGTCAAACTGAGGTAGTAAATAGAACTTTGTCAACTTTATTGCGTGCTCTAATTCAAAAGAACCTTAAGAAATTGGAAAACTATTTGCCACATATTGAATTTGCACATAATCATACTTTTCATAGTTTGATTAATCATTCTCCATTTGAGGTTGTTTATGGTTTTAACCCATTAAATTCTCTTGATATCATTCCTTTGCCTACTAATGAGTTTGTTCATTTAGAAGGGAAAAAGAAAGTTGAGTTTGTTAAACAGCTTCATAAAAGGGTTTGGAATTCCATTGAAAGGCTGAATGAACAATATACAAAGCAGGTCAATAAGGGTCATGCTCGTGTGATATTTGAAACTGGTCATTGAGTTTGGATTCACTTACAGGAGGAGAGGTTTCCTGCTAAACGGAAATCTAAATTAATCTCATGGTGATTAATTGTTAACAAGGTTTATTGTTTTATCATTAAACGATTAAAAATTCTTTTCAAATACTCAAATATCATTTTAATAAGAGTTATCATTAATCCTAGAACAACTTTAAAACGTGATATTAAAACAATTTATAAAAAAGAAAAAATAACTTATCGGAATATTTTTTTAAATTAGATTCTCGTGTTTCAATATGTTCGGATATTTGGAGTGATCATTGGCAAATGAATACTTATATGGGTATAACTTGTCATTGGGTAGATTCAAATTGATTTCTACAAAAAGGAGTAATTGTATTTAGAATTTTTAATGATTCTCATTCTGCCATAAATATATCTGGATTAATTAGTATTATTTTACAAGAATATAATTTAAATGCTAAAAATTTTTCAATTGGTTTTGATAATGCATCGGCTAATAATGCATCTATTGTAGAATTAAAAAATAGTTGTGCACCAATTTTAGGTGGAAATTTTTTTTCATATTAGATGTGTATGCCATATTTTAAATTTATCCGTTCAAAATGTTTTAAGTGCATTAGAAAGTCATATTAAACCAATTAAAGATGCAATAAATATTGACTGGAATCCAAGTTTAATGAAACATGGGGCAAATATTGTATACAACATGGTCAAAAAGCCTAAAAGATTTAAAAGGATAATCCAAATCGTTGGAATTCAACTTATGATTTACTTTGTGATTCTTCTAAATATAGTTCATTGTTTATGTAATTTTTTCATTGATAACTCTTGTCTTGGAATTGTATTACATCCTAATCATTGGGACTTCTTGTTTAAAACTATTAGAATCTTAAAAGTTTTTTTTAGAACAGTTTTAAAAGTTTTTTAAGGTTGCTACTTGTATATTTTCTCGTGTGTATTGTCAACTTCTCATTTATTTTTAGTTTAGGCATTGTAATAAGTTGGTGTGTTAAAAAATGCACATAAATGATTTGTGGCCAAAGGAATTTATAATTCACTAAATCATGAAAGCCTCAAGTTCTTGAAGACTAGAGGTAAATTAAATAAGAAGACATGCTAAATGGTTATAATTCATTGAATCCTTTCCCCTATTGATTAAGTATAAAGTGAAAAAGATAACATTGTAGCTCATGCATCTGTCTAGGAAGTACTCTTTACTAACGTTTATGTATGCTAAGTTACTTGGTTTTAATTTGATTAAAGAGCTTATGCCAATGATGCTGACTTTCATCGTGTTTATGATCTTTGTTTGCATAAATCGAATGGTGATTTTTAATGTACAAATGAATTCTTTATAAGAAAGATAAATTGTGCATTTCACTAAGTTCCGTTTGTTAATTACTTGTTAAAAAAATCCATGGTGGAAGAGTAAATGGGGCATTTTGGAGTACCAAAAATATATGTTGTGTTGCAAGAACATTTTTTCAGGCATAATATGTTGAAAGATGTTAAAAGTGATTGTGAAAAATGCATTGTTTGTAAACAAGCAAAATAAAAGGTATTGCCTCATGGTTTGTATACACTTTTGCCAGTTCCTAGTAATCCTTGGGCAGACATATCTATGGATTTTTTTATTTTATTACCTAGGTCTCATACTAGTAAAAATAACATATTTCTTTTTGGTCATAGGTTTAGCAAAATGGCTCACTTTATTGCATGTGTAAAAACTAATGATGCAATGACGAGAGGTGTCGTTACTCTTCAATTTAACCCTATACTAACTATAGAAGCGGTGGTTGGGATCGTATCCACAGGGAAGGAGAAGTGGTTTCGAGATTTGCAGTGAAGTATTGTTCTATTTTTTTTCCGTTCTCAAGTATCACAAAGAACTAAGAACTAGGTTAAAGAAACAGAAGAAATTCACACGAATAAGTTATAAAAAGTCCAAAAGATATGCCTTAGGGTTTTTTACACCGGATGATTGCCAAATTAAACTACCGGAATGCTTTGCAATTGCCACTCAAATTAAACATAGAGGAGATCAATCTGCCTAGGAACATAGAACACCATTGGCATGGTCACCACATGTCATACTACACTCCCTGTCACCACTCCTTCCCATGTCGAGGCCCAAGAGTGATGGTTTAATCCCGCAGAATCTTAACTTCCCAAGTTCCACTACTATAGCATGCAAAATCTAAGGTTTTCCTATGGCGAGGCCTAACCTAGGTTTGTCTGTCTTCGTGAAGCTCGGGAATTCTCTTCTCACTTAATTCTAAAGGTTCAACGAACATCCACCGGCATGGCGACCGCATCTCGGTTCGTGATCAAACTAAGCAAGAGAGAAGACTCAATTCTCATACTTCAAGACCTTATTTCATGCGTTTCTCATTCAAATTGGTGAATCAAGCTTTAACCTAGCATGATGACCACAATCAAGGTTCAATTCAACAATTGAAGTGCGAAAGTTAAGAAACTTGACCTATTCCATGCATTAGAATCAAGTATGAATTCATTCTTCAACAATAGAATCAATTACATAGCATTTCCATCGTCTAATTATTCAATCATCCATTCCAAACCCTAAGACATTGCCAAATTAGCCACGAAACTTCATCTCTAACTCACAATCAGGAAAATGCAAATCGAGGCAAGTAATTCTCATGTTATAGAAAGAATTTACCGATTGATTTACTCAATTATTCCAGAGAATCACAATGTTCGGTTCAATATCTCAATCAAAACTGGAAATCAAGCTAAAATGCTAGAGAAAGAAAGTACATCTAGAGAGAAATTAGAGACAGAAAGAAAAGTCCCGCTCACAAAAAATCAAAAGACTGGTAATAACTAGAATATGAATTCCGGAATATTCTAATCCACTAACTATCTCCTCTATATATAGAGGTTACAAAAGTCGTAAACAGTACTCAAATATAAAATTACTACATTGTTACAGCAATGCCATAATCATAAAATGAAAATCAAAGAAAAGAAAAAAAAAGAAAACAAAAACGGCACTCGGTCAAAGCTTCAATTCACACCTTTGAGCCTCGAATCCAGAGCCTTCGTCCGCCTCCTTGCGCCCTTGAGCCAATACCTTTGCGCCTTCACCACCTGTATATAAAAAAAAAACAAAACTTCTAAAGTACTTCGCCATTTTTTCATCGCAAAACACACTCTTCTTCTTAACACGAGAGGTCTCGCCACTTATCTTTTTATCACAGCCATATATTCCACAAACCGGCGAGACCTCTCTAAGAGGTCTCGCCGTGATACTTCACAAATTGGCGAGACCTCTTAGAGAGGTTTCGCCGGTTTGGTGCAAAGTGTGCGAGTGTTACGTGAGATTTGTTCAAATGAGTGAAGTGTTGTGAGTGTGAGGTTTGTGCAAATGAGTGAAGTGTTGTGAGTGTTTAGGAGTGAGGGTGAGTGTGAGTGTGAGTGTGCTATGTTGTTGTCCTTGTGCGGCGAGATGACCTCGCCGCATGGTGTGTGTGTGAGTGTATGGAGTTCTTGTGCGGCGAGGTGGCTGTGTGTGTGTAATTTTTGAGAAAGTGTGGCTGCGAGGTGACCTCGCCGCATGGTGAGTGTGTGCAAGATTGTGCGAGAGGTGAGTGCTTGTGTGCATAAGGGCAGTGGAGGCGAATTGAGCTCGTCATGCATGTGAGTGCAAATGCCATACAAAATGAAGTGTGAGGTGAGTGCAAATGTAAGAGCAACTATATGGCTAAGTGTCCATTTCAGCATAATGCTATACTTCGATGCCAAATAAATGTGCCTTAGCCCCTGAATTAGATTTAGTGGTAAACAGAGAAGTTCTAGATCTTCCTCTAAGCTTTCCACTGGTTCAAGAATCAGCATCATTGGATACCTGTAGCTCAATATATACCCATTTTACCAAACTGTGACAGTAAATTCAATAATGAAAACCCTAACAACAACAATCATACAAAAAGCCCCTGTTTCTCATGCTTACACACAGAATTGGAAAGATGTTAAAACATAAGAAATAAAGTACGCTCATAGAGCTTTTCAAAACATCCAAGAGTTACACTCAAAACAAATTGCACAATCAACCTAAAATTGGCACTGAAGGTATCTTGAGCGTCAACGATATGGAATTCCTATATTCCGGCCAAGTACTCATTCACGCTGTGGCTGGGGATTAGAGGCAAGCTTCGCACCTAGGACAGATTGGGTTTTCTTCGCATTGACCCTGTTTGTGGATTCTGTTGAGAGCCTGAGGAGACCATCCAACACCTGTACTTCTCTTGTCCTTTCAACAAAGCAATATGGGAGGACGTGCGGAGTTGGTGTGGTCTGAGGCGGGATATGACGACCTTGAAGGCTGGACTAAAGTGGCTCAAGAAAGAGAGCTGAGAAACCTCCTAGAGGAGTCGCAAGGGCTGGCTAGCTTTTGCATGTACGATTTACTACATATGGCTCACGAGGAATAGGTTGTATTTTGATCTCACAGCTCCTATACATCAGGATATTGTTCGGAGGATAAAGACACACATGTACAGTGTGGGATCATCATTGTACCCTAGTGTCTCTATCCTAGACTAGGCGGAGGTTTTTTAGAGATATTATGCATTTAAGGGAGATTTTAGTGCATTTTTTAGACGGTGAGGCAACTCAGTTAATTCACCCGGGAATGCCCGGTTGTACAGTGTATATTGGAAAATGATCAATAATATTTTTACCTTTGATAAAAGAAAAGGAATACAATGACGAAATTTTTCTAAGTATTGGGTTCTTGTTCTTATTCACAGGACCGAGGAAGCGTGATTGCTAGTGGCGTGAAGGCGTGCGAGGGTGATGAAGGCGTGAAGACCAGTGGCTCAAAGGCGTGGGTGGATGCATTACATAAAGTTGCTTTGTGAACGATTGAACTATTACAATGGCATTTTTGTAATATTTTAGTCATTTTACGTTAGTGTGTAGAGTAAGCTTTAGACCTCTATATATAGAGGGTCTTGTCTTCATTTACGGGACTTTTTTTTGGTGATTAGAACTTTTGTGAAGACCTAGGGTCTTATTCTTACTTATTTCGATGTTTAACAAACAATTATGTTTATGCTAATGGTTCAAAAAGTGTTTCATTGTGATAGATATTCAAAAGAAGCCAAGCATGGAGCTTTAATACATGAAGAAAGAATTGGAAGTGCAAAAGATATGAAAGTTGGTAAATTAAGTCATTTCCCAAACCTAAACCCTAATTGTGTAAATAGTTTGAGAAATTGTTTTACTCATTTAAGGCTCAAGTAAAAATGATTTCAAAATGTTAGTAGTCTTCAAATGCATTTCAAAAATTGAGGAACATACTTGCACAAAGTCGCATATAGTTGCACAAATGATTTGGAAAATGAAAATTGAAACCAAGTTTGAGAAAAATAGGTTAGGATGCTGAGGGTTGAGTTTTGGCCGTCCAAATGATAGGTTCGGATGCCCCTCTTTGGTCAGTTGACCGTCCTAAACTTTGGTGAAAAATGAAGCTCTCAGAAGTTTAGGTTCGGACGGTACAGGGGAGTTTTGCCCGTCCGAAACTTAGGTTCGGACGCCCCCTTGAGGTTTCGGCCGTTCGAAAATGTCGCGATAGGGTTTTTCATGCTTCTAGATGAATAGGTTCGGACGACCCCCAGGGTCCGAAAGTACCGTCCGAAACTCAGTTTTTTAACATAACGGCTAGTTTTTGAAATGTCAAACATATACGTTTTTTTGTCATCTTTTGAGAGTGTGTTTATACAAGCTAAAGCATGAACAATAAAAAACGACTACACTTGATTCCCTAAGCTCTCAATCTGAAAAACACTCTTTACAACTCTTGCACTTCACTTTCATTTTACAAGAACCAAAAGATTGAAAGTTCTTGAGCCTTTCTGGAGTATTTCAGCTTATTCTTGAGCTATATATTTTGAGTTGTAATTGTTATTGTAGGAATCACACTGTGAGCTTCAATTCATCTTATTCACCCTAATTGAGGGCTGTTATTTCTTTTCTAAACGAACATTGTAAGGATTTGTGAAAGGTTTCCCAAGTGAGACTAAAAACCTAGAACTCACAAATTGGGATAGCTAGTGAGAAGGTTGAACCTTGTTTGGTTGTAAAAGTGGTTATTTTTATCTCAGCACTGAAAGGAGATCATATCATAGTGGAAAGGTTTGAAATCCTAAGTTGGAAAACTTAGGTAGTGGATGTAGAGCACTCCAAGGGGGAGTCTTGAACCACTATAAATTGATTGTGTCTTCTCTCTTTACAGTTTTCAATTTTGCCATTATCATATATTGTTTATGCTTTGAATTGGTGCAATTGGATTGGATTATTGATTCACTGTGTTATTGGATAATTGTTGTTGAATACTACACTTGTTGCAATTCACACAACTCACTCATTGTTGTTGAATTTAATTTGATTAGTGTACTAAAGTTTTAGAAACCTAATTCACCCCTCCCCCCTCTTAGGTTGCCTTAGAGCTTACAATTGGTATCAGAGCTTGGACTCTATTTTCTTAGGCTTAACAACCTTAGAGTAAAAGATTATGGCAACAAACAATGCTATGTTTATGGAGGGACAATCTATCTCTAGGCCTCCAATGTTCAATGTAACCAACTATAGCAGTTGGAGAGATAGGATGGAAATCAATCTTAAATCCATTGACATTGAGATGTAGTATATTGTTGAGGAAGGACCTTATAAGGTTGAGATAACTGGGATGAAACTAGAGAAAAGAAGAGGAGTGAACTTAATGAAACCGATAGAAAAAATCTCACTCTAAATGCTAAGGCCACAAATGCCTTATATAACTCACTAGATGTCAATGAATCAAGTAGAGTTAAGGGATGTAAAAATGCACATGACATTTGGAAGAAACTTAGGGAAATTTATGAGGGAATCGAAGATGTTAAGGAAGAAAAGAAGTCATTGTTAGTAACACAATATGAAAGCTTTAAAATGGATGGTAATGAATCAATTGATAAAATGTTTTATAGATTCAATAGCTTAATTAAGAACTTGGAGAATCTAGGAAAAATCTATCCCTTAGGTGAGCAAAATAGAAAGATTTTAAATTCTTTACCTAAGGAATGTGAGTCAAAAGCTATAGCAATTGAAGAAGCTAAAAATCTGAGAGAATTACCTATAGATCAACTAATTAGTTCTCTTATGTCATATGAGTTGAAAATCAAATCTAAAACTCAAAAGGAAGAAGTCACTAAGGCTAGAAAGAACATAGCACTTAAAATTATCTAGGATGATCCAAATGAACAGGATGATCCAAATGAACATAGCACTTAAAATTCTTTGACAAACATTTGTCAAAGAATGAGAATGATGATGAGGAAGATGAGGAAGATACAAATGAACAAGATGATGATGACCTTGTATTTCTTACTAGAAAATTATCTAGGATGATCCAAAGTAGGAAAAACAGGTTTAACAAAGGAAGAAACTTTAGGAGCAAAGATTGGGTTAAAGAAAAGGGAGAAACATCCAAGGTTAATAAATGTTTTGAATGTAACCAACCTGGACATTTTATTGCAGATTGTCCAAGAAGAAAGAAGGAGTTCAAACAAGACAAGAAAGGCAAAGGAAGAAGCTTCAAGGTCACATGGGATGATGACCAATCCGAAGAGGAAACAGAAGGAGAAGAAGAAGGAGTTACTAACATGTGCTTCATGGGAATTGAAGACCATGAGCTAAGTATCTCTTCTAGTTATGATGATGATGATAATTGCAATGATTAAGATGAACTTGAGCTGTACATTGCTAGGTTAGTAGATGAATTAAAGAAATCCAAGACTCAAAACAAGAAGCTTAAAGCAAGAGTTGAAGAAATCACTACATGTAATCAAGAGTTAACCTCTAAACTTGATAGTGTAGAAAAAGAAAATTGTACATTAAAAATTGAAAATGAAAAATTAAAAATAGAAAACAATAAGGTTAAGGAAGAAGCTAAAAAATATGATGAAATTAAGAAAGAACATATAGGATTAAGAAAGAGAATTGAAGACCTTAGTGATTGTTTAGCAAAATTCACTCAAGGAAAGGATAATCTAGAGAAACTCTTAGGAAGTCAAAGAATGGGAAATAGTAAGTATGGATTAGGATATTCACAAGATGTAGGTCAAAGCTCCAACTCCAAACCGGTGAAAATTACTCATTTATCACATAATCATGAGAAAGGAGTGAAGAATTTTAGAACTAGACCTCACCAACACTATAGGTATGAAATGCATAACTCACATAAACAAAGTCATGGATATGAAAGATATAACTTGGAACCTAGGTTTATCAATGCTAGGCCTTATCCTTAGTATAAGACTTCACATTCTTTTAAATATCATGTAATATGTGATTATTGTTGTAAAAAGGGACACACCTCAAGAAAATGTTTTGCTAGATTGGAAGTTAACAATGGATCAAAAACATGGATAAGGAAAGATATCAATGTTATGAAAGCTTGAGTGGTTAAAGTCACACATTGATTCTTGAATGTAGGTATGTTTAAAAAATACAATTTTGGATACAAAATGGTTCCTTGATAGTGGATGCTCAAGACACATGACCGGTAATCCCTCATTGCTTAATAACTTGGAAACAAGAAATAAATGTCATGTTACTTTTGGCAATGATAAAAAGAGGAAGATTATTGGTATTGGTAATATAGCCAATAATAATAGCAATGTGATTGAAAATGTTCTTTTGATTGATGACTTGAAATTCAATTTGATTAGCATAAGTCAAATATGTGATAAAGATTTTGATGTATTGTTTAAATGTGAAAAATGTGTTGTTATTGATCTAATAGATGGTAAAATAGTTCTTACCGGATCTAGGCATAACAATGTGTATACACTTCATTTGTGTGATATTATGGAACAAGAAATGAAATATCTTAGTGTGGTACATGACACAACTTGGTTGTGGCAAAGGAGGCTAGTTCATGTGGGAATAGATCATATAAATAATCTAGTAGCAAAAGAACTAGTTAGAGGATTACCTAAACAGAAATATGAGAAAGATAAAGTATGTGAATCATGTCAATATGGAAAACAAACTAAGAGTACATTCAAAACTAAAAACATGGTTACTGATAGCGAGTGTCGTACCTCGTCAATTTTACCCTAACAACTACTGTAGAAGTGGAAGCAGGGATCGTAATCCACAGGGAAGGCGTAGGTCAAGAAAATTGAGCAGATTGTTCTAATGTCTTGTCACAGAATCTAATTATTAGAAAGAATGTAATTCCAACACAAAAAATATGAAAACAACGGTACAAAAGGTAGCAACAAACAAGGATGAAACAGATATCTCAGGATTCTTGTATTGGATGAACACAGGCTTAGTAAATTTATGCTATGCAATCAGTAAACAATTTAATGCATTGGAGACCTAAATTGCCTAGAAGTTCAAGTTGTGGTTAGCATGGCGACCACACCACTTCTTGTACCCCCCAAATCACCATCCTCTCCCATGGCGAGGCCCGAGAATGGTGGAATAAGCTCTGCAAGGTCTCAACTCTCCTGGCTAACTACTCTAACATGCAAAGTCCTAAGAACTCCCATGGCGAGGCCCATCCTAGGGTTCACATATCATTGTTATTAACACAGAAAGCTCCTTTAACAGTTTTCCTAATGTTTCAATTCATTAACAATTCCTATGGCGAGGCCTGAGTCTCAGAATTGATTTGATTACAGAAAACAAGTGCAAAGACTTAAACAATCACAATTTAGTTCTCAATTCATGCAACTTCGCTAACTTTGATTAATCACTCCTCAATTTAGCATGTCGACCACAATTGAAGCTTGATCTATTCAAGATTAGCTAGGAATTATGAAATTCAACATATGTTTATGCTCAATTCAAATGTGATTTCACTACTCAACAATTAGATCAATTGCATAGCATACAATCTACTAAATCACGTATTCATCCATTAAGAATCCTAAGATATCAAAGATTTAGCCAGAAATCATCTTTCTTATCTCAACATCAACAAATTGCAACATTGATAAGCTCATTCTCACTTAATTGGAAGAATTTACCGATTTAATTCGAGAGAATTGTCGATTCCTTTGTCAATTGAGAATAAGCAAAATGAATCCAATCTAAATTCACAGTCAGAGTTGAAATCCGATCGAGAAGAAATGTGTAGTGAGAGAAAGTAGATCTAGAGAGAGAAAATGAGAGGGAGAAAAGCTCCCGCTAAAATTCAAATGATAGTTCTAAAATCTAGAATCCTCCCCAAAAAAATCCCCCCTTTACATGCTAGCTACCTTTCCTATATATAGAGTTGGGAAAACGTAACCAATAAGCAATTGTAAATCATCTACAGTGTTACAAAAGTGGCTTTAAGTGAAATAACTAAAAATCAGCCTAAAATGTGAAAAGTTCGAAGTTGAAGAATCTATTCAGCATTCCAGCGCCTTCAGTCTTCTGCTGAACACGCCTTCTGTGTGTCTTTGTCCTCCAGCGCGCCTTCAGGCTTCTGAGTGTCACGCCTTCACTGCTCAGCACTCCAGGTAGAAGGATCAGAGTCAAACCCCGCCTTCAAGCTTAGCCTCTTCACGTCTTCAGCGTCCTTGAGAGTTTTCCTGCATTTCAGCCTTCAAAACTTCACGCCTTTCCGCCAAGAAATTCCACGCCTTCATCTGCCCTGAAAATCAGAAACTTAGTACTTCAACACTTAGTCAAATTTCCAGAAAACTCAATATACGAAACTTCAAAGCTGCATCTTCAAACCACAATTTGACCATGAAACGCTATGAATCAAGGAAAGCTTAAAACATGAAAATTGTAACTCGTTATCTTAGCTTTCCATAGCCATATGGATCACCCAATTTGGAGCTAAGATGAGCGAGTTATGACAAACTCAAAGCAGTGCAACAAAACTGAAACTCATGAAACAAAAACTCCCAACACTTTGCCATTCCTTCAAGATTGCCAAACAAAATCCACTCCAAGAGCATCATGTTGGTGAGGTCTCGTGGCGAGACCTCGCCGTGTAGTGTGTGTGTGTGGCAAGACCTCGTGGCGAGGTCTCGCCGTGTGATGATTTTGCTGGCGAGGTCTCGCGGCGAGACCTTGCCATGTAAATGGTTTGCTGGCGAGGTCTCGCCATGCATTTGTGTGTGATGTGTGAGTTTGAAAGATGTGTGAAATCTGAGTGAATTCGTGAGAAGTGTGAAGCTAAGGAAATGAGATGAGAAGTAATGAGTGATGCGGTTGGTGAAATTAGTGGTATGAAGACATGGAATATGGATGATAAATGTTGTGTGCTGAAAATGAGCTACACATATGAAACAAGAATGATGTTATGAGTGTGTGAGAAGGAATGAATTATGAAGTGTTTGTGAAGAATGTCATGAATAGGAAAGAAAAAACCACATGTTATGAAAGTTTTGAATCTTGGAAGAAAATCAACAACATGTGAAGAAACGTATGTTAATTGCATGTGAGTACATACGTGCAAAAGAATAATGGGTGTGTGAAGTATGCAATGTGAATGAAGTGCATGAGTGAAGTGAGTTGTGTGCATTATTTGAGTGAAAATGTGCAGATGTGTGCATGTGTTGTAGTGAGTGTGTGCGAGTGCATTGCGGGGAGGTGACCTCGCCGCATGTGAGTAGTGCTGCGTGTGTGCATTTCTTGCGCGTGAGTGAATGCGAGTGAATGCACTGCATAGTGCTAATGTGCGAGAGTTTGCATGCGGCGAGGTGAGCTCGCCGCATGATGTGCGTGCGGTGATAGTGTGAGTGTAGTGCAGAAAGTGCGAGAGTGCATGCGTGAGTGTGGAGAGGTGTGTGCAGTGATGCGGTGCAATGAGTGTGAGAGTGATGTGCCTGTGTGCGAGTGTCAGTGCGAGAGGCTCGTGCGGCGAGGCGAGCTCGCCGCATATGCGTGCGCGTAGTGTATGCGGCGAGGTCACCTCGCCGCATGTGAGGTGTGTGCGAGAGTGTGCGAGGGAGAGTGTGCAGCTGTGCGAGAGTGTAGTGTGAAAGTGAGTGCCCGTGAGGTGTTTTTGAATATGCTCGTGAAGTTTTTGTGAGTGCTTAGTGTATGATGACACCATTTCAGAACAACAAGCAACTTCCAAGCAACATTCGTGTGTCATAACATCTGAATTGGCCTCGATTGTAAACATAAGCGTTCTAGGGCTATCTTATGGCTTTACAATGGATCAAGAATCACCTTAATTTAATGTCTGTATCTCGAGTTATTAACAGTCTACCAAACTGTGGCAATATGAACTTCATAACTAAATTCTGAAGTAGCAATCATCAAGATGCTTTCGTTTCCCATATGTAAACACAGAATTTAAAGAAAGTTAAAACATAAGAATTGAAAACAACTCAAAGAGCTTTCCAGAACATCCAAGAACTCATCATGTGGATTAATATTGAAGAAGTTATGCTCAAATGAATTCGTACAACCAAGCTGCCCAAAACACTAAAATGGCCAAATATGCATTTTTGATGTCTTAATTCGCCTTTTACATTTTACTTTGCATTTACCATCATTTTCATACGTTTTGCACCATTTCCTCATTATCAACTAGCTCATCTCAAATATGCACAATACACATAAAACACCACACAATCACATGAAAATCAAAACAAAACCCAAGTAAATTAACACATATAAGTTGGTATAAAACCAACTTATCAAATTCCCCCACACTTGAACTTTTGCTTGTCCTCAAGCAAAGACAAAAAACAAAACTCACATTTCAAAACCACTTTGCACTAGACCTCACTCTTCTGTAAGACTTGTTCTCATTTGAGTACATCAAAACAGATTTTTCATGCAATATCAAAACTCTTAACATATCCTCAATTCCAATCTATCAACTTTCAGCACAAATTATCAACCAAGGCACAATGAATAAAGACCAAAATGTCATGTGTGCAAGTGTGTGCTGAGGAACATGCACTTCATCTATTCCCTTGCTATACACCATCTAGCTCGTCTCACATACCATTCAATACATGCCAATCTCCTTGTACACCCTTATGAATATGCAATCACAAGATCAATGGTACCTATGCGTACATTGGTACTCTATGGGACATTGCCCTTATTCTGCACTTTGGTGCATATTTGTTTCACACATTGGTGACTAACAATAATGCCTGGGTTTTATGGCTTTTTTCTCCAAATTTGTATGCCAGGTTCATATGGCTTTTTCCTTCCCAGTTGCCAATATGGCTTTTTCTCCCATATCATTTCTTGTGCAAGCACATGTTCATAAGAATCCCAATTTGACTAAACATGCAAGAATTTTGGAGACACCAGATAAATGCATAACAAAAAGAAACGAATTCATACACATTACCTCCTATGTCAATTGAACTTTGCATGGCATATCTATCTTACATTAACATCGATCCTTAGTCAGCAAAATGTACCAATTTCATCGAGATTGGAATCAAAGACATCAAAACAATTTTTGCATGCAATACAAAAGTAAAATGGATGAACTTCAAATTGTGAACTTAGCTTGCAAAAGAGTAAAAGCATAGTATAAAGTGTTACTTCATTCCATTGCTCTCACTGTAACTACACCTCTTTTCTTTTCATTCCATTACTTGCACTTTTGCACTCTTATCTGGACACCAACACTACTTTACACCCAACACATGCCGTGTATAGGCAAGATCAACATTTATTCACAAAAATTTCAAAATTTCACCAAAAAGTTGAATTTTTCACAAAACATGAAAAACACCACAAAACATGAAAACTCCACACATACGGGTAATAAATTCATAATGACACAACAGAACTAAAATAACAGGCAAAAGTCTCAAAACAACACATATTTACACTAAAAAAACCATGAGAGAAAGTAAGCAAAATAAGTCATACCACAAACCATAAAACAGCATGTATATAAAGCAAAAATTCCAAAAATTCAAAAAAAATTTCCAACACATCAAATTTTCCAAAACACAAACAAAGCACAAAAAGAAAACACAAACCACAGCAAGCAACATTCCCTCTCCCACACTTAAAACTTACATTGTCCTCAATGTAAAGTAAAAAGATAGGTTTAGGAGCTCCCTAGTATATCATGAAATCCAAAGTTTGCTTGGTGGAGTCTCTTTGTCCACAGTTCCCTAGTTCCTTCTTTGAATGAGAAAACATCCTACACATGGAGAATCAAAGCTTATTAGGAATTACTCACTCAAGCACACAACATGTTGGTGCAAGGTAGACATGTCATAGAACTATTATGCAAGCAACGTGTCACACCAAGACTAGGAGTCATGGTGGTGTAAAATTAAACAACTATTAACACTAAAGGAATAAGCACAACACTAAAGGAATAAGCACAATCACGCTTGAAATGTAGATAAAATGAATAAGTGTATTGTGGGATTGGTTCATGACTCCACTCCCCCACACTTAGACTCATGTGTGCATGGCTTATTTCCCTTACAATTCCTTCCTTTGCATACACCTACATCATGAGTGGCCTTGGTGAGTATAAGCTAAAATGCAAAATAACATAACAACTAGTTATACCAAAAACAAACTGAAGTGAAAGTAAAGTGAAAAAGAAATAGTTCTGAGTTTTTGTAGTCTCCAGCTAGACTTTATTCATGAAACATTCTTCCTCAAGAATCGGAATAACCCTCTCTGTACCAGAAAAATGATATTTCAACAATACTCATTATCCTCCTGTATGTCACTTGTAAAATAGTGGCAAAGAGGTGCTTGAGCTCATGCATATGGGGAGCAATCTCTACAAATTTAATTTCGAACCACTGAGGCTCCTCCATTGAAGGCACTTCAATAAACTCTTTCACCATTGGAGGCAAATCATTTAACTCTTCCACCTTACTAAGCCTATCGATTACTTCTTCCACCACATTAAACTCTCCAACCCTACAAGGCTCAACCAAGGCTTGTACACCCATGGTCTCAACAAACAAATCAGCAAACTCAAAACCACCAGTAAGTTCAAAAAAAAATGACTCAAACTCACAGTCATTCAAAAAGTTAACATCTTTAGCATCTAGACTAATATTGACATTTTCATTAGCACGTTCAACATTATCTTGATTCATGATATCACAATGTTCATCAAGATATGACTCTATGCAATTTATCAAGTTATCAAGAAAAGTTACATTCAGAGAATAACAATCAGCATCATCAAATATAGCATAGCATTCATTGTCATTGTCATTCAAAATGTTAACATCTTTATCATCAAAACTAACATTGGGAAATTCTTGAGGCTTTTCTTTATCAACAACACAACAAGCATTATCATCAATTAACAAGAGTATCTCACGTTGCACTTCTTGTGAGTCACCATTTAGACACTTAGATTCATTGACCATTTCAAGAATTGGTGCCTCAACTAGAGTTTCAAACAATGTGTTAACACTCTCATTAACAAATGCAACATTTTCCCCCTTTAGGAAATCACATTGATCTTCAAGAAGTGACTCTATGCAATTCACAAAGCTATCAAGAGGAAAAACATCTAAAACTAGGCAATCGACATCATTTGACTCATTGAATTCCATGAAATTCATGCAAGATTCCACTTTAAACACATTTTCCAACTTAGTAACATGGCAACTTAGAACACGAGAGTCATCAGTATCAAGATCACTAAAGAAGCCATCATCTTCAACATCAAAGTGCACATAATCATGCTCAAAAGAATCAGCAACAAAGCACTCATGTACACTATCCCCAAAACATGTAGACTCCTCCTCCCTTAGACACTTTAAGACACAATCAACATTAGCATGCATATCAAAATGATTGTCCACATGAATGAGAGGTGTACCTTGTGAGTGGTATTGTGCATCTAAAGTTGGTGTCTCAATTTGTTCCCATAGGTTGCTTAATAAAGCGTTTATTCGTTCAAACCTTTCTTGTCGCCCTTGAAGCTCATCTTCCAGTTGCACAAACCTTGTTTCATTTCTATCAATTCTCTCGAAAACTTGAGACAACATGTTTTCCATTTTTGCTTCTTCTCTGAGATAACACTCATTGCTTTGTTGTTGGTAATACCATTGCTCTCCCTTTGGTAAGCCTCTGTCAAGTTTTTCCATAAGTTGAGAAAACATGTCCTCCACAGGAAGCTCTTGTGTCACAATGTGGTGTGAGTTGTTGCTTTGTGCTTGATTTTGCCATTGCCCTTCATATAGTGGTGGAGAGAAGTCCTCGCATGTTTTCCATTTTTGCTTCTTCTCTGAGATAACACTCATTGCTTTGTTGTTGGTAATACCATTGCTCTCCCTTTGGTAAGCCTCTGTCAAGTTTTTCCATAAGTTGAGAAAACATGTCCTCCACAGGAAGCTCTTGTGTCCCAATGTGGTGTGAGTTGTTGCTTTGTGCTTGATTTTGCCATTGCCCTTCATATAGTGGTGGAGAGAAGTCCTCATACCATCTAGACATGTTTGGGTACTTGTGCAATACTCAATTACCGTTAACTCGAATGTCCTGCACTTGACACAAATACACCAAAGCAAACAACAAAACACGAAAACTACAAAATGCAGCAAAAGTTACCAAAATGAAAAAATAACAAAACTACTAAACTACACAAGAAAATAAAACAGAGCAAATCAAAATTCAAGCAACCGTGCCTTCCCCGGCAACGGCGCCAAAAATTGATAGCGAGTGTCGTACCTCGTCAATTTTACCCTAACAACTACTGTAGAAGTGGAAGCAGGGATCGTAATCCACAGGAAAGGCGTAGGTCAAGAAAATTGAGCAGATTGTTCTAAAAGTTTTGTCACAGAATCTAATTACTAGAAAGAATGTAATTCCAACACAAAAAATATGAAAACAACGGTACAAAAGGTAGCAACAAACAAGGATGAAACAGATATCTCAGGATTCTTGTATTGGATGAACATAGGCTTAGTAAATTTATGCTATGCAATCAGTAAACAATTTAATGCATTGGAGAACTAAATTGCCTAGAAGTTCAAGCTGTGGTTAGCATGGCGACCACACCACTTCTTGTACCCCCCAAATCACCATCCTCTCCCATGGCGAGGCCCGAGAATGGTAGAATAAGCTCCGCAAGGTCTCAACTCTCCCAGCTAACTACTCTAACATGCAAAGTCTTAAGAACTCCCATGGCGAGGCCCATCCTAGGGTTCACATATCATTGTTATTAACACAGAAAGCTCCTTTAACACTTTTCCTAATGTTTTAATTCATTAACACTTCTTATGGCGAGGCCTGAGTCTCGGAATTGATATGATTACAGAAAACAAGTGCAAAGACTTAAACAATCACAATTTAGTTCTCAATTCATGCAACTTCGCTAACTTTGATTAATTACTCCTCAATTTAGCATGTCGACCACAATTGAAGCTTGATCTATTCAAGATTAGCTAGAAATTATGAAATTCAACATATCTTTATGCTCAATTCAAATGTGATTTCACTACTCAACAATTAGATCAATTGCATAGCATACAATCTACTAAATCACGTATTCATCCATTAAGAATCCTAAGATATCAAAGATTTAGCCAGAAATCATCTTTCTTATCTCAACATCAACAAATTGCAACATTGATAAGCTCATTCTCACTTAATTGGAAGAATTTACCGATTTAATTAGAGAGAATTGTCGATTCCTTTGTCAATTGAGAATAAGCAAAATGAATCCAGTCTAAATTCATAGTCGGAGTTGAAATCCGATCGAGAAGAAATGTGTAGTGAGAGAAAGTAGATCTAGAGAGAGAAAATGAGAGGGAGAAAAGCTCCCGCTAAAATTCAAATGATAGTTCTAAAATCTAGAATCCTCCCTAAAAAAATCCCCCTTTTACATGCTAGCTACCTTCCCTATATATAGAGTTGGAAAAACGTAACCAATACGCAATTGTAAATCATCTACAGTGTTACAAAAGTGGCCTTAAGTGAAAGAACTAAAAATCAACCTAAAATGTGAAAAGTTCGAAGTTGAAGAATCTATTCAGCATTCCAGCGCCTTCAGTCTTCTGCTGAACACTCCTTCTGTGTGCCTTCGTCCTCCAGCACGCCTTCAGGCTTCTGAGTGTCACACCTTCACTGCTCAGCACTCCAGGTAGAAGGATCAGAGTCGAACCACGCCTTCAAGCTTAGCCTCTTCACGTCTTCAGCGTCCTTGAGAGTTTTCCTGCATTTCAGCCTTCAAAACTTCACGCCTTTCCGCCAAGAATTTCCATGCCTTTATCTGCCCTGAAAATCAGAAACTTAGTACTTCAACACTTAGTCAAATTTCCAGAAAATTCAATATACGAAACTTCAAAGCTGCATCTTCAAACCAAAATTTAACCATGAAACGCTATGAATCAAGGAAAGCTTAAAACATGAAAATTGTAACTCGTTATCTTAGCTTTCCATAGCCATATGGATCACCCAATTTCGAGCTAAGATGAGCGAGTTATGGCCAACTCAAAGTAGTGCAACAAAATTGAAACTCATGAAACAAAAACTCCCAACACTTTGCCATTCCTTCAAGATTGCCAAACAAAATCCACTCTAAGAGCATCATGTTGGCGAGGTCTCGTGGTGAGACCTCGCCGTGTAGTGTGTGTGTGTGGCGAGACCTCGTGGCGAGGTCTCGCCGTGTGATGATTTTGCTGGCGAGGTCTCGCCGTGTGATGATTTTGCTGGCGAGGTCTCGCGGCGAGACCTCGCCATGTAAATGGTTTGTTGGCGAGACCTCGTCACGAGGTCTCGCCATGCATTTGTGTGTGCTGTGTGAGTTTGAAAGATGTGTGAAATCTGAGTGAATTCGTGAGAAGTGTGAAGCTAAGGAAATGAGATGAGATGTAATGAGTGATGCGGTTGGTGAAATTAGTGGTATGAAGACATGAATATGGATGATAAATATTGTGTGCTGAAAATGAGCTACACATATGAAACAAGAATGATGTTATGAGTGTGTGAGAAGGAATGAATTATGAAGTGTTTGTGAAGAATGTCATGAATAAGAAAGAAAAAACAACATGTTATGAAAGTTTTGAATCTTGGATGAAAATCAACAACATGTGAAGAACCGTATGTTAATTGCATGTGAGTAAATACGTGCAAAAGAATAATGGTTGTGTGAAGTATGCAATGTGAATGAAGTGCATGAGTGAAGTGAGTTGTGTGCATTATTTGAGTGCAAATGTGCAGATGTGTGCATGTGTTGTAGTGAGTGTGTGCGAGTGCATTGCGGCGAGGTGACCTCGCCGCATGTGAGTAGTGCTGCGTGTGTGCATTTCTTGTGCGTGAGTGAATGCGAGTGAATGCACTGCGTAGTGCTAGTGTGCGAGAGTGTGCATGCGGAGAGGTGAGCTCGCCGCATGATGTGCGTGCGGTGATAGTGTGAGTGTAGAGCAGAAAGTGCGAGAGTGCATGCGTGAGTGTGGTGAGGTGTGTACAGTGATGCGGTGCAATGAGTGTGAGAGTGATGTGCCTATGTGCGAGTGTCAGTGCGAGAGGATTGTGTGGCGAGGCGAGCTCGCCGCACATGCGTGCGCGTAGTGTATGCGGCGAGGTCACCTCGCCGCATGTGAGGTGTGTGCGAGAGTGTGCGAGGGAGACTGTGCAGCTGTGCGAGAGTGTAGTGTGAAGTGAGTGCCCGTGAGGTGTTTGTGAATATGCTTGTGAAGTCTTTGTGAGTGCTTAGTGTATGATGACACCATTTCAGAACAACAAGCAACGTCTAAGCAACATTCGTGTGTCTTAACATCTGAATTGGCCTCGATGGTAAACATAAGAGTTCTAGGGCTATCTCATGGCTTTACAATGGATCAAGAATCACCTTAATTGGATGTCTATAGCTCCAGTTATTAACAATCCACCAAACTGTGGCAATATGAACTTCATAACTAAATTCTGAAGTAGCATTCATACAGATGCTTTCGTTTCTCACATTTACACACAGAATTAGAAGAAAGTTAAAACCTAAGAATTGAAGACAATTCAAAGAGCTTTCCAGAACATCTAAGAACTCATCATTTGGATTACTATTGAAGAAGTTATGCTCAAATGAATTCGCACAACCAAGCTGCCCAAAACCCTAAAATGGCCAAATATGCATTTTTGATGTCTTAATTCGACTTTTACATTTTACTTTGCATTTACCATCATTTTCATACGTTTTGCACCATTTCTTCATTATCAACTAGCTCATCTCAAATATGCACAATGCACATAAAACACCACACAATCACATGAAAATCAAAACAAAAGCCAAGTAAATTAACACATATAAGTTGGTATAAAACCAACTTATGAGTTACTACTTCAAAACCCTTGGAATTAATACATATGGATTTGTTTGGACCTTCACAAACTACAAGTTTAGGTGGCAAAAGATATGCTTTTGTGATCGTAGATGACTATTCTAGGTACACTTGGGTAATATTCTTGGCACATAAAAGTGATACATTTAAAGAATATGCTAGATTGTTTAAAAGGATTCAAAATGAGTTAAGTTTGAATGTGGTGAAAATAAGAAGTGACAATGGAACCGAATTTGTAAATGAAAGCTTTACAAATCATTGTGATGAAAATGGTATTACACATAACTTTTCAATAGTTAAATCACCTCAACAAATGGAGTAGTTGAAAGAAAGAATAGAACACTTCAAGAAATGGCTAGAACTATGCTTTGTGAAAATAACTTGCCAAAATATTTTTGGGCTGAAGCTGTTAACACCGCATGTTATGTCATGAATCGTGCATTAATTAGACCAATGTTGAAGAAAACTCCATAGGAATTGATCTATAAAAAAACTCCAAATGTAGGATACTTTAAAGTCTTTGGTTGTAAGTGCTTCATTCTAAATGTAAAAGAGACCTTAAGAAAATTTGATAAGAAATCATATGAAGGAGTATTCTTAGGATATTCAGAAATTAGAAAAGCATATAGAGTATACAACAAAAGAACTTTAATATTAGAAGAAGCAATTCATGTAAACTTTGATGAAGGTAATACAAGTAAAAATCATGAAGAAAGTGATGAAGAAATAGGAATAGAAGAAAATCCATCTAATGAACAAGATAAAAATGAAATAGAAAACAATTCATCTAAACAAATGGACCCTCCTCAAAATGATGATACTCAAACTTTAGATGAAAGTTCACAAAAGAATGATCTTCCAAACGCTTGGAAGCTTATCCGTAATCATCCTAAAGACTTAATCATAGGAAGTCCCTCTAAAGGAGTCAACACTAGGTCATCATTTCATTTAGATAATAACTTGGTCTTCCTCTCACAAATTGAGCCAAAAAATATAAATGAAGCCTTAAAAGATGATAATTAGATCGCAGCTATGCAAGAAGAATTAAACCAATTTGAAAGAAGTAAAGTATGGAATCTAGTAGAAAGGCCTAAAGACACTTCAATTATAGGAACTAAATGGATTTTTAGGAATAAACTAAATGAAGTAGGAAATATAGTAAGAAACAAAGCTAGATTGGTGGCTCAAGGGTATAGGCAAGAGGAAGGTATAGACTATGATGAAACTTTTGCTCCCGTAGCAAGGCTTGACTCTATCCGCATGTTACTTGCATATGCCTGTTTCAAAGGGTTTAAACTTTTTCAAATGGATGTTAAAAGTGCTTTCTTAAATGGATTTATTCAAGAAGAAGTATATGTAGAACAACCTCCTGGATTTGAAAGTAATAAATTTTAATCATTTATATAAATTGGTCAAGGCATTGTATGGACTAAAACAAGGTCCTAGAGCGTGGTATGAAAGACTTAGTGGATTTCTAATAGAAAAGAACTTTCATAAAGGCATAATTGACACTACTTTGTTTACTAAGTATTGCGATAATAATTTGCTAATTGTACAAATATATGTTGATGACATAATATTTGGTGCTTCAAATGAAACATTATGTGAAGAATTTTGAAACTTGAAGAAAGATGAATTTGAAATGAGTATGATGGGAGAACTAACATTCTTTCTAGGGTTACAAATAAAACAAATGGATGATGGCATTTTCATAAGTCAAGAAAAATATACTAAAGAGTTACTTAAAAAATTTGGTATGGAAGAATCAAAACCTAATGGAACACCTATGAGTACTTCAACTAAGTTAGATAAAGATGAAGATGGTGTAAAAGTTGATGAAACACAATATAAGGGAATGATTGGAAGTCTGCTTTACTTGACGGCTAGTAGGCCGGATATTATGTATGTTGTGTGCTTATGTGCTAGATTTCAATCATGTGCTAAACAATCACATTTGTTAGCTGTAAAAAGAATACTTAGATACCTCAAAGGAACAATAGAACATGGTTTGTGATATCCTAGGATAAACACCTTTGATCTAGTAGGATTTACCGACGCCGACTTTGTCGGGTGTAGGATTGATAGGAAAGCACAAGTGGTACGTGTCAATTACTAGGAAAGTCTCTTGTATCTTGGTTTAGTAGAAAACAATTTTCTATATCCTTATCAACGGCGGAAGCCGAATATATAGTCGATGGAAGTTGTTGTTTTCAAATTCTTTGGATGAAACACACTCTTCTTGATTTTGGTTTAGATTTTGGATGTGTATCCATTAAATGTGATAACACTAATGCCATAAACTTAACCAAAAATCCTATCCAACATACGAGATCAAAACATATTGACATCAAACATCACTTCATTCGTGATCTTGTTCAGAATAAGGGAATTCATATAGAATATGTTTCCACTAAAGAACAATTGGCGGATATCTTCACCAAACCCCTCCCGGAGGATCAATTTTCTCTTTTAAGAGATAACATTGGTGTAATCCAACTTAAGTGATCCGAAAACATTGATTTTATTTCTCGAAAATAAATTTTAAAACAAAATTGGAATTTTGGATGCAGGTTTCGGACGCACAGGACCGTCCGAACCTAAATATCAGGAAGGGTAAAATTTTCCAAGAGTTTCGGATGCATGTTTCGGACGCCTAGGCCCTCCGAACCTAAACTACTGAATGGATGAAATTTTTTGCAAAGTTTCGGACGACATTTTCGGACGCTCTCCAAAGTTTCGGCCGTCCGAAACTGTCGTATCAGGCTTAAAAATCCTGATTTTCAAACATATTTCCACGAACCGTTCAAAAGCTTCAAAATTTTTTTTGTGCCTCTCACAATCCATATTCAATTTTAACCGATTATTTTCGAAATTGTTCTATTAGAATCCTTCCTAGACATCTAGAGAACACTATTACCGATTCCAATCACAAGATTTCACGACACACTTTATCAAAATTGATTCAAACCCTACAATTTGGGTCAAAATAAATTTTTCTAGTTTCGGCGTTAGTTGATTGAATTTCTCAATCAAAATTTGTTATCCTCCTCCACTCAAGAATTTCATACGTTTTAAGTAATCAACATGAGTTCATCAAGGGGTCGAAAGAGGACGAAGGTTACGGCTCCTCCACATATTCAACATGGTAAAACCACTGCCTCTAATCCTCCCTCTCCTTTTGTCAATAACGAGTGTGCATCCAAGTATAATAGTTATGTTAAGAACCAAAAGAAAATAGTCATTCCAAGAGCTGTTAGGAAAGAGGAATTTACCGTTTTTTCAACTATTTTAGAATTATTTGATTATCAAGATTGGAATGAGGTGTTGTTTGCAAACGAGCCTGTTTATACCCTATTAGTGTATGACTTCTTTGACAACCTACACTCTAAGACTGAGGATATTGGAGTTGGAGTTGATCATCTGTACACAAGAGTGAACTCTGAGGATATTGTTTTGACTCCCGAAAGTCTTAACAAATTGTTCAAAACTGATCACCCCACCACTCTAGAAAAAGATGGTAAGAAAGTCATTGCATACTTTAGGCTACATTATTGGGCTGATGCCTCTCATGGATTCAACTTTAATGACTTAGTAGCGAGTGTGTTCAATGGTGAGATGTTTGCAAGAGCAAGTGAGGCACCGGTCAAAAACTTGAGTCCTCAACATCGTGTATTACTTCATGTCCTCACAGAGGTCACTTTTTCCAATCATGGTCACAAGACTGATCCCAACACCATGAATCTCTACCTCTTGTATGCTCTCCTTAAACAAATTCCCTTAAATTTTGGCTATCTCATGATCAAATATCTTGGCATTCACATTAAGGATCAACGTAGGAGTTTACCCTATGGTATGCTCATTACCAAGATTCTTAGGTCTCAAGGCATCCCATTAGAAAATCAAGCCGTATATCCCGTGTCTCCTCTTAATTACTACGATACAGTTTTTCTTAGAACCATGGGAATATATGTTGTAAATGGGGCATGAACTTTCGACAAGCCTATTCAAGGCCAAGATGATCATGAAGACATTGACGGGAGTGATGGTGAGGGGGAGGAACAAGGACATGAAGCACTGGAGCCTGCAAGAGCACCTCATGTGAATGATGACTTCAAGACCCTCATTCAAGGGTATTTCGAGTCCTTAAATGATCGTCTTGATAGTGGGATCGCTGGCATGCATGCTAGGTTGGAAAGTAGCATGGCCGAGATAAGAGGGCAATTGGATGCATTGACGATTAGAGTTGATGATTTGGGGAGTGAGATTCACTATGGGCATGAGGTACTCATGAAGGACGAACAACGCGATGCACTTGCTCAAGCTCGCCTCAAAGGGAAGGCACCGGCAAGTGACTAGCTATTAATGTAATAGACTAGGGATCATTTTCATGTGTTTCACATCTTTGAGGTCTTTGATGTTTTCTTAATGACTTTTGACATTTTTCATGTTATTGACTTTCTTCTTGTTCATGGATTTTGCTACATTGTTTGGAGATGAATAATTGATGCTTTCATTTAACTATAATTGTGTTATAATGAGTATTGTGCAAAATGGAGATTTTTCTTGAAATGTATTGTGCAATTGTGCGTTGTTCTTGGGTTGTTGACAGGTGGAATCCATCCGAAAACAAAGGACATTGTCGAAATTTTTATAAATTTCTTGCACTTAACAGTTTTTCTTGTTTATATAGCCTAGTCACCCATTAGGTTGCAAGGAGTGGAAAGGTAGTCCTAAGATATGATGATGTTTCCTTAAATCTATATGTTGTTGTTCGCAAAGCATCGGAAACGAGGTAAATGCAAAAATGTAATTTATGGTTTATATGTGCTCACATAATTTTTTTTCCATTATTATTTTGATGATGTCAAAAGGGGGAGAAGAATATTAGAGAAAAATAAAGCATGTGAAATAAAGCATGTAATGCAAAGAGGAGAAAAACAAAGAATGTAAGGGGGAGAAAAATAAAAGTAAAAGGGAAGTATACAAATAGGGGGAGCATATATTATTTTTTCTAATTAAAAAGTAACTTATTGCACTTGTTATTTTTTCTATCACATAATTGGTTTGTCATCATAAAAAAGGGGGAGATTGTGAAGACCTAGGGTCTTAATCTTACTTATTTTGATGTTTAACAAACAATTATGTTTATGCTAATAGTTCAAAAAGTGTTTCATTGTGATAGATATTCAAAAGAAGCCAAGCATGGAGCTTTAATAAATGAAGAAAGAATTGGAAGTGCAAAAGATATGAAAGTTGGTAAATTAAGTGATTTCCCAAACCTAAACCCTAATTGTGTAAATAGCTAAAGAAATTGTTTTACTCATTTAAGGCTCAAGTAAAAATGATTTCAAAATGTTAGTAGTCATCAAATGCATTTCAAAAATTGAGGAACATACTTGCACAAAGTCGCACATAGTTGCACAAATGATTTGGAAAATGAAAATTGAAAACAAGTTTGAGAAAGATAGGTTCGGACGCATAGGGCTGAGTTTTGGCCATCCAAAAGATAGGTTCCGACGCCCCTCTTTGGTCAGTTGACCGTCCGAAACTTTGGTGAAAAATGAAGCTCTCAGAAGTTTAGGTTCGGACGGTGCAGGGGAGTTTCGCACGTCCGAAACTTAGGTTCAGACGCCCCCTTGAGGTTTCGGCCGTCCGAAAGTGTCGCGATAGGGTTTTTCATGCTTCCACATGAATAGGTTCGGACGACCCCCAGGGTCCGAAAGTACCGTCCGAAACTCAGTTTCTTAACATAACGGCTAGTTTTTGAAATGTCAAACATGTACGTTTTTTTTGTCATCTTTTGAGAGTGTATTTATACAAGCTAAAGCATGAACAATAAAAAAAGACTACACTTGATTCCCTAAGCTCTCAATCTGAAAAACACTCTCTACAACTCTTGCACTTCACTTTGATTTTACAAGAACCAAAAGATTGAAAGTTCTTGAGCCTTTCTTGAGTATTTCATCTCATTCTTGAGCTATATATTTTGAGTTGTAATTGTTATTGTAGGAATCATACTGTGAGCTTCAATTCATCTTATTCACCCTAATAGAGGGCTGTTATTTCTTTTTTAAACAAACATTATAAGGATTTGTGAAAGATTTCTCAAGTGAGAGTAAAAGCCTAGAACTCATAGTTTGGGATAGCTAGTGAGAAGGTTGAACTTTGTTTGGTTGTAAAAGTGGTTATTTTGATCTCACCACTAAAAGGAGATCATATCATAGTGGAAAGGTTTGAAATCCTAAGTTGGAAAACATAGGTAGTGGATGTAGAGCACTCCAAGGGGGAGTCTTGAACCACTCTAAATTGATTGTGTCATCTCTTTTTACAGTTTTAAGTTTTGCCATTATCATATATTGTTTATGCTTTGAATTGGTGCAATTGGATTGGATTATTGATTCACTGTGTTATTGGATAATTGTTCTTGAATACTACACTTGTTTCAATTGACACAACTCACTCATTGTTGTTGAATTTGATTTGATTAATGTACTAAATTTTTAGAAACCTAATTCATCCCCCTCTTAGGTTGCCTTCGAGCTTACAACTTTTGACTTTTAGGAATAGGATCGATCATTTTAGAGGATAACAGACTTTTGATTTTGTGAGCGGGAAATTTCTCTCTCTATCTTTCTCTCTCTAGGTTTCTTCTCTCTCTAGAAATTGTTCTCCATTTTGTATCCCAATCGCACCTTTGTGCCGATTACTGCATTCCAATTTCTCAATTGACGAAGCATTTGACAATTCTATGTATTTTAATCGGTAAATTTTCCCAATTTGATGGGAATGAATTGTTCAATGTTGTTTTGTGATGAATATGAGATGAAAATGGAGTTTTTTCGCTAAATCGTATGATGTCCTAGGGTTTCAACTGGATGAATGTGCAATTAGACTATATTAAGCACTATAATTGACACAATCCATAATGAATGAGATCATACTTGTGATTAATGCATGAATCTTGTTAAGTTTCATTTATTTGTGTTTTCATCGATAGGAGTAAGAATGCATGAAATGAGAACCTTAAGTATGATAATCGAGTCTTCTCACTTGTTTTGTTTGATCATGAGCTGAGATGCGGTCGCCATGTAGGTGGAAGCTCATTGAGACCTTAGAAAAGAGTGAGAAGAGAGTTCCATGGGAAGACCTTAGGATTTGCATGCTAGAGTAGTGCGTCTTGGGAAGTTGAGAAGCTGCGGTTTCCAACCATCACCCTTAGGCCTCGCCATGGGAAAGAATGGTGTCAAGGAGTGTAAAATAACATGCTGTCGCCATGCTGATGGTATTTTAGGCTCCTAGGCAGGTGGATCTCCTCTCTGTTCTACTTGAGTATCAATTGCATTGCATTAGGTAGTCTATAGTGCACTCATCTGGTATAAAAAACCCTAGGACATCTGACTAATACTTGTTATTTCATTCCTTTACATTTACTGGTCTTGTAGTTATTACCACTTGCTCGTTTCTTCTTGTGTTGCGTTCATTGTGTTTTCTGTGCCTCATTTTTGTGACAAAAGTACCGAAATTCTTGAAACCATCCATTTCCCTGTGGATCGATCTCTCTCACTACTACTGTAGTAGTTTAGGGTAAAATTGGAGCATACGACTTTAGCTTGTCAAATGCCAGTTATCATGAAAAAAAATCTAACATTCCGTTTCCTGGAGCCCGCCCAATATGCATTTCCACTTCAGCTTACACGTCAAGCAAACGTTTCCAACCATGTCAAGAGTGATAAGAATGATACATTTAATACAAATGATGCTGGTTGATTGGCAATTATTGCTGTCATTATTGAAGATTGATATTGCCATTATGATGATTGGCGATTGATGTGAATAATTATGATAGTTGAAGATTGATATTGCCATGGTTGTGATGTTTTCATTTATAATGATTGATAATTAATTAGATTGATAAAGTGAGTGATCAATTTAATTAATGCAATAGATTTGTATATGCTTTTATCATTTTACTCCAACCCTATTTAATGGGGTTCATTATAATAGATTCAGTCAAGAAAATACAAACAGTCTTTTTCTTCACTTCTAATTTTCTTCATTGTATCAGAGCCTTCTAGTTCTTCAAATATTAGATCAACTATGAAGGAACCCACTCTTACCATTCAATATTTTCATCAATGTGTCAGTTTGGTATCAACCAAATTAGGCTCAAATAATTATCTTATATTGAGATCACAAATCCTCCGTTTATCTCGCAGCCTAGAAGTTCTTCATAATTTACAAAAGGATGGTGAAAAACCAAAACCACTGCTAGATGGCAATGAAAAAGAGAATCTGGCATATCTCTTGTGGTTGACAAATGATTGACTTCTTATCTCATGGTTACTCAGTACAATAAAGGAGGAAGCTTAACCCTCAATTAGTGAAGAAGCCATTGCTTATGATGTATGGAGTTTATTAGAAGAAAAGCTATTGCCAACTACGATTGAAAAGGAAGGACTTTTGAAAAATGTGTTGATGACTATCAAGAAATGATCAAAATCCTTAGATGAATATTCAAAAGAATTCAATTCAATCTGTGATAATCTTGCAGCAATCAAGAAACCAGTTGATGATCTTGAGAAAGTTTTCCAATTTGCTCGCAGATTAGGATCAAAATATGAAGGATTTCGTCTTGTTATGGTAACAAAATCACCTTATCCAACTTTCAATCAATTTTTGATTTCTCTTTAATGGTACGAACAAACTATTGCTTCTCAAAAAGAAGAAGAGAAAAGTTACATTGAACAGAATCAAGTCTTCTTTAGTCAACAAGGACGACATAGAAATGGTGGCACAGGTAGACGAGGCGGTTTTAGTTCCAGATGTAGAGGATTTACCCCAACAGGATGATATAACAATTTTGATTCGAGTTCAAACAACCTTACAAATGGAGGAACCAAAGAACTCAAATGACATCAAGCAAAAGGTGACAAACCTATATGCCAAATTTGTGGTAAAATGAATCATGTTGCTCTAGATTGTGAGTACAGGTTTGATTATTCATACCAGCCAGAGATAAAGAAGAAGTTCTTATTGATTCAGTCAGCAGATATGCAGCAAGTTTTGGCTGCTTTTAGCTTAAACAACAATGATCCATCTCTCTATATGGATTCAGGGGCAACAACGGACATGACCAATGATGCAGGTATCTTGTCAAATTTTAACCATACCAAGTAAATGATGTTGTTTATGTTGGTGATGGAAATAAATTGTCTATAACACATACTGGTATCTGTTGGAGAAGTGAATTTAAAGGATGTTTTTGTTGTATCTCAATTGAAAAAAAATTTGGTTTCAGTAGGCAAGCTTACTAGTGAAAATACCTGCACAGTTGACTTCATGCCCTCTGATTTTGTTATTAAGAATCAACACAGGAGACAAATAGGGAAGGGGCGTAAGCATAGGCAACTCTATGCCTTGGATTCAAATTTTCAAGAGCATTGTCAGCAATAAAGAAGGGTGACACTTTTTCCTTGTGGCATCAACGTCTTGGACATCCAAGTGCGAAGATACTTTCTTTATTAAAAGGAAAGAAAATTATTGATTTTTGGCAAGTTAAACCATCCATTTGTGTTAGTTCTCAGTTTGGAAAATGTTGCAAGAAACCTTTCAGCTTGAATAATAAAATTTCTGATTTTCCTTTAAAAAATGTGCACTGTGATCTCTGGGGACCAGCCCCTAATGTTTCAAATCAAGGTTTTCGTTTCTATGTTATATTTATTGACGATTTCTCAAGGTTTACTTGGCTATATCCATTGAAACATAAATCAGACTTCTATTCTTGCTTTCTAAAATTTCAACCATTGGCTGAAAATCAGTTTCATAGAAAAACCAAAAGTTTTTAATGTGATGGAGGTGGAGAATTCAACTCTCTTGAGTTTCTTAATCATATTGGTCAGTGCGGAATTCAACTACAAATTTCATGTCTAGGAACACCAGAACAGAATGGAGTTGCTGAAAGGAACCATCAATATATTGTTGAGACGGGTTTAACAATGTTTTTTCATGCTAATTTGCCTTTATTTTTGTGGATTGAGGCTTTTCTTGCAGCCACGTATTTAATTAATAGGATGTCGTCATAAGTTCTCAAAAATCAGTCTCTTTACACAAAGTTATAGCAAAAGGAACCTAATTATCAAAGTTTGCGGGTTTTTTTATGTCTATGTTTTCCTTCTTTGAGACATCAAGGAAGAAATAAATTTGTTAAGAAAACTTATCCATGTGTGTTTCTTGGATATAGCCCAGTTCATAAGGGGTAACAATGTTATGAGCCTCAAACAAAAAGAGTTTATCTATCCAGACATGTTATTTTTTATGAAGGCAAATTTCCATACAAATCAGTTTCACAAGAATCAACTTCCATGTCTTTATCTCTGGCTAAATTTCCATCACTTGACGAATGGTTCAAAGCGAAAGCAAATAGTGATCCTACAACCGTTCAGTAAGAAAATGAGACTATGGAAAATTCTACAAATGTTAATATTAATATTTGTTGCACTGATGATTCTTGTGATACAAATATTGGTTGCTCTCCTCATAATCCATGCAACTCTGTTCTACTAGTAAATGATGAAGAACAATTCATTGAGAAAGAAGTAAATGTTGATATAGGTGACAATATTAATAATGATGTTTAGACACGTCCGCAACAACTTCGGCAAGCTCCAAGGTATTACAGGATTATAAGTGCTATTCAATTCAAACCCCATTATCAGTTAAACCTCAACATTATCTAATTGCACTCAAAGATCCTCGATAGATGGCTGCTATGAAAGAGGAGTTAGAGGCACTTCATTCAAACAAAACTTGGTCACTAGTTCCTTGACCCTCTGATGCAAATGTCGTTGGATCTAAATGGGTAAATCACCTAAAACAATGTGAGGATGGATCCACTGATCGATTTAAAGCTCAACTTGTTGCTTGCAGTTTTTCTCAAATTTCAGATATTGATTTTGATGAGACTTATAATCCAATTTGTTCGTCATAGTATAATTAGACATGTTATTGCTCTCTCAACCTCTCAAAATTAGTGTATGAGACAACTAGATGTGAAAAATACATTTTTGCGTGGTCATCTTAAAGAAACAGTGTATATGGACTAGCCACCTGGCTTTGAAGATCCAACCAAATCGGATTTTGTCTACCTTCTTCATAAGTCACTTTATGGTTTGAAATAAGCTCCTCGCGCTTGGTTTGATCGTTTATCCAATTTCTTCTTTATCTTAGGTTTTATTTTAGTAAGGAAGATTCATCATTATTTGTCTATGATAAAAATCTGATCAAGATGATGCTTCTTATCTATGTTGATGATATTTTAGTGACTGTAAATAATGAAACAGCCATTTCAGATTTGATTTTGCAGTTGAGTTCAGAATTTGCCATCAAAGATCTTGGTTCTCTGAGTTTTTTTCTAGGTGTCGAGATTAAATACTTTCCTGAAGGTGTAATTCTTTTACAAGGGAAGTATATTAAAGATCTACTCGCCGGCACTGGCATGGCTAACTGTGCTTCCGCTACCACTCCAATGGTTCTCAAGGATACATCTTCTGAATAAAATGAAATATCTGTAGACGTTAGTTACAACAGAAGTGTCGTTGGGGCTCTTCAATATCTTACATTTACTCATCCAGATATTCAACATGAAGTGAACAAAGTTAGTCAATTTTCTCATAACCCTACTGCAACAAATATTCAAGCCGTCAAGCATATTCTTCGCTACATTAAAAGCATGAAAGATTTTGGATTACGTTTTATTTCTCGAAATCCACTTTCTTTATATGCATTTTCAGATGCAGACTGGGCTGGATGTCATTTGACTCGACAAAGTACAACCGAATTTTGTGCCCTTTTAGGTGCAAATTACATCTCGTGGTGTTCTAAAAAGCAACCTACAGTTGCTCGCTCGAATTCAAAAGCAGAATATAGATCTATGGCATCTACTGCTACTGAATTAACATGGCTTACATGTTTATTATAGGATATTGGTATCCGTCTACTTCAGCCTCCACAATTATTTTGTGATTATATTAGCACGCTTCACATGTCTGTTAATCCATTATTTCATGCTCGAATGAAACATATAGAAATTGACTATCACTTTGTTCGGGAAAAGGTTGCCATGGGAAATCTTGTCACCAGTTTTGTGCATTCTAATCAATAACTAGCTAATATTTTTATGAAACCTCTGTCCAAATTCTCATTTTTCTACTTTCAAAGCAAGATGGGACTTGATTTGCTTCCCGTCTCCATCTTGAGCGAGGCTGATAAGAATGATACATTTGATACAAATGATGCTGATTGATTGGTGATTGATGCTGTCATTATTGAAGATTAATATTGCCATTATGATGATTGGTTATTGATGTGAATAATTATGGTAATTGATGATTGATATTGCTATGATTATGATGTTTTCATTTATGATGATTGATCATTAATTAGATTGATAGAGTGAGTGATCAATTTAATTAATGTAATAGATTTGTATATGCTTTTATCATTTACTCCACCCCTATATAATGGGGTTCATTGTAATAGATTCAGTCAAGAAAATATAAACAGTCTTTTTCTTCACTTTTAATTTTCTTCAAAGAGGACCAGTTCCGTATCGCCATGCAAGAACGAACCAAATGACAGTACTGTCTGTGTAAATTCAGCCCATAAACTTCTTTTATTCCTCAACTTCCAACATAGCTTTGCCCCAAAAGCCTTTATGATGTCCTTAGTTTGCTTGAAACTAGCTCATCTTTCCTTATAAAGGGTACACAATTGTTTCTAAGACATCTAGTGAGTCCGCCTATTCTCATCTACCCCTTTCCAGAAGAACTTCGCCATTGTTTTGTCTATTAGATTAATTATTGATACTGGAGGTTGAACTACAACAAAGATATGAATTGACAAAGACGTCAAAACATGTTTAATCAATATCATCTGTCCCCTAAATAAAAGAAAAGTTTTTTTCTATTTCAAAATTTGACGTTGAATTTTGTTAACCATAGGCTGAATTATTCGGTCTTCTTACGACCAACATAAATGGGACACCCAAGGTATGTAAACGGCATGCTCCCGTCCCTAAATCTCGTGATCTGCCCAACCTTTCTTGTCAGCACCCCTGCAGCCTTTGAACCAACAATGAAAGAGCTCTTTGTTACATTTATTTGTTATCCCGATGCCCCTTGATACTGCTAGATAACTTGCATATTCATACGTATCATCTTTCTCGACCTAGAAGAGAACACCAATAAATCATCAACAAAATCCAAATGGGAGATTGGAATCCCATTCCTCACTGTCTTGTATGGAACATAATCAACACTATCTACCAATCCATTCATGAACTGAGAGAACAGGTCAGCTCCCAAAATAAGTAAGGCCGGAGATAGTGGATCCCCTTGGCGAAGTCCTCTTGAAGATTTAAAATAACCCGAAGACTAGCCATTCACTAAAACAGAAAACCAACAATTTGATACAATCCTCTAGATCATGTCAATCCATCGTTCGCTGAAACCATATCGTCTTAAAGATAGACAAAGAAAGCTCCAGGAAATTCGATCGTACGCCTTCGTCATATCCAACTTAAGGATCACATTATAATGCTTTGATTTTGAATTCAAAAAGGACGGTAACTCTTGATCCAACAAAATATTATCAGCAATGTCTCTTCCCTTTATAAAATCACTTTGATTAGAAAAGATTAATTTTGGGCGCACACTGTTGAACCGCCTAGACAAGATTTTTGAAATGAACTTGTTAAGAATATTGCACATGCTAATTGGACAAAAATTGCGGAATGATTGGGGAATGGCACACTTGGGTATAAGAACTAATAAAGTTAATGTAATCCCTTTTGGGAGAAAACCTCCACAAAATAATTCATTCACAGCATCCAAAAGTTCATCCTTGATAATACCCCATGAGCTCTTGAAAAACGACTAGTGAATCCATCAGGTCCTGGGGCAAATTCATCGCTTATACTCCAAACTGTCCCTTTTAGTTCTTCTAAAGAAGGTACTACTTCAAGCTGTTGAACATCAAATTCCTCCAAAATTCTTATGATCATATTTAACAAGTTATCATCAATTGCGCAATTGTTCAGCCTCTACAGACAAAAAAATTTGAAAAAATTAACTAGCCGCCATTTTAATATCCTCTTGAAGCTCTAATTTTTGTCCTCTCTATGCCATTATCGAACGAATAAAAGATTTTTGCCTTCTTTGTTTGATCTTTGCATGAAAAAATTTAGTGTTAGCATCTCCTTCTGCTAGCCACTTTTTATGAGCCTTTTATCTCCAAAATAACTCTTCTTCCTTTATCGCTAACCATAGAATAGTTTGAGCATGACTATATTCAGATCTTTTAACAACATTATCATTTGTTGGCAGCTGATGTTCGAGCTGTTGTGCCCTCTATTCTGCCACTTTAATCCTGTCAAATATATTTCTCACTTAGACTTGTTCTATTTAACCAAATCTGCCCTCACATGCTTCAACTTCAAAAATAATTAACAAGTGGTCGACACCGAATGTCAGAATGCCACGCTGCCTCCACTACCTGCAAAAAATCATGCCTTCCAGTCTAGAAATTCATGAACTTAAATGATTTGGCTACATTGAATATTCGAAGCTGGATATCTAAAAGTAATGGCACATAATCTGACTTTGTCCAGCTTAAGTGCTGAACAGAAGAATTCATCTCCTCTAGCAAATTTCCATTCACTACTGCTCTGTCCAATCTCTTCTATATACAGGGTAGCCTCTCCCAATTGTACACCAAGTGAATTGTGCTCCAACATAGCCCAAGTCCAGCAGCTCTTCTGTCCATATGAATTTAGCAAAATCAATTGCCTCCATGCTTTGGAACGATCTCCCTCCATTTTTCTCCTCAGGTCGTAATATGGTATTGAAGTCTCCACAAATTAACCATTTATAATTAGCATCGTGTAGCAGGCCAAGATCATTCCACAATGTTTTCCTTCTCCTCCTCATCCACAAGCCATGCACAAAAGTTATGACCACAGACTCCTTGTAAAAAACATGTCTCACATCCAAAGTTATATGTTGTTGTTCTTGTTTCCTTATCAAGAAGCAAAAACTAGCCATGTAAAAATCCCAAATTCAATTTTCATTGTTATAGAGAAAATGATCAAATCCCAAACGAACTCCAATTTGTTCCATTTCACTTTAAGGCAATTAGGGTTCCACAATACAAACCATATCTAGCGTATGTGAAATTTTCAAATGTTTGATGCGCCTAATAGTTTCTGGGTTCCCTATCCCTCTTGCATTCCAGAACAGAATCTTCATTGATTAATTTTATAGAGGGTGAGAGCTTGAGAAGTGTTAGCCTAAGATCAAAGAGTTTGATTCGAAATTGATGTACCTTTCATATTTTTCCTCTTTATTCTTTTTAGAATTGATGAATCCAAGTTAAGAGCATCTATGGTCCGTATTTCACTGACTTCTTCCTTATCTTCTTTCCTTCGCAGCGATGCAACTGATAAATTTTCAGATTTTGTACCCGATGTATCGCTTTGACTACCAGTTTCAACATATTTACTCATTTCCAAGCTCTCAATTAGTTTTTTCTTCCCCTGATCAATCAGGCCGCCATCCACTTTTGCAAAATGGTTATAAAATGACCCATGAGAATCCCCTTCCCATATGTTTACTCCAAAAAATTCGTCTCCTTGCTTGTCAATTGTATTCTCCTTTGGATCATTTTCTTGTATTGCAATAATATCTTCTATAATCTCCTTACCTTCAATATTTGACTCCTCCCCGATACTAGTTTTCAACCTTTTTTTTCTCCTTTTCTATATCAATGTTATCACCTGGTTTTAATTTTCCCTTGCATCCATGTGTTGAATCTCCGTCACCATGATTCCCGTTCCCTTTACACTGATTATTCCTTGACCAATTTTTGTCTTGTTAAAACCTGCTTTCTCTACCCATTGTTTCGTTGACGCTTCTTGAATCTGCTTCTGTGGAACTATTTTTTCCATCTCTTCATGTGGTTTTATGTTATTACAATTCTCTTTAGCATGACCCTGACGAACTTAGCTATGACAATACAAATGTATGTTTTCTGGTACAATTAACTACCAAAAACCTTCATCTCTCCCTTATTTTTCTATCCATATTTGAGTGGGAATTTCCGCCATTAAGTCAACCTCCACACATGCCCAAGCTACAAAAGGCTGAGATAAATTTGATGTTGCCATGTCCACAGCAAGAGGAGTTCTCACCACTTTCAATATGGAAAACAGATTGCCTTTGTTATATATATGGAAAGAGAGATTTGGTAGAGAAATCCATGCAGGCGCCATTGATGTCTCTCTGTCTGTACGGAATCTAGGATGCCACTTAAATCATCGGGTATTGTCCTACATTCCAGATGCCTCTTATCCACACTGTGAAAATATGTTTCATGATCAAAACGTATTAAAACGTGTCTGTAATCAACCAGTCCCATTGTCAGCACATATTGCAAGTCCAATTTGGTAAAGAATTTACGTATCTGCTCAATGTTAGGATGTCCATGTGAGAAATTCCCAATGATTGCTAGTTTGAAAGGGATGGACAAAGTGTCTACATCCTGCGCCGAAAATCTAATTTCCACCTCTCCTTTGCACGATCCTAGAGTTTTAAAAGCAATAGGCATTCTTTCAAATTGTTGTTGAAATAATTGGGTGAATGGTGTTTTGGCAAATGGTGATGGTGGTATACTGGTGTCGGTGTTTGGATCGAAGGTTGCCCTTCAGCATGAGGGTGAAGGGCCGCCATGCCAAAATTCAAAAATGGAAAGTAAAGTAGGGCTTAGGATACTAGGATATTCAGAACATTTTGTTGTGATTTTTTACTTGAGGTTGTTACCCATTAATACATTAAATTAATTATAATTTACTTTTCCTTTAGTTCAAGTTTTGCGTAAAATTTGTTTTCATCAATAGAGGTTTGTTTGGTTAGTTTAGTTTTAATAGATTAATTAGTTTAGTTCTAGTTTATACATTGATACTCTTCAATTCTTTATTGATTAAGAGTTCAAGTTCCCATCTTGACAACAAAAGTTTGGTTCATTATCCAAGGATTCTATTTGAAATTGAAGATACAAGAATTTTACCTTGATTATGTATTCAATTAACCACTTGGGAAGCGAACAACACGTCAATGAGTATTACCAATTTTCTTTACCCTAACTTATTTAATTTATGATGTCTTTATATTTAGTTTACTTTTTAGCAATTATGTTTAGTGAATAGTTTTATTTTCCAGCATTAAAGTTATGAAGTTCAAATTAATATTTAAATCGAGAGACTAAAATGTGCATTCTAAATTAATGTTTGATAAATTTTGAAAAGTTCACTATGCATAACGATAGTTATTTGGATTATTTAAATGTTGATCAAATTTAATTATTTTGAATAATGCCAATTAATCTCCCATTAAGTATTTTTATTTAGTAGTTAGTATTGATTAGTGGTAAATCTACTGTAAGGTAGACTTGAACTATAGGTTAACAAATTATGATTGCGGATTCTGATTGTGATTTATTAAAATTGGGTTGCTTTAGTTCTTAATATTGCTAGGAAATTAATTTGGTATTAGTTTATTCTAACCGAGTTGTATCTTAATTAGAGAAATAATTAGTTTAAGCTTATTCTTGCTAACTATCGATGAACTAAGAAAAAATCGAATTACCTCAGAACTGATTCTCGATAACTTGTAACTGGTTGGTTTATGAATGTTAATTAATTATTGAGTCAATGATCGATGAATGCTTAATTAGTGTGGATTTACTTATTTGTCGGACTTTAATTTCTTGTGTTTTTATTCTGATCATTTTAGTTAAGTCGTTTGATTTATTTTAAGGTTAATTATCTTAATTTCATATATTGAAATTGAGTTGTGACATTGTGTTGAGTTAACTGAAATAAACTGTGCTCCATTCTCCGTTGGATTCGTCCTTACTTCCCTCTTTTACTAATTTAGATCCTTTGAAGTAGGATTTTTAATTTAGTATAAAAATGACCGTACCAATAGCCCAAAATTCCTTTAACAAAAATTTCAAAGTACTTTTCACCGGTAACAATAATCCCACAATAATCCAATAAAACAACTAAATCAATCTAATCAATCCAAGATCAAACGCAAAAACCAATTGGATCAATTTCACCCCAAACAATACCAACCAAAACAAAACCAATTCACTAAATAAACTAATGAAAAGGCTTGCGATTGTTGAACAAATTAATTTAATCTTAAGGAAAAATTTAGCAACCTAATTTCGAAAAATCCCTTGAGCTTTGATACCACTTGATGTGAATCTAGACATGCTCCTCACATAGTTAAATGTGACGATGCGGAAATTTATCGAAGACCCTTTTCGTAAATCCATTTTTGACGGGTAAAAACAACCTATCTTTGTAGATAGTTGTTAAGACTTAAGCTTGATTAATTGAAGGCTTCTCATCATCAATTAATAAGGAAGTCGAAGCAAAGAACAATCCCTCCTTAGGAAAATCCTTTATGAGCAAGTGGAAAACCTGATAAGTCAGTTTTATACTGACTTATATGTGGTATTTTACTTAGCTTTTGACTTGATTCTCATGCAATTTTCTAGTGTTATGTGGCGTTTTGTACGTTTTATGTGGCCTATAGTTTGTAGTGCTAAAATGAAGAAAAAGACCTAAATTGATGATTAAATAAGACAAATATATATTTTAGGTTAAAGAACAAGAAAAGAGGTAGAAAAGCTTCGTAATAATGCATTAGAGTTTGAGAAATCCCTAAACATGTTTATTTTTTATTTGGGCATAATGGACAACAAACTTGAATTAATCATATCTTTCTCAATACTAATACTAATCCAAATAAGGAGATCTTGGATGTTCTGGAAAGCTTTGCATTTACTTCAATTCTAATGTTTTGAATTTCTTCCAATTTAGTGTGCAAGTATGAGAAATGGGAGAATCTTTGTGATCAGTCGCCCAGTTTTCAGTTTTGAGTTCACTGCCACATTTTGGTAGAATGATTATATATGGGGATACAGACCTCGAAATTGGATGATTCTTAAACCAATGGAAATTCAAGAGAAATATCTACAAATCTTATGTTTACCACAAAGTCCAGTTCTAAGAGGAAAATCTTCAAATATGCATAAAAAGTGGACAAGTCCGATGGAAGTGGAAAATTGGACGAGGCGCCCGCCCGAGGTAGCCGTACCATGAAATGAGTTACATGGAGCGGCCGCCTAAAGCAATGGCACCATGTAATGTTTTCCATGGAGCGGCCGCACAATGAAAATCCAACTTGTGTGCAGTTTTCCATTATGACTATAATTTTGCCGCTCAAGCTCTAAATTGAGTGATTCAAAATGATATGGATAGTTAAGACATGGAGCTACAAAGTTCATGTTTTGGGTGTTTCCAGATTCCGATTGAATCAAGGACATATTTGTTATAAGATGGTAGTTTGTTATTTTGGAAGTTTGAGAGGTGAAATGTTCCAATCTCATACATTTGTCATACATGGTTGTATTTGCTTTGCGTTTCTATGCTAAATATGATGCACACATTTGGTGTTTATCTTGCACATTTTGATGTCCACATATTATACACAACACTTTGCACACACTTGTGCACATTTGTGGCACACATGTACATAGGCACAAACTGCACGCAATTATACACAACACTTTGCACACACTTGTGCACATTTGTGGCACACATGTACACAACACTTTGCACACACATGTCCACGTGTAGAAATGCACAATATACTAGCTGCGCGCAGCACTTGCATGCAACAGCCCTAAAAGCTCACATGCATACACGTGGGCAGCTATACACTTTATGCACTTTTGTGTACCCTTGTGCATTAGCACGAAACAACACTTGCTGCACACTACAAGCTTGCAAACTACCACCAAAATACATGTGAACACTCACTAGCACACTTGTGCACATTACTTAGCACTCACCTTGTGCACACATGCACTACATTCCTACTTGCACTACACTCATGCACACAACCCACTTGCCTCATATGCACACATAGGTGCACTTATGCACATTTGCACTAGCCAATACAAACGAACACACTACACATGACTACACTTTCACCGCATGCACACGCCATGCATTCACTAAGCACACACACACATGGACATACATTTACATGAAGCGGCCGCTTCATGCAGCTGCTCTGTGAAAATTATTATATGGAGCTATCACTCTTGAAAAAATTAAAAGTGAAGGGACCGCTCCATGATATTTTTTGTGTCCAGGATTTTGTTTAAGTGTTGTGACTTTTGTGTGTGATTTTTTGTAGGAAATTAAAAGGTCAAGTGGCTTGGCTCAGAGGCATGGTTGTGAAGTACTTGAAATGACAAAATGAAACTTGATAGGAGAAAATGTGACTTGTGTTATGTGCAACTTCTAGAGATATTTTGTGTCCTAGTTGTAATCCGGATTCTGTTATTTTACATTTTAGTCCATAATTTCTAATAAACGGGGTACAACTTGTAATTAACTAATTTTTAGTCTTTTTCTTAGGAGTTAAGTTTCTTAACTAGTATAAGTAGTAGGACTTAAGAGTTTTTTTTGAAAGGAGAGTAGTTTGTGAGGAGGGAATTTAGAACATGTTTTACTTCTCGCTTAGTTTTAGTTTTGATTATCATTATTGGGAGAAATTTCTAGATTCGGTCATTATGTTGAAAACACACATCTAGTGTATGTATTTTAGATATGGAAATTCATAGACATTTGTGGACTCATTCAACTAAAGAATTGAACCAAACATTTTGGAATTCAATTGAAGAAGCTTCTCTAATCGATAGTTTCTCATCTTTTATGAAGCTCATTAGTTCTATGATCTTAATTGTTGAATTCAAGTTGTTTGAGGCCATGAGTGTCTAGATCTATTTTGTATCTGATAAGTCGGTCTTGTACCGACTTAAATGCTCTGATTTCTTAGTATTTTGCCTGGAATAACTTGTGAATCGATGACTTGATTATGTGACTTATGTGCTAAATTGATTACAATTGCGTGTTGAGGAGATTGGCTTGAGTTGTTGAATTTAGTGGTAAAGTGTTGCATTTGTATACAAGAGGCACGACACACACTCAACCATTAGTGCACTCAAGTCACAACTCTCTCAAGTCACAAATCACTATTCACAAGTCACATAAGAAAATCCCGGCACACAACTCACACTCACATGGTCTCCTTCACTTCACAAGTCCACACACACACACAACTCGCTCACGCATTACACGGTGATGCGGCCGCACCACACACACACCCACACGGTGCGGCCGCACCATGCTGTCGCACCACAAACGCACACACACGGTGCGGGCACACCATGCGGCCGCACCACTTACACCACACACATGCACATTTTATCATTTTTTTCCTTTCATGCATTTTCATGTTTTCGCATTTTCATACATTCTTTGCTCACTTCACCATTTGCACACTTGCACACACACTACTCCCTCAACCTTTGCATATGGCACACATAAACTTAAGCGCACACAAGCAAAGCATATGACATGTATTTCTTACGGGCTCTAACTGTTTGATTAAATGCTTTGAATATTCTGAACTGTTAAGAATTGACTTAAACACGTGTCCTCACTTCAGTTCTATCTCTTGTTTGTAGACACGTGGCGGCGTTTCCACAAGAGAAGGAAACTTCCAGGAATCTTACGGGACAAATCATCAAGCGAAGACTATAAAAGGGAGGAAAAGCCGCTGAAGAAGGGGGCTGGATTTGGGGGAGAAGAAATCGATTCACTGAGAGAAAACCTGAGAGGAAATCTGAGAACCCTAGAGCATAATTTCTATTCTGTAATCATGGGATATCAGCCGATCAATATGATCGGCTAAGTTCTTAGTGTTGCTTTGAGGGGTCAATTGTATGGATTTGATCTTGTTTGAGACATTTGTTTAGATATCTATCTGAAAACTATTTCATGTTCATAATTGTGCACTTGTTAATTGCACTCTAGATTAACTTCACATTTAGATCTGCGGTACCCACTGAGTTCGGTGTGAATAGTCCAATGGCAATCAATCATGACACGAGTTGATTGTGAACATGCATATATGAATCTTAGGTCTTGTAAGACTTTGCGATCTTGACTATGCGGTACCCACTGACAGCTAATATCAATCCTTCGCGTAGATCTAAGAGAGTTCTTGTAGTGTGAGTTGAAGTTGTGAACTGGTTAGCTGTCCTACCAAGGGAGATAGTCAGGAATCGAATTAGATATGTGTTAGGAGATCTTGGGATCTGGGAGAGTCTGACTCGTGCCAAAGACTTGCCCTACCAAGGGAAGTTCAGGTAGAATTGGGAACGAGGATTGTGAGAACTACCAAGTTGATCAACCATAGTTCACTAGCAGTAAAATCCCTTCATATATGTCCACACAAGTCCGTCCGGGATAACGAGAGAAAGATCCATACATATTGTTTACCCTTGAAGCAACACATTCTTATCTATTGATTTTTCCTGATTCCATTCTCATTTGCATACCTTGATTGTGTTATTGCATCATTTCACACTCTATCATTATAGCAACGCTTGTCGTAATCCTCTCCCTATGGATACGAATCCCTCACCACTACTGCATTAATTTAGTGTTTTGGGTAAAATTGCAGGGTCGCGACATATTCTGCCAATTTTTGGCGTCATTGCCGGGGAGAGGCACAGCGTTGAGAGTTGTTTGTGATAGTTTTACTTTGTTGTTACTTTACGAATTCTTGTTTGAAATTGTTGATTTGTTGTTTTGTTGAACTCTTGATTCATTACTTGTCTCTGTTGATTTTGTTCTACTGATATTTTATTCTAGTGCTGTTTCTTTTTCTTGTGAGAGATCACAGTTTATGCTACCTAGAGCAAGGCTACGAGGGGAAGCTCCAGAATTTGCTCTTGACTTAGAATTGCAGAGAACTTTAAGGCAGAGGAGAAGGGTTATGGAAGTGGATGAACAGAATTTGGAGAGACCTCAACCCCAGCCACCTCGGTTTGGGGACCATTTTGCGGTCACTTTGAGAGGAGAAACAATCACCAGGGAATTGATGTCTAAAGTTATCAAATCCCGACACAAATTGTGTCCATGATCTCCCAATGGCAGATCTTTCAAGGCTTGAGCAACGAGGACCCTAATGAGCATTTGGACTGGTTTTTTGGACTTTGTAACACTTTCAAGCTGCAAAGAGTGACTCCGGATGATGTGAGAAGGGTATTATTCCCACTGTCCTTGAAAGGGAAGGCCAAGCATTGGTTTAGCTCAATCGGGGGCCCAGCTATATCTACATTTGAGGAACTTGAGCGGAAGTTTTTAGCTAAGTATTTTCCTCCCTCAAAATTAGAGCGAATGAGGTTGGAGATCCGCAACTTTCAGCAGCAGGATGGCGAAACCTTCAAGGAAGCCTGGGATCGATTCAACGACTTGCTCCGCCAATGCCCGAACAATAACCTCGGGGAGGTCAGGGAGCTTCCCACATTCTTTAAGGGTCTATTACCGGAGTCCTCGCTGATGGTAAAGGCCAGAGCCAATGGAACTTTAAAAGACAAGAGCGTGCCCGAAGTGAGGGAACTCTTTGACTCGATTGTAGACTACGAATACCTGTTTTCAGAAACTAGAAAGATGCCTGCGCGTAAGCAACGGGGAGTGCTAGAGCTGGATGAGAAGACGTCCTTGGAGGAAAAAATTGAGGCCCTCACACGACAAATTCAGAACCTAAAAGCTGCCAAGGTCGCTCCTGTGTTGATGTGCGGGCTGTGTAAGGGAGAGCACCACACGGATGAGTGCGAGCTCACACAAGAATCAGTCCAGTATGTCGCAAATTACAACAACCGCCAACAATATGGAGGCTATCGAAATCAGTCAGGTCAAGGCAACTGGGGACAAAATAATCAGGGAAATCAGCAAAGGCAGTACTACTAGAGTGGGGAGTCAAGCAACCGGGAACAGAGAAAGTCAACCGATGATTTGCTCCATGAAATTCTGGGAAAAATGGATATGTATGAGAAGAGGACCTCCACACTGGAAACTCAAGTGAAAAACGTGGAGGCCTCTATTAAGAACATTGATATGCAGATGGGACAGTTGGCTAAGGTAAGCCACCAAAGACCTCAAGGCACCCTCCCAAGTGATACAGAACCGAACCCAAAAGGAAAATGACCAGAGGTCTGCAATGCCATCACACTGAGGTGTGGTAAAGAAATCAGTGGGAACACAAAGAAAGAGGAGAAGAATAATCCTGAGGAAGAAGTCATGGAAGAAACCATAGTCGTAGAGGAGGAGCTACATGAAGAGGATAAAGAAGAGAGTGTGAAGGCACGTGAGCCTAAGAAGAAAAGGGGACCTCCGAGCCCCTATAACTATCCAGAGTATGCACCACTCCCTCCTTTCCCTCAGCGAGTTCCACCTCCAACCAAGAAAGGAGCTTAATTCTCAAGATTTTTGGACATGGTGAAGAATGTGAATGTGAATGTGCCATTAACAGATTTGCTCGCATTAGTGCCGCGGTACGCTAAATTTCTGAAAGACCTGATTGCGAACAAGGAACAAATTTTGCGCTGTGAAGTGCCGATTCCATTCACAAAGGAAAGCCAAGCTTGGATTAACAATGAACTCCCTCCAAAGCTCAAAGACCCTGGGAGTTGTACAGTGACGTGCACTATTGGAGGAAAAATTTTCAACAGGGCATTGTGTTACCTTGGAGCAGGGATAAACATCATGCCATTATCCATCGCTGAGAGCATAGGGTTAGGAGAGAAGATTAAACCCGTGGCTGTTCTTCTACAGTTGGCAGACAGATCTCTTGTACAACCTACTGGAATAGTGGAAGACGTCTTGGTATCAGTGGATAAATTTCTGCTCCCGGTGGATTTCATAGTGTTAGATATGGAGGAAGATCCGGAAGTCCCACTCATCTTTGGGAGACCCTTCCTAGCTACGGGGGATGCTCTCATAGGAGTAAAGGGGAAGACCATCACATTCAGGGTGAATGGTGAGGAAGTGGTATTCAATGTAGACTATGCCATGAAACATCCTCAATCCATAGAACAGTGTTGTATTGCAACCCTGATACGCAGTGACCTCAAACCATCTGGACTTGAACAACACTGTAAGTTTCCTCCTACGCCAGATGAATCCAGTGATGATGATGATTTGCATAAAAATTGTGAAAATACATTAATTAATGAGGAAAACGACATGGTGCATAAAATGTCAACATCTGCTGAGCAAATCATTGTTGATTTTGAATTTAATAAAAGTCATGATAATGATGTGAAATTGATTGAAATGAACAATTTTGAAAGTGAGGAAATGAATGAGTCTTATGCTAAATTGAAGTCGAAAAATGAAATTGACAAAAACTGTGAAAATGTCAATGTGTGTGAAAAGTTGTTAAATGATCTGGTTGACACTAACAAGAATGTGAAAGTGAAGCCCACTGAGGTGAGGCCTGGGAATGTTGAGTGCAGGAATGAGAAGCTCATGCCTTCAATTATTAAGCCACCTCAATTAGAGATGAAGCCTCTACCACCTTACTTGAAGTATGCCTTATTGGGGGATAATGAGATTCTTCCAGTGGTCATCTCATCTACGTTAGAAAAAATGGCAAGAGGATAGATTACTGGAAATACTGAAAATGTACAGGGAGGCCATTGGATGGACGATAGCTGATATAAAGGGGATAAGCCCCAGTATTTGCATGCATAAGATATTGTTGGAAGAGGGAGCAAACCCCACAAGAGATAAGCAGAGACGGCTAAACCCACAGATGATGGAAGTGGTAAAAAAGGAGATCATCAAACTCCTTGACTTCGGCATGATCTTTCCCATCTCAGACAGCGAATGGGTCAGTCCTGTGCAGTGTGTGCCCAAGAAAGGAGGAGTGACTGTAATGACCAATGAGGATAATGAGCTATTGGCAACCAGGATCATCAGTGCTTGGAGAGTATGTATGGATTACAGGAAGCTGAACAAAGTCACCAGGAAAGATCACTTTCCCCTGCCTTTCCTTGAACAGCTACTGGACAGGATAGCAGGGTTACTCTTCTATTGCTTTTTGGATGGATACTCAGGGTATAACCAGATCGCTATTGATCCGAAGGACCAGGAGAAGACCACTTTCACATGCCCTTTCGGGACTCACGCCTTCAGGAGAATGCCCTTCGGCCTCTGCAACGCCCCTGCCACCTTCCAACACTGCATGACAGCAATTTTTCAGGACATGGTGGAGAACATCATCGAGATCTTTATGGACGACTTCTCTGTGTTCGGCATGACATTTGAAAGCTGTCTGGAAAATTTGTCCCTTGTTCTGAGAAGATGTGTAGAGGCCAATCTAGTCTTGAACTGGGAAAAATGTCAATTCATGGTTAATGAAGGTATCGTGCTTGGACACAAGATTTCAAAGTATGGATTGGAGGTGGACCGAGCCAAAGTGGAGGTAATAGCTAAGCTGCCTGTTCCCACGAACGTAAAAGGATTAAGGAGTCTCATGGGCCATGCAGGTTTTATAGGCGGTTCATTAAGGACTTTGCAAAGATAGCCAAACCATTGTGCTCACTACTGGAGAAAGATACCCCTTTTGTGTTCGACGAGAAGTGCACAGAAGCATTTGAAATTTTGAAAACACGGTTAGTTGAGGCACCAGTGATAGTTGCCCCAGTGTGGGGAGAGCCCTTTGAGATCATGTGCGACGCCAGTGATTTCGCAGTAGGCGCAGTGCCAGGGCAGAAGAAGGGTAACATGTTCCATGCAATTTATTATGCCAGCAAGCTGTTGAGTGGGGCACAGCTGAATTATAACACGATGGAGAAGAGATGTTGGCTGTGGTCTATGCCTTTGATAAGTTTAGGGCATACCTCCTGGGGTCCAAGGTGATAGTTCACACCGACCACGCAGCTCTAAAATACCTCATGGAAAAGAAGGAAGCAAAACCAAGACTCATCAGATGGGTGCTCTTACTACAAGAATTTGATGTTGAGGTCAAGGACAGAAAAGGGTGCGAAAAAGTGATAGCAGACCACTTGTCGAGACTCGAGTGGGAAGAACAGTTGCAATTATGGATTAAGGAGAGTTTTCCTGATGAACAAATTTTTAAAATCCACACTCGCGACTTGCTTTGGTACTCTGAGATTGCCAATTATGTTGTGGCGAACCAACTGCCATAGCACTTCTCCAACGACCAAAAGAAGAGGCTCAAGCACGATGCCCAGTATTACTTTTGGGAGAGTGGATGTCTGTATAAAAGGTGCAGTGACCAGATCATCAGAAGGTGTGTACACGATGAAGAAAAGGATGAGATCTTGAGGGCATGTCACGAGGCCCCATTTGGAGGGCATTTCGGCGGAACACGAACTGGTTATAAGATCTTGCAAACCTGATTCTACTGGCCACACATCTTCAAGGATTCAAGGCTCTGGGTGAGTCAGTGTGAGAGATGCCAACGAGTCGGGAACATATCAGGCAGAGATGAGATGCCTCTCAACAATATCCTTGAGGTGAATTTATTCGATGTATGAGGAGTGGACTTCATGGGGCCATTCCCACGGTCCTGTGGGAACGAATACATACTGGTGGCAGTGGACTACGTGTCCAAGTGGGTCGAAGCTATGGCCATGCCCCATTGCGACAGTAACGGAGTGCTCCGGTTCATAAAGAAGAATATTTTTAATAGGTATGGGACTCCGATGGCTATTATAAGCGATTGGGAGAGTCATTTCTGCAATAGGATCTTTCAGGCCCTCTTAGCTAAGTATGGGGTTCAGCACAAAGTTTCTACAGCCTACCACCCACAAACCAATGGCCAGGCAGAAATAACCAACAGAGAAATCAAGAGGATATTGGAGAAAGTGGTCAACCCGGGGAGGAAAGACTGGTCACTTAAATTGGATGATGCACTGTGGGCCTATAGAACTGCTTACAAAACTCCAATCGGGGCGTCACCTTTTAGGCTGGTCTTTGGGAAAGAATGTCACCTCCCAGTGGAATTGGAACACAGGGCCTATTGGACAGTGCAAAAGCTGAACATGGACATGAACTTGGCTCAAGAGGCCAGGATGATGAGGCTCAACGAATTGGATGAGTTCAGATGGAATTCATACATCAGTGCCAATCTGTACAAAGAGAGAACAAAGAGATGGCATGACGCCAAGATCAAAGTGAGAGAATTTGAAGTGGGGCAGCATGTATTGGTATACGACTCCAGACTAAGACTTTTTCCAGGAAAGTTGAAATCCAGATGGGTTGGACCTTATGTTGTAACCAAAGTTTATCCCTACAGAGTCATAGAAGTCCGGAATGAGTCCACAGGAGCAGTTTGGAATGTCAACGGTCACCGAGCAAAGGCATTCAAGTCGGCTAGAGAAAGAAGAAAACACACCCAGTTCCTGGATGGACCACCCCATTGAAGACATCTTTCTATGTGTGGCTGAGGACAATAAACCGAGCGCTATGTTGGGAGGTAACCCAACCATTTAAATACTTGCTTTCTTTTTTTTTATTTTATTCAGTATCCATATTACCCCAATGAGTTGATCAAACTCCCCTATTTCTCAGGATTCCTTCTCAGAAGCTGGCAACTGGAGCAAGAAGTGGGCACATAGAGACAAGAATGTGGTAAGTGTATATTGGAGTCACGGGCAAGAGCAGGTAATCACACTAAGAATCATTCCTGCACTGTCACGGGTAAGATGTAAAAGATTCTTTGAGCCGACCTGGCAAGTGCATAATTGGATTGTAAGTGACAAGCCAAAAGCATGCAAGTAGGAGACCTAATAAGGGTTGTCACTTGGCCCAATTATTTAAGAATGACCTCTCACTGCATCTAAGTGTTGTCACTTTGTACCAATGTCTCTCAGCTAGATCACATGTCTTGTCGTCTAGTCAATGCCGCCCAAACCATGCATGAAAAAGCTCTATAAATACCACTCACTTTGCATGATAAGTTTTACATCAAATTCAATTCAGATACATGGCAGGTACCAATGATGACTACATGAGGTATCTCCGAGGAGTCATAGGCGTTCAAGACCTTCCAACTATAATTCTGAAGATGACGAAGAGTATACCCCAGACTCACCCCCGAGGTTCGTGAACAAAAGGGCAGTGAGACGATTTGATAGATCCGTCTACCGACATGTACTGGTAGAACGAAAATTTGTCGCTCCGGAACGAACATTTACGGAGGCAATCCGCTTCTACAAATGGGAACCCCTCACCTTTGCCCCAGCAGCATCTAATGTAGAATTGGCTCGGGAATATTACGCCAACGCCAATACAAGTTACACAAACCAGAACAACCACGATGGAGTCTATCTACTGGGGACTTATCTCAAAGTGACAAGTCACACATTCAACGAACATTATCAACTACCAGACTTACCAGACGATGAATTTGGACAGTTAGCGGGAGCAGCCAATGTGGACTTCTTAATTGAATCTGTTGGGCTACCTAGAGCTTCTTGGGTGCGCAACAACCAATCCGAAGCCATTTATATGCACACCAACGATATGAAGGCGGAGGCTCGCATGTGGCTGATGTTTATAAATTCAAAGCTCATACCCACGAACCACCATGCCAGAGCAACCAGAAAGAGAGTGCTTCTGATTTATGCCATTCAGTACAAAATGACGATCGATGTGGGAAGGGTGATCATGCAATCAATTGAACCAGCTAAAAGATGCACTGGCACACCTATATTCTTCCCCTTCCTTCTATCACAAATGGCTAGAAGCCGAGGAATTGAAGTGTCTCCCACAGAAGACTCCCATCAATCTATGGGAACCATAGCCGGGCCACAGTGGGAGAGTTATCTGGAAATGGAACGTCTAGAATGCATTCACCGAAGCACTTAAACTGGGTAGTTTCTTTCATTTTTCACACAATGGGGACCATTGCTAAATTCAAGTGTGGGGGGAAGACATGCATGTCTTAGTGGCTTTGTGTGGTGATCTTTGCTTTGATCTTTGATCTATGCTTGTGTTAGTGAGGCTTAGTGCCTTTGATTTCAAAATTTCTTGCTGTGTGTTGCTATTTGTACGGGGACAGGAGGTGGTGTTCATTATATTAGTAGCATTTTAGGTGGTGTGTTTTCCTTGTGATTGTTGTGTGGGAGAAAAGAAACAAGTCAGTGACTAGCACTGAATTTGTAGTGTGCTTTGATTTTTCTGTTGCGATAAATGTGATTGTTTGTTGTTGTGTTGTGAAAAATTAAACTGGCCAGTCTATCCAGCACACTTGCACACTCCAAAACACTCGCACTCCCAACACCATCGACAAAACCATAAATGTATTCAATGATTCATGCGTGAAAAATTTTTGAGTTTTACAGTAGACATTCGATGCATACAATTTGCTAGGTAAAGTGCGCGATGTCAAAGTAAGATAGAAACGCCAGCACCAATTTTGACATAGGAGAGAGCTTATGATTCCTTGCTTGTATGGGCTTTCTACTCGTAAACACTTATTCTTGCATTGTGAATATATAGTTTATTGAAGACACACATGAACACAAAGTTGTGCGGAATTATGCAAATAAAGGGAAAAAAGAGCCACAAAACCCTGACATCAATAATAAGCACCAATGTGCAATGAATAAGGGGGAAACCCCAGGGGAAAACCCCAGTAAGCTTAGCATAGACAACTTATAGCTCTTATCTTTTAAGGTTTAAAGTTTTCGTGTGTGTGGACAACAGATTGTAGTGCAAGAATTTTGTTAAGTGTCTACTTGAGTACTCTGCCTAGACAGTGTGAGGAAGCATAAGAAACTCTCAGCACACAATGCACGCTGACGGTTTGGTCTTTATTCGTTGCACCTTACTCGATAAATTGTGTAAGTTAGATGAATTGTAAACTCACTGCTCACATCTTCTTTTTTTTGTTGCATGCGAAAATTTTGTAAATGGACTGTCGATGAGGTTGTGAGTGTTTGAATGTGGGATGGACGAGCTTAGTTATTTCTTTACTTTGCTTGGGACTAGCAAAGATTCAAGTGTGGGGGGTTGATAAGTTGGTCTTGTACCGACTTAAATGCTCTGATTTCTTAGTCTTTTACCTGGAATAACTTGTGAATCGATGACTTGATTATGTGACTTATGTGCTAAATTGATTACAATTGCGTGTTGAGGAGATTGGCTTGAGTTGTTGAATTTAGTGGTAAAGTGTTGCATTTGTATACAAGAGGCACGACAGACACTCAACCATTAGTGCACTCAAGTCACAACTCTCTCAAGTCACAACTCTCTTAAGTCACAAATCACTATTCACAAGTCACATAAGAAAACCCCGGCACACAACTCACACTCACATGGTCTCCTTCACTTCACAAGTCCACACACTCACACACCACGCACACACATTGCACAGTTTGGGCCCACGAGACGCCCGCACCACTCACGCATTACACGGTGCGGCCGCATCCACACACACAGGTGCGGCCACACCACACACGCAAACACACGGTGTGGGCGTGCGCCCGCACCACTCACACCACACACATGCACATTTTATCATTTTTTTCCTTTCATGCATTTTCATGTTTTCGCATTTTCATACATTCTTTGCTCACTTCACCATTTGCACACTTGCACACACACTACTCCCTCAACCTTTGCATATGGCACACATAAACTTAAGCTCACACAAGCAAAGCATATGACATGTATTTCTTACGGGCTCTAACTGTTTGATTAAATGCTTTGAATATTCTTAACTGTTAAGAATTGACTTTAACACGTGTCCTCACTTCAGTTCTATCTCATGTTTGTAGACACGTGGCGGCGTTTCCACAAGAGAAGGAAACTTCCAGGAATCTTACAGGACAAATCATCAAGGGAAGACTATAAAAGGGAGGAAAAGCCGCTGAAGCAAGGGGCTGGATTTGGGGGAGAAGAAATCGATTCACTGAGAGAAAACCTGAGAGGAAATCTGATAACCCTAGAGCATAATTTCTATTCTGTAATCATGGGATATCAGCCGATCAATATGATCGGCTAAGTTCTTAGTGTTGCTTTGAGGGTCAATTGTATGGATTTGATCTTGTTTGAGACATTTGTTTAGATATCTATCTGAAAACTATTTCATGTTCATAATTGTGCACTTGTTATGTTTAATGATTTGCACTCTAGATTAACTTCACATTTAGATCTGCGGTACCCACTGAGTTCGGTGTGAATAGTCCAATAGCAATCAATCATGACACGAGTTGATTGTGAACATGCATATATGAATCTTAGGTCTTGTGAGACTTTGCGATCTTGACTGTGCGGTACCCACTGACAGTTAATATCAATCCTTTGCGTAGGTCTAAGAGAGTTCTTGTACTGTGAGTCGAAGTTGTGAACTGGTTAGCTGCCCTACCAAGGGAGATAGTCAGGAATCGAATTAGATTTGTGTTAGGAGATCTTGGGATCTGGGAGAGTCTGACTCGTGTCAAGGACTTGCCCTACCAAGGGAAGTTCAGGGAGAATTGGGAACGAGGATTGTGAGAACTACTAAGTTGATCAACCTTAGTTCACTAGCAGTAAAATCCCTTCATATATGTCCACACAAGTCCGTCCGGGATAACGAGAGAAAGATCCATACATATTGTTTACCCTTGAAGCAACACATTCATCTCTATTGATTTTTCCTGATTTCATTCTCATTTGCATACCTTGATTGTGTTATTGCATCATTTCACACTCTATCATTATAGCAATGCTTGTCGTAGTCCTCTCCCTGTGGATACGAATCCCTCACCACTACTGCATTAATTTAGTGTTTTGGGTAGAATTGCAGGGTCGCGACACATCCTGCCAGTATCCTAGAAATGACGTTATGGAATTGAATTCTCAATATTGTGTTGATGCTCGTAACTATGTACAATTGATTTTGCTTTCATGTGATCTGTAAAGATTTATTTGTGTTCTTGTTTGGCTGATTTGAATATGAATTACATTTAGATTAGGAATTATGTGCATAAAATCATAAAATCAATACATGTATGTGATTGGCATGTCAATATAGGTATTGATTGAATTTATGAACATAATCCTACAGAGCTTAAATCATGAAAGTGAAACAAAGTTTGTATACTTATTTTGCAAAGTTTTATCTCTTGGATGCGGTCATCATTTTGGTTTAAGTTCTTGGAATCTTAATACTAAAGTATAGAGAAATTCTTTGTAGCTAGTGGAGATGGTTAAGTCTAATTTCAGGCCTCATCATGGGAAGAGTTTAGGCGAGATTGTCAAAATGAACTGTAGCATAGGATTGGAACTTGTGGTGTATAACTCATCACTACTAGGCCTCATCATGGGAAAGTAGTGGTGTTTGAGAGTTTAGAAAAAGGTGTGGTCATCATGCTGACCTAAATTTAGATTCTCAGGCAAAAAATTCCCCTAGGACCAGTAAAGAATATTACTTGCTTCTTCATAGGTATGAGTCATCAACAGATTGAGAGTTCATTGCACCATAACTGAATTTTTAGGATGCATTCTCCCAACCCATTCACTCTTTACTTACTCTTTGTTACTTCTTTTTTATTTGTTTGGCTAACCTCCAGTTGAGGTGGGGCGCCACTCCCAATTTTATTAAATATCATTTTGAGCGATGGATATACCTTAATATCGCTCGTACAAAATTTAAGACCCTTAAGACCACTACTCCATTTACATGCCAACGGCCTAATGGAGAGGTGGTCTTGAGGATATCACATAAAAGGTAGAAACTTGGAGTACTACTCCATTTACAGGGTGGTTACAAAAATGCGTAAATGAGGAGTACTACTCCCTTTAAAATAGAACTCAGTGTGAACCTACTCTAACATGTGGCCAAACTCATGCATATCTTAAATAAGGCATTACACAATGATGCATGATATAACAAAATCACCAGTGGTGAGGACCGAATAATAAAAATGCAGGAGCAGTACTTGCCAACTTCATATCTCTTACTCTATCTCCAACAACAATTTCAGTTTGTCGCAACTGGATCATTACTGGTCTTCTTGTTTCTATATCTCGAAGCCCACATTTTGCCATCAATCAGAGAATCTAATCCACAAAGTAGCAGCAATAGGTTTTCCATCAATCAGAGAATCTAATCCACAAAGTCATGAAACCCACAGCTTGACATTTTCCTCCAAGAGTATCAGTAGGGTTACCCTTATCTATTACTGTTAGTGAAGCACACATTTCAGAATTAAAAGACCTAACTTCAGCAGGCTATAATTGCTTGTAATAGGCCCCCGTCCTAACAGCAACAAACAGGAGGACTAATCTGAGTCATATAGTTTGGTTCTTTTTCTTAATATGTAAGGCAAGCCCATCATGTCAGCTTTCAGGAGGTTCTCCAGGGGGGTAGTCACCATACCTTCATTAGCCACCACCCATCTCGCTGGAGCATTTGCTCTTTTGGAATTTTGGAGAGAGCTGTTTGGGACTGAAATTGTTGGCTCAGGAATTCCACATTGTCATCCTGTTTCCAGGCATTGTGCATCTGATCAGATTCTGATTCAAATTCCACCCTCATAAATCCCTTTTCCTTACACAACTCCAGCCAGCATCTGCATGAAAGTAACTCAGCGTGTAACTTAGTGAAGGAAATAGCATAAGAGAGCGTAGGGATTTTGAGAATATGTCTACCATTATGATCACGAGCAATTCCTCCAACTTTCCATTCTTGATCAGACTTTAGGGTAGAGAAGTTTACCTTAATTCCTGGAGGAATAGGAGGTATCCATTTAAAGATACTTACTTTGATTCTCCTTTTTATTTTCAAAACTTCAGTCCAGAATTGAGCCCATTCAAGGTTCAGTAAATTTCTGATTTTGAATCTGTTAGCAGCTATCTCCTTTACAAGTTGGAAAGTTGTGTTAACAATCTGAATGAGTTCAGGCTTGATAGAGCTGAAGGTAACTATGTTCCTCCATTTCCACACATTCCAGTAGATCACAGGAGGAAGAATTTTCATCAAGAATTTTCCCACTTCAGGTTTTCTATGGTTGTTCCACCACTGAGTTAAGGTTCCTATCAAAGATAGAGTATTAGGCAAGAATCCAAATTCTGATCCAAATATTTTCCATACCTTATCTGTCATTGGACAGGCAATAAATAGGTGGCTGATGGATTCTTCTGAAGAGCAGCAAAATGGGCAGACCATACGGCTTATAAAACCTATTTTCTGTAGGTTTTGGGCAATTGGAAGTCTTTTCCTACATAATCTCAACATAAAAAATGAGATCTTTATTGGTAGACAAGTGTCCCAAATATGATTTGTGAAAGGGAATAAAGGTGGTTTAATCTCTCTGATTACCTGGAATGCGGAATGAAGAGAGAAAAGACCATTACTTGAAGGCAGCCATATCATTTGATATGGTCTATTTCTGTTCCCTATGTGGATTTCTGTGAAAAAAGATGGGGGAATCTAGGGGAATTGTTCATGGAGTGATTCTAGATTCCAAACCTGATCTCCTAATAAATCTTTTACCATATGTTGATCCTGCAATTGGAAGATATCTACAGTTTTCCCTTTGTGATTCCATTTATCCCAAAATAGGCTACACTCTCCTTTACCTATCTGAAAAGGAATCTGTTCCTCCACATTGGCAGCACATTTAAGCATCTTTTTCCACACATTTGAGTCACCTCTATGGATCTGTGTTTGGAGAGGGTGGCCACTTCTACAATATTTTGCCATTAAGAATTTGGCCCAAAGTGTGTTTTGCTGTCTAAACCTCCACCACAACTTGTATAGTTGGGCTTTGGCAATGACATTAAGGTCTCTAAACCCAAGCCCTCCCTCTTCATATGGCAGACATAGGTCTGCCCATTTAATCCAGTGATATTTGTCTCTTTTTTTTGATGAGGACCAAAGGAAATTAGCCATCATAGTTTTAATTGATTGATCACCTTTTTAGGGGTGCCAGTGCTCATGAGTGTATAGCAAGGGATAGAGGAGAGAACACTTTTAATAAGGGTTATCCTTACACCCATTGACAAAAACTTTGTGCTCCAACCACTAATCAGCTGGCTGAATTTCTACAATACATGTTCAAAGTGTACAACGGGGGTCCTTTTAAAATGGAGGGGTAGGCCTAGGTATATGGTGGGGAAAGATCCTCTACAAAATTTGGTAAGTCTACCAATCATGTGCTTTGTTTCACTAGGAGCTTTGTCTCGGATTAGATAACAACTCTTTGTTACTACTTGATGTACAATATTTGCACCTTGATTTTGCTTTTCTGCTCTTTGCTTGAATCGAGCCAATCCAATATACGTAATCCCTCTCTTTGTGGGTTCCATCCTGATGCATTCAGTCACGTGTATTCACCAATTTATCCCTAATACTAGTGTAGTTGTGGTAAGAGGGTTTCATTCCTCAGGGAAGGGGGTGATTTCAAGAATTCAATATTTTGTCACAAAACGAAATTACCAGAACAAGTGATAACAACACGAGAACAGAGAAATAAGGAGTAAGAAAAGAAAACAAGAACAATAAATGAGATGTGAATTCAAGCATATAGTAGCTGTCCTAGGGTTCTTGCACCGGATGAATGCACCTAGATATCTTCCGCAATGCAATTGACATACATGTAAAGCATGAGGAGACCTAGGTTGCTTAGGAGCCTAGCATACACACAGCATGTCGACCGCGATGCACTCTACACTCCTTGACATCATGCTTTCCCATGGCGAGGCCTAAGTATGATGAATCTAAGCCGCAACGTCTCAATTCTCAGTGTTTAACTACTCTAGCAATCAATTCCTAAAAGCTTCCCATGGCGAGGCCTGAATTTAGGTTCTTGTGTCTTCGTTAACAATAAAGAACTTTTTTTACACTTTAACCTTAAGTTTTTGTAGTCTAAAATCAGCATGGCGACCGCATTTTAGAAGACGAACATGCAAAACAAGTGCAAAGACACTATAATTCATAATTACAGTTCTCACATCATGCATTCTCAACAAATACTAATGAATCTCACTTCAAATCAGCATGTCGACCACAATCAAAGCTAAATTCACCCATACAGTGTGAGAATTCATGAAATTTGACGAATTCCACAAGCCGAAATAGAGTATGATTTCATTCTCTGTGGATTATGTCAATTACGTAGCATCGAGTCATCTAATTATGCATTCATCCAGTCGAAATGCTAGGACATCACGAAATTGGCCTCAAAACTCCATTCTCAACTCATGATCGTTAAACTGCAACATGAAACAGTTCATCCTCATGATATGGAAAGATTTTACCAATTGAATTACTTCAAAATCTTCAAATTCCCAAGAGAATCGTGAAATGCCTCCTTAATTGAGGTTAGAATTACAGTTATCGGTGACAAGTTTCGATCGAAATCGGAAACGAAGCTAAAATTCTAGTGAGAGAAAGTTAGTGTGAGAAAATTCCCGCCCTTCAATTCTAAAATCTGGTAGAAGTCTAGAAGTGTCGAAAATTTTTCCAAAAATAATGACAAATTTCTCTATATATAGAGGTCTAAAGCTTCTTCTACACGCTAACGTAAAATAAGGCCTAAATTACATAAATGCCACTGATATAATCCACTGTTCGAATAGTGCACATGCAATGTATGCCACATCAGCAATCATTCTGCCGCTTCACGCCTTCGAGCCAAACCGCAGCACACTTTCAGAACACTTATCATGCGAATGGGCCACACCAGCCGCGCCTTATGAAACCTCTCAAGCTTTGAAAACTAACAAACCGTCACTTTCCAACAAAACTTTGGCCCTGATGCGTTGTGAATCCGGCAAAATCTAAAACATGAACTTTGTAGCCCCATGTCTTCGTATTCCATAGCTTTTTGAATCACTCAATTTGGAGCTCGGACAAAAATGTTATGGCCAAATTACCGAACTGCGCCGAGGAGAGATTTCATGGCTATGTGATGTAGCATTGCATCGCCGTGCAATTTTTTCCATGGCGATGCAACGTGCAAGTTGTTTCATGGCAATGCAACGTTGCGTTGCATCGCCATGTTATTTCCCTTTCCGGCACAATGTTCTATTTCTAAGCAATATATGTGTGTCATCGACTCTGAATTGGACTTTGTGGTAAACATAAGAGTTGTAGATCGTTCTCTTGGATTTCCATAGGTTGAAGAATCATCAACGTTGGAGGTTTGTAGCTCAAGTTATGAGCATTATACCAAACTGTAGCAGTGAACTCAACACTCAAAAACAGAAGGAGTGATCACAAAATGGCCCCCGTTTTTCAGACCTGCACACTAAATTGGGAGACAGTCAAAACATAAGAATTGAAGTACACTCAAAGAGCTTCCCGAACATCCAAGATCGGCTCATTTGGATTAGTATTTGGAATGTTACACTCAAATGAAGTTAAGTTATCTGTTCTGCCCTAGTACAGAATAAGCATGTTAAGGGATTCTTCAAACTCCACAAGCATCATTTCAGGCCTTTTTGAATTCCTTCCTTGTTCTTTAACTTAACACAGACATTTATCTCATTTAATGAACATTTTTGGTGTTTTTCTCTATTTTAGCACACCAAGTTGTAACCCACATAAAATGCACAAAATGACACATAACACTATACAATTGCATGAAAAACAAGGCAAAAACTAAGTGAAATAACACATATAAGACGGTATAAAACCGACTTATCAATTTTTCCCACACTTGAACTCTTGCTTGCCCTCAAGCAAGGTCACAACAATACACTAACACAACTCTTTCTTGCCCTCAAGCACGGTCACAACAATACACCAACACAAAACACACAATGCTACATAGTGAACTCTCTTGTAGAAAAACATACCTATCCACTTCAAGAACATTTCACACTATTATTGGATGTGCACATTTTTTAGTTAACCAATTGTACTCTAGTGGTAAGGATATGCTCAATTCTCCATGACAATCATCAAAACTAAGTTGTACTCATTTGAAGTTCTAACATAAATATGTGAGTGGTGTGCAAAGGCTTACATACAGCTCAAGTCTCACTTATGATCAAAGCAATAGTAGAAAATGCAAAGATTTTATTATTATTTCTTTTCAAGTCCTCAACTTGTAAACACTGTATAAACAATAAATGCACCAACTCAAGGATCATTGGTTGCCCTCGTTTCTTACCACTCTTTCTCCCAGGCTGTCATTCTTTGGTGCTTTACCTTCGTTTCGCACATGACATTATTACACTGGGGTACTCCTTGGCCTTTTCAATTATTGCCTTGGGTTTTATGGCTTTTGAATTCCATCCCCACTCATGCAGATTATTCTCTTAAAATGCACACTTAGTATGGTAGAGCAATCCCGCAGAGGAGTTGTTCATAATTGTGTGATTTTGGAACATTGTCTACGCTCTTCACATGCAGCACATTTCACATTGGCATTTTTCCAAATCATCTCCCCTGGTGCCTAAATGCCACTACATGTTTCCAAGGATTACTCATCATGATTCATGAAAATTTTCAAAAATTCTCTATTTCTCGCCTTTTCACATAAGTTCAACAATCCTTGTATGTATTCCATTTCAGTGCTTAAAAACAACTGTGTTAAAGTTCAAACTTTCCCACTAAGTTTTAACTCCTACCATTTAGCATTGAACTATCCTCACCAATAAGCCTTTTTTTAATACAAGTTTTAAACACACATCCAACTCTAATGCTAGTGCACTTTCCATGGATAGACAAGTCCTTCCACGAAAATGTCAACTACACATAACTTGTGTTCAAAAACATCACTTATTCACAAAAATGTCGAAATTTTTCAAAAAATTTAAAACTTGCACAAAAATTGAAAAACTCAACATATACAGCTTATAAAAGGAAAAATCTCAAAATAATACAACAAAACTAAAAAGTAGCATGCTTTGCATCATATAGCATAAAAAATTTCATTCATGAAAGAAAGTAAGCATATAAAGTCCAAGAGACACAAACCATAGCAAACATTCCCTCTCCCATACTTAAAACTTACATTGTCGTCAATGTAAAGTAAAGATAGGTTTAGGAGCTCCCTGGTGTTGATATGTCATGAATTCCAATGTTTGCCTGGTGGAGTGTTTTTGCCCATAGTTCCCTCTTGCATGAAAATTTCTTGTAAATGGTGAAACCAAGCTTATTAGAAATCACTCACTCAAAGACACAACATGTTGGTGCAAGGTAGACATGACCTAGAGGTGGCATGCAAGCAAAGTGTTGCAGCATGACTAGGAATCATGGTGTTATAAAAATATGCAACTAGTAATACTCAGTGGTACATGCACAATTCATGCTTGAAATGTAAAATAAAGTGATTGTGTGCAGCACGGGAGGGGTCCATGGCACCACTCCACCATACCTAGCCTCATGCATGCATTGCCTATTTCCCTTGCAACTTCTTTCATGTGCATGTCTTGACAAACATGAGTGGCTTAGTGAGCATAACAAAATGCAAGAGACAAAAACATCAAATTAACCAAAATACTTTGTTCAAGGTAATGTGAAAAAGAAGTAGTTCTGAGTTTCTTAAGTCTCCAGCTAGACTTTATTTTTTAAGTCTTCTTCTTCAAGATTCAGAATATATATCCATCTATGTACTAGAAAAATGCTCTCCCATAAACCCTCTTTTTCCTTCTGCAGGGCACTTGAGGAATATTTTCAAGGAGGTGCTTAAGCGCATGCACATAGGGAGCAATCTCAAAAAATTTCACTTTAAACCACTGAGGCTCTCCCATTGGAGGCACTTCGTTTGCTTCTTCCCCCATTTGAGGCACATCGTTTACTTCTTCACCATACTAGGCTCTTTAATCCTGCAAGGCTCAACCAAGGGTTGTACATCCATGGTCTCAACAAACTCATCAGTAAGCTCAAAAATAGATGCATCAACAAAGAAATTTTCCACTATGTTAGCAATGCCATTAAAAATTTTCACATCCTCTAGACTAATGTGGGGAACTTCTTGAGTCTTTTATTTGTTAACAACACATAAATAATTATCATTAATTAACAAGAGTATCTCATGTTGCACTTCTTGTAAGTCACCATTTAGACTCTTAGATTCATTCCGTGTTTCAAGGGTTGGTGCTTTAACAAGAGTTTCAATTAATGTGTTGACATTCTCATTAGCAATTGTAACATTATCTTCCTTTATGATATCATAATGACCATCAAGATGTGTCTCTATACAATTCACAAGGCAATCAAGAGGAGAAGCATCTAATGAATGGCTATCAACATCATTTGGCTCATGGAATTCTATTAAATTAATGCAAGACTCAACATTAGACACACTTCCCATCTTGTCACTAAGAAACCACAAGGCTCTAAATTCATCAGTGTCAAGCATATCATAGGAGACATCATCCTCGATATAACAACTAAAATTTGACTCATGCAACAAAGGTTCATCAACAATGCATTTTTGTGAGACAATCTCAATATTTGTAGATGCAAGCTCCCTAGGATTCTTTTCACCATATTTAACATTAGCTTGCATTTCAAAATGATATTTTTCGGGAGTTGGTATTCTAGCAATTAGAGGCGTACCTTGTGGAGAGCATGTTGGAAACTTTTCTTCATGAGAAAATCTCATTTCTTCCTTTTGGGGGCCTCTACCGAGTCTTTCTAAAATTTGAGAAAGCATGCCTTCCTCAGAAAGTTTTTTATTTCCAATAAGATATGACTTGTTGCTTTGTGCTTGATTGTGCCATTGCTCCTCATATGGCGGTGGAGAGAAGTCCCCGAATATTCTAGGTGATGGTCGTGTGTCAACCACCTCAGATAGTGGGCAAAAATGATAAGACTCAAAATAGTCCCCATACCACCTAGACATACTCGGGTACTTGTGGTGTGCACTATCCTCTTTCAATTGACCTATATCCTGCACTTATCACAAATAAACCACAATAGACAGAATAAAGCACAAAAACAACAACAACAAAAATTCCCAAAATAAAACATAATAGAACTACTAATCTACACAAAAGAAAAGAAACTAGAGCAAATCAACATTCAAGAAACCGTGCCTTCCCCCGCAATGGCGCCAAAAATTAATGCGTTAAGTCACATGTATTCACCAATTTATCCCTAACACTAGTGTAGTTGTGGTGAGAGGGTTTCGTTCCTCAGGGAAGGGGGTGATTTCAAGAATTCAATATTTTTTCACCAAACAAAATTACCAGAACAAGTGATAACAACACAAGAACAGATAAAATAAGGAGTAAGAAAAAAAACAAGAACAGTAAATGAGATGTGAATTCAAGTATATAGTAGTTGTCCTAGGGTTCTTGCACCGGATGAATGAATCTAGATATCTTCCGCAATGCAATTGACATACATTTAAAGCATGAGGAGACCTAGGTTGCCTAGGAGCATAGCATACACCCAGCATGTCGACCGTGATGCACTCTACACTCCCTGACATCATGCTTTCCAGTGGCGAGGCCTAAGTATGATGAATCTAAGTCGCAACGTCTCAATTCTTGGTGTTTTACTACTCTAGCAATCAATTCATAAAAGCTTCCCAATGCGAGGCCTGAATTCAGGTTCTTGTGTCTTCGTTAACAACAGAGAACTTCTTTTATACTTTAACCTTAAGTTTTCGTAGTCTAAAATCAGCATGGCGACTGCATTTTAGAAGACGAACATGCAAAACAAGTGCAAAGACTCTACAATTCATAACTCCAGTTCTCGTATCATGCATTCTTAACAAATACTAATGAATCTCACTTCAATTCAGCATGTCGACCACAATCAAAGCTAAATTCACCCATACAGTATGAGAATTCATGAAATTTAACGAATTCTACTAGCCGAAATAGAGTATGATTTCATTCTCTATGGATTATGTCAATTGCGTAGCATCGAGTCATCTAATTATGCATTCATACAGTCCAAAATCTAGGACATCACGAAATTAGCCACAGAACTCCATCCTCAACTCACGATCGTTAAATTTGCAACATGAAACAGTTCATCCTCATGATATGGAAAGATTTTACCGATTAAATTGCTTCAAAAGCTTCAAATTCCCAAGAGAATCGTGAAATGCCTCCTTAATTGAGGTTAGAATTATAATGATCGGTCCCAAGCTTAGATCGAAATCGGAAACGAAGCTAAAATTCTAGTGAGAGATAGTTAGTGAGAGCAAATTAGAGAGACAAAATTCCCACCCTTCAATTCTAAAATATGGTAGAAGCCTAGAAGTGTCGAAAATTTTTCCAAAAATAATGACAAATTGATGAGAATCTGCCGCGTCCATGTCCATGGTACCAAAGTCAACACATTGTGGAGACTTGGACGATTTTTGAGAAGATCTTAAAAAGGCGTCAAACATTAAATGCTGAAAGATTCTGTCACGTTTTGTTATTCTTCACATATCTCTCTCGTATAACTCAGAATTTTGTGATTCAAGAGGCTCTAGAAAGCTAAGGGATAGAGCTAAAACTTTTATGTTTTAAGTTGTACAAGATTCTGACGTTATCATTGTTACACGTGCCTACCAAGATGAATGACGTGATTCTCGCAGATTACCGTCGCGCGATATTCATGGACCTTTAGAAGACCAAGAAGGTGTGCTTGGACTTTACCATTTATGGACCACGCCATTTTTAAGTAAATAGGGTTTATTTGTAGTTGTAATAGTTATGTCCATTAACATTTAATTATGGGCTTGAATTTTCATTTTTATGCCAATTGCTTTGCCAAATTATCTTGCATGATAATTAGGAAAGTAATCTCCTATTTTTTAGGAAAATTTAGGAAAGTAAATTCCTATATTTTAGGAGCTTTAGGCGTGTCCTTTTCTAGAAGCAAAAACATGTTTTGCTTGCCTTGATGGTTTAGGAAATTAGTTGGTTAGTTAGTTATCAACTCCAATTTGGAATGTTTCCTTAAATTGGATTGGTAGTTAAGAAGTCAAGTTGTAATTGGCTTTTACTAGGGTTTCTTTTTCTTAGCCGAATTGTTTCCTATTTAAAGGAAAGGCCATTAACGTTTTTTTTTATAAGTTGAATGATAAAGATTTTTGCCTTGCAAAAGTTAGAAACACTTTGAGTTTTAAATTTCGTGAAGCCTTTTGTGAGGAACTATAGGATTAGCCTACCAGTTCTTGATTTCAGGAACAACCCAAACTAAATTAGTTGATCTCTAGATTACATAAGATTAATTAATTTGTTTGTAATAGCTTAAGGGGTTTGATATGGCTTAATATCAAATCTTTTGTGTTTCCCTTGAATTCTACTTCCACCATTGTTTTTTGTGTTTTCTTGTTTTGTTTTGGTTGAATTGTGCAACACGGTCCAAAGGTTGTGGAGATTCAGTGGTCCAGGATTCCAAGCCTTGCCCAACCGTATGAATTTTATCAGAGCTAGGTTGTTGCATCAAATTCAGGTTTTTAATTTTTGTTTTTGAGTCTTCTTGTTGTTTCAGCAAATTTTGCAATTTTTGTCGTCAATTGTGTTGCTGTTTTGTGTGTCGTTCAGCTGCTGTTTTTGGAGCCTTTCTTGCTGTCTTAGTTCGTGCCATACCCATCTTTATAGTTCATTATACTAGTGTTCAAATTGTTTAAAAGAACCTTGCTGAAATTGGTCCAAATCGTCATAGTTTTTGTTCCCGATTTGCTACAAATTCATGTTGTTTTTGTTGCTATTTTTACCGTTTTGTTGAGTCATTATTCTGCTGCAATTCTGCACATTTTTGTGTTAAATTGTGTGTTGAAAACCGAATACAAATTGCTTTCCTTAGTGCTGGAAAAATCATTATAATCTTCTTGTCAACTTTCGTCAAAAACCCTTGATTTTTAGGGTTAGGGTTTTGTTTCCAAATTCATAACTCTTTGTTGCTATCCGACTTGATCATTGTTGCTTCATTATTCTTGAGTATATACTGCTGATTGTGTGACAATATATGTGTTGGAACATTGAGATTAAGACAACACAATATTAAAAACCCAAAAGTTGTCTTAAATTAGTTGTCCGAAAAATTAAAAAAAAAAGGCCGTGATATAAAAAACAAAAAAAGGCCAGTGATAAAAAAAAAGAGAGACCAAGTAAAATACAGCCCAAAGGCAATTGGTCTAAATACAAAAAAAAATGAAGAAAATTCGGACAATTAAGAAAGAAAGTTGTTTTCAATAACTAAGTGTTCTTATTTGTTTCCTAAAAGCACACTTAAATTGAAATTGTCATATCTTACTCAATATAAATCGGAATGAGGTGATTCAAGTCCCAATCTTCTTGTTTTTCTTGCCGCTTTCTGATTTCAGAATGAGGTGATTCAAGTCCCAATTCTTGTTTTTTTTGAGAATTGTTCCTTTAATCAAAGAATTGATAGGTCTAATATAGAATAGGTGATACATTAAAAGAGAGTAGCTAGGGTATACAAGAGGAAAGCTACTTCTAAAGAGTGGTGTGTACTTACTCCCCAAAGTGAGAAACCAGTGAGGTTTATGCATATATTTTTCTTGTGTTTTCACTAACGTGTAGGTAAAATGGAGGGTGGTGAACAAAAAGCCCTTCAAGGAGTTTCTTATTTGTTGACCCGACGTGTTCTTAATGCACAACCACAAGTTGATGATGATCTAATACAACGAGATAATATATTTCATATACATTGTATGGTTAAAGATAAAATTTCTACTGTGGTCATTGATAGTGGAAGTTGCACAAATGTGGCAAGTACTCTACTTGTCAAGAAGATGAATTTATCTTGTTTCAAACATCCAAAGCCATATAGACTTCAATGGTTCAACAACTCCACCAAGACAAGAGTCACAAAACAAGTCAAGGTACCATTTAAAATTGGTAAATATGTTGATGAAGTTTTATGTGATGTTGTTCCAATGGAGGCCGATCACATCCTTCTTGGAAGACCTTGGCAATTTGATAGAGATGTGATTTACTATGCGAATAAGAATTACTACAGTTTGGAACATAAAGGTAAAAGGTTCAACCTTAGAGCCTTGAATCCGTCCCAAGTCTTTGAAGACCAAGCAAGGCTTGCTAAAGCTTGTAGTAATTTACGTGATGAAGAGGCAAAAGAAAGAAGTGATAAAGAGAAACAAAAGAATGTAACTACTAGTGTAGGCTGAGAAATTGTACTTAGTGATAAAAGTATTAATAGCCGAGATGTATTTAGTTCAAAATCTTGTTGTTTTGCTTCTACAAGTGAGATTGAGAGATTATTGAGAGCTAAGCAACAATATATTGTACTTATGAGTTATAATGATCACGATTTTTATTAATTGTTGCCAAGTAATTTTGTTTTGCAGATTTGTGGAGTTCCTAGCCATCTAATGGATTTCCAAACAACTCAATATGCAATGGAGGGAGTTCAATCTGCCATGACTTGTTTTCCGCAAGGTAAGCAAAGTAAGTTGGGTAAGTTTTCAATTGATTTTGATCTTAAAACTGTTAATAATTTTGTTGTTATCAATTCGGTTGAGCTTCAAAGTTTTCAATCTATTTTTAATCAATTTCAAAAGCTTCCCTATAATTTTCCACAAATGATTCAAAATTTTGTAAATTGTATTTTAGAGTTTAACATCAATTAATTTAATAAGCAAAGTGATTTACATAATTCTTCAATGGTTACATCAATGTACTTTGAATTGAATGAATCTATGTATAGCATGTTAGTATGTTATGTTGCTTATTTATTGCATGAGTTACATTCTGAATTTTATGATTATAATTTCGAACAAAACCAAACCGTTGTGTGTACTAATCCAAGTGTTCATATTTATTCTTGTTGGATTGACGATTCTTTTAATTATTTGGTTCGTGAGTTTACACATTGTGATGTCAATTCATTATATATTCAAATCCATCAAGTTCCAAGAGGTAAACATGTAGTTCAACACTTGGTTGGTAAGTTATCTTGTTCTTTAATGAATTCTTCAATACAAAAGGTAATTCATGATGTTAGTTTCTATTATTTAGATTATTTACATTATGATTTTTCTTTAAGTTTTGTTACTATAAAGAATGATAACTTTTTAAGATTAACCATATATTCTTAATGTAAAGATAATTCAAGTTGGTTATTTGACAAGTTTAGGTTGGAAAAGTTAACCATTAAAATTGTTTTTTCATGTGAATTCATCATACCAAATTGGTTAACTACATTGTTTCAAATTGATTTACATTTTTGTCATAGTGCATTTAGAGATAGCTATTATGATACATTGTATGCATTATCCACACTTGTGAATTATTTTGACATTGATGCACCTAATTTTTATATAAGAGCATATATTAGTCCATATACATTTAGGTTTATTACTAATAAGTTTGTTCTTTAGACTAATAGATTTATTTTGTTCTTTAGGGAAATAAAGTGTTATTGTCGACGAGGTGTTGCATTCCACATTGACTTGGATCTTGTTGGGTTCATCATATTGGTGTTTGATACTGGAATTCAATTTCTTGATTTGAGGACGAATCCTTTTCGAGGAGAGAGGGATTGATGAGAATCTACCCATGTCCATGTCCATGGTGCCAAAGTCAACATATTGTGGAGACTTGGACGATTTTTGAGAAGATCTTAACAAGGCGTCAAACATTAAATGCTGAAAGATTCTATCACGTTTTGGTATTCTTGACATATTTCTCTTCGTATAACTCAGAATTTTGTAATTTAAGAGGCTCTATAAAGCTAAGGGATAGATCTAAAACTTTTATGTTTTAAGTTGTACGAGATTCTGACGTTATCATTGTTACACGTGCCTACTAAGAAGAATGACGTGATTCTGGCAAATTACCGTCGCGTGATATTCATGGACCTTTTGAAGATCAAGAAGGCGTGCTTGGACTTTACCATTTGTGGACCATGCCATTTTTAAGTGAATAGGTTATTTTGAGTTGTAATAATTAAGTCCATTAACATTTAATTATGGGCTTGAATTTTCGTTTTTATGTCAATTAATTGGCCTAATTATCTTGCATGATAATTAGGAAAGTAATCTCCTATTTTTTAGGAAAATTTAGGAAAGTAAATTCATATATTTTAGGAGCTTTTTAAGCGTGTCCTTTTCTAGAAGCAAAAATGTGTTTTGCTTGTCTTGATGGTTTAGTAAAGTAATTGGCTAGTAACATACTCTCCCTAACACAACTGATGAACACACTCTCTCTCCACCACACATCTGAAATATTATCTTCTAAAGCCACATAACGGTCGCCAGAGCCACCTCCCCAACCACAAACAAACCATAATTTCCTACACAAAAGTGACCTAACACTGTAAAACCACCACAGAACCTTTATCACGAAACACAAATGTTTCGCCAAAAAAGCCCTCATTTTGCATCGATTCATCGTCGAAATCGGCAAAACCCTCCACCACATCTCGAGTTCTACGTACCACTATGGGGGAGCCCTCACGGCCCCCAGAAACCTTAGGCAAACTATTTAAAGAAGCCCTAGGCACTCCAAATGGAACCAATCCTGTTACAAAGATGTCTTTTTGGGATATTTCAGAACAAACCTTTCCTCCACTGGCGAGCTACAAGGGGGAACCAGCTTTGTTCCTTAGTCAAGAAGAGGAAGTTATCCTAGCCGAGAGGTTTAAGTTTACTCTGGTAGCCAAATTCTCATGGGGAAGACCTCAAATGGCTCTGATTCGAAAGGAAATTCTGATGGCAACCTTCCATGGACAAGTCTACACAGACATATTAGACCATCTTCACATTCTCATCAAGTTCGTTCTGGAGGAGGATTTCCAAAGAATGTGGCTAAGAAAAACCTGGAACTTTGCTAGATTCCAAGCCAGAATTTTCCGATGGACAAAAGAGTTCAATCCAACCAAAGAACCCTCGGTGGCTCCAGTTTGGATTAGACTCCCCCTCCTCCCCCTCCACATGTTTGAGAAGAATAAACTGTTTGCAATTGCATCCTGTGTGGGAAGACAGCTCAAAATGGACCTAGCTACTTCAGAAGTTGAGAAACTACACCGCCCAGTGAAGCCCGTATTTGTGTAGAAATAGATGTGGTAAAGGCGCAACCTAGTCGAAATTGGCTAGGCAGTAAAGAGGATGGTCGTTGGCAGGAAATTGAAGTTGAAAACAAACCTGCATACTGTGTTTCCTGCCATGAAATGGGGCACTTTCAGAGTCAATGTAACCCAACCAGAACAAGGCCAAAGGTTCCAAGGCCACCCGGTCTCTTACAGCCACAGCCAAGTAGCAACCAGGAATGGATCCTAGTAAATTTTGGTAAGAAAAAAGTGTCTAATGTGGTAGAGGTACCTGGGAAAGGTAAAGAAGTAGCAAAAAGTGTCCAGATTCAGATGGACAATCCTGAGTCTTCAAAACAGAATGTGGCTCCACAGGCTGAACAGCAGAGAAACTCTACAGAGCACCAACTCCCTGAGCTGAGGGGAATAATTGACCAGCTAAATCCTGATCGGATCTTGACTAAAGAACTTCCAGATGAGACTAGAATGCCTGCAGAAACCACATCAGATGCTTTGTATCAGGGGAAATACTCTAATTCCCCCCCCCCCCCCAATGTTCAGGTCCCAGATTGCAGAGTGAGCTCTAATATGAATCTCAATATGCCCTAAGAGATAGCCATCAACCCTGTGCCATCTGCTGCTAAAACTGACAGAGCTAACCAAACACTACAGGAAGAAATACATGGCTCCCGAGATACTTGTAAAATTGAGGTACAGGATATGGCACCCCCTCAGTACATGGCCAGCCTTGTTGCATAAATTCAAGTGGAAAGTCTTGTGATAGAGACCTTGGATGAAGAGCTCCACCAGGCTTCAAATGAACCTAACCAGGCACATATTTTAGAAATAGAACCCATCAATGTGGAAGAGCCACAGGTGATAAATAGTGAGACATTCAGGAAGGCAGACCTAGGAGAGATCAGCTCTGATAACAGCCCCCACAATCAGACACAAGCAAGCCATAGACGTACAAGCTCCACAGGGAAAAATATAGCTGAAAATATAGAACTCTCAGAGTCAGGTGATTCAGAGGATAAAATTCAGATGGAGGAGAATTCTGAAACTCCACAAAGATCATTGATAGAAGTGATAGATAAACTGGAGGAGAACATGACCAAATGAAGCTCGAAAGGTAAGCATGGTAAACAAAAAAAGAACAATACAAAGAATGAGGCTGGTAATAAGCAAACTGCAGTAAGCAGATCCCTTAGGAGTAAGGGGACAGGTACTTCTTCATCTCTACGCTTGAAATGATTAAGTTGCTTTATTGGAATATTAGAAGTATTCAGAAAAAACCAAACTTCAGAAAATTGAAGAATCTGATTAGAAATAATAACATCAATCTTGTGGCAATTGCTGAACCCTTTATTAATCGAAGACAGGCATCAAAAATTATGTTCAAGCTTAATTTTGATAATTGGTATTTGAATGATAATGAATCCATTCTGGTCTTCTCCCGCAACCCTATTAAATGTGATGTCTTAGTTTGTACATCTCAACACATTACCATTATAGTGGAGCACCCTATGCTGAAAGAAAAAATCTGGATTTCTAATGTATATGCTAGGTGCACACACACTGAAAGAGTTGCTTTATGGCGATCCCTTAGTAAAATTACCCCCCTTGACCTCCCTTGGCTTGCTTGGGGGGATTGGAACTGCATGTTACACCGAGAAGAAAAAAAAGGGGGCAAACCCTGTCAGTACAGAGATATTCAGGAATTATCTCATTTTGTGGACTCTGAAAACTTAACGGAAATCTCTAGATTAGGTAGAACATTTACATGGTGTAATAATAGACTAGGAAAAGCTAGAATTTGGAAGACATTAGATAGGGGTTTGGGGAATGTTAAATGGTTAGACTCCAACTTCAATTCACATATTCACTTATTGAGCCGATGCCCCTCTGATCACTCCGCTATGCTGCTAGAACTAACTACCAAAGTAGAGAAAGCTCAATGTTTTAGATTCCAAAACTTTTGGACTAACCATAAAGATTTCCTACAAGTAGTGTCCAATGCGTGGAGTTATGAAATCAAAGCTGACCCTATGAGAATTCTTTCTGAAAAACTGAAAGGACAAAATCAGAACTAATTAAATGGAATAAGGAACAGTTTGGCAACATTTTTAGTAGGGTGAAAGAAGCAGAAAGTGAAGTCAATAGGCTAGAAAATCTAGATATTGTCCAAGATATCCCTAGGGAGGTGATCCACAAAGCTGCAGCTAAACTCAATCAAGCACTTTGCTTGGAAGAGCAATTTTGGTCCCAAAAACTCAGCTAAAAGGGTTAAAAGAAGGGAAGAGAAACACAGCCTTTTTCCATGCCTAAGTTAAGCAGAAGCAATCTCAGAACTTTATACATAAAATCAAAAACAGGGAAGGAATGTGGTTAGATTCAGAAAGTGACATAGGTCTACTAGCGGAATAAAACATTTTAAAGACCTTTTCACAGCCCCGTCTACACTCCCAGCCATTAATAACTCCCTCATCCCAGCAATGGTTGAGGAACGGGATAGGATACAGCTTACAGCCCTGCCTACTATGGAGGAGCTGAAACATGTGGTGTTCGAATTAAAGAAAGATAGTGCTCCAGGCCCGGATGGCTTCAACGGGACCTTTTTTAGAACTGCTTGGGACATAATTAAAGACGACTTACTTAAAGCAGTTCTATATTTCATGAATGGTGGTGAACTGAACAAAGCAATCATTGCTACCTCTATTTTGTTGGTTCAGAATATTTGTTTAGGAGTCTCAATTCTTTATTGCTTCGACCAAGAATCCCCAAATTTATTTTGCCTAATAGATGTCCCCAAATAAACCATCTTGCATATGCTGATGACATTATCATTTTTGGAGCAGTACACACCACATTTGTTAAAGCTGTCATGGAGGTCTTATTGGATTATGAAAATGTGTCAGGGCAGAAAATAAACCAACAAAAAAGCAGTTTCATCACTCATTCTAAGGCAGATATTGGGGTGAAATATAGAATTAGAAGACATACTTGCTTCACCTAGGAAGAGTTGCCAATAAAATATTTAGGGCTTCCATTGCATCATAAAAGAATTCAGGCTAAATACTTCTCAGAAATTACGGATAAAATCTCAGCTAGAATTCATTCTTGGAAAGCTAATATGTTATCCATGGGTGGGAAAATTATTCTTTTGCAAAGTGTTCTCACTTCCCTTCCTCTTTATACTTTGATGTCTATCAAGCCCCCAAGAGTAGTCCTGAACCAAATTGAAGCCACAATGGCAAACGTTTTATGGAATGGTGCTGAAAATGTAAAAAAATGCCTTTGGATTGCTTGGAAAACACTATACCTCCCAAGGAGGAAGGTGGGATCGGCCTACGGTCACTAGAAGATGTTACTAATTCCCCACAGGTGTAAAGGATAAAATGCACTGGAAGCTTGAAACGCGAGGGGAGTTCTCCTTATCCTCTGCCTTTCAACTCATAAGAACTCACAACATACTTGATCCTTATTAGAATCATATTTGGGACCCGGGATTACCCATCAAATTCTCATTTTTTATGCTAAGGAAAAGGCTATATAGACTCCTCATTCATAGAAATCTTCACAGATTTCAGATACATGGACCTTTTATTTGTCCTTTGTGCAATCTTCATGGGGAAACACAGTTTCATCTATTTTCTGAGTGCAGGTTCATTACACAGTTGGGAAATATTTTTGGTACAGAAATTGGTGTCCAAATTTCTCAATTTTTCAGAACTTCCAACTGGTGGACGAACAATCATGGCCGAAGCTCAAGGAATTACCTCCTTAAAATCACCCCATCCATCTTATGCTGGACTGTGTGAAAGCACAGAAATGAAGCAGTCTTTGATGACATCAGACCTGATTTCGACACAACTGCAACAAATATGTTCAAACTGATTCACAACCTCATCCAAATAAAGGTAGAGAGGAACTTGAAACAGACTCAGAAGAGCTCCTTCACCTTCTCGAAATGAAGGACCCTGAGGACTGGAGATGCATCCAGCTAAAAGAGCAAATACAGGCTGCCAAAACTTGCAAGGAGGTGAAAAAAGTTACCAAACAAGAAAACTGGGCTGCCAGATGCCTAGCACAACACGCCCATAGCACCTCTCCTCATCTGCCCGAAATATGCAAAGCTGCTATAAACAATGACAGATTAGGACTCCCTCACCTGACAAGCATCAAGAGAAGGTTATGATAGGTAGTAAAAGGCCATTGTCTACCGATGTTAGGACAATTTTGCCTCTATTCCTACTCAGATTTTCCCCTGTCTGCTGAAGTTAGGGCAGGGGCATCTTGAGATATTCTGATGGATTGATTTACTTAGAGCTCATGGAGCTCACTTTAGGACAGATTTGCTAATATTCCTACTCAGATTTTCCCCTGCCTGCTGAAGTTAGGGCAGGGGCATTTTGTGGCTTTTGATGAATTGATGATTATCCTTACTTAGAGCTCATTGAGATCACTTGTGTTGCATTCACCTCTGGTGATTTTTGAAAGTCATGTAATGTTGTATAAGGCAGCTTAATAAGTCGGTATTTCACCGACTTATTTGCTTGACTTTCTTAATCTTTTGCTATGGAATCTATGTGAAAATGGTGCTTAGTGTGTAGATGGTATGCAAGAATGTGCATGCTTTGGAACTTGTTGAGAAATGGCTAAGTGTGTAAAATAATGTGATAGTGCTGTGATCTTCGAATGTAGTCATGCACATCACTGACCTCCAAGTTTTCATGAAGGTCCATAACTATTCCTACAACACAACACAACACAACACTCACACAACACACTTAGCACTAACACCTCACACACGCGCACAACACATGGTGGTCGTATGGAGCGACTGCCACACACATGGCGGGTGCACTATGTGCCCGCCTTACACACGCACAAACACAACACGGCGGGCCCACCATGCGCCCGTCACACACACGGCGGTCGCACAGTGCGCCCGCCACACACACGGCGGTTGCACAGTGCGGCCGCCACACTCACCTCACACACTGCACAGTTTGTTCTTCCATGCATTTTTCCTTTGTTATATTTTTAGTTTGGAATTTTCTCATGCATTTCGTATGCACTACACTTCACATTTGGTCCAAGCGCACTTAGCAAACGCAGCCTCCAATCTGTTTGATATTTTGCCTCGTCACTCTTATTCGTTGAGAACACGTGTATTCACTAAATTCTGGGCTTATATCCACAGGGACACGGGTCAACATCTAGGCATGAAAAGGGAAACTTCCAGGAAGCTCACTTTGCCAAGTCATCTAGGAGAAACTATAAAAGCTGGAGGAAACGGGCAAAGGGGGGGAAGGAGAGAGACTTCCGAGAGAGATCGATCAGAAGAGGAATTAGGGTTTCAAACGAAAAAGGAGATCAGAGTGGAGATCATTCAATTTTATCTTTATGTAGTAGCTATGTTTGATCAGGCTTTGTCAAACTTGTTTTCAAAGCCGATCAACATGATCGGCTAAACATTAGGTAGTTGCTTTGAGGGATTAAGTGTGATGACTTTAAAAACCAATTTGAGACATTCGTATTGCTCATTATGTGTTTGATTTTGGTTCATATCATTTGATGTTTCATTTCAATGTTTACACACACACGATTATGCCCTTTATGTGATTTGCGGTACCCACTGAAATCAATTTAGAACTGATAAAGGAAATTGAAACAACATCACTCGAATATGGAACAAACTTGTATGAGTCCTAATATCTGTGCCTTGTTGTGACTTCAATCGTGCGGTACCCACTGGCAATTGAAGTCAATCCAGTGAAAGAGAATTAGGATTATTTGGGTATTAACACTTGAACCTTTAGCTAGGGATTTAATACCAAATAGGGATCTGGAATTAGGAAGCTGGGCCTGTATCTTGCCCTACCAAGGGAAGACAAGGGAGTATTATGAATTAGGGTTGTGAGATCTACCAAGAAGATCAGTCCTAAGTTCACTAGAGGTCAATCCCCTCATACATGCTTTTACACAAGTCGATGATAATTGGGAAAAGTCATTATCACTGGTCTCCCTCAAGGCAACACCGTTTCACCTCCTGATTGATTTGAGTAATTGCTTTTCATTTGTTCTTCGCTTATTCGTAATTTCCAATTCTATCACTTGCACAATTCTTGATTCAATCCTCTCCCTGTTGGATACGATCCCACTTACCACTTCTGCATTCTTTAGTGTTATTGGGTAAAATTGCAAGGTACGACGACGCCTTGCCAATTTTTGGCGCCGTTGCCGGGGAGAGGCACAGCGTTGAGAGTTGTTTGTGATAGTTTTACTTTGTTGTTACTTTACGAATTCTTATTTGAAATTGTTGATTTGTTTGTTTTGTTGAAATCTTAATTCATTACTTGTCTCTGTTGCTTTTGTTCTACTGATATCGGGTTCTAGTGTTGTTTCATTTTCTTGTGAGAATTCCCAGTTTATGCAACCTAGAGCAAGGCTACTTGGTGAAGCTCCGGAATTTGCACTTGACTTAGAATTGCAAAGGACTTTAAGGCAAAGGAGAAGGGCATTGGAAATGGCCGAACAGAACTAGGAGAGACCTCAGCCCCGACCACCTCGGTTTGGGGACCAATTCGCAGTAAATTTCGAGAGAATGAACAATCACCATGGAATAGACGTCGAGAGCAATCAAATCCCGACACAAATCGTGTCCATGATCACTCAAGGGCAGATCTTTCGGGGCTTGAGCAACGAAGACCCTAACGAGCATTTGGACTGGTTTTTGGGACTCTATAACCCCTTCAAGCTGCAAAGAGTCACTCCGGATGATGTGAGAAGAGTTCTATTCCCGCTGTCTCTAAAAGGGAAGGCGAAGCATTGGTTCAACTCAATCGGGGGACCAACCATAGCCACTTTTGAGGAACTTGAGCGGAAGATTTTAGCCAAGTATTTTCCTCCAGCCAAATTGGAGCGGATGAGGATGGAGATCCACAGCTTCCAACAGCAAGTTGGCGAGACATTCAAGGAATCATGGGATCGTTTTAATGACTTACTCCGCCAATGTCCAAACAATGACCTCGGGGAGGTCAGGGAGCTCAACACATTCTTTAAAGGTCTATCTCCAGAAACTTCGCTAATGGTTAAAGCTTGTGCTAACGGGACTTTAAAAACCAAGAGCGTGCCCGAGGTCAGGGAGCTCTTTGACTCAATTGCGGATGACGAATATCTATTTCCAGAAGCTAGGAAGACTCCTATGAGGAAGCAACGAGGTGTGTTGGACTTAGACGAGGAGACGTCCTTGGAAGCAAGAATTGAGGATCTCACAAGACAAGTTCAGGATCTAAAGGCCGTCAAGGTCGCTCCCGTGTTGATGTGCGGATTGTGTAAGGGAGAGCACCACACGGATGAGTGCGAGCTCACCCAGGAATCAGTGCAGTATGTGACTAACTACAAGAATCGCCAACAATACGGAGGCTATCGAAATCAGTCAAGCCAAGGCAATTGGGGACAGAATAGTCAGGGAACTCAGGAAAGACAGTACTACCAGAGTGGGGAGTCAAGCAACAGGGAACAGAGGAAGACCACCGAAGATTTGCTTTATGAAATTCTGCGAAAAATGGACATGTATGAGAAGAGGACCTCCATACTCGAAACTCAAGTGAAGAATGTGGAGGCTTCCATCAAGAACATTGATATGCAGATGGGACAGTTGGCTAAGGCAAGCCATCAAAGACCTCAGGGCACCCTCCCAAGCGATACAGAGCCGAATCCAAAGGGAAAGGAGGTGTGCAATGCTATAACGTTGAGGTGTGGAAAGGAGCTTAGTGGAAACAAGAGAAAAGAGGAAGAGAAAGCCTCAGAGGAAGAAGTCATAGAGGAAACTACACTAGTGGGATATGAAGTCCAAGACAAGGACGGGAGTGTGAAGGCTCAAGAGAGTAAAAGGAAGAAGGGGGCTCCAAGCCCATGCGATGACTCTCTATATACACCACCCCCTCATTTTCCCCTCCTTTTCCCCAACGACTTCGACCTCCACCTAAGAAGGAGGTTCAATTCACAAGGTTCCTGGACGTGGTGAAAAATGTAAATGTGAATGTACCTTTGCTGGATTTGGTTACAGCGGTACCGAGGTATGCAAAATTTTTGAAGGACTTGATTGCCAACAAAGAACAGATTCTACAATGTGAAGTACAGATTCCGCTCACCAAGAAAAGCCAAGCATGGATCAATAATGAATTGCCTTCCAAGCTCAAGGACCCCGGTAGCTGTACGGTGCCATGCTCAATAGGTGGAAGATTTTTTATCAAAGCCCTGTGTGACCTTGGGGCTGGAATAAACCTCATGCCTCTATCCATTGCATAGAGTATAGGATTGGGAAAACGAATTAAACTTGTGGCAGTTATACTCCAGTTGGCAGATAGATCATTGTTCAGCCAATGGGGATGGTAGAAGATGTTCTGGTCTCTATGGATAAATTCATACTGCCAGTGGACTTCGTAGTGTTAGATATGGAGGAAGACCCAGAAGTCCAACTCATTTTTGGGAGGCCATTCTTGGCTACAGGGGACGCTCTCATTGGGGTCAAGGGAAAGACCATAACATTCAGAGTCAATGGTGAGGAGGTCGTATTCAATGTGGACTATGCTATGAAACACCCTCACTCCATAGAACAATGTTGTTTGGCAAGCTTGGTGGAAGGTAATCTCCAACCTTTAAGCTTTGAACATACACTTAAGTCCTCCTTTGATTTATATGATTCTTGTGATAATGACATGTGTGAAAAATTTGAGACTGTGTTAATTGTTGAAGAAACTGATACACTCCATGAATTGAACTCTTGGGATGAAAAACTTGAAATTGATGCGTCTGTGAAAGAAATGGACTCTGCATGTGAGATTGATAAAAGTTGTGGAAATGGTGAGAATTTAAGTGAAATGAAAAATGTGCATGAAAATCGTGAGATGTATGATCAAAGTGGAAAAATGGAGTTGAAAATGGAAACCGAAAAAAATGATGAAAAACTTACATGTTGTGAAAACTTGACAAATGCCTTTGTTGATACTGATGATATGGTGAAAGTGGTGCCCACTGAGGTGAGGCTTGAGAACGTTGAATGCAGGAACGAAAAGCTCATGCCCTCCATTTTGAGGCCACCCAAATTGGAAATGAAGCGTTTGCCACCCCATCTAAAGTATGCATACTTAGGAGGGGGTGAGACCTTGCCAGTTGTTATATCCTCTAAATTGGAGTAGTGGCAAGAGGAGAAACTTCTTGAGGTTTTGAGAAAGTGTAAGGAAGCCATGGGATGGACAATGCCCGACATTAAGGGTATCAGCCCCAGTGTGTGCATCCACAAAATATTACTGGAAGAAGGGGTCGTTCCTACTCGAGAGAGACAAAGGAGGCTAAACCCGAAAATGATGGAAGTGGTGAAGAAGGAGGTGATCAAGTTGCTGGATTTTGGGATGATATTTCCCATCTCTGACAGTGAATGGGTCAGCCCGGTACAGTGTGTGCCGAAGAAAGGAGGAGTAACGGTGCTGACTAATGAAGACAATAAATAGTTGGCAACCAGAATTACCAACGCCTGGAGAGTGTGTATGGACTATAGAAAGCTGAACAAAGCCACTCGCAAGGATCATTTTCCCCTACCCTTCTTGGAACAGCTTCTGGACAGAATCGCCGGCTTTTTTTTCTACTGCTTCTTGGATGGTTATTCTGGCTACAACCAAATAACGATTGATCCTAAAGACCAAGAGAAGACCACTTTTACCTGCCCTTTTGGCATGTACGCTTATAAAAGAATGCCTTTTGGGCTGTGCAATGCACCAGCCACATTCCAACGCTGTATGATTGCCATTTTCCAGGACATGGTGGAACACATTCTAGAAATTTTCATGGACGACTTTTCGGTGTTTGGGATGACCTTTGATAGTTGCTTGGAAAATCTGTCTCTGGTGCTGCAAAGATGTGTGGAGACCAACTTGGTCCTAAATTGGGAGAAGTGTCAGTTCATGGTTAATGAAGGCATTGTGCTCGGTCACAAAATTTCGAAGGAGGGCCTGGAGGTGGATAAGGCTAAAGTTGAAGTGATAGCCAAGTTGCCCGTGCCCACTAATGTAAGATGGGTAAGAAGCTTCATGGGCCACGCGGGTTTCTACAGAAGGTTCATTAAGGATTTTTCAAAGATAGCCAAGCCACTGTGCTCCTTACTGGAGAAAGATACCCCGTTTGTCTTTGATGAGAAATGCAAGGAGGCATTTGAAATTTTGAGAAAAAGGCTTGTGGAGGCACCCATCATTATCGCCCCAGTGTGGGGGCAACCCTTTGAAATCATGTGCGACGCAAGCGACTTTGCGGTGGGAGCTATGCTGGGGCAGAAGAAGGATAACATTTTCCGTGCAATCTATTACGCGAGTAAATTACTGAGTGGAGCGCAATTGAATTATACCACAACGGAGAAGGAGATGCTGGCTGTGGTTTTCACCTTCGACAATTTCAGAGCATATATCTTGGAGTCCAAGGTGATAGTTCATACCGACTACGCAGCCCTCAAATACCTCATGGCAAAGAAGGAAGCAAAACCAAGGCTCATCAGATGGGTACTCCTGTTACAAGAGTTTGACGTTGAGATAAAAGATAGAAAAGGATGTGAGAATGTGGTGGTAGACCACTTATCAAGACTCGAGCTGGGGGACTCAGTGAAGAACAACTACAGTTATAGATCAAGGAGAGCTTCCCAGATGAGCAGATTTTCAAGGTCCAACCTCGCACGTTGCCTTGGTGTTCAGATATCGCCAACTATGTGGTCACTGGTCAAATGCCACAACATCTTTCGAGTGACCAAAGGAAGAGGCTCAAGCATGATGCTTGGTACTATTTCTGGGAGAGCGGATGTCTGTATAAAAGGTGTAGCGACCAAATCGTTTGGAGGTGTATACCGGATGAGGAAATAGAGGACATTCTCAGGGCTTGGCATGAATCACCATTTGGAGGACATTTTGGAGTAGTAAGGACTGGGCACAAGGTCTTACAAACTGGGTTCTACTGGCCATATGTATTTAAGGACTCCAAGCTGTGGGTGAGCCAGTGTGATAAATGCCAACGCGTCGGTAATATATCCAGCAGAGACGAGGTGCCCCGCAACAACATACTGGAAGTGGATTTATTCGATGTCTGGGGCCTAGATTTCATGGGACCCTTCCCAAGATCTTGTGGAAATGAATACATACTGGTAGGGGTTGACTATGTATCAAAGTGGGTGGAAGCGGTGGCATTACCGCATAATGACAGCAGAAGCGTAATGGGATTTGTCAAGAGAAACATTTTTAACAGGTTTGGACCTCCAAGAGCCATTATTAGCGAAGGGGGGAGCCATTTCTACAACAAGGTCTTCAACACACTCTTGGCCAGATATGGGGTCCAACACAGAGTCTCCATACCCTACCACCCCCAAGAAAATGGACAGGCTGAGGTCTCCAACCGAGAGATCAAGGGCATCTTGGAAAAGGTCGTGAACCCGGGAAGAAAGGATTGGGCCCTAAAATTAGACGATGCACTCTGGGCGTACAGGACAGCATATAAGACCCCGATCGGAGCCTCACCGTTTAGGCTAGTGTTTGGGAAAGAGTGTCATCTCCCAGTCGAATTGGAGCACAAGGCATACTGGGCGGTACAAAAATTGAACATGGACCTCGATTTGGCTCAGGAAGCAAGAATGATGACATTGAATGAGCTGGATGAATTCAGATGGAATTCATACATCAGTGCAAGTCTTTACAAGGAAAGGACGAAGAAATGGCATGATGCTAAGATTAAGGTGAAAGAATTTGAGGTGGGGCAACAAGTGTTGGTGTACGACACTAAGCTTAGGCTTTTTCCTGGCAAATTAAGGTCCAGGTGGGTTGGACCTTTTGTCATCACGAAAGTCTCCCCATATGGAACTCTCGAGGTCCACAATGAGGCATCGGGAGAGAGTTGGAAGGTAAATGGTCACAGGGTGAAGGCTTTCAACTCCCCCACAGACGACATGGGGCAAGCTCAGCTCCCCGACAACCCACCTCCTCAATAAAACATTTTCATGTCTGGCTGAGGACAATAAACCAAGCGCTAGTGGGGAGGCAACCCGACTGTTTAATTTCCTTTATTTAATTATTTAGTCTTTTCATAGTAGTTAAGTTTGCAATAACCAGTGAATCTAAATTCTCCCGATTCTCTCACACGCAGGAAGTTAATGCGGCAAGCTTGGAAATCTGAACAGTGGGCAGTGGAATGTGTACTTCTGAAGCATCGGAATCACGAGAATTGGGTAAGCAAAACCTGAGGTCAAGGGTAAAGAAAGGCAAACACGCCAAGACTCATCTATGTTCTGACATGAACAAGGAATAAAATCCAAATGCTTAGACCAGTACAGGTAACGAATATTTGATTCTTTTTGAATATATACATGTCTGTGACCCTGTGCATAAGTAAGCCACACCTATGCGTAAGTTGATTAAGAGTGACAAGCCAAGTGCATGAAAAACAGATCTCACAGATAGATGTCATCTAGTCAAACTATATCCCATAGCTATGTCATGTCAAGATAGACTACACATAACTTGTTTGCATGCACATTGTAACTTTGCGCAATGTCCTCTAGCTAAGTCACGGGGCGTGTCGTCTAGCTCTATATCACCAACCCATGCTTGGAAGAATTCTATAAATACCACTAATTGGTGCATGGCTAGTTGCATACCAAGCCCGAGCGTGAAACCTCAGCTGAGTGATAATCCCAAACTTCTTCACTTCAGAAATAACTCCACCGTTGCACTCTAAATTACTTTCAGTACAGGTACGTGGCACACGATGATAGCGACTACGGGGTGTACCTTTGGGGGGTCCTGGGCATTCCAGAACAGCCCGACTGGGATTCTAAAAGCGAAGAGGAGAATAGCCCTGACTCACCCCCACAGTTTGTCAATGAAAGAGCAGTGAGACGGTACGATAGATCTATCCACAGACACATCCTAGTGGAACGGAACTCTGACGCTCCAGCGCCCATGTTTCACGAGACTATCCGTTTTTACAAATCGGAAGCCCTCGCCTTCGCCCCAGTGGAGTCCAACGTGGAGTTGGCCAGGGAATTTTACGCCAACTCTAACGCAAGTTACACAAACGGGAGCAACTATGATGGAGTTTACCTCCGGGGAACCTACCTCAGAATTACAAGCAAAACCATCAATGCTCATTATCAACTGCCAGATTGCCCAGAAAACGAATTTGAACAATTGGTGGAGGCAGCCAATGTCGATTTCTTGATCGAATCTGTTGGGCTACCAGGAGCCTTTTGGGTGCGTAACAATCAGTCCGAAGCTGTATATGTACAAACCAAAGATTTGACAGCGGAAGCCCACATGTGGTTGATGTTCATAAACTCCAAGCTCATACCCACAAACCGCCACACCAAAGCAACCAGAGACAGAGCACTTCTGATATACGCCATCCAACACCGAATGACGATCGATGTAGGAAGGCTGATCATGCAATCCATTGTGCGAGCACAAAATTGCACTGGCGTACCGATATTTTTCCCTTACTTACTGGCACAGATGGCGAGAAATCAAGTAATCGATGTATCTCCCACAGAGAAATCCCAACAATCTCTGGGAACCATAGAAAACCCACATTGGGAAATCTATCTGGAAGAGGAGCGGGGAAAACAGAACCGGCGTAACGCTTAGTACTCGGTAGACTCTTTCCTTTCTTCCACAATGAAGACCATTGTTGATTTTAAGTGTTGGGGGGGAGACTTGCATGCTCTGGGGGCCCATGTGTGGTTGTCTAGTCTCTGTGTGGCTTTGGCTTATGCTTGTGTTTATGAGGCTTAGGGCCCTTGCTGATTTTCTTAATTGTTATGCTGTGTGTGCTTATGTGTTGCAGGGATCGGAGGTGGTGTGATATTATATTAGTAGTAAGGGGTATATCTCTTTTCATTTTCCTTTTCCTTGTGTTGTTGTGGGAATGAAGAACAAGGTAGTGACTAGCACTGACCTTGTAGTGTGCTTTCCATTCAAAGTTGTGATGCAGTGTGCTTTGATTTCCAATTGTATGAATATAAGAGTTTGATGTTGTGTTGTGCAAAGATTGTCACTGTCCATCTAACACACTTGCACATCCATTACATTCGCACTTCCAATTTCATCAACGAATCCACAAACTGTTCAAAGTATGCGAAAATTTTTATAAGTTTTACGGTATTCATTTGATGCACACAAATTGCTGGGTAAAGTGCGATGTCAAAGTAAGATAGAAACGCCATCAACAAATTTGACACAGGAGAGAGCTTATGTTTCTTTGCTTGTATGTGCTTTCTACTTGTAAACACTTGTTCTTGCATTTGTTATATATAGTCTCTTGAAGACATACACGAACATGGATTGCAATGAATAAAGGGAAAAAATAGCCACAAAACCTAGGCAGCCAAGCACCAAAGTGTGGCATGAGTTTCGCAAAGAAAATAATAAGCACCAATGTGCATTGAATGAAGGGGAAATCCCCAGTAAGCTTAGTGAAGTTTTTGTCTTTCATTTTAGTGTGAAGTGTTTGTGTGTGTGGACAAAAGACTGTAGTGCAAGAATTCTTAATTAAAGTGCCTACTTGAGTACTCTGCATAGACAGAATAAGGAGGCATAGGCATCTCTCAGCACACACTTGCACGCTGACGGTTTGGTCTTTATTCGTTGCACCTTACTCAACAATTTGTGTAAGTTAGATGAACTGTGAACTCGCCACACATATGTTTCCTCTTGCATGCGACAAGGTTTTAAGGGATAGCTGATGACGTTGAGAGTGTTGAATGTGAGGTGGACAGTTGGTTTTACTTTGCTCGAGACTAGAAAAGATTTAAGTGTGGGGGGATGATAAGTCGGTATTTCACCGACTTATTCGCTTGACTTTCTTAATCTTTTGCTATGGAATCTATGTAAAAATGGTGCTTGGTGTGTAGATGGTATGCAAGAATGTGCATGCTTTAGAACTTTTTGAGAAATGGCTAAGTGTGTAAAACAATGTGATAGTGCTGTAATCAGCGAATGCAGTCATGCACATCACTGACCTCCAAGTTTTCATGAAGGTCCATAACTATTCCTACAACACAACACAACACAAGCACACAGCACACAACACAACACTCACACAACACACTTAGCACTAACACCTCACACACGCACACAACACATGTGCGACCGCCACACACATGGCGGCCGCACTATGCGCCCACCTCACACACACACACACAGAGCACGGCGGGCGCACGGCGGTCTCATAGTGCGACCGCCACTCACACGGCGGGCACACACGTGACCGCCCCACTCGCCTCACACACTTTGCACAGTTTGTTCTTCCATGCATTTTTCCTTTGTTATATTTTTAGTTAGGAATTTTCTCATGCATTTCGTATACACTACACTTCACATTTGGTCCAAGCGCACTTAGCAAACACCGCCTCCAATCTGTTTGATATTTTGCCTCGTCACTCTTATTCGTTGAGTACACCTGTCTTCACTAAATTCTTGGCTTATATCCACAGGGACACGTGTCAACATCCAGGCATGAAAAGGGAAACTTCCAGGAAGCTCACTTGGCCAAGTCATCTAGGAGAAACTATAAAAGCTGGAGGAAACGGGCAAAGGGGGGGAATGAGAGAGACTTCCGAGAGAGATCGATCAGAAGAGGAATTAGGGTTTCAAACGAAAAAGGAGATCAGAGTGGAGATCATTCCATTTTATCTTTCTGTAGTAGCTATGTTTGATCAGGTTTTGTCAAACTTGTTTTCAAAGCCGATCAACATGATCGGCTAAACATTAGGTAGTTGCTTTGAGGGATTAAGTGTGATGACTTTAAAAACCAATTTGAGACATTCGTATTGCTCATTATGTGTTTGATTTTGGTTCATATCGTTTGATGTTTCATTTCAATGTTTACACACACACGATTATGCCCTTTATGTGATTTGCGGTACCCACTGAAATCAATTTAGAGCTGATAAAGGAAATTGAAACAATCTCACTCGAATATGGAACAAACTTGTATGAGTCCTATTATCTATGCGTTGTTGTGACTTCAATCGTGCGGTACCCACTGACAATTGAAGTCAATCCAGTGAAAGAGAGTTAGGATTATTTGGGTATTAACACTTGAACCTTTAGCTAGGGATTTAATACCAAATAGGGATCTGGAATTAGGAAGGTGGGCCTGAATCTTGCCCTACCAAGGGAAGACACGGGAGTATTGTGAATTAGGGTTGTGAGATCTACCAAGAAGATCAGTCCTAAGTTCACTAGAGGTCAATCCCCTCATACATGCTTTTACACAAGTCGATGATAATTGGGAAAAGTCATTATCACTGGTCTCCCTCAAGGCAACACCGTTTCACCTCCTGATTGATTTGAGTAATTGCTTTGCATTTGTTCTTCGCTTATTCGTAATTTCCAATTCTATCACTTGCACAATTCTTGATTCAATCCTCTCCCTGTTGGATACGATCCCACTTACCACTTCTGCATTCTTTAGTGTTATTGGGTAAAATTGCAAGGTACGACGACGCCTTGCCACTGCTATGCCTATTGTGCTTCAAGGTAATTACATGATTTATTTTATAATTATTCTGTAGCAAAGGGAAACCCTACTATTGATGTAATAGATGGCTTTTGCTTTGAGTTAAATGACCATCTGTAAATGGAGTAGTACTCCACGTTTAGTCTTTTTTCACATCTTGAAGAACACACCCCCATTAGGCTTTGGCATGTAAATGGAGGTTTGTTCTTTAAGACTTTTGATGTAAGAGTGATATTAGGGTATATCCATCATTCAAAAATTTATTAAATAAATTGGTAGTGCCGACCCACCTCAAAAGGAGGTTCTGCCAAAAAAAAATAGTTGGTTAGTTAGTTATCAACTCCAATTTGGAATGTTTCCTAAAATTGGATTGGTAGTTAAGAAGTCAAGTTGTAATTGGCTTTTACTAGGGTTTATTTTCCTTGGCCGAATTGTTTCCTATTTAAAGGAAAGGCCATTATCGTTTTTTTTATAAGTTGAATGATAAAGATTTTTGCCTTACAAAAGTTAGAAACACTTTGTGTTTTAAATCTCGCGAAGCCTTTAGTGAGGAGCTATAGGATTAGCCTACCCGTTCTTGATTTCATGAACAACCCAAACTAAATTAGTTGATCTCTTGATTACATAAGATTAATTAATTTGTTTGTAATAGCGTTAGGGCTTTGATCTGGCTTAATATCAAATCTTGTGCGTTTCCCTTGAATTCTACTTCTGCCATTGTTTTTTGTGTTTTCTTGTTTTGTTTTGGTTGAATTGTGCAACACGGTCTAAAGGGTGTAAAGATTCGGTGGTCCAGGATTCCAAGCCTCGCCCAATCGTATCACAAATTCCTCTATATATAGAGGTCTAAAGCATCTTCTACACGCTAACATAAAATAAGCCCTATATTACAGAAATGCCACTGTTATAATCCACTGTCCGAATAATGCACGTGCAATGTATGCCACATTAGCAATTATTCTGCCGCTCGATGCCTTTGAGCCAAACCGCACCACTCTTTCAGAACACGTATCATGCCAATGGGCCACACCAGCCGCGCCTTATGAAACCTCTCAAGCTTTGAAAACTAACAAACCGTCACTTTCCAACCAAAATCTGGCCTTGATGCATTGTGAATTCGGCAAAACCTAAAACATGAACTTTGTAGCCCTATGTCTTAGCTTCCCATAGCTTTTTGAATCACTCAATTTAGAGCTCAGACAAAAACGTTATGGCCAAGTTACCGAACTACGCCGAGGAGAGATTTCATGGCTATGCGACGTAGCGTTGCATCGCCGTGCAATTTTTTCCATGGCGATGCAGCGTAACGTTGCATCACCGTGCAAGTTGTTTCATGGAGAATCATCAATGTATGTATGTCGTTTAAGCAATATTTGTCTCATTTAATCATCAATATAGGTCTTTTTCTTCATTTTAGCACTCCAAGTTGTAATCCACATAAAACGCACAAAACGCCAAATAACACTACAAAATTGCATGAGAATCAAGTCAAAGGCTAAGTAAAATAGCACATATAAGTCAGTACAAGACAGACTTATCAAAACCTTCATCATGTTCACAACTTACAAACAAGAAAACAATGTTGTGTTTCTCAAAATTCAATTATCAATTATCTCCCTTTACAACTGAAGAGAATAGCCTTTAAATAGGCGTACAACAAATACCCTAACTAATTAATTAAAATAAATTCAGAATTAGTTAAAACAAAAAAAATGCTAACATTTTCGGACGTCGCGACGGGGGGAAGTTTGACGTTGCGACGTTGAAATTATTCAAAAAAAAACTAAAACTATGGCTCTAGTGAGACACATCATGGTGTGTAGATAGCTCTACATCGTGGCATGAACGGACATCGCGACGTGGGTTGCATTCCACGCCAACCACCTCCAGATTCGTATCAACTAAAAATACAACATAAGGAACGAAAATAAAATTTTTTAAACATTAGGGAAAAAAATTAAATGAAACCCGAAGTTAATGGAAGGTTGAAGTAATTTACGCAAAAAAATTTTAAGCAAGGACAAAAAAACCTACCTTATCAATGTTTAAATCATTAAAATCAAATTTTACTTGTACTGGAATTTGTAAATTTTCAAAAGAAAAAAGTGTTTTATCCGATAATACATGCGTATCACCTTTTATACAAGGTCAAAATAAAATAAAATATTCAAAAAAATCATCGTGTTTAATTACCCCTCCTTTGTCATACTTTTTGTTACACAAGTTAACTAAAATGCAATTAGACATTTGCACAAGACTTATCAATGCTCTCTTACTTCTTTTATGATAGGCCAAAAAAATTAAAGTGAAAAATTTTATTTATGATGTGGTTTTATTATTTAATGTTATATTTTTACTTTGTTATTTATTTTAGTAATAAAGTGTGAAATATGTTGTTATTTTATTAATGTATTTATGATATCAAACTTTTGACCCAACAACTTGTTGACGCTCCCATCCGAGTTTTAAAACCTAGAGAAAGGTAACTTGAGCTAACATTCATAATTTCATGCTCAGAATACACCTGAACTCTTTAAACTTGATCTCCAACAACAAATGAACTTTTCCCCCCTTCAATTGTACTCTCACAAAACCAATTTGGGGCTCAAGATTGATCTCTAATGATATATGCGATCCTTTTAAAAAAAACTATCGTAAAATTAATTCATTAATGAGATGTGTGAACCCGACAATTAATACTTGTTGAAATCGTAATTTTAATCTCTTCCAATTTTTATTATACATTAAAATTATGATTAATTCCCATTTTATATATGAATCCGATCAGCTATTTTTTTTCTCATATTCAACTCAAACTTTTGGGATGAATTAGAAGTTAAAACTTATGTCTTAGTCAATGCTAAAATTCTGGTTGTCACTATTACATAATGAAAACAAACTTGATAAAATTTAATGAAGGAATCACACCCTCCAATTGATTCCTAACTTAAGCGGCTTTGACAGTCGACAAAGTTTGACTGACTTAACACAAAAATCACATTTCAAGATGAATCAGATGAAACAATCAGTCAAAAGTTTCCAACTTTGACTTGTATGAAAAGATAAGATGCATTCATTAAGAAGAATTAAGAATTGAAAGAACAAACAAATATTTGTACGTAAAGATTAGCAAACGTATGAGACAATGATTGAGATCTTGGAATAGAATAAGCTGAAAACATTTCTGCCAAATATAATATAGAGAAAAAGATTGTGCACTACACGTATCAAGAAGCACGCTGATGAGAAGTAAAGAGGAAGACAACGACCACACGCCGGACAGAAGCAGACAATAGCATGAGATGGTTCTTCTGACTTCTAGTACAATACTTCAAGTGGTGCCGAATAGAAGCTAAGCCATAGTATGTAGACAACGCTATATAGTTCTCATACTCATATAACGTTGGAGTTAAAGTAAAACTAACAATACCAGTAATACAGCCATTGAGGTTAGCCTAATAGTTAGGGAATTAATTTCCCGACCTTAAAATCTAAATTCTATTTCTTGATTATGTATGTAAGGGTGTGCGAGTATAAAAAAATATTTAAAAAAAATAATACCAACAATCCAAAAACTCATGTGAATTTGTTTCATGTATAGTACGTGGCTTATATAGACGTGGTTCATATACGGTTGTAATCATGATTCTAAATTTTTTTTACCTTTTTAACACACGTTTGTCATTCGCAAATAAGTAACCATTGCATACATGAACCTCCTTCACAAAAAACCAAATGTACTAACAATACCTTAAATGATATTGCCAGCACATCTAATAGAAGTTAAAGGTAAAACAAATTGTACCTCAATTTGTGCTGATAATGCTTTGTGTAACTATTGCGGTTGGCCCATTTATCAAAAAGTTAGCATTCCAAACTTCCAATTTAGTGTTAGATTCCTATGGGATGTGAGGATGTGTAAAAGTACAAAAAAAAATCAAATATCTCAAGCGGACCTAACTGTACCTCTTATGCATAAGAGTTAAGTCAAAGCCAACAATACCTCAAGCGGTGTTGACTTTGAAAGGAGTCCCCATGTTTTTTAAAATCAGCAGGTCCGACTGGTTGATCAGAGACCGGTCTCTGGTTCAATCCAATTTTGCTTCAAAATCCAAAAATTGGCTTTTTTCGAAAAACGGTCAAAATCCGAGTTTGTCCAATTGATGCGTCTTTTGCCAGTTTTAGCTTTATAAATTTTATCTTTTAGTTTTGAATATTGGATCCAATATCAAGACATATATATATCGACCTATTACTATTTTTAATGGATAAATTTTATTTTTTAATCTCTTTTATAACCCATAAAAAAAAGATATACGAAGTCATTTGTTAATAATGTAAAGGCTAATTATAATAATAAATAAAACTCAAAAATTTTGAAACATTTTGTACTTTGTTTTTCTTTTATTTTAGAATTATTATTTTTAACATTATAAATAATAGAGCAAACTGCCCGAATGGTCATTGAACTTTTTCGCAATCCGTGTTTTGGTCATCAAACTTTTAAAATAGCGTAAAAGGTCATCGAACTCTTGAAACTATTGTTTTTAGGTCATTCCGTCCCATCTCTCCGTTATCTTTCATTAAATCTGTTAATTTCAAGGGTTGTTATGTCAATTTTACTCCAACCTCTCCAACTCACCACTGTCCTTTTCTCTTTCCTCTCCTACCAATTCTTTTCGTTTGTACCTCTTTCTTCTCCAGTAGTACTAGGAGTCCAATCATCATCCTCTCAGCCTCCATCTCCACTGAGACGCTCATATCTGCCCAGAAAGTTTCCAACAAAAACCCAAAAATTATCATCATAGTCCACTGAACTCAAGAGGATGAAAAAAATTACAAATCAAACTAAAACAAAAGATCCAAAATCAAATATTGCATCTTCTTCAAACTCCACGATGATGGTTTTTTCCTCAGACCCATCACCATTATTTTTAGCAAACAATGTTCATAATTTTAACAAATCACAAAATCCAACAAATTTCATATCCTCATGTCATATCCAACAATGTCTGCACTAATAAAATTTTCTTTCCACCATGTTTGCTTTCACCAAAATCCATGGTTATTAGCAGAGAGCGTGACTTTGTTCTCAAACTTGAAAACACTAAAATCCCACTGGTCACGCTTCCACAAGTACTTGGTTCAGTCACACCTACAAGTGCCTTCTTTCTCTCTGAAGATACAAGTTCATAGCATCTCAAGCATAAATAGGCTAAACTTTCTAATAGAAGGAGACCCAATTCAGTTTCAAGCAAAAGCCATCACCATCAACAACCTTTATTTTAGTCTTTGCTACTTCTTTCTTCTACAGAGAAACAGAAGGGCTGATTTTGGTTTTCTTTTTGTTGGGATTTTCAGGATTTTCAGTGGGGATTTGTGATGGGTTTTGATTGACAGTTTGAACTCCATATGACCCGGGTTGAAAACTCTAGATTCTTAGATTTACAAATCATAGAGTCAACATACAAATATGAGGCTAATAGATTAATTGATTAATTGATTTTAATAGAGAGATTAATGAATTAATGGATTATTGGATTAAAAAAGAGAGAGAAGAGAGAGAAACAGAGACGAAGAGAGAAAGTGGTAGTGGGTAGGTTTTTGCAGAAGAAGAAGAAGAAGAGAAGAGAGAGAAACAGAGACGAAGAGAGAAAGTAGTAGTGGGTAGGTTTTTGAAGAAGAAGAAGAAGAAGAAGCCAAAAATGCCCCTCAAAAAGGTGATTTCCGTTTCCACTTACGGAGGTATTGGACGGAAGGACCAAAAGTTGTGGGTTTAAATAGTTTGGTGACCTTTTAGGCCACTTTAAAAGTTTAGTGACCAAAAGGCGGATTTCCAGAAAGTTTACTGACAATCTGGGCAGTTTGCTCTAAATAATATCTAATCTTTAGATAAATTAATGACATGATTTTCTTAATATTATAAATTTTAGTTATAATATAGTAAATATTTGTAATGAGATATCAAGACTTTTTTAAATGATTAATATATTTATAATTTAAAATTATTTATAGTATTATGAGGACATTATGCAATTTTTTCATCCAGACCAAATTAGTTCAATATTTCTTTGCTTAATTCAATAGGCTAATAATCCATTCAGGTTTTCTAAACATTGAGCCAATTTAGTCAAACGAGCTGTCTCACACATCCAACAAGAAATAACCCAAAATAGACATTGCGTCATATAATGATGTCTCCTACAAGATTATCACGTGGAATAGGAGTTAAGTCTTTTTTTTAAGGGAAATTATCATTTCAAATTCCAATCTATTACAAATGGATTTTATACTATAATTTGGAACCGTTTTGGATTTAGGACCTTTTGTTGACACCTTTGCGTAGATTTGAAACCACTGTAAGTGCAATAGAATATTGGAGTAGGACATTCGAACAAAAGAGAGAGGGAATAATAGCAAGTCAAAACAAACAATACTTACCTTGTATGATACTTTCTCTTGCATAAAATAATAGTAAGTATATTTTGACATGTTGTCTTTCAAATTGAATAGGAGTTAAGTCAAAGACAAAGAATACCTTGTATGATATTGTCTCTTGCATCAAATAGTATTTAAGCCAAAGCAAACAATACCTCGTATGATGCTCTCTCTCATATCGAATAAGGAGTTAAGTCAAAGTAGGAAATCTATATTTAATGGCACACATAAAATACCCAAAACACACAAAATAGACAATACATTAATAGACTAATTTATATTTTATCACAAACCTAAAACAGTCAAAGGAGTCCATACCTCGTACAAGCATATATATTGACAAGCGTGTCGTTAACCTCGCAATTTTAACCCTAAACTAAAGTAGTAGCAATGAGTAAGGTATCATATCCACAGGGAAGGTGAAGTGGTTTCAAGAATCCAGAAATTTGTTCTCAGGTTGTCACAAAATTAAATTCGCACTAACGTGAATAAAAAGAACAGAACTCAAATCAAAAGGAATAAAGTGTAAATCAAACAAATGAAAGTGATGCTCTAGAGTTCCGGAGCTAGATGAAAATGCATATAGACACCTCTACGGTACAACGAACATGCACGCTGAACAAGAGGGGAACTCTGTCACCTAGAGTCTTAACCTGAGGTTAGCATGGCGACCACCTCAACTTAAGGCTCCTAACACCATCCTCTCCCATGGCGAGGCATGAGAATGGCAATTCCAAACCGCGACGTCCCAATCCGCTATTCCTAGCAAGTTTAACACTCAATTCCTAGATTCTTCCCATGTCGAGGCCTGAACCTAGGGTCAAATGTACTCATTATCAATAAAGGATTTCTTTTCACTTTTATTTCATGATTTCATAACCTAAGATCGGCATGGCGACCGCATCCTAGTAGACAAGCTTACCAAGCAAGTGAAAGACTTGATTCACAAAAGAAGTTCTCAATTCACAGGATTCACAACAAGAATCGTAGTATTGATCTTATACTCAGTATCTCGGCGGCAGTTAAGCTCAATTCAACTATTCTAGAGTGATCGTGTGAAAATTCAACTGAAATACACAATCAAAACAATATATGAATCATTTCTTCATAGATTTTGTTCATTGCACCGTAACGAGGCATCTAAAATGTATTCTCATCCATCGGAACCCTAGATCATCAACAGATTAGCCAGAAAACGCCTTTCTCATCTCAAATTTATCAAATAGTAACATTAACAAACTCATTCTCACCCAATTGGAGGATTTTACCGATTAGAGTTCAGAGATTTGTCAATTCCTTTGTCAATTGAGAGTAAGAAAGCAAATTCCAGTCCAAATCCGTGATCGGAATCACAATCAGAGTTTGATTTCTAGTGAGAGAAACTAGAGAGAGAAAGAAAAGTAGAGAGAAAAATCCCGCTCTCAAAAAATTACAAAAGTCTCTTATGAATTCTAGAATGATCTCCCTCAAAAGTCTTACTAAATCCTCTATATAAAGAGGTTATAAGACGTAAATAATACGCAAACGTAAGCTGACTAAGATATTACAAAAATGCCACTATGAATGTCATAAAGTTCAACGCTAGCTCTTGCACATGTCCAATCATGCTTTTGAGCCTTGGTCGCGGCGCCTTCATCTCCAGCAGCACGCCTTTGAGCCTGGACCATCCACGCCTCCACGAACTGCACACAAGAGAGAGTACATTAGACACTTAGCCAAAATTTTTACATCAGAACATTGGATTACAACAGCGATGCATTGCAAGCCAAAATCACATGAGGCTTGCGATGCGTCGCAAGCCAAAATTTCTCATGCTTGCGATGCATCGCAAGCCATTTTTCCTGCATGCCTGCGATGCGTCGCAAGCCAACATATCACATGCTTGCGATGCATCGCAAGCCAATTTCATGCATGCTTGCGATGCGTCGCAGGCTATTTTCCAACAAAGCTTGCGATGCGTCGCAAGCTAATTTTCACATTCTTGTGCATAACATGTTAATGTTCTTGTGCATATAATGTTTAAAGATTTCCATGAGTGATGAATTATGCTAAAAACTCACGCAAGCACGTGTGTGACTGTGTATAGCAACCACCCAAGTGGTTCTGTGAAGTGCCTATATGCGTTGTTGCTACGCTGCTAAGTGCCCATGTGGTGTACATGAGTTGTGTGTGTGAGTGCTAAAGTTGCTACAGATATGTGCACCAATGTATGCTGTGAAGTGCATGTGGTGCACATGAAGTGTGCAACAACTAGTGCGTGTAGTGTGTTGTGAAGTGCATGTGGTGTGCAAGAGTATGCAATAGCTATGCGCATGCATGTGCACGAATGTGTAGCAAATGTGTGCATGCATTGTGCATGAGTTGTGCAAGTGGTGCTAGTATGTGCTGAAGTTGAGTGTTGTGTTGTGCATGTTTGTGCACAAGTGTTGCTAATGGAGTAGCGGCGCTGCGCGGTGGCGCGCAGCTTGTGCAACGATCGCTGCGCGTTGGCGCGCAGCTGTGTGGGCATTGCTGCAAGACGCTGCGGGCGCTGGCGCGCAGCTGTGTGGGAGGCTGCTGCAGCTGCATGCATGAATGCCGTGCGATGAGTGCATGTGTGCTGTGCGATGAATGTATGCTGTGCACAAGTATGTGCTGACTGATTAGCAAGCTAGTGCATGCTTGCAGCAAGTATTGTGCACAAGTGTGTAAGTGTTGTGCAACAAGTGCAATAGAGTAGTGCACAAGTGTGCAAGTGTCAGCAAGTGCACTCATGCATTCTCTTTAACAAAACACTTGACATGTCCACAATATAAAACCAATTCAACATCTTTTAGCTAAACACAATCACACACACCATTGCCCTAAAAACTCACCACAACATACCACATAAATTCACATGATCTTGTATTTTATAACAAACATTTCACTGAATTCCTCCTAATCCCACAACACTATACCACTTCCCACATTCCAATTTCTCCATTTTCAACTCATTCTGGGCCAACATCAACTCATTTCCTTCTTTGTACAATTCACTAATTTCTACACATTCCACATATAACACTAAATCCCACAAAAGCCAAGCATAAAACAATACAATTAACTCAGTATAAAACTGACTTATCATATATATATATATATATATGTATATATGTATATATGTATATATATATATATATGTATATATGTATATATATATATATATGTATATATGTATATATATATGTATATATATGTATATATACAATAATTTCTACTTCATCAAACACTTCAAATATTTAAAGCAATTGATATTTCATTGTACACCTAAAATACTCAAAACAAACGATACTAAAATATCCAACACACCTCTAATATTAAAATATCTGGCCAACATTCACGTAATAATAAAATATTTAAATACACCTAAAATACCCAAAGTAAATAATATTTGGTACGAGAACATAAACTAATTCATATTTATTATAGAGTTGGCAAAAATACATGTTATTGGTGCTCAATTTAGTTAGTCCAAACTTACAAAATTTAGATCGGGAGGATAATTGGGTAGGACACTAGTAGTACGCAAACAGGTAGGATAGTACTCGCAGAAATAAATTGGTATTTAATACTCATTAATTATTTAATCACACATTTGAAACACCCAACTAATTCAGACAATAACTTGTACGAGTATGTAGGCCAATTCATACTTATCACACACTTGAAAAACATTTTAATTTCTAGCTTTTACAAGTCCAATTTTTGGGTTATTCGATTTGACCATTTTTTTATCTCCAAATCGGAATCGAAATGAATTCAATTAAATTTGAATAAAACAAATCGAATTCAAAATTTAATTTTCAGTTCGAGTTCAAATTAATCAAAATATTATTCAAGTTTAAGATTCAAATTTCAATTTGAATTAACCGAATTCCAACAAAAAAATTTGAATTTAAATTTGATTTTAGTTTCAATTAAATCATCACATTACATCACACTCGTACATTCAACTTATATATGTGAAATTTTGAAGGAGTGAATATAACCTTTCATACATTATAACACATAGATGATACAAATATCTTTACATATATTAAAATATATATATAAAAATTTGATTTTCAATTCGATTTTTAAATCAATTTGGTAGAACATTCGCAAATATATTATATATATATATATATATATTAGTCTTTAAGAGAATCAAGTGGGGGCTGGTGTGGGTTTCAAAACACCCCCCACCCCCAAGTCCAAACAATTTCACTAGTAAGTGGGGTCAACCCATGGATCTCACCCCTACACATCCCACTCAATGACTAATGAGTTAGTTAAAAGAAAATTAATTAAACTAATGCACTTAATAGGTAATAGGGTTAAAAGCACTTAACCCCCTCCAATTCATGCATTGGTTGCACTATATCCGCTTAATGAAATAAATAAGCACTTTACCCCTTCTAACAAATTATGTTAATGGCTTTGATAATTAACTAAATAGCTAAATATTTTTTGACAAGAATGCGCATACACTAATTTTCCTATAATCCTCTCTAATTTCTTTGATAATATTTATTTTATTTTTTATTTATAAAACAAGTGCTATAATTTCTTCTCATATTTTTTGAATATTTTTGTATTATGATTATGGAATTTCTATTTATAAAATTTGTAATAATATCATAAAATATTAGTTTTATATGTAATTCCTTCTTACAAATTTTTTTACTCATCAATCATTTGACAAAAAGATAAACTTCTTATTTTTATATTTGATAATTAATAAATTTGACATTAAATTAAGGGTTAAGCACTTCTCATTTTTATATTTACTATAATGACATTAAATATTAAATTGTTATTAATATTAAATAAATCGGGAAAGTAATAAGAATGTATTTCATTAAGAAAGGGTTTGAATATTATGTTATAAAAAAAAGAGAAACAAAAGGTGACTACACAAATTTATCAATTATCAAATCTCAAATATAAAAACAAGAAGTTTATCTTTTTGTCAAATGATTGATGAGTGAAGTTAAGTTGTGAGAATGAATTATTTATAAAACCAACACTTTAGATGGTTAATTATTAGAAATTTTATAAATAGAAATTTCATAAACATAATACAAAAATATTCAAAAAATATGAGAAGAAATTATAGCACTTTTTTATAAATAAAAAAATAAAATAAATATTATCAAAGAAATTAGAGAAGATTATAGGGAAACTAATGTATAGGCATTCTTATCCAAATATATTTAAATATGTAATTAATTGTTAAAGCTATTAACAAAATTTGTTAGAAGGGGTAAATTATCTATTTATTTCATTGAGGAGGTATATTGCAACTAATGTATGAGTTAGAGGGGGTTAATTGCTTTTAACCCTAGTTAATATAATATTCCTTTCCCTAACGTGTCATAGTGTTTATAATTTTTCAATTATTACTCCACTTTCTACTTTTTCTCATCCTATTTGTCTCACTTTTTCCATAATTTCATTTCTCCTCTCTCTATCTTTCTTTCACCTCATTCACATCCTTCCTCTTTTTACTCTTGCTCCATTTGGTATTTTGGTCAATGTTTATTTTTTATTTAAAATTTGTTATTTAAGTTTTATTAATTGTAAGTTTAAATTTTAATAAATTACTCTTGCTCAATTTGGTATTTTGGTCAATGTTAGTTTTTTATTTCAAATTTGGTATTTAGGTTTTATTAATTGTAAGTTTAAATTTGTAAATTTATTAAATCAATTTGGGTGTTGGAGTTATTAGGATTTATTGTTATTATAATTAATGTGAATTTATATTAGATATTTCAGAAATTTATTTAGAGATTTATGATTGAAATAGAAAAACTATAAGAATCTTGAATTTAGATTACAGACTTTGGATGTGAATTAACATTAGCGATTTTAGAAATTCAATTAGTGATTTTATGAATACAATAATTTAAATTAATAATTTATATGTTAAATTAGAAAAATTAGATATTTTACATTGTAATTGGAACCATAGTTTAGACAACTCTAATCTATTGAATTGATTTTAATTCTAAATTAATTGCTAATTTTGATTGAATTACATGATTTACATGATTTTATTTTAACTCTAAATTTTGATTGATTTACATGTATACTTTTAGTTATATACATCGAGAACAATATTGTTTTTTTTCTTTTTTTTTTTTGGCTAATCATCCCAAACTCGTGTGGGGGGAGGGGGGGGAAGGGGTCGCCACTCCCAGTTTATTGATTGAAAATCAGATTACAAAAGCAATGGCGGATATATCCACACCACTAGTACATGTGAAAGCTATAAAAGGGGAAGACTCCTCCTTTATTGTTTCAATAATTAAAAATGAGCAAATCTTATAGGATTTCAACATATGTAAAGACATATACACAACTACTTTTTTTTCGTCGACTGAGCACTAAGAAACTGTTACATCATCAAATGTTAATCAATAGTATAGTTCTCTATATTTATAGATTTTTATATTTTTTATAATTGTGAATTTAACATCTTAGTTATTTAATACATTTATTTAATTGTATTAAAAAATTAGGTCAGCCCCACAAAGAAAAACTTATGGTTCCGCCCCTGTCTAGTGGGAGTCCAGATCCTCTGTCCAATATTTATCCAATCCTATCCTGTCTAACGTTTAAAACTACGTAGTTTCATTAAAAGTAGGGACTAACTGCATAAATATCATTAAAATTATTTTAAAATTATTAGACCCTAACCAAGAGATTAGTGAACCCTACGACGTAGTTTTAATTAGGACAGAATAAGACAGACAAAATCTTAGACAGAAGATCCCGTGTCGTCTAGTGGGGGCATATATGAACCCTTGCCAGCCCTGCCCGAAGCATGCATTCAGTATAAATGCCTCGACAAGGTCTGAAGTTTTTTAAGTGGCTGTGCTTAGATGATGAGCATTAGAATTTAGATTAATGGAACGAAATTTCCAGACAGAAATATATTGAAAATTTCAAGGATTTAAGAGAAAATGATAGCAAGCTCAGCAATAAATCACTTCTTCACTTTGCCCAGATGTGGCGTTTACAAAAAAATCAACGTTTGTTCCGCTGTAGCCCCAAATGGTCGTATCTCTTCTGCCAAAATCACGTATGCTAATAGTAAGCTTGGTTAAGAATCATCAGTGAGACGATCAGCTGGAAACTACTAACATCCCAACTGGGATTTCAATCATGTTTAGTTGCTACAAAATGAATATACAGTAATTATCATTTTCATAATTTCTTTTGCTTGGTTAACACGAGTGGCACGTCGTTTAGTACCAAATTAAAATGCCTACTTCAAATAATACAATTAGCACGTGGAAGTAGGGTCGATCCCTCAAAGAACGGGTACACAATTAATTTTAGTTAATTCCAATGTGTAACAATTCAATTTAAGTGTGTCAAATTAATTAAACTTAACAATTAATTAAACAAATTAGCCAAAGAAAATCACAAAGATTATAATCTATCAAATAAGCAAAATCCGGCAAATAATAAATCCATGCTAATCAATTTAGATCGGTCCTAGACTCACAAATAAATTAACTTTTACAAACCAATTGGTTATAGATTACCGAGAATCAGCTCTGACAAAATCCAATTTTTCCTTAATAATAGGTAATTAACAAGAATCAGCTATAAATTAATTACCCCTAATTAAATCTTAATTTAGCTGGAATCAGCCAACACTAAATTTAAAGATTTAATTGCATTAGTAATTAGAAAAACCCAATTTTAGCAAATTACAATCATCAACAGTATGTCATATTTTACTAACATTTAATTCCCTCCTACCTGATGGTAGTTTTACCACTTAATTAATTAGCCAATTAATTACAGATAATTAATAGGAAATTAATTTGGTATTGCGTTGATTAAAGAAACGTGATCAAGATTAATTTAATCTCAACATATTTATTAAACACAGGGAATTTCCAGAATTTATCCAAGTTAATTTAATAAAAGCATTTTGGTCTCACGATCATATTTTAATTAGCACTTCATTATTAATGCCGAAAAATAAACTTAAGCTATCACCATAATTAAAGAAACAATTAAACTAATTACTGAATATAAAATTAAAGTAAAATAAAAGAGAGAAGGTGGAAGAAAACTTATTGCTTTGGATGGATGAGAACCAGTTGATGTAACTGGATACTGGTTGAACTCCAAGATGGACTCCACCCTTTTCCAATGTTAATCCACAACAGATTGCTCCCTTAATTTTAATAAGATATACTTAACTTAAGAAAAATGATTTATTGAAACACTAAACGACTAATGAATTAAAATGGAAACATGACTTAACATTGTAGAAAATGCATTCGGCAAGGAAACGAAATTATGGAACATTATCTACTTAAGATTTTGACTCGGACTTCTTAAGAAACTTTAAGACAATGATTAAACCTCAAAAAGAAGACTTTTAATGATAATAACTTCTAGGCTCTGGACAAAAATTCAATGGTATTAATCCAATAACTTAACATTCACAAATTCAATCTGATCATTTCATTAATATACGGAACTTGCACGTCTGAGTTCTTAAAAATAAAAATACTTCAAATATGCAGTGCTTAAATAAATCTGAATATGAGATTAAACTCAAAATTGAATAATTCCTTAATGGATTTAACCGAAAATAATTCAATGTAAATGGAAAAGAATTCTATTAGAATCAAATACTGAATTAAAACAAACTTCAAAGCATAAAAACTTCAAACTTAAATTCGAACTAATTTAAAAACTAAACTTGAAATAAAATTGACAGAATTCAAAAGATGGAATCGGGATGGGGTATTTTTCAAACTAATCTATCCCTTCTATTTATAGGTAAAAACACAACCAAAAATTCCTAAAAATCTTCAATGTCTTCCTGCTTAAGCTCAAAAATCAAATCTTCCACAATTTAAGGAAACAAAATTGATATTCCGAAAAAGCTTCAACGTATCAACAAATTTGACTTGACTACTTCACAGGTTCTTATCAGCAACTTCTACTCCAGATTTTCATCATTTACCATAGTAAATAATGTTTTTCCTCATAATCTTCACAAATCCTGCACAAAATATGCAAATTATTGCTAATATAACAACTTAAAATACTAAATAATGAAACCTAAAATTATACTTATCAATTCCCCACACTAGAACTATGCTTGTCCTCAAGCTTATTCAAAACACTTATTCACAAGAAATCCAAAATTAAATATTTCACATTCAAATCGAGTTTTTCCTTCATTCCACAATTCCAATCCTTGTATTAAAGACACAAAATATCCTTTTCTTCAAAATTAAAAAGTACAAGAATGAATACTCTCAAAAATATCAGTGAAGCTTCAACTAAGCACTCAAAATCTCTCATTTAGGTAATCCACTCAAACAGAATTGTACAAGACTTCTTACCATAATTTTGCAAATATGTCACATTTCACCCATATCTTGCCAAAACCAAATACATGAATCAAAAGGACTTTTATTGGTTGTATTGGGGCTAGGGTAAAGGAGGTAGGATAAAGAAAAGAATAATGAAATGGATAAAAATCTACTCAAGGTGCTTTCAATCACAACTAAGCAAATAATCCCCACACTAGGTCTTTTGCATCAATTTCAAACAAGCAAATATATTTCTTTTTTCACCTCTTTTTCAATTTTCTTGTCCTGTTCTTGTTTGATCAAACAGAACCCCCTTTTTTTTCTTTTCATCAAAAGAACACTTAGTTCTTCACCCTTTCAAATCGAATTTGCTTTCTTCAACCTAAGAGGATTATTTCAAACATTATTCATTTTGTTATAAGCACCTTGAAGAAAAAGGAAAATAGAAAGTTAAAAGGTTGAGGTGTATTTTAAATGGGTTACATATCAAAGAAAGAGTTTTAGGCTTCAAAAGGGTTAACTAAAGATTTATTGTAAGGTAGGAAAAAAAAAACTAAAGCCAAACTTGGTTAACCTAAATGCCTTTATCATTTTCATGTAATAATAATTCCAACATCAATGGTTCCATGTGCACAACAATGCAAAATTTGTAAGATCATCAATGTACATTCTTTTCACTCAACAAGAAAAAAAATCATTCAAGCATCAAAAAGTGGTTTTGCATGCTTAGGCTCAAACCTCACTTTAGGTAGATAAGTAAAATTCATTCTTGCATTTTATCATTTTTTGAAACATACAAGGACATATTTGAACTCTAAATACAAGAATTCCACCAACTTCCAAACCATACTCGATTATCATGATTAATATTTAAACTAGATTCTTGTCAAAAAAAAAACATAAATCACGAAAGAATTTTTGAAACACTTAATAAAACACATATAATCCACCTCCCCACACTTAAACTTTGCTTGACCCAAGCAAAAGCATAAGCTGGACAAGGCTTCAACAAATTACCCAACCTATCGAAATTAAAACTGAAAACAGAAAATTAAATATTGCAAAGAAATATAGAACTACTGCCCTGAATTATTCCAAGGTTCTTGAACCTCCTTCCTCTTCAAAATTGCTGAAAGTGACTTGTTGAGACGTCCAACTTCAACTGTCATAAGACCCATCTCTTGTTTCACTTCTTCCTTCTCTTCAAACCTATAAGACAAAAAATTAGAAGAGATTAAATTCATATGAAAGACAAAATAAAATAAAAAAAATAAAATTATTGGGTTACCTCCCAATTAGTGCCTTCATTTAAAGTCTTTGGCTAGACAAAGAAATTTGTGGTTATTAAAAGTATTTTGGCAATGCCAAATTAAGCTCTTCCACAGTACTAACCTGAACATTCTCATAGAAAGGCTTTAATCTCTGTCCATTTACTTTAAAAATCTTCCCTGATTCTAAGCCTTTAATTTCCACAGTTCCGTTAGGGTAAACAGATACTATCTCAAAGGGTCCAATCCATTTAGATTTTAATTTTCCTCCCATCAATCTTAATTTAGACTGAAAAAGTAGTACTTTATGCCCTATTTGAAACTGTTTCTTTCTTATCACTCTATCATGCAACATTTTAGTTTTTTCTTTATACCACAAAGCATTATCATAAGATTCCAGTCTCAATTCCTCTAACTCTTGAAGTTGTAATTTCCTCTCTTCCCCACACTTAAATGTGTCCATATTAATTTGTTTAATAGCCCAGTATGCTTTATGTTCAATTTCTACTGGAAGATGACACAGTTTACCAAATATGAGCCGGTATGGGGACATCTCGATCGGAGTTTTGAAAGCTGTTCTGTACGCCCACAAAGCATCATCCAATCGCATACTCCAATCCTTTCGAGAGGTATTAACGGTTTTCTCCAAAATTTGCTTAATCTCACGATTGGAGACTTCCGCTTGGCCATTTGATTGCGGATGATACGGTGTGGCCAAACGGTGGTGTACTCCGTATTTCTTCATTAAAGCTTCGATCGTGCGATTGCAAAAATGAGTCCCTTGGTCACTTATGATAGCTCGTGGTACTCCAAATCTGCTAAAAATATTAGATTTTAAAAACCCTGCAACAACCTTAGAATCATTAGTCCTGGTGGCCTTGGCTTCCACCCACTTTGATACATAATCAACAGCTAGTAAAATATACGAGTTGCCAAATGAACTAGGAAATGGGCCCATAAAATCCATACCCCATACATCAAAAATTTCACACACAATTATCGGCATTTGGGGCATTTCATCTTTGTTTGTTATATTTCCCATTTTTTGACATCTCTCACAACTTTTACAAAACAAATACGCATCTCTAAATAGTGTATTCCAAAAGAAACCACTATCTAGTATTTTTCTAGCCGTTCGTTTTGGACCAAAATGTCCACCGCATGCATACATATGACAATGATTCAAAATTTCATTAATTTCACTTTCCGGAATGCACCTTTTAATTATTTGATCTGAGCCAATTTTCCACAAATAAGGTTCATCCCATAAAACATATTTTGAATCATTTCTAATTTTCATTCGTTGTGCATGTGATAGTCCTTTAGGAAATGCTTTACTCACCAAATAATTCACCATGTCCGCATACCAAGGTTCCTTACCAATCTTACCAGTAATGGTCAAAAGATGCTTATCTGGAAAGGTCTCTTGTATGGCCAAACGGTCTTCTTCTCGAACCAATCTACTCAAATGATCCGCCACATTGTTTTCTGCTCCTTTTTTATCCTTAATCTCCCAGTCAAATTCCTGTAAGAGCAAAATCCATCTAATTAGTCGGGGTTTTGATTCTTTCTTTTGTAACAAATACTTCAAAGCTGCATGGTCAGTATAAACAATAATTTTAGTGCCAAGTAAATAGGATCTAAATTTCTCAAATGCAAATACTATAGCTAATAATTCTTTTTCGGTGGTAGTATAATTGCATTGAGTTTGATTTAGAGTCTTTGACGCATAATAAATCACATGGCTCTCTTTTCCATCTTTTTGGCCAAGCACAGCTCCTACGGCGTAATCGCTTGCATCACACATTAGCTCAAATGGTAATTCCCAACGGGGTGGTTGAACAATAGGGGCTGACACCAATTTCTCTTTCAATTTATCAAAAGCTAACTTCCTCTCCTCTGTTAGATCAAACGGAACATCATTTTGTAATAAACGCGTCAGGGGCTGTGCTATTTTTGCAAAGTCTTTGATGAACCTCCTGTAAAACCCTGCATGTCCCAAAAAACCACGAATTTCTCTAACATTAGATGGATAAGGTAATTGAGAAATTAAATCAATCTTAGTTTTATCAACTTGAAGTCCTTTTTCAGAAACTACACGTCCAAGAACAATTCCTTCTCTAACCATAAAGTGGCATTTTTCATAATTTAAAACCAAATCTTTTTCAACACAACGATGCAACACTTTATCAAGATTTTCAAGGCAGTCATCAAAAGAATTCCCATATACAGTAAAATCATCCATGAAAATTTCGATGCAATGTTCTATTAAATCAGAAAATATACTCATCATGCATCGTTGAAAAGTTCCTGGAGCATTACACAAACCAAAAGGCATGCGTCTATATGCAAACGTTCCAAATGGGCAAGTAAAAGTGGTTTTTTCCTGATCTTCTTGTGCTACAAAAATCTGAAAATAACCGCTATACCCATCAAGAAAACAGAAAAATAACTTACCCGCCAATCTTTCAAGCATCTGATCTAGAAATGGCAAAGGAAAATGATCTTTCCTGGTAGCAGAATTTAATTTCCTAAAATCAATACACATTCGCCATCCGGTTCGGAGACGCACAGGAAACAATTCATTTTTTTCATTTCTTACCAATTCAAATCCAGATTTTTTTGGTACCACATGTACTGGACTAACCCATTTGCTATCAGAAATAGGAAATATTATCCCCAATTCAAGAAGTTTTAATATTTCTTTAAGTACCACTTCTTTCATATTTGGATTTAATTTCCTTTGTGGATCCCTTACCGGTTTAGAATCTGGTTCAAGAAAAATTCTATGCATGCAAACACTTGGACTTATCCCTTTTATATATGCCAAAGTCCACCCTATTGCCCTTTATATTTTCTCAAAAGTCTGATTAATCTATCTTCTTGACTCTGACTGAGATTTTTATTAATAATAACAGGCAATGTTTCTTTTTCACCTAAAAACACATATTTCAAATGTTCAGGCAAAACCTTCAATTCCAATACGGGTGCCTGCAAAAGAGAAGGCAAAAGTTTATCAGTTGTGTTCTGTTTGGCCAAACGAGATAACTCAGAATTATTAGAAAATTCTTCTAAAGAATAAAGTGACATAATGGCATCTCGTAGTTCATCATTTTGCAATTCTTTTGCTTCAACATCTGTCAAACTTGTTGTGATTGCAAACTCCAATTTATCCTGCATAAAATTCATCTCAAAATGATCTTGGACAATTGGCTCAAAAATATCAACAACATTACAATTTTCAATATCATGGGAGTGTTTCATAGCATCATAAATATTAAAGGTCAAAAACTCCCCATTGAATTCACAAGTTAAGGTTCCTTTATCCATATTAATTTGGGCTTTCACAGTCTTTAAAAATGGTCTTCCTAACAATAAAACTGCAGATTTTTTATCATAATTTTTTCCTGTGTCAAGAACATAAAAATCTGCAGGATATATGAATTCATTCACCTTAACTAGCACATTTTCAAGAACACCAAGTGGATATGCCAATGATCTGTCTGCCAATTGAATTACAACTCGTGTTTCAGAAAGGGGTCCCATGCTAGACTCATCATATGTAGACAAAGGCATAACATTTATTGATGCTCCTAAGTCAAACATAGCACTTTCTACCATTTTATTCCCAATTATACATGGAATGGCAAACATACCTGGGTCCTTGCATTTTGGTGGTAATTTTTTCTGAATTATTGCCGAAACATTTTCACTTACCACCACTTTCTCATCCTTTGACTTGTTAATTTTTCTGGCCAAAAAATCTTTTAGAAACTTTGCACATTTTGGCATTTTCCTGATTGCTTCAAGGAAAGGAATATTAATTTCAATCTTGCTGAATATGGTGAGAATATCACTCATATCGTCATCCTTCACATCTCGATTTAACCTGCCAGGAAAAGGAGGAGGTATTTTAATGTCGGAAATATTCTTATTTAAATCAACTTTTACCTCAGATTTCTGACTGTCATCCGTTTGGTCTAACGGAACCTTTTCTCCTGTTTGCTTTTCCTTGATTTTCGACGTAGGTTCCTCTAACTGTTTCCCACTCCTTAATGTTATTTGACTAACATTTTCCTTTGGATTTGGTAAAACCGGTGAAGGCAGCTTCCCTTGATTTCCTTCTAAAGCATTTACGGCGGTGGACAACTGAGTAATCTGATTACTCAACCCTGTTATGCTTGCACGAGTTTCCTGCTGAAATTTTTGCGCTTCCACTTGAAACTTAATAAATCCTTGCTGCATACTTTGAGTGGTTGTGGCTAATTGAGTAATCAAATCCTCTAAAGGCACACCTCCTCTTGAAGTGGGTATGAAAGGTTGTGGGGCAACCGGAGCCATTACTTGCTGTTGTGGCCTATATTGTTGAGGATATAAAACTCCAGGAACTGGCTGTTGTCTATTTTCATATCTCAAATTTGGATGATCTTTCCACCCCGGATTGAATGTATTAGAGTGGGGATCATATTGCTGATTTGCTGCATTTACCGAAGCAGTTTGGTCATCGTTAACTGACGGGCACAAATCATTTGGATGTCCTGGATTATTACACACTCCACAAATCTGTTGGGTATTATCCAATGTTGCCACTAAACGTTCCACTGAAGTGGTCAATGCATCAAGTCGAGTCTCAAAAGATGACATGTTCGCCGTATTTACTTGTTTGGCCGAACGGGAAACATGATATTGTTGTCGGGACTCACACATTTGTGTAATCAAAGCTCTAGCTTGCGCCGGAGTTTTATCCATAAATGCACCACCACTTGAAGCATCAACCGTCCTCCTTTCTTCCAGTAGCATACCTTCATAAAAATATTGGATTAGTAACTCTTCAGAAATTTGATGTTGACGACAACTATTTCAAAGTCTTTTAAATCTTAACCAATATGCATGCAAAGATTCATCAATATCTTGTTTGATTCCACAAATTTCTTTTCTTACTGATGCAATTCTTGATGCAGGGAAAAAATTATGTAAAAAGATTCCTTGTAATTCTTGCCATGAACGTATAGAATTTGGAGTTAAACTACTAAACCATAAATTAGCTTCTCCTGTTTGGGTAAACGGAAAACTTGCTAATTTAATGTATTCTTGATTTACTCCCCGATTGTTCAATGTTCCACACACTCTTAAAAATTCATGCAAGAAGTTATGCGGGTCCTCTCCAACTAAACCGTTAAATTTAGGCAACAAATTAAGGTATGACGGTTTGAGTTCAAAATCAACAGTTATAGCAGGCAATACAATGCAAGAGGGCTGATAATTTATCAAGGGACTAGTTAACTCCCTTAATGTTCTTTCTCGAGCAGGTGCTTGTTGTCCTCCACCCTGGTTATTTCCATTCTGATTTTCTGCCATGTCAAAGTTATCAAAGGATGTGTCTTGATCCGATTCTGTTGCTGAAGTATCTTCCGTTTGGGCAAACGGAGGTTCTGGAACAGAATCAGAAAAACGTTCTTGGCGTCTTTCCCTCGTCTCTTTCCTTAATCTTCTTGCTGTCTTCTCGATCTCTGTATCAAATAAGAGATTATGGTTAGACGAACGGGTCATACACCAAGAGATAAAAAGAATTAACTAAAATGAAAAGTATAACGCCGTTCCCCGGCAGCGGCGCCAAAAATTGGTACGTCGTTTAGTACCAAATTAATTCCTACTTCAAATAATACAATTAGCACGTGGAAGTAGGGTCGATCCCTCGAGGAACGGGTACACAATTAATTTTAGTTAATTCTAAAGTGTAACAATTCAATTTAAGTGTGTCAAATTAATTAAACTTAACAATTAATTAAACAAATTAGCCAAAGAAAATCACAAAGATTATAATCTATCAAATAAGCAAAATCCGGCAAATAATAAATCCATGCTAATCAATTTAGATCGGTCCTAGACTCACAAATAAATTAACTTTTACAAACCAATTGGTTATAGATTACCGAGAATCAGCTCTGACAAAATCCAATTTTTCCTTAATAATAGGTAATTAACAAGAATCAGCTATAAATTAATTACCCCTAATTAAATCTTAATTTAGCTGGAATCAGCCAACACTAAATTTAAAGATTTAATTGCATTAGTAATTAGAAAAACCCAATTTTAGCAAATTACAATCATCAACAGTATGTCATATTTTACTAACATTTAATTCCCTCCTACCTGATGGTAGTTTTACCACTTAATTAATTAGCCAATTAATTACAGATAATTAATAGGAAATTAATTTGGTATTGCGTTGATTAAAGAAACGTGATCAAGATTAATTTAATCTCAACATATTTATTAAACACAGGGAATTTCCAGAATTTATCCAAGTTAATTTAATAAAAGCATTTTGGTCTCACGATCATATTTTAATTAGCACTTCATTATTAATGCCGAAAAATAAACTTAAGCTATCACCATAATTAAAGAAACAATTAAACTAATTACTGAATATAAAATTAAAGTAAAATAAAAGAGAGAAGGTGGAAGAAAACTTATTGCTTTGGATGGATGAGAACCAGTTGATGTAACTGGATACTGGTTGAACTCCAAGATGGACTCCACCCTTTTCCAATGTTAATCCACAACAGATTGCTCCCTTAATTTTAATAAGATATACTTAACTTAAGAAAAATGATTTATTGAAACACTAAACGACTAATGAATTAAAATGGAAACATGACTTAACATTGTAGAAAATGCATTCGGCAAGGAAACGAAATTATGGAACATTATCTACTTAAGATTTTGACTCGGACTTCTTAAGAAACTTTAAGACAATGATTAAACCTCAAAAAGAAGACTTTTAATGATAATAACTTCTAGGCTCTGGACAAAAATTCAATGGTATTAATCCAGTAACTTAACATTCACAAATTCAATCTGATCATTTCATTAATATACGGAACTTGCACGTCTGAGTTCTTAAAAATAAAAATACTTCAAATATGCAGTGCTTAAATAAATCTGAATATGAGATTAAACTCAAAATTGAATAATTCCTTAATGGATTTAACCGAAAATAATTCAATGTAAATGGAAAAGAATTCTATTAGAATCAAATACTGAATTAAAACAAACTTCAAAGCATAAAAACTTCAAACTTAAATTCGAACTAATTTAAAAACTAAACTTGAAATAAAATTGACAGAATTCAAAAGATGGAATCGGGATGGGGTATTTTTCAAACTAATCTATCCCTTCTATTTATAGGTAAAAACACAACCAAAAATTCCTAAAAATCTTCAATGTCTTCCTGCTTAAGCTCAAAAATCAAATCTTCCACAATTTAAGGAAACAAAATTGATATTCCGAAAAAGCTTCAACGTATCAACAAATTTGACTTGACTACTTCACAGGTTCTTATCAGCAACTTCTACTCCAGATTTTCATCATTTACCATAGTAAATAATGTTTTTCCTCATAATCTTCACAAATCCTGCACAAAATATGCAAATTATTGCTAATATAACAACTTAAAATACTAAATAATGAAACCTAAAATTATACTTATCAATTCCCCACACTAGAACTATGCTTGTCCTCAAGCTTATTCAAAACACTTATTCACAAGAAATCCAAAATTAAATATTTCACATTCAAATCGAGTTTTTCCTTCATTCCACAATTCCAATCCTTGTATTAAAGACACAAAATATCCTTTTCTTCAAAATTAAAAAGTACAAGAATGAATACTCTCAAAAATATCAGTGAAGCTTCAACTAAGCACTCGAAATCTCTCATTTAGGTAATCCACTCAAACAGAATTGTACAAGACTTCTTACCATAATTTTGCAAATATGTCACATTTCACCCATATCTTGCCAAAACCAAATACATGAATCAAAAGGACTTTTATTGGTTGTATTGGGGCTAGGGTAAAGGAGGTAGGATAAAGAAAAGAATAATGAAATGGATAAAAATCTACTCAAGGTGCTTTCAATCACAACTAAGCAAATAATCCCCACACTAGGTCTTTTGCATCAATTTCAAACAAGCAAATATATTTCTTTTTTCACCTCTTTTTCAATTTTCTTGTCCTGTTCTTGTTTGATCAAACAGAACCCCCTTTTTTTTCTTTTCATCAAAAGAACACTTAGTTCTTCACCCTTTCAAATCGAATTTGCTTTCTTCAACCTAAGAGGATTATTTCAAACATTATTCATTTTGTTATAAGCACCTTGAAGAAAAAGGAAAATAGAAAGTTAAAAGGTTGAGGTGTATTTTAAATGGGTTACATATCAAAGAAAGAGTTTTAGGCTTCAAAAGGGTTAACTAAAGATTTATTGTAAGGTAGGAAAAAAAAACTAAAGCCAAACTTGGTTAACCTAAATGCCTTTATCATTTTCATGTAATAATAATTCCAACATCAATGGTTCCATGTGCACAACAATGCAAAATTTGTAAGATCATCAATGTACATTCTTTTCACTCAACAAGAAAAAAAATCATTCAAGCATCAAAAAGTGGTTTTGCATGCTTAGGCTCAAACCTCACTTTAGGTAGATAAGTAAAATTCATTCTTGCATTTTATCATTTTTTGAAACATAACAAGGACATATTTGAACTCTAAATACAAGATTCCACCAACTTCCAAACCATACTCGATTATCATGATTAATATTTAAACTAGATTCTTGTCAAAAAAAAAAACATAAATCACGAAAGAGATTTTGAAACACTTAATAAAACACATATAATCCACCTCCCCACACTTAAACTTTGCTTGACCCAAGCAAAAGCATAAAGCTGGACAAGGCTTCAACAATTACCCAACCTATCGAAATTAAAAACTGAAAACAGAAAATTAAATATTGCAAAGAAATATAGAACTACTGCCCTGAATTATTCCAAGGTTCTTGAACCTCCTTCCTCTTCAAATTGCTGAAAGTGACTTGTTGAGACGTCCAACTTCAACTGTCATAAGACCCATCTCTTGTTTCACTTCTTCCTTCTCTTCAAACCTATAAGACAAAAAATTAGAAGAGATTAAAATTCATATGAAAGACAAAATAAAATAAAAAAAATAAAATTATTGGGTTACCTCCCCAATTAGTGCCTTCATTTAAAGTCTTTGGCTAGACAAAGAATTTGTGGTTATTAAAGTATTTTGGCAATGCCAAATTAAGCTCTTCCACAGTACTAACCTGAACATTCTCATAGAAAGGCTTTAATCTCTGTCCATTTACTTTAAAATCTCCCTGATTCTAAGCTTTAATTTCCACAGTTCGTTAGGGTAAACAGATACTATCTCAAAGGGTCCAATCCATTTAGATTTTAATTTTCCTCCCATCAATCTTAATTTAGACTGAAAAAGTAGTACTTTATGCCCTATTTGAAACTGTTTCTTTCTTATCACTCTATCATGCAACATTTTAGTTTTTTCTTTATACCACAAAGCATTATCATAAGATTCCAGTCTCAATTCCTCTAACTCTTGAAGTTGTAATTTCCTCTCTTCCCCACACTTAAATGTGTCCATATTAATTTGTTTAATAGCCCAGTATGCTTTATGTTCAATTTCTACTGGAAGATGACACAGTTTACCAAATATGAGCCGGTATGGGGACATCTCGATCGGAAGTTTTGAAAGCTGTTCTGTACGCCCACAAAGCATCATCCAATCGCATACTCCAATCCTTTCGAGAGGTATTAACGGTTTTCTCCAAAATTTGCTTAATCTCACGATTGGAGACTTCCGCTTGGCCATTTGATTGCGGATGATACGGTGTGGCCAAACGGTGGTGGTACTCCGTATTTCTTCATTAAGCTTCGATCGTGCGATTGCAAAAATGAGTCCCTTGGTCACTTATGATAGCTCGTGGTACTCCAAATCTGCTAAAAATATTAGATTTTAAAAACCCTGCAACAACCTTAGAATCATTAGTCCTGGTGGCCTTGGCTTCCACCCACTTTGATACATAATCAACAGCTAGTAAAATATACGAGTTGCCAAATGAACTAGGAAATGGGCCCATAAAATCCATACCCCCATACATCAAAATTTCACACACAATTATCGGCATTTGGGGCATTTTCATCTTTGTTTGTTATATTTCCCATTTTTTGACATCTCTCACAACTTTTACAAAACAAATACGCATCTCTAAATAGTGTATTCCAAAAGAAACCACTATCTAGTATTTTTCTAGCCGTTCGTTTTGGACCAAAAATGTCCACCGCATGCATACATATGACAATGATTCAAAATTTCATTAACTTTCCACTTTCCGGAATGCACCTTTTAATTATTTGATCTGAGCCAATTTTCCACAAATAAGGTTCATCCCATAAAAAATATTTTGAATCATTTTCTAATTTTCATTCGTTGTGCATATGATAGTCCTTTAGGAAATGCTTTACTCACCAAATAATTCACCATGTCCGCATACCAATGTTCCTTACCAATCTACCAGTAATGGTCAAAAGATGCTTATCTGGAAAGGTCTCTTGGTATGGCCAAACGGTCTTCTTCTCGAACCAATCTACTCAAATGATCCGCCACATTGTTTTCTGCTCCTTTTTTATCCTTAATCTCCCAGTCAAATTCCTGTAAGAGCAAAATCCATCTAATTAGTCGGGGTTTTGATTCTTTCTTTTGTAACAAATACTTCAAAGCTGCATGGTCAGTATAAACAATAATTTTAGAGCCAAGTAAATAGGATCTAAATTTCTCAAATGCAAATACTATAGCTAATAATTCTTTTTCGGTGGTAGTATAATTGCATTGAGTTTGATTTAGAGTCTTTGACGCATAATAAATTCACATGGCTCTCTTTTCCATCTTTTTGGCCAAGCACAGCTCCTACGGCGTAATCGCTTGCCATCAACATTAGCTCAAAATGGTAAATTCCCACGGGGTGGTTGAACAATAGGGGCTGACACCAATTTCTCTTTCAATTTATCAAAAGCTAACTTCCTCTCCTCTGTTAGATCAAACGGAACATCATTTTGTAATAAACGCGTCAAAGGGCTGTGCTATTTTTGCAAAGTCTTTGATGAACTCCTGTAAAACCCTGCATGTCCCCAAAGACCACAATTTCTCTAACATTAGATGGGATAAGGTAATTGAGAAATTAAATCAATCTTAGTTTTATCAACTTGAAGTCCTTTTTCAGAAACTACACGTCCAAGAACAATTCTTCTCTAACCATAAAGTGGCATTTTTCATAATTTAAAACCAAATCTTTTTCAACACAACGATGCAACAACTTTATCAAGATTTTCAAGGCAGTCATGCAAAAGAATTCCCATATACAGTAAAATCATCCATGAAAAATTTCGATGCAATGTTCTATTAAATCAGAAAATATACTCATCATGCATCGTTGAAAAGTTCCTGGAGCATTACACAAACCAAAAGGCATGCGTCTATATGCAAACGTTCCAAATGGGCAAGTAAAAGTGGTTTTTTCCTGATCTTCTTGTGCTACAAAAATCTGAAAATAACCGCTATACCCATCAAGAAAACAGAAAAATAACTTACCCGCCAATCTTTCAAGCATCTGATCTAGAAATGGCAAAGGAAAATGATCTTTCCTGGTAGCAGAATTTAATTTCCTAAAATCAATACACATTCGCCATCCGGTTCGGAGACGCACAGGAAACAATTCATTTTTTTCATTTCTTACCAATTCAAATCCAGATTTTTTTGGTACCACATGTACTGGACTACCCATTTGCTATCAGAAATAGGAAATATTATCCCCAATTCAAGAAGTTTTAATATTTCTTTAAGTACCAACTTCTTTTCATATTTGGATTTAATTTCCTTTGTGGATCCCTTACCGGTTTAGACCTCTGGTTCAAGAAAAATTCTATGCATGCAACACTTGGACTAATCCCTTTTATATATGCCAAAGTCCACCCTATTGCCCTTTATATTTTCTCAAAAGTTTGATTAATCTATCTTCTTGACTCTGACTGAGATTTTATTAATAATAACAGGCAATGTTTCTTTTTCACCTAAAACACATATTTCAAATGTTCAGGCAAAACCTTCAATTCCAATACGGGTGCCTGCAAAGAGAAGGCAAAAGTTATCAGTTGTGTTTTGTTGGCCAAAACGAGATAACTCAGAATTATTAGAAAATCTTCTAAAGAATAAAGTGACATAATGGCATCTCGTAGTTCATCATTTTGCAATTCTTTTGCTTCAACATCTGTCAAACTTGTTGTGATTGCCAAACTCCAATTTATCCTGCATAAAATTTCATTCTCAAAAATGATCTTGGACAATTGGCTCAAAAATATCAACAACATTACAATTTTCAATATCATGGGAGTGTTTCATAGCATCATAAATATTAAAGGCTCAAAACTCCCCATTGAATTCACAAGTTAAGGTTCCTTTATCCATATTAATTTGGGCTTTCACAGTCTTTAAAAAATGGTCTTCCTAACAATAAAACTGCCAGATTTTTTATCATAATTTTTTCCTGTTTCAAGAACATAAAAATCTGCAGGATATAACTGAATTCATTCACCTTAACTAGCACATTTTCAAGAACACCAAGTGGATATGCCAATGATCTGTCTGCCAATTGAATTACAACTCGTGTTTCAGAAGGGGTCCCATGCTAGACTCATCATATGTAGACAAAGGCATAACATTTATTGATGCTCCTAAGTCAAACATAGCACTTTCTACCATTTTATTCCCAATATACATGGAATGGCAAACATACTGCTGGTCCTTGCCATTTTGGTGGTAATTTTTTCTGAATTATTGCCGAAACATTTTCACTTACCACCACTTTCTCATCCTTTGACTTGTTAATTTTTCTGGCCAAAAAATCTTTTTAGAAACTTTGCACATTTTGGCATTTTCCTGATTGCTTCAAGGAAAAGGAATATTAATTTTCAATCTTGCTGAATATGGTGAGAATATCACTCATATCGTCATCCTTCACATCTCGATTTAACCTGCCAGGAAAAGGAGGAGGTATTTTAATGTCGGAAATATTCTTATTTAAATCAACTTTTACCTCAGATTTCTGACTGTCATCCGTTTGGTCTAACGGAACCTTTTCTCCTGTTTGCTTTTCCTTGATTTTCGACGTAGGTTCCTCTAACTGTTTCCCACTCCTTAATGTTATTTGACTAACATTTTCCTTTGGATTTGGTAAAACCGGTGAAGGCAGCTTCCCTTGATTTCCTTCTAAAGCATTTACGGCGGTGGACAACTGAGTAATCTGATTACTCAACCCTGTTATGCTTGCACGAGTTTCCTGCTGAACATTTTTGCGCTTCCACTTGAAACTAATAATCCTTGCTGCATACTTTGAGTGGTTGTGGCTAATTGAGTAATCAAATCCTCTAAAGGCACACCTCCTCTTGAAGTGGGTATGAAAGGTTGTGGGGCAACCGGAGCCATTACTTGCTGTTGTGCCTATATTGTTGAGGATATAAAAACTCCAGGAACTGGCTGTTGTCTATTTTCATATCTCAAATTTGGATGATCTTTCCACCCCGGATTGAATGTATTAGAGTTGGGGATCATATTGCTGATTTGCTGCATTACCGAAGCAGTTTTGGTCATCGTTAACTGACGGGCACAAATCATTTGGATGTCCTGGATTATTACACACTCCACAAATCTGTTGGGTATTATCCAATGTTGCCACTAAACGTTCCACTTGAAGTGGTCAATGCACTCAAGTCGAGTCTCAAAAGATGACATGTTCGCCGTATTTACTTGTTTGGCCGAACAGGGAACCATGATATTGTTGTCGGACTCACACATTTGTGTAATCAAAGCTCTAGCTTGCGCCGGAGTTTTATCCATAAATGCACCACCACTTGAAGCATCAACCGTCCTCCTTTCTTCCAGTAGCATACCTTCATAAAAATATTGGATTAGTAACTCTTCAGAAATTTGATGTTGACGACAACTATTTCAAAGTCTTTTAAATCTTAACCAATATGCATGCAAAGATTCATCAATATCTTGTTTGATTCCACAAATTTCTTTTCTTACTGATGCAATTCTTGATGCAGGGAAAAAATTATGTAAAAAGATTCCTTGTAATTCTTGCCATGAACGTATAGAATTTGGAGTTAAACTACTAAACCATAAATTAGCTTCTCCTGTTTGGGTAAACGGAAAACTTGCTAATTTAATGTATTCTTGATTTACTCCCCGATTGTTCAATGTTCCACACACTCTTAAAAATTCATGCAAGAAGTTATGCGGGTCCTCTCCAACTAAACCGTTAAATTTAGGCAACAAATTAAGGTATGACGGTTTGAGTTCAAAATCAACAGTTATAGCAGGCAATACAATGCAAGAGGGCTGATAATTTATCAAGGGACTAGTTAACTCCCTTAATGTTCTTTCTCGAGCAGGTGCTTGTTGTCCTCCACCCTGGTTATTTCCATTCTGATTTTCTGCCATGTCAAAGTTATCAAAGGATGTGTCTTGATCCGATTCTGTTGCTGAAGTATCTTCCGTTTGGGCAAACGGAGGTTCTGGAACAGAATCAGAAAAACGTTCTTGGCGTCTTTCCCTCGTCTCTTTCCTTAATCTTCTTGCTGTCTTCTCGATCTCTGTATCAAATAAGAGATTATGGTTAGACGAACGGGTCATACACCAAGAGATAAAAAGAATTAACTAAAATGAAAAGTATAACGCCGTTCCCCGGCAGCGGCGCCAAAAATTGGTACGTCGTTTAGTACCAAATTAATTCCTACTTCAAATAATACAATTAGCACGTGGAAGTAGGGTCGATCCCTCGAGGAACGGGTACACAATTAATTTTAGTTAATTCTAAAGTGTAACAATTCAATTTAAGTGTGTCAAATTAATTAAACTTAACAATTAATTAAACAAATTAGCCAAAGAAAATCACAAAGATTATAATCTATCAAATAAGCAAAATCCGGCAAATAATAAATCCATGCTAATCAATTTAGATCGGTCCTAAACTCACAAATAAATTAACTTTTACAAACCAATTGGTTATAGATTACCGAGAATCAGCTCTGACAAAATCCAATTTTTCCTTAATAATAGGTAATTAACAAGAATCAGCTATAAATTAATTACCCCTAATTAAATCTTAATTTAGCTGGAATCAGCCAACACTAAATTTAAAGATTTAATTGCATTAGTAATTAGAAAAACCCAATTTTAGCAAATTACAATCATCAACAGTATGTCATATTTTACTAACATTTAATTCCCTCCTACCTGATGGTAGTTTTACCACTTAATTAATTAGCCAATTAATTACAGATAATTAATAGGAAATTAATTTGGTATTGCGTTGATTAAAGAAACGTGATCAAGATTAATTTAATCTCAACATATTTATTAAACACAGGGAATTTCCAGAATTTATCCAAGTTAATTTAATAAAAGCATTTTGGTCTCACGATCATATTTTAATTAGCACTTCATTATTAATGCCGAAAAATAAACTTAAGCTATCACCATAATTAAAGAAACAATTAAACTAATTACTGAATATAAAATTAAAGTAAAATAAAAGAGAGAAGGTGGAAGAAAACTTATTGCTTTGGATGGATGAGAACCAGTTGATGTAACTGGATACTGGTTGAACTCCAAGATGGACTCCACCCTTTTCCAATGTTAATCCACAACAGATTGCTCCCTTAATTTTAATAAGATATACTTAACTTAAGAAAAATGATTTATTGAAACACTAAACGACTAATGAATTAAAATGGAAACATGACTTAACATTGTAGAAAATGCATTCGGCAAGGAAACGAAATTATGGAACATTATCTACTTAAGATTTTGACTCGGACTTCTTAAGAAACTTTAAGACAATGATTAAACCTCAAAAAGAAGACTTTTAATGATAATAACTTCTAGGCTCTGGACAAAAATTCAATGGTATTAATCCAGTAACTTAACATTCACAAATTCAATCTGATCATTTCATTAATATACGGAACTTGCACGTCTGAGTTCTTAAAAATAAAAATACTTCAAATATGCAGTGCTTAAATAAATCTGAATATGAGATTAAACTCAAAATTGAATAATTCCTTAATGGATTTAACCGAAAATAATTCAATGTAAATGGAAAAGAATTCTATTAGAATCAAATACTGAATTAAAACAAACTTCAAAGCATAAAAACTTCAAACTTAAATTCGAACTAATTTAAAAACTAAACTTGAAATAAAATTGACAAAATTCAAAAGATGGAATCGGGATGGGGTATTTTTCAAACTAATCTATCCCTTCTATTTATAGGTAAAAACACAACCAAAAATTCCTAAAAATCTTCAATGTCTTCCTGCTTAAGCTCAAAAATCAAATCTTCCACAATTTAAGGAAACAAAATTGATATTCCGAAAAAGCTTCAACGTATCAACAAATTTGACTTGACTACTTCACAGGTTCTTATCAGCAACTTCTACTCCAGATTTTCATCATTTACCATAGTAAATAATGTTTTTCCTCATAATCTTCACAAATCCTGCACAAAATATGCAAATTATTGCTAATATAACAACTTAAAATACTAAATAATGAAACCTAAAATTATACTTATCAACGAGCGAGCTTATACTTAATTCAGATTTTGTTCTTGGTGATGATGAAAGAAGTATGCACGTAACTAACATAATTGATGCAGGCAGAGGAGTACACGAACCGGTCTGAAGTGCTAAAGAAGAACGTGAAGATGATGCTGGAAGAAGAAGTCGAGCTGCTGTGTCAATTGGAGTTGATTGATAACTTGCAAAGGCTTGGACTTTCTTACAACTTTGAAGAGAATATTCAAGCCATTTTATCTGGAATATGCAACAGAGATCGCATCAATGACATGCCAAAGCAGCAAGATTTGTATGCAAGAGCTCTTGAATTTAGACTCTTGAGACAGCATGGTTTTGAAGTCTCTCAAGGTGCCCATGCATGCTATTTCATTCTTGCTTAACCAATTTAGGCAAAATTTCCATTTTGGTCATTTTTTTTTAATCTTGTGTGGTTTTAATCCCCATTCTTATTACTTTTGCAAATTTAGTCCCTTATATTTACCGAATGAGCAAAAATCAGTCCTACTAATTGGATTTTTTAAAAAAAATATGGTTTATACAAGGGGTGTTATTGAGTTGAGTCGAAATCAAGTACATCCCTAATCAATCTGCTTAATCTCATTTGGGGTGGTATTCGAACTCGACATTGAGCTTGATTGATTACCATTTTTGAGCTCGAGGTCGACTTCGATACCCAGTTCGAATTGATTATTTAATTATCTTTTAATTTTTCAAAAAAAAATATTTTTTTAAGTTTTATAAAAATTGTAATGTTAAATGATAATTTACTACCAAATGAAGGAATAAAACATAAATATAAACATGTTGAATTAAAATTTATTAAAATCTTAAGTACTAAAACATAAATATAAATATAAAAATTTAAAAAAAAAATAATCACGCTATTTGAGTAGCCTATGACTTACTCAAACGTAAATAGTTTGATTTCGAATTAGACTCGAGTTTGGTCAAACTGATCTTGAATCGACTAGTTGACCCAACTTATCAGCTCTCGTCTATAACAATCTAATATCCTATTTATAGAGTTTTAACTATAATTTTATATATAGTTTTCCCTTTTTCGGCATCATTTTTTTCCTTTTTGACAAATTTTTAATAACGATAACGGTTTCCGTTAATTTATTATTACACTTTTATAATATTGATTTTAGTGCTAATATATATACATATTTTTTTCGGGTATTTGTAGACATTATGTCCAGATTCTCATCATCATTTTAAAATTTGTGCAAAATGAAAAACCATGCTCAAAAAGGCAAAAAAAAGCCAAATAGATAAGGGCTAAAGTTGAAAATGAAAAAAAAAGAATTTTACATATTTGTGGGATCCGTTATATTCCTTGAAAATTTTGTTGATTTTTCGAATGATTTGACTCATCTTGAAAAAGTTAAGGCTAGTTACGTTTGGATAAGGTATTTTTTTGTTTTATTTATAAAATTTTTTACTCAAATTTTGTCATGAATTTTTTTTTTAAATGATTAAATATATTTGGATTCATAACTTTTATTAATTTATTGGGAATTGTGTTTTAAAAAACTGATTATATACATAATGATTGAATTGTATATTGATGAATAATAATTTTTAAAAGATGTGGGCCTCACTTGATTACTGATTCCATTTTTTTTACCTAGTTCACATTAATAATCAATTTTTTTATAAAATGTGGGCTCACCTAAATATTATTTCAAAGACAACCTGCCAATTGTCACTCCTCATATCGGCAAATTATTACGATTTGGGCGCTGACATTTCATTCACAAATTATTGACTATTTTATTTTTATATTTTTTTCCAACAAATTTACTATTCAATTTAATTGGATTTGTAAATGCAAAGAAATGTAAAAGTATTGTCCAAACACATTTATTTTTAGTTTTAAAAATAAATCCTAAAAATCTACCATCCAAACAGAGCCTTAAGAGACTAAAGTTTGGTGGACCAAATTGGCTGGCACGCCTAAGATATAGAGGACAAAATTAGTATCTATCCATTTATTGATTGAGATTTGATTTTTGATCTTTCAGCTTTAATTCAAAACATGATTATTGTTATAATTAATAGTCCTCAACTGTTTTGAGATTTGCAGAGATTTTTTATCGTTTCAAGGATAACAATGGAGCTTTAAACATTAGTCTCACGAAGGATTCAAAGGGAATGTTGTACTTGTATGAAGCTTCCTACTTCCAAACAGAAATGATGAAACGAACTTGGAATTGGCAAGAGAATTTACGATTAAATATTTCAAGCAGAAATTAGATGAGGATGGATTTGATCAAATACTTGCTCCATTCGTGCAACATTCCTTGGAGCTTCCCTTACATTGGAGAATCATGAGGTTGGAGGCAAGGTGGTTTGTAGATGAATACGAGAAAAGCCCAGACATGAATCCAATTCTGTTTGAGATTCCAAAATTAGACTTTAACATTGTTCAAGAAAAGCATCAAAATGAGCTCAAATACGTATCTAGGCAAGAGATTAATCCCTAATTAACCAATATTATGTTGTGTTATTAGTCAGAATGGATTGATTTTATTTTTCTAATTGTCTTAGTCAGCTTGAACTAACTTCTACAATCGTTTTCGTTTGTCTAGATGGTGGAACAGCACACATCTGGGAGAAGAATTGAAGTTTGCCAGGGACATATTGGTAGAAAATTTCTTCTGGAATATAGGGATTATTTCTAATCCTGAACAAGAATATTGCAGAAAAATGGTGACGAAGGTTGCTATTTTCATAACCACTATGGACGACGTATATGATATTTATGGTACTTTGGATGAACTGTTGAAAGGTTTGTAATTGAAATACTCCATTGCAGTTGTAAAGGTAAATATCATCATAATGAGTGTTTTTGATAGCTTAACAATTTCTTACCTTTTTCATGGTTTGGCGTTTCAGATGGGATAACAACTCAATTGATCAACTTCCAGGCTACATGAAAATATGTTTTCTTGCACTCTACAACACTATCAATCATATGGCTTATGATGCTCTAAAAGAACAAGGAGTCAACATCATTCCATATTTAAGAAAATCAGTTGAGCATTTCTCTTTCAAATTGAATCCTAAATTAAGAACTACTTCCCAATCATAATTACTATATGTACTACATACACTCCCGATCTTCTATTCCATTCTCTGTTTTAATCCCTATTTTAGTTTATAAATACACGTCAAGTATAATTAACTAAAATCATATCAAGTGATTTGTAAACCCTAAGGAATAAATATTAAATACATGTGTATTTATAAAAGTGAAACAGTAATGGAACATAATATCCTTTGGGTATATGCTAACTGATTATTTTTATTTAGTGGGCAGATTTATGCAAAGCATATCTACAAGAAGCAAGATGGTATTTCAATGGGCATATCCCAAAGCTTGAAGAGTACTTGAACAATGCCTGGATTTCAGTTTCAGCTCCTCTAGTACTAGTGCATGTTTACTTTTGCATCAGTCATCCAATTAAACAGGAGGATCTGGAATGCTTACATAAATATCACAACATTATTCGTTCTTAAGCAATGATTGTACGGCTAACGAATGATTTGGGAACATCTCCATTAGCGGTACGTACGAGAGTTCTTAATTCCTGCTGAATTTGTAGCTTTGTTTTTGATTAAACTAATTGCTCTGATTTTCACATATAATTCATGACATGTCCCTGTTGTAGGAGAAGTTCAAAAGTGGAGATATACCAAAATCTATAGAATGTTATATGAAGGAAAATAATGCATATGAAGAAAAGGCACGTGAATACATACGATTCTTGATCAGTGAAGCCTAGAAAGAAATAAACATAGCAAGACTTGCAGACTCTCCTTTCTCTCCAAAGTTTAAAGAAATTGCAATGAACTTTGCAAGGACTGCACAATGCATGTATCAGCATGGAGATGGACACGTCTTTCAAAATTCGGAGACTCCCAATCATATTGCTGATCTACTCAATGTTCTGAAAATCGGATCGGATTATGAACCGGTTAAGCTAAGGGGTCTATCCGGGTCAACTCGGACAAAAAACCGGATGACGTCATCATGATGTCTTAAATAAATTTAAATATTAAATATATTAATAATCTAAAAAAAATACTTTTATCTAACTATACATTAAATTATAATATCTCAAAAGTTGTGAAATTTTCTTTTATTTAAACATTTTACTCTATTAACAAATGACTCAAAATGATAATAAACTACATATATATTATTTAGTTATTGATTTATTTTAGTGAATTAATAAAGAAATTAAAGATTATAATTTTATTCATGAAAAATAGCAATAGGCCCAACTATATTGATATTGAATCCAATATTAAAAGGTAAACGATAACATTTCAAAATCAATAGTCCATAAATGTTATTGAGCTGAAATCCAAACTATTAATCAGCCCAAAATAAGAAAAGGTAAAACAGCAAAAAAAAACAGTTCAAATTCGGTTTTTTGACCTGTCAAATCGGGGTTTTTGACCAGATTTTTTAAAAAACGGTTTTTGCATGATAATCGGATCTGACCAAATACCGGTACCTGATTCAACCGGTCGAACTAGACCGGCCAGTCCAATTTTCAAAACACTACGAGGGATATTGGGTGGTTAATAACCGTCAATATTGCTGGTTATTAACCACCCAATACTTTCTTCCCATGTGTACATAATGATCCACTGTTATGAGGGATTGCCTTTTTACCTAATGTAGGAGCCCACATAATAGTAGATCATTGTGTATAATGGGGTGAAATTATTGGGTGTTGCCTACAAACTCAGCTGATGAGTCGGTGGTTATTAACCACCAAATATTTTCTATTTTTGTACTCTTTCTTGCAGCTTAAAGCCCTAAACGGTTCAGCAATTTAATGAAAAGTTTCAAGCTTTTATGCATGGATCTTTTATATATAGTAATCTAATATTGATAAATGAAGAGTTTTTGATCGAGCTTTCTTTAGTTTTGAGTAAAGTTACAACACCATGAACTTGATTGGAAATTCTACATGATGCGCTTAATTTGTTGAATCATGTCTTAAACACAGTATATGACTTCCCAGAATACGCTTTATGAAGCTATTTATCACTCTTCATTTTATATGCAGAATATGGTAAAGCTACCATAAAAAATTCCTTTTTTTCTGGTGGAAATTTAGTTAGAGAGAAAAGTTAAGAATTTTTAAATGGATAATCATATATCAAAACAATTGTACCTAAAAATATAAAAAACAAAAAACATTATATAGTTTTTTTTTGTTTCTGTTTGGTTTGATCATTAATTTTACTTTTCTTCTTAGAAATTATTTTACTTTTATAAACTGTTCACAAATATAATTGATTTTTTTTGTCACAAGCAATATATTCATTAAAACTGAAAATAATATACACATATCGACTAACTATCTGAGATTAAATGCAATGAGTTAAAAATTCAATGCAATACAAATAACCCATTCAGCAAATGACCTAAAGTCATGTGAGTTTGAATTATACAAAAACAAAATCCACAACAACTAATCACTTGATCATGAAAAGCTAAATTGCATTCAGATCGCCTTCTTGGAGTAATTTTTCTCCCTAGTAGCAGGGTTGGAGTAGAGCATTCATCATCTCTAATAGTTTTACAAGACCAATCTTTTAATTTATACAAATCCAACATGTCTATTTTCAATTGAATCTACAAATCTCCATTAAACTTACAGATCTCCTTCATTTATTTTTTTTTCATTTTGAATGAAACTCCAAAAAAGGGATACAGATTCTCTCAAACGAGAGGAAAAAAACTCCCATAGTGGGAGACACATAACTCCCACTAAGGGAGACGAGAGAAATAAAAGAAAAATTAGGATTTAAGGGAGGAGAAATGGTGGGGGAATTGAAGTGTCTATGTCCCCTTCCCTTAAAGGGTTTTTATCGTAAAGCCTTAACTATATCACTTTTTTCTTTTTTAAAACAACGTGACTTTAGTGACCAAATTGAAAATGTCAAGGTTTATTTGAAAATGTTGTCACAGGACCCTCTAGTAACAACACTTTATTGACGATTGCTTGACGAACGAAATGTCATCCTAAAAGGATTTATTGACGAAATTTGGGCCTTTAGTAACAACTTTTCTGAGTCACTAAAATCTATTTTCTGGTAGTTATATGTAGTATGTATAAATATGTGTAGTAAATGTCGATATGTGTAATGTGTGAATATGTATAGTGTGTGTAATTATTTGTAAAAAGAATTTGAACCATGTTAATTATGTCGCATTAAAAATATTTTAAAATTTTATAATTAACTATATTCTCGTATTAAGGAAATTGAACCAAATTTTATTATTTCAAATTTATTTTCATTTTGCCTATGTTTTTAAAATCTCTTAATCCATTAAGATTTATCATGTGCGTTTATCAAACAAAGTTAATTAGTTCATATATGAAACAATTAATTTTATATATGAATTGCTTTATCATATAAGCCCTAAGTGGGATCCTATATACATCATGATGGGATTTGTTTAATCAGCTTTTCACAGCACAAAATTAGTTAATGATTACCCATAACATTAAAAAGTTCAAACAAAACGCGAACTCTTCTTCCTTATCCTTAACTCTATGCTCACTATTACTTGGAGAGTCCTCACGGACGGAACCTATGTTGAACTCTGAGTCCTTCACAGACATAGATTAACCACCAACCTTGCACACTATGACAATGGAGGTTCCACTCACATCCATTGTCGGTGGGGTCCGTATGTTATGCATTCATGACAATATGAAATTTGAATGGTGCAAATTGCAGTGCGTGGCGGCGAATGGAGAACGAACAGAGTGTGTACTAATGAAACGAAAGTGTAGATTCTCTTTACCCGTTTAGTGTCTAATTTTTGTGCATGATTTAATCGAAATAAATGCGTCCAAAATGATGAAAGAAGAACAGGGTCCTAGTAAGAATCTCAATGGGTAACTACCTTTTCTTTTTTTTTAAACAAAACAATTATTGAGGTGAGATTCAAAATAATTTTAAGGCTGGGAGTTTGATCAATGAGTACAATTAAGAGATTATTTTTGAAATGAAATTATCTAGGTACATATGTCGGTACCCATATGTCGAATTAATCTTGACAAGTTTTTTATCTTTAAATCCAGTCGTCCTTGTATTCTTTTCCTTCTTGACTCTATATATGACCTAACCATATTGATTCAATAATAGAAGTTTGGTTTCATTTTGATGGTACCAAACTAAGAGAAGAAAGAACGTAAAAAGAAAAAACATGCCGCGAAAAACATATATTTATCCTACTTCTAAACCTATCAGTCTAAACTATGTAGGGATTAGTACAACTGAACTCATATCACATTTTAAAAGGGTAATGAAACTTCTGTATCCTTTTTATGTATCATTTCGTGTATCATCTTATAAAATTTTGATACATATACAATCACTTATACCTTGTGAAGTCAATAAAATAATATTTTTTATTTTTTGATCGACATTTGCACCTAAGCGAATATTCATATTCTTGAAAATATTTCATTATGATTAGCCATGGCCATCCAACGATTCTGGAACCAGAATTAGAGACCACACCAAACTGAAACAGTGGTGGCGTAGCCGAACCCTCTACTGACGGTTCGGTAACGCTTCCTGAAATTTTGTAACCGGAATCGGAACCGGCAAAAAAAATATAATTTTTTTATTTTTATTTTTTTAATTCTTTAAATATTTCTATACCTCCTCATTTTCATCATATAATTTTTTTTCTAATATTATTTCTTAGTTTTCTAATATTTATATTCTAGGTTTTAGTGTTTATCGTTTATAGTTTAGTGTTTAGGATTTATGTTTAGGTTTAGGTTTAAGGTATCAATTTTTTTAATTAATTATTCTAATTAATTATTATGTTATACTAATATACTATTTGAATTTGAATTAATAGTTCATTCATTCTTTCAATACTTTTATCTTTGATATATTTTTCTTTCTCACTTAGCGAATCCTTCATAATTCTATTTTTCTAAAACCTAAATAAATTAGTTAAATTTCAACTATTAATCCAATTACATTATGTATCAATAATAGGGATAAATATACTTATAAAATATGCTCGTGGATAATGCTAAACAACCGTTTAATAGTGTAAGTATAGTAAGTTCGTTCCCACAGAGAAAGGACAATGTTGAAACTTTAAGAAATTATTTTTGGATTTTTAATAATTATCAAATTAAAGACACTAATTTAAAAGACAAAACAAAATGATTAATACGATGACTTTGGTTTAAAATATCAATTAAGCAACTATACTCCCAATATTATATTAAAAAGCACAAGCACATCCTATCTTTGGTCATGCAAACAAGGGTAAATAACATAACTCATGCCCCCTATATGGTAAGAGGCAAGGAATGATTTAGGCATTTACCTACTCAGATATTAACTAATTTGTTAAATCCTCCTATGTGGTACGATGCAAGGTTTATTTTATTAATTAACTCATAATCTAATGCAACTACCAACAAACGAACCCTCAAATCCAACCGCTCCTATGTGGTAAGAGGCAACAGCGAACCAAGTCACTCTAATGCTAAACTAACCCCCCAAACTCCCCCTATATGGTAAGAGGCAAGAGCTAAGGTAAAATTAGCATAACAAATTCACAACCAACCCACAAGAGATTCCAAACAACCTACTCTAATCCTCCTATGTGGTAAGAGGTAAGATTAAAGCAAGTTATCTTTAAGTAATTTACTGCACTATAAGAGAATATTCATCATACACAATTCAAGCACCAAATCAATGCATAATTATGAAGAATACAGTAAAACTCATTTAACCAAGACCATTAAATAGACATAAACCTATAAATTAAACCCAAAAACCTTTATTCATAATCCCGAGAGCACAATAGATTTAGCCGAGCATGACTAAACCGCACATCATAGATTTAACAATTAAGCATATTATTGAAAACATAATCTTGAAAAGAAAGATAAAACCTTGAATTGCAAATCCTTAGAAAAGATCTTTAACTCAAAACGAATGAACTCAATAATAAATGTTGTTCCAATTTCGTACAGCCGCAATTCTCTGTACAATAGCCAAAGAAGAAAACCCTAGCTATTGCAAAGAGAAACCCTTGCTTAATTCTCTCAAAATTGCCACCACCCTAAAGCTATATAAAACCCTAAGAAAGAAAGAAAGCAAAGAAACCCTAATCTATTTTAAACTATGAACTCCCTATTATCTCTCCTTTTGAAAATTACATAATAGATGGCCTTATATAGGAAACAACTTGAAATCTTATGAAACATTGATAAGATGACATGTTTTTGGGCCCTAACATGTCAGGAACAAGTTAGGAAATAACCCATAAAAAAAATACATCTTAAAAATTTCAAAAACTAAAAAAGGAAACTTTTTACACAGATTCGCTTCCAGACATCATGACATTCAGCTCCCCATGTCGCGACATCTAGCTTCTCACGTCACGACATCCAGATCCCCACGTCGTAACATCTAGCTCCCTATTGCGACATCCAGATCCCCATGTCGCGACATCTAGCTCCCCACGTCACGACTTCCAACTCCCCATGTCGCGACGTCCATGAATTGTTAGAAAATAAAATGAAAGTAGTGACCCACATCGCGATGTCCAGTGTTTGGCTATTGTTCTCTATGATACCTTCCGAATTTTGAAAAACCCAAAACATGACAGTTGTAGCTCTATCTTGTAGAGTTCCAATGGAGCTTCAATCAGCTAATTTGGATGTAAAGTGAGAGAGATATGATCCAAATACCAAAGCCTGATAGATTTTCTCAACATTTGTACTTTACCGCCTTTTGGCGTGTTTCGCTATGTTAACCTTTCTTGGAGTCTCGAGCCTCCATGGGATCACCTTGGGAATTATTTTCTACTCTATCCAAGGTCTCAATGCATAGGATTGATTATCAACAATTGGAATTAACACCTTGATTGTCTTGTGAAATACAGAACCATCTTCTTTCTGACGAAAGGCACATTTTTTGTCTAAATCACATCTTTCTTAATCTTTCTCAAACTTTTCCTCTCATTTTGGCCTCCGTGCTTAATATCCTACAAAACACACTAAAAACACATTAAATAGCAACAAAGATGGCGCAAAGTATAAGGGGAATAGAATATAAAATGTGAACATATTTTACCTTATCAATTTCCCCCACACTTAAACCTTGCTCGTCCTCGAGCAACAAAACAAAACGCAAACAAAACATAAAAAACACTAATAAAACACAACCTATACTCACAAGACAAAATGGCAATATAAAGAAATTTATCCCACGTATCCAACTTTAAAACATTTAATTCCATGATAAGTATTATGCATATGCCTCAACATCTAATGAACTCGAATGTCAAGTGCTCATTACATGTGTATCCAAAAGTCATCAAGCACCTTAATGTACACATTTAACACGTTAAGCCAATCATGTGTGTGTGCGATAGGTTCCACCCCAGTTCATAACTCATCTAAAATCACGCCATAAGCCAGAGTTCTAAGAAATACGTCTTTGTCTCAACATTTCCTCACTAATCATATTAATTCATTTATTAAACTCATATCAATGAGGATTCTCTCATAAAACCTTTAGGTTTCAAAAATAGCACTCGTTCCCCCAAGCTGTCACAAATCAAAGGGTATTTCACAAGAAACTTGACATCCACTTGGAGTACTATCTCACCTTTGGGTTTTAGACCTATTCCCACTCATGCAAGTTCTACATTAACTTTTTGTTTAAGAGCAGTCTCACAGAGGAGTGACAATATAAAGCTAGAGTCTTACGGCTTCTAATCTCAGTTACCATCTATATGAGTTCTCTTAAGGTTATTATTAAAAGTAATCTCATAGAGGAATGATAGTATGAGCATAACAAGCTTAACAATGCAAAAGCATTAAGTACAAACAATTATGCAAGCACATTTATTAAAGAACACAATTTAAGCGAGTTATATAAGTTTCAACTAAACAAAGTGTTAAAAACACACCAACCTACTTAATGATTACAAATTCGTCAATCACCTCATTAGCTCCCCTAAGTGCATAAAAATGATTGACTCAAAATGCTAAACTTTCCATCAAAGATCCGACTTCCTCTAGATAGCATATTATTTTCCTTTCCCACATCGAAACTTTCGATAAAATCCAATCATTGGCAACATAATATCACATAAAATAAAAAATTTTATTTTGAATACTTCTTCATTATTTTTAGTTGCCTAACAACACAAACAAAAATTGACACAAAAAAATAAAAAAACAAACACTAAAAAAACAATTAAAAAAATAAGACTTCACTTTCACCTATTATAAGGCTCAGCAAAAATTTTTAATTATAGTTAAGAGGAGTTCACGTCAAGAATTGATTCAAAATTAATAAAAAAAACTAATCAAAACTACTAAGAAAAACTAATTAACCATTAATTAAAGTATAACATCCACACTTCAACTACCAGGAAATTAAGCATAAAGACATACAAAACAACATCAAATGAATAAGATGAATTTCATCCCCCCACACATCAAATACACATTGTCCTCAATGTGTGAGAAAAGGAAAGAATTCACCTATTATCAATGTCATTCCCAACAAGCTTGTTGTGCGGTTGAGGCCTTGGCATTGTGTTAAATAGCCTTCTTGTTTATTCAAACTAACAACTATAAACTATTAATTTAAAAGAAATGTATGAAGGTAGTTCTAGGTTTATTTGGTCCGTAGCTAGACCTTATTATTGTGGCCTTCTCCTTCAAGACTCGGAATACCTATCCCTATACCAACAGAATGCTCTTTCACAAGCACTTTGTCTTCTAGCATAGGGCTTCTTTTGCAAACCTAGGAAGAACTTGAGCTCATGCTTTTGAGGAGCAAGTTCAATGAACTCAACTTTGTATCACTCTTGCTCCTCCAAGGTAGGCTCCTTATTTTCTTCTTTCACCATTAACTTTGGGATTTCCCATGGTTCATCATCCTTCCATGTCACTTTTCTTGCACCCTGTTTGAACTACAAGAATTCACCAAGGGCTTCGAATCCATGGTCTCAATGAATTCATCAGTAATTTCAAAGATGGATGTATCAATAAAACAATTTTCTGCCATAATAGCTATTATTCACGAAAAATATGCAAGTCTTCCTTATCTAAACTAATATGGTATTCAGTTTTAGGCACCTCCACATCATTAACACATTGAATAATACTATCATCTAATAAGGGTGTCTCAATGTGCATCATTTTAATAACATCTATTATATCATTTAAACCATGAAATTCTATGTAAGATGTCAAAATAACACAAGAATTCACTATATCAACTATTTTATTACAAATAGAATGTCTTCATTACATAAACCAACATAGGGGTCAAGGTGGGAGGTCTCTTCATTATCAAAACAAACAATATTGGATTCATTTAATATTGGTTCATCATTAATGCATTCCTCTAAATTATCTATAACATGCAAAGATTCTAACTCCCTAGGATACATTGAAATACATTCATCATGAGAATCATTAACCAGCACCACACACATGTATGCAAGTCAAGGCACCCTCATGCACACATTGCGACACCAGCTTGCACACTACCACCACAACACATGTGCACACTCACTAGCACACTTGTGCACATTACTTAGCACTCATCTTGTGCACATTACTTAGCACTCACCTTGTGCACACATGCACAAGCCAATGCACACATGCACTACATTCCTTCTTGCACTACACTTATGCACACAAACCACTTACATGCACACATAGGTGCACTTGTGCACATTTGCACTAGCCAGTACACACCAACACACTACGCATGATTACACTTTCACCACATGCACATCCCATGCATTCACTAAGCACACACATATAGGCATACTACATTTACATAGAGCGGCCTCCCAGCGAAAATGGATAAATGGATCGTCCGCTTCATGCAGCTGCTCCGTGAAAAGTATTATATGGAGTTGCCATTACATGCAGCCGCTCCATGAAAAAATTAAAAATGAAGCGGCCGCTCCATGATATTTTTCATGTTCGGGATTTTTTCTAAGTGTTGTGAATTTTATGTGTGAGTTTTTGTAGGGAATTGAAAGCTCAAGTGTCTTGGCTCAGAGGCGTACTTGAGATGACAAAATGAAGCGTGAGGAGAGAAAATGTGACTTGTGCTATGTGCAACTTCTGGAGCTATTTTGTGTCCAAGTTGTAATCCTAATTTTGTTATTTTACATTTTAGTCCCTAATTTCTAGAGCTGGCAAATGGGCAGGCTTGGGCGGGTAGCTAATGGGTTTGAAAAAAAAGACAACTAACCGCCCATGCCCTATTTTGTTGATTGGCGGGTTTGTGCGAGTAATAATAAATTTGTGGGTACCGGCGGGTATCCTAATTTAGTAAATTATGGGTAGTTACAGGGTAATTTACGGGTAGTTGCGGGTACCCGTAGTGAGGGTACTCTCATACAGTAATATGGGTATTAGTTATTAAGGGTGGCAATCATGACCCTTGACCCACGGGTCCAACCCAACACAACAATACATAGTTTTTACATATACTACATATATTTTCACACGCTATACATTTTCACGTACTACGCATATTTTCACACACTACACATATTTTCACACACTACACATATTTTACACATAGTACACATATTTTTACACACTACACATATTTTACACATACTATACACATTTTCACACACTACACATTTTTTCACACACTACATATTTTTTCACACACTACACATATTTTTACATACTACACATATTTTACATACTACAAGCATTTTACACATACTACACATTTTCACACACTACACATTTTTTTACACACTACACATATTTTACAAAGATTACACATATTTTCACACACTACACATATTTTACACATAGTACACACATTTTCACACATTATACATTTTTTCACACTCGTATTTTTTTCTCACTCTACACACATTTTACACACCCTACATATATTTTCACACACTATACATCTTTTCATACACTACACAAATTTTACATATGCTACACAAATGTTACATACACTACATATATTTTACACACACTACACATATTTTACACATAGTACATATTTTTTTCACACAGTACACATATGTTACACACCCTACACATATTTTCACACATTACACATATTTTACACCTAGTACATATATTTTCACACACTACACATATTTTACACATAGTACACGTATTTTCACACACTACATATACTTTCATACACTATATATATTTTACACACTACATATTTTTTCACACACTATACATTTTTCACACACTACACATAATTTCACACACTACACATATTTTACACATTTTTTCACACTCTACATATATTTTACATATACTACAAACATTTTGACATACTACACAGATTTTCACACGCTACACATATTTTCACACACTAGTAAGATATGTGTAGTATGTGAAAAAGATGTGTAGTGTGTGAAAACATGTGTAGTGTATATAAAATATGTGTAGTGTGTGAAATTATGTGTAGAGTGTGAAAACATATGTACTGTGTGAAAATGTGTGTACTATGTGTAAAATATGTGTAATGTGTGAAAATATGTGTAATATATATAAAATATGTGTAGTGTGTGAAAATGTGTGTAGTATATATAAAATATGTGCAGTGTGTGAAAATGTTTGTACTATGTGTAAAATATGTGTAGTGTGTGAAAATATATGTAGAGTGTGAAAAAATGTGTAGTTTGTGAAAATATGTGTATTATGTGTAAAATATGTGTTGTGTGTGAAAATGTGTGTAGTGTGTGTAAAATATGTAAAGTGTGTGAAATAATGTGTAGTGTGTGAAGATGTGTATACTATATGTAAAATATGTGTAGTGTGTGAAAATATGTGAAAAATATGTGTAATGTGTGAAAATATGTGCAGTGTGTGTAAAAAAGTGTACTGTGTGTAAAATATGTGTAGTATGTATAAAAATGTGTAGTGTGTGAAAATATGCGTAAAATATGTGTAATGTGTGAAAATATATGCAGTGTGTGTAAAATATGTGTAGTTTGTATAAAAATGTGTAGTATGTGAAAATATGTGTACTATGTATAAAATATGAAACTTTTTCCTTTTTTTTCTTTTTTCATTTGAAAATTAATGAGGGTAATTTAGGGTAATTAATGAGGGCAGCTTAGGGTACCCGTTAATACCCATTTAGAGCGGGCCCATTATTACCCTACCCAATAATACCATGGCCAAAATGTTGCGGGCTTGGACAGGTAATTTTAAGGGCGGGTAGCGGGCGGGTAATGGGTAGCAGGTAATTTTGCCACCTATGCTAATTTCCAATAAATGTGGTACAATTTGTAATTAGCTAATTTTTATTCTTTTTCTTAGGAGTTAAGTTTTCTAATTAGTATAAGTTGTAGGACTTAAGAGTTTTTTTTAGAAAGGAGAGTAGTTAGTGAGGAGGGAATTTAGAACACGTATTACTTCCCGCTTAGTTTTAGTTTTGATTTTCATTCTTGGGAGAAATTTCCGGATCCGGTCTTTACGGTGAAAACACACATCTAGTGTGTGTATTGTAGATCGTGAAATTCATAGACATTTGTGGACTCATTCAACTGAAGAATTGAACCAATCTTTTCGGAATTCAATTGAAGAAGCTTCTCTAATAAGTAGTTTCTCATATTTTACGAAAATTATTAGTTCCATGCTCTTAATTGTTGAATTCAAGTTGTTTGAGGCCATGAGTGGCTAGATCTATTGTGTATCTTGAAAATGACGTTATGGAATTGAATTCTCAATAATGTGTTGATGATAATGACTATGAACAATTGATTTAGCTTTCATGTGATCTGTTAAGATTGATTTGTGTTCTCGTATAGCCGACTTGAATATGGATTACATTTAACTTAGGAATTATGTGCAGAAAAGCATAAAATCAATACCTATATGTGATCGACATGTCAACATAGGTATTGGTTAAATTTATGAACATAATCCTACCGAGCTTAAATAATGAAAGTGAAACAAAGTCTCTACACTTATTTATCATGGTGGATTAAGTCCTCGAAATCCTAAGACTAAAGTATAGAGAAATTCTCTGTAACTAGTGGAGATGATTAATTAAGTCTAATTTCAGGCCTCATCATAAGAAGACTTTAGACGAGATTGTCAAAATGAACTGTAAACAGAAGATTGGAACTTGCGTTTTATAACTCATCACTACTAGGCCTCATCCTGGGAAAGTAGTGGTGTTTGAGAGTTTGGATGAAGGTGCGGTCATCATGCTGACCTAAATTTAGATTCTCAAGCAACAAATTCCCTTAGGATCAGTAAAGAATATTACTTGCTTCTTCACAGGTATGAGTCATCAGCAGATTGAGGGTTTATTGCACTATAACTGAATTTTCAGGATGCATTCTCCCAACTCCATTCACTCTTTATTTACTCTTGGTTACTACTTGATTTACAATATTTGCACCTTAATTTTACTTTTCTGCTCTTTGCTTGAATCAAGCCAATCCAATATAGACAATCCCCCTCTCTGTGGGTTCGACCCCTTACTCTGAACTTGTTACGTATCTTTAGAAATAGGGAAATTTACTTGTTTGTGAGGCTATATGACTACACTCACAACAAAATGGCTAAATTTGTTCTTGAGTTATGGTGGAAGTGTGCAATGGTGTGCAAGGTGGCCACTCCATGTAACTCATTTCTTGGTGCGGCTGCCTCGGGCGGGCGCCTCTGCAATTTTTCCCTTCCAGCGCACTTGTTCCCCTTTTATGGCATATTTGAAGGTCTTCGACTCAGAACTGAACTTTGTAGTAAATATAAGAGTTGGAGATGTTTCTCTTGGCTTTTCATAGATTTAAGAATCATCCAATTGGAAGTTTTGTAGCCCCAGATATAATCATTCTACCAAACTGTGGAAGTGAAATCAAAATTGAAAACTGGACGAATGATCACAAAGATGCTCCCGTTTCTCATACTTGCACACTGAATTGGAAAAAAGTCAAAACATGAGAATTGAAGTAAACTCAAAGAGCTTTATAAAACATCCAATATCTCCTCATTTGGATTAGTATTAGTATTGATAAAGATATGCTCAATTGAAGTTCATTGTCCATTCTGCCCAAATAAGATATAAACTTGTTTAGGGATTTCTCAAACTTTAATGCATCATTACCAAGCTTTTCCACCTCTTTTCCTGTTCTTTGACCTAAAACATATATTTGTCTCATTTAATCATCAATTTAGGTCTTTTTCTTTATTTTAGCACTCCAAGTTGTAATCCACATAAAACGCACAAAATGCCAAATAACACTACAAAATTGCATGAGAATCAAGTCAAAGGCTTAAGTAAAATAGCACATATAAGTCAGTATAAAACCGACTTACCAAAACCTTCATCAGGTTCACAACTTACAAACAAGAAAACAACGTTGTGTTTCTCAAAACTCAATTATCAATTATCTCCCTTTCCAACTAAAGAGAATAGCCTTTAAATAGGCGTACACCAAATACCCTAACTAATTAATTAAAATATATTCAGAATTAGTTAAAACAAAAAAATGCTACATTTTCGGACGTCGCGACGGGGGGAAGTTTGATGTTGCGACGATGAAATTATTCGAAAAAAATAAAACCTAAAACTGTGGCTCTAGTGAGACACATCGTGGCATGTAGATAGCTCTACATTGTGACATGAACGGACATCGTTACGTCCAAAGCCCCGACGTCGCGACGTGGGTTGCATTCCACGCCAATCGCCTCCAATTCGTATCAACTAAAAATACAACATAAGGGACGAAAGTAAAATTTTTTAAACATTAGGGAAAAATGAAATGAAACCCTAAGTTAATGGACGGTTGAAGTAATTTAGACAAAAAAATTTTAAGCAAAGACAAAAAAACCTACCTTATCAACGTTTAAATCATTAAAATCAAATTTTACTTGTATTGGAATTTGTAAATTTTCAAAAGGAAAAAGTGTTTTATCCGATAATACATTCGTATCACCTTTTATACAAGGTAAAAATAAAATAAATTATTCAAAAAATTACCGTGTTTAATTACCCCTTCTTTGTCATACTTTTTGTTAAACAAGTTAACTAAAATGCAATTAGACATTTGCACAAGACTTATCAATGCTCTCTTGCTTCTTTTATGATTATTATGGACAAAAAAATTAAAGTTGAAAATTTTATTTATGATGTGGTTTTATTATTTAATGTTATATTTTTATTTTGTTATTTATTTTAATAATAAAGTGTGAAGTATGTTGTTATTTTATTAATGTATTTATGGTATCAAACTTTTGACCCAACAACTTGTTCACTCTCCCATCCGAGTTTTAAAACCTTGAGAAAGGTAGCTTGAGCTAACATTCATAATTTCATGCTCATAATACACCTGAACACTTTAAACTTGATCTCCAAAAACAAATGAACTTTTCCCCCCTTTAATTGTACTCTCACAAAACCAATTTGGGGCTAAAGATTGATCTCTAATGATATATGTGATCCTTTTTTTTCAAAAAACTACTACAAAAATTCATTAATGAGATGTGTGAACCCGACAATTAATGCTCGTTGAAATCGTAATTTTAATCTCTTATAATTTTTATTGTGCATTAAAATTATGATTAATTCCCATTTCATATATGAACCCGATTCACTATTTTTTTTCTCATATTCAACTCAAACTTTTGGGATGAATTACAAGTTAAAACTTATGGCTTAGTCAATGCTAAAATTCTGCTTGTCATTGTTAAGATAATAGAATAACCACAAAAGGAAGTATGACCACGGCACATGACCAAGGCTGTGGTCACGTGCAGGCATCAAAGGAAAAGATCCCTTTTTTCAGACGACGTCGTATGGAAACAAAACCCCCATTTTTTTAGACGACGTCGTATAGAAACAAATTTCCTCGCATGCTACTGACCCTTTATCCTGTCAACTCCTAATAAATGCTTGCCTCCTCCGCCAAATTAAGGTCTGAATCTTCCATCTTAGGACAGATGAAAAATAGTCAGCGTCTAATTAATGCTCTTCTCACCTCTTCTCCACTCACTTCATCTTTCATCTCTCACCTCTCACCTTGGCTCAAGTCCCAGGCACATTTCATCTGTCATCGCTCACCTCTTCTCTCTCACCTTTTCTCCACTCCCCTCTTCTTTTCATCATTCCTCTCAAGTTTCACCTCTTCTCCACTCACCTCTCAGCGTTCACCTTATCTCTCATCTCTCACCTCTACTCCAGCCCCACACGCGTTTCGTAGCTTAATGCTCACCTCTTCTCATCTCTTAGCTCTTCTCCCCTCCCCTCTTCTTCTCAATTAAATAACCAAATAATTATGCTGCTCTCCGCCGCATTAACATCGGCCCTGACAACTTTTCCTTTGTACCAGCTGCTTGCAGATGGGATCTTTTCCCCCTGTGTTGCTCGAGAAAAAATTAGCAAAAATACTCATTATTCCTTTGTTGCAGCTTCCTTGGATTTTCGGGCTTCTCTTACCCCTTCGAGTTGTAATGGTCTTTCAATTTCGGTCCAGATACCTATGTTGCACTCGCACACCATCGAATGCTTTTAGATCTGGCGGCAGTGTTCTCTGTCAAATCAAACAATGGGAAGTTCTCTTTTTTGTATTTATCTTTCTCATCAAACTTCTATTACCCTTCTTCTTCTCTTCTCTTCTATTCTACATTCTCTCTGATTTTTACACCTTGTGCTTTTGAATTTCTTTGCTACGTTTTCCGTTCGCGTTGTCATCATCCTTAACTGTGTTTTGCAACAGTTGTACTCCTTCGATTTTCCAAAAAATCCCTGCTTTGAAACAAATTTGATTTTCCTGTTACTACCTTTGGCAGATTGATCTCTTACCTACTGTTTTGTTATGTTATCTTTTGCGCTTGGCCGAATGCTTTCTTCGCTTCTACTTTGGTATATTATATTATCTTCTCGATAATTTGTATATGCATCCGCTTCTTCCGTTTGTTTATTTATTCATTTATTCGTTTAAAATATTATAAAATAAACACTAATCTACTAAGGATTCGCTTAGAGATTTCCCTTACATTTTGTCTGCTGGTAACGTTCATTGTTTATTGTTGCTCTCTTTGTTTCATCTATTTATCCTCGGTTGGTCATTGTATCCCATATGTGTTTAATGGTTGATCAAGCTGATCTTCCTCCATGCATTGTTGCTGCTGCATCTAATGCTTTTGCTTTTTTATTGCCTCATGCTTTCATGCGTGTTTTGATGCTGCTTCTTTTCTTTCTCCTGTTTCTTTTTGTGTTCTCGTCATTATTGTTTGCGCTTTCTTTTTTTTCTGCTGTCTTACGTGTTGTGTATCTTCGCATATCTACAGTTGCTCTTTCAGTATGTTCAATAGCTTAGCTATTGTCTTGTATAATCCACACGATCTGCATCCTCTCTTTGTATATCCTGTGTATTTTTTTATGGTTATTCATGCTGTTCTTCATTCATGCGCCTTTGCTGCTGCATTTAAAGCTCTTGCTTGTTTATTGCTTACTGTGTATTTGTTTACCGTTTGTTGTCTAATAATAATGAACCCCTGGGGCTTTCCTTCCTGCTTTCTATGTTTCATTTCGCTTGTTCATCTTTGTGTTTTTCTCTTGGAAGCCATGTGACGAGTTTTGTTTTTCTGTTTTCGGCAGGGCGGCCATCCTCTCTTCACCTAGGAGTCCTCTGCTTTCTTACAGGGATCTGCACTGCTCTCGGTCGTATAGGTGAGATGGTTATACATTATTGCTTATCTATGAGGGCTGCTGTCATTCAGCCAACTTGTAGTAATGGTGTCTTTCTACATTCGCTGCTGCAACAACACCTTGTTACCCGTTATCTTTACATGTTTAGGTTTCATTTTGGTTTCCTGTTCTGCACGCGCATACATCATATTCTTGTTGTTTATGGTATATATACATCCCATGATAAGCTAAATCTACCAAATTATCCCTTCCAATGCTTTGGTAGCTCTATCTCATCTAATTGTGATATGTCTATGTCTTCCCTACTTTACCTGCCCTGGGTACGTCGTAATGTGTGCATGTTATGTGGGTACCTTTGTTTCCTTCTACTGCAGTGCTCCTTTTTCCTTGGTTGTTGATGTGTGGTTCTAATTTTTTTTGCTCACATGTTCGCTTGCTTGCTATGATGCTCTTTCTGGTGTTCTGTTGTTTATATACATGTCGTGAGTGTATGCGAGTTCTTATCCGATTTTCTAAACTATTTTTTTACCCCTACACAAGGCCCAGCAGTGTGCATGTATTCTTTATCTGCTACTGCACATCTGATGCAGTCACAAGAAAACTGCTTTTTGTAACGATGTAAGAATCTGTGGTGATGTGTGGTGTTAATTTTACGCACTTGTTGGCCTTGATTGCCATAGTGTATGTCCCAACTTTTTTCTACCCTTGTAGTACCTAGTAGTCTGCGTGTGTCTTCTTTACATGCTGCATTTTGTTTGCTTGCTTCGTACTGGTTAATCGTGTCGACTCTACTGTTCTTATTAGACGGATAAAAATGAACGGCAGCGTCAACGATATGCACAGATGCCGTATAACAAAAAAAATGATTGCTGGAACGTCGCAGGAATTTGAGAGAGCTAAAAAAGAAGAAACCTATTAGTGAAGCAAGTAATGTGTCCTGCTGTACGAACAGAACCAATGAGAATACTGTTGCGATGCTCATGGTTCTGCTATGAAGAGTGAGGAATGTGATTGTTTATTTCTAGTGTAGCATGCCAACTTATATATCTATACTCTTCACATTGCATTTCATGTTAACTGGTCACTTTTCTAGCCAATAAGTTAATGTTTCACTGAAAGAAAAAAAACTTCTGTTTTGTGGTGCAGCTGCTGCATTGTCTATTAGCTCCAATGATGGTTTTAATATTGGTGTTGTAGGAATGAGTCGGACAATTATAGCACCTTCGCAGAATTTTTGAGTTAACTTAGTTTAGAATTCACTTTTAGAAATCCCACCATCTTCAATTATAATTAGTTAAAAAAATTTTGCATCGGATCTTATAGAGCGTGGTTCTGCAGCAAAAATCCCTTTTCTCAGTAAATGCCTTATTCTACGTGCTTTTTTTCCTATCCCCTAAGGGCTCATTTAACTTGTGTATTGCTTTCCTCCATCTTTCTAAAATGTATTCTGCCTATTTGAAAAAATATAAAACCTTTTATTGTATGCGTTTCTTTGTATAGTGTCCTGCCCTAATCTCTTCTGTGTTTTGGATAAATATGAAGCTCTTTCCCTTCGTGTTGCTTTGTATACTGTTCTCTCTGCGTTTAGGAACTTTTTCTTATCATTTTTTTACACTTGCGTGATCAACATTTACCCATACCTGCAATTTATGTACTCCTCTAAATTTTATTTGTTTTCAAGTGTTTGATGGTGTTTACCGTGTACAAACATCCCTTTTGCGGGTTCATATATATCACAATAGTTAAATCATGGTTGTTGCAGCACATTAAAAACATAATCGCTTTATTATTATGCTTTCTCCAAATACTTGGTTTTCCTACTATGTGTAGCAACTCATTCGCCATAATTACCTTCTGACAGGTTTTGCTTAAAAATTAAAACACACTCTTATTGTTTTTTTTCAAAATGCTTTTCTTCCTAGCTGTTCATACCACGTGATGCACCATTCTTTTACTTGTTATACTTGTTTTAAGTGGCATTCGAAATTGTGTCCAATGTGTCTTTTACTGGCTTGTACTTGGAGCCATTTTAATAGTAGGGTTTTTGCTGAAGAAAGGCGTACTTTGAATACGATAAAAATCCCTACGAAAAGTTTGGTACTTCCCCCTTCTACTGACTGTGACCATTGTGGCGCTGCAAGGTTTTATTGGGAACCCCCTGGTTTTTGTTGTTCTGAAGGGGCTGTTTCTTTAGTTCTTACCTCTTCGCCTTATCTACTACGGGCTTTATTTGTGGGGAACAATAAGCAGTCTGCTCAGTTTACGAAAAATATTAGGTCTTATAATAATAACTTCGCTTTTACATCTTTAGGGGCGAAATATGATAGGGAGCTAACCAAAAACATATCTGGTATATACACATTTCGTGTGCAAGGTCATGTTTACCACTTTTTGGGTAGTTTAATCTTAAACGATGACAAGTTATGTGGTGTGTAATTTTATTTCTATGATACTGAAGAGGAAATCAATAGGATGTTCAATTCTTCTCATAGGTTTCGTGAGGATACGTTACGGACGCATGTTGACGTCCTTCGTGATAGCCTTTATTCAAAAAATTTTCAAGGATCTTAGGCACGTTTCAGACATAGAACAACCTACTATCATCTTGAATGGGTATCCAGGTTTAGATAAGCGTGTCTATAACCTGCCTTCTATTTCACAAGTTGCGGCTATTTTTCGAGAGGAACAACTCGATAGTAATGCTAGAATTGCGCATATACTAGTCTATAGCCATACAAATGTGTCACTTAAATTCCAGCATTATTATGGATGTTATGATAGCCTTCAATACCCGTTTTTGTTCCCTCGGGGAGAGTCGATTTGGTACTTTGGCATTAAAAAATTGCTCAAACAGAGTCGACATCAGGATTCACGTACTTGTGAGGAAAATGTGGCCATTGATCCATCCTTGGTAGAAGATCCTGCTGAGTTGCTGAATTCAAAACAGCAAGGTGCTTATTGTTCATAGAATTTTACACAATTTATTTCTTCCTTTATTATGTTTTTCTCATCTTGGTGCTGAAGGAAGCTGATTGCTGATTACTATATTTTTCTTGTTGTAGTTGCTGTTTGGGAGAGTAGGTGAAACATTGTGTATCTGCAAGGGAATACTATTGTTACAAACTTCAGATAAGGCAAAATGATCAATCAATAAGTTTAAATCCTCGTAGGCTTTTACAGCAATTTGCTATTGATATGTATGTAAAAATAGAAACGACACGATTAGATTTTATTAGGAAAAACCAAAATGAGATTAGATCTGAAATGTTAAATGGTATAGTGCACAGTGTTGTTGTTGGCGAATGTGATGGGAAAAAAATTGGTCGTATGGTGTATTTGCCTTCGTCTTTTATAGGTGGTCCTAGGGATATGCGTAGAAGATATTTGGTTGCAATGTCCTTGGTGCAGCAATACGGTAAACCAGATCTTTTCCTAACTATGACTTGTAATCTGAACTAGAAAGAAATTCAAAATAACTTGCAATGTAATCAGAATACTTATGATCATCCAGATTTGCTGTCTAGGGTTTTTAGATTTAAATTTGAACATCTTAAAGCTGAAATTGTTAGGAAAAAACTGTTTGGGGAGGTTGCTGCATTTGTTTATAGTTAGAATTTCAATAGAGGGGCATGCCTCATGCTCATATGCTGTTAATTTTAAAACCTGAATTTAGGCCTTTGAATTCTGAAGCTTACGATCGTATTGTTTGTGCTGAGATACCTAATTCTAATAAGGACCGACATTTGGATTCTGTTATGGTTAAGCATATGATGCATGGTCCTTGTGGACATTTGAATAGGCAAAACCCATGCATGAGAAATGTACAATGTAAAAGCAAATATCCTAAAGAGTTTGTGCCTTATACATCGCATGTTGATGATGGATACCCGTAGTATTGTAGACGGGATAATGGTAGGAATGCTATCATACAATGTCATGAATTAGATAATAGATGGGTGGTTCTATATAATCCTTTATTTGTTGGCTCTTTTTGACTGTCATATGAACTTGAAAATTTGTGCAACTGTCAAAATAGTAAAGTATATTTATAAATATGTTTATAAAGGACATGATCTTGTTAGTTATAATATTGTCATCCAGAATGATGAGCAACCCATTGATGAGATTAAGAACTTCCAAGATGGAAGGTGGATTAGACCTCCTGAAGCAATGTGGAGGATTTTTTCCTTCAAATTAAGCGAAATACATCCTGTAGTTTATACACTTCAGGTTCATCTTGAGGGCACACAGGTAGTTTGTTTTCATAAGAATTCTGACCTTTCAGCAATGGTTCAGTCCAGTACAGTTTCAAAAACCATGTTAACTGAAATTTTTTTATGAATCGCACAAATGAAAGGGCTATACAATTAAAATGTTTGTATAGGAAATTTCCTAGATATTTTGTTTGGAATGCCAAGGGTAAGTAGTGGACAGAACGAAAACTTGATTTTGTCATTGGTAAAATGGTTAGTTTTAGTCCTTGTGAAGGTGACCGTTATTATCTAAGATTGTTACTTTCACATGTAAGAGGTCCGACATCTTATTCTAATTTGCTTACTGTTGATGGTGATTTGTTGCCTTCATTTAGAGATTCTGTTATGAAAATGGGCTTCTTAAATTATGATACTTACATTGAGGATACACTTGATGAGTGCTCTACTTTTCATATGCCATCTGCCTTCAGATTTTTATTCGCTATTCTATTAGTATATTGTTCGCCAAATGAACCTAGGAAACTATGGAATAGATTCCAATCAGAACTGTCATCAGACTATAGTAATCTTAGTATATATTTTGATCTTAGTGATATAGGAATTGCAAAACTTGTGTTAAAATATATAAATAGAACTTTGGAACAAATGGGAAAGAATCTGACTGATTATTGTTTAGTGCCGGCGTAGTTTGATATCAGCGATGATGTTGATCGGCTGACAAGAGAACTTGATAGTGAAATTAAAATTCAGCTATGTTCTCGACTTAATGATGACCAAACAGTAACGTATAATTTAGTCGTAGAGGCTGCGCTGTTGGGTCAAAGTAAGTGCTTCTGTATTGATGGTCCTGGAGGAACGGGCAAGACTCTTTTGTACCGTTATATTCCGGCGTCAATAAGAAGTAAGGGATTTATTGCAATTGCTGTCGCAACTTCTGGAGTTGCTGCATCAATATTGCCTGGGGGTAGGACCACGCACTCTAGATTTAAACACCTTTTAGATGCTGGTAGTGGTAAAGTCTTCCAATTAAGTAAGCAAAATAATGTTGCTAAAATGATTGTTAAAGCTAAATTATATATTATGGGATGAGGCTACAATGGTTGAGAAAGTGGTTATTGAAGCCTTTGATTGTTTACTTAAAGATTTAACTGGAATTGATGAACCTTTTGGTGGGAAGTATGTGGTGTTTGGTGGGGATTTCCGCCAAACTTTACTAGTCATAGCTAAGGCAACAAGAGAAATGCATGTTAATGCTAGCATTGTGAATTCGTTCTTGTGGCAATCGCTGCATAAGGTATCATTGTGGCAGAATATGAGGGCTGCTTTAGACCCTCTATTTTCTGAATATTTATTAAAGGTTGGAGAAGGTTTGCTCCCTATGGATGAAGATAGGAATATTACTCTCCCGTCAGTTATAGTTCTATCCTATGACAAAGGAGAGGCATCGTTGAATATGTTCGTAACATATGACCATATTTATTCTTACATTTGGTACGTGCGCTTTGATAACTTTGATATTGTCCTTTTTGTGCACTTTTATATAATGACTGTTTAAATGTTTTCTGATTAATAGGTTGTTGAACTTCGTCTTCTCAGACTTGCAATTGTTTTTGGTGAATCCTTATGAACTGATAAATAGGTGTATTCTTTTCCCAACAAATAGTTCCGTAGATGATATCGATGATGTGTTGATTAATAAGTTCCCTGGCCAGCCTCGTGTTTATACTAGCACTAATAAAATTGTTGACGAAAGCATCAAGGTGATTTTGAAGATTTTCTGAATTCGTTAAAATCCAAGGGCTTTCCTCCTCATAAATTAGTCTTAAAAGAAAACTGCCTTATAATGTTGTTAAGAAATTTAAATCCTGTAGAAGGCATCTGCAATGGCACGCGATTGATTTGTCGTGATTTGAGTGCCCATACTATCTGTGTAGAAATTGCTACAAGGCAGTATATTGGTAAGACGGTTTTCCTACCCAAGATTCCACTACTAAATACGGATGCTGAAAAACATGGCGTCGCTTTTAAAAGCATTCAGTTTCCAGTAAAGCTGTGTTTTTCTATGACCATAAACAAATCGCAAGGTCAAACGCTAGAATCTGTTGGTATTTATCTCCGTGAGCCCGTGTTTTCACACGGCCAGTTATATGTCGCTCTTTCAAGAGAAAAAACTGCAACAGTTATTAAGGTCCTTGTTTTGCCACCTATGATAAATGAAATATAAGTTGATTGTAGGACAATAAACGTAGTTTTCAACGAAGTTTTTAATTTTGCAGCATAAAATGTAACTTAACCTCTTTGCTTGGATCCTGAAAAAAACTGTCTTCTTCTCAACTTGTAGATGATTTTCTGCACCAATAATCTGCATTATTTTACTCATTGCTACCTAATTCAGCATATATTATTTATGTATCTTTGCATCAGAATGACAACTGAAATTCCAATAGATCAGCTGACTAATAGAATGAGACCCTGGTATGCTGTTATCAATGTGGACAAAAAACTCCAACCATTCCAGGGAATTAACAGCCCAACTAGGTTTCAGAAATTCATTTTTTCTGATTCAAAGGTATGTTGTCTCCTGTCGCTATGAAAAATAAAAATACAACCCTAAATTTATGCTTCTCATAATCTCAACTCTGAATGGCATATTATTTCTTTTCTCATAGGGAGCTAAAGTTGAAGGCATCATTTTTTATGGCGACATTCAACGCATGGGATCTAAACTTCAAGCTCTAAAAAAGTACCGAATTAGTAATGCTGATGTCAGACCAGCAACTGCAAAATATGCTCGTGAAGGTATTACAATGCAGTGGATAATAAGTTCAACGACAGTCATTCAAGAAATTGTTGACAAGCCAACAATTATACATTTGGACTATAACTATACGAAGTTTGATAACTTTGGCGACTATATTGATAATGATGATAAGACGAAGAGAGTTGGTAAGTACTATGTTAGTACATTTGTGCCTTGTCGAAATAACTTTTGATTTATACATATTTATTTTGTTCTGAATGAATAGATGTAATTGCTATTGCTGTGAAGACTCTTACAAAACCATGGGACGAAAGCACTGTTCAGAAGTTTGTCTTGCTTAATGAGCAGTTTGTTGGGGGTTCCTTTCCTGCTACTTACCTAGGTCTGCCACTACACTTTAAGAGAATCCCTGCTACACATTTTGATCCCCTGATAGATAAGATAAGCCAAAAGATAGAAAGCTGGAGCTCTAAATGTTTTACTATAGGTGGAAGGATAACCCTGATTAAAAGTGTCCTGTCCTCAGTCCCGTTTTATACTACCATATGTTTAGATCCTCCTAAGAAAGTTATCAATCAGATACAGTCCATGCTAGCAAACTTTCTCTGGTCCTCAGTGGAAAAAGGCTCAAAACACCACTGGATTAGATGGTCAGAACTGTGCTTCACTCAAGATGAAGGAAGTCTAGGGTTCAGAGATATCACCAAGGTGGCTACAGCTTAGTCCTTCAAACTTTGGTGGAGATTCAGAGGAAAAATGTCTCTGTGGGTAGGGTTCATGTGGGCAAAGTACTGTAGGTTCCTACATCCTTCTATCATTCAGGCCAGGAGAGGAGACTCTAACACTTGGAAGAGGCTAATCAAGGCAGGTTCAGCTGCTGAAGAATTCATCCAGTTCCAGATTGGAGATGGGGAATGCAGCTTGTTTTTTGATAACTGGAGCCATCGAGGAAAGCTATCTGAATTATGTGAAGCTCTAGGTAATACTAGAGTGAAAGAAATTCTGGGGGCTCAAGTTTGGGATTGGGCCAAAATTCAGAACATCATCCCTTCTATACGTAGTCAGGTATTCTCTGAACATCAAATCAGGCTGGCAGGGACGGATAGAATGATTTGGTCCCTCTCTTCTGATGGAAATTTTAGTCTGAATTCTGCTTATGATCAGATCAGAGGCAACCATAGTTCACTACATCCACTCACAAGCTTCATATGGGATCCAGGGGTACCAATTAAGATATCCTTCCTAATGACAAGACTCATCATAAATAAGATTCCAATTGGAACTAATCTGCACAAAGTAGGCATCCTGGGCCCTTTCATTTGTCCATGGTGCTGCTCTAGTGGGGAGACTCTTGACCACATGCTAGTATCTTACAACTTTGCTCAGAAGGTCTGGAAGCCATTTGCTACAGAAGTTGGCATCCTATGTCAGTCACAGACTCTGGTAGACACCTTACAATCTTGGTGGACAAACCACCATAACATGCAGGAGGTGGGTAGCTTTCTAACTAAGGTCTGCACCTCCTTCATCTGTTGGTGGCTTTGGAAGTTTAGAAACAAGATTACTTTTGACAAAGCCAAAATGGATGTTCAGACCCTAGTTACTAGTATCTTCAAATCAGTAAAGGAAGACCTCCATACAAAGTTCCAGGGTGTCAACCTGACTGCAATGGAATGGTTTCTTTTCTGGGATGCTTGTAAAAAGATCAGAAGAAAGTCTATTCTACAGCGTATAATCTGGAACCCTCCTACTCCCTCTGCCATCAAGATAAATTTCATTGTTGCTAAAGTAGGGATTCATTGGAGAGCAGGAGGAGTATGCAGAAATCACAGAGGTATTCTTTTATGTCCCCTTCTTGTTTTTCTATTTCCCCTAATGGTTTCTTGTCTGCAGGTGGATACTCTGGCAGCCATTAGCTTCATAAACAAATGTAGAGAAATAGACAATCAAGGAATCATCCTAGAATCAAACTCAAATGCCTTGAAACAAGGAACTAAGTCCTGGAAAGAGTGGCAGATCAGCCACCTTCTGGAGGAAATTCAACAAAAGGCCTTTATCTCGGTGTCCCTACAGGAAGGTAATCTGCCAGCTAGATTGTTAGCCATGAAACAGGGATCTCACCAATCCACTCAGTTCTTGGCACTTCTCAAACTGGACAGAGAACAAGTTCCTTCATTGGTACTAAAGAAAGATAATGGATACTGCCTACAACAGTAAGCTCTTACAGAATTCCTCCAACTCAGGTAAAAGCTTTGGCACCAGCATACTGAGGTTAGGGCTGGCTTGCCTCTTCATTATTTTTGGTCCCCAGTTTGCTGTTGTTAGAACTGGTTTGCCTACTATGCTACCCTGCTGTGTATGCAATGGCAAGACCCTGTCTTCATTCTGCAAAAGGGCAAAAACTATGCCCGGATAATTACTTGGAGCAAGGAAAGCTAGCTGATTGCCTCCATCGATTTCTTGCTATATATGACTGGTCCACAGCTCACGCGTCTGAGTTTGGTCCCAACTGAAAATCAGGGATACAAAGTTTCCAAACGGCAAGGAAGAGGTGCAGTAGAGATCATGCTCATCAGTCATGCTGTGCTGAGTAGGCCACTATATTGTCTACATTTTATTAGCATTTGTCCTATGGAAATGGGACCTTTTGTCACTCCTTGTGATAGGAGTCTTTTGTATACTAGAATAGTTTCTTTTTGGCTAGTAAAAGAATATTGTTTTCAGTTACTTGTAAATGGAGGAAGTACTCCAATTTTAAACTTTTTTAACCTCTTGAGTTTGGATTCATTAGGCTATGTAAATGGATCCTTTCCCAAAAGGTCTCTCTTTTGTAAGGATGATTTTAGGGTACGTCCATCATCCACAAAGATTTATAATAAATATGGAGTGGCGACCACCCTCAAAAAGAGGTTAGCCAAATAAAAAAAAAGTTTTTATATACTTATAATAATTATGCTGTTAAATATGTGGTATTAGAATAAACTTTAGTTATTATGGTCATAACGTCTTCTTGTTCCACTTGTTTAATTTCAATAATGGTGCTTTAGGATGCAGTCCATCATGCTTTCTATGTGGAATCAGTTTGTTTCTGTTGAAGGGCAGGCAATAATCAATGACCTTCAAAATTTCCCTGTTGTGATTTGTCGCCGAGTCAAGCCTTTCTACTATAATGGTGAATCCTATAGTGCCTATTGTTTAGCTGCATGTGGAAAATTTCTACATATATTTATTTTAGTGATGATTGTAATATTTGACAGGTGTTGAACTTGTTACATATCTGGATTCTATGATACTTGTTAATCCACCAGATGAAGAAGCAATGTGATTAAACAATTGGTACATGTGCACAACTGCTTGCTATTACAATCTTTTTATTTGTTGTCTTGTTCACAAGCTGAAGCTGTTGATTGTGTCATGTAAATAGGGTTGCGCGCAACGAAAAAGGATCTGAGTGAATTTGTCCGAGCAAAACCCTATCTAAAATATGGCCCTGACATTACATTAAGCAGTGAAAGAAATCTCACTTTGATTGCAAGCATTTTGCCTACTCAGAATGTTTGTGTAGTAATTTCAGTTTAGATCTGATTACTATCGAATTTTTTAATGTCTTTGAGAAATTTGCTCCTCTAATTACTGTTTGTTACTTGCATTAGGTTGCATTGGTGAAAGCCAACATATCATTTAAGAATATTATGCAGACTTATTGGTACATGAGCTGCAAGAATTGCTATGCTTCTACATCGGCATCCCCTGGTTATGAATATCAGTGTAATTTGTCCTGTGAAAAATAGCTGCCACAACCCAGGTTTGGGGTTTAAATTGGATTTCCATATTAACAGAAATATGTGCTACCTGATGTGATTACCTCACTGAGACACCTCCAATTGTAGGTCTCGTATGGAATGAGATTTGACTGATCAGAGTGGGACAATCACTGCCTCACTTTTTGGTGAACAAGCAGAAGAAATCCTTGGGTTCTCAGCATTTGATGCAATGATGTATATACACAATGTGAGATAGTGCTGGATGAAGTTCATTGTTTGGCATGTTCATTGATGTTTACTAATATCTGGTTATGTCTTATGATTGTGTTTTTCTTTTTATGCTTTCCTTAAGGGTACCAATCCTTCTTTGGACTCTGTGCACAAAGGCCTTGATTCAAAAATGTTTCATGTTCACGTGAAGCAACCAAAGGCAAAACATGAGGGCTCTGTAAAGCAATACACAATAGTCAACATTGCTGAGATTGTTCAGAGTAGCCCTACGTCCAAGTTGACCTCAAGTGACCGTGCTATAGATGCATCAGAATGTTAACATCCTGAAGTTGATACAAATGAAATCGTTTCTCGAACAATGCCTAATGTAGACACTCCAGGTATTTATAGTCAATTATATGTAATAATATTTATATATTAATTCATTTGATGATAAGTGAGGCAATATATGATTTGTTCTTACATTGGATTTTAGCTAAGCATCCCGCAAAAACTATAACTCGTCGTTCTCTTGCTGAAACTATGGAGTCAGCTTCCACCAATGAGGACAGTGTGTTGGAGCTTATTGCTTGAGCTAGCAAGAGACAGAAAAACAAATCTATTCCCTGAATGGAACTATATAGAATGTGTTTGCCATGGGGAGCTGTTGCTGTTAGCTTTTGCTTCAGGGATCCTATCTGAAGATCTTTTTGTATAATATATATACTTATTATAAATTATTATTATGTGTTATCTATGTGGTTATTATTATGCTAATTAAGCAGCAGCCTTGCTTGAGCTACTGGTATTTTATGAAAACTCTCTAGGTAATTCTGTTTATAGTGCAGTAATTTTTCTTGCCACAATTCGTTTGTGGCAAAACTATCAAACAGTTGCTGGTATTGTTCACCTCTCTAAATTGATGTATTATGCTATCTAAAATTGAAAATGTGAATGTCCTTCCTTTCTTTATTGAAGGGCCGTGCTATTCTAAAATGTTTTTGTGCCTTTTTTTTACTTTGATAAATTATTTGTTGTGCTCCTTACTATCATGAGGTATAAATTAGAATTTGATAAGCCTTCTTCACATGAGGTATATAGCCTCTGTATAAATTTTACATAGCTTTTATATTTGACCATTTGTCGAGACAGGCCTTCCTTGAAATTTGTTGGGTGAATTGTGTCGTTATATTATTATTATATTATTACATTATATGCCATCATCATGCAAAAGCCAAAGTGCAACTCTATAATGGTTTGTTCACTTGGATTCTTTACGTCACCTTGTCTACAAGACTAAAGGACAGCAACCCTTATGGAAGCATGCGTTGAAAAACAACCCATGCCCCATTGAAGGACAGCATCCCATGCTTCTGTCTTGCTATTCAGTTTTCAGTAGATTTGACTTTTATGAAGTGCAGCTTTATCTACTTTCGATAAAATTGTATTTTACGAATCCGATGCCAATAGAAAAATCTGTGCGTGGTAACTAATACATGCAAACCAATTGATTTCAGCTTCTAAAATTGTTTTGCTTTTTAATCGTTAAAATGAAGCTCCATCCATCAATTAGTGCATAATACTCTATAATTTTTACTTTATTCTCCATCTTTAGTACGTGCATTCATAGCACTGCACTACAACTTTCGTAGGCTGCACTTTTACTGTCATATGGTGCTTTAAATTAATTATTTACATATAAAAAAATTGCTATTGTTATTATATGAAAAATATTCTTCCTCTATACATTCATTTGGTCTATTTATTTAAAGCAATTCGTGTTCTAAAAGTTTCTCAACAGCTATATAGAGATTTTGAATTGTCACAGGACATGAAGTAAAAGATCATTTAGGGATTTCATTCTCAAAAAACCAAGCCTACTCTCCTGTTATCTATTTATTAGGTATGTATTTTGTAATATATTTACGAAATGTATTTTTACATATTTCTAATGTGTTATAGTAGAAAAATAATGAACACATGTCTTGAAAAATAATGAACACATGCTTTTTTACATGTTTCTATGGTTTTCTTGCAGAAGCTCTTCCATAAGATGGATAAATTATGTAATCCATTTGTGAAATGGAAAAGGGTGGAAATGTATAATGAAGTTAACTATTATCTTAAATAAATTTCTGGTGAATGTGTACATGTTTTGGATATCAAATTTGTAGAAAATGGAATAGTCAATTTTAAACTTTCGGGGAGATTTTGGGACTGCTATCCATTCTTGAATCAATATTTAGGTGAGCCAAACTTTTATTCAATGAAATCTGTAGAAGATTGACTCCAAATTGTTATTCTAGCAGATCCAATTGCTTTCGCAAACGAACTGGAGAAGCCTATGCACACTGATTCGAAGAAATTTGAAAAAATTGGAAAACCATGGTGCTTTCTACTTCTGTGCACAGATACACAGAAACAAGTAATATATATCATTACATTTTACTTTTAGAGGTGCTTATATATTAATATGTTTCTTTTTAAACTGGAAATCCCATATCAACTACATCGTGCGCTTGGATTAACCAAAAAATATGAAGAAATTGAAATATTTGATGGCTTGAAAAAGCGGTTGTTAGTCGTACACGATCAGCATTTTCATCTAGGATGGCGTGAATACTGCGTCGCTAATATCATAGAACAAAAAGATCGTATTTTCCTGAGGTCACGTAATAAAAATCAATTTGATCAAATTCATAACACAACCTTTTACATTCGGAGTTTTATGTCATGGACCTCACCACTTACTATGATTTCAAATTATAGAAGTACGGTAATTGGTAAGATATCTACTTATACACATATATATTACAAGATGATTTACTTTTAATTTGTCTTTTCTTATTTCTTACTTTTTCTTTCAGGCAAGCAAAATAGTGATAACTGCCATGAAATCATCTCCTCCTCAATACATCCGTTGTTTTTCCATGATACATATATGAAGTGTTGTTTCTATGTGAAATTTAAATCATCAAATCGATCTACACTGGTTAGTATTAATATTTATATTTTCTCCTCATTTTTTATTCCTAATGTTCGCTTTTTTTATAGAAATTGCCAGCAATCATGGAGTCCATCATCACAGCAAGAGAAAATCCTCAAATCAGCTTGGTCATTGGGGAGAAAAATTATGATGTCAAATTAGAAAATAATACATTAACGGATACTTGGAATTATTTTGTGGTTGACCATGCACTTACAAACAATGATGGACTTCTGTTTGTTCCACAAAATATTGATAGCGGTATTCTTACGTTTTGCTATTGTGATTTTTAGCAAGTGCGGAGTTTAAAATTTGTACCCTTGGCATTTTAAATTTCTTGCTATAAAATGACAAATCTTAATATATTTGTTTTTGTATGCCTGTTAAATTTTGTATATGAAACGGTATAATATATGTAGTATTGCCTATTATTATAATAAAAAATACACATCTATGCTATTCACTATAAAATAATGGCCCATTTAGTATTGTGCATTTTTAAAAATTAAAAATTTAATGTGCAATCTACAAAGATAACGACTAAAACAGTCATTCAACTAATGCTTCCAAATCGTTTTTCGAAGATAATAAATGAATCTTCGTATTCATTCCTATATAGTATGCAATCATTTGGTTAAGCATCTATTTTCTTATACTCCATACCCATAGAACACAAGATTTTTTTAGCCCCATAAATGCGATTCGGAAGTTCATTACCTTCTTGCAGTACATCCTTCGGTAAATTCAACAGTGCTGTAAAATTAGTATCAGTCCACCCATGTGTCGCTTTCAAATTGTACAGTTTTAAAGTAACCGATAATCGTGTGTACTTAATACACCCAGGATATAGAGGTTTTTCGCTATCATTCAACAACGAAGCAAGAATTCAGGCTTATCGGCAAAACTACCGACCATATCCTCAACCATATCATCCAATCGATCATTTTTAATCGCAACATCATCTTCTACCTCATATTCTTCTTGTTTTGATGAATTTTCACTCTCGCCGCGCCATTTCCATATTTTATAAGCAGGATCAAATCCCCTCCGATACAAATGGTCTCTTATAGTGTCAGGGTCGTCGAACAACGCAAAATTCTTACAATCCTTACATGGACAATAGATGTACTTGGCATTTTTATAAGGAGCTTTAATAAATTTCTCAATCTCTTCTTCATACGCAGATGTTGTCCGATCACCAAATATAATATCATTACGATCCATGACTATCGCACCCTTTAAATTATACAAAAAATAATTATAATAAGTTAACCAACAAAATAAATGCATTAATTGATGCTTTCATAATATTACATCATATAAATTAATTAACAAAATCTGTTTCTAATTTTAATTAAAATAGACATTGCTAAAAATATTTACTTTCACAAATTAAATGAAGGAAAAAATTAAATCATTAATAATTAATAAATTTGTATTATGAAAATTTATCAATAAACCTAAAAAATATACACATTAACGCCTAAATAAAATTACAAAACATCATTTTAATTACATTTATTACAAATATAAAGCATATATATTGAAATCTACATTTATTACAAATATAAACTATTTTAAAAAATGAAATGCATATCCATATATATATGTCAATGCTCTGACGAATGAGAAGAAAAATCATGTAAAATTTATCAGTTTATATATAACTAGCTAACCTCAGATGGTTGAGTTGCATGAACATAAGTTAATTTGTAGCTTCTGATTTGGACTTTAAAAAGATTTCGTGCGCAGGTTTTGGAAAAAATTCCTAGTTCTTCGCGATAGAGATAATGCTGACTTAAGATGGAGCAGAAGGAAAAATGTGTGGTCATGTTAAAACTTGTTATTTACACCGGTTAACCAAAAAACCGGTGTAATAGTAAAATATTCACACCGGTTTTTCTATAACCGGTGTAAAAAAACAACAAAATTTACACAGGTTATAAGAAAACCGATGTAATATATAAACTATTTACACCGGTTGTCTTATAACCAGTGTAAATATTTTACTATTACACCGATTGTCTTATAACCGGTGTAAATATTTTACTATTACACCGGTGTGTAAATTGTGTTGTTTATTACACCGGTTATAACATTAACCGGTGTAAATTGTTCTCCTTCTTGTTTAATATTACGATAATGCCACTGCGTTTTTAGAAATTACACCGGATTATGTTGAACCGCTCTAAAAATGGTGGTTTAAAAAGGCCTTTTTGTAGTAGTGGTGTGTGCGTGAGCCATGGCGCCCGCCGTGAGTGTGTGTATGTGTGCATGTGTTGTGTCTTGTGTGTTTTGTGTGCGTTGTTGTGTGTGAGTAATGTGTTCATGTGCTGGGACTAATCTTATGCAATGCTTGAGATTTTGTGAGGTTAAAGTGTTTAAGTGCGTGCTTGTTCTCATTCATGTGCAAACATAACACTTTACATGGTATTCACACAACACTTCACCAATTCTCACAACTTCTGAATCATAAACATATTAGCATGCAAGTCATTCATCAAGCGCCATTTCTCCTATTATTCCATGCAAAAGACTATGAAAGTAGATCAAATAATTCGGTACAAGGTCCGACTTATCAACCCCCCACACTTGAATCTTTGCTAGTCCCGAGCAAAGTAAAACAACTATCAAATTCTAACCATCTTCACTTTCAAGACTCACAACATCATCATCTATCCCTTAAAATTTTCGCACACAAAATAAAACACTTAAGTAGCGTGCGAGGTTCACAGCTCATCTAAGTCATACCAATTGCCAGCCAAGGTGCAGTGAATAAAGACCAAACCGCCAACGTGCAGTGTGTGCTGAGAGTTTCTCATGCTTCCTCTCCCTGTCTATGCAGAGTACTCAAACAAACACTTAAATAAAAATTCTTGCACTATAATCCTTTTGTCCACACACGCGAACACTTCCACATTACAAAACTTTACTGAGCTTAGCATACACATTTGTGCTTGATATTTACTTTTCAAATTTGTGCTGCACTTTGGTGCTTAGCTGCCAGGGTTTTATGGCTATTTTTTCCCTTTATTCGCCACTGGCTTTTCTTCTCATTTACATCTTTTCTCAAACAATCTATGTTCGCTTGTGTCTTCAATAGACTATATACTCAAAATGCAAGAATAAGAGTTTGCAAGTATAGGGCACATACAAGTAAAAGATTCATAAGCTCTCTCCTATGTCAAATAGAGTGTTGGCGTTTCTATCTTACTTTAACACCGCACTTTACCCAGCAACCTTGTATGAATCAGATGGGTACTGTAAAACTAAAAAAAATTCGCATGCATCACAGTTGAAGAACGATTTATGGATTTGACGATGATATTAAAAGTGTTGGTGTATTGGAAGTGCTAGTGTGCTAGATGGTAGTGACAACATTTGCACAACACAACAAACACTTAACATTTATCGCAGCGAAAAATTTAAACACACTACAAGATTAGTGCTAGTCACTACCTTGTTTTTCTTCCCACACTACAACACAAAACACACCACCTAAATGCTACTAATATAAAAACACATACACTACCTCCGTTCCCCAAAACAAATAGCAACACACAGAATGAAAATTTAAAGCAAAGGCACTAAGCCTCACAACTAGGGGTGTAATCGAGCCGAGTCGAGCTCGAGTACACCCCTATTCGATCTGCTCGGTTTTCAAATATAGTCTACTCGAGCTCAAGCTCGAGCTCGATCGAGCTTCATTAATCGAGCTCGAGCTCGACTCGAGGAGGAATTGATCAAGCTCGCAAGTAGCTCGATCGAGCTCGAGTCAACTCAGTCCAACTCAGTCCAAAACAAGAACCCAGCAAATCCTGTGAAATAACCATTCATGAATATTTTTCAAAAGATTAAAAACCCACCAAATGAATCCAAAATGATACATAAACATTGAGTTTTGCAATGAGAAAACAACATTGAATCTGTGATAGTGCCATAAGGAGGGAGTGAGTGTGAGTGTGAGTGTGAGTGTGAGTGTGAGTGAGAATGTAGTTGCTTAATCTCGTGAGATTCATCGTTATTCTAAAATTAAGCCTTCATACCAATCTGTGTAAATCCATTGATTTTTTCCAAAATCCTTCAATTGCTCCATTTCCATATTTTCTAGTGAGAAGACAGCCATTGAAAGCCTTAGACAGCAAGAAAGCCACCCACCACCACTCCCGTCCCCATCAGTTCTCCAAATCTCTATCAAAATGTTTTTTAACCCAACAAAAAGAAGCCACAACCACAGATCCAAGTATAATCTACCTCTAATAAAATCCAAAAAAAAAGATCAGTTGAATCATTACCTTCATCTTCACCTTCACCTCACAAAAGATGGGATATCTTCCAGGGCAGAAGGTCTTGATTAATGTTTAGGGCACTAGATCTTGATAACACAAATCCAATAGAAGTGAAAATAGATTGAAATCTCGATTAGTTGAATCTTGATTCTTGATTCTTCGAATGAATTGGAAAGATTTTCCAACTTCCAACGAAACTTTGGCCAGAAACGCGAAGCGGAAAAAAATGGATGAAATTGATCTTTGGCCAGAAACGCGAAGTGGAAAGAGAAAAATGGATGAAATTGATCTGTGATATTATTTACATATTTAGATATATATTTTTAATTAATTAAATAAAAGCCCGCGAGTAGCTCGCGAGACATCGAGCCTATGATTTTGGTACTCGTGATCGACTCGTTAATTACTCCAGCTCGAGTAGCTCGAGCTCGAGTCGATCTGTTGACTGAGTAGCTCGCGAGCTGCTCGCGAGCTGCTCGACCATGTAGCAGCCCTACTCACAACACACAGCATAACTTCAAGGCAAGACAACCACACAGAACATCATCAAATTTCAACATCCCAAGAGCATGCTCCCCCCACACTTGAACATCACAATGGTCCCCATTGTGGAATAAAGGAAAGAGACTACCCTGTTTATACCTCCCGGCGAAGTCTTTCTCTTCGCTCAGTTTCTAGGTAGCTTTGCCATTGTGGTCTGCCCATGGTTCCCAAAGATTGTCGGGAGTACTCCGTTGGAGATACTTCAATTGCTTGTCTTCTTTCCATTTGTGACAATAAGAGAGGAAAGAACATAGGCGCGTAATTGGAATTTTGCGCGCGCCGAATGTACCCCATAATCACATGCCCATCGATTGTCATTCTGTGCTGGATGGCATAGATCAAGAGTATCCTCTCTCTGGTTGCTCTGATGTTGTGGTTAGTGGGCATAAGTCTTGAGTTTATGAAAATCAACCACATTCGGGCTTCGACAGTTAAATCACTCGTTTGCACATAAATTGCTTCATATCATGCATTGAGCACTCATGAGGCTCCAGGTAGGCCAACAGACTCGATTAAATGGTCGACATTTCCGGCTTCTACCAACTGTTCAAATCCCCTTCTGGATAGTTAGGTAGTTGGAAGTGTTGATTGATGGTGTGGCTTGTTACCTTGAGATATGTCCCCCTCAGATAAACTCCATAGTGGTCAATCCAATTTGAATCACTTGTATTGGCATTGGCATAATATTCTCGGGCTATCTCCACATTGGATATGGCTGGAGCGAAGGTGAGAGGCTCCTAGTTATAGAAGCCGATCGTCTCTTCAAATGTGTGTGCCGAGGCATCAAACTTACGTTCCACCAGGACATGTCTATAGATGAACCTATCAAACTGTCTCTCTGCCCTGTCATTCACAAACCTTGGGGGCGTGTTTGGAGTGTACTCCTCATAGTCTGAATCGGAAGAATCTGAGCTGTTTGAGGCTCCTCAGAGGTATGTCGCGTAGTTGTCGTCGATATATGCCATGTACTTGCATAGTTAGGAGCTTATTACGTTCTCCAAACTTCAAAATTGATGACAATGTGTACATTCACTTAGAGCATTTCGCAAGTCTATGGGATGGGTACTTTTCATTTAATCGTGTACTCCATATAAACACAAAGGAGGAAGACTTACTTGATTGGTGCATTATGCTACTGAAATGCACACTTAGGACGCAAGTGTGGAAGCTCTCGATCCTCAGAAAAATGCTCTCCTCCCTTGGTTCTCTTCCTTTCAGCAGAAACTCTTACAGAATGTGTAGAGGATACATTTTGGTCATGCAATTGTTCATGCAAGATTGGCCGAATTTATAGAGAATATTTCATGCAAGAATCGACCATCGTGGAGCTAAGAAGCAAGCCATGTGATTTGACTAGAAGACAAAATGCAAATTGAAGAATTGTATGCAAACAAAATTGTGTGTAGTCTAATCTAGCTTTTATGCAGACTTCGATCATACTCAAAAATGATTTGGCTAGGGGACAATTTTCTATGGGTCCCAACTTGCATTCATTTTGCTTTTTTCTCAGCATCATATTGTGCACTTGTGATGTTTTAACATTCTTTGCTTTATGAAGCGTGTGTGATGTCCATAAGTGCAGTCAGAAGAATCAAATATTCTATATCTGTACTTTGGTGTAAGGATTCAGATTTGATTCTTGTCTGTGTTTATGTAGTGGAATATTCTCAGCGTGCTTACCTTTTCCAGCTCGTGACTTCCATATAAAGCTTACCAATGTCTTGGAGTGGTCTGTGTTCAGTTTGCGTGTATTTCCCAGCAGCCACACTCTATTTGTGGTGGCCTCCGCAACGTTTTCTCACCCTTCCTGCACCTGATATGACAATTGAAAATGAGATTCAATTGCTTATTGGAACACATAACTACTAACTGAAGACAGAATGGGTAAAGTCAGGAAATTAAATGGTTGGGTTGCCTCCCAACACAGCGCTTGGTTTATTGTCCTCAGCCAGACATGAAGAACTTGTGTTAAATGGGTTGTTCATCAAGGAACTGTGCTTGTCTCGTGTCTTTCGAAGTTGACTTGAAAATTTTCACTCTGTGCCCATTAACACTCCAACATGATCCTGTAGACTCATTTTGAACTTCCACCACTCCATAGGGAAAATCTTTCGTGATGGTGAAAGGTCTTGTCCATCTAGATTTCAATTTCCCAGGGAACAACCTCAATCTGGAGTCATAAACCAACACACGTTGTCCCACTTCAAATTCTTTCACTTTGATTTTTGCATCATGCCAGTTTTTTGTCCTTTCTTTGTAGAGGCTAGCACTGATATAAGAATTCCACCAAAACTTGTCCAGTTCATTGAGCCTTATCATCCTTGCCTCCTGAGCAAAATTTAGATCCATGTTAAGTTGTTGTACTGCCCAGTAAGCTCTATGTTCCAGCTCAACTGGGAGATGACATTCCTTCCCAAATACCAGCCTAAATGGGGAGGCTCCAATTGGCGTCTTGTAAGTGGTTCTGTAAGCCCATAGTGCATCATCCAATTTGAGTGCCCAATCTTTCCTTCCGAGGTTTACCACTTTCTCCAAAATTCTCTTAATCTCCTGGTCTGTCACTTCTTCTTGTCCATTCGTCTGGGGCTGGTAAGCTGTAAAGATTTTGTATTGTACCCCATATCTTGCCAAAAGAGTATTAAAAACCTTGTTACAAAAGTGACTTCCCCCATCACTGATGATGGCTCTAGGAGTCCCATACCTGTTAAAAATGTTCTTTTTGACAAATCTCAGCACACTCCTACTGTCATTATGGGGCATAGCCACGGCTTCCACCCACTTGGATATATAGTCCACAGCCACCAATATATATTCATTCCCACAAGAGCATGGGAATGGTCCCATAAAATCAAGCCCCTATACATCAAACAAATCTACTTCCAGCATGTTGTTGAGAGGCATCTCATCCCTACAGGATATGTTTCCAACTCTTTGGCACCTCTCACATTGGCTCACCCATAGCTTGGAGTCTTTAAATATATATGGCCAGTAAAATCCTGTCTGAAGAATTTTGTATCCAGTCCTAGTTCCTCCAAAATGTCCCCCAAAGGATGACTCAAGGCAAGCCCTTAAAATCTCTTCCTTCTCTTCTTCTGGTATGCACCTCCTAATAATCTGGTCACTGCACCTTTTATACAGACTACCACTCTCCCAAAAATAATACTTTGCCTCGTGTTTGAGTCTTTTCTTCTGATCATGGAAAAAATGTTGTGACATTTGTCCTGCTACCACATAGTTGGCCAATTCAGAAAACCAAGGCAACTCGCAAGTCTGGACTCTGAAAATTTGTTCATCAGGAAAGCTCTCTTTGATCTATAACTGTAACTGTTCCTCACTCAATGCCCCCAGCTCAAGCCTAGATAGGTGGTCCGCTACCACATTTTCATAGCCTTTCTTATCCTTGATCTCCACATCAAATTCCTGTAGTAGAAGTACCCAACGGATGAGCCTTGGTTTAGCCTCTTTCTTTTCCATAAGATACTTGAATGCCGCGTGGCCTGTATGAATTATTACTTTAGACCCCAACAGATAAGGCCTAAATTTATCGAATGCAAATACTACAACTAACATTTCCTTCTCTGTGGTGGTATAATTCAACTGTGCACTACTCAACAGCTTGCTGGCATAATAAATTCCGTGAAAAATGTTGCCTCTCTTCTGCCCCAGAACAGCGCCTACAGCATAGTCGCTAGCATCACACATCACTTCGAAGGGCTCCCCCCACGTTGGGGTGACAATCACTGGTGCTTCTACCAATTTCTTTTTAAGGAGTGCAAAGGTCTTCTTACACTCTTCATCAAATATAAACAGCGCATCCTTTTCTAGCAATGCACATAGCGATTTTGCTATTTTGGAGAAATCCTGGATGAACCTTTTGTAGAAGCCCGCATGTCCCATGAAGCTCCTTAAGCCTCTCACATTAGTTGGATTTGGAAGCTTGGCTATCACCTCCACCTTGACTCTATCAACTTCCAACCCAGCTTTTGAAATTTTATGCCCCAGCACTACACCTTCATTTACCATAAATTGGCATTTCTCCCAATTCAGCACAAGATTGGTGTTTACACACCTCTTTAGGACCAACGACAAATTCTCCAGGCAGCTTCAAAGGTCATTCCAAACACTAAGAAATCGTCAATAAAGATTTCAATAATGTTTTCTGCCATATCCTGGAATATTGTCATCATGCAGCGTTGAAAAGTGGCAGGTGCATTACAAAGGCCAAAGGGCATCCTCTTGAAGGCATAAATCCCAAATGGGCATGTGAAGGTGGTTTTCTCCTGGTCTTTTGGATCGATAGCAATTTGATTGTAACCGGAGTATCCATCTAAGAAGCAGTAGAATAGAAATCCAGCTATCCTGTCCAATAGTTGTTCAAGAAATGGCAGAGGGAAGTGTTTTTTTCGGGTGTCTTTGTCTTCTTGTAATCCATACATACTCTCCAAACATTGATGATCCTAGTGGCCAGTAGTTCATTGTCCTCATTGGTCACCATAGTCACACCTCCCTTCTTGGGTACACACTGTACAGGACTGACCCATTCGCTGTCTAAGATAGGAAATATCATCCCAAAATCGAGAAGCTTGATGATTTCTTTTTTAACCACTTCCATCATTTGTGGGTTCAGCCTTTTTTGCCTATCCCTTGTAGGAGTCGCCCCTTCTCCCAACAATATTTTGTGCATGCAAATACTGGGGCTTATCCCCTTGATATCAGCTATCGTCCAACCAATGGCCTCCTTGTGCATTTTCAAAAATTCCAATAATTTATCCTCTTGCCACTTCTCTAACTTGGATGATATGACGACTGGGAGGGTTTTATTTTCCCTTAAAAATGCGTAATTTAAGTAAGTTAGTAGTGGTTTCAGCTCCAGGTTAGGTGGCTTCATGATTTAAGGCACCAACTTCTTATTCCTATTTTCAAATATCTTAGGCCTCACCTCAGTGGGCAAAACTTCAACATGTTCATTAGCATAAAAAATAGCCTTTGTCAAAATTTCACATGATTCAGCATTTTCATAATTTTTGTCAATTTCACTCTTAGTCTTCATTTCTGTATTAGACTCTTCTATTTCCCATCTTTCACTAACATTGTTCATTTCATTCAAGATCATGTTATCTTCCTCATGCAAAGCAAATTCATTTTGTTCAATTTCTTTTGAAGTCTCAAGTAAAGCAAGAGAGAATTTGTGCTTATGCTCAAGTTCGAGGTTGTGATGGTTACCTTCCACAGGTTGTGCAAAACAGCATTGTTCTATCGACAGGGGGTGTTATATAGTATAGTCCACATTAAACATTACCTTCTCTCCATTGACTCTGAATGTAATGGTTTTGCCTTTCACACCGATGAGGGCATCTCCAGTAGCTGGGAAGAGTCTACCAAAAATGAGAGGGACTTCTGGATCCTCCTCCATGTCTAGGATGATGAAGTCAACTGAGAGTACAAATTTGTCTACTAAGACCAATACATCCTCAACCATCCCCGTAGGCTGCACAAGGGATCTATTCGCTAATTAGAAGAGTACAGCCACGGGTTTAATCTTTTCACCCAGTCCCACACTCTCTGCAACGGACAGTGGCATCAAATTAATCCCTGCTCTGAGATCACATAAAGCCTTGTTGAAGAATCTGCCCCTAATTGTGCATGGTACTGTGCAACTTCTCGGGTCTTTCAGTTTTGGTGGTAGTTCATTGTTCATCTAGTCCTGACTTTCCTTCGTTAGTGGAATGGGCACTTCACACTGCAGTATCTGTTCCTTGTTTGCAATCAAATCCTTTAAAAACTTTGCGTATCTAGGGACAGCTATGACCAAATCCAATAGAGGCACATTCACATTTACGTTTTTCACTATGTCCAAAAATCTTGTGAATTGAGCTCCCTTCTTGACTGGAGGTGGAACTCTTTGGGGGAAAGGAGGGAGTGGTGCATACTCAGGATAGCTATATAGACTCTGGGGTCCTTTCTTCCTCTTAGGCTCGGGTGCCTTCACACTTTCTCTCTTATGCTCCTTCTGTAGTTCCTCTTCCACAACAATGGTTTCTTCCATGGACTCCTCCACTGGGGCATCTTCCTCTTCTTTTTTACTTCCACTAAGCTCCTTACCACATCTCAAAGTTATGGCATTGCACACTTCATTTCCCTTTGGATTCGGTTCAGTATCACTTGGGAGGGTCCCCTGAGGTCTCTGATGAAGCGTCTTGGCCATTTGGCCCATTTGCATTTCAAAATTCTTTGTGGCTGCCTCATTTCTTTTTGCCTGAGCTTTTGACTCACGTTGGTCCTTCTCATACACTTCCATCTTATCCAAAATCTTTTGAAGCATAATCTCTTCGTTGGTCTTTCTAGGCTCTCTATTACTGGTCTCACCTCCTTGAAAGTATTGTCTGTTCTGGTTACCTTGCCCCCAATTTTCTTGTCCATTCTGACTTTTGTAACCTCCACCATATTGCTGTCTGTTGTTTTAGTTATTAACATACTGGACAGATTCTTGGGTGAGTTAACATTCATCGGTATGGTGTTCCCCTTTGCATAGACCACACATTAGTACTTGGGTTGTTCTAGCCGTTTTCAAGGTCTGAACTTGCCGAGTTAAGGCTTTTAATTTAGCTTCCAATGAAATTTTCTCATCTAGATCCAGTACTCCTCTTTGCTTCCTCGTGGGGGTATTTCTTGCTTCTGGGAACAAGTATTTATCATCTGCGATTGAGTCGAACAACTCCCTAACTTCTTGAACACTTTTATCCTTTAGAGCTCCGTTGACACAAGCTTTCACCATCAAAGAGTATTCTGGTGACAAACCCTTGAAAAAAGGTATTCAACTCTCTAACTTCTCCTAGGTCATTATTTGGGCACTGTCTGAGTAAGTCGTTGAACCTATCCCAAACTTCCTTGAAGGTCTCCCCATCTTGCTGTTGGAAGCTCCTTATCTCAAGTCTCATTCTCTCCAATTTGGGAGGGGGAAAATACTTTGCCAGAAATTTCCTTTCTAACTCTTTGAATATAGCTATGGAAGGTCCTCCTATAGAATTAAACCAATGCTTGGCTTTCCCTTTTAGAGACAAAGGAAACAGAACTCTTCGCACTTCATCGTGTGATACCCTTTGGAGTTTAAAAGTATTGCATAATCCTAGAAACCAATCCAGGTGTTCATAAGGGTCATCATTACTTAATCCCTGGAATATCTGACCTTGTGTAATCATCAACACTATTTGGGTTGGGATTTGATAACTTTCGAGGTCTATCCCCTAGCAGTTATTCCTCCTCTCAAAATTCACAGCGAAATGGTCTCCAAATCTAGGAGGTTGGGGTGCAGGCCTTTCTACTTCCTGATCTGCCATTTCTACTCGTCTCCTTCTCTGCCTTAAAGTTCTCTGAACTTCCAAATCAATTTCAAATTCTGGGTCTTCTCCTTTTAGTCTTGCACTTCTTTGCATGAACTGATACTCCTAAACAATTAAAGAACAATTCTCATGTAAATAGATCAGTAGAACAAAATCAACTCAAAAGAAATGAATCAAGTGGCTTCACTAAACGTAACAAACAAAAATTCACAAAATTCACAATTTCACAATAAGAACAGTAACAACTAATCAACAAATTACAAAACACAAAGAATAAAATGAAACTATCAAAAAATCAACTCATGACACTCTGCCTCTCCCCGGCAGCGGCTCCAAAAATTAGTGGAAGCTGTCGCTACTTCCCAATTTTACCCAAACTACTTAAATAATATAGAAGCGGCGAGTGGGATCGTATCCATAGGGAGAGAACCGTTATCAAATGCTGATTTAATGACAGAATAAACAACCAAAGTAAGCAATAATGAAATCACACAAACAATATGCAACAATTGAGGAAGCAAATGGAGAAGATGGTGTTGCCTTGAGGGTGATACAATCTGTATGCATCCTTTTCTTATTATCCCGGACTTGTGTAAATGTGTGAGGGGATTAATCTGCTAGCGACCTAGAATTGATCAACTTGGCAGTTCTCACAATCCTAGTTCACAAATCTCCTCGAATTTCCCTTGGCAGGGCAAATCCTCGGCACTAGTGGATATCCCAGATCCCTATCCTCTTAGAATAAATCTAATTCAGTCTCTGAATATCTCTCTTGGCAGGGCAGCTATTCAGTGCATGCCTTCGATCTATAATATGAGCATAATCTTAAATCTTTCCTAAAGTTTGATTTTAACTATCAGTAGGCACCGCACAATTAGAATCACAAGAAATGCAAAATTTTAGACACACATACATGTTCACAACTCAATTCATGTTATGTTCAATCGCCTATGGTAGATCCACACAAGTCTCAGTGGGCACCGCAGACTTGATGTGAATTTGAACTAATATTACAGAACATTGAATCTAAACAAGTAAGGAAAGATGAACATGAATAACATAGATAGATTTCTATTCAAATGTCTCAAATAAGATTAGATCTATACATATAACCCCTCAAAGCAACACTCAAGGTTTAGCCGATCATTGTGATTGGCTTAGAATTCGCTATTACAAAGAGTAGAGTAAATGGATCAACTCGAATGTTCTCTTCTATCTCCGCAATTTATTCCCTCTTGTTTGCCCTAATTGATTCTCTCACTTGATTGCTTTCTCCCCCGTCGTCCCCCTTTCTTTGATTTCTTCCTTTCCTTTTATACCTTTTTCTCTCTGTCGGGTTCCTGGAAGTTTCCTTTCTTTGCGGTGAGGATGCCACGTGTCCTATAAAATGTAATTACAGAATAAAGTGAAGCCACGTTTTCGGTACATAGCTTAATGACTAAGGATTGATCATGCAAATCTTCAAACACTTGGTGCACGTATGAACATTGTTTTGCATGCTTTGCTTGTGAGCTTCAAAGCTTGTGCGGGTTGCTATTGTATGTGCTAAGTGTAAGTGCGGATGCGGAGTACAGTGTATGAAGTTATTGTGCAAATGTTTGAGCATGAAAATGTAAAAGAGTATGCAAATGAAATGCATCAAAATGTACAAGAGTGCATGTGAAGTGTGTGCGTGAGTGAGTGTGGTAAGTGTGCGCCCACCGTGTGGGCATGGGGTGTATGTGGCGGGCACCTCATGGCGCCCTCCGTGTGTGTGAGTAGTGTTTAGAGGCGCCCACCGTGTGTGCATGTGTGAGTGGTGCGGGCGCCATGGTACGCTCACACCGTGTGTGTGTCCGTGAGTGAGGCGGGCGCACTAAGTACATGTGTGTGTGTGTGTGCGTGTTGTGTCTTGTGTGTTTTGTGTGCGTTGTTGTGTGTGAGTAATGTGTTCATGTGCTGGGACTAATCTTATGCAATGCTTGAGATTTTTTGAGGTTAAAGTGTTTAAGTGCGTGCTTGTTCTCATTCATGTGCAAACATAACACTTTACATGGTATTCACACAACACTTCACCAATTCTCACAACTTCTGAATCATAAACATATTAGCATGCAAGTCATTCATCAAGCAAAAAACTTATCACCTATTATTCCATGCAAAAGACTATGAAAGTAGATCAAATAAGTCGGTACAAGGTCCAACTTATAACCTACCCCTAAAAAATGAGCATACACTTTACATGACTCTTTTTCTATTTGCTCAAATGGACAATGTGGAGGAAATGATTCTTTTTACCAAAACAATAGATGAGTGATCTTTTTTGCAAAAAAATAAAATAAAATTGTGCGACCAAAACTTATAATTGGTGATAGTTTAATGACCTTTTTGTGAAAGGGGGTGTTTCAAGATATTATTATAAAATAGGGAGTAATTTTAATATATTTATTATTAAAGATATTAAAATAACTTTATTATTTTATATAATTAGGAAAAAATTTTGTTATCCTCTCCACCAACTACATAATAGCTTACACTCAAACATTATTTTCTTTAAAATTTATATGCTGAAAAGACATGATGATGTTGGGATTTCAATTAATTAATCAGAAAAATTAAATCCACAACACAAAAGTAAAATCTTATAAATAAAAGGCTTAAATTAATGATAAAAAGTTGAATGAAAGTAGTGTTTGATGATAGGTTGATGCTTAGCCTATGGAGAGAATAATCAAGTTTTTTACTAATAAAGTTATTTGAACGCCCTTAATAACAAATATATTAAATTTATGCCCTATTTTATACTTTGCTCTTTATATTTTGATAGTTAGAGACCAAGTTTAATATTAAATCATGCAATTAACTCCCTCAAAATGTTATAAAACTTACAAATAAAGTCTTATAATTAATAGCTAACTAATGTGCTAAATAATGCGATCTTTATTTCCACAAAGATGCTCATGAAATATAATATTTAAAATTTAAAATTATTATGACACGCGTATGCCTTTTAACTATACCACTTGTAGTTTAATTACAACAATTAACCTTCTTAACTTTTTAAAACTAAAAAAAATTAATAATGACGTTAAAACAGTCGATGAAAAGACAATTTCAACCAGGTTAGAGTGACTAAATACCTATAATACTCAATTAACCCCTAAGAAAGGTGGGATGCAATTGATTGGCATGAAACCCACTAGTAATGAAAGAATATTTTCAAGATATATGCTACATCTCTGTCATGATCATCTCTTCTTTCACAAAAGAATAAAATATATTGTCTCTTTTTTTGTAGGAATTTGATTTTTCAAAAATAAAGTCTTATTTTAAGTACAAAGATCAAGGTACTTTAAGTTTTGAAGAATAAACATTTACATGACTTTAATTTTGCAAAATGTAGACCTTGAGTTGGCAGAGTTATTTCCTCAGGAGAATACTTACGTTTCCTATATAAGGAGGGCAAGTTAGTTGGAAATAATTCGTAATAGGTAGTGGTAAATAGTTAGTAGATAGTAGATAGTAGTAGGTAGTAGGTAGTTTAGTTTTTTTTCGTTCGTTCATTGTACTGGCTCCAGACTTATCTACCATTTGGTCGAATGGTGGTTAATTTCAGAGAGTATAGTATTTTTTACTTTTACTTTTATTATGTCTTTAATTATATTTTGTGAGTAGTTAATTTTTTCAGCATTAAAATAATGAAGCTTTAACTGTTATTTACTAGTAAGACAGAATTGTTTTAATCCAATTAATGTTTTATGAGTTTCGAAAGTTCTTTGTTCATAGCGTTAATTGTTTGGGTTCTTTAGATACTGGTCATGTTTAATTGATCAAAATAGTGCCAATTAACCTCTTATTATTTCACTGAATCTAGTAGATAGAATTGATTAATGGCGAAGCTACTATCTCGTTAGATGAGTAAACGTCTCTATTCTTCTAGGAGGGAAGAATTCGGTTATGAACTTCTTCATCAACTCCTTAAAATACTCACAACTTGAAGCTTCACTAGCATTATACCAATGCTCGCCTAGGCCTTATAAGGAGAAGGAAAATAATGTCCTTTTTAATGCATTATGAGGAATCACATTCATTTTGCATGTGTTGCACACTTTGAGAAAGGAAGTTATATGAGCATTCGAGTCTTAATTGGTCATTCCATGGAAGATCTCCCCATTTTGAATCAAATTAATCAAGGGAGGTGGAATCATATAACTCTCAGCTTCAATAGGGCAAGAATTATTCCAAGTTTGGAACCTTGGTTTATAGAAATCCCCAAAGTGTTTCCTTGGTTGTTCTGCATCCATGTGTGGACCCTCATTTCTTTTTTTCCTTATAGATTTCTCAAGCTCTTGGTTCAAAGTGAATTCGGGTGGCTAGTTAATTTATCCCCCGCACAATGCCAACTTTGTCAAATGCATTCTTTAGCAGGTGTGTTTTGAGACTATAAGTAAATTTGTAATCTTATCCCACCTTGTAGAAGGGTGAGTATGGTTCAATCCCATAGGGAGGTACACTAGCTAAAAGATGTGATATATTCAACGGACTTGAAATAAGAGTAAAGTATGGAAATCAACAACCAATCAAATAACGATGCAATAGACAGATAACTAGTAAGGTATTCAAATGGAGAGAGAATGGTGTTCTTGGACTTGTGTTGTAAGAAATTCCATCTAGTGAACTAACAACCTTGTGTTAGGCTATGATGGTTGATTCACGGAATAAAAGATTGTCCTCATGGAATGGTCCTAAGTCATATTGAAAGATTAACCTAAGTTAAAACTCATTAATTCTATCCTTCTCTTGATAGAGACAAGTTTGAATTATTAATTAAAGCCGCAACCCATGACGATGCCCAACTAGTTTTATCTACGTTGATTAAGTGTTGAGAGAACTTAGTGTCCTCCTCTTGAAAGAGACAACACCCCTTTAATCACAACCAAAACCAAGTATACTTCTAGTCTTTAATTACATGGAAATTCTTAAGCATCACAAATACCCAGGTGACCTTTGTCTACACATGTGTAAAGTGATAAGTTCATTTAAAGCATGAAAACTTAATCCATTTATGGTGTGTCCATGCTTCTCTAGAGTAATTCACGATAAGATTCATCTTTTAATTATATGTTAGTTAACTTGGCAATTAATTAAACACATAATAAACATGAATCCCTTGAATTCCTTCAAAGTCAAAGATTAACAATTAATGAATTTGGTTTTCACAATTCCATCATTGTCAAGAATACATAAATGGATCAATTATCATTATTCTCAACACAAGACTACTATTTCACGTAAATTTCATAACTCACAACACATTATCTAAGATCACCATAGTGATTTAGCCTTTCATGGCCAAATTCACCGCACAAGTTAAAGAAAAGAAAGGAAATTCATGAGATTACACATCTATAGAGAAGGAATAATTCTTCGATTTTGATAAATATCAATAAAAAGTCTAATTTTTACTTGTATTGAAGAGATCTTTAATTGTGTTGCAAGTGGGTCTGAAAAAAAGGGAGGTCATCCGTTTGAACTTCATGAAGGCAATGAGTTAAAGGAATTCATGATAGCAGCAGATTTGTTTGATATGGGATATTCGGGTGGTTCTTTAACGTGGTGTAGTAGTTGGAACAAAATTCCAATGATTTGGAAGAGGCTTGATAGAGGACTATGTAATCAGCATTGGAATGATCTTTTTTCTTCATCTATCAGGCATCTTAGTCATACATGTTCGGATCATACTCCTATCTTGTTGACATGGGAACAAAAAGAGATCTTAATTCGGAAACCATTTTGTTTCCTTAATTTCTGGACTAGGAGGACAAATATTTTGGCGATGGTTAAGCAATCATGGACTATTCCTGTTGATGCATGGCCTCTAGTAGTAGTTTGTCTTAAGCTTCATAGGCTTAAGGGTGATATACTCAGAGGGAATAAGTTATCAGTTGGTCATTTCACTAGGAGAATACAGGAGGCTAAAATTTGATTAAAACAATTAGAGAAGGATCTAATGGTGGAAGTCAGGAGGAGGTTAAAATTCAGGAAGCTAAATTCCGCTTAGTAATCTCTGAGGAGGAGGATTTCTGGCAACAAAAAGTTCGTGTTAAGTGGTTTACCTTGGGTGAGCAGAATACTAAATTCTTTCACTCTAAAATAGTACAAAAGAGAACAAATTTATTTGTGAGGAGATTTAATTGAAAATGGTACTTGGATTGAAGATGGAGAGGATTTAAGGAATCATGCAATTTTGTATTTCGACAAGTTGTTATCTTCTGAACATCAGGATTCTGGGATTGGTCTTGAGATTATTTATAATCTACTTAATAATGATGATAATTGTCTTTTGGAGTGATTTCCAACTATGTAGGAGATTAAAGATATTGTTATGAGTATGGATGAAGAAAGTTCTCCTAGTATAAATGGATTTTCAACAAAAGTTTTCCAAGAGGCTTGACCGGTTATTTCTTTAGATGTTTTTAATGCCATGACTGAATTTTTTGTGGGGGTTCATTGCCAAGAGGGATCACGGCTACGCTTTTGGTTCTTATTCCCAAATTGGACTCTCCTCAATCCTTTGGGGATTTTCAACTCATTAGTTTGTGTACTGTTATGAACAAGATCATTACGAAGATTATGGCAAATAGGTTGGGGGTTGTTCTCCCTAAAATGATATCGGGCAATCAAAGTGCATTTGTCCTTACAGATCCATTATTGAGAATGTATTGCTTGCACAAGAATTAATAGCTTCGATCCATTCCAAGATGCATGGGGGTAATGTAGCAATGAAGTTGGACATGGCAAAGGCTTATGATAGTGTTTCCTAGAATTTTACTTGTCCGATGTTGCGTAGATTTGGTTTTGGTGAGCAATAGATCGATAGGGTTTGGTATGCTATCTCTAATTGCTGTTTTTTGGTTTTGCTCAATGGACAACATGCTGGGTTTTTTTAACTCTACTAGTGGGTTATGACAAGGGGATCCTTTTTCACTAGCTTTGTTCATTATTAGAGCAGCACGTTTTTCTAGAATGTTTAACAATCTATTGAATATCCCTAATTTCTTGCCTTACAAATATCCTCGGTACCCTCCTCAGGTTACCAATATCTCCTTTGCTGATGATATATTAATTTTTTCCTCAGGTTACCCGATTTCTATGAAGTTGTTGATTAAAAAAATACAGGAGTATCAAACTTCATTTGATCAGCTTGTCAACATTCACAAGTCAGTGTTTTTTATTTCTCCAAAGAATTGTGGTTTGGCCCAAAGATTACAAAGATTAACTTGATTTGGAAATAAAAAATTTCCTTTTTTATATCTTGGATGTCTGATTACTATTGGTAGGAGGTGTATTGCTGATTTCATTCCCCTTGTGGAAAAAATTAAAAGGCGCATTTCGGGTTGGGATTCAAAGTTTCTTTCGATATAGGGTCGACATGTGCTTATTTGACATGTTCTCATGGGCATGCCTATACATCTATTGGATGCAATTCAACCACCTCAAGCTATTATAAAGATATTGGAAAAGATTATGGCTCAATTTCTTTGGGGGTATAAGGAGGGTAAGTTTCAGTATCACTAGTTTGCTTGGGATTTGATATGTCGACCTCAAATTGAGGATGGTTTCGGATTGCAGTCCTTAGATGTTTTTGTTCAAGCGTGGGCTACTAATTTGTGGTAACGATTCTAAGAGGGCTCATAATTGTGGAGTAGGTTTATGAAGAAAAAATATTGTGTAACTAGGCATCCTACTATGGTTGAGCATAAATGGACTGATTCGCAAATGTGGAAATGAATGTTGAATATCAGGGAGAGTGTTAAAGGTTGTATTGGTTGGTATCCTCAATTGGGTGAGACAGACATTTTTCATGATAGGTGGCTAGGGGAAAATGGATTATCTAGATTTACTACGGGCAAGGGCTATTCCCTTATTGATAATTTTCTTGTGCAAGGTGCCTGGTCGCATCGAAAACTTTCTCATATTTTTCCTGATGACGTTGTTGAGGAAATTTTGGTCCAATTGGTCTTGCTAGGGGCTGTTTCTGGAGGCTTAATTCTACCGGTGTTTTTTCCTTATCCTCGGCCTATGAGTGGTTGAGGAAGAAGGGGCGGGAGTATGCGGATATTGGTAATTTATAGAATGTTGGTATGCCTTTAAAGATTTCCTATTTTTTGGTGAAATTGTGGTTTAGGAAGCTTCCATTTTTTGAATGGCTATGCCATTTTCAAATTCATGACCAATCTATTTGTATGGTCTGTTGGTCAAATGTGAAGACTATGGAACATGTGTTTAGGTGTCGTCTATTTGTAGTCCAGGTGTAGGAATCATTTGTTTGGATTGGAGACAATAGCGGTATAAGTCGGAATATTAATGACTGGTGCTCTTTCTTTTGGAATGTGAACGTTAACCAGATTGGAAAATTTGTTTTGTCTGTTCTAACTAGATTTGTTCTTTGGCATATTTGGAAGAATAGGAATTTGATGTTCTTTGAGGGTAAATTCTGGTCAGTACAATGGCTTTATCATAATATTTGGCAAGACGTTAGGGAGTGTTGTAAAATCAAATTTCTAGGTTTGATTTTGGAAGGTTCTTTTCTGGATTGTTTGCAAATATTTAGGTATCGATCTTCTGGTTTTAATATTTAGGTGGTCCGTTGGCATAAACCAAATTTTTGATGTGTAAGCTTAACTCGGATGGTTGTTCTAAAAGAAATCCAGGCAATGGAGGAGGTGGTGCGATTGTCAGGGATGATTCGGGAAAGTTTTTAGGGGCCTTATCTTTTGCTTTATTAATGTTACTAATATGGAGGTGAAAGATTTTGTATTATTAGAAGGTTTGAAGTTTTGTGTTTCTCATCAATGGTCGCCTGTTCTGATTGATGTAGATTCCCTTATTCTACAGTCAATTATTTTAAAAAACGTTTCCCTGCCTTGGAGGATTCGGCAAACTGTGGAAGCTATTTGGAGGTTAAAGTACTGTTTCATTAGTGTTTTACATGTTCTTCGAGAAGGGAATGCTTCAGCTGGTGAATTGGCAAATATTGGTTATTCATCTCAACAACATATTGAATACCTTGATTTTATGGTACTCCCTCAACATGTTCGGTGTTTGATTAATCTTGATAGGTCTGGGTTGCCTTAGTTGCATTGTAAAAACCTTAATTAATTTTGCTTTTTCATTATATTAGTTTTGGATATGTCATCATTGTTCTACATTTGTAATTTAATTTTATATCTAATATAATTTTGGGCTGGCAACTCCAAACTCGCTGAGAGGGTAACCTTTGCCTAAACAAAAAAACCTAAACTAAAGCCAAAAGTGGAAAACAAAGGGAGAGCTTAAGTGCATTATTGCCCCGGCATAAATGCCACAGCAATAATGGCCTTGTTTAACTCATTTAGAAAGGGAGGTGAGGTGAAAGTGTATGAAGAAATGGCTTGATTTTGGTGATGGTTTAGGGTTTTGGTAAGAAAGTGAGGGATTGTGTGTTTTATGTTTTATTGACAATAATGGCCTAAGATTTCTATGTGTATCCTATTTCTATCCTAGAGTTGGATTCTAAATCCTAAGGTTTGGTTCTAAAGATTCTCTAAAGTGTGAAGGGTTAAGAAAGTAAGAGATTGTGTGTTTTATTGCCATGGCATTTATGCCACGGCAATAATGGCCTAAGGATTCTAAGTGTATCCTATTTCTATGGAAGGGTTGTATGAGGTGAGAGACCCCGCGATGATGAACTACCTGTGAAATGGCCGTCAAGTCGCAGCAACCTTCGAGAAGTTTAAGATGAGGAGGGTGCTTCCTATTGTAAATTGACGACCCCCCGAACAAAAAATAATGGGGTTGTCGCTCTGAGTAAATTGGCGTCCTTCTCTTTTGCCCATCTCACCAAGCAAGTTTTGGTAGAAATTATGAAGAAGAAAAGCATTAAAGAATATCTTGTACTAGCAGTCGAAGAGCAGACTTGTTGGATGACTCCCCTCTTACAATACCTATCAGAGGGAGCTGTTCCCCTAGACCTAGTATTGAGGAAGAACGACGAAAGTAAGGCCCAAAAGGTCAGAAAATTGGAAGCCAATTAGGAGGGACCCTACTGATTGATGGAACTCCTAGAGCAGGGCATTGTAAGATAGAGGGATTGAATGGGGAGAAAATCCCCCAAAGATTGAACGTGGAACACTTGAAAAAGTTCAACCCTTAGTATGATGGCACAGAAAGAACCCGAGGATGAGACTCCTGCACCCTTTATTCATTTTACTAGCATTTAGCTTATGTCCTTTTTTACTTTTTACTTACATTTTGTCGCCAATGTTGCGAGGTAAAGTTGATCTTGTAATCAATTTAGTCCACTAGAACATTTGGGCTATTTAAATCAAAATGCGAGATTAACCATGTAAAGAGATACAAAGATATACGTCGAAAACTTATATGTATATATATATATGAACTTGTACAAAAAGGGAAAGCCACAATTCAAGGGTTCATCAGAGGGTTATATGGGGGCATTGAAAAGGATAATGAAGGCCCAGGATACGCCACGGTGACTAAGTCTGAGAGGGCCACAGCCCGGATGGAAGAGAACAGTGCAGTAGAAGCATCATCCAAATAAGATTACACCCTAGGGTTGAACCCCGAGATGTTCTCCTAGGTGACGTGAGCCAAAAAACTTTAATTCAACCTCAATTCTTAAGCATGAGCCCCAACGGCCATAGCAGAGGAGAGAAAGCCCCGAATGAAGTCTTTGAATATCTGAGACTGAGCGAAGCAGGAGATCAAGTCATTGACACTAGGGCCCTCTAAGAAGGCTAACCTCTCCTGAAGTACCTACATTTCTCCCTCCAGATGGCCAAGGGAAGTAACCGCCTCCTCTTTTTTGCGCTCAAGCTTTTGAAGAATTTCTTGAGACTCTTTTAAGTCTTCCTCCAAACGGACGGCGGCCAGCTACAAAGTCGAATTTCCTTCTCCCCTACTTCGCACCTTATTTTCCATGTGTGGACCTCAGAATCCGACTTTAGGCATGTTGTTTTGAGGTCCTGAATTTGCTCTTCCAAACGAGTCAAGTCCTCAGGCGCCTCCCTAGCAACGGTGGAGACGTTGGAGCCAACAATGGCCAGCTAAAAATAAGAAAAATGTTGTTTTATTATTAGCAATTGCACGGAATCACTCGGAAGCGAGTGAAAATCCCTGAAGTAAAACCTCACTAAGGCTTCACATGCCTTCTGAGATAGGCGAAGATATTGCTAGCCTCTTCCCTAATAAGGGAATGTGCAGTGACTTGATCACAGGGAAGGAGACAATATTCAAGCCAGCGGAAGCATATGGAAAAGTTGTCAAGGCGATCACCAATTTGCAGCGCCCTTGTGGGCACCAACATTACCCCTCATGGCAGACCATGGGTGTGAGAGGTGTCACAGTAGGGACCACCCTTGCCAACTGCCCCAAAGGGCCAAGAAAAACTAGGCCCTCACTCTTTTTGGGCCCCTTTATTAGATGAATCATGAAAATCTTGCTCCCCGCAAAGCTAGATGGACCAGAACTAGAGCACCCAGTAGACGACACGCCTTGAGATGCCACAGAGGGACCTCTAGTGGCCGAAGATTCTATGAAGCCTCCAAGAATATCACAACCAAATGTTGCACTAGGTCGGACAGAGGGTCTCCCGGTAGACATAGTGGCTAGACCCTGCTTGAGAAGTAAGTCACCAAAGCTCGACTTCTCAGGTAGGGGGAGGGAGCAGAACTAGTAGCAGTGTCATGAACACCTATAGTGTCACTTGTAGAAGCAATAAATGGGCAGAGAAAACAGAAACATTACCTACGAGACAATAAAGGAAAGTACAATGAAAAAAAATGACACAAAGCATAAAAAAAGAAAAAGAGATGTGTTTGTAAATGTACTTGGAGTTATCCCGAGAGAGAGATTGGAGAGAGGAATCCCAGAAGACTTAAAAGCGAGATCGGGAAAGAAGGCATAGGAGCGCCTAAAGCAGACCAAGCTTGAAGTGGCACAGCTGCAATGGGAGTAATAGTCGAGGCCCCCTTTTTCAGCTTAAGTCGTAAGCCACTAATTGGCGCTCTGTCAAGGTGGAAGAGTTCACGGGCCCCTGGTGATATAACGTCTCCCGCTCCTCTGAAGAAAAGTCAGATGTGAGGGCAGAATCAGATTTTGAAGCGTTAACAGTCCTCCAGTGCCCCAACAAATCCAGGGGCTCCCCCCGCACAAAGAAAAATTAAGCTTGCCAGGCAGAGGAGGAGTGCTTATCACGGTCGAAGAAATAGAGACTTGGTTGGCGACGCTGAATGTAGAAAAACCCCTTATCCCTAGGCTACTTCATCAGGCAGAAGAAACTCTGGCAGAGGGCAACGCTAGATTGAACACCAAGACGCTGGCACAATACCTTGAAAGAAAGGATGTACCGAACGGCATTAGGGACTAATTGCCCCACAGCCAACCTGTAATAACGTGATATCTTTAAGATCAAATGGTGAAATGGAAGCCGCATGTCGACCGCAACTTGGCCCTCAAAAATGGTGATGTACCCATCGGGAGGAAAAGGAAGATTCGTTGACCACCCTTGTCAAGTAGTAGGAAAGAGAAAGAAATGTGGTACTACTGTTGCAACCTGGCTATCTAACCCTGATCGTAACCATTGGTGATAGTGACCTTGCCACCCGATAGGTTCTCCGTCAAATCACCCTAAGGTAACTCAGTGCTCGCAGAGGGTCAGAGCGGAGGAGGGAGCCCAAAGCTTTCAAAATCTGAAGACTCGAAAGATTCAACTTGTTGAGAGTTCCGGCTATGCTTGACCATGGTGGAACGTGAGAACTAGGAATGTCAGGGAAGACAAGATGAAAAAAGAAAAGAAATTTGGGGAAGTTTGTTGAAAATAAGTTGAAAATGGGAAGGGGGAATCCTAGACATGAACACGGTTCACAAACCGTTGGTTACGGTTCGTGAACCGCCGGTTCACGGTTTCACGAAGGGTGGAACCTAAACTGGCCCTTGGCCTCATGATTACAGTTACGGTTAGTGAACCGCCGGTTCACGGTTCTGTCACGGTTCTGGTTTCTGTTTGTTCATGATTTTTTACGGTTCGAATTTTTTACAATTAAATTTGAAAATAATAAATACAATATATATAAATTTGATATAATTGAAAAGTAACTTTAATTACCACGTAGATGTAATGATGTATCATGTATATACAAAATATAATAAAATGAAAAATAATCTATATTTGTTAGTAATTAAATATTCGATGTCCACAATCAATGGAATAAGCTCATGATTTTCTCTCTAGAGAAAGCTTCTTATTTTACTTCCTAAACTGGAAAAACATTACCCTCTGGATATTATACAACCGTTAAACTATAACCCTGGGTCTAACGTCTATTTTTAGATAACTGCTCCCACCACTAATCAGCCGCCTATGGCGTAGGGGGGAGAAAACCCTCCTCCTGCAACATACAAACAGGCCCTAGGGTCTGTAGCAACGCAAAGCAGCCACTCTACATCATTTGCAGATGTACAAAACAAAATTCCAATATCCCTTCACAAGGGGGAACCTGCCCTAATTTTATCTGCTGAGGAGGAAGATAAACTAGCAGATGCCTTTTGGTGGACTTTAGTTGGAAAATTCTCATGGGGAAGACCAACAATGGTGAGCATAAGGAAAGAGGTCCTAGCAGCGGCATTTTTGGGAGAATGTCACGTTGGACTACTGGATTCACGCCATGTCCTATTCAAATTTGAAAATGAGCAAGACTTTCAGAGACTCTGGCTAAGAAAGACCTGGCACTTTAATGGATTCCCTGCTCGGATCTTCAAGTGGACAAAAGAGTTTGACCCCTTAATAGAGCCTTCAACAGTCCCAGTATGGATACGCTTCCCATGGCTACCTCTGCACTTGTTCAATAAGGACCATTTGTTTGCTCTGGCCTCTGTAGCAGGAAGGCCATTGAAGCTAGATGCTGCCACTGCTTCTGCCTCACATCTCACCCGCCCTAGTAAAGCTAGGGTGTGCATTGAAATGAATGTCACCAAGGACGTCCCAGCAAGAATTTGGATAGGTTCCAAGGAAAAAGGAAGATGGAAACAGCTAGAAGTTGAAGACAAACCTGCCTATTGTTCAAGAAGCAGGAAGCTAGGTCACGAACTAAAGAATTGCACCAAAAACATATCTTGAAGGTGACTAATGCAGGTGGCAAGAAGCTAGCAAGAACTGAAGAACAGGGACGATCCCAACAATCTCAAGATTGGACTGTGGTTAAAAGGAAAAAAGACCCTAATGCGACCACTCAGGAAGATGCCGGCTTGGTTCGGAATCAAAAGGGCAAAGAACCAATGGAGCTAAGTGCAGAGGTTGTTGGGAAAGACCTCCCTGAACCTTCGGCAAGGGCAAGAGACCCATCTCAGGACATCCCTTCAACATCAGACGGTGCCTCACTCCCCCAGGATGTCCATGGAAAAGACTCAGAGAGAACTGAATTGGCTAAACACCAAGGGGTTGGGAATGAGAATTCAGAGAACATCTTAAATAATTGCTATATGGACAATGAAAACATAGCCTTACAGTCTAGAGATACTACTGAAAATTCAATGGGGAGTGGAGATATAGCCATACGGCATGGTCACCCAACTCTTGAGCATCAATCCCACTCCACAGGGGCTAGCCTAAATGCCATAACTCAGGTAGACTCAACACCTAATCAAGTCATTTCTGGTTCTAAAGTTGCATCCCCTATCTTGGTGCAGGCGGACCTACCACCAGAAGTGGCCCTGAAAAAATCAAGTGGCACAGAACAGGAGAAACTGAACACCTTGAACTGCCAGCCAGCCTCAAGGGGGGCTCATGTAGAGGATGATCCAGCCCACAAAAAAGCATCTATGAAGGGGGAATCCAGAGGAAAAGAACAGAGGCAATGAGGTAAACGCATAGAGAATGAACAAAAGGAGAAGAAGGGTAGGCCAGGAGAAGTGAGAAGCAAGGCCAACACCCAAACCCCTAGGGTCAATCTCTCAGCACAAAGGCTTCTGAGAAGCCAGAATTCAGGTATTCCTAATCCTAAATAAGTTTAATGATTAATTGCCTTTATTGGAATATTAGGAGCATCACCAAAAAGCCTAATTTTCATAAATTAAAAAAAATTGTCTTGAATAATCATTGTGAATTTTTAGCCATCTCAGAGCCATACACCAGTAGCACTAAGCTTGAAACCCTGAAAAGAAAATTGAAATTCGATTTTGCCCTTGCTAATTTGAACAATTCCATCTGGATAATGTATAAGAGGCTTATTTCTTGTTCTGTTTTACTGACACACACTCAGCATATCACTGTTAACCTGAGCCATCCTAGCTTGCCTTTCCCAATTATAGTATCCAACATTTATACTAAATGCACAGTGAGGGAAAGAAAAGAGCTATGGGAATCTCTTGCATGTTGTAACCCTTACAACAGTCCATGGATGGCGTGGCGGGACTGGAATTATATAAGATCAAGGGAGGAGAAAAAGGTGGGAAAAACTTTCAGTTATTAGAGGCTAAAGAAATAAATGAGTTTATTGATGCTGAAAGTCTCACAGAGATTAAAACTACGGGTGCTAAGTTTACGTGGTGTAACAACAGGGAGGGACAGGCAAGAGTGTGGAAAAAATTAGATAGGGGGACTAATTAATATGGAACTCCTTAGGAAAAATCTGCAAGTGCACATCACTCATTTAGCCCATGCCCCTCTACAGCTCACCATTAGGAAAGAAAAACGTGATCAAGCTAAGACCTTTCGGTTCCAAGGGTTCTGGCTGAACCATGTTGAATGCTCATTAGTGATTAGCAAGGCCTGGTCCACCCCTGTGACAGGAAACCCCTTAAGAGTCTTTTGTGAAAAGCTTAAGCTTATTAAAAATTCTTTAAAGTTGTGGAATAAAACAGCATTTGGGAATTTGTTTGCCAACTCTGTTGCAGCTGAAGCAGACCTTCGTAAACTAGAACAGCAGGATGAGTTCAGTCCTGTCCCTAGAGAACTGCTGAAACAGGCTGAAGCAAAGGTGAAGCTTCAATTAGGTTTAGAAGAGCAATTTTGGGCTCAAAAGGCTAATCTCAAGTGGAATAAAGAGGGAGACAGAAATACGAAGTTCTACCATGCCTATGTTAAGCATAGACATGCTAGATCTTATATCCATAAGATCAAAAACTCTGATGGGGACTGGATAGAGGAAGATCTAGAAATAGGAAAAGCGTTGTCCATCACTACTCAAGCCTCTTCTCTGAAGAACATACCTCTACTGACCTTAAGGTTGACTTGATTCATTGTGGCTTGACTGAAGAGGATAGGTTGTCTCTAACCAGAATTCCAGACTTAGAGGAACTATTCCAAGTAGTCCACAGCCTTAGTAAAGACAGTGCACCGAGTCTAGATGGCTTCCCAGGTCTATTCTATGTCAAATGTTGGCAAATTATCAGCCAAGACCTACTAGAAGCTGTCCAATTCTTCATGAATGGAGGGGACATTCCAAAGGCTATCACTGCCACCTCACTTGTCCTTATTCCCAAGACTCAAAACCCCTCTTCCATTAGGGACTTTAGACCAATCAGTTTATGCACATTCATGAACAAAATCATCTCTAAACTGTTGGCCTCTAGGTTGTCTAATGTGCTACCTAAGCTAATCTCAGAAAACCAAAGTGGCTTTGTCAAGGGTAGAATGATTTCTGATAACTATCTCCTTGCTAGTGAACTGATGTATTCTATTAATAGGAAAAGAAAGGAAGATAATGTGGCACTAAAATTGGACATGGAAAAGGCATACGACAGGGTTCATTGGCTTTTCCTACTGAAAATACTCAGGTTAATGGGGTTTGGGGAAATTTGGATAGACCTAATATCGAGACTTCTTTCCAACATATGGATGACTGTCCTTATCAATGGAACTCCAAAGGGATGGTTCAAAACCACAAGGGGTCTAAGGCAAGGAGACCCTATCTCCCCTCTTCTATTTGTCTTAGGGGCTGAGTACTTATCTCGGGACGTTAATAGTCACCCTAGGAAAGGAAACTTTTGTGTGCCAAGGGGTTGCCCAAGGATCTCCCACTTAGCCTACACCGATGACATTATCTTGTTTGCTTCATCTAGACCACAAGTCCTAAAGGAAATAATGGAGAAATTGGCACACTATGAGGCTATTTCTGGACAAAAAGTTAATGCAGCCAAAAGCTGTTTCCTGATCCGAGAAAAGGCTCCCATGGAAAGGAAACATATGATAGGGCGAATCACTAAATTCACAAATGGCAGCCTCCCTACACAGTACTTAGGCATACCCCTACACTTTAAGAGACTGCCTATTTTGATGGTATGATGCACAAAATAGAACATTTGATTGCGGGATGGAGCACAAAATTCTTGACAATGGGGGGGAGGATCACACTCACATTAAAAGTGTTCTTACATCCATCCCTGTCTATACTACCATGAGTGTTAACCCTCCAAAAAAAGTACTGAACCAATTAGAGGCCATGCTTGCTAATTTCTTGTGGTCAGGCTCTAATAATGGAGGGAAATACCACTGGATCAAGTGGTCTCACCTGTGCTTGCCCTATGAAGAAGGGGGGTTAGGATTTAGGGAATTGAAACATATAGTCAAGGCACAGTCCTATAAACTGTGGTGGAGATTTAGGCTTAAGGAGACTTTGTGGGCTAAATTCTTATGGTGTAAATACTGTAGAGACAACATCCCCTAGAACTTCAGCCACATAGAGGAGACTCAAACACTTGGAAAAGAATGCTCAAGATTGCTTGGCAAGCAGATGAGCACATTCTGTTCCAGATTAGGGAAGGAGAGTGTAGTTTGTTCTGGGATAAGTGGAATAGTAGAGCGAGAATTGCGGAGCTGATGCAAGCTCAAGGCCACCAAAAGGTGAGAGATGTAATGGGGAAACATGGCTGGGAAATGGAAAAAACCTCACACTTAGCCCCTCGGGTTCAGAATTCCTTCTTCACTGAAGTCTCCATCAATGAAAGAAGCAGCCCAGATAAGCTGTTATGGACCTTGAATGACAATGGCCATTTCTCCCTGAAATCAGCTTTTCAGCACATTAGAGGTGCCAACCCTACTATTTGTTTGTACACTTCCCAACTTTGGGATAGCTTCATTCCCATAAAGGTGTCATTTTTTATGCCAAGACTGATTAGAAACAGGATTCCAGTAGGGCGGAACCTGTATAAGATAGGTCACATAGGCCCTTTGTTCTGTCCCTTATGCCTAGTTAGTGAGGACACAAGCTGCCACATCTTTGGAACTTGTAATTTTGCTTCTAAGGTTTGGAGACTGCTAGGTGCTGAAGTAGGGATTCCTCAAGAACACTCGTTTGCAGGAACTCTTAGGTCTTGGTGGTCAAGGCCTGAAAAGGCAGAAGTTAAACACTTTCTTTTGAAAATTATACCTCTTTTGATCTGCTGGTGTTTGTGGAAAATGAGAAATAATATCATATTCAACAATGCTAAGCCTGACTTTGATCACATTATTCTTGAGATTTTTCAAATGCTAAAGCAATTAGCTTAGCAAAAATTCCAAAAAGGTAACCTAGTGAGCCTTGACTGGAACCAATTCTGGACAACTATTTGGCTGCTTAAAAGGAAAGTCAAACTGAAACTTTTCAGATGGCTCCCCCCAGATCCTCACTTCATAAAGATCAACATTGCTGTCCTAAAGTTACACCAGAAATGGAGAGCAGGAGGGTTAGCCAGAAACCATGAGGGGAGGATTGTTTGTCTTATACCTGTTTTATCTTATGAGCTAACTACTCCTAAAGTGCAGGTGGAACTCTTAGTCTGCAGCTGGTGTATTGACTACTGTAAGAGTCAAGGTCATACTCAGGTTACAATAGAATCAGACTCAGGAACTTTACAGGGTATTTGGAGTGACCTAACAAGGAAATTCAGGCACTTGGGTCACTTGGCTAGAGAGATCAAAGTGCAGACCAGCTTCAACAAAATTCCTAAAGAGGGTAATCAGCCTGCAAGATGCTATGTGGAATCTGACGGCAAGGAAACAACACACCTACATAAACTAATCCACTCAGAGAAGCTGAACCTACCCTACATTCTAAGAAAAAGAAGCAATGAATATGTCATGGACAGCAGGGAGAACGTGTATGAGGGACTCTAATAAACAGTCCTAGGTAGGCTCAAAAAGGTGCTGGAAAGGTAAGAACAAGGGGAGCAAGGTAAAAACACATAATCTCACCTTTTTATTAGCACAATGTGGCACCAGCCTGCTGCAGTTAGGGCTGGTTAGCCTAGTGTTGGGCTACAGCCTGCTGCTGTTAGGGCTGTTTGCCACCAAAATTGACAGGTACAGGAGCAGAGGTGCGAGAAGGCATAACAATCAGAGAGGGACAAGGATCCTGCAGAGCTCGACATCAAGAAATGGAATCCAGGAGCTACAACCACCTGCTGAGAACAAGCTAAGGCTCCCTACTATCCTGAACTGAATGAGAATCAGCATCTGCACTTCAGCAGCTGCACACACTGCTTACTCAAAGGAACAACAGGCTTTCAAGGCAGCTGGACATTCTGTTTCCTGCAGCCTCAACCCACCTAGCTCTAACTTGAACTTGGAATTTCCCAAACCAAGAACTGAAGCTCCATAAAGACTCACACCTTATCACTTCTAGTGATTTTTGTACAGCTTAGCTGTTTTTGGCTCATAATTAGAATAGACTAGGATAGTTTGATTGTGAAAGGAGGAGTCCCCTCCATTTACTTTGGCAACCTTCTTGATCACTTTCCCATTAGGCTTTAAGTTTGTAAATGGGATTGCGATCAAGAAGGCTCTTTTGGTGTACGAGTGATTTTAGGGAAAATCCATCACTCAAAAAATTAGTTAATAAATAGGGAGTAGCGCCCCACCTCGAAAGAGAGGTTCTACCAACCAAAAATAAAAATAAATAAATAAATAAATAAATATTCATTACCATTAACATGTTACTAATGGTTGTACCATAATGAATATGGATAATAATTGATATTATTTGAATATTATACTATGAGTTTAATCATGTGTTTATTTGAATTTATTCATTCATTATACAAGAACACGTGATATTTTAAGTTAATATGGTTAATCATAAGTAATCTTTTATTTGAATATACTTATAGTTTAATAACCAACCATTAATACTATTAGATAATGAGAAAATTTAATAATTCAATATATTAGTTAATCACCTTTTTCATTCACAAGAAAATCAATATACATGATTCCATGTAAAACACACCATAAGTGATTAAATTTAAGAATCTCACTCTAAACTAACAATAAAAAATAACAAAATAAACAACTAACAATGAGAATTAGATAACAAAGTGAATGAAATGAAATATATTAAAGTAAAGGCTGTTGTTATTACCAGAGCAACTATTAGCTTCCAGAGCAATAAATTACACATATTCCCAATTTATCATTAATCAATCAACTCTTTATTTTTTTCTCCATTTATTACAACTTATCTTTATCTTCTTTCTACCTTATCATTACAACCAATCAATTCTTTATAACATCTTTCCTAACTTCTGTTTTAATTTCCTTTACAGTGATTTTTTCCCAAACTTTTGTTAATATAATATTTATTTTCAACCTCAAATTATAAGAAAAAAATTACATAAAAATATATATGGCACTTATTTCTATTAATAGATTTTATTGTTCTCTCAATTAAATTATAAAATATTTATCAATATATACTTCAAAAAATTTAGACTCCATTTGTTTACCGTTATTTTAATGTTTTATTTCATAAATTCAATATTTTTGTCCATTTTTATCAAAATTTGTAAAGTAAAAAAAATAATGTTACAGTAATTATTTTTGTTACAATATTTTTTTATATTTTTATAAATAAATTATTAAATTTCAATTTGGCTTTTAAATTTTTAATAATAAAAAATTCTTTCTAAGACATTTTTTGACCAAAATAAATTCACAAAATATTAATTCAAATTTAAATTTTAAAATTTTGATAACAAAAAATTCTTACTGCCTTAATTATATTATGAGTAAATTAACATTTCAAAATGATAATAGATCACAAGGAAAAAAATCGTTTGGAATAAAAATAGAAGTGAATAAATGCATCCACATTCTAAAATAAAATTTGTTCTCATTTTATTATTTAAAATTTATGAATTAAATTGTAGCATAAAAAAAATACATGAAATCGAGATTTCTATTATATATATATATATATATATATATATATATGGTGGTGGTGTTTTCCCTTTAAGTTTTAACTTATGTGGATTATTTTGATAAACTATTAGTATAAGAAGTGTTATTAGAAATAAAAATAATAATTTATAGTTACCATATGTTTATGTTTAGTATTTTAACAAAAAATATAACTCACCTTTATTAGAGTATTTTTTTAGTTTTATAGTAGATTTTTTTGTTTGAGATTTTTTATAATAAATAAATTTTTTGGAGGTGTTTGGGTTTATGAGTTTGTTTTGGTGAATATTACAGTTAAGAATTTTTTATTAATAAAATTTAAATTTCAAATTTGAATTAATATTTTATGAGTTTATTTGGTAAAAAAGTCTTAGGAAGAATTTTTTATTATTAAATATTTAAAAGTCAAATTTAAATGTAATAATTTACTTATAAAAATATAAAAATGTTGTATTAAAAATAATTATTGTAACATTATTTCTTTTGTTTAAAAATTTTGATAAAAAATGGGCAAAACAGATAAATCAAATTGAATTTATGAAATAAAACACTAAAACAATGGTAAACAAATGGAGCCTAAATTTTTTGAACTATATATTGTTAACTATTTTACAATTTAATTGAGAAAATAATAAAAACTATTAATAGAAATAAGTGTCATAGTATTTTTATATAATTTTTATCTTATAATCTGAGGGTGAAAATAAATATTATATTAATAAAAATTTGCGAGAAAAATTAAAAGAAAAGTAAGAAGAAGTTACGGGAAGATGTTATAAAGAACTGATAAGTTGTAATGATAAGGTAGAAAGAAGATAAGTATTAGTTGTCTTAGATAAATAGAGAAAAGATAAAAAGAGTTGATTGATTAAGAGTAAATTTGGAAGATGCATGATTTATTGCTCTGGAAGCAAATAGTTACTCTGGTAATAACAGTAGCCTAAAGTAAATAATCGAATAAAATGAAATAATTTTAAAAGTAATAGGAGATTATGAGAGAATATGTGAGAAAATTCAAGAAATTTGTATGAAATAATGAAATATAATATGTTTTTAAAAGCAAAACAAAAAAATTATTTTTTTTTGGAACCGGTGGTTTGGAACCGCCGGTTCCACGATTCGTAGCACATTGAACCGGAATCGGCTCGCCATGGCCGGTTTTGGTTCACGATTTGGGCCCGACAGGCCCAGTTCACGGTTCTGATTAAAATCGAAACCGTGCCCATGACTAGGGAATCCTTTTTTAAAAAAATAATTGAATGGGGGTATTTGAACTGTCAGGGGTCTTAACTCCCCTCCTCACAATCATTCCCCTTAATTGTGGGAATGGGAAATGAGATGCCACACGAGGCTCAAGTATGGGTGTTCAATATTCGGTCTAAATCGAAAACCAATTCGAAAATTCGAATCCAGAAATTTGAATTCGGTTTTCGAATTTCGAATCGGTTTTCGGTTTAAACCGAATCGAAAACCGAATTCAATATATATAATATAATTTTTATAAATATAAAATATATAATAATAATACAACTTAAACTTAATAGACATAATTAGGTCATTCTTTTATGTATTATTTGATTTAATTGAATGTTTGTAAATTTTGATATAATTTATGTAATTTAATGATTTAATTAGGATTTAAACGAAGTCGAATTCGGTTTATTCGAATAAAACCGAATTCGAACCGAAAACGGAATTTCGAATTCGGTTCGGTTTGTTCGAATTATATTCGAATTCGGTTTGGTTTTCGAATTCGAGTTCAGAAATGTCCAAATCGAATAAACCGAACCGAATAACTCGAATAACCCGAAAACCGACTCGAAGAACACCCCTAGGCTCAAGAGCCAACTGGCTGTCAGTGGAAAAAAAAAAGAAAATAGAGAAAATTGGGCTTAGGCGGGCCTTCAAACGTTAGCAGCTGGATGAGGAGTCCCAGGCCCTATCCCTAGTTGGGGCAATAGATGAAGTCAGGAAAAAATGTTGAGCGCCCAAGGCCCACTCCCGAATCCATTTAGCATAGAGGTCTGGAAATAGGGGGAAGAGCCCACAAGAAAAACCACATCCGAGGGTAGATGGGTCTTTTCACTCCCCAAAACCCTACAAATAAAATGTCTGAACCCCCCATTCCCAAGGTAAGAATTTGAGGGCTCATCTTCCAAACACGGAGACGGAATCGAATGATGGGAGACGCTTAATAGCAGATCTGCCCCAAAAATAAACTCTGAGCATTACATTCCTCTCTTGAAACGTACACTTTTCTCCCTTGGAACTTACTCAACCCTTCAGATTAGTACCCCGGGGATCAACCAGGGTATACTTTTGTTTTACAGGTATCGTCGGTTGCAGCGCCAAGTTAGGGGGAACTCAACACATGCCTAAAGGTTTCAACGTGATTGGATTAGAGTTATTCGTCTAAGAAAACAATTGAGCAAACGACTTTTTATGGAATGGGACATTTTGGGATGTCGCTGGGGGTGATAAATTCGGTAATATAGCTGTCAGTAGCCCTTCAGAAAGACTGCTGAAGGGCTGCCATGATTAAGTTTTTGCCAAAACACTTTTCGAAAATAATAGGTTTCCTAAAATAGATGACAGAGAACTACACAAGTAGCCTTCCTATTCATCCCTTGTTCTTGAATTTAAACTCAAATTGAAACTATATAAATAACTAGTTATAAACTAATTTATCGCCAAATATAAGAGAAAAATGAGGATACAGCATGGACTGTCTCCGAGTTGGCAGATGTGATGTGCATATAGTGGTTTTGCTAGCTAAGAGAGGAGAAATGTCAAAGATGTAATGCAGGTCTTGAGACGCATGTTGCGAGATCAGGAATTTAAGAAAATGAAAACCGCCAAGCATAAGGCTTAACTTGGGTGGCATGATCACGAGAATCATTCTGCGTGCCAAATTAGAGCAGAGGTGCATCATTCTTGTGCCAAAATCAAGTGATGTAATGTTGTTTCTTTTGTCATTTCAATGTTTAGGGATTGATTTCAACCTAAGGGATTAGAGAAACTATTGGTAAGTTAATAAACACCAATTCATTAACTGAGTTGCTTGTTAAGTGCCATTAATTTCTCCCTATTTATGCTATATATCCCATCATAATGTGGAGTTGAATCATACCCAATTCACAAGTATACATAATATTATTATAATAAGAAGCATACATAATATTGTTATAATAATAATACATTGTTTGTAGTTGATGAAATTGTGTTTTTTAATCAACCAATATAATATTATTGTAATAAGAAGCATACATAATATTATTATAATAATAATACATTGTTTGTAGTTGATGAAATTGTGTTTATTAATCAACCAATACTTTATAGATTGATAATGGATTGATAATGCCTTTTCTTCTAAGAATAATGCTCGCTTTCGGTGCATTGAATTCTTATGAATCTTCTCTGTTGTACATTTTTCCGGATTCTTGTTCTCGCTTGCAACTCTAAATATTACATGGCTTTACTTTCTTCCAGAATTTACAGTTTAATTCTACACACTAGAAAGTTAAAGTTGGGGTACCTCTTGCCTCTGTCCTTTTGCATGTTAGGCAAATTTTTTAACAGGAAAAAATAAAACAAACACATTCCCTACAAATGTTCATTTTAGTTTCTGGTACAAAAGCAAAAACATACACAACAGTCTGCTCTATCTTTAACAACTACATGTAATTGAGTTATAGGATTTTTTTTTTTTTCGCATCTCTCCTATCCCTTTCTGAACATATAGTGAAACGGGTGGAATTTCGCATCATCCGCAACAAATATAAGAAGGTTTGTATGTCAAAGGAAGCATGGATAATTCTCTCCCTGAAGACTTGAGAATCATCCATACAAGGAACGCCAAGGCTCCTCGCTGTTCCTTGAAGATTTGGGAGGATTCCAAACAATTCTCTCTCTGAAAAAGCAAAGAGATGAGTACTTTCCCAAATACTCCCCTATCTCAGATATTACCTGGAAAAGAAGTTGAAATCAAAATTTAAAACCACCAAATACAATAGATTATCTAAAAGGGAAAGACTAGAAATAATTCTAAAGATGAAAAGATCAAGGGTGACAAGAATTCTGTAATTTTCAAAGTTAAACAAGGATATACCCTTTATAATTTGCACAATTTCATATATACCCTTTATTTTTATATAAAAAAATAAAGATATCAATACACTTTTTTTTCATTAATTAGGAATTTTCTTAGTGTCCATTATTATATTAAATAGATGTGTAAGCCATGTAATACTAAATAAATATTGGCAGCAGCCTAAACTTACTAATTGGCAATACTTTTGCCAATCAGCTCGACCAGTTGCAATAAAGCAAATGGAAAGACATGACTATACAACATAATCGAGCTAGTGTAGAGGTGCAATTACAATCAAGAAATACTTTTTCAGCCTTTTGAAAAACCTAAAACCTTAGGCTGCTTGAGTGAGTATGACTGAGCTATAATAAATTATTTGATGAAAGTTTATGTGTGGCACCATCTATCTTAGCATGCTGGAGCTTCAGCAGCAAGAGCTGGTTTTGTGCCGTGTAATATTAATATCTGCAACTGTCAAAACTTACTGATTGGCGATACTTTTGCCAATCAGCTCTGCCAGCTGCAATTAAGCAAATGGAAAGCCATGACTATACAACAAAATTGAAAGGTGCAATTAAACTCAACAAAATTCATTTTCAGCCTTCGGAAAAGCTAAAAGCGTAGGCTACTAGAGTTGGTGCCCATCTGTCTGTATTTAAGCCAAGTAGTTTAAGTAGTGGCTACACCTTGGGACATGGCACATGGCACATATAATCTTCAGGCAAGACCAAAAAATAACAAGATATCCAAAGTCAAACACACAAATCAACGGACAAGGAAACATTTTAACTATTACTGTCGATCATCTGTTCACTATACCAAATGCCACATAGAAAATAAAACAATCGTTTTGAATCAAGAATAAACCAATGTACAGTCATTTAAGTACGTCACCAAAGTGGAACACCAGAAAAAAAAAATAAAACAACTGAACCTTGATTTCAATAATAAGTACTACTAATTAATTGAAGCTTTATTGATTAAAAAAAGTAACATACCTCAAGATCCTCTTCCAAAGTATAATGTGAAATATGATGAGTGTGTTGTCCCACTAAAACAAATGTCGGGATCTCCAAGAAATGGGCGAGGTGAAGCACGCAGGCCAATTGCTCATGATAAATCAACAATGGCTGTGGAGGCTTTTGAATTTTCGAACCCAAAGCCTTTGTTGAATCGTTTATTGGACCATAGTGCAAACCATAAACAGAAACTTCAGAATCCCTGACAGTATTCTTATTCTCTAGTTTAAGTTTTGAAGCCTCCACAAGGAAAGGGACTACAAGACTAGGAACGTTTGATCGGTTCTCTCCCAGCAATGATGCCAAAACTTCATTTAGAGCACAAGCTAAGATTGGAGGCTCATAACTTTCCAGGAATAAGACAGACACCTAAAAGCACATAACAAATTCCATTGCATCTTACTATGAAAAAAGATAAGCATTGTACTCTGAATAGGTTAACTAAAAATATATTGTACAACTGAGTTAAATTTCCCCAGGACCTGAGGTAATATTCAACCTTGTTTATAAAAACTTATTATCAACAAATGCTTGAAACCTTCTAAGCTGTAGTAAGAACATTTATGCAACTGTAGGCTAAAGAATATATAAAAAATGTTGAGCCTTCTTAGGAGAGGTCAGTTCCAATTTCCTAAAATTCCCATTGACATATAAATATACAATGAATCCCTCATGCACTTTAATTAAAATTTAATGCAGATATAAATCAATGCCAATAATAATACTATCCATATAGCCGACCCTACGTATTGTTGTTGTTGTATTAATTCAATGCCAATAATCATAATATGAAGAAGAAAAAGAAGAAGACAAAAAAAGCCCTGCTATTCACATTCTTGATCTTTCCATCTCCATATAAAATCAATCCAGAAAAAGCTATTACAACCCAAGTTTCAACTACCAGACACATCTTCCTCTTGCAACCACAGTCCATCGCGCAATCCTTCTCTTAGATACTGCTATCAACTTCAGCTACCCACCCTTCACTTCCTTCCTGGATAGCAGCTCTACTCAAAAGCTGTAACCTATAACCTCTATTCTTGTGTACAACCTTCGTGGAGACCACCGCTCATCTCTATTTTCCGAATCATTAAGGCGAAAAATAAAAACCCACCAAAAAAGAATAGAAACTCCCAAAACCTATAGCCATCATTACCCTTCCCAAAATAAACAATATAGTATCAGAATTTTTACCTTCTCCTTCTTCATTCTGAAATTGAACAGAAGAAACTCATGCAAAACATTGCAAATGCACGACACGCATACTAACACTAAAGCATCCATCACCATGTAAGTGTTCCTTCAGTAAAAAGATGATAAAAAAGAAGAAGAAGAAGAAGAAGAAGAAGGTCAAAGGTGGTTTGGTGTTCACTGAGATTGAAACTCAGCTTCCAATCCCAGATGCATTTTGCAGAAATACATGATTATTTAACATTAATATATTCCTCTGTACTTGTGCTGAGGCCATTTGAAAATAAACACCCTCTATAAAGTCCAACAAAACAATTTTCATATGGCATACATAGGACGGTTATATAATCATGGAAAGAATTTGCAATTAGTCCTTAAAAACCTCATAAGCTACAAAATCTGAATATTGCTTGCACGTAATTTTATCTGAAAAATGCACTCTATTTCATTTGTTTTTTCCCTTTCCTAGAAAAATTTTCAGTAATAAGACAATTAATGAAAACAAGCATACTCTACATTAACACTCAGGCAATGGAACAAAATCATTGAGGTCCAAACGAACAGACTCTGAATCCAAAAAAGTATTTGAAACCGTAACATGACATTAATCTCATAAATAATGCATCACATCGACTAACAATTGAACACAAAACCAATGTTTTATATCTATAAAAAAAATCTTAGTCAAACACAATTTAATCCATTTCAGGAAAATTACAACATAATAAACCATCACAGCAGAAGAAAATTGATAATAAAAGAACAATCAAGCTATAAAACAAGGCATGTTTTGAGCAAGGTACAACCAAGGAAATTGTACCTGACATTTTAAAAATTGTGCCACTGTTACTCCCCATCAGGTAGTAAAATTTACAGTAAACAATTAACTACAACATAAACAATAAAAAGGCATTTTGACCAAGGTACAACCCAAGAAAGTTGCACTTGGCGTTTCAACATTGTACCATTGACCAATCCCAGACAAATTGAGCCACTGTGAAACCCCATCTGGATTAAAACTCTCATTAAGAAATTAACTACAACATCAGCAATCAAGACTGCATTTTAAATAAGGTACAATCCAAGAAAGTTGCCCTTGGTGTCTCAAACATTGTCCCATTGAAAAATCCCAGATAAATTGAGCCATCTGGAATTAGAACTTACATTACGCAATCAACTACAATATAAACAATAAAGGGTACATTTTGAAAAAGGAACAATCGAAGAAAGTTTCACTTGGCACTTCAAACATTGTACCATTGACGAACCCATCTGGGATCAAAATTTCCACTAAAAAGAAAACTATTCAAAATCAATACCTCATATACTCCATTACTAGAGACGAAGTGAATGATGTTCCCAGAAGCTTTATGATCTTTAATGCCATACTTGTCCAAAGACAGCTCAAATGAATCTTCCCTATCAACCCAACAAAATAAATATATAAATAAACAAACTTGGAAAAAGAGTTTGAAAGTGAATATATAATAAACATACAATCTTTGAAGGTTAGAGCTAGGGTTTGGCTGAAGCCCGTTAGAAATTGAAGCAGAAAAGCCATCGCCGCCGTCTTTAAATATCAAAATTACTTTGGTCGCAACCTTCATTTTTCTGGTAAGCTAAAATGTGTCTTTTCCCCTGATGGCCGTATCCCTTACGCTCTCTAGTCATACGCTATTTTTCAGGTTCATTTTCAAATACAATTGTTCTTAACGACATTTTAATTCTTTATTATTTTTTTAAGGGACATTCTATTATCTATGTAGCCGTCTCATAATACATGCGTTTTCACATATAAATTATAAAAAAATTAACTTATAAAATATAAAAAATTAGGCTATTATGTTATAAAGTATCAAATATTAGTGTAATAATTAGTGTATTAGCCTATAAAGTATAATTCACGTATCACGTCTAATTTTTTGCGTTTTTTTAATATCTTAAATGCTTAACTTTAACTTTAAAAATTAACGTATTAGCGTATAATTAAAATATCAAATATTAGCTTATAAGATATAAAAAAAATTAGCATATTAACGTATAAAGTATAATTCGCATATTACGTCTTATATATGAGATGGTATCGTAAGAATTTTTGCATTTTTTTAATATCTTTAATGCTTAACTTTAACTTTTAACTTTTAATGTGTACTTTAATTATTTTTTATTATTTTAATATCTTTAAGTGTACTTTTATTTGAGGTGTAATAAGTTTCTATTTGGAAAAGTTACTAATAGGTCAGAAAGTAATATTTTTTTGGTGTTTAATTTGAAGATTTTGTTTTGGTAGTAACTTGTGTTGAAGAATTTTTTCCCCAAATATTAAAATTGAACTTAGATATTAACATTTTATATGAGTTTGTCTTGATGAGAAATTGTGAGACCCAAAAAATTTTAATCCCCTAACAATCTCATTAATATTAAATAGACACAAGTGGTTTTAATTTTAAATTTGGTATGCCACGTATTGATAAGCATAGCTCTTAGAGTTAAGATTTTAAGAATAAGCATCTAAGTTAATAATTAATTTCATGGGGTTCTAATGGTGAAACTTATTTTTTTTGCGTGAAGGACTTAATGGCATAATGCGATGATAAATCTAGGCCTTAGTAAGTATTTGTCAAAGCTCGAGGTCCACGTTATAAAATTAAGAAAGTGTGATGCGTTGTTAAAAAAAAAAAGAAACATCACCTGGGTAAAGAGACTAGATCCTCTAATCAATATTTATCATGTCTTATTTTGTTTATCGTTCAAAATCACGTAGTTTCACTAAAACTAGGGGTTAAATGCATAAATATCACTAAAATTACTTTACAATTATTAGACCCTAACCAAAAGATGAGTGAACCTAGTTTTAATTAAGACATAATAAGATAGGAAAAATCTTAGACAGAAGATCACATGTCCTCGGTAAAACGTGTTAATCACTAAGGGTTACACCTTGACACCGAGATGGGATCTTCTATCCAATATTATTATGCCTTATCCTATCTAACATTAAAACGTAGGGTTCACTCATATCTTGGTTAGGGTCTAATTGTAAAGTGATTTTATTTCTTAGTCCTTACTTTTAGTAAAACTACATTATTTTGAATATTAGACAGAATAAGATATAGTTAAGTTGGACAGAAGATCCGGTCTCCTTGACACCAGCCTTGTTTTGGAGAGATTGGATCATCTGTACAACATTATCCTGTCATATTTTGTTCAATATTTAAAACGACTTAGTTTAATTAAAACTAGGAATTAAAAATATAAATATCACTGAAATTACTTTACAATTATTAGATTCTAATCAATAAATAAATTAACTCTACGACATAGTTTCAATCTTGGATATGATAAGATAAAATAATTGTAAATAGAATATCTCATCGCTATTTTGGAAACAAGATATCAGGAAAAAAAACAAGAAAAGGAAATAAAAGAAAAGGGGATAAGTTACGCCAGGAGAACTAGAGGCAAAAGAGAGAAGGAAGTACGAGAAAGGAGAGGAGAAGGAAGAGAGGAAGTGGATATGCAAAAATAGGGGAATTGGAGGAAGATTGTTGAGAGAGAAGAGGAAGGTGTGCTGCTTAACCTTTGCTTAACCAAGGAAAGGAAATTGTGAAATCTCTTATTATGTGGGTTTCAAAAAATTGGATTTTGAAAGTTTGCTTGAATTACTAGAGAATATATATTTGATTTGTTGTTCTATGTTATGAGCTAAACCTATGAAAGAGAAACATGGGTTGAATTGGGTTTTACAACTCTGTATACGTTATTAGAAAAAAATGTGATAAAACTGGATTTGGCAATCTTGTGTGAATTATTGACAAAACAATAAAATTTGTGGTAACAAACAATTTGATTTCAAAATTAATTTGTAATGTCTTGATTATGATAATAGTTCCAATTTGATATGGGATTCTTGCTATGTGTTTTGGTTGTGCAATTATCCTAAAAGCAATGAGTTGATTCCAACGTTACTTCCGGATTGCTATATATGATTACTTGTTTATTTTAAGGAAGAGGGGGCTGCTCCATGTAAAGTCTGTAGATTTGCTTGACTATGCTCTGTATGCATTTAACCAAAGATGACCTGTGTGAAGAGATAGCACTAGAGTTTGGTGTATTGAATGCTATTGTGATCGCCTCCAATTCTGTTCGAAGGTGACTAAGATAGGTTCTATGGGTATATAGGGTTGTGTAATTTCGCGGTGAATTACCTGTAAAATTTTGGTGTAAAATCAATGAGTGCCTTTGGGTGAAATGGGACTCTTAGAATTTGAGTCAAACTGAACTTTTTGAATATAGTTTGTAATGGTATTGGATAAATAAGTAAACATCGAGCATAATGGTGGATATGATAAGATATAAGATTAGTTGTATAGCAACTTTTGCTTGTTTAAAGGAATTAAACATACAAAAATATTTGAGGCTACAAACACAAAAATGAGGTGATTGGCTAGATGTAATCTCAATGTATATTTTGATATAGGTTGGGTGCAACAGTGATGTTACACATTGAGTGTTGGGCGAGGAAAATATTGGAGTTTCTTAACTTATCTTAAGATTAGACTCCTAGAATTTGACTTATAGTGTACCACTATTCACATGGTAAAATTAACTTTAATAGTTATACATAACCATTATACACAAATTAATTCGTTACGAACTTCTATGACGAAAGAAAAAGATTTAATTAGGATGCCAGGGGATAAATATTAAGTGAGATGTTTTGACACAAATTAATTGATGTCACAAAACCGATTATCCTTACAAAAAATAAGGAAAAGAAACATATAAGTAATGGCTTGTCAAAATAATCTAAACAAGGGTCACTCTTTAAATTAATTAAGATTAAAATTAAGTTTCCTTTCAAATAAGTTTTGAATTATCGTCTTTGAGACAAGTGGAAATAATAACATGGCAATATCATATAGGGCTGAGAATGAATACGTACGTTCACGAACAAGCTTGGGCTCGCCTCGATAAAAGCTCGGCTCGAGCTCGTTTATTTAATAATTGAACGAACACGAATCGGATTTTAGACTCGATTAATAAATGAACAATAAATGAACATATGTGTGAAAGCTTGTTTATGTTAATGAACAACTCGTTAAAAAGCTCGTTCATAACACGATTAAAGCTAGTTAAAAACTCAGTTAAAATATTAATTATATAATATATATTGAACTTATATACGAAATAAAAATATTAAACAATAGAAATATATAATTGGATTTATATATATATATATATTTATTGACACATAAATCACACTATACGGTGGTGAGAACGAACATAAACCTTTATGAACAAGATCGGGATCGGCTCGGTTAAAGTTCCACTCAATCTCATCTACTTAATAAACAAATGAACATAAACAAAACTGTAGGTTCGATTAATAAATGAATAATAAATCAACAAGCAAGTGAAAGATTCGTTTAGGTTGGTCAACAACTCGTTAAGAATTTAGTTAAAATATAAATTATATAATAAAAATAAAATATACCCTAAGTAAAACTCTTAAATAATAGAAAAAATTGATTTTTTATATATATAAGCACACAAATTATTATATATGAGTTTGAATTAAAATTTGGACATTTATGTAAAGAGACAAAGGGATCTAAATCCTAAGCTTTGGTTTTAAAGATTCTCTAAAGGTGTGGAGGGTTAAGGTTTGAGATAGGTTCCTTAGAGAGATTCTAAGTACCTAGAGGTAGAGAGATTAGTCCTACATGAAAGATCAAGGTTAGATGCGCGGTGTCTCAGTGGGTTAGAAACATTAGGTGTGACACCGATAATAAAACAGTAGTGGACAATAATAAAAATGCGGAAAGTAAAGAGACAGGAGGTTGGTAACGCAGTTCGGCAATTGCCTACGTCTGCGGGGCCACGCCTAGATAAAAAAATCCACTAAGTTCACAAGTTACAAGACACTCGGTCTGAGACAAAGTAAGACGCCCTCTTATCTTTGACACCGTCTCTTCCTAACTCCACAGTGAACGGATTGTGCGAGCTCCCCTCGACTTGTGTTGATTCCTCCCGGAATCTGTGGTTAATGCAAGTCCCCTTGCCCACAATGAAGACAAGATCCCCTTGTCAATGACGACTCCTCCCAGAATCCGTGGTTGATACAAGATCCCCTTGTCCACGTTTGAACTCCTCCCGAGCTCCTTAGAAACCTCCTCCCGAGGCTATGATTGAATCAAGAACACAAGGATTGCATCTTCAATAATATGACATTAAGATGCTTAAGCCAACACACTTTGATCAAATATCTCCAATAAAGAAGTGTGTTCACAGTCTAATGAAGACCGAAATAAACATCAAGGCTCCACATGATTTATACAATTCGCACGCCTTGTACACACAAAACCGTGTGGTGTGGAAAGATCATATAGGCCCACCAAATCTTCCCATGTTTATCTCCAAATATTCCCATGTTTATCTCCAAGATTATTTCCAAATAATTCAAATGGAAAGATGGAAAAACCATGTGCCTTCAATGCTTATCTTTTCCAAAGATAGATCTTTAATGATAGCTTCCAAGAATACCAAGATAAGCCCAAAAATATCAAGATAGCATTAATCTCCAAATCAATCTTCCTTGCATAGATTGATTTAATTTGATTTATGCTTCAAATAAGATCTTTCCTTATCTTGCCAAAAAATCAATGCCAATTAAAATAAATGCCACTCCACGTGTGCATTAACACTACATGTGCTAACACCTAACACATATAATATTTTACACAATACAAGTGTGGGAATTCAAAAATATAGTGTATTTCTACCGTGGCATTGATGCCACAACAGAACTACACATGAGCTATTGTAAATGACCTAAATGTGCAAAGTGTGTGTGTTTTAGTGCATTTTTGCTATGGCATAGATGCCGTGATAGAGATGTGCTTGTGTGATTGTGTTTTATGAGTTAAAGAGAGAGAGAGAGTGTGTGTGTGTGTGTCTGTGTGTGGTATGTGCATTTATTGCAGAACAATGCCTATAACTAACCTATTATGCCTAAAAAGTGTAAAGTGTGTGAAGTGTAGTGTATTATTGTTGTAGCATTTATGCTATGGCAGAACTAACCTTAGATGCCTAAGAATGATATTTGTAATGAAAAATGAAGAAGTTCAATGTATCTTTGTTGTGGCATTTATGCCACGACCAAAATACACATGAAATGGAATGAAAGGGGGAAATGAAGAACAAAAAGCAAAAAATGCAATCCTATGTACATTTCTATCCTAGCATTTATGCCACGGCAAAAATGGCCTATGTATGTGTGTGTTTGTTTGTTTTGTTTGTCGTGTGTGCTTGGTTTGTCCTATTTTTTGTTCTAAGGGTTGGTGGTGTCCTTAGGGGTTCTAAGGTTGGAGAAAAGGCCTATGCGCTAGGGTTTTAAGGTGAGTCCTAGGGTTTGTGCCTAAGGTGTGCTAGGGGTGTGCAAATGTGGTGTAGCTAGGCTAGGCCAAGACCTTGGCTATGTGCCTAGGTGTTGGCCTTGGACATCCTAAGGTTGAGGTTTTAGTGCATGTGTGCTAAAGGATGGCCGTAAGTGCATACAACTTAGGCCTTGGTTATGTGCCTTTGCCTAGAGGGTGTGGTGCTAAGGTGATTATCCTAAGGCAAACGATATGTAAAAACCATGCCAAGTCTTTACTCAAATATGAACCTTTACCTCCAAAGAGTGCATTAGCTTGGACAAAACCCATCTCCACCATGAATTGTGTACAACCCGAGCTCAAACTCTAAGCGTAAACCCTAGGATTTAGGGTTTCTCCTCCTTGCCTTGTGACTTCTCTTTTGATTTGTTGGCTTTTTGTTGACTTGTTGACCTTTTGGTCAAAATAGCCTCCAAATAAGCATTTTTTGCACTTTAAACTCTCCACCTTGTAAATTCTACAATTAAGCTCAAAAAATACTTTAGCATCATAAAAATACTAAAAAATAAGGCAAAATCCTTAAGAAAAGAAAGGTTAGAGGTAGTCTAAGACGGACTTTACAGACAACCATAAACTTAAGTAAATGAGGGCATAAAATATGTATTTTTGTGCACTCATCACCACAAGAAGACATGACAGGCTTGTCGTGTACATCAATTTTAACCCTACACTAATGTAGCAAAAATTAACAGGGTATCATATCCACGGGGAAGGGGATGGTTCAAGAATTCAAATGATTTGTTCTGTAGAGTATCACAACACAACTAGATATAGCTAGAACAAAAGCTAACTAAAAAACCGAAAGAAATGAGAAGTATAGTAAGTAACAAGAAAACTACAAGCGTTATGTGAAATCAAGCAATAAACAGATGCCCTAGGATTTAGCTGCCAGACAATTGCAAATTAAACAACTTATGCTATGCATTTGACCTTATGCAAATCAATTCAAATCAGGAGGAGACAAACGTTGCCTAGGAGAATAGTGAACACTCAGCATGTCGACCACATGTTCTCTATACTGCCTAACATCCTACTTTTCCCATGTCAAGGCATAAGCAAGATGAATGAACACCGCAATAACTACTCGAGCATGCAAAACCCTAGGTCTCCCATAGCGAGGCCCGACCTAAGTTTCTAGACAGTAATTAGTATCAAACAATCATTTTACACTCTATTCTAGTGACTCAATGACCTTCGATTAGCATGGCGACCACATCTCGAGTCATGAACAAGACTTAGCAAGTGAAGAAACTCCATTCTCATACATTTGGTCCTCATTTCATGCAATTCTCACTTTCATAGGTGTACTGAGCCTCAACCTAGCATGGAGACCACAATCAAGGTTCAATTCCGTAAATGAAAGTGCAAAAATAATGAAACTTTACCAATTCATGCATTTACGAACAAATATGATCTCATTCTTAGAATTTAGGTCAACTGCATAGCATTTCACGGTTTAATTTCACAATCGTTTGTCATCCTCAATTTAGCCACGAGACTTCATCTCTAATTCACGATCTTCAATATAAACCAACAAGCAATTCATTCTCATTGATTGAAAAGATTATACCGATTAAATTGCTTTGGATGCCTCCAATTCACAAATGAACTCTGAATCTCCTCCTTAATTGAGAAGTAGATTACAAAGATCAGTCCGAATTCGCGATCGGAATTGGTATAAGAACGAGAAGTCAAGAGAGAGAAAGGAAAACTAGAGAAAGATAGAGAGAGAAAGGAAATTCCCGCTCCTACAAATCAAAAATCTGTTATGAGTCTAGAATGATCCATTTCTAAAATCTCCTGAATCCTCTATATATAGAGGTTACAAAACGTAAATAATACGCAAACGTAAAATGGACACAATATTATGGAAATGCCACTGGTGAAATCCACAGTCCAAAAATAGCGCACGTGCACTGCACGCCACATCAGCAACCATTATGTCACTCCACGCCTTCAAGCCAAGAAGCATCACGTCTCCACAGCTCCATCCACGCTCTCGAGCCTCAAGGCTGCATGCCTTCGACATCCTGCACGAACAAATGCAAGATTAAACACTTAGAAAAAAAATCAAAGGGAAAACATGCAGAATTACACGGTGCAGTCGTGGGAAGCGACCACACCATGTAATTATTTTAACGGTGCGGCCGCTTCCCATGAAACTTCTTCCACGGTGAGACCGCTCGAATCAGTCGCACCATGTAACTTCCATGGTGTGCTCATGTGCTTTTGTAAAATTTGTGCAAGTGTTCATGCCCGAGTGAGTGTTTGAGTGCGAGAGTGAACGTGTGTAGTGCATAAGTGCACGCAAGTGTGCACGTGTTGGTGCTAGCGTAGTGCTTGTGATGTTTGTAGTATGCCTTAGTGTGCATGTTGTGTAGCACAGTGCGTATACTTGCGCATGAATATGCATGAGGTGCATGAGTGCCTAGTGTATGCATAAAAGTGTGTAGTGCATATGCCTTAGTGTAATGCATGTAAAGTAGCAAGAGCATGCACAAGTGTAGCAAATATGTACAATGTGGTGCATATGTGTGCTAGAGCTGCTGCTAGTATAGTGTGCATATTGTGTGCATATAGAATGCAACATGAGCGCACGAGCTGTGCATCGAGAGTGCAAAGGTGTGCCGTGATGCGCATAATGCGGTGGCTATAATGTGTGTGAGGTGAGTGCATGAGAGCTGCGGCGATGCGTGCATAGTAATGTGCGCCGAAGTTGTACATAAGTGATGCGGCCGTGTGAGTGAGTGCGTGCAAAGTTGTGCTGCAACCTATGTGCATGTGTGCAAGCGAATGTGTAGGCAAGTGCACGGCGACGTGCAAGCAGTAACATGCATGGTGCACGAGACTATGCGACGACCCAAGTGCAAGTATGCGAGAGTAAACCTATGACCTGTGCACAATGGTGTGCATGGTGTGTGAGTAATTGAGCAAATGTGCGGCGAGGTGTGGGCGGCCTGTGCAGCAACTCATGCAATGATATGTGCACAATCATGCGACGATGTGAGTATAGTGCACCTAAGTGTGCATGTACCATACATTCATGCAATCATCTCGAGAGCACTTTATACTTCAAAATCGAAAACATACACACTTCAATTCTTTTTAATAGAAAATGCTTCCCACACAATTACCACAGAATTTAGCACTTCATGAAAAATCATATAAACTCCTAATTCATACTTGATACGTAATACCTTAACACATTACTTATAACCTCTCACAAACACAACAAACTTGATATTATGTGTCTACCATTTGCAGCTCATTCTTTGCCAACTAACAATTAATACCATTCTATCCATAACTCACTTATTTCCACACATTCTTCATATAAAGCGCACCAAAACATACAAACGTCAAGTGAAAACAATACTATTAAGTTAGTACGAAACAGACTTATCAAGACATTTCCCACTTTTTCCTTGTTCTACGCTATCAAGCCAATCTTCACCTATTGTAGCTGCTACTATAAAGAAATCATTGGCCTCCCAGTATCTAGTCGCACCAATGCTTCCTGCACAACTTGGAGAAAGTCTTGATACTTAGTCCAAAAATTGAGAAATCTAAAGTATTTCCTTAGTAGAGCAGACTGCAAGAACAACTTTAACTAAGAAAGGACAATGATTAGAGCAAATCCTACTTAGATGTTGCACCAATGATTGAAAGAGATCAGCCCAACATAAATTCACTAATACTTGATCTAACCTCTTCTAAACCCTAGGTTGTACCTTCAAATTATTACACCATGTATATTACGACTCGTAAACCCACAATCTCTTAGCTGAGAAGTATGTATAACATCACAAAAATATAAAAATTTTCATAATAGAAAAAGGATTATCCCCATAGATTTTCATGATGACCAAGAATCACATTAAAATCACATAGAATTATTCATGGTGTAAATGCAAAATCTTGCACTAATAAATCAAACCATAACTCCTTTCGTAGCTCATTTGTGGTAAAGGCATGAACACTTGAGACTATACAAGCACATGGCATATTTGAAGATAAAATTTGCAAAGTAAGATGTTGAGGACTTTCACATATAATCTGATATTCAGGAAAACTATTATAGAAAAACCATATTCTGCCCTTTTTATTGGAATATGACTTAGCAATACCCAATTTCTTTTGAACATTATCAATTTCAGCTTTATGCAATTTAGGCTCATAGATACTCAAACAAGATAAACGATAGCATGATCCAATCCCACTCCTCACGAAACCAGATGTGTACCCACAGAATTTTGACCCTCAAGACCTTTTCGAAATTGGTGACGAATAGATTTAGCAATCTATCTCAATAGATCGGCATTAATGCACAATTAATTAATTACTCCTCGCAATTAACTAACACGAAAGTCAAGAAGAATGAATTTTATCCTCAAGAAAACCTTCGACAAAGTAAGATGAGATCCCTCAGGATATTAAACCCACTTAATAAAAACAATTCAATGTTTTCTCAAAATTCAACAACCTCAAAAATCTGCATTATTCAATGATAAAAGGCCTATAAATAGGCTTACAATGAAACCCTAATGTACTTAACATAAAAGGAAACTTATTTTATTCGTAAACTCTAAAATTACAAAAAATAGAAATAAAAATGTCATTTATTTTCTGCCACAAATGTCGCGCGACGTCAAGCAGAACTTCTAAAAAATAAAAACTTAAAAATTTTGGACGTCGCGAAGTGGGTGGATATTGCGATGTGCGTTAGGCCTGACGTCGTTACATGGCTTGCTGCCCACGTCTTTGTCCCTTTGGGCTTCCATATGTGCAGTTCATCTCTCACATTTGGCATGAGCACATTGGAATTCAGCTCAAATTTGGCATACCAACTTGGTTTGCTATCAATAAACAATACAATTTCTTAAGCTTTTTTATCCATCTCATTATGGTGATGTTTCTGACATCCATAGCATTCCAAAACATCACATTTATCATTAAATAGTGTGCCATTTTTTTTAGAAATACCTCTATTCAAATGAAGAACCCAATTAGAAACCTGCATGTTTCTCTTCCCTCCAGCTTTGGATTGTCTAGGAAGGGAAGTATCTAAGTGAAGTGTTTGAACGACCTGTTGAATATCTAGTTGGTGAGCTTTCTCCTGATTAGACAAATCATGGATTGGCTCCGTCTCTTCTACAGAACTTATACCAGCTCTATGTTCAATAATCCTATTAGTGTTTCTCCTACCCTCAACAAAAAGTTCTTGCCCCTAAATCAACTCCAATAGGGAGGCATTTATGACAACAATCACCACCACCGCTTGCTGATTAAATATCTCCATCTGTATCTCAGTACCATAACCACTTTTCTCATTGGTATCCCCCTGAGTTCTTTCTTCCTCAGATACCATTCCATAAAGTGCCTCCTATGAAGGCATATTGGAGGTCACCACTACTTTTTTTATCATAACCCCTTCTATAAGTTGTAAAGGCATATCATCTTAAGAAAAATCCATTGCCCTTGGAAACAATATCTATTGACAAACTCTCCTTAGATGATACATCTTGAATTCCACCATTGATTCGTTCTTCCAAATCAGTGTTTCCTTTCCTTTCTTCTTCAAGATTTTTGTTGGTTTGATTATGGTTAGTGTTTTACTTCCATCTTCTGAAGCATCAGACACTTTTCCTTTTCCTAATCCCTTCCCAAATTTTCTTTTCCCATGACAATCAGTTATGAAATGTCCCTAGCGATAACAACAAGTATAATATGATGGTAATCGCTGTGGTTCGATTCTTTACAAAAACCCTCGCCATGATCACTGCATTCAATCTAAATCGAGCCTTGTATTTCCCTGGTTAAATCCAATTCTATGCAAACCCTTGCCATACTTGGCCTAAAAACTCTCGAAGTAACATTTTTTATGAGCAAGGGGGTGCCAACTACTTACAACGATGCTATGGATTTTTGGATATCTTCAATGCTTGGTCTACCATGTGAAAACTTCCCAATAAGGGCCAATTTTAAAGGAACAGACAACATGTCCATTTTTGCTTGTGAAAATCCTCGATGAGTGGTTAGAGGTTTTAGTTGTATGTGGGCATCATCAGAAACTTTGGAAAACAATTGAGATAAAGGATTTTGAGTAAAAGGGCTACTAGGCATCATCATTGCTGATAAAGGCTACCCTTCAGCCGTATGCTGAAGAGCCACCATTTTCTACATTTTACTAAAAAAAGAAAGTATTAGATTAGGGTTAGGGAGAATTACATAGAGAGAATTCTCAACTAATTAATTCTATTGTCAAATGTTTTCATCATTTGATTAGGGGTAAAATAATCTATTTTATCCCCTTATTTACTTGAATTTTTTCTTGTTTTCGAGTATATAATTGTCATTTATACTCGTTGTAGTTTTTGTCACTTAGGAGGAATCAAAATCACAAAAGTATGCAAAAGCATGGAAAACAAGCATAAGTGGAGCAAAAAGAAGTTATCTTGCTTAACTTGTCAAACAATTATGCATTGAAGCTGAAAGCATGGTATGATCAAAATTATAGTCACGCAAGAAGAGTTTCACCACTTCGAGAAAAGAGCAACCAAACTTGCACAAAGTAGTGTGGTGAAGTGATAAGGCAAGCAGTGAAAAGATAAGAAGGAATTGCAGCAGAATTCTACACAGCGTGACTACATGTCGTAGTCACACAATGAAAAAAATGGAAAAAAACCCACAACATGATGACACGTCTTGATCACGCTATGGGAATGCAATCCATCAAAGACATAGAATAACTTCCTCTCTCACCATATCTAAGTGCACAAAGTCAAGAGCCAGCCAAAAGCAAAAGAAACCAAATATGTGAAGGCTAAATAGGAGCAACGCTTGGGCAAAAGGTTAAGTGAGAAATGGAGGTATTAGCATAGTTAAATATCATAACTATGCCATGTTAAAAAGCAAGGAAACTCATTAGCGTAATCACGACGTGTGACCACACCATAGGAACAATGAGCACAAGCTAGGGCAAAACACGTGCAAACCAATAGAGTAAAGAAGCTACACATGAGTGGTCACGCAGCACAAAAGAGGAGCCAATGTGCACAACATGTCTGACTAGTCAATTACACCCATAGATGCAAGCTCTCAACGCATGCCAGAAACAATTCCCAATGTGCACCAATCCTACCTATCATGTGACCAGCTAAGCGACCATGCCATGAAGCAATACACAGGGTTACTGGCCTGTTGGTCAGGCCCGATGGCTTCTGCAACTATACTGTTATATTATTTGTCGTTCTTTTCAAGTTTAGTCCTTACTTTTATGAATTTCTAGTCCCAAAATATAATGTAAACTTCTTGTTAGGTTAACTTACGAATTTGTATTATGTAATAACCGAAAATATTGTATAAGAATAATCTTTTGGAGGGGAGTTTAATTTAGATTTGAGAAAAAGGACAAAAAAGTATAAATTAGTATAACATATACTAGTGTAAAAATACACCTTGGAGGGTGTGTTTTTTGCAACATAACTCTCTTAGAAGAAGACCATTTTGAAGAAGAACAACTGTAACCTTTCTTGGATTTTGGGAAGAAGAACAAAATTTTCACTTGGAAACATAACGAGGGTTGTATATTCTTTCTTTTTATGGAATTTTACATGTTTATTGTGCTAATGTTTTGTGTTAATCATTCCATGAAAGACTAGAGTTGTAGTATTCTTGGGTGATAGAGAGAATATCATGAACTCTTGAGAATTAAACACATTTATGTCATGGGTTTGGACTTACATAGAATATATATTCATTTACATGATGAATTCATATTTGTATGGTTCAAAAAATGCTTGTGTGATTATATGTATCCATGTGACGATGTGATTATCTCTTGTTTGACCTTAAGCATATGTTGACCTTGCTTGGTATCATGTCTATGTGATATGGAGTCTAGATTGGTTGATTAATGGGCATGGAGGTGACAAGGGAAACCCGAGTCTGTGTGAACCCATTTGAACCTCTAGTTTGCATGAATGCCTCAAGATTAACAATAAGGAAGACCTCAGTTAAGCTTGCTATTTTCATTCTTTGAAAGCTACAAAATGCATGTTCTGTATGAAGTTAAAGGGAACAACAAGAGAGATATGAGTGAACTTGATTTCTATATAACATATTGTCAGGTGCAAAAACACACACAAAATAATGCGCAAACAGGGGGTTTGTTTTTAAGAATAAGGATGGCTTGCTACTTCGCCTCTCGACACAGAGCCAACTTATCAAATGTATGTTTTAGTCAATTTGTTTTGAGACTACAAGTAAATTTATAGTCTTAACCCACCTTGTAGAACTATGAGTAAGGCATCAAACCAACATGGAGGTACACTAGCTAAAGGATGTGATGTGTTCAAATGACTTGAAATATGAAGTAAAGTACGTAGTTCAACAAACAAACAAGTAAACATGCAATAGACAAAGAGCAAGTAAGGTATTCAAATGGAGAAAGAATGGTGTTCTTGGACTTGTGTTGTGAGAAATTCCATCTGGTGAACTAATAACCTTGTATTGAGCTATGATGATTAATTTCATAGAGTAAAAAATTGTCCTCATGGAACGGTCTTAAGTCACCTTGGCAGGCACACTTAGGTGAAAACTCATCAATTCTCTCCTTCTGACTGAGACAAGTTTGAATTATTAATTAAACCCGCAACCCGTGACAATGACCAACTACCCAACTAGTTTTATCTACATTGATTAAGTGTTGAGAGAACTCAAGTTCCTCCTATTGGCAGAGACAAGACCCCTTTGATCACAACTAAAACCAAGCATCCATCTAGTCTTTAGATGCAAATTCCTAAGCATCACAAATACCCAGTTGATCTTCGACTACATATGTGTAAAGTGATAAGTCCATTTAAAGTATGCAGACTTAATCCATTTATGGTGATCTTTTCTTCAATAGAGTAATTCACGTTAAGATTCATCTTTAAATCACATGTTAGTTAACTTGACAATTAATCAAACATATAAGAAACATGAATCATTTTAATTCAACCCCCTCAAGTGTCATAGATTAGGAATCAATGAAGTTGGTATTCACAATTTCTCTTTACTCAAGAACACATAAATGTATCAATCATCATTATTGATAAGTTGGTTTTATACCAACTTATATGTCTTATTTCACTTAGCTTTTGTCTTGTTTTCATGCATTTATGTGGTGCTATGTGTTATTTGGTGCATTTATGTAGTTTGCAACTTTGTGTGCTAAAATGGTGGAAAAGACCAAAAATGTTGATTAAATGAAGCAAATGTGTGTCTTAGGTTAAAGAACAAGGAAAGAACTAAAAAGGTTTGATAATAAGCTTGTGGAGTTTGAAGAATGCCATAATGTGTATTTGGTATTTGGGCAGAGCTGGAAGTGTAACTTCATTTGCGTGTAACTTTCTCACTACTAATTCAAATGATGCGATATTGGATGTTCTGGAAAACTATTTGAGCGTACTTGAATTCTTATGTTTTAACTTTCTTCTAATTCTGTGCGCAAGTATGAGAAACAAGAGAATGTTTGCAATCGCGGTTTCAGGTTTTCATTGTTGACTTCACTGCCACAGTTTGGTAGATTGTTAATATCTTGAGCTACAGACCTCCAATGATGCTGATTCTTGAACCTATGAAAAGCCAAGCGAAAGCTCTACAACTCTTATGTTAACCTTAAAGTCCAATTCAGAGGAAAAAAATGGCGACGCGTCATCAAGATGCGTCGCCGTGAAACAAATTGCATGTCGATGCGTCGTCAAGATGCGTTGCCATGAAATTTTGTCATCTCCACAGTTCAGCATGTTGGCTATAACATTCTCGTCCAAGCTCCGAATTGAGTGATTCAAATAGCTGTGGAAAGCTAAGACTTGGGGCTACAACTTTGATGTTTTAAGTTTTGCGCAATTCACAATGCATCAGGGCCATATCTTGGTTGCAAAGTGACGTTTTGTTATGTATGCACACACTTGCTGCACACTTGCACACAAGCATCGTCGCACATAGCAGCCTCAGGTTGCAGCACACAACACTCAGGTCTCAGCACACAACACTCAGGTCGTCGCACACAACACTGAAGTCGTCGCGCAACACACACAGCACTTGCTGCACTTCATGCACCTCACAACACATGCTTGCACACTTGATGCACTACACAACTAACACTTCACAACATTCTTCATCACACATCCTGCATTACAACACTTTTCAGTACACAACACTAACACTTAAGCACACTACTCAATACATACATTTCACATATTTAACTCACAACACTCACAACATCCCTAGCACACAAGTACCACAACACTCTTCACACACCTCACAACACTCTTAACACGCACACATCCAACACCTATACGGCGACGCATCGTGGCGATGCGTCTCCATAGAATCGCTTTGTGCTGCGACGCATCATCAAGATGCGTTGCCATGGAAGAAGGAACTCTGCGACGCATCGTCAAGATGCGTCGCCATGAAGGAGCTTTGTGCTGCGACGCATTGTGGCGATATGTCGCAGTTGAAGATGGCAGTTTGGCTCAATCAAATTTTGTCTAAGTGTTGGAGTGTTGTCTTGTGCAGGGGTTTGTGAAGGCGTGATCACGGGAGGCTCGGAGGCGTGGAAAGCACAGTAAAGGTGTTAAGGATTATGCTTGAAGGCGTGAAGATGGAGGTTTGAGCAGAGTTGGAGTTAACGCTTGTGCATAGTGCTTGATACATTTTGTACATCACATTGGCATCTATGTAATGAGTAATTAGTTTACGTTTGCGTATTGTTTACATTTTGTAACCTCTATAAATAGAGGAGTTAGTCATTGTTTTAGGGGATTATTCTAGAATAGTAATAGACTTTTGAATTTTGAGAGCGGGAACTCTTTTTCTCTCTCTATCTAGGTTTTCTTTCTCTCTCTAGACATATAGTTCTGTTACCGATTCCGTTTAAGAAATAGGACCGATCTTTGTAATCTTCTTCTCAATTAAGGAGAAGATTCAGAGTTCATTTGTGAATTGGAGGCATTCAAAGCAATTTAATTTGTATAATCTTTTCAATCAATTAGAATAAATTGCTTGTTATCTTATATTGATGATCGTGAATTAGGAATGAAGTGTTTTGGCTAAATCGTGTGATGTCGTAGGGTTTGGAATAGATGATTGTGTAATTAAACCGTGAAATGCTATGCAATTGACCCAACTTCTAAGCTAGAGATCATATGTGCTTGTGAATACATGAATTTGTCAAGTTTCATAAATTTCACACTTTCATTGATAGAGTTGAACCTTGATTGTGGTCGCCATGCTAGGTTAAGACTCAGTTTATCGGTAGAAGTGAGAATTGCATAGAATGAGGACTGAATGTATGGAAATGGAGTTTCTTCACTTGTTATGTCTTGTTCATGATCCGAGTTGTGGTCGCTATGCCAAGCAAATGTCATTGAGTCACTAGAATAGAGTGTAGAATGACTCTTTGATGCTAACTACTATTTAGAAACTTAGGTCGGGCCTCGCTATGGGAGACCTAGGGTTTTGCATGCTTGTGTAGTTAGTATTAGAAGTCGAGACGTTGCGGTGTTCACTCATCTTGTTTAGGCCTTCACATGGGAAGCAAGATGTTAGCGAGTATAGAAAACATTGATTTGCATGGGGTCAAATGCATAGCATGAGTGTTTAATTTGCAATTATCTAGCACCTAACCCTAGGACGTCTGTCTAAACCTTACTATTTCACTACTGGTGTTTGTTCCTTCTTTCCTTTACTAGCATTTGAATTTTGCTACCTTCTTGCATTTGATCTTGTTATCTTTTACTTCTTTGTTTTGGTTATCCTAGTTCCTATTATTGCAAACTTGTTCTTGTGACATTTAGTCGAGCTTATAATTGAATTCTTGAAATCACCCCCTTCCCTGAGGAACGAAACCCTCTCACCTCTTCTACATTAGTGAATAGGGATAAATTGTTAAGGTACACGATTAGCCTGTCAATTATTCTCGATAGAAGACTACTATTTCACTTAGATTCCATAACTCACAACACTTCAATCAAAGAACACCATAGTGAACTAGTCTTGCATGGCTATATCTAGCTCTTCAAGAGTCAAATAAACAAAAGAGAAAGCAAAAGTAAAGAAATTCAAGAGGTTACCCATCAAAAGATAAGGAAAATCTCTTAGATTTTAATAAATAAATGAAATGTCCAAGATTTTCTTGTATTTAGAGGATCCTTGAGCAAAGGTATTACAATTCAAGCTTTTCTATCTCCAATTTGATCCTTACTATGATGTTTCAATAGAAACTCTAAACAAGCTCTACAAGTTAAGCTTCCCGAACTTGTCTAGAGCTAAACGATTCAAAATCTTCAAATGGTTTTGGGAGCTTTTATTTATACTTAACATAAAACTTGGAGAGAAAGAAACTTTACTTCTATAATTTACATAATGGATACCTGTGCTAGTACAATTCATTTACAAAGTGATCCTCTATAGGGAGCAAGTCTTTATTTTAGTTTCTTCCCTTGGATGTCATCCATGATGTTTTTTTACTCTTTGAGATCATTGATTTTGTTTCATGTCTTTGGTTGTCATCCCTTACGTATGCACATTGGCTAGAGCTCTTCCTTGGGATGAACTTTGGTTTAAGTATCATGTGCACTCTCATAAGAGAAACAAAGTTAAGACCTGATGGGCGAGTGTAGTACCTCGTCAATTTTACCCTAACAACTACTTTAGAAGTGGAAGCAGGGATCGTAATCCACAGGGAAGGCGTATGTCAAGAAAATTGAACAAAATTATTCTAAAAGTCTTAGTCTCGTAATTTAAGTACTAGAAAAAGGAAAATTCAACACAAAAGAACGAAAACAAAGATGCAAAATATAGCAACAAGCATGGACAAAACAGATATCTCAGGATTCTTGTATTGGATGAACACAGGCTTAGTAAATCTATGTTATGCAATCAGTAAACAATTAAATGCAATGGAGACCTAAATTGCCTAGAAGTCCAAGCTGTGGTCAGCATGGCGACCACACCACTGCTTTTACCCCCAAATCACCATCCTCAACTATGGCGAGGCCTGAGAATGGTGGTATAAGCTCCGCAAAGTCTCAACTGTCCAAGCTAACTACTCTAACATTAGATTGTGTGTGTTATTGTTTTGATTTAGTTATCTTGTTTCTTTACTGTGTGTGATTTTGTTACTTTTACCATCTGGTATTGGTTTGATTTACAGATTGATCCATTTGTTCTCTTGATATCATCTGCTGTTCCTGTTTGTGTATGCCCAGGTCTGTAAGATCTAGAGGAGAACCTAAATTTGTATTGGACCTTGAATTAGCAAGGACTCTAAGGATTCAAACAAAGCAGAGAGCTATGGCTGCACAAGGTGTACAAGCGCCCAAGTTTGGAGACCATTATGCAGTAAATTTTGACAATCGATTTGGTCATCAGGACATCGATATGGAAAGTTACCACATTCCTCCACAAATAGTCTCGATGATTACCCAGGGCCAATTCTTCCAAGGTCTTGACAACGAGGATCCTAATGATTATCTTGATTGGTTTCTTGGGTTATGTAGCACTTTTAAATTGCCAAGAGTTGACAGGGGTGAGGTTCACAGAATTTGGTTCCCATTATCTCTGCGTGGAAAGGCTAAACTTGGTTCAAGAGTATTGGAGGAGCAAATGCTGGAATGTCATTTGATGATCTACAGAAAAGGTTCTTGTCTAAGTACTTCCCTCCAGCTAAGCTTGAAAAGAGAAGGTTGGAAATTATGAACTTCCAACAACAAGACAGTGAGTCATTTCGAGAAGCTTGGGAGAGATTTAATGATTTGATTAGGCAATGCCCCAATCATGACTTGGGCGAAATTAGGGAGCTAAATACTTTCTTCAAAGGCCTAACTCCTGAATCATCTTTAATGGTTAAAGTTTGTGCTAATGGAGCACTTAAAGACAAATCTGTGACGGAAGTGCGTGAACTTTTTAACCAGATAGCTGAGGATGAATACCTTTTTCCAGAGACTAGAAAGCCACATGTCAGGAGACAGAGAGGAGTTCTTGATGTGGATGAGGAGACTTCACTTAATGCTAAGTTTGAAGCATTGGCCAAGCAGGTGCAGACTTTAAAGGCTACTCAAACAAAAGCCCAAGTACTTTCATGTGGACTATGCAAGGGAGAACACCACACGGATGAATGTGCAATCACTACTGAATCCATTCAGTATGTGAACAATTACAGTAACAAACCCCAATATGGTGGGAACTATTCTGGGAACTGGAATCAACAGCAGAACCAAGGAGGAAATTACTATCAAGGTAGTGACTCAAGGAGAGCCATGAATCAACCACCTCCTGGTTTTGATAATCAGGCTAGCACATCAGAACAAAAGAAGCCAAATGTGGAGGATATGTTTCAAAAGCTGATGGAAAAGATGGATAAGAACGAACAGAGATTTGGAGGTTTGGAGTCCACTGTGAAGCATCACGAAGCCACTTTGAAGAATATCGAGATGCAACTTGGTCAGCTTGCTAATGCTGTACACCAGAGGCCAAAAGGAGCCCTTCCTAGTGACACAGTACCAAATCCTAAGGGGAGAGAAGCATGCAATGCTATTACTTTGAGGAGCGGAAAATTGTTGCCTGGAAGCAAACATGTAGAAGAGAAGGGTGATGATGTAGAAGAGGACCAAAAAGATGAAGTTGAAATAGAGGTGGAACTTGAGAAGAATGGTGAGCAAGAAGAAAATAAGTCTGAGAAGAAGGAAATACCAGCAAGGTTGGGAAATGAAATCACCAAAAATTCCAATCCTTACAACTTCCCAGATTATGCTCCACAAGCTCCATTTCCAGAAAGGAAGAAACCTCCAGCTAAGAAGGGACCTCAATTCAATCGTTTCTTGGATATGATCAAACAAGTGAATGTCAATGTTCCGTTTGTTGGATTTTGGTTACAGCCATGCCTAAATATGCTAAATATTTAAAGGAATCTCATTTCAAACAAGGAGCAAATCTTGAGATGTGAAGTTCCAATGATGCTATCAGAATGCAGTCAAGCATGGATGGTTCACAAATTACCTCCAAAGCTTAAGGATCCCGGTAGTTGTACCATACCCTTGTAAGATGTGGAACCAGATATTTTGCAAGGCTCTCTGTGACCTTGGAGCTGGAATCAACTTGATGCCATTGTCCATTGCAATAAATGTGGGTTTGAGTGGAAGGGATTCGACCAGTTCCCGTGACACTACAGTTGACAGACAGATCCTTGGGTGACTCCTACAGGGCTTGGTGGAGGATGTGTTGGTAAGAATTGATAAATTTACGCTTGCCTGTTGATTTCATTATACTTGATATGGAAAGAGGACCCTGAGGTCCCTCTCATTTTGGTAGACCTTTTCTAGCCATGGTGATGCTTTGATTGGTGTGAAAAAACAAGACAGTCACGTTTAGGATTAACAATGTGGAAGTGGTTTTTGATGTAAACTACGCTATGAAGCAACCTCTAAATATGGAGTCTTGTTTTGCTATCAAAGCTATAACTTGTTCTTCTTGGAGTAATATGAATAATATGCATGATTTTTCTATTGTTGATGAGTTAAGTGTTTATGAGGATGTTTTTGATGAACTTGATTTAGATGATGAGGATAAGAGAATTCTTACTGAAATTGAAGATTTCATTTAATGTTGTTATTTGGAAGAGTCAATTTGTGAATTGCAAAATGATGTGGTGGAAGTTAAATGCACAAAACTGTAGGGGAACATGATCATGAACCTACTGTTTGACTAACGAAAATTTTACTCCCACTGAGGTGAGGACTAGTGAGAATTTGTGCAGGAATGAAAAGCTTTTACCTTCCATTGTGGTGGCACCAAAGTTGGAATTGAAACCACTTCCACCTTATCTCAAATATGCTTTCTTGGGAGAAAATGAGACATTGCCAGTTGTTATATCTTCAAAGCTTGAAGAAATGGCACCAAAGAAAGATTCAACTTCAAGAAAAGCCACAACTTCAAAGAAGGGCAAAGGAAGAGCTCAAGCACACGATGAAACTGATTCTGATCCAGAGTATTTTCCAGATGATATGCAAAGTTTGAGGAGCCCCCCGCAATATGCGATGCCAGTTCGACACCGTAAGAAACGGAAAGGAGTCCCTGAGTTGCTCTGTTTGTAGATGAGGATGCATGAGACGTTGGGGACAGGGATTCAATATGAAATATATACACATTGAACGCGGGTTTAGTGTGGGAGAAAGGGCCGTTTAAGAAGTTTATTAAATTTTACAAATTCCCATGAGAAGCTTACGGTGGCCCCTGAGTTTTGCAATGTGAGCATTGCAAGGGAATACTACGGCAAATGGCAGGGTCTCCGAGGGATGGAGATCTCTATGTTGAAGCATTTGGGTTCAACTCACGAGCGAGATTATCAATGCACATTTAGCACACCTGGATTATCCTGAGGATCCGATCAAATTTCCAACCAACGAGGCATTGGATGAAGCTTTGATAAAAGAGTTGGCACATCCTGGGGCAGTTTGGGAGCTTAATTCAAAGGGGGGAGCATAAGCATATTCGGAATGAATACTTGAAGAGTGATGTGAAAATATGGATGCTACTGCATCAGCAGGATTTCAGCTGGTGAAATCTCCTCAAACTTCAGTAGTGGCTCCAAGCCCTACTAATTTTAAAAATTCTCAAACTTCACCAGTAGTGGTTGCAAACCCTACGAATTATTCAAACATGGTGGCATCCAGCTCCACGAAATAAATTTCTACCCAAACAAATGTTTTCAGAAAAACATCTACAAACCATGAATATTTCAAAAATCAACAGGTAGTACAAAGGAACAAGAGAATGTATAGCTTAGTCACTCATCAAATGAAAAAAATAAGGATAGAACAAATACTCAAGTCGCTGACAGACATCAATCACAAAAGACATCTGTGCAGAATACAAGTGATTAATAAGCGCGCACACAAAAAACAAAGGGGACTGACCTTTGCATCGCTAGCACAACGGTTTCTCCCAGAGCAGATTAACGACTTTAGCCTTTTCAACCGAGATGCCTGGGGCATTAGAATCACAACGGAGTACTGTTTGATGCAAGGAAAAGGCAGAATTCTTTGCAGTGCTAACTGTGCTGTTAATGGTGTCAAACATTTTCTTACTTGGGAGCAACACAGTCAACAAATTCCAGAACCGATTGCCTTCCCCGGCAACGGCGCCAAAAATTGATAGCTTAAAGTCGTATCAGCTCAATTTTACCCTAAACACTAATGTAGAAGCGTAAGTAGGGATCGTAATCCACAGGGAAGGCTTAGGTCAAGAAAATTGAACAAAATTGTTCTTAAAGTCTTAGTCTCGGAATTTAAGTACTAGAAAAAGGAAAATTCAACACAAAAGAATGAAAACAAAGACACAAAATATAGCAAAAAGTAAGGATGAAACAAATATCTCAGGATTCTTGTATTGGATGAACACATGCTTAGTAAATCGATGCTATGCAATCGATAAACAATTAAATGCTTCGGAGACCTAAATTGCCTAGAAATTCAAGCTGTGGTTAGCATGGCGACCACAACACTGCTTGTACCCCCAAATCACCATCCTCTCCCATGGCGAGGCCCGAGAATGGTGGAATAATCTCCACAAAGTCTCAACTCTCTCCGCTAACTACTCTAACATGCAAAGTCCTAAAAACTCCCATGGCGAGGTCCATCATAGGGTTTACATATCATTGTTGTTAAGTCAGAAAGCTTCTTTACACTTTATCTAACGTATCAATTCATCAACACTTCCTATGATCGGGCCTGAGTCTCAGAATTGAATTAATTGCAGAAATTAAGTGCAAAGACTAAAATAATCACAATTTAGTTCTCAATTCATGCAACTTCGCTAACTTTGATGAATCACTCCTCAATTTAGCATGTCGACCACAATTGAAGCTTGATCCATTCAAAACTAGCTAGGAATTATGAAATTCAACATATGTTTATGCTCAATTTAAATGTGATTTCAATACTCAACAATTAGATCAATTGCATAGCATACAATCTACTAAAACACGTATTCATCCATTAAGAATCCTAAGATATCGTAGATTTAGCCAGAAAACATCTTTCTCATTTCAAAATCAACAAATTCCAACATTGATAAGCTCCTTCTCACTTAATTGGAAGAATTTACAGATTAAATCGAGAGAATTGTCGATTCCTTTGTCAATTGAGAATAAGAAAGAAGAATCCAGTCCAAAATTCACAATCAGAATTGAGATTGGAGAAGAAATGTTTAGTGAGAGAAAGTAGATCTAGAGAGAGAAAATGAGAATTCTCGCTCTTTTTAAAATCAAAAGTCGGTTACAATCTGGAAAATGTGAGTAGTGAATAATTCCTCTACATGTTAGCTACCTTCCCTATATATAGAGTTGGGAAAACGTAACTAATACGCAATGTAGAATGTATCAAATATTACAAAAGTGCCCTTAAGAGAGGAAACTAAAAATCAGCCAAAAATGTCAAAAATTCCAAGTTTGAAAAAGTATTCAACACTTCAGCGCCTTTGGTGTTAATTTCCAGCGCCTTCATCAACCTCAGCCACGAGCCACACGCCTTCAGTCCTTAGATGTAGCGCTTTCATTGCCCAGACTTCCAAGTGAAGAAATCAGAGTCGAACCGCGCCTTCACGCCTGGACTCTTCACGCCTTCAGCGACTCCGCGAACTTCCAAGCAGATCAGCCTTTAAAGATTCACGCCTTCTTGCCACAGATAACCACGCCTTCAGCTGCCTGGAATTTCAGAAATCAGAGATTTCAACACTAAGCCAATTTTCTGAAAACTCAAACACAAACACTTTATGGCAACAACTTCCCTCCCTGATTTGATCATGATACACTATGATTAGGGAAAACTTAGAACATGAAATTCGTAACCCTGTTGTCTCAACTTTCATAGCTGTTTGAATCACCCAGTTTTGGAGCTTAAAACAAGAAAGTTACGACCAAATCAATGTAGTGCAACAAAACTGAAAAACTTCATAGAACAAAGCCTTCAACACTTTACCATTTTCAGCTCCCATTTTACACTTTGCCTACGACATGTCGTAGGCTAAATATTTCTGCTTCAAAATTGGCCTACGACATGTCGGTAGGCCAAAACTTTTTCTTCCAACAAGTTTGCCCCACGACATGTCCGTGGGCAAAAATCTTCATTCCAAGAATGGCCTACGACATGTCGTAGGCCATTTTTCTGTTTTTCTCAAGATTGCCCTACGACATGTCGTAGGTCAATTTTTCTGTTCTCAAATTTTGCCCCGACATGTCCGTGGGCAAAAATGCACTTGACTACTAGTTCTTCCTATGCCCAATGTGAGTGAAAACGTGTTTAGAGTGTGCAAATGTTATGCAAGAATGCCTTGAGTAGTGTGCTAAGATTGGGTGTTGAAATGGTGTGCTAAGGTAAGTGCATATTGGTGCTTGGGCAAAGTGTTCGGCAAGGCTTGGGCATGGTTCGGCAAGGTGTGTGCCAAGTGTGGGCAAAGTGGTGTGCATGTGTGGTGTGCCAAGGTGCAAATGTTTAGGCAAGAGTGGCATGTGATGTTGTGCACAAGTGGTTGTGCCAAGGATGGTGCAAGTGTCGTGCCAAAGTGTGCCAATGGTGTGTCAATGGTACGCCAAGGAAGTGTGGTAAGTGCTTGGCAAGGTTGGTTAGCCGAAGGCAAAGTTGGCTTGGCAGAGCTTGGCAAGGTCAGTTGACCGAATTGGCAAAGTATTCATTCCAGCCAAATACCTTACTTTCATGCAAAATAAGTGTATCTTAGCCTCAGATTTAGACTTGGTGGTGAACTTGAAAGTTATAGATCTTCCTCTTAGCTTTCCAATGGTGCAAGAAACAACACCATTGGATGCCTAAAACTCAAGTTATCATCAAAACACCAAACCGTAGCAGGCGAATAAAACCCTAAAAAACCTAAAACCCTAATGAATGGTATTCCGAAAAGGAACTCACATTTCATAGTCTTGCACACACAATTAGAAAATAGTTAAAACATAAGAAATGTAGTGCATTCAAAGAGCTTTTCATAACACCAAAGAACTCACCAATTGGATTAGTATTGAAAGAGATACACTCAAATGAATGTCACACTCAAAGCTGCCAAAACCCTAATTATGCCAATTGTGCATTTTCGGTTCCTCCACTTTTCCTTAACACTTTTAACTCCAGTTTCCCCCATTTTTTTACCATCGTTTCACCATTTCAACATTACCAATTAACACAACACATATATGCATAAAAACACCTAAAACACCACACATTTGCACTAACACAAGTCAAAGTCCAAGAATTTAAGCACATTTTAGGGTTTTCTTCAAAACTCTCACTCACCATTCTAGCTCTTTCTAACTCTCCTCTTATCATTTAGCATCAAACACACATTTACCTCATTTTAACAACCTTTCTGGTCTTTTTTCACCATTTTACCACATCAAGTTGCGAACCACATAAATGCGCAAAATAGCACATTTCACCACATAAATGTATGCAATTCAAGCCAAAAGCTAAGTGAATTAGTCTATACAAGTAGTTATAAAATCTACTTATCAGTTGATAATTTGTGTTGAAATGTGATAGCTAGGTACCATGAACCATCAAAGTATAAAGTTGTGTGTGAAAAAAAAACATTTTGATGAATTTGGATGTGGTCAGTGTGGATGAATGAACAAAGTGTTTGCATACGGGTGATGAAAAGGGTTAAATTGTGTGTATCTTTGCTTGAGGGCAAGCAAGAGTTCAAGTGTGGGGAAATTTGATAAGTTGGTTTTATACCAACTTAAATGGCTTAATCCACTTAGCTTTTGACTTGTTTTTCATGAGTTAGTGCAATGATTTGTTTGTTGGTGCATTTATGTGGTTGGCAAATTGGTTGTTACTTAAATGGTTAAAGAGACCAAAATGATGATGAACTTAGGCAATTGTGTGCTTGATGTTAATTGGCAAGGTTGAGAGATCAAAACAACTAAGAGGATGGATGAAACCGAAAGGAATTTGGTAGGCTCAATTTAGGGTTTTGGCAGATTTGATTAGTGAAATGCATCTGGGCATAACTCTCTTGATATTAATCCAATTGGTGAGTTCTTTGGTTTTCTGAAAAGCTCTTCGGATGCACTACACTTCTTATGTTTTAACTATTTTCCAATATTGTGTGCAAGACTATGGAATATGATTTTCTTTACGAAATACCATTTTAGGGTTTTAGGGTTTATTCTGCCTGCCACAGTTTGGGGTTTTGATGATATCTTGAGTTTCCGGTACCTGATGAGGCTGTTTCGTGATTCATTGGAAAGCTAAGAGAGGGATCTAGAATTCTTAAGTTCACCATCAAGGCTGATTCAGGGGCTAAGACACACTCATTTGGCATGGAAATAGGTGTTGTGCGGGAATGGATACTTGCTAACATTTTGCCAACTTGGCTAACTTATCGTGCCAAGACCTAGCCAATACTTTGCCGAGGCTTTGCCAACCAAACCATGCCAAGACTTGCCAGCCAAACTGTGCAAGACTTGCCAAAGCCAACGTTGCAAGCTTTGCCAAACTAATGTGCTAAGACTTGTCTACCCATCTTGCCGAGCCTAGCCAATGCACCCATGCCAAGCATTTGTACACTTTGCCTCACTCAATGCATTCATTTCTGGCACACCCATAACAACACAAAACCTAGCACACCATACACATTCTTGGCATGCCATTCATACACTTGGCACACCATCACAATACACATTCTGGGCATCATCTATCATCTTCACAACTATTTCACAATCATTTCACTTGTTTTTCATACTAAAAAGCTAGGACATGGACATCACTGAGCATCCCACTACACACGAAATCGTTTTGCACACTTTTGGCACAACATTGGCACCTTGCCACACCACTTGAGCACAACTTATCACCCCTACATTTAGCAGCAATGATTTGATATAAGAAGGAAAATGGCCTACGACGTGTCGTAGGCCAAATTGGAAAAGAAACAAATGGGCTTACGACATTCGTAAGCCATTTTTCTGAAGAAAAAAACTTTGCGCACGACATGTCGTGGGCAAATTCTGGAAGAAAAATTTTGGCCTACGACCATGCTGGAACAAGAGCATTAGCCTACGACATGTCGTAGGCTAATGTTAGATAGTGCTGAAAAAATGGCAAAAGTGTTGGAAGAGTGCTTCATGGGTTTCAGCTTTGTCGCACTTCAGTAGTTGGGTTGTAGCTCTCTCGTTGTAGCTCCCAAATTTAGGTGTGATTCAAATGGCTATGGAGAGCTAAGACAAAGTGTTACGACTTTCAGTTGTTTTAAGTTTTCCCTAATTCACAGTGCATCATGATCAAATTTCTTGGGGGAAGTTGCTGCCATGAAGTGTTTTTGTGCTTGAGTTTCCAGAAAAATGGCTAAGTGTTTAACTTCTGAATTCTGAAATTCCAGGCAGCTGAAGGCGTGGTGTTTCGGTGACAAGAGGCGTGAATATTTAAAGACTGGTCTGCTTGGAAGCTTGCGGAGAAGCTGAAGGCGTGAGAAGAGCAATGGCGAGAAAGGCGGTGAACTTGGTCTGATCTGCAACCTGAATTCTTCAGAAGCAAAGGCGTGAAGAGAAGAAGCTGGAAGGCGCTAAAACTGTGATGAAGGCGCGTGGCTGTTGAACTGAAGGCGCTGGGTTGCTGAAGAAGTTTTTCAACTTGGGATTTTCACAATTTAGGCTGATTTTTAGTCATTTCTTTGAAGGCCATTTTGTGTAATACTTTATATATTTTATGTTGCGTATTAGTTAAGTTTTCCTAACTCTATATATAGGGAAGGTAGCTAACATGTAAAGGGGGGATCCGATTTATTATTCACGATTCACATTTTATTTTCCATATTGTAACCGACTTTTGATTTTGTAGAGCGGGAAGTGTTCTTGAGATCTACTTTCTCTCTCTACTTTATCTCTCTAAGTTTGTTGCTTCATTTTGGATTCCGATCAAAGATTTGCTCTCATCATTATACATCTCCTAGAAATTGAGAAGAAAATTGACAATCCTCTTGGCATTTGGAAGCTTTTAAGACTCTTAATTGGTAAACTCTTCCAATTAATGATTATGAACTGTTTAACCTTCCAATTTGTTGATTGTGAAGCGGAAATGGAGATTCGTGGCTAATTGCATGATAATCTAGGATACTGAGGGTGAATGCTAGGTTGAAATTGTAATTGTGCAGTAGAACTTACAATCTATTATAAGAAATGGAAATTCTCAGCTATGAATTGGTAAAACTTATTAAGTGCATGATTTTGATCTGAATTTGATAAAATGAGATTTGATTGCTGTCGTCATGCTGAATTGAGTCTTCTTTTGTGAGATTTGGATGAAAATCATGAATAAGAACCAGAGAATGCATGAGTTCTTAAACCTGTTTGAATTTGCACAGATCTTAAGGCTAGACCTCGCCATAGGAAGCTTTAAGTCTGTATAATCCTGAGAACAAGGTGATAAGAGATTCTCCTACTTAAATGATGAATTTACATGCTAGGATCGGGCCTCACCATGGGAGATTCTAGGTGTTCATGCCTGAGTAATTTAAGTGGGGAATTGAGACACTTGTTCACACTTCACCCTCCTTAGGCCTGACCAGAGGATAGGATGGTGTCGGGAGACTAAAATTGTAGTGAAGTGACCATGCTAACTATAATTTCTGTTTCCAATTGTGATTCTCCTCATCTGTTTTGATTGTATGTTAGTAATACTGCATGTATGAGACGTTGCATTCACCCGGAAAAGTTGCATTCACCCAGAAGTAGCCTAGATTATCAGCTTAATTTTCTTGAGAACTTTTCTTTTACTTTTTTGAGTTTTAAATTTAGTAATCAGTATTCTTTAGTCTTGTTATATTTTGGTGACATAATTGAGCATACCAAACTTCTTGAATCGACTATTTCCCTGAGGAACGAAACCTAGCTCACTGCTACTATATTTAGTGAAATTAGGATAAATTGACGAGCCACGACACTCTATATCAAGTGCCTTCACCAGAAACAGCAAAAGGAACAGGAGTGTCCTTTGCAATAGCTTCCTCAGCAGAATCAGAATGAACATGTTCTTCAATGATAGGATTGCCTGGATCCATTTCATACTCTGTAAAAATAGGAGATAAATTTTGAAGTATACCTGCAGTAACTTCTGGAGTGACATCAAGTGGGACATCTGAAGATCCAGGGACATCATCAGCTGCAGTTGTTGCCTGGGCATTAAACTTCTTCTTCCTTTCAGCAGCTTCTATTGCAACATCCTTAACAGCCGTTAAAGCTACCAGGTCATCAAGCATCAAGGAGACTTCCTTCTTTCTCTTCTCAATGTTAGTTTGCTGAGCCATCAAAGCTTTCAACTCATTCTCCAGCACCTTAATGGTGCGTGATAGCAACATAGTGTTACGAAGCTCTTCTGTGTTAGAGACATCCTCTGAGACATCCTCCATGTCATTGACATGATCACCCTTTAACAGCTTGTAACTAATCTTGATTTCTTCCTTATCAGATTCCATAATTTCTCTTGCTCTAATCACAGCATGTTGTGAAGACAGAATGGCATAAATCGAACATGGAAAAGGATAAGCTAGCCTCTAGTTTTTGCAGTCAGCGTGCTTCACAATTTGATCGAACGAAAATTGACCAACATCAAATTCAACAAAATTCCCAATCTTGAATAACAGGGTTGCCATAGACTTATTGACTCCAGTTCCATGAGACGTGGGTAGCCAATTTCTCATTGAAATCTTGTGCAGAATTGCATATTTAACTGACAACTGAGAGGCAGGAAAGTCTTTTCTTCTCGGCCATACCCGTCTGACACCACCAGTGATATCGGTGATTATCACACTATAGTCAGGACTGAAATCTTCCACATTAGCCAAGTGGCTTCCTAGGTATGTGTTAATCACATCAGAGGAAAAATCAAACACATGACCCCTCACATACACATGTCCTCCATCCGGATGTTCAAAATCCTTAATTGTCGAGCCTAGGTTGCAGTAGAATTCCTGAACAATTTTCTTAACATAGGGTTTTATTCCCTTAATAGTCCGTCCTAGCCCTTGGCTAACCAATTGGTCCACAAGTTTTTTGCAAACTTTAAAATCATCATTATGAATATTCCTTTTATTCCAAATGTTCCTCCTAGAGACTCTACTCCATAAACCAGCATTATATTCAGACTTAAAATAATCCAAATTGATAGACAGATCTGATGACTTACTTGCAGCAGTAGGTGACTTTCCTTTTGACATTGCCTTTGAGCGAGTGACTCGCTGAGATTCGGAAACCGGAGTACTCTTCTGGCGCTTTGGCTTTGAAGACTGAACAGGATCTGGGTCAGAAAGACTCTGATCATCATCATCAGATGGGACATCCACCTTGACATCTTCTTCTTCTCCAGTCCAAGCATCATCTGAAGAATCTTCATCCACATTTCGAAATCTCTTTCTCTGAGGCTCCACAATAACCTTAGAAACATCAGGTGCTTTAGGAGGTACAGCACTTGTCTTAAATTGTCCACCACTTGTTTGTCCAAACCTAGTTCTCACACTGGATGGATGTACTGATTGAATGGGAGTGGCCATCTCCACTTCTAACGACAAGTCAACCTCAGAACTTGAAGACTTCTCCTTTGAGTGAGAAGTATTAACATCTTCACTTAACGAACTTGGAGATGCAGGGGTGACAACTACATGAACTTCATCATCAACCATAGTTTCAACAAACTTTCAAGCCAGAGAGGAAGACCATGATTGCGACATCTTGAGAATTTTGAATCACTTGACTCACGAAAAATCTTAGAGGCTTTGATTATGTGCACACTGATGAAGACGGCTGAGAATAGTTCAACACTTTGGGTAGTAGATGTCCAGAAAGCCCGAAACCCTTGGAATATCAAAAGAAGAAATAAGAGCTGAAATTATTGCAGTCAGAGTTTACGTAACCGATATCAACTCTTCAATTCCATATATTCAGCCGAGGAATCCCAAAAAGCCACGTGTCACTTGCGGTGCTAACGATCAAAATCCACAAAATATGCTCCAAAGTAATAATTTTATCTTCCACAAGGGATCGAATAAAATGATGTCGAATATCAATGTGCTTTGTCCAAGAATGCTGAACAGGATTCTTAGAAATATTGATATTACTCATATTGTCACAGTAGAGTGTCATGACATCCTGCGTGACACTATAGTCTTTTAGCATTTGCTTTATCTAGATAAACTGAGTACAGTAACTACCAGCTGCAATATATTCTGCCTCGGCAGTAGACAGAGAAATAGAGTTTTGCTTCTTGCTGAACCATGACACTAAATTGTTCCCCAAATAGAAACATCCACCAGAAGTACTTTTTCGATCATCTTAACTTCCAGCCCAGTCAGCGTCACAATAACCAACTAAGTTGGTATTTGTATCAAAAGAATACCAGTCCCATAGTCAGTTGTCCCACTAACATATTTGAGAATTCGCTTCACTGACACCAGGTGTGACTCGCGTGGATTTGGCTGAAATCGAGCACATAAACCAACACTGTAGCAGATATCTGGACGACTAGCTGTTAGGTACAAAAGACTGCCAATCATACACTCGTATAGACTTGCATCAATAGGAGTTCCCTTCTCATTTTTAGATATCTTCTCATGAGTACCCATAGGTGTGCACATTGGACGAGCATTTTCCAATTCAAACTTCTTCATAAAATTCTTGGCATACTTTGAGAAATGAAGATTCCATCTTTTCGTTGTTGAATTTGAAGTCCAAGAAAATAAGTAAGCTCTCCAACCATGCTAATCTCAAATTCCTCAGTCATTTGAGCAACAAATTCATCTACCATCACCTGTGACACTTAGCCAAACACTATGTCATCAACATATATTTGTGCAAGTAAGAACTGAACTTTAATACGGCGAATGAAAAGGGTTTTATCTACCCCCCTTCGCTCATATCTCTTGGACAATAAATACTCCGTGAGTCTTTCATACCAAGCCTGAGGAGCTTGTTTGAGCCCGTATAATGCCTTCTTTAACTTGTAGACATATTCAGGATTTTGAGGGTCTTCAAAACCCTTTGGTTGAGCAACATATACCTCCTCATTAAGAAGACCATTGAGGAAAGCACTTTTCACATCCATTTGATTCAATTTGAATTGCAACACAAATGCAATGGCTAGCAAGAACTGAATAGACTCAAGGCAAGCAACCGGAGCAAATGTCTCATCAAAGTCAACTCCTTCAATTTGTGTATACCCCTGTGCAACTAATCGAGCCTTGTTACGAGTGATATTTCCATGCTCATCACTCTTGTTCTTGTATATCCATTTCATACCAATGACATTCACACTAGGGGGACATGAAACTAAATCCCAAACTTGATTGTGAGTGAATTGACCAAGTTTTTCTTGTATAGCACCAACCCAATACTCATCGAGTAAAACTTCTTTCACATTTTTGGGCTCAATGGATGAAATATGCCATTTGAATCATATCTCGATAGTTTACTCTCAGTTTTTCTCTCGTCCGAACACCATTATCTAAATTTCCAATAACTTTCTCAGTAGGGTGATTCTTCTGAATACGAGTGGATGGCTGCCTGCGAGGTGAGAGGACATCTTCCACAGTATCATCCTCGATACTCTGATCTGTGACACCACTTGTGACACTGAGTGGAACACTGCTTGGAACACTGTAACTTACTTTATGTAAAGATTCTATAACATCTTCATGAGAAACAATAGTTACTTCCAGTGAGTCATCGACTTGAACATTTACAGATTCCATGACAGTTCGAGTTCTTTTGTTGTAGACTCAATAAGCTCGACTATTAACAGCATAACCAACAAAAATAGCTTCATCACTCTTGTGATCGATATATTTCCTGTTATTCAACACATAACAAGTACTACTAAATGGATGAAAATAGTTAACAGTTAGAGTTCTACCTTTCCATATTTCATAGGACGTCTTTTCAGTTCCTCCACGAAGATATACTCGATTTATAGTATAATAAGTTGTGTTCATAGCTTCAGCCCTGAATTTTTGTGGAATATTCTTTTCGTGTAATATTACACGTGACATCTCTGCTATAGTCCGATTCTTTCTATCCACGACTCCGTTTTGCTGAGGAGTTTTAGGTGCAGAGAATTCATGAGCTATTCTATGTTGATTACAAAAATCTGAGAATTTGAGAAATCTGAGTTCTCAAATTCTCTTCCATGGTCACTACGAATTCGTACAATTTTCATAATAGCACAGCCCTTTTCATGCTGAAGACGTATACACAATGCCTTGAAAGCATCAAATGTGTCAGATTTTTCTCTAAGAAATTCCACCCAAGTATATTGAGAGAAATCATCAACTGTCACATATACATAACGTTTTCCTCCAATACTCTCTATAGGCATAGGACCCATCAAATCCATATGAAGTAGTTCTAACACACGATTTATCCCTATTGTCTGAGACTTCGGGTGTGACACCCTTGTTTGTTTCCCAATTTGACATGGTCCACACACTTTTTCTTCATCAAACTTCAGCATTGGAATCCCACAGACAGCTCCCTTAGAGACAAGTTTCTGCAGCATCCTTATATTCACATGACCCAATTTTCAATGCCATAGGATAAAATCTTCTATGCTTGATCGAAGACACGTAGATGAGGTAGAGATGAGGTAACAATTGTCCGAAGATCTTACTCCTTACACTTTTCCTTAGTGAAGTTCACATTCAGATCTTTATAACACAAATGACTAATGCTGATCAGATTTTCCTTCAGTCCATTTACCAGAAGAACATTCTCTAGTTTTGGTAGCCATGACACATCTAGAGTACCTTTTCCAATGACACGAGCCGTGACACCTTCCAAATGTTACTTTTTCCGTATTTCCGGACACAATATGTTCTTCAAAAACTTCTTATCACCAGTCATATGTCGGGAACACGCACTGTTAAAGTACCACTTATCAGTTGTGGAAGCCTTTAGTGAGGTGTATGTGAAGTTGCACCTTAAATTGTACTTCACTACCTGATTCTGTTGTGAGTCCCTGCAAAAAGAAGACTTTCTAGCAGTACTTTGTCTCAAATCAGCAAGATAAAAGAAACATTTAGGACAAATATGACCCCGACGATTGTAATAATAGCAAATGGGAATAAATCTGTTACCTCTTCCTTTAGGAGCATGATAAGAATAATGAAGATTTGTCCTTCTTGCATTCTTTGCAGTATTCACAGCAACTTGCTTCACTTTGGGAGTATCCACTGGTAGTGACACTGATTGTGACATAGATTGTGACTCTACTTGTGACACTAAATGTGACACTGAGCTTTCTCCCTTATATCCCAGTCCAGAGTGATCACCACTGGATTGCCCACTCTTAAGAATTTCATCCAGTTTGGAAGGACTAGAATTTAACATCTTGACTCCTTTCTTTAAGTGATTTAGATCATTGGTCAGATTCTTCACTTCTTCCTGACTTACTTTCAGTTTGGCTTCCAAATCAGCAGCAGCGTTCTGAAGATTGAGCTTTTCGCTTTTTAGACACTTAACTTGAGTATGAAGATGCTGATTAACTTTGATAAGTTCTGTCCATTTATCATGAAGATTCTTATATTCGACAAGGATATCTTCTTCAGTGACATCGTCTTCATCTTCATCACTATAAACAGATACAGTTTCAGTGACACCGCGTGTAACATTCTTGATCCCACCATTATCTGATTGTTCAGTCTTGATAGTAAGAGCCACATGATTGTTTCGAAGATCATTTTCTTTATCTAAATCATCTTCACTCCATGTTGTGTTGAGAGAATTCCTCTTCTTTCTCAATGTATTTGCACAGTCTGCCTGAACATGCCCAAAACTATCACATTCTCTACACTTAATTCCCCTGTTTTTGAATGCCTGATCAGATAAGTGATTTTCTTCCCTGGACTTTGTATTGCTTGCCAATTCATTCTTAGAGTTGCTGACAGCAGGCTTGACACCTCTATTATTTCTGCCAAATCTCTTCATGATTCTGCTAAGATTCTTCGATAATAATGCAAGCGAGTCCTCAATGTCATCTTCATCACCGTCAACTGACTTCTGCATCTCTACTTTTAGGGCTATCCCTTTAACTTTCTTTTCTTCCAAATCTACTCCCAGATTCATCTCGAAGGTTCTATGAGATCCCATCAGTTCTTCCAGCTTCATTTTTTAGACATCTTTTGCCTCTTCAACGGCCGTAACTTTATAAGCAAAACATTGAGGCAAAGATCGTAGAGTTTTCCTCACAAGTTTTTCTTCAGAAAAACTCTCCCCTAGAGCAAACGCCTCATTGGCAATGTCACAGAGCTTGGCATTGAATTCAGCAATACTATCGTCTTCATGCATCCTTAAGCTCTCAATCTTGTAGTTATCATTTGCATCTTTGATAACTTTACAACTGTCGTTCCTTCATATGTAGTTTGAAGAATTTCCTATGCCTTCTTGGCTGACACACACGTAGAAATAAGTCTAAACTGAGCTGGATCAACGCCGTTGAAAATAGCATTAAGAGCCTTTGAATTACTGTTTGCTAAGGCATCTTCAGTAGTAGACCAATTTTCTTCTGGCTTAAGAGACTCAACACCATCTGTGGTAATCACTGGGGGATTCCATCCTGTCAAAATTGATTTCCAAACTTTCTCATCGATAGCTTTGATAAAGGCTCTCATTCTTGCCTTCCAATAAGCATAATTACTCCCGTCCAATAAAGGTGGATGCTTTGTTGAACCTCCTTCCTTCATAGAGTCTATCGTACAAAAACCAAGATCAAGTCCTGCGAATCCCGCCTGAGAAGCAAAGACGACCCGCTCTGATACCAATTGAAAGATCAAGGTTAGATACGTGGTGTCCTAGTGATGTGGAACACTAGATGTGACACCGTTAATAAAAACAGTAATGGACAATATTAAAATGCGGAAAGTCAAGAGACAGGAGGTTGGTAATGCAGTTCGGCAATTGCCTACGTCTGCAGGGCCACGCCCAGGAAAAAACAATCCACTAAGTTCACAAGTTACAAGACACTCGGTCTGACACAAAGTAAGACACCATCTTATCTTTGTTACCGCCTCTTCCTAACTTCTCGTGTGAACAAGATTGTGTGAGCTCCCCTCGACTTGTGTTGATTCCTCCTGGAATCTGTGGTTGATGCAAGATCCCCTTGCCCACAATGAAGACAAGATCCCCTTGTCAATGGCGAGTCCTCTTGGGATCTGTGGTTAACGCAAGATCCCCTTGCCCACGTTTGAACTCTCCCGAGCTCCTCAACAACCTCCTCCCGAGGCTGGATTATAATAAAGGACACAAGGATTGCATCTTCAATAATAATGAAATAAGATGCTTCAGGCAACACACTTTGATCAAAGACCTCCAACAAAGAAGTGTGTTCACAGTCTAATGAAGACCGAAATAAATATCAAAGCTCCACCCAGAAAACCGTGCCGTAGGAACGATCCTTATAAAGTGCACAAAATCCTTCCATGTTTATCTCCAAGATTCCTTCCATATAAATCCCATAGAAAGATGGAAACAATGTGCCTTCAATGCTTATATTTTTCAAAGATAATCCTCTAATGATAATTACCAAAAATACCAAGATAAGTCCCATAATTATCACGGTAGAATTAATCTCCAAATCAATCTTCCTTGCATAGATTGATTTAATTGATTCCTGCTGCCAATTATGACAGTTCCTTATTTGCCAAAAAACCTTATGCCAATTTAATGGATGCTATCTTCATATGTGCATTTACAAATATTTAACTGATATATTACAAATTGATAGAATTACACGAATTACACACTGAAATTGAATTTTTCTAACATAAAAAGTAGACAAAAAACTATTAAAAACTGAAAATACAATATGACGGACAAAAATAAAACTTTTAAAAACTATGGATAAAAACAAAATGAACCCCCAAGTTGAGGGATGGTTGAAGTAATTTACCCTATAATTAAATATCTAATTATTTGGTATAAAATGTTAACTTATTAATCTTTAATGATCCTTTGCTACTGAAAATACTCAATACTTGGATTAATTAGTTAATTATTTGAAAAGAATACATAACTTTGAATTTTAAATGAATGAATTATTTGTAGAACAGTATTCTATTGGTTTCTTTTAATGACTTTAGCTTGTAAAAATAAGGGCAATTAATAAGCTTGTTGATCGTGGCCATGTCATCAACAGTTGTAATATAGTGTTTTTTTTTGTCATTAGCGATATATTTTCTATTCTATTCTAACATACACTATTCTAGTACTTAACCCAATTGGGTCAAGTGGGGTTGGAGGGATAGAAACTCACCTCACAGACCATAAGGGTAGCTAGCTGAAGGGACAGAAACCCACCTTACAGACTAAAATGATAGCTGACACTCATCTGGATTTAGTGTCAGAATAAATTTAGCAATTAAGCAGGCCCTGGGAATTAATCCCACGACCTACCCAATACTGGAGTCTTAACTCCCTGTTAGTGGCCAATACTGTAATATTGTGTTTACTATATATTATAATTTGTATTATTTGAAAATGTGAGATAATTAATAAAGAATTATTTACCTAACTTTTACTCATTTGTATGACTTCCAAAACAAGAACCTCTCTAGCTAAATAATAAACAAGTTCCAATAGACTTAAGCCAAGCTGCCAAAGGGGGAAATTAAATTACAAAAGAAAGAAATTTCGTCATTGTCCAATTGCTAGAAAATCCCAACTTAGGCTCCGATTGGATGAAGTATTTTTTTTTTATTTTATAATGAAATCTTTTTTATTGGGATTTGTTATAAGAAATGAATATTTTGGAAGTATTTGTATTGAAAACTTTGTTTTATTGGGATTTGTATTAAAGAATTTTTTATTAATAAAATTTTAAATTTCAAATTTGAATTTATATTTTATAAGTTTGTTTTGGTGAGAAATTGTTTTAGGAAGAATTATTTATTATTAAAATTTATTATAGCAAAAATAATTACTGTAGTATTGTTTTTTGTTTTAAAAAATTTTGTAAAAAAAATAAACAAAACAAACAAATTATTTTAGATTTATAAAATAAACTAAAAAATCATACAACCGAACAGAACCTAAGGAAATAAATTTCATAGCAATTTCATGGTGACTTGTAAGTTGACTTTTACTGAATCAACTCAAGTTATGATGAAATAAATTGCATTTTGTGAGGTAGTTGAAGGACATAGGATCCTCCGTTCAAAATTATTCTATCTTACCATGTTCAAAATTAAAATTATTCTATCTTATCATGTTCAAAATTAAAAACTATATCGTAGGGTTTACTCATTTCTTGCTTAGGGTCTAATAATTGTAAAGTAATTTTAGTGATATTTATTCTTTTAATTCCTAATTTTAGTTAAACTACATCGTTTTGAATATTAGACATGATATAACAGGATAATCTTAGACAAAGAATATCATCTCAAGTTGAAAAGACAATTAATAAATTCATAGTATATCTAGTTATTGCCTATTCATCTGATTTTGTCAAAGGAATTAAAAACCAGCATAGTGTGAGTTTATTTCCTGCTCAACTGGCTTGAATTTCATACAAATTACAAAGGAATTAAAAACAAGCAGAAATTTTGTAAAGATATATAATATAGTTAATTACCAATGACCCCTATTTACCAATTACCCCTATGTAGTCAATCGAATTTCTAAAAAACTCCTTTTCTGAAAAAACGAGATGAGTTCATCTGTTCAAGATTATTATGTCTTATCATGTTTGAGATTAAAACTATATAATAGGTTCACTCATTTCATGGTTAGAGTCTAATAATTGTAAAGTGATTTTAGTGATATTTATCATTTTAGTCCATAGTTTTAATTAAGCTAAATCGTTTTAAACATTAAACAAAATAGGACAAGAAAATCTTGAACAATAAATCCGATCTCTGAAAAAACCTACCAAACCCCGCCTCCCCCCCAACCCATGTGGTATTGATTTAAATAGAAAGCGAATGGAAAATAAGTGCTTTAATGGCACCATTAAAACCTCCAAAGTACACTTTTCTATTTTCCAATTCAAAACATTAAATCTTTAAATTATTAAAATTTTGAAACTAAGTTGAAATTATTAGGATTCGTTTGGACGAGGTGTTTTTAGATTTTATCGTGAAATTTTTTTCTTGAAATTTGTTATGAGAAAAGTATATTTTGGGAGCGTTTGGAATTAATGATTTTGTTTTGTTGGGATTTGTATTGAAGATTTTTTTATTAATAAAAATTTGAAATTTAAATTTAAATTAATATTTTATTAATTTATTTTGATGGGAATTGTGTTAGAAAGAATTGTTTATTATTAAATTTTAAAATTTAAATTTAAATTTAATATTTTATTTATAAAAACACACTGTAGCAAAAATAATTACTGTAACATGGTTTTTGTTTTTAAAAATTTTGATAGAAAAATTGGACAAAACAAACAAATCATTTTGCAATTATGAAATAAATCACTAATTTTGCTGCATCCAGAGCCTAAAGTTTTGAGATAAAAAATAAATTTAAAAGGGAAAATTTGCATTAAGGGCGTATTACATTTTGTTATTATTAAGTAGGGCGCAACTTTAACGTATTTATTGTTAAGGGCGTCAAAATAACTTTATTATTATTTTAATTAGTTAAAGACTTTATTACCCCTCCTTTTACCCAATATTAATTCTATCGTTAAATAAATACTACGTTTATGAAATTATTATTCTGAAAACAAACCATAACAAACTTCATCTCTATCATATATTTCATCAAACACCTTCATCACATCACCAATAGTCCCACTCTTGCAATACATAGATAGAAGTGCAGAGGCCGTATAGGGGTTAGAAATACACGACAATTTATGGGCAAGCAATGAAGTTGGAGAGCAAAAGATAACGACGAAAGCGAGACGCAATATCAGTTCGATCAGTAGTATGAAGATTCTAAGGCAAGCTATACAAAGCAAATCATAATATAATTTAATAGAACTATATATCTACAATTGCCATTAAGATGTTATATATATATATATATATATATATGTTCTTGTTTGAATTGCTTTAATTCATTGAACTTCTGATTATTACAAATGCAGTAAATTGCTCTTTTGAGCCAGTTTGAACATGAGAACATTGTCCAATATTATGGCACTGATAATGATACGAATGGCCTTGGATGGAGATCCTCAACCACACGAAACCCTCACCTTTGGATCGGTTGTTTTTCAAGAATCTCGGACAAGATAACAATGACAATGCGGAATAACACAAAAAGACAAGAAAAACACAAAGGATATTGAACGGGCAGAATTGATTGAAGGCAATCAAACCCACTCATTATTACAAAAAAGAATCCAATCCAACCTATGTAAATCAAGAGTTGAAAAGTTTTCAGTTTGGCTTGTTCTTTAAATCAAGAACGGGTAAGTTCTGCCTAAGGTCTTAGCTTAAGAATCATGGTTCTTATGAATCTTCAACTTAAATCAATTGAATATTCACGTTTTTTCTTAACAACTTTCATGGCTGCAAGAAGGTTTTAAGCAATGCTTAATTTATCAAAATTCAACTTATTATTTCATGTAAAAAACTCACCTATAAATAGGCTACAAAAACATGAAACCCTAACTAAATCCTTTATGGAAAAGGACTCTAAAGACACGGCTAAAAAGGAAAGCAAAACACGTTTTTGCTTTCTAAATTTACTTTCCTAAAAATTCCTAAAAAGTAGGAGATTACTTTCCTAAACTCTTAAGAAGCAAAAACCAATTTGACTTCTTAAGTTTCCTAAACTTTTACTTGCCATTATCATGCAAGATAATTGGGCCAAGTAATTAACTTAAATACTTAAATAAAAACGCCACATTAAGCCCATTATAATGTTAAGTGGACTTAACTAAAAACAACACAATAAATCCTAAACACAAAGAATAGGTGTGATCCATTGCCAAGCCCAAAACACGCATCTTCTTGGACTTTATATTTTCGGCCATGCAAGCTTCTTCAAGGTGGAATTTCCTTAAGTTCCAATGTAGAACATTGAGGAACATCTTCATGAATTGTTATTGAAGAAACATGCCAAAGGAATTCATGTTGAGATGGTTCGGCCTCCAAGTGATAAGAATCTCCAAGAACTTCACAATGTGTTGATAACAAGCTCTGCAAGGCTTGTTTCATCCTTGATATCAAGTGTCGTGGCTCGTCAATTTATCCTAATTTCACTAAATATAGTAGCAGTGAGTTAGGTTTCGTTCCTCATGGAAATAGTCGATTCAAGAAGTTTGATATGCTCAATTATGTCACCAAAGTAGAACAAGGCTCAAAAAAAAAAATCTAATTTCAAAATAAAACAGGAAGTTAATTGATTCTACTCCACACGAATACTAATTGAAATGAACACACAAGTAAGACTCAAAGAAGTAAAGAAAAGTTCTCAAGAAATTTAAGCTGATAATCTAGGTTACTTCCGGGTGAATGCAATTTCTCACACATGCAGTATCACTAACATACAATCAAAGCAAATGAGGAGAAACACAATTGGAAACCAAAATTATAGTTAGCATGGTCACTACACTACAATTTAGGTCTCTCGACACCATCCTATCCTATGGTCGGGCCTAAGGATGGTGAAGTAGAACCATAACGTCTCAATTCCCCACTCAAATTACTTAGGCATAAACACCTAGAATCTCCCATGGTGAAGTAGAACCATAACGTCTCAATTCCCCACTCAAATTACTTAGGCATAAACACCTAGAATCTCCCATGGTGAGGCCCGATCCTAGCATGTAAGTTCATCATTTTAGTAGGAGAATCTCTTATCACCTTATTCTCAGGATTACACAGGCTTAGAACTTCCTATGGTGAAGTCTAGCTCTAAGATCTGTGCAATTTCAAACAGGTTTAAGAACTCATGCATTCTCAGGTTCTCATTCATGATTCTCATCCAAACTTTACAAATTAAGACTCAACTCAGCATGATGACCGCAATCAAATCTCAATTCATCAAATTCAGGTTAAGAACATAAACTTACCAAGTTTAACAAATTCAATACCGAGAATGTAAATTTCTTATCTTAGATTGTTAGTTCTACTGCACATTTACAATTCAACCTAGCATTCACCCTCGGTATCCTAGATTATCACACAATTAGCCACGAATCTCCATTTCAACTTCACAATCAACAAATTGGAAGATTAAACAGTTCATAATCATTAATTGGAAGAGCTTACCAATTAAGAGTCTTAAAAGCTTCCAAATGCCAAGAGGAGTGTCACTTTTCTTCTCAATTTCCAGTAAATTTACAATGATCAGAACAAATCCTTGATCGGAATCCAAATTAAAGCACCAAACTTAGAGAGAGAAAGTAGAGAGAGAAAGTAGATCTCAAGAACACTTCCCGCTCTCCAAAATCAAAAGTCGGTTACAATATGAAAAATGTGAATAGTGAATAATGAATCCCCCCATCTAAAAATTAACTAATCTTCTATATATAGAGGATGCAAGAATCGTAAATGGTACCCAAACGTAAAATAACAAGATTATTACACGAATGCCCTTGTGAGAAATGATAAAATCAGCACACATGAAAAGAAGTAGTCTTCAGAACTGTCCTAGCGCCTTCAAGCCAGAAATGTAGCGCTTTTAGTTGTCTTCTCGCGCCTTCAGGGCAGTCCAGGGTGCGCCTTCAACTTCAGTCAAGATTTCCTTCTCGTTCAGCAACTATCACGCCTTTATAGGCTCCGCGGAACACGCCTTCGAACTTCCATCTTCTGCCTCCCTTCCTGAACTCAGATTCCGCACGCCTTCAGTCCAAAAGCTTCCACGCCTTCATTGCTGCCTACACCAAGAGAGAACAACTCAACACTTAGCCAAAAAAAATACACCATGAAAAACCAAGTTCAAGCAATCATGTCGTAGGCAAAATGTTCTTGTTTTAAAATTGGCCTACAACATGTCGTAGGCCAAAATTCGTCCTTCTAAAATTTGCCCACGACATGTCGTGGGCAAAATTTTTTCCTTCAAGAATGGCTTACGATATGTCGTAAGCCATTCTTTTCCTTCCAAGTTTGGCCTAAGACATGTCGTAGGCCAATTTCCTTTCCTATGCCAAACTGATGCCTGTTGAATGTGGTAAGTTGTGCTCAAGTGAAATGTGCAAGTGTTTGTGCCAAGCGAAATGTGCAAGTGTTTGTGCCAAGGTGAACGAGTGGTGTGCCAAGGTGCCAATGTTGTGCCAAGAGTAAGCTCGCACACAAGTGTACATTCCAGCGCAAAGCTCTACTTCCATGCCAAATAAGTGTGTCTTAGCCTCTGAACTAAACCCAGTGGTAAACATGAAAATTCTAGCTCTTTCTCTGGTCTTTCCAATGGATCAAGAAACAGCCTTATCAGGTACCTGAAACTCCAGATATCATCAAAATACCAAACTGTGGCAGAAAGATAAAACCCTAAAACCCTAAAATGGCTTTTCGCAAAGAAACTCATATTTCATAGTCTTGCACACAAAATTGGAAAATAGTTAAAACATAAGAAATGTAGTTCATTCAAAGAGCTTTTCAGGACACCAAAGAACTCACCAATTGAATTAGTATCAAGATAGTTATGCCCAGATGAAATTCCCTAACCAAATCTGCCCAAAAACCCTAAATCAAGCCTACCAAGTTCAATTCGGTTTCATTCACCTTCCTAGTTGTTTTGACCTCTTAACCTTACCAATTAGCATCAAACACACAATTGCCCAAGTTCATCATCATTTTTGGTTCCTTTTAACCATTTTAGCACAACCAATTGCTAACCACATAAATGCACAACATCACACAAAACACCACACTAACTCATGAAAAACAAGTCAAAAGCTAAGTGAATTAAGCCATTTAAGTTGGTATAAAACCAACTTATCAAATTCCCCCACACTTGAACTCTTGCTTGCCCTCAAGCAAAGACACACACAAATTAACCTTTTTCATTACTCGTATGCAAACACATTGTTCATTCATCCACAATGACCACATCGCAGTTCATCAAAACGTTTTTCCACACAGAACTTTATACTTTGATGGTTCATGGTGCCTAGCTCTCAAATTTCAGTACAAATTATCAACTAAGGCACAATGAATAAAGACCAAAATGTCATGCGTGCAAGTGTGTGCTGAGGAACATGCATTTCATCTATTCCTTTGCTATACACCCTCTAGCTTATGAACATGCCAATCTCTTTGTCCACTCTTATGAACATGCAATCACAAGATCAATGGTACCTATGTGTACATTGGTACTCTATGGGACATTGCCCTTATTCTACACATTGGTGCACATTTGTTTCACACATTGGTGACTAAAATAATGCCTGGGTTTTATGGCTTTTTTCTCCAAATTTGATTGCCAGGTTCTTATGGCTTTTTCCTTCCCAGTTGCCAAATGGCTTTTTCTCCATATCATTTCTTGTGCAAGCACATGTCATAAGAATCCCAAATTGACTAACATGCACGAATTCTGGAAACACCAGATAAATGCATAACAAACAGAACCGAATTCATACACATTACCTCCTATGTCAATTGAGTTTTGCATGGCATATCTATCTTACATTAACATCGGGGCCTCAGTCAGCAAAATGTACCAATTTCTTCAAACTTAGCACCAAAAACCAAAAGTTTTCACATGCAAGATTCAAAACAAATAATAGTGATGAACTTGGAATAAGCCAAAATGAACTAAGAACGAAGTTTCACATACAAGACGATTACTCATTCTCTCAAATTTGATTGCCCTTGTTCACTCTCTTTTTGTTCCGTTCCACGTTTTGCATTCATTCATTTCACTCTTAGCTACCTTTTCCTTTTTCACACAAATTCACATCACAATTCATACCTTGCACACAACACTACACACTCTAATTTCATTAATGCCAAATGTAAACACAAAGAATTACAAACTTCCACATGGCTTAGTACATTCCATTCCTCAACAATAAGAAAAACAAACTGCATACTAAACTCTAGACACTCAAACAACACTTAGCACACAACACGTAATTCACAGCATTTCTTCTTTCTTCATTCTCTTCACAGTAAGACATCTTGACTTCACCCTATCATGGCCACTTCTAAAACCTTCTTGAAATGGAATAATGTAACATGCTTGTCATTTTGGCTTCTCCATTCCACAATACTTCATCAATATGAAAGAAACATATAAACACAACTTCTCAATCAATCAACCACTCCATCACCACAATCTTATAAGGCAAAGCACAGCACCATAATAATTTCACACATAACATCAAAAAAATTTCACCATAATTTCACCCCCCCACACTTGAAATGAACATTGTCCCCAATGTAAAAGATTAAGATTGAGGAGCTCACTGGGATGAAGATGGAGTAGAAGAAGAAGGTGGTGAAAACTGAGCTGTAGTAGAGAATGATGGAACACCAAAAGGTTGAGCCACGTAATGGAAAGGGCCATGCATTGGTCCCTCAAAAGGTTGTCCCGAGGCTATCAATGGAAATCTTGCAGCAGGTGTAAATTCCGGATTTGGTATGAATGTAGGAGTGTGAAGCATAGGAGGTATACGACCAAATGTGGGTAACGGATACAAAGAAGGGCTTGCTGTCACTCCAGGTGGAAGCTCGTGCATGGTACCACTAACCATATCACATGACAGATTTGGGATTCGATACCCCGCTAACTGTGCCGAAGTTGGAGTTGGTTTTGGGGGTCCCAAATCAGAATAGTAATAGACTGTCATCTTATTGCACCTATCAAGCTCCATCTGCATTTTCATTTGCCTGTGATAGAGTACCTCAAATTGCTGTTCAGCAACAGTAGTCAAGTCATCGAACTTCTGATCCACAGTCGAGGTATGTGCCTTCCATTCTTGCTGCATGTTATCCATGCCTTCGTGCATTCGTTCCAACCGCTCATCCATGCTTGATAATCGTGCAACCATGTTTGTGAATTGCTCATCCATGTGGGAGAACCGATGCGCAACTGATTGCTGAAGACCTTGGATCGCGCCTTGAAGAGACTCAAAATTAAAACGATGCTGCTCCTGACTCTCAACAAACATCGGGTTGCCACTTCCCCCCATGAGATGCCTCCACACTCAAAGTCCTTGTCTGCTCCAGTTCCTTGTCCTGTGCCAAGTACTTTAAGTAGAGTTGTTCAGGAATAGGAGACTGCATCTTCTCCTAAGCGCCAAGCTGATCATCCACACCTTGTGCCACACAAAGCTCCTAAATTAGTAAAGGAAAATACAGTGCTTTATTGTTCTGGGCAGTCCCATCCTCGATGCTCGTAAGGATGATACGTCCCACGTCAATCCGGCGCTTCTTTCGGATTGCAGAAATTAAGAACAATCGGTTCCGAATCACCTCGGTTCTTTGTGAACTTGGCATGAGGCGAGACAGCACAAACAACAGCCATATTTTCGCATCATTCTTCAAGTATTCATTCCGAATATGCAAATGTTCACCCTTTGAATTAAGCTCCCAACTTGCCCCAGGATGTGCCAACTCCTTTATCAAGGCTTCATCCAATGCCTCATCGGTTGGAAATTTGATCGAATTGTTAGGATAATCAGGTGTACCCAAATGTGCGTTGATAATCTCGCTTGTGATTCGAATCCATATGCCTCTCACATAGACAGCTCCATCCTTCGGAGACCCTGCATTTGGGTAGTATTCCCGTGCAATGCTCACATTGCAAAACTCAGGGGTAACCATAAGCCTCTCATGGAATTTGTAAAATTTCATCAGCTTCTTAAACGGCCCTTTCTCCACACTGAACCCGCGTTCAAGGTGTATATATTTCATATTGAACCCTTGCTCCCAACGTCTCATGGCATTCTCATCAACGAACAGAGACACCTCGGGGAATCCTTTCCGTTTCTTAGGTGTCGGGTCCGGCATCGCATATTGAGGAACCTCCTCAAACATCTGCATATCATCCGGAAAATACTCCGGTTCGGAATCAGTTTCAACAGGTGCTTGAGCTCTTCCTTTTCCCTTCTTTGAAGTCGTGGCTTTTCTTGAAGTCAAATCTTCCTTTGGTGCCATGTCTGTGAAGAATTACAAACACCATGAGTATAAGGGCAAACTTGTTGAACAATCCAAAACTTAATATCACATTGACAATCGATTTTCAAATATTTGCTCAAAATGTATCAACCGACAACGAATGAAAGCATTGGAACAATTATCTCAAACAAAATCTCCAACTTTGCACTTATTAATAACCAAATGAATTCCATATTAAGCAAGAAGATTTAGACAAGAATCAACCCATTTGGACTCAATTTGAACAAGATATGACTACATTACCGTAAGCTACCAAACTGGGCTATTCCCTAACTTCAGCTCTACCTTCCTCTATTCATTAGCCTATCTTCCAATCTCAATTAGCAAAAGTGGAAAACACAAACATTGTAGGTTGTCATGTAGGATAAAATCTGCAATTGGTCTCGTTCCATTCGGATTTGAATTTAGGAAATTATAACCAGAAAACCGAGAAGTTTCAAAAATAATGGTCAATTCAGCAATTTCAGCAGCATGAACATGCATTGTCTTCCAAAATGGACAGTGTTCCAGCTAAAAACAGCAAAAGTGTATAACATAAACAATGAAGCCCTTCCTCCTAGCTAAATCCCACCACTGGAATCAACATATTTGGACATACCATTTGCAAGTTCTACCCAAAATACCGAGACATGTCAAGCTGAGCAGATTCATCAAATTCAAATCCTGATTTCAACATATACTTCACATTCTAAGCCTTTTTAGCTTATGTAACAGCCACAATTATCAAAAGTGTACAAAATAAACGTTGAAGGCTATCATGTTGGCTAAAAGATGCAACTGGAAGCATTTCATTTCAACATACCTAACTCAAGTTATGTTCTAAAATAGAAACGTGGCAAAGCTGGAATTCTTGAAAATCAAAATTTTTAATCATTCCACCTCCACACTTAACATGCATTGTCATTTTGCTATCAACATCATGTTTTCCATGTTTATCAATCCATTTTCTAGCAACAACATAATCAAAATCATGCCTTCACTTTCATTACTCTGAACATTTCATTGAACAACAAAGATTCACAAAGCTTAAAGGATAATTTGAAACATACCTTAGTGGAGAACTTATGGAAAGCTAGCCTTAAGTCTTGAAAGAAAAAGAATGTAAAGCCAAATAAGAGCACTATTCTCTTTCTAATGCCGACCTGTGTTTACAAAATGCGATGACTTGAAATAAAAACAATAGGCATTGCATTTATAGAAACATGACGTAAAGAGAAATCGGTCAAACAAGTAGAGTAAATATTCCCACCAAACACTATCAAGCACTCTAGTTACTCAAAGGTGGGCCCCCTCTCTTTTCAAGACATGTGAGTTCAACTCAAGCATGTGAATTCTGATATCTTTCTCTGCTCAACATACTTCATGCATTCATATTTCACCAGTGTTTATTTCGGTCACCTCATAATGCAAACCTCTAAAATATGCAATCAAAAATCATGAAATCACAAACCCAAGTCTAGAGCTAATTCATTTTGCATTTGAACTCATCCTATTACAAATAAAAACATCTATCAGCCTTCTTCTTTCATTTCATATCATGATCCTATTCACGGCACTATAGCAATTCAATCCCACTTCAATTTTTCAGCTTTTCAGAAGATTCAATTCATGTTCAGAAATGTACAGAAATGCAGATATCCTTATCATCAATGCAAGTGTGTGAAATTGAAACCGAAGACCATGAATCAAAAATTGCAACCAACACACAAAATATTTACACCAAAAACTATCACACAAATCTCGTCACTCACTACGCACAAAAACGCAACACACACTCAGACCTTACAAAAGCCAAATGTAACATGCTAAACATAATAACGAAATACTAACACTACACTCAATTCCATTATGGCAAACAATCTCCTTAACCATCATCATCATAACCATACATATTCAGAATGTAACTAAAAATCAGAAAATCTTGGCGAAGCCTTCCCCCACACTTGCCTACGACACGGTCCCCGTGAAACAAAATGAAACAATCAAGAACAAAGGAACCTGGCCTTCCACTTTTTACAAGCCACGAGAAAGTCTGGCAAGTCTTTCCTCCTCTTGTAACATCAGCCATTGAGGAGGCCCCAACAGACCAAGAGGATTGTGAGGATGTTCAGCTGAAGTGATATTAACTCCTTTCTCACGAGCCATGGCTGTTATCAGAGCTGGAAAATACATCAGCGCAAACTCACTTCTTTGTGCCCGCCTGATAAACTCTAATATCAACTTCCCAACATCAATAGAGAAATCATGTAAAATAGCATAAATCAACAGAACTCGTTCTCTAGATGTTATATTAGTACGGTTAGTGGGAAGAATCTTGGAATTGATAAACATTAACCATAATTTGGCCTCGGCTGTGAGTTCACTGGTAGGCACATATAGAGCCTCTCGTCGAGCATTCCTCACCCATGTAGCACCAGGTAAAGTCACTGAAGCCAACAAGTGATCGGTATTGTCAGCTCTCAACAACCTACAATAAGTGTTACGTTGAAAATCATCAAGAAGATAAAGCCTATTGATACTATGTCGGGTGACCCTCAAATATTTCCCTCTCACGAACACTGAACGAACACCATTAGCTCGTGAATTAGCATAAAATTCTCTAACTATGTCCATATTCACTACAACTGATGCTCGTGCAAAATGAACCCAAGATTGCCTGAAGATTACATCCTCAAATCCCCTGGAAGGAACCTGAAATGGCCTCTCAATCATAACGGCTCTGTTGCTAAAACCATTGTACAAATTCTCAGCATTAGCATTAATAAAATGAGGAAAGTTAGCTAGTTCAACATCAAGCACCACCGCGTCATCATTAGAAGAGGAAGAAGAAGAAGATGTAGTTCCTGGATCTTCACTAAAGATAGCATATTCATAAGGATTTTGATGAGGATGATTATTAGCCATGATCGACAAGTGAAAAGGGGTTAACAAAAGATCAATGTCGTGAATGGAAGATTGAGTTTGCAAAAGAAAGATGTTCAATATATAGAGTGCAATGCAAACTATCAAACAAACACATGTGAATGATTCTAAAAAAAATGAAAGCAGACATGTCATAGCTTGTTTGTCCTCACTACTCAATTATTGAAATCATCCAAATCAATCATGCACCCAAGTTCACGGGATGAGAATCAATTCTTACCATCAGAGCTTTTACCTTAAGTGTAGAAAATGTGAAATTCATCTTACTCGTGAGCTAAGGAGTATCAAAGTTTCACTCTTAATCCCCAACATGGATCACTATCTTCCCTTTGAGAATCTGCCCAAAATGTAACAACCAGGTATGAAAATTCGTCATTTTATGTTTCTATGTTAAACACAAACTAAAAAAAAATCAACCAGTAAAAGAAACCACAACTAAGTAAGACAAAGAAAGAAAATTAGGGTTGCCTCCCAGTAGTGCTTGGTTTACAGTCCACAGCCCGACCGTGCTTCATAGCTCAATTGGAGATGATAGGATCATCGAGTTATAGCTCATGTGGAGCTCGTGCCACATTAGTGCTATCTTTGTCTTGAGAAGTTAAGTAAGGCTTGAGACGATGGCCATTCACTTTCCACACATTGCCATTCTTTTCATTCTTGATTTCCACCACCCCATAAGGCTTGACATCAACAACTCTAAAAGGACCACTCCACCTTGATTTCAATTTTCCAGGAAACAATCTAAGTCTAGAGTTATAAAGCAATACCAATTGCCCTGGAATAAAAATCTTGGATTGAATCTTTGCATCATGAATTCTTTTAGTCATCTCCTTATACATCTTGGCACTCATCTAAGCATTGAATCTGAATTCATCCAATTCATTCAACTCCAACATTCTTTTTGATTGAGCCTCAGACAGATTCATGTTCAATGTTTGAATCGCCCAATACGCTTTATGTTCAAGTTCCACTGGCAAGTGACACTCTTTACCAAAAACCAATCGAAAAGGAGAAGCTCCAATTGGGGTCTTGTAGGCTGTTCTATATGCCCACAATGCATCATCTAACTTCAAAGACCAATATTTCCTACCTGGATTTACCACTTTTTCAAGAACTCTCTTTATCTCCCGATTGGAAATTTCAGCTTGGCCAGAAGTCTGTGGATGGTAAGCTGTGGAAACTTTGTGAGTAACACCATATTTTGCCAACAAAGATTCGAATAGCTTGTTACAGAAATGAGTCCCACCATCACTTATTATAGCCCTGGGAGCTCCAAACCTATTAAAGATGTATTTCTTCAAGAAGGAAGTTACACTTTTTGCATCGTTATGAGCCAAAGCCACAGCTTCCACCCATTTAGAAACGTAATCCACTGCCACCAGGATGTACTTCATTCCTCTTGACTTAGGGAATGGCCCCATGAAGTCAATCCCCCACACGTCAAAAATCTCTACCTCCAGGATGTTGTTCAATGGCATCTCATTTCTTGAAGAAATATTGTCAGTTCGTTGACAACGATCACATTTTCCAACCCAGATTCTGGCATCCATGAAGATATGTGGCCAATAAAAACCACATTGCAAGATTTTGAAGCCTGTCCTAGTTGATCCAAAATGACCACCACAAGGTCCTTCATGGCATGCCTTTAAGATGTCCTCATTTTCTTCTTCCTTGACACATTTTCTTATCACTTGATCACTGCATATTTTATATAAAGAATTGTCTTCCCAAAAGTAATATTTAGCATCACTTCTCAGTCTTTTCCTCTGATCAGTGGAGTAATAAGATGGAATTTTGCCAACAACAACAAAATTTGCAATCTCAGCGTACCAAGGCAATGTCCTTTCAACCACTTTGAACACCTGCTCATCAGGGAAATGCTCCTTAACCAAAATATTTGAATCATCTTGAGCCTCTGATTCCAGTCTTGAGAGATGGTCAGCAACCACATTTTCAGAGCCCTTCCTATCTTTGATTTCCACATCGAATTCCTGGAGCAACAACACCCATCTAATCAAACGTGGTTTTGCCTCTTTCTTTGCAAGCAGATACTTCAATGCAGCATGGTCTGTATGAACAATGACCTTTGACCCCAAAAGATAGGCACAGAATTTATCAAATGTGAAGACCACTGCTAGCATTTCATTTTCTGTAGTTGTATAATTCATTTGGGCCTCATTGAGCAATCTGCTAGCATAATAGATAGTATGAAAAATCTTGTCTCTCCTCTGGCCAATGACTGCTCCCAAGCCATAGTCACTCGCGTCACACATAATTTCAAACGGTTTACCCCAATGAGGAGTGATATCACAGGAGCTTCCACCAATTTAACTTTCAAAGTTTCAAATGCCTCAACACATTCAGCTCCAAACTCAAACTTGACATCTTTTTCCAAGAGGCTGCACAAGGGTCTAGCTATCTTTGAAAAATCCTTAATAAACCTTCTATAAAACCCAGCATGTCCGAGAAAGCTTCTGATACCCCTAACATTGGTAGGTGGAGGAAGTTTGGCAATGACATCTATCTTAGCTCGATCTACCTCTATCCCAGCATGCGAAATTTTATGGCCTAACACAATCCCTTCTTGAACCATGAACTGACATTTTTCCCAATTCAATACAAGGTTCGTTTCTTCACACCTTCTCAACACCTTAGCCAAATTTTCCAAACATCCATCAAAGGTCATCCCAAACACAGAGAAGTCATCCATGAAGATCTCAATAATAGATTCAACCATATCGTGAAAAATGGCCATCATACACCTCTGGAAAGTGGCAGGGGCATTGCATAGTCCGAACGGCATTCTCTTGTAGGCAAAGGTTCCAAAGGGACATGTAAAAGTTGTCTTGTCTTGATCCTTTGGGTCTATTGCTATCTGATTGTAGACCGAGTAACCATCCAGGAAACAATAGAATAAGTAGCCAGCAATTCTATCCAATAATTGTTCCAAGAATGGAAGAGGGAAATGGTCTTTTCTAGTTGCCTTATTTAGCTTCCTGTAATCCATGCAAACCCGCCAAGAACTCACCACTCTGGTTGCCAAAAGTTCATTCGCATCGTTCTTAATCACAGTCACCCCTCCCTTCTTAGGGACACACTGGACTGGGCTTACCCACTCGCTATCTGAGATGGGGAAGATCATCCCAAAGTCCAGTAGCTTGATCACCTCTTTCTTCACAACCTCCATCATCTGTGGGTTAAGTCGTCTCTGCTTATCCCTCACAGGAACAGAGTTTTCTTCAAGGAGGATCTTATGCATACATAACCCTGGGCTTATACCTTTGATGTCAGCAATAGTCCATCCAATGGCTTGCTTATATTGCCTTAGCACACTCAACAATTTATCCTCTTGCCATACTTCCAGCTTGGATGAGATCACCACTGGTAATGTCTCATTATCCCCAAGAAAAGCATATTTCAAATATGGAGGTAATGGTTTCAATTCCAACTTTGGTGCTACCATAATGGATGGTAAAAGCTTTTCATTCCTGCACAAATTCTCACTCGTCCTCACCTCAATGGGAGTAAAATTTTCGTTAGCCAAAACAATAGGTTCATGATCATGTTCTCCTACAGTTTCATGCATTTTAACTTCCACAACATCACTTTGCAATTCACAAATTGACTCTTCCAAATAACAGCATTCAACAAGATTTTCAATTTCATTCACAATTTTACTATCTTTTTCATCTATCTCAACATCATCTTCCTCATCATTATGCAAATTTAGCTCATCAAGACACATAAATTCATTCTTTCCATTTATATCATTTACATTCACAGCACATGCAATGGACCGAATAGCAAAACAAGACTCCACATTCAATGGGTGCTTCATTGCATAATTCACATCAAAGACCACTTGTTCATCATTAATTCTAAAGGTGACAGTTTTATTTTTAACTCCAATTAAAGCATCGCCAGTAGCTAGGAATGGTCTACCAAAGATGAGTGGTACCTCAGGATCCTCCTCCATATCAAGAACAATGAAATCAATAGGTAAAGTAAATTTATCAGCTCTTACCAGGACATCTTCAACCAAACCTATAGGAGTCACCAAGGACCTATCTACCAATTGTAGAGTTACCGCAACTGGGCGAATTCGGCTTTCCAATCCAACACTGATAGCTATGGACAATGGCATTAAGTTGATCCCAGCTCCCAAATCACACAAAGCTTTTGCAAAATGTCTTGTGCCTATTTTGCATGGGATAGTACAGCTTCCAGGATCCTTGAGCTTTGGTGGCAAGTTGTGCACCATCCAAGCTTGGCTACATTCAAATAACATCATAGAAACTTCACACCTCAAAATTTGCTCTTTGTTTGAAATAAGGTCTTTGAGGTACTTGGCATACTTGGGCACTGCTGTCACTAAATCCATCAAAGGAAGATTCACATTAACTTGTTTGAGCACCTCTAGGAACTTATTGAATTGAGGTCCCTTCTTAGGTGGTAGTTTCTTCCTTTCTGGAAATGGAGGCTTGGGTGCATACTCAGGGTAGTTGTAAGGATTGGAATTCTTGGTGATCTCATTCCCTACCCTAGCTGGTATTTCCTTCCTCTTAAACTTATTTTCCTCTTGCTCACCATTCTTGTCAAGTTCCAAAACTTCCTCAGATTCATCTTTTTGGTCCTCCTCTAAGCCATCACTCTTGTCTTCTGCATGTTTGCTTCCAGGCAACAATTTTCCACTCCTCAAAGTAATAGCATTGCATGCTTCTCTTCCCTTGGGATTCGGTACTGTGTCACTCGGAAGTGCTCCTTTTGGCCTCTGGTGTACAGCATTGGCAAGCTAACCAAGTTGCATCTCGATATTCTTCAAAGTAGCTTCGTGATGCTTCACAGTGGACTCCAAACCTCCAAATCTCTGTTCGTTCTTATCCATCTTTTCCATCAGCTTTTGAAACATATCTTCCACAGTTGGCTTCTTTTGTTCTGATTTGCTAGCCTGATTATCAAAACCAGGAGGTGGTTGATTCGTTGCTCTCCTCTGCTCATTACCTTGATAGTAATTTCCTCCTTGGTTCTGCTGTTGATTCCAATTACCTTGGTTTCCACCATATTGTCTGTTGCCTCTATTGTAATTTTTCCCAGAATAGTTTCCACCATATTGGGGCTTGTTGCTGTAGTTATTCACATACTGAAATGATTCAGTAGTGATTGCACATTCATCCGTGTGATGTTCCCCTTTGCATAGTCCACATAAAAGTACTGGGGCTTTGGTTTGAGTCGCCTTTAAAGTCTGCACCTGCTTGGCCAATGCTTCAAACTTAGCACTAAGTGAAGTCTCCTCATCTACATCAAGAACTCCTCTTTGTCTCCTGACATGTGGCTTTCTAGTCTCTGGAAAAAGGTATTCATCCTCAGCTATCTGATTGAACAATTCACGCACCTCAGGCACAGATTTGTCTTTAAGTGCCCCATTAGCACAAGCTTTAACCATCAAAGAGGATTCAGGAGTTAGGCCTTTGAAGAAAGTATTTAATTCCCTAATTTCACCCAAGTTATGGTTGGGGCATTGCCTAATCAAATCGTTGAATCTCTCCCAAGCTTCCCTAAATGACTCACTGTCTTGTTGTTGGAAGTTCATAATTTCCAACCTTCTCTTTTCAAGCTTAGCTGGAGGGAAGTACTCAGACAAGAACCTTTTCTGTAGATCATCAAATGACATTCCAGCATTTGCTCCCCCAATACTTTTGAACCAATATTTAGCCTTTTCACGCAGAGATAAAGGAAACAAAATTCTATGAACCTCACCCCTGTCGACCCTTGGCAACTTGAAAGCGCTACATAACCCGAGAAACCAATCAAGGTGGTCATTAGGATCCTCATTGTCAAGACCTTGGAAGAATTGGCCCTGGGTGATCATTGAAACGATTTGTGGAGGAATGTGATAACTTTCCACATCGATGTCCTGATGACCAAATCGATTGTTAAAATTTACTGCAAAATGGTCTCCAAACCTCGGTGCTTGTGCTCCTTGAGCTGCCATTTCTCTTTGTTGCCTTAATTGAGCCCTCAAGGTTTTCGCCAATTCAAGGTCCAATGGAAATTGTGGTTCTCCTGCAGACCTGCTAGACCTTGGCATACACTACACACTATTGTGGAGTATAATAACAGAAATCAAAAACTTCAAATGTGCAACAAAGACACAAACCACAGTTCTCAACACATACTAAAGAAATTGCAAAGAACACAACACAACACAAAATGAAAGCTAAGGTAAATGACACAAACAGAAACACAAAGTAGAACAAGTAAAAATCTAGAACAATTCAACAAATTCTAGAACCGATTGCCTTCCCCGGCAACGGCGCCAAAAATTGATATCAAGTGTCGTGGCTCGTCAATTTATCCTAATTTCACTAAATATAGTAGCAGTGAGTTACGTTCCTCAGGGAAATAGTCGATTCAAGATTTGATATGCTCAATTATGTCAAGAAAGTAGAACAAGGCTAAAAAAAAAAACTAATTTCAAAATAAAACAGGAAGTTAATTGATTCTACTCCACACGAATACGAATTGAAATGAACACACAAGTAAGACTCAAATAAGTAAAGAAAAGTTCTCAAGAAATTTAAGCTGATAATCTAGGTTACTTTCGGGTGAATGCAATTTCTCACTCATGCAGTATCACTAACATACAATCAAAGTAAATGAGGAGAAACACAATTGGAAACCGAAATTATAGTTAGCATGGTCACTACACTACAATTTAGGTCTCTCGACACCATCCTATCCTATGGTCGGGCCTAAGGATGGTGAAGTAGAACCATAACGTCTCAATTCCCCACTCAAATTACTTAGGCATAAACACCTAGAATCTCCCATGGTGAAGTAGAACCATAACGTGTCAATTCCACACTCAAATTACTTAGGCATAAACACCTAGAATCTCCCATGGTGAGGCCCGATCCTATCATGTAAGTTCATCATTTTAGTAGGAGAATCTCTTATCACCTTGTTCTCAGGATTACACAGTCTTAGAACTTCCTATGGTGAAGTCTAGCTCTAAGATCTGTGCAATTTCAAACAGGTTTAAGAACTCATGCATTCTCAGGTTCTCATTCATGATTCTCATCCAAGCTTTACAAATTAAGACTCAACTCAGCATGATGACCGCAATCAAATCTCAATTCATCAAATTCAGGTTAAGAACATAAACTTACCAAGTTTAACAAATTCAATACCGAGAATGTAAATTTCTTATCTTAGATTGTTAGTTCTACTGCACATTTACAATTCAACCTAGCATTCACCCTCGGTATCCTAGATTATCACACAATTAGCCACGAATCTCCATTTCAACTTCACAATCAACAAATTGGAAGATTAAACAGTTCATAATCATTAATTGGAAGAGTTTACCAATTAAGAGTCTTAAAAGCTTCCAAATGCCAAGATGATTGTCACTTTTCTTCTCAATTTCCAGTAAATTTACAATAATCAGAACAAATCCTTGATCAGAATCCAAAATTGAAGCACCAAACTTAGAGAGAGAAAGTAGAGAGAGAAAGTAAATCTCAAGAACACTTCCCGCTCTCCAAAATCAAAAGTCGGTTACAATATGGAAAATGTGAATAGTGAATAATGAATCCCCCCCTCTAAAAATTAACTAATCTTCTATATATAGAGGATGCAAGAATCGTAAATGGTACCCAAACGTAAAATAACTAGATTATTACACGAATGCCCTTGTGAGAAATGATAAAATCAGCACACATGAAAATTCAAGAAGTAGTCTTCAGAACTGTACCTGCGCCTTCAAGCCAGAATCTAGCGCTTTTAGTTGTCTTCTCGCGCCTTCAGGGCAGTCCAGGGTGCGCCTTCAACTTCAGCCAAGATTTCCTTCTCGTTCAGCAACTATCACGCCTTTATAGGCTCCGCGGAACACGCCTTCAAACTTCCATCTTCAGCCTCCATTCCTGAACTCAGATTCCGCGTGCCTTCATTCCAAAAGCTTCCACGCCTTCATTGCTGCCTACACCAAGAGAGAACAACTCAACACTTAGCCAAAAAAAAACACACCATGAAAAACCAAGTTCAAGCAATTAGCCTACGACAAAATGTTCTTGTTTCAAAATTGGCCTACGACATGTTGTAGGCTAAATTTCGTCCTTCCAAAAGTCGTGGGCAAAATTTTTTCCTTCAAGAATGGCTTATGATATGTCGTAAGCCATTTTTTTCCTTCCAAGTTTGGCCTACGACATGTCGAGGCCAATTTCCTTTCCAATTGCCAAACTGATGCCTGTTGAATGTGGTAAGTTTTGCTCAAGTGAAATGTGCAAGTGTTTGTGCCAAGTGAAATGTGCAAGTGTTTGAGCCAAGGTGAACGAGTGGTGTGCCAAGGTGCCAATGTTGTGCCAAGAGTAAGCTCGCACACAAATGTACATTCCAGGGCAAAGCTCTACTTCCATGCCAAATAAGTGTGTCTTAGCCTCTGAACTAAACCCAGTGGTAAACATGAAAGTTCTAGCTCTTTCTCTGGTCTTTCCAATTGTCAAGAAACAGCCTCATCAGGCACCTGAAACTCAAGATATCATCAAAATACCAAACTGTGGCAGAAAGATAAAACCCTAAAAGCCTAAAATGGCTTTTCGGAAAGAAACTCATATTTCATAGTCTTGCACACAAAATTGGAAAATAGTTAAAACATAAGAAATGTAGTGCATTCAAAGAGGGTTTCAAGACACCAAAGAACTCACCAATTGGATTAGTATCAAGAGAGTTATGCCCAGATGAAGTTCCCTAACCAAATCTGCCCAAAAACCCTAAATCAAGCCTACCAAGTTCAATTCGGTTTCATTCACCTTCCTAGTTGTTTTGACCTCTTAACCTTATCAATTAGCATCAAACACACAATTGCCCAAGTTCATCATCATTTTTGGTTCCTTTTAACCATTTTAGCACAACCAATTGCAAACCACATAAATGCACAACATCACACAAAACACCACACTAACTCATGAAAAACAAGTCAAAAGCTAAGTGAATTAAGCCATTTAAGTTGGTATAAAACCAACTTATCAATCCTTTTGCTCCTTAGTCTTGTCATTAGTCCATCAAGATTCTCTAATGGATCATGCAAGCGTGGCTTTGGCACCATGGACATGGATTGATTGCTATCCTTCCCTCCCTCCTCGAAAGGATTCGTCCTCGAATCACCTACATCATACAAAGATAAATCAGAAACATTGAATGTAGATGAAACATTGCCATACTCATTTGGTAGCTCAATTTTGTAAGCATTCTCGCCTATCCTTTCCAAGACTCGAAAAGGACCATCTCCTCGTGGATGAAGTTTAGATTTCCTTTTGTCGGGAAACCTCTCTTGTCTCAAGTGAATCCAAACCCAATCACCTGGTTCGAAAATCACTTGTTTTCTACCCTTATTGGCTTGCTTAGCATATTGCTCATTTCGCCTTTCAATGTTAGCTCGAACCCTATCATGTAACTTCCTTACAAAATCAGCTTTCTTTTTACCTTTAGCATTAACAAACTCATTAACAGGTAAAGGCAAAATATCCAATGGAGTTATAGGATTAAAACCGTATACAATCTCAAAAGGTGAAAGATTAGTAGCACTATGAACAGTTCGGTTATAAGCAAACTCAATGTGTGGTAAACACCCCTCCCAGTTCTTTAAGTTTTTCTGTATAAGAGCACGCAATAAAATAGACAAAGTCCTATTAACTACTTCAGTTTGCCCATCAGTTTGTGAATGTGCAACAGTAGAAAACAATAACTTAGTGCCTAACTTGTTCCAAAGAGTACGCCAAAAGTGTGACAAAAATTTAACATTTCTATCACTAACAATACTCTTAGGCAAACCATGCAACCTTACACTCTCCTTAAAGAAAAAATCAGCAACGTGTTGAGCATCATTAGATTTAGAACAAGCAATAAAGTGAGACATTTTACTAAATCTATCAACTACAACAAAAATGCTATCATGACCATTGCGTGATCTAGGCAATCCAAGTACAAAATCCATAGAAATATCAATCCAAGGATGACTAGGAACAGGCAAAGGTTGATACAAACCATGAGGCTTTACTTTAGATTTCGATTGTTTACACACAATGCATTTATCACAAACACTTTTAACATCTTTAATCATGTTAGGCCAATAAAAGTGCTCATTCAAAACAGCAAGTGTTTTAGCAATACCAAAGTGCCCATTAACCCCATGGGTTTCCTTAACAAGTAAATCACGAATGGAACATCGGGGAATGCATAACTTATCTTTCTTAAAAAAGAAACCGTCATACATATAGAAATCATCATTCGGTTTATTCAAGTAAAGATCAAAGTTGGCGTAAAAATCATGATCATCTTTATACAAATCCTTAATCAATTCAAAACCAAGTAACTTAGCATGCAAATAGGTAAACAAAGTGTATTTCCTAGATAATGCATTGGCTACCACATTTTCATTACCATATTTGTATTTAACAACATATGGAAAGGTTTCAATAAACTCTAACCACTTAGCATGACTTTTATTCAATTTACCTTGAGTCTTTAAAAATTTAAAACTTTTGTGATCAGAATGTATTATGAATTCCTTTAGCTATGAATAATGTTGCCAAACTTGTAAAGACCTTACCAAAGCATACAACTCCTTGTCATAAGTTGCATCCTTCAAAGCTGCCCCATTGAGCTTTTCACTAAAATAAGCCACGGGCCTTGATTCCTGCATCAAAACAGCACAAATACCAATCCCAGAGGCATCACAGTGTATCTCAAAAGCTTTATTAAAATTAGGCAAAGCAAGTAAAGGGGCGTGAGTCAACATGTATTTCAACTTGTTAAAGGCATTTTCATGCTCATCATTCCATATAAATGTAACGTTTTTCTTTACAAGTTCATTTAAAGGGGCTGCTATAGAACTAAAATCTTTAACAAATCTCCTATAAAAACTTGCAAGTCCATGAAAACTCCTAACTTGACTAGCACATATAGGTCTTGGCCAATCCATGATTTCCTTGACTTTAGACTCATCAACAGCAATGCCTTGAGAACTTACAACATATCACAAAAAGATAATTGATTCTATGCAAAAAGAACACTTTTTGAGATTAGCATATAACTTGTTCTCATGCAAAACAGCAAACACTTGTCTTAAATGTTCAACATGCTCATCAAGTGTTTTGCTATACACAAGGATGTCATCAAAATAGACCACAACAAATTTGCCAATAAAGTGACAAAAAACATGATTCATAAGCCTCATAAAAGTACTAGGTGCATTAGATAAACCAAAAGGCATCACTAACCATTCATACAACCCATACTTTGTTTTAAAGGCAGTTTTCCATTCATCGCCTTCTTTCATGTGAATTTGATAGTATCCACTTTTCAAATCAATCTTGGTAAATATGCATGAACCATATAACTCATCAAGCATGTCATCTAATCTAGGAATTTGATGTCTATACTTAATAGTTATTTTATTGATGGCACGACAGTCAACACATATACGCCAAGACTCATCCTTTTTAGGAACTAAAATCACAGGAACTGAACAAGGACTAAGAGACTCACGTACAATACCTTTGTCAAGGAGTTCATCCACTTGACGTTGAATCTCTTTTGTTTCTTCGGGGTTAGATCTATAAGCTGGACGATTTGGAATTTGTACTCCAGGTATGAAATCAATTTGATGTTCAATACCTCTTATAGGCGGCAATCCATTTGGTAACTCCTCGGGAAACACATCTTGATATTCCTGCAAAAGAGAGTAAACAAGACTATGCAAAGAAGCAAGGTTATCACTATCAGCAATAAGTACAAAATCCTTGCGAATCATTAAGTACAAAGACTGCCTATCCACTAATGCTCTCTTAATCTCACCAGAAGAAGCAAAATAACAAGACTTCTTAACACCTAAATCTTGGCCTACACTATTACAAGATTTCGAACCATGCTTTTGGCCTAAGCTAGCAATTACATTGTCTTTTCCTTGATCTTTCTTCTCCTTTGCGGCATTCATATCTCTAGTAGCTTGTATGATTCGAGTTTGATCTTCAAAGACTTGTGCCGGAGTTAAAGCTCAAAGATTAAACTTTTTACCTTCATGAACAAAGCTATAGAAATTCTTCTTGGCATGATAAATTACATCACAATCAAACTGCCAAGGGCGGCCAAGCAAGATATGACTTGCTTCCATTGGAACCACATCACATGTAACATTATCAACATATTTTCCAATGGTAAAAGTAAACTTAACTTGCTTTGTAACCCTAGTATCAACTGAATTATTTAACCATTGAAGACGGTATAGTTTAGGGTGCTTTATGCAAGTCAAATTTAATTTGTTTATCAACAGAGTGCTCGCCACATTTGTGCAACTTCCACTATCAATAATCACACTACAAATTCTGTTTTGCACTAAACAACGTGTGTGAAATATGTTTTCCCGTTGCATCAAATCATCATTATCAACTAAAGGTTGAGCACTAAGAACACGGCGAGAAACTAAAGAATAGTTACCAACATCATATTCGTAGTTGTCCACTTCTTCACTATCTTCACTTGATTCATGTTGGTACTTCTCCTCAAGAGGTGGCATGTCGGCACAATCATCATCACTTACCACTTCCCCACTATCAAGAGTTATCATCAATTTTCGAGTTGGGCACTCAGCTTGCATATGTCCATACCCTTGACATTTATAACAACGAACATCCCTCAATCTTGGACTAGGAGTTGACATCGACTTTGGTGTGTTCTCCACAGCTTTATGAACTGATTTTAGGACTTGGGATGATGCACTTGACGGCTGGTTGGGGGTGAATTGGCGCAGCTTAGATGATGGTGTGAAAGGGCTAACATTCAGTCTTTGTTCCCTTCGCCAAGGTGGTGGCGGTTGTGAGAACTTACTCTTCCCTTTCATTTGCCTTTCAATCTTAATTGCTTTGTGGACAAGTTCATTAATATCAGCATAACTTTGCAAATCCACATGATAAGCCAATTCAGAATGCATACCTCTCAAAAACCTTTCTATTGTAGAGTCGAGATCCTCTTGGACGTTAGCCTTGATTATCAAAGCTTCCATCTCATGGTAATACTCCTCAACCGATTTATTACCTTGCACAAGATAGTGCAATTTTCTATTCAATTCACGGTTGTAATGAGAAGGAACATATTTCTTCCTCATAAGTGTTTTCAATTGACTCCATGTCTTGACTGGCTTTTCACCATCTTGACGCCTTGTTCGAACAATCTAATCCCACCATAGACTAGCATAATCCTTAAGGTGCATAAAGGCAAATCTATACCTCTCTTTTTCGGGGTAATCATGGCCTTCAAAGAAGTGTTCAAGCTCACGAACCCAATCAAAATATGCCTCGGGATCCACCTTTCCATGAAAAGTAAGAATTGTTAGCTTAACAGAAGCAATTGAAATTTTTGATTTGTCACCTTTCTTTGGAGAATCCGACAACTTCTCTTCATCATCCTCATCCTTAGATGTTTCCTTTTCATACTTAAGTTTCCTTGATGTGGATCCTTTAGAGTTAGACTCCAAGTTATCAAGTCGGATGTTGATCTTTTGCAAGATATTAAAAAGAACCTCATTGGCAAACTTTTGCTCAGCTTCAGATATAGATTTAGAACCTTTGGGTGTTCTATCTCCTTCCTCCATTATACCTGCAAGATTAGTAAAGAGTTCGCAAGAATATATAGAAATCCTCACGGGCTCCTCACTATTTGGGTGAGTAGATACTCTCCTCTCTATTATGAAAGCTTTTCTCGTGTATACCCTATACTAATACTCTCAAACTATAGAACTTACTATTTCAATGATTATAAGAACTTGTCTCAACCAAAGTATTCAACACCAAGATTCACACAGGTTAAATCAGAGAAGTTTTAAGCAATTCACGTCACAAGAGTATTTAAGAACACGTGTGGATACAACTTGATTAGCCTCAGAAACTAAAGAATTCAAAGAGTAGACAAGAGAAAACAAAAAAAGAAGGGCCTTGAATCACTCTAGTCCGAATTAATGATGAGCAAGATATGTCACTCCCAAAATTGGTGATTTTTAAGCACAACTTAAGAATACTTAGTTCTTTCAAATAAAACAAAACAGAAAATAAATAAAATAAAGTCCGAAGATATTTATATATATATTTATTTTGAATTGACTGTACTTTTTTTTAATCGGTTTTTTTTTTATTTTTTACTTTCGGACGCCTGTTTTGGACCCTCTACCCCGTCCGAACCTAAACTTCTGGGAGAAGAATTTTTGTCCCAAGTTTCGGACGCTTATTTCGGACGACCACCACCGTCCGAACCTAAACTAATGGAAGGACGATTTTGAAGTCAAGTTTCGAACGCCTGTTTCAGACGACACCCACTGTCCGAACCTAAACTACTGGGAGCTCAACTTTTTCCCCAGGTTTCAGACGCTAGTTTCGGACGGTCGAAACTGTCACGGTAGGTTTAAAAACCCCAAAATGTTTTACGAAACTTCAAGAAATTTTGACGAAACCCTAAAATTCTTTTTGACGTGTGACACAACAATGAAAACACAAGGAATTCAACACTATGAAGACAATCAAAGAGTGCAGAATTTAGACACCAAGAACAACTGCAAGGATCGAAAGAAAACAGCAAGCATGCAACTCAACAAAAAGGCAAAAATCTGAGAACTAGATTACCAATGATTTTGGACAGATTTTAGCAACTAAATTGCATGCGTTTTTGACGAAATTTAAAGGCTGAACTATGACGACTTGAGACAGCAATAAAGACACGAAATCAGCAACAAAACGACTCAACAAAAACTGCAGAAATTGACGCAACAAACAGCAACAAGAACGACGCAAAAGAAGGACAAAAACTGAGAAGAACAAAACCTGATTTTTTTAGGGGACGAAACAACAACCTTTGGGCTCTGATACCAATTGATACGAATGGCCTTGGATGGAGATCCTCAACCACACAAAACCCTCACCTTTGGATCAGTTGTTTTCCAACAATCTCGAACAAGATAACAATAACAATGCGGAATAACACAAAAAGACAAGAAAAAAACAAAGGATATTGAACGGGCAGAATTGATTGAAGGCAATCAAACCCACACGTTATTACAAAAAAGAATCCAATCCAACCTATGTAAATCAAGAGTTGAAAAGTTTTCAGTTTGGCTTGTTCTTTAAATCAAGAACGGGTAAGTTCTTCCTAAGGTCTTAGCTTAAGGATCACGGTTCTTATGAATCTTCAACTTAAATCAATTGAATATTCACGTTTTTTCTTAACAACTTTCACGGCTGCAAGAAGGTTTTAAGCAATGCTTAATTTATCAAAATTCAACTTATTATTTCATGTGAAAAACTCACCTATAAATAGGCTACAAAAATATGAAACCCTAACTAAATCCTTTATGGAAAAGGACTCTAAAGACACGGCTAAAAAGGAAAGCAAAACACATTTTTGCTTTCTAAATTTACTTTTCTAAAAATTCCTAAAAAGTAGGAGATTACTTTCCTAAACTCTTAAGAAGCAAAAACCAATTTGACTTCTTAAGTTTCCCAAACTTTTACTTGCCATTATTATGCAAGATAATTGGGCCAAGTAATTAACTTAAATACTTAAATAAAAACGCCACATTAAGCCCATTATAATGTTAAGTGGACTTAACTAAAAAAAATACAATAAATCCTAAACACAAAGAATAGGCATGATCCATTGTCAAGCCCAAAACACGCCTCTTCTTGGACTTTATATTTTCGGCCATGCAAGCTTCTTCAAGGTGGAATTTCCTTAAGTTCCAATGTAGAACATTGAGGAACATCCTCATGAATTGTTATTCAAGAAACATGCCAAAGGACTTCATGTTGAGATGGTTCGGCCTCCAAGTGATAAGAATATCCAAGAACTTCACAATGTGTTGATAACAAGCTCTGCAAGGCTTGTTTCATCCTTTTGCTCCTTAGTCTTGTCATTGGTCCATCAAGATTCTCCAATGGATCATGCAAGCTTGGGTTTGGCACCATGGATATGGATTGATTACTATCAGATAAGGTACTTGCTTGGAATATTTTTGGCTTTCTTGCTTCCTCTCTTCCTTTATATTTGTTTTTACTCTAGAAGCAACGAGCTTGGTGAAATAAAGTTTGCTGCTTAAGTTTTCTCCCTTAGATAAGTGCTTTTAGTTTATAGTTGTGGGCAATCATTATTTATGTAATTGAATTCTCTGAATGTTGTGCCAATCTATGAAACTGCACTTTGTATGTACCCGTATCAGTGCTTCTCCAGGAGTTCACCCGTGTCACTTGTTGTTATTGTTTGAAATGGAGATTGCAGTGGTAGTATTTATTAAGGTTGATATACTTTCTGAATTCTCAAAATTCCCATACCTCCTTTCCAGGGATATCAAGTGTGCTAATATATTAGTGGATGCAAATAGATCTGTAAAACTTTCTGATTTTGGTCTTGCGAAGGTAATCATCTTCTTTTCTTCATAGTTACAAATCTCAAATTGATGATTGACACATCTTGAATTCAAGTTTGATCTGCTGTTAATAGGTTTCTTATGCATTTGAACCAAGATTAAGCCACAGGCTGTTCTAAAAATGCACTATAATACTTAATTGTATGTTTATTTCAGTACTAGTGTTATATGTTCTTGGTTAAGTCTCCTGGCCGATAAACAGTTTCGTGTTCTCTTTATTGGCATTCAGGGATGTGATGGGAGAGAAGGTTTTAACCCCTCATGGTTTAACAGAATTGAGGCAAGCAAGGTGGTTAACTTGATTATGAAGCTCAGAGCCAGTACAAACCTCATTGAAGCAGATATTGGTGTAATAACGCCATATCGTCAACAAGTGGTAAAGATTACCAATGTACTTGAATCAAAAGGCATATTTGACATTAAAGTTGGCTGTGTTGAGCAGTTTCAGGGACAAGAAAAAGAAGTTATCATTGTCTCTACCGTCAGATCAACTAGTAGACACGACGAGCATGACAAAATCTATAGCCTTGGATTCCTTAGTAATCGTAGGAGGTTTAATGTTGCTGTTACATGGGCAAAGTCACTTCTTCTCATAGTTGGCAATCCTCACATTATTAGTAAGGTAAAAATTCCTCCTTATTCTTCAGTTGTTTTATTTGTGCTATCATTCCGTGTAGTTATTCGTTAGTCTCCCTGGACTCAATATTTTCTCATACATTGGAGATTTGCATGTCATTCCTAGTGTCTTATCAATGAAGAACAACAAGTAGTACTGTGTATGAGGTTGCATTTTGTTTCCAGCAAATCGTAAGAAGAAGTAACATTGATAAAGTTAAGTTAGTCTAGTTTCAGTCATCAACATCATGAAAATCATCCTCTCAAGTCTGTTGCTCTCATTTTCACTTGCACTTGAGACTTCCTTCTGGAGTTTAACAACAAGCCAAATGCAGCTCCTTATGAGCTAGTAAATCAGTACAATAACTTACCCTACATGCACTGTATTTGATTGACCGAATTCGGGATGGTCACTTGATCAACTGCTATGCATAACTTTAATGGATTTTCTTATTCAGTTAGAGATATCAGTAGCACTTGTCTGTGGTACATTACTTGCCAAAATACGCACTCAGTTTTGTCAATGATTGAAATCCAGGGAAAACAAACAGATCCACTTCATTGGGTTAATACCGAAAAATCGAATTGTAGTCTCTTTTAATGATTTTTCAAAGAAATACCATAGGAATGAATACTGAAAGGCTCAGTTATGTAGCAAAATTGATTAATAACTATAGTTACATTCCAGCTCTGTGCAATCTGTCACTGTAAATTTTTTCTTGAGTGTATTTTTCCTTATTGTGAGAAGTAACTGTTGCTTTGATGCCAATATCCTTTCTTGTTGCAGGATCTTTACTGGCATAAACTTTTGTGGTACTGCCATGACAATAAATTCTTACCAAGGTTGTCCTCTGCCCAAAAGAGATGATGATGATATATTTCAAGACTTAGAGCTGGATAACAGAACCAAAAGCTCATCTACTTAGTATACACATTGCTAATTCTCTTCTTTTTCTTTATGGTTGAAACTTTAGGATTTGATGTACTTTATGAGGCAAATTCTTTAAGAGCTTTACATAATTCTTGTTCAGATTACAGTTTGTCATTAACATTTGTTGTTGGGCACAAGTAAAATTTCTCATTGCATAATTTTGTGTTTGGACATCCCTAGTGATATTGCACCTTATTAAGGTATTATAGCTTGGCAATTGGCATGAATGCTATTTTTGGTCAAACAATGTGAAAGTACCAAACAAATCTAAAGTAACTAAAGTAAATGCAACCAAGAATGATGAATTCCATGAGGATCTAACTTCCTTGGAGACATGAAAGTTGAGTTGAATACTCCAAAGTTTATCCTCCAACTTAATTGATATTTTACACCAAAAGTAATATATTAAGTGGAAACATTGATGTTTTTGAAATTGTGTCACCATTGCTCTATTTCCAGATAGAATAATAGGTTCTATGAAGTCTCTTTCAAGAACTTCAAAGAAAAATAAGTCTATCAAATTAACCACTATTGTGAAAAAAAAGGAACGATCAAACCTACAATGAAGGAATTAATGATGAGTTAGATCCATTTGATTAGATTATAACCCCTATGCATGCAACTCAACAATGATCTTAGTAATTAGTATATGAGTTTCTACAAAATTGATGTCAGCCAAAAAGCATACAACATTGGCATTGCTGAAAGAAACCAAATTCAATATAGAGATATATCTAAATAAAAATTAATGCGTAGATAGATTCGAGTTACACGGATGAAAGTTTCTAGTCAAATCCAATGCATAAATATATTCAAGTCATTCGAAAGATTCAAATCAAAATTTGTAATAAGTGTAACAAATTTTTATGTATCCAACTCAAAACTAATTTCAAAAACATCAATGTTTAAAATACTCGGTCCCGAAATTATTATAAAAAAATAACATAATTAGTTGAGTACATACTTTAATAAATGGAGCATCAATAAATCTATAACGACTCTGTACATGTAGAGTGATTATGACCAATAACATGGCAACGAGAGAACCTCAAAGGTTGTCTATCAATGAATTATGATTCAATTCGTCTCTTATGTGGTCGACTTGGAAGTCGCTTGGTCCTTGGAGGCAGTAACGCACACTGTGAAGATGTTGTGTCCATATTACCTTCTTGAATGGATGCAATAGGCAGGTCATTGGGCATAGGCATATCAACAGTCTTAATGGCAATTGTAGATATATAGTTCTATTAAATTGTATTATGATTTACTTTATACAGATTGCCTTAGAATCTTCATACTACTGATCAAACTAATATTGCGTCTCGCTTTCATCGTTATCTTTTACTCTCCAACTTCAATCGCTTGCCCATAAATTGTCGTGTATTTCTAACCCCTCTACGGCCTCTGCACTTGTATCTATGTATTGCAAGAGTGGGAATATTAGTGATGCGATGAAGGTGTTTGATGAAATATATGATAGAGATGAAGTTTTGTATGGTTTGAATTCAGAATAATAATTTCATTAACGTAGTATTTTTTTAACGATGGAATTAATATTGGGTAAAAGGAGGGATAATAAAGTCTTTAACTAATTAAAATAATAATAAAGTTATTTTGGGGCCCTTAACAATAAATACATTAAAGTTGCACCCTACTTAATAATAACGCGATTTAATACGCCCTTAATGCAAATTTTCCCAATTTAAAATTTCTTTTTTTCTCTTCCCGTCATTTTTTTAAAAATTTATTTTCTCTCATGTTTTTTTTCTTCCTCCTCCCTTTTCCTATTCCAGCGCCACCACTCACTGCCCATCGGCACCACCACTTCAACAACCACTTAACCAACAAAAACTCATAACCATCACCACCACAACAACCACTCACCCAACAAAAATCCATCACGGCTACCTTTTCTTCTTTTTGGATCAATTGTGTATAAATTTAATTTCTTTCAACACTCAAAATCAATCCACCATGGGTTTTCACAAATAAGGATCAGGAAGGAGTCTGCTATGCAAAAACCAAGGTCTTCAAACTAATAAGGATCAGGAAGGAGTCTTCCACACAAAACCTTGAACTAAATGGCCAATTTTGTGAACTTCGCGACAAAAAACCTACCAATACCCAAAGTGAAGTGAATGGATCAAAACCTGCCAATACCAAAAGTGAAATGAATTGATCAAAACGCAAAGCTTTAGGGATTTTCTTTCTGTTTGAAATTTTCCATTTGTAGCTGATGAGGGATACAAGTGACAAGACCATCTGATGGCTGTGAGGAGTTCAGTAAGAGATCTTTTCTTACAAGTCAAGTCTAAGGGTGATGATGAGGTATGAAAATAAGCACCCCAAATTAACAGCTGAGATTGAATGGAGAGGGTGTCCCTTTCCTTAGAGGTCAAGCCTAAGAATGACATCATCCAGGTACACTATTTCCTATAAATAACACTTGAGTGTAATTTAGAAGGGGTTGGTCCCTAAGTACTTGTACTTATAATTATTTTCACAGCAAGGCTCATATCTAACTTGGGCGTCGGAGTGAACCCCCCCCCCCCCCCCCTCCCGGAACCTCTAGGGGCTTTCACTAACAGTTCTTTTTTATTTATAGGCCTGGTCGTCTGGAGGGGGGCTGATATAGATCATTTGGTGGACTTCGGATGTGGGCTTCTCTAAGGGCCTTACTGTTGGAAGCTGGCCTTAATTTCATCGCAGGGCTCATCTCGAGGCCTCATCAGTAGCAATAATTTTTTGTTTGGTTTAGATCTACAAATTTTTTATAATTATTGAATGAAATTTTAGAATGGAAAAGATATTGATGAGAACCCATCAGACCAATTTTGATTTCAAAAAAATAGAGGAATTTGTACTGTCGTTGAAAAAGAAGAATTTTGGTATTTAAAACCTTTCAAGAATAAAGAAGAAATCTCGTTGAAGATGAGGAAGAAAAAGGCTAATACGAACAACATAAAAGAAATTAAAGAGGAGAGAGAAAGAAAGAAAAAACGTTGCGAAATCCATAAAGATAAAAAACAAAAGAAAAGAAAAGGAGAGAGAAGGAAAACACGTGGAGTTAGAAGGATAAAGAAGGAAGACTAAAAAGGATAAGTTCAATTTATTTATTTTTTTTTGTGATGATCCAGATCCCAACTTACGTTGTACTATACTAGACCTCAAGGCAACCGTCCACTAGACACCCTGATGAGGCAGGGAGGTAAATCGCGGGATGTGCACGCAGATGGATACTACTCTCACAGTACCGGTCCAAGCTGGGTACTAGGGCTAGTCTTCAACCTTTGGTCACCAAGTCAGCACTCATACCAAAGTGTTAGACGATTCTTCTCCACCACACAGCCTCAGTTCTGCGTGTAGGTACCATAAGCCTTTCTCCGCTTGCGTAAATGCCCTGGGGGGACTTGAATTTCCACAAATATTCCTCCATTCTATTTGTCTATAAATAGGAAGGGATTTTTGTTGGAGACAGGAATTGAACTCCTGACCTCCAACTCTCCTAGGCACTTAATGCTTAGGTGATGACCAGTTGTGCATGCAGATAGATATTACTCTCACAGTACCGGCCCAAGCTGGGTACCAGGGTTAGTCTTCAACCTTTGGTCACCAAGTCAGCACTTCCACCACAGTGTTAGACGATGCTCCTCCAGCGAATACCAACCCCCACACGGCCTCACTCCTTCGCGTAGGTACCATAAGCCTTTCTCCGTTTGCGTATATGCCCCGGGGGGACTTGAATTTCCAAAAATATTCCTCCATCCTATTTGTCTATAAATAAGAGGGCATTTTTATTGGAGGTAGGAATTGAACTCCTGACCTCTCAATTTTTTTATTCTCGCTCTTCGTATGGGGCTTAGGGTCTGACGTGCCTCTCAAGAAAAATATGACCGGTTTCTTTTTTAATTAGTTATTTAATTTTAAAATTAAACTAAATTACTAACCAAATGATACGTGAACATTAAGATAAGTGATTGTATATGTGTCATCTTCTCATAAAGTGACACATATGTGGCACACAAAAGTGTCACACAAGACCCAAAACCCTTTATAAGTGTCAGTCACTTGCCTTTAGTACACATATTTTCCATCCTCTCTCTATTTAAATATAGCTAATTATGTGGTATAGGTAGTATGTATTTTTATTAGAGAAAAACTTTAAAAAATATTTACGACACGAAATAATTGGTGCTTAACAAGGGGTTTATCATAATGATTTTGATAAATGTTTTGCCCTAAAGTTAATCATTACTTTGAAGATAATTGTCTATATTTTTAGTGGTCACAATAGGAATATGTTTTCAATACAAACTAATAATGAAAATTGTATATAAGGGAAAAATATTATATTTTTCAAAAAATTAAGGGTAAATTGCAAAATACTACCCTCAATTATAGTTGGGTTGTAATATACCCCTTAACTTTCAATTTGGGCACTTCACTTCTTTAAACTTTTTTTTTTGTTAAGGTACAATAATTTTTTGAAAAATAAATATTCTAGACTAAGACTAATATATCCTTATTATTCATTTTGTCTTTTGTAAAATATCCTACTAAAGGATATATATATATATATATATATATCAGTCATTCACGTCTGCATTTTTTTTACTGTTGTATTATTTAAACATTAAATCAACTAAAAAATTATGAAAAATTTCCTTTACGAAGATTCAATAAAATTAAAAGACCAATGAATATTTTTGAAAGAGTTGTGATTTCAAATCTTAGAAACACAATAGAAAATGTTATTTATATATTTTTCATTTTAAGTTTCACATAAAGTTATTAAATTGAGATAACATGCACGAGAATAATAGTTTGAGGATGTAAAGTGTCAAAATTAAAAGTTTAAATGATATATTACAACTCAACTATAATTCATAGTGGTATTTTGCAATTTTTCATAGAAATAAATGATAATTAACCTTATAAAAAAGAGTATGTAGGAGTAGGCACTATTCAAATTTTTACTAATTTATTGGTAAATTAATATTTTTACTTGAAAACAATGATTATGTGCATACTAACAATTAATTAAATAAATTTTGTGACATAGATGCAAACACTGGCGGAACCAGAGGGGGGCGAGCCGGTGCGGCGCCCCCTCCCCCCCCCCCCTTCTTTTGGAAGAGAGAGTAGTACTACTCCTCTCCACCACTTCCGCCCCTTCTCCGCCATCACGCGGTAGTGCTCAACAGATGTAAATCTTTCCAGTGGCGATGAAGACAATGAGGAAATTATATTATCTATGTTAATTTCTATGAGATGCAATATTGCCGGAGATGTTGCCGGAAAAACAAAGCAGATGCGTTTTCTTTTATTTTCGTCGTTGTTCAATTTGAAGAAGATGACAACATCATCAATTTAATATTATAAAATAAAATATATAAAAAAAGAAAAATAAAATAAAATAAAAACATAAATATGTCTCTGTAAGCTTATGTTTGAACACGCTTTTTGATAAAAAAAGGAATTGGTTTTCTTTATTTCTATTTTAATCCTACATGTTTGCTTCTTATACAAATCTGTTGGCCCTGAAAATTTTGAAAATTATATTTTGACCTATAAAAGTTTCAAATTGTTCAATTAAATGATTTTTAATATAATTAAAAATAATATATACTTATAGATTCATGACAGAAAAACTATATATTATTTAATGTGATTATTTGAATAACATGTTATACGTGATTAATATTTAATAAAATAACAGATTTATTTAATTACATATTGCCTTTTTTTTTACTCAATTGTAAAACGACGTCGTTCTACTTAATATTAAAACTAAAAAAGCACTTTAGGTAAAATGATGTCGTTTTACTTTAAGAGTAATTTAAAAAAAAATCTAAACATGAATTTTGTAACTCTTATTACTAAAATTTTATTTTCACCCTAAGTCCTGAAGTATAAATGTGAATTACTCTTTGTTATTTCCCCTAACATCTGCAGTTTACTGCTCTCTGCGACCTTACCTCCATCTACTCATTCTTTCACTGCTATTTATATGAATTAGTCTAATTCGTTAAAGGTTATTCCGTCTTCCATAACGTCGTCTGTTATTATAAATATTTTTAAAAAAATATTAGTAATGTTTAAATTTTTGGTGTATTTTCTAATATTATCAATTTAATATTTTAGTAATTAAATATATTTTTTTATAAGAAAAATAATCTTTTACAGTAGAGCCCCTTCTGGTTCCGCCACTGGGTGCAAACAAAGTTTGCTTTAGTCTATACTCCATTGTAAGACCTGTGTATTTTTAGTAAACTGTCAATATATTATTCCTACGAAATTAATAATCACAGTTGTCACATATAATTCCAACACACGTATTTCCTTTCATAAAAGATATTTTGGTTATTGAATAATAATTTAGGGGTCAATGCAAGCTACCAAAATGTTTTTAGACATGTCATTACTAGTAAATACACCATTGATGATACATATTCACTGAAAAAAAAAATGAAAAATGTATTTAGAAAGTTCAAGAACTGAAATTTCGATACCATAATAGGATTGTAAATTAATTAAATCTTTTCCTTTCCTGTTTTTAAATTTTTTATTATTTACTTTTTTTTTTCCTTAGTAATTCTTTTGTCTCAAAATTCCCACCTCAATAGCTAGACTAGAATTATCTATCGAATTCTCGAAGATTGTGAGAAGATGACCTTAGAATCTAAAATTCCATATGAAAATACAATTTAATAATCATTTATGGAAACGATTAAATATATGAAAACGAGAAAATGCAACACAGTTGTCATAAAAGATTTGATTACAAGCATTTCCATTTATACATTGTAATTAATTTATTGCCCGAAAAAAAGTATCAATCAAATCTATGCATCAATGCATGCAGTTTTAATTTAGAAATCCTTGAGCAACACTCTTATTGCCATAAATATGATCTTTCATAACAAATATATATGTACGAAGAAAACATACAATGTTCATTGTTAACCGATCAAGCAATTCTTGCAGTTCTGATCTCTTCCATATGATCTCTTTGTATTTCCAGAGAGGAAAAACAACAGAAAGATGTGGCAACTGTGTGGAAAGAAGAGTTTCTTAAGAAAACAAAAGGTGCCCCCTATTATGTGTCCATTGAGGCTTACACTAGAGGATCTCTACAATGGCGTAGACAAGATGGTCACTTTCACCAGAAGTGGAGCAACGATCCATGAAAAATTGTACGCAATTTTTTTTTATTTTTGCAATTTTGAAAGAGGGTTTAGTTCAAACTGTTCAATACTATAAGATCTGTTTCTCACCATATTTGCATTCGTACTTATTTTTTATGAGTCAAGATGATCAAATTTGGGCTTTGATCAGCTTCTTATTTGATCGGAATTTTTTGTGTACGAATCCTTTTTCTACCCTATGCATCTAAACTTTTGTGAAATGTTACTCAAATTGTCAAAGGGTAAGGATTGAATACAATCCATTTAAAAACAAAAGTAAAGTTTTAGTTTTTTTGAGTAATGAATTTGAACAAAAGTCCAGTTTGTTTAACTTCTCATTAATTGAGAATTTTTGTTCGATCATTATTACAACATCATGACTAAAACATTTGTCAATGTAAGAAAAATTTGCATCTTTTATTGTTTGTTAACACATAATGTTTTTGTTTTGAGCTATATATCCTGTCTTGTTAAATCGTTTTTTTTTTTTCATAATTTTTTCCTGTTTAATTTTGATACATTGCATCTTTCAGCAATCTATGTGACAACTGCAACTCGGAGGCACTTCCGCTGAAACTCCCTCCCGGCACGCTGCATGGTGATGGAATTGTGTACGAACGGCTCGGTATTCGATCACCGGGTATGATACAAGGAGATCTTATCTGTGTTGTTGAAGAATTGCCTCACCCTGTGTTTGAAAGGAGGGGTTTTGATTTATTTGCTACCAAGAAAATTGCAATAGCAGAAGTTCTCACTCAAGATACTTTCACTATTGAAACTCTTGATAAGCGTTCTTTAACCATTTCAAAACCGCAATCTGGACACGTTATAGAGGTTCCAAACGAGGGAATGCCTAATGCAAATATTGGAGTGAAGGGCTCTTTGTTTGTCAGATTTGAAGTTCTTCTTCCAAATAACTTGAGTCTCACGGATGAAGAGAAAGATGATCTGAAAAAGCTGCTGACTCCTAAAGAAGAATCTGTCACCAATCTTGAGTCTGTTGATTGAAAGTTTACTCTGATTTTATGTTAGTTTGTCTTTCGTTTGAATTTTGAGGAGTTTTTGTCTTAATTCTAGGCAATTCATAGAGATTTAATTTGTTTTTCTACATGAAATGTCATCTAGGGTTTCTACCGTTATATTCATTACAATTATTTTCGCTTTCATGCATAATTCAATTTACCAATTCTATTATTCCTTTTTTTTTCTCCATAATTTCATCATTTAATGAAACTAAAACACTACAAATTAGAGAGGTGCATTGAGGTTTTATAGGGAATTAATCCAATGATTTAAAGTCATACCAATTTGAGTTGAACAACATTCAAAATCCTTTACAATTATGAAAAAGGAAATAGAAAATTTTTTCCTCCCAATAAAATGCTACAAATTAGAGAGGTGCATTGAGGTTTTATAGGAAATTAATCATATGATCTAAACCCATACCAATTTGAGTTGAACAACACTCAAAATCCTTTATAAGTCATGAAAAAGGAAATAGAAAGTTTTTCCCTATCGAGTGCATCTACACCGAATGATCTCCAATGCCAAAATGTGAAAAAGAAAGCCGTGGTAGAGGAGAGAACCTTTAATTAGTTGCTATCCAATCTAATGACCTAGAGCTATTATGCTTCAATGAAATTTTAGCTTAAAAAAATTATGACGAAAGGTTCTTTCTCTATCTAAAAATAGAGGCTTCCCTTTGCTCAGCATCCAAGTTCTCCATTCTCATATAGAGAGAAAAAACTCACACTTAATTAGGAAGACAAATAATTCCAAATAAAAGAGACAAGGGAGATTAAGTTAAATATTTGAATTTTGGGGAGGTGGAGCGGTGGAGAACCGACGGTACCACCATTGCCTCCCCTCAATGTCCGAAAAAGTTGATGTTTTTCTTGGTGGAGAAAAGTTGTCCCTCTTAGGTTTATGCAAGCGAGAACTGCGAATTCTATTATTCATAAACTTTCGATTTGTGACCTAATTGACAAATCTTTTCAATTAATACCAAATTGCAAATTGCGAAGACAGTAACGCAGTTGAAGCTAACTTAGTCAGTAGGATTAATATCGTATTTTCATGATTATGATTAGAATTTTTCGAGAAAGATATTTGTCGTTAGCGGATTCAATCTTCTTAAACTTGTTGATCTATTCGTCTGCAGAAGAAGACTTATACTGTTAGCAAAAGTGAAGTCATAAAATTGAAAACAAAAGAAATGAACTTTAGGTTGTATTTGTTATTCGCAAGAAATTATTTATTACGATTTGGAGCTGTTTGTAATCGTCTCTCCCTCATTTTTGGTTTAGAGATTAACGTTAAGAAATTGACAAATACTTTTCACTCAAACTTTCAAAAGTTCGAAGCCTCCTCTTATATATATACTAGTTTTTGGATGCCGCACAGCCTGCGGCCGGGGATAAATTATTTTAATCTATTTTTAATTTATTGTTGAAGTAAAGAAATATATATGTAGCTTGTTTTTGGTTTTTGAGATTTAAACTTAGAGCAATAATATTTTTTATTTTGCTTTTATCATAATTGTAGGTTATCATTTTACAATTTTTCTTTTTATTTTCAATTTTATCTGCTAAACTTGTTATTGTAGTGGTTAGAATTGGATTGTTTTAATTATTTTTATTATATGTTAGTTATATTCAATAATTATATAGGGGTTGGTTTGAAGTGCATGGCTTTTTAGCATTTGTCTAGTTTGGTTTTTGATGATATGATATGTGAATTTCTATTAAGTCATATTAAAATAAATTGGTAAAGATTAATAAGGGGTAAAAAAAGTATCCAAAGATTAACAAGGAAGAAAAAAGTACAAATGTTTTCTTTGATGGTGGTAGCGAACATGCAGGTAGGTTCTTGGCTTAATTACAAGCTCAATTTGCTGCCTCAACCATCTCATCAGCTTTAATGTCTTTATGTCAGGTCTATCTAGTTGAACTTGTTCTGTGCAGCAACTATTCATTAACAGATATTTTCATTCTCAGACATAAGGATTATCATGGGCGGCTCTAATCCATGTTTACTTTAGTCAACATTTGACCCTGCTACAATAAATTTTTCAACCACAAAATTCAGTCAATGAAATAAAACAAAATAAAATAAAAATAGCATACGAGGGTTGTTTTATGATAATATTGCATTTTGTAGTAGAATTTACAAGAGTTGGAGTCATACAATCTCTCAATGAGGGACACTACTGTGTTTTTTAGCAACATTGAAGAATAGGAGAAATCTACATTTTAAGCTCTACTTGGCCAGTAAAAGAATCTAACTCCAAACCAGGATTACTATTTTTGTCAACAGTTGGTTTATGATGAATTATCTGAAAATTTTTGGGGCAAATGCAGCTATGCTTGGGGCAGATTGCGCCAAAGCCCTGGTCAATCAAAAAATAAACTACTTTAGTCTATTAGCATTTCCAATTAAAATTTAAAATTTTGGCTCATTTGAAAATAGTAAAATTAATACTTACAGTTCACAAATCATAGTAGCGAACATTGTGGCAATGCCAAGACCACTGTTGGTCAAGTCAAAGGCGGAATTAGAATAAAATTTTAGTGGGGGCTCAATTTAACGTAAAAATTTTTTGTTCGATCAACTAAATGTATTTAAAAACTAAAATTTTAAATTCATTATTATGAAAATCATAAAAGTGTATAAATACATACTATTCGTTAACATTTAATGAAATATTAATTTTTGTTGTGCGATGAAGAGGTGTAACTGTTTAACATGTATCCCTTAATTTCATTTGACATAAACAAAATAAGAATTAATTCTAACACCTATAAATTATAATTACTTAAACACCCAAATTTATTTATTAATTTACAAATTTAAATTTGCAATTAATAAAATTCAAATAACAAAACATTTAAATAAAAAACTAATTTTAAGCAATACTCAAGAGAGTAAATGAATCAAAGAAAGGAGAAATAGTTTTAATAGAGAATTAAAGATGATATGTGATTTTTTTAATAAAAATTATAGAATGAAGAATTTTTAAATATGTGATTTTTTTTAAAGATGGTATGTGATCTTTTATTAGAAAAGATACGCAAGACGGCAAGAGTGAAGCCCCGTTTTTTTTCTTAAGTTAGACGACGTGGCTTTGCGAGTAAAGAAATTTTTTTTTTTAACAAAAATACGTCAACCCTCCCTTAATATTCCTGCGAACTTGGCGGGGCTGAAGTCCATGTCTGCCCTGACTGGTTCCGCCCATGGGTCAAGCCCCATTCCTTTTGAGAAATCCTTAGGGCAGCAAAGTATGCTTGTAATACTTTTGATTCACCAACATATGCCAACACTGTCTCTACTTGAGCCACTATCTGCAATCTGACAATAATCAGTAAATATACATGTGTAACATCTCGGAATTTTAGGTTATAAACAACTATATAGGTTGGAATAAAGTTTCTATCCTTTTACCTGTTTTGCAATGTTTCCTGCTTATGAAAGTGCTTCATGGCTCTTTGCCACGTAATGTACAAAATTTCCCAACTACAAAGAAGAGAAAACATGCTAATCCTCAGTGCTAACATCTTTTTGTTTGAGAACTTTTGAAGGCAATTGAATTTCATTTTTATCATTCACCTTTTCACTTATGGCGTCTTGTACCATCACTGCGTCATTGTTAGCGTCCTTATAAGATGGAAGTTGAAGGGAATGACAATCATATGTGAACCTTACTTCAATCAATAATATTTTATCTCAGTATCAAACAGATTAAATCTCCTTATATAGGAGCATTATGTTAGGTCATGCTTGTCCCCATTATGTAATTTGAAATGCATCATTTCGTCCCAACTTGTAATCCAATAGTTTCATTATATTATGATATAAGTATATGTTATGCAAAAAAATACTTAAAATGTATAATTAAAGCAGCTATGACAAGAATAATACCTAATTGTCGTGAAAAGGAACTTTTTGGTATGAATTGCCTTTTATCACATCTTGAAAGAAAATGATATCATATATTTTTTTGTACTTGTAAACAAATATGGAAAAATATTTTGGAAAAGTGTGTACAACTGTATTTATGTTGAGAAAGAAGTAAAAACAAGTAAATTTATGTTGGAAAATGATAATCATTTCACTTACACAATACAAAGAGCATCTACACTTTGAGTGATACTACACAAGTAATAATAAAAATTAGAAATTTAAAATACTATAGAGTCAAGTGGAATCGCTATATCTATTGGCAAAGTCGTGCGACAAAAATAAATAAGAATTAATAAATGTTAGAAAGTATATCTTCATATATATTCTAAAAAAATAAATAAATTATACTACGTTCATTGCGTAATCTATGAGTTAGGCATTACTGTAGACAAAACTTCAGTATATACTTATTTTTTGTTAAATTTGTACGCTGAACAATTGGTTAAAGGTCTAATCAAAACTTTTACTTGAGTAGGAGATTTTGCTCTTGACAAAGCAACATAAAGCTAACCATGAAAAAAACAGGTTCTTATACAAACCAACAAAATCTAAAGTTTGTCATTGCGACTTATTTATAGTCATTGCAAAATAAAGGCGTACTAAAAATTGAGTTCTTTTCAAAGGCACAAAAGTAAACATATCACTTGCACATTCTAGCATAATACGTGGAATAAACACAGATTTACCAGCATGTGAACCAATAAAAATCTCTACTTGAATAATAATTTTTTCAAAAGCTTTGCAAATTAGTCAAGTGCCATTAGAGAGTTCTTCAGTTGGATTTATATTTCGAAGCAACATGATTGGAGCATTTTTTTTTAACTTGAGCTCATGCGGTAGCAAACCTTGAGGAATTAATGAATAAAGAAAATCTTCACAATCTATTTGTTTTGAACAATCTATTGTTTCATCATAACTATGATATGTAGTTTCTTCACCTGGAAATTGATAAAATTAAAGAAAAATAAGGTTTTTGTTTATTACTGAAAGCTTAAAAAATAAATGTACATAACAATAGTATTTATAGAGATAACTAAACAACCCTAAAATAGGTAGAAAAGGAAACTACTAAAATAGTAATAAGGCAAGCTAACATCCCTTCTCAAACTCACGATGCTACAACTAGAAGCATAGAGAGTTTGCCAAATAGAAAACGAAAACGGAAAGTAGAGTGCGCCTTAGTAAACATGTCGGCAATCTGCACAAAAGAAGGAACGAAAGGCAATGTGATGGTACCAAGTTGAAAATAATGTCGGGTTACGTGACAATCAATCTCAATATATTTGGTCCGCTCGTGAAACACCGAATTACACGCAATCTGGATAGCACTCTTACTATCGCAATATAAAGAAGTAGGGCGTTGTAGCAAAACACCCATATCCGCAAGCAACCAACGTAACCAAACTATCTCACAAGTAGTAGAAGCCCTGGCACGATACTCAGCTTCTATCGAGGACCAAGAAACATATTGCTTTTTACCCTTCCAAGAAATAAGAGAATCATCGAGCAAAATACAAAAGCCAATAGTGGATTTGCGATCCGCAGAATCACCAGTCCAATCACTATCAAAGTACGCATGCAATTCTAAAGATGAAGAGTATGAAAATAAAAAACTTTGGAATTGAGTGCCCCAAAGATACCTTAAAATATGAAGAACAGCAGTCCAATGAACTGTGGTAGGTGCTGTAACAAATTGACTAACTACATGAACAATGTGTGCTATATCAGGACAAGTAATAGTGAGATAAACCAAACTACCAACAATCGTGCAATATAAGCTGCAATCTGGCAAAGGAGAACCATCAAATAGAGAATACCGAGCATTAGTCTCAAGAGGGGTATCAACAATCTTATTATCAGTAAGACGCGCACGCTCAAATATATCAGTTATATATTTGGACTGAGACAAGTGATAACCTTGTGGAGATGAAGCAACCTCAATACCTAGCGGACCCAAATCTTTCATTGCAAAATAACGAGCTAGCTCCAACTTTAAAGTTGTGATTCCATCAAAATCATCTCCAGTAATAATCATATCGTCAACATACAAAGAGAGTAGAATATGACCTGCACCAGTACACTTGACAAGCAATATTGAATCATGATGACTAGAATGAAACCCAAGTGAAGTAAGCATGGTAGAGAATTTTTCAAACCAAGCTCGAGAGGGCCTGTTTGAGACCATAGAGAGCTTTTCGAAGTTTGCAAACTTCACCTAGTTTGTGAGAAAAACTAGAAGGATGATAAAGATAAACTTCTTCATGAAGATCACCATTCAAGAAGGCTTCTTTACATCCATTTGAGAAATGTTCTATCGATGAACGGAAGCAACTACAATAAGTGTACGGACAGTAGTCATTTTGGCAACATGAGCAAATGTTTTCTCATAATCCATGCCATACTCCTGAGAGTAACCTTTAGCAACAAGACGAGCTTTATATCTCTCAATAGATCCATCAGATTTAGTTTTGATTTTGTATACCCAATGAGAACCAATGGTGCATTTTCCAGGCGGCAAGGGTACCAAGTCCCAAGTATGAGTTTGATTTAACACAATAAGTTCATCTACCATAGCAGCTTGCCAAAGTGGGTCACAGACTACCTCTCTATAGGAGTAGGGCTCATAAATACGATGAATAGATCCTAAAAATGATATAAAATGACTAGAATAACAAGAGTAAGAAAAATCAGGAAGCTTAGTAGGCTCACGAACACGTGTAGATTGTTGAACGGGATGAGGAACTGAAGGCTCAAGAGATGATTGGGCAGGTGCAGGGGAAGGGGGAATATGTGCATCAAGTGCATCATGGATCAATGTACCAGACTGTGTTGCCTCAATATCAGTGATGAAAGGATCAATGTGAATAAGATATGACTCTGTCATTGTATGAGAATTAGCAGGAATAGAAAAGAATGGAATATGCTCAAGAAAAGCAACATGATGAGAAACATACAATTTTTTATTAACTGGATCAAAACAACGATAGCCCTTTTGACCGACACCATAACCCAAAAAAATACATAAAAGAGATCGTGCTGACAATTTACTACGCTTGGCATGAAGTTGAAGTACAAAACAAGTAGAACCAAAAATATGTAACGATGAATAATCGAGAGCATAGCCATACAACTTTTGAAAATGTGACAAACCAGAATGATAGTAATCCATCTATGCCTATGCCAAAGGAGACTTCAAGTGTTCATCCATTGTCAAATCTTGATGGACCAATGACAAGATCAATGAGCAAAAGGATGAAGGAGGCGTTGCAAGCATTGTTGATAACTCATTGTGAGGAGTTGGACATCTTTGAAGAGAATCATGATCCGGTCCAAGCATCTTCCACCAATGGAGTTTTATGGAATATCTCTTCAATCACAATCCATGAAGAGATGGATCAATCACAATGAAGTCCAAGAAAGGCGTGTTTGGGGTTTCACCAATGGATCACGTCTTCTTGCTAATTTAATTAGGGTTTTATTTAATGTTATTTTAAGCCCAACTTGACGTTTTATATTTATTATTTATGGGCTTGGAATTTCGGCTTTAATAAAGTTTACTTGGCCCAATTATCTTGCATGATAATGGCAAGTAAAAGTTTAGGAAACTTAAGAAGTCAAATTGAGTTTTGCTTCTTCATAGTTTAGGAAACAAAGGAAGCCAAAACGTGTTTGGCCACCTTGATAAAACCGTGTGCCCTAATCCTTATTAGAAAAGGATTAGTTTGTTAGTTGTTAGTTTCCAATTCCAATTTGGAAAGTTGGTTAGTTTAGAAGTCAAGTTGTAATTGACTTGAGTTAGGGTTTACAAGCCTTGGCCGAATTAGCCTCTATAAAAGGCCATCATTGTAAACGATTTTTCATAGATAAATTTTGATAAAGTTTAGCTTTTCTAAAGTGTTTTTACAGCCTTGAAAAGTTGTGAAGCAAAACGTGAATTAATTCAATTAAGTTTAATTGAGTTTTCATATGAACCGTGAACCTAGAAGCTAAGACGTTCAGGTGAACTTACAAGTTTTTGATTCAAAGAACAAGCCAAACTGATTTGTTTAGCCTTTGAATTTTCATAGGTTGGCCGAATCCTTTTGATTCATACGTGGGGGTTTGATTACTTCATATCAAATCTTTTCGTGTCAATATCTTTTAATTTCTGTTTTTGTGTAATTCTGCATCTTTGTAATTCTTCTTCTTGGTTCGAGTTTGGTAAGAAATGGTCCAAAGGAAGTGGATTCGAGTGGTCTAAGGTGCTGCATCTTGATCATTCATATCAGTTGGTATCAAAGCTCAAGGTTGTCTTCCAAATTCAGGTTTTTATTCTCGGTTTTTGAGTCTTCTTGTGTCTCGATTTTTCTTGCTGTTTTTGCATCATTTTTGTGCTGCTGTTTTTGCGTCTTTTTGCTGCTGTTCTTGAGTCAATTTTCTGCAGTAAATTTGTGTCTTAATTCAGTCCTAAAGTCGTCATAATTCTGTCCAAAAATCGCATGCAAAAGATTGTTGAAAACTGCCCAAAATCGCTAGTTTGCTTGTTCTCGGTTTTGCGAATTTTTGTATTGTTTTCTTGCTGATTTGTGTTGCGTTTTTGTTGCTGTTCTTGGTGTCTATATTCTGCACTTTTTGTTGTCTTCATAGTGTTGAATTCCATTGGTTTTCATTGCTCTCCACACGTCATACTTGTTAGGGTTTTTGAGTCAAGAATTAGGGTTTCTTACAAACCCTAGTTTTGGTCAAGATTGCATAACTTTCTTGTTTCTTATCCGAATTGCATTCTTTCTTTTGTGTTAGTTTCTTTGTTTCATTCTTGTCATAGTGTGTTTTGATCAAACTTTTTATCACACTTGAAAAAGATAAGTTCTTGAACACTTTCTTGAACTTCTTGATTTTCTTGAAAATCCGAAAGTGTCAAAATTTGAATCTAAAGCCATATTCTTGATCTTCTTGATAAATCTTGAATATTTTGTGAAAGTGGCACATGCAAATTCATAATTCTTGGTGAGATATTAAAGTTTGAAAATTTTAAGGTTTTTAAGGTTAAGACAAAAGACACAACATCCTTAAACCCTAATCCTAGGTTGTTGTCTTCAAACCTTAAAAGTTTTTGTTTGTCCTAGGTTCTTGTCCGAAACTTAATTGTTTTTGTTTGTCCAAGGTTTGTGTCCAAACCTTAAAAAGTTTGTTTTGTCCTAGGTTGTTGTCCGAACAAAAAAAAAACAAAAAAGAGGCCGAATTAAAAAAAAAGGCCCAACTCAAAAAAAAAAGGCCCAATACAAAAAAAAAATATTTGGACTTTATTTATTATTTTCAGTTTATTATTATTATTTTTAATTTAATTTATTCTTGAAGAACACATTGTTCTTAAGTTGATTACTTGAAAACCACCTTGGATTAAAAGTGCCATAACTTTCTCAATACAACTCGGAATTAAGTGATTCAAATTGCGTTTTCTTTGTCTTGAAATCTACTTTCTGTTTCTCTTAGTTTCTGAACTTAAATCAAGTGATACCCGCACGTGTTCTTAAATACTCTTGACGTGAATTTGTTAAAAACTTCTTTGGTTTTCACTTGTGAAAATTTGTGGTGGAATTAATTGGTTGAGTCTTGTTATTACAATCATTGAACCAGTAAGTTCCATAGTTTGAGAGTATTAGTATAGGGTATACAAGAGAAAAGCCATCACACTAGAGAGGAGAGTACCTACTACCCCATATTGTGAGAACCCGTGAGATATATTTCTATATATTTCTTGTGTTTTTACTAACTTGCAGGTACAAATGGAGGGTGAAGAATCTAAATCACCAAAGGTAGTGGACCAAAAGTTCACTAATGATGTCCTCTTTGACATGATCCGAAAACTCACACTCAAAGTTGATAGTTTGTCTTCACCACCACCCAAGGGTTCCAAATCCCCGAAGAGTTGAGTTTGAATCAGACAATGCCTCTAGTCATGATGAGTAGAAGGAAGAGGAGGACACGAGTTCTTCTAAGAAAGGTGACAAATCTAAGATTTCAATTGGTTCTTTAAAGCTAACTATCCCTACTTTCCATGGTAAAGCAGATCCCGAGGCTTATTTTGATTGGGTTCGTGAGCTTGAGCACTTCTTTGAAGGCCATTATTACCCCAAGAAGGAGAAATATCGAATTGCTTTTGTGCACCTTAAGAATTATGCTAGTTTATGGTGGGATGAAGTTATGAGTTCTAGATGTCAAGATGGTGAAAGGCCAATCAAGACATGGAGCCAAATGAAGATACTTATGAGGAAAAAGTATGTCCCTTCTCATTACAACCGTGAGTTGAACAGAAAATTGCATTCTCTTGTGCAAGGTAATAAATCGGTTGAGGAGTATTATCATGAGATGGAAGCTTTGATGATCAAGGCTAATGTGCATGAAGATCCCGACTCCACTATAGAACGATTTTTAGGAGGTATGCATTATGATTTAGCATATCATGTGGATTTATAAAGTTATGTTGACATTAATGAGCTTGTGCATAAGGCTATTAAGATTGAAAGGCATATGAAAGGGAAGAATAAGTTTTCACAACCGCCACCACCATGGCAAAGAGATAAGAAGCCGAATGTTGTCCCTTATTCTCCATCCACAAAGCCACGACAATTCACTTCAACTCAGCCATCAAGTGCACCTTCCAATGTCCCAAAATTAGTTCCAAAAGTTGCTAAAACCCCTCCAAAATCGGCGCCAACTTCAGCCACAAGATTGAGGGATATTCGTTGTTATAAGTGTCAAGGTTACGGTCATATGCGATCCGATTGCCCTACTAGTAAGTTGATGATTATTCTTGACAATGGAGAAGTTGAGAGTGATGAGGATTGTGCTGATATGCCACCACTTGAGGAGAGATATGTAAGTGATGAAAGTGAAGATTTCGATGGTTCTTCTTATAAGGTTGGTGATTACTGTTTAGTCTCTCGTCGAGTACTTAATGCACATCCACTTGTTGATGAAGATTTGATCCATCGTGAGAACATATTTCATACACGTTGCATGGTTCAAAACAAAATTTGCACTGTTATTATTGATAGTGGTAGTTGTGCAAATGTGGCAAGTACTTTATTTATAAATAAGCTAAATTTGACTTGCATGAAACATCCTAAACCATATAGACTTCAATGGTTAAATAATTCAGCTGAGTCACGAGTAACCAAGCAAGTTAAATTTACATTTACCATTGGTAGTTATGTTGATAAAGTTACATGTGATGTTGTTCCAATGGAAGCTAGTCATATATTTCTTGGAAGACCTTGGCAATTTGATAGAGTTGTTGTGTATCATGCCAAGAAGAACTTTTACCATTTTTCGCACCAAGTTAAAAAGTTTAATTTGAGAGCCTTAAGTCCTACTGAAGTCTTTGAAGATCAAGCTAAAATAGCTAAGGCTTATGGTGCAATGCGTGAAGCCAAAGAGAATAAGTTACAAGAGAAGAACAATGTAACTAGAATAGGGCGAAACATTGTAACTAGAAATAGTGATAGTGATAACCGAGAGTTAGTTATTTCAAAATCTTGTAATTATGCTTCTAAAAGTGAGGTTAAGAGAGCTATATTAGATAGGCAAGTTGTGTATTTACTTTTTCGCAAGGATGTACTTATCATTGACAGTGCTCACCTTGATTCTTTGCCTAGTATTGTTTCAGCTCTTTTGCAGGAATATGAAGATGTGTTTCCTGAGGATTTACCAAAGGGTTTACCACCTATAAGAGGTATTGAACATCAAATCGATTTCATACCTAGAGCTCAAATTCCAAACCGTCCAGCCTATAGAACAAACCCTGAGGAGACAGAAGAAATTCAATGCCAAGTGGACGAACTTATTGACCGAGGTATAGTTCAAGAATCTTATAGTCCATGTGCTGTTCCTGTTATTTTAGTTCCTAAAAAGGATGATTCATGGAGAATGTGTGTTAATTGTCGTGCCATAAATAAAATAACTATTAAGTATAGACATACTATTCCTAGACTAGATGACATGCTTGATGAGTTATATGGTTCATGCATATTTTCTAAGATAGACCTAAAGAGTGGTTATTATCAAATTCGAATGAAAGAAGGTGATGAATGGAAAACTGCTTTCAAAACAATGTTTGGTTTGTATGAATGGTTAGTCATGCCTTTTGGTTTAACCAATGCACCCAGTACTTTTATGAGATTAATGAATCAAGTTTTTCGTCACTTCATTGGAAAATTTGTTGTGGTCTATTTTGATGATATCCTTATATATAGTAAATCACTTGATGAGCATGTTGATCATTTAAGACAAGTGTTTGCTGTTTTACGTGAGAACAAATTATATGCTAACCTTAAAAAGTATTCTTTTTGTATGGAATCAATTACCTTTTTAGGTTATGTTGTTAGTTCTCAAGATATATCTGTTGATGAGTCAAAGGTTAAGGCAATTCAGTATTGGTCTCGACCTACATGTGCTAGTGATGTTAGAAGCTTTCATGGATTAGCAAGTTTTTATAGGAGATTTATTAAAGATTTTAGTACCATAGCAGCTCCTCTAAATGAACTTGTTAAGAAAGATGTTGTCTTTGAATGGAAGGAAGAACATGAAAATGTTTTTAACAACTTGAAATATTTGTTGACTCATGCGCCTTTACTTGCTTTGCCCAATTTTAGTAAAGCTTTTGAGATACACTGTGATGCCTCCGGGATAGGTATTGGTGCTGTTTTGATGCAGGAATCAAGACCGGTGGCCTATTTTAGTGAAAAGCTCAATGGGGCGCAATTGAAGTATGCAACTTATGACAAGGAGTTGTATGCGTTGGTAAGGTCATTACAGGTTTGGCAACATTATCTATGGCCTAAAGAGTTTATAATTCATTCTGATCATGAAAGCCTTAAATTTCTGAAATCTCAAGGAAAATTCAATAAGAGGCATGCTAAGTGGTTAGAGTTTATTGAAACTTTTCCTTATGTGATTAAGTATAAATCTGGTAATGAAAATGTTGTAGCTGATGCATTATCTAGGAGACATTCGTTATTCACCTATATGCATGCTAAGTTACTTGGTTTAGATTTGATCAAGGATTTATACAAAGATGATGTTGATTTCAAAAATGTAATTGATTATCGTGTTGTAAAGCCGAATGGAGACTTTTATATGTATGATGGTTTCTTGTTTAAAAAGGATAAATTGTGCATACCCTCATGTTCCATTCGTGAATTACTTGTTAAGGAAACCCATGAGGGAGGGTTAATGGGGCATTTTGGGGTTGCCAAGACTTTTGCTGTTTTGAATGAACACTTTTACTGGCCTAACATGATTTAAATTGTTAAAAGTGTTTGTGAAAGATGCATTGTATGTAAACAAGCAAAATCAAAAATTATGCCTCATGGTTTGTATACACCATTGCCTGTTCCTAGTCATCCTTGGGTAGACATTTCTATGGATTTTGTACTTGGATTGCCTAGATCACGTAATGGTCATGATAGCATTTTTGTGGTAGTTGATAGATTTAGTAAGATGGCACATTTCATTGCATGTTCTAAGTCTAATAATGCTACAAAAGTTTCTGATTTGTTCTTTAAGGAAATTGTAAGATTGCATGGAATTCCTAAGAGTATTGTTAGTGATACAGATGTCAAGTTTTTATCTCACTTTTGGCGAACTCTTTGGAATAAGTTAGGCACTAAGTTATTATTTCTATTGTTGCACATCCCCAAACTGATGGGAAAACTGAGGTAGTAAATCGTACTTTGTCTACTTTACTTCGTGCTATTATTCAGAAAAACTTAAAGAATTGGGAAGGTTGTTTGCCGCATATTGAATTTGCTTACAATAGAACTGTTCATAGTTCCACTAACTGTTCGCCTTTTGAAATAGTTTATGGATTCAATCCTTTAACTCCTCTTGATATTTTGCCTTTGCCTATTAATGAGTGATAGCAATCCATCCATGTCCATGCCAAAGCCGACTTCAAGTGTTCACCCATTGACAAATCTTGATGGTCCAATGACAAGATCAAGGAGCAAGAAGATGAAGGAGGCGTTGCAAGCATTATTGATAACTCATTGTGAAGAATTGGACATCTTTGAAGAGAATCATGATCCGGTCCAAGCATCTTCCTCCAATGGAGTTTTATGGAATATCTCTTCAATCACAATCCATGAAGAGATGGATCAATCACAATGAAGTCCAAAGAAGGCGTGCTTGGGCTTTGCTTAATGGATCAGGCCTTTGTGTTAATGAAATTAGGGTTTTTATTTAATGTAATTTTAAGCCCAAAGTGACGTTTTTATTTATTAATAAATGGGCTTGGAATTTTGGTTTTAATAAAGATTACTTGGCCCAATTATTTTGCATGATAAAGGCAAGTAATAGTTTAGGAAACTTAAGAAGTCAAATTGAGTTTTGCTTCTTCATAAGTTTAGGAAACAAAGAAGCCAAAACGTGTTTGTCTTCCTTTTAAGTCCGTGTGTCACAAATCCTTTTTGGAAAAGGATTTAGTTTGTTAGTTGTTAGTTTCCAATTCCACTTTGGAAAGTTAGCTAGCTTAGAAGTCAAGTTGTAATTGACTTGAGTTAGGGTTTTGTCTTTGTAAGAGCCGAAATTACTCCCTATAAAATGGAGGACTCTTTAACGTTTTTAATAAGTTGAAATTTGATAAAATTTTAGCTTTGCTAAAGAATTTTGCAGCCTTGAAAAGTTGTAAAGACGTGAATTAATTCTTCTAAGTTTAGTTGAGTTTTCATAAGAACCGTGAACCTAGAAGCTAAGACCTTTAGGTGAACTTACAAGTTCTTGATTCAAAGAACAAGCCAAACTGATTTGTTTAGCTTATGAATTTTCATAGGTGATCTGAATCTTTTTGATTCATACGTGGGGGTTTGATTGCTTCATATCAAATCTTTTCGTGTCAATATCTTTTATTTTCTTTGTTTGTTAATTCCGCACCTTGTTGGTTCTTGTTCTTGTTCGTGATAATTTGGTAAGCAACGGTCCAAAGGAAGTGGTTTCGAGTGGTCCAAGGTGCTGCATCTTGATCATTCATATCAATTGGTATCAGAGCTCAAGGTTGTCTTCCAAATTCAGGTTTAAGTCTCGATTTTGAGTCTTCTTTGTTTCTCGGTTTTTGTCTTGCTGTTTTGCTTCGTTTTGTGTTGCCGTTTTTGGCGTCTTTTTGTTGCTGTCTTGAGTCAATTTTCTGCAGTAAATTTGTGTCTTAATTCAGTCCTAAAGTCGTCATAATTCTGTCCAAAAATCGCATAAAAATTCTTGTTGAAATCAGCCCAAAATCGCTAGTTTGTTTGCTCTCTATTTTTGCGAATTTTTATGTTGATTTCTTGCTGTTTTCTTGACGTTTTTGTTGCTGTTTCTTGGTGTCTATATTCTGCACTTTTCTTGTTTTCATAGTGTTGAATTCTTGTGTTTTCATTGGCTGTCCACACGTCAAACTTGTTAGGGGTTTTGAGTCAAGAATTAGGGTTTCTTACAAACCCTAGTTTCGGTCAAATTGTGTAACTTCCTTGATTCTTATCCGAATTGCATTCTTTCTTTTGTGTTGTCTTCTTTATTGTCTCTATATCAAAGTGTGTTTTGATCAAACTTCTATCACACTTGAAAAAGATAAGTTCTTGAACAGTTTCTTAAACTTCTTGATTTTCTTGAAAATTCAAAAGTGTCAAAATTTGAATCTAAAGCCATATTCTTGATCTTCTTGATAAATCTTGAATATTTTGTGAAAGTGGCACATGCAAATTCATAATTCTTGGTGAGATATTAAAGTTTGAAAATTTTAAGGTTTTTAAGGTTAAGGCAAAAGACATAACATCCTTAAACCCTAATCCTAGGTTGTTGTCCTCAAACCTTAAACCTAAGTACTTGTCCTAGGTTTTTGTCTTAAAACCTTAAACCTAGTATTGTCCTAGGATCTTGTCCAACCTTAATTGTTTTTTGTTTTTCCAAGGTTTGTGTCCAAACCTTAAAAAGTTTGTTTTGTCCAAGGTTGTTGTCCGAACAAAAAAAAAGAGAAAAAAAAAGAGGTCGAATTTAAAAAAAAAAAGGCCCATCTAAAAAAAAAAAAAAAAAGAGGCCGAACTATAAAAAAAAAGGCCCAATACAAAAAATATATATATTCGGACTTTATTTATTTATTATTTTCAGTTTATTGTTTTTATTTAATTTATTTAATTTAAAGAACACATTGTTCTTAAGTTGTTTCTTGAAAATCACCTTGGATTAAAAGTGCCATAACTTTCTCAATACAACTCGGAATTAAGTGATTCAAATTGCATTTTCTTCGTCTTGAAGTCTACTTTCTGTTTCTCTTAGTTTCTGAAGTTAAATCAAGTTATAACCACACGTATTATTAAATACTCTTGACGTGATTTGTTGAAACTTCTTTGGATTTACTTGTGAAAATTTGTTGGTGGAATTAATTGGTTGAGTCTTGTTATTATAATCATTGAACCAGTAAGTTCCATAGTTTGAGAGTATTAGTATAGGTTATACTCGAGAAAAGCTTTCATATTAAGAGAGGAGAGTACCTACTACCCCATATTGTGAGAACCCGTGAGGTATATTTCTATATATTTCTTGTGTTTTTACTAACTTGTAGGTACAAATGGAGGGTGAAGAATCTAAATCACCAAAGGTAGTGGACCACAAGTTCACTAATGATGTCCTCTTTGACATGATCCAAAAACTCACACTCAAAGTTGATAGTTTGTCTTCGCCACCACCCAAGGGTCCTAAATCCCGAAGAGTTGAGTTTGAGTCTGACAATGATTCTAGTCATGATGAGGAAGAGGAAGAGGAGGATACGAGTTCTTCTAAGAAAGGTGACAAATCTAAGATTTCAATTGGTTCTTTAAAGCTAACTATCCCTACTTTCCATGGTAAAGTAGATCCCGAAGCTTATTTTGATTGGGTTCGTGAGCTTGAACACTTCTTTGAAGGCCATGATTACCCCGAAAAAGAGAAGTATCGAATTGCTTTTGTGCACCTAAAGGATTATGCTAGTTTATGGTGAGATGAAGTTATGAGGTCTAGACGTCAAGATGGTGAAAGACCAATCAAGACATGGAGCCAAATGAAGATTCTTATGAGGAAAAAGTATGCCGCTTCTCATTACAACCGTGAGTTGAACAGAAAATTGCATTTACTTGTGCAAGGTAATAAATCGGTTGAGAAGTATTACCATGAGATGGAAGCTTTGATGATCAAGGCTAATGTGCATGAAGATCCTGATTCCACTATAGAATGATTTTTGAGAGGTATGCATTCTGATTTAGCATATCATGTGGATTTACAAAGTTATGTTGACATTAATGAGCTTGTGCATAAGGCTATTAAGATTGAAAGGCATATGAAAGGGAAATATAAGTTTTCACAACCGTCACCACCATGGCAAAGAGATCAGAAGCCGAATGTGTCTCCTTTCACTCCATCCACAAACCCGCGTCAATTCACTTCCAATCAACCATCAAGTGCACCATCTAATGTCTTGAAATCAGTTCCCAAAGCTGCTGATCCAACACCTAAATCGGCGCCAACTTCTGGACAAAGGTTAAGAGATATTCGTTGTTATAAGTGTCAAGGTTTCGGTCGCATGCAATCAGATTGTCCAACTCGGAAAATAATGATGCTTCTTCCTAATGGTGAAGTGGTAAGTGAAGATGATAATGATGATGAACGTGCTGACATGCCTGCACTTGAGGAGAAATATGTAAGTGATGAAAGTGAAGAGTGTGATGGTTCTTCTCATAAGATTGGTGATTACTGTTTAGTCTCTCGTAGAGTACTTAATGCACATCCACTTGTTGATGAAGATTTGATCCATCGTGAGAACATATTTCATACACGTTGCATGGTTCAAAACAAAATTTGCACAGTTATTATTGATAGTGGTAGTTGTGCAAATGTGGCAAGTACTTTATTTGTAAATAAGCTGAATTTGACTTGCATGAAACATCCTAAACCATATAGACTTCAATGGTTAAATAATTAAGCTGAGTCACGAGTTACCAAGCAAGTTAAATTTACATTCACCATTGGTAGTTATGTTGATAAAGTTACATGCGATGTTGTTCCAATGGAAGCTAGTCATATATTGCTTAGAAGACCTTGGCAATTTGATAGAGTTGTTGTGTATCATGCCAAGAAGAACTTTTACCATTTTTCGCACCAAGTTAAAAAGTTTAATTTGAGAGCCTTAAGTCCTACTGAAGTCTTTGAAGATCAAGCTAAAATAGCTAAGGCTTATGGTGCAATGCGTGAAGCCAAAGAGAATAAGTTACAAGAGAAGAACAATGTAACTAGAATAGGGCGAAACATTGTAACTAGAAATAGTGATAGTGATAGCCGAGAGTTAGTTATTTCAAAATCTTGTAATTATGCTTCTAAAAGTGAGGTTAAGAGAGCTATATTAGATAGGCAAGTTGTGTATTTACTTTTTCGCAAGGATGTACTTATCATTGACAGTGCTCACCTTGATTCTTTGCCTAGTATTGTTTCAGCTCTTTTGCAGGAATATGAAGATGTGTTTCCTGAGGATTTACCAAAGGGTTTACCACCTATAAGCGGTATTGAACATCAAATCGATTTCATACCTGGAGCTCAAATTCCAAACCGTCCAGCCTATAGAACAAACCCTGAGGAGACAGAAGAAATTCAATGCCAAGTGGACGAACTTATTGACCGAGGTATAGTTCAAGAATCTTATAGTCCATGTGCTGTTCCTGTTATTTTAGTTCCTAAAAAGGATGATTCATGGAGAATGTGTGTTAATTGTCGTGCCATAAATAAAATAACTATTAAGTATAGACATCCTATTCCTAGACTAGATGACATGCTTGATGAGTTATATGGTTCATGCATATTTTCTAAGATAGACCTAAAGAGTGGTTATTATCAAATTCGAATGAAAGAAGGTGATGAATGGAAAACTGCTTTCAAAACTATGTTTGGTTTGTATGAATGGTTAGTCATGCCTTTTGGTTTAACCAATGCACCCAGTACTTTTATGAGATTAATGAATCAAGTTTTTCGTCACTTCATTGGAAAATTTGTTGTGGTCTATTTTGATGATATCCTTATATATAGTAAATCACTTGATGAGCATGTTGATCATTTAAGACAAGTGTTTGTTGTTTTACGTGAGAACAAATTATATGCTAACCTTAAAAAGTATTCTTTTTGTATGGAATCAATTACCTTATTAGGTTATGTTGTTAGTTCTCAAGATATATCTGTTGATGAGTCAAAGGTTAAGGCAATTCAGTATTGGTCTCGACCTACATGTGCTAGTGATGTTAGAAGCTTTCATGGATTAGCAAGTTTTTATAGGAGATTTATTAAAGATTTTAGTACCATAGCAGCTCCTCTAAATGAACTTGTTAAGAAAGATGTTGTCTTTGAATGGAAGGAAGAACATGAAAATGTTTTTAACAACTTGAAATATTTGTTGACTCATGCGCCTTTACTTGCTTTGCCCAATTTTAGTAAAGCTTTTGAGATACACTGTGATGCCTCCGGGATAGGTATTGGTGCTGTTTTGATGCAGGAATCAAGACCGGTGGCCTATTTTAGTGAAAAGCTCAATGGGGCGCAATTGAAGTATGCAACTTATGACAAGGAGTTGTATGCGTTGGTAAGGTCATTACAGGTTTGGCAACATTATCTATGGCCTAAAGAGTTTATAATTCATTCTGATCATGAAAGCCTTAAATTTCTGAAATCTCAAGGAAAATTCAATAAGAGGCATGCTAAGTGGTTAGAGTTTATTGAAACTTTTCCTTATGTGATTAAGTATAAATCTGGTAATGAAAATGTTGTAGCTGATGCATTATCTAGGAGACATTCGTTATTCACCTATATGCATGCTAAGTTACTTGGTTTTGATTTGATCAAGGATTTATACAAAGATGATGTTGATTTCAAAAATGTAATTGATTCTCGTGTTGTAAAGCCGAATGGAGACTTTTATATGTATGATGGTTTCTTGTTTAAAAAGGATAAATTGTGCATACCCTCATGTTCCATTCGTGAATTACTTGTTAAGGAAACCCATGAGGGAGGGTTAATGGGGCATTTTGGGGTTGCCAAGACTTTTGCTGTTTTGAATGAACACTTTTACTGGCCTAACATGATTTAAATTGTTAAAAGTGTTTGTGAAAGATGCATTGTATGTAAACAAGCAAAATCGAAAATTATGCCTCATGGTTTGTATACACCATTGCCTGTTCCTAGTCATCCTTGGGTAGACATTTCTATGGATTTTGTACTTGGATTGCCTAGATCACGTAATGGTCATGATAGCATTTTTGTGGTAGTTGATAGATTTAGTAAGATGGCACATTTCATTGCATGTTCTAAGTCTAACAATGCTACAAAAGTTTCTGATTTGTTCTTTAAGGAAATTGTAAGATTGCATGGAATTCCTAAGAGTATTGTTAGTGATACAGATGTCAAGTTTTTATCTCACTTTTGGCGAACTCTTTGGAATAAGTTAGGCACTAAGTTATTATTTCTATTGTTGCACATCCCCAAACTGATGGGAAAACTGAGGTAGTAAATCGTACTTTGTCTACTTTACTTCGTGCTATTATTCAGAAAAACTTAAAGAATTGGGAAGGTTGTTTGCCGCATATTGAATTTGCTTACAATAGAACTGTTCATAGTTCCACTAACTGTTCGCCTTTTGAAATAGTTTATGGATTCAATCCTTTAACTCCTCTTGATATTTTGCCTTTGCCTATTAATGAGTGATAGCAATCCATCCATGTCCATGCCAAAGCCGACTTCAAGTGTTCACCCATTGACAAATCTTGATGGTCCAATGACAAGATCAAGGAGAAAGAAGATGAAGGAGGCGTTGTAAGCATTATTGATAACTCATTGTGAAGAATTGGACATCTTTGAAGAGAATCATGATCCGGTCCAAGCATCTTCCTCCAATGTAGTTTTATGGAATATCTCTTCAATCACAATCCATGAAGAGATGGATCAATCACAATGAAGTCCAAAGAAGGCGTGCTTGGGCTTTGCTTAATGGATCAGGCCTTTGTGTTAATGAAATTAGGGTTTTTATTTAATGTAATTTTAAGCCCAAAGTGACGTTTTTATTTATTAATAAATGGGCTTGGAATTTTGGTTTTAATAAAGATTACTTGGCCCAATTATCTTGCATGATAAAGGCAAGTAATAGTTTAGGAAACTTAAGAAGTCAAATTGAGTTTTGCTTCTTCATAAGTTTAGGAAACAAAGAAGCCAAAACGTGTTTGTCTTCCTTTTAAGTCCGTGTGTCACAAATCCTTTTTGGAAAAGGATTTAGTTTGTTAGTTGTTAGTTTCCAATTCCACTTTGGAAAGTTAGCTAGCTTAGAAGTCAAGTTGTAATTGACTTGAGTTAGGGTTTTGTCTTTGTAAGAGCCGAAATTACTCCCTATAAAATGGAGGACTCTTTAACGTTTTTAATAAGTTGAAATTTGATAAAATTTTAGCTTTTCTAAAGAATTTTGCAGCCTTGAAAAGTTGTAAAGACGTGAATTAATTCTTCTAAGTTTAGTTGAGTTTTCATAAGAACCGTGAACCTAGAAGCTAACACCTTTAGGTGAACTTACAAGTTCTTGATTCAAAGAACAAGCCAAACTGATTTGTTTAGCTTATGAATTTTCATAGGTGATCTGAATCTTTTTGATTCATACGTGGGGGTTTGATTGCTTCATATCAAATCTTTTTGTGTCAATATCTTTTATTTTCTTTGTTTGTTAATTCCGCACCTTGTTGGTTCTTGTTCTTGTTCGTGATAATTTGGTAAGAAACGGTCCAAAGGAAGTGGTTTCGAGTGGTCCAAGGTGCTGCATCTTGATCATTCATATCAATTGGTATCAGAGCTCAAGGTTGTCTTCCAAATTCAGGTTTAAGTCTCGATTTTGAGTCTTCTTTGTTTCTCGGTTTTTGTCTTGCTATTTTGCTTCGTTTTGTGTTGCTGTTTTTGGCGTCTTTTTGTTGCTGTCTTGAGTCAATTTTCTGCAGTAAATTTGTGTCTTAATTCAGTCCTAAAGTCGTCATAATTCTGTCCAAAAATCGCATAAAAATTCTTGTTGAAATCTGCCCAAAATCGCTAGTTTGTTTGCTCTCTATTTTTGCGAATTTTTGTGTTGATTTCTTGCTGTTTTCTTGATGTTTTTGTTGCTGTTTCTTGGTGTCTATATTCTGCACTTTTCTTGTTTTCATAGTGTTGAATTCTTGTGTTTTCATTGGCTGTCCACACGTCAAACTTGTTAGGGGTTTTGAGTCAAGAATTAGGGTTTCTTACAAACCCTAGTTTCGGTCAAATTGTGTAACTTCCTTGATTCTTATCCGAATTGCATTCTTTCTTTTGTGTTGTCTTCTTTATTGTCTCTATATCAAAGTGTGTTTTGATCAAACTTCTATCACACATGAAAAAGATAAGTTCTTGAACAGTTTCTTAAACTTCTTGATTTTCTTGAAAATTCAAAAGTGTCAAAATTTGAATCTAAAGCCATATTCTTGATCTTCTTGATAAATCTTGAATATTTTGTGAAAGTGGCACATGCAAATTCATAATTCTTGGTGAGATATTAAAGTTTGAAAATTTTAAGGTTTTTAAGGTTAAGACAAAAGACACAACATCCTTAAACCCTAATCCTAGGTTGTTGTCCTCAAACCTTAAACCTAAGTACTTGTCCTAGGTTTTTGTCTTAAAACCTTAAACCTAGTATTGTCCTAGGATCTTGTCCGACCTTAATTGTTTTTTGTTTTTCCAAGGTTTGTGTCCAAACTTTAAAAAGTTTGTTTTGTCCTAGGTTGTTGTTCGAACAAAAAAAAAGAGAAAAAAAAGAGGTCGAATTTAAAAAAAAAAAGGCCCATCTAAAAAAAAAAAAAAAAAGAGGCCGAACTATAAAAAAAAAAGGCCCAATACAAAAAATATATATATTCGGACTTTATTTATTTATTATTTTCAGTTTATTGTTTTTATTTAATTTATTTAATTTAAAGAACACATTGTTCTTAAGTTGTTTCTTGAAAATCACCTTGGATTAAAAGTGCCATAACTTTCTCAATACAACTCGGAATTAAGTGATTCAAATTGCATTTTCTTCGTCTTGAAGTCTACTTTCTGTTTCGCTTAGTTTCTGAAGTTAAATCAAGTTATAACCACACGTATTATTAAATACTCTTGACGTGATTTGTTGAAACTTCTTTGGATTTACTTGTGAAAATTTGTTGGTGGAATTAATTGGTTGAGTCTTGTTATTAGACTCATTGAACCAGTAAGTTCCATAGTTTGAGAGTATTAGTATAGGTTATACTCGAGAAAAGCTTTCATATTAAGAGAGGAGAGTACCTACTACCCCATATTGTGGAACCCGTGAGGTATATTTCTATATATTTCTTGTGTTTTTACTAACTTGCAGGTACAAATGGTGGGTGAAGAATCTAAATCACCAAAGGTAGTGGACCAAAAGTTCACTAATGATGTCCTCTTTGACATGATCCAAAAACTCACACTCAAAGTTGATAGTTTGTCTTCGCCACCACCCAAGGGTCCTAAATCCCGAAGAGTTGAGTTTGAGTCTGACAATGATTCTAGTCATGATGAGGAAGAGGAAGAGGAGGATACGAGTTCTTCTAAGAAAGGTGACAAATCTAAGATTTCAATTGGTTCTTTAAAGCTAACTATCCCTACTTTCCATGGTAAAGTAGATCCCGAAGCTTATTTTGATTGGGTTCGTGAGCTTGAACAATTCTTTGAAGGCCATGATTACCCCGAAAAAGAGAAGTATCGAATTGCTTTTGTGCACCTAAAGGATTATGCTAGTTTATGGTGGGATGAAGTTATGAGGTCTAGACGTCAAGATGGTGAAAGACCAATCTAGACATGGAGCCAAATGAAGATTCTTATGAGGAAAAAGTATGTCGCTTCTCATTACAACCGTGAGTTGAACAGAAAATTGCATTTACTTGTGCAAGGTAATAAATCGGTTGAGAAGTATTACCATGAGATGGAAGCTTTGATGATCAAGGCTAATGTGCATGAAGATCCTGATTCCACTATAGAATGATTTTTGAGAGGTATGCATTCTGATTTAGCATATCATGTGGATTTACAAAGTTATGTTGACATTAATGAGCTTGTGCATAAGGCTATTAAGATTGAAAGGCATATGAAAGGGAAATATAAGTTTTCACAACCGTCACCACCATGGCAAAGAGATAAGAAGCCGAATGTGTCTCCTTTCACTCCATCCACAAAACCGCGTCAATTCACTTCCAATCAACCATCAAGTGCACCATCTAATGTCTTGAAATCAGTTCCCAAAGCTGCTGATCCAACACCTAAATCGGCGCCAACTTCTGGACAAAGGTTAAGAGATATTCGTTGTTATAAGTGTCAAGGTTTCGGTCGCATGCAATCAGATTGTCCAACTCGGAAAATAATGATGCTTCTTCCTAATGGTGAAGTGGTAAGTGAAGATGATAATGATGATGAATGTGCTGACATGCCTGCACTTGAGGAGAAATATGTAAGTGATGAAAGTGAAGAGTGTGATGGTTCTTCTCATAAGATTGGTGATTACTGTTTAGTCTCTCGTAGAGTACTTAATGCACATCCACTTGTTGATGAAGATTTGATCCATCGTGAGAACATATTTCATACACGTTGCATGGTTCAAAACAAAATTTGCACAGTTATTATTGATAGTGGTAGTTGTGCAAATGTGGCAAGTACTTTATTTGTAAATAAGCTGAATTTAACTTGCATGAAACATCCTAAACCATATAGACTTCAATGGTTAAATAATTCAGCTGAGTCACGAGTTACCAAGCAAGTTAAATTTACATTCACCATTGGTAGTTATGTTGATAAAGTTACATGTGATATTGTTCCAATGGAAGCTAGTCATATATTGCTTAGAAGACCTTGGCAATTTGATAGAGTTGTTGTGTATCATGCCAAGAAGAACTTTTACCATTTTTCGCACCAAGTTAAAAAGTTTAATTTGAGAGCCTTAAGTCCTACTGAAGTCTTTGAAGATCAAGCTAAAATAGCTAAGGCTTATGGTGCAATGCGTGAAGCCAAAGAGAATAAGTTACAAGAGAAGAACAATGTAACTAGAATAGGGCGAAACATTGTAACTAGAAATAGTGATAGTGATAGCCGAGAGTTAGTTATTTCAAAATCTTGTAATTATGCTTCTAAAAGTGAGGTTAAGAGAGCTATATTAGATAGGCAAGTTGTGTATTTACTTTTTCGCAAGGATGTACTTATCATTGACAGTGCTCACCTTGATTCTTTGCCTAGTATTGTTTCAGCTCTTTTGCAGGAATATGAAGATGTGTTTCCTGAGGATTTACCAAATGGTTTACCACCTATAAGAGGTATTGAACATCAAATCGATTTCATACCTGGAGCTCAAATTCCAAACCGTCCAGCCTATAGAACAAACCCTGAGGAGACAGAAGAAATTCAATGCCAAGTGGACGAACTTATTGACCGAGGTATAGTTCAAGAATCTTATAGTCCATGTGCTGTTCCTGTTATTTTAGTTCCTAAAAAGGATGATTCATGGAGAATGTGTGTTAATTGTCGTGCCATAAATAAAATAACTATTAAGTATAGACATCCTATTCCTAGACTAGATGACATGCTTGATGAGTTATATGGTTCATGCATATTTTCTAAGATAGACCTAAAGAGTGGTTATTATCAAATTCGAATGAAAGAAGGTGATGAATGGAAAACTGCTTTCAAAACAATGTTTGGTTTGTATGAATGGTTAGTCATGCCTTTTGGTTTAACCAATGCACCCAGTACTTTTATGAGATTAAAGAATCAAGTTTTTCGTCACTTCATTGGAAAATTTGTTGTGGTCTATTTTGATGATATCCTTATATATAGTAAATCACTTGATGAGCATGTTGATCATTTAAGACAAGTGTTTGCTGTTTTACGTGAGAACAAATTATATGCTAACCTTAAAAAGCGTTCTTTTTGTATGGAATCAATTATTTTTTTAGGTTATGTTGTTAGTTCTCAAGGTATATCTGTTGATGAGTCAAAGGTTAAGGCAATTCAGTGCTGGTCTTGACCTAAATCTTCTAGTGATGTTAGAAGCTTTCATGGATTGGCAAGTTTTTATAGGAGGTTTATTAAAGACTTTAGTACTATAGCAGCTCCTCTAAATGAACTTGTTAAGAAAAATGTTGTTTTTGAATGGAAGGAAGAACATGAAAATACTTTTAACAAGTTGAAGTATTTGTTGACTCATGCGCCTTTACTTGTTTTGCCCAATTTTAGTAAAGCTTTTGAGATACACTGTGATGACTCCGGGATAGGTATTGGTGCTGTTTTGATGCAGGAATCAAGATCGGTAGCCTATTTCAGTGAAAATCTCAATGGGGCGCAATTGAAGTAGGCAACTTATGACAAGGAGTTGCATGCGTTGGTAAGGTCATTACAGGTTTGGCAACATTATCTATGGCCTAAAGAGTTTATAATTCATTCTGATCATAAAAGCCTTAAATTTCTGAAATCTCAAGGAAAATTTAATAAGAGGCATGCTAAGTGGTTAGAGTTTATTGAAACTTTTCCTTATGTGATTAAGTATAAATATGGTAATGAAAATGTTGTAGCTGATGCATTATCTAGGAGACATTCGTTATTCACCTATATGCATGCTAAGTTACTTGATTTTGATTTGATCAAGGATTTATACAAAGATGATGTTGATTTCAAAAATGTAATTGATTCTTGTGTTGTAAAGCCAAATAGAGAATTCTATATGTATGATGGTTTCTTGTTTAAAAAGGATAAATTGTGCATACCTTCTTGTTCCATTCGTGAATTGCTTGTTAAGGAAACCCATTGGGGAGGGTTAATGGGGCATTTTGGGGTTGCCAAGACTCTTGCTGTTTTGAATGAACACTTTTACTGGCCTAACATAATTAAAAATGTTAAAAGTGTTTGTGAAAGATGCATTGTATGTAAACAAGCAAAGTCGAAAATTATGCCTCATGGTTTGTATGCACCATTGCCTGTTCCTAGTCATCATTGGGTAGACATTTCTGTGGATTTTGTACTTGGATTGCCTAGATCACGTAATGGTCATGATAGCATTTTTGTGGTAGTTGATAGATTTAGTAAGATGGCACATTTCATTGCATGTTCTAAGTCTAATGATGCTACAAAGGTTGCTGATTTGTTCTTTAAGGAAATTGTAAGGTTGCATGGAATTCCTAAGAGTATTGTTAGTGATAGAGATGTCAAGTTTTTATCTCACTTTTGGCGCACTCTTTGGAATAAGTTAGGCACTAAGTTATTATTTTCTACTGTTGCACATCCCCAAACTGATGGGCAAACTGAGGTAGTAAATCGTACTTTGTCTACTTTGCTTCGTGCTATTATTCAGAAAAACTTAAAGAATTGGGAAGGTTGTTTGCCGCATATTGAATTTGCTTATAATAGAACTGTTCATAGTTCTACTAACTGTTCGCCTTTTGAAATAGTTTATGGATTCAATCCTTTGACTCCTCTTGATATTTTGCCTTTGCCTATTAATGAGTTTGTTAATGTTGAAAGTCAAAAGAAAGCAGATTTTATTAAGGAGTTACATGAGAAAGTAAGGCATAATATTCAAAGAAGTAATGAGCAATATGCCAAACAAGCTAATAAAGGTCAGAAAAGAGTTATATTTGAACCGGGTGATTGGGTTTGGATTCACTTAAGGAAGGAGACGTTTCTCGACGAAAGGAAATCTAAGCTTCATCCACGAGGAGATGGTCATTTTCATGTTTTGGAAAGGATTGGAGATAATGCTTACAAGATAGAGCTTCCTAGTGCCTATGGCAATGTCTCATCTACATTTAATGTTACTGACTTATCTTTGTTTGATGTAGGTGATTCGAGGACGAATCCTTTCGAGGAGGAAGGGAATGATAGCAATCCATCCATGTCCATGCCAAACCCGACTTCAAGTGTTCACCCATTGACAAATCTTGATGGTCCAATGACAAGATCAAGGAGCAAGAAGATAAAGGAGGCATTGCAAGCATTATTGATAACTCATTGTGAAGAATTGGACAACTTTGAAGAGAATCATGATCCGGTCCAAGCATCTTCCTCCAATGGAGTTTTATGGAATATCTCTTCAATCACAATCCATGAAGAGATGGATCAATCACAATGAAGTCCAAAGAAGGCGTGCTTCGGCTTTTCTTAATGGATCACGCCTTTGGGTTAATGAAATTAGGGTTTTTATTTAATGTAATTTTAAGCCCAAAGTGACGTTTTTATTTATTAATAAATGGGCTTGGAATTTCGGTTTTAATAAAGATTATTTGGCCCAATTATCTTGCATGATAAAGGCAAGTAATAGTTTAGGAAACTTAAGAAGTCAAATTGAGTTTTGCTTCTTCATAAGTTTAGGAAACAAAGAAGCCAAAACGTGTTTGTCTTCCTTTTAAGTCCGTGTGTCACAAATCCTTTTTGGAAAAGGATTTAGTTTGTTAGTTGTTAGTTTCCAATTCCACTTTGGAAAGTTAGCTAGCTTAGAAGTCAAGTTGTAATTGACTTGAGTTAGGGTTTTGTCTTTGTAAGGGTCGAAATTACTCCCTATAAAAAGGAGGGCTCTGTAACGTTTTTAATAAGTTGAAATTTGATAAAAGTTTAGTTTTGCTAAAGAATTTTGCAGCCTTGAAAAGTTGTAAAGACGTGAATTAATTCTTCTAAGTTTAGTTGAGTTTTCATAAGAACCGTGAACCTAGAAGCTAAGACCTTTTGGTGAACTTACAAGCTCTTGATTCAAAGAACAAGCCAAACTGATTTGTTTAGCTTATGAATTTTCATAGGTGATCCGAATCTTTTTGATTCATACGTGGGGGTTTGATTGCTCCATATCAAATCTTTTCGTGTCAATATCTTTTACTTTCTTTGTTTGTTAATTCCGCACCTTGTTGGTTCTTGTTCTTGTTTGTGATAATTTCGTAAGCAACGGTCCAAAGGAGGTGGTTTCGAGTGGTCCAAGGTGCTGCATCTTGATCATTCATATCAATGAGTTTGTTAATGTTGAAGGTTAAAAGAAAGCGGATTTTACTAAGGAGTTACATGAAAAAGTAAGGCATAATATTCAAAGGCGTAATGAGCAATATGCCAAACAAGCTAATAAAGGTCGGAAAAGAGTGATATTTGAACCGGGTGATTGGGTTTGGATTCACTTAAGGAAGGAGAGGTTTCCCGACAGAAGGAAATCTAAGCTTCATCCATGAGGAGATGGTCCTTTTCGTGTTCCGGAAAGGATTGGAGATAATGCTTACAAGATAGAGCTTCCTAGTGCCTATGGCAATGTTTCATCTACATTTAATGTTACTGACTTATCTTTGTTTGATGTAGGTGATTCGAGGACGAATCCTTTCGAGAAGGGAGGAAATGATAGGAATCCATCTATGCCTATGCCAAAGGAGACTTCCAGTGTTCATCCATTGTCAAATCTTGATGGACCAATGACAAGATCAAGGAGCAAAAGGATGAAGGAGGCGTTGCAAGCATTATTGATAACTCATTGTGAGGAGTTGGACATCTTTGAAGAGAATCATGATTCGGTCCAAGCATCTTCCACCAATGGAGTTTTATGGAATATCTCTTCAATCACAATCCATGAAGATATGGATCAATCACAATGAAGTCCAAGAAAGGAGTGTTTGAGCTTTCACCAATGGATCACGTCTTCTTGCTAATTTAATTAGGGTTTTATTTAATGTTGTTTTAAGCCCAACTTGACGTTTTATATTTATTATTTATGGGCTTGGAATTTTGGTTTTAATAAAGTTTACTTGGCCCAATTATCTTGCATGATAATGGCAAGTAAAAGTTTAGGAAACTTAAGAAGTCAAATTGAGTTTTGCTTCTTCATAGTTTAGGAAACAAAGAAGCCAAAACATGTTTGGCCACCTTGATAAAACCGTGTGCCCTAATCCTTATTAGAAAAGGATTAGTTTGTTAGTTGTTAGTTTCCAATTCCAATTTGGAAAGTTGGTTAGTTTAGAAGTCAAGTTGTAATTGACTTGAGTTAGGGTTTACAAGCCTTGGCCGAATTAGCCTCTATAAAAGGCCATCATTGTAAACGATTTTTCATAGATGAATTTTGATAAAATTTAGCTTTGCTAAAGTGTTTTTACAGCCTTGAAAAGTTGTGAAGCAAAACGTGAATTAATTCAATTAAGTTTAATTGAGTTTTCATAAGAACCGTGAACCTAGAAGCTAAGACCTTTAGGTGAACTTACAAGTTCTTGATTCAAAGAACAAGCCAAACTTATTTGTTTAGCCTTTGAATTTTCATAGGTTGGCCGAATCCTTTTGATTCATACGTGGGGGTTTGATTACTTCATATCAAATCTTTTCGTGTCAATATCTTTTAATTTCTGTTTTTGTGTAATTCCGCATCTTTGTGATTCTTGTTCTTCGTTCGAGTTTGGTAAGCAACGGTCCAAAGGAAGTGGATTCGAGTGGTCTAAGGTATTGCATCTTGATCATTCATATCACAGAATTATGTGAAGTGAGAATCCTATTAGTTATATGTGCAGCAGTAAGATTGCCTCTCGTAAAAATGCACTAAGAACATCGGCAGACAATAAAAGAGAGTGGGTTGTTTCAACAAGATGCCTATGTTTTCGTTCTGCAGCACTATTTTGTTCAGGGGTATCTGTACAAGAAGTTTGGTGAATGGTACCATCAGAAGCAAGCAAATTAGAAAATGTGTGAGAGGTGTATTCTCCTTCCAAATCACAACGAAAAATACTTAATGACAGTTGAATGTTGAGTTTTTACAAGTGATTGAAATTGTTAAAAATGGTGAGATAATCAGAACTACGTTTCATAAGAAAAATTCAACAATAACCAATGCAATCATCAATAAAGGAAATATAATACCGCGACCCCCCTTTTGTGGGTACAAGAGAAGGTCCCCACACATCAGAATGAACAAGATCAAATGGAGCAACTGAAAAAGAAATACCTTTATAAAAAGGTAAAGTAGAAAATTTTGCTAGTTTACAACCACTACAATTAGAAATATCATGAGCTTTCAAATGTCCTAAAGCTTCAGTAGAGACTAAAAACTGTAAACGAGAATATGAGACATGACTTAAACGAGGATGCCATAAATAAAAACTAGAAGACAAACGACTTAAACGAAATGATGACAAATCAACACTAGAAGCTGCAACATCTGGTACTTTTAAATGATCCAAAATATGTAGTCCCTTTTGTCTATGGTCTGTCCCAATAAGCTTCTGAGAGCGTGGGTCCTGCACAGCACAATGAGAAATAGAGAACCACACTAAGTATTCTGATTGACATAACTGACTAACAGAAACCAAATTCAAAGCAAGATCATGAATATAATAAATATCGGAGAGAGAGAGACATAAGACGTAACAATTGAACCAACACTTGCTAATGGCATAAGAGTACTATCAGTAGTTACAATGGACAAAGAGAAATCATGACAAATGGAAATAAAGGATGACATATGATGAGATGCACAAGAATCTAAGACCCATAAAGAGGAAGATATACCTGATGTACTAGACGAAGACAAACCTATATTATAGGAGGCAGACATGGCATCTCACTGTGATGCAAGGACCTTTTGAAACTGCTCGAGCATACTTGGATCTAACGATGGTGCAGCCATGGAATTATTAGGTTGCGGTGGTCGAAATATCCACTGAGGTGGTCTAAAAGATGGAATATAAAGTAGTGCCTAAAATCATGTTTGTTGTGGTTGGCATGGATGTTGTGGGTGTTGTTGCTGTGGTGGTGTGCTTTTATTTTTCGATGGACACCGAGCCTTCCAGTTACCGTTTTGCTTACAGAAAGCACATTCATCAATAGCAACCTTCAGATTCTGTAAGTGCCAATTGATCCCATAAATCTGACATGGCCAAATAAAACTCTTAAACACTCAAAGAATTCTGTTGTAGAGCAACTGATATTGTCTCGTAAAATTAGATTGCGAGTAAAGTTTTGCCAAATGGTCCCAAACCTCTTTAGCAGTGTCATATTTTGCCAACTGAGATCCGATAGATTGTGTAACAGAATTGTTGATCCAAGTGATAAGCTTAGAATTATCATTTTCCCGAACATTCAACAAAGTGGCATAATCAGTTGCTTTCTTATCAGCGGGTGGACCTCGTACTCTTGTAACATAACCCCACATAAACTTTCCTTGTAAATTGTTTTTCATAACACAACTCTAATACGGATAATTTTTTCTATCTAATTGGACACTGATCGATTGAAGGGAATTATCCTTATGATTAGCCATAATTAAAACCAGAAAACTAAACAATAATAGGCCAACAAACAATTACCAACGATAATTGAAATCAAACCAGAGTACAATAACAACAAACTTGCGAAAGGGAATTAAAAGTACCAAAAACAAAAATTTCAGAATGAAATCGCAATCAATTTATACAAGCGTATCGGCAAAAAAATTGAGACTTTGATAAAATCAATTCGATCCACGAGAGTTGTGGCTATGAATAAACTTTCCTCTCCCATATAAAATCACTACTACAGAATTCACTTTCTAAAACGGTTAAAAGTAGTTATTTAAAATGGGTTTTAGATTTTCCAAACCATTTTAGATATGAACGGACTAGAAAGTCCTACATTTTTTAAACGGTTGATGAACCGTTCTTAAAAGTCTGTTTTCTAACACGGTTGATGAACCATACTTAAAAGTCTAAAATACAAAAGTCATGAATCCAAAAGTCACCACCACAAACTCACACACACACACAGACAAAGCTCTTCCTCCTTCAACTCTTATCAGCTTCTCCTTCACTTTTCAGCTTTCTGATACAGAACAGATATTCAAACAAAAACCCATCAATATTTTCATAACACAAATCAACAAATACAAATACATAGGAAGGAATGAATCAAAATGGAGGACATATACGTCGATGGACCTTATCAGATTTCTTATCACTCTCAGATGCTTTATCCTTCTCAACCTTTAGCTTTTCCTTCTCCAATCTCTCCATTTCCCATTTCTTCCATCAAAGAGAAATACTAATTGTAACCAAAAATCAGTATAAAAAATAAAAAATCAAAAATCAAAAGCAAACCTAAATGTAGACGTTCTCCTTAGCACGTTCTTCTTCACTGAGTACACGACCTTTATCGTCGCTGAAGTAGTGGGGGCCAGCGATTGCCAACGACCGCCGTCCACTTGCTTCCATCAAACGACCCAGTTCACTGAGTGAAACGACAGATCACATCGCCATCATGGTTGTAGATGATGATTACTGCTCTTTAGTCTTTACTAATGTAAAATGATGAGAAAGTGGAATAGTCAACAGACTGCGCCGCTCGGTTTTTACTTCTTCAGAGTTGCACATCGATCTATAGATCAATTCTACTGGAGAAGAAAATGCTGGGGAAGATTTTTATCGGTACATTTTCTAAAACGGTTAGTTAGAAACCGTTCTTAAAACGGAGATGATAACAGTTTCTAAAACGGTTGTCTCCCGAACCGTTTTAGAAACTGACATCAAGAGACTTTCTAACACGGTTATAATGTAACCGTTCTAGAAAGTTTGCGTTTTCCTAATTCTTATTACAAAAATGCCACGTCCCCAATTATCTAAAACGGGTTATTAATAACCGTTTTAAATAGACAGTTTAAATTATATATTCTGTAGTAGTGAATGGAGGCTTTGATACCATGATAAAACTAAAGAAAAATAGGGTTTTTGTTTATTACTGAAAGATTAAAAAATAAAGATACATAAAAAGGGTATTTATAGAGATAACTAAACAATCCTAAAATAGGTAGAAAAGGAAACTACAAAAATAATAATAAGACAATCTAACAGAAATCTTTCTATCAATATATCGTTTATCTCATGGGCAAAATCATTTCTTGTTGTAAGAATTGCTCTATTAACAACAAAAGTAATATTAGAAATAAAATTGCTAAAGTTTTGGAATATTATATCTATCAGTGAATTCAATGAAGTAATATCATCAAGAAAAGGAATATTTAAATGCGACAGAATTTGAATGTGACCTTTAATTATCATCGATTTCTTCAATTCCATCTCCAATTCTAAGCAAATAGGTTGAAAATGTTGGATCTGATAGTGCTCTCATATTTTGTTGCAGTTTTAACTTTTCAAATTGACTCCATAGTGGTGACATGTATGCTCGCATCAATGATATCTTGTTTTGACCCTTTTGGAATAAATGACAGTGTCTGTCAAAAATCACCTCCAAACATAATAATTTTACCATCAAACACTTTATCACAATTCATTATATCTTTCAACATCAAATCAAATCAAATCTTTCAATAATAGTTCTTTTAGCCATAGTAGCTTCATCACAAGTAATAGTTCTTTTGAACATGCAACAAGGTTAATGTAGGCAAAAATTAGTGGCAATATTTCTGTATAAGAAAGTGAAGAAACATTTTTAAATTGGTAACTTTATTTTCAAAATCTATAATTTGATTACTATCTGCACAATTTATAATGTCCAGCTGCTTCTCACCAAGACATGTTGCAAATGGATCATATTTTTTAACCACTAAATTCAATTTTTCAATACCTGGGTGCCAACCAGGTTCACCGCCTGGAAATATTAGTGGAAATTGCATTGGATCATAACAACCGAAATAATGTTTTACAATCTGAGTTGGACCATTTTTAGGATAAATCTGGATATGTTGTGTTTGATTCTTTTTCAGCATCATCTGATTCCAACCATACCGCTGCAACTTGAGAAGCTCTTGGCTTGTTGAACACACGCTGGTCCAAATCAGGATTAGCCTTTAAACTAATCTTATAACCATCCAAATCACCCATTCCATTCAAGCTTCTAAAAAATGCAGAATATGGATTGTCTTTTAACACATGCATAAGCTTATCAACAAGGCTCTGTTTAAACTTGGCAGCAATTGAAAGTCGGTTGGTTGTCTCATGTTCTTTATCAAAAAAGTAAAGCTGAATATTTGTTGGTTTTTGCCCTTCAAGAGGTGTCAGTTAGTTTATAAAATGATATAACTGCCCTTGAACTTTGAACTTTGTATGTATAAATTCCATGACCTCTTCTTGCCAATGACTTATCACAGTGAGCTCCAATCGATGTAAATACAAACATATATTATTATAACTTCGGACACATTTTCGAATTCAACAACATCTTCTGAATTGTCAAGATATAAAACCATGAGCTCTGTAGGCATTTCAGTCTGCAAAAATCTTATATCAACAGATGAACAACAAAATCCAGGTGGTTCTAAATGCAAACGCTTTGCTCTACAATAGGTACAATCTGGTGTTTCGAGTAAAAGTTCCGATCCTATAGCTAACTTTTGCAAAGGATCAAATCCACCTGATGTTTTTTCTTCTTGTTCTGCAACAACATATGCAAATACAAAAATAGATATTAAATTTATTTAGTCAGCAAGTTTAACATACTTTAAAGTTAATTTTCGTAAGTATCCTAATATTCTAAACTAATACATATATGAAAACCATATTCTAAACTAATACATATATATGAAAATCAAAATATATTTAGAACACACACAAACATATACGTACATATATACAATATTTTAAAGTAAGAAAAAGTTTAGCAAGCTATAAAAACATACTTTTGTTTCTTTTTCTAGCTGGTCTTAAGCCATTGCTATCGTCATGGAAAAGTTCTGCTTCAATCAATAAGTGCGATGTCAAGCAGGCACCTCTATTGCACTAAGTGCAACTCTGCTGAAAGTAATATTTGTTTCCTGCTTTTTTTCATCTCTTTTTTTAGGATACTTTTGGCGCCTACGTTGATTTCTTTCATCTATTTGTTCTTGCAAAGATACGTAATTCTTTTTTCGAGTCATTTTTTACATGTGGATCTACAAAATATTGCAACTGCGCATCATAAATCAGTCCATTTTTTCTAATACATATATCCTGTAAGCATTATTCATATCAATTAACAATATATCTACAATAGTAATCCTTAATCTAGTACAATTAACTGATATCATAAAAGAATTTAACAAACTCAATTCTGACTATGAAGATGACGAAGCAACTAATAATGGTGTGGCTACCCACATAAATGCAATTTTATCTTGTAATAAATATTGCATTATATTTCTTTGGCAAAATATTCTTTAGCTTGTGTTTGGTTGTTTAGACATAGAATTGAATTGGAATTTAAATATTATAGAAATGTAATTTAATGAATTGTGATGAAGTCTGAAAATGAGCCTTGCTGAGATCTAATGTATCTTGTACACTTTTTAAGATCCTTCACCGGCCCAACTCCAAAGTTCACCAAAAGATGATAAATTCTGCCTAGTCCAGAAAAGGCCCACCTCGAAACAACTGGACCTGGGATAGAAAATAAACCGTTAGTGAAAGCCCCCAGGTGGTCCTGGAGAGTTCCACTCCGACGCTCAAGTCAGGAAAGAGCCTTTGTGAGATAATAATATCAAGTTCCAGTATCAAGAAACCAACCCTTTGTTAATTGCATTCAAGACTTATTTATAGGAGGAATTGTACCTGAGTGATGTCACTTTTAGGCATTTCTTGATAGCTAAGATTTCGCATCACATCAATCTCAACCGTCAGTTTGGAATATCTAATGTTACACATCATCAATAGTCCCCCAGATCAGTTGGATGCGTGCTTCCACCTAATCTAAACAAGACCTCCTCATCTTCCTTTCATCCAGATTGTCTGCTTCTGGGATGGGCTGGGCTCTATGATAATGTTATTGGACTATTCTTCCAAGGCTCAAAGGCGAAAATCAAACGTTGCCACATGGCGTATATCAATTCGTCACCTCTTGGTATGACCTATCTTGGAATTCCCACCTCTGGTGCTGCCTATATATATATATGGGGGTTCAAGGTTCCTCACCTCACTTCCTGATCTCCCAAAAGATTTTGTCCTTCTCCAGTTAGGCTCTCCTATAGTTTTTTCGCGCAGCACGGCTCGCTGTTTTTCCTACACCCCTCCAAGTAAGTATGTCTTCTCCAGCTCGTTCTTCTTCAGTTGAGATATATCCAATTTATAGAAATAGCGATGAATCTGATTATGATGAAAATGACCTTTCTGAGGCTAAGAAGAGATTAGGGCCTTATAAGGAGATAATTAAGTCAGGAACTCAATTGGGAATTCTCAATAACTCTATAACTGAAGCGACTCCTTTAAATCAGATGGAGCCATCCGTAGAGCCTTCTGTAGAAAGTTCTCAGGAACTCCCTTCTTCTCCGTTAAACTCTTTAGCGATGACATCTAAGGATGTCATCTCTGTAGGTGCCTTAGTAGATGACCCGACTAAAATTGGGGATCTAGAAATTGATTTGCACAAGAATAATCTTTCAGAAGGTGCTAATTCTGAAAGTAATCGTTGTAAGAGTGACGTTTCTGGGAGGGTGGCTCCCAAAATAAGGAAATAATTTCAAATAAAGGAGAGGCGACCTCTTCCCTTTCGGCGTCTTTGAATTCCACCCTTACACCCCGTAAATTGAAAATAATTGCTCACCAATTTTACATTCCTTCTGGGTATAGGATGGTAGTTCCATCTCCAGGGCAAGTCGCTTCTCGTCCCCTATTAGGTTTCACCACTGTGTATATGTGTCAGCTCCAGTGTGTTCTTAGATTTCCCTTGACTCCTTTTTTGAAAGACCTACTAGATTTTTATAAGTTAAATTTAGCCCAACTAACCCCAAATGCTATCAAGTCATTGGTGGCATTTGAAACCTTCTGCCACTATTCCAGGGTGAAATGTCAAGTCCCTATTTTTAGGTATTTCTACAGCCTTAAAACCTCAGGTAGGGATGTGGGGTGGTTTTATTTTACCCGCAAAACGAGTACAGAAGTCTTCCTGCCCCCCCATCAGGTTCCCTTAAGAAATGGAAGAGCAAGTTCTTCTTTATTAAGTTAGAGCCCTTGAGCTTGGTCTGGAAGAGCCCTAGTAACGTCGTCGACAAGATCCCTACTTATGGAGAAGATAGAGAGTCTATATCAATCCTTCACAAAAACCGCAAAGATCTTTCGAAACTTAAGCCCTGGAATGTATCTCTTATGACTGAGGGATGTTTAGTGGCACTAGGGGTGAGTAAGGCCAACTGGGCCTTTCTCCAGAAGAGCTCAATGAACATGGTACCACCCTTCCCAGCTCTGTCTCTGTTTTGACAATCTCCTTACATTATTACATACTCGTGTTTGCCTTACTGCTTACAATTGTTTACTAACCCATTTTTTTTAGTAATGGACTTCTTAGCCATAATGAAGAACCGCAAGGCCACTGAGAAAGAGGGGAGCTCCTAAGACCCAGAAGGAGCTAATACCCTGGCTTTAAGAGGGTCTGCTGCTCTAGCTCATTCATCTCCTGGAAAGGCTGTTGTTCCGTAGGAAGGGGTTCAACCTCCCCTAACCTTCGACACTTTGTCAACCAGTGCCAATCCTCTGCAACTAACCCTTCAGGATTGTGAAGATCCGGAAGAGCCCCCTGTCGCGAATCCTAACAAAAGAAGACATCCTGGGCGGAACGTCTTTATTGAATCAAAGAAAGCCAAAATGGGTCGAGCTGCAAACATGTCTGTCGGCCTTTCCCTGCTGTCTGATTGTACCGTCTCCCCTCGTGAGCCATCTAAGTCATATCTGACCATCCCCATGGCTCTATTCAATCCCTTGTGGGATTATCAGGTAAATGATCGGCTAAACCTGGAGACATGTCAGGAGTTCACCTCAGGTATCATTCCGCCTATGGAAAAGAAGGCTATGGCCACTCTTGATGACCCCGACCTGGACTCTCGCATGCGCTTAGGGATTACTCAGGTCGATCTTCTGGTGCTTAATCTTGCTTTTTTGTTTTCAGTCTTTGTTATTATCTGTTTTTCACAAGGCTTTCTTCTGCAGGGTTTATTTCTAGCCACTGAGATGTCCTTGCGTTACAACAAGGGCCTAGAGACCATCAGAGATCTTAATGCCGATCTGGCCATGGCTAAACAAGGGCAGGTAGAGGCAGAAAGGTGTCAGAAAGAGGCAGAAAAACTCCAACAGAGGCTGGAACGTGACCTGGCCTCTTCTCGGGACGAGGTTCACAAGCTGAAGAAGAAAAATAAGACCTACTCGGAGAAGGTGTCCACCCAGAGGGCTCGTATTAAATAGTTAACTGCCGAGAAGAAAGCTCTAGAGGCTCGTTGCAAATATTACACCGGCGAAGGGGCCTCTCGGTTGGTTACAATCTCCTCGCGTCTCAACGGTTTGTCAATTTCATGGTCGATCTTTGCAACTCCGTGATGGACCAAGGTTCAACTTTTTCTTATCAGGAGGTCAAAAAGCTCCACCCGGAGATTGAAGTGACCCAGCTGAAAAGGTATGATGAGGGTTCGGCAAACAATCTGAACACACTGATGACCAACCTAATCACTGGGCATGTGCATCTCCCAGTAGCGGACCTCATCCCCCCATTCCCTACTGGAGTTACCACTGAGAGGCTAGGTGATGGGGATGGTGGCCCTTCTGACGCTAAGGAGACCTCAGAGACTCCCGGTGTTACCCTTGATGAAGATAGCCCTGCTAGAGGTAATGAAGACACCCTCACCAGATGACCGTGGGATAGATTAGTTTGTTTTAATCAATGTAATAAGCTAAGCCTTGCTTTTTCTCTCTTATTTGGAAGATGCATTTCTTAGACAGACTCTTATGCGGTACTTTAATTCTTATGCATAAATTTTCCAGATGGGCTCTTTTTGCAATACTTCAATTATTATGCTTGCAAGATACATTCCTTCAAGATTCGTGTACAAGTTTTCGCGTGGCTGCATTTGCCTTTACAATTTTGATAACAATTATTTCCTTCATAATCTGACTATGGTATAAAATGGAAGACCTCTTGTGATTAATAAGTGAACCACTGCAGGTTGCATAAAATTGACTTAAAAAGGGAAAAAGTCCCCTCGACTTTCTCAGGCCTTCTCATTATAATTTAATTCGTTTAGAGTGAATGGGGGATGGACCAAGAACACTTCAGGTCGACCTTATTCCCCTGCCCAGTATTTTCACTAGGTCTTCCCTGTTTCCTTTCAGTGCGTTTTTAAGGGCATTTCCATTCACGTCTTGCCTGAATAATTCAGGTCTTACTCTTTTTAGGATGAACTTTTATTTGATGTTTTGCCTGGATTTTCCAGGTCTTTTCTCTCTCGCGTCTTGCCTGAATGACTCAGGTCTTTCCGTTTTCGAAGTTGTAAATTTCATTTTGAGGTTTTGTCTGAATTTCCCAGGTCTAGGCTATTCGTGATAAATAAATGCTTTAGAGAGAAGACCTGTTTGAACATGCATATAAACAAGACTAGTGGATATAAAGAGACCAGATAATAAAGAGACCAGATAATTCCATAACATTGAGTAATTTTTTTTTTTACAAGTAAAACTTTCGCAAGTTTACAATATTCCACCTTCTGGGAATGATCTTCCCATCTATAGTAGATAACTGATAGTTCCCAGACCTTGCTGCCTCAGTGACCCGATAAGGGCCTTCCCACGTCTGATCTAACTTATTTAAGCCTTCAAATATGCTAGCTTCATTTTTTCTCATCACCAGATCCCCAGGCTTGAATGAGGTATTTTTGACCCTCCTATTGTAGTATCTTGCTATATCAGCTTTGTACCTGCTCTCCCGAGCTGCTGCCAATTCTCTTATTTCCTCAATTAGATCGAGATTTACCCTTAACTCGTTATCATTCTCAGCAGGGTCAAAATTAAGCACTCGCAGGCTAGGCAGCCTAATCTCCAAAAGTACCACAGTATCTGTTCCGTACACTATGCTGTAGGGGGTTTCTTTTATAGCCGATCTAGGGGTGGTTCTATAAGACCAGAGTACATGGGATAGTTGCTCAACCTAGTCGCCTTTGGCCTTTTCCAGCCAAGTTTTGAACCCTTGTATGATAGTTCGGTTGGTAACTTCTTTTTGCCCGTTAGCTTGGGAATGAGCGACCGACGTGACTTTTTGCTGAATGTTCATCTCCATGCACCAAGACTTAAAGGGCTCCTCTGCGAATTGTTTTCCAATATTCGAGATAAGGATTTTTGGTATTCCAAACCGGCAGATCATATTTTTCCAAAAGAATTTCATAACACTTTTTCCAGTGATAGATGCCACTACCCATTTTGTAAAATAATCAATAGCAACTATCAGGAATTTGACCGACCTGGAGCTTCAGGGAATGGCCCTGCAATATCAATACCCCACTGAACAAATGGCCACACTGACTGTATTGCCACCATTTCATTTTGAGGGACCCTTGGAATAAGATCATGCGCTTGGCATTTTTCACATCGCCTCACCACATTATAGGTATCTTCATGCAGAGTTGGCCAATAATACCCCAGACGGATTACTTTTCTGGCCAGCATTCTTGACCCAACATGCTTTCCACAAGCTCCTAGGTGGACCCCTTTAGCACATAGTCCGCCTGATCTGGATCTGCACATCTAAGCCAAGGCATCAGGTAGCCTTTTTTATACAAAATATGATTTTTCAGAGTATACCTCATAGCCCTCATTTTCAGCTTTCGGGCCTCTTTCTTGCAGCTGGGCAATATGCCTTTCTCCAAGTACTTGATGATAGATGTCATTCACGTTTCACATTCATTACCCACAACATTAACTGGTGTTTCATTGATACTTCGCTTCGGGAGTATTTCCACTAAGACCGTTTTTGTGAGATGTGCATATGCGGACGAAGTCAACTTGCTGAGTGCATCTGCCCTCTTATTTTGAGATCGCGGTACCTGATCTATTAAAAATTCTTCAAACTTTGACTTCAGTTCTAACGTTTTCTCCAGATACCTTCTCATGACTATCTCCCGAGCCTCGTATCCTCCTGTTACCTGATTCACAATGAGTTGGGAGTCGCTGAATACTTGTAATTTTTCAACTTTCATCTCAATGGCAAGTTTCATTCCCATTAGGAGGGCCTCATACTCTGCCTCGTTATTCGTAGCCTTAAACTCAAACCTCAGAGCATAGGTGAATTCCTGCCCTTATGGATTTTTTAAAATTAACCCTGCTCCGGAGCCCTCTATGTTGGAGGCCCATCCACATACAAAGTCCAAAAGTCTCCTTTCACCACCTTTTCTCCACTGTTAGGGGGCCTCTAGGCCCGGCTGGGGTGGGTTGTTTTCAATTGGGGTCTCAGCAATGAAATCTGCCAACACTTGTCCCTCAAAGATGGCCTTGGATGAAAAGTCAACTCATACTCCCCTAACTCAATAGCCCATTTCATTAACCTTCCAGAAGATTTAGGCTTTTGCAATACTTGTTTTAACGGCTTATAGGTCAAGACTTGGATCGGGTGGACCTGGAAATAAGTTCTTAACCTTCTAGCTGCATTCACTAAGGCCAAGACCACTTTTTCTATTACAGGGTATCTTTGTTCAGCTCCGAACAGAGCCCGACTGGTGTAATACACCGGCGTTTGGACCTTTCTTTTATCTCTTGTCAGAACAACACTTATGATTTTTTCGCCCGCTGCCAGATATAGACTCAAAGTTTCTCCAGGTTTAGGGATGGACAGGGATGGTAGGGCTTTCAAATAGTCCTTCAACTCCTCAAAGACTTGCTGGCACTCCTCGTTCCATTCAAAATTTCTAGCCTTCCTGAGAATGTTGAAGAAAGGCAAACCCCGCTCCGCATATTTAGATAAAAATCGACTCAGCGCGGCTAGTCTCCCTGTCAGTACTTGCACATCTTTTACGTTCTTTGGTGAGCCCATATTCACGATGGCTTGTACTTTCTCTGGGTTGGCTTCTATGCCCTTACTGGAGACCATATGCCCTAGGAACTTTTCGGACCCTACTCCAAAAATGCATTTTTTGGGATTCAACTTCAAGCCAACCTTTCTTAACTGTCTCAACGTTTCTTCCACATCCGCCAAAAAGGTTTCCACCCTTCTGCTGTTGATTAGCATATCATCCACGTAAACTTCCATATTGCGTCCTATCTGAGCTTCAAAAATGGTATTCATCATCCGTTGATAAGTTGCCCCTACATTCTTAAGCCCAAATGGCATCTTTTTATAACAAAAAATCTCATCCCCGGTGATGAACACGGTTTTCTCAGCGTCCTCCTTATCCATCAGTATCTGGTGGTAGCCTTTATAGGCATCAAGATAGCACAGGACCTCATATCCAGCTACAACATCAATTTTCTGATCAATAATGGGTAAAGGATAACAATCCTTGGGACAAGCTTTGTTTAAGTCTGAATAGTCAACACACATTCTCCATCCCGCTTCAGGTTTTGGGACCATAACTGGGTTAGAAAGCCAGTTCAGGTATTTAACTTCTTTAATTATATCCGCTTTTAACAACTCTTTCACTTCCCCCTTGATAATCGCATCTTTCTCAGGGGCTATTGGCTTTCTTTTCTGCTTCACGAGTACCTCATAAGGATTAATATTTAGTTGATGCACTGCAAGGTCAGGGGATACACGTCCCATGTCCTTAGTACTCCAAGCAAACACATCTTGGTAAGTCTTCAAAAGTTGGATCAAGTCGCCTTTGGAATTTCCTGGGAGTGAAGCCCCTACTTGTACCATCTTCTCGGGCATGATATCACTCACATTAACTTTCTCCACCTCATCTGTGAGTTGGGGTCAACTTACTAGCTCTTCTTCAGTTAACCTCATATCAGAACTAACACAATTAATTTTCAGTCCCTCCTCTTTTTTTCCTTTACCTTTTAATGCAATCATATGGCATTCCCTCGCCATAGCTTGATCCTCTCTTATCACAGCTATGCCTTTCTCCGTAGGGAACTTCATTACCAAGTGATACGGGGACCAAATGACTTTGAGTTGTACCATCGCAGGTCGTCCCAAAATTACATTGTAAGGAAATGCTACATCGAATATAGCAAAGTCCACATAAATAAGCTTATCCTTAGGAAATTCTCCGACTGTGAGTAGCACTGACAGAATCCCAATAGGTTGTTGCACCTCTCCTGAAAACCCCACTAGGTGCGTTTTGCAAGGTTGTAGATGTTCTTTTCCAATTCCCAATTTTCCATAGGCATTTTGGTACATTATGTCTACTGAGCTTCCATCATCAACATAAACTCGGTGTACCTCCTTCTTCGCAATTATGGCTTTAATCAACAATGCATCCATGTGAGGGAACCGATTTGGGACAGCATCTTCTTCGGAGAAAGTGATAGTCTCAGCGGGTTTGAACCTCTTATGCACGGGCTCTTGTTCTGGAATCCTACTGCACATAGCCCTCCTGGCCCAGTTAGAATCCCCTCTTTGTCTTCCTCTTTGATTCACTTGCGTATGATTGATCACTATAGATTTTATACAAGGCATTGTCCTCCCAAAAATAATACTTGGCATCACTTCCCAGCTTCCTCTTTTGGTCACTCGAGAAATAAGAAGGAACTTGGCCAGCCACAACATAATTGGCTATCTCTACATACCAAGGCAATGACTTCTCATTCACTCCAAACACCTTCTCGTCTGGGAAGTGTTCTTTTACCAAAATATTTGAACCCTCAAGAGCTTCTGACTCCAACCTTGACAAATGGTCAGCCACCACATTCTCTGAGCCTTTACGATTCTTGATTTCAACATCAAATTCTTGAAGCAATAAGACCCATCGAATCAATGTCGCTTTGAAGCAACAAGTACTTGCAGAGAACGGATCTAGAATTCATGTGCTCCTCGTTTTCTCTACCCTATCACGTCCCTAAACCCTAAATCAACTAGCCGCTCTCAACCAACCAAACACCATCCTCTCCAAATCGGATTCCACATCCACCAAATCTCCTTCCACCACAACGGATCAGCCTTATATCCTTACTGCATTCCCGATACACCGAGTTTAGAGAGACATCAGCCTCTATAAGACGGCCAGAGCCACACGCTCTATCCGGTGGCCTTTTTTCAAAGATCTGTCATGGTAGATAAGGTAGCCCCCATGGCAATAACCAGCTTGCCCTGGAATCCTCTCATCCGCCTCATCTTTTCTCACAAAGTGCTTTCCCACCCCTTTTAGCTTCCACACTCAGGAGCAAGACCCCTGCTCTCTCCACCTTACGTCATCCTCCGGGCATAGCTAAGAAGTTGACAAGGTCAGGCCCTCCTCCTCAAGCTTCAAAATGTCAACAATCTCCAACGATGCCACAGGAAGCAACTTCTCTCTTCCAGAACCCTACAGTATCTGCTCCTGTTTCTGCAGTAGCTGTCTCTGAGCCGGAAGTGGCTGCAGCCCAACCGCCTGTGGAAATGTCTCAGCCAGCTATGGCAGCTGGTAATCCTAAACAACATCCACTTACTAAGTCTTACCGGGAAGCCGTCTCTGCCTCCTGGTCGAAGAATGTAGATGTGTCGTTCCCTACCCCTCCGACTAAGAAATTATCAACATTTGAAGGGGAACCAGCCCTATTCATTTCAGAAGAAAAAGAGCAGCTTCTGGCTCAAAGGTTTAGGTTTGCCCTCATCGGGATGTTTCCTAGGGGTAGGCTGGCAATGGCGTCAATCAGGAAAGAAATCCTTCAATCCGATTTCTCTGGAGAGTGTTACACTGGCTTGATCGATCATAAACATATTATCTTTCAATTTCAATTTGAATCAGATTTTCACTTTCAAGCTAAAATCTTCCTGTGGTCGACTGATTTCTGCCCAGGAAAAGAACCATCCATCGATCCTGTTTAGATTCGTTTTCCCCTACTACCGGTCCACCTTTGCAACAAAGAGACATTGTTCACCATTGGCTTGGCTGTAGGAAATCCCCTCAAGCTCGACTTGGCAACGGCTGCAATGGAGAAAGTGTTGCATCCCAGCGAGGCAAGAATATGCATTAAAGTGGATGTTCTTAAGCCGTTACCTCACCGCGTGTGGATTGGAACCGAGGTGAAGGCAAATGGGAAAATATCCTGTTTGAAGATTTACCAGAATATTGTCTGTCCTATTCAAAGTTGGGACATTTGCCTTCTAAATGTAAGCTATCACAGACTAATTTCAGGCACGACCCAGGCCTAGTGTGGCTACCAAAGAAACAGCTAGGTGACAAAGGCAAATCCATGGTTATAGGTAACCCTGGGAATAACAAGGCTCAGCCCACTGTTCACTTAAAATCTGTCCCCGGTCCGTTAAAGGAGAAACAGCATGAAACTCAAACGGTTAAGTTGTGTGATGTTACAGATTCTGGTGTAGGTGCTGAGGCTCAAAGTGAGTTTTCCCCACAGATTGTAGAAAGTGTCGTTAGTTCAGCAGAGATAGATGGTGCTGATCAAGCTGTGGAAGCTACGGCAGAACCAACATTGAATTATGAAGGAAAGGACCTTGACCAATTTTTGGCCAACCTGGGACAATTCTTGGATCTCATTAATGGCAAAGGAAGGGAATCCGAGGGTCTTGATCTACATATTGAGGAGTATGCTTTAGAAGAAAAGCCTCTAGCAATTGAATATCCTCTTAAGGACTTCTACACCCCTGAACTGGAGGTTAACAGCACCCTTGATATGGAGGCTACTAATGAGCCAAGCCACTGTGAAGAAGGGGAATCTTCGGGCTTGCATAAGGACAGCCACAATTTGGATTTGGCAATCCTACAAGCCATGGAAACTTTGGTTTCAGATGAAGGAAAATTTTTGAGCATTCAGAATGTAAGCTCCACGTCAAGCTTGGCTCTTCTCAAAGCCTTAAATTTTGATATCGAAGTGGAGAACGATAGAGAGGATTGCTGGACGGAGAATAGTTTCGAGGAGGTGGCTCAAGATAAGCTAGATGAGTTCCTTGATAAGATGGACAGAAGATCTAAGCCGCCCAAACAGTCAAAGAACATCGAGGCTTTACTGAGTCCTAAAGCAAGTGCCTATTCGGGAAGAAAACTGAGGGACTGCAATCCCTTCATATCCAATTCAGAAAGGAAAAGGTCGAACCTAAGGTGAGACTACTGTATTTAAGCTTCTGTGAGGCCCCTGATTACTGATGCTTATATCAGCTTGGCCCTGTCAATTATTTAAAATTTCTGGGATTGCTACTATGGACTGCATGCTTTATCTTGAATGTCTAGCCCTGGATAGTGATATTTATTTCCTGAATCTCAAGGAACACAGTTTTTGGGATTTTATCATGTTGAGTTGGCTGAGTATAAAAGTACTAATGTAGTGAGGCTAACTGCTGCCTTTAAGTTTGGCTCATATATGACTGCATATATGAAGCGGCTTACAATCCTGTCGTGCTTCTGTGTTTGATATTGTGTTCATGGGATGCTAATGTGATGATGCACATTTGTTTGGAAATGGAAATGCTGATCTAGTAGCCTATGTTTATCACTCTACTGATTTGACCATTCGTATGAATGCTGTTTTGCATTGGTGCGGTATTGATGATGCTCAATGGGATGGAAATAAAATGTTTTTTCTGTTTTTCTTTCTTTTATCACACTGCTGTACTGAGCACTTCATTGGTGGTTGATTTGAAGTTGTTGTGTCGGCCTGCTTATAATGTGGGATGGTTGGGATTTACCCCTGGCCTCTTTTATTGTATTCATATGCTGCCTTGGAGTTTGGCCGATTCTGTGAACAGACCCTGGAGCCACATTGTTGACAATATTCATGCTTTGTGGAGGGGTGCTGGAAGACAACTTCATTTTTTCTCTTATGTCATATTAAAAGATCTGGTTTCATGGTCGGCTGTTTTTTAGGGTTAATTTGCTTAACTTGTGGATCCTTCGTGCCTTGAACTTGATTGGAAGGTTCTGAGCAATTAAGGAATTTGTTGTATTCTACCCTAGTACTGATTTGTGGTTTTGATGGAATGTCATTGCGTTGCAGTTTATGGTAAAAAACCAAGCCTTTATTTTGGGCCTTACTATTGAGATAACGGCCAGGGTTGTCCTGGTAGTCTGCCTACATTAGGACAGTTTATGGGGCCACTTTTGTTGTGAATTCTACTGTGTAAATATAATTGCTCCTGAGCATACAAGTAGGGATGATATCGAGCCGAGCCGAGCCCGAGCTTTAGAGTGTTCAGGCCCGGCTCATTTATTAATCGAGCCTAAAAATCTGTTCGTGTTAGTTTATTTATTAAATGAACGAGCTCGAGCCGAGCTTTATGCGAACCAAGACGAGTCCGAGCTTTGTTTGTGAACACTTCCCGACTTGAGTAAAAATGTATAATTTAGTTAAATTAATATATTTTGTCTCTTTACATAAATGTCCAAATTTAATTCAAACTCATATATAATGATTTGTGTACTTATATATATAAAATATCGATTTTTTTTATTATTTAAGAGTTTTACTTAGGGTATATATTATTTATATTGTATAATTTATACTTTAACTAAATTCTTAACAAGTTGTTGACCAACCTAAACGAATATTTCACTTGCTTGTTGATTTATTAGTCATTTATTAACCTAACGTAAAGTTTTGTTTGTGTTCACTTGTTTATTAAGTAGATGAGATTCAGTGGAACTTTAACCTAGCTGATCTCGGTCTTGTTCATAAAGGTTTATGTTCGTTCTCACCACCGTATAGTGTGATTTGTATGTCAATAAATATATATATATATAAACCCAATTATATATTTCTATTGTTTAATAGTTTTATTTCGTGCATAAGTTCAATATATATTATATAATTAATATTTTAACCGAGCTTTTAATGAGCTTTAACCGAGTTATGAACGAGCTTTTTAAGGAGCTGTTCATGAATGTAAACGAGCTTTCACACATGTGTTCATTTATTGTTCATTTATTAATCGAGCCTAAAATCTTGTTCGTATTCGTTCATTTATTAAATGAACGAGTTCGAGCCGAGCTTTTATCGAGTCGAGCCCGAGCTCGTTCGTGAACGTTCGTGTTCGTTCTCAGCCCTACATACAAGTATTAGGAAGGCTAGTCCTTAGTCATATAGCGAATTCATTTGTTGATCTATGTTGCTTTTGTAAATGGAGGAAGTACTCCACATTTATTTTTGTTGCCTTCCAGATTGTTAGCGAGGAAGATAGATAGGTATTATTTTGGTCCTCGACGAAAATAATGCTTTTCTATTTTCTATCGGGAATAGGAGCAGCACTTCCTGTAATTGGCATCGATCACAATTGCCAACCCAAATTCTTTCATCCAAGAAAATATGAGGCCAATAGAAATCACATTTTAACACTTTGAATCCTGTTCTAGTAGAGCCGAAATGTCCACCACACGGTCATTCATGACATGCTCTCAGAATATCTTCCTTGTCTTCCTCTTTGATTCACTTGCGTATGATTTGATCACTATAGATTTTATACAAGGCATTGTCCTCCCAAAAATAATACTTGGCATCACTTCCCAGCTTCCTCTTTTGGTCACTCGAGAAATAAGAAGGAACTTGGCCAGCCACAACATAATTGGCTATCTCTACATACCAAGGCAATGACTTCTCATTCACTCCAAACACCTTCTCATCTGGGAAGTGTTCTTTTACCAAAATATTTGAACCCTCTTGAGCTTCTGAATCCAACCTTGACAAATGGTCAGCCACCACATTCTCTGAGCCTTTACGATTCTTGATTTCAACATCAAATTCTTGAAGCAATAAGACCCATCGAATCAATGTCGCTTTGAAGCAACATGTACTTGCAGAGAACGGATCTAGAATTCATGTGCTCCTCCTTCTCTCTACCCTATCACGTCCCTAAACCCTAAATCTGCTAGCCGCTCTCAACCAACCAAACACCATCCTCTCCAAATCGGATTCCACATCCACCAAATCTCCTTCCACCACAACGGATCAGCCTTATATCCTTACTGCATTCCCGATCCACCGAGTTTAGAGAGACATCAGCCTCTATAAGACGGCCGGAGCCACACGCTCTATCCGGTGGCCTTTTTTTCAAAGATCTATCATGGTAGATAAGGTAGCCCCCATGGCAATAACAAGCTTGCCCTGGAATCCTCTCATCCGCCTCATCTTTTCTCACAAAGTGCTTTCCCACCCCTTCTAGCTTCCACACTCAGGAGCAAGACCCCTGCTCTCTCCACCTTACGTCATCCTCCAGGCATAGCTAAAAAGCTGACAAGGTCAGATCCTCCTCCTCAAGCTTCAAAATGTCAACAATCTCCAACGATGCCACAGGAAGCAACTTCCCTCTTCCAGAACCCTACAGTATCTGCTCCTGTTTCTGCAGTAGCTGTCTCTGAGCCGGAAGTGGCTGCAGCCCAACCGCCTGTGGAAATGTCTCAGCCAGCTATGGCAGCTGGTAATCCTAAACAACATCCACTTACTAAGTCTTACCGGGAAGCCGTCTCTGCCTCCTGGTCGAAGAATGTAGATGTGTCGTTCCCTACCCCTCCGACTAAGAAATTATCAACATTTGAAGAGGAACCAGCCCTATTCATTTCAGAAGAAGAAGAGCAGCTTCTGGCTCAAAAGTTTAGGTTTGCCCTCATCGGGATGTTTTCTAGGGGTAGGCTGGCAATGGCGTCAATCAGGAAAGAAATCCTTCAATCCGATTTCTCTGGAGAGTGTTACACTGGCTTGATCGATCATAAACATATTATCTTTCAATTTCAATTTGAATCAGATTTTCACAGGATGTGGACGAAAAATGTATGGAATTTTGGTCACTTTCAAGCTAAAATCTTCCTGTGGTCGACTGATTTCTGCCCAGGAAAAGAACCATCCATCGTTCCTGTTTAGATTCGTTTTCCCCTACTACCGGTCCACCTTTGCAACAAAGAGACATTGTTCACCATTGGCTCGGCTGTAGGAAATCCCCTCAAGCTCGACTTGGCAACGGCTGCAATGGTGAAAGTGTTGCATCCCAGCGAGGCAAGAATATGCATCGAAGTGGATGTTCTTAAGTCGTTACCTCACCGAGTGTGGATTGGAACCGAGGCGAAGGCAAATGGGAATATATCCTGTTTGAAGATTTACCAAAATATTGTCTGTCCTATTCAAAGTTGGGACATTTGCCTTCTAAATGTAAGCTATCACAGACTAATTTCAGGCACGACCCAGGCCTAGTGTGGGTACCAAAGATACAGCTAGGTGACAAAGGCAAATCCAAGGTTATAGGTAACCCTAGAAATAACAAGGCTCAGCCCACTGTTCACTTAAAATCTGTCCCCGGTCCGTTAGGGGAGAAACAGCATGAAACTCAAACGGTTAAGCTGTGTGATGTAGCAGATTCTGGTGTAGGTGCTGAGGCTCAAAGTGAGTTTTCCCCACAGATTGTTGGAAGTGTCGTTAGTTCAGCAGAGATAGATGGTGCTGATCAAGCTGTGGAAGCTACGGCAGAACCAACATTGAATTATGAAGAAAAGGACCTTGACCAATTTTTGGCCAACCTGGGACAATTCTTGGATCTCATTAATGGCAAAGGAAGGGAATCCGAGGGTCTTGATCTACATATTGAGGAGTATGCTTTAGAAGAAAAGCCTCTAGCAATTGAATATCCTCTTAAGGACTTCTACACCCCTGAACTGGAGGTTAACAGCACCCTTGATATGGAGGCTACTAATGAGCCAAGCCACTGTGAAGAAGGGGAATCTTCGGGCTTGCATAAGGACAGCCACAATTCGTATTTGGCAATCCTACAAGCCATGAAAACTTTGGTTTTGGATGAAGGGAATTTTTGAGCATTCAGAATGTAAGCTCCACGTCAAGCTTGGCTCTACTCAAAGCCTTAAATTTTGATATCGAAGTGGAGAACGATAGAGAGGATTGCTGGACGGAGAATAGTTTCGAGGAGGTGGCTCAAGATAAGCTAGATGAGTTCCATGATAAGATGGACAGAAGATCTAAGCCGCCCAAACAGTCAAAGAATATCGAGGCTTTACTGAGTCCTAAAGCAAGTGCCTATTCGGGTAGAAAACTGAGGGACTTCAATCCCTTCATATCCAATTCAGAAAGGAAAAGGTTGAACCTAAGGTGAGACTACTGTATTTAAGCTTCTGTGAGGCCCCTGATTACTGATGCTTATATCAGCTTGGCCCTGTCAATTATTTAAAATTTCTGGGATTGCTACTGTGGACTGCATGCTTTATCTTGAATGTCTAGCCCTGGATAGTGATATTTGTTTCCTGAATCTCAAGGAACACAGTTTTTGGGATTTTATCATGTTGAGTTGGCTGAGTATAAAAGTACTAATGTAGTGAGGCTAACTGCTGCTTTTAAATTTGGCTCATATATGACTGCATATATGAAGCGGTTTACAATCCTGTCGTGCTTCTGTGTTTGATATTGGGTTCATGGGATGCTAATGTGATGATGCACATTTGTTTGGAAATGGAAATGCTGATCTAGTAGCCTATGTTTATCACTCTACTGATTTGACCATTCGTATGAATGCTGTTTTGCATTGGTGCGGTATTAATGATGCTCAATGGGATGGAAATGAAATGTTTTTTCTGTTTTTCTTTCTTTTATCACACTGCTGTACTGAGCACTTCATTGGTGGTTGATTTGAAGTTGTTGTGTCGGCCTGCTTATAATGTGGGATGGTTGGGATTTACCCCTGGCCTCTTTTGTTGTATTCATATGCTGCCTTGGAGTTTGGCCGATTCTGTGAACAGATCCTGGAGCCACATTGTTGACAATATTCATGCTTTGTGGAGGTCTGCTGGAAGACAACTTCATTTTTTCTCTTATGTGATATTAAAAGATCTGGTTTCATGGTCAGCTGTTTTTTAGGGTTAATTTGCTTAACTTGTGGATCCTTCGTGCCTTGAACTTGATTGGAAGGTTCTGAGCAATTAAGGAATTTGTTGTATTCTACCCTAGTGCTGATTTGTGGTTTTGATGGAATGTCATTGCGTTGCAGTTTATGGTAAAAAACCAAGCCTTTATTTTGGGCCTTACTATTGAGATAACGGCCAGGGTTGTCCTGGTAGTCTGCCTACATCAGGACAGTTTATGGGGCCACTTTTGTTGTGAATTCTACTGTGTAAATATAATTGCTCCTGAGCATACAAGTAGGGATGATATCGAGCCGAGCCGAGCCCGAGCTTTAGAGTGTTCAGGCCCGGCTCGTTTATTAATCGAGCCTAAAAATCTGTTCGTGTTAGTTTATTTATTAAATGAACGAGCTCGAGCCGAGCTTTATGCGAACCGAGACGAGTCCGAGCTTTGTTTGTGAACACTTCCCGACTTGAGTAAAAATGTATAATTTAGTTAAATTAATATATTTTGTCTCTTTACATAAATGTCCAAATTTAATTCAAACTCATATATAATGATTTGTGTACTTATATATATAAAATATCGATTTTTTTTATTATTTAAGAGTTTTACTTAGGGTATATATTATTTATATTGTATAATTTATACTTTAACTAAATTCTTAACAAGTTGTTGACCAACCTAAACGAATCTTTCACTTGCTTGTTGATTTATTAGTCATTTATTAACCTAACGTAAAGTTTTGTTTGTATTCACTTGTTTATTAAGTAGATGAGATTCAGTGGAACTTTAACCCAGCTGATCTCGGTCTTGTTCATAAAGGTTTATGTTCGTTCTCACCACCGTATAGTGTGATTTGTGTGTCAATAAATATATATATATAAAAACCCAATTATATATTTCTATTGTTTAATAGTTTTATTTCGTGCATAAGTTCAATATATATTATATAATTAATATTTTAACCGAGCTTTTAATGAGCTTTAACCGAGTTATGAACGAGCTTTTTAAGGAGCTGTTCATGAATGTAAACGAGCTTTCACACATGTGTTCATTTATTGTTCATTTATTAATCGAGCCTAAAATCTTGTTCGTATTCGTTCATTTATTAAATGAACGAGTTCGAGCCGAGCTTTTATCGAGTCGAGCCCGAGCTCGTTCGTGAACGTTCGTGTTCGTTCTCAGCCCTACATACAAGTATTAGGAAGGCTAGTCCTTAGTCATATAGCGAATTCATTTGTTGATCTATGTTGCTTTTGTAAATGGAGGAAGTACTCCACATTTATTTTTGTTGCCTTCCAGATTGTTAGCGAGGAAGATAGACAGGTATTATTTTGGTCCTCGACGAAAATAATGCTTTTCTATTTTCTATTGGGAATAGGTGCAGCACTTCCTGTAATTGGAGTTCCACTCCTTTACTTCACGTACTTTGTACCGGATTGCATGGGTATGCCCAGCTCCGTCTTTTGCGTTATATATAATTAGGTCTGTTCTAAAAAAAAAGACCCATCGAATCAATCTTGGCTTGGCCTCTTTCTTTGCTAACAAATATTTCAAAGCAGCATGATCCGTATGGACAATTACCTTGGATCCCAGCAAGTATGCTCTGAACTTATCAAATGCAAAAACAACTGCCAACATCTCTTTCTCCGTGGTTGTGTAATTCAATTGAGCTTCGTTGAGTAACTTGTTGGCATAAGAAATTGTGTGAAAGATTTTATCCCTTCTCTGGCCAAGAACAGCTCCCAATGCATAATCACTTGCATCGCACATTATCTCAAATGGCTCACCCCGGTGAGGGGTGACTATAATCGGTGCTTCCACAAGCTTAGCTTTCAAAGTCTCAAAAGCTTCAATGCATTCTGTACCGAATTCAAACTTTACATCCTTCTCCAATAGGCTACATAATGGCCTAGCAATTTTTTAGAAATCTTTAATGAAACGCCTATAGAAGCCAGCATGCCCAAGAAAACTCCTTATGCCTTTCACGTTGGATGGAAGAGGAAGCTTAGCAATGACATCAATTTTAGCTCTGTCAACCTCAATTCCAGCATGAGAAATCTTATGTCCTAACACTATGCCTTCCTGAACCATAAACTGACATTTCTCCCAATTTAACACGAGATTAGTTTCCTCACATCTCTTTAGCACTTTGGCTAGATTCTCTAAGCAACCATCAAACCGCATTCCAAAGATGGAAAAATCATCCATGAAAATCTCTATAATCGACTCAACCATGTCATGGAATATGGCAATCATGCATCTCTGGAAATTTGCGGGCGCATTGCACAAGCCAAATGGCATCCGCTTGTAAGCAAACGTGCCAAAAGGACAAGTGAAAGTTGTTTTCTCTTGGTCTTTAGGATCAATTGCAATTTGATTATAGCCAGAATAGCCATCCAAGAAGCAGTAGAACAAGTAGCCAGCAATTCGGTCCAACAACTGCTCCAAAAAGGGAAGTGGAAAATGATCCTTCCTTGTAGCCTTGTTAAGCTTTCTATAGTCCATACAAACCCTCCAAGCACTAACAACTCTTGTTGCAAGAAGCTCATTTGTATCGTTTTTCACAACTGTAACCCCTCTCTTCTTTGGAACACACTGCACTGGACTTACCCATTCACTATCCGAGATGGGAAAAATCATTCCAAAGTCCAGCAACTTTATCACTTCCTTCTTGACAACTTCCATCATTTGTGGATTGAGCCTTCGTTGTCTGTCTCTCACTGGCACAGAGTTATCCTCCAAAAGAATCTTATGCATGCACAAACTAGGACTTATGCCCTTTATATCTGCAATGGTCCATCCTATAGCCAATTTGTGTTGCCTCAGTACTCCCAGCAATTTCTCCTCTTGCCAATCTTCAAGTTTAGAAGAGATCACTAATGGTAACATTTCACTCTCTCCTAGAAAAGCATACTTGAGATATCGAGGCAAAGGTTTAAGCTCAAGTTTTGGAGCCATCATAATAGAAGGCATAAGCTTCTCATTCCTGCAAAAACTTTCAGTGCTTCTCACCTCAATGGATGCATTCATATTGTTAGTTGGAAGTTTACACTCAATATTTTCTTTCAATTCATTAGTACATGCTTATTCCAAAATTTCTTTCATTTCACATTCATTTGCTACTTCAACAATCTCACTTTGTATTTCAAAAATGGATTCATCAATCATACAACATTCAACATCATTTTCAATTTCAGCCAAGATGTTCCTATCCTCATTACCTAGCTCAAATTCATCAATTTCATCTTCACAGACATGCAATTCATCAAAAATAGAAAATTCATGCTTAACACTCTCAATCATTCCATGCATATAAGAATATGCTATAGCCTTAATGGCAAAACAAGATTCAACATGTAACGGATGTTTCATGGCATAATTCACATAAAAAACAACTTCTTCATTATTGATTCTAAAAGTAACTGTTTTGTTTCTTACCCCAATCACAGCATCACCTGTTGCCAAAAAGGGTCAACCAAAGATCAAAGGTGCTTCCAGATCCTCTTCCATATCAAGAACAATAAAATCAACTGGGAGTGTAAACTTATCAATCCCCACCAGGACATCCTCAACCATTCCAGTAGACTTGACTAAGGATCTATCAGCCAGTTGAAGAGTCACCGCTACTGGACGAATTCTCCATTTAAGTCCAACATCAGTGGCAATAGAAAGAGGCATGAGATTAATGCCAGCACCCAAATCACACAAAGCTTTCTCAAAGAGTCTTGTTCCAATTTTACACGGTATAGTGCAACTGCCAGGGTTTTTTAATTTTGGTGGCAACTTATGCCCAATCTATGCTCCACCATACTCCGTGAGTGTCAATGGTACTTCGCATCTCAAAATTTGTTCCTTGTTGGATATCAAGTCTTTGAGGAACTTTGCATATTTGGGTACTGCAGTCACCAAATCTAATAATGGTAAGCTCATATTGACCTGTCTCATCAAATCTAAAAATCTATCAAATTGAGGTCCGTTATTTTGCTTTGGCTTCACTCTCTCAGGAAATGGAGGTTTTGGTGCATATTCAGGAAAATTGTAAGGACTAGGAGGTCCTCTAACTCTCTTGGTTGCTTCACCATTTCTGTTATCTTGCACCCCCTCCTTCTTTAGTGCCAAGTCCTCATTGGCACATTCTTTCTCAAATTGAACACTTTTCTCCTCAATAACACACTCTTCATCCTCAGGCTTAGATGTCTTATGCTCTTCCTTACCACTTCTCAGTGTAATTGCATTACATGTTTCCTTCCATTTTGGATTTGGAACTGTATCACAATGGAGTGCTCCACGTGGTCTCTGGTGCACGACATTGGCGAGTTGTCCAAGCTGCATTTCAATGTTCTTTAAAGTAGCCTCATGGTGTTTGACAGTGGATTCCAATCCTCCAAATCTTTGTTCATTTTTGTCCATCTTTTCTATCAATTTTTGGAACATGTCTTCAACTGATGGCTTTCTTTGCTCTGAAGTACCAGCTTGATGATCAAAACCAGGAGGTGCATTTGTTGCTCTTCTTTGGTCATTTCCCTGATAATATTGCCCTCCTTGATTTTGTTGTTGTCCCCAATTGCCTTGTCCACCATTGTAAGATCGATTCCCCCCAGAGTAATTCCCTCCAAAATAATTTCCACCATACTGAGGTTTGTTGTTGTAATTACTCACATATTATAAAGACTCAGTTGTGATAGCACACTCATCAGTGTGGTGTTCACCTTCGCACAGACCACATGAAAGTACAGGAGCTTTTGTTTGAGTAGCTTTCAAAGTTTGCACTTGCTTGGCAAGGGCCTCAAATTTTGCACTCAATGAAGTTTCCTCATCAAGATCCAGTACTCCTCTCTGTCTTCTACTATGAGGTTTCCGTGTCTCAGGGAAAAGGTACTCATCTTCGGCAATTTGGTTAAACAATTCTCTAACCTCCGGCACACTCTTATCCTTTAATGCACCATTGGCACAAGCTTTTACCATCATAGAAGACTCAGGTGTGAGGCCTTTGAAAAACGTATTCAATTCTCTAATTTCACCAAGGTCGTGATTAGGACATTGACGGATTAGGTTATTGAAACGCTCCTATGCTTCTCTGAATGATTCACCATCTTGCTGTTGGAAATTCATGATCTCCATTCTCCTCTTCTCAAGCTTAGCTAGTGGAAAATATTTCGCCAAGAACTTCTTCTGAAGTTCCTCAAAAGATATTGTTGCATCTGAGCCTCCAATGGTTTTAAACCAATGTTTTGCTTTACCTCTCAAGGAAAGAGGAAAAAGGATTCTATGCACTTCACTTCTCTCCACTCGTGGAAGTTTGAACGTGTTACACAAACCTAAGAACCAGTCCAGATGATCATTAGGGTCTTCATTGTCTAATTCTTGGAAAAATAGACCTTGAGTAATCATCGATACAATCTGAGTGGGGATGTGGTAACTTTCAACATCAATATCTTGCTGTCCAAATCCGTTGTCAAAATTCACAGCATAATGATCAACAAAACCTGGTGCTCTCACTCCAAGATTAGCCATGTCTCTTTGTTTGGCTTGAGTTCTCAAAGTCTTTTGTTGTTCAAGGTCTAGTGTAAACTCAAGATCTCCAGAAGTTCGTAGTCTGGGCATACAACAATACCAAATGTGAAGTATAACCGAAATATTTCAAAACACGAAAGCAAAAACTCCAAATGTAAACAATTAACAGAACAAAAACCACTATCTACAACAATAACAATGAAACAACACAGAATAACAGAGTACAAGGATAAGAACAGAGCACTCAAAACAGAACAAGACAACACGAAATAAAACGAGAAAATTCAAGAAACACTTATTCAGATTCTAGAAACCGTGCCTTCCCCAACAACGGCGCCAAAAATTGACAAGCATGTTACGTACTTTTCAATTTAAACCTAGAAACTACTATAGTAGTGGTGGTAGGGATCGTATCCACAGGGAAGGAATTGGTTACCAAAAATGTTAAGGTTTTGTTCCAAGTATGTCACAAGGTTTAGTTTTCAAGAATTAATAGACAAAAGTAACACACAAGTGTAGACAAAAAAAATGATCTAAAAGATAGAATAGAGAGATAGAACAGGACTCAGTCTCACAAAAGTAACAACAATGAACACTACAATTCCAAACTAAATGAAAGCACAAACTGCCTGAGAACCTAGATTATGATCAGCATGGCGACCGCATCATTTTCTATGTTCCCTGACTCCACAATTTTCCATGGCGAGGCCTAGAGTGAAGAGTTAAACACGCAGAGTCCCAACCTCCCGAGATTCGCTACTATTACATGCAAAGTCTAAGATTTTCCCATGGTGAGGCCTAATCTAGGTCCAATTGTCTTCGCGAAGCTCGAAAAATCTCTTCTCACTTAGTTCTAAAATCTCAATGAACTTCCACCGGCATGACGACCGCATCTCGGTTCATGATCAAGCAATTCAAGTGAGAAAACTCAATTATCATACTTCATGTTCTCATTTCACGCATTCTTACTCCTACAGATGAACCAAACCTTGACCTAGCATGGCGACCACTATCGAGGAAGAATTCCAACGATAAAAGTTCAAACAAGTAAAACTTAACCAGATTTCAACATTAACTTCTAGTATGAGTTCATTCTTGATGAATTACGTCAATTGCAAGGCATTGCATAGCCTAATTACATTCTCATTTTCTCTCACTAGAATTTCTATCTTCTCCGATCGATCTTCAGTTTCAATTCCGATTGAGAATTTGATCCGAACGTTGTAATTCACTTGAGAATTGAAGCCTATGAAGCAAGTTATTCGGTATAATTTTTTCTATTATTGATGATGAATTGCTTAATATTGAGAAATATTGATCGTGAATTTGAAATGAAGATTCTCGGCTAGATCTTTGAAGTCCTTGGGTTTTGATCGGATAACTGTGAATTTGAACCGTGAAAAGCTATGTAATTGAACTAATCTCTACGGAAGAGTTCATACATGTTTTAATTGTAGAAATCTGAGAAGTTCTATAATAATTTCACTTATGTTTGGTTGAATTGCACTTAAATTGAGGTCGCCATGCCAGTTCAAGGTTTGATTCACCATTAACAGTGGAATTTGCATGAACAATAGACGTGTTGTATGACTATTGAGTTCCTTCGTCTATTTTACTTTGTACACGATCCGAGATGTGGTCATCATGCTAATCGTAGGTTGTTGAGTCTTAAGAATTAGGTGAAGAATGACTTTGTGAAGTTAGCTTAATATTAGACTCTCAAGTTAGGCCTCGCCATGAGAGACTTGGGAAATCGCACGATTAATAGCTAGAAACATGAAGTTGAGATGTTGCGGTTTGTATCCATTTTGCTTAGGCCTCAACATGGGAAAAGTGAAATGTTAAGGAGTATAGGGGACACTGTGGTCGTCATGCTAAGTAAAACAAGCCAAAAGCCAAAAGAAGAAAAATAAGCCAAAAAAAAAATGGCTTGTTTTGGCTTGGTTTGTATCCATTTTGTTATGTGATATTTGGTGCATTTATGTGATTGACCATATGGTAGGCTAAAATGAAGAAAAAGGATCAAGAATGAGGTTAAAAGAAGCAAGTTTGAATTCGGGTCAACAATTGTGAAAGAAATGAAAAAGGTTTGAAAGAATGCATTAGTGTGCTTTGAGTTTGGCAGATTGAGTGCTGAATTTCATTTGAGTATATCTTTTTCAATTTGATCCGAATGAGGAGATTTCGGTTGCTATGGAAAGCTCTTTGTGTCAACTTTAGTTTTCATGTTTGAGCCTTCTTCAAATTCTGTGTGCAATCATGAGAAACAGGGGCTTATTTATTGTGCTTAGATTAGGGTTTTTTCACGGTTTGACTGTTTTGCTACAGTTTGGTAGAATGACAATATATTGAGCTACAGACCTCCAATTTCAATGATTCTGGGTCCTTTGGAAAGCCAAGAGAGACACAACTTTGGTGTTCAAGGCAAGGTCTAATTCTAAATGGAAGCTGGCAAATCACTGCGGGAATGAAAAGACCTGATTAGGGTTTTTAAGCCTACGACGCGTCGTAGGCTTAATTTCAAATAGCCTGCCACAGATAAGTATTTTGGTTGTAACTTTGTCATTCGAGCTCCGAATTGGGTGATTCAAAAGGCCGTGGAAAACTAAGACGTAGCGCTACAACTTCCATGTTTTAAGTTTTTCCAAATTCACAATGCAACAGAACCAGAATTTGGTTGCAAGGTGACAGTTTGTAAGTTTTCAGAACTTGAGAGTTAAGAAGTCCAATCTTGGTTTATGTTTTCCTTTGAGCTGAATTTGTTGCATTCATTCTATTGCTAACCATACACAAGTTGATGCTAAATGCACGCCCACATGTTGCACAATATATGCATATCGCCATGCATACATTTGCACATAGGCACGCACACCACATGCACACTCTAGCACACTTCATGTATGGCTCTTGCACCACATGTGCACAATTTTGGGCCACACTCATGCACACTTTGTGCACATTCACTTTACCACACTACATTGCACACACATTCACCCTTGTTCTCAAACACTCACTTTGATCATATGCATGATTCTTCATTTGCACACTAAGCACGAAGGAATAGCCGGCGATGCGTCGTGGTTGAAAGGAAAGTGAGGAAAAAACACTCCATGACACGTTGTGGAAGGAAGTGAAAACACTCGACGACGAGTTGTGGTGGAAGAAGGAAGTGGTCGGCGACATGTCGTGGAAGAAAAGCAAGAAGGCCAGCGATGCGTCGTGGTTGAACAAGGAACTGGCCGACGACACGTCGTGAGAAAATCTGAGTTATTGTGCAAAAGTGTTGATCTTGTGATGCACAGGTGCACGAAGGCGTGGCTGGAGCTGGCTTGGAGGCGTGCAGGAGAATTGGTGGCGTGATCGAGCGAGGCACAAAGGCGTACTGGACGCCTGGAAGCGTGAAGAGCTCACGAAGTAAAGGCGTGATGGAAGCTGAACAACAAAGGGACTTAAGTAACAGATTAGAGGCGTGATTCTCAAAGGTTCAAGGGCGTGAAATGGAAGATGATGGCGTGACGTGCGGTGACTAGAAGGCGTGGGACTTCAGAGTTGTGTTTTTTGGCATGGATTTATGAAAACGTGGATGTTGGGCATTCTTTGTGATGGCAATTGATTATTTGTGCAATTATTTCACGTTTGCATATTGTTTACGATTCTTGTAACCTCTATATATAGAGGAGAGAGAGAGGATTCGAGAAGGAGAGTTTTTTGGAATGTTACCAGACTTTTGATTTTGTGAGCGGAAATTTTCTAATTCAATTTTCTCTCCAGATTTACATTCTCTCTCTACTTTCTCTCTCTAGCATTTTTAGCTCCATTCTCAATTCTGATCGAGAATTTGTTCCGAACATTGTAATTCTCTACTCAATTAAGAGGAATTCACGATTTTGTCGTGAATTAGAAGCAATTGAAACATAACATTTGGTAAATTCTTCCCAATTAATGAATATGATTTGCTCAATGTTGTCTATTGACGATCGTGAACTAGAAATGGAACTTTGTGGCTAAATTTTCTATGTTATTTCCCGCTCCAAAAATCAAAAGATGGTTATGAATTCTAGAAACTTCGCCTCTATCACCAATCTTTTTTTTTCTCCTTGTTAACTAATTCCTCTATATATAGAGGTTACAAAACGTAAACAATACGCAATCGCGAAATGACTATTTTGTTACAAGAGAATCATAGCATTTAATGAAAAATTTCAAGAAAAATCGTTTCAATCAAACTCCCAAAACGCACCTTTAAGCCTAGACTTCAGCGCCTTCATCAGCTTCCCAGCGCCTTCAAACCAATGCTCACACGCCTTCAGTATCCTACACACGCCTTTGGGCCAAAGATTACCACGCCTTCCCTGCTCCCTGCATTCATAGCCAAAAACAACAACTCAACACTTTACCAAATTGGACGACACAAACAAAAAAAATCTCATACAAAGAATGCACACACCGGCCATAATTAGCGAGACCTCTTAGAGAGGTCTCGCCTCTTGACCCGTTATCACGGTGAGACCTCTCTAAGAGTCTCGCCTCTTGACCCATTATCACGGCGAGACCTCTCTAAGAGGTCTCACCGTTTATTCCACAAACTGGAGAAACCTCTCCGAGAGGTCTCACCATGATCCTTATATTCCTACGAGACCTCTCTAAGAGGTCTCGTCCCTATGGTGCATAGTGTGCGAGTGTATCGCGAGGTATGTGCAAATGAGTGAAGTGTTGTGAGTGTTGTGGAGTGAGGGTGAGTGTGAGTGTGTGAAATGAAGAAGTAATATAATGTGACAGTAAAGTGTTGTGTGTGAATTGTCAAATGTTGTGAATGACTCGTGAAGTGCTTCCAAAATGACGTGATGAAGATGAGTGATCCATGGTAAGAGTAGCAAAAAGAAACATGTTACCAAGAACCAATAGAAGCAGTGCCAAGAACTAATAGAAGTAAGACTATAACCAAGGTAAAACATGAGTATAAGGCACATGAATGACGTTTAAAAACTAAGAGATAGTGCAATCATAAATGAAAAGTATGCTAAGTGTAAAGTATGCAAAGAATGTGTGAATGGAACTAAAGAGTGAAACTATGAAGTAATGAGAATGAATGTAATATGTTGAATGAAATGAAATGAAATGTAAAGTGTTGAATGAAGTGTGAAGACTGATTGTGAGCAAATGTTGTGAGTGATTCTTGCCATGTAGTGCCTATGAAATATGCATGAATGTGCAATTGTAGTGTGCAAAATTGTGCCCAAGTGGTGTGTGAGGTGTGAGGGTGCACATGAGTGTGAATGATATAGTGCTATGCATGTGTGCAAGAATGAGTATTAGTGAAATGTAATGAAGAGTGATATTTGTGCAAAGTGAATGTGCATGAGTGTGTGAGCTGAGTGAGTGTGTGTTGTGAGGTCGCCGCACATCTTGTGCGGCGAGGTGTGCACAGTGCGCGCGAGGTGAGTGTAAGTGTCGTGCGAGGTGAGTGCATGTATGTGTGATGCAACCATTTTAGCACAACAAACTTCGTCTATGCAAAATATGTATGTCTTAGCCTCTGAATTGGATTTTGTGGCAAACATAAAAGTTTTAGATCTATCTCTTGGCTTTTCTTTGGTTCAAGAAACAGCATCATTGGATGTCTGCAGCTCAAGATATGGACAATCTACCAAACTGTGGCAATATGAAGTCAAGTATGAAAACCTAAAAGTAGCAATCATAAAGATGCCCCCGTTTCTCATACTTGCACACAAAATTAGACAACAGTTAAAACATACGAAATGAAGTACTCAAAGAGATTTCCAGAACATCTAAGATCTCCTCTTTTGGATTAGAAGTGAAGGAGTTACACTCAAATCAAGTTGCACAACAATTCTACCCAAAACCCTAATTCAACCGAATAAGCATTTAAGCAATTTTTAGGGTTTCCTTAATTTTCCATCTAGACATATATTACTCCATTTCATCATCATTTTTTCCCTTTTTGCACGCTTGAACATTTCCAAATTGCAAACCACATGCATGCATAAAATGGCACAAATCACTACACAATTTGCATGAAATTCAAAGCAAAAGCCGAGAGATATAACACATATTAGTTGGTCTAAAACCAACTCATCAAGAAACAAGCAGTAAAACAGGGTCTTTGACATGTTTTGCGTACTTTTCAAATGTGATTATCTCATTATTGTTGATGTTTTCCATGGATTGAGGAGAGGATACAATAGGATATAAGAGCAGAAAAGATAGGAGAAAAGAGAGGAGAACTTTGAGAGCAGAGGAGTTTTGATCACCAATTTACATGCATATATAGTACCTTCAATTTGCGAGAATGATGGGTATATGAGAATTCCATTGTTTAGGTAATGAATCTATGTTTTTGGTAGGGGTACAGGGTTAATTGTATGAAATTATAGTTTTTTTGTATCCTCTTAAAGTCAACTTGCATCAAAATAGAAAATTTTGATAAGCTCATGAGAAAAGAATTCGCCCAGAGTGATTCATTCTAAGGGAGAGAAGGACGAGTAATTATAATATGAGAAATATTTAGTTAACATTGTTACAACTGTTTTGGTAACTTGCATACTTCAAATAAGGTAGTATTTTAGTCTTAAAGTGGTGGTGACTCATTTTGCGTTGTTTTGCGCATGCAAAGCAAAAACTAAAATTTCAACAAAATTGATTGAGAGATGTTGAAAAAAAGAAAAGAGAAGTAGAAAAGTAATTTTAAAGAGGCTTTAACATTTAAGTGATATAAATTGGTCTTTAACATTTAAATAGTGTAATAAAATTGATCATTCCATCAATTCCCGTCACTTTTTTTTAATAGAAACAAATTACATGTGTTATACACAAACGAGTTTGAGTCGAGTTTGAGCTGGTTCTTGAATGTTTGTATTGAGAGTGATCAAAGGTACTCGAGTTTGACTCAACTCGATTATATAGAGGGTGAGAAAATGTAAAGAAGTAACTAATTTGAACATGAAATCTCATCTTCCTCCCTAGCCTTTTCCAACCATAAGGGGAATGTCACTTTATTGTCCCCAAGTTAGTAAACCGTCATGTGTTTCTGTGAATCAGATTTGTTCTCAGCAAGTTTTTTTTTTCTGCAAATGTAACAATGGAAGTAATGCAAATTGCTACTTTTAAGACATTATCTGTGTCTTTTATAAACATGTGAATAGAGTTTTCATCCATGGAAACTAATGGGAGCAAATAAGAGATGAGATGTTAGATGGGTTGAGTTTGAGTGAGATATATTCATGTTGAATGTTAGACTATACAGGCAGCAATACATAAATAGGGAAGAACGTTTGTGTTGAGGGTAAGAAAAGGTACTCGATTTTGACTCAACTCAATTATAGAGGATGAGAAAAGGTAAAGAAGTAACTAATTTGAGCATGAAAGCTTATCTTCTTCCCCAACCTTCTCCAACCATTCGGAGAATGTCACTTTCTTGTCTTCTAGTTAGTAAACCATCCTTGCCATCATGTACTTCTATGAATCATATTTGTTCTCAACAAATTATTTTCCTGCAAATATAACGTTGGTAGTAATGCAAACTGCTACTTTTAAGACATTCTCTATGTCTTTTATAAACTTGTGGATAGAGCTTTCATCCATGGAAACTAATGGGCGAAGATAAAAGAGGAGAGGGGTTAGATGGGTTGAGTTTGAGTGAGATGACGTCAGGTTGAGTGTTAAACTATATAGGCCTATGATTTGATTAGAAATGATCATATAGATATGAAGAAGAGAGTTGATGATCTTAGAATTTGCTTAGCTAAGTTCACTAAAGGAAAGGAAAACTTAGAGAATCTCTTCGAAAATCAAAGGTTAGGAAACAATATAAATGGATTAGAATATGTACATGGAGAAGGATCACAAAACTCACACTTTAAGTTTGTTAAAGCTAACTAGCTTAGATAATCACCATAATGATACTGGAATAAAAATTCTAAACATAGCTCATACTATCATTATTATGGATTTCACATGCAAAATTGACACCATCACCACATGTGAAGAAAAATTCAAAACTCAAAAATTAAGTATGGTGATAGTAGGATAAATTCATACTGTAGAGCCTTTTATTTATTTCAATACAATGTGGTATGTGATTATAGTTATAAGAAGGGATATATATATATATAGAAAATGCTTTGTAAGAAAAGATGCAGAAAATAGAACCGAGGAATAGGTGAAAAAGAAAACTAAAGAAACACGTAACCTAAAATATGAGAAAAATGAAATATGAATTGCATGTGCTTATGAGGAGATTCATAAAATGATTATGAGTTGACAATGGTTTAACAACTAGGTTAAATTGTCTCCTACTTTAGAGTACTTTACCTTGGTTTAATTTATATAAAGTAATCATTTTAAAGATTATAGATGATCTCCTTGAATTTGTTGTTTAAAAACATGGTTGAAGTGAATCCATATATTATTAATATGTGCTTATATGTGTTGGATCACTATGTGTTCAAAATTGGCATTTGTATTTTGTGTAAACATTTGGGTTGTTGACATATGGAAGATGGTCCAAAACAAAAAAAAAAAAAACTATGCCTTTTTTTTTCAAAATTATACATTTAACAAATTTTTCTGAAACTTGTATGAAGTTTTTAGGCCTAACTACCCATAAGATTGCGCAAGGAGTGGAAGGTAAGCCCTTGAAAGAAAAATAATATTTAGTATCACTTGATTTAGAGTATGACTTAATTGATCTCAAAATTGAATGCTAAATAACTATTTGATATAAGAACATTATTCTAATATGTGGTATCATTCTACAAGTGGCATCATTTCAACAAAGTGGTACCATGATTAATTGAAAATTAGTAGCCAAATTGATGGACAAGCTCTTATTTGTTTTAATGAACTTATGTGTAAATTTCTCTCATATGCACTCTAGTATTTGTATATTTTGTTGATGACAAAGGTGGAGAATTAGGAATTATGTGATTAGATGATTTGTCATATAAGAAATGTGAAATAACAATAGAAATAAAAAAAATTAGGAATGTAAGAATGACAAATTGAAAAAAGAGAGTGTACATTTATGGGGAGCATTTGTTGATAAAAAGTGGGGGAGAAAAAGATCATATGTTTAGGGGGAGCATTTTTCATGTCATGTAATATATGAATTGCTTACTATACTTTTATTTTTTTCTCACATAATTAGTTTGTCATCATAAAAAAAGAGGATATTGAAAGACCTAGTGACTTAAAAATCTACTGTGTTTTGATGATTAACAAATAATTATGTAGACTAATATTTCAATTAGCTTCTTTGAAATTGTAGATGTGTAAAATGAAAATGAAAGTATGAAGAAGTTGAAGAAATAGAAACTATGTAAATTATGGTAGATTTTCCAACTCCAAACCATAGTTGTAAATTATCTCATAAAATGTTTGAACCATTCAAAAGTTCAAGTAAAATGAATCAAAAAATGAAAGTTGAAATTGTAGTATTTTTTGAAAACAAGGATTTCATAAAAGTAGTTTTAAACTTTTAAAAATGATTCAAATATAAAAAAAATCAGAAATTTGACAAAAATTATTAATTTGGACGACCCCATGAGAGTTTTAGACGTTTGAACATATTTCTGAAAGATTTGAAAACTTTTTGAAAAGTACATTCGCACGACTTCTATCCCATTTGGCTGTTCGAATTAGCATTGACTGGTTAATTCGAAAGACCTCTCAACCAATTCGATGTCCGAATGTATTTGACAAGATGATAAATCTCTCCATTAAATCCTTCATGATTAGCTCCTCTTCTAAAGATTATGTTGTCTATCACTAAAATCAAATTTATAACTATTAAACCCTAACACATATGTGGGTTCATCCTAACCAAAATGTGAGTAAACCCTACTATATAGTTTTAATTATGATTTTAGTGAAACCAGGTAGTTTTTAATATTGGTTAGTATATATATATATATATGGTATATGTGGGGCATATTATTATTATTATTATGGTAAAACATTTAAAAAAAGGCTTACGTGACACTTTATGATTAGTGACTGACAAAGAGTTTTATCAGAGGATAATCCCGATAAATTTTAATCTGTTATATTAAATACAAATACCTTTAAAGTAGTAAAATTATTGGTATTTGATATAATATCAATGAAATAAAAATATTAGTATATAATTTAGCTGTGCTTGAATTTTATCTCAAAATAAACAACTAAATATTTTTTTTTAGTGAAGTAGAGTTGAAGTCCATTTTGAACATCTTGACCTTAAAATAATGTCCCAAAAATATTATGAAAATAAAAAATTAAAATAATTTTGTTTTCTTAATCAATGTTGAATATTGAATCAAAGAAAATTTTTATTTTCCATCATATATATATATATAATTAAGCACATGTTTTTTGTGCTGCAAGTTTTTTTACTTGTAATAATTGAGCACATTTTTATTCAATAACAACTGGAGTGGAATTGTTTAAAATAAGAAGTAATTTCAATTTACCCGCAAATAAATAAATAAAAAGTACAATGCAAGAGTATTTTGTCCAATTATTTTAGATTATATATATATATATGTACACACACACGTTAATTCAATCATTCAAACCCAGAAGAGTACTTGTATTTTTGGGAGCTTAATTTGTTTGCTTTCAAATCTCCAAAATAAATAAAAATAAATCTCAAATTTCATGAAATAAATAAGAAAAAAATCATTATACAGCTCCAAAGGAATATATATCATCATATATATAATATATAAAAACTAAAAAATACAACAAATTACAATTAACGCTAGCTTATTGTACTTCTTGCTTGAAAATCGGACACTCAACAGAACAATGTAAACCCCCAAAAGCAGAGAAAGGATTCTAGAGTGGAGGAGCCCCGTAAAATCTCCACCAATAAGCAATGGATCCCAGTGAATAGTGCTGGAATAGAACCAAGTTCGTTGGAGTTCATGGCGAAAGACTCCACTGGTGCTGCTCATGGTGGATCCAAGGTGGGCTGATAGAGAATCAGGTACTTGAGGGTCAAAACCCTAATCCGGTGAATAGTGATAAGCCGACAGTGCTCTGGTCAACTGTCGTGAATAGTGACAAGCCGGATGAGATGCCGGACCAACCGATTCAGAAGCTTCCAAGTTCGATGGAGACCTTGGCGGAAGACTCCATGGGTGCTGCTCATGGTGGATCCAAGGATGTGATGAAGGATAGTCAAATTTTTGAGGTTCATAATCCGAATCTGAGCGTGCAGAGTGACAAGCCGGATGAGATCGGGACAGCGACGATGGAAGGAAATAGTGACCCGGCTGGCTGCACAGAACTAAGCAGGAGCTATGCTATTAACCCTGAGCTGCCAGATCCACCCACGAACCCGAAGAGTGCAGATGAGCAGCCAAGACTAGCATACATGAACAGTGCTGCCGGTTGCTTCAATGCTACAGTAGACGTTGACGCGTTGTGTATTGAGGATCCTGCCCAGCTCCTAACTGACGGATCTCTAAGCTTTGTTGGTGAAGGACAACCTCTGATCCAGACTCCACTAAAATCTAAGCCAACAGCTCTGACTTGTGTGGTCTTATTATCACTGAATCCGAAACGGAACCTCAACAAGATGGTGGTAGCTCGGAGGAAGGGAAGGATAGTGACTCTGCTCAACTGATGGAAATTCTACCCAAAGGAAGCCATAAGCCACGGAAATCCAAACCCAAGAAGATGTTGGAATCAAGTGGTAATGCTAAGGGATTTTCGAAATCTGGCCGAAAGCTCAGAAGTTCTAAGCTGGTAAATGCGTTTGGCTACGAGAGAAGGTAAGAATGGTAAGATGTTAGGCCCCTGATTGCCGGTGTTTATATCAGTTTGGCCAACTGTGTATAAGAAATTTTGATGTTCTGTTGCATTGAATGACACTGCTGTGTAACCCAATTGTGTACTGCTGGTTGGGCGTGAAACTGAAGCCAGGGATGTTATTAAAATTTAGTAATGGTGAAGATGGTATGTTGCTTTCATGGTACTGGATGCAACCAAAGAATTGGCTAACTGTAAACGTTGTGTGGATTAATGGTGCTGATGATTGATCAGTGTGGTTTGTGTGTATTTACTCCGTGTAAGCATGAAAGATTTGGTAACTCAAGGGTCCAATTGATAAGTTTTGGGACTGCTGTTGGTGGTTTGTGCCTTGGTCAATGCCTTTGAAGCATTTGGCTAGAATTTTGGTTTAAATGGGAACTTTCCTAACAGCTATGCTGTTAGTGAATGTTTGATCTTAGTTGTTTAGAAGAACTTTGGGCTATGGATTTTATGGGAGTGAGACACCTGTGTGCTGGTGGATCTCCCCTGGGTTTATTGCAGTTTTTGCTCTTTTGATAAATGTTAGGGATTTTGGTATTAATTTTGGGCAGGCAACTTGTGAATGGTTTTGTACAGGAAGACTTGGTTTTGCATGGAAAACTATTTTGATCAAGCTTCAAGACCTTTTTGCTCTCTTGACAGCTGCTCCTTTTCCTTGTTTTGTTTTGCTTAATTGGTGAATTCATAAACGATATGGGACTGATGCACAGTCCAGTTTCGAGGGGACAGGTTGGTGGCAGCTTGAAATGGCTGTATATTGGTTTTAGGCTAATGTCTCTACACTGCTCCTGATGCAAAATTGTATATAACAGATTTTGGGCTTTTATTAGGACATAGATTGTTAGGTTTCACTGGCTTCCTTTTGTCTCATTTGCTCATATTGATATTAATGTATGGGATTAAGATAGTTGCTACTTGGGTTGACCCTTAAGTAGCGTTTCTCTAAATCTCATTTCTCTTTTGTTGAACTCGCATGTAATGGAGTAGCACTCCATATTTATGGCTTTTATTTTGTTGTAACGGTGTGACGGGTATATCCGGCATTGCTTTTTGTTTATGATGGTATATAGTTCGATTTTATTATATATATATATATAAAATTAGATCACAAAAGTATATAATACTAATTAGTAATTAATTAATTATTAAAAACTTAACAGCTATTATAAAAATACTACAAAACTTGTAGTATTATATTATGTAACAAGTTATTATACCACTACTACAAAGTAGAGATATAATCTTATGTTACTATTATTATAAGACTAATAGTCTACAACTAAGGAATATAAAACAAGTATAAAATAGTGCTAGAAAGATAGAGAGCAAAATAGAGCAAAGTAAAACAAAGTGTAGTAAGAATTCCAATCACCTTATTTTTTTTTATATAAGCCTCTATTTATAATCTTGTGCTTCATACATTTACCTTGTACGTTACAATATCCTAAATATAAATTACAAGAGTTACATATGTTACATAGGTACTAGATAATTATGAGGAAAAATAGTGTTACATGACTTACATGAATAATGTGAAATAATGGGGTAGAATATAGGGTATATGGATAGACATTCACAATTTATTCATAACACTCCGTCTTGGATGTCCATATTAAGATAAATGCCTCGTTAAAACCTTACTAGGAAAACCCCAATGGGATTAAAACCTATTGAAGGAAAAATAGTACATTTTCTATATAGAATATTGCCTCGTTAAAAACCTTACTAGGAAAAACCCTAACGAGAAAAAAAACCTTGGTTAAAGGAAAAAGATTACAATGTATAATAACTCTCCCTCTAGAGCATATTATTTGACATCTTTCAATCGATGCATTCCAATCTTATAAACCAACTTTTCAAATATTTAATTCGGTAGTGATTTAGTGAATATATCGGCCAAATTGTCACTAAAGCAAATTTGTTGTACACAAATTTCCCCATTCTTCTGAAGATCATGGGTGACAAAAAATTTTGGTGAGATGTGTTTTGTTCTATCTCATTTGATATATCCATTTATGATGGATCACTGATCTTAACCAAAAACACTCTTGACATGCTTTGCCAATATTTCAACATGATTTGAACAGGTAGCAGCTATAGTTTGTTTTATAGAACACTATTAAATAGTTGTACCACCACATGTGAACACATAACCCGTTTATGAACCAACATGATGAGGATCAGATAAATATCCAACATCTGCATAACCTATCAGATCAAGTTTGATTGCTTTGAAATAATAAAGACCCATATCTATCGTACATTGAAGGTAATGAAATATATGTTTTATATCATTCCAATGCCTTCGTGTAGGTGAAGAATTTTATCTTGCTAGTAGATTTACAACAAATGAGATATCATGACGCGTATGACTAGCAAGATATATTAATGCTCCAATAGCACTAAAATATGGTATTTCTGGACCAAGTAATTCTTCATTATTTTCATGAGGTCAGAAAGGATCTTTATGTGCATCAAGTTATCTTATAACCATAGGCATACTCAAGGGATGTGCTTTATCCGTATCAAATCTTTTAAGCACTTTAGCTGTATAACCTAATTAATGCAAAAATATGTCATTTTCCAAGTGCTCAATTTGCAATCCAAGACAAAATTTTATCTTTCCAGGATTTTTCATTTCAAATTATTGTTTCAAAGAATTAACAACTTTTTTGAGTTTTTCAGGTCTAATATTTAAATCATCAACATAAATTGCAGTGATTACAAATTTAGAAGTAGATCTCTTAATAAAAATACATAGACAAATGGGATCATTCATATAACCTTGTTTCGTCAAATATTCACTAAGGCGATTATACCACATGCGTCCAACTTGTTTTAATTCATATAAGCTGCACAATTTAATTGAATAAAGTTCTCAAGAACTGGAATCTTGTTCCTTAGGCAATTTGAATCCTTCAAGAATTTTCATATAAATATCATTATCAAGAGAGACAGATAAATAGGCTGTTACAACATCCACTAAATGCATTTCAAGCCGTTCATTTGCTGCCAGATTAAGCAAATAACAAAAAGTTGTTGCATCCACCACGGAAAAAAATATGTCTCCTCGAAATCAATACCTGGTATTTAAGAAAAACCTTGTATGACAAGTCGTGCCTTATATCACACGATTTCATTTTCTCATTTTATTTTTGCACAAAAACTCATTTATAACCCACTGGTTGCACATCTTCATGTGTGCGTATTATTGGTCCAAAAACTTTACATTTTTCCAACGAGTCTAACTCTGCTTGAATTGCATCCTTCCATTCCGGCCAATCATTTCTATGTCTGCATTCATTTTTAAAGTTTGGTTCATTATCCTCGTTTTCATTCATTACACTAACTTCTGCAGCACAGAAAAATTTATCGTCAACCTTTGTTATATATCGATTCCACATTTTCCCAGTCATGACATAATTTATTGAGGTCTTATGATTATCAGAATTTTTAGGTACTTGAATTTCTTCTCAAAGTTTATTATCTATCATGTTGGGAATTTTCATTTTGAAGATTCTTTTGAAACCTCAATTACCTCGATTTTGCCATCATAATTATTTGCTCCTTTTTCTCTTTTGAGGATTTTTGTCTTTCGAATCGATTGGTCTACCATGTTTCATGGGTGCCTTTAATTTATTACTAGTGGTAAAAGGTAGTTCAGGGACATCAATTTAAATTGGAGTATTAACAGTCGGTATATGTGACTTAGTCACACATTTTGAGTTAGTAAAAACATCTGGCAATTGATTTGCTAAACATTGCAAATGAATTATCTTTTGAACTTCCAATTCACATTAATTTGCACGATGATCAAAATGAGATAATGATAATGCATTCCAACTTATTTTCTTAACCACCTATTTATTTTCTCTCCCTAATATTGGAAAAATTGATTTGTCAAAATGACAATCAACAAAATGAGCCGTAAATAAATCTCCAGTTATTGGTTTAAGATATTTCACTATTGATGGATATTCATACCCAACATATATTCTCAACCTCCTTTGAGGTCCCATCTTTCTGTGTTGTGGTGGAGCAATTAGAACATAAATCGCACATTCAAAAATTTTAAGATGGACAATATTTGGTTCCTGACCAAAAACTATTGTTGAGGAGAGAATCCATGATAATTTATTAGCCTTATGCAAATTAGTGTTGTAGCATGAAAAATAGCATGTCCCCGAGCAGTTGTTAGGAGTTTAATTCTCAAAAGCAATGGCTTTGCAATTAATTGAAGGTGCTTAATAAATGATGTTGCTTAATCTTTTTGTGTATGAACACTTATCTCAATAGACATATAATAATCATTAAAAGATTGGAATGTAAATTTACCAACATTATCAAGACGAGTTGTCTTGAAAGGATAATCTGGAAAATGTGCTCATAACCGAATTAATTTTGCAAATAATTTTACAAATGTCAGGTTGCGAATTGATAATAAGCATACATGTGACTATCTAGTTGATGCATAAATCAAAATCATAAAATATTTAAATGGTTCACAAGGTAGGTGAATAGGCTCACAAATGTCACCATCTATGCGTTCTAAAAATGCAGGAGATTCGGTACGAATTTTCATTGATAATGGTCGTATAATTAATTTGCCTTGAGAACAAGCAACACATGAGAATTTATTATATTAAAGAATCTTCTGTCTCTTCAAAGAATGACTATATGAATTCTCTAATAATCTTTACATCATTATAGAACCGAGATAGCCCAACCGGTCATGCCAAACAATAAAATCATTATAATCAGTAAATTTCTTGTTTATTGTTGCATATATTTCAAATGTAGAAATATATGTATAATATAATCTAGAGGAATAAAAATGTAATTTTTCTAATACAATTTTCTTTCCAAAATCCATACTTGTAATATACAAGCATTCATTATTACATTCACTTTTAGTCTCAATATGATATCCATTTCGACGAATATCTTTAAAACTTAAAAAATTTCTTTGAGACTTAGAAGAAAATAATGCATCTTCAATAAAAAATTTTGTTCCTCCTCGCAAAATTATTATTACTCTTTCGAAGCCTTCAATCAATTTTGTATAACCATATATAGCACTAACATGAGTTTCTTTCATGATTATATATATAAAAAAAATTCTTATATTTTAGTATAGAATGTGTTGTTGCACTGTCTGCATGACATAATTCTTTGTCATTGATCATTGAAATGTCGATTTTCTTCACAAACTAAAAATTCCAAATGAGAATTATTTTAATTTCTTTAATTATAAGAATATTAAAAATAAATGCATTAATAATAAATATTTTTATTTAAGAACATCTAATAAAAATATTAATTCATTACATCAAATTAAGGAACTAAAATATTTATTCATTACTTCAAAGTAAGCAACTAAATATTTTTCTTGGACATTTTCATCACTAATCAAGTGACTAGTATCACCTTCGGGGTGATTGACTAAAAAATCTACATTATTTGATTCCAAGCATTTGATATTCATTTTTCTTCAAGAAAACATACATTTATTTCTTCTTCGGGAAGAATTTGAGATATTATAAATAAACATTAATCATTAAATATAAATAAATTTCATAATTGAAAATTTACATAAAAGATACAAAATAATAAAATTATATCAAAGAACAAAAAAATAAAGTTCATCATATTAGCATTATCATCACGTTTTATCAAAAACGTTTGTCTTAACATCGTGGCATTTTTTTTAGTGATGTTTGATAAAGTTTAACAATATGCTCTACAATATGATAGGTACGAGTCCAATGATATTTTATACCACATTGGTAGTAATTATTTTTTCCATTTTTCTTTCTTTCCATTTCATCAACCTATTTCTGGGGGTTATATTGTTTCTTGTTAAGGTAATAATCATTTTGATTATATGACATATTTTTATCAAACATACCGAGCTTTTGAAATTATAATCAACTTTAAGTGGTTGAATTTTTCTTCCATAATAGAAAATAAATTAATTAAAAAGGAAAAATATTAACATATGAACTTACCAAAAGTACAAACCTATACTCAATAATTATTTCAGTATACAACTTAAATTTGAATTGCTCTAACTTTCTCAATCGGCAGAGAATTTGTACTGATAACGTGATATAAAAATACTATAAAACTAGTAGTATTATATTATATAATAAGTTATTATACCACTACTACAGAGTAGAGATATAATCTTATGTTACTATTATTATAAGGCTAATAGTGTACAACTAAGGAATATAAAACAAGTATGAAATAGTGCTAGAAAGATAGAGAGTAAAGTAGAGCAAAGTAAAACAAAATATAGTAAGAATTTTAATCAACTTATTTCTTTCACATAAGCCTCTATTTATAGGCTTGTGTTTTATACATCTACCTTTTAGGTTACAATATCCTAAATGTAACTTACAAAAGTTACATAGGTTACATACGTAGTTGATAGTTAGGTTACAATATGGATGGACAGTCACAATTTATTCATGACAACAGCATTGTTAAAGTACATTTACTCTTCTTATCTTCTCCTTCCCTTCTTGACGTTGCTGGCCACATACTTCAACAGATCGGCCATAGTGGCCAAACTGAATTTCTCAGTCACATCGGCCAAACTGAAAATTATGTAAATTATAATACAAACGATAAATTTTAGTTTAAAAATAATTAGGATAAGAGTTATGAATAATTTATAGGATAATTAATTATCAAGTAAATAAAAAAAACCAAGATGTAATATAGAAAATCAATGGTAGTGAGAGTCTAAAATTTATTTTTATTGAAATTCAACCAAAAGACATTAATAATCATTATCCTTTGTTTCTCATAAAGTAAAGTAAATGTTTTGGTATAGTTAACATGTTTAAGCAACAGAAAATTCTAGGAGCTTAGAAACAAAGAATCAAATTTTCTTTAGAATATTATTGAGATTTCTCATATGTGTAACATTAATTCTCTTTATGAATAGTAGTACTTATATGTATGTTTAATTTTCGGGATTCTTTTTCATTTTCAATATCAATTTTTTATGTCTATTTTTAACTTAAGAATTGGGCTGACATGAAATCTGTCTGGTTTTAATCTAAATCAAATAATTATAATTGCTTGAAATATATTCAGGATCAAGCAATCAATTGATTGTTTTCTTTCCTTCATTAATTGGAATTATTTTTTTTTGCGTGAATGCAGTACAATAAATAATCAATTAATTGTTTTCATTCCTTCATTAATTGGAATTAAATTTTTCTTTCTGCATGAATGCAGTGTAGTAAATAAAGGTTAAGCAAAAATGTATATCGATTGTGTCCAGTACTTCCCAGTAGCACGTACTCTATTGTTGTAATGATCTCTTGACTTAATTTCTTCATTCTTTAAATTCTTGTTGAGAAACAAGGAATTGTTGTAATGATCTCTTGACTTAATTTCTTCATTCTTTTAATTTTTGTTGAGAAACGTAGGAATTGTTGTAATGATCTTTTTACTTAATTTCTTCATTCTTTAAATTCTTGTTGAGAATCGAGGAGTAAACCAGTTTTATCATCTGTGTTGATTTTCTTATTACGATTTCCTTATTGCTTTCAATTTTCAATGTTTGGCCAATGTAACATAATGATTTTGCGTAAGATGAAATTTAATTAAAAACCAAAATCAAACTTGTATTTAGTAAACAAGTCACAAAAGCAGCCTTAAGTTGTTAATGCAAAACAAAATTGCACATAGATCAAGAAAGACAATTTAGAGGTAGTAACAACAATTTTATTTCTTGAACCAAAGCCGAAGTTTTTTTTATGCCACTGTGACTGCACTCTTCATTTTTGTGTATCTACATCAATTCAATTCTTTTGCATGCTATTTATAATGCAAAACCTTCCTAATCTATGTTATCAACAAATTAGGAAACAAACTCTATTTAAAAAACTTAGTTTAATTCTACAAATGCCTCCTTAAACTAAATCGTCATGCTTGGTCATTCCCAAAAGGTTCTTCAACTTCACAAATGTCTCTATTTTCAATGCCTTTGTGAAAATGCCCGCCACTTGATCTTCATACTTGCAGTAGTTAATTGTAATCTCCTTGTCTCAAACCAATTCACGAATAAACTGAAACTTTATATCAATGTGTTTTCTCCGTCCATGAAACACTGGATATTTTGCCAATTCAATAGCTGATTTGCTATCACAAAATACCGTAGTCAGACCATCTTGTTTATATTGAAGAAACCCAAGTATTCTCCTTAGCCACAATACATGTGTAGCACTGCTTGACGCTGCTATATATTCTGTCTCCACTGTAGATAATGCAACAGCTTGTTTTTTTGAACTCCAAGAAAACATACCTGACATAGTAAAAGTTGCATACCTAGAAATGCTTTTCCTTTGAACTGTGTCACCAGCCCAATCACTGTCTGTTAACCCAAAAAATTCAATTGGATCACCAGCCGAATAAAAAATACCATCTCCTTGAGTACCTTTGATATATCTCAAAATTCTCTTTGCTGCTTATAAATGTGGCTGTCGTAGATTTCCATAAACGTGCTAATCAAACCAACACTAAAAGTAATGTTTAGTCTTGAAGAAGTCAAATATCTCAAACTTCCAACTATACTCTTAAAGTATGTCAGATTTATAGGTCCTCCTTTCCCTTCTTTTATGAACTTCAAATTTTCCTTCACTGGAGTCAATATTGGTTTAACTCTATCCATCTTGAATTTTTTCAAAACATATCCTGTATATTTTTCTTAGAGATAAATATGCCTTGATTAGACTGTAAAACCTCAATCCCAAGGAAATAAGACGTAAGATCCAAGTCGGTCATCTCAAACTGCTTAATTATGGTCTCCCTGAGTTCAGCAATCATCTCCAGATTATTGCTTATAAAAACCCAATCATCTACATACAAGCATATCAAAAGAACATCACCCTAACTAGATGATTTCACATATAAAGTATGCTCATATGGACACCTTTGAAACCATGATCCACAAAAAATAGATCAATGCGAGTATACCACGCCCTTGGAGATTGTTTTAAGCCATATAAAGCTCATTTCAAATTGTAAACCTTATTTTCCTAACCTTTTCTAACAAAACCAGTAGGTTGCTCAATATATTCTTCTTTTTCAAGAACACCATTCAAAAATGCAGACTTAACATCCATTTGATAAATCCTCCAATTATTTTGTGCAGATAAAGTAATTATTAAATAAATTGTATGAAGTCTAGCAACAGGAACAAATACATCAAAATAGTCAATTCCAAGTTTTTTCTTGTAACCTTTAGCAACAAGTCTTGTCTTGTATCTTTCCACTTTTTCATCAAATTTATATTTTGTTTTGTAAACCCACTTCACTCCAATTGCTTTCTTTCTACTTGGAAGGTTTGTAAGCTCCCATGTATCATTTTTTTCAATGGCATGAATTTCTTCACCCATTGCTTTTATCCGACAATCATCATGAGTAGCATCCTTAAAATTCACTGGGTCACAATATGCAAATAAAGCAAAAATTCACAACATCTTCATCGGATAAATCATTAGAATCATCACCCACAACATAATCCTGCAATCGAGCTGGTAATTGTCGTTGCTATTGTGGTTGACTAGGCTGTGCAGGAGTTATTTGTACACTTGAAGATAAAGGATCACGAGATGGTTCTTCAACTTGCACTGTCTGCTGTCTATTTTCTTCCTCCTTAATTAATAGAGGTATTGATGGTTGACCAATTGATGTTGTTGTCTCTTTAGAATACCAATCACATGCTCCTGTTCATCAAAAGTAACATATCTGCTCACAATTATCTTTTCTGAATTAAACAACCTATAGCCTTTTGTCTATAGACTATAGCCAACACAGATGCACGTCTCTGCCTTATTATCCAACTCAAATTATCAGGAACATGAGAATATACTAGATAGCCAAATACCTTTAAGTGGCTAATATTTAGTTTCTTACCAGACCAAATCTCGTATGGAGTCATTCCATGATTACACCTCATACCACATCTATTCAAAATATAAACTGCACAAGAAACAGCTTCAGCCCAAAATTCATTTGGCATATTTTTGCCACAATTATGGACCACACCATTTTGTTGAGGAGTATACCTAGTTGTCATCTGATGTTTAATATCATAATTCATCAAGAATTCATCACACACGACATTTTCAATACCTTTATGCAGAACTAGTCTGTTTTTCTACATATACCTTGAATCTCTTAAAAACATCACAAATTTCAGATTTATTCTTCAGAAAATAAACCCAACATTTTCTGCTAAAATCATCAATAAATGTGATATATACTTACTATCACCATTATAAGGCACTTCCATTGATCACAAGTCTGAATGAACAAGCTCCAATAGATGACTAGCCCTCAAAGCATTGCCTGTTTGAAAAGAATGAATGTGCTTCTTTCCTTTAATACAAGATTCACATTGTTTAGAAGAAAAATTAAGTGAAGGCAGTCCCAAAACCATATTCTTCTTGGACAAAAAATTTAAACCACCAAAATTGAAATGACCAAATCTCATATGCCACAACCTTGCATCATTAGAAATAATGGAATTAAAGCAAGATGAATCACCATAATTAAGAGATATAGGGAACAGTCTACTATGATGCATATTCACTTTTGCAATTAATCCCAACCATTCACTGGTCATACAAATACCATGTTTAAAATTAAAATCATACCCCTTTTCAAATAACTATCCAAGACTCAACAGATTATGATAAAGATTGGGTATATAAAATACATCACCAATAAAGCTTGTTGACCCATTTTTCAAAGTAATGGGTATCTTTCCCTTTCCAAGAATAGGCACAATTGTATTATTCCCAAATTTAACTTTGCTTGTAAACGATTCATCCAAATTAGAAAATATCTCATTTTTTCCACACATGTGATTACTACAGTCAAAATCCAAATACCAATTATCATTCTTTATTTGTTCACAGTCAACAGTAGAAAATAAAACAGCCTCTTGTTTATTCCCATTAGTTTCAGCAATCTGGACATGCACTTTAGATTTTGCACCTCAAAAATCTTTTTTATAATGCCCAAATTTTTCCTAATTATAGTATTGAATTTTATTCTTATGGGAATTATTAGACGGTTGAAAAATAAATCCACTATTTTCTCTCTGTTGAAAAAATTGGTTACCTCTACCACGACCTCGGTAATTATTTCTACCGTATCCTCTTTCAAAACGTACCCATTTAATTCCATCTCGTCTTTGATCACCGACAGATGAGAGAAGTATGCCTTAATGGATTCAGTCTTTTCCATTATGCAAAGCTCAAATTTTCATTTCAACACCAACAAATTACTTTGTTAAACTTTGTCAACGCCTTTGTATGTCTTCTCCAAAATATCTCAAGCATTCTTTGTAGTTTTGGCTATTGAGATTTTTAGATAAACTGATTGATCAATGGCTTGATGAATTTGAGACAACGCCATTTTTCCTTGCCTCTTTTTCTCCGCAGTAGCATCTTCAGGTACTTCGTTTTGAACATATTGGATCAAATCAAAAACTTTCAAATGGGTTTCCATATGACCTCTCCAAATATTATAATTTTGTTTTCCCGTAAGTTTGGGAACAACACAAATTATATTTGTAGTTGCCATGACTACAAAAACAACCAAGTTTTAATACCAATTTGTAGGATCGAATTTAATTAAAAACTAAAATCAAACTTATATTCAGTAAATAAGTCACAAAATCAACCTTAAGTTGTTAAGGCAAAACAAAATTGCAAGTAGATCTAGAAAGACAATTTAGAGGCAACAACAACAATTTTATTTCTTGAACCAATGCCGAAGCTTTTTTTTACACCACCATGACTGCACTTTTTGTTTTCGTGCATCTACATGAATTCAATTCTTTTACATGCTATTTATAATGCAAAACCTTCATAATCCATGTTATCAACAAATTAGGAAACAAACTCTATTTAGAAATTAACTAAACTAGTTTAGAAAACTTAGTTTAATTCTACATTTTGGTTTGCATGACAAGGAGAAGATTGAGAAGCTGATTGAGAGGAAGATATGAAGATATTTTAACAATTCTATTAAGTTGTTCAGTTTTAGCTTTAAACCCTACACACTCATCCTTGAGCTACGTAAGAAGATCCTCATTGTAAAAGAAGGAACTTTTCTTGTTGGTTTTGTTACTTTGAATCTCAGCATGAACATAAAGAACAAACTCTTTACCATGGTTTTAAATCTACCAAGAAGGTTTCACCCATTTCCAAATTAATAATATTGCAAAGACTAATGGTGTGGCAATATTAGCTGGTCTTGATAGCCAAAATCCAGGGGTGATAATCATGATTGCAAATACTATATTAATTTGGATAAGACCCTCCAATTTCTATTGATGTTCTCACAAAAGCATTCCAAGTTGACAAAGATGTCATCAAATATCTACAATCACAGTTTTGGTTTTGGTGGGATAAGAACTATTGATTTGGGTAACATTTCAGAGTGTACAATCAAGATAAAAATGATAATTATGTCAAACCATAAATAATAGGGTACTTATTTGATTAAAAAAGAAGATTAACATTCTTTAGCCAAATGATTTGTTTTTTCTTCATCATTGTTTTTGTGGCAGACAAGGGATTGTGCACTTTTAACCATCTGTCCGAGATTATCCTGTATTATCGTGTTTAAAGTTGAAACTACGTCCTACGTTCACTCATTTCTTAGTTAAGGTTTAATAATTGTAAAGTGATTTTAGTAATATTTATATTTTTAGTCCCTAGTTTTAGTTAAACTAGGTCATTTTGAACATTGTACATAATAGTACAGGATAATTTTGGACAGAGGATCTCATCTCTATTTAACCGAGTTGAAAATATTTTAGTCATGACTAAGGGTCTATTTTGTTACTCCTATTTTTGTGATTTATTTCACAAATGCAAAATGAGTTGTTCGTTTTATTCAATTTTTCCATCAAAATTTTTAAAACAAAAAACAATGCTACAGTAATTATTTTTGCTATAATATTTTTTATAAATAAAATATTAAATTTTAATTTGAATTTAAAATTTTAATAATAAACAATTCTTCCTAACACAATTCCCACCAAAATAAATTAATAAAAAATATTAATTCAAATTTAAATTTTGAACTTTTATTAATAAAAAAATCTCCAATACAAATCTCAATAAAACAAAATTATTAATCCAAACACTATCAAAATATTTCTTTCACATATCAATCCACAAAAAAAAAAGATTCTATTATAAAACCCAAAAATACCTTATCTAAACAGAGCCTGAACTTCTACATGAGTCTGTACAGAACCAAGAACCAACAAACAAGTTAAATAAAAATAAAGAGAATAATTAATATGCAAAATATATAACAACGCAACAACAAATTACATCAATTTACGCAACTAATTAGATGGTCAAATGGCAGAAATACTTTATATCATTGTTGAAACTTCAGACATTCTCTACTTCTATTACTTCCTCAACTCCCTCCACAATTTAGCCAAACTAAAATTTGGGATAAATTTTAAGTTATCGATCCTCTATCCTTTTTTTGTTGAAGTAGCCTTGAAATATTGGGATAATTTTTAGGCGATAATTTTGAGTATAGAGTTTTAAATTAATTTTCTTCTAAAATTCAAAAAAAAATCATATATTGATTTTGTCTTTTTTTTTTATATAAATCAAAAGTTAAAGTTAGATTAAGACATGTACTATATATGTGTTAGTAAAAATCTTAATTTTTTTTATAAATATAGTATGAAATATTGAATAGTGGATGTCCATTCAATGCAATTCAAAGGCATTAAACTCTAAAGATAACATATTAATACAAGTTAAAATGTATGTTATCTTTAGTTAGTTAATATGTCACATATAAGATGTAACTATAAATAGGTTTCTTCCACATGTAATTGTATGATTGAAATGACAACAAAAAGAGAAGAAGTATTTTGAATGCATAGAGAATACTTTGCATAATCCTTATTTATTTATCCTTAATATCTTGTTTAGTTTATGTTCATTGTTTGAATTATAATTCTCAATATAACTTACTATATCAAACCTATATGTATTAGTATTAGTTTTTGATAAGTTGGTTTTATACTAACTTATATGTGTTATTTCACTTAGCTTTTGCCTTGTTTTCATGTAATTGTGTAGTGTTATGTGACATTTTGTGCATTTACGTGGTTTACAACTTGGAGTGGTAAAATGAAGGAAAAGACCAAAAATGTTGATTAAAAGAGACAAATGTGTGTTTGAGGTTAAAGAACAAGGAAAGAATTCAAAAGGGTTTAAAATGATGCTTGTGGAGTTTGAGGGAGACCTAAACATGCCTATCTTGCTTATTTTGAAGTTGGGCAGAATAGATAGTGCACTTAAATTGAGTGTATCTTTCTCAATACTAATCCAAATGATGGTATCTTAGATGTTCTGGAAAGCTCTTTGAGTGTACTTCAATTCGTATGTTTTAAGTCTCATCTAATGCTTTGTGAAAGTCTGAGAAACGGGAGCATATTTGTGATTACTACTTCAGTTTTTCATTATTGACTTCACTGCCACAGTTTGGTAGATTGTTAATATCTTGAGCTACAGACCTCCAATGATGCTGATTTGTTAAACCACTGGAACGCTAAGAGAAAGATCTACAACTCTTATGTTTACAACAAAGTCCAATTCGAAGCCCAAGACACACATACATTGCATAGAAGTGGAAAATAGTGCTGAAGGAAAACCATTGCACGACGACGCATCGCAGCGACGCGTCACCATGAAAACCATTGCACGGTGACGCATCGTCAGAAAACCATTGCACAGCGACGCATCTTGATGATACGTTGCCATCATATTTCTTCCTCGCTACACTTCAGTAATTTGGCCATAACTGTCTTGTCCGAGCTCCGAATTGGGTAATTCAAAAGGCTATGGAAAGCTAAGATTTGGGGCTACAACTTTTAAGTTTTAGGTTTTTCCAATTCAAAACGCATCAGAGCCATATTTTGGTTTCAAAGTGAGGGTTTGTTATGCATGCACACATTTACACATCGCCGCACACACTCGCTTGCACAGCATCAGACATCGCCGCAGTAGCCATGCACATCGTCACACACATGCCACATATCATGCCTCAAGTCGCCGCACAGCTACACTACGCGTACAGTGACCTCGTGATACGAACCTAGAAAGCCTATTATTTGGGTGGTCAATAAGCGAGTGGTTCGTGATATTCATTCCATTAATTTGTGATGAATCATATAGTTGGAAGCCTGGAATCATGTTGAAATCACAGTATCTAAAGGTTCCATGGAGGTTTGACGCTTCACGACATTTAAAGTGTTGCCACTATGGAAATTACATTGCTGAGGACTTCTGCCAGAATTCGGAACGCATCATGGTGAGATCGGCACGTGAAGATGACGTGGCGTACTGGAATTTCAGAAGTTCGAAAATTGGAACGTGTTTGCCGCAAGTCACGACGCGTGATCTTCCATGTCACGACGTCCACGAACGTCACGACGTTCATTCACCAACGTCGCGACGTTGGGCAATTCGACAGCTTTTATAGTTTTTGATTTTTGGTTCGTTTTTTGTTAATCTTTTTAATAAAGACATGACTAAATGTTCTTGCATGAACATTAGTGTGTTGTTTAGCATTAATTCACATGGCTAAGAACCTTGCATGGTTCAATGCACGTGTTAGTTTTATTTTAGGAAATAAGTAGAAGTTGACTGATTTTGGGAAACTTCTTTTTAGGTTCAAATTAGGGTTTCCATTGTTTGGCAGCCTTCGTGCCTATTTAAAGGCTTGTAAACGCACGAATTTGGGCAGCCAAGTAGTTGATTTTTTATATTGAAAGTTCAATATTTTGCAAGAGCAAAATTTGATTCCAACCCTTAGAGACCTTAAGCTAAGTTTGAGCTTTTTGTTTTCTAACCCTAAGTGAGATTAAGCCAATAGTCTTGCTTTTGTTCTAAGTTTGAGAACAGCCAAATCTAATTTGATTTTAGGTGCCGTCTGAGTCAAGTTGGTTTTGTAATAGCGTTGGGCCTTTGGACAAGTTTCCATTGAATCGCGCTCCATATCTTCTTTTGTTTTCTTTCTTATTCTTTGTGTTTCTGTTCTAACCATTATTCTTCTTGTGTTCGTTGAATTCTTTGGTTTGGTAAACTTGTTGTGGAATTTTTCAAGCTAGACCCATCCTGTGGATAAATAAGGTTGTCAAATCCACCCAAAGGTAGATCAAATCAACGAGAACCTTATCAAATGGTATCAAAGCCCTTTGGGAAGATTAAAAAGCCTAGAAGTGACTTTAGATGAAAAAGGCAAAGAAGAGATACCAAAAACTGTTGGAGATATTGTTGTATTTGGTTCTTCTTGTTGTCTAACAGATCATATAGGTTATGATTTACTTGGTATCACAATAATCGTGCAAGATTCGAGGTCGAATCTTCTCCAAGAAAGGGAGTATGATACGAACCTAGAAAGCCTATTATTTGGGTGGTCAATAAGCGAGTGGTTCGTGATATTCATCACAAATTAGCCTTGTGTTCAACCATATCGATTTTATTGAAAAAATACTCATAATTACATCGTTAGCTAATTAGCCTTGTGTTCAATTGATGAAAAAGGAGCAATTGAGAAAAGGGAATTGAAATGTGAAATTTTAACTTCACAAGTTAAACTAACTAACTAGCACTATTAAACTTGCAACTCATACAGGAAAAATAACATACAACAAAATTTTGTTTCAACAAAAAAATATATATAACTATAAGTGAAACCTAATATGTTAAAAGATTAAAAGTAAACATTATTATGTTAAACCCTTTCATGCATATTTTTCATTCAAAAATCAAAATCGAATTGAATGAAAGGATAAAACAAGTACAATATTTTTAATATAAATGACTATCATTTTAAATATGAGCCCTGAAAAATATTTTTTTCAACAAATGTAAAGAATAATTTTTGCAATTATACCAAAATTTGAAGTACCATAGTTGAACAAATGTTTACCTTTAGCAAATTTATAATAAAATTTTTTATCACAAAAAAAACTTATAATGATCTTTTGCATAATGTAATTATGTTTTTTTCCCTATTCTGTTAGGTAAATTTTTACATATATGAGTTTCACCACACTGAGCAGCGACAACATCAACCATTGGTTTTAGAGGATTATGGTTGAAACTCCAGAATTTAACCCAAGCAGACAAGAGTGTTGAGGAGTACTACCAGGAGATGTGAACTCTCATGAGTCGAGCACGAGTTCATGAGGAAAAGGAGGCAACTATAACGCGATTTCTCAGTGGGTTGAAACAAGGTATTGCCAAATATATTGCTTTACATCTATACACTGATCTGGAGGACTTGCTTCACAAGGCCAAGGAAGTGGAATGTCGCTGCTCGTGCTCGACTCATGAGAGTTCGCATCTCCTGGTAGTACTCCTCAACGCTCTTGTCTTCTTGGGTTAAATTCTTTGTTTCTTGTTCTTTCTTTGTTATTCTAACCTTTGATCTTGTTGTGTGTGTTTATTCATTCTTGTTGGTGGAATTTTCCAAGCTAGACATGTCATGTGGATAAATAAGGTTGTCAATCCGCCCAAAGGTGGATCAAATCAACCACTGGATTAGAGAATGACCTCTTCCTCAGTGAGGCATTGATCCACCTGGACTTCCAAGGCTAAACCGGTTCAGTGTTTCAAGTGTCATGGTTATGGACATGTCGCTGCTCAGTGTGGTAGCCCTCGAGTTATGCTTATTAAACTTAATGGGGATGTTGTCGAGGTGGAGTCTGAGTATGATGGAATACCGCATTTGGAAGGTCCTGAGGAAGAGGTCATTCGTCCTGAAGATGTGGTCGGTGAGGCATTAGTGTTAAGGCAAGTTTTAGCAGCACAACCTAAGGCGGACGACGAGTATAAACGCCACCAATTATTTCATACACGATGTCTTATCAGTGGTTAGCAGTGTAATGTGGTTATTGACAGTGGAAGTTGCACGAATATTGCCAGCTCATTACTCGTTGAAAGGTTGGGGTTGACTACAGTTGCTCATCCTAAGCCCTACAAGCTTCAGTGATTTAATGCGGGAACTGCAGAGGAGGTTAGTCGACAAAACAAGCTAGACTTCGCAATTGGGACATATCGGGACCAAGTACTTTGTGATGTGGTGCCAATGTCCGCGGGGCATGTGCTTTTTGGACGGCCATGGTTGTTTGATCGAGATGTTGTGCATCATGGGCGAGACAATACCTACGCATTTAAATGGCAAGGTCACAAGTTTTTGCTGATATCATTACATCCGTCTGAGGTATATAAAGACCAACGTTAGATATTAAATGCTTTACAGTCAGTTGGAGTTGATTCTGGGGATCACGAGGACTTGTGTGCAATGGTACTGCATTCTAGAGTTGGTGTTGAGGATTTTAGGCATGCTGGATCAGATTTGAGGACAAATCCTTTCGACTGGGGAGGGAATGATGGCAAATTGAAGTCCAAACCAAAGCCTCGGTGGTCATTGGAGCGAATCAAGGGGTGTTAAAGGAGAATGGTTCGCGTTTGGAGGCCTAAAAGGAAGAAAGAAGAGAATTTCGATGTGGGCAGCAAGACAGAGAGCCACATCGCGACTTGGAGAGGCTCTGATGTCGTGACGTCCACCCACGTCGCGACGTCCAGCAAGTTTGAGTTTTTATTTTCGCGTCTGTTTCCCGACGTCGCGACGTCGGGCTCCCTCACGTCGCGCGACGTGCGGGATTTTTCAGCTTTAATTAATTTCCTTTCTTTTGGTATTTTTAGGATTTAAGTTAATTAATGTTTCCTTTTATGGGTAATTCGTTTAGGGTTTGTAATAAGCCTATAAATAGGTATTTTTATCAGTTGTAATGGGATAGACGTGAATTTTGAGAATTGAAAACACAGAGTTGTTTTCCTGAGGAGGGAAATTCAATTTACTTTGTGAACATTATTCCTGAGGAGGGAGTTCTCTTCACACGACTGTCTTGCTATTTGTTGGTGAGGAGCCATCAAATAATCGTGCTTACTGTCAGTCTGCGGAGATAGATTGATTCGATTTTATTCACATTGATTCTCCAAAAGATCGTGACCAATATTCCGCAACAACTATCAATCTACGTGAGGAGCGTGGTGAGATCGTTATCAAGAAAAAGAGAATTTCGACGTGGGCAGCAAGACAGGGAGCCACGTCGCGCGATGTGGAGAGGCTCCGACGTCGCGACGTCCACCCACATCGCGACGTCCATCGTCGGGCATCACGACGTCCAGCAAGTTTGAGTTTTTATTTTCACGTCTGTTTCCCAACGTCGCGACGTGCGGGATTTTTCAGCGTTAATTAATTTTCTTTCTTTTGGTATTTTTAGGTTTTAAATTAATTAATGTTTCCTTTTATTGTTAATTCGTTTAGGGTTTGTAATAAGCCTATAAATAGGTATTTTTATCAGTTGTAATGGGATAGACGTGAATTTTTAGAATTGAAAACACAGAGTTGTTTTTACGTGAGTTGTTTTCCTGAGGAGAGAAATTCAATTTACTTTGTGAAGATTATTCCTGAGGAGGGAGTTCTCTTCACACGATTGTCTTGTTATTTTGTTGGTGAGGAGCCATCAAATAATCGTGCTTACTGTCAGTCTACGGAGATAGATTGATTCGATTTTATTCACATTGATTCTCGAAAAGATAGTGACCAATATTCCGCAACAACTATTGATAAGTTGGTTTTATACCAACTTAAATAGCTTAATTCACTTAACTTTTGGCTTGTTTTCCATGAAATTGTGATGTGTTGTGTGACATTGGATGCTTTTATGTGATTGGTGATGAGGTGTGCTAAAATGAATAGAAAAGATAAAAATGAGGTTAAAAGAATCAATTTTGAATTCGGATGAATAAGTGTGAATGTGACCTAGGGTTGGCAGTTTGAGTGCTGATTTTCATTTGAGTATAACTTGTCCAATTCTAATCTGAATGAGGAGATTTTGGTTGCTATGGAAAGATTTTTGTGTATACTTTAATTGTCATGTTTTAACTTTCTCCAAATTCGGTATGCAACCGTGAGAAACTGAAGCTTCTTTGTTGTGCTTAGATTAGGGTTTCGGTTTGAGGGTTTATGTTTCTGCCACAGTTTGGTAAATTGTGTATATCTTCAGCTACAGGTACTCAATGATGCTGATTCTTGAACCAGCGGCAAGCTCAGAGGAAGATCTATAACTTCTATGTTTACCACCAAGTCTAATTCAAGGGCTAAGGGACATTTATTTGGCATGGAAGTAGAGCATTGTGCTGAACTGGACACTTAGCTATATACTCATGCACTCACCTCACTTCACTCATGCGCACACATCTACTGCCCTTATGCACACAAGCACCCGTTCTCATGCACACACATTGCGGCGAGATCACCTCGCCGTAACACTCTTGCGCACACTACCCACACTTCGCAGCATGAGCATGCGGCAAAGTCTCACACACTCTATGCGACGAGGTGACCTCGTCGCATACACCACACACACCTCGCTGCATAAGGACTTCACTCACCTCATGCACACACATGCACTTAAATGTGCACACAAGCACATACTCACCATGAGGCGAGGTCACCTCGTCGCAACACACCATGCACTCACACACACACAACTCACCTCATTTCATCCACACACATTTGATGCACACAACCACACCTTTTGTATCTCATTCTCAATACTTAGTCACAACTGCACACTACACAACACATACATTGCACACCACATTCTTATATATTCAGTTCATAACACTCACAACATCCTTAGCTCAAGAATCTCACAACACTCTTCACACACTTCACTCAACATTCATATTCATTTTCATCATATCACATTTTTACTCTTCAACATACTTCATTCATTCATTCTCTTTACATGACTCATCTCACAAAGCACTTTTCATCACAACACTTTGTATTTTTTCACAACACCTCTAGCTTACCATTTTCATAACACTCTTCGTTCATACATTGTTTTCACTTTCATTCATTTTCCACACTTCAACACAAGAGCACATCTCACAACATCTTCACCTCACCATTTCATAATATCCTACATTCACTCACAACTCACAAACACTTCACACATTCACCTCACTTTTGCACGGCGTGACCTCGCCCACACAACTTTACACGGCAAGACCTCGCGTAACACACGGCGAGGTTTCGCCGCGAGACCCCTCCAAGAAAACGTCCTTTTCTTGTTGCCAAAATTTTGGCAAAGTGTTGAGATGTTTTTTTCACTTCTTGTGTGCAGGTTCGGGAAAGCGCGCTCTAGTATGGCTCGAAGGCGTGAGGGGAGAAACGTGGGCGTGAAGACCATTGACTCAAAGGCGTGGATATGTTTTTGCATGAATTGAATTTTGACAGTTCATTTTAGGCAGTGGCATTTTTGTAATAGTAATCATTTTACGTTTTCGTTCGCATTTGCGTATTATTTACGTCTTCTGTAACCTCTATATATAGAGGATTAGTTAACATTTTTAGGGGCATATTCTAGATTTCATAACAATCTTTTGATTTTTAGAGCGGGAAATTTTCTCTCGAGATTTACTTTCTCTCTCTACTTTTTCTCTCTAGCATTGTAGCTCCGTTTTCGATTCTGATCGAGAATTTGTTCTGAACATCGTAATTCTCTACTGAATTAAAGAGGAATTCACGGTTTTGTTGTGAATTGGAAGCAATTGAAGCTTATCATTTGGTAAATTCTTCCCAATTAATGAATATGATTTGCTCATTGTTATATATTGACGATCGTGAACTGGAAATGGAATTATGTGGCTGAATTTGCTATGTTCTAGGGTTTTGATCCGGATGAAGTGTAATTAGACTATGTTATGCCTCACACTTGACATAAATTATCATGATTGAACTCATACTGGGAAATATTGTTTAAAATTTGTTAAGTTTCACTCATTTGAGCTTTTGTTGAATGAATTATCCTTCGATTGTGGTCGACATGCTAGGTTGGGGTTTACTTCATCAATAGGAGTAGAAATGCTTGGTATGAGAACACACAGTATGGTAAATGAGTCTTTTGACTCGTATTGTTTGATCATAAACCGAAATGCGGTCGTCATGCCGTTGGAAGTTCATTGAACCCTAAGAATTGAGTGAGAAGAATTTTCTCGAGCTTTACGAAGACTGATGAACCTAGTTTAGGCCTTGCCAAGGGAAAACCTTAGATTTTACATGCTATAGTAGTAAATTCTGAGAAGTTGAGACTCTGCGGGTTACAACCTTCACTCTAGGCCTCGCCATGGGAAAGCGTGAAGTCAGGGAACATAGAATATGATGTGGTTGCCATGCTGATCATAGTCTAGGTTCTCAGGCAGTTGGTTCTCCTCTTTGTTTTTTTCAGAGTATGTCAAGTTTCTTGCATTTAAGTAGTCTATTTGCATAGTCATCCGGTGTAAACCCTAGGACATCTTACTAAGACTTGTTACCACATTTTCTATGTAGTTTTATTAATTCTTCTTCGTTCTAGTGTGCGTATGTTCTTGCTGTTTGTTCTTAGTACTAGTCTTGTTGGTTACATCATTTCTCGTTCTCTGTTTGAGGGTTAGCACTCATTTCCGATATTAGCACAATTATCTGAATTCTTGAACCAAATTCCTTCCCTGTGGATTCGATAACCTACCGCCACTACTACAGTAGTTTCTAGGGTTAAATTGAAGAGTTCGCGACATACCTGTCAATTTTTGGCGCCGTTGCCGGGGAAGGCACGGTTTCTAGGATTTGATTAAGTGTTTCTTGAATTTCACTGTTTCATTTTGTGTTGTGTTGATTTATTTTGTGTACTCTGTTCATTCTATTTTGTTCATTGTTTTTGTTGTTGTTTGTGATTTTTTTTCTTCGGGTGTTGTTTACATTTGAAGTTTTGCTTTTGTGTTCTGTTTCATTCGGTTATACTTCACTCTTGGTGTTATTGTATCCCCAGGTTACTATCCTTTGGAGATCCTGAGTTTGGATTGGATTTAGAATTGACTAAAACTTTGAGAGTTCAAGCCAAGAAAAGAGACATGGCTGCCCAAGGAGTACGAGCACCTCGTTTTGGTGATCATTATGCTGTGAATTTTGACAATGGATTTGGACAGCAAGATATTGACGTTAAAAGCTACCACATCCCCACTTAGATTGTATCAATGATTACACAAGGCCAATTTTTCCAGGGATTAGACAATGAAGACCCTAATGATCATCTGGACTGGTTCTTAGGCTTGTGTAATACGTTTAAACTTCCAAGAGTGGAGAGAAGTGAAGTGCACAAAATCCTTTTTCCTCTTTCTTTGAGAGGTAAAGCAAAGCATTGGTTTAAAACCATTGGGGGAGCAAATGCAACAATTTCTTTTGAGGAACTTCAGAAGAAATTTTTGGCTAAATATTTTCCACCAGCTAAGCTTGAGAAGAGGAGAATGAAGATCATGAATTTTCAACAGCAAGATAGTGAATCATTCAGAGAAGCTTGGGAACGTTTTAATGACTTAATCCGTCAATATCCCAATCATGACCTTGGTGAAATCAGAGAATTGAATATGTTTTTCAAAGGTCTCACACCTGAGTCTTCCATGATGGTTAAAGCTTGTGCCAATGGTGCATTAAAGGATAAGAGTGTGCCTGAAGTTCGAGAGTTGTTTAACCAGATTGCTGAGGATGAGTATCTCTTCCCTGAGACCCGTAAACCTCACAATAGAAGACAGAGGGGAGTGTTGGACCTTGATAAGGAAACTTCATTGAGTGAAAGTTTGAAGCCCTTGCCAAGCAGGTGCAAACTTTGAAAGCTACTCAAACAAAGGCTCCAGTTCTTTCTTGTGGTCTGTGCAAAGGTGAACACCATACTGATGAGTGTTCTATCACAACTGAGTCTTTACAATATGTGAGTAATTACAATAAAAAACCTCAGTATGGTGGAAATTATTCTGGAGGGAATTACTCTGGGGGTAATAGACCATACAATGGTGGACAAAGCAATTGGAGACAACAACAAAATCAAGGAGGGCAATATTATCATGGAAATGACTAAAGAAGAGCAGCAAATGCACCTCCTGGTTTTGATCATCAAGCTAGTACTTCGGAGCAAAGAAAACCATCGGTTGAAGACATGTTCCAAAAGTTGATGGAGAAGATGGACAAAAATGAACAAAGGTTTGGAGGCTCGGAATCAACTGTCAAACACCATGAAGCGCCTTTGAAGAATATTGAAATGCAACTTGGACAACTTGCCAATGCAGTGCATCAAAGACCGAGAGGAGCACTTCCAAGTGATACAATTCCCAATCCAAAAGTGAAGGAAACATGTAATACAATTACATTGAGAAGTGGAAAAGAACTGCATAAACCTAACAAACCTGGAGATGAAATTTCTGAAGACAATGAGGAAAGTGTTCAAATTGAGAAAGAGTGTGCCAATGAGGACATGGCCCCAAAGAAGGAGGGGGTGCAAGATAATGGAGTTGGTGACTCGAATAAGAAAGTTAGGGGACCGTCTAGCCCTTACAATTATCCCGAATTTGCACCTAAACCTCCATTTCCTAAGAGAGTGAAACCAAAACCAAAGAAAGGACCTCAGTTTGATAGATTCTTGGATATGGTCAGATAAGTACACGTGAGTTTACCTTTATTGGATTTGGTTACGGCAGTTCCCAAATATGCAAAATTTCTCAAGGATTTGATATCAAACAAGGAGCAAATATTGAGGTGTGAAATACCATTGACGCTCACAGCATATGGTGGAGCATGGGTTGGACATAATTTGCCTCCAAAGTTGAAAGACCCCGGGAGTTGCACTATCCCGTGTAAAATTGGAATAAGACTTTTTGAAAAAGCTTTGTGTGATTTGGGTGCTGGCATTAATCTCATGCCTCTATCTATTGCCACTGATGTTGGACTCAAAGGAAGAATTCGTCCAGTGGCTGTGACTCTTCAATTGGCTGACAGATCTTTGGTCAAGCCTACTGGAATGGTTGAGGATGTCTTGGTGGGGATTGACAAATTCACACTCCCGGTTGATTTTATTGTTTTGGATATGGAAGAGGACCCAGAAATGCCTTTGATATTTGGTCGTCCTTTCTTAACAACAGGTGATGCTATGATTGGGGTAAGAAACAAAATCGTTACGTTTAAAATCAACAATGAAGAAGTTGTTTTTGATGTGAATTATGCCATGAAATATCCTTTACATGTTGAATCTTGTTTTGCCATCAAGGCTGTAGCATGTTCTTCTTTGCATGAATTGAATGTTAAGCATGATTATTCTGTTGTTGATGAGTTAAATATTTGTGAGGGTGATTTTGATGAAATCGATTTAGATGATAAAGATAAGAACATTTTGGCCGAAATTGAAAATGAAATTGAATGTTGTTTGATTGATGAATCTATTTTTGAAATTCAAAGTGAAATTGTTGAAGTGGTAGATGAATGTGAGATGAAGGAAATTTTGAATGAAGCATGTTCTGATGATTTGGAAGAAAATGTTGAGTTTAAGTTTCCAACTAATGAAAGGAATGCATCCACTGAGGTGAGAAGCAATTAAAGTTTTTGCAGGAATGAAAAGCTTATGCCATCTATCTTGGTTCCTCCAAAGTTGGAGTTGAAACCTTTGTCTCCATACCTCAAGTATGCTTTTTTGGGAGAAAGTGAAACATTACCCTTTGTTATCTCTTCCAAACTTGAGGAATGGCAAGAGGAGAAATTGCTGGGAGTATTGAGACAACACAAACTAGCTATAGGTTGGACTATTGCTGATATCAAGGGCATAAGTACAGGCTTGTGCATGCATAAGATACTTTTGGAGGAAAACTCGGTGCCAGTGAGAGATAGACAAAGGAGATTGAATCCTCAAATGATGGAAGTTGTCAAGAAAGAAGTTATCAAGTTGCTTGATTTTGTTATGATCTTTCCCATCTCAGACAGTGAGTGGGTGAGTCCAATTCAATGCGTTCCGAAAAAGGGAGGAGTCACAGTTGTGAAGAATGATGCAAATGAACTTCTTGCAACAAGAGTGGTCAGTGCCTCGATAGTTTGTATGGACCACAGGAAATTTAACAAGGCAACAAGGAAGGATCACTTCCCTCTACCTTTCCTGGAACAGTTGTTGGACCGAATTGCGGGCTACTTGTTCTACTGCTTCTTGGATGGCTATTCTGGCTATAATCAAATTGCAATTGATCCCAAAGACCAAGATAAGACAACTTTCACCTGTCCTTTTGGCACATTTGCTTACAAAAGAATGCCTTTTGGCTTGTGCAATGCTCCCGCAACTTTCCAGAGATGTATGATGGTAATCTTTCATGACATGGTTGAGTCGATAATTGAAATTTTCATGGATGACTTCTCAGTTTTTGGGATGACATTCGATGGTTGCTTGGAGAATTTAGCCAAAGTGTTGAAGACATGTGAAGAAACCAATCTTGTGTTGAATTGGAAAAAATGTCAGTTTATGGTCCAAGAAGGGATCGTGTTGGGACATAAAATTTCTCATGCTGGAATTGAGGTTGACAGAGCTAAGATTGATGTTATTACAAAACTTCCTCCTCCAACAAATGTGAAGGGCATAAGAAGTTTTCTCGGTCATGCTGGCTTCTATAGACGTTTCATCAAATATTTCTCTAAAATTGCTAGGCCATTGTGTAGCTTTTGGAGAAGGATGTAAAATTCGAATTTGGCACAGAATGTGTTGAAGCATTTGAAACGTTGAAAGCTAAATTGGTGGAAGCTTCTGTGATAGTTACTCCTCATTGGGGTGAGCCCTTTGAGATTATGTACGATGCGAGTGACTATGCTTTGGGAGCTGTTCTTGGCCAGAGAAGGGATAAAATTTTTCACACCATTTATTATGCCAGTAAGTTGCCCAATGAGGCTCAGTTGAATTATACAACAACAGAGAAAGAGATGTTGGTGGTTGTTTTCGCATTTGACAAATTCAGAGCATACTTGTTGGGATCAAAAGTTATTGTCCACACAAATCATGCTGCTTTGAAATATTTGTTAGCAAAGAAGGAAGCCAAGCCAAGGTTGATTCGTTGGGTCTTATTGCTTCAAGAATTTGATGTTGAAATCAAGGATCGTAAAGGCTCGGAGAATGTGGTAGCTGACCATTTATCAAGGTTGGAGTCAGAAGCTCAAGAAGGTTTAGTATTTTGGTGAAAGAGCACTTCCCAGACGAGCAAGTGTTTAGAGTAAATGAGAGGACTTTGCCTTGGTATGCAGAGATTGCAAACTTTGTTGTTGCTGGACAAATACCTTTTTATTTCTCTAGTGACCAAAAGAAGAAACTGAGAAGTGATGCCAAGTATTATTTTTGGGAGGACAATGCATTGTATAAAATTTGTAGTGATCAAATCATACGCAAGTGCATCAAAGAAGAAGAAAAGGAAGACATTTTGAAAGCATGTCATGAAGGACCATATGGTGGATATTTTCGCTCAACAAGAACTGTCTTCAAAGTTTTACGATGTGGTTTCTATTGGTCTCATATTTTCTTGGATGCAAGAATCTGGGTTGGGAAGTGTGATCGATGTCAAAGAATAGGGAACATTTCTTCCAGAAATGAAATGCCTTTGAATAGCATTCTTGAAGTGGAAATTTTTTATGTATAGGGAATTGACTTCATGGGTCCATTTCCAAAATCCAGAGGCATGGAATACATTTTGGTAGCGGTTGATTATATGTCCAAATGGGTGGAAGCTGTGGCTCTGGCTCATAATGATGCAAAAAGTGTGATTGCTTTCTTGAAGAAACACATTTTTAATCGGTTTGGAGCCCCCAGAGCAATCATAAGTAATGGTGGATCTCATTTTTGTAACAAGATCTTTGAAGCTTTATTGGCCAAGTATGGAGTAACTCATAAGGTTTCTACAGCTTATCATCCTCAAACTTCTGGTCAAGTTGAGATTTCAAATCGTGAAATTAAGAGAGTGCTTGAAAAGGTTGTAAATCCAGGAAGGAAAGATTGGTCCATGAAATTGGATGATACATTATGGGCATATCGAACAGCCTATAAAACTCCTATAGGTGCTTCTCCATTTCGGCTCGTATTTGGTAAAGAGTGTCATCTACCCGTAGAGTTGGAACATAAAGCTTATTGGGCAATTCAGAAGTTGAACATGCATTTGTCGGAAGCTCAATCAAAAAGGATGCTTGAGTTGAATGAATTGGATGAATTTAGATTGCATGCTTATATGAGTTCTAAGCTTTACAAGGAGAAAACAAAGAGGTTTCATGATGCAAGAATCCAATCAAAGAGTTTTGCACCAGGACAATTGATTTTGTTGTACAATTCTCGTTTAAGGCTTTTCCCAGGGAAATTGAAATCACGATGGAGTGGTCCATTTCGTGTTATTGATGTAAAGCCTTATGGAGTTGTGGAGATTCAAAATGACAAGAATGGCAATATGTGGAAAGTGAATGGTCACAGGCTTAAACCATACTTGACCTCTGAGGACAAAGGCATTGCTACTCTGGCACAAGCTCTCCATGAGTTTTTCTTGGATGATCCTTTACCTTCACAATGAACTAAGGAGCATGGTCGGGCTGTGGACCGTAAACTAAGCGCTCCTGGGAGGCAACCCAGATTTATTTTCTTTCTTTGTTTTTCTTGTTTTGAGTTGTTTTTGATTACTTTTGTTTGTTAATTTTAGTTTATGTAGAGCATAGCATCGATTCATGGCAAAATCTCATAACTGGTTGTTACATTTTGCAGATCTATCAGAGGGAATATGGTTGTTACATTTTCTACAAACAAGGTAAATGCATTGATGGTAAGGTTCAATACTAGACCCGTGAACTCGAGTGCATGATTGGTTCGGATGGTTCCAATAATTGGGTAATGAAGACAACAAGCTATGACGCATATGTTTTTGTTTTCCAGCTCATCCACATGTGCTTGTTTGATAGCTAGCATGGAACTTTTATATATTGAATATCTTTCCTATGCATACTCAATACTTTGTTCACTGAGCTGCATTTCTTGTAGAAATTTTCCATTCTCAGATCATGGCTTACTTTCCTCATCAGAATCCTTACGAATATGCAATATTCAGTGAAGATTCGGGAACTACCTCTTCTTTTTCTTCTTGTTCAGCCGATGAGGATATAGTGATTGATTTTGATCTGGCTAGTTTACCACAGTTTGTTAATGCTACTACTAAGAACTTGCACAATAGCTTTATCAACAGAGAAGTTATCATTGAGAGACTATTTGAGGATCCTTCCCGAAGATTTGAGGAGTTAATCATGAGACATTCTTGGGCTCACTTTGCAAGAGCATCTTTTGTTGTTAACCTGGAGGTAGTCAAAGAATTTTATGCCAATTCCCGTGCTGATAGTGTCCATTCAGTTTTTGTGAGAGGGAAGTACTTGAAAGTTAATCGCCATAGCATTAATTTGCACTTTCTTCTTCCTGATTATCTCGGTGATACTTATTGCCGTTTGGTGAGGGCAGAGAATACGGAGCATTTGTTGGCTACAGTGGCGTTACCTGGTGCTACATGGGTGAGAAATGCTCGGAATGAAGCCTTGTATGTGCCCACAAGTGAGCTGACAGCAGAGGCAAAAATGTGGTTAATGTTTATCAACTCCAAGATTTTGCCTACTAATCGTACAACTATAGCATCCAAAGAACGAGTTCTTTTGATCTATGCTATTCAACATGATTTTTCTATTGATATTGGAAAATTGATGCTAGGGTTCATAAGGCGGGGCACAAAGAAGCGAATTTGCACCTATATTCTTTCCAGCTTTGTTAACAGCAATGGCTCGTAGGAAGGGAGTGGACATTACTTCAAATGAGAATCATCAACATCCTTCCAGTCTTATGGGCACTCCTCAATGGCCTGTATTTCAGGAGGAAGAAAGGTTGGCCAGAATCTCACGAGGCTTGTAGAGGGCCAGGTTCCTTTAGTATTTGCTTATTTTTTTTCTCACGGGGACCGTGTCTCTATGTAAGTGTGGCGGGGCGTTTGAACAAGCTGTTTTATCTTGAGTTGTGGTTACCATGATTATGGATTACCTTAGTTGTGTTTGTGTGTTTGAGAGATTGTTTTTCCATGCTTGAGTCTAGTGTAATAGTAGTAGTAGTAGCTTTGTTTAGCATTTTACTAGATATGTTGTAATGTCTTGATGTCGTGTTTTGTGTATACTTAGTGTTAATGTGAACATTTTTTTTTCGGTTCCTTAGTAATAAAGATGAACATTTGTTTTCGGTCTTGTACACATGCATTGATGATGAGAACATCTGCACCCTCTGAGAACAAATTAAATCATTTGAAAAGCCGATGAAATGTGGAAATAGATGTTGGAGTGCAATAGTGTTATGAATAGGATGTTGAAATGAAATGAAGGAAAAGGCTGCAATTTTGGCTTGGACGATTATGTGTAGTGGTGGGACTAGGATAAGCTCACATGCAAAGTAAATAGCTCTAGTTTTTTGTCTTGTTGCTTAAAAGTTTCATGATTGTTGAAAGCATATATTGGGAGCTGCAAGGTGAGATGACCGAAGTAAGCAATAAGCCCTTGTGTTGTTGTTTTATGAGAAATGAATGCATTGGTAACAATGAAGAGCTGAGAATAAGAGTTGGGACCCACATTTCAATTACTAAATGTTTGCTAGTGTTTGGTGGGAACAATAATGCTCCAAGTTGACCGAATTGCTTTCCATTTGTATTTAGTTCTATAAATGCGCACTTTTGTTTATAATGCATACAACATTGTACCTAGTAAGCTTGTGCATATTTCGGCATCTACTAAGGAGGAAATTGAGAGCATTATTCAATCTCATTTTCTTTTGCTTCAAGGTTGTGTTGTGAGCTCCCTATCAAAGGTATGTGTCGGTTTCCTCAAGGTTTTTACTTGGTGATTTTTTATATCTTGTATGATGAATGGTTGATGGTTGTATGAACATGATATGGGTATTGTTCTATGAAGGAAATGATGAGCAAATATTATACCTTGTGGCTTAAGTTCTTGCTTAAATGACAAATACACGTTTAGTGTGGGGAGATGTTAGTACTTGATTTTCAGATTTCTCCAGCTTTGATAGGTTTCTGTAATTTGACTATAACTTGAACTAGATATGTCCAAATTGGGTGATTCTAGTTGGAGGTTGTTGCTAAGAGATAGGGCTACAATGTTTATGTTGGACACTTTTGCCATTTTTGACTAACATGTAGTCTTATTTCAGAGATAAGGTTATATGCATGTTGATCCTTTAATCTGAAAAATTCTGGACTTTTGCTGTTTGGAATGCCTCGGTTGTTTGGTCATAACTTGCTCATTTTTTGTCCAAATGGAGTGAATCTTGTCTCCAAATTTATCCAAGAGCGTGCTTTACAAATTTGCAGTTTTAAGTTTTGGCTAATTCAAAATGTTTCAAGGTGTAATTTGGCTTATTTCTTGAAGTGTAGAGCTGAAAGTTGATAATATTCTGTTAGAGAACATTTCGGTAGTGATGAGTATACAACTTGAGTATGTCTTGCTTTAATTGAGTGAATCCAGCTCTTGGAGTTGGCCAAGTTGTGGTTTATATATTTGAGGTTTTGAAATTTTGTAAGGTTTATCTTGTTATCATGTTGAAGACTTGGAAATGTGGATTTTTGATAAGCTGAATATTGTTGTGGTAACTAATGCCAAGTTGCCATGAGCTTATTTTGGAATTTTGGAATTTGTTCATATAACCATTAGCTGAGGAAAAACAAGTTGTTATGTTTTGGGCTTAATATCTTGTGGTTGGGTGTTTTGATGTATACGTTATTTGAGAAAATAGATGTGGGAGTTCCTAGTTAAATTTTTAATGTCCAAATTTTTCATTGATACTGAGATGTAAAGGAAAATACAACTTCACGAAAGGCTTATTTTTGTTGGTTGTACTTGGCAGGAATGGCACCTAAAAAGGATTCCACTTCACAAAAGGCTTCAACTTCAAAGAAAGAAAACGGAAAAACTCAGAAACCACCACTCGTAGACTCTGATTCAGAGTACTTCCCAGATGAAGATTTGCCTTTATTCGAGGATCCCCCTCAATATACCATGCAAGCTCAAACTCCAAAGAAGCGGAAGGGGTCATCTAATCAAGATAGTGAACCTTTGGTGTTCTTAGACAAAAGGGCTCAGAAACGATGGGAGCAGGGAATTGGTATAAAAAAACTTCATCTGGAGAGGGCATTCGCGATTGAAGGAGGTCCATTTGAGGAATTGATGGCATTTCATTGTTTTGATAAGAAACTCACAAGTGCACCAGGGTTTTGCAATGCTAGTTTAGCGAGGGAATTCTATGCTAATGCAAAATTTCCGAATGAAGCTGGGGAATTCTATGTGTGAGGGAAACGGGTGCAGATTACCAGTGAGATCATCAACAATCATCTCGGCACTCCAAATTTTTCTCATGATCCCTTACCATTACCAGAAGATGATAACTGTGATCAAATATTGACAGAAGAGTTGGCCTTACCCGGGGCTAAATGGGAATTAAATACAAGAGGTGATCGCAAACATATCCAAGAGGAATGGCTACGCAGTGATGTAAAGATCTGGTTGATGTTTGTTTTGTCTCGTCTTAAGCCAAGCTCACAATCTACAGAAGTTCTACGCGATCGGTTGTATTTGATATCGGCTATTCGTGGGCGGAGACCAATTGATGTTTGCCGTATAATTCTGTCGAGTATTCAGTCTGGGATTGACACAGATAATGCAGCTCTCTATTTCCCTGTCTTGCTTGAAGAGATATGTATGGCTTAAGGAGTGGACACTGAGGCTGGAGAGTGTTGAAGGAATCCAGAGCCAATTGGAACATCACTGTACATCAAATACCAGGCTTTGGAGAAGGAGATGAGGAGAGCCAAGAGAGTTGGGGCTAAGAAATCTAGGAGCAAGTCTGACCCTCCACCTTTTGAGGGAGATGGGGAACCACAGATGTATGATTTTAGTTCTTTGCAAGGAGCTTTACAAGATTTTCAACAATCAGTTGAGCAGCGTTTCTCAAACATGGATGAGCGAATAGAAAGGATGCATGCGGGTGTGGAGCATATGCAGCAAGACTGGACAGCACATGCTTCAAGAATGGACCAGAGGTTGGATGACATATCAACAGTGGCTCAACAACAATTTGAAGTGTTGTATCACAGACAAATGAGCATGCAATTGGAGCTTGATAAGTGCAATAAGATGGCTGTGTATTATCATTCGGATTTTGGACCCCCTAAACCAACACCAATATCTGCGCGACTGGCCGGGTACCGTATACCAAATCTGTCAAAAGACGTTGTTAGTGGCGCCATTCATTAGCTACCGGTAGGGGTGCCTGCAATGCCTTCTCTTCAACCATTGCCTACATTTGGTCGTATCCCTTCAATGCCTCCAACTCCTGAAATTGTACCGAATCCTGAATTCTTGCCAGCGATGAGGATTCCATTAATTGGTTCAGGGCAGCATCTTCCAGGACCAGTTCATGGTCCTTTCTATTATGTGGCGCAGCCATTTACTGGTCCTTCATTCTTAACAACAGCTTTGTTCTTGCCTTCGTTCTCGTTCGCACCATCTTCTTCTCAGGGAGCCCCTTTTCCTTGATTCTTTTACAATGAGGACAATGTGTGCTTTAAGTGTGGGGGTTGACGTATGTTGGGCGGTGGTGTTGAGGTTGTGGTTGTTTTGATTTGGTTTGATGATTGTTGTTGTTGTGCTTTGAAGGGGTTCTGGTGTTGTTGACTACAAAATGCTCTGTGTGTTTTAAGTGGTGGATGATGTTTAGAGGGATATCATGGTTTTATTGCTAGAATGGCTAAATTTTTTTTTTCGAAGATGCCTTGATATGTGGTGAAGTTTCGGTTGACATTGAAGTATTGGCAAGTTTCTTGAAGAATGCTATGCATCATTGAAGTCTTGAAGTCATGCAAGTGTGCCTTGTGAAGGAATGATAAGAAGAATAAAAGTCGAGGTTGAATGGTTAGTGTGTTTAATATGTTTAAGTATGTTAGAGTGTTAGCTTAAAGTTTTGTGGGTAAGGGTTTCTTAAATGTTTCGTTTGAAGGAAAATGTGTTGTGAGTAATAAGTAGAAGTAGAAGTGTGGGACACTTTGTACTATGCCTCTGCTCCTTTTTTTAAGCTATGTTTAACATTTGAAGTTCATCAAATTTCTTCTATTGCTTTGCATGTGAAAATTGTTTTGTCTTCCTTGATTCCAATCTTGATGAAATCAGTACATTTTGTTAATCAAGGCATCATGTTAAAGTAAGATAGATATGCCATGCAAACATGTTCTTGGACATAGGAGGAAACTTTTTCAATTTGTTCTTATTTTTATGCATTACTTCGGTTGTTTTTGGATGCTCTAGCATACATAGTCCTTTAAAGACATCCAGGAACTTTTAGTCACACAAGAGATGATATGGAAGAAAATGCCTTTGGCAATTGGGAATGAAAAGCCGAAATACCCTTGGCAAGCATAAGTGGAAAAAAATAGCCAAAAGACCCAGGCAGCTTAAGAGAAAAAGAAGCCAAAAGACCCAGGCAAGCACACCAATGTGTGTAATAAAGTAAAAGCACTAAAGTGCGAAGCAAATGAAATCTGAAATCAACTAAGAAAAGCACCAATGTGCGACCCATTGATCTTGTGTGATTTTTGAGTCTTGTGGTGTGGGACATTGTGATTGTTATATGCGAAGGATGTGATAGCAATCATCCATGCCATATGCCAAAGCTGACTTCCGAGTTGTTCAGTCCATTGACAATATCTTGATGGACCTAATGGACAAGATCAAGGAGCAAAAGGATGAAGGAGGCGTTGCAAGCATTATTGATAACTCATTGTGAAGAGTTGGACATCTTTGAAGAGCATCATGATCCGGTCCAAACATCTTTCACCAATGAAGTTTTATGGAATATCTCTTCTATCACAATCCATGAAGAGATGGATCAATCACAATGAAGTCCAAAGAAGGCGTGCTTGGGCTTTGCTTAATGGATCATGCCATTTGTTAGTAATTTATTAGTATTTTATTTAATGTAATTTTAAGCCCAAAGTGACGTTTTATATTTATTATTTATGGGCTTGGAATTTCGAAATTAATAAAGTTTACTTGGCCCAATTATCTTGCATGATAAAGGCAAGTAAAAGTTTAGGAAACTTAAGAAGTCAAATTGAGTTTGCTTCTTCATAGTTTAGGAAACAATGGAAGCCAAAACGTGTTTGGCCACCTTTGTAAAACTGTGTGACCTAATCCTTATTAGAAAAGGATTAGTTTGTTAGTTGTTAGTTTCCAATTCCAATTTGGAAAGCTAGCTAGCTTAGAAGTCAAGTTGTAATTGACTTGAGTCAGGGTTTTCTTTCTTGTAAGAGCCGAATTTCTCCCTATAAAAGGAGGGCTCCATTAACGTTTTTATTATGATGAATTTTGATAAAAGTTTAGCTTTGCTAAAGTGTTTTTATAGCCTTGAAAAGTTGTGAAGCAAAACGTGAATTAATTCAATTAAGTTTAATTGAGTTTTCATAAGAACCGTGAACCTAGAAGCTAAGACCTTTAGGTAAACTTACAAGTTCTTGATTCAAAGAACAAGCCAAACTGATTTGTTTAGCTTATGAATTTTCATAGGTTGGCCGAATCCTTTTGATTCATATGTGGGGGTTTGATTACTTCATATCAAATCTTTTCGTGTCAATATCTTTTGTTTTCTTGTTTGTCAATTTCCGCACCATTATTTCTTCTTGTTCTTGTTCGTGGTATCTGGTAAACAACGGTCCAAAGGAAGTGGATTAGAGTGGTCTAAGGTACTGCACCGTGATCATTCATATCAGGATGTTTTGGAACAAAAGGGGTAATGCATGCATAAAAATAGATGGACCAGTATTCCTCAGCACACACTTGCACGCATGACATTTTGGTATTTATTCATCGTGCCTTGATGGATAATTTGTGCTGAAAGTTGATGGGTTGGAGTTAAGGATTTGGTAAAAGTTTTATGCATGAAAAATGATTGTTTTGATGAACTCAAATGAGAACGAGTTAGATAGAGGAGTGAAGTCCAGTGCTAAGTAGATATGAAGAATAAGTGTGCTTGAGGGCAAGCAAAAGTTCAAGTGTGGGGGAATTTGATAAGTTGGTTTTATACCAACTTAAATAGCTTAATTCACTTAACTTTTGGCTTGTTTTCCATGAAATTGTGATGTGTTGTGTGACATTGGATGCTTTTATGTGATTGGTGATGGGTATGCTAAAATGAATAGAAAAGATAAAAATGAGGTTAAAAGAATCAATTTTGAATTCGGATGAATAAGTGTGAATGTGCCCTAGGGTTGGCAGTTTGAGTGCTGATTTTCATTTGAGTATAACTTGTCCAATTCTGATCCGAATGAGGAGATTTTGGTTGCTATGGAAAGCTTTTTGTGTACTTTAATTGTCATGTTTTAACTTTCTCCAAATTCTGTATGCAACTGTGAGAAACTGAAGCTTCTTTGTTGTGCTTAGATTAGGGTTTCGGTTTGAGAGTTTATGTTTCTGCCAAAGTTTGGTAAATTGTGTATATCTTGAGCTACAGGTACCCAATGATGCTGATTCTTGAACCAATGGAAAGCTCAGAGGAAGATCTAGAACTTCTATGTTTACCACCAAGTTTAATGCAGGGACTAAGGCACATGTATTTGGCATGGAAGTAGAGCACTGTGATGAACTGGACACTTAGCTATATACACATGCATTCACCTCACTTCACTCATGCGCACACATCTACTGCCCTTATGCACACAAGCACCCGTTCTCATGCACACACATTGCGGCGAGATCACCTCGCCGCAACACTCGTGCGCACATTACCCACACTTCGCAGCATGAGCATGCGGCGAAGTCTCACACACTCCATGCGACGAGGTGACCTCGTCGCATACACCACACACACCTCGCTGCACAAGGACTTCACTCACCTCATGCACAAACATGCACTTAAATGTGCACACAAGCACACACTCACCACGCGGTGAGGTCACCTCGCCAAAACACACCATGCACTCACAAACACACAACTCACCTCATTTCAACCACACACATTTGATGCACACAACCACACCTATATCATTCTCAATACTTAGTCACAACTGCACACTACGCAACATATACACAACACATACATTGCACACCATATTCTTATATATTCAGTTCATAACACTCACAACATCCTTAGCTCAAGAATCTCACAATACTCTTCACACACTTCACTCAACATTCATATTCATTTTCATCACATCACATTTTCACTCTTCAACATACTTCATTCATTCATTCTCTTTACATCACTCATCTCACAAAGCACTTTTCATCACAACACTCTGTATTTTTTCACAACACCTCTAGCTTACCATTTTCATAAACACTCTTCGTTCATACATTGTTTTCACTTTCATTCATTTTCCACACTTCAACACAAGAGCACATCTCACAAAATCTTCACCTCACCATTTCATAATATCCTACATTCACTCACAACTCACAAACACTTCACTCATTCACCTCACTTTTGCACGGAGAGACCTCGCCGTGAGGTCTCGCCCACAAACACTTTACAAGGCGAGGTCTCGTAGCGAGACCTCGCCTAGGCTACTTTACACGGCAAGACCTCGCAGCGAGGTCTCGCCCACACACGTAACACAAGGCGAGGTCTCGCCGCAAGACCTCGCCAAGAAAACGTCCTTTTCTTGTTGCCAAAATTCTGGCAAAGTGTTGAGATGTTTTTTTCTCTTCTTGTGTGCAGGTTCGGGAAAGCGCGCTCTAGGATGGCTCGAAGGCGTGAGGGGAGAAACGTGGGCGTGAAGACCATTGGCTCAAAGGCGAGGATATGTTTTTGCATGAATTGAATTTTGACAGTTCATTTTAGGTAGTGGCATTTTTGTAATAGTATAATCATTTCACGTTTTCATTCGCGTTTGCGTATTATTTACGTCTTCTATAACCTCTATATATAGAGGATTAGTTAACATTTTTAGTGGCATATTCTAGATTTCATAACCATCTTTTGATTTTTAGAGCGGGAAATTTTCTCTCGAGATTTAATTTCTCTCTCTACTTTTTCTCTCTAGCATTGTAGCTCCGTTTTCGATTCCGATCGAGAATTTGTTCTGAACATCGTAATTCTCTACTGAATTAAAGAGAATACACAGTTTTGTTGTGAATTGGAAGCAATTGAAGCTTATCATTTGGTAAATTCTTCCCAATTAATGAATATGATTTGCTCATTGTTATATATTGACGATCGTGAACTGGAAATGGAATTCTGTGGCTGAATTTGTTATGTTCTAGGGTTTTGATCCGGATGAAGTGTAATTAGACTATGTTATGCCTCACACTTGACATAAATTATCATGATTGAACTCATACTAGGAAATATTGTTTAAAATTTGTTAAGTTTCACTCATTTGAGCTTTTGTTGAATGAATTATGCTTCGATTGTGGTCGACATGCTAGGTTGGGGTTTACTTCATCAATAGGAGTAGAAATGCTTGGAATGAGAACACACAGTATGGTAAATGAGTCTTTTCACTCGTATTGTTTGATTATGAACCGAAATGCAGTCGTCATGCCGGTGGAAGTTCATTGAACCCTAATAATTGAGTGAGAAGAAATTTCTCGAGCTTTACGAAGACCGATAAACCTAGGTTAGGCCTCGCCAAGGGAAAACCTTAAATTTTACATGCTATAGTAGTAAATTCTGAGAAGTTGAGACTCTACGGGTTACAACCTTCACTCTAGGCCTCGCCATGGGAAAGAGTGAAGTCAGGGAACGTAGAATATGATGTGGTTGCCATGCTGATCATAGTCTAGGTTCTCAGGCAGTTGGTTCTCATCTTTGTTTTTTTCAGAGTATGTCAAGTGTCTTGCATTTAAGTAGTCTATTTGCATAGTCATCCGGTGTTAGCACTCATTTAAGTAGTCTTGCATTTAAACCCTAGGACATCTTACTAAAACTTGTTACAACATTTTCTGTGTAGTTTTATTAATTTTTCTTCGTTCTAGTGTGCGTATGTTCTTGCTGTTTGTTCTTAGTACTATTCTTGTTGGTTACATCATTTCTCGTTCTCTGTTTGAGGGTTAGCACTCATTTCCGATATTAGCACAATTATCTCAATTCTTGAACCAAATTCCTTCCCTGTGGATCGAACCCTACCGCCACTACTACAGTAGTTTCTAGGGTTAAATTGAAGAGTACGCGACATACCTTTCAACTATCAATCTACCTGAGGAGCGTGGTAAGATCATTATCAAGAAGAAGAAAATTTCGACATGGGCAGCAAGACAGAGAGCCACGTCGTGACGTGGAGAGGCTCTAACGTCGCGACGTCCACCCACGTCGCGACGTCCAGCAAGTTTGAGTTTTTATTTTCGCGTCTGTTTCCTGACGTCGCGACGTCGGGCTCCCCCACGTCGCGACGTGCGGTATTTTTCAGCGTTAATTAATTTCCTTTCTTTTGTTATTTTTAGGTTTTAAGTTAATTAATGTTTCCTTTTATGGTTAATTCGTTTATGGTTTGTAATAAGCCTATAAATAGGTATTTTTATCAGTTGTAATGGGATAGACGTGAATTTTGAGAATTGAAAACACAGAGTTGTTTTTACGTTTATTGTTTTCCTGAGAAGGGAAATTCAATTTACTTTGTGAAGATTAATCCTGAGGAGTGAGTTCTTTCACATGACTGTCTTATTATTTGTTGGTGAGGAGCCATCAAATAATCGTGCTTACTGTCAGTCTACGGAGATAGATTGATTCGATTTTATTCACATTGATTCTCGAAAAGATCGTGACCAATATTCCGCAACAACTATCAATCTACGTGAGGAGCCTGGTGAGATCGTTATCAAGTGGTATCAGAGATCAAGGGATTTTCGAAATCAGTTTTTTCAGTTTTACCTTAAAATTGAAACCCTAAATTGTTGTTATACGCGGCCTTGCATGATTTGGTTATTGTGTTAAGGTTACAACAATTATATCTTTTGTTTTTGATTCATTGGTATTGTGAGAGTTTGATCCGGTTGAATTGGTGTTGATTGTTGGTTTGAATATATATTGGATATTTGTGGGTAATTGTGCTGTAGTAATTGTTGTGGGCATTCTTTGGAAAAATTTGGTTAATTGTCAACATGAGTAAGCCGGCAGAAGGTACTAGTACTAGCCAAAACCTAGAAGGTATATTGGTTACTCTGTCTGAACAGATACGACTGTTAACAGCTGAGACTCAACAGATTAAGCAGGACAGTCAACAGAATAGGCAGCGGATTGAACAGTTGGAGTCGGGATCTCGAGTAGGCACTCCACGAAAAACACCACCTAAAAATCCTTGGTTTGATGGTTTAGAGGAGAATGGGACTGATTTTGATGATAGTGTTCACAGGAGAGTGCGCAAAGGAGGGTCTAATAAGAAAGAAGGCAAAATACGTGTTCCACCATTCTCGGGAAAGGAAGGTCCTGAGGTGTTTTTGGATTGGGTTAGAAAAGTAAATAAAATCTTTGAATTCTATAATTATTCTGAGGACACTAAGATTCGTTTGGCGGTTATGGAGTTCACTGGATATGCCAGTACATGGTGGGAAGATTTGATTAGTCAACGCGACTTGCTAAGAGAACGACCAATACGCACTTGGGATGAGGTAAAGGCATTAATACGGGCACCGTTTTGTCCCTGCTCAATATTTTAGAGGATTATGGTTGAAACTCCAGAATTTAACCCAAGCAGACAAGAGCATTGAGGAGTACTACCAGGAGATGCGAACTCTCATGAGTCGAGCACGAGTTCATGAGGAAAAGGAGGCAACTATAGCAAAATGAGAATGTAAGAAACGCGATCAGGATCAATCCTTAGTGACAAAGGAAAACCATTATTAATGAGGTCCATAATAGTATACACTTAATAATGGATCTAAATTTGGACACAAATATCAAATATGGTTTGCATGCATTTGCAGGCCATAAATGAAAGATACTTAACGTAAGTCCAACCAAATTATATAATATAAAATCTGAGATTAGATTTAGTATTTGTCAACGTCGAAACATAAGAGAGATCTAAAGCAGGATTTATTTTATTTGTCAAAACTCATTTAATTGACAATTGTTTTCAACCCTTTTTCAGTTTTTGTTAATGGTACATTTTTTTGATGTAGAGGCATTCATTCGACCGGCGGGCGCAACAAACAAAGATTATCATACGATTACTTACTCCTCCGGTGGAGAAAACATCATTGTATGTCGTTTAATTTGTTTATTCAGGCACTCACAGAAATGAATGGTTACTACTAAAATGAATTTTGGTGGTGGGAAATGGGATTGAAGGCAGTTTGATTAAACAATGCAAACGGTCGGGGGGTTTGGGAAAGGCGATCAGCCGACTGCCATGTGGAGATTGGTGACTGTCTTTGGACTCTCCTGTCTCCATGCATACATACATACATACATACATACATATGCATATATACATACATGCATACATACATACATGTGGGAGATTTCTCAGTGGGGCTTGAACCAAGGTATTGCCAAATATGTGCTTTACATCTATACACTGATCTGGAGGACTGCTTTACAAGGCCAAGGAAGTGGAACGACAGCTTGAAATAGAGAAGCAAACTGGATTTGATGGTACTCGATCTTGGAAGTCTGGCTTTAAGGGAACAACACAAGGGTCAACAAGTCAAGAAGTCAAGGGTAGGACAGACAGTACTGTGACTTCCAAGGCTAAACCGGTTCAGTGTTTCAAGTGTCATGGTTATGGGTATGTCGCTGCTCAGTGTGGTAGCCCTCGAGCTATGCTTATTAAAACTAATGGGGATGTTATCGAGGTGGAGTCTGAGTATGATGGAATGCCGCATTTGGAAGGTCCTGAGGAAGAGGTCATTCGTCCTGAAGATGTGGTCTGTGAGGCATTGGTGTTAAGGCAAGTTTTAGCAGCACAACCTAAGGCAGACGACGAGTATAAACGTCACCAATTATTTCATACACGATGTCTTATCAGTGGTAAGCAGTGTAATGTGGTTATTGACAGTGGAAGTTGCACGAATATTGCCAGCTTATTACTCGTTGAAAGGTTGGGGTTGACTACAGTTGCTCATCCTAAGCCCTACAAGCTTCAGTGGGTTAATGCGGGAATTGCGGAGGAGGTTACTCTACAAATCAAACTAGAGTTCGCAATTAGGACATATCGGGACCAAGTACTTTGTGATGTGGTGCCAATGTCGGCGGGGCAAGTGCTTCTTGGACGGCCATGGTTGTTTGATCGAGATGTTGTGCATCATGGACGAGACAATACCTATGAATTTAAATTGCAAGGTCACAAATTTTTGCTGGCATCATTACATCCGTCTGAGGTATATAAAGACCAACATCAGATATTAAATGCTTTACAGTCAGTGGGAGTTGATGTTGGGGATCACGAGGACTTGTGTGCAGTGGTACTGTATTCTAGAGTTGGTGCTGAGAATTTTTGGCATGCTGGATCAGATTTGAGGACAAATCCTTTCAACCGGGGAGGGAATTATGGCAAATTGAAGTCTAAACCAAAGCCTCTGGCATTGGAGCGAATCAAGGGGTGTTTAAGGAGGATGGTTCGCGTTTGGAGGCCTAAAAAGAAGAAAGAAGAGAATTTCGACGTGGGCAGCAAGACAGAGAGCCACGTCGCCACTTGGAGAGGCTCCGACGTCGCGACGTCCACCCACGTCGCGACGTCCATCGTAGCGCGTCGCGAAGTCCATCGTCGCGCGTCGCGACGTCCAGCAAGTTTGAGTTTTTATTTTCGCGTCTGTTTCCCGACGTCGCGCTCCCCCACGTCGCGACGTGCGGGATTTTTCATCGTTAATTAATTTCCTTTCTTTTGGTATTTTTAGGTTTTAAGTTCATTAATGTTTCCTTTTATGGTTAATTCGTTTAGGGTTTGTAATAAGCCTATAAATAGGTATTTTTATCAGTTGTAATGGGATAGACGTGAATTTTGAGAATTGAAAACACAGAGTTGTTTTTACGTGAGTTGTTTTCCAGATGAGGGAAATTCAATTTACTTTGTGAAGATTATTCCTGAGGAGGGAGTTCTCTTCACACGACTGTCTTGTTATTTGTTGGTGAGGAGCCATCAAATAATCGCACTTACTGTCAGTCTACGGAGATAGATTGATTCGATTTTATTCACATTGATTCTCGAAAAGATCGTAACCAATATTCCGCAACAACTATCAATTTACGTGAGGAGCATGATGAGATCGTTATCAAGAATAAGAAAGAAAACAAAAGAACATATGGAGTGCGATTCAATGGAAACTTGTCCAAAGCCCCAACGCTATTACAAAACCAACTTGACTCAGGCGGCACCTAAAATCAAATTAGATTTGGCTATTCTCAAACATAGAACAAAAGCAAGACTATTGGCTTAATCTCACTTTAGGGTTAGAAAACAAAAAGCTCAAATTTAGCTTAAGGTATCTAAGTGTTGGAATCAAATTTTGCTCTTGCAAAATATTGAACTTTCAATATCAAAAATCAACTACTTGGCTGCCCAAATTTGTGGGTTTACAAGCCTTTAATTAGGCACAAAGGCTGCCAAATAATGGAAACCCTAATTTGAACCTAAAAAGAAGTTTCCCAAAATGAGTCAACTTCTACTTATTTCCTAAAATAAAACTAACACATGCATTGAACCATGCAAGGTTCTTAGCTATGTGAATTAATGCTAAACGACACACTAATGTTCATGCAAGAACATTTAGTTATGTCTTTATTAAAAAGATTAACAAAAAACGAACGAAAAATCAAAAACTATAAAAACTGTCGAATTGCCCAACGTCGCGACGTCCACGGAAGATCGCGCGTCGCGATGTGCGGAAAACACGTTCCAATTTTCGAACTTCTGAAATTCCAGTACGCCACGTCATCTTCACGTGCCGATTCCACCATGATGCGTTCCGAATTGTGGCAGAAGTCCTCAGCAATGTAATTTCCATGGTGGCAACACTTTAAATGTCGTGAAGCGCCAAACCTCCATGGAACCTTTAGATACTGTGATTTCAACATGATTCCAGGCTTCCAACTATATGATTCATCACAAATTAATGGAATGAATATCACGAACCACTCGCTTATTGACCACCCAAATAATAGGCTTTCTAGGTTCGTATCATACTCCCTTTCTTGGAGAAGATTCGACCTCGAATCTTGCACGATTGTTGTGATACCAAGTAAATCATAACCTACATGATCTGTTAGACAACAAGAAGAACCAAATACAATAATATCTCCAACAGCTTTTGGTATCTCTTCTTTGCCTTTTTCATCTAAAGTCACTTCTAGGCTTTTTGCACTCACAACAACAACCTCACCTTTTATATGTTCGTCATTGGGTATTATATTCTCACACATATTAACAACATTCAATACATCAAAAGAAATCAAATATGTTTGAGAAGGTTCTTCAAGTGGAATAATTGGAATTATCACATCTCCTTGATTTGGGTCCTCCATGACATTATCAATTTGAACCATATCAACCTCCAAAGGTGTTATATCACCAAGACAATTTAAAGGAAAAGATGAATCTTTTACCTCATCACACACATTCTCCCATGGTTAATGGTTGAAATCTACTAAGAGTTCATCCTTTGGCTCATCATACCAATGAGGCATTGGATTGCAGCTATGTCCAGCTCCTAAACACCTTCAAGCATTAACAACACGAACTTTGGGAGTAGGTATAGGAGTTGATTCTACCGATGTGGTTTCCTCAATGGCCTTTTCCTCTGCTCATCAATCGAACTGTTTCCTTAAATTTAGTAGCATCACTTTAATCTCCTCTATACCTTTCGCAATAGATCGAAGTTCTCTTGCATAGCTTTACTTTAAAAAAATCCATAATTGATGAATAGAACAAAATTTCACAACGAGTAAAAGCTGAAATTTTTCAAGCACTAGAATTGCTTTTATACCACTTGATAAGGTTCTCGTTGATTTGATCCACCTTTGGGCGGATTTGACAACCTTATTTATCCACAGGACAGGTCTAGCTTGGAAAATTCCACAACAAGTTCACCAAACCAAAGAATTCAATGAACACAAGAAGAATAATGGTTAGACAGAAACACAAAGAATAAGAAAGAAAACAAAAGAAGATATGGAGCGCGCGATTCAATGGAAACTTGTCCAAAGCCCCAATGCTATTACAAAACCAACTTGACTCAGGCGGCACCTAAAATCAAATTAGATTTGGCTGTTCTCAAACTTAGAACAGCAGCAAGACTATTGGCTTAATCTCACTTTAGGGTTAGAAAACAAAAAGCTCAAACTTAGTTTAAGGTCTCTAAGGGTTCGAATCAAATTTTGCTCTTGCAAAATATTGAACTTTCAATATCAAAAATCAACTACTTGGCTGCCCAAATTCGTGGGTTTACAAGCCTTTAAATAGGCACAAAGGCTGCCAAACAATGGAACTAATTTGAACCAAAAAAGAAGTTTCCCAAAATGAGTCAACTTCTACTTATTTCCTAAAATAAAACTAACACATGTATTGAACCATGCAAGGTTCTTAGCCATGTGAATTAATGCTAAACAACACACTAATGTTCATGCAAGAACATTTAGTCATGTCTTTATTAAAAAGATTAACAAAAAACGAACTAAAAATAAAAAACTATAAAAATTGTCGAATTGCCCAACGTCGCAACGTTGGTGAATGAACGTTCGTGGATGTCGCAACGTGGAAGATCGCGCGTCGCGACGTGCGGCATACACGTTCCAATTTTTGAACTTCTAAAATTCCAGTACGCCACGTCATCTTTACGTGCCGATTTCACCATAATGCGTTTCGAATTGTGGCAGAAGTCCTCAGCAATGTAATTTCCATGGTGGCAACACTTTAAATATCGTGAAGCGCCAAACCTCCATGGAACCTTTAGATACTGTGATTTCAACATGATTCCAGGCTTCCAACTATATGATTCATCATAAATTAATGGAATGAATATCACGAACCACTCGGTTATTGACCACCCAAATAATAGGCTTTCTAGGTTCGTATCACCTCGCACATCCCTCGCACAGCGCGCGTACCGGCTACGCACACAGCTTTGCCAGAGTTCAGTAAATTGACCATAACTTTCTCATCTTAGCTCCAAATCTAGTGATGCAAAGTGCTATGTTTAGCTAAGAGTCTACAATGTGGATGTTCTATATTTTCTCCGAATCGACGTGAATCAGGGGCTAAATGGGGGAGGAAGATGAAGCATGTGCAATCGCTTATACCTAGCACACACCTCACTCACACTCTTAGCTTAGAAGTTTCTGTGCTACGACGCATCGTGGCGATGCGTCGTAGTTGAAACATGGAATTTTATTGACAATTTTTTTCTAAGTGTTGAAATTGTTCTTTGCATGTGCAGGTTCATGGTGTCGTGGTTTTGTGTGGCTCGGGGGCGTGTTGAAAGCGATGAAAGCGTGGAAGTCCAAGGCTCGAACGCGTGGATGGATGCTCGGCACAAATTGCTTCGTGGACATTTGATATTTTGTAATGGAATTTCTATAATATTTTAGTCATTTTACGTTAGCGTACAGAATAAGCTCTAATCCTCTTAAATAGATGAGTTAGTCATTGTTTTAGGGACTTTTGACTTCTAGACTTTTAGGATTAGGATAATCAATCATTCCAGATTGTAACAGATTTTTGATTTTGTGAGCGAAATTTTCTTTCTCTCTCTATCTCTCTCTAGACTTCTCACTCCGTTACCAATTCCGATCACGAGTTCGGACCGATCTTTGTAATCTACTTCTCAATTAAGGAGGAGATTCAGAGTTCATTTGTGAATTGGAGGCATTCAAAGCAATTTTAATCGGTATAATCTTTTCAATCAATGAGAATGAATTGCTTGTTGTCTTATATTGATGATTGTGAATTAGAAATGGAGACTTGTGGCTAAATTGATGATGACCTAGGGTTTGGACCAGACGATTGTGTAATTAAACCGTGAAATGCTATGTAATTGACCCAAACTCTAAGAATGAGATCATATTCGTTCGTAAATGCATGAATTTGTCAAGTTTCATAATTTTTGCACTTTCATTGATGGAATTGAACCTTGATTGTGGTCGCCATGCTAGGTTGAGGCTCGGTTCACCAATAATAGTGAAAATTGCATGAAATGAGAACTGCATGTTTGAATATGGAGTTTCTTCACTTGTTTCGCCTTATTCATGATCTGAGATGTGGTCACCATGCCAATCGGAGGTCATTGAGTCACTAGAATAGAGTGTAGAATGACTCTTCGATGCTAACTACTATCTAGAAACTTAGGTCGGACCTAGCCATGGGAGACCTAGGGTTTTGCATGCTTGAGTAGTTAGTATTGGGAGTCGAGACATTGCGGTGTTCATTCATCTTGCTTAGGCCTTGACATGGGAAAGTAGGATGTAAGGGAGTATAGAGAACATTACGGTCGACATGTTGAGTGTTCACTAGCCTTCTAGGCAACATTTGTCTCCTCCTGATTTGATTTGCATGAGGTCGAATGCATAGCATGAGTGTTTAATTTGCAATTATCTGGTACCTAAATCCTAGGATGTCTGTCTAAACCTTGGTATTTTACTTCTATTGTTTGTTTCTTCCTATTTCCATAGCATTTGAATCTTGCTATCTGTCCTGTATTTGATCTTGTCACCTTTTACTTCTCTAGTCTAGTTGTTACTTCACTGGTTCTTGATATTGCATATCCTGTGCCATAATTAGAGAAACAAATTACTGAATTCTTGATACCAATCCCCCTTCCCTGTGGATCGATCCCTCTCACTTCTTCTACAGTAGTTTAGGGTAAAATTAGAGCATACGACTTGAGCTCATCAGTTTTATAACACGTTATCAACACAAGACTCTACCGGATGAGGGAGGCTTTTGGAATAAATTGACTTTTCAAGTAATATTTCTCCTTTTGTTTTAATTCATTTTTTATGGCTAATCTTACAAAAAAAAAGAATTTGTGCCTCTTGATATTTCTTGAAAAAATTATCTATCATGGATATTGGATGTTGAAATCCATCTTGAATCAATGGGTCTTGGAAATACTATTGTTGAAAATAATGATGCAATAAACCAAGACCGTGCCAAAACTATGATATTTATTTGTCGTCATTTAGATGAATGATTAAAAACAGAATATCTTGTTGTCAAGAATCCACTTGACCTTTGGCATGATCTAGAAGAAAGATTCAACCACCTGAAGTTGGTTGTATTTCCAAAAGTCCGGTATGATTGGCTCTATTTATGACTTCAAGATTTTAAATTGATTAATGAACACAATTCAACCATGTTCATAATTACATCTCAATTGAAACTATGTGGAGAAAAGGTTACTGATAATGAAATTTTAGAAAAGACATTTTCTACTTTTCATGTATCGAATATGCTCCTGCAGCAGCAATAACGAGAAAGAGAATTCAGGAGATATTCTGAACTAATTGCATGTCTTCTTCTGGCTGAACAAAATAATGAATTGTTATTGAAAAATCATGAATCCCTACTAACTGGTACTAGTCCATTCCCTGAAGCGAACGCAACTCAAACTCAAAACTATGGTCGTGGAAATAACTGTGGCAGGTCCACGTCCGTGGCAGAATATGCCTTATAATCAAAATGATTATTACCATGGTAAGAAACAGAACAACCCCTAGAAGTGGGATGATGAAAAAAAATGAAAGAAAATAAAAATGCCAAAAATAAATGCTACCGATGTGGCATGGAAAGCCATTGGACCCGTACCTGTCGTACGGCTAAACATCTTGTTAAACTTTATCAAGCATCATTGAAAACGAAATATGAAGGTGATACAAAATCATGTATGATCGCATGGTCCAAAAAATTTAAGGTGCTCGTTCCAATTATGAAAGATGAATCTCATGTATGGAGACCTGGAATAGGATGAAGAATAAGCCTCATGTTGGTCCCAAGAAGGTCCGAAACTCCAAAATGGGATAACAAAAGAAATCATGACAAGAGGCGTCGAATATTGTTTTCTAAGAGAATCTGCCACATTTTAGTAATTTGGCCATATTTCTCTCAATTTAACTTGGAATGGGTTGATTCTAGCAGCATTAGAACGCTAAGCTCCAGAGCTAAAATGTTGATGTTTTGCATTTTTCTAGATTCTGATGGGATCAAGATGAACACACTCCGTGAATCTGTACATCACGTCACGACGCGGTCAAATTTCGAGATTTTCAGTTTTTTCATTTTTTTGTGTTTTTTCGTGTTTGTTATTTTGGGCTATTTCCTAAAGTGTTCCTAAGATGTTAGGACCCAGATACATGTCTTCTAATTTTTATTTAGTAGGAGTTTAAGTTGAGTTTTAATTTTGGACTTTTGTTTAGTCCATCTTGTTAGAAAGTTAGGGTTTTATCTTTTTAAAAAGTTAGGATTTTTTCTTTTTAGAAAGTTAGGGTTTTATTTGGTGAAACCCTATATAAAGGCTTCTCATTCAGTTGTAATTATCAGAGAACATTTTTGAGATTAATTTTAATAAGATTTCAGTGATTGAATTCTTAAGTGTGAATTTGTATTCCATCAAAGGGTTTGCCTATTTCCATCAATTGAGAACTGTTAGTTTTGCGTGAAGCGGACTGATTTGTTGGTTCATTAATTTCCAACTCATGGATTGTTGGGTTGTTCTACGGTCATTGAATTTATTTGAAGGTCTTGCGAATTGCTTCCATGACATACAAGCTAGGGTTTGGAGCGAGTCGATCCGGGTGTCGTATCAAGCGGTATCAGAGATCACGGTCCTCTAACAAAATCTGATTTTCAATTTTTCCTTATAAAATTGAAATCAAATTGTTTGATATTCGCAAGCTTATCATAAATTTTGTTTTGTGCTTGGTGTCAAGCAATTATATCTTTTATTTTGTTGGTTTTGATTTTGGTGAAAAGAAAAAGTTAAAAAAATGGATTTTTGTTGTTCATATCAAGTGGTACAATTTGGATTTTGTGGTTGGTTGAATTTAAAAAAAAGAGACGGACAAGAAATCAGAATTTTGATTTTTGTGAGTACTAATGTGGCAAGTCTTTTACTTGTCAAAAGGATGAATTTGTCTTGTCTAAAACATCCTAAGCCATATAGACTTAAATGGCTCAATAATTCCGCCAAGACTAGGGTACACAAGCAAGTAAAGGTACCATTTAGAATTGGTCAAATATGTTGATGAAGTCTTGTATGATGTGGTTCCAATGGAGGCCGCTCACATCCTTCTTGGAAGACCTTGGCAATTTGATAGAGATGTGTTATATCATGCCAAAAAGAATTGCTACAGGTTTGAATTCAAAGGTAAAAAGTTCAACCTTAAAGCCTTGAATCCATCTCAAGTTTTTGAAGACCAATCATGGATTGCCCAAGCTTGTAGTAATTTGCGAGATCAAGAAGCAAAGAGTGAGCTAGGAAAGCAACAAAATGTAAATTCTAGTATAGGCCGAGAAATTGTACCTGGTGTTAAGACTAGTATAGGCCGAGAGGAAAATAGTTCCAAAACATGTTGTTTTGCTTTTTCCAGTGAGATTAAGAGAGCAATACTAGATAGGCAACCATTGTATTTACTTTTTTGCAAGGATGTACTTATTGTTGATAGTGATCACCTTGCTTCTTTGCCTAGTGTTGTTTTGTCTCTTTTGCAGGAACATGGAGATGTGTTTCTCGAGGACTTACCAATAGGCTTACCACCTATTCGTGGTATTGAATATCAAATCGACTTTGTGCCTAGGGCACAAATTCCAAACCGTCCAGCTTATAGAGCAAATCCTGAGGACACAAAAGAGATTCAAAGTCAAGTGGATGAACTCCTTGACAAAGTTATTGTTCGAGAATCTCTTAGCCCTTGTTCCGTTCCTGTCATTTTGGTTCCTAAAAAGGATGCATCTTGGAGAATGTGTGTTGATTGTCGTGCCATCAATAGAATCACAATTAAGTATAGACATCCAATTCCTAGATTAGATGATATGCTTGATGAATTGTATGGTTCATTTATTTTCACCAAGATTGATTTAAAAAGTGGCTACTATCAAATTAGAATGAAAGAAGGTGATGAATGGAAAAAAGCCTTTAAAACAAATTATGGTTTGTATGAATGGTTAGTCATGCCTTTTGGTCTAACTAATGCACCTAGTACTTGTATGAGTCTAATGAATCATGTTTTTAGATCTTTCATTGGAAAATTTGTTGTAGTTTATTTTGATGACATCCTTATTTATAGCAAATCACTTGATGAACATGTTGAACATTTAAAACTCGTGTTTGCTATATTGTGTGAGAACAAATTGTATGCTAACTTTAAAAAGTGTTCTTTTTGAATGGAATCAATTATCATTTTGGGTTATGTTGTTAGTTCTCAAGGTATTTCTGTTGATGAGTCAAAAGTCAAGGCAATCATGGATTGGCCGAGACCTAAAAATGCTAGTGATGTAAGAAGTTTTCATGGTTTAGCAAGTTTTTATAGAAGGTTTGTTAAAGACTTTAGTTCTATAGCTGCACCTTTAAATGAACTTGTTAAGAAGAATGTCACTTTCGAGTGGAAAGAAGAACATGAAAATACTTTTAACACATTAAAAGAAAAATTGACTCATGCCCCTTTGTTAGCATTGCCGAATTTTCATAAAGCTTTTGAGATATACTGTGATGCCTCCAGGATAGGTATTGGTGCTATTTTAATGCAGGAATCAAGGCTGGTGGCTTATTTTAGTGAAAAGCTTAATGGGGCAGCCATAAAGTACGTGACTTATGACAAGGAGTTGTATGCTTTGGTAAGATCATTAAAGGTTTGGCAACACTATTTATGGCCTAAAGAGTTTATTATTCATTCTGATCATGAAAGTCTTAAATTCTTGAAAACTCAAGGTAAATTAAATAAAAGGCATGCCAAGTGGTTAGAGTTTATTGAATCTTTTCCATATGTGATTAGATACAAATCTGGTAAAGAAAATGTTGTAGCTGATGCATTACTTAGGAGATACACGTTATTCACCTATTTGTATGCTAAGTTACTTGGTTTTGATTTGATTAAAGATTTGTATAAAGATGATAATGCTTTTAATGCCGCCTATGATCAATGTTTAATAAGATCGAATGGTGAATTTTATGTGCATGATGGATTCTTGTTTAAGAAAGATAAATTATGCATACCCTCATGTTCCATTCGTGATTTACTTGTTAAAGAAACCCATGGGGGAGGGTTAATGGGGCACTTTGGTATTGCTAAAACACTTACTGTTTTAAATGAACAATTTTATTGGCCTAACATGGTTAAAGATGTTAAAAGTGTTTGTGATAAATGCATTGTGTGTAAACAATCAAAATCAAAAGTGATGTCTCATGGTTTGTACACGCCTTTGTCTGTCCCTAGCCATCCTTGGATTGATATTTCTATGGACTTTGTACTTGGATTACCTAGGTCACGCACTGGTCATGATAGCATATTTGTAGTTGTTGATAGGTTTAGAAAAATGGCACATTTTATTGCATGTTCTAAATCTAATGATGCTATCATATTGCTGATTTATTCTTTAAGGAGGTTGTTAGATTGCATGGCATTCCACAAAGTATTGTTAGTGATAGGGATGTAAAGTTCTTATCTCACTTTTGGCGTACGCTATGGAATAAGTTAGGCACTAAATTGTTATTTTCTACTGTTGCACATCCACAAACTGATGGACAAACTGAAGTAGTTAATCACACTTTATCTACATTACTTTGTGCCATTATTCAAAAGAACTTAAAGAATTGGGAAAGCTGTTTACCTCATATATTGAGTTTGCATATAGTAGGACTTTGCATAGTTCTACTAATTGCTCACCTTTTGAAGTTGTTTACGGATTTAATCCTTTAACTTCACTTGATATTTTGCCTCTTCCTATTAATGAGTTTGTTAATGTAGAAGGTAAAAAGAAAGCTGATTTTGTGAAGAAGTTACATGAGAAGGTTTGAAATAATATTCAAAGGCGTAATGAACAAGTTGCTATGCAAGCCAGTAAGGGTAGAGCAATCCACCCATGTCCATGGTGCCAAAGCCGACTTCACATGATCCATTGAAGAATCTTGATGGACCAATGACAAGATCAAGGAGCAAGAGGATGAAATCCGCCTTGCATGCATTATTGGCGACACATTGTGAAGACTTGGACAAATTTGGAGAACACTTGGCGTCATCACCATCACCATCTCAACATGAAGTTGTTTGGAACATTTTTTGCATTACAATTCATGAAGAAGTTCCTAGGAGTTCTACATTGGAGCTTAAGGAAATTCCACCTTGAAGAAGTGTTCATGGACTACCATGAAGACCAAGATGGCATGCTTGGACTTTCATATCTTGGATTCACGCTATTTTTAGGGTATATTTTGAGTTGTAATAATTAAGTCCATTAACATTTAATTATGGGTTTGAATTTTCGTTTTTATGTCAATTACTTAGCCCAATTATCTTGCATGATAATTAGGAAAGTAATCTCCTATGTTTTAGGGAAATTTAGGAAAGTAAAATTCCTACATTTTAGGAGCTTTAGGCGTGCCCTATTTTCTAGGGATTAAAATGTTTTTAGCTTATGTTTTGTTTTAGGAAACTAGTTAGTTAGTTAATTAAGAAGTCAAGTTGTAATTGGCTTTCACTTAGGTTTCCTATTTGCCTTGGGCGAATTTATTCCTATATAAAGGAATGGCCATTAACGTTTTTAGACAATGAATGAAATAAGATTTTAGCTTTGCTAAATTACAAGCACTTTGTGTTTGAATCTTAAAGATCAATTACATTTAGTTGTTCTTTAAACTTTCCGCAAGCCTTTAGCTAAGACCTATAGGTGAGCCTTTTTGTTCTTGAGTTCAGAATTCCCAAACCTTTTAGTTTAGTCTCTTGATTTATATAAGGCTAATTTAAATTGTTTGTATAAGCGTGGGGGTTTGGTTGGCTTATTACCAAATCTTTTTTTTCCTTTGACTACAATTCCGCCCATTGTTTGCTTTTGTTCATGTGTTTTCTTTTTGAGTAATTTTGGTGTCAACAACGGTCCAAAGATTGTGGTTCGAGTGGTCTAGGATTCAAGCCTCGCCCATTCATATCAGATTATGCATTAATTGATAATTTTGTTGTATATCATGATAAGCAAGAAAAAGAATTGAGTAATGATTTGCAAGAAAAAAGCCTTGAGGTGAGATTTGTAGCAAAAGGCAAAGAGAGGAAACATGTTGAGTGTGACATTCCCTATATTTTATCTTTTTGTCTTCAACAATTTTCTAGGTTTTGTTCTGGATTCCCTTGTTACCAATCAACAAGATTTGAGGACAAATCTTTTTCAAGTGGAAGTGAATGATACGAAATCATGTGTGATTGCATGTTCCAAAAAATTTAAGGTGCTCGTTCCAATTGTCAAATATGAATCTCATGTATGGAGGCCTGGAATAGAATGAAGAATAAGCCTCGTGTTGGTCCCAAGGAGGTCCGAGACTCCAAAATGGGGTAACAAAGGAAATCATGACAAGAGGCGTCGAATATTGTTTGCTGAGAGAATCTTCCATGTTTTAGTAATCTGACCATATTTCTCTCAATTTAACTCGGAATGGGTTGATTCTAGAGCATTAGAAAGCTATGCTCTAGAGCTAAAACTTTTATGTTTTACATATTTCCATATTCTAATGGGATCAAGGTGAAAACACGTCATGAAGCTGCATGTTATGTCACAACCCGTTCAAATTTTGAGATTTTCAATTTTTTTCATTTTTTTGTGTTTTTTCGTGTTTGTTATTTTGGCCTGTTTCTTAAAGTGTTCCTAAGATGTTAGGGCCCATATACATGTCTTCTAATTATTGTTTAGTAGGAGTTTAATTTGAATTTTAATTTTGGGCTTTTGTTTAGTCCATCTTGTTAGAAAGTTAAGATTTTATTTTTTTAGAAAGTCAGGGTTTTATTTGGTGAAAACCTATATAAAGGCTTATTATTCAGTTGTAATAGTCAGAGAACTTTTTTGAGATAAATTTAATAAGATTTCAGTGATTGAATTCTTACGTGTGAATTTGTTTTCCTGCGAAGGGTTTTCCTATTTACATCAATTGAGAATTGTTAGTTTTGCGTGAAGCGGACTGATTTGTTGGTTCATTAATTTTTAACTCACGGATTGTAGGGTTGTTCTACGGTCATTAATTTTATTCGAAGGTCCTGCAAATTGCTTTCGTGAAATACAAGCCGGGGTTTGGAGTGAATCGATCCGAGTCTGGTATTAGAAGGTGTTGATACAAACCTTATTGATGAAAATAATGATAATGATGATGATAATGATAATGATGAAGTTGATATGACAAATTTCGACACAATAGATTTCTGTGAGCACCCAAAAGATACAATATGATCATATTTTAATTAACATCCTAAAGGTGTAATATGATTATGAAATAAATATTTAATATTATGAATTTTATTATTTTCATATCTTTTATGTAATTTTCTTTTAGTAATAAAGTTTATGAATTTTATTTATGATTATTGATTATTGTTTACTTAATGTTTACTCATTATTTTTTATTTATTAATATTTTTTATGATTTGTTATAGTTTTTCATGAAGAAGAAATTAATATATTCTTTCTGAAGAAGAAATGGATAACAAATATTTGGGATTATAAAATAGTGATGATGATATTTGTCTCATTGACAGTGCAACTACGCACACTATACTTAAAGATAAAAAGTATTTTTCCTACTTGAAGATGAGAAAAATTAATGTTAATACCATATGTGATAGTGTTAAATTGATAGAAGGCTTTAGAAGAGCCACTATACTTCTCCCTGAATGTACTAAAATCGCTATAAACAATGCACTACTATCTACAAAGTTTCAAAGAAATTTATTGAGTTTTAAAAATATTCGTTAAAATGGATATCATATCGAGACTATTAAAAAAACAAACGGTGAATTTTTATTAATTACAAATACCATTTCTGAAAGAAAATGTGCATTGAAAAAATCACCATCTTATTCACCTGGTTTATATTATACAAACATAAGTGCAATTGAAAGTCATCACTTAGTAGACCAAAAGTCTACAAATCCCGATAATTTTATAATATGGCATGATCGTCTGGGACATCCTAGTTCCATTATGATGAGGCGGATCATTGAAAATTCAAATGGCTATTCATTGAAAAATCAAAGAGTATTGAACTCTAATGATTTCTCTTGTATTGCTTTCTCCCAAGGAAAATTAATAATTAGACCATCACATGTTAAAGTGGGAACTGAATCCCCTACATTTTTAGAACGAATTCATGCCAATATATGTGGAACTGTAGATCCATCATATAGACCATTTAAATATTTTATAGTGTTGATTGACGCATCAACAAAATTGTCACATGTATGCTTATTATTATCTCGAAACCTAGCGTTTGTGGGATTGCTTGCTCAGATAATTAAGCTACGAGCACAATTTTCAAATCACCTAATGAAAGGTGTGTCTCGTACTTTTCAATGTAACCCTAGAAACTACTGTAGTAGTGGTGTTAGGGATCGATCCATAGGGAAGGGGATTGATTTGAAGAATTCAGAAAATTTGTTCCAATATCAGAAATGCAAACTAACTAAACAAAATAGAGAAAGATAAGTGATGTAACTAACAAGAACAGTAACAAAGAACAAACAATGAGCACAACTCAACAAGAACAATGAACAACTAGGAAAAATACACAGAAATGTGGTAGCAAGTCTTAGTAAGCTATCTTAGGGTTCTTCACCGGATGAATATGAAAATAGACTACTTAAATGCAAGACAATTGACATACACTGGAAAACAAAGAGGAGAACAAACTGCCTGAGAACCTATACTATGATCAGCATGGCGACCACATCATATTCTACGCTCCCTGACTTCACTCTTTCCCATGGCGAGGCGTAGAGTGAAGGTTGTAACCCGCAGAGTCTCAACTTCCCAGGATCCACTACTATAGCATGCAAAATCTAAGGTTTTCCCATGGCGAGGCCTAACCTAGATTCGTTTGTCTTCGTGAAGCTCAAGAAATCTCTTCTCACTCAATTCTCAGGACTCGATGAACTTCCACCGGCATAACGACCGCATCTCAGTTCATGATCTAAAAATACTAGTGAGAAAACTCAATTGTCATACTGTGGGTTCTCATTTCCATCATTTCTACTCCTATTGATGAGTTATACCACAACCTAGCATGTCGACCACAATCGAAGCATAATTCAATCAACAAAAGCACAAATTAGTGAAACTTAACAAAATTTAAGCATTATTCTCCAGTGTAAGTTCATTTCTCGATGAATCAATCGTATTGCATAGCATAGCCTAATTACACTTCACCTGGTTCAAAACCCTAGAACATAGCGAATTTAGCCACAAAACTTCATATCCAACTCATGATCGGGAAAATACAATTCCAGGCAAGTAATTCTCATATTATAGAAAGAAGTTACTGATTGAATTAGTCAATTACTCCAGAGAATCACAATGTTCGGTTTAATTTCTCGATCGGAATTGGAGATCAAGCCAAAATTCTAGAGAGAGAAACTAGAGAGAGAAAGAGAGAAGAGTGAGAAAATTCCCGCCCAAGAAAAATTACAAAAGTCTGGTCATCAACTAGAATACGAGAAATTCCCCGAATGTCCTATATCCCTAACTTCCTCCTCTATATATAGAGGTTACAAGAAATGTAAATAATATGCAAACGTGAAATGAATACAAAGTTGCAAGAATGCCACTGCATATTAACAAAGTCCAACAAAGCAACGTGTGCAAGACCACCATCCACGCCTGATGGGGAGCGAATATATATAATAAAATGCGATCGTGGTTGCTATTTACCCCTACTCAAAAATCAAGCTAAACACTAAAAGGTATTAGTATAGCAAGTTCGTTCCCACGAGGAAAGGACTGTGTTGAAATTCTAAAGAAAATATTTTTGTGTTTTTATTATTATCAAACTGAAACTAAGAGTGCAATTAACAAATAACTAAAACTAAGAAGGTGATTTGATTTAAAACTTCAAGTTAAGCAAGTGTACTCCCGAGATTATATTTTAGGGTTACATAAAAAGCACATACATACATCCTATCTGTGGTCATGCAAAACAAGGGTAAATAACATAACTCACACCCTCCTTTGTGGCGAGAGGCAAGGAATGATTTAGGCACTTTACCTATTTAGATATTAACTAATTCATTAAACCCTCCTTTGTGGCGAGATGCAAGGTCTACTTCCTTAATTAACCCGGAATCTAATGCAACTACCAACTCAACCAAACCCTCAAGTTCAACCGCTCTATTAGGCTAAGGCAACGCCCGAACCAGTCACGCTAATGCTAAACTAATCTCCCAAATTCCTCCTATTAGGCTAAAGGTAAGAATTAAGGTAAATCAATCTAACAAATTCACAACCAACCCACAATAGATCCCAAACAACCTACTTAATCCTCCTATTAGGCTAAAGGTAAGATTAAAGCAAGTTATTTCTAAGTAATTTACTACAATTAAGGAAATATTCATCATACATAATCCGGCCAAAATCATGCATAATTATGAAGAACACAGCAAAACTTACTTCACAACGACCAAAAGATAGAACTTAGTATGTAAATTAAGCACAAAAACCCTTATTCATAATCCCAGGAGCACAATAAATTTAGCCTAGCATGGCTAAATCAAACATCATCATGATATAAATAATTAAGCACAATATTAAAATCATAAATTAAAAAGAAAGAAAACACCTTGAATTGTGAATCCATAGATGAAATCTTTGTCTCTAAATTAATGAAATCAATAATGAATGATGTTCCCAATCCGTACAGCTTCAATTCTCCGTAAATAGCTAAAAGAATGAAACTCTAGCTATTACAAATAAGAAAAACCCTTGCTTGAACTCTCTCAAAAGTGTCACCCCCTAAAGCTATATGAAACCCTAGAAAAGAAAGAAAGAAAGAAAACCTAATCTACTCTAAACTATGAACTTCCTATTCTTCTATGATCCCCCCTTTGAAAATTACATAATAGATAGCCTTATATAGGAAACAACTTGAAACCTTATGAAACACTAATAAGATGGCACGTTTTTGGGCCCTAACATGTAAGGAACACGTTAGGAAACAACCCAAAACAAAAAGACATGTTAAAAACGTCAAAAACTGAATTTTGGGAATTTTCACGCTGCTGAATTCCGCTCGTCGCGACGTCCACTGTCGCACGTCGCGCGACGTCCAGCTTGTGGGCTATGTTTCTATATGCTCCCGGCCGAATTAGGAAAAACTCAAAACGTGAAAGTTGTAGCCCTTTCTCTTAGCTTTCCAATGTAACTTGAATCATCCCATTCCGACGTAACCGGAGAGAGATATGATCGAAATACTAAAGACTGACAGATTTATTCAGCATTTGTTCTTCATCGCCTTTCCACGTGTTTCGCTATGTTAACCCTTTTTGAAGTCTCGAGCCTCCATGGGATCAACTTGGAACTTATTTGCCACTCTATCCAAGGTCTCAAAGCATAAGATTGATCATCAAAAATTAGAATTAACACCTTGAACATCTTGCGAAAAACAGAACTAGCTTCTTTGTGACGAAAGGCACATTTTATACCTAAATCACATATTTCTTGATCTTTCTCAATCTTTTCCCCTCATTTTGGCCTCCATCATTAATAACCTACAAAACACACTAAAAACACATTAAATAGCACAAAGACGGCGCAAAGTATAAGTGAAAATAGCATATATAAGGTGAGCATATTTCGCCTTATCAACGCCTCTAAGCCTGGACCAACCGCGTCTTCAAAAAAAAACTTGTGCGCCTTTGAGCCTAGATCAATCACGCCTCCATGAACCTGTTAATCAAGAGAGCAAAAATTCCAACACTTAGGCACATTTTGGCAAAAGCATTCCAAAACAACCCCCCGACACGTCGTGGAGTAAGCATTTTTTATACCACGACGTGTCGTGGCATTCCTTTCCTTAACTCCACGATGCGTCGTGGAGTTGCTTGTTTTCAACAGACGACGCGTCGTCGGTTTCTTCCTCTCTACTCCACGACACGTCGTGGAGTTTTTCCCCTCTACTCCACGACACGTCGTGGAGTACTTTTTTGTGCTCTGTGTGCAAATCTGAAGAACTTACATGTGTTCAAGGTGAGCATTTGAGAGCAAGGGTGTGTGTGCGAGGCAATGTGTTGTGCTTTTGCATGAATCTTGTGATATGTAGCCATGTAGTTCAAGCTTGTGCATAGTAGTGTGCATTACATGTGGTGGGGTAAGTGTGACCATTTAAAACAACAAGTATGTGCATCAAATCCAACTCAAAGCTGCAAGGAATCCATAAACACATAAACTTGGATCTTTTTACCTCTCAACTTCTGAAAACTTACAAACCGTCACCTTTCAACCAAAGTATGGCCCTGATTCATTGTGAATTTGGAGAAATAGAAAACATGAAAGTTGTAGCTCGAAGTCTTAGCTTTCCACATCCGTTTGAATCACCCAAATCGGAGCTCAAATGACAAAGTTATGACCAAAACACCAAGCTGTGGCAAGAAGGAGTCGCAGGCTTAAAACCCTAATCGGGTTCTTTCTCCCTTCCACCGTGATTTGCCAATTTTCCTTTCAGAATTCGATTTTTCCTTGAACACCAAAGTTGTATCTCCCTCTCTTGGCATTCCATGGAATCAAGAATCTTCGAAATTGGTGGTCTGCATCTCAAGTTATTGTCAACCTACCAAACTGTGGCAAGAAGAACAAACCATGAAAAACCCTAATCCAAGCACAACAAAGAAGCCTCCGTTTCTCATGATTTCCTACAGAATTTGGAAAAAGTTAAAACATGACAATTGAATTACACACAAAGGGCTTTCCATAGCCACCAAGATCTCCTTATTTGGATTTGAATTGAAAGTGTTACGCTCAAAACAAGTTGCACAACCAAGCTGCCAAAACCCTAATCTACCTGAGCAAAGCACCTTTAAGTTTCTTCATTTTCAACCTAGACACACATCACCTCATTCACCATCATTTTTACCCTTTTTTTGCACCATTTAAATGTTACCAAATAGCAAACCACATAGATGCACAAAACAGCATAAATCACCACACATTTGCATAAAACACAAGACAAAAGCTAAGAGATGTAGCACAAAATAGTTGGTATAAAACCAACTTATCAAATTCTCCCACACTCGAACCTTTGCTTGCCCTCAAGCAAAACTCATGCTCTAGACTTTCACCATAAGGCATTGAACCCTCACTCCCTATCCACTACGTCCAATTCCAAGTTCATCAAAGTATTTTTCACACAGAAACTTATGCAACATTTTCCTCGGCACCTAGCTCTCAGATTTCAATACACATTACCAACTAAGGCACAATGAATAAAGACCAAAATGTCATGCGTGCAAGTGTGTGCTGAGGAACATGCACTTCATCTATTCCTTTGCTATACACCATCTAATTGTCTCACTTGCCATTCAGTACATGTCAATCTCATTGTCCACTCTTATGAACATGCAACTCACAAGATCAATGTTAACCTATGCGCACATTGGTGCTCTATGGGACATTGCCCTTATTTTGCACATTGGTGCTTATTAGTTGCACACATTGGTGCCTTAGCCTTGGTTTTGTGGTTGTTTTTTCCCTTTCATTGCCTGGATTCAATGGCAGTTTCTTTCCAATTAAGCTTGCCAAGGGTATTTCAGCTTTTTATTCCCAATTGCCGAAGGCTTTTTCTCCATATCCTTTCATGTACATGCACATGTTCATAAGAGTCCCAAAATGACTAAACATGCACGAACACTGGAAACTCCAGACAAATACATAGCAGGAAGAACAAATTCCATACACATTACCTCTTATGTCATTTGAATTTTTGCATAGCATATCTATCTTACCTTAACATCGTGCCTTAACCAGCAAAATATACCAATTTCTTCAAACTTAGAACCAGAAAACAAAAAATTTCGCATACAAAATCAAAAAGATTAAAGTGATGAACTTGAAATAAACCATAGCAAACTAGGAATAAAGTTTCAATACATAATGGTTAAGCATTACATTCCTTGTCTTACACCAATTCACACCACACTCAATTAATTTCAATACCAACTCTCACACCCGAACAACTCAAACAAGTACACAACTTACAACACATACAATACACTCTTTAAAACTTCAAATCTCCATGCATCTTCATCACAACATCCTACTTCACAACAGGTAGCAACTCATCAAGGCATCACATTCAACAATTTTCACCAGTCTTCAACAACATCATCAACTCCAAACAATTCATGGTATCACAAGGTCAAGCTTCGAGAAAACAAATTTCAATATTGCAAACATATCATGCTTCAAGACAACGGCAGACCACAGCTTCAACAATATCTTCACAACACATCGTCAAAGAAAAACTTGAAACAACTCCAACATTCTTGACATCATAATCAGATCATGGCATCATAGGAGAAACAGCAACAAGATAAGGTCCTCAACGATTAATAACATCAAAACACAAACAAATTCCAACACAAACAACCCTCCCCCCACACTTGCAATACACATTGTCTTCAATGTGAAGAAAATTAGAAAGGAGGGACTCCCTGGGATGAAGACGGTCCCGATGAAGATGGAGGTGGAAAAAGACGGACTCTGAAAAGGAACTGCCTTCCAATGAAATGATCCAACAGTGGGCCCTAGTAATGGTTTCCCCGAACCAACTAAGGGTATGCGTGTGGCTAGCATGTACTGAGGGTCCGCGAGAAATGTGGGAGTCGGCGGTACTGATAAAATGCGACCAAAGTGGGCAACGATTAGAAAGAAGGCACACCAGGCACTCCAGGAGGAAGCTCGTGCACAGCACCACTGACTGCGTCCATAGACAAATTAGGAATACTATATCCCGCCAGTTGCGCTTGAGTTGGCCTTTGCTTCGGTGGCCTAAGAGGAGAATGGTAATAAACAGCCATCTTATTATAAGCATCAAGCTCCAACTGCATTTTCACCTGACGATGATACAGTACTTCAAACTGCTGTTGTGCAACAGAAGATATATCGTCCAATTTGGAATCAACCCTATATGCATGGTGTGTCCAATCTTGGTGCATATGTTCCAGCTTCTCATCCAATCGTTGGAAATGGGTGTCCATAGAATGTTGGAAATCCTGAATTACTCCTTGAAATACACTGAAGTCATATGGTTGTGGAATTTGCTGGTGCTGCCCAACACGAGCTTGGGCTTCCAAATTGTCTCGTGGCAGTCCCACCTCCACTGCTTGAGCTTTGAGAAATTCCTTCTCCAGGCGTAAATATTTAAGATACAAAGGAGTAGCAATAGGTCTCGGAATCTTTCTCCAATCTCCACCTAACTCATCGGTCACTCCTTGAGCCTTGCATAATTCCTCAATAAGAACGGGGTAAAAGATAGATGCCTTTGGATCATCAATACCTTCCCTGATTTCATCGACTATGATTCGGCCAACGTCCACAGACCTTCTCCCTCTAAGAGCGGAAATCAAATAAAGGCGTTTGCGCACAACTTTGGACCTCTGTGAACTAGGCATAAGCCTAGACAGGACGAATAGCAACCATATTTTAATGTCGGCACGCAAATATTGATGTCGAATATGCATATGCTCCCCTTGTTGATTGAGAACCCACACAGCACCAGGAAGCGCAAGCTTCTCTAACAATTCTTGGTCACCTTCCTCACTCACAGGACACTGAAAAGGATCTTCAGGGTAGTTCGGCATCCCTAAATGAGCATTAATGATTCCACTTGAGATGTCAACCCACACTCCTCGAACAAAAACTGCTCCCTCATCGTTTGGAAATTTTGCACTGGCATAGTACTCCCGAGCAAGACTGGAATTACAGAACTCAGGTGCGTAGATCAACTTTTTAGTAAATTTGTGAAATTCCATCAACTTTTGGAATGGCCCCTTATCAACGACAAAAGCCCGTTCTAAGTGCACACTTTTAACTGCTAAACCTTCTTCCCAACGTCGCTGTGCCGCAGCCTCAATGAACAACAACGATGTCAGATCACCTTTTCGCTTCTTCTGAATCGATGGCTGGATTGTGATCACTGGGGGTTCCTCAAAAATTGGCAGATCATCTGCAAAGTACTCGGAATCTGCATCATCTATCTTTTTTCACTTTCCCCTTTGCCTTTCCTTTTTTTGAACTTACTGCTTTTGATGATGTTGCTCCCTTCTTGGGAGCCATTTCTACCAAGACAACCAACAAAACAAGCCCTTTATGAAATTGAATCTCTCTTTACATAACAATATCAGTAGAAATTTTGACATTGAAAATTTAACTAGGAACTCCCAACATCCATTTCCTCAAATAAAACATATACATAAAAACACTCCAGCCACAAAATATAAAGCCCACAACAGAACAACTTGTATTTCCTCATCTAATGTCTATATGAACAACTTCCAATCCTCTAAAATAAGCTCATGGCAGCTTGGCATTCATTTCCACAACAAATTTCAGCTTATCGATCTCCACATGTCCAAGACTACAACATGTCAACAAGATAAACCTAGCAAGAATTCAAAACCTCAAATATATAGAACCACAACTTGGCTAACTCCAAGAGCTGGATTCACTCAATTTAACAAGACATACCCAAGTTGTCATCTCATCACTACCGAAATGTACTCTAACAGAATGTTGGCAAATTTCAGCTTGACACTTCATGAGATAGACCAAATAACATATGGAAACATTTCGAATTAGCCAAAACTTTAAACTGCAAATTTGTAAAGCACGATCTTGTCTAAATCAGGGGACAAAATTCACACCATTTGGACCAAAGATGAGCAAGTTATGGCCAAAAAACCGAGGCATTCCAAACAGGCCAAATCCAGAATTTTTCAGACTACAACATTAACATGCATACGGCCTTATCTCTGAAATAAGACTACATTCTAGTCAAAACTGGCAAAAGTGCCCAACATAAACATTGTAGCCCTATCTCTTAGCAACATTCTACAACTGGAATCACCTCATTTGGATATACCCAACTCAAGTTATAGTCAAAATACAGAAACATGTCAAAGCTGGACTGATTGAAAAGCAAAACTTTTTCATGCCACCCCCCACACTTAACATGCATATTCTCCTTGGCTAAGCTACATGATATCTTACATGTTCATCATTTCTATCATCTTAACAACCACGACATCATCATTTTCATGCTACAAGAAGTATAAACACAACAACTTTAAAAAAAATGTGAGCAAGAGAACATACATTGAGTGAAGACCTTTGACAATTCTTGACAATAGAAATTGAAAAATGATGAAATGCTTGCACAAACTTCCTCGACCGACACTTAGCTCAATCAAAATGGTCTTACCTTGGCCTTAAGTGCTTGCAATGGTAGTTTAGCATTTATAGAACAAAAAGGAAAAGAAAAAAAAAACATGCCACTCATTTCATCGGTCAACCATAACCATTAATGTTCCTCACCAAACACTAGCAAACAATAAAGCCATTCAAATGTGGGACCCGATTAAAATTCAAGTCATATGACCTTCTCATTTCATCTACAATTGTCCAAGGTCCCTTCAACATCTGAGCTTCAACGGCTCCAGCTAGTCAACACTGAATCTGAAATGGATAATCATCAATATGGTGGAAGCTCCGACTGGGAGGAGGAAGCTGATGGTGCAGCATACATGGAAACTCTGAGCAAGAGCAAATACAAGCCGAGAAAACACAAAACTAAGAAGCCGCCAGTTCCAACATCGAAACGGAAGCTTAGAAGCTATAAGCAAGTGAGTGCTACTGGCTACGAAAGTAGATAAGTACGGCTACATTGGTAGGCCCCTGATTGCTGATGTTAATATCAGATTGGCCATTTTGAATTTGTGTTGATATCTTGGGTTTGCTGTGATGAGACTGGTTTGGATGGATTGCTATGATATCGAGGATCGGATTGTGTGACAAAACCCGGATGGAAGTTTTGGAATTTTGTTGGCTTCCCTGTGTAGATTTGTTGATGGAATTTGTGAACTTAAGTTGATTTCTATAATTCGGGTGGGTTCCCGCTCAAAACTTTTGGATCAGAAATTTTGCATATGTTGATGATACTGATCTAAGATGTGTAGTTGGTTAGTGCTTAAATGGCCTACATTGCATTGCTTTGTTTGGAAAGGATTACACTTGGTTGGATTTCACCATTTTGATTTTTGTTGTCCACTGTGAGATGATAAGTGCTGGTGCGTTCCACTTGGATTTTGTAGTGGGGCAATCACTGTTTTGACTTGGACTATGTGAATACAGTTGATTCTTGTGTTACGAGTGTTGTAGAAGTACTGAATACGTCATCATTTATCCCACAAGCTGCCTTAACCTTTTGCTCATGTTATTGACATTTTTTGGAATCTCTCTGATCAGATAGGGTAGTCCTTTGATCTAACTAGCTGTTGTTTTAAATTGAAAATATAGCTAACATGTAATAGGATAGGCATATGTCCTTCGTTGTGAACTTCTATGTAAATGGAGGAAGTACTCTACATTGCTTCCTTTGCGTTTTAGAATGTTAACTAGGAAGATAGAAAGGCATTATTTTGGTCTCCACGAAAATAATGCTTTTCTATCTAAAAAAAAAGTTATGCAAATTATTTTGATAAAATAGTAGTATGAGTAGTGTTATTTGAAACAAAAACAATAACTAATACTTGACATATGTTTATGTACTAATTTTTACAAAAAAAAAATATAACTCTCCTTGAATAGAGAATTTTTTTAGCTTTATAGTATAATTTTTTTCTTAATATTTGTTATAAGAAATAAATATTTTGATGTTGTTTGAATTGATGAGTTTGTTTTGGTGGGCATTTATATTCGAGAATTGTTTATTAATAAAATTTGAAATTCAAGTTTGTATTAATTTGTTATGAGTTTATTTTGGTAAAAAATGTCTAAGGGAAAATTTTTTATTATTAAAAATTATAATTCAAATTTAAATTTAATAATTTATGTATAAAAATATAAAAATTATTGTAGCAAAAATAATTACTGTAATATTTTTTTTTGTTTTGAAATTTTTGATAGAAACATGGACAAAACAAATAAATCAAATTGAATTTATGAAATAAAACACTAATACAACGGTAAACAAATGGTGCCTAAATTTTTTGGAGTATCTATTATTAAATATTTTGTAATTTAATTAAGAGAACAATTAAGGATATTAATAGAAATAAGTGTCATATTATTTTTATATAATTTGTTTCTTATAATTTGAGGGTGAAAACAAATGTTATATTATTAAAATTAAATTTTGAAGAAAAATCCATGTAAAGGAGAAGAAATCAAAAGTTACAGGAAGTTGTTATAAAGAATTAATAAATGGAAATGATAAGGTATAAAGAAGATAAAAATAAGTTGTATTAATAAATAGAGAAAATATAAAAGAGTTTAATTGATTAAGGGTAAATTGGAAAGATGTGTGATTTATTGTTTTGGAATCTAATAGGTTTTCTAGCAATAAGAGCAACCATATAAGAATAACAAATTTATTTACTTTAATTTTCACTAATATAATAACAAATTTATTTTGTACTATTAACGGCTCTATTCTCTACCTAAATTGAAATATCTTAATATAAAAAAAGAAATAAGAGCATTGATAATCTATAATAATTTATCAAAAAATGAATAAAATATAAATAGATCATATCAATGACATATAATTTTGAAGAGATAGTGAAACATTATCAAATGCAGATACTATTTTTCTAAGAATTAAGAGCATTTATTACAAGCTTATAGAAAGGATAAAATCAACTTGTCAATTATGTTATATCTTACCATTCTACTACCTTTTTCTATTCCATTAAATAAGAAATTAAAAAGTTGTTTATAAATAATAATACGCATGCACACAAAGATTACAAGTCTTTTGCATTTTTTTATTGTCATTTTTTAGATTTTTGAATAATATATTTTATATTTTTATAAGGGTAATTTTTCTGATTTCATACATGTTTAATTTCTAACAAAAGTTTGTAAACTAATTTGTTGACTAATCTACAAGTTGGTAAAGTGTATATTTTAGAAATATAAGATGACAAAGTGTAGTTACCCACAAAGCATAGGGTGACAAAGTGTAATTAACTCTAAATTTTTGGCAGAAGTTGGAAACTGAAGACAATTCTTTTCATAATAAGTTTTTGTTTATTTTTATTTTTAGTCATTTTTATATTAGTTTATTTTTTTAGTTGTGTTTTTGTCTTAATATTAATTATGTTCTAAATTTGTATACTTTAGGATTGAGATGTAGCTAGGTAATTTCTCTTTAATATAATTTATAGTTTATTTTTCTAATTGAATTTATTCCATATTATGTTGAATTAATTTGATATTAATTCTTGTGAAAACTTGATCACATTTTGCATAATTAATAGTTTAATTTCACAATTGAGAATTGGAAATTAAATTATATCGTAAATAGATTTTTCATAAGTTTGATTGCCAAAATCTATGTTAGGTTTAAACAAGAACTATACGACTGAAACTTCTCTCTTTAACATTAATTCTCTCCACCTTCTCTTCATTCATCACCATTCTATTAGTCAAAACAGTATATTCTTACATCTTAAATTTTGTCTAATCTCTTATCTTCATCCCAATTAGCAACATTTAATACCACAGCATCCCCAAATCAAAAATAGAATTCAAACCCATACCCACTCACAACCCTAAATCCGCTTTGAAGTCAAGCCCTAAATGTCGCTGATGTGGTGGCACTTCAACCACAGGCTGAAATTAACCTATCCATGAAGCCCTTTAGAGATGCCCTCGCCTCTTCAATCCATAAAATCTACATCACAAGGACAAACAAAAACACCTCTTTCTCAACATTGTTCACAAATTAGGTCCGTAGCCAAGCCGATCCAATAGGATCTCACAAAGGAGAACCTGTCATCTTTCTGTCAGAAGAAGAAGAAGAACACCTTGCAGTTCCCTGAAGTTCACCCTTACTGGAAAATTCTTATGGGGTAGACCTGCTATGATAGTTCTCAGGAAAGAAGTCCTTGCTTCCGATTTCAAATGTCCATGCTTCGCCGGACTCCTCAACGCCAGACATGTTCTCTTCAGATTTGAACTGGAAGAAGATCTTGAGAGGATATTACTAAAACAATTGTATTCCTTTCAAGGTTTTTTTATCAGAATATTCAAATGGTCCACCGACTTCAACCCTGAAGTTGAATCCTCAACTGTGCCTATATGGATCAACTTTCTGACTCTACCATTGCATTGTTTCCATAAAAAAGTATGTTTTCCCTTGAAAGTGCAGTACGAAAACCTCTAAAAACTAACATGGAAACTGCAGCTGCCATGAATGTCATCAAGCCAAGTGTGGCCATGGTTTTTTTGGAAGCCGACATATGCCAAGAAGTTCCAAACGCGTCTGAATCAATCAAGGGGAGAAAGGCAAATGGGAGGAAATCCAAGTGGATGATAAACCCCTTGTATTGCACAAATTGATACAAAATATGGCAACACATAAAGAATGCAAAGAACAAACTAATCGAATGAAACTTCAAGCCAAATGGAACTTAAAAATGCTCAGAAGAAAATGTGGAAAGAGAAAAAATGCAATCAAGCAACAACAGTCCCCGCAAAAAATCCAGAACTAGCAGACAAACCAAATGTGTCCTCGAGTTTTAGTGATCCCACACCTTCCAGCAACAAGGGTAAAGAGGAAGTGATTTCTCAAAAGACCATCCAAGCTCCTTCCATAGATGTACCTTCAACATCCTCTCATTAAGCCATAATCACAAGACCACCCTACAACTGACTAACAAGTACAAAATAGAAAATTACTCTAAAGACCACTCCCAAACCGGTCACTCTTTCAATCCAAAGCCTCAATTACGACCAAATCAAAACTAGCTCTTACTTTTCGTTAAGCCTTTCCCAAGCTAGCAACCACTAATCCAAGTGCAAAAAAACCCTTAACCTCCAAACCAAACCAAAACAAACCTACCAAAAAACCTCTACAGAACAAGAAATGAGAATATTTGTCACCCATCAGTAAGTCTCTAATACATATTCTCTTAATATTACTTGTAATGAAAAACTTCACTCACACAATTGTTTAGCCTTGTTAGGTTGATATTAGATACACAATTTTAAGACACATTGGAGGAAATATAAAAAAATAAGAGGAATAAACAAAACCTTCTCAAAAGCTTAAAGGTTAGGCTGATAAAAATGAAAGTCAACAACTAGAAAGCCCTACAAGAGAGATCCAACAAGCTCAAGTCAACACAACATAACCCCTGTCTCTGAAAGCTAAAGGAATCAGAGCTAAATTTTCTTCTACTCGAACTCTGAAGACAAAAAACAAGGAAGCTGTCAGTTATGCTGAATATTCTGATAATGATGATTAAATTTCTATTTCTGGAATATAAGAAATGTGACAAAATTCAACAACTTCAAAAGATTAAAAAATGTCATAAAAATAATAAAGTAAAATTGTAAGCTATATGTGAACCCCCTAGCCCCAATCTCCAGCTTAAAAGAAATCATGTTCAAAATCAAATTTGATAACTGTCTTACCAAAAATGATAGAACCATTTGGTTGTTGTACAAGAATCCCATTTTTTATACATACTTTGCGTAATGAATATGCCTGGAAAAAATGTGGCAAGCTTTAACAAATCTTAATACACAGAACTCCCCTAGGTGGATATGGGGCAATTTTAACTGCACACTTAGGGAACAAGAAATATGGGGAGGTAGAAAATTCAAATTAGGGACACGAGAGAACTCATAGGATTCACAAACAATTTAGGATTAGAGGATGAAGATTTTGTAGGTGCAAAGTTTACATGGTGCAATAATAGAAAAGTAAAACACAGAATTATTGAAAATGGTTAGATAGAATGCTAGTAAATAATAATGACTTAAACATAGGATTTCAATATGTAACTAATCATCTACCTAGAGATCTTTTCGACCATGCACCCGTTATTTTAAACATCTCCAAAATGATCAATCAACCAAAAATGGTATTCAAATTCCAAAATTTTTTGACAAATTATCAACTTTTCTTGAATATAATCCAAGAGGCCTAGGCTATAAATGTAGAGGAAAACCGAATAAGAAAGCTAGTCGTTCAACACCAAAATATAAGGAAAAAAAACAAAGTCCTTAAAGATTAAAATAGACAAATTTTGAAACATCTTCTCTTCCTTAAAAGAAGTTGAATCTAACCTTCCAGAATTAGAGCTAAAAGAAGAGCCAACACATAACGTAGTTACAATTGAGGAGTTAAATCTAGCTAAAGCTAAGTTAAGAAAAATACTACACAAGTAGAACATTTCTGGGCCCAAAAAGCCAATCTTAAATGGCTAAGGAAACGAGACAAAAACTCTAAACTCTTCAACACTTTTATCAATCAAAATAGAAGGAAAAGATATATACACTCTATTCAAGATGAGAATGGGTAGACCACTGAAAATAAAAAGAAAATTGGTGAAGAAGCAATCAAATATTTTCTAAAAATCTTCACCAAAACACAAACCACCCCACTCCCTCAAGCTAGCCATATATCTAAACTGATTCTAGAACAACAGAATACAATGCTTGAAGTTGCTCGATCGTAACTTAGAGGAGGTCAAATATTGCATATTTTCAATGGACCCAAACAACTCCTCGAGACAGATGGTTTCAATGCAATCTTCTTCACAACATCTTCGGATACTGTTAAGGAAGATATCTTAGAAGTTACTCACCATTTCTTTAATGGTGACTCATTACCTCGGGCCATTACAATCACATTCATCATTCTAATTCCAAAAAATCTAGGCCAAAAATAATTTTCACAATTTAGACCCATAAGCTTATGCAATTTTCTAAACAAACGCATCTCTAAGATTATTGCTGCAAGACTATCCAATTTACTCCAAAACTTAATTAGCAAAAATTAAAGTGGATATATCAAAGGAAGGTAACTCATGGTTAATTTTTTTACTTGCTAGCGAATTAGTTCAAAGTTTCTCAAAAAAAAAATGGATAATGTCATCATCAAATTATATATGGAGAAAGTCTATGACTGTGTAGATTTAGTGAAATTATTATAGACATGATTTGGCTACATTTATCCAATGTCTCAATTCTAATAAATGGATCACCAGTTTTATTTTTTAACTCCACAAGAGGAATCCGACTAGGTGCTCCATTACTCCATATCTCTAGAGCTCTAAACAATCCAACACCACAAAATCCTCACTTGAATTTTCCAAAGAATTGCCCCAAATTCACACACCTTACTTATGCTGATATTTTAATCATTTTTACTTCAATCCATCCTAAATCATTGAAATTTATAATGTCAACTCTCAAGCAGTATTAGAAAGCATCAAGTAAAAAAATAAACTCTCAAAAAATCTCTTTCCTCAGTCATCACTTATGTAATAGAATGAAAAAACACGATCTCTAAAATCACATAATTCCCTTAAGAAAAATTTCCTGTCAAATACCTTGGCATCCCCTTATATTATGGAAAAAATAAAGTTGTCTACTATGAACCTGTAATTTAAAAAGAGTAATGATAGGGGGAGTGAAATTCTGGAGTGACTGACATGGCAGTGATAAAAGGATAAACTAATACCCTAACCAAATGATGAGTGAACCCTAATGGATAAGGGATAATTTTGTCTTTTTATCACTGCCACGTCAGTCACTCCAAAATTTCACTCTCCCTATCATTTCTCATTTTAAAAAGCCTACTAAAAATCAACTCATGAAGTTCAAAACTTCTTTACAGTGGTCAAAGAATTAATTACCCTCGTAACATTTGTTCTCTCAACAATGCCAACCAATGCTTTCTTAGGCGCCAATCCCCTATAGGAAAACCTTACAAAGCCTAGAATTTATATTTGAAAATTTCCTTCAGGGATCAAATAACCAAAAGCCAAAAAACCAATGGATCTCCTGGAAAAATTATGTACCTAATATCAAGAAGGTGACTTGGGTTTAGAGCACTTCAGAACATAAAGCTTCTACCTTTAAACTGTGGTGGAGATTCAATGTCCAACAATCGCTATGGGCGAAATTCATAGTTGCAAAGTATTCCTACTCAACCTAAGTCCCTAATAAAAATAACTCTCGTACATTGAATAAAATGCTAAAAATAAGGGAAGAGATGGAACCTCACATTTTCAAACACAAATGATTTGCCATAAAACATCATCTGGATCCTAACAAAATCAGATACTTTCAACTTTAAATATGCCTTTTATTTAGCAAATCATAGAGTGCAAACAGTTTGACCTTCTGTAAACTTCATCTGAGATCCCCACATTCCAACAAAGAAATCATTTTTCATACTGAGATTAACAGATTAACTAAAGCACAACTTCCCTTTGGCACAATTTTGCACAGATTTAATGTGCATGGTCCGGACAAATGTTTATGCCGCAAGAATGAATCTGAATCCATAAACCACCTTTTTTTTTTCAAAGTGAAAGAGCCACCAAATTACGGGTTGCGTTTGGAAGTGAATAATGAATACTCTTCCCCCTATAATTCCAGTCACTCAATTCTTTCCTAAATATATTACTGGAGAAATCAAACAGGAAAAAAAAAGAGATAATCAAGTTCATTATAAAAATAACTCCAATCATTATATGATGGCATATCTAGAAAGCTAGAACCAAATGGATGTTTAAAGAGGAAAAATGGAATTTTGACAAAATAAAAAGCATAGCTTTTCAACAACCCAAAGCTATCACCTCAAATCGATTTCTAGAATTTAAATGGTTAAATTATACATGGAATCAATTCTAGGAGATTGCACTCACCAATTCTAAGAAAATGCACATATCTTTCATTAAATGGCATCCAACAAATAGAAATAGCTACAAGCTTAATATTTGTGGGCTCATCAGCAAAAAAGAAATGTGGGATTTGGAGGAGGTATCATAAGAGATCGTCACAACATTATGATCACTGCATTTATATTTCAATCCCCATCTACTAATCTTGTCTCCAATGAGCAAATAATCATAGAAACAACGCTACAAGGAATCAACATCTGCAATAAAAAAAAGGTATTATCTCAAAAACTATAGTTGAATCCAATTATATTGGCATCTAGTTCTTCTTGCAAAATGCTAAAAAATGTCTCTTGGAAGATCAAACTTCAAGTCAATTAGTTACGAGCAATACTTCCAACAGATTCATGGAAGAATTGCCTTAAAGAAGCAAATTCATCAACAAAACTTTTGGCCTTTGTAACAACTCAACAACCAAATAAAGTGTTCACTACTGAAGCTCGGCTTCATCCCAAGATCTAGAATATAATCATATTAGAAAGACTAGAGATCTCATACAACAAAAGATCTCGATTCTATCAGAACCCCCTGCCTCAACATGACACATGCATAGGCACCTTTCATAAGGTTTTTACAGATTAATTGTGCTTTAATTTAGAGTGCTTCACTATCTAGCTCATTTCTAAAAAAATGTCAAAATCAAGGCCAATGAATGCCGATGTTAGGCCATTTAGATTCTACCAAAAGTCACAAGTTGCTGATGTTGGGCAAATTTTGCTTTTTTCCAAAAAATTTCTCAACATTCATCTTAGAAGTTACAAGGACACACAATTTACACTTATATCTGAAAACTTGAAATCAGACACATATTTCATTGTAATTTGTCCTATTATACGTATATCCACTAGCTGTCACTATAATTTAGGTCACTCGTGTATTATACACTGTATTTTGGTTAGTCGCAATATGGTTATGAAATACATGCATTGACATATTGAAGCCCATCTTGATATGACAAAGAAAACCAACTTCTTTTGTCATCTTTTCTTCATATCATTCTTGGTGAAAAATGGAATACACAGCAGGGGGCTTTTTGTGGTGATGGGATGAGTGTTTAATATTGTTGTTAGCAATTGTAGCATCCATATTACTTTAAACACTTTAGCCCAAAGGTTCTATAAAGCAGAAAATATTCCTTGTCTATACTTAAGAAAACTCAAAGAAAGTTGAAGAAAATAGTTCAAACCTAATATGAAATCTATTATCCTTAGGGCCGATCTCATATTAGTCTTTGAACTCCTTTTTCTCCAACTCATTAGCTATAGATAATGTAAAAAGAGGAGTCCTCCTTATTTTACGCTTTAAATAATGTACTAACGATATTTGAGAATATCCACCGTCTGCAAAAACTATCAATAAAATTAGGTGTGGCGCCCCTCGAATGTGAGGTTTTGCCAAAAAAAAAAACAATTGTGTTAGATGCTTGTGCAATAAATAAGATCCTTAATTTTAATGCATGTTAATAGTTTGATTGGTATAGAATGAAAATTCTACTATAATTGCTAGATATATTTTCTCAACCTTAAGAGATATTTGAAATTAGACTAGTAAATAAGTTATCATGATGCTAATAAATATTAGATAATAATCTAAATGTATTCTGGTAAAATCAAAATTAACACTCACTAAACTACCTAATATTTTCATCAGATAATTATAATTTAATAAATTTAAACTATTATCTAGTATTTATTCTTATGCAAAAACTCATGTGCGACAGGTGTATATGTGCGACGGGACTAATGACACGCCTTCATGCACACGTGTAGTTCACTTCCCACATAAAGTATGCATACTTTATGCGTCTAGTGAGTACTTTATATGTGACTAAGTATTCATACTTTGATACACGAATAGTGAAAATATTATGCAAATAAAGTATGCATACTTTGATACGTGAATACTAAAAAGTATTGATACTTTATACGTGAATAGTAAAAATGTTATGTGAATAAGTATGCATACTCCGATAAGTGAATAGTGAAAACTATTGATGCTTTATACACGAATAAAGTATTCATACTTTGATACACGAATAGTGAAAATGCTCTGTGAATTAAATATGCATACTTTGATATGTGAACAGTAAAATTATTGATACTCTATATGCAAATAATAAACAATATTATACTTTATACGCGGATAGAAAAAATGTTACACGAATAAATTATGTATACTTTGATACGCGAATAGTGAAAAGTATTGATACTTTATACACGAATAGTGAACAATACTGATACTTTGTACACGAATAGTGAAAATATTACACGAATAATATATGCACACTTTGATACGTGAATAGTGAAAATGTTATGCTAATAAAGTATGCATTCTTTTATACATCGATAGTGAAAAGTATTGATACTTTGATACGCAAGTAGTGAAAAGTATTGATACTTTATATGTGAATAGTGAATAATATTAATACTTTATATACAAATAGTGAAAATGTGGACTGATTTCATGTCATTTTTTCACTCATCTATAATGGTAATATGCTATCTAATGAACGACGTTAAAGAATAAAAATATAATTTGTTTAAAAAATATCATTTTTCTTAAGTTATAACCCACATTTTTGGGTTGAAAATGGCAAAACTGGCTATTGTCGACTGCTTTCATGTCATTTTTTATATCCACCTATAATAGTAATATGTTGAACAGGATAGCCACGTACCTATCAATTTAGCTATAATTACTAATGTAGTAGGCTAGTAGCTTGAGAGGGATCGTATCCACAGGGAAGGGGTGGTATTGAAAATGATGGTTTCTCAACTCAAAACCTAAAAATGCACGTAAACACAAAGGAGAAAACAAACACACAAAAATTAATGAGAAAATGCTACCTTAAGGTACTCTTGTGAGTTAACACTCATTCATGGCTTCTTTGACTTTTACAACCAACATGAGGAGACTATATGCCTAGTATCTTGAAATCCAGCTAGCCTGTTCGCTCAACGAAATCCAATCTACAAAACTTCGCTACTTTCTCGGGTTAGACAATCATCGTCACAAAATCAATTCGCAAATCCCTACCTACTGACACCTTGAATGAATAATACTTCCCCAATCTCCCATTTGGCAAGGCAAAGATCAACCCAGTAACCTCAACTCACATCCAGTAAGCCTTTCTACACCTTTTCCATAAGATTTCACTAACATTCAACAGTTGTTACCATATGCATTGAAGTGAAAATAAATAAAGGAATAGAAACTCAATTCAACATTCATCAATCTTGACAAATATGAACTCCTACTAAATGTCTAAACCTAACCACACCTTAGTTGATACTACAAGTATAACCAAATTCCAACGGATAAGCACGAATTAACACCAGCTAAATCAAGAATGTACATGCAATCACCTAAAATGTGAGATTCATGTTGTCTCTACCATGAATGAGCATTAAAACACAAGTTCCTCAAGGCAAGCTCAAAATTAGCCGATCATATTCATGATCGGCTCAAAAATCAACAACAAGGAATGAGAATAAAGGCATATTCATGAATTCAACAAAAGTTGTACCGATAGAATCTCAAGTTTTAGCTCCAATAGCACCCTCAATACAAATGTTGATGAATCCAGTATGAAGAACCTCTCCATCCTTGATGATATCTAGAGAGAGAAAGTACAGAGAGAGAATAGAGAAAACAAGCCTAAACTAGCCTAAACTAAGAAACCCTAATTTTTCTCTCTACTATCTCTTCTCTTGTGCAGCTCTGTCTCCTCTCTATCCCACTTTGTTTCTATTATCTTTTCTGGCTTTTATAAAATGATTCCTCCTCTTGGTGCTCATGTGGCCGCATCATGGTAATCACATATTCTCTTTTCTTCTAAGTCGACGACACGCATTCTGCATAAATTAGTAAATGAACGAGTGAGGTCATTCTTTTCCAGATCACCAAGGATTAGTTAAGAGTCAAGTAAGAAAATATCAAACACTTGTTTGATAAGTTCGATGCATGATTGCTCGTGCATGGTGATGTTCACACATGTATGTCGAGTGTGCGGAGTATGCGTGGATGCCATACGAGTGTTGTGCGAGGAATGTGCGCAGATGCTGTGCGAGTGTATTGCGTGTGGAGTGCTGTGAGTACAATGTGTGCATAGGGGTGTTGCTGAGTGCATGTGTGCAAGGGTGTGCGAGCGGTGTGGAGTGCGTCGTGTGTGCACCCGCCCATGTGTGAGGGCGGCTTGTGAACATTGGTGAACAAATGCTATAATTTTCACTTGCATCAATTGTAGTGCATGTGTTGGCACACATTCGCACACACAAACTCATAGCACACACGAGTAACTCACAAGCACTCACAGGTTTCACAACACAAAACACTCAAGCACAACACTCAAACACCACACACAAACATAGCACGTTGCGTTCGCCCACACATGCACACACAACATGGGAGAACGTATCGTGCGTTCGCCCAAGCACGCACGCACACACGGGCGAATGCACTGTGCCTCCACCCTTACACACTTTCACAGGGTGCATCCTCACCACCACGCATACACAGTGCATCCGTCCTTACACATACACATAGGGTACGGATGCACCATGCATCTGCACCACACCGCACATATATTCGGTGCGCCCGCCCGTGTGTAAAGGCGTAAGGGGCAGACGCACCCCGTGTGTGTGTGAGGGCAGACCCACTGTGTGTGCGTGGTGGTGCGAACGCACCTTGTGAAAGTGTGTGAGGGCGGAGTCACGGTGCATCCGCCCGTGTGTGCGTGTGTGCTTAGGAGAATGCACTGTATGTTTGCCCAAGTTGTGTGTGCGTGTGTGGGCAGATGCACCGTACTATGTATGTGTGTGGTGTTTGAGTGTTGTGCTTGAGTGTTTTGTGTGCTGTGAAACCTGTGAGTGCTTGTGAGTTACTCATGTGTGCTATGAGTTTGTGAGTGCGAATGTGTGCCAACACATGCACTACAATTGATGCAAGTGAAAATTATAGCATTTGTGCACCAATGTTCACACTTTTTTCACAAACTCCACTAATGAAACTCATTGCATGATCTAACAAAAACAACACAACATATGTCAAAAGCACATCTTAATACTCAAAAAAGCTCAACGAATAATATTATATAAGTCAGTATAGAACTAACTTATTATATGTTATCTAGTGAATAATGTTAAAAAAATAAAAATGTAAACTTTTTGAAAAATCATTAATTTTTGTTGGATATAACCCATATTTTTTGGGTGAAAATTGAAAGCCTCAAAAATAGGATATTGTGGATAGTTTTTATGTCATTTTACACCCGCCTATATTACTAATGTGCTATCTAGAGAACAGTGTTAAAAAATGCGAATGTAATTTTTTTGAAAATTTATTATTTTTTTGGAAAATTATTATTCTTCTTGGGCTATAACCCAAGAGTTTTGGCTGAGTACGGTAAGCATCAAAATCTGGCTATTGTGAACTGCTTCTATGTAATTTGTTTTCACGCACCTATATTGGTAATATTCTCTCTAGTGAATGATGTTTTAAAACATAGAAATGTAATTTTTTTTGAAAAATCATCAGTTTTTGTTGGCTATAAAACCCACAAGTTTTTATCGAAAATGACAAGGCTTAAATACTGACCGTTGTAAACAATTTTTTGTAATTTTTGCACCCACCTATATTGATAATGTGATATCTATTGAATGGTAATAAAAATGGAAATGTGAATTTTCTAGTGAACAATTTTAAAGAAATAAAAATATATTTATTTTTGAAAAATCATCAATTTTTATTGATTATAACTCACGTTTTTTTTGCTAAAAAAAGCTTTTGTGGACTATTTTCATGTCATTTTTTGTACCCATCTAAAATAGCAATGTGTTATTAAGTGAACATGGTTAAAAATTTTAAATGTAAGTTTATTTAAAAAAAGCCATCATTTTTCGTGGGTTATAACCCACCTTTTTCGACTATTTTCATATCATTTTTTGCACTCACATATAATGCTAATGTGTTATTTAGTAAATGGTGTTCAAAAAATATAAATATAATTCTTTTAAAAAATCATCATTTTTCATTGGTTATAACCCTTTTTTGGCTAAAAATGACATGACCCAAAAATAGGCTATTGTGGACTATTTCTATGTTATTTTTTACACCTACCTCTATTGGCAATGTTCTATCTAGTGGACTTTGTTAAAAAAGGGAATGTAAAGTTTTTGAAAAATCATTAATTTCCGTGAGATATAACCCATGAGTTTTGGCTGAAAAAGGTAAGACTAAAAAATTGCTATTGTGGACTATTTTTATGTCATTTTTTACCCACTTATATTGGCAATGTGATATATAGTGAACAGTGTTAAAAAAAATAGAAATATAATTTTTGTAAAAAAAATTATCATTTTTTGTGGGCTATATAAGCCACGAGCTATAGTTGAAAATGGCAAGACTCAAAAACTAGCTATTGTAGACTGTTTACATGTCATTTTTTGCACCCACCTATATTGGTAATATATTATCTAGTGAACATTGTTAAAAAATGTAAATTCTTTGTAAATTATCATTTTTGTGGGTTATATAACCCATGAGTTTTAGTTGAAAATGACAAGATTCAAAAGCTGGCTATTGTGGACTTTTTTCGTGTTATTTTTTTGCGCTCACCTATATTGGTAATATGCTATCTAGCGAACTGTGTTAAAAAATAGAAATTTAAATTATTTAAAAAATCATCATTTTTTGTGTGCTATATAACCCACGAGTTTTAGTTGAAAATGGCAAGGCTTAATGCCATTGTGGATTGTTTTCAAGTCATTTTTTGTATCCACCTATATTGTTAATGTGTTATCTAATGTTAAAAAAATGAAAATGTAAATAAAGTGAGTCATTTTATTAAACCTATCAACAACAATAAATATAATATCTTTACCAGTATGAGACCTAGGTAATCCAATCATAAATTCATAGAAATGTCTACCTAATGATGACTAGGAATTGGCAAAGGAGTGTACAAACCATGAGGCAATATCTTTGACTTAGCTTGTTTAAAAATAATGCACTTTTAACATACACTTTTAACATCTTTCAACATATTTGGCCAATAGAAATGTTCCTACAAGACATCATATGTTTAAGGTATTCCAAAATGCTCCATTAACCCTCCACCATGGGTTTTTTGAACAAGTAATTCACGAATGGAACTTAATGGAATGCACAATTTGTCTCTCTTAAAAGATAACCATCTTGAATATAATATTCACCATTTGAATTTTGCAAACATAGATCATAAATACATTGAAAGTCAACATCACTAGCATAAAGCGTTTTAATCCATTCAAAACCAAGTAACTTAACATGAATAAAAGTAAGCAAATAGTACTTCCTAAACAATGCATCAACTACAATGTTATCTTTTCCAACTTTATACTTAATCATATATAGAAAGGATTAAATGAACTCTAACCATTTAGCATGCCTCTTATTTAATTTACCTTTAGTCTTCAAGAATTTGAGGCTTTCATGATATGAATGAATTATGAATTCTTTCGGTCACAAGTAATGTTGTCATACCTGTAAAGATCTCACCAAAGCAGACAATCCTTATGATAAGTTGCATACTTCAATACTGCTCCATTTAGCTTTTCACTAAAGTAATCCATATGCTTTGATTCCTGCATTAACATAGCACCAATACATATCCCGGAGGCATCACAATGTATCTCAAAAGCTTTATTACAATCAGGCAATGCAAGCACATGAGCATGAGTCAATATTTCTTTAAGTGTGTTAAAATCCTTTTCATGTGTTTCTTTCCATTCAAAAATAACATTTTTTTTAACAAGTTCATTTAAAGTTGTAGCAATAGAACTAAATTCTTTCACCAAATACCTATAAAAACTTACAAGTCCATAAAAACTTCTAACATCACTAGCAGACGAAAGTCTTCGCCAATCAAGTATAGCTTTAACCTTTGACTCATCAACAGACACTACTACAAAATGAGGCTGTAGCATCACTTTGAGAGCAACACTTTAAAAATATTGCATTTGAACAGAATTTTTAGAAAAGTTGCTACACTTTCAAATAAGTGTTGCATATATAAGTTAAATGCAACACTTGTCTATAAGCATTACAATTATTATAGGAATATATAATACGTTTAAAAATTGTTGCCTTTATTGGGTATTTAAAGTAATACTTATATACTATATGCAACACTTTATATAATGTGTAACACTTTATAAAATGTTATATATATATATATATAAAAGAAGCTAATGTTTTTGTGTATAATTATAACAAATTGATTATTTATCTTTATATAAAAAATAATTGTTAAATAAATATTGTTTAAAATAGATAATTATCAATTTATTAAAATATAACAAATACCCACAAAAATTGCAACACGACGTCGTTTTAGCCCTTGTTTTAACTTAAAGAAATTCTCAGCTACTAAACACTTCAAACTTCACAAACCTTTTAGCTGAATCCACGATATCCGCTGCAGAGGAAGCTCGATTCGTATTGCTCTTCAAAAACGAGATCCAATCCATTATCAACGGAGTGGTCCTGAAGAAGAGACGAGATCCTCAGCCGTCAGATTGCCAAAGTCTCGATGCAACGGGAAGATTCAAGGTCCAGATTTAGAGATTTGGCACGAGATTCAAGGTCCATGAAAGATCTTCACCGAGCAGACTCAAGGTCCACGGCAGATCTTCACCGAGTGCTTCGTTGGATACCGAGCCAAACCATCTTCACATCTGCAGAACGATTGTTCCTGCCCTCCTGATAGTGGTGGAGCTAGCCGATTAAAATTGGCTCCTGCTCCTGTTCCGAAATTAACAAACAAGTGCTCCTATTATGTAATCCTCAGTTTCTCATAGTGGTGGAGCTAGCGAACTCAGAGACAAAAATTGGCAAAATGGGGAGAAACAAAATCTCTTGTTTCAATGGATTCAAGTTGCTCATAACCAGGCCTTAACTACTGTGTAAGATTAACCGCCTCTTGAATTTTAAATGTTGTGGTAATGTTGTCGATTGGCGGGTGGTTTGGTTGGATAGCAGTAAATGATGGCAATCATTTGCTTTGAATTGATGATGGCTCTTTATGAACTGGCCAAATCTGCCCTTGTTGGTTTGAATCCAATTGATAGCGCTGAAAACTGACTTCAGTACATATAATTTGGTGACATGCGCTTTAAGTGTATTCAGTGGGAATGTTTGCTGATAATATTTATTGGACTTAATCATGTTTGTGGAAATGGATTCCATAGCCTAAAAAAAAAACTTACCTCTGTATATTGTCTATACTTTATGCGATTGCTCTTACTTTTAGTGAAATTCTCTAGTAGAAAAATTTCTCATCTGTTTTAGTAGATTCATATAAGTTATTTTTTCTCCACCGATTATAATCATGGACTAATGAAGTTTGGCTGATTTGATTCCCATTCCTAGATTATCTTGTGAACTTGGATCTTTGTAAATTTTTCTATAAAATTTTGTGAGTTCTGAACTTTATATTGTCTAAAGAATCACTCATTAGTGTCTCCTGTCTTGTTATGGGTTATACTAGCATTTCACAAAGGATATCATATTTTCTTGCACTTGTGATTTTCTCTAGGATTCTCCCAACCACACCTTCCACCCCTCTACCTCCTTCATAGTTGCCTCCTGCTATTATCCTAGCATGTCTTAATATGTTTTGTAATATTTCGGATCAAGTTGAAATGGATGAGACATTTTATTCTTTATGTCCGGAAGTAATCTTTTGTTTTATTTGTCATGCACTTACCTTACTAATTCAAATGTTGATTAATGCAATAGCCCCCAAGTGCACTTCCCCAAGTACACTATAGTTCGAGGTGCAGGTGATCCTTTCATAGGCCACATACTCATATTTCACGGCAGATATGTTCTAATCCTTTAGTCACGTTTAACATTACAATCTGGCAGATGATGTGAAGTCTTGTTTCTTGTCATTATCATTATAGTGATAATTGTGTTCTTGATTCTTTCTTTTGTCAATTTCCATATTTATTTACCAATTTTAGTAATTGTGACTGATTCTTCCGCTTGAACTTATAATGTCGCATCTAGGCATTTGCACGGATTGAGAATCATCACTACTTTGTGAATAAGGGCTTCTTTGAGTCAGACTCATTCCCATTGGATAACGTGGAAAAGATAAGACATATTGACTCTGTAATTGTTCAGGTATATACTCCTGTTGTTGATGAACTCTAGTATCATGTTTTCCAACATTTTACATCAAATGAGAATAACTGTATGACTTCTTGCTCGACAAATGAAATTTGTATGCAAATGGAGTACTATATTAAGTTTTCAGTTGGCATAACTAATTTCTTGGCAAACTCTGAAATATGGCTTTGATTTTTTTTTTCATCTAACTGAAGAGTGAGATCTGTTATCTGAGAACATTCTATTTGCTAATTTTTAGAGTCATTATACTGCACTCTTTATCTTGCAAGGAAGATATGATGTTTGCTGTCCCATGATGTCGGCATGGGATCTTCATAAAGCTTGGCCTGAGGCAGAATTAATTGTAAGAGACTGCTTGCTTAGTCTTTTTTATGATAAATAAAACTCTATTCTCTATCCATCCTTGTTTACTTGATGGAAAGGACAAGTAGTTGGAATGCAGAGAACATTCAAATCTCATTCTGAAGCACTTAAAAGGTCTGCTCATTAATCTTTGAAGCACTTAATAGCCTTAAAAGCACTTAAAAGGTCTTCATCAGAAACAAATCCCAACTGAAAACCACCAGAAACACTTGAAAAGTCTGCTCATTATAAATTTGAAGCACTTAAAATCCCAACTTAAAAGCACTTAAAAGGTCTGCTCATTATAAATTTGAAGCAATTAATAGCCTTAAAAGCACTTAAAAGGTCTTCATCAGGGATACTTTCATCATTCAAAAAGCTAACTTTATTGTCTTATTACATAGTAGAAGAAATGATAGAAGACAGATTTAGTACTCTGCTGAAGCAATCTTATGCTAAGAACCATTGAATAATGATGAAGTACTTAGGTTGCATGCCACTACTTTACATTACAAATGCTCATAACAATGGTCAATGGCTATAAACATGTGACAGCCCTGTTAAGGCATTTCAACTATATTATAGTAAGCAAAAACTAAAAAAGGCCAATGGTTGCTGATGTTAGGCCATTTAGCCATGCACATCTGCTTTTTCTCTTCTTGCATCCCATCATGGTTTATCAAATTGAACTCTCACTCTAGGTGAATGATGCACATACTATCTCAGACCAAGTAGATCTTAATTTGTTGAAAGAAATGATTTTAGTTTTTAATTGGATGCTTTCCATGATTTGTTAATGTTTCAATAAACTTAAAGAGTATCGTTTTTGTATATTTGACAAGCTTTTGATTTTTCAATGTTTTGATTTCAAATCATATTTTATTCAAAAAATTTTACTCAACGTTTTTGGTTGTGCTTGTTTTATATTCAACTTGCCCTAATAACTTTTGTTTTTTTGTTTTTATGTGTAACAGGAAATCATCATTCTTTTGGTAAAGGACGTTTAGTGCTCATGATGCTTGTTTGGATACCCATAAAGTTGTCACTTAGTAGAGATGCTTGTTTGGATATTCATGAAGTTGTCACTTAGTAGAAATATGGATTAGTTATATTAAATTTTGTAAATTCCCTTAGGTGTATATAGTTTGGCACTAAATTTCATCAATTACATTTTGTATTTGATACTATAAATACTTTTGTAATACGAATATTATTCTGAATTATATATTTTATAGAATTACATTTGAATAGATAATATTAAATTAGTAGTAATATATTTGTGGAAAAATAATTATTTCCATTAATATGGACAAGTGTTACCTTTATAAAAATAAAACACAAATAAAAGTATTACTTGAGTACTAAAAAGTGATGCATTTTGTAGGAAAAAGTGTTACATTATTGGATAAAACAAAATGTAAAAGTGTTGCATTTGAAGAGAAAAGTGTTGCAATTGTTTTAAGGTAATAAATAAAAAAGTGTTGCACTTGGAGAAAAATAATTGTTGCATATAAAAAAGCGTTGCATATTTTGAAAAATGCAATACAAATAGAAAGTGTTGCATAAAATGAAAAAAGTTTTGCTATAAGTCTAAGGAGATATCTTTTTATAACATACTTTGTAAAGTGTTGCTTTAGCCCTATAGCAATATTTTTAGGGCTAAAAACAATACTTTTGGGGTGTTGCTATAGGCTCATTTTGTAGTAGTGAGATATCCCTTGAGAACTAACAACATATCTTAAAAAGAATAGATTACATGCAAAAGAAAAACTTCTTAAGGTTTGCATACAATTTATGTTCTCTTAATATAGAAAAAACATTGGAAAGATGCACAATATGCTCATAAAGTGATTTGCTATAAATCAAAATGTTATCAAAGCAAACTACAAGAAATTTACCAATGAAAGATCTAAACACATAATTCATCAACCTCATAAAAGTACTAAGTGCATTAGTTAGACTAAAAGGCATGACTAACCATTCATAAACTCCATACTTTATTTTAAAGGTTGATTTCTATTCATCACCTTCTTTCATTCTAATTTGATAATAGCACTTTTAAGATCTATCTTTGTGAATATTGTTGACCCATAAAGTTTATCAAGCATGACATCTAACCTAGGGATTTGATGCCTATACTTAATTATAATCTTATTAATGCCTCTACTATCTACACATATTCTCCGAGATTCATCTTTTTTTTTCAGACCAAGATAATAGGAACTGAACAAAGACTAAGAGATTCGTGAACAATACCTTTGTTGAGAAGCTCATCTACTTGTCTTTGTATTTTCTTGGTTTCCTCGGGATTGGCCCTATAGACTAACCTATTTGGAATAGAAAATCCAAGTACAAAATAAATTTGATACACAATACCTCTAAAGGGTGGCATTCCTTCAGGTAACTCCTCAAGAAACAAGTCTTCATAATCCTGCAAAAGAGATAACACAAAACCAGGCAAACAAGAAAGATGATCACTATCCACGATATAAATATCCTTTCGGATCATTAAGTACAATAGTTGCCTATCTACTATTGTTGTCCTAATCTCTTTCTTTGAATCAAATGTAGCAAGTTCATTTTATTTTATAGCTAGACCTAAACTATGTCCATTAACTTTGGCAATTGTTGCTTGTTCTTCTTATAAGTCAGTTTTGTACTGACTTAAAGATGCTATTTTCACTTGACTTTTGTGGTATTTTGAGATAATTAGTGTGCAATTATGTGCTGATTTATGAGTTTATGTGTTGCATGAAGTGTAGTGTTAAGTGCAGAAAAAAGGTCCACGATTTGTGCGATAGTGTGCACTTAAGTCGGTGCACAAGCCCCATCCTGCACATATCTTGCATAAACACCGCACACCATGCACTCAGTTGCAGCACATCACGCACAGAACTCAGATGCACTGTGCACGCACCTACCGCATACCATGTGCAAAACTACTGCATATTCATGCACATACCTTGCACGCTGCGCGCAGCAGCCTCGCACATTGCTCGCACAGTGCGTGCAGCACCCTCGCATACACGCACACGCCCGTGTGCATGTGCGCGGGCACACACGCACACACGCTGCTGCGCACATGAGCTCAGCAACTTGGACCAGCCGCGTGTGCATAGGCATGGCAGCACACACCAGCCGCGTGTACATGCTTGCGGCAGCATGCACACACCCCGCTCGCGCCGGTGAGAGCGGCAACACTTCTATGCACGAACATGGCACAACAACACGTGCATTTGTTGTGCACTCTTGCTACACTTGTGCACACTACATGTACTACACTAAGGCACACAGTATGCACACCGAGGCACATTGCATGCATCACTTCCACACACTCAAAAGCACCATAGGCACTACCCTCTTACACACTAGCACCACTGCATGCACACATGCACTCAACCTTGCACCACTGCATGCACCAACATGAGCTCTTGCACACTTGCACCACTGCATGCACCAATATGAGCACTTGCACACTTGCACAAATCACTTGCACTCCACGATGCACACCGCCAATACTTACATGCACAAAGCAAATCACGCACACACCATGCACTACATCTACATGGTACAGCCTCGTCGTGTGGTCGCACCATGAAAACATATACATGGTGTAGCCGTGTCGTGTGGCCGCACTGTGAACATGTATATATGTTACGGCCGCGTCGTGTTGCCACACCATGATAAAAATTTGTATGATATGCCCTCATCATGCGGCCGCACCGTGTAAGTGTGTGATTCATGATTGAAAATTTTTCTAAGTGTTTGAAAATTTCCTTTTTGTGTGCAGACTTTAAAGACGCGTATAATGAGGCTCAAGGGCGTGAAGGGCAAAATGGAATCGTGAAGGACGCTGTCTCAAAGGCATGAGATGCTGGATAGGAGTACTGATGTGGAGCGTAGTGCACCTGCATATTTTGGATAGTTTTTCATCAGTGGCATTTTTGTAATTAAGTACTTAGTTTATGGATGCGTGTAGATTAAGCTTTAAACCTATATAAATAGAGGAATTTGTCATTATTTTAGAGGGGATCCCGAAGATTAATCTAGAAACTTGTAAACGGGAAATTTTCTCTCTCTAGAACTTTCTCTCTCTAGAATTTGATCTCCGATCACAATTTCATTCGAAGTTTTGGACCAATAATTGGAATTCAATTCTCAATTAAAGAAGCATTGAACAATTCTCTTGCAATTTAATTGGTAAATTCTTCCAATTTATGATAATGAATTGTTTAATACTGCACTTTGTTAAATACGAGTTGAGAATGATTTCCTCCGGCTAATTACGTGATGTTCTAGGGTTCCGATGGATGAATACTCCATTTAGATAACTTTTTTTTTTAAAAAAAAATTGATCTTCTATATTTATATTGGGCAAAAGACGATGCTGGATATACCCAGATGATGAGTTGGTTTTAGACCAACTAATATATGTCTCTTGGCTTTTGCCTTGAATTTCATGCAAATTCTGTAGTGATTTGTGCCATTTTATGCATGCATGTGGTTTGCAATTTGGAAATGTTCAAGTGTGCAAAAAGGGCAAAAATTATGATGAAATGGAGTAACATATGTCTAGATAGAAATTAAGGAATCCCTAAAAATTGCTTAAATGCTTATTCGGTTGAATTAGAGTTTTGGGAAGAATTGTTGTGCAACTTGTTTTGAGTGTAACTCCTTCACTTTTAATCCAAATGAGGAGATCTTGGATGTTCGGGGAAGGTATTTGAGTGTACTGCTTTTCTCATGTTTTGACTTGTTTCTAATTCTATGTGTAACTATGAGAAACGAGGGATTCTTTATGATTGTTGTTTCTAGGGTTTTCGTTGTTGGAATCTTTGCCACAGTTTGGTAAAATGTGAATATCTTGACCCACAGATATCCAATAGTGCTGATTCTTGAACCAATGGAAAGCTAAGAGGAAGAGCTAAAACTCATATGTGCATCACCAAGTTCAATTCAGATGGCTAAGACACACATAGTGTGCCTAGAAGTAGCTTGTTTTGCTGGAACACTCACGCACACACCCATGCACACTCACCACACACACTCACACCTCGCCGCACAGCTGCTGCGGTGAGCTCGCAACACCCGCGCACACCTCGCCGCACAGCTACACATCTACCGCATGATTATGCGGCGATCTTCCGCACGAGTACGCAAATGCTGAGCGAGCTCCGCGCGCAGCACTCACTCATACGCGCGCAAAGCCCTCGCACATCACTCGCACTTCGCCGCATGAGCATGCGGCGAAGTCCTGCACACATTCACACCTCGCCGCAATAACATACGACGAGTTCATGGCACACACACCACACACGGCGAGGTCTCGCCGCGAGACCTCGCCCACACACATACACAAGGCGAGGTCTCGCCCATCAAATGAACAAGTGGCGAGATCTCACCGCGAGACCTCACCTTGGGAGTTTTTTTTTAGCATGAAAAAATTGGCTAAGTGTTGGGTTGCTTGTTCTTGTGCAGGGAATGGAGAAGGCGTGCTGGCCTTAGGCTCGGTGGCATGATGGAGGCTGATGGAAGCATGAGGGAGGAAGGCTCGAAGGCGTGAATGGTTGCTAGACACAAATGGACTTTGGATTGGAGCTTTGGAGGCGTGACTCTCAGAAGATTGGAGGCGCAGCAGAGCAGCAAAAGACATGATATGACAAGGCACAAAGGCATGGACTTCGAGCTAGCTTCTAGCAAGAACTCATGCATACGTGGATGATGTACAATCTTTATGATGGCATTTTTGTAATATTTTATTCATTTTACGTTTGCGTACTTTTTACGTTTTGTAACCTCTATTAATAGAGGATTTAGTTAGATTTTGAGGAGACAAATATTCTAGAATTGATAACCATCTTTTAATTTTTTGAACGGGAAATTATCTCTCTCTACTTTCTCTCATTAGAATTTCGATCTTCTCCGATCGATCTTCAATTTCAATTCCGATTGAGAATTTGATTCGAACGTTGTAACACACTTGAGAATTGAAGCCTACGAAGCAAGTTATTCGGTATAATCTTTTCAATTATTGATGTTGAATTGCTTAAAGTTCAATATTGATCGTGAATGTGAAATGAAGATTCTCGGCTAGATCTTTGATGTCCTAGGGTTTTTATGGGATAACTGTGAATTTGAACGTGAAAAGCTATGCAATTGACCTAATCTCTACGGAAAAGTTCATACATGTTTTTAATTGTTGAAATCTGAGAAGTTTTATAATAATTTCACTTGTGTTTGGTTGAATTGCACTTCGATTAAGGTCGCCATGCCAATTCAAGGTTTGATTCACCAGTAACAGTGGAATTTGCATGAACAATGGACATGTTGTATGACTATGGAGTTTCTTCGCCTGTTTTACTTTGTACACGATCCGATATGTGGTCGTTATGCTAATCGGAGATCGTTGAGTCTTAAGAATTAGGTGAAGAATAACCTTGTGTAGCTAGCTTAATATTAGACACTTAAGTTAGGCCTCGCCATGGGAGACTTGGGAAATCACACGATTAATAGCTAGAACATGAAGTTGAGATGTTGCGGTTTATATCCATTTTACTTAGGCCTCACCATGGGAAAAGTGAAATGTTAAGGAGTATAGGGATACTGTGGTCGTCATGCTAAGTATTTTCTAGCCTTCTAGGCAACAATCGTCTCCTCCTAATTAGATTTACATGAGATCAAGTGCATAGAAATCGTATTGAGTTCACAGTAGTCCGATTCATAAACTCTAGGACATCTGTTTGAATTCTTGTTATTTCTATCTGTTGTTCTCGCAAGTGTTCTACTATTTTGAGTTTTGAGTATTTCTCTTATTTTACTAAGTCTTGATACTGTGCAATCTGCAGCACATTTTGAGAAACACTTCGAATTCTTGAACCAAATCTCCCTTCCCTGTGGATACGATCCCCACTCATCACTACTACGTTAGTTTAGGGGTAAAAATTGCAAGGTTAACGACACGCTTGTCAATTTTTGGCGCCGTTGCTGGGGAAGGCACGGTTTCTGGAATTTGATTAAGTGTTTCTTGAATTTCATCGTTTAATTTCGTGTTGTTCTGTTTTGTTTGTTTACTCTGTTCTTATTTTTTGTATTTTGTTCTGTTTCCTTGTTATTGTTGTCGCTTGTGGTTTTTGTTTTGTTGTCTATTGTTTACATTTGGAGTTTTTGCTTTTTTGTTCTGAAATATTTTGGTTATACTTCAAATTTGGTGTTGTTGTATGCTTAGGCTACGATCTTCTGGAGATCCTGATTTACACTAGACCTTGAACTACAAAAGACTTTGAGAATTCTAGCCAAACAAAGAGACATGGCTAATCCTGGAGTTAGAGCACCACGTTTTGGTGATCATTATGCTGTGAATTTTGACAACGGATTTGGACAGCAAGATATTGATGTTGAAAGTTACCACATCCCCACTCAGATTATATCGATGATTACTCAGGGTCAATTTTTCCAAGGATTAGACAATGAAGACCCTAATGATCATCTGGACTGGTTCTTAGGTTTGTGTAGCACATTCAAACTTCCACGAGTGGAGAGAAGTGAAGTGCACAGAATCCTTTTTCCTCTTTCTTTGAGAGGTAAAGCAAAACATTGGTTCAAAACCATTGGAGGCTTGGATGCAACAATATCTTTTGAGGAACTTCAGAAAAAGTTCTTGGCGAAATATTTTCCACCAGCTAAGCTTGAGAAAAGGAGAATGGAGATCATGAATTTCCAACAGCAAGATGGTGAATCATTCTGAGAAGCATGGGAGCGTTTCAATGACCTAATCCATCAATGTACTAATCATGACCTTGGCGAAATCAGAGAATTGAATACGTTTTTCAAAGGGCTCACACCTGAGTCTTCTATGATGGTAAAAGCTTGTGCCAATGGTGCATTAAAGGATAAGAGTGTGCCGGTGGTTAGAGAATTGTTTAACCAAATTCCCGAAGATGAGTACCTTTTCCCTGAGACACGAAAACCTCATAGTAGAAGACAGAGAGGAGTGCTGGATCTTGATGAGGAAACTTCATTGAGTACAAAGTTTGAGGCCCTTGCCAAGCAAGTGCAAACTTTGAAAGCTACTCAAACAAAAGCTCCTGTGCTTTCATGTGGTCTGTGCAAAGGTGAACACCACACTGATGAGTGTTCTATCACAACTGAGTCTTTACAATATGTGAGTAATTACAACACCAAACCTCAGTATGGTGAAAATTATTCTGGAGGGAATTACTCTGGGGGGAATCGACCTTACAATGGTGGACAAGGCAATTAGGGACAACAACAAAATCAAGGAGGACAATATTATCAGGGAAATGACCAAAGAAGAGCAACAAATGCACCTCCTGGTTTTGATCACCATGCTGGTACTTCAGAGCAAAGAAAGCCATCAGTTGAAGACATGTTCCAAAAATTGATGGAAAAGATGGACAAAAATGAACAAAGATTTGAAGGATTGGAATCCACTGTCAAACACCATGAGGCTACTTTAAAGAACATTGAAATGCAGCTTGGACAACTCGCCAATGCCGTGCACTAAAGACACGCGGAGCACTCCCTAGTGATACAGTTCCAAATCCAAAAGGGAAGGAAAAATGTAATGCAATTACATTGAGAAGTGGTAAGGAAGTGCATAAGACATCTAAGCCTGAGGATGAGGAGTGTGTTATTGAGGAGGAAAGTGTTCAATTTGAGAAAGAATGTGCCAATGAGGACTTGGCACCAAAGAAGGAGGGGGTGCAAGATAACGGAAATGGTGAAGCAACCAAGAAAGTTAGAGGACCTCCTAGTCCTTACAATTTTCCTAAATATACACCAAAACCTCCATTTCCTGAGAGGGTGAAGCCAAAGCAAAAGAAAGGACCTCAATTTGATAGATTTTTAGATTTGGTGAGACAGGTCAATGTGAGCTTACCATTATTAGATTTGGTGACTGCAGTACCCAAATATGCGAAGTTCCTCAAAGACTTGATATCCAACAAGGAACAAATTTTGAGATGTGAAGTACCATTGACACTCACGGAGTATGGTGAAGCATGGATATTGGGCATAAGATGCCACCAAAATTAAAAGACGCTGGCAGTTGCACTATACCGTGTAAAATTGGAACAAGACTCTTTGAGAAAGCTTTGTGTGATTTGGGTGCTGGCATTAATCTCGTGCCTCTTTCTATTGCCACTGATGTTGGACTTAAATGGAGAATCCATCCAATAGCGGTGACTCTTCAACTGGCTGATAGATCCTTAGTCAAGCCTACTGGTATGGTTGAAGATGTCCTGGTGGGGATTGATAAGTTTACACTCCCAGTTGATTTTATTGTTCTTGATATGGAAGAGGATCGGAAGTACCTTTGATCTTTGGTCGACCCTTTTTGGCAACAGGTGATGCTGTGATTGGGGTAAGAAACAAAACAGTTACTTTCAGAATCAATAATGAAGAAGTTGTTTTTTATGTGAATTATGCCAAGAAACATCCGTTACATGTTGAATCTTGTTTTGCCATTAAGGCTATAGCATATTCTTCTATGCATGGAATGATTGAGAGTGTTAAGCATGAATTTTCTGTTGTTGATGAATTGCATGTCTGTGAAGATGAAATTGATGAGTTTGAGCTAGATAATGAGAATAGGAACATCTTGGCTGAAATTGAAAATGATGTTGAATGTTGTGTGATTGATGAATCCATTTTTGAAATACAAAGTGAGATTGTTGAAGTAGCAAATGAATGTGAAAGGAAAGAAATTTTGGAAGAAGCATGTACTAATGAATTGAAAGAAAATATTGAGTGTAAACTTCTAACTAACAATATGAATGCATCCACTGAGGTGAGAAGCACTGAAAGTTTTTGCAGGAATGAGAAGCTTATGCCCTCTATCATGGTGGCTCCAAAACTTGAGCTTAAACCTTTGCCTCCATATCTCAAGTATGCTTTTCTAGGAGAGAGTGAAACGTTACCAGTAGTGATCTCTTCTAAACTTGAAGATTGGCAAGAGGAGAAATAGCTGGGAGTACTGAGGCAACACAAATTGGCTATAGGATGGACCATTGCAGATATAAAGGGCATAAGTCCTAGCTTATACATGCATAAGATTCTTTTGGAGGATAACTCTATGCCAGTGAGAGATAGACAACGAAGGCTCAATCCACAAATGATGGAAGTTGTCAAGAAGGAAGTGATAAAGTTACTGGACTTTGAAATGATTTTTCCCATCTCGGATAGTAAATGGATAAGTCCAGTGCAGTGTGTTCCATAGAAGGGAGGAGTTACAGTTGTGAAAAATGATGCAAATGAGCTTCTTGCAACAAGAGTTGTTAGTGCTTGAAGGGTTTGTATCGACTATAGAAAGCTTAATAAGGCTACTAGGAAAGATCATTTTCCACTTCCCTTTTTGGAACAGTTGTTGGACCGAATTGCTGGCTACTTGTTCTACTGCTTCTTGGATGGCTATTCTGGCTATAATCAAATTGCAATTGATCCTAAGGACCAAGAGAAAACAACTTTCACTTGTCCCTTTGGCACGTTTGCTTACAAGCGGTGCCATTTGGCTTGTGCAATGCGCCCACGACTTTCCAGAGATGCATGATGGCAATATTCCATGACATGGTTGAGTCAATTATAGAGATTTTCATGGATGATTTTTCCATCTTTGGAATGACGTTTGATGGTTGCTTGGAGAACCTAGCCAAAGTGCTAAAGAGATGTGAGGAAACTAATCTCGTGTTAAATTGGGAGAAATGTCAGTTTGTGGTTCAGGAAGGCATAGTGTTGAGACACAAGATTTCTCATGCTGGAATTGAGGTTGACAGAGCTAAAATTGATGTCATTTCTAAGCTTCCTCTTCCATCCAACGTTAAAGGCATAAGGAGTTTTCTTGGGCATGCTGGCTTCTATAGGCGTTTCATCAAAGATTTCTCAAAAATTGCTATGCCATTGTGTAGCCTATTGGAGAAGGATGTAAAGTTTGAATTCGGTACAGAATGCATTGAAGCTTTTGAAACTTTGAAAACTAAGCTTGTGGAAGCATGGATTATAGTCACCCCTCACTGGGGTGAGCCATTTGAGATAATGTGCGATGCAAGTGATTATGCATTGGGAGCTGTTCTTGGCCAGAGAAGGGATAAAATTTTTTACACAATTTATTATGCTAGTAAGTTGCTCAATGAAGCTCAATTGAATTACACAACCACGGAGAAAGAGATGTTGGCAGTTGTTTTTGCATTTGATAAGTTCAGAGCATACTTGTTGGGATCCAAGGTAATTATCCATACGGATCATGCTGGTTTGAAATATTTGTTAGCAAAGAAAGAGGCCAAGCCAAGATTGATTCGATGGGTCTTATTGCTTCAAGAATTTGATGTTGAAATCAAGGATCGTAAAGGCTCAAAGAATGTGGTGACTGAATATTTGTCAAGGTTAGAGTCAGAAGCTCAAGAGGGTTCAAATATTTTGGTGAAAGAGCACTTCCCAGACGAGCAGGTGTTGGGAGTGAATGAGAAGTCATTACCTTAGTATGCAGAGATAGCCAATTATGTTGTGGCTGGCCAAGTTCCTTCTTATTTTTCGAGTGACCAAAAGAGGAAGCTGAGAAGTGATGCCAAGTATTATTTTTGGGAGGACAATGCCTTGTATAAAATCTGTAGCGATCAAATCATACACAAGTGCATCAAATATGAAGAGAAGGAAGATATTCTGAGAGCATATCATGAAGGACCGTGTGGTGGACATTTTGGCTCTTCAAGAACAGGATTCAAAGTGTTACAATGTGGTTTCTATTGGCCTCATATTTTCTTGGATGCAAGAATTTGGGTTGGCAATTGTGATCGATGTCAAAGGACGGGGAACATTTCTTCAAGAAATGAAATGCCTTTGAATAACATTCTTGAAGTGGAAATATTTGATGTTTTGGGGATCGACTTTATGGGTCCATTTCCGAAATCCCGAGGCATGGAATATATCTTGGTGGCAGTTGATTATGTTTCCAAATGGGTCGAGGCCGTAGTTCTCGCTCACAATGATGCTAAGAGTGTGGCTGCATTCTTGAAGAAACATATTTTCAATAGGTTTGGGGCTCCGAGAGCAATCATAAGTGATGGAGGAACTCATTTTTGTAATAAGATTTTTGAAGCTATTTTGGCCAAGTATGGTGTGACACATAAAGTATCCACAGCTTATCATCCTCAAACGAGTGGCCAAGATGAAATCTCAAATCGTGAGATTAAGAGAGTGTTGGAAAAAGTTGTTAATCCAGGACGAAAGGATTGGTCCATGAAATTGGATGATGAATTGTGGGCATATAGAACAGCGTACAAAACTCCTATCGGTGCTTCTCCATTTCGGCTTGTGTTTGGCAAGGAGTGTCATCTCCCGATAGAGTTAGAACATAAAGCATACTGGGCAATTCAGAAGTTGAATATGGATTTGTCTGGAGCTCAATCAAAAAGGATGCTAGAATTAAATGAATTGGACGAGTTTAGATTCAATGCTTATATGAGTTCTAAGCTTTACAAGGAGAAAACAAAGAGACTACATGATGCGAAAAGCCAATCGAAAAGTTTTGCTCCAGGACAATTGGTGCTATTGTACAATTCTCGCTTGAGGTTGTTCCCTGGCAAGTTGAAATCACGTTGGAGTGGTCTATTTCGAGTTATCAATGTGAAGCCATATGGTGTGGTGGAAATCAAAAATGAAAAAAATGGTAACATATTGCAAGTGAATGGTCACAGACTCAAACCATATTTGACAGTTGAAAACAAGGGCACTACAGGTTTGGAAGGACCTCCACATGAATTGTTCCTAGATTATCCTATAATCTCCCAATGACACTAAGCATGGTCGGGCTATGACGTAAAACCAAGCGCTCCTGGGAGGCAACCCAGTTCTTGTTTTATATTGTTGTCTTTTTGTCTTAATAATTTTAGTGTTAATGTTAGTTAGTCTGTGTTATCCTTTCGAACCATGGCACAGTCTTACGATTTGTTGATGGCTTTTGCAGTACTCCTATTGGTATTTGTGGTGCTAACAGTCGATATCATTTCGACCACTTTAACAGAGGGTAAGTATGAGGTGGTGGGTACAGCAATAGAGGTAAAGGAATCACACCCGTGAAATACTTATCTAGACCATTCACGTGATACAACATGTTACACTCGTGAATTTTTCTTGGTTGGTTATGAATAATTGAGGTTGGTTCCTTCACATGTGCTTGTCTTGTAACTAGCCAGGAGATGTTAGGAGTTTTCTATCTTCATTATAAATACCCTGCATCTTGCTTGATACTTTGCATTCTTTACTAGTGTTTCTCTCAAGTAAATACACATCACTTCAAAGCACTTGGGTATGATCTTTCCCTAGAAGTAATGGCATACTACCCTCATCATAACCCTTACGAGTATGCAATCTTTAGCGAGGATATGGGAACTACCTCTCCTTCATCTTCTTCCTCTTCAATCGATGAAGACATGGTGATTGACTATAATCCGACTGGATCCCCACAGTTTGTCAATGCGAGTGCTGAGAGCATATATAATAGATCACTCAATATAGAGTGTATCATCGAAAGACCATTTGAAGATCCTTCATGCAGATTTGATGAGTTAATTAGAATGCACAATTGGGAACATTTCGCAAGAGCATCTGTGGTTGTGGATATGGAGATTGTCCGAGAATTCTACGTCAATTCCAATTCAGATAGTATTCACTCCGTATTTTTAAGAGGGAGGTATTTACAAGTGAATCACCACAGAATCAATTTACATTTTCTCGTGCCAGACTACCCCGGTGATACGTACAGTCGTTTGGTGCGGGCGGAACACACAGATTATTTATTGGCTGCTGTGGCATTGCCTGGTGCTATATAGGTGAGAAATGCAAGGAATGCAGCACTATATGTACCCACGAGTGAATTGACAGCTGAGGCGAAAATGTGGTTGCTCTTTTTCAATTCTAAGCTTTTACCCACTCGCCGGACTTCATAGCATCTAGGGAGAGAGTTTTGTTGATCTATGCCATTCAGCATAATTTTTCTATTGACATTGGAAAATTAATGCTTGGATACATACGGGGTGCCCAGCGCTCTGAATTTGCACCAATGTTCTTCCCTACTCTGTTAACAGCAATGGCTCGAGATAAGGGCATCAACATTTCTTCCACGAAAAATCCTCAAAATCCTCTTGCCCTTATGGGGACACCTCAATGGCCTAGTTATCTGGAGGAGGAAAGGGTAGCAAGATTCTCTCGGGGATTGTAAAAGGCCAGGTTCTTTTATTCTGCTTTCTCTTTTCTCTGTCTCGGGGACCGTGACTTTATACAAGTGTGGGGGATAGATGGGTGATGTTGAGGTTGTTCATATGATGTTGCCATGCGTTTTGTGTAGTATTAGTGATTGAGTAGTGTGTTGTTAAGATGAGTTTATTAGTATCTTAGCTATGTTGAGAATTGTGAAGGTTGTTTCTTAGTGTTCTAATTTATTAGTTAATAGGTTTTTGTATTAGTAGTGTAAATTTAGCTTGAAACGTTAGGGTTTTGCTTAGCTTAATATGTGAGGTTAATGGGTGTTTTGCTACATGTTGTTTTTGCTTTTCATGGGCATATCTGCAAGTAAGAAGGAGTGGACATCATTTCAGAGAATTGGTAAGGTTCGGTAAGGTATTCAATGACATGTGAATTCATAAAGTTGAAATATCATTGAGTTCATAAAGCTGAAATTCATTTTTGGCTCCTTGTGACATGTGAATAACTTGTCTCGGTTGGTAGCTAAAACAATTACAAGTTCACATGCCTTGAATGAGCATGGCCCACTTTACATGCCTTGAATACATAATACTGAAATGTCGGTTTGGATTGTTATGTTATGTGGGTGTATGTTCACGAATTGGTAGCTAGGAAGATAAGTGTTCACTTGCATTGAATGAAAATGGCCCCACTTGTGTCTTGTTGTTAATGTCTTGTGTGGTTGTTGGGAACAATTATGTTGTGTTGACCGAAACATGTGCATGGCTATATTGGTTCTATAAATGCACATTCTTGTTTACTTTACAAGATCATAACTAGTAGGCTTGTTACAAATTCGGCATTGCTCAAGAGTGAACATCAAATTTCTCCTTGCTTCAAGTGCATTTTCGGTTAATTCACAAAGAAGGTATGCCCGGTTACTCCTCTTTTAACACTCTGAATATTCATACATTGGTGAGAAAATTTATGCTTGATGGCAAGAAGTTTAAGAGGTTAGAAAATAGGTGTTTTTTTTATGAGATGATGAATTAGTGCTTACTCAAGAATAGATGCATGCTAAGTGTGGGGGAGTAATTGTGAATGACTAAATAAAAGTGTTCAGCTTTGCCATGTTTCTGTAATTTAGTCATAACTTGTGAATGGTATGTCCAAATGAGTTGATTATAGTTGGGAAATTTCATTAAGGGGTTGGGCTACATTGTTCATGTTGGGCACTTTTGCCAATTTTGACTGGAATGTAGTTTAATTCGGAAGAAAAGGCAGTATTCACATCGATGTTGTGATCTGAAGATTTCTGGTTAAGCCCTGCTTGGTATGTTTTGGTATTTTGGCCTTAACTTGCTCATTTTTAGTCCAAATGGGGTGATTCTTGTCCCCACATTTAGATAAGCGATTGTTCTACAAAATTCCAGTTTCAAGTTTTGGCAATTTCGAATTTTTTGAAAATGGATTGTGCACATTTTCATAACCACTGCATGCACCAACATGAGCACTTGCACACTTGCACAACTCACTTGCACTCCACCATGCACACCACCAACACTTACATGCACAAAGCAACTCACGCACACACCATGCACTACATCTACATGATGTGGCCGCGTCGTGCAGCCGCACCATGAAAACATATACATGGATACGGCCGCACCGTGAACATGTATGCATAGTACGGCCGCACAGTGGAAGAAATTACATGGTGCAGCCGCGTCTTATGGCCGCACCGTGATAAAACATTGTATGGTGCGGCCGCAACGTGTAAGCGTGTGATTTATGATTGAAAATTTTTCTGTATTTGAAATCTTCCTTTTCCTATGCAGACTTTAAAGGCGCGTATAGTGAAGTTCAGGGGCGTGAAGAGCGAAATGGAAGCGTGAAGTATGCTGGCTAAAAGTCATGAGATGCTGGATAGCAGTGCTGACAAGCATAGTGCACGTGTATATTTTGGATAGTTTTTCATCACAGTGGCATTCTGTAATTAAGTGCTTAGTTTATGGTTGCGTGTAGATTAAGCTTTAAACCTCTATAAATAGAGGAATTTGTCATTATTTTAGAGGGGATCCCGGAGATTAATCTAGAAACTTGTGAACAAAAAATTCTCTCTCTAAAACTTTATCTCTTTAAAATTTTCTCTCACTATAATTTGATCTTCAATTGCAATTTCATTCGAAGTTTTGGATCGATAATTGGAATTCAACTCTCAATAAAAGAAGCATTGAACAATTCTCTTGCAGTTTAATCGGTAAATTTTTCCAATTTATGACGATGAATTGTTTAATTCCGCGCTTTGTTGAATATGAGTTGAGAATGATTTCCTCCGGCTAAATACGTGATGTTCTATGGTTTTGATGGATGAATACTCCATTTAGATAACTTAATGATGTGTAATTGATGTGATCTATAATGAATGAAAAAATACTCTGTTTTGCTCTATGAAATCCGTTAAATTTCATAAATTCGCACCAGTATTGTTGAATTGAACTTTAGTTGCAGTCGACATGCTGAATTGAAGCTAGATTCACTAATATTTGTTGAGAATTTGTGAAATAAGAACTAGAGTATGTAGTGAAATCCTTGCACTTGTTTAGCTCTGTTCGATTTCTAAAATGTGGTCGACATGTTGATTTTGGATCTCGGAATCTTTAGATCAAAGTGTAAGAAAATTCTCTGGAGCTAATGAAGACATAAGAACCTAAATTCAGGCCTCGCCATTTAGGAAATAATTGCTAGAGTAATTAGAAATAGAGAATTGAGAAGTTGCGGTGTAAATGCATTATTCTTAGGCCTCCCCATGGGAAAAGAATGATGACAGGGAACAGGGAACTTAGGATGCAGTTGGGTCGACATGCTGACTGTATGTTACGTCTTTAGGCAACGAGTTCTCCTTTGGTTTTTCACACACGTTAATTGCATTGCATAAGTTGTTTAGGTGAGTTTTCGTCCGGTGAAGGAACTCTAGAGTATCCTCTTCTCTCCATTTGCATTTACATTTTACTTGCTGTTCTTGTTGTTTTTTTCTTGTGACAACATTTAGAGTAACTTTCAAAATTTCTTGAAACCACTCTTCCCTGTGCAACAAAACCCTACCACCACTGCTATAGTTAGTTAGGGATAAATTGGTACGCACACGACGAACGCATCATCTTAAGACATTTTCCATGGTTTAAGAGCCGCAAGATTTACCTTCATTATGTTATAGTCAAAACTATAATAGTTCTTCTTTGTATGATATATAACATCTCGATCATTGCCAATTCCCAATAACAAGTGAGCTGCCTCCATTGGTACCATATCAAACAGAACCTCATCTTCATACTTACTAATAGAGAATGAAATCTTCACTTTTTTGTTAATCCTAATCTCACCAGATTGATTTAGCCATTGTAATTGATAGGGTTTTTGATATTTTATGAATGATAACCCCAATTTCTTCATAAGAATAACACTAGCCACATTGGTGCGACTTCCACTACCAATAATCATACTACAAATCTTGTCATGAACCTTATACAGATTGTGAAAGGTAGCCTCGCATTGTTGCTCAAAGTATTCTACTTGGGGTTGTGCATTTAGAATTCTCCTTAAAACCAAAGTAAGCTTTTTGGATTCCTTAACCATGTCCTTAGATTCTTCTTCAATATCTACCATTTACTCATCACTAGAATGCTCACTAATGATATCACCAATATCAAGACCACACATGAACTTCTTTGTTAGACAACCAGACTTATAATGTCCAAAACCTTTGCATTTAAAACATTGGACATCCCATTGACGCTACACAGACTTTGGCACTATCATTGAAGTATTCAAAATTTGTTTGCCAATGGACTTGGTGGCGGATTCTAGAACTGTTGTATTTGGTTTAAATGGAGTCTTAGGTGTAAAAGGCTTAAAACCCTTTTTTATGTCAGGTTAGATGAAGATGCTTGGCCTTTGAACTTTATGTACATTTCAATCTTTATAGACGTATGAAGAGTTTCTTCCATATCTATTACATGTTGTAAGTCCACCTCATGTACCAAACTTGAATTCACACCACCGATAAACCGTTCCATAATGGTTTCCTCATCTTCCTCTATGTTGGATTTAATAATTAACAACTCTATTTTCTTCATGTATTTCTCGACCGGTATACTACCTTGCACCAAACTTCCCAACTTTCTTTTAAAATCCCCGCTAGTAGTGAGAAGATACATGCCTCTTCATCATTAATGATCTTATCTCACGACATGTTTGAATAGGAGATTCATCATTCATTCTTTGGTTTCGAACCAACTGTTTCTACCGAACCACTGCATAGCTTTTAAGGTACATCCCAACCACTCGGATCTTCTCCTCGTCATCCAATCCACTGCCCTTAAATATTGAGTCAACTTTCCCAATCCATTCCACGAATAATTCCGAATTCGAATTCCTTTTTAATATTGGAAAATCAAGCCTAAAGGTATGTATCTTAATTTCAAATCTATTTGCGATTGTGGGCTGGTATGGAGTGTCTACATCCTCATTAAAATCAAGATGTTTTGGAGCCAGTGGTCGTACAATTTTTGATTTATTGTGCTCCATGATTGACATACGGATAGATAACTCTTTGACCATGTCTATAAGTGATGCAATTTGGATTTACATGTCCACTTGGTTTTTGGAGCTTTCTCCTATCATTGTACCTGTAATGTTAGTGAAAAACACGAGAAACAAAAATATAACAATTATCACACCTCATGGGTTCTCACGTTAGGTAGTAGGTACACTACTCTCTATTTGGTAGCTTTTCTCAATCAAAGTATTAACCCTATTTACTATCAATCTTGTAATTTACCTCAAGCCTTAATTCAAGAGCAAAACAACTAACAAGCTCGACAATAAGACAACTAGGATCAAGTATAGATGAGAAAACTAGAGTGTTTAAGAACAAGTAAAGCATATAACTTGAATCAATAAGAGAGGCCAATAATTTAAGCACTTTCATAGAATTCAATTGCACAAGCTTTAATGTAAGAAAATTTGAAACCTAAAGCTACTTAATTTTTTGTTGAAGTCAAAATTTCACAAACAATAATTATTTTTCACGTAATTATTGTTTTTATACTTGGTCACTTTTGTGACTCTTTTTTTCAAGACAACAATTTCAAATCACTTAGATAACATATTGCTATGCAACAAACAAATAAGAACAAATATCAAGTAGCACTTCAACAATTCAAGATTTTAGTTTTTTTTTACAATTCACGAAATTCTCAAAATTCAAAGAGGAAATTTATTTTATAGAATTTAATAATAATAATAATAATAATAATAATAGCATAAGTAATCCTACGAAAATAAGAATCAAAATTGATTCAAAAGAATCAATCTAGAACACAAAAGTCAAGAAAAGGAAACAAATAAAAATTTTAAGAAATAAACAAAGAAGAAGAAACAAAGAAAATTTAAAGATAACCTGAATTTGTGAAACTTTTTTCTCTAAAATCACTTTGATAGCACCTGGCACGATGATCCTCACATGTGGTATATTGATTTTCGATCTAGCATGTAAATTCAACAAACAAGAACAATGCGAAATAGAACAAAATGGATATGGAACGTAAATACTTGGATATTGATCCAAACCCTTACATTATACAAAAAAATCTACCCAACCCAAGTAATCTCGCCGTTAAGTAAATTAGCTTGGCTTACTCTCAATTAAGAGCGGGAAGATAAACCACCTAAGATCATGCTTAGAAGTTTACTATAATTCAATATTGGTTCACACCTAATGTTTCTTTCAAAATTCATCAAATCTATTTATATCATTAAAAATATGCCTTTTAAATAGGCTATAATAATGAAAACCTAACTTAAAATTCATAAAAGAAAAATTAACCAATAAGGAAAGTAATTGTTTGGAGTAACTTTTCTTAAAAAAAATAAAACCTAAAAATTTAAAGCTGAACAAATGCCGACGTCGTGGAGAGTTTTGGACTTCCTCGATTTTCTTCATCTCCAAACTTGATTCTACGCATTCTAAATCTTCAATATAGATGCAAGGAATATTCCAAAGTACTCTAATGTCAACTGTGCTTTAAGACATGTCCAAGCCTTCATCCTCATCCTTAATGGTGGTGGAAAACATGTTCACCACAGATTCCAAAGCTGTCTTCATCTTCGTTGTTCGCGACCTCGTCGTTGGTCTATCAAGATTAACCAATGGATCTTTCATTAACTTGGATGGATTGCTATCATGTGCTATCTACTTAACTGTGTTAAAAAATGGAAACTTAAGTGTTTTGAAAAATCATCATTTTTATGGGCTATATAAACCACTAGTTTTAGTTGCAAATTGCAAGGTTTAAAAACTGGTTATTATGGATTGTTTTCATGTTATTTTGTGCATCCACCTATATTCATAATGTGCTATCTAGTTAATGGTATTAAAAAAATAAAATGTAAATTTTTTGAAAAATCATCATTTTTCGTGGGCTATAACCCACATTTTTTAGCTAAAAAAGTCAAGAATCCAAAACTACAAATTGCGTACTTTTTTATGACATATTTTGTACCCAAATATTGGTAATGTGTTAACGAGTGAATGCTGCTAAAAATTTGAAATGTAATTTTTTTAAAAAAAAAATCATCATTTTTCGTAGGCCACGTTTTTTGGATGAAAACGACAAGATTAGAAAACCTTATTGTAGACAACTTTCATGTCATTTTTTGCAGCCACCTATAATTGTAATGTGATATCTAATGAATGTGATAAAAAATAAAGATGTATTTTTTTTTTGAAAATTCATCATTTTTCGTGGGTTGTAAACAATTTTTTGGCTGAAACAGTAAGACTAAAAAACTGGATATTGTTGACTATTTTCATATCACTTTTTGCACCCACTTATATTTGTAATGTGCTATCTAGTGAATGATGTTAAAAAATGAAAATGTAATTTATTTTTAAAAAAAATCATCAATGTCGTTGGTTATATATCCCACGAGAGTTTTTGTTGAAAATGGCAAAGCTCAAAAACTTGCTACTGTGAACTTTTTTCATGTCATTTATGACACTCACCTATATTGGTAACATGTTATCTAGTGAACAATGTTAAAAAATGGAAATTGTTTTTTTTGAAAAATCATCTTTTTTCGTTGACCCACGTTTTCTGCCTGAAAACAGCAAGAGTAAAAAATTAGCTATTGCGGACTGTTTCATGTCATTTTTTGCACCTACTTATATTGGTAACGTTCTATCTAGTAAAGGGTGTTCAAAAAGGAGAAAATTTGTATTATGGGCGCATCTTAGGCCATAATTATTAAATAAGGCCTAATTTTAATGTATTTATTATTGTGGACGTCAAAAGAACTTTATTATTTTATATAATTAGTTAAATACTTTGTTACCCTTTCCACCATTTACTAGTTCACACTCAATTTTTTTACTCTCGAGATCTACAATACATTGAATTTTGTCCCACAATGAATGCTATTTTTCTCAAAATTCTTTTATTTTGCAAACTTTTGGGCCCTTTTTCTCTTCTGGCACAATTTAAAATTCTTTTATGTTTTTTTTTTCAAATTTTTTAAAACTGTTTAAGTACGTGTAGAGTGTTTTTTCGTAATATACACATTCACAATTATTCAATAAAATTTTCAGTTTGTCTAAAATTTATATTTTTTACGAATATCACTTTGTTCTATTACTTATCTCATGTTATATATGTGCACACCAAGTGTAGTTTTTAGCTATAACGGTGAATTTAAAATCAAAGGTCTATAAAACTTTTGATTCCCCTATCTTTCAATGTAAATGAAATGAAAATTTTGCTAGAATTCTACATTTTTTAACTCACCTTTAGGGAGTAAGCATATTGACCTTCAAATCTAATGTTTGATTTCTAAAAATGCATATAAGAGTGTGTGAGTGTAAAAAAAATAAAAAATTTTAAAAATACTGCTTATCGTACAAATTGGAAAAAGAACCTGATTAGCTACCACTTAAAAGTAATAAATAATCTCCATTAATTTGTCATTGTACTATAGACTTAGAGGAATTGAGAATAACACCCTCAATTTAATTGTTATAAGCATGTTTGCATATTAAAACTGATTTTTGGAGCATAAAAATATTTTTTGGTATAGAACGGTAGCATTATGCAAATTGGGCCGCACAAACTGCACAAAAATTAGTTCAAAAAGGGAAAAAGATTAAATCACGTAATTAACATTATACATACTAATTTTTCATCCAAATTCAAAATCGTTATTCTAATATAGTATTTTGAAACTCTCAATGTGATCTACAATACACATTGAGTTTTGTCCCATAATATATGCTATTTTTCTCTCAAAATTGTTTTGATTTGCCAACTTTGCCCATTTTTCTTTTTTGGCACAATTTAAAATTCTTTTCTACTTTGGTTTTGAATTATTTTGAAACCACTGTGTTCTATTATTTATCTCGTGTTACCCTTTTTTATTTTTTTTAAACACACACACTCTCACATGCATCTTACAAGAATCGATTTCTAAACTTGTAAGTCGGGAAGCTAACTCCCTAACCACTGAGCTAGCCCCAAAGGCTTTTTTATTCCCCTATCTTTCAATGTAAATGAAATAAAAAATTTGCAAGAACTCTACATTTTTTAACTTAATTTAAGGGAATTAACATTGTTTGATTTCTTGGGAATACATTTGAGGGTGTTTGAATGTAAAAAAAATTAAAAAAAAAATCTTTTATAGTTGGGAAAAAGAACCTCATTAGATACCACTCAAAAGTAATAAATGATCTCTATGAATTTGTCATTGTGGTTTGGACTAAGAGGAATTGACACAAACATCCTTAATTTAATTTTTATAAGCATGTTTCCATATTAAGACTGATTTTTGGAGCATAAAAATATATGTTTTTGTGGAACGGTAGTAGAATGCAAATTGGACCGCACAAACGGCACAGAATCAGTTCAAAATGGAAAAAAGATTAGATCGCATCGTTAACTTAAAAAATAGACTAACATTTTCATCCTAATTAAAAATCATTATTGAAATATAGCGTTTTGAGACTCTCGGCGAAATACATATTGAGTTTTGTCCCACAATGTATGCTGTTTTCTCAAAATTATTTTGTTTTGCCAACTTTTGGGCCATTTTTCTTTTCTACCACAATTTAAAATTCTTTTCTGTTTTGGTTTTGGATTTTTTTAAAACTATATAAGTACGTGTAGAATTTATTTTTTTCGTAATATACAATTTCATGATTATTGAATACAATTTTCAAATTGTCTAAATTGATATCTTTTGCGAATATCACTATGTTCTATTATTTATCTCGTGTTATATATGTTCACATCCAGTGTAGTGTATGTCTGTAATGATGAAACTTAAATCAATGGTCTATAATATTTTGATTCCCTATCTTTCAATGTAAATGAAACGAAAAATTTGCTAGAACTCTACATTTTTTAACTCATTTTTAGGTAGTTAGCATCCCAACTTCCAGGTATATTGTTCGATTCCTGAAAATTGCATGTGATGGTGTGTGGGTGTAAAAAAAATTTAAAAATTAAAAATTGAATTGTGTCTATTACATTTTGGAAAAAAAACTGTTTTTTTTAATAAATTTTTTTAAAAAAAAATTCACACCTTCACATGCATCCTACAGGAATCAAACTCTAAATATGTAGGTCGAAAAGTTAACTCCTAGTTTGGGAAAAAACCCTCATTAGCTACCACTCAAAAGTAATAAATGATCTCCTTTAATTTGCCATGGTGCTAGGGACTAAGAGGAATTGACACAAACACCCTTCATTTAATTGTTATGAGCATGTTTGCATATCAAGACTGCTTTTTGGAACATAAAAATATATGTTGGTATGGAATGGTAGCAAGATGAGAATCAGTGCAAAAAGGGAAAAATATTAATTCACGTCATTAATTTTAAGCGGACTAACTTTTTTTTCGAATTTAAAATTATTATTGTAATATTGGGTTTTGAAACTCTGATATTTGCAATATACATTGAGTTTTGTCCCATAATGTATGTGATTTTTCTCAAACGTTTTTTGTTTTACCAACTTTGGGCCCTTTCTCTTTTCTGGCACAATTTAAAATTCTTTTCTGTTTTGATTTTTTTAAAACAATATAAGTATGTGTAGAGTTTATTTTTTTTCATAATATACAATTTAATAATTATTCAATACAACTTTTAGATGGTCTAAAATTTATATCTTTTGTGAATATCAATATTATGTTCTATTATTTATCTCGTGTTATATATATGCACACCCAATGTAGTCTATAGCCATAAGGGTGAAACTAAATTCAAATGTTTATAAAACTTTTGATTCCCCTATCTTTCAATGCAAATGAAATGAAAATTTTGCTAGAACTCTAAAATTTTTTAACTCACTTTTATATTTTTTTTCTCCTCTTAAACTCTTCTATATATTTCGATTTCAATTTTTATTTTAACTTCCAATTGAATAGTATTCTTTTCTAACAGTGAAAATTAAAAAATACTTTTTCCGTGACGCGTATAATCTTACTTCAATAACAATCAATAATTATCCTTCAGTTGACTATCTATAAAAAACAATCCAAAATGTCGAAAAAGATGCTTTCCTGTTATGCAAGAACTTAAAGACATTCAGAAAGGCAGCTCAATCAACCGTCTGCATGTCTTCAACAATATAGTTGTTCAACATTGTGCTTACTCCTGCGGCCAATTCTATGTACATCCAAAGACCATCAACTCGCATATTCAATAATTCAAACATTTACCTGACCTTCCAAAGCATTATGAAACAGACAACTTTGAAGGTTCCTATTTCAATTTTGAAAGTCACTGGTGACGAGCTGTCGCGGCTCTCCAATTTAACCCAAATTTACCAAACTAATGTAGAAGTGGCAAGTGGGATCGTATCCAACAGGGAGAGGATGTTTGTCAAGAGCTATTGCAATGATAGAATATAAAATTGATGAAACAGTACAAGTAAGCGCAGGGAATGAGATACGGGAAAATCAATAGAGAGGAATGTGTTGCCTTAAGGGGGATAATGTGTATGGACCTTTCTCTTGCTATCACTGACGGACTCGTGTAGACATATGTGACGGGACTTTACACTGCTAGAGAGCTAAGGCTGATCAACTTGGTAGGTCTCACGACCCTCGTTCTCAAATCTCCCCGAACTTCCCTTGGTAGGGCAAGCCCTGGGCATGAGTCAGGCTCCCCCAGATCCCTATTCTAAGACAAGAACAATTTTAGACCTTCGCTAAAGATTGACATTGACTGTCAGTGGGTACCGCACAATCAAGATTGCAACGTCTCACAGGACCTAAGAACTCACATATGCATGTTTACAATCAGATTATGTCATGGTTGATTGCCAATGTAATATTCACACCGACCTCAGTGGGCACCGCAGACCTAAATGTGAAGTTAATCTAGAGTGCAAATCATCAAACACAACGAATGCAGAAATGTAAACATGAAATTCACATTCAAAAGATAAATTCTCAACAAATGTCTAAAGCAAGATTGAATCCATACAATTGACCCCTCAAAGCAACACTAAGAACTTAGCCGATCATATTGATCGGCTGATATCCCATAATTACAGAATAGAAATTATGCCCTAGGACTCTCAGAATTCCTCTCAGTGAATTGATTTCTCTTCCTGATTCCGCTCTCTCTCTCCCCCCCAAAAAGCTCCCGTCCTCCTTGTCTCCAGCTCCTTTTATAGATTTGCCTCACTGCACAAGTTCCAGGAACCTTCCTTTGTTTGCAGAGATTTTGCCACGTGTATCTACAAATATAAATCAAAGCAGAAGTGAGGACACGTGTTTAATGAAGACTTAACAAGTAAGGAAATTCATCACAACACTTAGAGCACGTGAGAAAGACGTGTTAAATGCTTTTGCTTGTGAGCTTAATATGTGTATGCTAAATGCCACTGTGGGAACAAGATTGCGTGAGTGGTGTTTGTGCAAGTGTGCAGGTGAGAAGTGAGAAGAACTGTACATAGATGTTAATGAATGAAAAAGCATAAACATGAAAACAAGAAAATTGTGCAAGTATGTGTGGCGGCCGCACGTGTGCGTGTGTGCATGGTGCGGCCGCATGGTGCGGCCGCACCGTGTAATTGTGTGTGTGGTGCGTCCGCATTGTGTAATTTGGGTGTGTGCAAGTGTGGTGTGTTAGTGTGTGTTTGTGAGGTGTGTGTTGAGAGTTTGTGAGGTGCAAGAGTGTGAGGCTTTATGAGCGTGAGTTGTGTGCGTGACTTTCATGAATCGTGACTTTCGTGAGGAGTGAATTGTGACTTGAATGAATAAATGCAACACTTTGTAACTAAATTCGCAGCACTCAAGTCAATCTCCATAACACTCAATTGTAATCAATATAACACACAAGTCACGTAATCAAGCATCGATTCACAAGTTATTCCAGGCAAGAGATTAACAAAACAGAGCAAATAAGTCGGCACAATACCCCGACTTTTCAGTCACTCATGTTCAATACAACCAAAAAATTATGTAATAGATGAAAAATTTTACTAGAAATTACAGCAGTCTTTTAAAATTTATAACTCATTATAGAATAGTTAAAATCGAATTTCCGTCATTCAAAATATGGAACTAAATGTTCTCTGCCATCAATTAAAATTTAATTCCAATCGTATATTTGTCTCTTCGATCGTCCGTTTGACCAAGATTACACAAACCAGGAGTTTACTAAAATTGTATGAGAAACTAGCTTTAAATTTTTTTTTATCTTTTACGCTCAATTTTCTTGATGTGTTTAAGTCAATTAGTTACAAATAGCTAGTTAGTTTTACATTTTTAATACACCTAAAACATAATCCATTCATTTTGGAGTTTTCCACATATGTCTGAAGTAAAAAAAAAATCCAATAATTATAACGTGAGACAAACTATACTCAAACTACACTAAAAAAGATTTACATATTTAAATACTCATGTGTGCACTTTTTGGTGGAAAAAAGGAAACATATTTATGTGCAGAGGTTTTGTGCTCTGAATGTTCATAATGGTGCAACTAAAATTTAAGACTTGAAAAACTTTGGATTTTGCTACTTAGCTTTGTATCATATTATAAATTATTAGATGGAATTAAAATATTGCTTTTTCCATTACAACTAAACAATTTGCGACAAATTAATCACTATTGTTTGATTACATTGTTGATTTATATATAAACTACCTCTATTTTGACCCTTTAAACTCCCACTCTGGTTTAATTTCACTCTGCTAACCCATGAATCTCTGGCAATCTTATCTATTTATTTTGTACTCTGCCAAAGAAATAGTATTCTTATACAAATTGAAAAATACATTTTCAGTTATTTGTTTTTTTTTCTAATGGTGTTATACTGTAATTTATCCTTATGTTCTTAATTAAGATAAAGTAATAAGCCTCCTAAGTGGTCATCCAATTTCACGTGACCCAGGCATTGATCACGTGAGCGTCTCCAAAGCAGCAGCGCCCATTTGCCGAACGACACCTTTTCCGCCATCCTGTTTGGTTTCGTCTCTGTCGCATCCTAATTAATGCTGCTGCATTTAATGCGCCTGTTAGGACAGATCCAGTACTCTCTCTCTCATATCTCACATCTTCTCCTCTCTCCTTTCTCGCCTTTCTCGCTTATCTCACCTTGGCTGTACTCTCTCCATCTTTCTCGCCTTTCTCCAGTCCCACCTATTCTCTCATCGGCCGCATTAATATCACTTCTGTCAAATTTTTGATGATGGAATGTGTTGATGCTGTGTTGCTCGATGCCTTTTTGTTGCTCGAGGAAGCAGCTTCCTTGGATCCTGGGTTCCTTTTACACTCTGGGCTGAGATGGTCTTTCTTTCTTTGTTGCTCTCTCGTGCCGACGAATGCTTATAGGCTTTCGGCAATGTCGCCTGTCAATTCAACGAATGTGGAACTCCTTTTCCCCAAATATTTTTTATTTCCCGCGTCAGTTTTCTTTTATTACGTTTCTCCTCCTGATTTCGTTTTTTCCCCTCTCTCTCTTCAATTTTAAACCTGTCTGCTATCTGACTCCGATATCCTCCAGCTCCTTTTATCGTTTCTGGATTCATCCTGATCCGGTTGTAATCCTCCGGCTCAGAATTCCTGCTGCTCTTTTCCATTTATCTGGTTATCCTCTTCGGCGTTTGTGACTTCGTTGCGCTCTGGTTGTACTACTCTGCCATTTCAAAAGTTACCTGCTTTTAAGAAATTGGCATTCCCGTGTCGGTTACCCCTTCGGCTAGGACCTCCTACTGCTTTTTTCCCGTCTGCATTGTTATCGTCTTCCATGTTTGTGACTCCGTTGCGCTCCGGTTGTACTTCTTTGGCATTTCAAAAGTTCCCTGTCTTGAACAAATTGGATTTCCCCTGCCGGCTACCACTTTATTCTGCCTCGTTCCTTCGTTGCTGCTCTGGTATTTCTGCTGTCTCTTTGGCCTGTCTATGCTCTCTCCTACTATACTAAACGTGTCTTGTTGTTTGTGCTTATCTACATTCATGCTTCGTGATACTTAGCCGGTTGCTTTTTCTTTCTTTGTGCTTCGTTGCTGCTGCATATGATGCTCTTGACTGGCGGTCTCATTACTGTTTTGTTTATTCTTTGTTTGCTCCGTTTATTTTGTTGTTCTCTTTATCACTATGTGCCCTTTTTTCCTTCCCTTGGGCCTTATGTGTTGTGCATCTCTGTGTAACTACAGTTATTAATTGTGCGCATCACCCTGTCTACACTGTCATGAATTTAATGGTTGGTGATGGTGAACCTGGTTCAGACTTCCTTGCTATTGAATTTAATGCTTTCACTTGCTTATTCGCTAATATTTATTTCGTTCAGGTTCTTTGGGTGTTTTGTTTGATTCGCCTGTATAATGTTATGCTTTTTACTTGAAATTCATACGCCCAGTGTTTTGTTATCTTGGGCCTTCTGTGTAATGCTTACTGTCCATATAGTAACATTCGATGTTCTGGCATCTTCGTACACTTTGCTGTGTTCTTGTGCACCCTGGACCCTGGACCCTGGATCTACGTTCCCTCACTTGATAGCGTATAAATTTACTGGTTCGCCGCTGCGAACCTGGCTCGTACTCCATTTGTACTGCATTTAATGGTTTTACATGTTCGTCTTTTTCGTTGGTAACCATTATGTTACGGTTTTTGTGTTTCTCTGTCTTTTTCAGCTGGTTACTGTTCGGTTTTAAACTTGTTGTGCTCCTCACTTTACATCCATGTAAACGGTTTTCTGTTATGCTGCCAACAGGGTTTAACTTCTCCGTTCACCTGCATATATTATACACCTGTGCTATCAGCTGTTCAATAGGTGAGATGGAACTACGTTCATGGTTATCTTTGAGGAGTGGTGTCCTTAAAACTACTTACTCTTCCCCTACTTGCTGCTGGTCCTTGGTTTGTTTTTCCCCTACTTGTCTTTATCTTTTTCGTGGTTTTCGTGTTCGGTCATGCGTAGCTTTTTTATACTTGCAAGTTGCAGATTCCTGCGCATGTGCAAACTTTAGCTATTATTATTTGTTTGTTTGCTCTGTACCAATGAATTTTTCTTATCCCTACTGCTGGTATTAGATGGATAAAAATGGACTGCGCCGTCGGCGTTATGCCTAGATGCCGCCAGAAGAAAAAAAGAACTCTTGGAACGGTGTAGACAAGCGAGAGCCATAAAGAGGAAGAGGCTGCTTAGTCAGGGAACTGACAACTCTCGCTCTACGCAAGGAGTTGCTGGCAATAGTACTTCCACTATTCGTGTTTCTGCTGTGCTGGGTGAGATATGTGATTTATCACATCTTGTGTTGTGTGTCAACTGAAATGACTGTCTTTTTTGCCCTGCTATATGTGTTAACTGGTTGCTTTATCCTGCGCAATCAGACTGTCCTAATCTGAAATGCTAAGAATTCTGCTAACTGCTACAGTTGATGCATTATCTTTTGTCTCCAATGGGGATTTAAATGTAGGAGATGTAGGAGTGAGTGGTAGAATAGTTGCACCTTCGCGGGGATATCCAGGTATCTTTGATTAGGATATGGTACATGTATTGGCGCTTCTTTGTCCTAATGTGCACGACCATCTTATACTACAATGTGGCCGGCTAATATTGTAAGCAATCAGAGCAGGTGATATGCGTTTCTGCTGCAAAAAAGCCTTATATTGCTTGATACTTTGTGCTGTGTTATTGTTGTCATTATTACCTGATAACATACAATTGTGGTATGCGAAGACAGTTTTGGAATTTTTGTTTTTCTCCAACTGGGCAATATAGCGTGTTGTTCCCTCTATTTTTAAAAAAAAATACCTGTATATACCTGATGAAACATAACTATTTCTCGTATCTGGTGCTTTTTATGCTGGGCTGCCCTATTCTTTCTGGTGTTTTGGAAAGTTATAAAATGCTTTATTGTCCGTGTTGCTTTGCATGATGTCCTGAACTTCTCTTTGTGCTAAAAAACTCTGTTTTATCCTGCAACTTGTGTTATGTTCATCTTCGTCTTCCTATACCTGTATATTATGTCCAACTTAAAATTATATTGGTTTTTATAATTGCATAGTCTTTGTCTATGGCGAAATACCGCTCATGCACACCCCTTTTACATGCACTCATAACATCATTGCTGTTGCTGTGTGTTTAAGACAGATATACGTTCTTACTGTGCTGTTTTCAAAATGTTATTTCTCCTTTTTGTTTAGACCACCCCATTCGCCGTGACTTTGTTTTGAACATATTATATTATTAAAAAAAACAAAACTCCTAGCTTTGTTTTGCTTAAATTATTTCCATTCTTTTTTCCTATGCCAAATGATTCCCAATTATTTTACTTGTTGTGTTTACATTGTTTAAATTGACAATCATAACTTCATACTTTCTTTTGTTGGCGTTTTTCGTGTTTTTTGCTTATAGCCAAATACACCCATGCACCGGCTATGCTTTCACTAGCACTGGTAACATCTTTGTCGCTGGTCGGTTTTACAACAACTACATGCTCCTAAGTTGTTTCTAAAACTGCTGTTCCGCCTTAATGTGCATACCAAATCGTTCGTCGTCACTTCACTTTTGCGGAGTTGTATTATTACGAAAACAAAAATATACCTTCAAGCTATTTTCTGCTGAAATTCTTCCCAGATTTTATCTTCGTGCAAAGTGATTCCCACTTGTTTTTCTTCTGTCTTTTTTTTTGCACCCAAACATTTATGCAGTGTACTGTTCCAGTATGTTACACTTTGTGTCATTTTAATAGTAGGCTTTTTGCTGCAGAAAGGCAAGCTCTGAATAGACAAAAAATGCCTACAGAAAGTTTGGTACTCCCCGCTGCCATGGACTGCGAACATTGTGGCGCTGTGCGGTCTTATTTGGAACCCCCTGGTTTCTGTTGTTCTGAAGGGGGTGTTTCCTTAGTAATTACGCCATTACCATATTTGTTACGGTCTTTATTTGAGGGGAGCAATGAGCAGTCCGTCCAGTTCAGGAAAAATATTAGGTCCTATAATAATAACTTTGCGTTTACGTCTTTAGGGGTGAAATATGATAAAGAACTGACCAAAAATAGATCTGGGATATACACATTCCGTGTGCAAGGCCGGGTATACCACTTTTTAAGTAGCTTAACCCCTGGAGTTGACAAACTAAGTTGTGTGCAGTTTTACTTTTATGATACTGAAGAGGAAGTCAATAAAAGATCTAATGTTTCAGATAGGTTTCGTGAGGATACATTAAGGCTACTTGTTGATATACTTCGAGATAACCTTTACACAAGATTTTTCAGGAGTCTTAGGCATGTTTCTGATGTTGAAAAACATGCTATAGCCTTGAACGGCTATCCAGGTTTAGATCAGCGTGTGTATAACCTGCCTTCTGTTTCACAAGTTGCAGCTATATTCCAAGAGGGCCATCTCGATGACAGTTCTAGAATGGCCCATATACAGGTTTATACCTATACGAATGCCCCTTATACAATCCAACATTACTATGCATGTTATGACAGCCTTCAGTACCCGTTGTTGTTCCCACGTGAAGAGTCGGGTTGGTATTTTGTAATTAAAAAGAGACTAGGTTGTAACCGGTGTTGGAATTCAGACCCTCCTCATAAAACTGTTGCCATTGATCCGTCATTGGTGCATGATCCAGCTGAGTTACTGTCTTCTAAGCAAGGTGATTTTTCCTACTACAGTTTCGCACACTTCCTTCCTTTTATATGTTTTGTTGTATAGTGCTACTAACTGAAACAGGTTACTGATTACTGTTTTCCTCTTCTTATAGCTGTTGTTCACCGTAACAGGGGTGAACAGTCTGTATCTGCACGAGAATATTACTGTTACAAGTTCCAGATAAGACAAAATGATCAATCGATGCTTTTAAATTCTGGTAGGCTTTTGCAGCAGTTTGTTGTTGACATGTACATAAAAATAGAAACAACGCGACTAGATTTTGTGAGGAAAAATCAGAATGAAATTAGGTCTGAAATGTTAAGTGGTATAGTGGACAGTGTTGCTGTTGGCGAATGTGATGGGAAACGTGTAGGTCGTAGGGTATACTTGCCTTCGTCTTTTATAGGTGGTCCTAGGGATATGCTTAGGAGGTATTTGGATGCGATGGCCTTAGTGCAACAATATGGTAAACCAGATCTTTTTTTAACTATGACTTGTAATCCAAACTGGAAGGAGATTCAAGATAACTTGCAATGTAACCAGAATGTATTTGATCGTCCAGATTTGTTGTCTAGGGTTTTTAGGGCTATGTTTGAACTTCTTAAAGTCGAAATGTTAAGAAGCAGTTTTTTGGGAAAGTTGCTGCTTTTGTGTATAGTATAGAATTTCAGAAAAAGGGCATGCCTCATGCTCATGTGTTACTGATTTTAAAACCTGAATTTAGACCTGTGAATTCAGAAGCTTACGATCGTTTTGTTTCAGCTGAAATACCTGATTCTGTTCATGAACCCCATTTATATTCTGTTGTAGTTAGGCATATGATGCATGGCCCTTGCGGACGTTTAAATGGCCAAAGCCCATGCATGAAAAATGGACACTGTTAAAGTAAAAACCCTAAAGAGTTTGTCCCCTATACCTCTCATGTCGATGATGGGTATCCACAGTATCGTAGACGAGATAATGGTAGGAAGACACTCGTGCGTCGTCATCAATTAGATAATCGATGGGTAGTTCCATATAATCCGTATTTGTTAGCTCTTTTTGATTGTCACATGAATTTGAAAATCTGTGCGACTGTTAAGATGGTCAAGTACATTTATAAATATGTTTATAAAGGACATGATCTTGTGAGCTATAATGTTGTTGCCCAGACTGAAGGGCAACCTGTTGATGAGATTAAAAACTTTCAAGACGGGTGGTGGATTGGACCGCCCGAAGCAATGTGGAGAATTTTCTCCTTCAAATTAAGTGAAATGCAGCCTGCTGTTTATACACTTCAGGTTCATCTTGAAGACTCACAGGTAGTATGTTTTCATAAGAATTCCGATCGTATATCAATGGTTCAGTCTAGTAGATTTTCAAAAACTATGTTAACTGAATTTTTTTTATGAATAGTACAAATGAAAGGGCTATACAGTTAAAATGCCTTTATAGGGAATTCCCTAAATATTTTGTGTGGAACAGCACTAATAATCTGTAATTGGTAGAATGGTGAGTTTGAGTCCTTGCGAAGGTGATCGTTACTATCTAAGGTTATTACTCTCGCATGTAAAGGGTCCGACGTCTTATTCTGATTTACTTACTGTTGGTGGTGATCTATTGCCTTCGTTTAGAGATGCTGGTCTTAAAAAGGGCTTCTTAAACTCTGATAATTACATTGAGGATACACTAGATGAGTGCTCTACTTTTCATATGCCATCTGCATTCCGTTTCTTGTTTGCCGTTTTATTAGTATATTGTTTGCCGAATGACCCTAGAAAGTTGTGGAATACATTCCAGTCAGAATTATCATCCGACTACACCAATATTAGTGTGTATGGTAAACTTACTGATATTGAAATTATCAAGCTTGCTTTAAAAGATATAAACAAGACTTTAGAACAAATGGGGAAAAGTTTGGATGAGTACTGTTTAGTGCCAGCATCGTTTCTTATTGGCGATGCTGTGGAACGACTAACAAGGGAACTTGACAGTGAAATTAATATTCAGGTTACCCCTGAGGATGTCGCACTTTGTTCTCAGCTTAATATTGATCAAACAACAGCGTATAATTCAGTGGTAGAGGCTGCATTGTTAGGTCCAACTAGGTGTTTCTTCATTGATGGCCCGGGGGGGACTGGCAAGACCTTTCTGTACCGTTCTATCCTAGCGACTGTAAGAAGTAAGGGGTTTATTGCAATTACTGTTGCAACTTCTGGAGTTTCCGCATCGATCTTGCCGGGTGGTAGGACAGCACACTCTAGATTTAAACTGCCTTTAGATACTTGTAGTAGTAAAGTTTGTCAGTTGAGTAAACAAAGTAGCGTTGCAAAAATGATAGTTAAAGCTAAATTAATATTATGGGATGAAGCTACAATGGCTAAAAAATTGGTTGTTGAAGCATTTGATTGTTTATTGAGAGATCTAACTGAAGTTGATGAACCTTTTGGTGGAAAGTGTGTTGTGTTTGGTGGAGATTTTCGCCAAACTTTACCGGTCATAGCTAAGGCAACAAGAGAAATGCAAGTTAATGCTAGCATTGTAAATTCTTCTTTGTGGCCTTCAATGCATAAGCTATCCTTGCGGCAGAATATGAGGGCAGCTTTAGACCCTCAGTTTTCTGAGTATTTATTGCAAGTTGGAGAAGGTTTGCTTCCTGTGGATGAGGATGGAAATATTACACTCTCGGCGGATATAGTTATACCCTATGACGAAGGAGTGGCATCATTGAATATGTTGGTAACATATGGCCATATATATTGTTACATTTCTGTTTGTTCGCTTTTATACCTTTAATATTGTCTTCTTTGTCCACCTTTACATAATTATCGTTTTAATGTTTTCTGGTTTATAGGTTGCTGGACTCCGTCTTCTCAGACTTACGTTTGTTTTCGGCTAATCCTTATGAACTAATAAACAGGTGTATTCTTTGCCCAACAAATATTTCGGTTGATGATATTAATGAAATGATGATACATAAGTTCCCTGGTCAGCGTCGTGTCTATACTAGCACAGATAAGACTGTTGATGATAAGCATCAAGGCGATTTTGAAGATTTTCTGAATTCGTTAAAACCCAAAAGCCTTCCTCCTCATAAATTAGCACTAAAAGAAAAGTGTCCAGTTATGCTATTAAGGAATTTGAATCCTGTTGAAGGTCTCTGTAATGGCACGCGATTAATTTGTCGCGAACTAAGTGAGCATACTATTTGTGCAGAAATCGCTACAGGGCAGTATATTGGTAAGAGGGTTTTCTTACCGAGGATTCCATTGCTCAATACTGATAATGAAAAATATGGTGTGGCTTGCAAGCGCATTCAGTTTCCTGTCAAATTGTGCTTTTCTATGACCATAAATAAATCACAAGGACAAACGCTGGAGTATGTTTGTATCTATCTTCGCAAACCTGTGTTTTCGCATGGACAATTATATGTAGCTCTTTCAAGAGCAAAAACTTCAAGGGCTGTTAAAGTTCTTGTCTTGCCACCTATGATCAATGAAATAAAAAATGATTGCCGGACAAGAAATATTGTCTTCCACGAAGTCTTTGATATAGCAACACAATAAACATATTAAGCCTTGTTTTGGTACCTGATATTAACTGCCTTGCTAACACCTTGTACATGGCATTGTGCATACATTTTTTTTATTGTGTTATTTATTGATATCTGATTAAGCATATCTTATTTATGTATTTGTGCATCAGGATGACAACTGAGATTCCAATCGATGAATTGACTAATAGAATAAGACCTTGGTATGCTGTATTCACTGTTGATGCAAAGCTGCAACCATTCCAAGGAGTTAACAGCCTAACCAGGGTTCAAAAATTCATTTTCTCGGATGCAAAGGTATGTTGCCTTCTACCCCTATGAAAAGGAAAAATATCAGCCATTTTATATATGCTTCTACTGATCTGAACTCATAATTGCTTATTGTTTCTTTTCTCATAGGGAGCTAAAGTTGAAGGCATAATCTTTGATGCTGACATCCAACGTATGGAACCTAAACTTCAGGCTCTAAAAAAATACCGAATTGGTAATGCTGATGTGAGACCAGTCAAGGCAAAATATGCTCGTGAAGGTATTACGATGCAGTGGGTAATAAGTTCAAGGACAGTCATTGAAGAAGTTCTTGAAAAGCCAACCATTATGCGTTTGGACTATAACTATACGAAGTTTGATAATCTTAGCCATTACATTGATGATGATGACAAGACCAAACGAGTTGGTAAGCATTCTTTTAGTAAGTTTGTGCATTGTAGACAATAATTTTACTCGCACATATTTACTTTGTGATTAATGGACAGATGTACTTGCTGTTGTTATTGACGTGTTGCCTGTCAAGACTGTTATAAAACCATGGGGTGAAAATGCTATACAGAAATTCGTCTTAGTTAATGAAGAGTAAGTCTATATAGATTTATAGTGCTACCGATGCTTATTATCTGTGTGGTATTGAAATATACTTTCACTTTTATGCTCATTACATCTTCTACTTCTGGTTGCTTAGTCTCATTTAATTTCGATGATGGTTGTTTAGAATGCAGTCCATCAGTTTGTGACTGTTGAAGGACAGTCAATTATTGATGACCTTTGGAATTTTCCTATTGTTATCTGCCGGCGAGTCAGGGCTTCCTACTATAATAGTGAATCCTATTATGCTTATTAAAAGTTTGCGTGTGGGGGTTTCCAATGAGTTTTGACTATCTTATGATTCGAATGTTTCTCCAGGTGTTGAGCTCGCAATATGTCTGGATTCAATGATATTTGTTAACCCACGTGATGAAGAAGCAATGCGATTAAAAAAATTGGTTATTTGCATTTTCAATTGCTTACTGTCTTGTCATTCATTATTACTTTCAAACTTCACAAAAGTTTATTATGTTGTGTCAATAGGGCTGCGCGGAACGAAAAGGAATTGAATGAATTTGTACGAGCAAAATCGTATCTAATGTATGCCCCCGATACTACATTGCACGACGACAAACCTGTCACTCTGGTTGCAAATATTTTGTCTACTCAGAATGTCGGTGCAGTAATCGTATTTTAAAAATCAGTACTGTGGATTTTTTTGCTCTCTTGTAGTACTTTATTTTTTGAATTGTGTTTGTTACATTCATTAGGTTGCATTGGTGAAAGCAAACATATCATTTCAGAATATTATGCAGACTTATTGGTACATGAGCTGCAAGAATTGTTATGCTTCTACATCAGCATCTCCTGGTTACGAATACCAGTGTAATTTCTGCGGTGAAAAACAGATGCCACAGACTAGGTTTGATATTGGAAGTTTGTGTGTATTTAACACACACATCTGCTTCCTGATGTGTTGTCTCACTCATACTCTTCTGAATGTAGGTGTCGTCTTGAATTAGATCCGACTGATCAAAGTAGAACAATCACTGCCTCACTTTTCGGTGAGCAGGCAGAAAAAATCCTTGGCTTCACAGCATTTGATGCAATGATGCAGACAGATAATGTGAGAAGTGCTATATATAATTCATATATAAATGCAGACTTTAAAGTCTCAGTGGGCGTCTGTACATGCCCAAGAATACGCAGCAGATTACTCTCAGCATCAATGGTCGGCAATGGGCAGTTAATTACCTTGTGAAAGAGAAATGTTTTGTATTTGCTGGTGGATGGAGACAGTTTGTGCAAGAAAATGGGATCGAAGCAGGAGACACATGTGAGTTTCGAATCATTGATACGAGGCTGGGGAAATTTGTTATGGATGTCACTGTTTCCCCAAGTCACATTTCCTAATAGAAAACTATTCTCCTTTGAACATTTCAGTCATTTCGTATTTCAACAAACAACTTATAAGTATTTTTATTTTGTGGTCTATTTTGCATAGTTTTTGTTGCAATTCCTTCCATAGACAAAGTTTTATAGTATGCTACATTTTGAGCAACTATGCCCGGTTTATTCTGTGTTAGTGGTTTCTCTGCCTTTCCGGGATAGTGTGTATATTTGCTCGGCTGTTGATACTCTCTTGAACAATCAATATTGGAAACCAGGATTTTCTGTTGCTTTTCGAATCTTTTTAGTTGTCGAAAGTGCTGATGTTTTGCTAAACTAGATTGCTCATTTGCTCTTTGACTGTTTTGGAGTTCAGCTGGCTGGTGCAAGCATGTTCTGATTATGAGTTTAGGTCAGGAATTAACATGGTGGATTTGATAAACTAGCTCTGGCTTGCGCGTGTGATGAAAAATGTGGCAGCTTTGTTTTGCTTATTCTAGCAACTTCAGTTTTGTTGGGTGAACATGGTATTACTTGTTTGATCCTGGATACTATCTTGCAGTTTGTTAGGTCTGAAACTAATGTGTTTATAAGGTGGAATGTTAACCAGTTTCGGCAACTTAATTGCTTACCTTTGATTGGTCAAATCTAATTTTGGCACTCAAATGAGAGGTTATATTTGTCAGGCAGTGTCACTATAATGTCTGCATATTTTGTTTATACAAAACATTTTTGAGTGCTACACAGGATAATGAGGAAGACTTGGTCCTTAGCATTGTGATTTTGGACTTGTATCCAGCTCAAAAGCAATAATAGATTCAATGGTTTGGATTATTACGTGTATGTGGGGGACAGGAAATTTTACTATCCGAATTAGTTTTTCTCTAAATGTCGTTTCTTAATTTTAGTCTAATCGCATGTAATGGAGTAGCACTCCAAATTTTCTTTTCTCGCTTCAATTTGTAACGGTGTGACGGACATAGCCGCTACCGCATTTTGCTCACGCGAATATATATATTTTACTTTATGTTAAAAAAAAGAAGGGAAAAAAAGTATTTGACATATAAAACTAAATCGCTTGTGCAAATTAGTTATCCACAACTATTCTAAATGCATCTAATTTTTTTTCACTGTTTCGAGTTTATTAGGATGAAAAATTATTAAATCATTCCCATATTATGCTACGTTAATATAAACACTTGGTGCAACCTATACATGGTAATTAAAACACTTGGTACAAATCTTGAAATAAATGAAACTTCACTGGATTTTTTTTCCCCTACTTTTTTATAATTCCTTAACTCATCTAAAAAAAACCAATAATATAACATATACAAGTTGGATCCATGGAAATTACTCTGTTGATACATATTTCATGAAAATTAATCTGTTGATACGTATTTTCTTATTGTACTGGACAGTAAAGTATATTTATTTCATACCCTTGTAAATATGTATAATGGATGAAATATCTATAATATGTGTAAATAAATGTAATACATAGAAATATTCATATTGTCTGATAATGCATGTAATATGTATTAAGTGTGTGTACATGTATTGACAACCGTGTAAATATATACAATATGTGAAAATGTATAAATTATGTGCAAATATGTATCGTGTGTGAAAATACGTATAGTATGTGTAAATATGTAGTGTAAAAAAATATGTGCAGTATGTATAAAAATGTATAGTGTGTGAAAAATGTGTGTTATATGTGTAGATATGTGTAAATATGTATAGTGCAAAAGAAATAAGTGTAATATGTATATGTATGTGTAGTCAGTAAAATATGTATACAATGTGTAAACATGTATAGTGTGTGCAAATATGTGCAGTATGTGTACATGTGTTCAAATCAATAGTGTATTAAAATGTATGAATTATGTATAAATATATGTAGCATATGAAAATAGGCGAGTATATGTACAAATATAGTGTTTCAAAAACTGTATATTATGTGTAAATATTTATATTGTGAAAAAATATGCATAACTGTATAGTTTATGAAAATATGTGTAAAATGTATGGAAGTATGTATAATGTATAAAAATATGTGGATTATGAATAAGTGTGTGTACAAGTATGTGTAAATATGTGTACATATGAAATGTGTTAAAATGTGAGAAAAATGTGCAAATATTTAAAGTGTGTGTAAATGTAAATATTATGTGCAATATATGCAACGTAGAAAATATGTGAAAAATAAGTAAAAAATTATAGTGTGATAAATAATTAAATATGTGCTAATATATGAAAATATGTTTAGTGTCTACATGTATGCGTAGTATGTATAAGTGTGTGTATTAGTATGTATAATATGTGTAGTATGTAACACATATACATTGTAATGTGTGCAGGTGTAAGAAAAATTTGCAAATATTTATTATATGTGAGAATGTATATAGTATATTTATATACGTAGTGTGCACATTATGTGCAAAATGTGTACAAATCTATAGTGTAAAAATAAGTCTAATATGTGCAAGTATACAAAAGTGCATATAGTGTATACGTATATATGTATATGTATAAGTGTGTGTACAAGTATTGGCAACCACGTATCTTATGGAAATGTTTAAATATGTATAGACATGTATAGCGAGTAAAGTTATAGATAGGTTTGCGGAAATACTAGCCGTAAATATTAGTACATGTATTATACAATAAATATTATATTACATATACTTGTTATACTGAATTAAAATTATAACGGAAAATAACATATAATTACACCGCGCGTCGCGCGGTGATTACCAACTAGTTACTTCATAGGTTGGAAGTTGTTCGGTTGCCATTGTTCCTTGATTCGATTTGGTTTAATTTGCACATATGCCAATAACAACCCAAAACAGTTGGAATTAAAATATGCTTTTTGTGCTGCAAGAAGTTGAAGAAATCCGTTGACTAATGGTAATTTAATCTAAAAATTGAATAACCTATGCAATTTCAGTGCAATTCTTGTATACTAATAGAATTTCTCATTTAATTATCAAATTTAAAAGAGAAAGAAAAAAAGCTGATAAAATAACATCCAACGTCCAAGAAAAGCTAAGCATGCACAAGGACGCCTAGCAAAATAGCCAACCATATACAATTCAAAACAACAAGATTCAATCAAAATCCACCCAAAATTTGAAAATCTTTGTATTATTTCTATACGAAAAATATTAATGACGAAGAGTTTTACGTTTACTTTTGTGTTTGATAACATATGCAAATCTAATTTACTAATCCCATGACCTTAAGATAGCGATACAAAAATTTTTCTCTCAGGCACTAATCCCATAGCAGCCCTCTCCTAATTGACTAACTGGTCCTTACCCATCCATTTCACCTCATTAGTCTCTAACGGGTTTATCTTGATATCTACTCCCTCACCGTTTCTTCCGCCCATGGCGGAGGTGGAGGAGCCTCCTCCACCGCAACCCTACAAAGCGGCGTTAGGAAACCAGCAAACCTCCGCTCAAAACACCTCCGTCTCTGCCATTCAAAACCCAAAACCACTTTCCCTTTTCAAAGGAGAACCGGCCCTCTTCCTTTCAGAGGAAGAAGAAACCCAACTAGCAAAACCATTCCGGTGGACTCTACTTGCAAAATTCTCATGGGGTAGGCCTTCAATGGCGAACCTGAGGAAAGAGCTATTAGCGGCCGCTTTCCTAGGCGAATGCTACGCTGGATTGCTCGATAGTCGCCATGTTCTACTAAATTTTGACAAAGAAGAGGACTTTCACAGAGTTTGGCTACGGAAAACATGGCACTTCAATGGCTTTGGCGCTCGCATTTTTAAGTGGTCCAAGGATTTTGACACATCGGCAGAGCCCTTAGTTGCTCCAGTCTGGATCCCCCGCTTGCCACTACATCTCTTCAACAAGGAGACACTTTTCTCCTTAGCTTCAGTTGCAGGGAAGCCGTTAAAGCTTGACGCTGCCACTGCTTCACCAACAAACTTAGTTCGCCCAAGTGAAGCGCGTATCTGCATCGAAATAGATGTCACAAAACCAATTCCTCAAAGAATCTGGATAGGCGGCTGGACAGAGGGTAGATGGTAGAGTCTAGAAATTGAAGAAAAACCAGAGTATTGCCCCAATTGTAAAAAACTAGGGCACTACTTGAAGAACTGCCTCCCTCAGAGGCCGTCCACAAAAATACCCAACAAATTGTCACAAAAATTCCCAACAATACCCAACAAATTGCCCCTCCCACTTGTTCAAGCCCCCAAGCAGAATTCCCAAGAGTGGATTTTGGTGAAGAAAAAAGGGCCACAAGCTCCTTCGGTTGTTGCGAATCCCTCTGGCGACACTATAGATCCTTCGGCCTCCAATTGCTCCAAAGGGAAAGCTCCAATCGTGCCAGATAGCCCCTGTTCCCCTAATGAATACCCCGAATCCTCAAACGTGATGAACTGCCCTCATCTTCAAACAAGCTCTGTGGATATTCTAAATGAACTGCCGATAGTGCTGCCCCCCTCGCTAGACGAATCTCCCTCTCGGCAAGAAGAACTAGAAATTCGAGAAGGACAGCCCTCATCCCAGGCCCTCATTAGTACTGATGGTGATAGAGAGCCGGCTTGTGCAGGAGGATACGACCCCAATGCCCCAAAAGTGATCCAGCAAATTGGGTCCCAACTTGTTTCCTCTGTAGATACGAAAATGAATTTTGGGAGCGAGATCTCCCCTAGCAGTAATCAAGTAGTATGTCCAGTTCCAAAGGCAGACAAAAACTCATTACCGAAGGTGGCATCTGCTGAGACCTCACTGACTGAAGATGAAGTACCTAGGATGTCCGCCGAGGTTACCCATAGCAATGTGGAAAATTCCCAAGATCTAACTCAGAGCCAGACTTGCCCCTTTAAGCAATTGGGATCAAACCACTCAACCAAAATTAAGGAACTGGAGAAAATCGAAGCTTTATCCAGAGTGCCTCCCAACGTGGCTAATGACAAGACTGAAAATCAGCCTCTGAGCTCTCTAGTCAATCAGGTTACTCTCCCCCAGATTCAGGCTAAGCCTCTTTCTAAAGTTGTCTCTTTTGTGAACATGCGGGTAGTGGAAACTTCCTCAGAGGAGGAATCAGACTGTCCAGATACTCACAGCCCAGGCACTGGCTTGGTACTGGCGTTGCCTGCTAAAGCGACTACGTTTGGGTTGAATTCCTGTCCAAAGCCTAAAGTCAAATTTGCATCAAATCGAATTACCAGAAGTCAAGCTTCAAGTTCAGGTACTGGCACCTCTGACCACACTTCTAATGTCTAAACTTCTATACTGGAATATTAGGAGTCTTAACAAACCCCCAAATTTCAGAAAATTAAAAAAAATATTGAGTAAACACAACTGTGATTTTGTTGTAGTAGCCGAACCTTTTGCAGATGCCTTGAAATTGAAAATCATTAAGCGAAAACTAAACTTTGATTATACTCTCGGTAATTGCTCAAACTCCATCTGGATCCTAGCTAGGAAACCATATGAATGCTCCATTATAGAAAACAGTTTGCAACACATATCAGTACAGGTCACACATCCTTGCCTTTCCAGCCCTTTCTTAATCTCCAACATTTATACATGTTGCTCCGAAAGGGAGAGAGTAGACCTATGGCAGTCGCTTTCGTCCCTTTAACAATATAATCTGCCTTGGCTACTATAGGGAGATTGGAATTGCATTAGAGATGTGGAAGAGAAAAAGGGGGGTAAGCCATTTTGTCCCATAGAAGCCTTGGATTTTTCAGAGTTTGTTAACTCCCAGGACCTCACTGAAATTACTTCATATGGAGCAAAATTCACTTGGTGTAACAATAGGGAGGGGAGAGCTAGAGTGTGGAAGAAATTAGATAGAGGCTTCCTGAACTCATGAATTCAAATCTAGATTTCCACATTGACCACCTAGCTAGAACACCATCGGACCACGCCCCCCTCTTGCTTACTTTGTCTAAATCTGGTAGAAGCTACACAAAGGCTTTCAAGTTCCAGAATTTTTGGCTCACTAATGACTCGTGTCTCCCTAAAATTAAGGAAGCATGGGAGGTAGAGGTCTCCGGAAACCCCCTTAAGAGATTCTGTGAAAAACTAAAACTAGTTAAAGCTTCCTTGAAAAACTGGAACTTTAAGACCTTTGGGAACATATTCTCTAATGTTGATAAGGCCGAGACGGAACTTCAGAAACTAGAAAAAGAAGATGAAACTACTGGAATCCCTAGGTAGACTCTGAATATTGCCAAAGCTAATCTCCAATTCCAACTTAGCCTTGAGGAGCAATTTTGGTTCCAAAAGGCCAACGTTAAATGGCTAAGTGAGGGAGATAGGAACTCAAAGTTCTACCACTCCTTTGTGAAGCAGAGGCAGTCCAGGTCCTATATTCATAAGGTGATAGATGCGTCGAGTGAATGGGTAAAGGGTGAAGACCTAGTAAGCGATAAAGCTGTAGAGTTTTTTTCCTCCCTATACTCCTCTGAACCCCTTGATTCGAGCCTGAAACTACACCTTATCCCTCAGATTTTGTTCGAAACAGATAGTTCTGCCCTCACTAGGATCCCAGATCTGGAAGAAATTCTGCTCACTCTCAAAAGTATGAATAAAGATAGCTCCCCAGGCCCGGATGGATTTAATGGCCTATTTTATCTCCAAGCTTGGGACATTATTAAAGAAGATCTCCTTGAGGCTATTCAATTCTTTATGAACGGAGGAGATCTACCTAAGGCTATCACCGCTACTTCCATTATCTTGATCCCCAAAACTCCCAACCCCAACTCGTTCCGTCAATTTAGGCCTATTAGTTTATGTAACTTCATAAACAAGATTGTGTCCAAATTGCTAGCAAATAGACTTGCTCCCCTCATGCCCCTACTCATATCAGAAAACCAAAGTGGATTTGTCCAAGGTAGGAATATCTCTGACAATTACTTGCTAGCTTCTGAACTGGTGTCCTCAATTAATAGGAAGCGTAAAGAGGGTTGCGTGATTCTAAAATTAGACATGGAAAAGGCCTATGATAGATTAGAGTGGCCCTTTTTGCTCCAAATTATGAGACTCATGGGATTTGGGGAGGTATGGATAGACTTAATGTGGAGGCTCCTCTCCAATGTGTGGATGTCCGTCTTAGTCAATGGAATCCCTAGGGGTTGGTTTAAATCGACGAGAGGTCTAAGACAAGGGGACCCTATCTCACCTTTGTTGTTTATTATAGGGGCAGAATATCTATCGAGAGACCTAAATGACAATGACTCTAAGGGTCTAGAATTCCGAGTGCCCAGAAACTGCCCAAAAATCACCCACCTATCTTATGCCGATGACATGATGATCTTCACATCCGCTAGACCTCAGATTATTAGAGTGGTGATGGACAAATTAAACCACTACGAGAGAATTTCAGGGCAGAGAGTAAATCCTTCTAAAAGCTCCTTCCTAGTTCATGAAAACCTTCCAGCAGCTAGGAGACACATGGTAGGCCGAAACACCAAGTTTTCTAGAGCTCATTTCCCCACCACATACCTAGGTATCCCCCTGCACTATAAGACTACTCCAGCTGCCTCCTAGAGTGCTCTTGTACAGAAAATAGCACAAAAAATCCAGGGGTGGAGTTCCAAATTTCTCACCATGGGAGGGCAAATTTTGTTAATCAAGAGTGTCTTATCGTCCCTTCCTGTATATACTACTTTGAGCCTAAATCCCCCTAAGAAAATTATCCATCAAATTGAAGCCTTGATGGCTAATTTTCTGTGGTCGGCCTCGGACATGAAAACTAAATATCACTGGATTAATTGGAAAACTCTTTGCTTACCCCAAGAGGCTGGAGGCCTGGGATTTAGAGACCTTACTTCCCTAGTTACTGCTCAGACCTATAGGCTGTGGTAGAAGTTTAGGAAGAAGGATTCCCTATGGTCCAGATTCCTATGGATGAAATACTGCTCGCACCTATATCCTGTACTATGTCAAAAGACTAGAGGAATTTCTACCATTTGGAAAAGAATGATTGAACAGGCTAACATGGTCGAAGACCATATCTTATTCCAACTGGGTTCAGGAGAGTGTAGCTTATTCTATGATAAGTGGAAGGTTGAGGGCAGCATGTATAACTCTTTCAACATTCAAGGAAATCACAAGATGAAAGAGGTACTAGGTTCCAAGGGGTGGAACATTTAGAAACTAAGCGAAATCTGTCCCCAAGTCCCTATTTCCTTCTTTACTTCAGAATCTTTGACGTGTACAGAGTCCCCTGACTCTATGATCTGGTTAGCCTCTGATAATGGTGACTTTAGCTTGAAATCAGCATTCAAGGCTGTGCTGGGTACTTCTCCTATCCAGTTCCCTTTCTCCAAGTTCTTGTGGGATCCCTCTCTACCCACTAAAATATCCTTCTTCATGGTGAGATTGCTTAAGTATAGAATTTCCCTAGGTCAGAATACCCACAGAGTAGGCATAATTGGTCCTACATATTGCCCATTTTGCTGCTCGTAGGGGGACACTTTAAATCATATCTTCAGTAGCTGCAAATTCTCTGCTCAAATCTGGAAAATCATGGGAGCTGAGGTTGCTATAGTCAAGCACTCTATATCTTTAAATTCCAACTTCTCTCTCTGGTGGAAAGCTGGTCCAAAGCCTGAAATTAGAAAGTTCTTGTTCAAAATCCTCCCCTCTGATATGCTGGTTCATATGGAAGATTTGGAACAGTATTATCTTTAAGAATGCCAAACCGGATCTCTTTAAGGTTGTTCAGGATATCTTCTTCATGATGAAGGGCATATGCCAACTGAAATGTAAAATTCAGCCCCTTTAGGCACTAGATTGGAACAGATTCTGGGAGTTAATGCCACATCCGGTGTTTCTCCACAAGGGGGTGGTTTGGTAAGGGATCACGAAGGTAAGGTTCTATCTGAAATTTTTATTACTACACAATCTTCTACTGATACTAATTTGCAGGTGGAGATTGCGATCTGCCTGGAAGGAATTCGTGTTTGCAATGAACTAGGTATCCAAGACATCACTCTCGAATCAAGCTCTACAGTCCTTCTGCAGGCTATAGATCCTCAAAAGGCGGGTAAATTTTGGAAATGGAGGGCTGACCTCAAGCATATTAGAGAGAGAGCTACAGTGGAGCGCATCCCCAAGGAACTGAATTCACCTGCAAGATTGCTAGCACAACATGGCAAAACAGCAGACAGACAGGCTCTAAAAAGACTTCTTCTAGCAGATGCTTCAAACCTTCCCCAAATTTTCAGAAAGATGAGCCAAACCTTCCACATACATGAACCAGACTGAAGCCTAGGGGACTGTCCTACGATAAATTGCACAGCTCCGGAATCAGAAATAATATCAGGTTAGGGCCCCTGTCTGCTGTTGTTAGGACAGGTTGCCAAATGATAATTTCAATGCCTGCTGATGTTAGGGCATTTGTCTTCTAATCTATTAGATCAGATCTTAGTGATTTTTGAGTTGCTAAAAATCAGTAAGAATGCAGAATGGGATTTAGCTGTCTATTACCTTGCGTTTTCTCTCCATCTCCTGTCTCTGATTGGGTGTGAAAATAATGGATTAAGGAAGACAAGGTCAAATACTCCCTCTGATTAAATGATGATTGTGCTACAGTAACTAAAAGCGAGGCTGATCAAAAGCTTAACACCACCATTTTGGAAGAGTTTGGAAGTTTAGCTGAAGTCCTCTTCCAAGTTCATTTTGAGCATACACCGACATATTACTCTATTTCACTTCATTATATTTTAGGATTTCTTGCATTTGAACAGTCCATAGTGTTAATTAAACTGTAAATGGAGTAGTACTCCATATTTATGCTTTTATGATACAATTGTGTAAATGGAGTAGTACTCCACTCATTGCTTTTGTGATATCATTAAGAACAACTCTCCATTAGGCCATTGGCGTGTAAATGGAAAGTTGATCTCAAGGATCCTTTAAATTTTGTAAGAGCGATTTTAGGGTATGTCCATCGCTCAAAAAGCTTTCTAATATATCGGGAAGTGGCGCCCCACCTCAAAAAGAGGTTAGCCAAAAAAAAAGGTATGCAAATCTAAAAGTATAGCAACTTGGGACAAATTACTATTCTTTCTGTCGGGCGGTAACTTTTTCTAGTACACGAGGAAAGGCGTCACACACAATTTTATTTTTTAAAAACAAGAGAAAAGTGTAAGACATATCCTAATTAATTAACCACTATTACATGAGTTAAAAGTGTTTAAATAAGGAGGATTATTGCCTCACATAATCCCTTGGAAGCAAAATAAATGAGAACTTTCTGATTTACAATTGTTTGGATGTCGGGAATTTGAACATTAAATGATATGATTCCCCGAATAACAAAAATCCTATTTAACATATCACAAAAACCATTGAAAATATACACAACAACAAAGAGGATGTATATGTCGATATGCAGGATGTTAATAAGTCATCTCATTTATCTTATCCTAATCAAGCCAATGGAGAAATTAAATGATTACTAGACCACATATTAGTTTCCATCTTTATCGTCAAACTTTTTTAAGTTTGGGAACTTGTTCTTTTTTGAAACCTTGAAAATTGAGAGTTTTTATTTATTGTAATTGGTATGACGATGAACTCTATAGTATTCTTTTTGAAAACTAAATAAATCAGTAGACAAGCTGGACGAACGAAATGGATTGGTTACTTAATTTACCCGTGCATGTTGAAGATAAAAATACATGGATCGAATATCCAATCATCCATCAACTGTTATTAACTTGGTTGTATGTTGACTGATAAATCACACCCGTTCATGTATGTGCATGATGAGTCTCAGAAAACTCACGTCGTCTTCGAGATCGTCTGGTCGTCTGAACACTCCGTACGTTCCGAAGACCTGCACAAAATCCCCGAGATTGGTCCCAGGGAGTAAACTCCGATGTCTAAGTCGGTTATGAGCCTTAAGCATATATCGATACGCAATTGAGAGTACTTGAATCGAATTCCCTTCTCAAGTGAGAGAGGGGTTGTATTTATAGAATACATACCTGAATTAGAGTTGTATTGAAACTCTAATAACATACCTTGAAGAAAGGTTTGTTGTAGTGTAAGAGTTGTAATAGGATTGTAACTCTTAGCATACATGTGAAATAGAAATAATTGCTGAGAAGGAGTTGGACTCCTATGAACTGAAGAATACTTGTTATATTGGAAGTCTATTTCTGAGGTATTATACTTATAGTAAAATTCAACCCTCATCAATAGCCCCTCAGGTCGGATTGAATTTATTCATTCCGATCTGAATAATAATTTTTGTATAATGCAGATATGAAATTGTAACATACCGAACTGCCGAGTACACGTTTATAACCTCAAACTTCGTGCCCAAAGAACACGCTTACACGTTTCTAAGCACGTCTCATCAAAATCGACGTTTCGGTTGCACGTTCTTCGAAACAACTGTCATGTCTTTTCGACTTCCCACACCCTTGTCTATAAATATGGGGTTCTCAGAAGTAAATATCACTTGTATTCTTCCAAGCTTTTGCATTTCTCAGTTCGAGTTTCTGAGATTTCTAATCGGTGCCATCATCAGCTATCTAGCCTTCCAGCTCAATCTTCTAGACTTTCAGCTCTTAAGTCAATTTCGCTCCATCTCACAAGTAAGTAAATGTCCATTTCAGATCATTCCAATTCATCTTCTGATATTCGATCTGAAAATAATCTAGATCACGAATCACCTGTGCACGAATCCATATCATCTAGTGGTTATTCTGATTCTAGTTCTCTTAACAATTCTCCTAGGCCAGACCAAATTTTAAAAACTACTAAGAAGTTTAGTTTAGTTCGTCTAAACAAAAAGAATATGGAAGGAAACTCCAAGACCACAGCTTTAGATTACTTGAGCCGACCAGAGAATTTAGATAATTTAGAAGACATGATTGTTCATGCTATTCCCATATCTGTAGAATTTCCTGAGAATAATCCTTCTACCAACCGACCTGAACCCTTAAATCCTCCGACCAAAGGATCTTCCATGGTTAAATTAGAAACATTGACCTCCACATTAACCACCTCATCTTTAGCTATCACCCTCAAAGATTTCCACATCAGCCCCAATATAAAGACCAAAATCCCTTTAGAAGGCGAAGTGGCTAGCAAACCTCCAAAAGGTTATGTAAGCATTTTTGTTGAACAACTTAGGGCCGGACTGAGATTTCCTCTATCTCAATTCGTAAAGGACGTCTTAGCTGATTACATGATCAGCATAACCCAGCTTACCCTAAATGCGATCAGAATTCTGATCGGATTTGAGTTATTTTTTAAACACATCGACCAAACATGTTCTGTTCCATACTTTAGGCATTTTTTCTGCCTAAAGTCTTCTGGTAAAGACCACGGCTGGTATTACTTTACCCGCCGTTCTAAGAAACCTCAACTCCTGATTGGTAACCCCAGCTCTATCCATGAATGGAAGGATAAATTTTTCTTCCTTAGTTTAAAATCCTTAGAATGTGAGTGGTACTGGAAGGAGCCTGGTCGAGTTTTCGATCCTATCTCGATGAAGAGTCTCCCAGCCGATGTGGCTAAAAAATTAGGAAATGAAAAGAGAGTGCTTAACACCAATTTCTTTCCTGAACAAATATTGGTGTCGGCGGGGATAAGTCCAGCCATTCTACCACCCAACCAGCCAGAGGACGAGGGTATACTCTTCGATCTCAGTTGTCAGTTTTTGAAATGTCTTTCAATTTTCTCTAATGCATTTGTTTTCCTCAATACAGTGATTGATATTGACGACCTAATGGAGGAACTACCGGAGCCAACAGTTGCCGACCAACAGCCTCCCGAAACCAATGAAGCAACTGGCTCTAAGTTGTCCGCCGAAGCCCCTACTGACGAGGCAAGGCCAAAAACTAAGTCTTCCAAACTGTCAGCAAAAGGGAAAGGGAAGAAAATTGTTCCCGGGGTCGGTGAACCCTTTAAAAAACTGAATAAGCAAGCTGAGAAGAGGAAGCTGGACGCTTCTGAAGATGAGAATCAGAAGAAACCACGAATTGTGGAAATGGAAGTGGACGAAGCTGAGAACGGTCCATCTCTTCTCGGGGATGTTTTTATTCCCTTTTGGAGTACGGAAGATTCATAAAAGGGTGCTGTTATTACCAGAGCAGATATTAGCTGCCATAGCAATTAATTTATGCTCTTCCCAATCTACCCTTACCTAGTCAACTCCTCATCATTATCTTCTCCTCTCACCTTTTCCTCTTTTAACTTTCGTTTCTTTTCTCCACAAAATCAAGCAAAGCAGAGACAAAAATAACAGTGGCCAAACTAAAATTTTCTTGAGTAATTTTCTTGAAAAGGGCAATATACAAAAACAATAAAATGATCATCAACAAAGATAAATCTGAAGCTGCTCATAGACAAAGAGCAATATACATGAATTCAGATTCTTTTTCTTTATAGAATACAGAACAGAAATCTACCAAATTTATAAATTTACAAGCTAAGCAACCATGACAGAAATCAAATACAATCTTATACATGCATAAAAGTTCTTGACTTTGGAGAATCCAGAAATGATGTTTAACAGTACTGCTCATCAAGAGCATCTCTGTCGGTAGGATTAACCATTGGTTTATTCAACTCCATTGTCATGTTTGCAAGTTCTTCTAACAGTTTCTCATCGTCCAAATCAGTAACAGTATCAGAAGAATTTTCCTCTCTTTGCAGCAACTCAGGTGTAATATCTACAAAGCTCCACTTGGTGATCTCCAGAAGCAGCATAATAATCTTCTCTAAAAATCTCTTCCGTTCTTCATCATTCCCTCCTTCGTCCAAACGAACGCGGTTAGAAAATTGTTGTTGAACAAGCCTCTAATTTGCTATACTAAAAAATTGTAAACTTGATTTTTTATAGCAAAACATGAAACTAGTATCAAAGCAAATCTCAAATTTAAAAATAAATAATGATACATACCTTACACAAATTATTGCTTACTATCTCTGCAATTAAATCCCATTATGGTATAGTATGAACTTTTGAAATTGGAGGTAGAGATGGTGGGCATTTTATCCCGAAGGAGAAAATATTAAAATTAAGAGGTAGACAGGGGATAGATTGAGCAAGGCATATAAAGGCCTACTGAAACAAAGAGTTATGAGCACATACATAAGGAAAGTGATGTGAAAGATTGAAAGAAAAACAACTCCTGAAAGCAATATGCAACAATTATTAGGCATAAACACCATAATTACATGCTCAATTCAGAAAACAAAAGGAACTCATGAACTGGGGATCTCATATCTTGGAATTTTGAATAACATCTCAGAAGTTTGTCCAATTGTGGTGTTAATAAATTCAACCACTTGTTCTATTTTCAATTGTGTAATTATACTTCACATATAGGAAAGTACTTCAAGAAATTAGGGTTAAAACACCATCTACCTTTTAGGGAAAAATGGAGATAGATGAACTCTGTTCCTATCCCAATCATAAAAAAAATTTAAAGAAAGAACATAGAAAACGAAAGAAAATATCATTAGAGCCCTAAACAACTTAGCACAGTAATGCAAGAAGAACTTATGATGTTCATAAAAAAACAAGAATTCACTCACTCAAGTGTCAAGAAACATATTATTTTAAAATTTTCAACAATGGATTTTGAATTTTCATAAAATATCAAAATCAAAGAACTGTTGATAAACCATTAATTTAAAAGAGCAGTAGCAAGAATGCATGATACTTACTTTGCTATACTTTCTTTTTAACTTCTAAAGACGAAATCTTGAAACCCTTTTCAAGAAAATTACTCAAGAAAATTTTAGTCTGGCCACTGTTATTTTTGTCTCTGCTTTGCTTGATTTTGTGTAGAAAAGAAACGAAAGTTAAAAGAGGAAAAGGCGAGAGGAGAAGATAATGATAAGAAGTTGACTAAGTAAGGGTAGATTGGGAAAATCATAAATTAATTGCTCTTGCAGCTAATATCTGCTCTGGCAATAACAGTTCGCTTCATAAAATGCCATCAATTCATATTAATTATATAGGAGAATCAACAGAAATGTCTCTTACATATTGCTGTTTAAAATTTTTTGTCCTTCATATTTAAAAAGTAAAAATATTGTCCCTCACAACTGTTGTTTGTATAATTTTAGTCTATCATCGAACTTCTATTAAACTTTCAGTTAAAATAAGTCACGTGAATAATACCTCACTTTTTTTAAGGGGAAAAGAGGGACAACAATTTTTTTTTATTTAGGACTGTCATCTGCACCTCATTCATTGTGTTGCCTCTGTCTTCTCCAACCTCTACCTCCGCATAAGAAACATCTTACTTAAACACACATTTATTTCCAAAACATAAGTCATCACCGTTTGTGGAATCATGATACTAATCAAAATGAAATTGCTAAAAGATTTTTTGTCAGAACTATAAAAGGCAACATCTAAATCAGTAGAATGAGATTGAGATTTTTTTGGACCCTTAATGTTGCTGTAATTGAACCCTGCGCTGGATTGAGATTCTGATCCAATTGCATTTTTGTCATAAGCATTGATCAGGTCCCGCACAAAGCTCACCATTTCCTGGCTATTGATGATTGTACCGTCATTCAAAAGTGCAGTTCAATCCCTCCCTGGCTTAGTAATTCTCTCATCCTCATAACTTCATCATCTTCTTGCTCTCTTCTAGTGAGAAGTGACCAGCAGTCCAAATTCAAGAATTCGTTCGGTCATCCATGGCATCACCAACTATTTGGATTGATTTTGGTTATGAGTTTGAGCCATTTTACCAAATATTTGAAATTGAGATTGGTTTTAGTTGTGTGTTTCAGCTATTACAGCGAATTTAGGGATATGAGAGTTTTTTTTTGCTTTGAGAAATTGGGATTTTTGAGGAGTGTTTGAAATTGTGTTGATGGTTACATAGGCGGTGGAAATAAAGGGGAGGAGGAGATGGAGGAGAAGGTGAAGGTGGACATGGAGGGAGAGAGGTGGAAGTGGTGGTGGTGACAACATTAGTAGTAGGGGCGATGACATAGCTAAAAATAGAGGAGAAAAAGGTAAAAACTATTAAAATACGTATTTTTTTTATTCAAAAACACATCATGTGCTTCTCACGTGATATGTTTTAACGGAAAACTTAACAGAAATAGAAGAGGGGCACAAATTATGCAACTATTAATTGTGGGGACTATTTTTTTACTTTTCAAATGTAAAAAAGCAAAACTGCTTAAAAGGCAACATGTGAGGGACATTTCTGTTGATTATCCGTAATCATCTATTTGAATCCTCAGGTTACATCAATTAATTATAGTAGCAAATTCTTATAATGTGTTCACAAGTTATTGGCTTTGTTCTTGGAATAAATTTCACAGTTGCAAGTTTTGCAGGAATATGCAAAATTTTCAGATTTTCTAGGCTATACTGGCAACGGCAAGTCAATGTATTCTGTTTGGTTGGGTTCAGAAAGTGAAAAAAGGGCTTTTTTTGTTGATGAAGTCAAGTGTGTAGGTTGCTTAAAGTGTGCCTTATTTGCTGAAAAAACATTTTCTGTCGAATCAGTTTCATGGAAGAGCAAGGGTTTTTGCTCAATTGGCAGATCCTGAAGACAAAATTCAAGCAGCCATAGATACATGTCCAGTTGTTTGCATCTCGTAAGAATATTGTTACGCTTAAAATTAATATGGTTTGATGGTTTTAGATTCTCATGCATAGAATAGAATCAAAATTTTCAACAAAAATCTGGCTGAATGAATATTAAAACTGATCAGTACTTATGGTAAGTTTATGTGTGAAATTTGTTGGTTTCGACTTTGGAGTAAATTTTCATAAAGAATTAGAGGTGATACCATGCACAATTTTGCAGCCAAAGAAGAGGATTTTAGTAAACAATCGGCCAAAGAAACCTGAAAATATTACATGATCAATAAACTCTGGAGAAACGGATACTATTCAAACTTCCTAATCATGTATTTTCTTTGCAAAGTTACCAATCTGACAAATTGGTTTCTTTCAGTGCATTTTGGCATAATTTCAAATGCATTTTAAGGCTTTATTACGAAATTTATACATTCATCAAGGGCAGAAAAGTTCAGAAAATGCATATGTAATTTGATCAAATTTGAAATCAACAAATGAGCTGATTTTGTTTATCAAAGTTTAAAGCACATATTGCAGGCTTTCTTCTAGCACGGATCTAGCAAACCACGCATTCGCATTTAGCAACGGATCACAACTTTTGTATTCACAAACTACAATGAATATAAAGTTTGACTTATATATGATGATATCTCTTCTTTGTGCCTCAAATTGTGAATGGAGAATAGGGTGGTGGAGAGGTCCAATTTGGTAGCTCTAGAATTCCTAATGTCTAAAAAACCACGAGGGAAAGTTAGAATTGGTGCTGGCAATACAGTTGGTGTTCGTACCTCTAATATTTTCGATGATCGGGAGAAGTTCCAAGCTAGATATGCCATGAATAAATCTTCAATGAACTCCAAGGTGTGTGCATTTCCATTAGTACACATGCCAAGTTGTCTATTATCTTTGTGTTTGTATTTGAAGCTTAAAATTCTACCATATATATACTTGTATGTCCAATTTGGCCATCCATCCAACTTCTGTTGAGTTTTACATCTGTACAACGATTCAATTTCAACAAACGTCGACAATTTTATCATGCCTAGCAAGAACTAAACAATCTTTGTTGCAGTTTATAACAAAATCATTAACAGTCTTCATTTACCTTCTTCTTGAAGCCACGCAATATGGTTGGTAGTATTGCTAACAAAATATCGCAATGCAGGAATCAGATATTCAACGGGAAGCAAAGGCCTCAGCCATTCAATTCAAGCAATTAGAGCAATAACAAACCGGTTAATACTGGCAAACACCACCAGGTGGAGAAGCAACAAGACAGGATTTTCAGAATTTGAAACCATTTAATAAGAAGTCTGCTGAACCCAATATTCAAAAGCTTAGGGATGTTACAGAAGCTAGAAAATGGGGAATCCATAATACAATCAAATCAAAAAAAGGGTAAACAATTAATCACGGGTGACCATGAAACGTTTACATTGAGTTTCATCAAACTAATTACCTAGGTGATGGTGAGTATTGGGCTCCATCAGAGCTTGTGCTTCCAGAGTCGACTACAATTAAATCTTACTCCAAAGTTGCATCATCGGAACCTTCTTCTACCGAGACAAAACAAGTGTTTGATGAAGATTTTACAGATTCAAAACAAAATGTTGAAAAAATAATCCCTTGTGGAGTGTGCCGATGGTGTTAGGTACAGTAGCAGCCATTGTAGCTCGGTTACAGTTAGGGAGGGGATGTCTAGTGGATTGGAAGAGCATGTAGCCGGTTCTTGTGTTTGGGACATTGTTAATAGCAACTGGTTGCATGCTATCCTAGCCGGTGTTACATGGTACCTGATTGGTATGGCTATATTCTCGAACTAGCAGAAGCTGTTCGAAGTAAGTTTGATAACTACAAGAATAGGAGACAATAGAGTTGCATCCTGCCACAACAGATGATACTAAATGTAAGATAAAATCATAAAAGAAAAATTATTTAGTTGCATCGCCAAATGATACACAACAACGTATGCAGAAATCCTCAGTCTTTTGTACTTATATTTGAAAGATTACTTGTCTAGTGAGCTTTCAGCTGAAATCTTCTTTAGCCTTCTATTGAAAGCACTACTGCTTTGGAAAAGCCAGAAGCAGACTTCGTATGGATCCGCTTTGTTGCATAATGCATCTGCAGAAACCAAAACTGATATCATTCCTGGACACTCTGCTCAGTAGTATGGAAATCAACCCAAGTCTCGGACCATGTGGCCCCTTCTCCTAAACTGACTGATCCTTTAATCATCATTATCCCTCCAAAAGAGATTTTGCGAAGCATGTATTAATTGTGTTCAATTGATGCAAGAATAGAGTATTTTCAAACGCTTCCCTAAAAGACTCCAAAGAGCTAAAATACCAAAAACATAAAAGTATTCTAAACTCCTAAGGGGCTAAAACTTCCTCACATTACGATATCAAATCCCAAGTTGCAAATGGAAAACTCATTTATGCTTTTTTGCTGAATGACGGAGATGGACAAAAATTCATTCGCATACGAATCAAGGGGAATCTCCAGCTCTGATAAATAATTAATTATAAAAACAACAAAAAGCAGAATACTAACCACAGCACAGGTGCTTCTCCAATGTTCATATACAAGATTTGAGTTTTTACATTTGAGAAAATTCTAAGCTCCAAAGTTCCACAAAGACCATTCAGATACGCACGCAAATGATTTGATTAGTATCAATTTTAACAATATTTGCTCAACCATGTGAAACACAAATAAGTGCTTAATATCGGTATTTAGTAGAGTAATCTTTTGGAGCAATAACCAGACCACGACCTTTTCTTGCACCACGGTACACAGTCTCAATAATATCAATAAACTCTTGCTTGTCCTTCATTGCCCAGTTGATCTTGTTGTTGTTTCCAGTGCCAAGATCAATCATGATATGCTTGTTTCTGAAGAAAAACATGATCGTCGATGGATCATACAGCTCGTACATTGTATTAAAATCAGGCACCTCTGTAATGTCCACCAAGTATATTACTGCAAAGTTCTTGATTGTTTCAGCAACTGAGGCCAACACTTCATCCATCTATAAAGACATTAAAAAAATAGCTAATTAGATCTCAGAAGGCAAGAATCTGCAGAAAATCAATAGCAAGAATGTGTAAAAAATCCTAACATAATAAGGAAAAATCACACACGAAAAAACAAAAGAATAGCCAAGCACTACATAATCAACAAATCACTGTAACATTTCGAATGTCATTAAACCACCACAAGAAGATGAAGAGACATTTGTGAAAGTTAATACACTCGTTTTGCAAGCAGGAGTCCAAGACAAATTCTAAACCATAACAAGAATAACCTGTGGTGGCAACTGCAAACAAAATGGTTTGTTACAGTCAGTTACAATTTTGTTGCTGTATCATGCAAATGTAACTTTTTTTCCTTCAAAAAATGGGGTTAGAGATCCACAGAAGTGGGCATACTTAGCCGGTTGTGTTGGTAACAGATAAAGCCCAAAGGCTATTCCTGTCCCTGTTGAGGAAGGAGCCAACCATCTCTCCTTTCTATGAAAACAAATAAATATGAAAGATCTCAGCAAAGCACAGTATTCAAACACAGCTAACACTACAGATCATCCCCCGAGGCCACTCGCATTACTAACCCATCCTCCTCGTAAACAATGAGGAAATGTGACAGCTGGTGCGGTATGTTTTTGTTACTTTAAACTTTTCTAGCCACGAAGATTGACAAGGTTACATGTCATAAACCACAATAAAGCATGACCTAGATGCATAAACCCCACTAATCTAAAGGAAACCAAATTTCATACTTCTTACAAGTAAGTGCTCTGAAGGACAACTAGTTACCTAAAAAGATTTCCAAAGCAAAACACACCAATCAAAGAAGATTCCGTCCCAAAAGTTCATAAAGGAAAATAAAACAAGAAGAAACCATCTCAGAGGATTTCTGGATAGCTAAAAGGCAGTTTGAAGATAAGGGACAGAAATGTTTAAATCTGTCAATCACCATATTGCCCTAAAATCATATACCTTTTGCTTATTGCAGCATAATCCATTCTCTCTTGCAAAGAAATTTGAATCTATGTATACAGCAGAAGTAGAAATGTTAACATTGAAAATCACCATATTGTAAGGAGTTCAATCACATATCAAAGTGAAAACTGTATCTGACACCTAAACGAAAAAGTCTTCTTCACCCTTCTCAAAGCTTACCACCCTTTCCTCATAAGGTCTCATAATTGACCCACGACCCATATTCTCTCTTGAATTGGTTGTTTAAGGCATTCATTTAGATATCATCTGCAATTTGTATTCTATCATGCAAGGGGGATGGAAACAGATACCAGATAAAAAGCCTCCATTAAAGACAGAAAGTTAACCTTTATAAAAAATCAAACATAGAGACACAACATAGCAGAAGTATTATTAGAAACACTTTTTCCAAAGAGATCATCAGGACCCCAAAAAAGTAATGAAAAGCAAGAAAAATCAAATTAAGAGGAAAAAGGAAGGAAAAAAATTCCAACCTTTAAGATTGACTAAGATTTGCATTTTTAGAACATCATGCAACTATATCTATTACTTTTAGGCATTTGCATCTCCAAAGACTAGTTATGTGAGCATTTTTGCACGGGTGACACAGCAGAAAGCTCTTGGAAGGCCAACACATTAACAGAAAGCTACTATTACCAGATGTGTGCAGACACAGAAATTAAACAATAACCAAGGATGAAATAAGGTAAAGCTGTTTAAGTTTGAAATAAAGAAGATGAAGCCAATTAGAAACTCAAGAAACCACTTCCACAAAGCCTTTAGGTATTACATCTAAAGCACCTTTAGGCATCACAATTCACTTCTAAGGCAAGATTGTATGAAACAACCCTAAAAAGGACATTAAAGTCTCTATGAATTTTATCAACTGAAATCTGGTCTCTTTGAAAGAGAGACGCATTTCCTATTAGACTTCTAAACCTTTCCTGTTTTTGCTAGGCAGTTATCTACACAAGGATGACACCATGTCTAATATTGAATCTAACGCATAAGAGGTTTCCTAATAAGACTCCGAAACAAAGCCCAAGCTACAAACTACCAAACCAGAAAATTGCAACAGCATACCGAACCTCTGTATTCTAAAATAACACTAACTACCAAACTTCAGAAAATACGCAAACTTCAATTGATACTCAAAGCGAGTTAATCTAGCTACCAAATGTTCTTGTCCTTGAAGATGCAAGAACCTAATGGTTGAATATGATTTTCAAAAGCTCTACATATACTTTTCCTTGACCTATCTCTAGACTGCATCAATGTGTTTAAAAACCTACCTACTAATCAATAACAAATATACATTTTCAATTCTTCAACTGTCGCCTTTTTAAAAAGATTTGCTTGTCTAATTGATCGACAAATGCTCTAACTTCAAATATGTAGTTTAAAAAAGGCTAATATAGGCCTAGATTTACATTTGCATCAATAGATCCAGTTTGGATCCTCTTAGAAGGACACAAAGACAATATCAAAAAGTTGACATAGTTATCCTTTTGTGAGCATTAAGTTGTTCACACGAAACATAATTTAGAAAAAAGGAAAGAGATAAGGAATCAAGTAGCTCTGAAGAGAATAAAACCAAACTAACGCCATTAGCTCACCATGACGACACAAAACAAAGGAATTTGGTAGCATAAATATGAACAGGAAAACATCATTGGAAGCACAAAACGTCGGCGGCTAGCTAGACTCAGATGCTTTGTAGACCCATATCTTGAGATAATTGGCATTTGAACACCATTTAGCCTTAAACCTGCCTATAAGAGACTTGCTCGAGGGGCTTAAATCAAACAAAGTTGGAATATAATTCAAGTCAGAGACCAAAAAGATTGAGCAAAACAAGTCTTTTACCCTTGTTGTCTTTGATTGAATGTTGTTCATAACAATCCTTCCCATCCAACTTATTTAGAAAACATTACAGTATTTAATAGACATCGTTAAACAAAGAAGAATTCACTTCTTAATCGCATTTCTTTGGTTTGGATGCTACATTAACATATAAGCCTTTAGTGACTACACAGATTCGTTTTTGCATTGGTGCTTTGCATAACTGAATCAATAAATCAACTACAGATTCAATTATTTATTCTTGCAGTGAAAAGATTTCAACGGATTTCACCATACATATATAACTTAATAAAAACCCAATATGCAAAATAACATTACCAAATATTACCGACATTTTCTACAACATTCTTCATCATTCTTTAGTTTGGAAACTTTATTAAAAAAATCATGAATTACTAAAAATGACATAATAATCAACGTTTTAGGCATTTATGTACAGGATATATATTTTTTCTGCACACATTACCCATGCATCATGTACAAAAATTACTACAAATATCACCGCAAAATAATATAAATATAAACTTGTACCCTTCTTATGAATTCACTCATCCATTTTATTTAAGTTTTGGATAAATATAAATCCCTTTTTTAACTTCAATTGCTTAACAAAACAAAAATTTACAATTCAAACAAATTCTCCAGAGCATTATTATTATCATTTTTCAACCAAAATTTTTGCAATTAATCATTAACGAATCCGAAACAACCTATACTGAAAACACAAAAAAGAACAAAAAATCGAAACAAACAAAAAAAGGGAAAACAATAAAAATAAAGAAGAAAGTGAACCGCAGGGCTAGGGATACCAGCATACAAGTTTCGTCCCAGTCATGGCCGAAGCGGATGATTACAAGTCGTTCTTCTTCGGCGAGGATAGCTTGGTCGACGGCCCAGCCGGAGTGAAGGTGCGGCAGTAAATACGACATCGTTTTTGCGCCCAAAGCGTGTAATGTAAGCGCAACTTTCTTTAGATACTATTTTGACTGGATTTGCAGCACGCCTGTATATGTAATGCCAGAATAAAAAAAAAAAATTAATTAAATAAATAAATAAAGGAAAAGCGTAGAGGATCCGGAACACTCTAGAAAACGTTGTGATTTGTGGGGGTTTGACGTTGTGATAGAATAGCACGTAAAGTTCCACTTCTAAGACTAATGAAAAAAAAAAAAAAAAAACAATACTACTTTTAAGTTGTAAAACTAATACTAGGTAGGTATCATCTCAATTCTTTAATATTTTATTTTTACGATTAGTAATGTTAAAATAATATTTTGCAATTCATAAATTTGTTATTTAATATTTTTTAACATCTTTTTATTTTATTAAAAATAATTTTATATTAATTATGGAAACCAGTAAGGTCCACGGGAAGGAGATCGGTAGCAGACTTAAGATCGAAAGAGTATAAAACTTTCTTTCCTTTTAGCCGCTCAAGTGGAGCGAGCTGAGCTCAGTTTTTTTGGTTCTTGAGAATGGTCGCCACCTCTCCCAGGACCGGAATGATTATCCCTGCCCAATGGGTCTACATCCATCCCTGGGTTTTCGCTTTTGGAAACAAAAAGAAAGCCTTACAGGGCTTGGACCATGTCTCCCGGGTTCAAATCTTTCACTCACTGAGAAGTGAAAACCTGTGACTAAATCGTCCTCTTTTTGGAGAAATGGGCAGCCGCCATAGCTTCTTCTTCTAATTAGAGATGATAGCCTCAACAAACTTCTAGCCGGAACTCAAGATTAGGCTCGACATGCGAACGTTTACCGGGATCAAATTGAAATGTTCGACGCAACCTCAATCGCCGCTGATACTCTTATAGGTGTGTTCTTCGGTTTGCTAAGGTGTCAATTCTTTATGTAGTTGTTTCGAGGGACCCGAGATTATTGATTGGAGCACAAAGCGAGCAAGCAGGGCCAGTACCCTTTGTTACATTTCCATTCTTATGAAAGTCTAAGGAAATAACGTATTGTAGTCTTCCAAGTAGGCTAATTCGTCTGTCGGTGTATTAGAGCGAGTGAATCGTCTTTCAGTTTTAGTTTCCTTGGCTCGCTTTCCAACCTAATCTCATTCAGATCCTGTCTCAACGCCAGAGTAGGAAATTCACTGCTTTCTATCCCAGTCTAGACTCCTCACCCGAGAAGCACGAGCTAATCTTTAAGATTATTTAAAAGCTACCCGTTCGTGCCCCTTGCCCAAGGTACACTCACTAGAAAGTGAAGTGCTAAGGTTTTCTATTTCATTCCTCTCTTCTTAGTTCAGAAAAAACCCCTCCTTCCTCTGAATCTGGTTCAGATTCGTTCCATAGTACACTACTCGATTTTTTCGATGATTTTTAATAAAATGAGTGGTATTATTTGACTGATTGTGGGAAATAGAGCCGCTTCGCTCCTTAGAACTCCCTAAACACTCACCACACTCAACCACTCCTATCCAAGGTATTCCCTCGCCCCTTATGGAACTACGACTGGATTGTTGCAATTCGATGGGACACGTCTGAAGAGGAGGCGGGCGCCCTCTAAGTTGACCACCCTACCCACTAATTTACTATGAGGGGGCAGGCGAACGAGAACAGACCGAAAACCCGAACCGTTTGTATATTCATAATGATACCATGAACGCTTTAGGGCACCCTCAAGATATGTTTTCAGATACTGCTATCCAATTACAACCCGTTTTTGCTCAATGGATACAAAATACCCATGCTTTAGCACCTGGTGCAAGAGCAAGCTCCTCTTGCCAAGTGGTGCAGGATGGTTTATGAAGCCGGAAAGAAAGAGTTACTCATCAATGATGGGGAATAGAAACAGAAACTGACCGACTCTTTATCTATCCGACATATGTTGCAACGTCTCCAATAGCATGCTCTTACTTCATCTTTCCGTACATATTTAACAATAGGTAACAGTGACGGGACGACGACCAAGCTCACAAAGAAAAAAATCTTCATAAGAGTGGTAGCCCTCTAGCTCGAAGTAACGTCTTTTTTGTCAACCCAAAGAGTGCCCTTTGTTGGACAGATGATGCACTCAGGAGTCAGTTTACATTCAAATCAATTCCAGCCATCTCCTGTTATGCCAAAGCCCTTAGTGGTCACTATCGTGAGACATGAGGTGCGCTATACTTTCAACAGGAGAAACGAAACTTTGAATAGAAGGATCAGTGCCCGTAGCCAGTCCTGGAGTTAGGTTATGATGCTCGTGATGAGCTCTACTAGAAAGAAAATCTCTTCTATTCTTAGAGGAAGTGCTATCTAAGGGGCTTATAAGTCCAGCCCTTGAATTCCATTCCGTCGACACATAAGCTAAAAAGGCTAAAGAAGCACTTGAGAGTAAGAGGGTAGAAGAGGAGCTAATCCAGAAGGATGTTTGTATTAAGGGAAGTCTCAAGAAAAGCCGAGAAGCTTTCATGTGCGTTCGCCCACTGAATCAGCTAAAGATGCTAATGAAGTAGGATCATCTGGTTTAGATTGATTTTTAATGGAAACATTAATATATTTGGACAATTTGTTAGGGTCTTTATCGTGGCTCGCAATAACATGTTCCCTGCTGAGTACCCGCCGGGTGATGCCGGCTCGAATAACAACTCAAACAGGAAGGTAGGATCATAGCATTCCATTCAACGGTATTTAATCCAACATCGACCCTTGCTTTCTCCTCTTCGCTATTTTAAATCAAAAAACAAACAAAGTAGTTGGGCTAAGGAATTGAACCATAGAATCACAAGCTGGAATTTTAAAGAATTCATTTTTTTTTTCAATCAACAAAATTATAAATGGGAGAGAAAGAAAAGAAAGAGGTCTTTATTGAAGAGGCTTTGCACCTGAAATAGGACTAATGCAGAGTCTTTTCAACTTAAATTTTTTTGACTTTCACATTTTTAAGTCTGATTTAGTATTATATATATATATATTTTTTCAATAGATTTTTTAAGGCGTACTTTCATTTCAAATTTCATTTTATTTATTTGATTTATTTTAAATCTATTTTATAATAATTCTTTATTATTTTCAAATTATAATTAATTACATATGCTACAACATTTATTGAATATCAAATAATGAATTTCACTAAGCCACCATATTAGAGTGGGAGTTATGGATTTTCATTTATAAACCAAGCAACTAATAAATAAAAAAATTGAAAGTAGTAACTCTCCAGTTGTGAACCTATTTATAAGCAAAGAAAGTTTAAGTGATAATGGGATGGCTAATGGAACTTCATGTTGCACAACAACTAATCCAATGATGGTTATTAATGACTATGCACCTTTCAAAGAGAAATAATATAATACATTGAAGGATGATATTGATTAAACTTTACTTCATACTTCACTTTCCAATTTCAATTTGTTTCTGTAACTTGCATATCAACCAAATGCATAATCTAGTAAAAAAAAGTTTTTATCCCATGTTAAATACCTTTGTAAGATTACAGTCCAAACTTAATTGGAGAAAAACCTTTTCATTAGTTTTTCAACTTCTTTTTGAAACATATAATTACAATAATATTGTCCACAATTAGTATAGGTGAAATGATGATTGTTTTCTATTGGATTTGATATAAAAGGAGAACTTTGCAGTTGATTTAAATGAGAGTATTTAGAAAATTTAAACATGATGGATTATAGGTTGAAACAGCTAAATACTATAAGTATAAAAAAATATGGTTAATTTACCAAGAACCCTCATGCCATTTGCCGCTTTTCCCTATTAGTCCCATTATTTCAAAAATATACCATTCAACTTCATGTGCTTTAACATGTAATAGAAATTGGACGGAAATGATGAACTTAGCTAAAGCTAAGCTAAGAGAAGCATTAAAGGATAAGGAAACAATTGGCCTCAGAAAACCAAAATAAAATGGTTAGAAGAGGAAGATAGGAACACAAAATATTTCCAATCATATGTCAACCAAAGGAGGTCAAAATCACATATTCATAAAATCCAAAATGACGAAAGAATATGGCTAGAAAAAGAGGAGGAGATAGGGGCAGAAACCATAAGGTTCTTTCAAAAACTCTTTGCAGAATAAACAAAAAGCTTCCCAAATAATCATCATATCCCATAAATCCTAAGTCAAGAGGAAAATAACTTGCTAATAGTTTTCCAAACTTTGGAAGAAATCAAAACAGCTATTTCACCCATGAACAAAGAAAGTGCAACAGGTCTAGATGGATTTAATGTCACTTTTTTCATCTCAACATGGAACACAATAAAAAAAGATCTTCATGAAGCTATTATTCACTTCTTTAATAGAGGGAAATTGAGTATAACAGCGAGCTTGATTGTCCTAATCCCAAAGACGCGCCAAACAAATTTTCAAATTTCAGGCCTATAAATCTTTGCAATTTCATAAACAAAATAATTTTAAAAATATTAGCTATAAGACTGGCCCCATTACTACCTAACCTGATTGGTGAAAATCAAAGCGGTTTCATAAAAGGTAGACTAATAATAGATAATATACTGTTGGCCAATGAACTTATATCAAGCATGAAAATGAAAACCCTAAAAGGCAACATTACACTAAAACTTAATATGGAGAAAGTTTATGATCGAGTCAATTGGTTATACTTGCTCAATATGTTAAGGTCTATGGGATTTGGTGAAATATGGATTGACCTTATATGAAGGCTCATATGAAATGTTCATTTCTCTATCCATATTTCACCAAATCTTCTAAATGTATTAGACATGGAGATCCCCTATCTCCACTTCTCTTTATAATAGGGGTAGAATACCTAACCAGATCCCTCAACCAAGTCCAAAGACAAAATGCTCATCTAGGATTTTGTTTCCTACAAGACTGCCCACAAGTAAATCATCTGCATATGCATATGACATTGATATTTACCACAATAGATACCTCGAATCTAAAAATAATAATGAAGAAACTGAAAGAATATGAACTGGTTTCATGTCAAAAAGTAAATCCCCACAAAAGCTTATACCTAATCCATCACTCTTTATCTAGAGACAAAAATGTTAGGATTAGACGCCCTAATCCAACATGTTTTGAAACGGTTAATAATGCGAAAATAGAAACACACAGATTTATAGTGGTTCACTTTCAATGCGAGAGCTACGTCCACTTAGCCACTACCATATTTCACTATGATAAAAACCGAGTTACAATCGTATCTCTTCCTCTCACCCTCTAATCAAACATTCGAAACCCTAAATACATCTTTCTATACAACCCCCACGTCGACCTAACTGCGTAGGTCGATCCGCGAATTTCTCTGTGTAAGGTATTCAAACATCGTAGGCTCCACAACTCAATAAAAAAAATACAAGATTGTAATAATATCTTTCCTACATGAAACTTTCCCAATTAAGTATTTAGGAGTCCCTTTACATTATAGCAGGGTGAAAGCCGTCCACTTTGCTGATCTCATTCACAAGATAAATGAGAGAACCTTATTATGGTTTCCTAAAATGATGAGTGCAAGGGAGAAAATAACATTAATAAAGAGTACTCTAATTTCCATATCGATCCACCTTCTTATAGGTTGCTGCTCTCCAAACAAAGTTTTGAACTCAATTGAAACATATTTGATAACTTCCTTCAAATGTATGGATAAGAGAAATGGTATGAATTTAAAACATAATTTCTTTCCAAAGTAATATAAAATATAGGTACCTCAAAATATAGTTAAACTCGTATAACCGTTTAAAAAATTTACCCACTTCAAGTTCCTTGTCCATACAAAATTTAATTTTTTAAGGCAATTCAACAAACACTTTTATATTAGCTAAAGATATAATTTAATCCCACCCAAAACTATCAAGAAAATAGAACATCACTAAATTCCATTGGATCATAAACCTTTCAAGTTTTAGGTTAGTTCTATGCATGAAAACTGTAAATACATGAATAAAAAAATAAGAGATTTTCAAACTTGGAAGGATTAAACCACGGTTCACTCCAATTCCAAATTGCTTTACAATGAGGTTGGGTAGAACTAATTAGGTAGTTCAAAAGGAAAATAAAATCCCACCAAAAGAAGTGCTATGAAACCAAAACAAACACTCATCAATTCATAAAATTTCACTCCTTAAAAAAAACAATCAAGGTTTCGAACTGTTAGAGTTTCTACGTCAAGCAATTGAATATGTAATTGCTTGAAGCATTACACCACATGTATCTAATTTTGAATACCCAGCATGCTGACTTCAGCTAGCATATAAATAGAAGTACACTAGGGTTAAACTCAGTTAATGGACTCTTGCACATTCATGCCCATTATAAAGGTTCATTATTTATTGGGTTTATATTAGAACATATTATTGGATTATATTAAATATCCAACAATCTCCTCCTATATTCTACATATAGCACAATCCAATAGATAGATAATGTAATGTTCAAAATAGATGATTGAATCATTCGTAGCACAAAAGATTCATTAGTCAGAATTATGAATTTTTTAAACACAGTTATGAGTTTTAGAAAGCAATCTAAACTCAACCAAACACAAACAAAAGTGTTACCAAGATCAAAGTTTTAGAAATCTCTAAGCTTTGTACACAAGAGATTTAAAAATATTCTAAACTCAAACTAAATGGGCAAAACGTATGTAGGTGGACCAGTTATTCAAATAATAGTCCTCTACAGCCCATAGCTTTAGAGGAATTATCAATCAAACAGATCATCCTCTTTAGGATTCCAGTTGGAATTAACTCCTCCATTTCCATCATTTCCTATAAGTTACCAAATATGAACTTAATCATTTGTGTAACAAAATAAAGTATCTAATTCAAGCAGAAGAACTTAGCACAATATCTCAATGATTAAAAGTAAATATTTTCTATGTGGAATGTTACAGCTGTCAAGTCCAAATTCAGTTAAGCAGTATCATCAAATATGGAGTGATACTACAGCTCTAAACGGAACATCCAGAGTGAGTAAAATCACCTTATCATATGTGGAATGAGTCAACTCACCTATATCATCAGATGTGGAATGATATATTGACAACCATAATCATCGTCGAAACATTATCAAGTGCTTATCTTAGCTAGCAAAAGGAGATGCGAAAAATTCAAAATTAACATGAATGTAAGTTAATACATATCTATATAGTCTTTAACCCTATATCCCCCACAATTTTGAAGATTCGAGCTTTGTCCAGTCCCTTTGTGAGAGCATCAGCCAGATTATTCTTTGATCTCATATCGACCAAAGTAATAATACCATGTTCTATGAGATATGTCAGCATGACGTGTCTCAGTCGAACATGTCTCCTCTTACCATTAAAGAGTGAGTTTTTTACTACTGAAACTGTAGCCTGATTATCACAGAACATACTTAAAGACGTAATTTTTAAGCAGGTTAGTGGAATATCCAAGATCAGTTCTCTTATCCACTCTGCTTCTCCTCCTGTGGAAGCTAAAGCAGAAAGTTCCGATTCCATAGACGACAAAGCAATGCAAGTCTGTCTTTTGGATTTACACACAATAGCTGCACCACCTAGTGTGAAAATATAACCACTGGTTGACTTACTATACCCTAAGGATGAGCACCACGAAGTATCAGAAAATGCTTCCAAGATAGGAAGACGTCCACTATAACATAATGCATGGTTAGAGATACCCTTCAAATATCGCATAAGTTGCGTGAGGGAATCCCAATGTTCATGGCCGGGCGTACTAGTGAAACAACTCAGCATGCCTACAGAAAAAGCTATGTCTAGTCTAGTGCATGTCATTGCATACATGAGACTACTAATCAATTTAGAATAAGCCAATTGATTCACGCTAGCTCCCTTATTGGGGCTCAGTCATTTATTAGAATCATACGGTGTCTCAACCACGGTATATTCACTGTATCCCCATGTAAAAAGCAATTTTTTAATGTAATGAGCGTGGCTAAGAGTAATACCTTGCAATGTAAAACGTACTTTCATACCAAGAATGGTATTGACCATACCAAGATCGGACATGTTAAATGCATTTGTTAACTCAGTTTTTAGGTCACTCACTATAGAATGATCGGAACCAAGTATTAACATATTGTCTACGTACAAGCAAATAAGCGCAACTTTAGTTGACATAGAATGATAGTAAAGGCATTTATCTGAATAACTGGATCGAAATCCTAAACTCATTACTACCTTGTCAAACTTTTGATGCCACGATTTAGATGCTTGTTTGAGATCATACAAAGATTTGTTTAACTTAAAAACTTTGTTCTCGAAACCTTTCATGACAAACCCTTTATGTTGGTTCATGTAGACCTTCTTAGTCAGATCTCCATTTAGGAAAGCTGTCTTTACATCCATTTGATGCACAACATAGTGCTCAATAAATGTCAAAGCAATAAGAATTCTTATTATAGTCAAATAACAGACCGGGGAGTAAACATCAAAATAATCTATCCCATATACTTGGGTATAGCCCTTAGCTACTAAACGTGCTTTATACCGAACTATAGATCTTGTCAGAATTAAGTTTCTTCTTCAAATCCACTTGCAACCTATAGTCTTAACCCCTTTTGGCAAATTGACTAGGTCCCAAGTTTGATTTTGTAATAGAGAGCTCATTTCATCATCAATGGCTTCTGTCCATAATAGGGAGTCCCTAGATCTCATCGCTTCATTATAGGTGGATGGATCATCTTCTACATGGTAAGTGACAAAATCCTCACCAAACGTATTGGGAACTCGTTGTCTTGTAGATACTCTTAAAGGTACATATTCAGAAGGGATCCGAGTGTCAGATAAAGTCAATTCAGGTTCAATAAGTGTCTCTGAAATGATTTCGATAGTGCCTGGTACTGAACCCTTTATCTCGAAGAAATTTATCTTCAAAGAAAACAGTATCTCTAGATTCTATAACCATATTGGTTGATAGATCCAAGAACCGTTCAGCAGCACTATCCTCCACACTACCTAGGTATACACAAGTATTAGTCCTAGGTCCCAATTTAGATCTTCTAGGGTCTGGTATCCTTACATAAGCAATACAGCCCCAAGTCTTAAAAGTATCATATTTACAAGGATGTTTATTCCATATCTCATACGGAGTTGAAGACAACTTAGAGTGCGGCAACCTATTGAGGATGTGATTAGCAGTCAAAGCCTCATCTCCCTAATAACAGGAAGGCATGCCAGCTGTCAATAACATAGAGTTTAACATTTCTATTAACGTCCCGTTCTTACGTTCAGCTATGCCATTTGATTGAGGTGAGTAAGGAGCAGTAGTTTCAATGATTATGCCTTTTGAAACACAAAATTCCATGAACCCTGTCAATGTATATTCTCCTCTTCTATCACTCTTAAACTTTTTGATTTTCAAAGTAAATTGGTTTTCAACACGATTCTTGAAAATTTTAAATTTATCAAAAACTTCATGTTTTGATTTTAACAGATAAATATGAAAATATCGAGAAAATCGTCAATGAAAGTGAGCAAATACTTCCGACCACCTCTAGTGGGAGAACTTTTAAAGTCACAGTGGTCAGAATGTATTAAGTCAAGAAGTTGTATACTCCTAGAAACCAGACGAAATAATCTTCTAGTAATTTTAGTTTGAGAACAGACTTCACATTTGTTAAATCTGGTCGAAGTATCGAGAGGTGTTTTATGACTTTTAACTAGTTTAACCATTTTCTTGTAGTTCACATGTCCTAACCGATTATGCAATTTCATTGGATCAATTAGAGTTGAACTAACTTGGATGACCGTTTCAGTTCCAGTACTCAATTCATATATACCATCAGTCAAGAATGCAAAACCAAAATAATGAGAGTTAACAGATAAAGTGACTCTACCAGTGGAAATAAATAAACTCATGCCAGCATATTCTAAGCGACTAATAGAAATTAAATTCTTTTGGAAGTACTTTAACATCTTTCAAAGTTAAAAGTTTACCTGAAGAGAAGTTGATATTTGCAGTACCAGTGTGAGTCACGATCTCCGTAGCCCCACTAGCCACAACAATAGTTTCGTTGGTCTCAGCAACATCATCAAGTAACTTTTTAGTTTGACAAACATGGCATGTTGCCCCAGAATCTAACCACCATCCTGAAGAAGTACCGGTCTTTCCAAGATTGCTTACTATAGCAACAAAGTTTTGAGGCTCAGTCTTTTGTACCAGTATATATACTTCCAATGGTGTGTCAGATTTGTCCTTTTTTGGTAGCCTAAAATCTACTACAAAGTAGCCCCATTTCCCACAATTGTGGCACATGCCCTTCATTTTCTTAAAGATAGGCTTTTGGCCTGTAATTTTTGAGACTCACTTTTGGGAAACTTAGATTTCTTAGAAAATTTTTTGGGATATATTACTGCGTTAGCAGCTGATTGTTGCTGTCTAACCATCTCTAATGTATTCCTAACTCAATTCTAATAAACCGTTTAAGATTTCCAGTCTCACCTGAACTTTCTTCTTGTATATCTCAGTTTTGAAAGAATGCCATGTAGATGGTAATTTATAGATAATGGCACCAATGAGAAAAGGATCACAAACATTGATGTTTTCAGTAGTCAATTTAGATCTCAAGTTTTCTAGATCAGTGACTTGAGGAGTGATTTCCATATCTTCCTTGAATTTGAAACCATGAACTTGTTAACAATATGTATTTTTGACAATTCCTCATTCTTCTTAAACTGAGTATCTAAATTGTCCCAAATTTCTTTATCAGTCTTAAACTTCCTAAAAACTTCTGCAAGATGATCTGAAAGACAGTTCAAGAGACAATCTCTACAGAAGTCGTCATCTTTGTTCTATTGAGATTCATCAACATCCTTAGTGGTATCAGTAAAAGTACTCAAAATAGTGTAAAAAATATTTTCATATTTTAAACCAAACTGATTTTTTTGTTTCCAGGAATTAAAATCAGACCCACTAAAAGACTAAAGTTTAACAATTTCAATTGGCACATATTTTTCCATTTTTTTTAAATAAAAATTGGAAGGAGTGCACCTGATGAACAGTGCCGCTACAGTACTTCCGCCGCTATAGTAACGTCGTGGTAGTGTTGTTTCTGTACCAAAATAAATTACTTACTCTAAATGATAAAACATATTATAGCAATAGTAAAGTCGATCCCACGAGGAACGGAAATACAATCTTTCCTAATTTTTTTTAGGTAGAACCTCTATCGAAGTGGGGCGCCACTCCCTATTTATTGGATAGTGTTATGCGTCGAGAACACCACTATTACAGCAAAAGATCTACTTGAACCCATATTACATTTACATGCAACAGCCTAATGGAGAAGAGATCAAGGAGATTTGTAAAAAGTAAACGTGGAGGACTCCTCCATTTACATCATGTTTGTAATCTAGCTATAAATCTATGGTAAGTTTAAGACAATGAACAAATATTAATTGAGCAAATTCCCACAGATTATCAGAAGGCTCCGCAACATCCGAAGTGACTTGGCCACACTGTTCCATTTAATTCAGAATCATTCAGTCTCCCTATCTCCAGCCAGACCCCCACAATTAATTCCAATAGCAAGCAGACAATGAGATTCCACAATCATGGTAATCAAATATCAACTGGTCCAAACTATTCACAGCATTTACTGTACAGTCTCAAAGTAATATACTAACCAAGCTCAAAAGTGCCACAGAATTCCACAAACCCCCAGAATCCAAAACATACCGATTACAGGGACTCATACCCCTGCATAATCAAAAGGTGGGGCCCACAGCCCAAAACAGCAAACTAGCCTTGTAAAAGTACAACCCCCATAAAGAAATCCCTGGCCTATAACGGCCCTCACAAGATCAACAACTCAAACAGCAACCTAGTCTTGTAAAGTTCATCCCCCATAAAGAACACTAGCTACACTCCAGAATCCAACAACAAAACAAGGGTCACATAAACATCCCTGGCCTATAACGGCCCTTACAAGAGCAACACCTCAAATAATTCACAACACAGGAATCATTCAATGCCAACAGGACAAAGTTATTAAATTATCCCGCAATAGTGTCATCTGGCCAAATGATCTAAACATCAGTAATCATGGGACTTCACAATAATCAAAACAATATTTACCTTTGATTCCATACTTTGCCTTCGGAGTAGCAAATACGAGGATTCCGATCCCTGAGTTTTCTCCCTGAAAAAGCATTGGCTTTAGGACTAATAGGTGCTTCCATGTACTTTGTTTGCTTGGTCGGCTTCCGGTAGTTTTTCATTTTTTTGAGGAACTTTCCGAACACATCTTCGGGTTCTTCCTTATAACTATTTTCCATCCATTGGTCTTCGCCCTCATCCTCATCTTCTGATTCGGTTGGGATAGATTGAAGAATCCCTAAGTCCGATGTTGAGCTAACTCTTTGTAATGTCGAAGATTCCCCTTCTTCCCACATAACCCTGACATCAATAAGCCCTTCTCTCAACTCTGTGCTAGGCAGTTTTAGTGGGTTCAAAACTGCCCGAGGTAACTCCTTGGTAGAAGTGGCTATATGTACGTTCAACAATTCTCCTTCGTCCCACCTAATCGTTGGGATGGCTTGTATGATTTCTAGTTCCAACATGGGGCTGGAGTTGTTCATGTACAATGATTACCCTTCATCCCCACTTCTCGTCACATTTATAGACTCCGTGTTCAGTCTTGTTGTAGTCACCAATTCAGTGATTTTCTGATATTCTTGGGGAGACTTGGATGCTAGTAAAGGAAGCTCAACAGATTTATCAAGTTTATCAGACTTCCTATCTTGCTTGTTGAGGAGTTCTAAAAATTGGCCAAGATTGGTCAAGAAATGGTTAAGATTGTTTTCTGTACTGTTCAAAGGTGACCATATCGTTACTGCCAAGGTTTGATCAATGATCACATTAGCCTCTTGTTCTACACCCTTTTCCTTTGGACTCTCCACTTCATTGATGACCTGCACTTCCTCTTGTTTATCTCCCTGAGAGGCAGCTGTTTTTCCTCCTGAAGGGCCAGGCTCTGAGACTTCCTGAGAAACTATTGCTTGCACCTCTACTGGATTCTTAGTGTGAGCATTGGTAACAGCTACTGCCCCTCCACAGCTGGGAGCTACAACAGCTATCATTGAGGATTGTGGAACACTTCTTGATGGCCCGGCCTTCGGTTCCTGATCTTTAGTGTTGTTTACTATCGGAATCCATACTTTCCTCTTTCCTTTTCTAATCTCCTCTAATCTTGCTTCCTTACGGGACTGTTAGGGTTTGCAATGTATGGCCAAATGTCCCATTTTTTGGCAGTTTTTACAGTAGTCGGGGGTGTCTTCCACCTCAATGTCCTGCCAACGTCCTTCTTCTAGACTTCTAATCTACACACGGTGTGGTATAGGTTGAAGAACATCCAGCTCCACTAATACTCTCGCTTCATCGGTCTCAGCAATCTGTCAGCCATAACAGTGGCACGGTCCAATTTGAGTGGCTTTCCAATGGCGGAGGCTATAGAGAACAAAGAGTCCTTTTCACAAAGATGGAGAGGGAGTTGTGGCATTCTGATCCAGACCGGTGCCACCGATGGTTCAGAATCAGTGCGAAATTTCGTCGACCACCTGAACATCCTAGCTGGGAAACCAGAGAAGTACCAAATGCTACTTGTCCACATTCTATGGAAGTCTTCCTCTACTTCAAATTTAAAGAAAACATGACGATGATCTAGGAGTCCTAGATATACCTCACCGGTAAATAAAGCTGTCAATATTTCTTTTCGAAGCTCCGCCATTGATGGTTTACCATTACTGAACTTACCAACTAGGGTATAGAGAAAAGGTTGAGCTAGCTTCTCCTCTTCTTCCTTAGTTAGAATTAGAGCTGGCTCCCCCTCATGAGAAGAAAATCTACTTTTTCTTGAAGAAAAGGAGACATCGATGTGTTCCGGCCATTTTGGCACTGTAGGAGCCTGAACATTTTAGAAGAAGAACCTGTGACCGCCTCCCGATATGACTTGGACTGACGAGGCATCTCCAAAGACGGCTTAGACTGAGGAGTTTCTGTAGCTAATGGATCTTCTTCCATGGTTAACGTCAGAGGCAGAGGGTCAGAACCAGCTGCTGTTAGTGTAGCTGGAGGAACTACTGCCGTGGTTGTCATCGTTGACAAGAGTCCGGTCTTAGCTATTGATTTCTAAGCCGGAGCTTTCTCCATCGATTTAGCTCTTAGATATGGGGGAGAACTCTGTGTTTGGTTGAGGGAAGATGAATCCTTGGAGGTCCTCCTATGCACTAGCTAAGGGAATGAGCTAGTATGTAGAAGGAAAGCTGATGATGGAGCTTGTCGGAGCTGGAAAGGGGTTAGACCAGATCTACCGAAGCTTAAAGAAATCCGTGTGCAAGGAGTTAAAGGAAGCTCTGCTGTTATCGTCATCTTCACCAAGGAAGCCGATCAATCCGATGGTTGAAGGGATAAAATCTATGGATGGATTCCAGCGATTGGGTGGCTCTGGCCAGATGGCCAGAGCCAAGAGAAGAGTTGAACCAATCTGTTCTATTTGGTAGGAGTGGGAAGAGCCAAGATCTGATGAAGAACTAATGTTGTATATAGATGTTGCTTGATTGTTTTGACCGATTAGTGGAAGATAATGTATGAGTGGCTAAAAAAGGTGATAAGATTTAGGGTTTGAATAGAAGCTTTGTAGAGAGAAGTGAGAGCATCTGATGAGAAGGGATGAGAAGGTCCTGATCCAAATATAATACTAATAAATCTTCAATTTTTTTTAGTTAATTCAAGAAAATTGTCACAAATAATAAGGATTAACAAGTAAGAAATATAAATAAAACTAATTAAAGAAATTACTAGAGAAAAATACACAAAATAGAAAAGCCCAGCAAACAAGTAAATTCACATTAACTAATTATATATCAATCATAGACTCAATGATTAATTAATATCATGAATCATCCAGTTATAGGCTACCGAGAATCAGCTCTGACGTAGCCCAATTTCTACTTAATTTATTGATAATTTACAAGAATCAGCTTAATCAATTATTTCTCTAATTCTAACACAACCCGGCCGGAATCAGCCGAACACCAGATTTAATGTTAAAACAGCATTAAATAATAAAGAAATCCAATTCTAATAAATCACAATCATGATCAGCATGTCACAATTTATTAGCCAAAAATTCCCGTCTACCGAGACAGTAGCTTCACCACTAATTAATCCTATATACTAGATCCAGTGAACTAATAGGAGATTAATTGGCACTATTTAGATTAATTAAACATGGCCAGTGTATAACAAATCCAAACAATTAACGTTATGCAAAGAGAATTTTCGAAACTCATAAAATATTAATTCTATTAAAATAATTAGGTCTCACGGTTAAATAACAGTTAAAGCTTCATTACTTATATGCCGGATAATAAACTACTCAAGAAACATAATTAAAAACAGAATAAAATTACGAAATATAAAATTGTCTGGAATTAACCACCGTCGTTTGCCCGAACGAACAATGGCTAAATTTGGAACAGTAACTAGAACAAAAATAAAACCTAAAACTATTGCTATAAACTACAGCTACAGCTACGCTACAACTACTCTACCCATTTTTCTTCTACTAAAATAGCTATCCTTTTATAGGAAAAGGAAGCTTTATTATCAAGTAATAAAAGCAATTAAAAACCTTCTAAAAGTCTAATAAAGAAATAACTCATTTGTTTTCAAATAAATATGCCACATGTTGGCCAATAATTAAAGCATTCAAATCTTCTCCTTTTAGATTCCTAACTGATCTTCTCCTCCAAATTGGCAAAGGAAAGGAATTCTTAATCTTCCAAAAGTTTTCATTATTTCCAAATTAGATTAAGGAAATCTTTTCTTCCAAGGATTGTGATGTGGTGAATTTATTCACCGGTTTTGAGAAACTTCCAGAGAGCCACGTCGCGACGTCAGGAACCCTCCCACGTCGCGACGTGCAGCTACGTCGCGACGCCAGACCCCCTACGTCGCGACGTGCGCGGACGTTTTGACGCGCGATCATGGACGTCGAGACGTCGGGGAATACGCAGTTTTACGACCTAATTTGTGGAAATTTACGATTTTGGCCCACTTTAAGTTTTCTTTTCCAACAAGGAATTCCTTAAGGACTTATGTGCGAATATTTTCATAGAATAACTATTAATAGGGCTAAGGTTACAGCTTTTGAGGGTGTGGCAACTTTGAGAGAGATTAAGCAAGGGTTTTATTTCTTTGTAATGGCTAGGGTTTCATTCTTTTAGCTATTCACGGAGAATTGAAGCTGTACGGATTGGGAACATCGTTGATTATCGATTTCATTAATTTAGACAAAGATTTCATCTACGGATTCACAATTCAAGGTGTTTTCTTCCCTTTTTATTTATGATTTCAATATTGTGCTTAAACAATAATATCATGATGATGTTTGATTTAGCCATGTTTGGCTAAATTTATTGTGCTCCCGGGATTATGAATAAGGGTTTGTGTGTTTAATTTACATGCTAAGTTCTATCTTATGGTCTTTGTTGAATATGTTTTGCTGTGTTCTTCATAATTATGCATGATTTGGCCGAATTATGTATGATGAATATTTGTTTAAAGTGCAGTAAATTATTTAGAGATAACTTGCTTTAATCTTACCTCTCACCACAAAGGAGGATTTGAATGGGTTGTTTGGAATTTTTTGTGGGTTGGTTGTGAATTTGTTAGATTGATTTTACCTTAACTCTTGCCTCTCGTCACAAAGGAGGAGTTAGGGGGATTAGTTTAGCATTAGCGTGACTGGTTCAGGCGTTGCCTCCGCCACAAAGGAGCTGTTAAACTTGAGGGTTTTGTTGAGTTGGTAGTTGCATTAGATTCCGGATTAATTAAGGAAGTAAACCTTGCCTCTTGCCACAAAGGAGGGTTTAATGAATTAGTTAATATCTAAATAGGTAAAGTGCCTAAATCATTCCTTGCCTCTCGCCACAAATGAGGGCGTGAGTTATGTTATTTACCCTTGATTTGCATGACCATAGATAGGATGTATGCATGTGCTTTTTAAAATAACCCTAAACTATAATCTCGGGAGTACACTTGCTTAATTTGAGTTTTTAAATCAAATCACCTCCTTTATTTTAGTTATTTGTTCTTTGCTTACTTATTATTTACTTTGATAAACAGAAAAACCAAAAATATTTTATTAAAATTTCAACACAGTCCTTTCCTCGTGGGAACGAACTTGCTATACTAACACCTTTTAGGGGTTGTTTGGCTTGATTTTTTATTAGGGGTAAATAGCAACCACGATCACAATTTTTATACATATATTTGCCTCACATCAAATTTTGGCGCTGTTGCCGGGGAAAGCAGTCGTGTTGGAATTTTTATTTTACTTTGTTAAGTTTTAGTTTAATTTTCTTACATCCTTTTAGTACTGTTGCTATCCTTCTCTTTGTATGCCCAGGACAAGATCTCAAGGTCTAGCGGAATTTTCATACGACCCGGAACTTGCATGGACTTTGCGTGTTAGAAAAAAATTGGAGTTTGAAGCAATGGCTGCACCGGGTAATTAGGTCAATGATGATGTACCTCCAGTGGGTGGAAATCCTCTAGGGGGAGATCCCCCTCGAATGCCACAAGCATAACCATTGGTACCGCGGCGTCAGTATGGTGATCATTATGAGCCTCGAATGGACAATTTGGATTCACATTTTATTTACACTGGGGAGCACTTTCAAATCCCGCCGGCTTTCATTAATTTGATTCAAAATGGCCAAGTTTTCCATGGATTGAGTACTGAGGATCCACATGCACATTTAAGGACATTCCTTAAAGTATGTAACACGAGCAATCTTCCACATATCCCGCATGATGTTTTGAAGAGAATGTTGTTTCCTTTTTCCATATGAAACAACATTGGATTATGCCATATGATGTGCCCACTGCAAGAGCCAACTTGCTAGTATTCATGCATCCTTGACAAACAAAGTCACGCCATCTTGTGGATTATGCCAAGGAGCACATCATATGGATGAATGTCCTCGAGTCACTAATGAGCCAGTTCAATATGTCAATTACAACCGGAATGCTAATTCAAATCAATGGAAACCATCCAGTGGAAATTAGTGGTCTCAATGAGGACAAAATCGCCCACAGTATAATTCATCAAGACCAACTTATCCGCCTGGTTATGGAAATCAACAACACACATAAGGTGGTAATTCTCAAGCAACAATTGCTGATGTTATAACTGTGTTGGGGGCCAAGATGGAAAAGCTTTTTGGAGAATGTCAACAGCAACAAGCCAATGTGGAGAAAAGAATGGAGGTATATGATGGAATGTTCAGAGAGCATAAAGCTCTCCTTAAGAATATGGAGACTCAAATAGGCCAACTCGCCAATGAAGTGCATAATAGGCTAACAGGGACTTTACCAAGTGATACTTTTCCCAATCCCAAGGGAAGAGAGAAATGCAATGCTGTGACACTACGAAGTGGTAAATAATTGAAATCTCCAATTCTTAATGAAGAAGAATCTCCAAAAGATGATCAAGAAGCTGTCAAGGTTCAAATTGAAAAGGAAGGTTTACCCAAGCAAACCGAACACAAGGAAGGTAGTGCAAGTAAAGGGAGAAAGAAAAATCCTCCAAGTGCCTTCAATTTTCCAGAATGTGCTCCACCACCACCATTCCCTCAAAGGATTCAGCCATCAAAGAAGAAGATTATGTTTAGCAAATTTACTGAGATGATTAAGCAAGTCCATGTGGAAATTCCTTTGTTGGATTTGGTGAAGACAGTGCCTACTTATACAAAATTCTTGAAAGATCTAATGTCAAATAAGGAGCAGATTTTGCAATGTGAGGAGGTAATCCAATTGAATGAGGTTGGGCAATGCTTAATGAAGAAAAATCTTCCCCCTAAGCTTAAAGATCCAGGAAGCTGCACAATTCCATGTAAGATTGGCACAAGATATTTTGCTAAGGCATTATGTGATTTGGGGGCTGGTATTAACTTGATGCCTTATTCTATTGCTGTAAGTGTGGGAATGGGTGAGCAAATCAAACCAGTGGCTATAACTCTTCAGTCAGCTGATAGATCCATCATCACTCCTATGGGTATCATTGAAGATGTTTTGGTGGTTGTTGATAAGTTCACAATTCCGGTGGACTTTATTATCTTGGACATGGAGGAGGATGAGGAGGTTCCTCTCATATTTGGAAGACCATTCTTAGCAACTGGAGATGCTTTAATAGGCGTACGCAGCAAGACAATCACTTTTCGTGTCAATGGCGAAGAGGTAACATTTAATGTGAATTACGCTATGAAGCATCCTACGGATATTAGTACTTGTTTTTTCATGGATGTGGTTGAAACTTCAGTTAATGCATGCAATCCCATGAAAACATGTAGTATTAATGATAATGACTCTTTAATGCATATGTCTAATTCTGACTTGCTTTTGATCGATGAAAATATAGCATTAGAGTTACAAAGTATGGTTGATAATGCTTATCTTGATGCTTCCATTTATGAGCTAACTGATACTATTTATGAGGAGCCCATTGAGGTGAGGCCAATTGAAGTCATTGATTGCAGTGAAAATAGGTTGAAACCTTCAGTTGAAGAACCTCCAAAATTGGAGCTCAAGCCACTCCCTTCACATCTCAAATATGCCTTCTTGGGAGTAAATAACACTTTACCAGTAGTGATTTCAGCTACCTTGGAACCATGGCAAGAAGAGAAGCTTATTATGGTACTGAAAATGTATCAAGGAGCTATTGGGTGGACTATTGATGACATTAAGGGAATTAGTCCATCAATTTGCATGCATAAAATTCTTTTGGAAGATGATGCAATTCCAGTACGTGATAGGCAACGTCGATTAAATCTAGCAATGATAGATGTGGTCAAAAAGGAAGTGATCAAACTCTTGGACTTTGGGATGATTTATGCTATATCTGATAGTGAATGGGTAAGTCCAGTCCAATGTGTGCCAAAGAAGAGTGGGGTGACAGTGGTCAAGACCGATAATGACGAGTTGTTGGCAACCCGTATCATTAATGTATGGCGAGTTTGTATGGATTATCGCAAGCTCAACAAGGCAACCCGCAAGGATCATTTTCCTCTACCATTCCTTGATCAAGTTTTGGACAGAATTGCTGGGTATCTATTTTATTGCTTCTTGGATGGTTACTCTGGGTATAATCAGATCACTATTGACCCAAAAGATCAGGACAAAACAACATTCACTTGCTCTTTTGGTACTTTGTGATTTAAGAGGATGCCTTTTGGGTTATGCAATGCACCAGCTACATTTCAAAGGTGTATGATGGCCATCTTCCATGACATGGTAGAAGATATTATTGAGGTATTCATGGATGATTTCTCAGTTTTTGGCCATTCTTTTGATCGGTGCTTGGATAATTTGGCTAAGGTTCTTAGAAGATGCATGGAGACTAATCTGGTTTTGAATTGGGAAAAATGCCAATTTATGGTGCAAGAAGGAATTGTACTTGGCCACAAGATCTCAGCTAAAGGCATGGAAGTGGATAAAGCAAAATTGGATCTTATTGCAAAGTTACCATATCCTATAAATGTCAAGGGAGTAAGAAGCTTTTTGAGCCATGCCGGGTTCTACAGCAGATTCATTCGGGATTTCTCTAAAATCACCAAGCCCTTGTGTCATCTCTTGGAGAAAGATGCGGTATTCAACTTTGATGATGATTGTAAGGCAGCTTTTGATTTTCTAAAAGGCCAACTTGTAGCAGCTCCGGTCATCAAACCCCCAATTGGGGAGCCCCCTTCGAGATTATGTGCGATGCGAGTGATTTTGCTGTGGGGACGGTTCTTGGTCAAAGGACAGACAGAATTTTTCATACTATCCATCATGCCAGCCGTCTACTCGATCCAGCTCAGTGTAATTACAATACAACCGAAAAGGAGATGTTGGCAGTTGTATTTGCTGTGGATAGATTCCGTTCTTATTTGCTGGGAGCCAAAGTGATTATATACACTGATCATGAAGCAATTCTTTACTTAATGGCCGAGAAAGATGCAAAACAGAGGTTGATTCGATGGGTTCTACTTCTACAAGAGTTTGACTTGGAAATCCGTGATAAGAAGGGAGCTGAAAATCATGTTGCCGACCACCTTTCTCGTTTGGAAAAGCATGATCATTTGAAAGAAGATAGTAATGTTCAAATCAAGGAGATATTCCAAGACGAGCAATTGTTTCAAGTGGACGAAGCTGAAAAAGTTCCATGGTACGCCGACATTGCAAATTATGTGGTTTCACAACGAATTCCACCCAAATTGTCTGTCCAACAAAGGAAAAAACTCATCCACGATGCAAGCTACTATTATTGGGATGAGCCTTATCTTTTCAAGGTATGTAGTGACCAAGCTATCCGAAGATGTGTTCCTGAGGAGTATCAAAAAGAAATTCTTCGGTCATGCCACGAATCTGATTATGGAGGACATTTTGGGGGGCGAAGAACAGCTTACAAAGTGTTGCAATCGGGGTATTATTGGCCCAAACTATTCCATGACACTCAAGAGTGGATCAAAGAGTGTGATGAATGCCAAAGGACAGGAAATTTTTCATGGAGGAATGAGATGCCTTTAAACAATATTATGGAGGTGGAATTTTAGACGTTTGGGGCATCGACTTCATGGGACCATTCCCAAAATCTAATGGTCAGTCTTACATTCTTGTGGCTGTGGATTATGTTTCTAAATGGATAGAAGCAATTGCTTTGCCGACTTGTGATGCAAAAAGTGTGGTGGGGTTCATCAAGAAGCACATTTTCACTCGTTATGGAACCCCAAAAGCTATTATCAGTGATGGAGGCACACATTTTTGCAACAAGGCTTTTCAAACCTTATTGACCAAATATGGAGTCCGGCATAAAGTGGCAACCCCTTACCATCCTCAAACAAGTGGACAAGTGGAGATATCAAATCGGGAGATCAAGAGAATTTTAGAAAAGGTTGTGAAACCTTCTCAGAAGGATTGGGCAACAAAATTGGATGATTCTCTATAGGCATATCGCACAGCTTTTAAAACTCCTATTGGTACATCTCCATATCGCATGGTTTTTGGTAAGGCTTCTCATTTACCAATTGAGCTTGAGTACAAGACTTTTTGGGTATTAAAGGAATTGAAAATGGATTATGGGAAGGCAGCTGAGCAACGGTTGTTGGAATTCAATGATTTGGATGAGTTTAGATTTGATGCTTACCAAAGTGCATTACTCTATAAAGAAAGAACTCAAAAGTGGCATGATAAACGCATCCTACATAAAATGTTCGAACCCGGGCAGCTGGTTTTGCTTTTCAATTCTAAGCTGAAACTTTTTCCAGGCAAGCTTAAGTCAAGATGGAGTGGTCCATTCAGGGTTAAGACAGTGTTTCCTTATGGCACAGTGGAGCTTCTAAATGAAAAGACGAGAAATTTTTTCATAGTCAATGGGCATAGATTGAAAATCTATTTTTCTCAAGGAGAAAAGATCTTACGCATTGTTGAAAAGGTGACTCTTCGAGGGAAGAATAAGCAACAGGCGTCGAGCTTTCGACGATAAATAAAGCGCTTCTTGGGAGACAACCCAAGTTTATATTTTATATTTTTAAGTTTCATTTAAGTTTATTTAGAATTTAGGCTAAATATTCCATTAACTAATAGTCTTTTTGTGTAAATGTTTTGTTTTGTAGGTTGGTGAAAGGATTAAGGGAAATTTGGAGGAATAAATGTGCAAAAACGTGGAGAAAATCGCCAACGTCGCGACGTTCACGATCGCACGTCGCGACGTCTAGAAATATTGAAAATTTTGGCAGAAAGTCTCCCACGTCGCGACGTGCATGATCGGACGTCGCGACGTCCAGGTACGTTTAGTAAAAAACCGTAGGGTTCACCCACGTCGCAACGTCCAATGATCCACGTCGCGACGTCGGGCAAAATTGTGTTAAAATCAAGAACAGAATCTGTTCTTCTTCACCGAAACCTCACAAAACCTAAAATCCTCTCTACTCAATCTTCCTTTCTTTCATTTTTTCTGAAAATTCATTCCACATTAGTGTTATAGGTTGAGATAGGATCACATTAACAACAAAACCACACAATTTAACCGCTTCAATTCCCAAAAATCGTCCAAATTTTAAAATTTTTCCCAAAACTCACAAACATCAAAATCCGAATTTCAAGTGAAATTCGTTAGTGTTAGGTGGTTTCAATTCATTCTAGGAGGTTTTGGGACGGTGTAGAGGGCACGAGTTCATCACAAAACACACAAATTTTGCAATTTGATTTTTGGTCTTCAAGAGGTAAATTCCGAAATTTTTCTCTAAATTTTGTTGCAATCTTGTGTTTAATCGTGCTTTACATATTCTATTCATAGTATTGAGTGAATTGTGATGATGAATGTATTCAAAGTTTGAATTGTTGAATTTTTGAAAAATTTGTGCACAGGGTTACATACTGTTCTGGAACAACTGTGATTTTTGTGATTCGGCTCATGAAATCATGATCCATTCTTGATAGAAATCATGTTACATTAGTCTGTGCTTGTGTAGTGTGGTAATTTCGGTGATCAATCAAAGCAAGAATTGGGTTGTTAAAGTTTTGGACAAGAATTAGACACGATTTTGCTCACTGGTTGCGCACATTCGTGTGAGTAATCATGTTTGACTGGTACATTGTAATCGTGTTGCAATGTTATTAAGCATTGATGTGGTTTTGTTGGGCAATTGTGATGGCGATGTGAGTGCGGAATCCTCACGCCAATATATTTTAAAGGATCTAGCTAAGAAATTCAAACCAAACAATGGATAAAATTGTTGGAAAGAGATATGTAACCAGCAACCTTGGATATGTTAAATCCAAGACCTCTGTGTCATTACAAATAATTAATTCAATTCAAGAACTCTTGAATTAAACAAACTATCTAGCCTATTCTCAATTAAGAACAAAGATCAATTTTAAGGGTTACGCCTTAAAATCAATGGTTCCAATTTAGGGTTACGCCTAAATTGCGTTTTCTAAGCACACAGCTTACAAAAACAAAGAAAAACAACTTTTCAAAATTCTCTAATAATTAAAAACGAAATTTTGATGCCTATTTATAGGCTACAAGCTTAACCCTAACTTGCTAAACAAGTAGTCTATTTGGAAAAGGAAACTAACACTTAACTAATCCAAATTAGGAAACTTTTCCTATTTGGAAACAACTTATTAACCTAAATAAAAAATAAATAAAACTAGAAACTTCCTAATAATTCACATGTTAATTTCATGCAAGGATTATTAAACCATGTGAGACAAAATTACTAAAAATTTAATAAAACATAAAACTACTAAATTTTCCAAGACGTGGAGAGCATATTTCTAGCAAATCAGAATTTCCTATCAAATTCTTCTATTTTTTTGCTATCAAATTGCTTTGGATTGTTGGTTTAATATGATTGAGATATTACTGCATTCAAGGTGTTTGTTAAAATGTTTCAATGAGTTTTTCTCTTGAATTTGACACACTTTTTTATGCTTGAACATCACAGGAACGTCATGTGTTTGTTTTACTGATTCTTTGATATTCTTTTGACTTCACACCAACTCTTGAATGTCTTAAGGTTGTGCAAAAATTGTGATCTTCAACTTATGTACATTGTGGAACTGTAATTATTGTGTTTATGTGTTGTTATTTCTATTTTTGGTGTTCTATGATTAGTTGTTGATCTTGCAAGTGTGTAGTCATACTATTTGCATTTTATGCCTAGTGTTGAGATTGTGTTTTAACTCAAGTGTGGGGGGGGAGACAAGGTTAGTTAGTTAATAGCGTTGATTAAGTGTGCGAATTGTGTGGTAATTATCTTGTCAATTAGTTTATGGTTTGTATTTAATGTACTTGTATTGACAGGTATGGGACCAAAAAGGACACGTAGCTCTACCGCTGGTGGTGCACCACCGCCACCACCACCTCCTCCACCACCACCGCAGCCCAATCCAGCGGGGTTCGATGACTTCAGGTTTATGTGCTTGGAGGCGGCGACATTCCATGATCAGCATTTGGCACTGAAGGACATGGTCATGGAGCGAGGTATCCAGGGTCACAGTCACACCGATTGCGACTCAGATCAGGAACCGACGATGGACACAATTTTGCCGTCAACCGGTAGGCGGCAATGCGACTTTGGTTCGGGAGTTCTACGCAAACTACCCTTATGCACAGCAGGGTATTTTGTGGATGCGAGGCGTCGATGTGCCCGTTGGTCGCACCAGATTCAACGAGTACTACGGGTTGACTGACATTGAGGGAAGTGCATACCGCACTTTATATTATCATGAGCCTCCTCGTCAGCAAATCTTGTCCACTATCACGGCTCAACGACTTGCTGATGTCAGACGGACGCACAGGATTTCTGAGCTCAAGTTAGCTCAAATGACCAAGGTCACCAAAGCTTGGCATTATTTCATTATTGGCAAGCTCATTCCAAGCATCCATCAGTCCTCCTGTGACGACGACAAGGCGGTTCTGAATTACGCTATTCAGGCAGGGCTTTCTATAGATATTGGGGAGATCATGGACATTGAGATCAGGAAGGCACGTCGGTTTGTACGGACAGGCCTTTATTATCCGTCGGCGATTACAGCCATTTGCTATGCTGCTGGGGTGCCAGCTTTGGGCACAGATGAGATGTGTGGAGTGCGTGATGTCATCACCACTGCACAGTATAATGGATATCGGGGTAGTTCGTATGAGCGGCCAGGTCAACCCCTAGTGCCACCACCGCAGCCACAGCCAGGGCAGGAACAACCGCCCCCGCTAGGACAAGAGCAGCAGCATGAGGAGGGCCAGAAACAGCAGCAGCAGGACGAGGAGCCCGTTCCTCCACCCCCACCCCGCAGTGTCATGAATATTACGGGCATCCACACACGTATGGATGAGATGGAGGCTATGATGACGCAGATGACTGATATGGCGCAGACGCAGGCGACACATTTTGATGAGAGGTTTGATCAGATGGAGATGGCATATGCCAACTTATCTCATCAGATGTCGCAGATGACTGATTTGGTCCATCGGAGGAGCCGACAGTGGCAGATTTCTAGCGGCGAGGGCACCAGTTTGCAGCCTTCTCCACGCGACGACATGCAGCAGGATTAGGTCGTGTTTCTCCTTGCCCACATTGAGGACAATGTGGATTTTAAGTGTGGGGGGAGTTTTGTGTTTTTTTTTATTTTTGTGTGTTTTTGTTTTTCTATTTGTTCTATTTTTATGTTATTTAGTTGTTTGTTCTGTTTTTATGTTATTTAGTTGTTATTTGGATGATTATTTTTCTTTTCTTTTGTTGTTTTCATTTTGATATTTTCTTGTTATTTTGCACCAAATTGATACAATTATGTTAATGGAATTAGGATTTATTTAACTTTATTATGATGTCCCATTCGTATAGTTATCCCTTGAGGTAACCTTAGCTCGTAAATACATTAGTCGGTAATGATAACTATTTTCATAATTACACCATGGTTTTAGGACTTTTTCGTGTAGTATCCAATTTTTTTGAAATTTTGATCTTGTCGTGATAAATGTTATGTTGCCAATGATTTGAATTTTTCGACAGATTCGATGTGGGATAGGAAAGTAATATGCTATCTAGAGGGAGTCGGGTCTTTGATGGAAAGTTTAGCATTTTGAGTCGACCACTTTTATGCACTTAGGGGAACTACTGAGGGGATTGACGAGTTTGTAATCATTAAGTATATTGGTGTGTTTTTAATGCTTTGTTTAGTTGAAACTTATATAACTCGCTTAAAATGTGCTCTTTAATAAATGTGCTTGCGTAAATGTTTGCACTTAATGCTTTTGCTTTTTTAAGCTTGTTTTGCTCATACTATCATCCCTCTATGAGATTGCTTTTAATAATAACCCTAAGAGAACTCATATGGATGGTAACGGAAATTATAAGCCATAAGAACCTGGCTTCATATTGTCACTCCTCTGCGAGACAGCTCTTAAACGAAAAGTTAATTGAGAACTTGCATGAGTGGGAATGGGTCTAAAACCCGAAGGTGAGACAGTACCCCAGGTGGATGTCACGGGATTTCCAATAAAATACCCTAATTATGTGTGACAGTCAGGGGGAACGAGTGTTTTATTTATGAACCTAAAGGTTTGCTGAGCGAATCCTCATTTATATGAGTTTGATAATAATTGTTAATATGTTAGTGAGGAAAAGTTGAGACGAAGACTTAGTTATTGGAACCCTGATTTATGGCGTGATTGTAGATGAGTTATGAACTGAGGTGGAACCTATCGCACACACACACATGATTGGCTCAACGTGTCTAAATGAGTACGTTAATATGCTTTGATAACTTTTGGGTCGTATATTATGTGTACTTGACATTTGAATACTTGAGATTATGAGGTTCATACATGACATTTGTTCTTGGATCAAGTTGATGAAGTTGGATGCATTTTGTGGCTATGTGTTAGAATTTCATTAAGGTTTTTGTGTTAGATTTTTGTTTAGGTTTGTTATTTAGTTATTTAGTTTGTTCAGGGACGAACAAAGGTTAAGTGTGGGGAAAATTGATGAGGTGAATTTATTCACCGGTTATGTAGGGTTTATACTTAATTCTTTGAACGTTCTTGTACGTTTTTACTCGTTTTAGTGTTGTAATTGTAGGTTTGTTGACCGTGGTGTGCTTTTGGAAGCAGGAGATCATAAGGAGTCAAATCGGACGCAAAGTGGAGGAAAAATGGAAGAAAGATCGCGAAATTATTGAAGAAACTCTCCACGTCGCGACGTAAGACCCTTCACGTCGCGACGTGGGTGAACGTCGCGACGTAGACACTCCACGTCGCGACGTTAAAAATGCGATTTTTGGTGGAATTTTTGGACAAATTTTGAGAAACTTCTAGAGAGCCACGTCGCGACGTCGGGACCCCTCCCACGTCGCGACTTGCAGCGACGTCGCGACGCCAGACCCCCCACGTCGCGACGTGCGCGGACGTTTTGACGCGCGATCATGGACGTCGAAACGTCGGGGAATACGCAGTTTTATGACCTAATTTGTGGAAATTTACGATTTTGGCCCACTTTAAGTTTTCTTTTCCAACAAGGAATTCCTTAAGGACTTATGTGCGAATATTTTCATAGAATAACTATAAATAGGGCTAGGGTTACAGCTTTTGAGGGTGTGACAACTTTGAGAGAGATTAAGCAAGGGTTTTATTTCTTTGTAATAGCTAGGGTTTCATTCTTTTAGCTATTCACGGAGAATTGAAGCTGTACGGATTGGGAACATCGTTGATTATCGATTTCATTAATTTAGACAAAGATTTCATCTACGGATTCACAATTCAAGGTGTTTTCTTCCCTTTTTATTTATGATTTCAATATTGTGCTTAAACATTAATATCATGATGATGTTTGATTTAGCCATGCTTAGCTAAATTTATTGTGCTCCCGGGATTATGAATAAGCGTTTGTGTGTTTAATTTACATGCTAAGTTCTATCTTATGGTCTTTGTTGAATATGTTTTGCTGTGTTCTTCATAATTATGCATGATTTGGCCGGATTATGTATGATGAATATTTGTTTAAAGTGCAGTAAATTATTTAGAGATAACTTGCTTTAATCTTACCTCTCACCACAAAGGAGGATTTGAGTGGGTTGTTTGGAATCTTTTGTGGGTTGGCTGTAAATTTGCTAGATTGATTTTACCTTAGCTCTTGCCTCTCGTCACAAAGGAGGAGTTAGGGGGATTAGTTTAGCATTAGCGTGACTGGTTCGGGCGTTGCCTCCGCCACAAAGGAGCGGCTGAACTTGAGGTTTGGTTGAGTTGGTAGTTGCATTAGATTCCGGATTAATTAAGGAAGTAAACCTTGCCTCTCGCCATAAAGGAGGGTTTAATGAATTAGTTAATATCTAAATAGGTAAAGTGCCTAAATCATTCCTTGCCTCTCGCCACAAGGAGGGCGTGAGTTATGTTATTTACCCTTGATTTGCATGACCATAGATAGGATGTATGCATGTGCTTTTTAAAATAACCCTAAACTATAATCTCGGGAGTACACTTGCTTAATTTGAGTTTTTAAATCAAATCACCTCCTTTATTTTAGTTATTTGTTCTTTGTTTACTTATTATTTACTTTGATAAACAGAAAAACCAAAAATATTTTATTAAAATTTCAACACAGTCCTTTCCTCGTGGGAACGAACTTGCTATACTAACACCTTTTAGGGGTTGTTTAGCTTGATTTTTTATTAGGGGTAAATAGCAACCACGATCACAATTTTTATACATATATTTGCCTCACATCAAATTGCTCTTTCATGCCAAAACAGCCCAAAAGTGTCCAAATTCATCTTCTTCCTTTCTTTCTATGTAGATTGCCTCAATATTCCAATTACCTTAATTCCTGCAGATAATTATTCAATTAAATGTAAATCTACTCAAATTATATCACAATAAACCTCACAAAATATATGTCAATTACGTGTTCATCACATCCCCGCGCACTTAAATAATGCTTGTCCCTAAGCATTTAAAACAAAAAAAAAATCAAACTAAACACCAAACTAACCTAAACTTGACGTAAAAAATAAAAACATGCAATGACAAACAACTAATTCAAGTAAATAAACACCTAATCACAAACACACAAACATCCCCACACTTGGAACTTGTTGGTCCCTAAGTAAGGGGAAAAACAAAACAAAAATAGAAAACTAGGAAAAAAAACACACTATCCAAACTTGTACAAATTAAGCATTACCCAAACAAACTGGAATATCAACCTTCAATCCTCATTCCAAATCCATTATATTAAATCCATGCATAAGCAATTTCATCCAAGTCAAAATACAAAGAATATGAGCAACTCTCCATGATCACGCCAAATCACTCGAAGATGTAATAATTTGGGGTTCAACCCCTCAAAAGAAATTGTACAAAGAAGCATTACCATGAATTTGCAAATATGTCAAAGATTCACCACAAGGCCAAAATCAAACATTAATCAAAAGGTCTTTTATTGGGTTGTAATAGGGCTACGGTAATTAAGGTGAGATAAAAGATATAAATAAAATGGGCTAAAAAATTAATAAAACCAAAGTGCAATGTAACTTAATCAAGCATTTCCCCACACTTATATTGCATCAAGTCTCAAACTTTTGATTTTCAAAACAATTCAAAGTAATTCCAGCACAGCAATCATTTTTTTCGTGCTTTTATCACATATTTTTCATTTTTTCAGATCACTGTTTTTCTTCTTTTTTTTTTCTTTTGCTGCTGTTCTTCTTTTTTTTTCCTTCCACAGTTTAGGCAAACGGCACAGATAATCAGATTACTGCAGTTTTTTTTTCTTCTCTGCTCAGTGTTGTTTGGGGAGACGGTGGACATCTCTCCTTCAATTCAAAAGAACAACTGAAATAACTTCTTCTCAGAGACTTAAAATATGCAATTTTCTCTCCATTAAACAAAGGGGAAATGAGCAACTTATAAGTTATTTAGCTGCATGCACCTTGGGAGGCCAAAAGAAAGTTAAAAAGGTCTTGAGTGAAAATTTGTTGTGGTTTAAATACAAAGAAACGGTTTAAGGCTCAACGGGGTTAACTAAGGGTCAATTAGGGATAGGAATGAAAATTAAAGTCAAAATGAGTTTATTCCTAAATGCCTTAATCATATTCATATTCAATTTCAATATTGTGGCTTACCATGTACAACAAAGCAAATTCTGTAATATCATCCAAATACAATTAACACTCACAAAGAATATTGTAATTAAGCACCAACAAAGTGGTTATTGTGTGCTTAGGCTCAAATCCTCACTTTAAGTAGGCATAATAAGCTCAAATCCATGTATTCATCATACTTGAAAACATACAAAGTTATACATATATCTAACACAATGGATCAACCAAATCTTCCATACCAATTCCAATTTGATAAAAGTAATACTCAAGAAGTAAGAAAGTTTGGAAACAAAAAAAACACAAATAGTTTGACACAAAAAACTGTAAAATAAAATATTTTTGGGTTTTTCATTTTCTGATTTTTTTTAATTTTTTATTTTTAAAACAAACACTATGAAACACAAAATCCTTACACAAAGATTGACAAATAAATTACTTTCTAAACATAAACACATATAATTCTCTCCACACTTAAACAAGAGTGAAGAAGGAAAACAAAATAACATAAAAGACACTAAAAACAACAGCAATAAAAACAGAAATTAAAATAAAATTTTAGGGTTTCACACCCTTCCCTCCTTAAAAAAATTACGTCCTCGCAATATAATCTAATGACCAAATAGTGTACCTCAAATGAATCTATAACTAATTAATCCACCAAATACCAACTAGTGTACCTCAAATGAATCTATAACTAATTACTCCACCAGATACCAAGTAGTGATAAATCTATAACTACTTACTCCACCATATATAATTCAAACATTTGTATGCAAAATATATCAATCTTGTATTTGTTTATACTAAATAGTGGGTCACTACTTGTTTCGATTTCTCAAGTTTTGTAAATTCTTTTTTTTTTGGAATCTAACTCTTGAAGGATAAAAAAAGTACTAAAATAATTTTATTGTTAATCTTAAATATAGTTCGGGTCGTGCATATCATAACTATCCTTATTCTAACAACAGCTAGTATCATCAAATGAAAATATCTGCTTAAATAATTATTTCATATAAAATGTATATATCAGTTAAGTGCCTTATTCCCTAATAATGTATTTTCATTCAACTTATTAACTTCAAAATATAGATACCTCGAGCCATATTTGATCCTAACTCTAAACCACTATATCCTTAATATGTACAATATGTATTTACATAAAATTTCAGTGTTTCACACATTTCCCTCAAAAAAATTTCGTCCTCGCAATTTAATCTTACGACCAAGTAGTGTACCTCAAATGAATCTATAACTAATTACTCCACCAGATATAATTCAAACATTTGTATGCAAAATATATCAATCTTTTATTTGTTTATACTAAATAGTGGGTCTCTACTTGTTTCGATTTCTCAAGTCTTGTAACATAATTCTTTTTTTCATTTTGGAATCTAACTCTTGAAGGATAAAAAAAGTACTAAAGTAATTTTTTTGTTAATCTTAAATACACTTCAAATCGTGCATATCGTAACTATCCTTATTCTAACAATACCTAGTATCATCAAATAAAAAGATCTCTAATAAGTTGGTTTTATACCAACTTAAATAGCTTAATTCACTTAACTTTTGGCTTGTTTTCCATGAAATTGTGATGTGTTATGTGATATTTGGTGCTTTTATGTGATTGGTAATGAGGTGTGCTAAAATGAATGGAAAAGATAAAAAATGAGGTTAAAAGAATCAATTTTGAATTCGGGTGAATAAGTGTGGAAGAAATGAAAAAGGTTTAAAAATGCTTTAGTGTGCCTTAGGTTTGGCAGCTTGAGTGTTAGACGTCATTTGAGTGTATCTTTCTCAATGTTGATCCAAATTAGGAGATCTTGGAGGCTATGGAAAGCTCTTTGTGTGTACTTCAATTTTCATGTTTGAACTTTCTCCAGCTTCTGTGTGCAACCATGAGAAACGGAGGCTTCTTTGTTGTGCTTAGATTAGGGTTTTTTATGGTTTAACCTTTTTGCCACAGTTTGGTAGATTGAGAATAACTTGAGCTACAGACCTCCAATTTCGATGATTCTTGAACACATGGAAAGCCAAGAGAAAGGCTACAACTTTGATGTTCAAGGCAAAGTCCAATTCTAAAGAAAACTGGTAATTCACCGTGGGAATGTCAAAACCCTAATTAGGGTGTTTTAAGCATTCAATGCACTTCTTCCTGCCACAGCTCAGTATTTTGGTTGTAACTTTTTCATCTGAGCTCCGAATTGGGTGATTCAAGTTTCTATGGAAAGCTGGAACACATAAAGTGGAGAAGGCGTGCTAGTATTAGGCTCAAAGGTGCGAGGTTGCTGAGTACAAAAGGGACGTTGAGACTGGAAGCCTGGAAGAGCGAAGAGCACACGAAGTAAAGGCGTGATTGAGGCGGTGCACTCAAGAACTTGGGACTAAATTGGAGGCGTGCTCTTCTCAAGCTGGAAGGCGCAGGAAAGGAGAAGAAGGCATGACATAGCGTGGCACAAAAGCGTGGATTTCGAGACATGTGGATATTGTACATTCTTTGTGATGGCAATTGAGTAATTGTGCACTGATTTCACGTTTGCGTATGCTTTACGATTATTGTAACCTCTATATATAGAAGAGAGATAGGATTTTAGAAAAGAGACCATTTTTTAGTTCTACCGTTTTTTTGATTTTGTAAGCGGGAAATTTCTCTCTCAATTTTCTCTCTAGATTTACTTTCTCTCTCTACTTCCTCTCTCTAGCATTTTAGCTCCGTTCTTAATTCCGATCGAGAATTTGTTCCGAACATTGTAATTCTCTACTCAATTAAGGAGGAATTCACAGTTTTGTCAAGAATTGGAAGCAATTGAAGCATAACATTTGGTAAATTCTTCCCAATTAATGAATATGATTTGCTCAGTGTTGTCTATTGACGATCGTGAACTAAAAATGGAACTTTGTGACTAAATTTGCTATGTTCTAGGGTTTGGAACCGGATGAGAATGTAATTAGGCTATGCAATGCCTTGCAATTGACGTAATTCATTAAGAATGAACTCATACTAGAAGTTAATCTTGAAATCTGGTTAAGTTTTACTTGTTTGAACTTTTATCGTTGGAATTCTTCCTCGATTGTGGTCGCCATGCTAGGTCAAGGTTTGATTCATCGATAGGAATACGAATGCGTGAGATGAGAACATGAAGTATGATAATTGAGTTTTCTCACTTGATTTGCTTAATCATGAACCGAGATGCGATCGTCATGCCGGTGGAAGTTCATCGAGATTTTAGAACTAAGTGAGAAGAGATTTTCCGAGCTTCACGAAGTTAATCCAACCTAGGTTAGACCTTGCCATGGGAAAATATTAGACTTTGCATATATAGTAGCGAATCTCATGGGGTTGGGACTCTGCGGGTTTAACTCTTCACTTTAGGCCTCGCCATGGGAAATTGTGAAGTCAGGGAACATAGAAAATGATGCGGTCGCCATGCTGATCATAATCTAGGTTCTCAGGCAGTTTGATCTCCTCTTGGTCTTCCAGTGTGTCAATTGCATTGCATTAGAGTAGTCGAGTTACATGATCATCCGGAGAAGTAATCCTAGAGCATTTTACTAAGAGTTAGCTATCTCATTTCTGTGTTCACATTTAATTTGGAATTGCAGCGTTCTTTGTTGCTTCTTTTGTAAAATTGAGTCCTGTTCTGTCTCTCTGTTCTATCTTTTAGGTCATTTTTTTGTCTACTTTTGTGCGTTACTTTTGTCCATTAATTCTTGAAAACTAAACCTTGAGACTTACTTGGAACAAAATCTTAACATTTCTGGTAACCAATTCCTTCCCTGTGGATACGATCCCTACCGCCACTACTATAGTAGTTTCTAGGGTTAAATTGAAAAGTATGCGACATGCTTGTCAATCTCCTTAAATAATTATTTCATATAAAATGTATATATTAGTTAAGTGTCTTATTCCCCAATAATGTATTTTCATTCAACTTATTAACTTCAAAATATAGATACCTTGAGTCATATTCGATCCTAACTCTAAACCACTATATCCTTAATATGTACAATATATATTTATATAAAATTTCAGTGTTTCAAACCTTTCCCTCCTTAAAAAAATTGCGTCTTCAGAATTTAATCTTAGGACCATGTAGTGTACCTCAAATGAATCTATAACTAATTGCTCCACCAGATATAATTCAAACATTTGTATGCAAAATATATAAATTTTGTATTTGTTTATACTAAATAGTGGGTGTCTACTTGTTTCGACTTCTCAAGTCTTATAACATAATTCTTTTTTTTTGTTTTGGAATCTAACTCTTGAAGGATAAAAAAAGTATTAAAGTAATTTTATTGTTAATCTTAAATACACTTCGGATCGTGCATATCGTATCTATCCTTATTCTAACAACACCTAGTGTCATCAAATAAAAATATCTCCTTACATAATTATTTCATATAAAATTTATATATCAGTTAAGTACCTTATTCCCAATAATATATTTTCATTCAACTTATTAACTTCAAAATATAGATACCTCGAGCCATATTCGATCCTAAATCTAAATCACTATATCCTTAATTTGAATTTTATATTCATCATTGACATATACATTAATCTGCAAAAGTCGTCTCTTCAATTGTTATCCTTTCGATTCTTTCATTTATTCTTCAAAACCTCCCAAACATTCAAATCAATTATACTGTCTAATTATTGCACATTGACTAGTTAACATAATAGTAGGACTTTCTCATAGGGATGTAAAGTTCCATATTAGTGTAGCACTATCCATAATTTCTTACTATTTATACTTACTAAGAATTACAATATTTGTATGCTAATATTTTATTATTCAATTTAAAATAATTAATCATCTATCTGTCATAAGCTATTTCAAACTTATACTCCCATTTGAAAATTCTAATTCATTCATTAATATTTAAATATTATGTATCCAGTGCACATTCCGATTTAAAATAAATCTTCTTGTGTATCATAAGGATACACAGATAATTTCTCATTGGAAACTTCCATGTCATTCTTCTTCTTTTTTTCAAATCTATGCTTCCAATGTTCACCTTGACTCCCAAATAAATTTTCTTATGCAAGATAGGTAACACTAATTGTTTCTCAACAATCATCTCCTATTGTAGCATTTAAATGATATAGAATCTATCACAATCCAAAACAATCATTCCCTAATGATTCTTAATACTAGCATCGACTTAGTTTCTTTAGTGTATAATAATCATGAAATCTTTAAGTCTCTATTATAAAAACCACCATAGCTAAATTCTTGCCAATTTATAATATTTAGGTGCTTTCTGGATATAAGCTTAGTTCGTGGTGCGAGTATTCCCTTCTATTTATAACGCCCATCACGTACTTATTGTGCTCATCCAATATAATTTTAAAGCACAAATGTGATTTTAAAACTTCAAAAGAAGAGAGTTATTTCTTACCTATTTTTTTTTCTATTCATGGAAAAGTTTCATACGGTCGATCATTAACTATCTAAGTATGAATAGTGAATTTTCTTGTGTCATTATATTTCGTCTCTTATCCTCTTATTATCATTACACATTGGTCTATCTAGTGATGGCAACCTACACCACCGACTCGTATTTAAGTTTTCTTTTTCTCTCAATTCAAATCATTTATATAAGGTCAAGTCATACTTAAATCATAAACCCAACGATTTATGTGTACCATATTCTATTTATTATCCCATCTAACCGGCTAACACAATTTCTATTTATCAAATTTTTTAAATTAGTAAAGTCAATTTCTTAGTATTACATTAAGGGTGTCACAGTCTTAAAAATCCAGCTTAGGCCTAACACCTTCATCACATTAAGAAATTAATAATTTCCAATGCCTTACAATTAGTAAATAACACTATTAGTGCATCGCTTTGTATTAACAAAAATCACCATTGCCACTGAATCCTTATTCGGTATCTTTATATGTTTATTAATATCATTAATCTATATTACCATGTATGTGAAATTTTATCACATTCCTTCAATCCTCCAAAGAGTTCTTTGCTGTACAATTTATGCCTTGTAATACTTCACAATTTCACAATTTACTTTATGCCTTGCACTATTCACAGATTTTCCATAAATTTTATTACAATCATAGCATAAGAAATGGATTTGAAAGAATCCCAAATATAAAATTGAACAATCACAAACGAAAATAATTCAACCAAATCAGGATTCAAACTTAAATTTTAACATTCTTTCTTAAGGAATTCAATCCTAACTGTGGAACCAGTATTGTCCACAATGTTTTCTTTAACTCTTACCAAATACTTCTCATCTCAATTCAAAGCTAGTAAATTACCATTTCAAAGTCCAAGAATCTTATCTTGACTTACGAGCAAAAATGCTCTAACACCACTTGTAACACCCCGATTTATTCCCTTAACTAAATTGCAACAAAAACGTTAAGTTATGCCCGACTCACATCTAGGCTCTAACCTTGAACATTAATAAATCATAACCTAAAGATTACAAATAAATTTTTGAACACATATTCATCTTATGTTACATCGCCAAAATCTAAACCATTGAAAATATTAAAAATCGTTTATCAACATGATTACAATCCAAATCTAATCAATTAAAATACCTTAACCTTATGCACTTCTATTTCTTCAGCGTCTCTAAAAATCCAAAATCTAATTCACATTTAATCTGACTTAGGTCACTCTAAAAATATTTTTATAAAAGGGTGAGGTCAAAATAGCTCAAGGAGGGAGTAATAGATAATTTTGAGAAAATTAACTTGAAGAAAAATACAATTTCAATAAAACATTTCTCTAATTCAGATAGCCATATGACAAACGTTTTTTCAATGAAAATAATCATATGGCATAAAGACTACCACAATTATCATATAAAAAATTTTACAATGCGCATATCCATATGTCATAGAACTTTACTATCAGTGCCATTTAAAACATTAGACATATAATTGGTACCTATCATGATCGGCCTTGCCGACCTTTACCAACCTTATATCCCCTGGCAATTCATTTTTGCGTGCACGACTTGAGAAACTACTTTATTCTTCCTCGTGATTAGTGATCATTACAGCCCCGCAGGCCTAATGTGGCATCCAAATTTGTCACTCCGACTCATCAATAAGATTAAAAACTTCTTAATCGCGTGATGATTCTCACCAGTGTGGTCTTGGCATAATCTTCGGCCAGATGCCATCTCAATTACCTTCCAAGCCAATACCTACTAGGGCCCAGGCAATTTAATGCAATACACGTATAACACGTTCATGGATAATTCAATAATAAAAAATTAATCACTTTCCACGCTTGAAGCGCAAGTATATTGTTACACTTTTCACCAAACATATCCCAATTATTCAAAAGTCACTGGTAACTTTGGATTCTATAGGTGGCTCGTACAGACTCTAGAGGTAGCTCCCACCTTGAAACTGACGTAGCACTTAGCTCGACACATTACTTAGTTCCAATGTACCTAGTTTATCAATACATATTTTATGAACAACAAGTCCCACATATACACCGATATATCAATTACAACAGATGCTAGTTGGCAAAGGACTAGAAAAACTCATTAATCAAAAAACATCCTTTTTAATGCAAGACAAAATAGTGTCCACGATTCAAACAGTGCCAATATCAGCTTCCATTATTAAGTCGAAACAAAACCAAAACTAGCACTCCAAAATCAATATGAAAGGCATTCAATAGATACTTCCGAAGTTCAATTTGATCTTCTTGTAGCAGAATTCAAAATCCCCTGTTTGATTTCAAACAATGTAACTTGACAACATTATATCCAATCGATGTGAATCCAAATCTAAATAAAACCAGTCTTAAGTATAAATTTTTATTAAATTTCAATTTCTGCATTGAAAATGTTTGAAAACATTCCAACATGAGCAAGGGCTTTAAAATCCCATAACAAGGATTCAGTTCAAAAGTATTCAAATCAATCCATTATAACTTGACATGAAAAACATCCAAATGATGTGAGATAAAAACCACTTGAAACTATCTTTAGAACACTAAAACTTTCATGTTTCTTCAAGTCCCAAATTCGATATAGAAATAGATCCAAATTGATTAGAAAGAAAGGTTAGCAATTTTTGTATCAAAATTTGGAACTATCATGCTTAGTTCAAATCAATGTAAGTTTGAAACGACATATCAAAATGATATGAATCCAAAATGGTGTAAACCTAGAATCAAAATCCTAAAAAGTTAATGTTTTATGAAATTCCAAATTCAATTTACAAGGGGTTGTAAAAATTGTCCAATGTGGTTGTAATGACTGCAATTCAGTAACAAATTTCAGTCCTGCCATAATGATTTCAAAAGGTCGTAACTTTGTAATCAAAGATCCAAATAATGTGGAACAAAACCATGTAAATATAGGAAACATATTTTAAATCTTTTATGTTTTATCAAATCCCAAATTAAACTTATAAAAGGATGTTAAAATTGTCCAAAGTGGTTGTAATGACTGAAATCTCGTAATAAATTTCACTCTTACCATAGTTATTTCAAATGGTCATAACTTTGTAATCAACCTCCAAATGATATGAAACCAAAAGCATATGAAACTAGATTTAGAATATTAAAATTTTTAAGTTTTATCAATCCCCAAATTATGCACACAAAAGGGTCAAAAATCAGTTTGAGATAAATACATATACCGCTCTACTGTAAATACAACTTTTCAAATCCCAACGAATATATGCAAAACATTTACTAAAGTATTAAATCATGCTTTTGAAAGAAATTTACTCACTAACGTAAGTAAAACAGAAGTTAAACTTTTAAAGAAGTTACTCACATTAATTGTAGTTGTGAATTTCCCTTTTGAAGAGCCCAAACAACACTTTTAACAGCCTTTAACAAATTTCAACCGTCATTTTTAATTTCATAAGTTCCAATCAAATGTCCAATTGATGCCAATAGATTCCAATAGTAATAAATGTTCCCTTCAAATGTATGGACAAGAGAAAGGGTATGGATTTAGAGCATATTTTCTTTCCAAAGCAATATAAAATATAGTACCGCAATAGAGAAAACTCCATAATAGCAATCTCATGAATTGCCAAAATGTTACATTATTTTGCCTAATGTAACAAAAGAATCCGGTTAGCAACCCACTTGCATAAAGGTTAAATGAGTTTGTGAATCACCATGCACATTAACTATTTTAAGTTTTAAACAAAATGGTGAACAACTTTCAACATTCCAATGATTAACTCTCATTCCCTATATTCCTCAAGTTCTATAATATTCCCAATTCAGTTTCTAATTTCCATAATGTCAAGTTATTTTAGCAGTCTTTCACTATCTAGTGAATTACATGTAAGGAAATCAACATAGTAACAATGCAGTGGAAAATATAACAATTATATTATAATTGATTTCGATAGGACCTTTAATGATAATCTATACAAAATATACCTCGAGAGATGCTAATGAAATCCTTGAGCGAGGTTTAATCGATCAACAAGCCGCACACGTGTCCAGCCTCTAACGGTAATCCACACGAACTACTTTCGGGATCCTCAAAGGATTGATTTTAACGTTAGGTTAATAAGTTAGATCCCTCTAAACAACACCTTAGAAATCTAATAAGAAAAACCATTTTTCTTATTTACGTGATTTCTTATTGAGAGAGTTGTGCTGTCTTGACCTAACATTAAGCATCTATATATAATAATACAGCCTTCCAAAAAGGTTATCTTGTCAAACAAGAAACGAATTACTATCAAACTCAATTCACTTTCTAAAAGTGAACAAAAGTATAATAGATGCCATAATTATCATATAATTATGTAAATCATTTTAACCCAAGAAGTAATTCTATTGTGTGTGACCCTTTAGGTTCCTAATCACTTGGCAATAAATATAAATAATAATCTTAGAATTAAATTGGCTTTTGTACAAAACTAACAAACTCCCACTTGGACTAAAGACAATTTAGTCATGGAGCTTCTAAGATATAATAAATTAAACAACTTTAATTTATCATTAATTCAATAATTAATTCATTTATATTTATAGATCAAGAGCGGCCTCTAGACAAGACATCATGACCACCCAAGAGTTAAGAAAAGTCAATTGATCGATTTCACCTATCCATGAACTAGGTACCATGTAATTATCATCCTTTCACCATCCTATATTCCAATTAGTGCAAGAGTAAAGTCTAAGTTCCAACTCTTTATTGTGCTAATTATATTTCTTTCTTGTACCAAAATTCAACTCCTTGTAAATAAATTTAGAACTTTTCCAAATTTACTTACTAAATATGTGCACTTTGAGTTGAACTTCAACAAGTGGCGCCAGAAAGGAATATACTCTCCTACTATTAGGAGTGGTGAATCCTATATCGATCATAAACTATCAATCCGTGCTTCTTGTTATATCCAACGTCTATCGCTCGCATATCCAGTTACGGTTATGGACAAATAGAGTCAAAACATAACATCCACACTAAAGATACTCTTATAATCTCAAGTCAAATGATCGCTTACACTACTGTCACGTAGAGATTATACCATTGGCACTCAAATAGTTAACGATATGAAAATCTCTAAGTGGATCATTCCAGTGAACACATTCTCCAATGATTCACCCATATATCACTATATATGCTAGTCTATCCGCATTAACAACGTCCTTATTATTGTTAATACTATGACTAGGGAAATTTAAGAATAATAAATATTATTCTAAGGACTTTATCATATTGTATATATATCGACATATATATGTTACAAAATGATAAATATGCCATATCTTTATTGCATAAAATTACATAATTATTCTTTCATTATGACTCAAACCAATCATTCTGTACTTCAAACCAAATGAATAAACATGACCATCATGTTTCTTTTTGGATAATAGTTTAGGCAATGAATAATTATATTATCCTTTTGCAGGAATCTCTTGTATCTTTACTTAAATTCTATTAGTGATTACTCTAATCAAATGATAAAATTTTAGTACATGTTTGGATCATTGATGAGACCTTAGTTCCTCAACTATTGAAGAAACTATTTCCATCCAAACAATCTTGTAGTAACTTCTCAAGCAACTATATACTTAATCTCTATTGTAGAATATGTTGTTATAATCTATTTGAAACATTTTCAAATAACAACATTTATATTTAGGATAAATACGTATCCATCTTGATACTTGCAATCATCTTTATAAGATTGAAAACTAGTATCTATGAATCCATATATATTAAGCTCAACTTTCAAGAATAGATCCTTATTACTTCTCAAGTATTTAAGAAAATTCTTGACCACTTCTAGTGACTCTCACTTGAATTGGATTGAAATATGCTAATAACACTTATAGCGCAGGAGACATTTGGTCTTATATAATATACATGAATGATCTTACTTCTTAAGAACATTTTGCATATTATATTTCTTAATATCAGTCTTTGGAGTGTCCCAAGGTAAATCCTATCAAATATAGGAATGTAAACCTTTTAAACTGATCCATACATGTTAAACGCCTTTAACATTTTATCAATATATATATACATATATATATATATTGACTGTATATGACCAAACAACTTATTAAATCTATCTCTATAGACTTTTCCCAATGCACAAGTTGTTTCTCCAAAAATCTTTAATTGAGAAAGTTTTTGAACAACTACACCTTAACTAATTAAGAGTAGTTATGTAAATTCTCATTATTAATATGTCTTCTACATATAATATGAGAAATACAATAATATTTCCAATAATCTTTTGTATACACAAGATTCGTATTTATTTTTGATTAAATCAAACTTTTTGATTATCTCATCAAAACAAATATTTGAATTCTTAAGAGCTCCATTTAGTCCATAAATGGACTTTTATAATTTGCATACTTTGCTAGGATTTTTGAATAAAAAACCCTTAGATTGTATCATATACATATCCTTTTGCAAATTACAACAAGTAAAATCTTAATGGATTTTAACAAGGCAATTGGTGAAAGGTTTCATCATAGTCAATACTACGATTTTGTGTACCCTTTAGTGACCAATATTCATGCTTTATGGGTAACAATATTACCATCCATGTTTGTCTTCTTTTGAGGACCCACTTACACCTTAGGAGTTTTATCCTTTAGATGCATTGACTAAGGTCTATACCTTATTGTCATGCATGGAATCTATTTTAGATTTTATGGTTCAAAACCACTTTTAGATTTCTTATCAAATAAGACTTCTTTGTAGATAGCAGGTTTATCATTCTTAATGATAAACACATCATCTCATGTGGACGATTTATCCTACTAAACATACAATTTACTTTGTATTGAGAGCTTTATGTCTTACCACATCATCATGAGGTACAAGCTCTAGTTCCATCCGCTCTTCATCACTAAATTATGGTTTAAGAACTTCATCAAGTTCTATATGCTCCCACTTGCCTTTTGTAGAATAAACTATTCTTCTAGAAATATGACATATTTTGAGACAAACATTTTGTGCTCATTGGGATTATAGAAATAATATCCAAAACTTTCTTTTGGAGCTTCCACAAAATAGTATATATGAAAATTTGTATCAAACTTATCAGATTTTACCTTTTATAAAATATAGGATACTCCCAAATATTTTGGTTATTTCCTATACTGGTGTGTCGTTTTATACCAAATTAATTTACTTACTCTCTAAAGATAAATTAAGTATAGTACGAGTAAGGTCGATCCCATGAAGAACAACACTATTTTCTAATTCAATTAATTTGTCAAGAGTAACCACAATTTACTTAATAATTCAACAATTAAAGTAAAGAAATCAATTACGAAAATAAGTAAATAGCAAAACAATCAAATTCAGAAATTAATTAATCAAAAGAAAAGATTCGTCAATAAGTAAATCCACACTAATCAATTGTTACTGTTCATTGACGCAAGGATAACAATCTCTATTTAATCAGTTAGTTATAGGTTACCCAGAATCGGCTCTGACATAACCCAATTCTTCCTTAATTATTCGTTAAGTGACAAGTATCTGCTTAATCAATTAATTCCCTATTCATAACACAACCCGGCCGGAATCAGCTGAACACCAGATTTAATGTTATAAAAGCATTAAGAAGTGAAGAACCTAACTCTAACAAATTATATCATGATCAGCATACAACAACTCGTTAACCAATTATTTCTGTCTACCGAGACAGTAGCTTTGCCACTAATTAATCTTACTTATTAAATCCAGTGACTTAACAAGGGATTAATTGGCTCTACCTAATTAGATTAAAGGTGATCAATCTTTAATTAAATTAGATAATTAACTTTAGGCTTAGAAAACTCTTGAAATTAAATAAGAGAAAGTTATAAAGAACAATTCGGTCTCACAATTCATACATCGATTAGTGCTTCATTACCTATAGCCAGATAAAGAACTACTCACTAAACATAACTAAAAACATAACAAAGAATTAAAAGAAATAAAACTGAAATAAGAAAAAAACAAACCGAGCCGTCCGTCGTTCGGTCGAACGACGGGCTGCTGTTCTTGTTCTCTGCAAAAACTGCCAAACTACAAATAATAAAAGCTGCGCATAAAAACTCTAAAGTAAAAGCTGTAAGAAAATGTGTAAAGATATCCTTAACCCTAATTAATCTTCTCCCTTATATAGGGAAGAGAATAAGACCTCCTAAACCAACTCAAATAATGAATCTTCATTGTTCCCAAATTCTAAAGACCCACATGCGGCTGTAAAAAGGTAAGCTTCCTAATCTACTTCCTCCACTGATTTGGTAATTGCCTAGAATCCTTTTGTTGCCAAATCTCTCAATCTTTATCTCCAAATTTTTGATCTTCTAGAAAACTCCAAATTAGTCATCTTTCCTTTCGCCAATCTCCTCCACGAAATCTTCCAAATTCTGTACAAATTAGCAACATTAAGCAAACAATCCCTCCAGTTCAGCAATAAAAGGAATATAAAAGGTATCAACATTCTGTGCTCATCAAATATCCCCACACTTAAACATTGCTGGTCCCTCAGCAATTAATCAAAATAAACACCTAAATACAAACTAACTAAATCATTTCACTAAATAAGCACCAATCCGGCCCAACCAAAAAAGAAACTCTTTCAAAAATTCAAGCTTATTCCAAGTAAAAATCTCATGTATGATCAAGTCCTCCAAATCAAAATACAAAATTTTGAGCAACTCTCCCAGATCACTCCAAACACTCAAAGATATATAAACTTAGGTTCAACCACTCAATTAATCACACATAGAAGACTTAGAATGAACTTGCAAATATGTCAACAGATAATCATAACATTGAAACTAAACAAGAATCAAAAGGTCTTTCAAAAGGGTTGTAATGGGGCTAGGGCTAAACAAGGTATGGTTTAAGATAGTCTAAAAGGCTTAAAAAGAAAACAAACAAAGGTGTAAGCAACACACTCAAGTACATCCCCACACTTGTATTGCACCAAGTCTCACAATCAATAAATTCTCAAAGTAACTTCAGCACAGTAAATACTTTTCATTCATTTTTTGCTTTTTTCACATCACTTTTTTTTTCTTTCCTTTTGTTTCCATCAGCAGATCACATTTTTTTATTGCTGTTGTTCTTCCTCTTCATTGCCACTGTTTAGGCAAACAACACAGATAAAATTCTTCAAATTTTTTTCATTTTTTTCTTTCTGTCCAAGTGCTGTTCGGGCAAATAATGGACTTCAAAATCTCAATACAATCAGAACAAACTGAAATAACTTCCTCACAGAGACTTAAACATGCAATCCTCTTCTCTTTCAATCAAGGCAAAAAAATCATACACAATTTACTTACACCTTAGGGGCCAAAAGAAAGCTAAAAAGGTCTTAGGTAAAAAAATTTAGTGTTGTAAATACAAAGAAAAGGTTCAAGGCTCAAAGGGGTTAACTAAGGGTCAAATTAAGGGTAGGAATGAAAATTAAAGTCAAACTGGGTTTATTCCTAAATGCCTTTATCATATTCCAGTTTATTTTCAACACATGACATCCATGCACAACAAAGCAAGTTCAAGAAATTAACCATGCGCAATTACACTCATTCAAAGAATTAATCATTTAAGCACCAACAAAGTGGTTATTGCGTGCTTAGGCTCAAAATCCTCACTTTTAGTGGGCAAATACAAACTCAGAAATTGCATTCGTCATCTTTGGAGTCATTCAAAATCATGCAAAAACCATCACAATAAACTAAGCACGTTTTAATACATTCAGTTCGGCCAGACAGTGCTCATAAGATTGAAATAGTTCAAAACATCCTACAAAACTGAAACAAAACTAAACAGTTTTTTGTGAAAATTTTCATGATTTTCTAATGTTTTTGGTGTTTTTGTTTTTGTAAAACATAACAAGTAACACAACACATAACACTCTCCCCACACTTAAACATTAACATGTCTTCATGTGAAAAAGGAAAACAACTAAAACAGAAGAAAAATAAAAACACAAAAAATAAATAGAAAAGGGACAGCCTAATCATTGTGGGGGTTGCTGTAGGGGCAAACGACGACTGCAGAACTTAAACAACCCACTTGGTCAAATCGTCTAAACTCAGCCCATTACTGAAAACAATCTTTAGAATCACTACGGGAGAGCTTGTAATGGAACCTTATTCAGCCACAATTGTTTAATGAACCTGGAACAAAAGCAAATTTATTAAAACTATTGCAAGAAAATAAAAAGTAAACTAGTAAAAGTAAACTAAAAAGGAAAGAAAATATTGGGTTGCCTCCCAACAAGCGCCATTGTTTTAAGTCCTAGACTAGACATGCGTCACCGAATCAATAGGTTGGTATAGAAAGCTGAAACTCCTTTACCACTGTAAATGACTCAGATTCATAGTATGGTTCAAGCTTTTCCCAAGGAACCTTAAAAATCTTCAAAGTGTTAATTCCTTTGATTTCAATGGTCCCTTTCGAGCAACCAACAATCACATGAAAATGTTGACTCCCCTTGGACTGCAATTTTCTCCCCATCAAATGCAACTTAGACCTCTTACTATTCGATTTTGGGAGAATGAAATCTGCTTCAAGCAACTCGAGTATTTTCCTGAGAACTGCTTCATTCTTGTTCGAGTTGAGTTTTCGTCCAACTGCAGAATTTATACCTTAGGTATCAGCAAGGGTTCACCCAATTCCTTTCTTATGTTCTTGAAGAATTCGGAGCAATTTTTCCTCTTGGGTTTGTGTGAGTTGCTTATGAATGACAACAGGAAATGTCTCTCCAACACCTGAATCCTCTAGAGAATGTAAGGATGTAATGGCATCTTGCATTTCATTATTCTCTAGATCTTTGACCTCAGTTTCAGCCACATTTCTTGTGATAACAGCCTCTAATTTATCCTGCAGAAATTCAGTCTCAAGATGTTCTTGGACTAAGGACTCAAACACATCAATTGAATTAACATTTTCTATATCACTTGGATGTTGCATGGCATCAAAAATGTTAAAAGTTACATAATCTCCATTGAATTCACATGTGAGTGTTCCTTTATCCACATCAATCTTAGTTTTTGCAGTTTTCACGAATGGTCTACCCAACAATAATACATCCAGTTTCCTTTCATGAGAATTTCCCATGTCTAATACATAAAAATCAGCTGGGTATACAAAATCATTGACTTTAACCAAAACATTTTCAAGAACCCCCAATGGGTAAGATAAGGACCTATTAGCTAATTGGATAACAACTTGTGTTTCGGATAATGGTCCTATATTCAAACCTTGATATGTGGATAGTGGCATGACATTAATGGAGGCACCTAAATCCAACATTCATTTTTCAATTTCTTTATCTCCAATAACACATGGGATAGAAAACATACCTGGGTCCTTGCATTTGGGAGGAAGTTTTTGTGTATTACAGCCGAAACAGTTTCGCCCACAATGACTTTTTCCTTTTTGGGATGCTGAATTTTTCTTGCAATGAAATCCTTCAAGAATTTGGCACACTTTGGCATTCTTCTAATAGCATCTAGGAATGGTATGTTGATTTCGATTTTGCTCAAAATGGTCAAGATGTCATCCAACTCCTCATTCTTGGCATTCTTTTTCAACTTGTTTGGAAAAGGGGGAGGTATTTTAATTTCAGAAGTTGAAAAATTCAATTTAGGACTGATCTCTGATTTTTGCCCAGTAGTCGTATGGTCGAACGACGCGGTCTGGTTTTTTGTTCTTCAGCCTTGACCTTGGTAGTTGGTTCGTCAAGTTGTTTACCAATCCTCAATGTAATTTGACTAACGTTTTCGCGTGGATTAATCTGCACTTGAGAGGGTAATTTTCCTTGAGAACCTTGTGTCTCATTAAAATGTTTCGCCATTTGGGTCATTTGGGTACTCAACCCACTTATGGCTGCCCTTGTTTCTTGCTAAAATTTGTGAAATTCTCCTTGATTTTGGGCTTGCGTGTTCTGCATCAAAGTTACAGAAGTAGCTAAATTAACAAGCATATCTTCAAGAGGAACTCCTGACCTTGAGATAGCTATCAAGTTAGGATTTAGTTGGGCAGATGGTGCTGTTGAATTCTGCTGGGTTTGTTGATGAGAAGTTGGCTGCTGTAGTGCTCGATTCTTATAACTCAAATTATGGTGGTCTTGCCAATCTGGATTAAAAGTATTGGCATAAGGATCGTAGTGCCTTTGTGGATATCCTCCTATAGCATTAACTTGGACATCTAACTCTTCCTGAATCACTTGACATACATCTGCAGAATGGTTAGGACTTTTGCAAATTTCACAAACATTTTCCATATGAGCTACACCCCTTCCATTGATCAATTTCTCAACACTTGCTGTCAAAGCTTCCAGTTTACTTTCAATTGAAGAGTTGGAAATTTCACCAACTTGCTTAGTCGATCGACGTAACGGTTGATACTGTTGACGTGATTCACATGTTCTAGCAATCAAGTTCGTGGCTTGGGTTGTGCTATTATCCATGAAAGCTCCACCACTTGCAGCATCAAGAGTTCTTTTCTCCTCTGGCTGCAAACTTTCATAAAAGTATTAAATTAAGAGTTCGTCAGAAATCTGATATTGAGGACAACTCTCACACAATCTTTTAAATCGATTCCAATAGGCAGTTACTGATTCATCATATTCTCACTACAAGAAAAATACCCCTTTGGTGACTGAAATCTTAATGACCAGAAATTTTTGGTTACCAAAGAGTACCTTTTGGTGACCAAAAAAAGTTCAGTCACCAAATTTCAGTAACAACTAAAAATTTGGTGACCAGAAAAAAAATTCGTCAATATTTGGTCACTAAATGCCATGGCGGGAAGCATTCCCGCCTATCACACACCCTTTGGTGACCAAATTTGGTGACGAGAAAATGTTTAGTCAATAAAACTTGGGTACAAAACCTTTGGTGACCAGAAAAGTGGTCTCTAATATGAAAATGTTTAGTGACGATATTTTTGGTCAACAAAGGTCATAGGGAAAAGGAGATTTCCATCACTTTTGAATATTTTGGTGACCAGAAAAGTGGTCACCAATTATTAATAGAATTAATTTATTGTTTATCATATAAACTTAAGTAGGTTAAATAATAAGTGACTATTAAAATGGCAAAACATTTAACTTTTGGGTGTTATATAGGGAAAGTTGTGTGTTTGAATTTCATGTGCTATATTATGATATATAAAATAAATATTTCCATAAAAGTTATTAGCTTAATAAAATTAATAAAATGCTACAAATTACATTAATTTTGAGGTTGGTGAAGTGGCAAGTTTATTAAGTATGAAGGCCATGGTCACATGTTCGAATCTCTCTACATTGAAATCTTTTTTTTTGGGAAATTAACAATAAATTATATTTTGGTCCCTCAAATTTATATCTAGATCTCTAATACTTAAATAATAAAAATAGTCTTATAAATTTGAATTGGGGGATTTGAGAAGAAATTGTACTTTAGTCTCTCAAATTTATATCTCTTTAATTAGATTTATAATTAAATAAAAAAATTAGCCTTATAAATTTCAATTGATCTTAATTTAAAGAAATTAGTTTTTTAATTAAACAACAAAAATACGTTGGGTTTTTTAACAAGAAATTGCACTTTGATCCCTCAAATTTATAAATTTGAATTACATGTCTAGTTAAATAACAAAAATGGCCTTATAAATTCGAATTGATCTTAAATTAATTTAAGAATTCAATGTAGGCTAAATTAATTTAAGAAAGGCCACAATTATGGAAATAAAATATTAGACTTATAAATGCAATAGTTGATAAAAATTCAATTTGGGTCAACTTAATAGCCTAACAATATAATATAGTGCCCAAAGGAATTGATGGGCTAAAGTAAGGCCACAATAATGAATCATTATTTGTGTTGGACATATTAAGTTATTAATAATAATAGTAAGACACCCTAATATTTTTATTTTTGCCCCATCACATTTAAGAAATGATCTTAAATTAATTTAAGAATTCAATGTAGGCTAAATTAATTTAAGAAAGGCCACAAATATGTAAATAAAATATTGGACTTATAAATGTAATATTTGAAAAGAATTCAATTTGGGCCAACATAATGGGCTAACAATATAACAAAGTGCCCAAAGGAATTGATGGGCTAAATTAAGGCCTCAATAGTGATTCATTATTTGTGTTGGACACATTAAGTTATTAATAATAATAGTAAGACACCCTAATATTTTTATGTTTGTCCCATCACATTTAGAAAATGATCTTAAATTAATTTAAGAATCAATGTAGGCTAAATTAAGTTTAAGAAATGCCACAAATATGCAAATAAAATATTGAACTATATAAATGTAATATTTGAATAAGAATTCAATTTGGGGCCAACATAATTGCCTAACAATATAACATAGTGCCCAAAGGATTGATGGGCTAAATTAAGGTCTCAATAGTGAATCATTATTGTGTTGGACACATTAAGTTATTAATAATAATAGTAAGACACCCTAATATTTTTATTTTACCCCATCACATTTAAGAAAATGATCTTAAATTAATTTTAGAATTCAATGTAGGCTAAATTAATTTAAGAAAGGCCAGAAATATGTAAATAAATATTGGACTTACAAATGTAATATTTGATAAGAATTCATTTTGGGCCAACATAATGGCTTAAACAATATAATATAGTGCCCAAAGAAATTAATGGGCTAAATTAAGGCCACAATAATGAATAATTATTTGTGTTGGACATATTAAGTTATTAATAATAATAGTAAGGCACCCTAATATTTTTATTTTTGCCCCATCACATTTAAGAATTTGATCTTAAATTAATTTAAGAATTTAATGTAGGCTAAATTAATTTAAGAAAGGCCACAAATATGTAAATAAATATGGACTTATAAAATGTAATATTGATAAGAATTAATTTGGGCCAACATAATGGACCTAGCAATTATAATATAGTGCCCAAAGGAATTGATGGACTAAATTAAGGCCACAATAATAAATCATTATTTGTATTGTACCTATTAAGTTATTAATATTAATAGTAAGACACCCTAATATTTTTATTTTTGCCGTCATCACATTTAAGAATTGATCTTAAAATAATTTAAGAATTCAAATGTAGGCTAAATTAATTTAAGAAAGGCCACAAATATGTAAATAAATATTGGACTTATAAAATGTAATATTTGATAAGAATAATTTACTTCATTATTTCACTAATACCCTACTTTTTAATATTTTATAAGTTAATCTATTTAATATGCTTTATGATTTTATTTTATTAAAATTATGTATGTTATTTACTTTAGTTTGAACATTTTTTTACAATATAGATGAACTATAGCTGAATTAGTTTATACATTTTTTTTTGATAATAAAATGGTTGAGTTATAGCTGAATTAGTTTAAACATTAGTGTGAACATATGTCTTATATTAGTTGATTTGGCAAAGTAATGATATAAGTGTCACCTTCCAAATGACCAAGCTCATTACTAAATCATGTTATATTATTTTTGCAACAGTGTTTTAAAAATTTTTATTCTTATTTATTAGTAAAATATAAAACTTAAAAAAAAGAAATTTAATTTTTTAAAAATAAATAATATCTCTTAATACAATTATGCACTATTGGTAAACTTATAAAAATATAAGTAAAAAGTATACTTATTATTAATTATTTGTTATTCTTTAATGCACATGAAATAAAAATAATTATCAATGTAAAAAAAAATTGAAAACAAAATTAGATAAACCTATTTTAAAAAAAGTAAATAAAATAGTTAGACAAGTAAACACTCAATAATTTTCCTAATTAATGAAAATAAATTCATGTTAGGGCTCACACTCAATCCTCTCAAAACACTTAACCAATTTTAGCCCTAACAAAATCCTCACAACAGCCGCACTCTTCAGACACAACAAGCGGCTGCCGCACCCAATTTTCACACAAAACCAGCTGCTGCCCCCAATTTTTAGACACCCAATTTTCAGACACAACAAGCGGCTGCACCTAATTTTCAGACACAACAAGCGGCTGCCACACTCCATTGTCGCTCTCTCTCGTTACGAACGAAGCCGCACTGTCAATTTTCATACACAATTTTCATATTGCTGTTCATCTCTAGGTTTCCATTTCGAGCGTAACGAGAGGGATTATGGCTAACTGCAAACTCGAACATCTTTTCTAGTGTATACGAAGCCCTGTGCATTTGGGTAATCAATCCTTGTTTCTCTATTGTTTCATTTTTCCCCTCTAAATTTGTTATATTCGGCAGCATGTTCCTGTTTTCTTGAAAGGCTGCAACTTTAGTATATTCATCTATGTGAGAAATTATCTTTCTGTAGTAATCATTGAAAAGACTCAATCTTTGTGAAAAATTATTGTGATTACAAATGAATGGAATATTTAATAAGTAACCATAAAAGTCTCTCTCTCTCTCAATTATATATATTGATTAATTCGTGAGAGTTTGTTGCAGTTTAATTAGTTACCATCTATGTATGGTAGTGTAATATAAAGTTAGGCAATTAAGTATAAAATTAAATCGTTTTTGTCTGATGCTTTAATTTCTTATTCATTAATTGAAACAAATGTTCAGAAAGGATATTTTGATGGATGAAGCAATTATGATGGATGAAGCTGCAAAGTTATTATGATCTTCAAATAACCTGCAAAGTTATTTGATTTTCTGTAGTTTAATTAGTTACCATCTATGTATGGCAGTGTACTATAAAGTTAGGCAATTAAGTATAAAATTAAATCGTTTTTGTCTGATGCTTTAATTTCTTATTCATTAATTGAAACAAATGTTCAGAAAGGATTTTTTTATGGATGAAGCAATTATGATGGATGAAGCTGCAAAGTTATTTGATGGATGAAGCAATTATGATGGATGAAGCTGCAAAGTTATTATGATGTTCAAATAACCTGTAAAGTTATTTGATTTTCTGCTCATGAAACATAAAGGATTTTTTTGATGGATGAAGCAATTATGTTTATTTCTATAAAGCCCTGATTTTTTATGAAAACTTGAGGACCAGAAGTGATATAGTGTATGTTGTTTTGATCTGTTTCTGGGCTGTTTTTCTTTGTTTGGACCATTATATATTTGTTAAAATGCTAACAAGAGAATTCTGATAATTTCACAATTGGTTGTGCCATTGTCCATTCTGACTTTCTCTGGCTGTTGTATAAGAGATGATATCATCTTTTAGTCCAGCTGTGTGTTTGGGATATTTAATGTTGATTTTTGTCTCACTTTTAAATTATCATTGTTTGACTTAATCGCAAGAAATTGCTGATGTGGGTTGCATTGAGAATCCCAATTGTCATTGTTTGGAGAAAACAGAAAATTGGGATTTTGGACTTGAAAGATGTTGGTTTTGGCCGATGAGAAAACTTGTCATTTGTGGGAATATTACTTATGAATATTCTGTAAATACTTCTTTCATATTTATATATGAAGATATCGCTTTTGGAAAAAAAAATAAGAAGATCCTTTGTTATGGCTGTCTTTCATGTAAAAGTAGTAATGAATTTAAAGTAAAGTCAAGATTTAGTGCAAACATTTACATTTTGTATGCAGTTTAGATTTTGGGCATTTGGCAAATGTTTGTATTATGTGTGTATGCCTATAAGGCCAGTCATAGTTTCATGATATATTAACCAATCCAAGAAAATTCTTGATTTGTGTATGAAATGATGGGACTTGTGGGCTTTTGTTGGACAAAAGCCCAACATTATATGTTGGTACTTGTGGGCTTTTGTTAGACAATAAAGCAAAATTATATGTTGGTGCTTGTGGGCTTTTGTTGGACAAAAAAGCAAGATTATACGTTGGGACTTGTGGGCTTTTGTCATTTGATATTAATTAATTTCTTCTCTCCATTTGTTTTTAAATAAATAAATAATTTGTATTAAGAAGTGCATGCATGGCACAATAATTAGAAATTTTGAAACATGTGTATTGAATAATTATGAAGTCAATAATAATGAAAATGAAGACCTTTATCTGATCCACAATAATTAGTTTCTCTGTGATTGTAAGATTCTTGACTTAAAGTGATCTAGATGGCTTAAGATATTTGTTTAAATTAATGTGATTAAAAAAGATTGATTTGTTTGTTTGTTTGTGCATTAATATGGTTTACAATCTCTTTCTGCCCAAGTCTTGTTTTATTCATTTGACATAAACTAATTTGATAGTTTATTTGCGGTTTTAATTTCCCATAGGAAGAGAACAAAGGGACAAAGTTGTCTCCTATTGAAGCATATCACTGTGCTCATTTCTCAGTTAAAAAAGGAGGAATGGTCACTCATGAAGCTGATGTGAAATATGTACATCAATATTACTTAGTTAATATTCAATCTTTTTATTCTTTTATTATATTTCCTTCTCTTATTAGTTATATTTATTATGTAGACTGGGTTGAAAGCTGCAGAGGCGTCATCTTCTAGTTCCCCCGCTGAAATTTGCGTGAAACAACTTGGTGGATTACCTGGCCATGTGAAGGGAAGGGCAAAGCCAGTCAGAGAACTTCTTCGTGAGGATAAGTTAAGCATGAGTGTTGAGAAGGAAAGAGCTAGAGCTGATGCAGCCGAGGTTGAAAAAGCTGAATTAGCATCCAAACTTGCTAAACATGAAGAGGAAATGAAATTAATGAAAGAGGATCAATCGCAACTAAATTTGCAAGTGGCAAAATTGCTAAAAATGTTGCCAATGATGAATAACAATCCTTTAGAAGAAAACTCCGAGTAAGATGTAAGTATGTATCTAATATTGCTAAGAACATGTCGTGCAATTGATTTTGATTTTGATTTTGCTTATAGTCATTCTTGTAACTTTCAATACCTTAATGTTACTCTCCTTGCGCATTGTTGGTAATAGTTCGACTAAATCGTGAAACTTTAGTTAAATTGGCACGGGTACATTTTGAAAATATACTTTGATTGATTTAAAATGTGTTAAATCCAAAGGAATATGTATTACCATGTCTTATGTATACTTGCCGTCAATATCTTGGTTGTTGTTAAATATTGCTACTTTAAATGCTTGAATATAGTTCTTGTGGAATATTGTTGCTAATATTGGAACTTGTGGTATATTCTTGTGGTATATTATTGCTTTGGGTTGGACTAAATCGTGAAAATTTGGTTAAATTGACATGGTTATACATTCAAACTTTGGTTATTATTTCTTCATGTTTGTGATATTTTATAATGGTACATGATATGTTACAAAAAGATTTTAACCTGTTTATTCGAACTATTATGAAGGTTGAAGAAAACTAAAGAGTTGAAGTGTCAACTCTTCTAATGGATGAAGAAAGAAATGGTCGATGTTCTTGACACTGGAGAGTTGAAGTATCAACTTTTTGTATGGTGGATTAATACTTTTGTGTTATGTCCTGGATATTAGAATATTATTAATATTATGGTATATTTCTTGGATAGTACAATATTGGATATTTGCCATATATTGGTATATTTTATGAACGGGTTTTATTTTAATGCTTGTTTGATATATTGGTGAACAGGTTTTATTTTAATGTTTGTTCGATATATTGGTGAACAGGTTTAAATTTGATGTTTGTTCGATATATTTGGGATATTTGTTGTTATTATGAACAGGTTCTCTTTTCTTGTCACCATATGATAATGTTGATAATATTTTCTTCATTATTGACCAAAATTTTAGTCACCAAATCTTAAAAATGACAACTTTTTTTAATAGTGACCAACAATATTTCGTCATCAAATAAAAAAATTTAGTCACCATTTGGTGACTACCATATTAATCACAAATGCTTGTCTATAATATGGTCACCAATTATTCTTTGGTGACCACAATTTTAGTCAGCAAAACATTTACAATTTTGTCACCAATTCTTGTCATGACCTTTGTTGACCAAATAATTAGTCACCAATTCGTCCTTTTTGGCGACCATTTTCTTGTTCACCAAATATCATGTCACGTACTGTTTGACCATTGCTCATTTATTGACGACATAATGTTGATCACCAATTCAGTCACCAAAAATTGGCACTTTGGTGACCAACATGCAACTTTTGGTGACTAAATTGATGACCACTTTTTCAGTCACTATTTTGGTGACCGTTTTTGTTTTGGTTACCAAAATTATCCTTTGGTGACCACCAACAAAATCAGTCACCCCAGTGACTGGGCATTGGTGACTACCGGGTGACCAGCCAAAAATTTGTCACCAAACGCTTTTGGTGACCACTTTTAACTCTTTGGTGACCATATATTGTATGTCACCAAAGGCCTTTTTCCTTGTAGTGTCTTGTTTACTACCTACAATTTCCTTCCTACCAAATGCAATCTTAGAAGTTGGAAAATAATTCATCAAAAATGTTCTTTGCATACCTGCCCAATATGTAATTGATCTAGGAGTGATAGTTTTGAACCAAGCACTAGCTTGTCCAGTTAAAGACCATGAAAAACTAATTAGTTTTATGTATTCTTGTGTGACTCCTCGATTGTTTACTGTTTCACAAACCTTAATAAAATCATGCAAAAAACTATGTTGGTCTTCACCAACATCTCTATTAAATTTAGGTAATAAATTCAAAAAGGATGCTTTCAGCTCATAGTCAGTTGCAAGTTCAGGCAAGACAATGCAAGAAGGTCTGTAATTGACAATTGGGTTAGTAGACTCCCTTAGAGGTCGATCTTGCATAGGAAGTGGAACTGGAATCTGAACTCCTGGATTAATCACATGTCCATGTGGCTGTTGGTTTCCTCCAGGGGGTGGCTCGTTACCTACAGGTTGCTGGTTCCCAGGTGGAAGATTGGCCATTGAAGTTTTGTCAAACAGAGAATCTGATTCAACTGGGTCTTCAATTATGCTGGTCGTCGTTTGGGCAAACGACGAGTCTACTACTGAACCAGAATTGGTTCTTTGGCGCTGTTCTTTCGTCTCTTTCTTCAATCTACGCGCTGTCTTTTCGATTTCTGAATCAAAAAGTAAATCTGGGTTAGACGATCTGGACATCCACCAAAGAACAAAAACAAATTAATTAAAAAGAAAATAATGACGTTCCCCGGCAACGGCGCCAAAATTTGGTGTGTCATTTTATACCAAATTAATTTACTTACTCTCTAAAGATAAATTAAGTATAGTACGAGTAAGGTCGATCCCACGAGGAACAACATTATTTTCTAATTCAATTAATTTGTCAAGAGTAACCACAATTTAATTAATTATTCAACAATTAAAGTAAAGAAATCAATTACGAAAATAAGTAAATAGCAAAACAATCAAATTCAGAAATTAATTAATCAAAAGAAAAGATCCGGCAATAAGTAAATCCACACTAATCAATTGTTATTGTTCATTGACGCAAGGATAATAATCTCTATTTAATCAGTTAGTTATAGGTTACCGAGAATCGGCTCTGACATAACCCAGTTCTTCCTTAATTATTCGTTAATTGACAAGTATCTTCTTAATCAATTAATTCCCTATTCATAACACAACCCGGGCGGAATCAGCCAAACACCAGATTTAATGTTATAAAAGCATTAAGAAGTGAAGAACCTAACTCTAACAAATTATATCATGATCAGCATGCAACAACTCGTTAACCAATTATTTCCGTCTACTGAGACAGTAGCTTTGCCACTAATTAATCTTACTTATTAAATCCAGTGACTTAACAAGGGATTAATTGGCTCTACCTAATTAGATTAAAGGTGATCAATCTTTAATTAAATTAGATAATTAACTTTAGGTTTAGAAAACTCTTGGAATTAAATAAGAGAAAGTTATAAAGAATAATTCGGTATCACAATTCATACATCGATTAGTGCTTCATTACCTATAGCCAGATAAAGAACTACTCACTAAACATAACTAAAAACATAACAAAGAATTAAAAGAAATAAAACTGAATAAGAAAAAAACAAACCGAGCCGCCCATCGTTCGGTCGAACGACGGGCTGCTGTTCTTGTTCTCTGCAAAAACTGCCAAACTACAAATAATAAAAGCTGCGCATAAAAACTCTAAAGTAAAAGCTGTAAGAAAAGGTGTAAAGATGTCCTTAACCCTAATTAATCTTCTCCCTTATATAGGGAAGAGAATAAGACCTCCTAAACCAACTCAAATAATGAATATTCATTGTTCCCAAATTCTAAAGACCCACGTGCTGCTGTAAAAAGGTAAGCTTCCTAATCTACTTCCTCCACTGATTTGGTAATTGCCTAGAATCCTTTTGTTGCCAAATCTCTCAATCTTTATCTCCAAATCTTTGATATTCTAGAAAACTCCAAATTAGTCATCTTTCCTTTCGCCAATCTCCTCCACGGAATCTTCCAAATTCTGCACAAATTAGCAACATTAAGCAAACAATCCCTCCAGTTCAGCAATAAAAGGAATATAAAAGGTATGAACATTCTGTGCTCATCATATACCATATCTCATATGAGGTAGAATCGATAGGTTTAAATGGAACATAATTTAAAAGATCAAATGCAATATTTATGGTATATTCTCAAAACAATTTTGAGATAATTATAAGGCTCATCATTAATCGAATAATATCTAATAAAATTCGATTATTACTTTAATAAAGAAACAAGCTCATTTTATTAAGATAATTATAAATTCTTGACTCAAGTATTCTCTATTTCGATCTAATCAAAATATTTTAATACTTTTATCAATTTGTTTTTCAACTTCAATTTTATATTCTTTGAACTCTTCAAATAATTTAGTTATATACTTCAATAAGTACATATATGACTATATTTAATATAATCATTTGAAGTATGAAAAATTTTCTCTATTAGAATTAACATAGGTCTTCATACATCAATATGTATTAGACTTAGTAATTTAGTAGATCTTTCACCTTTTTAAGTAAAAGGTAAATTGGTTATTTTCTAATAAATAATATTCACATTTATCAAATGATTCATAATCAAGTGATTCCAAATAAACATCTTTATACAATTTGGCTGTGCATTTCTCATTTATATAACCATATCTACAGTGTTAGAGATAAAATTATCAATTTTTTGTTTCTTTGTGTTTATATTTGAAAAGAAGATTATCCAAATCAAATATATAAAGTATGTTATTTGATTAACCAGCACTTTAAAATATTGTCACAATAAAAAGAACAACATTTATTCTTTTGAATTATTGTAAATCTATTCATGTCAAACATGAAATAGAAATAATATTTTAATAAGTACTGATAATAACAATCCTTTATATTAAGGATTAATCTTTTGAATAAAGAAAACTCTATATTCTTATGGTTAATGTAACAACTTTTGTCGCATTCAATTACCATATATAAGAATATATTTTCTTTACCCAACTTTTTACTTATCCTTAAATCTTGCATATTTATGTAAATATGAGATCCAAATCTGGTATCTATTACCCAAGATTTTATTTATAAGTATAAACATTTATTTCAATCATAAACATACTTGAAGTAGAAACTTCACCAAGTTTCTTCTGCTTCAAAATCTCGATGAACCTTTTATTTCTAATTCTAGTGTCTATCTTAATAGACCATAGTACAATTTAATACCATTTAAACTTTTGTCCTTATTATTTTGTGTTAAGTTTGAGCTCTCTTTTATTGATTTTCTTAAAATCAGGGTCCAACTTCAGTTTCTTGAAAACTCAAGTATTAACACAATTTCCTTTTTCTTCTTGATTGAATCCTTTGTTGTCTTATTAAGTAATTCAAGCAAATATTTAGATATCAACTTTATTCATAACAAAATTAAAAAATCTAATTTTTCAATGAGACTAATCACCTTTAGCACATTAGATGATACTAAAGATTATTTGCCATTTTGCTCTAAATGAGTTCGTAAGAGAGATATCATATATCTTCAATTTTAACTCGTATATCATACAATCATTTTATCTAATGAAATATTGTAAAAGCATACATATTCACATACAACTATTGTAATTAAGATTCATGAATGCTTTTTAGCATAAGACAATATACATTAACAAAATCATCTATATGTTTTGACATGTATCTTTGATTACTTGATCAATATCATCATCAAGAAAATAATTTTAAGGACATATATCAACTTCTCATATCTAAAAACAATTTTTAGGTTGTAAAATTCAATCCATAAAATTTGAGCAATTAATATATTGTCAAACAATATATTATAGATAATTTTCTACAACAGAAAATAAAGATAGAAAAATATTTCATATTTATGCAATAAGCAAAACCAAAATAAATAAATATGGACTTATGACATTTTTGGGTTTTGCTCCCACTATTTTATTCAAATCAATATCCCTTAAATTGATTCGAGAATTTTCACAAAATTCTTAGTGGCTAGAATTTCATTTTAATTATTTTAATCTTGAGGCAGCTCAACAAATCAAAATAATCTCAACAAGTAGGTAACAATTACCAATTACAACTATTTGTAACTTCTAGATAGTTAGGCCATCAACTCTTGATACACATATTTCATATGTCCCCTAACTCTTTGCCTCAAAAGCGTTTTGACCTTGAGGCAACTCAACAAGCCAAAAATTTTTGTTAAATCAAACCCATTATTTAGAGATCTGATCTCATAGTATAAACATATTTAAAGTAAAACAACCTTGAGGCAGCTCAACAAGTTGCTCTAATAAAAATTTATTTAAACTATAATAATGGAAGGCAACTAATTATGATTTAATATTTAATTAAGGGATTAATTCATGGTCTCATCATATATACATATCATATGTTAAAATTATTTGATCAATTGAACATACAATATGCAATTAAATAAATATATTATTTTATCAAATATAAATCACATATGACATGTTATTCAAATAATCACATTAAATGAATATTTAATATATTTATCTCAAATATATATAAATCACATATGACACATGTTATTCAAATAATCATATTAAATGAATATATAATAAATTTATATCAAATATAAATTATATATGACACGTGTTATTCAAATAATCATATTAAATGAATATATAATAATTTATATCAAATATAAATTGTATATGACATGTTATTAAAATAATCATATTAAATGATTGATTCATATCAAATATAAATTACATTTCGTCTCATTCAAATAATCACATTAAATGAATATAAATTAATTTATATCAAATATAAATTATATATGTCATATTATTCAAATAATCACATTAAATGAATATATAATAAATTTATATCAAATATAAATTACATATGTCATATTATTCAAATAATCACATTAAATGAATATATAATAAATTTATATCAAATATAAATTACATATGTCATATTATTCAAATAATCACATTAAATGAATATATAATTTTTTTGTCATGAATCTATATGTATATTATTTCTAATCAAATTAGAAATCATTTAATTGAATTTTTGAAACTTTTATGGGTCAAAATATAGTTTCTAAAACTATAGGGCCAACTGATCCAAAAATAATAAAAATCTGGGGTCAATGTTTAATTAAGAAAATATTTTTCTTAAAACCTTCACATTGGTTTAAAAAATCACGCCTTCAAAAGGAACAATTTTTTTTATATAGGTCAAAAGATGATGTGACGTCATCAAATGACGTCACATCATCTTCTCCAGATGCAAAATTCGGGAAAAGCAACTTCTGGTTTTCCCTTTTTTTATCATTTTCGCAGCCTTGTATCGATCAAATCGAGTGGCCATCGTCACTCAGATGCCGAACTTCATAAGTTCGGCCTCTTCCCACCAGCGTCGCACTCCGTTATTGTCGTTGCCAGACGCGATTTGGCCGGATTTGATCAAATCGAACTCCTGGAGATCTTCACCGAGCTTCGCAAATGGGTGGCTCTTAATGAGCCCCGATCTGTGGCTGGTGTGCTGCCGTAGTCCAACTCCGGCAGCAAACTGCTTTATGGCCCAGACGTCGTTCTGGTCACTCTGATCAGAACGTTGTTCTTTTTTTTTTTTTTGAAAAATTTAAAACTCAGTTTTAAATAAAAACAAAATTCACATATTTAACCCATAGTATTTAAAACAAATTTTTAAACATATATATGTCTCATCAATTAAATCCAATATACATACATAAACAATTTATCATTCATGACATGATATATTTTGTATAGATAAATCAAATTAGGCTCTGATACCACTGTAAGGAAATCAACATAGTAACAACGCAGCGGAAAATATAACAATTATATTATAATTGATTTCCATAGGACATTTAATGATAATCTATACAAAATATATCTCGAGAGATGCTAACGAAATCCTTGAGCGAGGTTTAATCGATCAACAAGCCGCACACGTGTCCGGCCTCTAACGGTAATCCACACGAACTACTTTTGGGATCCTCAAAGGATTGATTTTAACGTTAGGTTAATAAGCTAGATCCCTCTAAACAACACCTTAGAAATCTAATAAAAAAAACCATTAATTTTTCTTATTTACGTGATTTCTTATTGAGAGATTTGTGTTGTCTTGACCTAACATTAAGCATCTATATATAATAATACAGCCTTCCAAAAAGGTTATCTTGTCAAACAAGAAACGAATTATTACCAAACTCAATTCACTTTCTAAAAGTGAACAAAAGTATACTAGATGCCATGATTATCATATAATTATGTAAATCATTTTAACCCAAGAAGTAATTCTATTGTGTGTGACCCTTTAGGTTCCTAATCACTTGGCAATAAATATAAATAATAATTTTAGAATTAAATTGTCTTTTGTACAAAATCAACATTACACATCATGTATCATGGCAAAAGAACCCAAAATTGATTTCATTTATCCCAAAATTAATTTGTATTAGTAGGAGTGAGTTGTGTGATTCCGCCAACATCTCATTGTCACTAAGAAAATCATTTTATCAAGAAATGATAATGAGTTAAATTGTGGCTTCAATATACCATCAAATTGCAATAAAACATTTTTCTTGAAATATAATACCATCAAAACTCCATTCTAGTTATTACTTTTAATATCTTGAATAGCTTATGAAATCAATCAATCAAGAGAAGATACAAAAAGTGATTCGTGAAGGATATTTTGTTAAATGATGAAAATTTCAAACATTGTTCTTATACGAACATGACATAATTAGAACTCAATATGAAAAAAAAGACCTCAAATAAATGAATGACAATCTACAACCATGAATTACTCGCATTTGTGCATGCTTTTCTAAAAATTTCATTTATCAACAAATCTCTCATTTGTTGGGTCAAACGCATCAATAAATTTATTTGTAATAATAAAAATATAAAAGTTTACTTTGAGAAATATGGAGCAACTAGGAATGTCATTACAACCCTAAAATTACAAACATAAGAAAAAAAACCAAATTATATGCACCTCTAACTATCAAGAAAAACAAAATTCTTTCAATGTACCCTATAAGAAAATGGAAAATTGTTGTTTTATATTAAGAAAAGGAAAATTTGTTCAAACCTCTTGAAAGGCTTACAAGTGCACCCATTTGCACAGGGAACGCTCGCCAGAATTTGGAGTAAAATCGTTCATTATCTACAAACAAGTAATTATAGGAAAAATACTAATCTTAACAAATAATCGATGTGCATTTGCAAATTTGGACATTATAAAACTTTCTTATAATTTTATAAAAATATTTGGAGAAAAATAAAAGTGATTAAAATTCCTAAATGAAAAAAAGTGAAATAATTGTTAAAAAGAGATGGAGAAAAAGAGAGTATATATATATATATATATATATATATATATTGACCATAATATAGTATTAACAACATCGCCAAATAACTCTAGGAGTACAAGTTGAAATTAATGATTTGATATTACATCCATTGGAAACATGTTTGTTGTTAACGAAATAAATATGTTAACTATTGATACAGATACATTGACTACATCACCAATAACTCTGCAAACTATCAAAGGATAAGTATTTGCAGTCATCTGAGTTATTGATATAATTTTAAAAAATTACTAAAAGAAGGAAAGAAATGAAGTTTTGAAGTGAATAGAAAAGTGATGAAGAAGACCGCAAATTGATTTCTTAAAAGAGTTTGAAACTCATATTACTTGGAGAGTGATAAAAAAAGTTACTAAATGACTGACATCACTACCGTAGAACATCGTCAATATCAAACATTTTTTTTTTGTTTTTTGACACGCGCAACAATTTCATTTTGTGAGAGCAGAGTTATTTGATTTTGTTGACACAATGAGTATTGTCATCTTGTGAGAGCAAAATTAAACAAGTGTTTTATTCTACTTTGGATTACTGATGTTAAAGTTTAGTGGGATTCATTTACTTTTTGGTTAACATAATAACTATTACTCATATTACAAGAATCTAACTATAACTAAATACATTAAATGCACTTTGTTTCTATAAGTGAGAACATGTATTATATTTACAATTAAGATCCTAGATCATTTTTTATAGTATTGTATTTGCAATTGAGTTCCTAGATCATTTTTTATAAGTGCTCACGTCCACTTCTTATGAATGGACGATTATTTTTTGTATTTCTAATTACAAATATTGAAAATCAAATCTGTTTAAAAAAAAGATTAACAACTAGTTTGGTAATTAAACAAAACTTTGAAAATGAAAACTAGATGTTTTCTTAAAGAATCTATTTATTTGGAAATAACCATAAGAGAATTGCTTTCATTTATCCCAAAATTAATTTGTATTAGTAGGAGTATATTGTGTGATTCAGCCAACATTCACTACTACAGAATATATAATTTAAAACGGTCTATTTAAAACGGTTATTAATAACCCGTTTTAGATAATTGGGGCGGTGGCATTTTTGTAATAAGAATTAGGAAAACGTAAACTTTCTAGAACGGTTACATTATAACCGTGTTAGAAAATCTCTTGATGTCAGTTTCTAAAACGGTTCGGGAGACAACCGTTTTAGAAACTGTTATCATCTCCGTTTTAAGAACGGTTTCTAACTAACCATTTTAGAAAATGTACCGATAAAAATCTCCCCCAGCATTTTCTTCTCCTTAAGAACAGATCTATAGATCGATGTGCAACTCTGAAGAAGTAAAAACCGAGCGGCGCAGTCTGTTGACTATTCCACTTTCTCATCATTTTACATTAGTAAAGACTAAAGAGCAGTAATCATCATCTACGACTATGATGGCGATGCGATCTGTCGTTTCACGCAGTGGACTGGGTCGTTTGATGGAAGCAAGTGGGCGGCGGTCGTCGGCAATCGCTGGCCTCCGCTACTTCAGCAACGATAAAGGTCGTGTACTCAGTGAAGAAGAACGTGCTAAGGAGAACGTCTACATTCAGGTTTGCTTTTGATTTTTTATTTTTTAAATTTTATACCGATTTCTGGTTACAATTAGTATTTTTCTTTGATGGAAGAAATGGGAAAGGGAGAGATTGGAGAAGCAAAAGCTAATGGCTAAGAAGGAGAAAGCATCTGAGAGTGATAAGAAATCTGATAAGGTCCGTCGACGTATATGTCCTCCATTTTGATTCATTCCTTCTTATGTATTTGTATTTGTTGATTTGTGTGATGAAAATATTGATGGGTTTTTGTTTGAATATCTGTTCTGTATCAGAAAGCTGAAAAGTGAAGGAGAAGCTGATAAGAGTTGAAGGAGGAAGAGCTTTGTCTGTGTGTGTGTGAGTCTGTGGTGGTAACTTTTGGATTCATGACTTTTGTATTTTAGACTTTTAAGAACTGTTCATCAACCGTGTTAGAAAACAGACCTTTAAGAACGGTTCATCAATCGTTTTAAAAAATGTAGGACTTTCTAGTCCGCCCATATCTAAAACGGTTTGGAAAATCTAAAATCCGTTTTAAATAACTACTTTTAACCGTTTTAGAAAGTGAATTCTGTAGTAATGATTTCATTGTCACAAAGAAAAATGTTTTATCAAGAAATGGTAATGAGTTAAATTGTGACTTCAATAAACCATCAAATTGCAATAAACACATTTTCTTCAAAAGAAAAATATCATCAAAAATCCATTGTAGTTAGTGCCTTTAATATCTTGAATAGCTTATGAAATCAATCAATCAAGAGAAGATGCAAAAAGTGATTTGTGAAGGATATATTGTTAAATGATGAAAATTTTCAAACATTGATCCTATACGAACATGACATAATTAGAACTCAATTTGAATTAAAGAAAGATTGCAAATAAATGAATGACAATCTACAACGATCAATTTCTTACATTTGTGCATGCTTTTCTTAAAATTTCATTTATCAACGAATCTCTCATTTGTTGGGTCACACATCAATAAATTTCTTTATGACAATAAAAATTAAAAATTTTACTTTGACAAATATGGAGAACCTAGGAATGTTGTTGCAACCCTGAAATTACAAAACATAAGAAAAAAAACCAAATTATATTCACCTCTAACTATTAAGAAAAACAAGTTCTTTCAATGCATCCCTATAAGAAAATGGAAAACTGTTGTTTTATATATATAAAAAAAAAGAAAATTTGCTCAAACATCTTGAAAGGATTACCAGTGCACCCATTTGCACAAGGAACGCTCGCTAGAATTTGGAGTGAGATCGATCATCATCTACAAACAAGTAATTATAGGAAAAATATTAATCTTAACAAATAATGGATGTTCATTTGCAAATTTAGACATTATAAAATTTTCTTTATAATTTTATAAAATTATTTGGAGAAAAATACATGTGATGAAAATTCCTAAATGGAAAAAAGTGAAATAATTGTTAAAAAGAGATAGAGAAAAGAGAGAGTATATATATTGACCATAGTATACAATTAATATCATCACCAAGTGACTCTTAAAGTAAAAACTACAATTGATGGTTTGATATTAAAACCCTTGGTAACATGTTTGTTATTAAAAGAAATAGGTATGTTAAGTATTGATACATATACAATGACCACATCACTGCTAACTTTGCCAACTATCAAAGGATCAATATTTGCAGCCATGTGGGTTATTGTTATAATTTTGAAAAATGACTAAAAGAAGAAAATAAATGAAGTTTTGAAGTGAGTAGAAGAGTGATGAAAAAAACTGCAAACTGATTTCTTAACAGAGTTTGAAACCCATACTATTTGGAGAGTGATAAAAAAGTTAATAAATATGACTGACACCACTATTGCATAACATCGTCCAGGGACGAAACTAGGCTGGGGCTGGTGGAGGCTGAAGCCCCCACCAAGCTTGCCGGAGCCTCCCACCTCCGGTGGCGCCACACTCCATTGCAGGCCTTTGGAACATACAATAGGGAACACGTAAAAGACGATAAGGGTCTTTGGTTTGTGTTTTGACAAAATATATTTTCTTTTTTTTTAAATCACTCACTTATCAAAACGACGTGGTTTTAATGAGTGAGTCACTTATTAAAACCACGTTATTTTGATTAACTTATTTAAAAAAAGTATAAAAAAAAAAGTACTCTCCTGATCCTTTTTCTTTCCCTTTCCCAATCATATACTTGATAGTAGATACCTAAGATTCGAGGATTATTTGACATTTTTTTTATTTCCACATTCCAATTCACCAAAATCACTATTAAATATCTTTCCTTCTCCCTTTTCTTTCCTTCCTTCACTCTTTCTATTTCTCCCTCTCTCCTATTCTGTCCCTTTCTATTTTTGCTTTTATTTTATTTACTCTTTTAACAATGTTAGATTTTGTAATTTTTTTATTTATAATTTTTGTTGTAATATTTTTTTTTACAGTTGAAAATAAGCAAATCTTGCAACGTTTTCAATATATATAGGCACCTAGCATACAACTATCTCTTCTTTGTCGTACAAGTACTACGAAAACTAATAGTTCATATCAAATGTCAACCAATAGTATAGTTGTATGTATTCATATATTTTTATAGTTTTTATATTTATGAATTTAAAATTTTAATTTTTTAATTTATTTATTTAATCGCAAGAAAAAAATTTTATTTTAAAGTCAACCCCACTCACAATTTTGTTCTTGTTCCGCCTCTGAAATCGTCAATATGAAACTTTTTTTTTTGGTTTTTTGACACGCAACAATTTCATTTTGTGAGAGAAAAGTTATATGATTTTTTTGACATGGTGAGTATTGTCATTTTGTGAGAGCAAAGTTAAACAAGTGTTTTATTCTACTTTGAATTAGTGATGTTAAAATTCAGTGGGATTCATTTGGTTTTTTGTTAATATAATAACTATATCTAGTATTACAAAAATCTAACTATAACTAAATACATTAAATGCACTTTTGTTTCTATAAGTGAGAACATGTATCATATTTGTAATTGAGATCTTAGATCCTTTTTGATAATATTATATTTGCAATTGAGATCCTAGATACTTTTTGATAAACGCTCACGTCCACTTTTTATGAACCGACAACTATTTTTTGTATTTCTAATTACAAATATTGAAAAGAAAATCTGTTTAAAAAAGGATTAACCACTTCTTTGGTAATTAAACTAAACTTTGAAGACGAAAACTCCATATTTTCTTAAAGAATTTATTTATTTGGAAATAACCACAAGAGAATCGATTTTATTTATCGCAAAATTAATTTGTATTATTAGGAGTGTATTGTGTGATTCCGCCAACATCTCATTGTCACTAGGAAAATTATTTTATCAAGAAATGATAATGAGTTAAATTGTGGCTTCAATATACCATCAAATTGCAATAAAAACTTTTTCTTGAAAAAAAAATAGCATCAAAACTCCATTGTATTTAGTGAATAACTTATGAAATCAATCAATAAAGATTACATACAAAAAGTGATTTGTGAAGGATATATTGTTAAATGATGGAAATTTTCAAACATTGTCCTTATACGAACATGGCATATTAGAACTCAATTTGAATTAAAGAAAGACCTCAAATAAATGAATGACAATCTACAAACATCAATTTCTTGCATTCCTGCATGCTTTTCTGATAATTTCATTTATCAATAAATCTCTCATTTGTTGGGTCACACACATCAATAAATTTATTTGTAACAATAAAAATTAAAAATTTTACTTTAACAAATATGGAGCAATTAGGAATGCCGTTACAACTCTGAAATTACTAAACATAAAAAACCCAAATTATATTCACGTGTAACTATCAAGAAAAACAAAGTTCTTTCAATGCATCCCTATAAGGAAATGGAAAATTGTTGTTTTATATTAAAAAAAAAAAAAGGAAAATTTGATCAAACCTCTTGAAAGACTTACCAGTGAACCTATTTGCACCGGGAACGCTCACTAGAATTTTGGATAAGATTGATCATTATCTACAAACAAGTAATTATAGGAAAAATATTAATTTTAATAAATAATTGACGTGCATTTTCAAATTTGGACATTATAAAAATTTCTTTATAATTTTATAAAAATAGTTGGAGAAAAATACATGTGATTTAAATTCCTAAATGGAAAAAGTGAAATAATTGTTAAAAAAGGATAGAGAAAAGAGAGAGTATATATATTGACCCTATTATAGTATTAACAACATCACCAAGTAACTTTAGGAGTAAAAGCTGCAATTGATGGTTTGATATTACAACCCTTCGTAACATGTTTATTGTTAAAAGAAATAGATATGTTAACTGTTGATATATATACATCGACTACATCACCGATAACTCTGTCAACTATCAAACGACCAATATTTGCAGCCATTTGAGTTATTGATAGAATTTTAAAAAATGATTAAAAGAAGAAAAGAAATGAAGGTATGAAGTGAGTAGAAGAGTGATGAAAAAGACTGCAAATTGATTTCTTAACAGAGTTTGAAACCAATACTACTTGGAGAATGATAAAAAAAAGTTAATAAATACGACTGGCATCACTACCGAAGAACATCGTCAACATCAAACCTTTATTTTATTTTTTGACACGTGTAACAATTTAATTTGGTGAAAATAAAGTTATTTGATTTTTTTGACACGGTGAGTACTGTCATTTTGTGAGAACAAAGTTAAACAAGTGTTTTATTCTACTTTGGATTAGTGATGTTAAAATTCAGTGGGATTCATTTACTTTTTTGTTAATATAATAACTATAATTGGTATTACACTAATCTAACTATAATTAAATACATTAAATGCATTTTTGTTTCTATAAGTGAGAACATGTATTATGTTTGCAATTGAGATTCTAGATCCTTTTTGATAAGCGATCTAATTCACTTTTTATGAATGGACAATTATATTGTGTATTTCTAATTACTAATATTGAAAATGAAATCTGTTTAAAAAAAGATTAACTACTAATTTGGTAATTAAACTAAACTTTGAAGACAAAAACTACATATTTTCTTAAAGAATTTATTTATTTGGAAATAACCATAAGATAAATAGTAATACTTTATTGTTATTTCAAAATACTCTATTTAAACCATGACTATTATTTCATGTTCTTTAAGGGTCTGTTTGATAAAGCTGAAATCTAAAAACTAAAATATGAAATATGAAATCTGAAATCTAAAATAAAAAGTGTCTGAATACTTAAATAATTAATCTTGTTTGATAAATATATTGATCTGAATGGCAAATAGTATGATTTTGTTTTTTAATTATTTATTTTTAATAAATGTGCAATATATTACTTTTCAAACAACAAATCAAAATTATTAGAAAAAATATATACAATATAATTTTGTAAAAAAATAAAAATTTTAAAATTAGTAATTTTGAATATAAATATTATCATAAAAATGCATATATTTATGGTTTTCTAGTATATTGGATGTTATCTTTTAAAAATTTTAAAAATATAATTTTTAATTAATCAAAACTTGATTGAAATTAAAAAAAAAGATAAAAAATATTAATAAGACTGTAAAACATAATTTTTTTTATCAAATCAAGTTTATTAAATACAAATATTAAAATATAAAAAAGTTATAACAAATAATATTAAATTGGATGTTATTTTTAAAAAATTTTAAAAATATAATTTTTAATTAACTAAAAAAAATTTAATAAAAAATATAAGGTAAAAAATGTTAATCAAGTTGTAAAACATAATTTTTTTTATCAAATTAGGTATATTAAATAAAAATATTAAAAAATAGAAAGAATATTTATTCAATAAAAATATTAACATATAAAAGGAAGAAAGAAAGAATAATAAATAAAAATATTAAAATATAGAAGTAAAAAGAAAATTGAGATGGTAAAAGATATTAAAAAGATATTTTGGATATTTATGGTATATTAAATTTTATTTTAAAGATTAGGTTTGAACGTGTTGTGAAATTAAGCGATAAGCTAAAATTTATCTCTTAAAATCATATAAGTATTATGTCTGCCTTTTTAGACACTATTAATTCATTAATACATCCAACTTTTAGTTATCAAACAAACTTAATTGGTAAAGTTTTGAATTAATTAATTTCAAAGTTAAGTTATTTTATCAAACAGACCCTAAGTATAAAACGTTTTACTGTTTAGGTGCAAGTAATGAGTTTATGAACCAAAAAAATGAGATCCAACTAGTTATAAAACATGTCACTAACATTACTCTTGGCTTCACTCATATAAGTAATTCATTCATACGAACTGTATAATAAACTTGTTTAGTTGTCAAACATGTTATCACTATATAAATTCGAGATGTCAACTTGTTTAATGTTTCTTCACATATTTATAGGCCAAAGTTTATTCACAAATAACTATTGAACTTGCTCTAAGTGATTTTATGATTTTATTTTGCTATCGATGGCAAAAGATTATAGGACGAAGACTTTTGGAAAAAAATTAACTGCATAAATATGGAAATGCAAACTATACATAAATTTATAGAAATTTAAAAGAAAAACAAAAGAGTTCTCATATATAAAGTTTCCCACTAAAGCAAATCAAATCATATTGTTTTGTCAATTGAGTTCAATACAAACAAAAGTAAAAGTGAACGAAAAACCCTTTTATGGCCTAGTTAATTAGCATTATGATGAATTCAATACATTCTGCCACTAGGCACACTGTGAGCACTAAAATAAACAATTGAGGCAGAAATTCGAAGATTGAAGCGTTGAGCAAATGCACGAGTGCAAAAGCGTGCACGCGACATTGATGGCGTTAGAAAACCAAATGTATTGTTCTCAAATAATTGATGAATGCCAAGTGTTGCATGAGGGGCTGTATATGATAAAATTTCTTTGCTTGCAAGAAACGCATTAGTTATAATTTAAACTCATATATACCAATGCTACATTATTTATTTTTTAATTCTAACTCCATTATCTTTAGGAAAAAAAGTTATCACTCCACAGCCGCTTCATGAAAATTTTAACATACACATATGCATTTTTGTAATTTCTATAATTCATATATTTTATCTAAGAATATAAACCGTGCAAAATATGTTCTTTAATTGTTGGTCTCAAAAAAGGATGGTTAGTTAATTAATAGTAGAATAATACAATATGAATGTATTTTTAAATCTAAAATAAATTACAACGGAAGCATGAAGTTAGGTATCCAAATTTTGGAGGGTGAGCTATTGTTCTCTTTCCAATTAAATTATAATTTGTAATTTAAATATGAGATAAAATTAGGAAAGGAAGTGTATAAAAAAATAATTAGTTAATCTAAAACAATCCTAAAATGTACTTGTTTTATTTTGAGATACCAATAATATTTTTAAAGATGTAGATGCAAAAAATAAAACATATATAGAATAAAAATCAAGTTTAGTATATAGAGGTTTAGGTTGCAAAACACATAAGATGTAAGAAATATGCAGAAAAAAAAATTGTCGAATAAAGAAATAGACCCAAACAATTAATCTCTCAACTTCAAGGTTGGTAACATTTTGATTTCTAATTTTGAAAATGTTACATATTTGTCTTTTAAATTTGAATTTTTCTAAGTAAATGTGTCAAAATTCATTTTCTATCTAAATCACAAATCATTTTGTCACATGCACATGCGTGGCACATGATAGATTGAGATGTAATTAATTGAAAAACACATATCTATATAATATATACATATATATAATTATATATATATATATATGTATATATGCTATATGCTATATATTAAAATGTATATTTTATATTTTTTTAAAACACTATCTCCTTTAATTTACTCCTTGTATGATGCAAATTTTGATTACTTGAATTTTATATAAACTAAGATACACTCCAAAGCAGTCCAATATCAAAACCCGTAAGTTAAAATTTATGAAATTTCTCCAAATCTCTATTGGATATCTCAAAAAAATCAAAGAGTATTTATAAAATTTCTCCAAATCTCTATTGGATATCTCATCTAATAGTGTCAAAAACAGTCAAATTTATTTAAGAGAAATAATAGGGGGAGTGAAATTTTGGAGTGACTGACGTGGCAATGATAAAAAGACAAACTTATCCCTTACCCATTAGGGTTCACTCATCATTTGGTTAGGGTATTAGTTTGTCTTTTTATTACTGCCACGTCAGTCACTCCAGAATTTCACTCCAAAATTTCACTCCCCCTATCATTGCTATTTATTTAATTACTAGAATCTACGAAATCCATCATTTGCATGAACCCTTCTTTTTGGTTATGCAGTAGATCAATGGAAAAATACAACACAAGACAATCTAGATTTTATATAAATAAAGTACTTAGGGCACTGAGGTTTATCCTAAATTATTTTTTTTCAAAAGAACCTTAATTGACAGTCTAATTAATTGCCACTTTAGTGATTTCCAAGAATTTTCCTCGTCAATAATTAGTATAGCAAGAAATGAATCCAAAGAGTAAGAGGACAAAAAAATAAAATTAAAAATAAAATTCTAATATTGGGAGAGCGGAATGAGAGATGACAGCGATTTGAGAAATTAAAGTTAATGTGCTTATTTATTAAAAATTGATTGATTGAGTGAATATAGCAGTGTATATGTATTTTTTTTAATCAAAAGCGATAATTTCATTTTCATTCAACATAAAAATAATATACAGCGAACTAGTTAAAATTAAATGAAATGATTTAAGTTGATTAAAGTTAAAAACTCAATGTATTACATACACTTAATTACAAACAAATGACCAAAAGTCATCAGTTGTTTGAATGATATAAAAATCAAAATTCACATCAAATATTCACTTAATCAAAAGATAACACTAGATTCAAAAATCTTGTCAAACAACATAGGTAAAAATGAAGAGTTTTCAACTATTTAGTAACAAGTTAAAATTGAAGTGAATATTCTCTATCATTTTAATACAAGATATCACTAACATAACTCTTGGCGTCACTCATGTAGGTAATTGATTCATATGAGTTGTATAATAAACTAATTCTAGTTGTCAAAAACGCCATCACTGTATAAACTCGAGATGACAACTTGTTTAATGTTTCTTCATTTTTTATAGGCTAAATTTTATTCACTCAAATAACTATTCTACTTGTTCTGCATGATTTTATTTTGCTATATATGGCGATAGATTATAGGACTAAGATTTTTTCTAAAGTAACTATATAAATATGTAAATGTAAACTATCCATATTTTTCTAGAAGTTAAAAAAAAAAAACAAAAGAGATACGTATATAAAGCAAATCAAATTATATTGTGTTGTCAATATACTCCCTCATTTATCTTTTAAGTGTCGTTCTAGTTAATAGTACACAAATTAAGAAAATATGTAAATTATCTAATTTAACCTTACTTTTATTTTCAATCATCTTTTATCAATTAATGAAGAGTTTTAATTTAATACTCTTGTATGTATTGTTGATAGGAATTTAAAGAGTCAATTTAATAATGTCATTAAATACTACTGATAAGGCGATAATTTTCACCTTATTGGATTCGTTTTACTTATCTTTTGAGCGTCCTTGCAGCATGTTTCTATGTCGTTTTTATGTGTTTTTAATGTATTTGTAGGACATTATGGCATGGAAAGTGCAACGGAGCAAAAGAACGATGAAAAGAGCAAGTTTTGAAGCTAATCGGAGCTGGAAGAAAGCCCAGCGGCGCGCCGGAAAAACTTCTCCGGCGCGCCGAAAAATGGGCAATTAAAATGCACAAAAATCACATTTTTTGGAAGCTTGGACAGTGTGCTCCGGCGCGCCGGAGGTGAACTTCTCCGGCTTGCCGCACAGCGAATGTCGCGACGTTCATGTTCGAACGTCGCGACGTTGGGCTCCTTTGAGAAAAGCTGAGAAAAGCTTAACGAACGTCGCGACGTTCAGGCCAGATGGAGGAACGTCACGACGTTCAAGTTCGAACGTCGCGACGTTCAGCAGCGCAGCAGACCAACTCTTCACCGTTTTGCCCTCCATTTTGAGAAGACTTCAAGGGCATTTTGGGAACGTTGAGACACACATTTTTCAGCCCTAATCCACCCCATAAATGGAGGAATGCTGCAGCAAAATAAGAGAGGGGAAGAAGGAGGAGCCCAAGACCAAGAAGAAAACCATTTTCATAGCATCTGCCGTACTGGCTATGCACACGCACCACATATCACCGCATGAGTAGTGCCACACATCCCGCATGCTCATCGCATCGCAGCTTAGGCACTCACAGGCACATTCGTGTACCACCAGCTCACCTCACTCAGCACACATACCACACGGGCCTCGCATGCATGGCTTGCGAGCTGTGCGGCACTTCACAGCACACTCCATGCACCACATCATCGCACATGCACGCCCTCATGGTCCCACTACATTGCGGCACTGCACAAGCATCGCAATAGCACACGCTTCGTGCACTACACATATGCACAACTCATGCACCAAAAGCTCACTTCATGCACAGAACTTTAGCAACACATGCATGCACTTGTACACACACACTCTAGCCCACATGCACTTCATAAGTACATGCACACACTAGCCATGCACAATGCACGGTGATGCAAAGCCATATGAAGGAAAACATGGCGATGCAACGTAAAGATGCATGGCCATACCACACAACACACGGTGATGCAATGTAAAGATGCATCGCCGTGTGGGAGACTTTGCTCGGCAATGCAACATAAAGTTGCATCGCGCCATGAAAATGGTGACTTCGGTGTGTTAATTTTTTTCTAAGTGTTGGATAACTTTGATTTGTGCAGGATTTTGGAGACGTTATTCTTTTGGCTCCTAGCCGTGCTAGATGAACTGAAGACGTGAATGGTCGTGGTTCAAAGGCTCAGGATTTCAGAATGATAGCTGACGTGAAGGCTTGTGCACGTGCTGAATTTGGGCAGTTTTGTATCACAGTGGCATCTCTGTAATTTAGTGCTTATTTTACGTTAGCATGTAGAGTAAGCTTTAGACCTCTATATATAGAGGAATTTGTCATTATTTTTGGGGATTTGGGAACTTTTGACTTGGGTCAGATTGGACACTTCTAAATTTTTTATCTTGAGCGGGAATTTCCCTCTCTAGATTTTCTCTCTCTGGATGTCCTCTCTCTAACATTTTAGCTCCATTCTCGATTCTGATCAAGGATTTGGTCTGATCATTGTAACTCTCTTCTCAATTAAGGAGGCATTTCACAATTCTTTTGTGAATTTGAAGCTTCGGAAGCATTTCAATCGGTAAATTCTTTTCATATAATGAAAATGAACTGTCTCAAGTTTCAACTTGACGATCGTGAGTCGAGAATGGAGTTTTGTGGCTAAATTCATGATGTTCTAGGGTTCGATACGGGTGAATGCATAATTAGATGTCTTGACGCTGTGCGATTGACGTAATCCATAAAGAATGAAATCGTACTTAGAATGAATGTATGAATTTTGTTAAGTTTCACGAATTCACACTTGAATTGAATGAATTATGCTTAATTTTGGTCGACATGCTGAGTTTGGGTTATATTCACCAATATCTGTGGGAATGTATGATACGAGAACTGAAAATATGATTTTAGAGTCTTTTCACTTGTTTTTCCTGTTCATGCTCTGAGATGCAGTTGCCATGCCGGTTTGAGTGCATTGAATTATTAGAATAGAGTGGAAGGAGACTCTCAATTACTAATGAAGGCCTATGGACCTAGGTCAGGCCTCGCCAAGGGAAAACCTTAGGATTTGCATACTAGAGTAGCTAGTTTCGGAGAGTTGAGATGTTGTGGATTTCATTCGTCACTCTTAGGCCTCGCCATGGGAAAGAGTGATGTTAGGGAGAGTAGTTTGCTACACGGTCGTTATGCTGGTTGTAAACTAGGCTCCTAGGCAGAATCAGTCCCCTGTTGCTTCACATGTATATGTCAATTGCATTGCGCGAGTCATTTGATGGGCATTCATCCGGAGTAAGAACCCTAGAATATTAGTTCTCTCTATTTGCATTTTACGTTATATTTGCTGCATTTATTGTTCTAATTTTGTGACAGAATTTAGAGCACTTTCTTGAATTCTTGAAATCATTTCCTTCCCTGAGGAATGAAACCCTCTTACCACATCTACATTAGTGTTAGGGATAAATTGGTGACTACGCAATACATCCATCAATTTTTGGCGTTGCTGCCGAGGAAGGCACGATTTCTTACATTTACTTGAATTTTTTTTATTTTGTTCTATTTTGTTCTGTTGTCTTTCGTTTACATTTACAATTCTTGTTACTATTGTTGTGATCTCTTCTATCAGACGTTACTCTTGGTGTTATGTATGCCCAGGTCTCTTAGATCTGTGGGAGAACCAGAGTATTCACTTGATCTAGAGTTACCAAGGACTTTGAGGAATCAACACCGTGAGAGAAGAATGGCCAACCAAGGAGTGAGACCACCAAGATTTGGTGATCATTACGCCATTAACTTTGAGAATGGGTTTGATCAACAAGACATTGATGTAGAGAACTATCACATTCCCACTCATATAGTGATCACTCAAGGACAATTCTTTCAAGGACTGGATAATGAGGATCCAAATGAACGGTGAGACCTGCGGAGCTCACACACGATGCATGGGAGCTTGTGCGGCCATTGTGTGCACGACTCATGTGGCGGTGTAGAGCGATGATGTGCTAGACATGCAATGTGTGTGCGTGCATGTGCGGCGATTGGGTGCGACGAGTGTGCGAGATGCATCCGAACAGATGCACGAGTGTGTGCATGGCATGCATGAGTTTGTGCGCGATATTGTGCAATGGATGCGATGCTTGTGCAGTGAATGCTGTGACTTCATGCACACACTTAAGTCCCCATGGAATCACTTGGATGCCAATACACCATTTTCAGCCCTTTTTCACCATATAGCTCTACACACAATCACACAATCTTGCAAATCAACATACAATTTTGCTCATGAAATGCACTAGAACACAGCAATACCCAAGTAAAAATAGCCTTATTAAGTCAGTATAAAACTGACTTATCAATTATATCCATGCAACTTTTGAAAATGTAACAAACCTAAAGTGTGTGAGGTTGGAATTCTATTAATTAGACGAGTAGTGGTAAGAATGGCTTCTCCCCAAAATGCACTAGGAACATCAGCAGTCAATAAAAGAGAATGGACTATTTCAACAAGATCCCTATATTTTCTTTCTGTAACACCATTTTGTTCGAGAGTATCAGTACTAGAAGTTTGATGAAAAGTACCATCAGAAGAAAGCAAATTAGAAAATGCATGAGAGGTATATTCTCCACCCAAATCACAATGAAAACACTTGTTAATAACAGAATGTTGAGTTTTTACAAGAGCTTTGAAGTTGTGAAAAATGGTGAGATAATGAGAACGCCATTTCATAAGAAAAATACAACAATAACGAGTGCAATCATCAATAATAAATCATAATACCACAACCCTCCCTTTATGAGTACAGAAGAGGGTCCCCATACATCAAAATAAACAAGATCAAATAGAGCAAGAGAAAAAGAAATACTTTTATAAAAAGGTAAAGCAGAAAACTTTGCTAGTTTAGAACCACTGTAACCAGAAATATCATGAGCTTTCAAATTGCCTAATTCTTTAGTAGAAGCTAAAAACTGTAAACGAGAAGCTGAAATGACCTGAACGAGAATGTCATAAATAAAACACAGAATATGAATGACTCAAATGAAATGAAGAAAATTTACACTAGAAGCTGCAATATCTAGTACTTTCAATTGATTTAAAATCTATAGTCCTTCTTGCCTACAGCCTGTCCCTATCTTTTTTCGAGACTGCGGGTCTTGCACAACATAATAAAAAATAGAAAAACACTCTAAGTATCCAATTAGCACAATTGACTAACAGAAATCAAATCCAAATTAAGATTAGAAATATAACAAACATCTATGAGAGATACAAATGACGTAATAATTGAACAACACCCACTAAAGGAATAAGAGTTCCATCAGCAGTCATAATTGATAAAGAGGAATCGGGACAAAAGAAAATAAAAGATGACATATTGGGAGAAATATGATAAGATGCACCAGAATCTAGAATCCATAAAGAGGAAGATATACCTGATGTACTAGAGGAAGAAAAAGCTAAATTAGATGAGGCAGACATGGCATGTGACTATGACGCAAGGAAATTTTAAAATTGCCAAGCATATTGGGATCTAAAGATTGTGCAGCCATGACATTGTTAGATTGAGATGGTCAGAATATCCACTAAAGTGGCTGAGGTGGTCTGAATGTTGTAATATAAGGTGGTGGCAGAAATCATTATTGAAGTCGTGGGCGTTGTTGCTGTTCTGGTTTGCTTTTATTTTTCAATGGACACGTAGCCTTCCAGTGGCCTTTCTGCTTATAGTAGAAAGCATGTTCATCAATAGAAATATGTGAATGTGGCTTTTCTAAGGTCTTTGAGGCATTGCAAAGAAGGAATAGAACTAGAAGGAATGGAAAGCACTTTGTCATATTATGAGATCTAGAAGGAATGGAAAAGAATGGAATATACTCAAGATACACAACATTATGAGAGACATACAATTTTTTAGTAATTGGATCAAAACAACGATATCCCTTTTGCCCAACACTATAACCCAAAAATATACATAAAGCAGATCATGATCACAATTTATTACGTTCGGCATCAGGTTAAAGTACAAAGCAAGTAGAACAACAAACATGCAAGGAAGATTGGGAGCATATCTATACAACTTTTGAAAAGGTGACAAACTTGAAGTGTATGAGATTGGAATTCTATTAATTAGATGAGTAGCAGTAAGAATGGCTTCTCCCAAAAATGCACTAGGAATATTGACAGACAACAAAAGAGAGCGAGTTATTTTAACAAGATGCCTATGATTTCTTTCTGCAACACAATTTTGTTCAAGGGTATCTATACAAGAAGTTTGATGAAGAGTACCATCAGAAGAAAAAAAATTAGAAAATGCATGAGAGGTGTATTCCACCCAAATCACAGTGAAAACATTTAGTAATAACAAAATGTTGAGTTTTTACAAGAGTTTTGAAGTTGTGAAAAATGGTGAAATAATCAAAATGACATTTCATGAGAAAAATCCAACAATAACTAGTGCAATCATCAATAAATGAATTACAATACTGTGACCCTCTCTTTATAGGTACAAGAGAGGGTCAGCACAAATCAGAATAAACAAGATCAGACGGAGCGAGAGAAAAAAAAATACTTTTATAAAAAGGTAAAGCAGAAAACTTTGCTAGTTTACAACTACTGTAATCAGAAATATCATGAGCTTTCAAATTGTCTAATACTTCAGTAGATACTAAAAAATGTAAATGATAAGCTGAAATAATCTAAATGAGATTGCCATAAATAAAATACAGAATATGAATGACTCAAATGAAATGAAAACAAGCCTACACTAGAAGCTGTAATATGTGATACCTTCAATTGATTGAGAATATATAGTCCCTCTTGTCTACGACCTGTCTCAATTACCTTTTAAGACTGCAAGTCCTGCACAACACAATGAAAAATAGAAAAAACACACTAAGTATCCTAACTGACACAATTGACTAACAGAAATCAAATTCAAAGTAAGATTATGAATATAATAAAGACTTAGAAGAGATACAAAGGATGTAACAATTAAACAAACACTTGCTAACGGCATAAGATTGTCATCAGTAGTAATAACTAATAAAGAGGAATTAGGATAGAAGAAAATAAAAGATGACATAATAGGAGACATATGATGAGATGCACCAGAATCTAAAATCCATAAGGAGGAAGATACACTTGATGTAGTGGAAGAAGACAAACCTAAATTAGATGAGGCAGACATGGTATGCAAATGTGACGCAAGGAACTTTTTAAATTGCTAAATCATATTGGGATCTAACAATTGTGAATCCATGACATTATTAGGTTAAGATGGTCAAAATATCCACTGAGGTGGTTGAGCTGGTCTGAATGTTAGAATATGAGGTTATGGCAAAAATCATTATCGATGTGATGGTTTGCTTCTATTTTTCAATAGACCCGGAGCCTTCTAGTTGCCTTACTGCTTATAGAAAGCACATTCATCAATAGAAACCTACGAATGTGGCCTTTATGTCTTTGAGGCACTGCAGACAAGGAATAGAACTAGAAAGAATGGAAAACACTTTGTCATATTATGAGAACTAGAAGGCAATCAGGGGCCCCCGCTTTTGCTACACCAAAAATAAGAAATGGAAGTCTGGATACTTGACGCCTTAACAGGTAGTATTGGGCCTCTGATTGCCGATGTTAGATCATTTTTGGCCTTTTTGTACACTATATGCCTTTTTTGGTTAACTCCTACTATCTATGGATATGTGAATATTTGGACCTACCATAACAAATTTAATTCAGTATCACTGGACTGAGTGGGATCAAGTCTTGTAATATGTGTTTCAATTTTGTCTCGGACTGTTTCTTTGTAAAATGGGTGCTTTAAATGTGGTCATATTGCTGAATGTGGATTGAAGCACATCTATAGTATTGTTGTGATGTTTTGGAGTTGTTTTCATTTCCATCATTGTGGAAGACTGAATTCAAATTGGACAATCTTTTTGAATGTGCTTCAAATGTGGCTACAATGTTGAATGTGGATAGAAGCACTGTACTTTTTGCTGGCTTAGGTTCAGGAATGTCCTGGGATGGTTAGTGATGTATCTGTGTTTGAAAGGGGAAGAACAGAAGGCAGTACCTATATTGCTTGTTGAATATGTAAAGACTATCAATTAAGAGGTGCACGATTTTGTACAGGTTTGATGACTGCATAAATTGCATTTTTTTGAACATATCTAAACTTTTTGTAGTCTGGCCAGGGTATGGAAAATTTGTGGGAAAGCTGGCCTTTTTGTTTTAGTTTACGTTAGTTTATACTTGCCAAGGTGAATTGGTAGCAAACACTTAAACTGTTCAGGCATGTATTTAGTAGGACAGAGAGCATTGCTACTTTGGAAGGGACTTCAGTAGTTTTTCTCTAAATCCATTTCTTAGCTCATAGGAAATCTCATGTAATGGAGTAGTACTCCAAATTTATGGCTTTCATGTTTTTGTAACGGTGTGGTCGAGTATATCCGGCACCGTATTTTGCCCATGGTTGTATAAAGGCTTGGTTTAAAAAAGGAATGGAAAAGAATGGAATATACTCAAGAAACACAACATGACAAGAGACATACAATTTTTTAATAATTGGATCAAAACAATGATATCCTTTTTGCCCAACACCTTTGATACGAATGGCCTTGGATTGAGTCCTCAACCACACAAAACCCTCACCTTTGGATCGTTCTTCCACCAGAATTCACGAACAAGACACGAACAAGCACAACCAAGCGGAATTAAACAACAAAGAAAACAAAGATATGGAACGGCAGTTTTGATTGAAAAGCAATCAAACCTAACACGTTATCACAAAAAGAATTCAATTCAACCTATGAAATCAAGAGTTGAAAAGTTTTCAGTTTGGCTTGTTCTTTAAATCAAGAACGGGTAAATTCTTCCTAAGGTCTTAGCTTAAGAATCACAAGTCTTATGAACATTCAACTGAAATCAATTGAACAATCACGTTCTTCACAACTTTTCACAGTTGCAATTAAATTTAGCAAAGCTAAAGTTTTCTCAAATTTCATATATCATTTAAAATGTTTAAGGGCCTTTCCTTTCATAAGCAATTCGGCCTACAAAGAAAAGGAAACAACTAGAAGAAACCAAGTACAACTTGACTTCTTAACTAACCAATCCAATTTTAGGAAACTTCCAAATTGGAATTGGAAACTAATAACTAACTTAACAAACTAGTTTCCTAATCTAACAACACAAGCAAAATTCATTTTTGCTTCTTAGAATAGGACACGTCTAAAGCTCCTAAAATTTAGGAGATTACTTTCCTAATTATCATACAAGATAATTGGGCCAAGTAATTGACACTTAAATGAAAAACTCAAGCCCATAATTAATTGTTAATGGGCTTAATTATTACAACTCAAAAATAAACCGTAAATTACTTCAAATGGCGTGATCCATATTGATAAAGTCCAAGCACGCCATCTTGGTCTTCAAAAAAGGTCTATGAATTCGCGACGATAATCTGCCAGAATCACGTCACTCATTTTGGTAGGCCCTTTTCAAGATGCTAACATCAGAATCTCGTAAAATGTAAAACATAAAGGTTGTAGATCTATGTCTTATCGTTACAGGGCCACTTGAAGCACTCAATTCCGAGTTATATTGAGAGAGATACGTGACAAATACCCAAATGTGACAGAATATTTCAGCATTTAATCTTTGACTTTGGCACCATGGATATGGACACGACTCATTCGCATCAACCTTAATCCAAAAAAACACATAAAGTAGATCGTGATGACAATTTATTGCGCTCAGCAAAAGGTCGAAGTACAAACAAGTAGAACAAAAAACACACAAGGAAGAATAATCAAGATCATATCCATACAACTTTTCAAAAGGTAATAAACCTAAAGTGTGTTATGTTGGAATTCTATTAATTAGATAAGTAGCAGTAAGAATGGCTTCTCCCCAAAATACACTAGGAACATCGGCAGATAATAAAAGAGAGCCGGCTATTTCAACAAGATGCCTATGTTTTCTTTCTGCAACATCATTTTGTTCGAGGGTATCTGTAGGTCTTAAGGGCAACCTAAGAGGGGGGTAATTAGGTTTAAATGGTACTTAGGTTAATTAAAAATTAATTAAGTTAATCACTTGAACTTAATTTAATTTTAGTTCAACCTAACTTAAAATGCTCGCCAACAATAAGAATATGAAGATAAAACAATATAAGAATTGATGCACAATCTTCAATCTACTTGTAAGCAATAATTAAAAAAATAACAAGAAATGAATCAAATGCACAATACAAGAATTTAGATTGGTTCAAGTCTTCCCTTGAAGACTCTACATACATTACCTAATCACCTAGTTTAGGAGTTCATCACTAAATTGAATCTCTTCACAAGGTGAGATTCAAACCCCACTTATTCACATACAAATCAGCAAGGCAAGTTCAACCCAATAGCTATTCTAAACTATGAGATGAGACTTTTACACTTCACCTAGGAGTAACCTTCACAATCTTATCAAATTTTGAGAGTGAAATAGCAAGCCCTATTGAAGGGTAGATGAACTCAATAAATGTTTCACTACTACTCTATTCCAACACTATTCAATACAATAATAAATGCTAGATCAATATAGAATAAGATAACAATTGAAATCTCAATGATTTTGATGGTTGGAAATAGATAATTGCTCTTGAGAGAATTGAAGGAGATTTTGCACATTGAAATTTCTCAATAAATGTTCTTAGTAAACACCCTAATAGAAAAATTCCCTTTTATATGGTCAAATGAGAAATGGGGTAGATGGAGCATTAAATAAAAAAACTAACCGTTATTGACCCAAAAAAATTGAATTCAGATGACCTTCTCAGGAATTCAGATGTCTGAATATATTATTGAAAAAACCCTAATTTTCTAAATCGATGAATTTGGACGTCTGAACCTCCAGGAAGTCGTTCGAATACACTTTACAGGTTAAAATGATTTTTGGCCAAAAGTACGTTCGGACGTCTGAATCCCAAGTGAGGTCGTCCGAATTCGATTTTTTCAAGAAATTAAAGTGTGAACTCGGACGTCCGAAAGCAGGAAGGTCATCCGAATACACTTTACATAATCAAAATAAAATTTTTACAAAGTGAATTCGGATGTCTGAATTGGACCTGAGGCCGTCCAAATTAATGTAACATTGATTTTTTAAAACCTTTCATTTTTTTAAAGATATCTTTTGAAACATGTAACATTATACATCATTTAATGTATCAAACGCATTTTGTAAAAAGTGTTTTGTAAAGTTTTGACCTTTCAAAAGGTTTGCTTATTCAAATAACCTAACTTACATTGTTTGGGTTTGGGGAGTTGGAAACTTTGAATACTAACGTGTCTTAATGTCTTGTCCACTTTTCGAATTCCTGTTTCTTCACGATTTATCCCTAACTTAATCACAAGCTCAATCAAATCATTAGTATACACAAATATATTTTTCATCATTAAAAGAATGGATTAAGGCACAATATGTCTCAATCTCCCCCTTTTTGATGATGACAAATATATTATGTAGGATAATAACAAAATAGCATAGTTTGCAAGTAACATCATGTTCAATATACAATTACCATGTTAACTCCCCCTGAAGACATACACACTTCACACATCATGTTCAAAGTGTAACAAGTATATTAACTCCCCCTCAATATATATACTACTTATATTACTTCTCCCTATTTTTTCATCGACAAAAATGTGGCTAACTGTTGAAATTAGCAAAAAACTGGGCAGAGTTTCTCCTTAATTTTCATGATTCCACAATCAAATATCCAAAATCCACGCAAGCTGCACAATAATATATTCAAGCTCAAGGATTTTAACACCCGAAATAAGCACATAAACATCACGAAAATAAAAAGAACATATAAGTGACCAGGGCTATCTTAAAAAAAAGATTAAAATATTAGACAAAAACTAACATTATCCTAAGCACAATAAAAAGACTATAATCGAATTTACAGCACAAAAACAGCCTAACGGACAAACACGTTGTTCTAAAATGAAAGTAACCTAATCTATTACACAATTTGATCAATCGTGCATTAGACCCTTGTCCTTGAGACGTTTGGAAGCATATGCTTCTTTTTTCTCATCCGTCATGAGCACATCAAAGCCATAGTGCATATCACTAGCCAAGTTGTCCACATGAAGGGACAAACCATCAAACTGGGCATGAAGACCCGCAAAGCCGCTATCTATCCGATCACCAATAGACTCAAACTATCCCTTCATTATATTTGCAAAACCCTCATCCCTTCCGGGACCAGTAGGATGGTAAGCTTGGGACGAACAACTTTCGCCACCATGAAGGTTCGCTAACTGAATGTGCTCTTCACCATTACCCTTGAAATTGTCTTCTTCTATCGGCACCGATCGTTTGCCTCCTTTGTGATAACACCACTTGCCTCCAACTAGGAAGATATCCTAGGAATTGAGAATCGTGACATCATAGAAATTGTTTTTTGGAATCGTTACATTGAAATGCCTAAAGATTTTGGTGATCAACATGGGATACGATATGCTCTTTCTTTAAACCTTCTTACCATGTCCACATATTTGGCAAACATATACCCAAAATCAATTAGAATTTTTATATGAATGGAATAGAGTAAGAAAATATTCAAAGTATTTGGATTAGATTTGTGACCTTGCATGGGGAGGAAGGTTTTGGTCACAATATGGAAGAGAGTGCGACTATCCAAAATTAGATTCTTGACGGGGGCTATGTAAGCCAAAGTAAAACCTTCCCCGTCAAATAATTTATCTACCATTTTTCCAAAATCAAAATTTTGGAGTATGGTGGTCCAAGCATGTTGTTTGCAATATTGAATGACATTCTTACCACTGTCATTTTGACGTATGCTATAATTGCTCCAAAATATGTAATTGAGCTCATTAGGATCAAGTGTAATCTCAACTTGAGTGTTCAAAATTAGACCACCACAAGGTAATTTCAGGTTTGCAAAAAATTTATAAACAAGGTCCGAATAAATAGGTTCTTCTATAGACACAATATTCCATCATTTTTTATTTTTCAATTTTTCAATTACCAAAGAAAAACCAACAAGGTCATAACTATGAACAATTTTAGGAACGATAATGAACTTATTGTTACTAACATAACTATGATATTTCTTAGCATAATCATCATCTAGGAACCTAGCGGGTGAAGGAGACGGAGGAATTAGAGGCGGAGGAGGTTGAGGAGTACCGCGACCATGACTTTGACCAGATGGCCCGTGACAGAGTGTACGACCGGCGGTGACCTTGATTCTTTTGCCACGTTCTTCCATGGATGAACTTCCAAAAAAAATCTCAAAATTTTGTAGGTGAGGGCTTGGTGGGTTCGTGAGGATGGAGTGAGAAAATTGAAAATTCAATCGGTAACAGATAAGATATGATAGTGGAAAAAAAATATAATACCAACTTGTGAAATAATTGGTGAGAAGTGTGAGATTGAAGATAGGGGAAGTTAGGGTTCTTAGTATGCTTTTGGGGAATTTGGAAAAACTTACGAAATCTACAGAAAATAGACTTTAAAAAAGTATGATTCAATGAGTTTGGACGTCTGAACCCATTGGGGTCGTTCGAACGTAAAAAATAAAATTGAGATCGTTCTAGAATATATATTCGGATGTCCAAATCTCTGGGTTGGTCATCCGAACTCCAATTTTTTGAAAGTAAGATAATTGCTTCAAACAATACATTTGGATGTCCAAACCTAACCCTAGGGCGTCCGAATTCATTTTTCACCATTTTTTAAAAAAATTTCTTATCCCTTAGAAAGTCTTAGAACAAGTCCTTAGTTATGATACCTATTTGAGTTCTAAGAATAACAAATTGGGCTAATTATTTATTAAGTTGAACTTCAAATTATCACTAAAAAATAAATCATTTTTCTTATCAAAGTTTTTAACCCATTTTCCACTTCAATTTTGGCAAAACACTTTCTTGAAGTGTGTCCCTTTTTGGAAAAAGAATCACAAGTCATGTGATATTTAAAGGAACGTGACGTTCTATTTTGGTACCATAGTCAAATCTAGGTTTAGCATTTTAAATTTCATTTCTATAGAGATAGTGTGGCATGTTATGCATTCCATATATAAGGTTACCATTAGGTGCATTGTGTCTTTTATCTCCAAACCTATGATAACTATATGGATTAAGAGTTTTATGATCCTTTTGATAATGATTTTTATCATTAAAGTTTTGAATCATTTTCCATGTTTATGGTGATATGCCTCATTAGTAGATTTTACGAATTTAGTAGTTGATGTTTGACCAAATTCATAGCCTAATCCTTGCTTTTATTCTCTAATCTTTGGTTATCCAAAAGTTTTTTCAAGTTATTCTTACCTTGAGTGAATATGGCTAAACAATCACGAGGTCTTCAATTCTTTTCTTCATCTCAGTATGTTCTTTCTTGACTTCACTATATTTCTTTACATCATTTTTAACTTTGATGATTTCTAAAGTTAGACTCTCATTTTCAACTTTCAATTCATTGTTTTCTTTCACAAGACATTCATAATTAGTGATAATTTCTTGGTTTTCTTTGAGGCTTCAACTAATTTTCATTTAAGATTTTTGTTTACAATTTGAGAATTTTTTAATCCATCAACAAGTTTAGCCACAAAAATTTCAAGTTCAACATTCTCATCAATCTCATTGCAACTTTTATTATCACTAGAGTCAAAACTTACCTCTCGTCTTCCAAAGCCCATGAAGCACTTATTGACGACTCTTTCATCTTCACTCTTCATTTCTTCTCCGAATTGGTTATCATCCCCAGTAACTTTGAAACTCTTTCCTTTTCCCGTCTTGTCTTGTTTGAACTCCTTCTTCCTTTTTGGGCAATCTATAATAAAATGTCCTGGCTGATTACATTCAAAGCATTTTTTAATCTTGGAGGATTTTCCACTTTCCTTTTTGAAGTTTCCTCCATTTTTGAACTTCTTCTGTTTTGGATTATTCTAGACAATTTTCTAGTGAAAAATGCTAGATCATCATCATCATGTTCATTATCCTCTTCTTCTGTTTCCACAATTAAAACTTTAAGAGCTATGTTATTCTTAAATCTACTTTCCTCTTCCTTTTGATGTTTAGATTTGATTTTTAATTCATAGAACATGAGAGAGCTAATGAGTTGGTCTATTGGCAATTTCCTCAATTTGTTTTGCTTCTTTTATGGCTATAACCTTAGACTCCCATTCTTTAGGTAGCGAGTTCAATATTTTCCTATTAAGCTCGCCTAAGGGATATATGTTTTCTAGGTTTTTCAAATTTTTTATTATGCTATTAAATCTACAAAATATTTTATCAATGATTTCATGTTTTTCCATTTTGAACCCTTCATATTGAGCAACTAAGAGTGATGTTTTTTTCTTTTTTTATGTCCTCAGTTCCCTCATGTATCTCTCTCAATTTTTTTCCAAATCTCATGTGCATCCTTACATCCCTTAACTCTACTAGCCTCATTCACATCTAAAGAGTTATATAAAGTATTAGTGGCTTTGGCATTTAAGGTCAAATTTCTTCTATCAAGTTCATCAAGCTCATTTCTTTTCTTTTCTCTAGTTTACCCACATATGGTAATGAGGGCTTTATAAGGCCCTTCTTCAACAATGAACCACATTTCAATGTCAATAGATTTGAGATAGATTTTTATTCTATCTCTCCAACTTGTATAGTTGGTTACACTAAACATTTGGGGTCTAGATATAGATTGTCCCTTTAGAAACATTGAAATGTTTGTTGTCATGATCATCTCTAAGGATTTAAAGCCTAGACGTGTAGAAATTAGGCTCTGATACTAATTGTAGGTCCTAAAGGCAATCTAAGAGGGGTTGAATTAGGTTTAAATGGTACTTAGGTTAATTAAAATTAATTAAGTTAATCATTTCAACTTAATTCAATTTTAGTACAACCTAACTTAAAATGCTCACAACAATAAGAATATGAAGATAAAAAATTTAAGAATTGATCCACAATCTTCACTCTACTTGTAAGAAATAATTAAAAAAAATAAAAAGAAATGAGTCAAATGCACAACACAAGAATTTAGAGTGGTTCAAGTCTTAACTTAGGATTTTACAATTTCACTAAATTGAATTTCTTCACAATGTGATATTCAAACTCACTTGTTCACATACAAATCAGCAAGGAAAATTCAACCCAATAGTTACTCTAAACTATGAGATGAGACTTTTACACTCCACCTATGAGTAACCTTCACAATCTTATCAAATTTTGAGAGTGAAATAGCAAGCCCTCTTGAAGGGTAGATGAACTCAATAAATGCTTCACTACTACTCTATTCCAACACTATTCAATATAATAATAAATGCTAGATCAATATAAAATAAGATAACAATTGAAAGCTCAATGATTTTGATGGTTAGAAATAGATAATTGCTCTTGAGAGAATTGAATGAGATTTTACATTTTGAAATTTCTCAATAAATGTTCTTATTAGAAACCCTAACAAAGGAATCCCCTTTTAAATGGTGAAATGAAAAATGGGGTAGGTGGAGCAATGAATGCAAAAAACTAACCGTTATTGATCAAAAAAATTGAATTTGGACAACCTTCTTAGGAATTCGGATGTCAAAATATATTTTTGAAAAAACCCTAATTTTCAAAATCGATTAATTCAAACGTCTGAACCTCCTGGAGATCGTTCGAATACACTTTACAGGTTAAAATAATTTTTTGCCAAAAGTACATTCGAACGTCCGAATCCCAATGGAGGTCTTCCAAACTCAATTTTCTCAAGAAATTAAAATGTGTGAATTTGGATGTCCAAAAGCAAGAAAGGTTGTCCGAATACACTTTACAGACTCAAAATAAAATTTCACAAAGTGAATTCGGACGCCCTAATTGGATATGAGGCCATCTGAATTCATGTAAAAGTGATTTTTTTAAATCTTTCATTTTGTTAAAGATATCTTGTTAAACATGTAACATTATAAGTCATTTAATGTATCAAACTCATTTTGTAAAAAGTGTTTTGTAAAGTTTTGACCTTTCAAAAGGTTTGCTTATTCAAATTACCTAACTTACATTGTTTGGGGAGTTGGGAACTTTGAATACTAACGTGTCTTCATGCCTTGTCCACTTTTTGAATTCTCGCTTCTTCACGATTTATCCCTAACCTAAATCACAAGCTCAATCAAATCATTAGTATACACAAATATATTTTTTATCCTTAAAAAAAAATAAATTAAGGCACAATATGTCTCAGTATTTGTACAAGAAGTTTGACGAAGAGTATCATTAGAAGAAAGAAAATTAGAAAATGCATGAGAGGTGTATCCTCCACCAAAATCACAGTAAAAACACTTCCTAATAGCAGAATGCTGAGTTTTAACAAGAGCTTTGAAGTTGTGAAAAATGGTGAGATAATCATAACGTTTCATGAGAAAAATCCAACAATAATGAATACAATCATTAATAAATGAATCAGAATATTGCGACCCTCCCTTTATAGGTACAGGAGAGGGTCCCCACACATCAGAATGAACAAGATCAAATGGAGCAAGAGAAAAATAAATACTTTTATAAAAAGGTAAAAAAGAAAACTTTGCTAGTTTACAACCACTGTAATTAGAAATATCATGAGCTTTCAAATTGCCAAATACTCCAGTAAATGCTAAAAACTGTAAACGAGAAGCTGAAATGACCTAAACGAGAATGTCATAAGTAAAACACAGAATATGAATGACTCAAATGAAATAAAGAAAAATATACACTAGAAGTTGTAATATCTAGTACTTTCAATCTAGAATGTATGGTCCCCCTTGCCTACGGCCTGTACCAATCACCTTTTGAGACTGTGGGTCCTGTACAACACAATGAAAAATAGAAAAACACACTAATTTTCTTGATTGACACAATTGACTAACAGAAATCAAATTCAAAGTAAGATTAGGAATATAAAAAACATGTAGGAGAGATACAAAGGACATAACAATTGAACAAACACCCGCTAGTAGCATAGGAGTGCCATCAGCAGTCACAACTTATAAAGAGAAATCGAGATAGAAGGAAATAAAAGATGACATGTTAGAAGACATATGATGAGATGCACCAGAATCTAAAATCCATGAGGAAGATATACCTGATGTACTAGACGAAGACGAACCTAAATTAGCTAAGTCAAACATGGCATGTGACGGTGATACAAGGAACTTTTAAAATTGCTCAAGCATATTGGGATCTAATGATTGTGAAGCCATGAAATTATTAGGTTGAGATGGTCAGAATATCCACTGAGGTTGTCTAAATGTCAGAATATGAGGTAGTGGCAGAAATTGTTGTTGATGTGGTGGGCGTTGTTGCTGTGGTGGTTTGCTTTTATTTTTCAATGGACATAGAGCTTTCTAGTGCTTTTTCTACTTACAGAAAGCACATTCATCACTAGAAACCTGCAAAGGTGGCTTTTTTTGAGGTCTTTGAGGCGTTGCAAAAATAGAAAGAGTAGATGTTGGAATGATTTCCTTATCTACTTGAGACTTGAGACATATCTCCTCAGCTAAAAGCTCATGAACCACAGAACAACAGAAGGGAGTAGGCTATGATGCAGAAGTGTCCCACGCAGTCCCTCAAATTCAAGATGGAGGGCCATCAAGAATTGAACCAGTCGCTGCTCTTCCCTACGAATAATGTAGGGATGGAATTTTCACAACTCTTCAAATTATGTAAGTGCCAACTAGTCCCATCAATCTGACATGACCAAATGAAACTCTTTAACACACAAAGAAATCTGTTGTAGTGCTCGAATGTCTATCTCCAACTAATACTGTCTCACAAAATTAAACTGCGTGTAAAGTTTTGCTAAATGATCCCAAACTTCTTTAGTAGTTTCATTGCCAACTGAGACTCTATAGAATGTGTAACAGAACTATTGATCCAATTGATAATCTTGGAATTATCACTTTCTCAAACATTCAACAAATCTACATAATCACCAATTTTTTATCAACGGGTTTATCCCGTGCTCTTATAACATAACCCTACGGAGAATTTCCTCTCAAATATTTTTTTTCATAACATAACTCCAATACGAATAATTTTTTTCCATCTAATTGTACACTGATCTGCTGAAGGCAATCATCTTTATGACTAGCCATAATTAAATGCAGAAAACAAAACATAAATATGTCAACAAACAATTAGCAATAGTAAACGAAATCAAAGAAAAGTATACTTATGAAAATCAAAGAATACAAAAATCGAAGAATCAAGAATGCAATCACAATCAGTTTGAACTGCGAGAGTTGTGGCTATAAATAAAATCTCTTTTATCATATAAAATTGAGGCTCTAATACCATGATGAAACCAAAGAATAGAATAGGGTTTTGTTTATTAATGAAAGCTTGAGGAATAAAGTTACATCACAAAGGTATTTATATAGACAACTAGACTACCATATAGAAAGACAAAAAAAAGAAAACTACCAAAAGAATAATACAATCTAACACTCCCTATAGTGAGAACCCGTGAGGAACTTATATTTTTATATATTTATTTTTCTTATTTTCACTATCTATTTCAAGTTCTATGGAGGGGTATAACAGCACATTTATATGTTGTTTGAGTTTATTTCATGTAAAAATCCATATCAAATATAAAGTGGGCTTCTTAGTAATTAATTATAAGAGAAGTTCTAATTTGTCTAGTGAGTTGATGGTGGAAAAGCTACACATGCAAAGCATTGAACATCCAAATCCGTACAATCTACGATAGAGTGACGAATGTAGTGAAGTTTGGGTGTCAAAGCAAGTAAAGGTGGCATTCTCTATTGGAAGATACATAGATGAAGTTTTATGTTATGTATTTCCAATGCAAACAACTCATATCCTATTGGAGAAGCCATGGCAACTTGCTCACAATGTCATTTATGATGGTTTGAAAGGTTGTTATTCTTTTGTGAAGGATGGTAAAAAATTCAACCTTACTCAACTAGATCTTTTTGAAGCTCATGAAGATGAACAAAATATATTCAATGAATGTAAATTGAGAGATGAAATAAAAAGAAAAGAGCTTGAAAGAATGAAAAAGAAATTGAGAGTTGGCGGAGACTCTCAAAAGAAAAAGAGAAGAAGGAAAAGCGTGAGCTTGAAAAGCAAATTAGAGATAACATTGTTTCTTTTCTTTGTAATGTTCAACCTCTTTTGCAGATTTATGGAGTTCCTAAACATCTAGTTGAGATTTCAACAATTCAATATCCAAATGAAGGAATTCAATATGTCTTAGAGTCCTTTTCCAAATGTAAGCAAGATAAGTTCTTAATTGATTTTAGTATCATTTATTCTATGAACGTTTTTATTCCCAATTTGGTTTATTTTCAAAGTTTATAATCTATTTTTAATAAATTTCAAAAGCTTCCCTACTCTTTTCAACAAATGGTTCGAAATTTTATTAAGAGTTTATACTTGTGTTTTAAGGGACAATCTATTTTGCATGATTCTTCAATTGTAAATTCAAATTATTTTGCATTGAATGAAAATATTTATAGCTTTTTCTCTAGCTATTTTATCTACTTATTATATAAGTTATATTTGTTTTCTCATGTTTATGATTTCAAACATACACCTAACCCTTTTATTATGTGCTCAAGTAGTTTCTTTTGTTGATTATTTTCCTTGTACTAATCGTTATTTTGATTATTTGGAGTATGAGATTACACAAGTTGTTTGTAATGTGTTTTCTCTTCAAATTAGTCAAAGTTCTAAGAGGTAATCAAATAATCAATGAAGGGTTTGGTAAATTATCTTGTTCTTATTTGTATTCTCATATACAAGAGGTAGTTCATGATGTTATTGTCTATTATCTAGATTTTTTTACATTTTGAATTTGCATTTTGTGTCAGTGACATGAATATTGATAACTTGAGACACATTCATTGTATAATGAGTTATTGTTTCATTAGACTTCATAATTCTGATTTGCATTTAATCTTAGATGCATACATGTGTAGTTGTTATGATTACTCTTATGTGCTCCTATAGATTTCTTGTAATTACAGTTCTAATTTACTTTACATGCATCTGTGTTGTCTTCTTTTAGATTACATGATAGTACTTCGTAGTAGAACAATTGTTTTATGCATTAGTGATGGTGTGTTCCAGCATGCGAGAAATGTTAATTAAGAGTTTTGTCTTGCTTTGTTTCATTGTGCTAACAACATTAACCATGTCTTTCGAAGATGTGTTGTGTCCAAATTTATTTGTTATTGCATATGGTGATAGGAGTTATGTTAGGAGTCTATGTTCTATACAAAACTATGGGTTTTCGGATTTGCACTTACTATGTGATGTTTACTTGTATAGTTGTTTTAGATTTACTGAGTTTTTGTCAATATTGTGTCTATTTGACGTAACATAGTCATTTAGTAATATTTTCATATGCATTTTCTTGCTTGAACACATTACAACTTGTTAGGGATCCTGACGTAATTCAGCTTCTATGCCTGCAGATTCCTTTTGCCTAGCAAATTATTTTAGTAAAGGATTCTTATACACTTCTTTGTTCTTGCGGGATATAAATTCTTGTTGTTCAAGATGTGAATCTTTGCCTTTTCATTTAGTTCGATTTTGCTATGAGTTCATTATTATGGTGTTTATGTCAGGTGACCAAGTATTAGATTCGAGGGTGAATCTTCTTCAAGAGGGAGCGAATGATGCAAATTCATGAGCCTTACCATGTTGTGTTCATCCAACAAAGAATTCAAAGTTTTTATCCCAATTATATTGGATGGATTATATGTCTGGAGGCCTAGGATATCAAGTAAAACAAGCCTCATGTTGGTCTCGTGGAGGTCTGAGACTCCAAGCAGGGATAACAAAGTGAAACTCGATAAGAGGATTCGAAAATCTGATGCTGAGAGATTCTACTATAGTTTAGTATTTTGATCGTATCTCTCTTATTTCAGAATTGAGTGATTCAAGGGGTATTAGAAAGCTAATATCCAAGGCTACAACTTTGATGTTTTGCATTTTTTGAGATTCATCCTGGATCATGATGAAAAATGCCCTTGCAAATGTACGTCACGACACACAAATAGGTACGTCGCGACGCACGAACAGGTATGTTGCGATGCAGCTTGCTAATTTTGCAATTTTAGTTTCTTTTTTATGTTTTTAGCTTTGTTTTGTTATGAGCTTTTGTTTATAACTTTCCTTATATGTTAAGGACCAAAAATGTGTCAAGAGTTCATGTTTTGGCAGTAGTTTTAATTGCTTCCAATTAGGATACATCCACATGGCTAAGTTCTTGCAGGATCAAAGCATGTAATAGATTTATTTTTTGGAAGTTTTTTATTTTGTTTTGGGCACATATTTAGTAATTAGGGTTTTCTTTGCAACTACTCTTGTGCCTATTTAAGGGCTATTTTAGCCACAAATTTGAAGATAAGAAATATACGTGAAAACCTTTGACCAAGTTGTGTTTCAAAACTCGAAGTTTCAATCTAATAAAATAATCTTCAAAATTCGCAAGCCTATCCGTTTTGAGTACAGAATAATTCAAGTTGTGTTAGCTCTATATGCAACCTAAGAGGGGGTGAATTAGGTTATCCAATTAAAATCTTATTCAAAAACTATTTTTCCTAACTCAATACTTCTTATTGAAATTCAATAACAATTGAATTCACCAAGTCCAAATCACAAACAAACAATTCAATTTACAATAATAAAATTAACTATGCACAATATCAATTTCAACAACACAAGCAATTCACAAGTCACAATATCAATATGAAAATAACTCAACACAATATTGAAAGAAATAAATCAAAGCATAAAATAGACACAAGATTTATAGTGGTTCAAGTCTCCCCTTGGAGCACTCTACATCCATTACCTAAACCCCTCAAGTTTAGGATTTCACAATCCACTAAAAATATATCTCTTCACCAAAAGGTCAAATCCAAACCTTTAAAAACCTTTAGATTAATCAATCTTACTAACAACCAATGCTATAAGAATTGATTTTACTCTCCCATTTGAAGAAACCTTTACAACTTACCAAATTTTGAAATCTTACAACCTTTGAAAGCCCTCTTAATAAGGTGGATGATTACAAATGAATCTTTCAACAAATTTTCTCTCAAAGAATGGTTCACAAGAGAGAAGGATTGACTCATGAATGTGACTGTAAATTAAAACTCAAGATTTTTTATCCTTTGGTTTGATTTTTCACAACTCTTTTCTTTTTCTTTTGAAGTGTATTTGATAGACAAAAAATAGCCCAAGGATCATTAGCAAACATTTATGAAAGTCCAAGGTATTTATATAAATAGTTTTGTGAGGCAAAATGGACAAGAAATCAGATTTTCAGAAAATTAGCTGTTACTCACAAACTTGGGCAATTCGGACGTCCGAACATCAAGGAGGTCATCTGAATGCACTTTGAGAAAATCTTGGAATTTCTCAGATCGATGGATTCCAACATCCAAACTCAAAAGAAGTCATCCGAATTCATCTAGTTAGGACGGCCGAATTCCTCTGAGGTTGTCTGAATGTAAAGTATGCAAAGTATAAGAATCCACACTTTAAATAAAAATTGTATGTGAATTGTATTAAAAAATACAAATAGTGTAATGTTATTATATTATTCAAGTAATAGAAATACATACTTTAGATAAACATAATATTAGGATAGGAATAAGCAATTTAGTAGTAACGGTTTAAAATTATTAGTATGAGGAAAAACTTAAAGAATTACTATTTTTTAAAAGGTGTATAAATCTTTTCCTTAGATATAAAAGATTTGACTTTATTTAAAATTATTAGTGGGGCAGAAATAGGAAAACTACCATGTTCTAAAAATTTTGTATAAACCTTTAACTTATCTATAAAACATTTAATGAACTCAGTGAGGCAATTGCCCCATTGCCCCTATTGTGTTTACGCCAATGCTTTCAAATTAAATTCCCTATTTTTGCCCCACTAAGTCCACTAAATCTTTTATAGATAAGTAAATCATTATTTTCCACGATAGAATAGAACTAACTTTTTTATTTTTCCTACTAATCACAATAAACTCATTTTCTTTCCTATTTTTTTAGGTTAAACTCTAAACGTTCCACAAAATAATTATTTGTTCTAATTTCAGTTGGGTATTCGATATAGAAAATAAAGAAAAGACAATTGCTCTTACCAACACAGACACAAACATGATTTTGGTGGATGAGATGTCATATGCAAGAATTTTTATATTGAACATACCTAAGCAACTAAATGCATTGAATTACCCAATAATATCTCGATAACTGAAGTTTTTCCATGAGTTTGAGAAGAATCCCAACGTGAAACTAATTGTTGTGAAGGGAAAAAGAAGAGCAATCTGTGTCGGTGTGGTTTGTGATATTAGTAATGAAAAATGGGGATTAGGTCCATAATTTTTCGGTAAGGAGTTCACTTTGATCTATTGATAGCAACATCTAATAAGCCACATGTTTCAATTTTTAATGGGATTGTCATAAGTGGAGACACAGGTCTTTCAATGCATGGTAGATTTTGAGCTGCCACATAAAAGTTGGTTGCTGACATGCCTAAAATAGTGTTGGGACTTTTTCTGTATATTGGTGCCTTTTATTTCCTATCAAAACTTCCTGAATTCTTTGGAATATATGTAGCCTAACATGTTTTAGGCTTGATGGTGTTAAAATGCTAGTGTGTGGACTTCCAACTCATTTTGTTCCAGCGGAGAGATTATCCTTACTTGAAGAGACATTGTATATATAGAGCAAATTCAAGTGTCCAACTTTTATTTCTTCAAATTATTAATAAATTTTCACAAGTATCAATTTTGAAAGGGAACATTTCATATTATAGGTTGAACATCATTAACAATTGTTTTTCTCAAAAAACTATTGAAGACGTTGTATGTGCCCTTGAGAGGGAGATGGCAAACAATAAGGATGCCTGGATATATTTGGCCATTGAATCAATCAAGAAGGTGTCCCCTACAGCAAGTCTAAAATTTGGCACTTGTGTCTCAAAATCAAGTTTGTGTCTGTGTTGGTAGGACCAATTGCCTTTTCTTTATTTTTTTTATCGAATACCCAATTCAATTAGATCGATGAATTGCAAATAATCATTTTTAAAAAGACTTAAAGTTTAACCTAAAAAAATAATGCAAAAACTTTTGTGAGACCGTCTCATATATGGAATGTGATATGTGAATTATATTTTATACTCTAATACACTAAATGTTTTATACATTATATACTAGTATTTGATACTTTATAAGCTAATACGTTAATTTTTATACTTTATATACTATTCTTTGATACTTTATATGCTAATTTTTATACTTTATACGCTAAAGTGAAATTCATACGTAAGTCTCATATATGAGATGGTCTCACAGGAGAATGGCCCAAAGAATAAAAATAAAAAATGTGTGGCAAAAAAAATGTTAGTTAGGGAATTTAATTTGAAAGTGTGTTAGTTTTAGAATATTTTTTAAAAATTATGCTAGTTTGGAAAAAAAATTGAGAATTTTATATCTCATCATTTTTCTAAGCATTTGGTCATAATAGTATTTTTGAACCTGAAAAAAAAAACGTTATGCCTATTTGAAGTTAACGATACAATTTTGTCTTTTCCCTTGCTTTGATTAATCTTGCACCATTAAAAACTCACGTCATCAAGTATTAATTAAATTAAGGAGAAGGAGTTTTTTAACCAGAGACAAAGTTCTATTGCTTGTAAAGTTGTGCTGTTTGAAATAGCGCGACAAAGGGGATATGTCTTATGCAGAGAAATGACAAACACCAATAGCGTTAACTCTTGAGGGTATGTTTGTTTAAAAGAAAAAAAGAAAACATTAGTTTTGCAAAAAAAAACACTCAAACTATAGGGGAAAATTGCATATTTATAAATCATAGGCAGATATTCAGTCAGTTTTGTAAATCACGAGATGGTAATTAGCAATTAATCCTTAATTAAAAGAATCAATTTAGTGCATATTTTAGTGTGAGTGACGAAATTGAATCAATTTAAATTAAGTGATAAGAAAAGTTTATGAAACAAAAATGAGAAGAACTTTTTTTTCCAATTTTTCCTGTTTAATTTGAAACAAATTAAATGGAATTTTGCACTATTTGCAATAAATTGAGTAGAAATGAAGTCTTTTTTTAAAGAATCAAGCTAAATTGATGTACATTTGGCCACAAAATAATGTCTTACGTAATATTTGTTTTCTTCTATTCGTATTATTGCAATCATTATTTATGTAATATTTGTTTTCTTCTATTTTCATATTATAGAAATCATATTACAATAATAAGATTTTATGATGTAATTTCTTAAAGATAGAAAACTCAATAGTGATTAATTATCTTCTTTTATTTTCATATTAGGTAATGTGTGTAGAAAGAGGACGGCTAGCTAGGGGGCCTTAGCTCTTCAAGGCTATGTTTGTGTCATCAATTTTGAGTATTATGAAAAAGAAATGTAGAAATATAAGAAAAGAAAACAAATATTTAGCATATAAAGTTTTGCCATGTGCTTTTAATGAATATAAGGCATTGAGATGTAATTTTTTTGATATTTTTATTAAATTGAGAAAAAAATTATTTATTGTCATTTCATATTTGTTCATATATTTTTTGCAAATTTTTTTAACAAAATAAGCAATGGGTTTTAATTAGTGTTTTCATCAATTCTATCAGTCAATTTTAACAGTTGGGTGATCGTAATTTCTGAAGCCACAAGATTCGTTTGATACTTTCATCAAACTACATGGGTGGTAATTGCCTAACGAGAGAGAGCCGATGCAAAAGTAGCACTTTACGCGGGGGAACGCTAGACAGACTTACCTCTGCTAACTAGTTTTATATAGATTGGAAGCTAGAGATACTAGAGCATAGTGCCGCTACTAGAGAAGGCTCTTTCATGTTAGGCGTCCAGACCTACTACGCCCGAATCGCATCCCCGACACACTTGCTATATCCACTATAGCTTCATCCCACTTCCCAACTATAACTGATAGAAAGCTGTTCTATAACAAGAAAGTAAGAAAATGATAGACTTTAGGAGAGTCACGGGAAATGAAGATAAAAAGGTAACCTATGACACCGGAGAGTTACGCTTTATCTCCCGCCTCAGCTTCGCGGATGGGAGAAGGGCGAGAGTTGAGCACGTATGCTCTATGCTTTTCCCCAGTTTTTCCTCTAGTAAAATATTAGCTTGTATGTGATAAATGTAATTAACCCTTTTTTAAGAACCTTTCTAACGGGATAGAAAGGAAAAAACTTCAAAGCTGATGAAATGCAGAAAGAGAGAGATGAAATTAAATTCATACATTTTTGGTAACAACACAGTGCTATACCCATACTAATTAGAAATGTGTTATCTAGTGACTGATTTTAAAAAAAAATAAAAACTTATAATTTTGCAAAAATTGCAATTTTTATTGAGTTATAACACACGTTTAAGAGACACTATAACGGTCACATACTTACACCTACCTCCGCCTTAACGGCTCTGGCCAACTGGCCGGAGCCACCCATCCTCGACCGCACACGCTTCATCGATCTTACACCACGATACCACCATAACTCCTAGCATACAAACTCAACCAATTTTGACATACAGCCTAACCCTACTGCAACTAGTCTCCGATCGGCCACTATACTGCCCTAGTATCGCAAGTATTTCAGCCTGCACTTAACCGAACCAGAATGGGGGAACTTCCGAGACCCCCAAATTCCTCAGTCAAATTGTTCAAATACGCACTAGGAGCCTCTAATTGTTCCAAGCCAATAACACAAATGTCATTTGCAGACATTTCTGAGAAAACCCCCCCTCCATTAGCAAGCTACAAGGGTGAGCCGGCATTGTTCTTCAGCCAGGAAGAGGAAGACACCCTAGCTGAAAGATTCAAATACACACTGGTAGCCAAAGTCTCTTGGGGGCGACCTCAAATGACATTGATAAGAAAAGAAATTCTAATGGCAACCTTCCATGGTCAAGTCCACACGGGCCTATTAGATCATCGTCACATCCTCATCAAATTCGTACTGGATGAGGACTTCCAAAGGATGTGGCTAAGGAAAACTTGGAACTTTTCTAGGTTCCAAGCCAGAATATTCCGATGGACAAAAGATTTTAATCCGAGTAAAGAACCCACGGTTGCTCCGGTTTGGATCAGACTTCCTCTCCTCCCCCTACACATGTTTGAGAAAAACAAACTCTTTGCTATTGCCTCCTGTGTGGGAAAACCGCTCAAAATGGACCTAGCTACTGCAGGAGCTGAGGAATTACACCGGCCAAGTGAAGCTCGAATTTGTGTGAAAATGGACGTGGTGAAAGCGCAACCCAGTCAAATTTGGCTTGGCAGTAAAGAACACGGGCGTTGGCAGGAAATTGAGATCGAAAATAAACCGGATTACTGTCTATCCTGTCATAAAATGGGGCATTTTCAAAGTCAGTGTAATCCAAGTAAATCAAGGCCAAATGTTCAAAGACAACCCCCAATCCCACAGCCAAGTAACAACCAGGAATGGATTCTTGTCAATCGTGGAAAAAAGAAAAAAACTCCATCTAATGGTGCCCTTGACAAAGGTAAAGAAGCGGCTCAAACTTTTCAAATCCAGGAGGATGCTCCGGAGTCTTCAAAGCAGAGTCTGGTCCCACCTACCGGACAATTGATTGTGACCACAGAGCCCCAAATATCTGAAATGGTGGATACGAGAGATAACCCGAGCCCAGAGCAGGATTTGGTAGCAGATGCTTCAATTCAGATACCCGAAGAGAATAGGCCAATTAAAGAGATAAGCTCAAACATTGTAAATCAGGAGGACATATCCAAACCTACCCCCAAACCCATAGCCACTCATGAAATCTCTAAGGCAGATACCAACTTACAGGTTGTGGATACAGAAGTTGTGATCTAGACTCCAGTGGAGACTAGGTCTCAAGAAAAGATCAACTCAATCGTCCTAAATCAGGTGAACACTTCCAATTCTTCACTTAAACCTTTAACTGTACAAGAAAAATCTAAGGAAGCTATCACGGTGCAGGTAAATATAGAGGAAGCAGGACAATTAGAGGCAGCTCAGGAATGCCTAAACATAGTACAACAGAAGCAAACACCGATAAGCAAATCTGCAGTTAAAAACTTGAATGAAGGAATGAAATCCCCTGTGGAGGAATCAGAAGAATCAGAGGACCTAATTCCAGGGGATATCCCCAATGAAGTGATGGAGGCCTCAGATAACACAGCACAACAGAAGCAAATACCGAGAAGCAAATCTGCAGACAAAAACTTGAATGAAGGAATGGAATCCCCTGTGGAGGAATCAGAAGAATCAGAGGACCTAATTCCAGGGGATATCCCCAATAAAGCAATGGAGGCCTCAGATAATGATGATTGTGCTAAAATGGAGGAACGGATCCTCAAAACTAAGAAAAGAGGGAGACCAAGCAAACAGCAAAGGGAGAAACTGACCAGTGACAGTAATCAGAAGCAAGGTACATCAAACAGATCCCTCAGAAGCAGGGATTCAGGTAATCTTTCCACCAATCCTAATTAATGATTAGTATACTTTACTAGAATATTCGTAGCATTCTTAAAAAGCCTAACTTCAGAAGACTAAAAAAGATAGTTAAATCGAATAACATAAATTTGGTAGCCATCGCTGAACCCTTCATTAAACAGAACCAAATCTCTAAACTCATGCTAAAACTACACTTTGATAATGTTATTATAAATGACGGTAAACCATAGTGGTTTTTTACAGAAGCCTAATACAATGTGATGTCATTACTCGTGACAGCCAACATGTATCAATTACAGTAAATCACCCTATGCTGAAAGAGAAAGTCCTTATCTCAAATGTATATGCTAAATGTACATATAGGGAGAGAAAGGAACTGTGGCCGTCCCTTAGCACTTTGAATGCCCTAGACATATCATGGCTTGCCTGGGGGGACTGGAATTGCATGCTGAATAGAGAGGAAAAAAAGGGTGGGAAAGCCTTCCAGCTTAGTGACATACAGGAATTGACAACATTCGTGGACTCTGAAAACTTAACTGAAATCCAATCCATAGGGAGCAAGTTTACATGGTGTAATAACCGAAAAGGAAAAGCTAGAATATGGAAAAGATTAGACAGAGGCCTTTGTAATGTTAAATGGCTGGACTCAAACTTTACTTCGCATATCACTTTGCTAGGTAAATCCCCCTCAGACCACTCTCCCATGGTCCTGAAATTGGCTCCTAAAACAGAGAAAATTAAGAGTTTTAAATTTCAAAATTTTTGGACTGAACATATTGATTTTTTGAACATAGTTTCTCAAGCCTGGAATTATGAATGTAGTGCAGATCCTATCAGGATCTTAACTGAAAAACTGAAAAGAACAAAAATGGAGTTGAGTAAATGGAACAAAGCCCAATTTGGTAATATATTCAATAGGACAGAAGAAGCTGAAGCTGAACTTAGGAGATTAGAGGACCTAGACACAACACATCCAGTCCCTAGAGAGGAAATTCAGAAAGCTGCAGCTAAGCTCAACCAGGCCCTCAGCTTGGAAGAGCAATTTTGGGGTCAAAAATCTCAACTAAAGTGGCTAAAAGAAGGGGAGAGAAACACAACATTCTTTCATGCTCATGTCAAGCAAAAGCAGACCCAAAACTACATCCATAAAATTAAAAATAATGAGGGAGATTGGGTAGAAGATGAGACAGAAATAGGCTCATTAGCTGAAAACCATTTTAAGCACTTATTTACAGCCCCCTCCTCACTTCCCACTATAAATACAAGCCTTATTCCTGAAATATTGGAGGAACATGATAGAGCCCTCTTAACAGCCCCTCCCACAATGGAGGAAGTGAAGTATGTGGTGTTCCAACTTAAAAAAGATAGTGCTCCCGGTCTGGATGGTTTTAACAGCACATTTTTTAGATCAACCTGTGACATTATCAAATATGATCTACTTAGGGCTGTCTCACATTTTCTGAATGGAGGGGAACTAAATAAAGCCATCACTGCCACATCGTCCTTTGACCACTATATAGACCTATTAGCCTCTGTAACTTTGTGAATAAAATTTTTACTAAATTACTAGCTAATAGACTAGCTCCTCTTTTGTCTAAGGTCATTAGCATTAATCAGAGTGGCTTTCTAAAAGGAAGACAAATTACTAATAACTACTTGTTAGCTATGGAACTCTTCTCTACCCTAGCTCACAAAACGAAGGTCAAAAACATGGCACTAAAGCTAGACATGGAAAAGGCATATGATAGGGCCCACTGGCCATTCATCCTCCAAGTTATGAGACTATTAGGCTTTGGTGAAATTTGGATAGATATGATTTGGAGAACTATCTCTAATGTCTGGTTCTCCGTCTTAGTGAATGGCTCCCCAAAAGGCTTTTTTAAGTCTTCCAGAGGTTTAAGACAAAGTGATCCAATCTCCCCTTTAATCTTTATCATTGGCGCTGAATTTCTATCTAGAAACTTGAACTCCCTACTGTTGGATCCCACTATTCCAAGATTCAACCTTCCCAAATCCTGCCCCCAAATCAACCACCTTGGTTATGCGGATGATATTATAATCTTTGGGGCTGCACACACCACATACATCAGAGTTGTGATGGAGATTCTGGGACAATATGAGAAATTTTCTGGTCAAAAGATCAACACTCATAAACCTAGCTTTGTCACACACATCAAAGTGGGCAGTGGAATTAAACTTAGGCTCGGGAAGCTCACGAAGTTTAAACAAGAAGAGATGCCTATAAAATACTTAGGTCTCCCATTACATTATAAGAGGATTCAAGCAAAACATTTTTCAGCCACTATAGATAAGATCTCTGCTAAGATACACACATGGAAAGCGAACATGTTAAATATAGGAGGCAAAATAGTCTTGATACAAAGTGTATTATCATCCCTTCCCATCTATACATTAATGGCAATTAATCCTCCAAAAGCAGTCCTCAATCAAATCGAGTCGTCAATGGCTAATTTTTTGTGGAATGGAACTGCAAATGGGGATAAATATCACTGGATTGGATGGAAATCCCTATGCTTTCCCAAGGAAGAAGTAGGTATTGGTGTGAGATCTTTAGAAGATGTGATAAAAGCCCAATCAATGAAACTTTGGTGCCGGTTTAGACAAAATGAAACATTGTGGGCTAAATTCCTCCATGCCAAGTACCGTGGACAGCTTCACCCGACTACTATTCAACCTAAAAAAGGTAATTCCCAAACATGGCATAGACTATTGGGTATTTCCCAAGATGCGGAGGAACATATATCATACACTATCCACGAGGGTCACTGCCATTTTTGGCTTGATAGATGGCTAGGATCACACAACCTCACCACACTCACTGGTTTAGGTGGACAGCATAAAGTCTCCCATTTTATGTCTGAGGGTCACTGGAACATGGCTGCACTACGAGAAGTCTTACCTGAAAAATGGGTACTGAGAATTTCTAAAATTCCTATATATGAGAGAGGCTCAAAGGATAAATTGCATTGAACATTAAACAGTAAGGGAGACTTCTCTTCAATTACTGCCTTTGAGCAAGTTAGATCCCACTCAAGAACTGATCCTTACTATTCACACATATGGGACCCGGGGCTACCAATTAAATTCTCAGTATTTATGCTTCGGAAAAGATTATATAGACTTCCCCTCCATAGAAATCTTCATCGATTTCAAATACATGGACCTTTTATATGTCCATTGTGTTTAAAGCAAGGGGAGACACAATTTCATTTGTTTTCTGACTGCAGATTCATTGCCCAGCTGGGGAACATCTTTGGGGCTGAAATTGGAATCCATGCATATCATTTCTTCAGACCCCATAACTGGTAGAAATCAAATCAGAGCACTAGTATTCTTCGATACATCGCCAAAATCACTCCCTCTATCATTTGTTGGATGGATTGGAAATGTAGAAATAAAATCACATTTGAAGATATTCACATGGATCTTAGAACTGCTGTGGCTGAAACTTTCAAAATAATCCGAAATCTAGTTCTAATTAAAACAGCCAGTCCTATCAGCCACTGCTGGGAAGAATTTTGGAATGTAATTAACATGAAAAGAACCCCAGCAAGAATGTCTACAATATCATGGAATCCTCCTAAGGAGGGGGTGTGGAAACTGAATATAGCCTGCTTTGTTGCAACTGATTACACACAAGGTGCAGGAGTTCTCAGATATTCCTTGGGAAATGTTATTATTTGGTTTACTGTATCTAACTTCCCAATCAGAATAGTGTCTAAACTGCAGGTCCTTATTTGCACTTGTCACAAGGCCATCTAGCTAGTCAAAAACTTGAGTTCACAAATTTGGAACTAGAAACAGATTCAGAAGAAATGCTTGATCTCATCTCAAGTGAAGAATGCGAAGACTGGAGATGTGTCCAACTGAAGGAGCAAACTCAGACACTCAAGCGCTTCAAAGTTGTGAGGAAGATTAAGAAGGAAGAAAACAGAACTGCTAGAACAATAGCAGAACACACCCCCTTAAACTCAAGCACTTTACCCAGATTTGCAAAACCATGTTGAAGAAGGAAAAAATGGGACCCCCACACTTCAAGAGATCACAAAGAAGGTAGTATAAGGCCATTTTCTGCTAATGTTAGGACAATTTGCCTCTCTAACATGATGTTTTTATACCCTGCCTGCTGATGTTAGGGCAGGGTTACCTAAAGTTTTGAAATGCTTTAAATTGTTACGAAAACCCTGGGATGTTTGCCTCCCTGGTTGCTGCATTTTGACTGCCTATTATACAGCTTTAAGGATCTTGCGTGCTACCGTATCTGTCTTGTTAGGATGAGAAACTATGATAGATCACATATTGCACATACTGTGACCCTCCCATAGTTACCATACTAATAAAGACTTACATGAGTCCCGCATGAAACCCTGCTGACACTGTTAGGCTGCCCACCCTTTGTTAGTTCATCTTTTTTGCATACGCATGTATGGGCACCAAAGTTACATTCACGCTACATGCTATAATCTCTTAAGATAATACATAATGGAATGCCCTCTATAATTGTAATAGTACTTTTGTTCATGGAATGTATAAATGAAGTAGTACTCCAATGGTGTTTTATTTTCGAATCCACAAGTGTAAATGGAGTAGTACTCCGCGTTTACTGATTATCATGCACTATATTTGTAAATGGAGTAGTACTCAACATTTAATATTTTGCTGTCCTTAAGAACAATTCCCCATTAGGCCATAGGCATGTAAATGGGATTTTGTTCATAAGGTTATCTTAATTTTGTACGAGTGATTTTAGGGTATATCCATCACTCAAACCTCTATCTAATATATTGGGAGTGGCGCCCTACCTCAAAAGGAGGTTAGCCAATAAAAAAAAAAACAACACAGTGCTATAACTCGGTCATGAGTGAGAAGCTCTTCCTTCTCTCTAGGAAACCAGTCGTGTCCCACTAAACCCTAGCTCAATTCAGCCACAAAATTTCCACATCCACCAAGAAAACAACCGCCCTCTTCCTTAGCTCAAGCCACCATAGTAGATCTCCTCCCGTCTCTTTCTCTCTACTGCCCTAAACAGATAAATCATCTCAGCTACACTCCCCTCGACTCCGGCCTCCGACCGTGACTACTACAACCACATCAACACCGAAGCCCACTGATGTCCAGCCCTTCCTTCCTTCTGCCCAACCCTCATGTCTAACAGCTCAAATGGTTTCTAAATCAGCACTTATGGAGATTAGTTCAGCTACCTCCTTCACTGCTAACATCATATTAGCTTCACAACTACAGCAGCACATCAACTCCAAACGCTGCTGTACCTACTTCCCTCGGCCTGCCTCTACACTAAAGTTTCAATCTCGAAAATCTGAAAGCCTCCTCAAGGATACATCGCCCTCCACAGATCGTACAACAGCTCCAAATTCAGTAGGAGGAGCTTCGGGGCCAGTTGCTCAATCTGTAGCAGCTCTAAAGTCAAAGACAGCTACAGTAGTTCCAACTTCAGCTACAGTAGCTCCAACATCAGATCCAAAATCGATGACAGATGCGGACCCAACCTCAGCGACAGTAGTGCCACTTTCTCCGGCAACTTATCACCAAATGGAAGCAGCTCCATCAACACTGCTGATATCCCCTAATCGGACATCATCTAAGGTGGTTATGGACAGTGCTTCATTTCCACCATTGCCCTCAAGACCACCTTCCTCCTCTGCCCCTCTGAAAGTGCTGATGAACACAGGACCTGCCTCCACTCACCAAAGTCATAAGGTTCCACCCAAAACATTTCGAGAGGCAGTTTCAGCAACGTGGTCAAAAGATGTACAGGTCTCCTTTGCTCCAAACATTCAGAGCTCCCTATCAATTTACAAAGGGGAACCTGCACTTCTTATATCAGAAATAGAAGAACAGAAGCTGGCGGCCCCTTTCAAGCTAACCCTTAATGGGAAATTCGTAAGAGGTAGACCAGCAATGGCAGCTCTCAGAAAATTTATTCGAGCGGCAGCTTTCAAAGGTGAGTGTCACCTGGGACTATTAGACCAGAAACACGTGGTCTTTAAATTTGATTTGGAAGAAGATTTCCACATAATGTGGATGAAAAAAATTTGGAACTTTAATGGCTTTGAAAAAAAAATTTCGAAATGGACAACGGATTTCTGCCCGGATGTTGAGCCTTCTTTAGCGCCGGTTTGGGTTAAATTCCCTCTCCTACTGCTCCATTTGTTCACAAAGGAGACACTTTTTTCTTTGGCCTCGGCAGTAGGATCTCCTTTGAAGTTGGATTTAGCGTCCGCAGTTGCCGACAAAGTCCTACGACCTAGCGAGGCTAGGGTTTGCGTTGAGATAGATGTGTTGAAGTCGATTCCCTACCTGATATGGATAGGGAGTAAAGAGAATGGGAGGTGGCAATCAATAGTAATTGAAGACTTGCCTGAATATTGCGTTGTTTGCAAGAAAATGGTCACACAGAGCAAGCATGCCAAACAGCTCAACCTCAAAAGGTATGGGTTCAAGTTAGGAAAATTCCTGCTAAAAAGGAGAAGGAACACCGAGTTGTTAGCCAAACTGTTAGTGGCTTGGATGGACTCCAGGTACGAAACCAGGACGGGTCTAAGGGTGATCAGAGAGTAGTGGCCTTTCAGGGCCAGACTCCAATATCAATCGACATAGGAACTGTTAATTCTAATGCGTAAGATAATGAGTCAACTCCTGTCCCTTCAGAGAGGAAAAGGCATGATTTTCAGGGGGATATACAAGAAGGAGCCCAGCCTCTCAATGATGAGGAGCCGTCACAATCCGAGGATCCTGTGGTGATAGAGGAATTCCCGAATGATCCCCCCTCTCTACCAAGAGTTGAGTCAGCTCCCCTCTTGCGCTTACACTGGCTTGACACGGACATAAAAAAGCCTAAAATCCCCGATATTGAGGCCCAGGGTAAACATCTTATTGTTGATGATGGACAAAGGGACAATATAAAGGTGCAAGTCGACTTTGAGGAGCAAGTGCCCTGCCAGATAACCCAAAACCAAACTCCAGCCAAATCAAGTAGATACAACCTGCGATCACTATCCAAACAGGAGATCGTCGAAAAACAGAACTCAAGGAAAAAGAAAAAGAAAGAGGCAAGGAGAAATGCTCTTGAGTTTTGGTACTCTGATTCTGATACTCATCTTGATGTTGATCTTCAATTTGTTTAAGTCTGCTCTCAGATTTATATGCTTAGTGTGTGGCCCCTGATTACTGGAGTTTACATTAGTTTGGCCTATCTTTTGATAAATAGTTGCTCATAGATTATTGATTAAATGATTTTTTGGATGAATTGTGATGTGAATGGATTGAATCATTTGGAATGTGGAAACGATTGCTGGCTAAGTGTGGTTTGCAATTTGATTGGTTTTGGGGGGCATTGTTATGCCTCCGGATATTGTGGAAGGAGGATGTTTATAGGGGAGATGCTGCCCAATTTTTGGCAGCCTTTTCTTGCATAAATTTGGTGTCAGATTAGATGACCACTGGTTTTGCTCCCTAAGCTTGATTATGAAAGAAATGGCAATATGGGTGATTGATATTGGGCTGCTGGCTGATGCTGTTCTTTGCTCTGGAATGGTAGCAGGCCGGATACAAAGTTTGTAATTATTTTGGGGTTTTCACACAGGTGGGGATGCCTGCCTCAAATGGGAAGTAAATATTTTGCACATATGGATTAGGACGTACTTATAACAGGGTTTGAGAGTTGTTAGAATTTCATAATCCTTTGTGGTACTCAAATTTTTTGGACTCTCAATCTTCACACATACTCCTAGTTTTTAGTTCAATATTCTAGCATAGGAGCTTTTGGTCCTGAAATGTAAAGAAGTAGTACTCCTCTTTTATGACTTTACTTTTGTAACGGGGTGTCGGATATATCTGGCCTCGTTTTATTTTTCTTATGCTCTAATAAAGCTAGTTCTGTTTATAAAAAAAAAGAAATTAAATTCATACAATCCTATTTGTATTTTGGACAAGGAGGTTCTCATCATCTTCCCATCTTCTTGTCTTCTTTATTATTATGTAAAAAAAGAAAGGAGGCTGATGATACTTTGCTTATAGTGGGGATTAGAGAGTAAAGAACAGAAAGGAAAAACGAAATGAGAAGCACGTTTTTTCTCCCTCCAACCTCTCATTCACCCATTTGGATCTACTCTTAGATATATGAAAAAAAATAAAAAATAAAAAGAAAGAAAGAAAGAGAGAAGAAAGAAGAAGAAGATACATTTTGGCATCATAGGATGTAAGCTTAGGACAAACTTTATCAGTGCATATTCTTTCCTACTTCATGAAATGAGTTATCTTGGTGATCAATTCGAGCTTCGTTTACCTCTAATTTTCATTTTCTAAGTATATTCTTATAAGTTTATCATTATAATTACATAGACTAGTCAGTACAGTTGTTTGACTTCTTTGTGTACATTATTTTTTCTTTTTATTGATTAATGCTTATCATCAGTTTAGCATTAGTTTATTGGATCCTCAATTGGTCATTCCAAGCCATATATTCATCAGTTTCTTATGAATATTAATGAATGTGATCTCAGTATGTAATTATCCCTAGATATAAAACAATATTAAAGAGATATCCCCCACTTTTAAACCCTACATTGCCTTTTTATATCTCCCAAATACCTCATAAAATAGGTTTAATTACTGCTAAGGATTGAGTTATAATGAAACTCTAGATCTGTAAATACTATCTTTACCCAAGTTAAGCGGAGGGAGAGTCATCATGACTTGAGGAATTGCTTTCTTATACAAACTCTACTTCATCACCTAAACCACAGGCATTCACCCCCCAAGAGGAGAATAAAATCTACTTGAATTCTATCAAGTACAATTACTATAAAACAATTGTTGGAGATACATTTTACAATACACTTATTTTACATTACGTTTATTGCTCAGACATTGAATTGACTTAAGCATTAGAGTAGACCTCCCAGTACAGTAGACTCCTCAGTAGAGTAGACCTCCTGGTACAATAGACCCTCCTCAGTAGAGTAGACCTCTCGGTACAATAGACCCCCCCAGTAGAGCGCGCGGTGTTCTTTTTACGATTATGTTGTAGGTATTCTAGTGCTCCGGTGATAACTCGGTACAGCTTGAGAGTGTTTACTTGACGATTGTGGTACAGGTCTTCTATTGGTGACAGAGCCGAACACACGTTCTCATTTCTTGTGGCACTGAGTGAATTTCTAACTTCATCATCAATTACAAAAGAACTAAATAAGAAAACATAATAAATATTTTTTTATTGTCACTGTACTGCATGCTAAGTTTGGTGTTGCACTTGTACCATGCCATTCTTCCTTCCTTCCCAAGGGCATACTTGGCATGCAGTTCTTCCTTCCTTTCCATGGGCATACTTGGTGGAGATCAAATCGTCTGTCCAAGATTATCGGGTCCTATTCTGTCCAATATTTAAAATGGCGTAGTTTAACTAAAATTAGCGACTAAAAGCATAAATATCACTAAAATCACTTTACAATTATTAGACCTTAACTAAAAAATGAATAAACCCTACGATGTAGTTTTAATATTCAACATGATAAGACAGGATAATGTTGGATACAAGATCAAATCTCTAAACCCTACGACGTAGTTTTAGTATTCAACATGATAAGACAGGATAATCTTTGATACATGATCAAATCTCTATCTGACGACATGGAACCAAGACTAGAGTTGTAACACCAGTTGCCACAATTTCTTCCTTGGTTCCAATGGTCTGGTCCTTTTACTTTGTTTTTATGTGTTTCCTTCACTTTTCAACCATTTTACTTGCTTTCACCTTGATTCCTTTGCCTCGTTCCCTCCTCACATACAATCCCCTTCGACTATTTCTCTTTTTTTCTTCAATTTTTTTCTAAACATTGCCAATTTACATTAACTCTCCATTATCCATAAAATAAGAAAATTAATGTCAAATAACAGTTCAAATTACTCAAAAAAATACTCGTGAAGCAGGTTTAAATATGCAGTAAGTTAATAACGATTTTAATACGGAATAAAAGAGACAAAAAATTAGAATTTCAATTTCAACGATAATTAATTGTCTGTTTTATATAGGAATTACGTCTTATACATGAACCGATTTCACAAGAATTTTGTGAACATTAATGATAGAGATATAGATATACATATAATTATATATTATAAACCTAGCAGGACCTTTTTTAATAATTTTTTTGTATTAAATTATCTAAATAAGTATTTATTATTATATGAAATTAAGTAATAAAACATAATATAAACTTAAAAACTTAAAAAAAAATTGTAGCATAAATATCAAAATAAAAATTTAAAATATATATATAAACACAAAATCTCTCTACTATGTTAACCATTTTTTTTTTGTTGCATTACAAAATGTTCACTGGTTGAAAAAATATATCATATGTTTAAACAGCAAGCCAAATGAAAGGAAAAAAAAATAGTGTTAAAAATATTTTATGTTGTATAAACAATTTTATCAAGATTTTTATCTATTATTTTCTCTTGATTTAAAAGATATTTAAACTTCATAAAAAGACATAAAAACAAGAGGAGGAGCAGGCCCGGTGAGGGTGGCTGGAGAAGAAAGAAAAGATTTGAGAATCTAATTGGATACCAGGCCACATACTCGGTTCAATTACATAACAGTCTTTATGTTTAACAAGCTTGTCTGGCCCAATTAAAACATGGGCCAAGCTTGGCACAAGAAAAGTTTGACCACCTACTACATGTACATTAATATCATGATAGTTACATATTTCAACTTATAATCAATTTTGTCAAAATGATTATATGTTATTCTAAAAAATATTTGTCCCTAAAAACTAAAAAGTGTCTGGTTTCATTTATTGTAATTTTATAGAAATATTAAAACTCAAATTCTGAAGAATAAAAGAGGTTTAGGGTGGTTTGGTTTACAACTTTTTAGGTGTTTTTATCACAAATCAAATTTACCTTAATTGTTTTGTCTTTTTTTTTTTACAAAAATTTTAAAAACAAAAACAATGCTACATAAAATATTTTTACTATAATGGTTTTTAATAATAAATAATTTTTCACCAAAACAAACTTATAAAATATTAATTTAAATTTGAATTTTAAAATTTTATTAATAAAAAATCTTCAATACAAATTATCATAAAAACAAACTAATCAATTCAAATACCTTCAAAATATTTATTTCTTAAAATAAATTTAAAAAATTAAAAAATCATATTATAAAATTTAAAAAATACTCTATTCAAACATAGGTTATATTTTAACAATAGGATATTCGGAACTAGGTTGAAACGTAATACCTAATATGTATGCTACAAGTTCCAAGTTTGGTCAAAACATTGTCAACTTCGACAGTTCTATTAACAAGTTTTTTTTGTTCATCTTCTTAAAACTCTAATATGGCTAATCCCAATTTACAGATAAATATTGATTATTCATGTATAATAAAGGAATATAAATTTTTTAGGTAGTGTATTGTGAAACAGTTTCATATATGCGACTTACATACGTACATATCTTTTTCCTACGTTTCACTTTTATGTTAAAAATGTAACACTCTAAAACAATAATCAATTTTTATGTAACATTGTTTTTTTCGGTTATCACTTTTATGTTGAATTAGTGACACTCCTGAACAATAATTAATTTGCGCACAACAAAATTTTATATTGAAGAGTGTCAATCAAATACTAATACAAAATTCTCATATTAATTTTATATTGAAAATTATCAATCCAATACAAAATTTGCGTATTAATTTTATCTTGAATAAAATTCACGTATCAATTTTATGTTGAAGAGTGTCAATCAAATAATTTTACAATAAAGTATCAAAATTAACATATCAATTTTACGTTGAAGAGTATTAAAAAAAAGATAGAAGCGTATAAGCCTAAAAGGCGGGAGTGTATAAACATGTAACTGGATACAAGTAATTAACTATTCTTTTCATATTTGAAGCCCTTTCATATAAATTTTTGCTTAATTTTTTTTATCAAGTCCACATAGAATTCTATAATTAACAAATGAGTAATTATTGATAAGTTAGTAAATCAATAATAATAGAACTCAATATGAGTGGAAGTTCCTATAAAAAAACTAATAGTACCTTTATCATTGTCAGTCATAACAGTAAACCATTTAAATATGATAATTCAATTTATTTATCTAACAATTACTGCAGGATATTAATTTTTTTATATATACTTCAAAAAGCTTACATCTATTTGTCTCCCATATAAAATAAAGTATCATCTATGTCCCTATCACACAAGGACACATAAACTAAAGTTTAACCATTAAGCAACGTAGACATAATTACGTGGAGCAATTTTGCTGTCTGATTGAGAAAGGAAAGCACCACGAAATCGATTATATTTACTTACTGGGCCTATGTAGGCTGAATTTGAGGATGATGACAAATGACTAGAATATGAAGGCCCACGAATTAAACGCACCAATTTGTATATCCACGTCTCCGGGACAAAATTATCCGAAGTCCACCGTCCAAGGATTGGTCCATCAAATTGTGCCACGTTTTTTCTTGAGAAAATTCTTCTCGAAACTTCAAAAACTTAACGAGGAAGAAAAAGTAGGACAAAATTTTGGTATCATGAAAAACTATTGAATTAACGAACTTGGATGAGACAAGTTGGCCACCAACCAAATGTTTGAAAACAAAAGTAAGGGATTGAAAAATAAAAAAAAAGATGAAAAATCGATGCCTTCAAACAAATTTTCTACACCTACATAATTTTGATTTCTGTCTAATTTAATTTTAGTTTTATTAAAATTATATAAATATATGCGAGATTTTATTTTATAGTACATACTTATTATTATCGGATTATTATAAATAAGTGAGTCACCCAAAATCAATTCAAAAATAGGAAAAATATGAGAAAATCGATAGCTTCAAACAAATTTTCTACTCCTAGATAGTTTTGATTTATTTCTAATTTAATTTTAATTTTATTAAAATTATATAAATATATGCAAGATTTTATTTATATTACAGAATTATTATTATCTAATAATACATTTTTTAAATTCTCCGCAATTTGTATTATTTGTGAAGGTTGTTGTATTCTATAAGTCTCTCCCTTGTTAACACACCTCTTTGTTCGATTTATGGCAAAATCGAATTTAACTTGTGAAAGGTCTCAAATAGGTCGAAAGACAACAAAAGTAGAATAGTATAGGTTTGAAAAAAAAACAACTAGTTGTGTATAACAAGGAGTTTTGAATCTTTTGTACTATTCAGTGTATCACACTCTATGTATCACTTTATATAAATGTGATATGTGTATTTTTAAATAATATTAAAACTATATCAAATGGTTAATAAACAATAAGGATAAATATTAAATACACATATCAAAATCTTATTAACTGATACAAGAACTGATACAGAATATCATGGATAAATAGTCCTAGTATCTTAATATAAGAATTGAATTGTAATAACATATAATTGACTGACAGTGAGTGAGTTTTCAAACCTTTATTTCTTATTCGTGATTTGGGGATAAAAAAACATATAATTGACTAATGTTTTAGGGGGAAAAAAATCTACTGGCGCGTAAAAAGGAATATCCAATTAAGTTTCATGGATTATGAACACGTCTTTAATGCATAAAACTTGTACGATTACGAATGTTAAGATGAAAAACCATCTACTGTGTACGGAACATTGCAAAATTATTTTGTTTTACGGAACATTGCAAAAAAACATTCTTTTTATTTGGTTGAAAAACTTTTTTCATCCCTAATATTTCTAATGACGCAAATCCGTCCCTTACATTAAAATACTGTATCAAATTGGTCTTTCCATTCATTGATGTATATTTTTTCAACAAAAAGAGAGTACGTGCTTGCCATGTGACAATTTTTTACCAGAAAATTTTGAATCACAATTTATTCCCTCAATTTTTCAATCATCAGCTACATTGTTGGGTCTTAAAAAATTATCATATGACAAGTACGTGACTGCTTTATGTTAAAAAATGCAAATGGATTGAATAACCAATTTTGTATAATATTTTAATGTCAGTGACAAATTTGCTTCATTTAAAATGTCAGTGACTAAAAAAGCTTTTCAAACAAATTTGAGGGACTGATTTGCTTCATTTGAAATGTCAAAGACGAAAAAAGTTTTTCAAGCAAATGTGAGGGACGTTTTTGTAATTTTCCCTTTGTTTCATCGTATCCAATGTTTAAAACGACTTGTTACACTAAAATTAAACACTAAAAGTATAAATGAGATTCACTCATATTTGGGTTATAACTTAATAATTATAAATTTAATTATAATGATTTTTTTGCTTTTAGTCCTTAATTTATGTTAAACGACGTTGTATTGAACATTGAACAGAATAAAACAAAATAATTTTGGATAGAAGTTCCCTACCCCCTTCAAAATCTCAACATTTTAGCATGGGATGAACTTTGGCTATAATTTTGGAATTTTGAGTTCCTTCTTTTATATTAATCAATTTATCATGCACATGTGAATTTCTTATTTCTTCAAAAAAAAATTGGATTGTTTTGGTCACATTGTATAGGATTTTTTTTTTTTTTGCCTTTCTCTAACTGTACCTCTTCTCTGATTTTTGTTTCTTTCTTTATTTCTTTTATTTTTCATGGTGCATCAAGGGGTTGCATAAAGTTATGAGATACTTTACAATTTGAACCAATCTTTGCTCTCAATTATTTGAAATTGTCATAATACTTCAACAGTAAATTTCATTCAACTATTGTCATGTTTTATGATTTCTTGTAGTTTTAGTTGTAGCATTTAATTTGTTTGAATTTTGAATTTGACATAAATTAATTTATTTTATTATGTTGGAATTAAAGGGTACACTCATGATAGAAAACTAAAAGTTTTAGGCAACCCAAAGGTTTTAAGTAAACCAAAGGTTTTTGAGTAAAACTAAAGGTTTTAAGTAAACCAAAGGTTTTGAGTAAAACTAAAGGTTTTAGGTAAATCAAAGGTTTTAAGTAAACCAAAAGTTTTCTATCAACTATAAATAACGCTAAAAGGTAGCAAACAAGAGGTTGGCAACAAGCAACAACAAACAAGCAAGAAAAACTAGGTTTTTCTTATTATCTTAATCTCAAGGAGCAAATAGGTGGTGGAACTGTGATCTGTGCTCGATTCGTTAGTAGTACAGATCTACTGGTATACAAGATTCAAATTTCCGTTGTGCAGAGGTTGACTGGACGAAGGTTAGTACTCGATCAGTTGCCTTTACTTGGATATATGCGTATAATCCTTCATTGGTATCAGAGCAAGGTTTCAAAAATTATACATGCAGATTTTTTGAAAATTTGTTCTTTCATTATGATAAATATATGTTATTTTATCATAAAAATCTGTTTATATAATTTTTGATTAAAACCACCACAACTATTTGTTAGTTTTCTGTGGTATTTTGGCATATGTTGACGATAAATGATTTATATGGAGTTATTTTAATCGTAAATTTGACCTCACTAAAGAGTCGAGAACGTGGATTAACCTTGTAATCCGCTGTTCTGAAGTCAAAAATGAACCCCAAAAGTGGCGCATGTTTCACACATGTCGCCGACTGTGAGTGTTGCAAAATTGCACCACTCGAACGAATCAAGAAGCGACAAATGTCAGTGATAGCCCAAAATCTGGGACCTAAGGGTCCGCAGAAACGTGGATAAATAAAAATATATATATTTTTATGATTAATTAGAAAAAGTGTTTTTTAATTAATTAATTGAAATTAGTTTTCAATTAAAATTAATATTAAAAAGATAATTAATAATTAATTGAAAAATATTTCAATAGTAATTATTGATTACATCAATTGAATTTAGTTTCAATTACAAAATATATATTCATTAATTCATTGAAAATGTGTTTCAATTAATTAATATATAGTTGAAAAGTGTTTCAATTTGTTAGATTATTTAATAATTTATTGGAAAGATGTTTCAATAATTATTAATTAATAATAATTTTTAAAAAAGAGTTTTTTCAAAAATTGAGAATATATCCCGTGTTTAAAACTTTCTTCAAGTGTTGATTGGATGCTTTGATTATTGAAATTGGTTTTCAATAATGGGAATTACTTAGAGTAATAACCCTATTTTTTTGTGATTATGTTGCAGAAAATGGTTCTTATGTATCGCACACCAACGGTAGCGAGAACCGAGCATCAAAAGAGAATTTTGCGTAAACTCTTATCTGCGCTTGAGAAAATAAAACTGAACACAAGTGTCCGGATGAATGATCTGGATAGAATCATGCATCATGTTGTATGTTACAACAGAATGATGCAACTATGCATATGGCATGGAGGGCTTCGTTTGGGTTTTGATGACTTACTTCTAAATGAAGTAATCGCTGATTCGTTCAGACATCCTGAATTAAGAAATTTGATGTTACATGCTCGTGGGCTTGGAACGCATTCTTATTCATTCATGTTAAAAAGATTTTTTAGTTTTCTTTTACAAAATGGGGCTCAAACTTCAATCAATCCTCATGAGAGGATGACGTTAAGAAGCGGGAGGACTGTGTCTCGTTTCCTCTCCACTAGTGAGGTCGTTTATGAATTACCACAGTACATGGAGGCACAATTGGATGAGTCCATGCCGGTCAGACATAAAAGAATCATGAGACTTAAATAGTATCTTGATTAATTTATGTTTTCTATGTTATTGGATTATTGTTGCTATGTTGGATGGGATTTTTTTTATATTATTTTTCCGCTTAATTCATAATTTAAAGTTTTATGTTACTTTATTTGCTTGTGATTACTTAGGCATGTAAAATAATATTTAAATAAAATAAAATCCCTAATGTTCCAACATACAACTAGAGTTAAATAAACTCAAGTTTAGGGTAATGTGTACCCAAGTTATCCAATAACAAATTACTATGCGTAAAACTTTTAACAAGTAAAACATAGTACTAGTTTACTGGAGGGTGATTGGAAACATAGTGACCTCTTCGAATCTAGGACTAGTATGAAATTTTATAAGTTAAAAGGTAAAATGCATAGTAATATCGTATATTGCCTATTTCTCCATAATAAGTGCAATTTTTGTGTCCATTATAGATCTTAGTGACTAAAATGGGAAATGCTAGCAAATCCATAGTTGCTAAATTGAACAAAAACCTTAAGTTAAATGATGATAATTATGAGGTCTGGAGCATGAAAGTCCAGTATGTGCTAGAGGAGCAAGAGGCACTCGAAACACTCACTGCGATTATGGAAGAACCTGAGAATGGAAACACTGCCCAACACCAGCTGGATAAAGAGGTTTATCTTGCTTGGAAGAAAAAGAATTCCAATGCTTGCATCATTCTGCTCAGTGCAATGACTGATGATATTGCCAAGGAATTTAAAATTTATGACAAAACAATGGATCTGTGGAATGCATTGCGGGAGAAGTTTTGGGGTGTGTCCCTAACCAAACTCCGGTCATTGACTATAAAATTTGACACTTATAAAAAGCATCCTGATCATACCATGAAGCGACATTTATGAGAAATGTCTAATATGATCAGTGAGCTCAATGGTTCGGGTCATACGTTGACCGAAGAGCAGAAAATTCAAGCTGTTATCCGATCATTGCCCAACAATTGGGAGCATATGAAGATGCACCTAACTCATTCAGTAAATGTAAAGACATTTAAGGATGTTGTACGCCATTTGGAACTTGAGGAAGATCGACTTATGTTAGTCTGAGTGAAATCTGAAGTTCACACCACAAGTTCCAATGTTGTTGGAAAGAGTTCCAATAAGAAACGCATGAGGTACAAAGGCAAAGGAAAATTGACTCAAAGGTCGAAGAAACAGAAAATAGGACAGAAACAAATAAGGTCCAAAAGAAATGTATCTAGTACAATATTTCTTTCTGAATCTAACCCTTTGTGGGTTGTGGATTTAGGAGCAATGGACCATGTGACGAAGGATCGTGATACCTTCATTGAATTCCGACGATTACCTTATGGTGCAAGGTGGATTTATGTAGGAAATAATGCCAGGATTGAGGTCAAAGGCATTGGGACTTGTAGACTTGTCATGCGTGACGGCCGCACTCTCCTTCTACATGATGTCCTTTATGCTCCTAGTATTCGTAGGAATTTTGTCTCTGTCTTGGTTTTAATGAAAATGGGATTTCAATTACTTTTTCTCTAACAATTTTGTCAAGTTGTTTTTGGATACAACTTGTTATGGCCATGGTTATATCATGGATGGTTTTATTATTTTGGATGTTGAATATTTGAATTCTAATAATAATGCTACTTCCTTCATTACTTCAAAAGAGAATGATGTAATGATTTGGCATGCTAGATTAAGCCATATTGAACAAAATCGAATGAGTCGATTAGCCAAAGAAGGTTTATTAGGTAATATTGATAAAGTCGAGTTACCTAATTGTGAGCATTGCCTACAAGGAAAAATGGCTAGAAAACCATTCGGAAAAGGAACCAGGGCAGACACTCCATTACAATTAATCCATTCTGATGTTTGTGGTCCAATGAATGTGAGGGCAAGGCATGGGGCCTATTATTTCATCACTTTCATAGATGACTATTCGAGATATGGTTAAATCTATTTGATTTCTCATAAGTCTGAGGCTTTGAGTTGTTTCATGACTTGTATGAATTTAGCTGAAAATCAATTAGATAAGAAAATTAAGGCTTTGAGAACCGATCGAGGTCGGGAATATCTCTCATATGAGTTTAAAGCTTTGTGTTATGAAAAAGGAATTGAACATCAGTTGTCCATTCCTCGAACTCCGTAACAAAATGGTGTTGCGGAAAGAAGAAATCGAACTTTACTTGACATGGTAAGATCGATGATGGCACAAGCAATTTTACCCATTTCTTTTTGGGGAGATGCGTTACAAACTGCAGCCTATGTTCTGAACCGTGTGCCCTCCAAGTCTGTCACCTCCACTCCATATGAATTATGGACTGGACGTAAACCTGACCTTAGTCTATTGCGACCATGGGGTTGTACTGCGTTTGTCCACAATATCTCAAATAAATATGGCAAACTAGGTCCAAGAGGTATAAAGAGCATCTTTATTAGATACTCTGATGTATCAAAAGGATATGTCTTTGTGGGTGAACAAGACAATGGTGCGGTGATAGAGTTTGAGTCCCGAGACGTCACATTCATAGAAAATGAATTTCCTAAGCTAGGTTATATAGGTCAAGAGATCACATTCTACGAAACTCAAGAAGAGGAAGCGTCAGGATCACTCCATTCGAGTTGGAGGTTTTTTTGAGGATGAAGTTTTTAAAAATGTCAATACTTCACCTCTAACTGATGCGAATGTTCTTAATCCTGAGTCTAGTGGGAGAATAGATCCTAATTCCAATGGGAGTAAGGATTTAGATCCTAGTTGGACTATACCGAATTATGATGAATATCAGAGACATGTTTATCAAGATTCAGAACTTCAACGATCCACTAGAATGAGAGATATACCTCAACGGTTTTGAAATTATGCCTCGAGTGAAACTCTCTTACTTGACCTATCTAATGATGAGCCTAAAAATGTGAAAGAAGCTCTATCTTGTCCTGCTACGGAAAAATGGATTAAAGCAATGGATGAAGAGATGGCCTCTATAAGTACAAATCAAGTTTGGACACTCGTAGATTTGCCTAAAGGACACAAGACAATTGGGAATAAGTGGATTCTCAAAATCAAAAGAAAGGCTGATGGTAGTATCGAAAGGTACAAGGCCCGCCTAGTAGCTACGGGGTACACACAATAGGAAGGGATCGATTATGAAGAAAGTTTCTCTCCTGTTGTGCGATTCATTTCGATAAGGTTAATTCTGGCTATAGTAGCAAATTTAGACCTAGAGCTACATCAAATGGATGTAAAGACTGCTTTTCTCAATGGAGAACTAAATGAGGACATCTATATGGATCAGCCTATAGGTTATGTCAAACAAAACAGCGTACAAAAGTTTTGCAGATTGTTAAAATCAATCTATGGTCTTAAGCAATCATCACGACAATGGTATATTTGGTTTCATAATGTGATCATTTCGTATGGTTTCACTATGATATATGAGGACCATTGTGTTTACATAAAACGCTCTGGAAGTAAGTTTGTTGTTTTAACTTTGTATGTAGATGACATACTCATAGCTGGAAAAGACTTATCTTATGTGAATCAAATAAAGAATTGGTTATCGTCCAATTTTGAGATGAAGGATATGGGTGAGGCAGCTTACATCCTTGGAATTAAGATTTCAAGGGATCGTTCGAGAAAATTGTTGTCACTCTCTCAGGAGAACTACATCAAAACATGTGCTCTTTTATAAATAAATAAAAGAAAGAACACCATAACACATGTTTTCATGCCATGTGTGCAAATCGACCATGGGAAAGAAAAATTACTTTAACTAAAAGTAGATCTCAGATTTTTCTTGTGTGGGTCCCAATCTAGAACCGTGGTTCATGGAATCCTACCCTTAATACCCTTAACATATTCTTGAAGTAAGGTGTGATATTGACTAATTTGGGAAAAGTGCCAAGAGGTCATAAAAAAATTTAGGCCTGGCTGACCTAACCGGTAAAGTGAGTCATACCTTATGAATGGAAGTATGTAGGAGGGGAAGATTACTTTGTAAGTCACATTCACGAGTTCTGTTATTCACCGGCATGCCTATTATGAATATTTTAAGAAATATAAACATAGTAGTGAATACAGATATTATTTTTTGAGATCATGTGTGAAACATGAATGTGATAAAGTAATCTGGGGTAAGGCATACATTTGTTGCATATTCGAAGGACAGAATCTGTAAACGAGATGCTATATATCCCTAACAGGTGTATAGCACTTGCGCTCTCGTAGTATGCTGGTCGCACAGCCTATTTGCTTGTATGAATGAGATTTTGAGAACAAGATATAAACATTTTCCGTTATGTGTGAGTGGGAGATGTTGGAATTAAAGGGTACACTCATGACAGAAAACCAAAAGTTTTTAGTAAGTAAACCAAAGGTTTTTGAGTAAAACTAAAGGTTTCAAGTAAACCAAAGGTTTTGAATAAAACTAAAGGTTTTAAGTAAACCAAAAGTTTTTGAGTAAAACTAAAGGTTTTAAGTAAACCAAAGGTTTTGAGTAAAACTAAAGGTTTTAAGTAAACCAAAGGTTTTAGGTAAACCAAAGGTTTTAAGTAAACCAAAAGTTTTCTATCAACTATAAATAACCCTAAAAGGTGTCAAACAAGAGGTTGGTAACAAGCAACAACAAACAAGCAAGAAAAACTAGGTTTTTCTTGTTATCTCAATCTCAAGGAGCAAATAGGTGGTGGAACTGTGATATGTGCTCGATTCGTTAGTAGTACAGATCCACTGGTATACAAGATTCAAATTTTCGTTGTGCAGAGGTTGACTGGACGAAGGTTAGTACTCGATCAGTTGCCTTTACTTGGATATATGCGTATAATCCTTCAATTTTCGATCAAATAATCAAATAAAATAATAGATCCAATTTCTATTTAAAAACTAGTTTGGTAAAACTGCTATATATTTTGCTGGACAAAAGCGTATTAAACTTTTCAAAAAACCGTGGCTTAAGGTTATAAGAGAGGATTACTCCTTTCTATGTATTTAACTATTCATTGTAAATCTGATGTTATGTATACCCATCTTCTATTTGTAATGACTTGTGCATTAATGGAAAGAGGGCTGACTTCCTCACCCCTTAATGGGATTGGCTTTAAAAAAAAGTTACAATCAAATCTATTAATTCGTATAATTATTTGACGAAAGCTAAAAGAAGTACCGATTTATTTCAAATCAATAAGTAAAAAAAGTTAAATATTATAACTAATAATACAAAAATCAATGCAAAACGAATCAATAGTTCAATGGAATTTACTATATTTTATCTTATTTCAAATTGTCTATGTGGCACATAGATTTATGATAGTTTATAATATAAGAAGTATATATAGGCATATGATGGTTTATAATTACATGGACAAGATGTATATGCAAACAAAATTACTGTCAAACTTAAGAAACTAACTTAGGGTTTTAACATCTTATCAATAAAGGGGTTAATTCCACTTTATCCCTATAGTTTGGAAAAATTCCTTCTTACACCCCCATAGTTTTAAAATGCCCCAGAACTCCATGTGTTTTCGACTAATACTAAAAATAAATGGAAAGAGTTTGGACTAACAGAATGAAGTGAAATTACTATAAAACCTACCAATTAGGTTTCTTTTACTTTTATAATTCCCTTTTACCCCCTCGTGGTTATAGCAAATCACCCTTTTACTACCTCGTAGTTTCAAAATACCCACATAATCCACTCGTGTTTTGAACTACTACGAAAAATCGACAAATTCGTTTAAACTGACGGAAGTGGTTTACACGCGCAGTAATCTGCGAGTAATACTTAAAATTTGGACTTGAATTCCAAATTTCTTCATCATCTCAATCTCATCCTCATCCATCATCTCACCTAGGGCACCAATTCCTAAGCTCAAGTTGCCATTAATGGCGGATCCTCTTCTTCCTTGTCCACCCCTAAGAAAACCAAAGGCCGCGGCTTTCGCGAGGAGGCTATCGCTGCTGAGACTGGACTCCGAAGACGGCCCTGGCCCTGAACGATCAATTGAGGGATGGATTATTCTAGTTACTAGAGTTCATGAGGAGGCACAAGATGATGATCTAGAGAATGCATTTGGTGAGTTTGGATCTTGAATCTTGATTTGAATCTTGATCGGCAAACTGGATTTGTGAAGGGTTATGCATTTATTGAATACGAGAACTTTGAAAATGCACAGAGAGCTATAAGTGCAATGGATGGAGCTGAATTGCATATCCAGTCTATACATGTTGATTGGGCATTCAGTAGAGGCCCATTTAAATCTTATGCAAGCGATGATTTTGCACATCGTACATGCGTTGAGATGATGCTGGTTTGCTAATTATGTGTATGATTACAACTAAGGATTCTGTAAGTTTCCTTTATTCCTTTCCATCATCCCTGAAACATAGGCTTCTGAGATTCTAGTGATTGTGCTGAAATTTTATTTTGTGACTTATGGATGTTGTAGAAATGATTTTCTTACAGCCATGTATGTGAACAATTAGTCACTTCTATTAATCATACGGATGCCAATCAAACAGGGCTTGGATTTTACAAAAAAAAAATTCCAACTATCAGCATTATTGTTCATCGACCCAAAGGACGCTCCACAAGCAGCGCAGCACCACTGACGAGATGGCAAGCCTCCTCGAGAAATAGAAAGTGGGAAAATGAAAACAAGGATCCTCATCAAAATTCAAATCTCAAATCTGTAAATCTTTTCCTTTTGCTTTTGCGATGTCGCCTATTACAGGAATAATAGATGATTTTGTTGATATCAGTAGGCATTGCAGATTTTAGAGAGAAAAATAGAGAGAAATGATGGTTATGGTGGAAAAATAATGGTTATGGTAGGTGATTGAAGTAGGTTAACGATAGTTGTAGTGGGTGGAGAAGTGATGGTTCTGGTGAGTTTTTCTATTGAAGTTAGAGAAATTATAGTGGTTATGGTGGGAGGAGAGAGGAGATGGTGTTGTAGATAAAGATGAAAGAGAAAGATAAGATAAAGAAAAAAAATATGTGATTGTAAAAACGTGAGAAAATGAAAGAAAGAGAAAAACAAGAAGATAAAGTAAGTGAGAAGAAAAATAATTAAATAATATGATTTGATTTACTTTTATGTAAGGGTTAAATAGTAATTTTATACCTTTCTTTCAGTTTAGACGGTTTCCGTCGCTTTCCACTTGACTCCAAAGTAGAAGGGGGTTATGTGGGTATTTTGAAACCACGAGGCAGTGAAAGGGTGATTTGCTATAACCAAGAGGGGGTGAAAAGGAATTCGCCCAATTAAATATTATAAAATATTTAGGGTCAATTTGAAATTTTCTGAAATTTCTTCTCTTCTTCTCCAGAAGCGTTCGTTGTTTTCCTTCCATGGTTATTTGTGATTTTCATCCAAACTCTAACAATCGAATTTAGAAATAGAATTGAATTAGAATTTAAATATTATAGAAACGTAATTCAATAAACTGAAAGTCTAAAATGTTTGAATTCCTTTGTTTGGCAAAACAACAAAATTCATATATAATTGAATTATAACAAAATTCACATTACACATATTTTACACATTTGCATACACTACACACATTTTCACACACTACCCATTTTTTCACACACTACACATATTTTACACATAGTATCACATTTTCACACACTACACATATTTTACACATAGTACACACATTTTCACACACTACACACATTTTCACACATTACAAATTTTTTCACACACTACACATATTTTACACACACTACACACATTTTCACACACTACACATTTTTTCACACACTACACATATTTTACACATAGTACACACATTTTCACACACTACATTTTTTTCACACACTACATATTTTTTCACACACTACACATATTTTACATATATGTAGTGTGTAAAAATATGTATAGTGTGTGAAAATGTGTATAGTGTGTGAAAATATGTGTAGTGTGTGTAAAATATGTGTAGTGTGTGAAAATGTGTGTAGTGTGTGAAAATGTGTGTAGGGTGTGAAAAAATGTGTAGTGTGTGAAAATTTGTGTAGTGTGTGAAAATGTGTGTACTATGTGTATGTGTAGTGTGTGAAAAAATATGTAGTGTGTGAAAATGTGTGTAGTGTGTATAAAATATGTGTAGTGTGTGAAAATATATACAGTGTATGAAAATATGTATAAATGTCTACCATGAGGAAAGAATTGGAAATATCTACCATCTGGAAATAATTGAAAATGCAGAATTGGGCCATTATAGAATTGTAAATGAATTCAAAATCCAAATTTTATTTTGTAAACAAACACAAGAATTAGAATTTGACCTCAATTAAGAGGTCCAATTCTAAGCAACCAAACACAGCCTTAATTTCAAAGGATTCAATTCTTTAACACCAATAATTCTCCACAATTTCAATATGTAAATAAGGAAATTAGATGCAACTCTTTCTGCAGCCAGCCTCTTCAGCCACTAGTCCCTCTTCAGCCAGCCTCCACCACCGGCTCTGGCCAAAAGGCCAGAGCCGGTCAACTCCACTTTTACCCACCTAATCACATTAGTTTTTTTTCTCTCTTTCTTTCCACTACAACTCTTTCACAACTCTTTCTCCTTTCTTTTATTTCCTTTCTTTGCAGCCCTCTCACTCTTTAGCCTTAGCTCTTTCATCTCCTTTCACCTCCTGCAGATACAAGAATCGGCTTTGGCCTATCGGGAGCTGCAAGCCTTCACCGGGAGCGGCAGTCATCTTTTTTGACCGGTCAAGTTCAGATCGGGTTCAGATCTGCTCAGACCCGCCACTAGAAGCTGCTCATTCAGCTGTGGTTCACTCCAGTTAGGACTTCAAAGACCTGAGCTCCCCAACTAAATGGGGGAGTGTAGAGAAACGGGAGCACCCTTGCTACCCAACTTAACGGAGTTGACCTGCACTTGGACTCGGGAGCTCGACCGGAACCTGAATCTGACGAATCTGACGAAGACCCTGAATTTGGCTCCTGTTTTGGGCGATCTAGGCGTCACGCTGGAAAAGCTCCTCAGACTGTAGCTCACGTTTGCAGAAACCCTTGCTCGAGGCGACAGCAGCTCAAGGCCGACCATTTCGTCAGAAAACTCTCCACCTCACTGGAGTTCACCATTTGTTTGAGATTCTGAATATGTTCTGCTTTATCACTTGCCGAAAGTGGTCTCTCTGATCTGCGCCGGAAGTCCTCCGAATCATCGATGCTCACCGGGATTCCCTCAGAGCACCATTTACTCGAAGGGTTTTGGTTAGAATCCGGACCCTGCTTTGCGGACCAATGTACAACTTTGATAACCTCTTGCTCTGAAAGTTTAGATTTTGGTTGATCGTTTGTTGACTGCAGGATAGCCGGACCAGAAGTCACTTTTTGGTGGGTGGTTACACTCGTTTTCAGAACCAAACGCAGCTCCTGGCTTTCTCCATTTATTTTGAAGACAGATGCTTATGATTACAGTTTGGTTCCGTCCTGGCCTCATGGTAATTCTTGATGGATTTGGTGAGCCAATTTGCTCTCTCTATGCTTCAATGCTTCTAATTCTTGGAATGATTATTCTGCTGTTGATTTTTGCTATCGTGGCCTCTGGTTGAATTTTTGCTGATTAGCTCGTGTGATTGATGACTAATGTTGATCCTGGAGTGATCAACATTTGAAAAAGATTTGGTAAATTTTGAAAATGATTTGTGATCCAAAAAAAAAAAAAAATTCTCCACAATTTCAATCAAACCCTAATTTTGAACAACCCAATTCTTTTATTTTTCTTGGAATCACACCACCACCATTGTTATCATTGGCAAATACAAAGCCATCGCCAAAAAAAGAAAGGTCCGCCGCCACCTTCTATATACCCACTCTGATCTCAAACTTAACAAATTTAATTTGGCAAAACTAGGTTGGTATTTGCAAAGTGAAATTAAATACGATGCTTAAAAAATTTAGAAAAAACACGCCATCCCCTTAACTAATTGTCCCGGCACCGCTGCCTCCTCCATCATTACTGCAATCCAATATAGACCAATTTTATTCGGTTCAGGAGGCTGTTTTATGGTTCAACAAGAGAATTTTGTGCACACAGCCATGAGAGATAACCCAAGGTTGATGGGTTTATTGGCATGTGGGTGATAACGACATGGTAGCTATGTTCGGGGTGATGGGTTTGTGATTGCAGTAGGTATTGAGTAATGGTTGATGGGTCTATTGAAATAGTTGATGGGTTTGCAGTGGGTATTGAGTAATGGTGGTGAGGACATTAGAGAAGATGAGCGATGAAGAGAGAGGAAAGAGAAGTTAAAATGATAAGTGACGTGGAGAGAAGAAAGAAAAAGAAAAAAAGGAAAAAATAATGGTGTTTTGGTAATTCAGTATACTTCTTAGGGTAACTATGGAATAAAATTTTATTTTTAATTTATAATAATCAAAATTTCTAAGTTTTACTCACAGATTCAGCGCGTGCAACATACTCTCGTTAGTTTAGACGATTTCCGTTCATTTTTCACATTAGTCCAAAGCACATGGGGTTATGGGGACATTTTGAAACCATAGGCATGTAAGAAGGAACTTTCCCAAACCACAAGGAGGTAAAGTGAAATTAACACTTAATAAAGTAATGTAAAATTAAAGGAAGAAAAAAAAGTAAAATTGAAGATGTAAAGCTTAAGGAAACCTAAGAGGGAGGAGATACAGGTGAATTAATTCATTTTGCACCTTCTTAAATAGTTTTACATATTCCTTAAAGGTATCACTCTTAAGAGCTAATAAAATTACCCAAGTAAATCTTGAGTAGTCATCTACTATTACAAATGCATATCTTTTTCCACCTAAACTTATAGTTTGTGATGGACCAAAGAGATCCATGTAGATTAGTTCTATTGTTTTGAAGTAGATGCTTTATTTCAGGTTTAAATGAACTTTTGATTTGTTATTCAAATTAACAAGTATTACATACTTTGTCTTTTTCATACTTTTGCTTAGGTAGGCCTCTAACTAATTCATTTTGATAAGGGTTAAATACAGTTTACCACTCTCAACTTGTATATGAGGTGCAGTTTGCCCCCTCAATAAAATAAATAAGCAGTTTACCCCCTTTGATTTAAATTAACTAACTATAAAATTAATATATTATAATTTTTTAGTATAGTGTCATAAATACCCATTTTAGCATTAGTTGATTTTCTTTGTTATCATTTAGAATTCCTTTAAACATTGGTAGAATTTTAAATCTTATAAAAATTTTCTTTTAGCAACTTCTTTAAAAGATTCTAAACATATTATTCTTTTAATATTTTATTTATAAAAAAAACATAAATAGTGTGATAAATTCTTTTGGTATTTTTAAAATTTTCATCTTTTATTTATAAAAAAAACAAGTGTGATAAATACTTTTGCTATATTTTAAATTTTAGTTATTTAACTTCTATTTATACATTTACGAATTTCACGACATACACGTTCTATATTCTATATAAATAATGTTGATCATGTGTAGAATTTTTTTTCATAAACTATTTCACCATATAAATCATTTAGTAAAAGGATAATTTTTTGTTTATATATTTTAGAATTTATAGATTTGAAAACACCTTATTCTCAATAATAGTAATTGAAAAAACTTACAATTAATTATTATTAAATATAAACGAGGACAAAACCTCCGTATTCATTGAGTCAAAATTTTTCATCATTGTCAAATATTTCATATTGGTAAATATTACAAAAAACGTATAACTATGTTTAGAATCTTTTAGAGAACTTGTTACAAGAAAATTCTCAAAATATTTCGAATTATACAAATATCTAATGGAATTATAAATGATAAAAAAAATCAACTACTGCTAAAAAGGGCATTTATGACATTATATTAAAAATTTATATTGTATTAATTTTATATTTAGTTAATTTAAATCAAATGGATAAACTGCTTATTTATTTTATTGAAGGGGTAAACTGCACCTCATATACAAGTTAAGGGAGGTAAACTACATTTAACCCTTTTGATAAATTATTTATGCGATGTATACCTACATGTGCTAATCTTCTATGGCACAACTACATTGTATCATGCATTACACTAAGACATTACACGTCTTGGTCTACTATCTCTCTCAAGTGAAGAGTGTGTATATTATTAAATCTGGAATTGGTAAGAATTTACCTTCCTTGGGATCAAGAATTATACATTTATCATGTTTAAACAACACTTCAAGATCTTTATCTCAATTTTGACTAATACTTATCAAATTGAATTTCAAATTATCAATCAAAAACACATTCTCAATTACATTGTTTTTATTATTAGCTACATTTTCAATAATAGCAATCATTTTCCCTTTTTATCTTTTCAAATGTAACGTGCCCTTTATTCTTGATTTTTAGTTCATTGAGAAATAAGAGATAGGTCATATGCCTTGAGCATCCACTATCAAGAAACCATTTTGTGTTTTTAGTTTACTTTTTTAGACACACATACACACAAAAATTAAGGTGTGAATTTTTAGTCACTTTTCTTATTTAAGTTTTTGAACTATTTTCTACTTCTTTTCTTGAAAAGCACCTTTTTGAGGTGTGACCCTTTTTACAACAATAGTTACAAACTATATGATATTTGAAAGAATGTAAGGCTCTATAAAGGTTTTTTCTACCACTACCAATTAGGTTTAACATTTTTTATTCCACTTTTATGATGGTAGTTTTGTGTGTTATGCATTTCATATCTGCAATGACTATTATAATGACCATGTGAATTATGCACCCCAAAGTTATGTTGATGATATATTCCATATTTAGAGCTTTGAGATCCATTTTCATGTTTATGATGAAGCGAGTTATGAGAAGATTTTACAAATTTCACGATTGGTTTTTGAAACTTTTCTCCATGTTCATATTCTAAGCCTTGCTTACCATTTCTTACCATTTGACTATTCAATAGTTTTTTCAAGTTATCTTTACCTAAAGTGCATTTAGCTAAGCAATCACTAAAGTTTTCAATTCTTTTCTTCATGTCAATATGTTCCTTCTTTACCTCATCATATTTTTTATATTTACTTTAACCTTAATATTTTCTAATATAAGCTTCATATTTTCCACTTTTAGCTTATTGTTTTTTTTACAACACATTCATACTTTGTGATTATATTTTGATTTTTCTTTGAGTTTTCTACTAGTTTACCTTTAAGGTTTTTGTTTCGACTTTAAAAATTTTCAATTCATTAACAAGTTTAACCACATATATTTCAAGTTTATCAGGTGATAAGTCTGGTTTGTACCGACTTATTTGCTTTACTTACCTAATCTTTTGTATGGAATTTTAGGAGAACTTGTGCTTGATGAATGACTTGTATGCAAAAATGTTCATGATCTAGGAATTGTGAGAATTGACTAAGTGTTGTGAAAATGCCATGCAAAATGATATGTTTGTACATGAATGAGAAACAAGCACACACTTAACCATTTCGGCCTCACAAATCTCAAGCATTACACGAGAGTCCCAGCACACAAACACAAACTCATGCACAACACTCAAGCACATCAATGCACACAAGCACACCACACACGCACAGCACGTGGTGGGTGCCACGATGCCGGCGCCTCGTGCGTCCGCACCACACACACAGCGGGTGCACTAGCGCGCCCACCACACACCACACACTCACGAACTCTCATTCACACCTTCATGCACACTTAGCATACACGGCAGCAAAATACACACAAGCAGGCACTTAACACAGCATTCATATGTTCACCAGGTGTTCGAAGATTTGCACTATCGATTCTTAATGTTTAAGTTATGTACTGGGCATGTGACCTCGCTACATTTTACGATTGGCATATTGTAGAACACATGGAGAAATCTCACAATAAACGGAGGCTCACAGTTACCGTGATCATGACACACCAATGAAAGAAAAGGTATAAAGGCAAAGATCTATCTCATATCCTTCCCCCATAAATATCCTTGAAATCTTATTCACCTTTTATTTAGTATTTTGCACTTAATTCTTTAGTCGTTCTTATTCTATTTAATTCATTTTAGTGTCTTATTTGTAGGTTTGTAGACCATGGTGCATACTTGGAAGGGAAAGGTTGTAGGTAAGCCAAAACGGATGCAGCGTGAAGAAAAAAGAAAGAAAGTTCGTGACAAAAAGTGGAGTTCTGCTCTACGTCGCAACTTCAGGGGTCTCCCACATCATGACGTGGGTGGACGTCGTGACGTGGGCAGCTGCACGTCACGACGTGGAGAAAAAGGATTAAAAAATTGATTTTTGGGCATTTTGGTGGCAGATCACAGTGACCCACGTCGCAACGTCAGGGTCCTTCCATGTCACGACATGGGTGGATGTTGCGACTTACAAACTTGTATGTCGCGACATCGGTAATAATGACTAATTCCGAATTATTTTTGGAAAATTGCGTTTTTAGCCCACTTTGAGGTTTTGTTTCTAACAAGGAATTCGTGGAGGACTTATTTGCGAATAATTTTATAGAATCACTATAAATAGAGCTAGGTTTTCACACATAGAGGGGGTGACAATTTTGAGAGCATTAAACAAGGATTTCTCTTTGTAATAGCTAGGGTTTTCTTCTTTGGATATTGTACAGAGAATAGCGGCTGTATGGAATTGGAACAACATCTTTGTTATTGAATGAATTCATTTGGAGTTAAAGATTTCTTCCAAGAATTTACAATTCAAGGTGTTATCTTTGTTTTTCAAAGTTATGTTTTCAATTATGTGCTTGATTGTTAAATTAATGATGTTCGGTTTAGCCATACTTGGCTAAATCTATTGTGCTCCCATGATTATGAATAAGGATTTTTGTGCTTAACTTACATGTTTATGTCTATTCTATGGCCTTGATTAAATGAGTTTTGCTATATTCTTCATAATTATGCATGATTAGGAGCCGAATTATGTATGATGAATATCCTCTTATAGTGCAGTAAATTACTTAGAGATAACTTGCGTTAATCTTGCCTCTTACCACATAGGGGGATTATGGTAGGTTGTTTGGAATCTCTTGTGGGTTGATTGTGAATTTTTTAGGCTAATTTTACCTTAGCTCTTGCCTTTTACCACATAGGAGGAGTTTGGGGGATTAGTTTAACATTAGCGTGACTTGATTCGCCATTGCCTTTTACCACATATGAGCGGTTGGATTAGAGGGTTTGTTTATTGGTAGTTGCATTAGATCCCGGGTTAATTAATGAAGTAAACCTTGCCTCTTACAAAATAGGAAGGTTTCATATATTTGTTAACATCTAGTAGGTAAATGCCTAAATCATTCCTTTCCTCTTACCACATAGGAGGCGCGAGTTATGTTATTTACCCTTGTTTTGCATGACCATAGATAGGATGTGCTTGTGCTTTTAATAACCCTAAAATATAATCTCGGGAGTACACTTGCTTAATTGGTAACTTAAATCAAATCATCATTTTCGTTAATTGTGCTTTGTCATTTACTTTATTATTTTTAGTTTAATAATTATAAAAAATCCAAAAATATTTTCTCTAGAATTTTAACATTGTCCTTTCTCTGTGGGAACAAACTTGCTTTACTATCACCATTAAGGGGTTGTTTAGCGTTATCTTTGATTAGGGGTAGATAGCAACCACGAATATATTTTATAAGTATATTTAGCCCTATTAGTAGCTATTTTCAGGAAGAACTTCAAAGATGAAGCAAAGGTTATTCCTAATTAGTACCCATAAAGGTATAGATCTAGACCCAAAATAGCGTGAAAAGATTTAGGAAAATTTTAAACCTATTTCAAAAAATATTCCAAAAATAACACAATATCTCTCAAAAAGAGAAAGAAGTACTCCCACAAAGTAAGACCAAACACTCCTAATAAGGAAACTGTTAGATTGTATTATTCTTTTGGTAATTTTTTTGTCTTTATATATGATAGTCTAGTTGCGCATATAAATAACTTTGTGATGTAACTTTATTCTTTAATCTTTTATTAATAAAAAAACCCTATTCTCCCTTTGATTTCATCATGGTATCAGAGCAACCATCTTATGTGATAGAATAGACTTTATTCATAGTCACAACTCTCACATATGGAACTGATTGTACAAATCAAAGGCACTATTTTTTAGTTGCATTTGTACAAATTGATTGAGATTGTGTCCTGGATTCTTCATTTTTGGTGTTATTCGTTAGCTTTTACATGGTTTCAATTGCACTCTAATTTGATTTTGTTTATCATTGGTAATTGTTTGTTGATCTATTTCTATTTTATTTTCTAGTTTTAATTATGGCTACTCATAAGGATGATTCCCTTTATTCGATCAGTATACAATTACATGGAAACAATTATTCGTATAGGAGATATGCTATGAAATAGCTACTCATAAGGATGATTCCCTTCATTCGATCAGTATACAATTACATGGAAAAAATTATTCGTATAGGAGTTATGCTATGAAATGGCTACTCATAAGGATGATTCCCTTCATTCGATCAGTATACCATTACATGGAAAACATTTTGCGAGAAAAATCTATGTGGGGTTATGTTACAGGAGTATGAGGTAAACCTGTCGATAAGAAAACTACTGATTATACTGATTTGTTAGATGTTTGGGAAAGTGATACTTCCAAGATTATTACTTGGATCAATAATTCAGTTACACACTCTATAAGAACTCAGTTGAAAAAATTTGAGACTATTAAAGAGGTTTGGGATAACTTGGCAAGACTATATACATAGTCTAATTTTGCGAGACAGTATTAGTTGGAGACAGACATCCGTACCTTGCAACAAAATTCCTTGAGTATTCAAGATTTTTATTTGGCCATGTCAAAATTATGGGATCAGTTAGCACTTACAGAATTTTAAGAGTTGTGAAAATTCACCCCTACATTACTCATAGGGAAGAGCAATTACTAGTTTAATTTTTTATGACCCTCTATTGTAAAATTGAGGAATTGTGTGGGACACTTATGCATCAGAGCCCACTCCATTCTATTGATTCTATGGTCCATGAGCTTTTAGCCGAGGAGATCTGTCTAAAGTCTTAAATAGTAAGGACATCATTCCAGCATCTGCTTCATCTGGTTTTGCAACGCCTCAAAAACCTCCAATTAATACTCAAAATAGGCCACCTTCAAAGGTTTCTTATGATGATTGTTCTTTCTATAAGCAGAAAGGTCAGTAGAAGGTTCAATGTCCATTATTGTTGAATAAAGGTAAACCATAAAAAAAACAATGCCCCACCACAGCAACAACGACTTCTGCCACCACCTCATATTCTGATATTCAGACCACATCAGTGGATATTCTTACCACCTTAGCTTAATAATTTCATGGTTTTATAATCTTTTAAACCTAGTATGTTTGAGCAATTTCAAAAGTTCCTTGTGTCACAGTCACATGCCATATCTGCTTCCTCTAATCTAGATTGGTCTTCCTCTAGTACATCAGGTATACCTTCCTCCTTATGGGTTTTAGATTCCAGTGCATCTCATCATATGTCTCATAATATGTCATATTTTATTTCCTTCTGTCCCGATTCCTCTTTGTCAATTGTGACTGCTGATGGAACTCTTATGTTGTTAACGGGTGTTGGTTTAATTGTTATGTCCTCTGTATCTCTCTCAGATGTTTATTATATTCCTAATATTACTTTGAATTTGGTTTCTGTTAGTCAATTATATATGTCAATCAGGTTACTTAGAGTGTTTTTCTCTTATCCATTGTGTTATGCAGGACTCACAATCTCAGAAGGTGATTGGGACAGGTCATAGGCAATGGGGACTCTACATTTTGGATCAATTGAAAGTACCAGATATTGCAGTTTCTAGTGTAGATTTGTCTTTATTTTGTTTAAGTCATTTATCTTATATTTTTTATTTATGGCGTTCTTGTTTAAGTCATGTTTTAACTTCTCGTTTACAGTTTTTAGCATCTACTTGAGCATTAGGCAATTTGAAAGTTCATGATATTTCTGTAGTGGTTGTAAACTAGCAAAGTTTTTTGCTTTTACATTTTTATAACAGTATTTTTTTTCTCTCACTTTATTTGGTCTTGTTCATTCTGATATGTGGGAACTTTTCCCTACATCCACGAATGGGGGGCTCATGATATTATGTTTTATTTATTCATGATTGCACTCGTTATTGTTGAATTTTTCTTATTAAACATCATTTTGATTATCTCACCATTTTTAACAACTTCAGAGCTCTTGTAAAAACTCAACATTTTGTTGTTATTAACTGTTTTCGTTGTGATTTGGATGGAGAATACACCTCTTACGCATTTTCTAATTTGCTTGCTTCCGATGGTACTCTTCATGAAACTTTTTGTAGGGATACCCTCAAACAAAATGGTATTGCAGAAAGAAAATATAGGCATCCTTTTAAAACAACTTGCTCTCTCTTATTGTTTGCCATGTTCCTAGTGCATTTTGAGGAGAAACAATCCTTACTGCAACTCATATAATGAATAGTATTCCAACCTCACACACTTTAGGTTTGTCACATTTTGAAAATTTGTATAGATATGCTCTCGATTATTCTTCCTTGCTTGTTTTGTACTTTGACCTCATACCGAGCGTACTAAATTGTCATCACGATCTACTTTATGTGTTTTTTGAGTTATGGTGTTAGGCAAAAGGGATATCATTGTTTTGATTCAATTAGTCAAAAATTGTATGTCTCTCTTCATGTTGTGTTTGTTAATCATATTCCATGTTTTTCCATTCATATTAGTTCTTATAATATAACAAAGTCATATCTTGTTCAATCTGATCCCTTAATCACTGATACTAAGGAAACACTGTCTGTTACATTGGTTCCTAATGCAAATGTTCCTTATTCCCCTATCCAAGCATCTCTTAAGCCTGTGGTTCCTCTTCTTGTCTGCCAGTCTACACATGTGTGTAAGTCTACTAAGCTCCCAAATATTTCTTACTCTTGTTATTCTACCTCTTTTGCGTTATTTTTATCATATATTCATCATCTTTCTGAGCCCTACTCCTATAGAGAGGCACTCTATGACCACCTTCGATAAGATGCTATAGTTGAGGAATTTACTATTTACATCAAACTCGTACTTGGGACTTGGTGCCTTTGCCATAGAAAATGCACCATTGGTTCTCATTAGGTCTATAAAATCAAAACTAAATATCATGAATCTATTTAGAGATACAAAGCCCGCCTTGTTATAAAAGGTTACTCTCATGAGTATAGAATGGATTATGAGGAAACATTCGCTCTTGTTGGCAAAATAACAACTATTCGTACACTGATTGCAGTTTCTTTCGTTCGTCGATGGAACATATCTCAAATAGATGTAAAGAATGTCTTCTTTAATAGCGATCTTCATGAAGAAGTTTATCTGGATCCCCCTGTTGGTGTTCCTCACAAACTTGGTAAAGTTTGCAAACTCCGAAAAGCTCTCTACGATCTCAAACAGGCACCCCGAGTTTGGTTTGAGAAGTTCTCTTCCATTTTTACTTCATATGGTTTTCATGCTAGTCATCATGATTCAACATTGTTTGTCAAGTGTACTGATGCAGGTCATATTCTACTCTCTTTGTACGTTGATGATATGATTATCACTGGTGATGATTTTGAAGGAATAGTAACTTTGAAGGTTGAGTTAGCTCGTTGCTTTGCTATGAAAGATTTGGGTCCGCTACGTTATTTTCTAGGTATTGAGGTTTCTTCTTCTCAACAAGGTTATCTATTGTTCAATCCAAATATATAGCTGATATGTTTGAGCGTGCACCTCTGATTAATAATAAGGTTGTTGATACCTCTCTTGAGCCTAATGTTCGGTATTCTCCGTCTGATGGTTCTCCCCTGCCAAATTCCAGCTTATATCGCTTAATTTGTTGGTAGCTTGGTTTATCTCACTAACTCATCCTGATATAACACATATTTTTCATATAGTTAGTCAATTTGTTTAGTTCATTGGGTTGCTGTTTTTCGCATTTTAAGGTATTTTTAGGGCACTCAGTTTCAAAATCTTTTGTTTTTGTCTGCTTCATCTTTAGAATTGTGTGCGTACTCTGATGTTGATTGACTTGATGATTATGTGGATCTCAAATCCACTACTGTTTTTTTTTTCCTCAGTGGTTGTCTTATTTCTTGGAAGAGTAAAAAATAAGATGTTGGTTCTAGATCCTCCAAAGAAGTTGAGTGTCATGCCATGACCTATACTTTTGGTAAGATAGTTTGGTTACGTTGGTTCCTTGCAATTATAGGTGTTTTGCTTCAGTACCCTACTCATTTGTTTTGCAATAATAAGAGTGCTATTCAGATTGCGCGTAATCCAATCTTTCATGAGCGGACCAAACATATTAAAATTGATTGTCACGACACACGACATCATTTTCAACTTGGTACCATCTCCTTGCCTTTCGTCCTTTCTTTTGTGTAGATTGTTGACATATTTATCAAGACACATTCTACTTTACATTTCAAACTCTCTATACTTCTAATTATAGCATCGTGAGTTTGAGGGGATATTAGATTGTATTATTCTTTTGGTAGTTTCCTTTTATATAGTAGTCTAGTTGCCTATATAAATACCTTTGTGATGTAATTTTTTTAAAAAACTTTGATTATTAAACAAACCCTAATATCACTTTAATTTCATGAGAGACAACAAGAAAAATTACAAAAAAAAAAAATAATAAAACTGGGGTGGCGGCAGCCGGGCAGAAGTAGCTCTGCCACATTCCGTTAGGCGGAAGAGTTTTCTTTGACAGAGAAAGTTAGGGATGAGAGTTTTGACAAGTTATGCTTTTCTGATTAATAAATTCTTTCACAAATTAATAATCTAATTATTTTTTACTTTTATTTAATAAAATAATTTTCTAATACAAAAATGAAACAGTGAGGTGGGTTTCTCCCCCACTCCAACCAAAATCGAAACTGTGGACCCCCCAATTCTAAATCAGAACTGGTTGGAAGGTTCCAATTCCTGAAAATGTGGAATCGAAATCGGCTAAAAAACTAATTTTCTTATTTTTCATTTTTATAATTCTATAAATATTTTTATATCTCTTCATTTTCATCACATAATTTTTTTAATATTATTTCTTACTTTTTTAATCTTTATATTTTAAGTTTTAGAGTTTATATTTTAGAGTTTAAGATTTAGGGTTTAAGCTTAGGTTTAGGTTTAGGGTATCAATTTTTCTAATTAATTATTCTAATTTTATTATTATATTATACTAATATGCTATTTGAATTACAATTAATAGTTCAACCATTCTTTTAATATTCTTATCATTTATATATCTTTTTTTCTCAATTATCAAAGCCTTCATAATTCTATTTTTTTAAAACCTCTATATGTTGGTTCAATTTTAACTATTAATCCAATTATATTATTTATCAACTTTTTTAATTTATATTATCCTAATTCTATTATTCTATTATGCTAATATACTATTTAAATTCTAATTAATAGTTCGAGTATTCTCTCAATACTCTTATTCTTTCTATATCTTTCTGTCTCACTTATATAATTTCATAATTCTATTATTCTAAAAAAATCCATATATTAGTTCAATTTTAACTACTATTCTAATTATATTATTATATTATACTAGTTGAATCCCAATTAATAATTTAAATGTTCAATTATTCTTTCAATATTCTTATTATTTTATGTCTTTCAATCTCACTTATTTAATTCTTTCTAGTTTTATTCTTTTAAAAACTCTATATATTAAGTTCAATTATAATTATAATTATTCTAATTATATTATTATGTTGTATTATTTGAATTTGAATTAATAGTTTAATCATTATTTCAATAGAAATCAAATTTAAAAGTGAGATTAAAATAAAAAGCGAAACTAAAAATCGGAATAAAAACAGAAAACGGAACAAAATCGTAACTGGAACGAAACCATAATCGTAACTGAAACTAAAACCAAAATCAGAACCATCAATTCGATTCTGGTTCCTATCATGACCACAAAACTAGGAACTGGAGATTCCGAAACCGTGAGGTGCAGTTATCCGATAAAAATACCTACCAGTCATATAACTATTGGAATGAAAGATATATCTTTAGATGATAAAGATGTACCGATAAATTCATTAAAAAGCCCTAGATGGAAAAAAAGCATGCAACTGCGGAGTATTATGACATGTATAGTAGTGGAGGAATATAGGACAAAAAATAAATCCACTTGGTATCAAACTTGGTACAAACTAAAGTCATCATTCTCTTTGGTTTGCACAACCAAAACATTATGCTGATAGTCTACAAGAAGATCAAAAAACAAGAAATTGTATTAAGAATTACGTACAAAAAAATACGAAAATCTCTTCTTTGGTAGAGGGAATTGCATGTATAGAGATTCAAAAATGAATCGATATGATCTTGATCATAATTTTTGTGAAACCCCAAAATTTTCATAAATAAATATCGTACTTAATCGTTTAGAATGTTACATTTTCTATTATATGAATTTAGTTTAAACATGAATATTATAAATATATATTTAACTAGTCTCACCAATAGATAGGAATTTTTTTTGTTTAAGATTACTAAGTGGAAAGCATGTGTCAATTATTATTTGTGGGCTTACGAGCCAATAGAAGAAGATATTGGAATCAATTGTAAGATCCAAAAGTTTCTAGAGACCTGATCAAATAAATTAGCTAGGAGTGTGGACTCTAGTTAAACCCTTTTAAATCCCAAGGACAGCATATCAATTTGGAAAGATCTAAAAAGAAAAGGGGAAAAAGAAAAAAGAGAACAAGCCAGCCGCCGCCCGTGAAACAAAAAGAGAGGCTTTGGTAAGCCTTTTATGGAAAACAACAGAAAGGATGGAGAATAAGAAGGACAAAGGAACACGAAAACAAAAAAGAAGAGGAACTACAACTGGAGTTTAGAGAGGATCAACAAATGGAAAAATCGTGAGTAAAGGATGTACAGAAGGTTTTAATAGGTGAGGTAAAATATTTTGTTTGCTTAATATAATTTGGCGTGGTTTGATTGAAAATCTGTGAGGAGCTATTGTTTTTTTTTATTAAGGAATATTGGTTCAAATCTCACCCACTATAAACTGAATGTTAAGAGTTTAAGAAAGTTGTTTATAAGTAAATTTGATTTTTGGGTGCATTGTTTAAATTCAATATTTGAATAGCTTTGAAAATCATGATATTTTACTTCCCAAAGTGTCCAAAGTATGAATGTTTTATCATATTATGTATGGGCATAATGTTTTATACACATGCGAGCAAAGTTATTTTGTAGTCATATTTTTTTTAAGCTTTCTATGCTCTAGATTCATTGTTTATGGACTGCTGTTTTGCTCCCTAATGTTATATGTTGAATTCTGGAAATAACTTTTGAAAATATTGGAGCCATGTGACTATTGATTGAAAATCCATGTTTCAAACATAATTTTCTTAAGATTGAACTTCATATTGAACTGCGAAATAAAATGTCAGAGAAAAGGGTGCGGGTGCTCTATGAACCGAATACTGGATTTGAGGGGAATATTTATGTCTATTGGAATTTTGAAGCATTATATTGGTGCATATCACAAGAATTGGATGAATTAAGGTTGGTGTGCATTCTTGATAGATAGTTTACTCTTTGTCTCACTATATGCACGTAATCCCTGTAGCATGTGGAATTTATAGATTAGTTTTCAACTCATTATCAAGTTTAATAATTAAATCATGCTTATGATTCTATGTGGCAGCATATAGCAAAAAGCGAACCATTATTTATTGAATGAGCAAACTGAAACTTTTCAGGTATATTGAAAACCTGAAACACGTGCTCTTTTGGAAAATAAAAAAGATTGTTTTGACTGCTCAAAGTTTTGTTTTGCTCTTCGAAAAGGGAATTTCACAACCACAAATAGAGTGAGTAATTTGTTCAAAAGTTTAACTAATGATTTACAATGGAATTCTTGGTTCTGTGGACATTTATTTTGCTCCCTAATCGTACATGTTGAATTCATGGAAGTAAATATGGGCTGAGGTATTCTTGATAAATATAAACTGAATTTTGTGGCCTAGCCACACAGGTGATCCCAAATGAAAGTTTTGGGCAATGTTCAGAGTATGCAAATGGTATAAAAATTATATGCGTAGTTTCACTGTATTCACACCCTATTGGAAGAATTGATTTGTGAGTCCTTTTAGACATAATTTTGAACGTTTTAAAATATAAACTTTATAGTATGCTGTTCACAGTTTTATTTAATTTTGATTTCACATCATTTGGATTTTTCAACCAAAAGTTATAACCATTTGAAACAATTATGAAAGACTGAAATCTAGATATGGAACTTTTAGTATTTACAGCAACTTTGCACAGCTTTTACATAACGTTTTTTACTGAATTTGGAATTACATAAAATACAAAAGTTCTAGCCTTTTAATTCAACTTTTATACAGTTTTGGTTTCACATTATTTGGATATTTGGTTACAAAGTTATGATTGTTTCAAATTGGTATGGCAGAACTGAAATCCATTACGGGATTTCAGTTCTACATGAAGTTTGAACAGTTTTTAAAGCTATTTTTAAAATGAATTTGGGATTTGATAAAACATAAAAGTTTTAATATTATAAATCTAGTTTCATATGCTTTTGATTTCATATTAATTAGAGTTTTGGTTACAAAGTTATGACCTTTTGAAATCACTATGGCCAAACTGAATTTGTTACGGGATTTCATCTATTGAAAGCCTTTCATATTGAGATAGTTTTGTTTTTTTGACAATTGATAATTGAAGGGCATTGTTTGAATTGTGGACACGCTCTTGTCCTGCATTAAAGAGTGCACTTTTGATAAATGAGTTTTTCTCGTCATTTGCCATTGACATATGTTGTAATTGATATGTAGGTGTATATGTGGGACTTCATGTCCATAAATTATGTATTGATAAACTAGGTAAGTTAGAACTAAGTGCTTTGCGTAGCTAAGTGCTACGCCATTTTAAAGGCGGGAGCCACCTCTAGAGTCCGTACGAGCCACCTCTAGAGTCCAACGCTACAAGCGATTGGTGAATAATTGGGATGTACTTGGTGAAAAGTGATTGTCATATGATTTTTCGGATTTTGTGAACGTGTCATATTTGTATTGTATTTGATTGCATGGGCCCTAGTAGGTGTTGGCTTGGAGGGTGATCGAGACGGCATTGGGCCGACGATTACGCCAACACCACACCGGTGAGCCCCGTCACATGATTAAGGAGTTTTTAATCCCGTTGACGGGAGTCGGAGTGGCAAATCTGGATGCCACGTTAGGCCTGCGGGGCCATTGTGGTCACTGACCACTAGGAAGGATAAGGTAGCTTCTCAAGTCATGCACGCAACAATGAATTGTTAGGGGATATAAGGTTGGTAAAGGTCGGCAAGGCCGATCGTGACATGTACCGATTATATGCCTAATGTTTTATTTGGAGTTAATGACAAAGTTATCTGATATTTGGATATGTGCATTGCACAATCTTTTATGTGATATTTGAAACTTTTTCATATGGTTATTTGCATTAGAAAAATGATTGTCATCTTGTTATTTGAATTGGAAAAATGTTTCACTGAGATTGTTCTTTCTTAAAGCTAATTTTCTGAAAATTATCCATTACTCCCTCACTGAGCTATTTTGAGCTCACCCCCTTTTATAAATTATTTTTCAGATCAATTCGGGACAAACTAGGGCTGGTTTGGATTCGAAGATTAACGACGCATTGTGTGATAGGAGATAAGGAGGTTAAGGTATAAAAAGTCGTTTGAAATAGTCTTTTGTTATGTTAGACTATTTTAATATTTTAGAAGTTATTTTCTTTTGGAATGTAATATATATATATATATATATACAACTTGGATAGTTTGTGGTTTGAAAGATTATGATTCCTGTTATAAATCTTAAGTTTTGGTCAGATTTGGATTGTAATCACGTTGATAAACAAAAGTTCATTGTTTTGAACGGTTTGTCTGTTGGGGATGTAACATATGGTGAATATTGTGTTCGAAATTTTATTTGAAATTTTCAGGTTATAATTTATTAATGTTAAAGGTTAGGACCCAGGCGTGGGTCGGGCATAATCTAACGTTCCCGTCACATTTTCGTATAAGGGAATTGGGTGGGGCGTTACAAGTGGTATCAGAGCATTTTTGCTCTTAACCCAGGATAAGATTCTTGGACTTTGAAATGGTAATTTGTTAGGCTTGAATTGGGATGAGATGTATTTGGTAAGCGTTAAAGAAAACATTGTGGACATTATTGGTTTCATAGTTAGGAATGAATTCCTTAAGAAAGAGTGTCAAAATTTAAGTTTGAATCCTTATTTGGTTGGATTATTTTCATTTGTGATTGTTCAATTTTATATCTGGGATTCTTTTAAATTCATTTCTTAAGATACAATTATTAGAAAATTTTGATAGAATCTGTGAATACTGTGAAACATAATGATTTCAAATTTTGATGTATTACCAAGGGTTAGGTGAAATGTTAAACCAAAGTACAGTTGAAAGAATTGGAGAAATGTGATAAAATTTCACATTCTATGTAATTTAAATTGTGGTTCATTTTAAGGATATCAATGAATATATGAGGATATAGAATAAAGGTTTATGGATAAATTTGAAGCAAGACATTGGAACCAGTTAATTGTAAGACATTAGGAATTATCAATCTCTTAGAATTGATGAATGATGTTAGGCCTAAACCGGATTCTTAGAATTGTGATGTCCTTGGTGTAACACTAAGGAATCGATATTACAAATTTGGACAGTTGATAAACAGAAATTATGTTAACCAGTTAATGGGATAAAACATAATACACATAAATCTTTGAATTTATGATTTAAGTATGACTTGACCAAATAAAATTGAACTGAAATACAAAAATATATAATGATGCAAGAAAATTTACGAGTCGTACTTGAACACTTAATGACCGTATGAAAGTTTTCCATGAATAAAAATAAAATAAAATTGAGTAAGAAATGTCTCTCTTTCCTTTTGAAATCTTTTGTGACATGTATACTTTAAAGTTTTGGATTAGCTCAATAAGCGCGTAGTGGGCTCTGAAAAAAAAATAGAATGGATATCGCACCCTGAATTAAGATTACATTTAAAGACTGGCTAAACAATATAAGTTGGCAAGAATTCACATTTGGTGATATACTAGAAAAGAGATTAAGGAATTTCATGATTATTATATGCTAAAGAAACTAAGTCGAGGCTAGTATTAAGAATCATTAGTGAATGATTGTTTTGGATTGTGATGGATTCTATATCAATTGAAATGCCACAATAGGAGATTATTGTTGAGAAACAATTGGTATTACTTATCTTGCATAGGGAAATTTATTCGGGAGTCAAGATGAACATTGGATGATTAGATTTGAAAAACAAAGAGTTTAATGGCAGTTTTCAATGGGAAATTATCAGTGTTTACTTATGATGCACAAGAAGATTTATTTGAAATTGGTGTGTGCACGGGATACATAAGATTAAATATTAAGATCTGAATTGGAATTTTTTTTAATGGGAATATAACTATGAAATTGCTTATGATGGATGGATGATTAATTATTTTAAATTGAAGAATAGAGTATTAACATACATTTTTAATAATTCTTTGCTAGTATTATGGCCTAAATGGTAAGAAGTCGTTGATAGTATTACACTTGTGTGAAGCTTTACATCCTTATGAGAAAATTCCCACCATGAGATATTGAATGTTATGTGAACTGGTCAATGTGCAACAATTTAATAGTGTAATAGATTTACATGTTTGGGAGATTTTTTGAAGAATGAATAAGAGCTCAAAGGATAACAATGGAAGAGACGACTTTTGCACATTAAAATATATGTCAAAGATGGATATAGAATTCGGAGAAATGATATAGTGGCTTAGAGATATGATCAAATATGGCTCGAGGTATCTATATATATTTTTTTTTAAGTTAAAAAGTTGATGTTGAATGAAAATATATTATTGGTGGCTAAGGCACTTAACTGATGTTTATAATTAATATGAAGTGATTACTTAAGGAAATAATTTCATTTGACAATACCATGTATTGCGAAAAAAAAGGTAGGAAAGACATACATGATCAGAACATTTAGACGAATTCAAACTAAACAAATCCTACTTGTTAAGGTCATTTGGAAGAACCATGGTGTTGAGGAAACTACGTGGGAAATTGAGGAGAGCATGCGGGAATGGTGTCTGGAGTTTTTCCAATAAATGGTAAGAATTTCGAGGACGAAATTTCTTTAAGGGGGGAAGGGTGTGAAACCCCAAAATTTTCATAAATAAATATCGTACTTAATCGTTTAGAATGTTACATTTTCTATTATATGAATTTAGTTTAAACATGAATATTATAAATATATATTTAACTAGTCTCACCAATAGATAGGAATTTTTTTGTTTAAGATTACTAAGTGGAAATCATGTGTCAATTATTATTTTGGGCTTACGAGCCAATAGAAGAAGATATTGGAATCAATTGTAAGATCCAAAAGTTTCTAGAGACCTGATCGAATAAATTAGCTAGGAGTGTGGACTCTAGTTAAACCCTTTTAAATCCCAAGGACAGCATATCAATTTGGAAAGATCTAAAAAGAAAAGGGTAAAAAGAAAAAAGAGAACAAGCCAGCCGCCGCCCGTGAAACAAAAAGAGAGGCTTTGGTAAGCCTTTTATGGAAAACAACAGAAAGGATGGAGAATAAGAAGGACAAAGGAACACGAAAACAAAAAAGAAGAGGAACTACAACTGGAGTTTAGAGAGGATCAACAAATGGAAAAATCGTGAGTAAAGGATGTACAGAAGGTTTTAATAGGTGAGGTAAAATATTTTGTTTGCTTAATATAATTTGGCATGGTTTGATTGAAAATCTGTGAGGAGCTATTGATTTTTTTTTTATTAAGGAATATTGGTTCAAATCTCACCCACTATAAACTGAATGTTAAGAGTTTAAGAAAGTTGTTTATAAGTAAATTTGATTTTTGAGTGCTCTGTTTAAATTCAATATTTGAATAGCTTTGAAAATCATGATATTTTACTTCCCAAAGTGTCCAAAGTATGAAAGTTTTATCATATTATGTATGGGCATAATGTTTTATACACATGCGAGCAAAGTTATTTTGTAGTCATATTTTTTTTAAGCTTTCTATGCTCTAGATTCATTGTTTATGGACTGCTGTTTTGCTCCCTAATGTTATATGTTGAATTCTGGAAATTACTTTTGAAAATATTGGAGCCATGTGACTATTGATTGAAAATCCATGTTTCAAACATAATTTTCTTAAGATTGAACTTCATATTGAACTGCGAAATAAAATGTCAGAGAAAAGGGTGCGGGTGCTCTATGAACCGAATACTGGATTTGAGGGGAATATTTATGTCTATTGGAATTTTGAAGCATTATATTGGTTCATATCACAAGAATTGGATGAATTAAGGTTGGTGTCCATTCTTGATAGATAGTTTACTCTTTGTCTCACTATATGCACGTAATCCCTGTAGCATGTGGAATTTATAGATTAGTTTTCAACTCATTATCAAGTTTAATAATTAAATCATGCTTATGATTCTATGTGGCAGCATATAGCAAAAAGCGAACCATTATTTATTGAATGAGCAAACTGAAACTTTTCAGGTATATTGAAAACCTGAAACACGTGCTCTTTTGGAAAATGAAAAAGATTGTTTTGACTGCTCAAAGTTTTGTTTTGCTCTTCGAAAAGGGAATTTCACAACCACAAATAGAGTGAGTAATTTGTTCAAAAGTTTAACTAATGATTTACAATGGAATTCTTGGTTCTGTGGACATTTATTTTGCTCCCTAATCGTACATGTTGAATTCATGGAAGTAAATATGGGCTGAGGTATTCTTGATAAATATAAACTGAATTTTGTGGCCTGGCCACACAGGTGATCCCAAATGAAAGTTTTGGGCAATGTTCAGAGTATGCAAATGGTATAAAAATTATATGCGTAGTTTCACTGTATTCACACCCTATTGGAAGAATTGATTTGTGAGTCCTTTTAGACATAATTTTGAACGTTTTAAAATATAAACTTTATAGTATGCTGTTCACAGTTTTATTTAATTTTGATTTCACATCATTTGGATTTTTCAACCAAAAGTTATAACCATTTGAAACAATTATGAAAGACTGAAATCTAGATATGGAACTTTTAGTATTTACAGCAACTTTGCACAGCTTTTACATAACGTTTTTTACTGAATTTGGAATTACATAAAATACAAAAGTTCTAGCCTTTTAATTCAACTTTTATACAGTTTTGGTTTCACATTATTTGGATATTTGGTTACAAAGTTATGATTGTTTCAAATTGGTATGGCAGAACTGAAATCCATTACGGGATTTCAGTTCTACATGAAGTTTGAACAGTTTTTAAAGCTATTTTTAAAATGAATTTGGGATTTGATAAAACATAAAAGTTTTAATATTATAAATCTAGTTTCATATGCTTTTGATTTCATATTAATTAGAGTTTTGGTTACAAAGTTATGACCTTTTGAAATCACTATGGCCAAACTGAATTTGTTACGGGATTTCATCTATTGAAAGCCTTTCATATTGAGATAGTTTTGTTTTTGTGTCAATTGATAATTGAAGGGCATTGTTTGAATTGTGGACACGCTCTTGTCCTGCATTAAAGAGTGCACTTTTAGATAAATGAGTTTTTCTCGTCATTTGCCATTGACATATGTTGTAATTGATATGTCGGTGTATATGTGGGACTTCACGTCCATAAATTATGTATTGATAAACTAGGTAAGTTAGAACTAAGTGCTTTGCGGAGCTAAGTGCTACGCCATTTTAAAGGCGGGAGCCACCTCTAGAGTCCGTACGAGCCACCTCTAGAGTCCAACGCTACCAGCGATTGGTGAATAATTGGGATGTACTTGGTGAAAAGTGATTGTCATATGATTTTTCAGATTTTGTGAACGTGTCATATTTGTATTGTATTTGATTGCATGGGCCCTAGTAGGTGTTGGCTTGGAGGGTGATCGAGACGGCATTGGGCCGACGATTACGCCAAGACCACACCGGTGAGCCCCGTCACGTGATTAAGGAGTTTTTAATCCCGTTGACGGGAGTCGGAGTGGCAAATCCGGATGTCACGTTAGGCCTGCGGGGCCGTTGTGGTCACTGACCACTAGGAAGGATAAGGTAGCTTCTCAAGTTGTGCACGCAACAATGAATTGTTAGGGGATATAAGGTTGGTAAAGGTCGGCAAGGCCGATCATGACAGGTACCGATTATATGCCTAATGTTTTATATGGAGTTAATGACAAAGTTATCTGATATTTGGATATGTGCATTGCACAATCTTTTATGTGATATTTGAGACTTTGTCATATGGTTATTTGCATTGGAAAAATGATTGTCATCTTGTTATTTGAATTGGAAAAATGTTTCACTGAGATTGTGCTTTCTTAAAGCTAATTTTCTGAAAATTATCCATTACTCCCTCACTGAGCTATTTTGAGCTCACCCCCTTTTATAAATTATTTTTCAGAGCAATTCGGGACAAACTAGGGCTGGTTTGGATTCGAAGATTAACGACGCATTGTGTGATAGGAGATAAGGAGGTTAAGGTATAAAAAGTCGTTTGAAATAGTCTTTTGTTATGTTAGACTATTTTAATATTTTAGAAGTTATTTTATTTTGGAATGTAATATATATATATATATACAACTTGGATAGTTTGTGGTTTGAAAGATTATGATTCCTGTTATAAATCTTAAGTTTTGGTCAGATTTGGATTGTAATCACGTTGATAAACAAAAGTTCATTGTTTTGAATGGTTTGTCTGTTGGGGATGTAACATAAGGTGAATATTGTGTTTAAAATTTTATTTGAAATTTTCAGGTTATAATTTATTAATGTTCAAGGTTAGGACCCAGGCGTGGGTCGGGCATAATCTAACGTTCCCGTCACATTTCCGTATAAGGGAATTGGGTCGGGCGTTACAATTTTTATGGGATTCCTAAAGTCATTACTACAAAATCGATTGCAAGGAATCGACGAACTTCAGATGACTCTACAAAAAGAATTTAATTGGTTGAACCGAAAACTAAACATTGCCATCACAAAAATTGGAAAAACCTTATGGCCTTAACATTCTTGCAGAGTATATAGTCGGACAATTAAATAATAGATTTTCATTTCGAAAAGCAATGGAAAAAGCTATTGAATTAACTGAACAAGCGAATACAAAAGGAATTCAAGTCCAAATTTCGGGTCGTATCGATGGAAAAGAAATTGCACGTGTCGATTGGATTAGAAAAGGTAGGGTTCCCCTACAAACCATTCGATCGAAAATTGATTATTGTTCCTATACAGTTCGAACTATCTATGGTATATTAGGCATCAAAATTTGGATATTTATAGAGGAGGAATAATAAACTTTACCATTTCCTTTCATCTATCTAGAAAGCTAAACACATTCATTCTTCTTCTCAAAACTAGCAATTCTAATTTTAATTCTATAAGGTTGAATAAAAATTTGATTACCATTTGATAAAATTGCTATGCTTAGTGTGTGACTCATTGGATTTTTTATATTTATAGGGTTAAAATTTAAAAAATCAGTCACAAAATATGAACTTAATAACTATAGAACTAATAACCAATCCTCATTTCATATTATCTCGATCTAAAGCCAGTCAAGATGTGATAGATCATTCATATCTTCGTAGCAAATGAATTTTTTTTGCGAAACAAAAAAAAAAGGATTTTATGTTTTAAAGAAAAATATAAAAGAAATATGTGGATAAACGGAAGGGTGAGAGAAATACAGAAACAAATCTATAATATAGAATTCCAATATGTAAGGTTTATGAGGGATTTTCTAAAACGTACAAAAAGCAATGTAATAAAATCATCAATATCGATTTATCTATAATTAAATTCACGGGTAACCTCTAGCCCCCTTGACCTAGTTGGGTCAGCCTAGATATGACCACTTGGCCGATTTTGAAACCAGAACCGTGGGCTCCTAGGTTCCAAATCGAAACTGACTGGAAGGTTCTGGTTATGGTTTCTGAAAATGTGGAATCGGAACTGGCGATTCCTGAACTGACAAAAAAAAACTAAATTTCTTGTTTTTCATTTTTATAATTCTATAAATATTTCTATATCACTTCATTTTCATAACATAATTATTATTCTAATATTTTGCCTTACTTTTCTAATCTTTATATTTTAGATTTTAGAGTTTAGCGTTTATGATTCAGGTTTAGGGTATCAACTTTTTTAATTAATTATTCTAATTCTATTATTATATTATACTAATATGCTATTTGAATTCCAATTAATAGTTCAATCATTCTTTCAACACTCTTATCATTTATATATCTTTCTTTCTCACCTATCTAATTCTTCATAATTCTATTTTTCTAAAACCTCTATATATTAGTTCAATTTCAACTATTAATCCAATTAGATTATGTATTAACTTTCTAATATTAATTATCCTAATTCTATTATTATGTTATGCTAATATACTATTTGAATTCCAATTAATAGTTTGATCATTCTCTTAATACTCTTATTTTTTCTATATCTTTCTTTCTCACTTCTATAATCTTCATAATTCTAGTATTCTAAAAAATCTATATATTAGTTCAATTTTAACTACTATTCTAATAATATTATTATATTATTCTAGTTGAATTCCAATTAATAATTCAAATGCTCAATTATTCTTTCAATATTCTTATTATTTTTATATCTTTCAATCTCAGTTATCTAATTTTTCCTAATTCAATTATTCTAAAAACTCTATATAACAATTTAATCATTATTATTCTAATTATATTATTATATTTTATTATTTGAATTTGAATTAATAGTTTAATCATTATTTCAATAGAAATCAAATTTAAAAGTGGAATTAAAATCGAAATCAAAACTAAAAATCAAAATAAAAGCCGTAATTAGAACACAATCGTAACTGAAATCGAAATCAAACCGACAATTACAAAATCGTGGTCATGCCTTGATCAGTCTATAGAATAGAGCATATTACAATAGAATAGAAAATATATCCTAATGACCAAAAGAAATACAAAAAAGAAACAATTTTTTTTTTAAAAAAACGTAATTCAAAACTTCGTTTTCTTCCATTTTCAAAACAAAATTATCCATAACAGTACTTTTTAAAAAAAATTTTTTTTTTTCATATTTTCCCTTGTTTTTCGGTCACGAATAAATGCAAAGCAACACTAACTGCAGCAGTGCCTCCATCCCCATCATTTGATTCTCATAATTATTTTGCTACCAATATTTAAGTAAAGATCTTCGCTTAGATCCTCACCTCTATAGTGTTTCAACTTTCCATTCGACTCGATGGAGTTTCCTCGCGGTCATGACCACCACCACCACCGTCCAAACAGGGAGGAAGAAGTCTATACGCCACCAGGACGGCAACATCCACCTCCCTACTACGATCCACCGCCGCCTCAAGTGGGAGTAGCCCATGTTAGCCATATCTCTCATACTCCCTCATATGGAGAAACTGGACCATATCCTCCACCTCCTCATGCGGGCTTTGATTATCGTCAAGATCCTCCACCTCCCCACGGGGGCTTTGATTATCGTCGCGATCCTCCACCGCCGCCACCTGTTGCCGGTGGCTCACATGTTGAGCATGTTTCCCACCAGTCCCATCATCCCCACTTTCCTTCTTTCATTCACCACCAGTCCCAGCAACCCCATCATTCGGAGATCACTAATAAGCCTTCTGTGAGAGTTTATTGCAAGGCTGAGAGTAATTTTTCCCTTTCCATCCGTGATGGCAAGGTTATTCTTGCTCGTGCAGATTCATCTGACCCTTTTCAAGTAAGTTCTGATTCTCCTTTCCTCTATAGATCGGATAGATTACGATGGATTTTTTTAATATAGTTTGGTAAAGGGGCTTAAAAAGAGTAGGGGGTCTATTATAGTTCAAAAAACTGAAGATGCCGAGATTCTTATTATGGAGGGAGGAATAAACGTTTCCTTTTTGTTATGAGTTTAAATGAGAATAATTAGTTGATCATTTAGCGATTCATGACTAGTTTTGAAGACGGTTTAGATTGGATGGTTTTGGGCTGATTTTGTTAACCAAACTTGTTATAGTTGTAAAATGTGTAAAAAGTTCAAAAATTGTAGCAATTTCAAGCGGGTTCTGTAGTTTGGGATGGAGGAAGAAATTTGAACCTTTTTTTTGTTTTGTTTACGAGTAAGAGAAGGAATTGATTGTTTCTTAATTGTCGTCTGATTTTGGTGATCCTTGGTTTTGCGTTTCTTACAGAGTAAAGTAGTAAGATCTGTAATAGTACAAAATAGTGAACAATTTGTGGAGGGATTCTTATAATAAGGAATGAAGGAACTCAGTTTTAGCCTTTTTCCTTATTTTAATTAACAGAAGTGAATAGGTGTTTCTTGTGACTTGTGTTGATCTGGGTTTTGCAGCACTGGATCAAAGATGAGAAGTATAGCACAAAAGTGAAGGATGAAGAGGGATTTCCATCTTTTGCACTAGTCAACAAAGTTACTGGGCAGGCCTTGAAACACTCTATTGGTGCCACTAAACCGGTAAGTTCAGTTGTTTGTTTGTGTGAAGATTTTTGGTTTTCTTTTTAAGCTTTTTCTAATATGGGTGAAATGATACATATAGTGGAGAATATCAACTTTATATCTGTAACTAAAGTGGCTCAATCATTCTTATAGAAGACTTGAAGTTTACAATTGAAATTGAAATGCAAAGAGTATAAGATGGAGTAAAATCTTCCGTGACCATCCAAAACTGTGTATTGTGTTTCTGGTCAGAAATTGGATATTTAATCAAGATATTCAACAAGGTAAGATTAAAAAAATCAAAACTTTGTTTCTTGAGTTATTTGAAAGAAAAACTGTAGTAAGTACTATACTATTTCATTAAGTGTCACAGACCTCTCTTTGTCATTGGTATCTATTTAAGAAATGAACCAGCAGTTACCTGATATCTTCCATGTACATAAGAAATAATAATTATCAAGTACATGTGGAAACTGCATGTAACTTTCAATTAGGAAAAAAAACAACTAACAAGCAGTTAACCTTGATATCTTCAATTTGGGTATGAATATTTTCATCTTTTGAATTAACTATAAATAGTTATAAGTTACCTATAATTTCACACACATTGGATATGCCTTGGTATCAACTAGTTTGGGTGCAATTTTGAGTAAACGTTATTCCACAGCAGTTAATTATCTGTTAACTTTTACAAAATGGGAGTCTTCAACAAATAACTAATGTAAAATTGCATCAATAGTCTCTTGCATTCACCCATTATGCGGTTTTTTTATACAATTTGGTAACTCCATTTATGTGGATTACTATCATTACTCATTCACTCGTCTATTCACAATAAATGCCATTTTGTGTAAGGAGGTTCGTACTCCCCATCTTCCCTATCGTTACTCTATTTAAAATGATGAAATCTGGTCACTCGCAAAGACAAAGAGCATCATTTTGGTTTCAACTCCTATTTTCAGTCACTTCTTTGCCAAAATTATGTTACAAACCTACCACGTAACACTAATTTGATGGGTAAAACAATTAAATACACATTATTGGTGCTCAAACTTTGGCCAGTAACATGCTAATTGCCCCCTTTTTAATAAAATATCTCAAAATCTTAAATACCCAAATAATCAGTTACTGGCAACAGTTTAGGCAGCAACTATGCTTATCTTTTTGCCACTGAAGTAAATGTTACATGTTGAGTTTATTGTGTTTTTATATTAAAGTGACCTAAACTTGAATTTAAGACCAAAATAATGCATTTTTATTTTGCAAGGGACTGAATTTCATCATTGTAAATGTGAAGGACTAAAAAGGTTTAAATAATCACAATTTCTGCACTTTTCTGATAACTATTATGTTTTGTAAATTTTGCCAAAGTAACCTGGGTCTTTTTCAATCGTAGATAATGAGAAAACGGTCAACAAGTGGAAGTTATTGATGATTTGCTTTTCCTTGTGATGGAATGGGTAATCGTATTGAAAACATGAAATTCAAGTTTTTTTCTTAAGAGATGTAGGCTTATGTTCTAAGTGGATAATCTTTGGCTTCCATGGCCAGAGAACCTAGCTTTTCATAATACAAGCCACATTAAGATCTCAGGTTGGCTTTGCACAAATCTAATTATCTAAGGTAATTATTAATTAGATATTTATCCTCATACTCATGAACATCTAGAGAGTTAGTTCAGATCAAAAAATTTTGTCCATGCAAAAAGATTACAAGCGTATCAGTTATTTGACATGCTTCCTCTGTTGGTCTAGACATCATAAACTGTGTGACAAAGTTTTATGCTATGGTAAAATGTTATTTGTTACTGTGGTTTTAAATAGTTCAAGATTCAAATTGAGTTTCTTCTTAAAACAATCTTATGCTGTTGAGGATTGTTGAATCATCAGATACTTGTGAGCATCAAGCTCCTCAACCATTTGTCCGTGAAGTGCCTGAGGTGGGATTACTATGCCATCTCGATTCTGTAATTCTACATCTTGGTGGAATTATAGGGATTCTCACCTAGATATTTGTTTGGGAATGGATAGAATTAAATTTGTGGGTTGAATATTTTGCTTAAAAACAATTAGCAATGTTCAGCCATCTCTTGATGTCGGAGCATTAGGCACTCTTTTTGGTTCAATTCTAGCACAACTCTTAAACTATGGACAAGTTGGTTTTCAGGTTGCCTGGTTTTCTGCCGATAATTTTATTAGCTGCATGTGTAGAGCTTTATTTGTGAAATGCTAGTATCTCATAAAATCAATTGAAAATTTGCTTTACTTTATCAGAATGAGAGGTACAAAAGTGTGTCTTTGCAAATAAGGATTTTTTATCTGTTGAATCAAGTACACTTACGGTGCACATAAAATTTAAATTTATGTCTATCATGGAGAGAATAGAAATTTAATGTACAATTTCATACCATAGATTTATTAACATGATCCGTCTAGGCTCCTCATTTAGGTTGTGAATGTGCCAAGCTAGTGGAGGAATCAAAATATGGTGAAAATTAGACTGTTGGAGTTTGTGTGGACTTGAGAAGCGTTCATACTTTTAGGTTTAAATGTTAAAATTTTGAACTGTTTCTGTGGACACCCTACTTAACCTAACTCCATAGGCCCTTTTTTAGATGTTTTATGGTCAGCTGCATAAATGATTAGGCTAGTCCGAAAAGATGAGTTTGAAGAGTTTGTGCTACCTTGAAATTGCCGCACAGGGCATGACATTCTGTATCATTCAAATATAAGCTGGATATATGTGGTATATGCCTGTGTTGCAGCCTGCCTTTTGTGGTTCAAGGTCAAGCCACAAAGAATTATACTGCCAACCCTATTTATTGTGAAATACCTGGCCCTTGCTCATATCGGGGATGTTAATATGCCCTTGGGTGAGACGGGAGGTCTGGGAGGATTGATTTTATATGAATTTTCTGTGTCAAGTTGCCAATTCTGAATGTCTATCTCAAGTGCACATTAAAGGATGCATGGTGTTACAGGAGAACAGCATCAAGTAGAAACATTAATGAGGAGAGACGACAATAATGTAGAAAGGATTAGAGCTTCTAAGTTAGGGAACTAAAAAACTGAATCTTCATTATTGAGTCATAGAATGTGGGAAACTAGTGCTGCTGTACCCCAAAAAACAAATACTTTGTAGGGATGGAAAACAACATTGTTCAGCTAGACTGTCGAAAAACCAAAATAATTAAATAAACTTCTAAAAATAGGAAAATTGACGAAGAGAATTCACGATAGTTTGGTTGAGAATGTCTATTATTGTCAGGAATTCCAATAGAGCTGAAACGTATTTCTTATATCATTAAATGGGGGAAATTAGTTCTGTCCCAAAAGTAGAATTTATTGGCTTGAGTAACAAGGACCAAAATACCCTTTATGAAGCAAAACATCTAAGACTCTCCCTAAGAAAGTTTTGAAAGAGAGGTGACATAATAAAACCTTTTCTTGGGAATTTCTCCCCAATCGTTCTTGCTTCAGTTCAGGGACTCATCACATTATTGCATGTGATTCTGTGTTGCAGTTTATTGTCGTAATTTAATTCCATATACACCTCTAGTGAATTGGAGTTTTCAGATTCAACTATACGAGAGGAAAATCAAACAGCAAAGATGCTAGAAACGACGGCAAGAAATATTGAATAAACTTAAACAGGGATACAACAACTAATAAGCCTTTATCCCACTATGTGAATATTTAAACAATTCTGAGGCATTCTTGTGGGATAATTATGTGATCATATCCTCACTTTGGGTGTCTTAGTAGCTAATTCTCAAAAGGTTTTGTTCCTCTTCTTTTTTCTTTTCTCCTTCTCTCTTCATTCTTGTGTCCTGGGATACATTTTCAACATCCAATTTCATGTTAAAATTGTTGAAAGGTGGTTTCTTCTCCTAAGCCTTTCAGACGTTACAGTAATTGTAAGTGTCCTTCAAATCTTGTAAGGTTTACTTCGCATGATTTATGAAAGGGCAGCAGTAACTCGTTGCAATGTCTATGTATTTCAGCTCCATAACAACTAGTCTACTAAGAAAAGTGCTCTTTTGTTATGCCTCATGTGTAAAGAAAATGAATTCAGCATGAGCTCGGACAGTTCTGTTTGGCTCTATCCTTTGTTTGTCTACTTCGTTCACAAATTAAAATACTAGTTTCTAGTTGATGAAGGGCCATAGATTCACAGCTTTATGATTCTTTTGTAAATGTGAACTTGTTATGGTTGTTTTAGCCCTTGGAAACTTTCAGCTATAATATATTCGTTCCACTTTAATCTAGTTCTTTAACAACAGCTAAGCCTTTTTCCCACTAAGTGGGGTTGGTTATATGGATTACATTCCTCCATCATGCTCGGTGTAAGCACTTCGTAGTCTTTACACAATTTTTAATGTGATCCATATCATTTAGTATGGCAAAGTTTTACGCTAATTGCCAACCTATCGCAACTTTAATCGAGTTCTATGTATGGGTTTATACCTGTGGGATCTGGATCCCACTAATGTTGCTTGCCTGAGTTTTTATGGCTTTTCCCTCTCTGCATTTCTGGTAAGTTTGCGATTTATATGGTTGTTAAAATTTGAGATTTCTAGTGAAAATCTACTAGTGAAGGAAAATTAGTTATGTTGATTGGCATGTGGCCTTTTCTTCTTTCCTGCTGTTAGTATATAGCTGTCATTATCAGTTTCTCACAACTGGCTTGCCCTTGAAAATGATAAACAGGTGCAGCTAATCCCTTACAATCCTGATTATCTTGATGAGTCAATTTTATGGACTCTGAGCCATGATACGGGTGAGGGCTTCAGAACAATAAGGATGGTTAATAATATCAAACTGAATGTTGACGCTTTCAACGGTGATAAGCAACATGGGGGTGTTCATGATGGCACCACCATTGTTCTATGGGAATGGAAAAAAGGAGAGAACCAAAGATGGAAGATAGTACCCTACTGTAAGTCTCACAATATCTTCAAGATTTGAAGTTCTTCTCCAATACTAATCTGAGAAAAAATTTTCTATTACTTACGTGGTAAAGAGGTTTACCCATTTCCATATGTTGGTCATCTTTTAACAAGAAATCCCTGTTGTTTAAAGATTAGCTAGTATCCTTTCTTGATACATTCAAACTCAGCTGCGATCTCCCCTGATAAATCTTATAGCTTTCTTTTCACTGACATCCAATGTTGCTTTGCTTGTAGAGATGAGTAGACCTGCAACATCAAGGGTGCATTTCTGTGGCTCCCTTATTATCTCTACCGTTGCAGAAGTGTGGTATCGTCTCTTCGAGGGGCTAGTTATCTATGGATGTAGTCAAATGTAATTGATTTGGGAAGTTTGTTCTCCCTTTCAGCTGGGTGATTCGAGCACATTGCATTGTGTGTGTGGAAATAATTGTGTTCGACTTTGAATCAGAGCTGCTACTGTTTAAGTCCTTACTACTGTGAAAATGTTATTGTCAGTATTGGTTATGAACCCCTAGTGAAACTTCTCCGTGTATATGCTATTGCTTGAGAGAGTCAGTGGATTTTATGTTAGTACTTCTGCAGTCTTGATTTTTAAACTATTGTGTTAAAATTGCATTGTTTCCATCTCTTTACTCTATGAAGAACCAATATGAGGTGGAACCATGAACAACAACAATGGAATGACTTCCGAGCATACTCAATAATTACCTTTCTTCAGTATTTTTTTTTTAAATTTTTAAGTCCCATGAATTTTTGAAAATCATAAATATTAATTTCAAATTGTAATAACAAGTTTTCTGTTAAAAATTTCTGCCAAAACAAAGTCATTAATCTAATTATTTATAAAAATTCTGTTCTTAGAAAAAAAAAGTTAAAAAAAAATTCTTTTGAAAAGAACCAAAAAAAAAAAATCATTATCCAAATCAAATGGAACAAGATTAGAAATTATTTGTGTTACGAAAGCAACTTCAAAATGCTTTTTGATTACACAAATTATCGGGTAATGATAGGCTACTTTTTTATTACACAAACTATTGGGTAATGACAGACGAAATTATTTATGTTACGAAAATGACAACACAAAGTGAATGACGTGAATCAACTGGTGATAAATATGTGTGGGTAATTAGTTTCATTAAATAACACATGTTTATCGTCAATTGGTTAATATCATTCACTTTGAAAACATTGGTCTCATTAAATAATACATGTTTATCGTCAATTGGTTTATATCATTCACTTTGTGTTTTCACTCCGCATATCATTACTCCAAACTAGGGCTATTTTAATTCCAATGTCCTATAGGGAATCTTTTTGGGCACTTTTCATTAGTAGAAGAAAAAAAAACTTTGTTTTGTTTTTTTTACCAAAGTTATGGAAGTAATGTGGAAAATACAAATTTTTGTATTTACTAAGTACAGTCCTATTATCATTTATTTCCTATGTATCAGCTATAACTACTCATTTATTTGAATAATGCTAAAATTTCATATGAATTTTTTTTTTTTTTAATCAAAAGCGATAATTTCATTCAAAAAAACATATAATTTACATCCAGCTAAATAGCTGTAATTCAGTGCAAGGAGTTAAGTTATACAAACTTATAACTCAATGCATTACAAAGCAAACAACTCAACAAATGACTAAAGTCATATCAATTTGAGTTGTGCAAAAATCTAAATCCACTGCAATATACACTTGGTAGGTTGCTGATGAGTTGTTTTTATACCAACTAATTTGAGTTAAATCCTTTGGCTTTTGTCTTGTGGTTGGTGCAATTGTGTGGTAATTTGTAATGTTTTATGTTTATTCGTGTCGTGCTAGTTGATAGTGTGAAATGGTGCAAAATGGTTAAAAATGATAAAAATAAAGATGTGTGTGCAGAGGTTGAGGATTAAGAAACTTAAAGTGCAATTTTGGCCAAATTAGGGTTTTTGGCAGTTTGGATGTCAAATTTGTCTTGTGTATAACTCTTTCAATTCTTGTCTGAATGATGAGATCTTGCATGTTATGAAAAGCTCTTTGAATGCACTACATTTCTTATGTTTTAACTATTTTCCAATTGTGTGTGCAAGAATATGAAATATGAGTTTCTTTGCGGAATATCATTATAGGGTTTTAGGGTTTTATCTGCCTGCCACAGTTTGGTATTTTGATGATATATTGAGTTTCAGGTACCTGATGAGGCTGTTTCTTGATTCATTGGAAAGCTAAGAGGGGGATCTAGAATTCTTAAGTTCACCATCAAGGCTGATTCAGAGGCTAGCACACACTTATTTGGCATGAAAGTAGGGTGTTGTGCTGGAATGGATATTTTGCCAATATCTTTGCCAACTCGGCTAACTTATCTTGCCAACACCTAGCCAATACCTTGCCAAGTTCTGCCAAACCAACGTGCCAAGACTTGCCCAAACCAACGTGTCAAGACTTGCCAACCACCTTGGTCTACACCTTGCCACACAACCTTGCCACCACAATGCACTTACCTTGCCAAGTATTCAACACACAACCTTGGCATATTTTTTTTGCAATTTTTGTACAACCTTGGCACACCACTCGTTCACTTTGGCACAAACACTTGCACAATTCACTTGGCACGTCACCTTGCCACACCACTTGAGCACAACTTGCCACATTCAGCAAGTAAAGAAGGGAAAATGGCCTACGACATGTCGTAGACCAAATTTGAAAAAGGAAAAGATGGCTTACGACATGTCGTAAGCCATTCTTGAAGAGAAGAAAAATTGCCCACGACATTTTGGAGGAAAAATGTTTGGCCTACGACCAATTTTGAAACAAAAATAATTGCTTGATGGGTGCTGAAAAAAATGGCAAAGTGTTGGAAGAGTTGCTTCATGGGTTTCAGCTTTGTCGCACTTCATTAGTTGGGTTGTAACTCTCTCGTTTTAGCTCCAAATCAGGTGATTCAAATGGCTATGGAAAGCTAAGACAAAGGGTTACAACTTTCGTGTTTTAAGATTCTTTTAATTCACAGTGCATCATGGTCAAATTTTGGCTGGAAGTTGCTGCCATAAAACATTGTGTTCTTGAGTTTTCAGGAAATTGGCTAAGTGTTGGAACTTCTGATTTCAGGAGTTCAGCAAGGCAGCAGAAGGCGTGACGTGTCAAGGCGAGAAGGCATGAATTCGCAAAGGCTGGACTGCAAGGAAGTCTGCGAGGACGCTGAAGGTGCGATTTCTGTAGGCTTGAAGGCGGGGTTCGACTCTGATTCTTCTATCTGGAGTGCTGAAAAGTGAAGGCGTGAGAGGCAGAAGCCCAAAGGCGCTAACGCTGACTTGAAGGCGGGCACCGCAAGATTGAAGGCGCTAACGCTGACTTGAAGGCGCGACACTGCAAGACTAAAGGCGCTGGAATGCTGAACAGATTCTTCAACTTTGAATTTTTCACATGTTTTGGGCTGATTTTGGCTTTCCCAGTCAAGGACACTTTTGTAACACTTTATACATTTTATGTTGCGTATTAGTTACGCTTTCCCAACTCTATATATAGGGAAGGTAGCTAACATGTAAAAGGATCGGAATTCATTATTGACTATTCACATTTTTCTCCACTTTGTAACCGGCTTTTGATTTTGAGCGGGAAGTGTTCTTGATTGAGATCTACTTTCTCTCTCTAAGTTTGTTGCTTTATTTTGGATTCCGATCAAAGATTTGCTCTCATCATTGTACATCTCCTGGAAATTGAGAAGAAAAGTGACAATCTTCTCGGCATTTGGAAGCTTTTAAGACTCTTAATTGGTAAACTCTTCCAATTAATGATTATGAACTGTTTAACCTTCCAATTTGTTGATCGTGAAGCTAAAATGGAGATTTGTGGCTAATTGTGTGATAATTTAGGATACTGAGGGTGAATGCTAGGTTGAAATTGTAAATTTGCAATAGAACTAACAATCTAATATAAGAAATGTAAATTCTCAGCACTGAATTTGAAAAACTTGTTAAGTACATGCTTTTGATCTGAATTTTGAGGAAATGAGATTTGATTGCGGTCGTCATGCTGAATTGAGTCTTCTTTTGTAAGATTTGGATGAAAATCATGAATAAGAACCTGAGAATGCATGAGTTCTTAAACCTGTTTGAATTTGCACAGATCTTAAGGCTAGACCTCACCATAGGAAGCTTAGAGTCTGTATAATCATGAGAACAAGGTGATAAGAGATTCTCCTACTTAAATGATGAATTTACATGCTAGGATCGGGCCTCACCATGGGAGATTCTAGGTGTTCATGCCTGAGTAATTTGAGTGGGGAATTGAGATGACACGATTTTACTTCACCATTCTTAGGCCCGATCATAGGATAGGATGGTGTCGGGAGACTAAAATTGTAGTGTAGTGACCATGCTAACTATAATTTCGGTCTCTATTTGTGACTCTCCTCATCTGCTTGATTGTATGTTAGTAATACTACATGTATGAGAAGTTGCATTCACCCGGAAGTAGCCTAGATTATCAGATTATTTTTCTTGAGAACTTTTCTTTTACTTCTTTGAGTCTTACTTGTGTGTTCATTTCAATTCGTATTCATGTGGAGTTAAACCAATTTACTTCCTGTTAAATTTGGTAATCAGTATTCTTTTAGTCTTGTTATATTTTGGTGACATAATTGAGCATATCAAACTTCTTGAATCGACTATGTCCCTGAGGAACGAAACCTAGCTCACTGCTACTATATTCAGTGAAATTAGGATAAATTGACGAGCCACGACACTCGATATCAATTTTTGGCACCGTTGCCGGGGATTTAGGCACGGTTCTTGAAATTTGCTTTTGTTCTGTTCTTAGTGTGTGTGGTTTCTTATTGTGATTTCGTTTAGTTCTTTTCACCTAGTAAGTGTACTTCTTAGTCTGAGTACTTTGACTCATTACTGTGTGTTAGTACTACTACTTTTGTCATCTTGTATTGGTTTGATTTACAGATTGATCCATTTGTTCGGTTTCATTTGGTGTACTTGAGTGTTGAATTTTACTTCTCTTGATTTGAGTTTATATTGCTGTTACCTTTATAGTTAAAATTTGGAATCCTTGTTACTGTGTTTGTTGTTGTTTCTTTTCTCGATATCACTTGCTGTTTCTGTTTGTGTATGCTCAGTTCTGTAAGATCTAGAGGAGATCCCGAATTTGAATTGGACCTTGAATTGGAATGAACTCTAAGGATTCAAGCAAAGCAGAGAGATATGGCAGCTCAAGGAGCACAAGCACCGAGGTTTGGAGACCACTATGCAGTAAATTTTGACAATCGATTTGTTCATCAGGACATCGATGTCGAAAGTTACCACATTCCTCCACAAATCGTGTCAATGATCACCCAGGGCCAATTCTTCCAAGGTCTTGACAACGAGGATCCTAATAACCACCTTGATTGGTTTCTCGGGTTATGTAGCACTTTCAAGTTGCCAAGGGTCGACAGGGGTGAGGTTCACAGGATTTTGTTTCCTTTATCTTTGCGTGGAAAGGCTAAACATTGGTTCAAGAGCATTGGAGGAGCCAACGCAGCTATGTCATTTGATGATCTACAGAAAAGGTTCTTGTCTAAGTACTTCCCTCCAGCTAAGCTTGAGAAGAGAAGGTTGGAAATTATGAACTTCCAACAACAAGACAGTGAGTCATTTAGGGAAGCTTGGGAGAGATTCAATGACTTGATCAAGCAATGTCCCAACCATGACTTAGGCGAAATCAGGGAACTAAACACATTCTTCAAAGGCCTAACTCCTGAATCCTCCATGATGGTCAAGGCATGTGCAAATGGTGCACTCAAAGATAAATCTGTGCCGGAAGTTCGTGAGTTGTTCAATCAAATTGCTGAGGACGAATATCTATTCCCTGAGACGATGAAAACTCATGGCAGAAAGCAAAGAGGAGTCCTGGAGCTAGATGAGGAAACTTCACTCAATGCAAAAGTCAAAGCCTTAGCAAAGCAAATGCAATCTCTTAAAGCTACTCAAGCCAAGACACCTGTGTTGTCTTGTGGAATATGCAAGGGTGAACATTATACTGATGAGTGCTCGGTCACCACTGAATCCATTCAATACGTGAATAACTATGGCAACAGACCACAATATTTAGGCAATTATTCAGGAGGGAACAATAGAGGCTTTGGAGGTAATCAAGGAACTTGGGGACAACAGAATCAGAGCCAAGGAGGCCAATACACTCAAGGGAATGACCAAAGGAGAACTTCCAATCCTCCACCGGGTTTTGAGCAACAATCAAGTGCACAAGAACAAAGTAAATCATCAGTGGAAGACATGCTCCGGAGTCTTATCGAAAAGATAGATAAAAATGAGGAGAGATTTGTTGCTTTGGAAACAACTGTGAGACATCATGGTGCCTCGTTCAAAAATATTGAGATGCAATTGGGTCAACTTGCTAATGCTATACATCATAGGCCTAGTGGATCTCTTCCCAGTGATACGGTGCCAAATCCCAAGAACAAGGTGGGGATTAATGCCATTATGTTGAGAAGTGGAAAGGAAGTGCAAAAATTATCTAAGCCTGAGGATGAGAAATTTGTTGTTGAGGAGGAAATTGTTCAAACTGAGGAAGAGACTGTCAATGAGGAAATGGCACCAAAGAAGGTTGATGAACAGGAAACGATTGCAATGGAGAAGGATGGTGGGCAAAAAGCTCCTAAAACTGTGAAGAAGGAAATACCAACTAGAGTGGGTAATAAGATCACCAAGAACTCCAATCCTTTCAACTTTCCTGATTATGCCCCCAAACCTCATTTTCCAGAGAGAAAGAAACCACCTTTTCAAAAAGGCCATCAGTTCAAGAGGTTCCTGGATGTACTCAAGCAAGTGAACGTGAATCTTCCCCCTATGGATCTAGTGACATCAATGCCAAAGTATGCTAAGTATCTCAAAGATCTCATCTCAAACAAAGAACAAATCTTAAGATGTGAGGTTCCTATGATGGTTTCTGAGTGCACTCAAGCATGGATGGTTCATGATCTTCCTCCAAAGCTTAAGGATCCAGGGAGTTGCACTATCCCATGCAAAATAGGCACAAGGCATTTTGCGAAGGCGCTGTGTGACTTGGGGGCTGGCATCAACTTAATGCCATTATCCATTGCCATGAATGTTGGATTGGGAAGTAGGATTCGACCAGTAGCAGTCACACTTCAATTGGCAGATAGGTCCTTGGTGACTCCCACCGGCTTTGTAGAAGACGTTTTGGTAAGGATTGATAAATTCACTTTGCCAGTTGATTTCATAGTACTTGACATGGAGGAGGATCCTGAGGTACCACTTATTTTTGGTAGGCCATTTTTAGCTACTGGTGATGCTTTAATTGGTGTTCGAAACAAAACTGTCACCTTTAGAGTCAATAATGAGGAAGTAGTTTTTGATGTGAACTATGCCATGAAACAACCCATGCACACAGAGTCTTTGTGTTCCATTCAAGTTGTTGAGTGTTCTACAACGTTAGTTGATGAGGGCGTTAAGCATGACTACATTTCTGTTGATTAATTTGTTGATGATGAAGAAATTGATTTGGAAGAGCATGATTTAGAAGATTGCATGATTTTACCTGACAATGCATCTGTGGTAGAATGTTATTCAATTTGTCCAATAAAAGAGTCAAGCTTTGAATTGTCAAGCCAAACTTTGGTAGATCATACGTTACAGGAAGCATGTGTTAAGAATTGTGCAAACGATAATAAGAGCCATGCTATGCTTGTTGATGATGATGGTTGTTCTTTTCTTGATACCTTGATAAATTGCATAGTCTCATCTAGAAGAACATTGTGATACCATGACTCAAGATAATGTGAAAATTGCTGGGGTTTCCGTTGGAGCACCAACTTGTGAAATTGTGAATGAATCTAGGTGTGAATTTGGTACCTCTCCACAAGTGCACGAAGAGCAATTTTTGTTAAAAGAAAACAATGCTGTTTTTATTTGTGGTGAGAACAATGGGAAAATTCGAGGTGATCACCATTTTATTGTGGATGATGAGGATGAGAAACTTTTTATTGACAGAACTAACATGGTATCAACGTGCTTATTTGATGCATCTCTTTTTGAACGTACTGATGGCTTTGTTGAGACCAAGGATGAAAAACCTTTGGTTGAACCTTGTAGGATTCAAATGGTTGATGTGGTAGAAGAGTTGGATGATGTATATCTATCAAGAGAAGATTTACCGCAGGTGTCAAGTGTGGGGGAGTCCCAATGGTTTAAGGTGCATTTCGTGGGGAATGTTCCTAATGTCCATGAGCTTGGAAGTGTACTTGATGTTACTTCTCCAGTGTCCTACAAAAGGAATACGAGTGCTTATGAGTTCTCATCTTTCGTTTGGTGGGGAAATGGATTCACTGAGTTCACTTCATGAAGAAAGTTTCATAAATAAAGTCTAGCTGGAGACTATCTAAATCCAGAACTACTTCTTTTCCTTTAGCTTTAATACGTAGTTTGTTTTCTTCTTTTCGTTTTGTCTTTACGTTTCTTTCATTTTTAGAATTCATTCATCAAAACCACTCATGTTAAAGGTGTTTGCCCAGGGAGGACATTGCAAGAGATTAGCCATGCACTCAAAAGGCTAAGTGTGGGGAAGTGATGCCATGGAATTTTTCATATGAGGAAGATAGACCAAGACATCTCTATAAAGCAAACATTGGAATTCATGACAATATCAATACCAGGGAGCTTCTAAACCTATCTTTACTTTACATTGAGGACAATGTAAGTTTTAAGTGTGGGGGAGGGAATGTTTGCTATGATTTGTGTCTTTTGGACCTGATATGCTTACTTTTTGTTATGGAAATTTCTTTTATGCTATGTGATGCAAAGTATGTTACCTTTAAGTTTTGTTGTTTTATTTTGAGTTTTTGCATATTATGCTTGGTATATGTTGTGTTTTTCATTTTTTGTGCAAATTTTGTGCAAATTTTCATTTTGAATGTTTTTGGTGAAATTTTTGAACTTTGTGAATAAGTGATGTCTTTGGTGAGCACGAGTTGTGTTGTGTGTCAATGGAATATGTGTTATTGTTGGTGTGTGTTGAGGAGGGTGACAAAAGTTTGAGTGTGTGGACTATAAAGTTAATATCACACATGTATTTGATACTTTGTTCTTAGTTCACTATGGCTTAATTCAAGTTCATCACTTAAATCTTTTTGATCTTGCATGTGAAAATTTTTGTTTCCTGGTCCTAAGTTTGAGGAAATTGGTACATTTTGCTGACTAAAGCCCGATGTTAAGGTAAGATAGATATGCCATGCAAAACTAAATGACACAGGAGGTATGTGTATGGAAGCTTACTCTTCTTACTATGCATTTGTCTGGATGTTTCCAGAGTTCGTGCACGTTAATCAACTTGAAACTCTTATGAACATGTGCATGCATAAGAGAAGACATGGAAGAAAAAGCCTTTTGGCATCTGGGAAGGAAAAAGCCACAAGAACCTGGCAAATGATTAAAGGGAAAAACAGCCAAAATACCCAAGCAAATGGTACCAATGAGTATCACAAATGCACTAATGTGCTTAATAAGGGCAATGTCCCATAGAGCTGTGTGCGCATAGGATACCATGGATCTTGTGACTGCATGTTCATGAATGTGGCTAAGGAGATAGGCTTGTATTGAATGAGTGAGACAACTAGATGGTGTATAGCAAGGGAATAGATGAAGTGCATGTTCCTCAGCACACACTTGCACGCATGGCATGTTGGTCTTTATTCATTGTGCTTTAGTTGATAATTTGTGCTGAAATCTGAAGGCTTGGTGCCAGAAACCTTGGAATGAATTTTTGTGTGGAAAAATGTTTTGATGAACTAGGATGTGGCCATTGTGGATGGATGAACAATGTGTTAGATACGGGTGATGAAAATGAGTTTTGAGTGTACAATTTGCTTAGAAGCAAGTTAGTGTGAATTAAGTTGAAATGGACAGGAAAGTTGTTTCTATCAAGAGTTCAAAGCATGGTGTGTATGGCATGTTGTTGTGATTGAGTTTAAATGATATTTTGTGTCTTTGCTTGAGGACAAGCAAAAGTTCAAGTGTGGGGGAATTTGATGAGTTGTTTTTATACCAACTAATTTGAGTTAATCCCTTGACTTTTGTCTTGTGGTTGGTGCAATTGTGTGGTAATTTGTAATGTTTTATGTTTATTCGTGTCGTGCTAGTTGATAGTGTGAAATGGTGCAAAATGGTTAAAAATGATAAAAATAAAGATGTGTGTGCAGAGGTTGAGGATTAAGAAACTTAAAGTGCAATTTTGGCCAAATTAGGGTTTTTGGCAGTTTGGATGTCAAATTTGTCTTGTGTATCACTCTTTCAATTCTTGTCTGAATGATGAGATCTTGCATGTTCTGAAAAGCTCTTTGAATGCACTACATTTCTTATGTTTTAACTATTTTCCAATTGTGTGTGCAAGAATATGAAATATGAATTTCTTTGCGGAATATCATTATAGGGTTTTTGGGTTTTATCTGCTTGCCACAATTTGGTGTTTTGATGATATCTTGAGTTTCAGGTACCTGATGAGGCTGTTTCTTGATTCATTGGAAAGCTAAGAGGGGGATCTAGAATTCCTAAGTTCACCATCAAGGCTGATTCAGAGGCTAGCACACACTTATTTGGCATGAAAGTAGGGTGTTGTGCTGGAATGGATATTTTGCCAATATCTTTGCCAACTCGGCTAACTTATCTTGCCAACACCTAGCCAATACCTTGCCAAGTTCTGCCAAACCAACGTGCTAAGACTTGCCCAAACCAACGTGCCAAGACTTGCCAACCACCTTGGCCTACACCTTGCCACACAACCTTGCCACCACAATACACTTACCTTGCCAAGTATTCAACACACAACCTTGGCATATTTTTTTTGCAATTTTTGTACAACCTTGGCACACCACTCGTTCACTTTGGCACAAACACTTGCACAATTCACTTGGCACGTCACCTTGCCACACCACTTGAGCACAACTTGCCACATTCAGCAAGTAAAGAAGGGGAAAATGGCCTACGACAATTTGAAAAAGGAAAAGATGGCTTACGACATGTCGTAAGCCATTCTTGAAGAGAAGAAAAATTGCCCACGACATGTCGTGGGAAAATTTTGGAGGAAAAATGTTTGGCCTACGACAATTTTGAAACAAAAATAATTGCTTGATGGGTGCTGAAAAAAATGGCAAAGTGTTGGAAGAGTTGCTTCATGGGTTTCAGCTTTGTCGCACTTCATTAGTTGGGTTGTAACTCTCTCGTTTTAGCTCCAAATTAGGTGATTCAAATGGCTATGGAAAGATAAGACAAAGGGTTACAACTTTCGTGCTTTAAGATTCTTTTAATTCACAGTGCATCATGGTCAAATTTTGGCTGGATGTTGCTGCCCATAAAACATTGTGTTCTTGAGTTTTCAGGAAATTGGCTAAGTGTTGGAACTTCTGATTTCAGGAGTTCAGCAAGGCAGCAGAAGGCGTGACGTGTCAAGGCGAGAAGGCGTGAATTCGCAAAGGCTGGACTGCAAGGAAGTCTGCGAGGATGCTGAAGGCGCGATTTCTGTAGGCTTGAAGGCGTGGTTCGACTCTGATTCTTCTATCTGGAGTGCTGAAAAGTGAAGGCGTGAGAGGCAGAAGCCCAAAGGCGCTAACGCTGACTTGAAGGCGCGACACCGCAAGACTGAAGGCGCTAACGCTGACTTGAAGGCGCGACACTGCAAGACTAAAGGCGCTGGAATGCTGAACAGATTCTTCAACTTCGAATTTTTCACATGTTTTGGGCTGATTTTGGCTTTCCCAGTCAAGGACACTTTTGTAACACTTTATACATTTTATGTTGCGTATTAGTTACGTTTTCCCAACTCTATATATAGGGAAGGTAGCTAACATGTAAAAGGATCGGAATTCATTATTGACTATTCACATTTTTCTCCACTTTGTAACCGGCTTTTGATTTTGAGCGGGAAGTGTTCTTGATTGAGATCTACTTTCTCTCTCTACTTTCTCTCTCTACTTTCTCTCTCTAAGTTTGTTGCTTTATTTTGGATTCCGATCAAAGATTTGCTCTCATCATTGTACATCTCCTGGAAATTGAGAAGAAAAGTGACAATCTTCTCGGCATTTGGAAGCTTTTAAGACTCTTAATTGGTAAACTCTTCCAATTAATGATTATGAACTGTTTAACCTTCCAATTTGTTGATCGTGAAGCTGAAATGGAGATTTGTGGCTAATTGTGTGATAATCTAGGATACTGAGGGTGAATTCTAGGTTGAAATTGTAAATTTGCAGTTGAACTAACAATCTAATATAAGAAATGTAAATTCTCAGCACTGAATTTGAAAAACTTGTTAAGTGCATGCTTTTGATCTGAATTTTGAGGAAATGAGATTTGATTGCAGTCGTCATGCTGAATTGAGTCTTCGTTTGTAAGATTTGGATGAAAATCATGAATAAGAACCTGAGAATGCATGAGTTCTTAAATCTGTTTGAATTTGCACAGATCTTAAGGCTAGACCTCACCATAGGAAGCTTTGAGTCTGTATAATCCTGAGAACAAGGTGATAAGAGATTCTTCTACTTAAATGATGAATTTACATGCTAGGATCGGGCCTCACCATGGGAGATTCTAGATGTTCATGCCTGAGTAATTTGAGTGGGGAATTGAGATGACACGGTTTTACTTCACCATTCTTAGGCCCGATCATAGGATAGGATGGTGTCGGGAGACTAAACTTGTAGTGTAGTGACCATGCTAACTATAATTTCGGTCTCCATTTGTGACTCTCCTCATCTGCTTGATTGTATGTTAGTAATACTACATGTATGAGAAGTTGCATTCACCCGGAAGTAGCCTAGATTATCAGATTATTTTTCTTGAGAACTTTTCTTTTACTTCTTTGAGTCTTACTTGTGTGTTCATTTCAATTCGTATTCGTGTGGAGTTAAACCAATTTACTTCCTGTTAAATTTGGTAATCAGTATTCTTTTAGTCTTGTTATATTTTGGTGACATAATTGAGCATATCAAACTTCTTGAATCGACTATTTCCCTGAGGAACGAAACCTAGCTCACTGCTACTATATTCAGTGAAATTAGGATAAATTGACTAGCCACGACACTCGATATCAGTTGCTACAACTGGATTTGGATTCTGATCTCTTTTCAAGGGTAGACAATTCTGGAATTCTTAAAACTGAAGTGATATCAACTCCAAAAAGCAAGCTTGAAAAGAAGAATCCATACTCCCTAATAGTTAAACCTAACCAAACTCTCAATTTCTCCTCTTACTTTTGTAATCCCTCAAATCTAAGGAATACCAATGACCAAGATGAATGAATCTTCACCTCTCAAACCAAGATATGAAGACAAAAATAAATATGGAGAAAACTCTGCAGCCCAAGAGTGTTAAAGAAATAGAATAAAGTTATCATTATTTATACGAATAAGTAAATTAGTTTGCAATTTAAAGTGTTAAAGAAATAGAACAATATTCAAAGAATTCGAGATAGAACTTTGAATTGATTTGAGGACGTGTTTCATGCACAAGAAAAAACTCGTCTGTCAGCTGTTAACATCAAATTTGTAGTCAGTTATTTCTAGTTGGGGGTAGTTAAAATTCATTCTCAGATTCTTTGAGAAAGAAAGAGTTGGGCAATTGGGTGGATATGGTCTAGAAGCCTTTAGTATAGGAAAAATTAAAATTGTCACCTACCCTTCGAAGAGAAGTCAATATTGTTGAAAAAAACTTGCATTAGAGTTAAAAGAAGATTAAACAAATTCTTCCAATGGGAATATAATGTTACCCTTTTTTTATTAGAATTAATCCATTTGTTATAACTTGCATGCCTTCTTTATGAATTGGATTAAATTGTTTGTAAATCAGTAGGAAATAAAATAAAAAAGAAAAAAAGATACAAAATCATCATTCATATATTTATTGGAAATTTTTTTTAATTATTCATATAATTTAAAATGATGCGAATTTGCCAACCACATTGAAAAAAATGCACCAAATTTATTTTTTTATCTTATTTTATTTTATTTTTAATGGAAAACATATACGTGTGGGTAATTTCACCATGACAAGTTATATTTTTTTGCTAAAAAATTAGATGAAATTAAATATAGTGACCAATTCGATATGAATTTTTAGTGTAAGTTACGAAAATGTATTATTTTATATATAAGTAATGAATATACATATAGAGAGAGAGGACGGGAATTTACTTTTTTTTTTCAAATAAAAAAGTATACATTGGAAGCATGTGCCTATTAAATCAATCTCATATTCCCATAGTCTAAGGAAAAAAAATTTCTGTTTTTTTTAGCAAAACGACAACTTTTTTGTTGCAGAGGAAGGAGCTGAAATAATACTCGAACTTGCTCCTTCATATGAGACATATAATCTTTTTAAGTATTAAGCGTGAGTTTGTGACTTTTGCTGCCCCGCGTGGTCAGTTTCAATTATCTTGGAGATAAATAAAAACTTGAATTTGAAATGAAAATTTTAATTCATATACCATTCTCATATTATCATAGTCGAAGACCTTTTTTTTTGGGTCAAACATGAACTTTTTTGTTATTAAGAAAGGGAGGTGAGAATGGTATTCGAAATATTATGTTATATTGAAAATATGAGTCTAGGGCATAAATAGAAACTATAAATTTCTGGGGAAAAAAAATATGAATAGTCCAATCATTGATTTTGATCATAATTTTTTTGCATAAAAAAAATAGGCTTTGGTTTTTTTTAAACCTTTTCGGGGTTTTGTTCTCAAATCAAATTTGTTTTGATTGTTTTGTCCAATTTATCAACAAAAATTTGTAAAACGAAAAACAGTGTTAAAGTAATTATTTTTGTTATAGTATATTTTTTTACTTTTTTTAATTTTTGTTTAATAATAAAATGTTACATTTAGATTTGAATTTTGAATTTTTTTAATAATTAATAATTCATTTTAACACAATTTTCCAACAAAACAAACTTATGAAATATTAATTCAAATTTAAATTTTAAAATTTCATTAATAAAAAAATCATTCAATACAAATTCTACTAAAACAAACTCATTAGTCATTAATTCAAACATGTCAAAATTTTCTTTTTAAAAAAATATAATAAAATTTAAAAATTTAAAATAAATTTTTAAAAAAATCATAATAAAATTAAAAAAAAAACCTTAGTCAAACTTAACCTAATCCTTCTCTCATTGAATTCATCAAAGTTTGACCGTGGCATGGACCTGAAAAAGGTTCAATATTAACTATGTTAGTGGATGGAGATTAATGATATGACCTTGGTAAAAAAACCTACCTTAAAAGTTGGTCAATAAGGTAGGGAAGCTCAAAGTCATATATACCACACATAAAAGTCTCATACTTTCGATGTAGGAGGCAAGTATCATACATTGCAATTTAGGATCATGACAATCCACCACGCTCTACAGCCCCGACATCCATACGGTGGCTTCAAATTAGAATTTTGTTTAACTAGATTTCTATCGGTCAACCATGCTCCACAGTCCTGATGTCCATACAGTGGCTTCAAACTAGAATTTTGTTTAACTAGATTTCTATCTAGGATAGTCCACCAACGAACACTGTAATGGCTTAAAACTAATTTTTTTTTATTTAACTAGATTTCTATCTAGCAGTCTAGTACTGGACTAACACTGCAATCACCATTTCTCCAACCACGCCGCACAATTGCATGAAAGCGGTGGTGAATGTCTTTGATACCAATTAATATGACTTTAATAAAAACACCACCTAAAAAACTAACAAATAAGATAGAAAAAATTAAATTTATATAAACTCCATATCAAAATCCCATACTTTCAACTTGGGAGTCGAGTCCTATACCTTACCATTGCTATTTAGGATGATGACAATTAAAAAGTCAATATCCCATCTCGTGTTATAAAATTTACATGGTAATGAACATTAAAACGTTTCTTCATCAAATGATCACTCTCACACAATAAGACACACGTATAGGGTTAGCAAAAAAGCAATAACTACGCCTCTTTTTCAGCCTAAAAGTAATGCATTACAACTATTATATAATAATGCTTTTCAAGTAATCCAAAGAAATCAAGATACACGGTTGGCAATGATGTCAATTTGTGATGCTGATACTTCAAGTTGGATTATTGGTTTTTGTGCTTTTGTGGCCTACAGAAACAGCTGTTGAATTGAATCAGCCCTTTTGCTGACTTCATGATCTTCTCTATCCAAAATGCTTCAGATTTAGAAGAGGAGGGGACAAAAAAAAAAAAAACACAATGACAACACATTATCAATTCTGTATATAATCATTATTCTTAAATTTTAATTAATGTATTGTGTCCAAATTTTGCCGATCCCAATCCGGAATATTTGGAGTAGCTCATCAGCCTCTCAAGTCTCGAGCAATAGTCTTTCTTCATGAGACAGCCGCCAAGATTGTTGCGCAAAATATGGCTTGGGATTAGGTCATCATCTAATGTTGAATAAAAATTGAGCGCTTTGATTTATTTATAGTTTTAAAGTAATTCAATCTTGAATTCTTGCTTTATGTTTCAGTATAATTTTTGTAGTTTTTATTCCTAATTAATATTCTATTACATTATCTGTTTCAATCGCTATTTTAATTTATATGCTTGTATTTTTATCTATTATTCCTAAAACAGAAATTGAAATATGAAATGAAGCAAAGATACGTAATGGTTTTTTATTACATATGTTTCACCAGACTTGTTTTGGTGTAAAGCACACAATTTATTTTTTTTTTGGCTAAAAACCCAAGTAGTTTCTTCTATAACATAAATAGCTTAACTAAAATTAATGTATGAGGAAAAAGAGGTAGGATCTTCTCTCCAAAATTATGTCTGTCTTATCATGTCCAAGATTAAACTGCGTGATACGGTTCACTCATTCCTTGATTAAGGTCTAATAATTGTAAATTGATTTTAGCGATATTTATGCTTTTAGTCCCTAATTTTAGTTAAACTACGTCATTTTGGACATTGTACATGATATGACAGAGATAATTTTGGACACAGAATCTGATCTCGAGGAAAAAGTTATAACTAATTATAAGCGTGTCTTACTCTTGATGAAAATTGATCATTTTAATTGTGAATAAGTAACAATCAAGTCAAATTATTAAATTGTGTGGGAATTGGTTTTCCGACTTTCATGTCTAGTGTTCGAGATTTGGAGAATACATGTGAAGGTGTATGTAAAAAAAAATTAACTGTAAAAAAAAAATCAGTATTTTTTCTTTTATCGTTACTCATATTCAATGAGAGTTTCTAGCCAATATGGATTCCTTTTGTGAATTTCTTCCTCTAGTGCGATTCCAAAGATTTTCATATCTCACGCTTCATCCTATTGGTTTCTCTCCCATCCTTTTGAAGGAGGCAGGATGCAAATAACCAAAATGTACTAATGTAATTAGAGTTTATGTGAACCTTTTCCTCAAAACAGGTGAAGCAGTAAACATTTGAAATGAAAAGTTCAACAAAGTGTTCGATTTTATTTTAAACGTCATTTTATGGTTTAAACATGTAAAATGCTTTTTTTCATTTTGACTACTCAAGTAGTAGAAGAAAGTCTACTGAATTTTTGCTTTTATGGCCTTTTTTTTCCCTTTGATTTAAGCGAAACGCCGAACATTACAAAGGGAAAAAAAAAGGACAAAAAAGGATTCGAGAGTCAAATTCGACTCACATCACAGCCAAATAGATATCTCAATCAATTAAACCATATTCATAAATCATAAATCACTTCGAAAGCTTCGAAACAAGCATACAACATTAATTTAAGGAGATATCTCACACATTGTAAAGCAAACAAGAAAAAAAGTTGGATTAGGCTGGCTCATATGTATGATAAAGTACGTACACAATAGTGGATAAACATGCAACAAAAGTTCATGAAACAATTACTTTTGTGTGTGCAAGTCAAAAAGAAAAGAGAACTATTTCGCTGTCTATTCAAAAAGTGACATAAATATAATTTTGTTAGATTTTAATTGAAGGAAAAAGAGAATGAAAGAAAATATTACCCAACCTCACCTCACAACAAAATTAGTGAGGGAAGTTTTAGTGAAATTAACACTAACAATATTCATATGATGGATCAATGGTTTTCTTTAGAATCATTTCCAATTCCACCATTTGGTGGTTGACTTGTTATGTATGTGTAACATATTGACAACCATTGGCTGATTGTGTGGACGAAAAGTGTAAAGTTTTTATCCCCTCGAAAGGGATTCTATTCTCATGAATTATGGAGATTGTTTTCAAGATTAATGTGGTAAATTCATAGTGACAAGGATCAAATTACTTGTAAATATCAAGAAAAAAAATACCATAATCAAATGAACTCTTTAAGTTTTTAAATTCAAGAATTTGAAAGAGTTATTTGAACGCAACTTTTAGTAAATATCAAAGTACTTCCTCTGTTATTTTTTAATTTTTAAAGGTAGTTCAATTTCTTTTTAATTCTTAAATAAGTGTCACTTTACACATTTTAATACAAAAAATGTACAAAATTTCAATTTTATCCTTCATTTTATTAATTTAAAATTGGGTCACATTAATTCCACTTATTCATTTTTCAATAAAAAATTATGGATAAATAAGATAACTTATTTATTTTCTTAATTAATATATGATCAAAACGTACTTAAAAAAGAATAAAGGATATGTAATTTGCATCTTAAACGACCACATTATACATTGTTCTAAAATTAAGAACTTGAAAGAGTAATTTGGACACAATTTTAGTAAACATCAAAGCATGCATTTGCATCTTACATGAATACACAATTAGCTGATGAGTAAAGAAAATGAGGTGGGAATGTTGTCATGGTTTGTCATCCTTATATATATATATAAATAGCTAAATAAGAGAAGAGAAGAAGGAGCTTCCAAGGCAGCTCAAATTTGCTGTTTTTCCACTTTCCATCCCCAAAAGTCAACACTTTAATATACGTTTTTAGCAGTATTTCCTAAGGAGGTAGGCTATCCCACTCGTTTCTCTCAGTAATCTATTGCAGTACTCTGCCTTTTTTGCTTTGTGGACCATCACAATTTATCGCCTTATGTATATAATATATGTTTTCTATTTTAATTGTTATTTGTAATTTATTCAAGCTGGGATTTATTTATGCATTTTGTTTTGTTTTATTTGAGATTTTAGCAGTGGAATATGACTGTGGGGAATCTTCCTTTGGATTTGGGCAATATTTAATTCTTGAATTAATATTTGAAAAGTAATGATAAAGAATACGGTTTTTTTAAACTATATTTGTAATTATGCTCAAATAAAGTTTCATTATTATTATTTAATAAATGAATAATAAAATGATTTCTCTCTAAGTAGAATATTCATAATCTCTTGTAAACAATCCTGTATTAATTTCCTATCATTAATCATATTTGAATGATCGAAATTAAGTGATTCATCCATATGTTCTCCAAAACGTAGAGTTTGATTATATTTTATTTAGCTCCTTATAATTATAATTACTTATAACTAAATTAAAAAAATTAGAAAGGAATACACAATATTGTATTTCTTCTTCTTAATTTAAAATTTGGCGGGAAAATCTCAAAAACCATCTACATTTGTTAGAAAAATGTTTATTATTCCATTCAATTCTGCCTAATTTTTAATGCAAAACATACACGTGTCATCCTTTAGAATTATACGTGTATATTCTTTGTTAACAAAAGTGATAAAGTTAGACATAATGATCTATTTAATACGTAATTTTAATTTAAGTGATCAAAATACATCATTTCATATGTGAGTATTGAAATTTTCTTTCAAGATGTGTACTTTTTTTAAATTTTTTTTGCAATTTTACCAAATTTACTTTTATAATAGATGTTAGATATACACGAATCAGCAGGCATGTACATAATCATATATAGGAGATCAATTAAATTAGGGAACTGAATATATATTGTATATATGCTTAAAGTGGTAAAAAGATGTACAACCTAAAATGGTGCATTTCGAGTTGCTTCAAATTCAAGGTATATATACAACCTAAAATGGCTTAATGCGCCGTGGTCTAAAGATTTGAAAATTTGTATTATTTTTGTATAAGAAATTAAATTTTTTTAATTATGTCCTTAAAAAAATTAAAATTTGTCCTTTAAAAATTAAAATATAACTTTTACTAATAATATTATATAATTTGGCCCCTCCAAACAATAATTTCTAAATCCATCACCTCACAAATTGTATTTTCTTTTAAGAAAAAACCACGCCCCATCAATGAAGCTTTTAGCTTCGATCATTTACGAATTCCCTACATACACACACGAATACAAAAAATAAAGGTCTGCTTTAATTTGGTCCCTTGTTTTTGGCTTTTTTTATTAAAAAAAATTAAAGTTCTTATCGTTACGAGTAAAGATGGTGTTGTGATGCACTTTTTTTCCGTGAACTTCAACCGTTAAAGCGACGCTTCTATTTCATTATCCTTCACTCTAGTACTTGTTAGATATATATTGACGCATTAAAATTTTTCTTGCTTTATTAATTTTTGAACACAAAATTTAATCAATTTGTAAGTTTATATTTCAGAGGAACCAGTGAAAACATGCTTAATTATAACTGATTTTACTTGTTCAAGTTGATCTTACGCTAATACGCATACGACTCCATTTGAATTGAATACTCATTTTTGTTATAAATTTGTTTTTATCTCAATATGTATTATAAGAAATGAATATTTTAAAAGTGTTTAGCTTATGAGTTTGTTTTGGTAAAAGTTTGTATTGTAAATTTTTTTTAATTAAAATTAAAATTTTTTGAGTTTATTTTATAAACTATAAAAAAAGATATATTATATTTAAATATAAATAAACAAATGAGTTTAAATCGACTAATATGATCTATATACCCAACTCCACTTTGTATGATAAGAATTTATAGTTGTTGATGAGTTTATTTTAGTCAATTATGTCATGAGACCTGTTTACAATTAAAAAAATTTAAATTTAAATTTAGATTCAAAATTTAAAATTTTATTAATAAAAAGAATTTAAAAAAACATTATAGAAATTTTTTTTTGGAAAATGTTGTATGAAGAATGGGTAAAATAAACAAGTCAAATTATATTTATAAAAATACAATACCTAATAAGTTTCCGGTGCTATTGGCTAATAAAAAAGAAAATTGAAAACGCGTAGGGGAATACGAACTAGTTAATGTTGTAAAACTTCATAGTAATTTCGAAGTAAGATCATCAATCAGATTATTTTCCCCTTTGAAGACCAATAGAGCAGACTTGTTGCTGATTCTTTCTGACGTTTTGTTCACCTGAAATACTTTTACAAGAGCTGTTGTGACTTGTGGCCCGTGGGGAAACATTCTCTTCGTAGAAAAGTAATTTTTCTGTGGACTTCATTAAACATAGACTAATGATGAAGTATATTAATTTTTTCTATGCAAGATTGTAACTTCAGTTACTCAAAATTTTATTACTATTCAATAAATGATCATTTACTGTGAATAAACGAAGGAACGAACAAACAATAATTTTCACAAAAATTATAATAAATCGGTTCGTATATAAGATGTGGTTTATATATAAAATAAATGGTTAATTGCGTGTTAAAATAGTAATTTTAATTTTCTATCATTTTTATCAGATATTGAAATGAAGATTAACTCGTCGTCGCATATATCAATCTGTTTTACAAGAGACTAACGGTAAAATTTTTATTGAGTTGCGGTTCAAAAAATTTGTATTTTTTGTCATTTTTTAAAAAGTATAAGTTAATGGTAATTTTATTCGGCAAAAACTCATTTGTTTCCATCTTAAATTGATTTTGTTCTCCAAACTTACCACTTCTATTTGGGATTGGCAAATAAAGATGAAAAATATGAACCATTGAAAAGTAAAGAATTCTAAATTTAAACACCAAACACATTATAATATCAATTGTTTTAAACTCCCTAGAAGTGTCAAATGTCACTTTCTCCACCCAATGAATGCATTAGTAATGACGATTCATAGTTAAAGGAAATAATTGTACATGTATTCAGAAAACATAATTGCAATGCCAGAATTCATTTGTCAAATGCTTTTTGATAGTTGAAGAGTTTCCATGTTAATAAAGTAAATATGAATGTTAGCCTGACACCTAACATGAATAAGATAGTTTGAAATTAGGACAATATAAATGAAGTATTGATAAGCACATGCATTTTTAACAAGATGGATGAGAAAATAAATAGGATAAAATAGAGTAAATTTCATTAAAAAATTTTACTGATTAATTTCTATCAAACAGTTAAAAAAATTAATTCATTCAATTAACTGTTGATGCAATATCCCATAAAAAAATTATGCAATCCCATAAAATTAATTAATTCTAATTAGTGATTCAATAAATCTGATTTTCATTTAAAAAAATTAGTCTTGATGCAATCCCATAATTAATATGGTTTTTCAATCCGATCCATTAATTCAATCAATTATTTGATGAGAATTAGCGAAACAAACTTTAAAAAAATGAAGTGTCAACTAAAATCATTGAAATTAATACAAAATAGGTAAAAAAATTCAAGAGAAGTTACTACATTTTGCCCATATAATATCAGGGAATTAACAAAAAAATATATTCTTCAGCCAAGTAAAGACAAGAGAAAAGATTTGCCAAACTTTCTACAAGCAACGACACTTTTATTATTATTATTATTATTTAATTGTGCATAGATTGAGAAACAAACTCATTAATTAAGAAGTTTGATATATAGTTGTAGTATGTGTTTGTTGATGTATCTTTTTGAGTTGATTTGGAAGAGTTTAAGCCAAGCCGATAATAGAAAATGACTTTCTTAATTCTTCTAGTACTGAAAAGATGCATTAACTTCATTAATAAAGAAACTTGAAAAGCGTTGAATAGAGACTTTTTGTAGTTTCTTATCAATTTAATAACGACGAAACGAAGTGCTTAAAGTTGCTGAAAGATTAGGTTTGTGCATATAAAGATAATACTTTAATGGGATTTGACTTAGATGGCCCCTATCTAATTCCCCACCTTCCAATTCCACCTTATAAATTGAATTGCTGCTACAAAATTGTAATAAACTCCTAAGAAGTTTGTGGTTATTACAAACTTGTCTTTGAAATTTTAATACTAATTCCTTGATTCCAAATAGATAGTTTTTGATTTTGTAAAATAAATGTCGTTTTATCATATACTTACAATTTTATCATTACCTAACAAAAATTAATTTGCTTCTTATTGATGTTGATCAATATTAATTAAGAATTTTTCAGTCATTGTTTAGTATTTTTAATAAATGTGAAAATCTCCCAAACGTCATTTATTTAGAATCAGATGAAGTATTACATAGATAATTATCAAGCAAAATGTTTAGTATGATAGTAAACCACTAATACATGCATATACGTACTGACATGAGATTATTGAGTTAATTTGTATAAAAAATAGGGTAATTGATAGGGAGTATAAATTTTGCTACACAAGAAGTTGTATAATCATTTATTGCTCATATATTGATAATAAATATTCATTTATTGAGTGATGATAAAATGAATCTACAATTTTTTATTAAAAAAAATAAACCCATCCTCCTTTTTAACTCAACAAATATAATGATAAATTAATATAGATGCATATTAGAAAGGGAAGGAATTAGATATCATTTGACAATCAAATGGCATGTTATATCATTTTAATAAGTACTTTTAATTTGACACAGTTTAATTTATTCACATCTTTCATCTTCTCAATTCTAAATCAAAAGGCAAAAGGGGCAGTCACTAGCTATTGGATGTTTTTTTTTTTTTTCTTCTCCCATATCTTTTTATCTGTCATTTTTAGGAGTAGTAATGATAAGGAACACGGGTTTTTTTGTGCAATTTAATAATTTTATGATATATATGGAGTTATTTCATTATTCAATAAATAAATATTTATTATGAGTAGATGAGTAATGGTATAACTTCGTATCAATCGTATAAAAAATCTCTCAGTTCCTTTAATTGTTTTTACTTTTTTAAAAAAGCAACACAAAAGCAAAATCAACATGAAAAAGTTAAGAGGTAAGTAAGTATAATTCCAGAAACTAAATAGGTAGTCTTTGTAATAGCGAAAATTCATTGTACTGGTTGGGGATTTTCATATTCTCGCTTTTACCATTTCTTCCATTCACATCCGTTTTCAAACATTGCAGTTGTGTGTAAGAAGCCAATGAAACTACACAGTACAAAACACTCATTAAAATACACTGAAAGGGACAAAAACCACGAGTCTTCTTTCTCAAATTCCTTGCAGCTTACGGATCTTTAGAGCCCCAACTTTGAAGCCTCCTTTCTATATAAGATCCCCATCTTGCCTTCATTCTGCTTTCTCATTTGCTTTGATCTCCAAAAAAAAAAATTCTCTTATTAGGACTTGTTACTATAATATCATTTTGGTGATTTTGTTAAATAAGGTTGATCTATTATTGCTTGTTACTGCTCTAACAAACTTATCCTGCAAATTTATACTGTTTTAGAAAGGCTTGAAATCTGTTTTAGATCAGACATGGAAGGAGCTCCTATTGTGCTAAATGAAGAAGATGATCTCATGGATTTACCTCCAGGTTTTAGATTTCATCCCACTGATGAAGAGATCATAACTCACTATTTGACAAAGAAGGTCATGGATAGCAGATTCACTGCTTTTGCAATTGCAGAAGTTGATATGAACAAGTGTGAACCATGGGATTTACCAAGTAAGCTTTTTGATTGATCCTCTCTCCTTCATGAATAATAATTCTCTTGGGTTTTTGTTGTTTTATTTGTTTTGGGTTTTTTTTTTTTTTGTTTTAGAGAAAGCTAAGATGGGAGAAAAGGAAAACTTCTTCTTCTGCCAGAGAGATAGAAAGTATCCAACAGGGATGAGAACAAATAGAGCAACAGAATCAGGTTATTGGAAGGCTACAGGAAAAGATAAGGAGATCTATAAGGGAAAAAATTGTCTTGTTGGAATGAAGAAGACTCTTGTGTTCTACAAAGGGAGAGCTCCAAAAGGAGAAAAAACTAATTGGGTCATGCATGAATATAGACTTGAAGGCAGATTTTCTTATTACAACTTCCCCAAAGGAGCAAAGGTAGGTTGCTTTTTCTATCTTGAAAAAGTAAAAAAAATTTGAAATTTTTTTTCCTTTTCTTTTGAGATGCTTATCTTTCCTTACATTATTTTATCCTTGAAACCTTCATCTTTAGCCTTTTGGTTGGTGGAACTTGGAAAAGTTGTACTAGTAGAATACAATTGGATAATGATTTGACCCCTTTTTTGGCCAATTATTATTTCAGGATGAATGGGTTGTGAGTAGAGTATTTCACAAGAATGTAGGGTTAAGAAGAAGTCCATTGAGAGATGTTACAAGTATTGATTCTTTTTTGGATCATCTTCTTGATGATAATTCTTCACTTCCGCCATTGATGGACATTCCTAGTTCGAGTACTGATAGACCTGCAGGCTCAAGCTTTTCACATGATGAAGAAGAATTCAAAGGTACAGGTGCAACTTCTTCAGGAAAATCATCAGATCATGCAAACTTTTCTTCATACTTTTCCACTAATATTCCCAAGTTAGAAATGCAACATGACCAAAACAATAACTTCCTTATGCCAACCTATAATTATCCTTTCAAACCTTCCTATGAAGCTAGATCCAGTACCACCCCTGATCCAAACTTCATTTTAAACTGCTCTCCATTAGCAATCCCTGTCGCAAACTTTCACGGTAATTACTACAACCAAAGCTACCCATTTTCAGGCTTCAAAGCTACTCCTGATCAAGCCAATTCTAGCACAGTTTCAGCAGCAATTCAGGGAATTGCCAATAGGCGGCAGTGCAAAGTGGAACCATTCTCTTCCAATAATTCTATTGTTAGTCCTTCACAAGATACTGGAATTAGCAATGATATGGCTCCTGAGATATCATCCATTGAAAACAACAAATCCTTTGAAGATCTTGAGGGCTTGGATTCCTTGTGGGAATACTACTGATTTACTGAAGAATATTAGCAAGAATATATGTGTTGATTTGCAGACTGTTTGTTTTAATCTATCTGCAATCTGATGTAGTTTAATTGTTTTTCTATTCCACTACTCAGCAGTAATTAGTGCAAAAGTGAAAGTTCATGCACGATGGTTTAATTCGTATGACACTTGTACAGATTCATTATTTTTAGAACGTTTTAGACCGCATTTAATATTAACTGATCATTTAACCATATTGTACAATTTCTATGATCTCTTTTAGTCGACTAGAAATGAAACAGTGTGTTGAGTAATCTTTGTATTTTTGGATGTGCATTTAAGTTCTGCTCTTTGTCTCCATTTCTTGCGTCAATAATTACAGCAAATTTTCATTTTTTTTTGCACATAATACTGTTTCAATGTTTGAAGCTTGATTTGCAAGAATGACAGTTGTCTGCACCATTTTCGGATTCTCACATGTCATGTTGTATGGAACAAATGTACTTTGAATGAAATTATTCTAAATGAGAAAAAAATTCAAACATTGAAAAAAAAACACAAAAACTCCCTTGGTGGAACGGGTTGATACATAAGACGTCTTTTATATATGAAAGAGGTGGTTGTTGAAATCAGAATTCTACCAATTTCTTATCGTTTTTATTCTTTATTGAAATCGTGATTAATTCCTATTTCATATGTAAATGGTGAACAAGTAAAAAAATACCTATAGTGTGATAAGAAAGAAAATCATTGCCAATGAGCAATGACATCCCATTACAGGTCATAACAAAAATATATAATGCTCTAAAATTTGTCAAACTTCTTGGGAAAGACAATTTTTTTTTTCCCTCAACTGATGCGTCGGGATTCCTCTCATCCATTTTAGGAATTAACAAATTAATTAACAAACAACAGACATCAACAATAGTAATTAATGCTTAAATTATTGTGATTGTTTATTTAGTAATATTTGTTTTTTTAATAATGCTTAATGCTTGATGCTTCTGCTTCTGTCAAAAGAAACCCGATTTTTAAATTTGCCCCAGAGATCATTTGTTCATAGCCCAGAATTTCAGGGACTATAGTTCCTACTTCCTAGGAATATTCTCTTGTTCCTTCATTGAATCCCTAATTGACACGTTTTCCCTTGTGTTTTGTATGCACACACTTCAGGATGTACAATAATTGTTTACCTTATCGAATGTAGGAATAAACAAATTAATCAACTTGGACACCTATAGTAAAAAACCAACTTGGACACCTATAGTAAAAACCAACTTGGACACTTTTAAAGAACAAGTTTCTAGTGTTAGTTGTGTATTTTGTGTTCAAAATTTAGTGTTAATTTTACATTTTGGGTTCAAATTAAAGTCAGGTTGTGCAGTACTGTACACATTTCTGAAAATGGAATCTAGAAATAATTAAACATCAATCATCCTTTGCTTATTTTCAAGAATGCTATAAACATTGAATTCGTTTAGAATAAAAAAAAAGTAAATGATCTCAATTATCACTAAATTTAGAGGAAAGCATTGTTTTGCGTTCCTATGTTAAAAAAATTTACATTTTGTTGCCTTTAACTTAGATTAGAACAATATTTATTTGTCAAAAAAAAAAAAAAAGAATGAGTTGATGACTATTTTTCATTTTTGTAACATAATTTCCGTTGAATGATCAAAATATAGTTTTTTTTAAGTTGAAACCAAATTCATACGTATCCAGAGCTGAGATCTTCTGTCCAAAATTATCTCTATCTTATCATGTTCAAGATTAAACTACGTTGTAGGGTTTACTCATTCTTTGGTTAAGATCTAATAATTGTAAAGTAATTTTAGTGATATTTATGCTTTTAGTCTCTAATTTTAGTTAAACTGCGTCGTTTTGAACATTAGAAGAATAGGACGAAGATAATTTTAGACAGAGGATCTTATCTCACGTATCTGTAAGTTGAAAAACTATTGAATTTATTTACCAAAAAAAAAGGAAAAAAAACATATTTTATTATATGCAATAGTCCCAAAGTTATGTTAGATGTAAATAATGGAACTTTTTCCATCATTACCAACCTTACCATAAGTTTTTGTGATATTCATAGCATGGATACGCTAGCAATAATATATATGCACCCGGATAGAAATTACAATTTTTTTTTTATAGTTTTATGAATTCTTGATGATGCATAACTCAATTAAGCTTCTTTTTTCTTAAAAGCTTTGCCACCACAATTAATGCAAATTAATGACCCATATAGAGCATTTTATGGAGATAGGGTAGTGGGAGTAATTTCAAATCCATTGTTAAAAGGAAAGAAAACTTCATGTGATTTGCTTTGGCAATTAGCTTACTTTCTATTCAAAGCAAAGCTATGTTTCATGCTTCTAGGGGTGGCAACTATCTAAATCCAAATTGTTTCACTCAATTTGTTTGTGTGATTTTTTTTTTGGATTTTATACATAAATATACACAAGTATTTTTATTGTTTACTTCTTGAAGGCACATATTTCCCGAGAAAAAGAATAATCCAGCACATCCCAATCAAAAAGCCCTGATTTGTTGCATGAAAACATGGGCCAGAACTTCATAAAAAAACAATGCATAGCACATTATTGGCTGTCCCTAATTTGAAACGAATGTGCTACTTGTTTGCTAAGCTCTGAATCACCGATTTCATAGTTCCTCGTCCGTTATCATCACACTTCTTCACATTCCACCGATGGGAGTTGTGACATTTCCAAGTTTATATTTAAATATATATATATATATATATGACATTTCCAAGTTTATATTTAAATGTATATATAAGTTTATATTTAAATGTAGTTTATATTTAAATGTATATATAAGTTTATATTTAAATGTATATAAATATAAATAAATAAATAAATATATATATATATATATGTATATATATATATATATATACACATCATTCCTTTTGTTGTATCCACCTTCATTTCCTTTTCATTGTTACATATGCAATTCGTTGAAAAAGGAGTAAATTTGGGGCTTTTTGCCGTTTTTAGTATGGCTAGATAGGAGCAGAAATAGGATCATATTTGTGGATAAGGATCCTCACTTATTAGATGAAGATGTTGTCACGCAATATTCCCTTTTGTATCGCTCAATTTGATTGATGTTAACTTGAATAAGTTATGCTTCACAATGTTCAAATTGTTACCATTTTATTATCTTCATACACATTATAAACCTAAAGGGATAGATCATCACAAGAAGTACTATAAAAACTTCTTGAGTTACAAGGTCAAGTGTTCAAATTTTTTTTTGTGTGGTTTTCTTAAGGGAAAATTGCAAAAATAAAAATTTCACCTTTGTTGAAAATCTTTTTTCATCAATCACATTTAAAATGATATAATTTTATTATTCGCATTAAAAAATTACACTAATTTATCCTTCTATCTAATTTTGTCTTATTTTTTAACAGAAACCATGCACATGTACATTATATATTACACATTTATATTTTTTTGTTAAAAAAGTAGATGAAATTCAACAGAAGGCTAACTTCGTGTATATTTTTAGTGCTAATAATAAAATTAAATCATTTCAATTGTGAGTGAACCAAAAAAGTTCTTCAAAAAAATTTGAATGACATTTTTTGCATTTTTCTCTTTTCTTAAGATTAAATTTAATGGGAGCAATAATGCTCTCATTTGATCTAGTTTGAAGACAATTTTCATCTTTCCATCTCTTTTATCAAGTTGGATCTTCCCTTAACATAGATTAATTAAAAATGGGTTAATTATATTTACCACCCTCGAGGTTTGGTGAAAGTACCAAACGAACCCTGTAGTTTCAGAAAATTACTGTCACCCCCTGCTGTTAAAGTTGACAAAAAAAAATGATAAACAGACCAAAATGCCATAACTTCTTTTGTTAAAAAAATAACAAAAATATATGAGTAAATATAAATGACAATAAATACTTTGTTCACTTTTTAATTCTTTGTTATAAATTATCAATTTCATATTCTTTATTACAAATGGGTTTATCAAATTAATCAAACTTTAATCAAGAAATCTTTTTATATATAAATTTAAATTTTTGTAAGAAAAAGAATTATTTTGGAGAATAAAATAGTTAGTTTGATTAATTAAGAAAGAAGATTTTTATTTTTGAATTTTTTTTATGTAAAAAAAATTCTTTGATTTTATTTTAATATTTAACATATGTATTTAGTTAACTAAAATAATATAATTATTATAGATAAAGTTTTAAGGGCATATTAGGCAATACACAAATGTTTTTTTGAGGGAGGGTTTGAATTGTTAAACGTTTGCTCAGCCAGGAGGTGACCGTAATTTTCTGAAACCATAGGCTTCGGTTTGTACTTTCATCAAACTTCAGGGGTGATAAATGTAATTAACCTATTAAAAATAGGAAAAATAGTAGGATAGTTTGAAATGGAAATTATTGTATATGTGTCTTAACTTATGCATAACCTTGTAATAATTTTTGAAACATATAGAGTAAATTGAATGGCTCCTGTTATTGCCAGAGAGCAACTATTAGTTTCCAAAGCAATAAATTACACATATTCCAAATTTACCCTTAATCAATTAACTCTTTTATATTTTCTCTATTTATCTGTACAACTCATCTTTATCTTCTTTCTACCTTATCATTACAACTTATCAATTCTTTATAACATCTTCCCGTAACTTTTGCTTTCTTCTCCTTTACACTGATTTTCTCCCAAATTTTTATCAATATAATATTTATTTTCATCCTTAAATTATAAGAAAAAATTATATATATATGACACGTATTTCTATTAATAGATTTTATTGTTCTCTCAATTGACTTATTAAATATTTACCAATATATACATAAAAAAAATTTAGACTCCATTTGTTTACCATTATTTTAGTGTTTTATTTCATAAATTCAATATTTTTTGTCTATTTTTTGTAAAATAAAAAAAAATAATGTTACAATAATTATTTTTGTTACAACATTTTTTTAATATTTTTATAAATAAATTATTAAATTTAAATTTTGCTTTTAAATTTTTAATAATAAAAAAATCTTCCTAAGACAATTTTTTACCAAAATAAACTCATAAAATATTAATTCAAATTTAAATTTTAAATTTTTTATAATAAAAAATTCTTGCTACTTTAATTATATTATGAGCAAATTAACATTTCAAAATGATATTAGATCATAAGGAAAAAAATTGCTCAGAATAAAAATAGAAGTAAATATATGCATCCACATTTTAAAATAAAATTTGTTTCCGGTTTATTATTTAAAATTTATGAATTAAATTATAACATAAAAAAATACATGAAATCGATATTTCTATTATATATATATGGTGGTGGTGTCTTCCTTTTAAGTTTTAACTTATGCGAATTATTTTGATAAAATATTAGTATGAGAAGCATTATTAGAAATAAAAATAATAATTTATAGTTGGTATATGTTTATTTTTAGTATTTTAGCAAAAAATATAACTCACATTGGATAGAGCATTTTTTTAGTTTTATAGTAGAATTTTTTTGTTGAGATTTGTTATAAGAAATAAATATTTTGAAGGTGTTTGGATTGATGAGTTTGTTTTGGTCGACATTATATTCGATAATTTTTTATTAATAAAATTTAAATTTCAAATTTGAATTAATATTTTATGAGTTTATTTGGTAAAAAAAAGTTTTAGGAAGAATTTTTTATTATTAAAAATTTAAAAGTCAAATTTAAATGTAATAATTTATTTATAAAAATATAAAAAACGTTGTATTGAAAATAATTATTGTAATATTATTTCTTTTGTTTAAAAATTTTGATAGAAAAAATGGACAAAACAGATAAATCGAATTGAATTTGTGAAATAAAACACTAAACAACGATAAACAAGAGCCTAAATTTTTAGAAGTATATATTTGTAAATATTTTATAATTTATACCTTCTTCCCGTAACTTCTTCTTTCTTCTCCTTTATTTTTTCTCACAAAAATAATATGACACTTATTTATATTATTAGTTTTTATTATTTTCTCAATTAAATTATAAAATATTTACAAATATATACTTCAAAAAATTTAGGCTCTTGTTTATCATTGTTTAGTGTTTTATTTCACAAATTCAATTCGATTTATCTGTTTTGTCCATTTTTTTATCAAAATTTTTAAACAAAAGAAATAATATTACAATAATTATTTTCAATACAATGTTTTTTATATTTTTATAAATAAATTATTACATTTAAATTTGACTTTTAAATTTTTAATAATAAAAAATTCTTCCTAAAACTTTTTTTTACCAAATAAACTCATAAAATATTAATTCAAATTTGAAATTTAAATTTTATTAATAAAAAATTATCGAATATAATGTCGACCAAAACAAACTCATCAATCCAAACACCTCCAAAATATTTATTTCTTATAACAAATCTAAAAAAAAAAAATTCTACTATAAAACTAAAAAAATACTCTATCCAAGGTGAGTTATATTTTTTGTTAAAATACTAAAAATAAACATATACCAACTATAAATTATTATTTTTATTTCTAATAATGCTTCTCATACTAATATTTTATCAAAATAATTCGCATAAGTTAAAACTTAAAAGGAAGACACCACCACCATATATATATAATAGAAATATCGATTTCATGTATTTTTTTATGTTATAATTTAATTCATAAATTTTAAATAATAAAACGGCAACAAATTTTATTTTAAAATGTGGATGCAAATATTCACTTCTATTTTTATTCTGAGCAATTTTTTTCCTTATGATCTAATATCATTTTGAAATGTTAATTTGCTCATAATATAATTAAAGCAGCAAGAATTTTTTATTATAAAAAATTTAAAATTTAAATTTGAATTAATATTTTATAAGTTTATTTTGGTAAAAAATTGTCTTAGGAAGATTTTTTTATTATTAAAAATTTAAAAGCAAAATTTAAATTTAATAATTTATTTATAAAAATATAAAAAAAATGTTGTAACAAAAATAATTATTGTAACATTATTTTTTTTTATTTTACAAATTTTGATAAAAAAAATAGACAAAAAATATTGAATTTATGAAATAAAACACTAAAATAATGGTAAACAAATGGAGTCTAATTTTTTTTTATGTATATATTAGTAAATATTTAATAATTCAATTGAGAGAACAATAAAATCTATTAATAGAAATACGTGTCATATATATATATATATAATTTTTTTCTTATAATTTAAGGATGAAAATAAATATTATATTGATAAAAATTTGGGAGAAAATCAGTGTAAAGGAGAAGAAAGCAAAAGTTACGGGAAGATGTTATAAAGAATTGATAAGTTGTAATGATAAGGTAGAAAGAAGATAAAGATGAGTTGTACAGATAAATAGAGAAAATATAAAAGAGTTAATTGATTAAGGGTAAATTTGGAATATGTGTAATTTATTGCTCTGGAAACTAATAGTTGCTCTGACAATAACAGGAGCCAAATTGAATATAGTGTGACAACATCTTTATCATCAGTTGATCCAGCCATGCCATTCAAACTTCAAATGGTCAAGCCTTTTCCTTAGTTAACAAACATTTGTCAAGAAAATGAAGATAGATATGTTGAACTTCTTCCATAAGTTATGGCACATGGAGATTACATAGCAATATGCTGTTATATTCCTATGCACCAAACCAACTAGAATATTTAGTGCCACATAGTTGTGGTTTTGGGCAAGAATAATATATAGGGAGGACAAAGTTTATTTTACATAATTTTGTAATTGCATTTTTAATGAAGTTCTATTATCACTCATTCAATTATGTATTCACAATAAATGTTCCGAAAAAAATACAATTTTAATTCCCAACATTTTAAACAGTAACACTTCTTTTCTAATGATATATAAGACAATTAACGAATTTTTCTCATTGATCGATAGAAATTGCCATATGTATAGCACATGCTTTTAGTGACCAACTTCCTCTTACAGTAATTTTCAGTGTAATGTTGATTAATTCACCATGGCAAGATTTTATTTATATAGAAAAGAAAGAAATACTTCTATTTTTTTACTGGAGAAAATAATAAAAGTTTATTACTAATGGACACATGCTAAGCACGCAAAAACTCTGCGAATCAATAAAGAAAAACTGTCAATTATCTTATATTGGTTATAAAATAAAATTTTCAAGATCAAATTAGTTTGTTCAAAATCATTATGGAAAAAAATGCTATTATTTAAAATTTAAGGGACAAATATTGTATTGTTCTCTAAATGTTAAATGTTAATTCTTTGAGAAATAATAGAACATTACCTGAGTAGAATTACAAGTTGTGCAAAATACTTCGTATTCTCTTTCAATACTCTTTGGAGATATCTTCATTTTCATTTGACATTCTGGTAGCAAATCATCTTGGTATGCAAAATTCAAGGTGCTCGTTAAAATTGTGAAAGATGAATTGTACATATAAAGGCTTGTATTAGGAGACACAAACTGCAAGTTGCGTTGTGACGCAAGACTTCATGTGTTGCAACGTCTGTCTGAGTCGCGATGCAAAAACATTGCCCATCGCGATGTGGCTCACTAGAGTAATTTTTAATTTTAGGCGAATAACCTCAGTGTCGTGACGTTGACCTGCAGCGAAGTTTTTTTAATTGTTTTTTAGGGTTTTATTTATTTTATAGGTTTACATATTGTAATAGTTTTGGCTAGGGTTATTTGTAAACCTATAAATAATATAGATTTTGGAGAATAGAATTTTGGAGAAACACAGAGTTATTTTCTTTTCGTGAGTTTAACTACTTGAGAAGTGTTTTCAACTTACTTGTCGGAAGTTTTTCTGAGGAGGGAATTTATTCTTGCTTTGATTTTCTTATTGAATTTATCGTTTTGAAGGCCAATCTACAGATATAGATTGATTCATTCACTATCATTTGATTATCGAAAAGTCTTGTTTGTAAATTTCTCAATCAACGCATCTAACTATGTGAGGACCATAAGTAGATTCATCTATCAAGTAGAATCGGAGCACAAAGGTTATTTCAAAATCGGGTTATAAATTTTCCTTAAAATTAGTCTGTTAAATTGTTTGACATTCACAAACCTGTCATAAAACTTGTTAACGTATGATTGGTGTCGAACAATTATATCTTTTTAGTTATATTTATTTGGATTGATTATTGCAAAAAAAAGGGTTTCAATTTGTCGATCATCTTGGGTTTGTAAAGGGAATGTTATCGACAAGAGATTCGCTCTCTAAGGGAGGGAATTGAAAACTTAAAGGTATTTTTTTTTGGCTAACCTCATTTTGAGGTGGGTCGCCACTCCCAATTATATAGATTGCTTATTGGGTGATGGGCATACCCTAATATCACCCTTACAGTTAATGATCTCTTGAATTCGGTTCCAAAGACAAACCCAAAGGATCCAAACTCAAGAGCATTTAGCACACATAAACTTGGAGTACTTCCTCCATTTACAAAAAATATGTTAAAGCTATTATGTAAATCCTATAGTACAAAAAACCCCTCTAATCACAAGGATTGACAAAAAGTCCCTTATCATTTTGGACAGTAGAGAAACATAGAAAGCAAGTTTTAGATCAACCGAATAGAGGGCCTCCAAACTGTCAGGCATTTTTCCAAAAGGAGGACTGAAAACTTCATTCTCAAGAGGTGGAATCCAAACATTACCATACAGGGAAAGTAGGATAGAGGTCCAATTCTTGGATCTATACGGAGCTTGAGTAGAGTCCAGGATGATCCAGCATGCAGATGGCAGAGCATAGATTCTCGTTTTTCTTGAGCCAATAATGCTCTATTTTGTTGTTTCTTGCTTTCTGGATTTGGGAAATGAACTGGCTCGTGCGGACCTATGGATACTACTAGAAGCAGAGCTAATAGGCTTTTCGTGAACCATGCTCGACTTAGGCGGCCAGGGATCAGGCAATCAAATAACCACCAGAATGGTGCTAGGGCCATAGGAATTACCTGAAAAGGGGAGAACAATGAAGTGGCCTTCTAAACTCATTTTACTGCATGACAAAATCACAACCATTCTTGATCAGCAAGTATGGGATTTGTTCCCTATTCAGCCTAATTAGTGTTAAGAAAGAAGGAGAGGTTTGTGAGTTTTGACGGGAGGCTAGCATTCTGGTTGGGAGGTTTGCCTCTTTGGCAGTCTTGGAGATGCGCGCCAGGCTGTGAATTGCCTCCAGGGAGTGCCTAAATTGCCTTCCCCTCCAAGTTTTTTAGCCCCTGGATTAGCTCATTAGAGTCTGATTCTAGGATGATTCCCTGAGGGTTAGCCTCTTTGCAAGTGATTATATAGCTGAGACCAGCTAGAGCTTCCACCTGCAAACGAGAGAGAGTTAGAGGAAACAGATAAATAAGAAGGGGGGAGAGAAGATTACCCCTGGAGTTTCTAGCAATTCCTCCAGTTCTCCAAGAGTCCCCCACCCTAGCTGCAGCATAGTTAATTTTGATGAAAGGAGGGTCCGGAGGGTTCCATTTGATGAAGTGAGTGATTGTTTTCCTTCTGATCTTCAAACACGAGTCCCAAAGAGGAGCCCAGTCTAGACCCAGTAGCTGCACTCCCTTAAACTTTATATGAAGAAGTTCTTTGATTGACTTAAAGATTTGTTCCACAAGGGCCTCCACATCAGGTTTGGCTGAGTCAAATGTGATCTTGTTCCTTAGTTTCCAGATACACCAGCAGATGATACTTGGGCAAATCTTTAGGAGAAATTTCCTGCATTCTGAACTGAGAGAGTGGCCCTGCCACTAAGTTTGAAGGGTCCCTGCGAGAGAATCTAAAAGATAGGGGATACCAAGTTCTACACCAAAGATTTTCCGAACCTTTTTGGCAAAGTTACATTCGACAAAAATGTGATTCAATGAACTCTCATTAGCACAGCACCAAGGGCATACAAAAGGACCCATGAAGCCTACCTTGTACAAATTGTGAGCAATGGGGACTTTATTTCTGATCAGTCTCATCATCAGGAAGGAAACCTTGATAGGGAGCACCGAGTCCCAAATATCCTTAGTGAAGGAATGAATAGGATTGCGGGTGTTCCTTATCTTGTTATATGCTGAATTCAGACTAAATATGCCATCAGTTGATAGAGTCCATATCATCTCATCATTTCCTCCTAGTTTGGCCAGAGAGTCAATGAAAAAATCTCTCGGAATTTGAGGGAGAAGCATTTGAATTTTATCTATATCCCAGCCATTACTCCCTAGGACTTCAGCAACCTTGAAGTCACCTTGACATTCAAATAAGTCAGCAAGCTTACCAGAGGGACTCCATTTATCGTGCACCAGGCTACAGTCCCCAGTCCCTATTTGAAATTGGATGAATTCTTCAGCAAAGGGAGCAATTTTGCAGAGACTTTTCCAAGTATGCGAATCTCCTCTCCGAGCCGTGATCTCCGAGGGATCCACAATACTTTGCCCATAAAAATTTAGCCCACAGTGAGTCCTTTTGTCTGAATCTCCACCAGAGTTTGTGTGTTTGAGCTGAGACTATATGGTTGAGATCTCTGAACCCAAGTTCTCCCTCCTCCTGAGTTAAGCACAAATCAGACCAACTTATCCAATGGTGTTTAGAACCTTTTTCTATTCCAGACCATAAAAAGTTAGCAAACATCGCCTGAATTTGGTTGATGACTCTCTTCGGAGGATGGAGACTCATAGTAGTGTACAGCGGGAGGGAAGAGAGAACACTCTTCATTAGTGTGATCCTGCCTCCTAGTGTAAGGAACTTGGAGCTCCAACCTTCAATCCTGTGACTTATCTTTTCAATCAGAGGGTCATAATGCACTGCTAAAATTCTATTGAAATGTAGAGGGATGCCTAGATATATAGAGGGGTAGGAACTACGAGAAAATCGAGTAATCCTCCCAATGAGATGTTTTCGAGCTGCAGGCATTCTCTCATGGACCAGATAAGAGCTCTTAGCTAGATTAACCTTCTGGCCTGACACCTTCTTATAATGTTGCAATTTCTTCATAATATCTCTGATAGCTTGGGGTTTAGCCGAGGAAAAATTAATTAGGTCATCTGCGTAGGCAAGGTGAGAAATGTTTGGGTAGGCTCTCAGAACAAAGAATTCCATCCCCTTCTTCACATTACTGTTAAGGGATCTTGAAAGGTATTCAGAGCTGATGACAAATAATAGAGGAGAGATTGGATCTCCTTGCCTTAGGCCTCTGGAAGCTTTGAACCAGCCTTTGCTTAAGCCATTTATCAAGACCGAGAACTAGACATTCGATACAAGTCTCCAAATTAGATCGATCCAGACCTCCCCAAACCCTAGCGATCTCAGAATCGTTAGCAGAAAAAGCCAGTTAACCCTGTCGTAAGCCTTTTCCATGTCCACCTTAAGAACTACCTTGCCTTATTTACTTTTTCTATTAATTGTAGAAGTCATTTCGCTGGCCAAGAGATAGTTGTCTGTGATAAGTCTTCCAGAAACAAAGCCACTCTGATTCTCTGAGATGATCTTAGGCAATATAGAGGCTAATCTTAAGGCTAACATTTTGGACATGATTTTGTTGAGAAAATTACAGAGACTTATCGGTCTAAATTACTTGAAAGAGGAAGGATTAGGAACTTTGGGGATAAGAACTAAAGAAGTAGCTGAGATCGCTTGAGGCATTTCCTCTCCATTTACAAAAGATTGCACAGCTCCAAGAAGGTCTGGACTGATGATATCCCAAGCAAACTTGAAAAACAAACCTGAGAAACCATCCGGGCCAGTGGCACTTTCTAAGTTCATGTTATGGACTGTGACCCTCAATTCCTCCATGTCGGGGATCCTAGTAAGAGCCTCCCTATCCATGTCCGACAGAATCCTAGGCATTAATTCAAAGTTCAAATTATTGCGCACCTAATCAGCCGAGTACAAGTCTGTGAAATACTGAATAGCCAGATTTGCAACCTCATCCTCATCTTCCAGCCACGCCCCCTCCTGATTTTGGATTTTATGTATATAGCTCTTTGCATATCTGTTTTGGACATAAGAGTGATAAAATCTAGAATTCCTGTCACCTTCCTTTGCCCATTTAATATTAGCCTTCTGGGACCAGAATTTTTCTTCTAATCCTAGATGAAATTTGGCCTTAGCAGCAGCTAGGTTAAGAACTTCCCGAGGAACAGGATTTGATTCATCTAGCTTTTCTAGTCTAAGGAGCTCTGCCTCAGCTTGCTCTGCCTGAGTGAAGATATCACCAAAGGTAGCTCTATTCCAGGTCTTTAGGGCTAGTTTGACGAGTTTCAACTTCTCCACAAAGATCCTGATCGGGCTAACAATTATAGTCGTATCCCAAGCTCTTTTGATAATCGAAAGACACTCGTTATGGCTAGTCCAAAAGGCTTGAAATCTGAATGATTTAACTGGCTTCGAATTGGCTCTTTGGATTTCTAATAAGAGGGGAGCATGATCGGAGGGAGAACGGGCTAGATGGGAGATGTTGGCCAAGAGATTACAGTTTTGGAATTTATTATCAATTAAAGCCCTATCAAGTCGTTTCCATATCCTGGCCCTGCCCTCCCTATTGTTGCACCAAGTAAATTTGGCTCCATTGAAATTGACTTCTGAGAGGCCTAGTGAAGACATGAAACCAGCTAGTTCTCTAGACTCCCTAATATCAAAAGCTTTGCCCCCTTTTTTCTCCTCCCTAGAAATTATGCAGTTCTAGTCTCCCCACAGAATCCAGGGCCTGTTATTTGATTGCAAAGAAGCTAAGGACTCCCAAAGGGCTCCCTCTCGGACTCAGTACACTTGGCATACACATTGGTCAATAAGATTGGGGCTTGCAGTTCGGGGTGAGATATTTCCACAGTGATGTGTTGTTCTGAGGCTTCTATAATGGAACTAGCATAAGGTTTCCTAATCATGACCCAAATCGAACTACATGAATTAGAGTAGTCAACATCAAACTTAAGTCTTCTTTTCAGGGATTCTAACTTATCTACATCAGCAAAGGGTTCCGATATTGCTAGGTAGTTGCAACTATAAGTAGAAAGGATTTTCCTAAGTTTTCAAAAATTGGGCTTCTGTTAACACTCCTAATGTTCCAGTAGATACATCTAATCATTGGAAACTCTACCCTTCCATCCCGTAAGTGAACTCTTATCTCTCATTTCTCTGTCAGAAGTGATTTTTGGCCAAGACTTGGGATTTTTCCCTGTCAATCCACCCTGTTCTGGCTCTGAACTGTAACCTCTATCAGGTGGCTTGGCCTCCTCCAGAACCTGTACATCCACCAACTCCGCTGATAGAAGAGATAGGGCCACCTCACTGACTGCTTCCACATTAATTCGCAGTACCTGTCCATCAACAGCGGGAACAATTTTAGTAATATGATTCATGATTTCATTATAGAATACCTGTTCTTGAATTCTTTGGCAAATGAGTGAATCCGTCTGGGAAATCTCTAATTGAGAAACTTGAGGAGTGCTTTGTTTGAGTGACTCCTCCTCGCCACTAAGAGGAGGTACAGTAAGGACATTCTGCAGAGGACCCTCCGCAACTTGGACATTGACCAGGGCATCAACCGTATTATAGTAAGCTGAGGGGAAGCCTGAGAGAGAAGGGAGATGTTTTCCTAATTTGCAGCTATTATAGGGAAATCGGGAGCAGTATCAGCCGATGCCTTGTTGGCAGATGACTCAGGAAGATCCTCTAAAGGGCAACTAATAGGAAGGCAATTAGGGTCTGCTTCCTTTCCTTTAGAAGGAGGAGTATTAGCCTGAGTTACCTATTTTTGGATTGTTGCTTTCTTTGAAACCATAACCCATTCTTGGGCCCCTGCCTTAGTGCTTGGCTTGGCTTTCCCAGTCTCCTACTGGATTGTTGGAGCTGGATTCAATTGCCTCCTTATTGAGTCACAATCCTTGCTATCATGGCCGAGTTTCTGGTATTTAGAGCAGTAATGAGGGCGGTCCTCTACTTCCAGGCACTGCCACCTCTCTTGTTCCTTACTACCAATCCAAATCCGGGAAGGGATCGATTTTGTGAGATCCATTTCGACACAGACACAGGCTTCACTTGGGCGGTGCAGGTCTGAGGCCGCCACTGTAGCCGAATCCAGCTTCAGGGGAGTACCGGCGACTGAAGCTAGAGAGTGAAGCTGATCTTTATCAAACAGGTGAAGGGGAAGAAAAAGGAACCTAATCCACACCGGGGAGATAGAGGGTTCGACTCCAGGATTAAAATCCTTCGACCATTTGAATATTCTGGCCTGAAAACCCTGGAAGTGCCAGACTTTTTGCATCCAGAATCTCTGATAATTCGTCTCCTTGTCGAATTTGAAGAGGATGTAATGATTGTCAAGTAATCCGACCTTGCAGTCACCCAAGAACCCTGCAGTAATAATCTCTTTCCTAATCAGGATCATTGTAGGGCGACCCCAGGAGAATTTACCAACTAAGGTCCATTGAAATTTTTCAGCTAGGGCGTTCTCCTGTTCCTCCGACAGGAAGAGCGCTGGTTCTCCCTTGTGCGAGGAGAGGGCCGTTTTGTTTTTGATCGAAGCGAAGGAGGTGGAGATATCCTTAGTGGTGAGGTCCGAGTTTCCCAACGCGTTAGCGTAGGTTTTTGGGGGAGGGGGAGGAGGTGCTGTCCCCTCCACCATGGGCGGCGGGGTTCAAGATTGGGAGCTATAACCGTTAGGCACAAATGTAAGTAATAACGGTACTATTTTTAGGCTGAGCAAAATATGTTAGTGGTTGAAACTAGAGAGCATTTTTGTTGACGAGAGTTTATGTTAGTGGCTCAATTTGCGACTCAAATGTTCACTGAAAACTTAAAGGTATTGATGGAAAAGTATGAAGCTTTGATTTGGTCTGAGGTCGTAAAGGATAGAAAACCTACCTTTAGAGTTTGTGTTGAAGTAGTTGTTGAGGTGCATAAGACTATACAGGTTGGAGTTTCATTAGAAGGGACTCAATCAACCACGGAATGAACATTACGAGAAAAATGGGCTTTGGTGACATACAATATATGGTCACCAACAAATCAAAGTGGTCACCAAAAGAGTTTGGTGATAAAATTATAGTTTGTCACCTGTTAGTCACTAATGCCTAGTCACTGGGTGACTACTTTTGTTGTTGGTCACCAAAGGATAATTTTGGTGACTAGAACAAATACGGTCACCAAAATAGTGACTGAAAAAGTGGTCACCGATTTAGTCACCAAAAGTTGCATGTTTGTCACCAGAGCGGAGAGTTAGGCCCCGAGGGAGGAAATTAAAAATAAAATTGCAGAAAGGAAAGTGGGTCGTAGACGGACTGCCACTGAATTAGATCAGTTAGATTGCATAAATTAAATGACTGAAATTAAAACAAGAAAGTAAAGAACATAAAATTAAAAGTTAGAAGTTAGAAAGTTAGATCCAAACAAACAAGATATGAACACAAAATATGAAATTAAAATTCATAATTAAAGTACATAAAATAATTTACAACAAGTTCATAAGATTAAGTTCCTTACACAAGTTTGGTCCTTAATCAAACTCCAAATTGTTCTTAAGCAAGGGATCCTAAGAAAAGGTATCCAAGCTTAGGAATTACAAAGAAAAGATGAAAATAAGAGAAGAAAAAATGAAAAGATAAGAAGGAAAGAAAGGAATAAGAGAGAGAAAATGAGAGAAAGTTTGCTACGGGAGAGAAGAGAGAAAATTCTATGTTTTGGACTCCAAAGTCTGCCTTGTTTGCTGAAAGTGGGAGTACTTATAGCAGTTTTTCCGTTTTTTTTTAATTTAACTATACTATTATAGTCAAAATAGGTACAGTCAAAGTCTTCTTTTTATGGTATTTCAGGAAAAATACCATGACAGTCATCTTCATTTTGATATTGGTCAAATAACAAGTCCTCCTCGTCTGTTGGGCTTGTTTGTTTTGGGTCAGTCTTGGACGTACTGGGCTCTTCTTGTTTAACCTGTTTGAATTGGGCTAACAAGTTTTCGAGCTGTTGCACATAGTCTTCTTTGTTTGAAATGGATGCCAATTTTGAAGCAGTAAGCGACTTTTGTTGTAAAAACTGGCATACGTTTGGATCTGTCGCCGGCAGATATTGTGGATTCTTCTGGAACCATGCGTCAATCTGCTTAGGATGGATGCATCCAATATCAAATTCCTTCCACCACTTTGTATATCCTTGACGGACCAGTTGCGGAGGGATCTTAGCTTCCTGCTTAGCAAATTCAAATTTCCAAGCATAGATCCAAGATAGAGAAAAGATTGAATAGAAGTGTAGTAATACATGTATATACACTTCTGTGGTTGTGAACTTTTTTGAAAAAATTTCTAAACCCAGTTGAACATCTGCTGGTAAGATTTTTTGATTAGGTACAAAACAGTTCCACCATTGGACAAACCAGATTGGAAAATTATACTTAGTCCCTCTTTTAAAATAAAAGAACCAAGAATGTTTGTTTGCCTTATTCTGTGTAGAAAAAACATTGAACCATGCCTGTCTATAATCCCAGTATGTAAGACCTGGGGGTGAGAAAGCTTTAGAAAAAGGTTTGGGAGTATTGAGGTCAGTTCCCCAATCAAAAGGTCTTAGGATTTTCAGGATTTGAGCAGTTGAGTGTGTTATCAAAATCCTATCCTTTTGATCAATATATTGCTTGAGTGCAATAGACTTTGTATCTACAAGGATAAATTCATAGAACTGTTGGGTTATATTTGGTGTTGGAGGGATAAAATTGGTAAGTTTTGGTAATATTTTCTCTGCAATCTCGTTAGGATTGTTGATAAAAATATCTGGTTCTATTTGGCAGATCAAAACAAAGCTTTGATTTTTGAAATATTCATGGTTTGTAGATGTTTTTCTAAAAACATTTGTTTGGGTAGAAATTTGTTTCGTTGAGCTGGATGCCCTCACGTTTGAATAATTCGTAGGGTTTGCAACCACTACTGAAGTTTGAGAATTTTTAAAATTAGTAGGGCTTGAAGCCACTACTGAAATTTGAGGAGATTTCACCAACTGAAATCCTGCTGATGCCGCCCATTTTTGGATAGTCTCCAACTCGGCCTTTTCATCTTCTTTTACCATTTCGGCCCAAACTTTTGGGTTAATGATTGAAATGGGTAATTTTGATGTTTCTGTTTTTATGGCTTCTAATTGGATTGGGCTCAAAGCATAATCTTTGGGCTGTTTGCCTGCTGATATTTGTGCAGAAGTTTGTTTTGAAGACGAAGCTTCAATTTGTTTGGTCTGGAGGGTTTGAACAATGTGTTTGGGCATTGGGGGTGGTTCTTCTTCTTTCTTCTTTCTTGGCGGCATATTAGATGTTAAAAATTTTATCTATGTTGTTGGCGGCAATAGTAAAAATTTGATCTATGTTGTTAGAAAAAACTAGAACATCATCTATGTAAACAATAGTAAAACTTGAATAAGGATTAAAAATATCGTTCATAATCCTTTGAAATTCTGATGGAGCGTTTTTTAAACCAAAAGGCATAACATTCCATTCATAGTGCCCGAATGGTACTGTAAAAGCTGTTTTGTACCTGTCAGCTGGGTTAATCTGAAATTGCCAAAATCCAGATTTCATGTCAAATTTAGAGAATACCTTTGCTGTATTAAGCCTTTGCAAAAGATCTCTTTTATTTGGAATTGGATACCTGATCCATTGAAGAGCTTCGTTTAGAGCTTTGTAGTTTATTACCAGTCTTGGCACGCCTCTTTCAATTTCTGAACTTTTGTTTACATAGAATGCCGGGCAACTCCATGGAGATTGACTAGGCCGGATAATATGTTTCTTCAGAAGATCATTAATTTATGACTTACAATGCTCCAGAAGCTCCTGATTCATCTGAATTGGTTTAGCTTTTGTTGGGATATCTATCTCCTTAAAATCCTTTTCATAAGGAAGATAAACAGTATGTTGCTTTCTTTTCCAAAAAGCAGTTGGTATTTCAGCACAAACTTGCTGCTCAATTTTCTCTTGCAGTACTTTGATTTTGTTCTGAATCAGTGGTTGAGCCAATTGTGCCTCGATCCTTTTATACTCAATTTCTTCTTTCAAGAAATTAATCTGTTTGATCTTGTTAGACAAAGGATTCAGCTCCTTGTGTACTGGAGGCCTGGTAAAAGGAAGAAGAACATTTTTTCCCAGATTTTGGGGCAAAATTCTCTCGAATGTTGTCATATAAGGAATCAATTATATAATAAAATTCGTACCCAAAATAACTGGATGAGTAAGATTTTTAGCCAGTAGGAACGATACATTAACTGCTGCTGAAGAAAATTTTACATCAACATCCGTAAGCTTATAGGATATATTGAGCTTAGACCCATTTACTGAACGAAGTCCTTCTTTAGTTTTCTCAAAGAATTTTGACGGAATGATTCCTTCATCAATGCAGCTAAGATCAGCTCCTGTATCCCATAATGCTGCTGTTTCTAATACAAAATTATTTTGTACCACTAATTTAATCCAGACATCATATCTCCTAAAAGTGATAGCAGGCAGAATTTTTGGAGTTTCAGAGTTTAAGGGTTCGAGGAATTGTTCAACTTCTACTTCTTCCTCCTTGGCTTTACCCTTATCTGTTTGTGTTAGCTGCTCTGTCAGGTTTTGCAAAACCAATTGGTCAAGCTCCTGCCGAGCTTTGATCTCTCTGACTTCCATTTTGAGTTTTACAACTTCAGTTTCCAAGTCTTGTAGTGTTATCTGTTTGGAGGATTTTTGAGGAAATTTGTTTAGGATATTTGTAAGGTTATAAGTATTGAGTACTTTCGGGTGGTTTGCAGGATGGTCACTTCTGAATTTAGAAGTAGATGGTTGATCACTGGCTGCTTTTTTGAATTGGCTAAGATAGTATTTTTTCTGTTCTAGATCTTCCAGATTATCAATCATTTCCAAAAGCAAATCCTGTTCTTTGGTTAGAACATTAATAATCGGTCCTTCTGGATGTGAATCATCACTGGAAGAAGAACTGTTTATATCATCATCTTCCATCTGGTTGATATGATTGTCCTCACTATATCCTGATTCCTCATCCTCTGTTTCAGCAAGAAGATTTGATATCTGATTTAGGATATTGTCATCTATCTCTAAATTCTGAATTCTTCTTCTGAGACGGCAATATTTTGCTATATGTCCCGGTTTATGGCATTTGTGACAAATAATATTGGGTAAAGCTAGTCTTGGAGGTTGATATGGTTTAGGTTGTGGATTGGTTGGTTGTGGTAAAGGTTTTCGTTGTCTATATGGGAGTCTTTGTTTGGAGAAATGTTTGGCATATTTGGGTTTGGATATGTGTTTATGATTAGGTTTCTGGGTTTGCTTACAGCTGGGAAGTCCAAACTGTTCACAGAAAGAACCAAGATCCTTCCTCCTTTGTGCCCTGTCTTTTGCCAATTGCCGAAGCATTTTATCTTGCCTGCAGATTCGCAAGGCAACCTGTTGGATTTGTGTCGTCAGTTGTCCATATGTAATTTGTTCATATGGGACCACTCCATTGTATGTGTTTCTGAGTTCTTCTTGAACCATATCCCGCAAAGATTTTGGAAGGCCATCCAGAAATTTCTCCTTCCAATAAGCTTGGTTACCATCAGGTCTGGCATATATTTTGGTGAAAAATGTGTCTTTGTACCATCGAAAGTCCGATAGGTTTTTGCACTTCAGATTGTTTAGTAATTCTGATTATCTGTCTCTGAAAATACCTGGATCACCAATAAAGCTTCTGGCAATTGTAAATATTAAAGTAGATTCAGCATCAGAAATAGTATCACCGCCTTGTAGGATTGTCTCTCCTTGATCATCAGTTTTGACTGAGTGCATAATGCTTTGTCTGTCATCTTCAGTGAGATGTTCATCCCACCATCCTTTTAATTGCCCTGTAAAACCGGCAACTAAAATGTGTGCAGCCAACTGGTCTGTACAAGCCTGAGATGTTCTGTATGATGTTGCCACCATTGTCATCTGTTGGAGAATAGTCATCATACTGTACTCCGTCTGTCCATCTATGTTCCATTCATAGATATTGTTGGCATTGTAGCTATTTTGGAGAATGTTGGGTCGTTCTTCCAACACCATGTCTGGCTATGTTGCCCTGGGATAATACAACTTCTGAGGCCTTTTCTAGTTTGACAGTTGTTTGTCACCATGTGAACTTTGATATCTTAGTTTAGCAATCTCTGCCACTGGAGATTCTGATTGCGATTGTTCATCTTCAGACATTTCTCTTTTGTCCAAGACACACATAGCTTGGTTTACCGAAGCAGATGCTGAAGCAGGGTCACTTGATTTTTGCTTCGATTTTGGGGTAGTAAAGGTTTCTTCAATCTTTGCTATCATTTTTTCTAACTCGGTTAGAGGTCTGTTTGCTAACTGATTAGCTATCTTGGAAGGTATTTCATGTGGCTTGAAGAGAGGTTTATTTGGGAAGGTGTTTGATACATATGAAGATGTGGATATTGTTTGGATCGGCTTGGTAAGGAGATGTTCTCCAATAGCTTGAAGATATTTGTTAGTGTAGTTGTTTTGTTCGTAAATGCTCTGAATATCTCTTGCATTTACTGGCCCTGTATCTTTTGCTTCCTTTTGTTTGAAAGGAATTGCCTTGATTTCCACTGACTTGTATGAAGTAGTGAATGATGATGATGGCGGAAGTTCTGACCTTACTGACTCACCATCAATAACCTGCCAAGTCTTTGTAACACAGATCTCTTTTTCATTTGAAAATGGATAATCCATACAATTGTTAGTTGCATAATGTTCAAACCATGCAAAAAATGCTAAATGCAACTCGTTTATTTTTAAGAAATCATAATATTTTTCTTGTATTTCTTTTCTATTTTCATTTTTATAGTTTTCAAAAAACCATTTTCTTTTTTCTTGGTTTTCCTTACTGTAAAATTCTTTTCTAAGTATTTCTTTATCTATTATAAAGTCTTGTTTGAGCATCCTTAATTCTCCTACATTATCTGTCATAGTAGAATATGTAGGTGATCTAGGAAGGCTATTACTTTCACTTTGTTCAGGGGAATCTGTTTGAGATTCTACTGTATATCTGGCCTGTGGTATCCTAGCTGAATTATCTAAACCATAGATAAGTGTATCAACAGAAGATGTTGAAGCTCTTGCTGGTTGTCTAGAAGATTGGGCTTCAAAAAACCTTCTAGAACCTTGGCTACTAATGTTTCCTGTGATCCTAAGGCTTTGGGTCCTATCAAATGTGATCTGGACACATCCACTAGGAAATTGTTTAATGTTTGATACCGCTGTATTTTGGACTGGTACCGGTGGGTTTGCTTCTGGCAAAAACCAATTTTCAGGCAGGGTTACCTGACTCCATTTTATGTTTCTAGAGATAGATAACCTAGACTTAACCAAATCTGTTTGGAACATAACCGTTTCACCTTTTTTAGAAGCACTTACTGCTCCCGTGTTGAAGGCTGAATTCATGGCTTTATATTGAATTCTAAACAAGATTGTAACAGGAAGTGTTCTAGTTTTTGCTTTAAACTTTGCAACTTTAACATTTAAAGTTAAAGCATCAAGTATGTTTCTATCTTGTAAAAAAACAGTAAAGTTTGGAAAATAATCAAAATAAACAGGTCCTTCACATATACTAGTTTCAATCATGCCAAGCAAAGAGTCATCAAAATTCAGAAATCTACAATTTCTAAGACAAAGAAGTAAAGATGTATCTAAACCTTCTCTATTTAGAGGTTTTACAGCAACTTGAACTAATCCAAAATGCAAATAATTGTATTTTTGACGGTGTTTTTCAATTGTCTTTCTAGACAATAATTTGATGTTTTCATAATCATTGTATAATTAATAGGTTGTTCTACTGTTTTAACATTATAATCTGACCTGAAATTCCATTTATCTTTATAAACTTCATTTGATGGTTTTTTCAGAATTTTCCAATTGTCAATTGATTGCTCAATATTTTTTAGATTTATTTATTCTTTAAGAAGAACGTTGTTTGAAGAGTTCGAGGATGAACTTGAGGATCCTTTGGAGAAAGATCTAAAAATAGACATATTTAAATATAGATAAAATTAAACAGAGATATAAAGTAAAAGATCGGAAGATAAACAGATAATAAAAGCTTTTAACAAATCAGTTGTAAAATCCCTCCGATTGGCACATCACCGTTGGGATCCATGAGATCTAACCTGGTGTTTCATAGTTTCTGGACAGAGATTTTGTAGATCTGATAAATCACAGTGTGAATTTCATACTTTTACTTGTTACCATACCAGATCAGATCTGGTACCCTCAACACGATCCTTATCGCCTTTCAATCTCAATACGGCTTCAGATCCGTGTTGGTCAACAACAGGCACCAAGTTTAATCTCAAATTCACCCTACAAGTTAACAGATCTGCAAGATCTAAATACAGAAAATAAGTACGTGGCGTTGTTTACACCAGATCCACGGAGATAAAAATCTCCTTTTCTTCTAGCAGTTCTGGTTTCCAACCTATATACTTATTTGCCATGAAACAACATGTTACAGCCCACTTCCCCCTCTGGCTCTGATACCAAGAGCGGAGAGTTAGGCCCCGAGGGAGGAAATTAAAAATAAAATTGCAGAAAGGAAAGTGGGTCGCAGACGGACTGCCACTGAATTAGATCAGTTAGATTGCATAAATTAAATGACTGAAATTAAAACAAGAAAGTAAAGAACATAAAATTAAAAGTTAGAAGTTAGAAAGTTAGATCCAAACAAACAAGATATGAACACAAAATATGAAATTAAAATTCATAATTAAAGTACATAAAATAATTTACAACAAGTTCATAAGATTAAGGTCCTTACACAAGTTTGGTCCTTAATCAAATTCCAAATTGTTCTTAAGCAAGGGATCCTAGCAAAGGTATGATCCAAGCAAAGGTATCCAAGCTTAGAAATTACAAAGAAAAGATGAAAATAAGAGAAGAAGAAATGAAAAGATAAGAAGGAAAGAAAGGAATAAGAGAGAGAAAATGAGAGAAAGTTTGCTACGGGAGAGAAGAGAGAAAATTCTATGCTTTGGACTCCAAAGTCTGCCTTGTTTGCTGAAAGTGGGAGTACTTATAGCAGTTTTCCTATTTTTTTTTTTAATTTGGCTATACTATTACAGTCAAAATAGGTACAGTCAAAGTCTTCTTTTTATGGTATTTCAGGAAAAATACCATGACAGTCATCTTCATTTTGATATTGGTCAAATAACAAGTCCTCCACGCCTGTTGGGCTTGTTTGTTTTGGGTCAGTCTTGGACGTACTGGGCTCTTCTTGTTTAACCTGTTTGAATTGGGATAACAAGTTTTCGAGCTGTTGCACATAGTCTTCTTTGTTTGAAATGGATGCCAATTTTGAAGCAGTAAGTGACTTTTGTTGTAAAAACTGGCATACGTTTGGATCTGTCGCCGGCAGATATCGTGGATTCTTCTGGAACCATGCGTCAATCTGCTTAGGATGGATGCATCCAATATCAAATTCCTTCCACCACTTTGTATATCCTTGACGGACCAGTTGCGGAGGGATCTTAGCTTCCTGCTTAGCAAATTCAAATTTCCAAGCATAGATCCAAGATAGAGAAAAGATTGAATAGAAGTGTAGTAATACAGGTATATACACTTCTGTGGTTGTGAACTTTTTTGAAAAAATTTCTAAACCCAGTTGAACATCTGCTGGTAAGATTTGTTGATTAGGTCCAAAACAGTTCCACCATTGGACAAACCAGATTGGAAAATTATACTTAGTCCCTCTTTTAAAATAAAAGAACCAAGAATGTTTGTTTGCCTTATTCTGTGTAGAAAAAACATTGAACCATGTCTGTCTATAATCCCAGTATGTAAAACCTGGGGGTGAGAAAGCTTCAGAAAAAGGTTTGGGAGTATTGAGGTCAGTTCCCCAATCAGAAGGTCTTAGGATTTTCAGGATTTGAGCAGTTGAGTGTGTTATCAAACTCCTATCCTTTTGATCAATATATTGCTTGAGTGCAATAGACTTTGTATCTACAAGGATAAATTCATAGAAATGTTGGGTTATATTTGGTGTTGGAGGGATAAAATTGGTAAGTTTTGGTAATATTTTCTCTGCAATCTCGTTAGGATTGTTGATAAAAATATCTGGTTCTATTTGGCAGATCAAAACAAAGCTTTGATTTTTAAAATATTCATGGTTTGTAGATGTTTTTCTAAAAACATTTGTTTGGGTAGAAATTTGTTTCGTGGAGCTGGATGCCCCCACGTTTGAATAATTCGTAGGGTTTGCAACCACTACTGAAATTTAAAAATTTTTAAAATTAGTAGGGCTTGAAGCCACTACTGAAATTTGAGGAGATTTCACCACCTGAAATCCTGCTGATGCCGCCCATTTTTGGATAGTCTCCAACTCGGCCTTTTCATCTTTTTTCTACCATTTCGGCCCAAACTTTTGGGTTAATGATTGAAATGGGTAATTTTGATGTTTCTGTTTTTATGGCTTCTAATTGGATTGGGCTCAAAGCATAATCATTGGGCTGTTTGCCTGCTGATATTTGTGCAGAAGTTTGTTTTGAAGACGAAGCTTCAATTTGTTTGGTCTGGGGGGTTTGAACAATGCGTTTGGCCATTGGGGGTGGTTCTTCTTCTTTCTTCTTTCTTGGCGGCATATTACCTACCCTGCAAGAATTCACGTGTCAAAAAGTCAGGCAAAGAAGTTGCTTCTCCTTTAATATAATCAATATCAAAGTCAAAAACAGATAAAATAGCTTGCCATCTTGCAAAAATTTGTTTAAAAGCAAGATTTTTAACATCTTTTTTCAAAATATCTTTTACAGATTTACAATCTACTCTAACAAGAAATTTCTGTTAAGCAGATCGGATTGAAATTTTGAAATACACAAAACAATAGCTAACATTTCTTTTTTGATTGTGGAATAGTTTTGTTGAGCACTATTCCAATGTTTAGAAGTAAAGGCAACAATTATTTCTTTGTTGTTTTGTACTTGTTTAAGTATCCCACCATAACCCAGATCAGATGCATCAGTTTCAATGATCTTTGGTAGACATGGGTTCGGCAGAATCAAGCAAGGCAGGGTCTTGACTTGGGCTTTCACCCTTCTTACCGCCTCTGTATGGACATTAGTCCAAGGTGGGGGTGACTTCTTCAACCTGTCATGCAAAGGTTTAATAATATTAGCTAATTCAGGAATTAAATCAGCTATATAGTTTAAACATCCTAGAAACCTTTGTAGTTGCTGTTTTTCTAGAATTTGATCAGGGAATCTATCTACAAATTGGATAGATCTTTCTATAGGAATAATTGTTCCTAGGTGGATATAATGTCCTAGAAATCGAATCCTAGTCTGTAATAGACTAATCTCGTTTTTTGATACAACTAAACCATTTTCTTTAACAGCTTGTTAGAAGATGTTTAGATGTTTAAAATGTTGATCTATGTTGTTAGAAAAAACTAAAACATCATCTATGTAAACAATAGTAAAACTTGAAATGGATTAAAAATATCGTTCATAATCCTTTGAAATTCTGATGGAGCGTTTTTTAAACCAAAAGGCATAACATTCCATTCATAGTGGCCGAATGGTACTGTAAAAGCTGTTTTGTACCTATCAGCTGGGTTAATCTGAATTTGCCAAAATCCAGATTTCATGTCAAATTTAGAGAATACCTTTGCTGTATTAAGCCTTTGCAAAAGATCTATTTTATTTGGAATTGGATACCTGATCCATTGAAGAGCTTCGTTTAGAGCTTTGTAGTTTATTACCAGTTTTGGCACGCCTCTTTCAATTTCTGAACTTTTGTTTACATAGAATGTCGGGCAACTACATGGAGATTGATTAGGCCTGATAATATGTTTCTTCAGAAGATCATTAATTTCTGACTTACAATGCTCCAGAAGCTCCTGATTCATCTGAATTGGTCTAGCTTTTGTTGGGATGTCTATCTCCTTAAAATCCTTTTCATAAGGAAGATAAACAGTATGTTGCTTTTTTTTCCAAAAAGTAGTTAGTATTTCAGCACAAACTTGCTGCTCAATTTTCTCTTGCAGTACTTTGATTTTGTTCTGAATCAGTGGTTGAGCCAATTGTGCCTCGATCCTTTTATACTCAATTTCTTCTTTCAAGAAATTAATCTGTTTGATCTTGTTAGACAAAGGATTCAGCTCCTTGTGTACTGGAGGCCAGGTAAAAGGAAGAAGAACATTTTTTCCCAGATTTTGGGGCAAAATTCCCTCGAATATTGTCATATAAGGCATCAATTGTATAATAAAATTCGTACCCAAAATAACTGGATGAGTAAGATTTTTAGCCAGTAGGAACGATACCTTAACTGCTGCTGAAGAAAATTTTACCTCAACATCCGTAAGCTTATAGAATATATTGAGCTTAGACCCATTTGCTGAACGAAGTCATTCTTTAGTTTTCTCAAAGAATTTTGACGGAATGATTTCTTCATCAATGCTGCTAAGATCAGCTCCTGTATCCCATAATGCTGCTGTTTCTAATAAAAAATTATTTTGTACCTCTAATTTAATCCGGACATCATGTCTCCTAAAAGTGATAGCAGACAAAATTTTTGGAGTTTCAGAGTTTAAGGGTTCGAGGAATTGTTCAACTTCTACTTCTTCCTCCTTGGCTTTACCCTTATCTGTTTGTGTTAGCTGCTCTGTCAGGTTTTGCAAAACCAATTGATCAAGCTCTTGCCGAGCTTTGATCTCTCTGACTTCCATTTTGAGTTTTACAACTTCAGTTTCCAAGTCTTGTACTGTTATCTGTTTGGAGGATTTTTGATTAGAACATTAATAATCGGTCCTTCTGGATGTGAATCATCACTGGAAGAAGAACTGTTTATATCATCATCTTCCATCTGGTTGATATGATTGTCCTCTCCTGATTCCTCATCCTCTATTTCAGCAAGAAGATTTGATATCTGATTTAGGATATTGTCATCTATCTCTAAATTCTGAATTCTTCTTCTGAGACGGCAATATTTTGCTATATGTCCCGATTTATGGCATTTGTGACAAATAATATTGGGTAAAACTAGTCTTAGAGGTTGATATGGTTTAGGTTGTGGATTGGTTGGTTGTGGTAAAGGTTTTGGTTGTCTATATGGGAGTCTTTGTTTGGAGAAATGTTTGGCATATTTGGGTTTGGATATGTGTTTATGATGTTTAGGTTTCTGGGTTTGCTTACAGCTGGGATGTCCAAACTGTTCACAGAAAGAACCAAGATCCTTCCTCCTTTGTGCCTTGTCTTTTGCCAATTGCCGGAGCATTTTATCTTGCTTGCAGATTCGCAAGGCAACCTGTTGGATTTGTGTCGTCAGTTGTCCATATGTAATTTGTTCATATGGGACCACTCCATTGTAAAATCCCTCCGATTGGCACATCACAAACCAGGTTAGATCTCATGGATCCCAACGGTGATGTGCCAATCGGAGGGATTTTACAACTGATTTGTTAAAAGCTTATATTATCTGTTTATCTTCCGATCTTTTAGTTTATATAACTGTTTAATTTTATCTATATTTAAATATGTCTATTTTTAGATCTTTCTCCAAAGGATCCTCAAGTTCATCCTCGAACTCTTCAAACAACGTTCTTCTTAAAGAAGAAATAAATCTAGAAAATATTGAGCAATCAATTGACAATTGAAAAATTCCTAAAAAACCATCAAATGAAGTTTATAAAGATAAATGGAATTTGAGGTCAGATTATACTGTTAAAATAGTAGAACAAGCTATTAATTTAAACAATGATTATGAAAACATCAAATTATTGTCTAGAAAGACAATTGAAAAACACCGTCAAAAATACAATTATTTGCATTTTGGATTAGTTCAAGTTGCTGCAAAACCTCTAAATAGAGAAGGTTTAGATACATCTTTACTTCTTTGTCTTAGAGATTGTAGATTTCTGAATTTTGATGACTCTTTGCTTGGCATGATTGAAACTAGCCTATGTGAAGGACCTGTTTATTTTGATTGTTTTCCAAACTTTACTATTTCTTTACAAGATAGAAACATACTTGATGCTTTAACTTTAAATGTTAAAGTTACAAACTTTAAAGCAAAAACTGGAACACTTCCTGTTACAATCTTGTTTAGAATTCAATATAAAGCCATGAATTCAGCCTTCGACACGGGAGCAGTAAGTGCTTCTAAAAAAGGTGAAACGGTTATGTTCCAAACAGATTTGGCTAAGTCTAGGTTATCTATCCCTAGAAACATAAAATGGAGTCAGGTAACCCTGCCTGAAAATTGGTTTTTGCCAGAAGTAAATCCACCGGTACCAGTCCAAAATACAGGGTATCAAACATTAAACAATTTCCTAGTGGAGGTGTCCAGATCACATTTGATAGGACCCAAAGCCTTAGGATCACAGGAAACATTAGTAGCCAAGGTTCTAGAAGGTCTTTTGAAGCCCAATCTTCTAGACAACCAGCAAGAGCTTCAACATCTTCTGTTGATACACGTATCCATGGTTTAGATAATTCAGCTAGGATACCACAAGCCAGATATACAGTAGAATCTCAAACAGATTCCCCTGAACAAAGTGAAAGTAATAGCCTTCCTAGATCACCTACATATTCTACTATGACAGATAATGTAGGAGAATTAAGGATGCTCAAACAAGACTTTATAATAGATAAAGAAATACTTAGAAAAGAATTTTATAGTAAGGAAAACCAAGAAAAAAGAAAATGGTTTTTTGAAAACTATAAAAACGAAAATAGAAAAGAAATACAAGAAAAATATTATGATTTCTTGAAAATAAACGAGTTGCATTTAGCATTTTTTGCATGTTTTGAACATTATGCAACTAACAATTGTATGGATTATCCTTTTTCAAATGAAAAATAGATCTGTGTTACAAAGACTTGGCAGGTTATTGATGGTGAGTCAGTAAGGTCAGAACTTCCGCCATCATCATCATTCACTACTTCATACAAGTCAGTGGAAATCAAGGCAATTCCTTTCAAACAAAAGGAAGCAAAAGATACAGGGCCAGTAAATGCAAGAGACATTCAGAGCATTTACGAACAAAACAACTACACTAACAAATATCTTCAAGCTATTGGAGAACATCTCCTTACCAAGCCTATCCAAACAATATCCACATCTTCATATGTATCAAACACTTTCCCAAATAAACCTCTCTTCAAGCTACATGAAATACCTTCCAAGATAGCTAATCAGTTAGCAAACAGACCTCTAACCGAGTTAGAAAAAATGATAGCAAAGATTGAAGAAACCTTTACTACCCCAAAATCGAAGCAAAAATCAAGTGACCCTGCTTCAGCATCTGCTTCGGTAAACCAAGCTATATGTGTCTTGGACAAAAGAGAAATGTCTGAAGATGAACAATCGCAATCAGAATCTCCAGTGGCAGAGATTGCTAAACTAAGATATCGAAGTTCACATGGTGACAAACAACTGTCAAACTGGAAAAGGCCTCAGAAGTTGTATTATCCCAGGGCAACATACCCAGACATGGTGTTGGAAGAACGACCCAACATTCTCCAAAATAGCTACAATGCCAACAATATCTATGAATGGAACATAGATGGACAGACGGAGTACAGTATGATGACTATTCTCCAACAGATGACAATGGTGGCAACATCATACAGAACATCTCAGGCTTGTACAGACCAGTTGGCTGCACACATTTTAGTTGCCGGTTTTAGAGGGCAATTAAAAAGATGGTGGGATGAACATCTCACTGAAGATGACAGACAAAGCATTACGCACTCAGTCAAAACTGATGATCAAGGAGAGCCAATCCTACAAGACAGTGATACTATTTCTGATGCTGTATCTACTTTAATATTTACAATTGCCAAAAGCTTTATTGGTGATCCAGGTATTTTCAGAGACAGATCATCAGAATTACTGAACATTCTGAAGTGCAAAAACCTATCGGACTTTCAATGGTACAAAGACACATTTTTCACCAGAATATATGCCAGACCTGATGGTAACCAAACTTATTGGAAGGAGAAATTTCTGGATGGCCTTCCAAAATCTTTGCGGGATATGGTTCAAGAAGAACTCAGAAACACATACAATGGAGTGGTCCCATATGAACAAATTACATATGGACAACTGACGACACAAATCCAAAAGGTTGCCTTGCGAATCTGCAGGCAAGATAAAATGCTCCGGCAATTGGCAAAAGACAGGGCACAAAGGAGAAAGGATCTTGGTTCTTTCTGTGAACAGTTTGGACTTCCCAGCTGTAAGCAAACCCAGAAACCTAAACATCATAAACACATATCCAAACCCAAATATGCCAAACATTTCTCCAAACAAAGACTCCCATATAGACAACCAAAACCTTTACCACAACCAACCAATCCACAACCTAAACCATATCAACCTCCAAGACTAGCTTTATCCAATATTATTTGTCACAAATGCCATAAATCGGGACATATAGCAAAATATTGCCATCTCAGAAGAAGAATTCAGAATTTAGAGATAGATGACAATATCCTAAATCAGATATCAAATCTTCTTGCTGAAACAGAGGATGAGGAATCAGGATATAGTGAGGACAATCATATCAACCAGATGGAAGATGATGATATAAACAGTTCTTCTTCCAGTGATGATTCACATCCAAAAGGACCGATTATTAATGTTCTAACCAAAGAACAGGATTTGCATTTGGAAATGATTGATAATCTGAAAGATCAAGAACAGAAAAAATACTATCTTAGCCAATTCAAAAAACAGCCAGTGATCAACCATCTACTTCTAAATTCAGAAGTGACCATCCTGCAAACCACCCGAAAATACTCAATACCTATAACCTTACAAATATCCTAAACAAATTTCCTCAAAAATCCTCCAAACAGATAACAGTACAAGACTTGGAAACTGAAGTTGTAAAACTCAAAATGGAAGTCAGAGAGATCAAAGCTCAGCAGGAGCTTGATCAATTGGTTTTGGAAAACCTGACAGAGCAGCTAACACAAACAGATAAGGGTAAAGCCAAGGAGGAAGGAGTAGAAGTTGAACAATTCCTCGAACCCTTAAAACTCTGAAACCCCAAAAATTCTGTCTACTATCACTTTTAGGAGACATGATGTCCGGATTAAATTAGTGGTACAAAATAATTTTGTATTAGAAACAACAGCATTATGGGATACAGGAGCTGATCTTAGCTGCATTGATGAAGGAATCATTCCGTCAAAATTCTTTGAGAAAACTAAAAAAGGACTTCGTTCAGCAAATGTGTCTAAGCTCAATATATCCTATAAGCTTACGGATGTTGAGGTAAAATTTTCTTCAGCAACAGTTAAGGTATCGTTCCTACTGGCTAAAAATTTTACTCATCCAGTTATTTTGGGTACGGATTTTATTATACAATTGATGCCTTATATGACAACATTCGAGGGAATTTTGCCACAAAATTTGGGAAAAAATGTTCTTCTTCCTTTTACCAGGCCTCCAGTACACAAGGAGCTGAATTCTTTGTCTAACAAGATCAAACAGATTAATTTCTTGAAAGAAGAAATTGAGTATAAAAGGATCGAGGCACAATTGGCTCAACCACTGATTCAGAACAAAATCAAAGTACTGCAAGAGAAAATTGAGCAGCAAGTTTGTGCTGAAATACCAACTGCTTTTTGGAAAAGAAAGCAACATATTGTTTATCTTCCTTATGAAAAGGATTTTAAGGAGATAGACATCCCAACAAAAGCTAGACCAATTCAGGTGAATCAGGAGCTTCTGGAGCATTGTAAGTCAGAAATTAATGATCTTCTGAAGAAACATATTATCAGGCCTAGTCAATCTCCATGGAGTTGCCCGGCATTCTATGTAAACAAAAGTTCAGAAATTGAAAGAGGCGTGCCAAGACTGGTAATAAACTACAAAGCTCTAAACGAAGCTCTTCAATGGATCAGGTATCCAATTCCAAATAAAAGAGATCTTTTGCAAAGGCTTAATACAGCAAAGGTATTCTCTAAATTTGACATGAAATCTGGATTTTGGCAAATTCAGATTAACCCAGCTGACAGGTACAAAACAGCTTTTACAGTACCATTCGGGCACTATGAATGGAATGTTATGCCTTTTGGTTTAAAAAACGCTCCATCAGAATTTCAAAGGATTCTGAACGATATTTTTAATTCTTATTCAAGTTTTACTATTGTTTACATAGATGATGTTCTAGTTTTTTCTAACAACATAGATCAACATTTTAAACATCTAAACATCTTCTTACAAGCTGTTAAAGAAAATGGTTTAGTTGTATCAAAAAAGAAGAGTAGTCTATTCAAGACTAGGATTCGATTTCTAGGACAGTATATCCACCTAGGAACAATTATTCCTATAGAAAGATCTATCCAATTTGCAGATAGATTCCCTGATCAAATTCTAGAAAAACAGCAACTACAAAGGTTTCTAGGATGTTTAAACTATATAGCTGATTTTATTCCTGAATTAGCTAATATTATTAAACCTTTGCATGACAGGTTGAAGAAGTCACCCCCACCTTAGACTGATGTCCATACAGAGGCGGTAAGAAGGGTGAAAGCCCAAGTCAAGGCCATGCCTTGCTTGATTCTGCCAAACCCAAGTCTACCAAAGATCATTGAAACTGATGTATCTGATCTGGGTTATGGTGGGATATTTAAACAAGTACAAGACAACAAAGAAAGAATTGTTGCCTTTACTTCTAAACATTGGAATAGTGCTCAACAAAACTATTCCACAATAAAAAAATAAATGTTAGCTATTGTTTTGTGTATTTCAAAATTTCAATCTGATCTGCTTAACCAGAAATTTCTTGTTAGAGTAGATTGTAAATCTGCAAATGATATTTTGAAAAACGATGTTAAAAATCTTGCTTCTAAACAAATTTTTGCAAGATGGCAAGCTATTTTATCTGTTTTTGACTTTGATATTGATTATATTAAAGGAGAAGCAAATTCTTTGCCTGACTTTTTGACACGTAAATTCTTGCAGGGTAGGTAATATGCCGCCAAGAAAGAAGAAAGAAGAAGAACCACCCCCAATGCCCAAACGCATTGTTCAAACCCTCCAGACGAAACAAATTGAAGCTTTGTCTTCAAAACAAACTTCTGCACAAATATCAGCAGGCAAACTGCCCGAAGATTATGCTTTGAGCCCAATCCAATTAGAAGCCATGATCTGCCAAATAGAACCAGATATTTTTATCAACAATCCTAACGAGATTGCAGAGAAAATATTACCAAAACTTACCAATTTTATCCCTCCAACACCAAATATAACCCAACAGTTCTATGAATTTATCCTTGTAGATACAAAGTCTATTGCACTCAAGCAATATATTTATCAAAAGGATAGGAGTTTGATAACACACTCAACTGCTCAAATCCTGAAAATCCTAAAACCTTCTGATTGGGGAACTGACCTCAATACTCCCAAACCTTTTTCTGAAGCTTTCTAACCCTCAGGTTTTACATACTGGGATTATAGACAGGCATGGTTCAATGCTTTTTCTACACAGAATAAGCCAAACAAACATTCTTGGTTCTTTTATTTTAAAAGAGGGACTAAGTATAATTTTCCAATCTGGTTTGTCCAATGGTGGAACTGTTTTGGACCTAATCAACAAATCTTACCAGCAGATGTTCAACTGGGTTTAGAAATTTTTTCAAAAAAGTTCACAACCACAGAAGTGTATATACCTATATTACTACACTTCTATTCAATCTTTTCTTTATCTTGGATCTATGCTTGAAAATTTGAATTTGCTAAGCAAGAAGCTAAGATCCTTCCGCAACTGGTCCGTCAAGGATATACAAAGTGGTGGAAGGAATTTGATATTGGATGCATCCACCCTAAGCAGATTGACGCATGGTTCCAGAAGAATCCACAATATCTGCAGGCGACTGATCCAAATGTTTGCCAGTTTTTACAACAAAAGTTGATTACTGCTTCAAAATTGGCATCCATTTCAAACAAAGAAGACTATGTGCAACAGCACAAAAACTTGTTAGCCCAATTCAAACAGGTTAAACAAGAAGAGCCCAGTACGTCTAAGACTGACCCAAAACAAACAAGCCCAACAGACGAGGAGGACTTGTTATTTGACCAATATCAAAATGAAGATGACTGTCATGGTATTTTTCCTGAAATACCATAAAAAGAAGACTTTGACTGTACCTATTTTGACTGTAATAGCATAGTCAAATTAAAAAAAAATGGGAAAACTTCTATAAGTACTCCAACTTTCAGCAAACAAGGTAGACTTTGGAGTCCAAAGCATAGAATTTTCTCTCTTCTCTCCCGTAGCAAACTTTCTCTCATTTTCTCTCTCTTATTCCTTTCTTTCCTTCTTATCTTTTCATTTCTTCTTCTCTTATTTTCATCTTTTCTTTGTAATTTCTAAGCTTGGATACCTTTGCTTGGATCATACCTTTGCTAGGATCCCTTGCTTAATAACAATTTGGAATTTGATTAAGGACCAAACTTGTGTAAGGACCTTAATCTTATGAACTTGTTGTAAATTATTTTATGTACTTTAATTATGAATTTTAATTTCATATTTTGTGCTCATATCTTGTTTGTTTGGATCTAACTTTCTAACTTTCTAACTTTTAATTTTATGTTCTTTACTTTCTTGTTTTAATTTCAGTCATTTAATTTATGCAATCTAACTGATCTAATTCAGTGGCAGTCTGTCTGCGACCCACTTTCCTTTCTGCAATTTTATTTTTAATTTCCTCCCTCGGGGCCTAACTCTCTGCTCTTAAGTGGTGACCAACATTATTTGGTCAATAAATTACCAATGGTGAAAGCACGTGACGTGCTGTTTGGTGAGCAAAAATATGGTCACCAATGTTGACGAATTGGTGACAAATAATTTGGTCAACAAAGGTCTTGAACTACCGCACATAGTAGATATTTTGCTGACTGAAATTATGGTCACCAAAGAATAATTGGTGACCATATTATGGACAACCATTGGTGATTAGAATGGTAGTCACCAAATGGTGACCAAATATTTGGTCAATGATGGAGTAGTTGCAATGCAATTTTTCTAACTAAAATGGTGACCAAACTTTTTGTCAATTTCTATATGGTGATGGAATATTGTTTGTCACTATTAAAACATGTTGTCAATTTGTAGGCTTTGGTGGCTAAAATTTTGGTCAATAATGAAGAAAATATTGTCAACCTTTTCATTTGGTGACAAGAAAATAAAACATGTTCATAATAACAATAAATATAAACAAATATATCGAACAAACATTAAAATAAAACCTGTTCACCAATATATCGAACAAACATTAAAATAAAACCTGTTCACCAAATATACCAATACATGGCAAATATTCAACATTGTACTATCCAAGAAATATACCATAATATTAAGGGTTAATTACCGATAACCCCCATGTGGTTTGCTGATTTTTCGTATAGCCCCCATGTATTGTTAAAATATACCAACAACCCCTATGTACTTCGGTTTCAATGGTAAAGTGGACGGAAATTATGTGCCCTAACGGCACCATTTTTACTTCTAATAATACCCTCCTTTAGTTTTTAAAATCAAGGATTAAACCTTTAAATAATTAAAATTTTGGGGTTAAATTATAAATTATTAAACTCTTTAGGTAAAATAATAATAATAATAATCTCACCCTTTTTATCTTTTTCCTTCCTTCTTTTTATTCTTTTATTTCCTTTTTGTTTCTCTTTCCTCTTTTCTTTCATCTTCACCGATTCATTACAATTTCCCTCTATTTTTGCTAGCAACCATATTTCGACATTCAATTTTTCCCTTCTCCTTTATTTTTACTCCTCTTTCAATCGACCCACCGAGGATAATCCCCATGCCACTGAAAATGGATCCCTCACAAGTTCAATGAAATGGGTTTTTGTTAATAATTCCTTTGTTCTTTTATTTCAACTTCTTGGCTATTTTAGTATCTTTCTTTGTTCTGAACTTCTTTTATTTTCTTGTTGAATCAAATTTAGGTAGAGTTGGGGATGTCAAGATGGTGACAAAAGAGACTAATATGTTTGTGAAGGTGAATTTTGATGGTAATGGAGTAACTGAGAATAGTACTGGGATTCCATTTTTTGAACACATATTGGATGTGGGTTTTTCTCTCATATTATTCTTGTTATTGATGAAGAAATTGAAGCGATTCATGATTAGAGAACCCATATTGTCAATTTCAATTTTCATTCTCTTTGATGTTTTTTTGGGGTGGGCATTTGATGAGTCACGAGGTTCTTGTTGGTTCTTATTGGTAGTATGAAATCTGATGGTGACAACTCCATGGAAGAGATGACGATGGTGGTGATGGTTGGAGTTTGGGGTTGTACAAAGTAGTGATGTTGAATTGCACGGTTGGGTGGGGGTGGTGGATAGAGTTGGTAGGTTATGGGAGTTTGTGAAAATACAGTAAACCAATCTTGATTGATTTTTGGGTTATGATTTTTAGTTATTATCCTCTGTGTGGTGTTTGAATTAAAATTGGTTTGTGGTATTTTAAATGGATTATTTCTGAAATTGAATCCATAGTTAGTGTTTGAATAGAAATTGTTTTGTGTGGGAAGTTTAATTTTGTTGGAATACTAGTTTTACAGGAAAACTAATTTTGGAGAAGATGACAATGGAAGAAGCCGATTGGGGAGGAAAGAGAAAGGAAAAGAGAAAAAAAATAATAAAGAAAAGAAAGAGAAAAATCATCATTTACAAGGAAAAAAATAAAAAATAAGGCCTTGAAAGAGAAAAAATCAAATGCAACAATTAAGGAAAAAAAGTTTGTTTTAATCTAAAATTCAAGATAATAAGTTTGTTTTAATCTAAATAATTATGAATAATTATCCATATTTAGATTGAGCTTAATTTATTATTAGAATTAAAGTGTAGATTTATGGAATTTAATTTAATTAAAATGAAGAATAAAAACTAAAACGTTAAAGAAAGAAAAAAAGGAAAGAGAGTAATGATTGGAAAGAGAAAAAAGAAGATAAGTACAAAGGAAGAAAATGATAGTATGCCTTTAAAATGTCAAATAAGGGTAATTTAGGAAATGTACAACCAATTAATGAATTTGTGATAATCATCCATGCAGAATTAGGCGCGTGTAACTCAATTTCCGTTGACAAACACGTTTTCCGTCCACTTTACAATTGAAATCGAAGCACATGGGGGTTTTTGGTATATTTTAACAACACATAGGGTATCCTAGAAATCGGCAAACCACATGGGGGTTATCGGTAATTAACCCTAATATTAATAATCTTCTAAAATCCAAGAAATATAACACAAAAGTACTAATCTGCTATACAAAAAATTGACACTTCAACTCTCTAGTGTCAAGAACGTCCACCATTTCTTTTGTATCCATAAGGAGAGTTGACACTTCAACCCTTTAGTTTCTTTCAACCTTTATGATAGTTCCAAAAAATAGGTTAAAAACGTTTTGTAATATATCATGTGTCATTATAAACTATCAAAAACATGAAAAAATAATATAATATGTAAATTAAAAAGTAACAGAAGTCTTGAGGAAAAAAACAAACAATTTTTATCAACCAATATGAAAGAATCGTTTTTCTTGTTTGGTTTCAACATCCACTAACTCACCAAAATGTTTATGAAGTGATGAAAACATATTCTCAAATAGTAAAAATTGGCATAAATAATAATAACAAAGATAGAATATAGCATTTTCATGGATAAATCACATTAATTATGCAACTTTAAAGCATTCAAATATTTAAAATAAATGAATAGCAATATTCAAAATCAAATAAAATTTGGGAAGCTAGTGTACGTAAGACATGTTCATGCATATTCTTGCATGTTTAACAAATTTTAAACCAAGTCTATTTTCAATGTATAACCATGTCAATTTAACCAAAATTTTACGATTTAGTCTTAATAATGGCAACAATACTCCACAAGAGTTACATTCAAGTATTTAAACTTAAAAGAATTGTGATATTCAAAATCAAACAAAACTTGGGCAGCAAGCATACATAAGACATGCTCATGCATATTTTGGTGGGTTTCACAAATTTTAAACTAATCAAAGTATTTGTTTTCAAAGTGTAATCGTGTCAATTTAATCAAAGTTTCACGATTTAGTCCCAATATTAGCAACAATATACAACTAGATAAGCAATGTTCATGTGTATTTTTGTGAGTTTAAACAATTTTAAACCAATCAAATGCCTGCTGTGCCAATTTTAACAAAATTTATAGATTTAATCACACTGTTGGAAACAAGACACCACAAGAAGAACATTTAAAACATTCAAACTAAAAGAATAGCACAATTCGAAACCAAACATATGTATTCTTGTGGGTTTCACCAATTTGAAACCAATCAATGCCAATTTTAACAATGTAACCATGCCAATTTCAACTAAACTTCAAGATGTAATCCCACAATTGGTAACAATACACTACAAGAGGAACATTTCAAACTTTTAAACATAAAAAATTGGCATAATTCAAAACCAAACAAGGCCTGGGCAGCAAGGGTAAAAAAATTCAAGATTTAGTCCCACCTTTGAAAAAATACACCACAAGTGGAACATTTCATGCATTTAACTTAAGAGAATGACACAATTTAAAACCAAACAAGACTTGGGTAGTAAGGGTATGTAAGCCATGTTCATGTGTATTATTATGGGTTTCATTAAACCAATCTTGCCTATTTTCAAAGAATAACCGTGTTAATCTAAACAAAAATTTCAAGATTTCGTCCCACTATTGGCAACAATATACCACATTAGGAATATTTCAAATATTTAAACTTAAGAGAAAGGCACAATTAAAAAAAAGATTTCGGCAGCAAGAGTACATATGTTACGTTCATGTGTATTCTTGTGACATTCAGTAGCATCATAAGCAATGGAGACTTGTAAAATAGTAGCAATAAGTCAATTGAAGTCAAATATGAAATAACAGGAATAAAATCTCAAACATGTCCTAGAGAGATATGTATTAGTTGTTGTGCTATGGCTATAGTTGTAACTTTACAGGGCCATTGGAACCAAATGTTAGTGCAGACCACTCTCACCAAAAAACTCAATGACAAGGAAAATATTATAAACACTTCACCAAGGACCAAAATCAATGTAGGTATTCATCAGTTAGGATAGCCAATCTTTCTAAAATCAGAATTCAGGGAAAAAAAAGTTGGTTCTCATAACTTGTTAGACAAAATATGCAATTAAATAATAAAGATATTCTTCTTTTCATGAAAGCAATAACACCAGGGGATCTGAATCTCAAACCATTAATGACATGTCCTTATCTAGATTAACTTCAAAGCATGATCAATTGATTAAAAAGCCAATCAGTTAATACTTTTCACTGTCAAACCTTGCAAGTTCCAAGTTTTGAATTGTAGTCTTAAGGTAGAATTTATATAAGAAAAATTCAATCTTCACTGTAAAATTGAAGTCTTTGCAAAAATACATACATTTACCCTTGAGTGTAACCAAAATTATAATCCAGTCTCGAATTTCAAATTGAAGTTTGTGCTAAAAAGAAGATTTTCCATTAAGTTAAATGTAAATCTAAAAAGAAAAAAAGACAAGAATACAACGTATGCTTAGATTCGGGATGTTTGAAGATATGGAGTACATGCATCAAACTCCTAAAACAAAGACTAACAAGTGAAATACAAGAAAAAGTTAAAAAAAATTGCAAAATACAAAGGCAAAGAAGTTGTTTGTCCTTTGAGACAAGAAGATGTGCTTACTTTAATGATAAGGAAGATTTATGAGAAACTCCATTTGAGAGAATCTGCAAAGTAATGAACCAAACACTGTCAAGCCTAAAAGCTGGGATCCAAAGAACTTGCGAGTTTGTCTTGAATTTTATGAACATAGTGCACATAAAAAACTATAAATATAGAACATATATCGAATACCAATCCAAATTCCAAACCATAAGCCAAAATACTAATTACAAGCTTACTTAGGAAAAGATTAGACATACTAATATCCTTTAATCTAATCTCATTTCAATTTCAACTTCAGAAAAATATTGCAAAGGAAAACTTAAATAAAGCAATGCAGAACTACTCCATAGCATCACATGGGCAACGCCACTAGTAAAAAAAAGACATTGCAAACTTTAGCTTTCTCTAACATGGAATATATTATGCTGCCAAGCAGCCAGACCATACTACAAACAGGAATTACAAGATCACATGAGGGGGTTCTTTCCTACGCTGCTGTTTCTTACTCCACAGGGCAGCAGGCGCACATCGATTTGAAGCTACAATGAAGACCCCGGAGGTAATGGATATTTCATCAGTTCCATTTTTCCCCCCTAAAAAAGGACCGGTGCCCAAGGGCACAGGTTCTTTTAATCATAGTTCAAAGCAAATTCTGGCAGACCCGTCTTCAATAGGCCTGAAGGAAAATCCCCCTTTCCCTCACAAATTAGCGATCTCCACCCATGGGCTCCCCTCAACCAGGCAGGACACTTTCCAAGGCAGGCCGCTACCTCCTAGGAAGAGGATGGTTACAGCTTCTACAGACAAAGCTCCGGCGGTAGCCAGTATTTAGACTTCACAATCAACTCCCCCACAACCATCAGAAGATAATAGGGCAGTGGGTGACCAACTTAACATAGCCACTGGTATTGCACCGAAGACGTTGTCATATAGGGAGGCAGTGGCCCCATCGGGAACCAAGCAAGTGGATGTTTCCTTTTCAGATACTCCGGCAACTAGTCTCGCATCTTTCCAAGGTGAACCAGCACTTTTCATTACTAAGGAGGAAGAACAGAAGCTAGCTTTGCCCTTTAAGTTCATGTTAATTGGAAAATTTTCTAGAGGTCGTCCAACTATGGCCTCAATCAGATAGGCTATTATTGAGGCAAAATTTCAAGGAAACTGTGATACAGGTCTATTAGACTACCAACACATTTTCTTTAAATTTGAACATTAATCTGACTATCATAGGATGTGGTTGAAACAAGTTTGGAACTTTAAAGGATTCCAAGCCAAACTCTCAAAGTGGTCGCCGGATTTTCACCCTGATAAGGAGTCCTCGATAGTTCCAGTGTGGGTGAAGTTCCCACTGTTGCTTGTCCACTTATGTTGTAAGGAGAAAATTTTTGCCCTCAGCTCTGCTGTGGGAAACCCCTTAAAGCTGGATCTTGCCACGGCGTCGGCAGACCGAATCTTGCGTCCTAGCGAGGCAAGGGTATGTGTAGAACTAGACATCCTTAAGCATATTCTGAATTAGGTATGGATTGGTAGTGAGGAGCATGGTCGTTGGCAACCAATAGAGGTGGAGCACTTACCGGAATTTTGTATTCTTTGTTCTAAACTTGGATACTCATCCACCAAATGCAAGCGAAATCAGCCTCAGCCAGCAGCGAAGGTTTGGGTTCCCAAACAGCCACACAAAGAGGTCGCCCATGCTGGACAGATTCAGAGTGAAGAAATCGGTCACCTCCCTAGGTCAACTCAAGCGGACCCTAAGAAAAGTAAGCTATCTGTAGACCCCATTACTGATCCAGGATCTAAACAGGTTATAATTAGCATAGAAACGGAGGAGCCCGCCCCGTATAATGTGGAAGAAGGGCAGCAATTGTCTTCAAAGGATCAAGAAGTAATCCCTGCTGCAATGCCCCCTGTGAACACTCAAGAAGACCCAACTTTAGAAATGAGCCCACCAAAAGAATCAGAGATAGCTGCTGAACAGGCCTCATTAGATGGATTAGAGGAGGGTGATCCTTCCTCCCTTTTAGTTATGTGCCACAGTGAGGCAGGGCCAACCCCGACAGTGGAAGACAGAGAGAAGGCCATTCTTGGAGCCATCGTCGAAGTCATGTGGCAAGACCCTAAAGTAATGGGGGCAAGTGAAGCAGGGTTTGACTTGTCCAAGGTCAGTCGAGAGGTGCAAAATAGCAAGCATTCCCATCCCCAATAAGTTGATGTGGATAAAATCAGAGTGACGGTGGACTGAGAGGAATGGGAAACTTCAACAGTTCACAAATGTGGCTCATTACCCGACATCACTATTCTACAAAATGAATTGGAATTTGAGGATGACGGAGATGACCAATGGACAGAAAATAGCTACGAGGAGGAGGCTGAAGATGTATTATGCAAATACCTCGCGAAAATGGAGAAAGCCCAAAAATCAACAAAGCATTCCAAATACATGGAGGTCCTAGTCAGCCCCAAAGCCTATCAGTCTGGGAGAAAACTAAGGGACAGGAACCCATTCATATGCTACTCAGAAGGTAAACGGTGGAACCCGGGGTAAGTTTATAGCTTAGATTGGCCCCTGATTGCCGATGTTTAAATTAGATTGGCCATTGGTTAAGGTTAGAATGATATCTGATGCATTGTTTGATCATGTGGCTTAATTCTACAAAAACCGTCTCTTACTCTATTTGATGGAATCTGGAAAGCTTTTATAGGTCTCTGATTGATAATAGCTACATGGATAATTTGTGAGTCAAACATTTCTGATTGCACGTGTGTGTGCTGAATGATCACTTTGATTGATGGTATTTGTTGATAGTGCTGTGAATGAGATTAATTGGGCAAAATGTTGGCTGTGGTTGATTCTGCCGGGTTCTGTCATTTTGGGATTCTGTGTGAGGCAATGCTGATCTTAAAATTATGCTAATTGGAGGAGGAATGGCTGACAAACTGTAGCTACTTTGTTTGCCTCTGGATGTTTATGTATGACAACTGCCAATTGTTGGATCTGCTGTCCACTGCGGCAGAAAATTAGGATTAATGTTTGGGGATATGAGGAACTCGCTGTGGCAGGTTACTATTTCTGTGTGATTAGCTGCCTGGGTGCATTAATGGAAGACATGTTTGTTGGTAAGAGTGGTAAGCATTTGAAGGAAGGGGTCCACCTATTGCATGATTCTGAATGAAAAGACAAAGCCAAAGACTTGATTACTTAGTATAATAGATTTGCTAACTACTTGGTATATTAGCTTAGTGGGATACTGTTAACTGCCATAGAAATCCAGTGTCATTTATTTTGTATATGGTTCCAGAATTTTGATGTGGAATAAGAAAGTCTTACTCTAGTAGTTTCTAGAGTAAATACTTTCTTCCCTCCGCATTTTATTTTCAGTCACATAAAGTGTAATGGAGTAGTACTCCACATTTACTGCTTTCTAACTTTTGTAACTGTGTTTTGGGTATGTCCAGCATCGTCTTTTGCCCATGTTTGTATATAAAGTTGTTCTAAAAAAAAAATAAGATCACATGAGGGGGTGGACAATTTTTATGCCAATACTGCTATAGTATGCTCTATTATCCAGTTGTACTGGGAGTAATTCGGATAGTTTAACAAGTATTCAAAATGGAAAAGGAAAAACATGCTCACAACTATCTACAAAGGATTCTTGCAGATCCAAAGGGTGTTGGAGAAGTGCAGAAGCCCCACTTTGCACTTTTGATTTTCAAGGTTTCCTATATTTTCCCAAGTTTTATTTTCTTTTTCTGTAAGCAGTAGTATAATTTTATTAATATGAGAAGAGAGTTTCAATATCACATGTAATAGACCACACAAAATGAAGTCAGAGGCAAAGCTATAAAACTCAAAACAACACAGAAAAGAGAACTTATATGCCTTTCCAAATACACAAAGTCTTACATTATTGACTGATCACAGCAACAAGATTTTTTTTAATCTAAAATCCACTCCAGAAACAACTCCAAATTTTCCTTGCTCAAGATACAAACTTTGGAAACACCCCTATCCTCGCCTTCAAGAAACTAGATTTACACCAAAGAAAGCATTAATTTTGAACATTAATAAAGAGTGAATCACCAAGCATTAATCAAATGTGAATCACCAAGAAGTAGTCAAATAATGAAGATTGAACAGTTTTTAGAACGTGGATCGATCCAAGAATGGTAAAAAAAGAGTTCTAAATCAGTTGGTGAGTATCATGAAGGCAATACTGACAAGAATCATGACTCTCATGAAACAAAAGAATAGCTCAATAAGGAAAATCATGGAGAGGCAATCGTAAATACTCTGCTGCCAAGAATCAGCAAAACCCTTATTCTTTTATCACTGATATATACCTTATAATGATTTCATCAAAAACTTTTTGATATCATATTGGAGTTATTCAAAGTTCTGATCAATCTAGTGGGATTTACAATAGTAGTCATGTACTTTGATGCTAATTAATTGCCTTATATAAATTTCAGTTATAGTTTGAGGTTTCTGCTTCGATTAACAGACAAATTACGTCCTCCAAATACTTGTTTTTGACTTTCATAGATGCATGATCATGTTTGCTTCATATATAATGTTATCAGATTCTCTAGTCAAAGTATTTGAACATATATATTTAAAGATCTATTTTGAACTTATCAATTGATGAAATTTGACTCTTTAAAACAAAACCAAGGTTTTAAACAACCTATTAAGTCATGAAAAATGAATTTCACAAAAGAAACCAAGCTCATCACCATACTTCACCAAGCAAAAGACACTGCTCTCTGCTAACATGCGATAGAGAGATGAATTTCTGTAGATCTGAACTAAGTCTACTCCAAGTTTTGCTTCAAAGACCTCTAATATCCATGTTGCTGCATTGTAATTCCTTTTTATGTTCGGCATACCATCAATACCCACTTTGAATTTGAAGGCAACTCAGATGTTAGGAAGTAAGATCTTAAGGCGGACTCCACCAAGTTATCAAAATGCAATCCAGAAAAATTTTAGATCTGGTATATTGCAAGAAATTACCTTTCATCATGCAACCTTATTGAAAGTTAAATTTTCCATATTCTGGTTAGATTCTAATAATTTTAAATTTGATGGTGATATTTATGTTTTTAGTCTATGATTTTTATTTTAGTGAATTACGTCATTTTGAATACTAGACAAGATAAAACAAGATAATATTTGATAGAAAGACATACCATTTGTTTCCTTGTCTTCAACTCCACATTGAAAGCCAAGAGCTTATTATAATAATTCATCACACTCTCCATCTCCTGTTCAATTTCAGCATTGTAAAACAACAACATAATTTGTTACTATTTTTCATTGAAAACAAGTTACTATGTAATATGAATTACAAAGACAAAGAAGATAATGTTGGAAATTAATCTTTAAAAAGAAAAATTAACAAGAAATTAGCAAACTAACCTTTCTTAGCATATCTCTACACTCGCTCAATCCTATCATAGCCTCCACTAGATCATCTTTCTTCTGTAAAAAAATAAGCAAAAACAACAGCACGTACGTAAATCTCTCTGTTAGAAAGAAAAAGCAATAAAAACAGTTTATCTCTTGAAATTAAAATAGGGCCCTCAAACTAGAAAACCAGAAATACTAAAACAGATTGAGGACAATACAGTAACAGAAAAGATTTTCCTAAATAAAAACTCCCAAAAACTAGGCTACAGCCCATCAAGATAAACAAGTATCAATACATACATAGTAAGGCAATTGAAAGGGCAAAAAAAATTACCCTTTCGCGGGAAGTTTTATGTTGGGAAGGGTACGAGAAATCACCATCGGATTTAAAACCGAGTGAGAAATCGAGCGGGGATGTTGGGCTGGTAACTGTGGCAACTTTGACTTGTTGACTTGGAGCTGCTGCTACTGGTGGAAACCTTATCCTAGAAAAACAAGATAAAGGGAAAGAGAAGGAAAAGGGACGATAGAGAGAAGAAAAGGAGGATGAGGCAGCTCAGCTGTTTGAGAAACGAAAATTTTGTTCTAAGTGTTAGAAGAAGGATAGTTAGGCTTGGGTTGAAGTGGGATAAGTAAACGCATATTAAAACAACGTGGTTTTGGCCTTGCCAAATTGCGCGCGTTTCAATATCTCCAAAGCTAAAAGAATATATTATTTTCCCTACTTTTTTGTTGCTATTTTTTTAGTTACTATTTTTTGAAAGACATAGAGGTTAATAGAAACTTAATTATCTCCACATTAATTGCTATTTTCTTTACTATTATAGCTATTGAAAATTTTGTTATTTTTATGATCATACTTGGTTTACATATAGTGTTTAAATTTATAAAGTATTTTAAAAATATATATGTTTTTTATTAGTTTAATTTAATTAACATGCAGTAATAGATACATGATAAAATTCATGTAAATAAATTCATAACATTATATATGTATATACTTGCAACAAATAAATTATTGATTTTGGATCAAAATTTATAAGTAACTAGGTTTTAGATTATTTAAAAGGATCAAAATTTATAACTAACTAAAATCATACATAAATAACATATTAAATACACTCTTGTGAAACCGATTCGTATATAATATGTGGGTTATATTTGAAACAAATAATTAATGATTGTTGAAGTTGTGATTCTAATTTTTTGCTGCTTTTATTTTACGTTGAAATCGCTATTAACTCATGTTCATATATGAATCCACTTCATAGGAAACCAACTGGTAACATATAGTAATATCTATGTATAGTTTTCAAATAAATAAGTGTTGTTTGTTATCATAATAACTACATAAATAATTAACAATGATAGTTAATTAACTCTTTTTAAAAGGATGTGAAGAATTAAAATAGATTTTTCACAGGAATCAAATTGCTATATTTGAGTGTCGTAGAAGGATTAATAAAACTTATGAGCTATTTAGTTAATCAAATGAAAGTAATTTTAAATTTATTAAGGTAATTCTATAATTTCACTTAGTAGTACAACAATAGGAAGAACTAGGGATTTTTCTTACTAAATGAGTTCGGCTATATGGATCGCAGTTTTCCACTATACTCGATCCTTACATGATTTCACTTTCCGACACAATTAATTAAACGTAATTTTAATTTGAGGGACTAATTGGAATAATTAGGTTTTCTACATTTAGAAATCCCATTGAAAAGAACTTTTGAAATATATTAAAACTATATTGTAGTTTTATTTAGAGATCCAATTAAAAATAATTTTAGATTTGAGGTGCCAAATTAAGTTTCCTATTAAAGTGGAAAATTTTAATTATATTGAGGCTATTCAGTAATTTTATTTAGGGATCTAATTGAAAATAATTCTAAATCACAGAGGCCAAATTAGAATAACTAAATTTCATACTGATATAGGTCACATAAAAAATTTGTAGATCAACTAAAAATTCTAAATCTCCAAGGCCAAATTAGAATAACTAAAGTATTCTAGTAATGTAGGTCCCGCAAAATAAAATTGAGGATTCTAAAAATCATGGTCCCATAATGTAATTTTTTTAGATATGTGTGAAAGTAAATGAATTTTTTAAAATAATAATTTTAATTGAAATTAGTTTTATTTATTGAAATAATTATTGTTTAGTTACTATACTTATCATGATAATGAACTTTGTATTATAATTTTTTTTAATTAAAGTATTCAAGTAAATGGTAAGAAATACTATATATAGTAGGAATCACTTCATATATATACTTATCAAGTTAGCTGCTCAATTTTTTTTTTCTAGAGATGAGGTCAATTATTCAATTTTTTTTCAATTAAAAAAAGTCAATGAGCATCACCATAATTAATTTTATAATTACTGAAATAATTCTGGGTATGAAATTTATATGATTAGTTATTTGGGCTACAGCAAATTTAAAGCCCAATAGTATATGTAGCAAATTAGAAGATAAAGCATAATTCTCAAATAAATTAGAAGCCTAATTATCAAATAAAAACCCATTATGATATTTGGAATTCCTATGGATTTGGGCTACAATAAAATTAGAAAAACAATAGTATATGTGGTAGCCCAATTTAAAAATAAAAACTTTTCAAATGAGATGGGAGCTCAATCGGCCAAAAAAAAAAAAAAAAAGAACAAAGCCCAATATGCATATTTGCATATACATATATGTTTGTCTACGTCTACATATATAAATCAAATCAAATCTCAATTTTTTGAATTTTGGATCTAAGAATAATGGTGAGAGATTTTATTGTCATATAAAATAACTTATTATAATTATTTACAATTTACATTTGTAGTTTAATTTTAAGACAATGTACAAATATTCTTGGTTAAAAAATGGAAGTAAAGATAAATAAGGGAGCAATAAGATAGATAAAGAAAAGAAAGAAGGAAAAAAAGGAAAACAAAAAATTAAAATAAAAAATAATTAATATATTTTATGAGAATATTTTATTATTCTATATGCTATCATTTTTGTGGATGGTTTCTTTGCTAGAAAAGGAGAAAAAAGAAAAAAGAAAAATTGAAAAAAAAAGAATTTTGATATTTTATATAAGAATATTCTATTAGATTTTTCACATTTTCAGCGATGATATTTGGTTTTCTCGCTATCTTTTAATAAGTAATAGTTAATTTTTTTTTATATATTGGTGTAAGTTTGCGAGAAATAGATTTTCTCGCTAAAGTAACTTTCATTTTAGCAAGGCATTATAGAATACATTATATTTTATTTAGCGAAAAATATGTAGTTTTTTCACTAAAGCATGTAAAAAAATTATCGCTATTATATCATTGAGTTAATGGGACCTTTCCCACCATACCATTAGTGACGAAAATTGGCGAGAAAATTTTTTTTCCTCGTTGATTAAAGTTGCTTTCTTGATGAACAGTAAAAAAATATTAATTCCTCGCTAATTCATATTTTTAGTGAGGAAATTGAGTTTTATCACCAAACTTATCGTCGTTAATGACCTTTTTTATTGTAGTGAACGTATTTTTGTTGTTTAATTAAAGATCTAATTTTTTTAAATTGAGATCAATTGAAATTTATAAGGCTATTTTTGTTATTTAATTATAGATCTAGTTGAAGAGATATAAATTTGAAAGACTAAAGTACAATTTCTTTTTAAATTCCCCAATTCAAATTTATAAGACTATTTTTGTTATTTAAGTATTAGAGATCTAATTGAAGATATATAAATTTGAGAGACCAAAGTATAATTTCTCGTTAATTCCCCATAAAAATAAAATGTGGATGTAGAGCGATTCAAACTTGTGACCATAGCCTTCATACTAAATAAACTTGCCACTCCAGCAACCACAACATTAATACAATTTGTAGCATCTTATTAATTTTATTAAGACAGTAACTTTTATGAAAATATTTATTTTAGATATCATAATGTAGCACAGGAGATTCAAACACAAAACTTTCCCTATATAACACCCAAAAATTAAATATTTTGCCATTTTAATAGTCACTTATTATTTAACCTACTTACTATGTTTATATGATAAACAACAAATTATTTCTATTAATGATTGATGAACACTTTTCTGATCACCATGGGTCTCTATTGCAAAACTTTTATTGACCAGTTTTTTTCTCGTCACCAAAATATTCCAAAGTGCTGTAAATCTCAATTTTTCTTATGACTTTTGTTGACCAAAAAAATCGTCACTAAACATTTGCATATTAGAGACCACTTTTCTGGTCACCAAAGGTTTTGTACACAAGTTTTATTGACTAAACATTTTCTCGTCACCAACTTTGGTCACCAAAGGGTATGTGATAGGCGGGAATGCTTCCTGCCATGGCGATTAGTGTCCAAATACTGACGAATTTTTGTTTTGGTCACCAAATTTTTAGTTGTTACCAAAATTTAGTGGCTGAACTTTTTTTGGTCAACAAAAGGTACTCTTTGGTGACCAAAAGTTGGTGGTCATTAAAATTTCAGTCATTAAAGGACATTTTTCTTATAGTGTTCCTTTGGTAGAAGTTGCATCATATCATCACCGGTGTTCAAAAGGAAGTGGCAAAGCTAAATCTATCATTTGAAGAACAATCTTCCGATTATTTACTTTCTTTTGATGCTTTATGTGATTGTAATGTAATTGGAATTTTACATCATGATAGGCAATAAAAAGAAAGAGAATATAAACTTGAGTAGGAAAATCTATGCGATGAGTATGAAGTAAAAAAAGAAAAGAGGAGGAAAATACATTTAGTGTTGGAGATATTGTTGTATGTTTTCCATCCTTTTGTTCTAATAATTTTATAGGCGTTCACGTACAAGATTCGAGATCGAATATTCTTCAATTGGGAGGGAATGATAGCAGATCATGTCGGTATGCAAAATATAAGGTGCTCGTTCTAATTGTGAAAGATGAATTGTACATATGGAGGTCTGGATTAGGAGACGTTGACAGCAAGCTGCATCGCGACGCAGGACTGCGTGCGTCATGACACAAGAGCATCACGCGTCGTGACGTCGCTTGCTGGAGTAATTTTTATTTTTAGGCAAATAAGTTTAGCGTCGCGACGCTGAGTAGCATATGTCGGACATTGATGTGCGACAAAGTTTATTTATTTATTTTTTTAGGGTTTTATTTCTTTTATATGTGTAATAGTTTTCACTAGATTATTTCTAAGCCTATAAATAGGCCTATTTTCAATGAATAATGTAAATTTTGGAGAAACACAAAGTTGTTTTCTTTTGGTGAGTTTGACTACTTGAGTAGGATTTTTATCTTACTTGTGGGCTGTGGCAGATCCAGAAATCATGGTTTGAAGGGGTAAAATTACATAATAGAAGTTATATTTTAATTTTGAGGGTGCAAAATTCTAATTTTCTTAAGGATTCAATTGAATTTTTTTTTATAATTTTTAAAGGGATCTAGTATAATTTTTCAAATATCGGAGAGGGTAGGGGGGTTGGGCATAGATCCACCTCTGTTTGTAGGAAGTTTTTTAGAAGAGGGAATTCATTCTTGCTTTGACTTTATTATTAATTAATTGCGAAGAGCAATTTAATCGTTTTTAAAGTCAATCTACATAGATAGATTGATTCATTCACCATCCTTTAATTATCGAAAAGTCCTGTTTGTAAATTCCACAACAAACGCATCAAACTACATGAGAACCATAAAGAGATTAGTCTATCACATTCATTTTCACATTTTCACCTATTGCAATTTACAAATTATTAAAGTAAAACTCGATATTCTGCTTCGTTACCTATGAATATATATAAACTAGTAATTTGTGATTGGGGCTTTAAAACAAGCCTCTCCTGGTGCTACATGCCATTTAATTTTTTTTGGTAAGAGTTTATGTTGATAATTTGCTGAAGGATATCCCTTTATTTAGAAATTATTAACTTTCAGAAGACTAATGCATGTGTTTTTGTTTATGTCCATCGGCAAATATTTGTACACCCAAATTCCCACCAACATATACATACGTTTAGACACATATTATTAAAATATCATAACAAAATCACACTCATGAGATCGAACTTTTTTTCAAATATTATCCCATCTTATTTTGTTTAATGTTTAAAACGACGTAATTTCACTAAAATTAGGGACTAAAAAAATAAATATCACTACAATTACTTTACAATTATTAAACCCTAACCAAAAGATGAGTGAACCGATGTAGTTTTAATTTAAAATTGGATAAAACATGATAATATTGGATAGAAGATCCCATCTCCCCACTAACAAGATGCGACTATTACTCTACTAATTCTAAAAAACAATTTTTCCAAAAGGTTTTCAATAAAATTATTAAAATATAGGAAAAATTGCTAAAACATCCTCCATATTGTTTTTTGAAAATTATTTTCATCACTCGCATTTTAAGAATGATACAATTTCATTACCACACTAAAAGAAGGCACTAAATTAGTCTTTTTATTTAATTATGTTTACTTTTTGAGAAAAAATAATATATGTCTAATCGTCAAACAACTTGCATGTATATGTTTCTCATAAAAAAGATTAAATGGGATTGAATAGAAGAATAAACTAGCTGCAGTATTTAGTGTGTTGTATCATGAATGATGAAAAAAGTTTTTTCAATAAATATAAAGAATAATTTTTATAGTTTTTTTAAAAATATAATATTATTAGTTTTACATATTTTTAGTTGATGAACTAATATATAGTATCTATCCATATAAATTATGTTTGGATTGAGATGATGCACCCCAACACGATAAACTTTTTGACTTATTTCCAACTATTTTGTATTTTAGTTGTAATGAATATTTATATATGTTTTGATCACATAAAACACTCTTTCGTCTGTATGTTTTGATCACATAAAACACTCTTTCGTCTTATTATCAAACTAGATAATTTCTTTCAATTTTGTCCCTCCAGGTTTTGTAGTTGTACTTTTATTTTTAATTTTAAAAAAGTTTTATTTTGATTTGCAAACATGCTTAAATGAATTATAAATATAAATTGGTCTGTTATCAATTTGAATCGACACATGACATGACAGAAAGCCGAGTTTAAGAATTGGAAAAAAATTACTTCTTTCCAAAATTTTTGATCACAAATCTAAAAGAAAACTAAGAATAGAAGAATGAATTATAGAGAAATTGTCACTAGGATTAAAAATCATTGAACCCTACATGTTCATCAGTTTTGGGCAACTTTAACATTAATATTTTCAGTTGGTAATTGTAAAAAAAAAAGAGTATAATAGACCTTTGATAAAAGCAGTTTCTAGATAAAATGCTGCCAATTTACAACTTGTAACTAAACTGAAATACTGTACTAGTTTCATCGTTTTAAATTAAAATTAAGTCGTAGGGTTCACTTATATATCTGGTAGGTCTAATAATTGTAAAGTGATTTTAGTGATATTTATACTTTTAGTCTTTAATTTTATTAAAACTACGCCATTTTAAATATTAAATACAACAAGACAAGATAATATTTCAAAGCGGATTTGGTCTCTAGTTTCAAGTGTTATTTATGTGAGATTTTTTGCAGTGCTTTTAGGGAAAATTAACAAAAACGTCTCTAACATATATATTTAAAAAAACCTTCCATCACATTTGAAAAATAAAAAAAGTCCCTCACATTTACATTTGTACCATTTTGGTCCCTCATCAATAATTCATTAAAAAGGTAGTATAAAAAATGTAACGTTTTTTAATAGCTAACTCCTAAAATCAATCAAAGAAAAACTCACATGAACTGTGAAAGCAATTTGGGCAACGGTAGCAATCAAACGAAAATCTACGTTAATTCTTTGAGTGAGAGCAATTTGGGGAATCTGTAGCAATCCAAAATAACCCATAACAATCTTTTAGTGAGAGCAAACAAGACAAGCAATAGAAGAGGTTGGTTTTCTTATACCTGTTACTATTATGAATACGCCGAGTTAGTATGCAAAATTGAATTGTAATTCGCAAAATAATAAAAAAAGTATTAAAATAGAGAAGAATAATAAAAAGAAATAGACACGGCGAAATTAAATGGTTCGGTCAATAAACTTACATTTACGGGCGAAGGAGTAACTTTGCACTATAACAAAAATTATTACAATTTGGTTTGATGGAAAATTAAACTAAACTTTTATTAATTAGTAGTTTCCTAATATATTTTATTTCTTAAGTTTAAAGTTGTTTCTTAATAGTATTTGTTTCTTAATTAGTTATTGGTAGGAATTAGGAAAGTGTGGAATTAAAAAGTCTCTTACACTATAAATAGAGGGTGTTAGGGATTTTTGTGATAAGAGGAGTTGGAGAGAGAAACCTCAAAGAGGTGTGTTGTGTGAAAAAGCTATAAGGCTTTGAGAAATCCGTGGATCAACGGATATTATTGTTGTGTGGCTGTTGTGCCATATATGAGATTTTGTGATTGTAATTCCTCTCCTTCCAAACATATTTTGCTTATTGTGATTTGATTAGTTCGATCCTTCAAATTGGTATCAGAGCAAGGTTATAATTGATTAACCATGATGGAAAATATAATTTGTGTTGTTCCCAAACTGAAGGGAAAACAAAATTATAATCATTGGAGAGATCAGATGGAAATCCATCTGGAAACTTTTGATTTGATCTAACACATTCAAAAGGAATTACCTGAAGAGGCTATTGCCGATAAAAAGAGGCAAGGAAAAATGGCACTGTTCCAAATTCATCAGGCCATTAATCAATCAGTTTATCTAAAAATCTCAATGGCCAAAACTGCGAAGAAGGCTTGGGATATTTTGGAAAAGACATATAGAGGTGTTGACAAACTTCAACACAAAAATTCCTTGGTGTTGACAAAAAAGTTTGAACTTTACACCATAAAAAATAATTTGTTGATATTACAAAAAAGATTCGATCTTTGCACAATGGAGAAGATAAAATCTATTGAATTATATTTTTCTCGTCTTTTGGTTGATAAGTCAGTTCTATACTGACTTATATGTTATAAATCCTTGAGCTTTTGTGTGGATATAGTGTACAAATCTTACTTGTTTGTGTGAATTCTATGCTAAATGAGTAAGAACTGATATTTGTAGAGATTGTGAAGAAGTCCTGTTGAAATTGTTGCATAAATGATACGAAGCATGCTTGTATTTGATTGAGTATACGTTTTGACACAACTATTCTCGCAATTCTCAAGCACGTACACACAAAGTCCTAGCAGAGCTCACAAACATGTCACACATCCAACACTTCACATGCACAGACTACACACACACTCAGCACACACAAAACACACAAGTGATGTGGGGGAACTAGGCCCCGGCCCCTTGCACCCACACACACAGTGCGGGTGCACTAGGCGCCCGCACCACACAGTGCGGGTGAACTAGTCCCCCGCCCCTCACACATGCATACACTGGTACGCCCGCCCCTTGATGTGTCTAGTCGCATATGTTCACCAATTTATCCCTAACACTAGTGTAGTTCTGGTGAGAGGGTTTTGTTCCTCAGGGAAGGAAGTGATCTCAAGAATTCACGGTTTTGTTCACAAAATTGAAATTACAGAAACAAATGATATCAACAACAAGAATAGAAGAAATAAGAAGTAATGAAAATAAGAAGAATAGTAATGCGATGTGAAATCACGTATTAAGCAGATGTCCTAGGGTTCTTGTCCCAGATGAATGTCCGTCAAACAACTTGTGCAATGCAATTGACACATATGTGTGAAGCAAGAGGAGACAGAATTTGCCTAGGAGCCTAGCTTATAACCAGCATGACGATCGCGCTGCAATTTATTCTCCCTAACATCACTCTTTCCCTTGGCGAGACCTAAGAGTGACGAATGTAACCTGCAACATCTCAACTCTCCAGATCTAACTACTCTAGCATGCAAATCCTAGAGTCTTCCCATGGCGAGGCCTGACCCAGGTCCTTAAGCTTTCGTTAGCAGTAGAGAGCCTCTTTTCACTCTAATTTAATGATTTAATGAACTCAAATCGGCATGGCGACCGCATATCAGAACATGAACAAGAAAAACAAGTGAAAAGACTCAATAATTCATACTTTCAGTTCTTGTATCATGCATTCCCACAGAGATTGGTGAATCTAGCCTCAACTCAGCATGTTGACCACAATCGAAGCACAATTCAATCAATTCCAGTGTGAATTTGTGAAACTTAACAAAATTCGTGCATTCATTCTAAGTATGAATTAATTCATTATGGATTATGTCAATCGCATAGCATCAAGTCATCTAATTATGCATTCATCCATATCGAGCCCTAGAACATCATGAATTTAGCCACAAAACTCCATTCTTAACTCATGATCGTCAAATTGCAACTTGAAACAGTTCATTTCCATAATATGAAAGAATTTACCAATTGAATTGCTTCAAATGCTTTCGATTCGCAAGAGAATTGTGAAATGCCTCCTTAATTGAGAAGAGAATTACAATAATCGGATCAAATCTTCGATCGCAATTGAGAACGGAGATGAAGTGTTAGAGAGAGAAAATTCTAGAGAGAGAAAGTTAGAGAGAAAAATTCCTGCTCAAAGAATTCTACAAATCTGGTAACAGTCTAATCTGTCAAGTCCCCCAAAATAATGACAAAAACCTATATTTATAGAAGTCTAAAGCTTAAACAATAAGCTAACGTAATCTAATTACTTAATTACAGAAATGCCACTGCAATAGAGAATGTCCCAAAAATAAGCACGTGCATGAGAATCCCACTAAGTACACTGCCACAACTTCCATGCCTTTGAGCTTGGAATCTTCACACTTCCATCGCACCATCCACGCCTCTGAGCTTCCATGCACCACGCTTCCAAAACCTGTATGCAACACAAGGCAACTTCCACACTTAGAAAAAAATTTGAGCACCGAAGTTCTAAACTTACACGGCGCGATCGCAAGCACAAACCTCCAGCACGGCTGCGACCACGCCACACGAAAGATACACACGGAGCGGTCTCTGCATGCGACCTCGTCACACTCATTTCACACACGGTGTGGTCGCTGCATGTGACCGCGCCGCACTCATTTCACACATGGTGCGGTCGCTGCATGCAACCGCTCCATTCATTGTGTACCCACGGAGCGGTTGCAAGCTGCGACCGCGCGCCACACAACACACTCATGCTGCGTCTGTATGCAGCGACCGCGCCACAAAGCACACACTCACGGCGCGGCTGCATGCAGCGATCGCGCCATACACTTTTCATGCCAATTATGAAAACAAACGGATGCAACCGTGCTCATGTGCATGCTTGAAGTGCTCCACGTGTACAAGCAACTGTTCAGTGCCTTTTGCTGTGCATGAGGTGCTTTGAGTGTCTTCTATTGGTGCATGTAATGTGCCTTAGTGTAGTGCACACTTGTTCACCGAGTGTGGCGAGAGTGTTCATCACGTGTAGCAAGGCCATGCATTTGATATACAAAGTACGCACAAAGTGAGGCAATAATGTGCAGCAACATGAGAGTGTTGTGTAGTGTGTGTAGGGTGTAAGAGTGTGAGCATTGTGTAGCAGGACTGTACAAGCATGAGCGCAAGTGCCGTGCTTGACCTGCGGAAAAGTGCTCAGGTGTGTGCCGAATGAGTGCGACGTGTGCAGTGAATATGTGCATGGTGGAGTGCCTGTGTGCGACGAGTGTGTGCCCGAGTACATGCAGTTGTGCGGCAAGTGTGGCAATTGTATACAATCGAGTGTATGTGTGTGTGGCTCATGCAGCGAAGTGTGTGGCATGGGCAACATTGCTCGCATGGTTCGTGTGGTATAAATGCTCAGCTAGTGTGACGTGTGTGCTGAGCTCGCATGCTATGCACACGAGCTGGTGCGGCATGTGTGCATTGCCAGTGCGACATAGGTGCAGCGCCAGTGTAGCATGCGTGAGGTGAAGCCTGCGATGCATGCGAGCTAGTGCGAGCTCATGCGGCGGCTAGTGCAAGGCTTGTGCAGCGGTGTGTGCAAGCATGCGGCCCATGAGTGAAAGGCTTGTGCAGCAGTGTGTGCATATGCTATCCACGGCAAATGCTTAATGTGAAGTCTCCATGCACATTCTTGAACAACTCGGCCCTTTTTGCATCGAATAACACTTCACACATCTCTTCACATAAGCTCAAAAATTACCACACAATTCGGCTTATTATGCATTAAAACACCACAAAAGCCAATTAAAACTAGCATTTACAAGTTAGTAAGAAACTGACTTATCACCCCTCACTAGTGCCCTCGCCCTTCACACTCACCTACACGGTGCGGGTGCCTAGTACGCCAGCCCTTGTACACACCCACATACGGTGCGCCAACCCCTCTCGTATATGCACTCTGCCTAGCTTGCACACCATTGCACTCTCACTCTCACACTCACACTCACACTCCTGCATGCACACACTCACTTGCATACACTCACATTCATTCATGCATACACTCACTCTTGCACACACTCACACCACACATGCACACTTGCACTTAGTTTTCTTGCTCACATTACATGCATTGATGCACTCATCACCTTAACTCTCTTGCAATCACGTCAGCACTTAATACACTTGCACAAAGCACAACATTTAGCATCCAATAGTTTGCACCAGCACAACAATTCTTGAGATCCCCAAGTGTTTGATAGTGTAGCCCTAACGAGTAAGTAACCAATGTTGATGACTTGGCACAAGATGACCTCACTTATTAAATGGTTTTATTTTTAGGACACGCGACATGGATCATGGGAAAAGGAAAATCATGCAAGCCACTAAGATCAAACCGCATTAGCATACAGGGAGAGAGAAAGGGTATAAAAAGACCGAATGAAGGATCAAAGAAGGAGCGGCACATAGAATAGAGAGACAAAAATTAGGTTTTTAGGCTAGTTTTAGGATTTCTCTCATTTTCTCTCTCTACTCTCTCTCTAAAATCATATTGTCTTGAGAATTCAATATGTGTAGATCCTTAAATAGCTGAGACATCCTAATTGAAATAGATCTGTGTTTGAATGTGTTCTCTAATTTTTTATTGTGAAATTCATCATACGTTAATTGCAACTAATATATCTAGGCATGATTTGCGGTAGCCACTGAAATTAGCTTAGATCTAGCTATGATGAAATGAATTGAACATGATTGCATGATGAGAACCTTCCATTCATGAGTTTCTAGTTTTGGGTTAATTGTTAAATCCAAGTGTGCGGTGCCCACTGACATTTGAATTCAAATCTCTAGGAACGAACTGAGAATTTTGTTTGTAGAACACTTTGAACACACTGCTTCAGTAGCTACAATGCCAAGGGAGATATTTGAATAGTGGGCTAGGAGTGTCATACAGAATAGGGATCTAGGTTCTTAATTTGTGCCAAAAACTTGCCCCACCCGGGGAGAATTTTGGAGTATGTGGAGTTGTTTTGAGTGAGCCGTCCGGCTACTTGAATTTCATGATACAGACAGTAAATCCCCTCATGAATCTACACTAGTCAGTGATGTTATGAAGAGATCTATACATGTTGATATCCCTTAAGACAATACTATCTCTATATCTTATTTAGTTACTTTGAGTCTTACTTGTTTTGTTACTTTCTTGTAGTTCTTTTACATTCTTGCATTACTTAGTTAGTCTAGAACCAACAATAATTTGACTACCAATCCTTCCTTGTTGGAACGATCCCTTCACCACTACTACATTTAGTATGTTTGGGTAAAATTGGAGAGCAGGCGACAGCTCGCACCATTAGTGATTAAAGACGAGATGAAGTTAAATGGTCATGTATTGCAAGATAAAATTTTGATTGCAAAAGTTCTCAATACACCGCCCTTGAAATTTGAGTATTTTGTAGCCTTGATGATAGAGACCAAGAATTTGGCAGCATTAAAAATTGAGGAATTGATGCGTTCATTAATTCTATTTGAACAAAGAATTAATGAAAAATTGGATGGTCAGACAGAAAATACAGAAAAGGTGATTGTGATAAGAAATTTTACCTTTGATGTACAAATAGCTTCGAATTGGCCTTCTAAAGAGTCAATGGTATCAATTGGGCAAACACAAGTGTCTTTCTATATTGAGGAAGAAAACAATGATCACCAAAGTGAGCAAGTTCAACAACCAAGTGTTGATCCTTCCTCTTCAAGTATTGAATCCACTTTAGAAATTAAAATTCTCAAGGAAGGAGATTATGGTTATGATCATGTTATGGAAGTAGTGGATGAAATAAGTGTTGATTCCATTAAAAAAGATGAAGAAATTATTTGTTCGGTAGAGAAAGAACAAGAAATTCATTTTGTTGAATTTGAGGAGAAAAAAGAAATCGACAATGTTGATGAAAAATATTCGTGTGATGATACATGTGTGGACATGAATGAATTATATGATGAAATTGAGATAGTTAAAATTGGTGATTTTATTAACAAAAAGAATGTAGAAATCATCAATTTTGAAGAGGGAAAAAAACTATATACATGGTTGAATGTGATAAAAATATCCCCGTTGATAGTAACATTGTTGAGGTAAACAATATTGAAAAGATTGTTCAAGTTGAACATTATGATTTCTTGATTTTTGGAAATTACATTGGTCATTCTCTATTAGAAGAGAATGTTGATATATGGAAGTTTTGTACAAAAGGAAAAGAAACAGAAAATATGTTTGAATACTTCAAAATCAGGAACTACAAAATTCGTCTTAAGTTACATGTGAAGACGAAGATGAAGATTAAGAAGAAAATCAAATACAAGATCCAAACTGCAAAAGAAATCTCAAAAGAAATTCAAGCACATGAGCTTGAAGGTATTGATCATATATAGAAAGTTTAGTTTAAAGGGGGATTTGTTGGAAAATTAAACTAAACTTTTATTAATAAGTAGTTTCCTAATATGTTTTATTTATTAAGTTTAAAGTTGTTTTCTAATAGTATTTGTTTCTTAATTAGTTATTGGCAGAAATTAGAAAAGTGTGGAAGTAAGAAATCTTTTACACTATAAATAGAGGGCATTAGGGATTTTTGTGATGAGAGGAGTTGGAGAGAGAATCTCAAAGAGGTGTGCTGCGTGAAAAAGCCATAAGGGTTTGTTTGGTTGGCCTAGATTCTGACATGGGAAAGTATTCTTTTTCCCTATTTTTAAAATCCTGTGTTTTGTTCAATTTTATGTGGTTAGGGAAAGTAATATGATTCCTCAAAACAAGGAAAGTTGTACAACTTTTCCGGATTATTATTCCTCAAAAAAGACGATATCCTGATTCCTTGCCTGGGGAATTTAATCAAAAAAATACTCATACATTCTAACCCTTTTTCTCTCTCTTCTATATTAGGTTTAGCATTCGTATTGGTATTCTTAGTAAGAAGGCTTAGCGTAGAACTTTTTCTTCACAAACTTCACATCAGAGATAGGAATCTTTGCATTACAAAATATTTTATACAATATTTGAAAACTTGTTGCAGGTTTGTTTTTAATATTTTTTTAAAGTTTTCTCATTTGATTTTTGTATTGAGAGTTCCAATACATATTTTTCAAGAATTTTCATTCTATTTGATTATATATTTATAATCTATGTTTAAATTTACTTATATATCACAATCGGTGGTTATCTTCTTAATAACTCCATTTTTATTTCTTAAAAGATTTTAGTTTTTACATAAATGGAAGAGATTTGAACGGACTAAAAACTGGTTGTTTTTCATTAAAAAAATTAGGGAAAAAGACGTCAGAAGGCATGGACAATGATCTTCCAAAATCGTACTCTAGAAGATCATCATCGTCGTCATCATCATCTGCAGTCAACGCAGTCTGATTCATGGAATTGGCCTGGAAGGAAACGGACGTATTGGGGAGTACTCCCAAAATTGCTCTAGGATTATCATATCCCGAAAAAGCAGCAGAAGAAGTCTGCCCCTTGAATGGAGTTGTCTGACCAGAAGATTTACCAATTCCAGGTTTGTGATCACCAACATTAAGAACAGCAGCAGTTCGACCGAAAGTCCATTACACCTAGGTTGCTTGACTAGTCGCGAGAAAAAACTCAACCATCTGGTAGAACAATTCAAAAGACTGTATGGAAAGCTATAGAAATCGGGATGGCAAGGAACAGCTCAAAATAGAACATGAGGAGAATGTGAAGAAATTTCATGAGGCTACAAATCTACGTATATAGTGTTGACAAACATTGAGAAGGCAGAGGCAGTTTGTTATCTGAAAGCTGCGAAACGGTCTTGGAATTAGATGGAGATCATAATAAAGAAGACGACCACAGCAAATGACCAAGCCATTGTCAGAACCATTAGGGATGCTGTCAACCAATATGGAATAAGATATAGGTTCAAAACTGCACTATAGTTTTATCCATATATTATGTATAGATTTAGCATATTTCAATTAATTACGTATAGATCTATCCATGTTTGTTGCATTGCTTTTGTTTGATTTGTGAGAGATTTAATATTGAAGATGAAGGAACAGTTTTAGTTATGTTTATTTTGAAGACAGGAAATGATTAATACAAGATTTCACACATATATTTTTTGCATTTACCTTTTTTTTAATGATTTTATCCCGTCCCTTTTTATTTATCATTTGAATGTTTCAAGAAATTGGTTAATTGCTCGGCAGTTTTCATTCAATTATTACGACTCATTTTACAGAGAAGAAATGCAACTAGCCCCCCCTCTGTTGTAGTTGACTCCGTGCACCATTTACAATTATAGATCCTGTCAAAGAAAGCTCTATGGTTGCATTAATTCTTTTGGTCGGTTATGGTGAGGTTGTAACTTTAGTTGTCCTCGGTAGAAATTTGATATCCCAAAAGCTTGATTTGGGTTCTGTGACTTTTTTATTACTGGAATTGATGTTAACTTGGGGACTCAGAATTTCTGGTGTTTTGAGTTCATGATCAAGGTTTCCTTTCCAAATTAAGCTGGTGCAACCAATCCCAGATGATCCTGATGGGGTTACCAAATTGCATGGGAAGATGGTCCCTTTTCCATTTTCATGATGGCGTACGTTGAAGTGAATTTTGCATTTGGATTTTAGAGATGTTACTAGCTTCACTACATGAGTATCAATGTTCAAAACCAGCAGAACCAGGGCTCCAAATTACTCCATCTGTACATAACTTGATTAGATTGTCAGTGGCTATTACTACTTTTCCTTCGCTCACGGTCAACTCTCGTTACTCTGTTGTACACTAGTTTTGATTAGAATAGGATCTCAGGTGGTGTGTATGATGTACCAGTGCATAATGTGCATTTGCATCTCCATCCGTGGCATTTATCAAGGCCCCAAAGTGTTTGACCTTTGAAATTGGATTGATGTTCTACGCCAGTCTGGTCAATTATATCCTTGCTTCCTTCCTTAAGTGAGTTTCTTCTGCCCAATCATGATGATCTTCTCAGATGACATCGGAGTGTATCTTCCTCCATTGGCTCCTGCAAGCGCTGAAATAGTTTTCTGGAACTTCCCTGAATGAAATGTATAAACCATGAACAACAAAATATTGGATACTGAATGAAATAAGAAACATGCTTGTTTTAGTTTAGATTTAAGAATATTCTTGAGTTAGAAACTTAAAATGTGTTTAATTAATATTAGCTACATTTGGACTTCAAAAAACATTTTTACATATTCTTTTATACATATGTATTTATATATAGGGGTATATTAGGTATTCTAGGAATAAATTTATTATATTCCTTGTATAATTAATTTGAACCAAACACTGGAATAAGAATCTTGTGAAACATTCCTAATCTTCCCAAACATAGGAAAAGTATTCTTTTTCCTGGAAATTACATTCCTAGAAATCACATTCCCATTAAACATTACTTTCCTGCCAACCAAACGAGCCCTAAGGCTTTGAGAAATCCGTGGATCAATAGATATTGTTATTGTGTGGCGGTTGTGCCATACATGAGATTTCATGATTGTAATTCCTCTCATCCCAAACATATTTTTGCTTATTTTGATTTGATTATTTCAATCCTACATGGTTAAACATAGAATTGGACAAAGTCTTTCAAAAGAGAACGAAAAAGATAAATCCAATAGCCCGTAATATGGAAAAGTTCAAAAGGCACCCAAAGGTTACAAATACTAAATTCAAAATGATTCAAATTAGATTACCCAAAAATCAAATTGGTATTATTTTGAGTAGTGCTACATCAAAGCTCAATACTAAAAACTGCATTTATAATCTCAATAAAAGTCATAACTTCCTCACAAAACCAATGTAAGACAAAACACTTTTTACGCAAATAGGAAATCAAAAGATTTTTTCCTAAACAATTAATGCTTTTTAAATTGAAAAGATACAAGACATATTATAGCAAAACTCTACTTTGTATTTCAAAACAAACTCTCACATATACCAAAATCTTCAATAACAAAGTGTTTTCACCTTCTTCATAAAAATTCCAAAGGACGCAAATCAACAATGAAAAATACTAATCAAGTACAAATTAACAATGTTTGAACTTAAAAAATTGGAAATTTGTTAGGAGGATTGTCTCAATTATTTATCTTCTGAATAGAAACCTTTCTTTCAACAATAGTCTCCCAAATGAAGCAATATTTTATGTCAATGTGTTTTTTCTCTCATGAAACATTTGGTCTTTAAGAATATCACTTTGACTATCACAATAGATGGTAATCACATATTGATATTGACTTAACTCACTATATAAGCCTTTCAACCATAAAGGTTCTTTAATTATCTCAATCCTGAATATATTCTACCTCCACAATAGGCAAAGCAACAACATGTTGTAAAGTAGCCTTTAAAATAATTGCAGAACTACCTACGCAAAATACATAATTTGTGAGTGATATTCTCTTATTAAGATCTCCAATATAGTTTGAGTTCAAAAAACCAAGAAAGGTATTATTGTTTTTCCTAAAAACCAAACATATGTTTAAAGTACCACGTAAATATCTGAAATTCACTTCGTAAATTGCCAATGCTCTTTTCATGGATAAGAAATATATTTGTTAATCAAACTGATTGCTTGAGAAATATCCGAACATTTACAATCAATTGTATATATAGTATTGCCAACTGCACTTGAATATACAACTAGTGTCATATACCTCTTCTCCTTATTTGTTTTCAATGACTGAGTAATAAAAAGTTAAAAATGATCTTCAATAGGACTACTAACTAGTTTAGCAATTTTTATCTCAAATATCTTCAAAACTTTTTCTTAAGGTAATTCTTTTGGATCAAGTATAATTTATTTGCTTATCAATCTCTTGGATCGTCTTATCAAAAATCTTCTTAGTTACTCTCATATATTTCATTTAAATTTAACTACTCAATTGCTTTTTCTTTCATTTTTTCAAAAGCGATATCATATCATTTTATATTCATAATAGGTATCATTTACAACTCTACTCAGTAGCAGAACCTTCAACTGTATCTATAGTTATAAGCCATTGAGTGAATTGGTTGAACCAATCCTGATATGTCCTGCTATTACAAGTATTCTTAGCAAGTAGATGACAAGTTCTATTATTTTTGCTACAAATCCATGAAAAAGTACAAGAATCAAACAAATCTTTCAACTTTATAATTGATAAGTTGGTTTTATACCGACTTATATGTGTTATTTCACTTAGCTTTTGACTTGTTTTTCATGCAGTTGTGTAGTGTTATGTGTCATTTTGTGCACTTATGTGGTTTACAACTTGGAGTGCTAAAATGGAGAAAAAGACCAAAAGTGTTGATTAGATGAAACAAATGTGTGTTTAAGGTTAAAGAACAAGGAAAGAATTCAAAAAGGCTTTAAATGATGCTTGTGGAGTTTGAGGAATCCTTTAACATGCTTATTTCATAATTGGGCAGAACTGGTAGCTTAACTACATTTCCGTGTAACTTTCTCAATACTGGTCCAAATGATGAGATCTTGGATGTTCTGGAAAGCTATTTGTATGTACTTCAATTCCTATGTTTTAACATTCCTCTAATTCTGTGTGAAAGTCTGAGCAATGAGGGCATATTTGTGATCACAACTTTAGTTTTTCATTGTTGACTTCATTGCCACAGTTTGGTAGATTGTTCATATCTTGAGCTACAGACTGCCAAAGTTAATGATTCTTAACCGTATGGAAAGCCAAGAGAACGATCTACAAATCTTATGTTTACTGTAAAGTCCATTGCGGAAAGAATGATACACATATATTGCCTGAAAGGGAAACATTGTGCTGGAAAGGGAAGTCTACATAAACACAAATAAGTGCATGTTTTAGATTTTGCCGAATCCACAACGCATCAGGGCCAGATTTTGGTTGGAAGTCGCCGCACACTTGCTGCACACACTTGTGCACATCGCCACACCATAGTGCATGTCATCGCCGCACACTTACTGCACACACTTGTGCACATCGCCACACCACAGTGCATGACATCGCCGCACACTTGCTACACACTTGTGCACATCGCCGCATATTTCAACTTTATGAATTCACATGTCATTGAATACCTTGCCGAACCTTACCAATTCTCTGAAATGATGTCCACTCCTTCTTACTTGCAGATATGCCCACGAAAAGCAAAATCAACATGTAGCAAAAACACCCATTAACCTCACATATTAAGCTAAGCAAAACCCTAACGTTTCAAGCTAAATTTACACTACTAATACAAAAACCTATTAACTAATAAACTCGAACACTAAGAAACAACTTTCACAATTCACAACATAGCTAAGATACTAATAAACTCATCTTAACAACACACTACGCAATCACTAATACTACACAAAACGCATGGCACATCATATGAACAACCTCAACATCATCCATCCATCCCTCACACTTGTATAAAGTCACGGTCCCCGAGACAGAGAAAAGAGAAAAACAAAATAAAGGAACATGGCCTTTTACAATCCCCGAGAGAATCTTGTTACCCTTTCCTCCTCCAGATAACTAGGCCATTGAGGTGTCCCCATAAGGCCAAGAGGATTTTAAGGATTTTCGTTGGAAGAAATTTTGATGCCCTTATCTCGAGCCATTGCTGTTAACAGAGCAGGGAAGAACATTGGTACAAATTTAGAGCGCTGGGCACGCCGTATGTATCCAAGCATCAATTTTCCAATGTCAATAGAAAAATTATGCTGAATGGCATAGATCAACAAAACTCTCTCCCTAGATGCTATAGTAGTCCGGCAAATGGGTAAAAGCTTAGAATTGATAAAGAGCAACCACATCTTCACCTCAGCTGTCAGTTCACTTGTGGGTACATAAAGTGCTGCATTCCTTGCATTTCTCACCCAGGTAGCACCAGGCAATGCCACAGCAGCCAATAAATAATTTGTGTGTTCTGCCCTTACCAAACGACTGTACGTATCACCGGGGTAGTCTGGTACGAGAAAATGCAAATTAATTCTACAGCCAAGGTAAATGCATTTATGGTAAATCTTACAAGCCAATCATGCACTCAAGTTCACGGGTCTAGCATCAAGATTTATCATAAATGCATTTACCTTGGCTGTAGAAAATATGGAATTCATCTTACCCTTGTTGAGTGAATAGCTAAGATTCACTACATGACTTTATCATCGATTACCATAATCCCTCTGATAATCTGCAAAAATTAACAACCAGTTATGAGATTGTGCCATGAATTGTCGATTCGTTCTACACAAACTAAGATTAACAAGTAAAAGTAATCACAACAAAACAAAACAAAGGAAAACAAAGAAAACAAAATCTGAGTTGCCTCCCAAGAGCGCTTGGTTTACGGTCCACAGCCCGACCAAACTCCTTGGCTCATTGTGAAGGTAAAGGATCATCCAAGAAAAGTTCATGGGGAGCTTGTGTCATATTAGCTATGCCTTTGTCCTGAGAAGTCAAGTATGGTTTAAACCTGTGACCATTCACTTTCCATGTGTTACCATTTTTATCATTTTGGATCTCCACAACACCATATGGCTTCACATTGACAACTCGAAATGGCCCACTCCATCGTGACCTCAATTTCCCAGGGAAAAGCCTTAGACGAGAATTGTACAATAGCACCAACTGTCCTGGAGCAAAACTTTTTGATTGGATTTTCGCATCATGTAGTCTCTTTGTTTTCTCCTTGTAAAGCTTAGAACTCATATAAGCATTGAATCTAAACTCGTCCAATTCATTCAATTCTAGCATCCTTTTTGATTGAGCTCCAGACCAATCCATATTCAACTTCTGAATTGCCCAGTATGCCTTATGTTCCAACTCTATTGGGAGATGACACTCCTTGCCAAACACAAGCCGAAATGGAGAAACACCGATAGGAGTTTTATATGCTGTTCTGTATGCCCACAATGCATCATCCAATTTCATGGACCAATCCTTTCGTCCTGGATTAACAACTTTTTCCAACACTCTCTTAATCTCACAATTTGAGATTTCAGCTTGGTCACTCGTTTGAGGATGATAAGCTGTGGATACTTTATGTGTCACACTATACTTGGCCAAAAGAGCTTCAAAAATCTTATTACAAAAATGAGTTCCTCCATCACTTATGATTGCTCTCGAAGCCCCAAACCTATTGAAAATATGTTTCTTCAAGAAAGCAATCACGCTCTTAGCATCATTGTGAGCTAAAGCTACGGCTTCGACCCATTTGGAACCACAATCAACTGCGACCAAAATGTGTTCCATGCCTCGGGATTTCGGAAATGGACCCATAAAGTCGATCCCCCAAACATCAAATATTTCCACTTCAAGAATGTTATTCAAAGGCATTTCATTCCTTGAAGAAATGTTTCCCATCCATTGACATCGATCATAATTGCCAACCCAAATTCTTTCATCCAATAAAATATGAGGCCAGTAGAAATCACATTGTAACACTTTGAATCCTGTTCTTGTAGAGCCAAAATGTCCACCACACGGTCCTTCATGACATGCTCTCAGAATATCTTCCTTGTCTTCCTCTTTGATGCACTTGCGTATGATTTGATCACTATAGATATTATACAAGGCATTGTCCTCCCAAAAATAATATTTGGCATCATTTCTCAGCTTCCTCTTTTGGTCAATCGAGAAATAAGAAGGAACTTGGCCAGCCACAACATAATTGGTTATCTCTGCATACCAAGGCAATGACTTCTCATTCACTCTAAACACCTTCTCGTCTGGGAAATGTTCTTTTACCAAAATATTTGAACCCTCTTGAGCTTCTGACTCCAACCTTGACAAATGGTCAGCCACCACATTCTCTGAGCCTTTACGATCCTTGATTTCAACATCAAATTCTTGAAGCAATAAGACCCATCGAATCAATGTCGCTTTGAAGGAACAAGTACTTGCAGAGAACGGATCTAGAATTCATGTGCTCCTCCTTCTCTCTACCCCATCACGTCCCTAAACCCTAAATCTGCTAGCCGCACTCAACCAACCAAACACCATCCTCTCCAAATCGGATTCCACATCCACCAAATCTCCTTCCACCACAACAGATCAGCCTTATATCCTTACTGCATTCCCGATCCACCGAGTTTAGAGAGACATCAGCCTCCATAAGACGGCTGGAGCCACACGCTCTATCCGATGGCCTTTTTTTCAAAGATCTGTCATGGTGGATAAGGTAGCCCCCATGGCAATAACCAGCTTGCCCTGGAAATCCCCTCCTCCGCCTCATCTTTTCTCACAAAGTGCTTTCCCACCCCTTCTAGCTTCCACACTCAGGAGCAAGACCCCTGCTCTCTCCACCTTACGTTATCCTCCAGGCACAGCTAAGAAGCTGACAAGATCAGGCCCTCCTCCTCAAGCTTCAAAATGTCAACAACCTCCAACGATACCACAGGAAGCAACTTCCCTCTTCCAGAACCCTATGGTATCGGCTCCTATTTCTGCAGTAGCTGTCTCTGAGACGGAAGTGGCTGCAGCCCAACCGCCTGTGGAAATGTCTCAGCCAGCTATGGCAGCTGGTGATCCTAAACAACATCCACTTACTAAGTCTTACCGGGTAGCCTTCTCTGCCTCCTGGTCAAAGAATGTAGATGTGTCGTTCCCTACCCCACCAACTAAGAAATTATCAACATTTGAAGGGGAACCAGCCCTATTCATTTCAGCAGAAGAAGAGCAGCTTCTGGCTCAAAGGTTTAGGTTTGCCCTCATCGGGATGTTTCCTAGGGGTAGGCCGGCAATGGCATCAATCAGGAAAGAAATCCTTCAATCCGGTTTCTCTGGAGAGTGTTACACTGGCTTGATCGATCATAAACATATTATCTTTCAATTTCAATTTGAATCAGATTTTCACAGGATGTGGATGAAAAAAGTATGGAATTTTGGTCACTTTCAAGCTAAAATCTTCCGGTGGTCGACTGATTTCTGCCCAGGAAAAGAACTATCCGTCGTTCCTGTTTAGATTCATTTTCCCCTACTACCGGTCCACCTTTGCAACAAAGAGACATTGTTCACCATTGGCTCAGTAGGAAATCCCCTCAAGCTCGACTTGGCATCGGCTGCAATGGAGAAAGTGTTGCGTCCCAACGAGGCAAGAATATGCATCGAAGTGGATGTTCTTAAGCAGTTACCTCACCACGTGTGGATTGGAACCGAGGCGAAAGGCAAATAGGAACATATCCTGTTTGAAGATTTACCAGAATATTGTCTGTCCTGTTCAAAGTTGGGACATTCGCCTTCTAAATGTAAGCTATCACAGACTAATTTCAGGCACGACCCAGGCCAAGTGTGGGTACCAAAGAAACAGCTAGGTGACAAAGGCAAATCCAAGGTTATGGGTAACCCTGGGAATAACAAGGCTCAGCCCACTGTTCACTTAAAATTAGTCCCCAGTCCTTTAGGGGAGAAACAGCATGAAACTCAAACGATTAAGCTGTGTGATGTTGTAGATTCTGGTGTAGGTGCTGAGGTTCAAAGTGAGTTTTCCCCACAGATTGTAGGAAGTGTCGTTAGTTCAGCAGAGGTAGATGGTGCTGATCAAGCTGTGGAAGCTACGGCAGAACCAACATTGAATTATGAAGGAAAGGACCTTGACCAATTTTTGGCCAACCTGGGACAATTCTTGGATCTCATTAATGGCAAAGGAATGGAATTCGAGGGTCTTGATCTACATATTGAGGAGTATGCGTGTAGAATAAGCTTTAGACCTCTATATATAGAGGATTTTGTCATTACTTTGGAAATAGGGGATCATTCTAGAATTTTACCAGATTTTGGATCTTAAGCGGGAATTTTCTCTCTCTAACTTTCTCTCTGTAGAATTTTAGCTTCGTTTTCGATTTCAATCTAGGATTTGGTTCGATCATTGTAATTCTCTACTCAATTAAGGAGGGATTTCACGATTCTTTTGTGAATTTTAAGCTTGGAAGCAATCCAATTGGTAAACTCTTCCCATTTAATGAAAATGAACTGTTTCAAATTTTAATTTGATGATCGTGAATTTAGAATGGAGTTCTGTGGCTAAATCTATGATGTTCTAGGGTTTGAACCAGATGAAAGTGAAATTAGACGATGCGATGCTATGCATTCGACACAATTTCTCAAGAATAGAATCATACTTGGTTTTTATGCTTGAAATATGTTAAGTTTCATAAATTTGCACTATATTGATTGAATTGAACTTTAATTGTGGTCGCCATGCTGAGTTGATGTGAGATTCATCAATATACATAAGAATTACATGAAACTAGAACTGAAAGTATGAATGTTGAGTCTTTCACTTGTTTTGCCTGATCATGTTCTGAGATGCAGTCGCCATGCCGGTCGAAGATCATTTGAGTTGTTAGGAAAAAGTGAGAAGAAGCTCTCTGGTGTGAGCGAGAACTGAAGGACCTAGGTCAGGCCTCGCCATGGGAAGACCTTAGGAAATACATGCTAGACTCGTTAACTTCGGGGAGCTGAGACAATGCGGTTTACATCCGTTACTCTTACGCCTCGCCACGGGAAAGAGTGATATCAGGGAAACTAAAGTGCAGAGCGGTCTCCATGCTGGTTGTGAGCTAGCCTCCTAGGCATTTAGGTCTCCTTCTTGCTTTATTTGTGAGTCAATTGTATTGCGTTGAGACGTCTAAAGTGCATTCACCCAGTATAAGAACCCTAGGACATCCAACTCATACTTGTTATCACATATCTTTTCATTTATTGGACTTCTGGTTGTTACTTCTTATTTCTCTCTTCTTGTTGCTGTCATTATCTATTTCTATGACTCGTTATTATGCCAACATACTGAATTCTTGAAACTATTCCCTTTCTTGTGGATCGATCCCTCTCACCACTACTACAGTAGTGTTAGGGTAAAATTGTAGAGGTACGCGATAAACCTATCAATTTTTGGCGCTGCTGCCGGGGAAGGCACGGTTTCTTGAATTTTGATTTGCTCTATATTGTGTTTTTTGAGTTAGATTAGTAGTTCTGCTATGTTTCATTTTGGGAAATTTTGTAGTTTTTGTTTTTGTGTTTTGTTCTGTCTACTTTGGTTTATTTGTGGCAAGTACAGGATATTGGAACTCAATTGAAAGAGGATAGTGCATACCACAAGTACCAAGTATGTCTAGGTGGTATGGGGACCATTTTGAGTCTTAATATTTTTGCTCACCAATTGGGGTGGTCGACACACGACCAACACCTAGAATATTTAGGGACTTCTCTCCACCACCATACGAGGAGCAATTGCACAATCAAGCACAAAGCAACAAGTTGTATCTCATTGGAAACCAAAGACTTTCTGTGAAAGACATATTTTCTCAAATGTTAGAAAGACTCGATAGAGGCTCCAAAAAGGAAGAAATGAGATTTTCTGAAGAAGACGAAGAGTTTCCAAGGAGTCAACAAATACGTGAACAACTAGATGTATCATTAAGCAATATAAGAGAACGAAGTGAGCTACCGATCTAATATACACCATGCTATCCACAAGGTACACCTCTAATTGCTAGAATACCAACTCCTGAGGAATATCATTTTGAAATGCAAGCTAATGTTAAATGTGGTGAAAAGAATCCTAGGGGGGGTGGAATTTACAAATATTGAGGTTGTCTCACAAAAATGCATTGTTGATGAGCCTTTATTGCGTGAGTCAAATTTTAGCTATTCTATTGAGAATGATGTCTTCTGTGATGAGTTTGATACTGATCAAATTAGAAACTTGTGGTTTCTTAGTGACAAGATGGGAAGTGTGTCCAATGCTAAGTCTTGCATTAATTTTATGGAATTTCATGAACAAAATGATGTTGATAGCACTTCATTAGATGCTTCTCCTCTTGATAGCCTTGTGAATTGTACGGAGACACATCTTGATGGTCATTGTGATAGCATTAACAATAACCATGTTGCAATTTCTAAGGAGAATGTCAACACATTGATTGAAACTTTTGTTGAGGCACCAACTCTTGAAACGATGAATGAATCTATGAGTATGCATGGTGACTCACAAGAAGTGCAAAATTAGATACCCTCAGTAATTGATGATAATATTTTTTGTGTTGTTGACAAAGAAAAGACTCAAGAAATTCCCCATGTTAGTCTAGATGATGAAGACGTGAGAATTTGTAATGACATTGCTAACATGGTAGAAAATTGCTTTGTTGATGCATCAATTTTTGAGCTTACTGATGTTAGTCTAAATGATGAAGATGTGAAAATATTTAATGACATTGCTAACATGGTGGAAAATTGCTTTATTGATACATCCATTTTCGAACTTACTGATGGGTTTGTTGAGACCATGGATGTACAACCCTTGGTTGAGCCTTGCAGGATTAATGTGCCTAGTATGGTGGAAGAAGTAAACGATGAGCCTGGTATGGTGGAAGAAGTGAAGGAGCTGCCTCCAATTGGGGAGCCTCAGTGGTTCAAAGTGAAATTTGTAGAGGTTGCTCCCCATGTGTATAAGCTTAAGCACCTCCTTGAGAATATTTCATAAGTGCCTTATAGGAGGAAGAAGAGTGCTTGTGACAGATCATTTTTCTAGTACAAAAATGGATATTCCGAATCTTGAGGGAGAAAATTTAGAGAAATAAAGTTTAGTTGGAGACTAATGAAATCCAGAACTACTTCTTTCTCATATTACATTCAATGAAGTATTTTGGTTAAGTTTATGTTTCTTGTATTTTGTTATGCTCACTAAGGCCACTCATGTAGTAGGGGCCTGCACATGAAGGAAGTTGCAAGAGAAAATAGGCGCTGCACATATGAGGCTAAGTGTGGGGGAGTGGTGCCATGGACCATTCCCGTGCTGCAAACTATCATTTTGTTTTACATTTCAAGCATGAATTGTGCATGTGCCACTTAGTGTTACTAGTTGCATATTTTTACATCACCTTGACTCCTAGTTATGGCGACACTTTGCTTGCGTGCTACCTCCATGTCATGTCTAACTTGCACCAATATGTAATGTACTTGAGTGAGTGATTTCTAATAAGCATGGTTTCACCATGTGCAGGACATTTTTTTCATGCGTGAGAGCACTATGGACAAAGACACTCCACCATGCAAACATTGCAATTCAGGACATATCAACACCAGGGAGCTCCTAAACCTATCTTTACTATACATTGAGGACAATGTAAGTTTTAAGTGTGGGGGAGGGAATGTTTCCTATGGTTTGTGTCTCTTGGACGTTATATGCTTATTTTCTTGCATAATGAAATTTTTTGTACTATGTGATGCAAAGCATGCTACTTTTTAGTTTTGTTGTGTTATTTTGAGCTTTTGCATATTTTATCCCGTATATGTTGTGTTTTCATTTTTTGTGAAAATTTTAAATTTTTTTGTGAATCAGTGATGCGAGTTGGTAGACTAAGATAGTGTTGGTTAGTGTCGTGAAGGGTTAGGTGTTATGTAATGCCATGAGATTGATGGGTGTAAAATGTAAGTTCGGTAAGCAGTAATGTGGGTGTCGTGTTTTATATTCCAAAAGTGTAGTGTGGTGTAGCTTGAGTGTGAATTTAAATGAATCAAATGTGTGAATGTGTAGTATGAGTTTGGAAAACTGAGTAAGATCATCTTGTGTTGGGCACATGTCTCCGAATTCACTATGCCATGATCCAAGTTAATCACCTCAATTATGTTTTGTTATGTATGCGAAATATTTTTGTCTAAGGCACCAAATTTTGTGGGTGTAGCACACTTTGTTGGCCAAGCCATGATGTCAAAGTAAGATAGATATTCCGTGCAAACAATTTTAATCGACATAGGAGGTAATCTGTAGTGAGTTTTCCTTTGTTTATGTGTTTTCCTTGTGTTTTGGGGTCTTGTATGTATAGTCCCTTGGAGACACATATGAACATGCACTTACATGAGAAGAGATATGGAGAAAAAGCCTTTGGCAACTGGGAATGAAAAGCCGAGAGACCCTGGCAAATGATTATGGGAAAAAATAGCCATAGGACCCAGGCAAAAAGTGGAAAAAAAAGCCACAAAACCCATGCAGCCAAACACAATGAGTGTGGCAACGTATGCACCAATGTGCAAGATGATGGGAAAAAATGAAATATCTTATAGAAGCACCAATGTGCACTAGGATACCATTGATCTTGTGTTCTATGCATGTTCATGTGTGTGAACATGAAGACTGTTGTGCAATGATTTAGACGAAATGCCAAGAGGTGTGCATAGAAAGAGAGCAAACGAAGACAACATTCCTCAGCACACACTTGTACGCATGACATTTTGGTCTTTATTCGTTATGCCTTGGATAATAATATGTGTGGGATTCTTAGATTTTGGTACTGGGATGAGTTGAAAAGTTTTTAGTATGCGAAAAAGTTTTGATGAACTTGGAGATTGGCATGGTGGATAGGGAGGCAGTGTGATGAGTGCATGTGATGAGTCATTGTGTGAAGAAGTAAGGAGTGTGGGCCTTGCTTGAGGGAAAGCAAGAGTTCAAGTGTGGGGGAAATTGATAAGTTGGTTTTATACGGTCTTATATGTGTTATTTCACTTAGCTTTTGACTTGTTTTTCATGCAATTGTGTAGTGTTATGTGTCATTTTGTGCACTTATGTGGTTTACAACTTGGAGTGCTAAAATGGAGAAAAAGACCAAAAGTGTTGATTAGATGAAACAAATGTGTGTTTAAGGTTAAAGAACAAGAAAAGAATTCAAAAAGGCTTTAAATGATGCTTGTAGAGTTTGAGGAATCCTTTCACATGCTTATTTCATAATTGGAAAGAACTAGTAGCTTAATTACATTTGAGTGTAACTTTCTCAATACTAATCCAAATGATGAAATCTTGGATGTTCTGGAAAGTGATTTTAGTGTACTTCAATTCTTATGTTTAACTTTCCTCTAATTCTGTGTGCAAGTCTGAGAAACGGGGGCATATTTGTGATCACAACTTCAGTTTTTCATTGTTGAGTTCATTGCCACAGTTTGGTAGATTGTTCATATCTTGAGCTACAGACCTCCAAATTAATGATTCTTAAACCTATGGAAAGCCAAGAGCAAGATCTACAACTCTTATGTTCACCACAAAGTCCAATTTAGAGAGAAAGACACACATATACTGCCAGCAAGTGAAACATTGTGCTGAAAATGGAAGTCTACATGAACACAAATTGCACGGCGATGCATTGCCATGAAATTTTTTCCGTGCTACACTTCAGTATTTTGGCCATAAATTTCTCGTTCGAGCTCTGAATTGAGTGATTCAAAAAGATATGGAAAGCTAAGAGATAGGGTTACAAAGTTCATGTTTTAGGTTTTGCCGAATTCACAACGCATTAGAGATAGAGTTTGGTTGGAAGTTGCCTCACACTTGATGCACACACTTGTGCACATCGCCACACCACAGTGCATGACATCGCCGCACACTTGCTGCACACACTTGTGCACATCGCCACACCATAGTGCATGACATCGCCGCACACTTGCTACACACTTGTGCACATCGCCGCACACATGCTGCACACACTTGTGCATATCACCGCATCACTTTTGAACACATCATGCACATCACAGCACACTACATGGGCACTTCACAGCACACTCATGCACACACATGGGCACTTCACAGCACACTTCATGCACATCACAGCACACTACATAGGCACGTCACAGCACACTCATGCACATAAATGGGCACTTCACAGCACACTTCATGCACCACAAGGCACTTCACAGCAAACACTTCTTGCACTACACAGCATACACTTCATGCACAATGTAGCACACATCACACTACAGTCTTGCACCACATTGTGCACCACATCTACAACACACACATCACTTCTACAGGTTTAGGCACAATGCATGGCCGATGCATCGCCATGAAAACTTCACAACGGCGACGCATCGCCACGATGAGTCGCCATAGGAAACAATGCACGGCGATGCATCGTGGGGATGCATCGCCATCAAAAATTTTGTGCTACGATGCATCGTGGAGATGTATCGCCATGTAAATGGTGAAGTGCAGTGTTGAGATTTTGGCTAAGTGTGAAACTCTTCTTTTTGCTTGTGCAGGGTGTGAAGGCATGGACACAGAAGGCTCAAGAGCGTGAAAAGTGTTATGGTGGCGTAAAGAGCTAATGATTGAAGGTGTGGAGCGGAAATTTTTGGCTGACTTGGAGTTTATGCATGTGCACAGTCTTTGAGACATTTTCTATATTGCAGTGGCATTTCAATAAATAGGTGCTTATTTTACGTTAGCGTGTAGAATAAGTTTTAGACCTTTATATATAGAGGATTTTGTCATTACTTTGGAAAAGGGGAGATCATTCTAGAATTTTACCAAATTTTCGATCTTGAGCGAGAATTTTCTCTCTCTAACTTTCTCTCTCTAGAATTTTCTCTCTCTAGAATTTTACCTCTCTAGAATTTTAGCTCTGTTTTTGATTTCGATCGAGGATTTGGTTCGGTCATTGTAATTCTCTACTCAATTAAGAAAGAATTTCACGATTCTTTTATGAATTTTAAGCTTGGAAGCAATCCAATTAGTAAACTCTTCCCATTTAATGGAAATAAACTGTTTCAAGTTTCAATTTGATGATCGTGAATTCAGAATGGAGTTCTGTGGCTAAATCTATGATGTTCTAGGGTTTGAACCGGATGAATGTGAAATTATACGACGCGATGCTATGCATTCGACACAATTTCTCAAGAATAGAATCATACTTGGTTTTTATGCTAGATATATGTTAAGTTTCATAAATTTGCACTATATTGATTGAATTGAACTTTAATTGTGGTCGCCATACTGAGTTGAGGTGAGATTCATCAATTTAAGTAAGAATTACATGAAACTAGAATTGAAAGTATTAATGTTGAGTCTTTCACTTGTTTTGCCTGATCATGTTCTGAGATACGGTCCCCATGCAGGTTGAAGATCATTTGAGTTGTTAGGAAAAAGTGAGAAGAAGCTCTCTAGTGTGAGCGAGAACTTAAGGACCTAGGTTAGGCCTCGCCATGGGCAGACCTTAGGAAATAGATGCTAGACTCGTTAACCTCTGGGAGTTGGGATAATGCGGTTTACATCCGTCACTCTTTGGCCTCACCACGGGAAAGAGTGATGTCAGGGAAACTAGAGTGCAGCGCAGTCGCCATGCTGGTTGTGAGCTAGTATCCTAGTCTTTTAGGTCTCCTCCTTGCTTTATTTGAGAGTCAATTGCATTGCGTTGAGACGTCTAAAGTGCATTCACCCTGTAAAGAGCTCTAGGACATCCAACTCATACTTGTTATCACATCTCTTTTCATTTACTGGACTTGTGGTTGTTACTTCTTATTCCTCTCTTCTTGTTGCTGTCATTATCTGTTTCTGTGACTCGTTATTGTGACAACATACTGAATTCTTGAAACCATTCCCTTCCCTGTGGATCGATCCCTCTCACCACTACTACAGTAGTGTTAGGGTAAAATTGTAGAGATACGCGATAAACCTATCAATAATGTCAGAAGTTATTGTCAAAATTTCAACAGTTGGTGAAGTTTCTTTCAACAGTCTTTCAAAAATAACTTTGACATCTAGCTGTATATCTATACTTCTCCACCCTTGTTGCACAACCAACATTTGTGCCAGAATGATGCCTTGCATCTCACCTGCCACTAGAGATAAAATGTCCTCCCTATTTTGAGATCTAGCTTATATTATCACAACACTTGAATTCCTTACTAATACTTCTATCCCAGTGATCTTTCCTGAATTATCTCTTTTTGTTCCAACATTGATCCTAATTCATCATTCCTTTGATCTTTCCCACCTTCAGTTCTTGTCACTTGGCAGATTTTTATTCCACCTGAGATTACTTTTATCCTTACAAGTCTCCTTGAATTCCTTCCACTCTTCAGTAGTAATTTGCACTATTTTCAGTTTACTTCTATCAACATTTTCAAATATTTTTGCATTCCTTATTTTCCAGATTTGATACAGAATATAGGTAGTCAACTCAATTCTCTCCTCTATATCCTTTCCCCTTGTTATGCTTCTCAGTTTGAACCACTACTGCTTGAAGGAATTCAAAAATAGATCCAACCCTTGCCATTGTATAGAAGACAACTTCCATATAGTCTGAACTTTAGGACAACAAAAGAGTACATGGTCTGTTGTTTCCTCCAATTTGCCACATACTCTACATATCAGGCTCGTCTCAAGTCCTATTTTTCTTTAAATTGTAATCAACAGGAAGACTGTCATAGGCCCCTCTCCAAATGAAATGCTTCACTTTCCCTTTGATATTTATTTTCCATAGTTGCCTACAAATACTTCTTTCTTGTTTTACATCTTCACTTGATTATTCAGATGGCTTAGCCATATTATTCAAGTTTTTAGCCATCTAACACCTAGAACTTGTATCATATTCACCAGATACTAATAGGAATCTACACCAAACTTATCCCTTAATCCTGTTATACTAATAGGAATCTACATAATTTCTTCAGCTTCATGTTGTTGGAATGTTCTATTTACCAGATCCTTATTCTAGCAAGCTAACTCCTGCAACATCAGCTATTTCACCCAAATCAATTTACATGTCTCAGGTCTTGGAGTCAAAGGTTGTTTTAGATTGTGGTTTGGGATCCATTTATCCTCCCACATCCTTGTGTTTCCCCTATAACCCACAGCTTTTCTACATCCTCTATCAAGAATATACCTAGCCTCTATCCAACTTCTCCACAGCCTTGAGCAATTGTTCTTTAAGGTGACTTCTATGATGGGATCATTTGGGAAGTATTTGTGCTTTAACATCTTACTCATCAGTAAGTTTAGGTGAGTAATTTATCTCCACAATTGTTTTGCCAAGAGAGTATCATTGAAGACTTCCAGTTCCTTGAATCCAATTCCTCCATCCTCTTTATCTTTAGTAACTTTATTCCATGCCACCCAAGCGATATCCTTCCCCCTTTTGCCCTTACTCCACCAAAAGTTTCTTATAGCTTCACTTATTTCTTCGCATATGCATTTGTTTAGCTTGAAGTAGGACATTGTATACACTAGTAGGGTAAGATCACTGCCTTAATAATGGTTTCTTTTCCAGTTGTAGAAAGGAACTAATTTTTCTAGTTACTAATTCTTTTTTTCATTTGTTCAATAACCTTAGAGAACACCTGCTTCTTTCATCTTCCCACCACCATTGGAAGTCCAAGATACTTGCTGCTATGATGCTTATTGATTTCATTAAGTGAACTGCATATTGTCTCTTTAGTCTTTTCTATTGCATTTTTGTAAAGAAAATAGCAGATTTCTCCAGGTTGACCATTTGACCCGAGTTTTGGGCATACCTTTGGAGAATGCACTTTATGGCCATAGCATTTTTGACATTTGCTCTTCAAAAGGGAAGGGAGTCATCTGCAAAAAATAAATGGGACAAAATAAGGCCTGATTTGTCGATTTTCATTCCTTAAAGATCATTCTTCTGTTCAGTTTGTCTGATGAGATTTGATTGCCCTTCTGTACACATCAGAGAAAAATATGAGGATAATGGATCTCTTTGTCTTAAACCCCTAAAAGACTTCACATATCTTGTGGTGGGAACACCATTTACATTAAAAGAAAATGATATTGAACTTATGTAGTTTTTTTTACCCATCTCACAAAAATTGCATCAAACCCTATTTTCTTCATTATGCCTAATAGAAAACTCTATTCAACATTGTCATAAGCTTTGGACATGTCTAATTTTATTGCCATGAAAGCTTTACTACTATGTCTCAATTTGTTTAAGTAATGTACATATTCATGAGCAATTAAAACATTATCTAAAATCTGTCTCTCTGGGATGAAGGCAGCTTGGTTGCGGCTTATGCATTGTTTCAAATAAGGTTTTAATCTCTCAGCTAAAATTTTTGAAATGATTTTATACATCACATTGCACAAACTAATAGGCCTATAATGTGATATGACATTGGGTTTTCCAACCTTGGGGATAAGAGTGACTAGGGTTTGATTTAATGCATGTAATATAAAACCATTTTGGAAGAAACTTTCTACACCATTACACACATAATTTTCAACGATATTTCTATAATTTTGAAAAAATAGTAGAGACATACCATCGGGTCTAGGGGCTTTATTTGGATGTATTGAAAATAGAGCAGTTTTGATCTTCTGTCTTTCCACTGGTTTGATCAACTCTCTATTCATGGCTTCAACAATAGTCTTTGTAACACCTTCTAGAACCTCTTCCCCTCCACTAGAAAAGGTTAAGGAAAATAATCTATCAAATTTTGTCACAATTTCATCACCAATCTCCCACTCAATTTCACACATGCTCCCATTATCTCTTCTTAAATATTCAATCAGATTTCTCTTCTTTTTTTGAACCACACTTGAGTGAAAAAATTTTGTATTCATGTCTTCTTCTTTCAGCCATTTTATTCTGGATTTTTGCTTCTAGTAAATCTCTTTCTTTGCATACTCCTTCTCAAGTCTACTTCCCAAGTTCCTCCACTCCTTCTAATCTCTGGCTCCTCATTGTCCCTGCATGGATTCCATTTTTCCTTTGATCATTTCAATTTCTTTGGCTGAATTGTTTTTTTTTCCTCCGTTCTATTTCATTAGAGCTAGCATGGTCTTTTTTATCTTTTGATGGAGTATGAACATTTTGGATCCAATACAATCAGATTCACATGCTTTCCTTACAAATTCAACTAGTTTCATATGTTCTGTCCATCGATTGTTAAAATAGAATATGCTTTTATATTTTAGACTTGTAGATTCCGAGTCTAACATGATCATACTGTGGTCTACAGCTTGTTTGAGTTCATTCACAAACACAACATTTGGAAATAACAGACACCATTCAGCTGAAATGAAATACCTATCCAACTTCTATTCTACAAAAACTTATTCCTTTTGGTTGTTAGACCAAATCCATGTTATCCCTCTTTGTCTTACTTCTTCCATTTCCATGTCCCTTACAAATTATCTGAAATTATTGAAACTTTGGTCACTCCTCATCTTTCCACCCCTCTTTCCTTCCTTCCTTAAAATATCTTTAAAGTCACCCCCTAAAAACCACCATTTACCATATTCTTATTTTTTGCTTAATAAATACAACCACTGCATTCTCCTTATTTTTTCCTCATAGCTTAGTTACACAAAAAATTCCCCAACATGGTCCAGGTATTCCTTTAGCTCTGAATTCCATTTCAACACAAAGTCAGATTTCACCACGTGGAGCAGTTGGATATTTTTATTCCAAAATACTAAAATACCACCCCTTAACCCTATTGGATTCACAATACAAAATCTGTCTTGTAACCTTATATTCTTGTCGACAGTTTTCACAAATAGAGCTTTTTGCTTAGTTTCGTAGATAAAGCATAACTCTGGGATATGAAATCTCAATCCATTTTTCAATTGGGAAATTATAGAGAGTCCTCCCAAATCTCTATAATTCCACACATATACTCTTATTGATCACATTGGGGCCATTTTTGTTTGGCTATCTCCACCAATTGTACAAAATTATGCTTTGATTCTTCATCCATTTTCATTTTTTTGAAACTCTATTCCTTATGCTCTTTATCAATTAGAATTTTGATTCCTCTTTGATTTCCCACAATTTGTCCCAATGTTTTCCTTCCTTTTTTGAACCTTATCCATTCTTCTTTTATCTTTTCTCTCAACGCTCTTCCATTATATACATTGGTGAGGGCATTAAAGACATGACATCACTACCTTTGGGCCAAGGAATTTGTGATTCACACCGATCATGAATTATTGAAGTTTATGAGGGACAACATAAGTTGAGCAAAAGACATGAAAGATAGATGGAGTTTGTGAAGATATTTTCTTACGTCATCAAGTACAAGAAAGGTAAAGAAAATGTTGTGGCGGATGCACTCTCAATGAGGTATTCTCTTATCTCTACCCTTGATGCAAAGATTTTTGGTTTTGAACATATTAAGGAATTGTATCCTATTGATTATGATTTTTGTGAAGACTTTCATGCTTGTAAAAAATATGCTATAAGAAAGTTCTATAGGCATAATAGGTTTATGTTTAGAGAAAATAAGTTGTGCATTCCAAATTGCTCATTGCGTGACTTGTTGGTTAGAAAAGCACATGGGGTGGTTTAATGGAACATTTTGGTGTAGTTAAGATTTTGCCTATTCTGCAAGAACATTTCTTTTGGCCATACATGAAAAAGGATGTTGAAAGAATTTGTTGTAAATGTGTTACTTGTTTTTAAGCTAAGTCAAAAGTCTAACCACACCGTTTATATACACAACGTTTTATTCTTAATGAACCTTGGATTGACATTTTAATGGATTTGCGTTATGCTTACCTAGAACAAAGCATGGTGGAGATTCTATTTTTGTTGTTGTTGATAGATTTTCAAAAAATGGCACATTTCATTGCTTGAAATAAAACCAATGATGCTTCTCATGTGGCTGAATTATTTTTCAAAGAAGTTGTTAGATTGCATGTCATACCTATGACAATTGTTTCGAATAGAGATGCAAAGTTCTTGAGCTACTTTTAGAAAACTTTGTGGGGAAATTTGGATACTAAATTGTTATTTTCTACTACTTGCCACCCACAAACCGATGGCCAAACTAAAGTAGTGAATAGGATATTGTCAAATTTGCTAAGGACTGTCATTGGTAAGAATATTAAAGCTTGGGAAGATTGTTTGCCACTTGTTGAATTTGCTTACAATTGCACCAAACGTTCTGCTGCTAAGTTTTCACCATTTGAAATTGTTTATGGATTCAATCCTTCGACTCCTTTGGATTTAACTTCTTTGCCTTTGAGTGAACATGCTAATTTAAATGGCAAAAAAGACTAAATTTATTAGGAGCGTGCATGAGAAATCATGTATCAAAATTGAAGAAAAGACAAAGCAATATAAAAAGCAAGCTAACAAGGGTCGATGTAAGCTGAATTTTGAGACCTATGATTGGGTTTGAGTGCATATGAGGAAAGAAAGATTCATTGCCCAACAGAAGTCCATATTACTTCCAAAAGAAGATGGTCCATTCCAAGACTTGGAGTGCATCAATGACAATGCTTACAAAATAGATTTTCCAAGTAAGTATTAAGTGAGTAATTCATTCAATATTACTGATTTAACTCCATATAATGCAGATAAAGATTTGAGGACAAATCCTTTTCAAGAAGAGGTGAATGATGAAAATCAAGCCACGAGTGTAAATGATCCTATAAAATTCACTTATGGATCAATTATAAGATAAAGGGCTAAACAATTCAAGGATACATTAAGTGGGCTGATTATTAGGGCTTTAGATTTGCAATCTTCTCAAGCTAATTTTGTTGAGTATCTAAGTGGGCTTACAATAATAAATGTGAAGGATATTGATGGGCCAAGCATGGAACAAAATTAGGAGGCATGGGTGTGCACATATAGGCAAAAAATACAAATAAAAATGTAATCTGCCCAAACTAAGTGCAATCTACCCACCTTGTTATTTTTACATTGTTTTTTATTTTTGGCGAAACCCTTCCGACTGCAGCGATGGTAATGAACTCGTTAGGGGCCCGGGCGTACTCAAAAAGGGAGCTAGGGCCCTTAACAGAGTGAATGGGGAACAAGTGAGTAGCTCCTGGATAGGGGCTACGAGCGATAAAACGCATATGCAGCCCTGCCTAGAATTAGTGCTCTAATTCGATAGGGTAGTTCCTTCTTGTAGTTGAGTTCGGGGCAGAGCCCCTCGTTCGTAGCTTGAGTTAAGGGCGTTAGCCCCCCTACTAAACTATAAATGTGCTTTCAGTTCTTGTTGCTTTTAGGAGTGAATAAGATTTTATTCCCAGTATGGAGCCGAAGTCGTCAATCATCATAGAAGTTAGCGTTCTCAGGGCTAACCTCCGTTGCATATATCGGCCCAGGCTTTTAGTTCTCACCGACGTCTGCAACAATCATAGCCTTCTTGTCTCCTGAGCGGTTTTGTCAGTTCCTTACAGCTTAAGGGAAGCACAACTAACCTTGTATCTGTAACACTCTCGACATCCATACTCATGAGGTTCTATGATCATCTATTAAATTAGTTATGAGTCCGAGCTCGAGTTAAATGAGTTAATTGAGTTTTGAGTTCCTTTAATAACAGGAGGGGACTTCTAATTTAATTAGAGCTTTGTGGCAGCGAGTAGCTCCTAGGTAGGGGCTACGAGCGGGTCGGGCTGCCTAGAATTAGCTCTTAGCTAATTCGATAAGGCAGTTCCTATTTCCCTCTGACCCCAATTTATGGTCTTTCCATAAATTGAATAGGGTCAATTCATTCTTTCTGTATTGGAACTTACCTGTTTGTAAGGCAAGTCACTTTTATTAGGTAAACGATCTGCTTATTCGTTGCGCTTTATCTTAAGCAATGTTCGACCTGTCTCATGCAATATTATATATAGTCATTAGAATCCAGTTTGTCTTGCCGAATTGGCTGTGCCTGTCTCTCTCACTAGAGTAGGACTACCTCGGATAATACGAGGACGGGATGAGAGGGCGGACATACTAGTTAAGTATTATTTGTCTTTAACAGACGATTCTTCGCTTTTTCTTGTAAATGATAGGTCTAAGACTTTCTTCTTATTATGCTTTTCTTCATATTCTGCTTTGTTGCATTCAGTCCACTGAAATTAAGATAAATGAGACCGAACATGACATAAATATTTAAACCTGATACCTAATACAGACGAGCTAGAAAGAAATGAATACAAAAGCAAAATAAATAACCATACTTTTTCGATTGGGTATGGCTTCGACTATCCCTGCCGCCCGCCAATTAGTTAACCATAGGCATATTTTAGTTAATGGTCATATAGTCGATATACCAAGTTATCGCTGCAGACCCCAAGATATTATTATGGCTAAGGATGAACAAAAATCTAGAGCTCTGATTCAAAAATCTCTGGATTCGTCCCCTCGCGTGGAATTGCCAAGTCATTTGATCCTTCACCCATTCCAATATAAAGGATTAGTCAATCAAACAATAGATAGTAAACGGATCGGGTATCAATCAATTTGAGTATTGTCTCTCGGTCTTTGAAGCTATTAGTAAACTCATATTCTACAACTTCATTTCTGACCTTCCGAACCTTGAGGATACTCCCCAACAAACGGAACCGAATTCTTTCTTTAAAGCATATCACACGTAGGGAATAAACGACAACTGCCTTTCAAAAATACGCACCTGCCCTAAGTAAGCCCTAACTTTAACTTGCTGGAATAGTCACTTAAAACAAGAATTTCATTTGGAGGCTCAAGATTGCATGAAATGCAGCTTAAGTCAGCCAAGGAAGCTCTAGGATCAAGTTAGGTTCAACTGGTCAAAATTAACCATAGTTTGGTCAACAATTATGGGCTGTTTTGTTCAAGGCTATTAATTTCAGTCAAGGCTGCTTGGGATTGCTTATAAACATACAAAAAACAATTCAATAGCTTAAGGAATGCATGGAAATCAAGTTTGGTCTTGGTTCAACCTTTTTTGACTTCATTAGATTCAACACTTGACTTAATTAGTCTTTTAAATTTCCTAGACTTCATTAACTAGTTTTATTGAGTTATGTACTAGACTTATTAGGGTTTTTTTATATTTATATGTTGTAATTCATCCATGGAAGGCAGACTTGAATATTATAGTTGTGAGATTATTCTCTTGGTTTTTTTAGTACTATCTTGAACTTATCAAGCTTTCTAGCTTGTGGCGTTCTTCCTGACTTATCAACCTTATATACATAATTGGTTGTGGCGTCATTCTACCATTCCATATAGCCTCCTTGCTGTAGAATGATCCTAGAATCTCAACTCGGTATTGGGTTTTGTCCATTGTGGGTAGAGTTCATATCATTTGATAGTAGAGCTAATTCTAGTCTAGTATTCAGAGGCAGAGACTAATGAAGCCACTATCAAAAGAGTTCGGAGATCATTGAATTTTCACCCAGCAAACATGGGTGAGCAAGATACTATTCTTCTGTGGGAGAAAAAGATGAGTAAGGCAAAGAATAAGAATGAGGCATCCCATGATAAAAAATAATGAAGAAAAAAGAATAAGTACAGGAAAAGACAATAAACTGAGCGCTTTTTGGGAGGCAACCTAAGGATTTTCTACCCTTTTATATTTGAGTGATTTTGTTTTATTTCATTTTATCCTTATGAAGTTTTAATTTGGTTTTACAATTGAAGGTGAAGCAAGATGCTTAGATTTGAACAAGGTGAACACAATGAAGAACTCAGTTTATTAAGTGGTCAAGTGCAAGGAAATAGCCAAGGGTGTGCTCGCCTAACGCTAAGTGCAAAACTTAGTGAAAAGCTTATCTTGCCTATTAGGCATGAATTGATAGAAAATGCATGTGCACATGTGTGATATCAAGATTCTGAAATGTGGAAGAAGGTGAGGGTGAAGAATGTGGGTAAGTGATGGGGAATTTAAAGTGAAGGTTCAATCTTTAATCTAGGAGTCAAAAGTTATGCATTTAAGTCCAACATTTTAAGTGATCTCACATTTTCTCTCTCCCATGTCTTTTCAAACCCAATTACATTTTCTCTCTCCTCTCCCTCCTTCAAAACCCAAAACAAACACACACATACACACACACACACACACTCTTGCACACTAGTGAATTATTTTTCTTAAACTTTGATCTTGAAGAATCATCATTCTCAAATCATACCACATGCACACAAGCACTAGTTCTCTTATTAAACATTAATCTCTCCTAAGTATCCAAGAGGATTCAAGAAGGAAAAAAAAAGAATAAAGGACAACATTGGGCTCATTAGAGTTTAATCTAGAAAGGTGTGCTTTGCTTAATTCCATCTTATTTTTATGATTTAATATGATGAAAAAGTTGAGAAAAATATAATTAAGTTTGTCATGGTGCAATGAATGTGGAGTGCTTGATTTAACAAGTGGGTTTGACGACCCACTTACTCTCTCTCCAAGTTTCAAAATGCTTAATGAAATTATTGGTTATTTTGATTGGAATTAGTGCATGGGCTTTTGATATTTATTATATTTTAGTCCTAATTTCATGATTTGCAATATGATTTGATATTTCTTTGACTTGAGATAAAATGGGCAACTAACCATATAACACTAGAAAGTAGGTTTAAAAGAGAGCATGTAAGGTGTTTGTTGAGTTGTCCCAAACATGATGTCTTCATTTCATTGGAAATTCTTGGAACTTGTTGTGCAATGAATTGCTCTGAATTGATGATGGGAAGTAATGAAATTGAAAAAAAGCATTAATCAAAGGCAAATAGAATGAAATGCATGCAAGCATATGAAAGGATGTGTGTGTGCATGTGGTGCATGTGTGAGTGGTGTGAGTTTCGGCCCTATGGCCTCAAGAGTATAGTAATGTTGTGTGTGATGATCGTAGTTGTGTCATGTGAAAGGAAGCTATGTGAGATTAATTGAAAAAAAAAATGGAACTTCAAAGAGAAGAATGAAATGTATTAATCCCTACCATGCCTTCAATTTTTCATTAAAATTACCTAAAGCTAACTATTGAATTTGGGAATAAAATCACACTTTTTTTTTGGAAAGCACCATACTCAAATATTATTATGTGGAAAATAGTTAATGTTAGGAGGGAAGAAACCTCCTATATACAAACCATAAAACATGTAAAAACCAAAAGGAGTAGTACTTCCTCTATAATGAGAATCACCTACTCTTTCTAATGCGAAAAGTTGGAACACCTAATCTATCCATGTTAACACAATCTCGAGCAGTCACTTGCAAATCATGAAAATTCTAGAAAAGCATATTATGTTAGATAAGACATCTCGCATTAGCAAGTGCATCTACCATCTGATTTAACTCACGATAGATATGTCGAACCTCCCACATACATTCAAAAGAATGAATCTTATTTACCAATATTACAAACTTCCAAGAAGGAGGAAAATTCCTCTTTAGAATACATACTGCCAACATATAATCCATTTTCACATATACTCTTGAAAAACCAATAGTTTCACAAATCTCCTATTCTTCTAGTAATGCCAACATGTTAGCTTCTAAACTAGTAACCAAATGTAACCTTATCGTATGAGCGACAATGAACTTACCACCACTATCTCGTACCATGCACCACCTCCTCCTAGACCTGGATTCCCCCTTGAACATCCATTCAAATTGAGTTTAACTTCACTTGCTTCAGGCCGATGCCACAAAACTCTAGTCACCCGCAGAATACTAACATATTGCACAATCCCAATCCAAGATAAAGGTATAGAAATTGTCAGGAACCGCACAGACCAGTAATCCCTTAAATCCTCAACCACTCATCCTTGAACATATTTTAGAGACTAGCCTACCCCATTACAGTATACATTATTTTGTCGTAAAAATAAATGCCAAATAATAAGACAAGAGAGAAAGTTAAAAAGCCAACAACTATATCTATTAACCCTTGACCTCCACCAAGTAGAACACCTCATTTTCCATCCGTATTGACCATTTCAAATGCTACATAGACCTCCAAAAAAGTTCTAAACATGAGTTGCAAAATCACAATAACCCAAAACATGCTCGATCGTTTCCTTACCAGGCAAAGAGCAACACATGCAATCAAAGGCTCCATTAATACCCATCTTTAACAACAACTTATCAAAAGGAAGCCAACCACTATACAACCTTAATAATATAAATAAAACCTTAAAAGGAAAACCATACTGCCAAATCTTCCGAAAGAAACCAATACATGTAAACCTGAAATGGACAATCTTATAAGGCGATGACAAATTGAACTGACCATTAGATACACACATCCACATAACTGAATGAGGGACATGGTGCAATTCAATATTCAGGATAGAAGAATGAACCTCTAACAGTAGAACATTAACTAGATCATTCAAATACCAATATTAATTATGGAATAACGCGTTCAAAGGGAAAATTTGGTATCCACAACATATTGTGACAAAGATCCAACCATCCTCCAATTATCATAGTACAAATCCAATGAGCCATCTCATGTATCCCTTCCACAAAGGTTCAAAAACATCCCTTACCCTAAGCATTCTGTGCTATACATATAAAGAATTCCGTAGAGGTTGCACCATAATAGGGTGAGCAAAATGACAAAATTTGGAATGCATAAATTTTGCCCAGAGAGTACCCCTAGACCTAAACAACCACCAAAGTTTTCTAGCAAAAGCAATAGTCACATCTTCAATTTCATGAAAACCTACCCCTCCTTCATCAATCGGTCGATAAAGCATTTTCCAAACAATCCACTATTTCTTAATTCCATCAGCGTTACCATTCCAAAAAATTTTTACCAATAATTTATATATTTGAGCTAGAATCTCCCTAGGAGGTTGTGCAATCGCAAGAAGATGATATGCAAGGATGATAGAACATGCTTCAACAATACTATTCGCACTCCAAAGGCAAAATTTATGTTGCCATCCCAAAATTATATGTTCGATCTTGGATAAAAAGGATTGCAAAAAACCTCCACACATCCTTTCACAATAAACCGGACATCCTAGATAAGTAATATGCAATTCTACCTGGGAAAAACCAGTCATTCACGCCACTTTTCTTCTAACCACTAAAGATTTATGCCTACCAATATATAAAGAACATTTACGAACATTAAAACATTGGTCAGAAATTTCCTCATACGCCTTAATCACCTGCATTACCTTTGCCATTGAAAATTTATCTCCCAAGGAAAAAAATAAGGATATAATCTGCATATACCAAATGTGTAATCACTATTGAATTTTGAGAGATATGAAATGGCTTAAAGTTGATATTATCTGGCAAGGCATTGAGTAGTCTCAAAAAATAATATACCGCCAAAATAAATTAGGAGCGAGATAATAGACCACCTTGTCGTAACCCCTTACTCGAATGGAAAACGTCATTTGGTTATCCATTAAAAAGAATAGAAAACCATACGTTGGAAATGCATCTCTTAATCATGTCCGCCCATCTCTCTCAAAAATCGAAACTTCTAAGAATGATAAGTTTATTTTAAAGTATAAAATTAGCTTGAAAAAGACGCTTAAACCTAATCCACCATTTAGAGAATGTAGAGTGTCACGCTTTACTCTTTCCAGGTTGGACATAATAATCATGTTTATGCAAATGATTGAAACAAAACCCATAATACTCTATCATACGCTTTCAACATATCCAACTTGATCACCACATTACCATGTTGAGCTTTAGTATGAGTAGATACCATCATCTTCTGAGCTAATAAAATATTATTAGATATAGCTAGCCCAATGACAAAAGCACTTTGTTGTTGTGAAATTAACTTTGGAAGAAAAGTTCCTAGCCTATTAACCATAAACTTAGTAATGATCATGTTAAAGACATTACACAGAATAATAGGATGAAACTTGCCAAAACCCTGTGTATTGTCACATTTTAGAATCATTACTAATAATGTTTTTTGTAGCACCTCGTGGTAATTCACTCCCTCCAAAAAACTCCAGGACAACCTTATATATATCCATTTTAATAATCTCCCAAACATATTTAAAAAAGGTACCCAAAAAACCATTAGCCTAAAGAGCAGTATCACTATCAATCCCCCAAACCACTCTTTTAATCTTATCTAATGACATATCAACATCCAAAGAATCTCTATATCGCTCATTCAACACTAGGGGCTAATCATTCAGTTGAGATGCATCAAATACTATAAAATTTCCTGAAAATAAATTTCGATAGAACTCCACAACGGCTGCCTAATTTTTTATCCAACTCCAACCCTCCCGTTTAATGGCATGAATAAAAGCTTTCTGTCTGTGTTGCATAACAGATGCATGAAAGAACTTAGTATTCTAATCACTCTTCTTTAACCATTTCACGTGAGCTTTCTGCCTCCAATACGACTCCCCAACTATAAGTCAACATGAAGTTCCACTTAAGCACAACTATACAAGGATCTAGACTCTTTATCATCATTGCCTTCTAAGACAATCTCGACTGCTGAACAACCCTTTCAGCCTCTTGTACCTGAGTGAAAATATTCCCCACAGAATTGGAGTTCCATGCAATTAAGGCCCTTTTCACTTGTTGTAATTTCTTACACACCCTGACAAAGGCCTTCCACCACAAAGAGATCACCAAGTGTTTCCTACAACTTTCAGAAAGTCCCACTAGTTGGCCCAAAAATTTAGAAACTGAAAAGATTTAACCACTTGACAATTCTACTTTTGCAAAGACAGAAGCAAAGATGCATGATCAAACTCAATTATGCTTAAATGTTGCACAGATATATAAAAAATCTCTAACCATTCTCGATGAATTAAGACATGATCAAGTCATTTCGATATTCTCGGAGGTCATTTCTAGTTGTTGCACTATGTGAAACAAGCCCTCGAGAAACCAGCATCAAAAAGTTCAGCCTCCTCCATGAAATCAAGTAAATCTTGAGATTCATTTTGATTGTACTCTTGAGATTCATTTTGATTGAAATCTCGGCCACCTCTTTTTTATTTAGAGCAGCAATGACATTAAAGTCTCCAAATATCAGCCAGGCAAGATTACCTCTATTAAAGTTTACCAAATATCAGCCAGCCATATAGCTCTCATTCCTGCTCTCATAGCTAATCCATGGACATAAGAAACAATTACAAGCAGCAACAAACCAGGAAGCAAAATTGAAAAAGAAATATGTTGTGCATACTACACCAAAATATTAATGTGCAAACAACTAGATTAAAAAATCCACAACCGATTATCATTGTTTATCAATGCATCATTAAACTTCAATTTGACCTGGAATTGATTCAAGTTCCAAACCTTGAAGCTTACGTTCTGCAATACATAAAAATAACAAATTATGCTTTTTTAAGTTTCCTAATTCTTCGTAAAGTCTCCACATTCCCCACATCTCTAGCATTCCAATACATAAAAATTATTGATTAATGAAAGGGAGAACATCAGCATGCAAAGCTCTTAAATAAGAGCGAATGAAACTATCATACTTACCACGTTTCTCACTCTGTTTTTGCCTCTTATCTATAAAAGAATCCAGGTTAAGAGCATTCATAATTTCTTAAAGCGGTTTATCCTATGCTCCTCTATCATTGTCTAGTGATTTAATAGAGAATGAATCACCATCAGACTCACCATCTAAGGTCATGGCAACTTTACCAATAAGATTTTCCCAAATTCTGTCCAAACCCTTCTCCAAAACAATAATCTTCTTTGGACATTTCTTACCAACAAGTACTGAGAATGAATTCTAAATTACCTTATGTCCATTCATAGCTTCTTTAGGTTGACTATTTGTATTAGATTTTGCACCTAGATTATTTTCACAAATACATCATTTGCAAGAATTATGTTAGAAGTCCGGTCCTTCACAAAATCAAAACCTCCTTCAAACCTTGAAGCCTATCCATCAATGCTCACTGTCTGTGTTCTAATTTTTCCTGTTGTCCCTTTATAGCATCATAAGGTTGACACTGTGCCTTAGAGTCTGTCTCTCCACAAAATCAATATTAATATGGATACCCAAATCTTCTTTTGTCCCTAAAGTCTGCCTATCAATAGTCATCTCATTTGTATTGTTTATCTTGGTGAATAGGATCCTCAATTGGAACTCCATTCTCATGCACCTCCCTATTCTGCACATCCACCATCGATATACTTGAGGCCAACACTTCTAGTCCCTGTATGTTTTCTTGAGACACAAACTTCTGCATATTACTTGAAATTTGATGTTTAGAATTAGCCGTTGAGGTTTGTACACTCTTGTTTTTCTTAGGCTTTCATGTCTGGTGTGCTACCTAGATCTCTTGGGATGACTATTGTTTTTATTATAGTTACGTTCCTCAGAACTGTGTCCCTACAAAAAACATAATGCACAATACTTGGGCAAATTCTCATTGATGATGTCTTGCCATTTTTTATTTCCCTGATCATCAAATTCAATCCAAATACAAATTGGTAGAGAGCAAAAAAGGTTCAACTAAGTGCAGACTCTAGTGGCACCAGGCCGGTTAATCATGGCTATTGCAGAATCAATCAACAAAGGCCGACCAACACCCTGGATAATAGAGAATAAAGGATTTTTTTCGAAAAGCTGTAGCGGTAATCCTGTCAACGAGAACCAGACAGGAGCATGGGAAGAATCCTTACTAGTCTGGAAACTTGGCGTCCACCTAAACACTCGCATGGGAAACTTCCAATTTTCCAAATTTCTCTAGACCAGAGATGATGAAAATCAGCCTCACTATTCAAACAAATTAGGACATGGCGGTAGTCAATTAGGCCAACAGTGAATTGTCCTTTAAGATCCAATGATGATAAGAATTTTTGGACAATTTTCAAATATGGGCGACCGTGAGAGAATTTTTCAATCAAAGACATACGTAAGGGTTTTCATAATTTTTAAATATCTTTTTTGGAAAATCTAACTAAAATTTCTCCCTTATATATAGTTAAAGACTTCAAAGAAATCATTGGAGGGGTGCTTGATGGAGTAAAAAGTTGTACAAAAGATTTTTGTGCATATAGAACATGAGGTGTAATGATTTGAGATTAGTTTCTAGCCATAGTCATCGTGGGTAGCCCTTTAGCAAGAGGCTGAAGAGCTACCATCATTAGGGTTCCAAACCAAAACTTTCCTAAAATAGAAACTTACTAAAAAGAAGAGAGTTTTTGAAAGAGAGCATTTTTTGTTCGCCTTATCTCGAAAAGTAACAAGTTCATAAAATCACACTTTAATTGACTCTAAGTATCAAATTAAGCGTGAGGGGATGGTGAATGGAATGTGATATGACATGCTAAAGTGAGAAAGATTTCCTGTAATAATCTATACTTGTATCATTTCTATGTCATCATTTATTTTATGCTTTGAAGATTTTCAAGAAAGTATAGTAGTTTTTGAAATTGATTCTTGCATGTTTTTTAGGTATAAGCATGTATAAGCCTACTAAGGACAAGGTCACTTCATCCAAGAAGATTGCTCCCAAGAAAGTTGTTGCAAAGAAGGTGACACCAAAAGCTAAAACGGTTGACAAGCGTGTCGTTAATCTTGCAATTTTACCCCTAAACTAACGTAGTAGTGATGAGTAGGGTATCGTATCCACAGGAACGGGGGTGGTTTTAAGAATTCAAGTTTTGTTATAAGAATTGTTATGAAAGTAGGTCACGAAGTGAAATGAGTACACAAAAGGAAACAAAAACAAAGGAATAAAAGGTAGCAATAATCAGGGATGAAACAGATATCCTAGGATTCTTGTATCGGATGAACACAGACCTAGCCAATTTATGCTATGTAATTGACGAACAAGCAAATCTCAAGGAGACCTAAGTTGCCTAGAAGCTCAAGTTGTTGTTAGCAAGGCGACCATACCACTCCCTGTACTTCCTAACACCATCCTCTCCCATGGCGAGGCCTGAGAATGGTGGAATTCACTCCGCAACGTCTCAACTCTCCAAGCTAACTGTTGTAACATGCAAACCCTAGGAAATCCCATGGCGAGGCCCGACCTAAGCTTGAATGTTTTCGTTTATTAACACAGAGAGCTTATGTAACACTTTTCCTATTGTTTCAATTCATCAAAACTTCCCATGGCGAGGCCTAAATCTCAGAAATGAAATAATCATAGAAAGCAAGTGTAAAGACTCAGACAATCACACTTCAGTTCTCATCTCATGCATCTTCACTAATTTTGGTAAATCAAACCTCAACTTAGCATGGCGACCACAGTCGAAGCTCGATCCATTCAGAATCAGTGCAGAGATATGAAATTAAACAGATTTCAAGTAATAATTTCTAGTAATAAATTCAAGTGCGATTTCAATCTTTATCAATTACGTCAATTACATAGCATCAAATCTCTTAAATCATGTATTCATCCGTTTAGAACCCTAAGATATCACACAATTAGCCAGAAAATTCCATATTCAACTCATATTCATCAAATTCCAGCATTAGATAGTTCAATTCCATCAAATTGAAAGATTTCACCGATTAAAGTGTAGAGGAATGTCAAATGCTCCTTCGATTGAGTTCAATATGTAATCTCTAGTACAAAGTCGCGCGATCGGAAATGAAATCGGAGAAGAAAATTTAGAGAGATAAACTAGAGAGAGAAAATTCTCGCTCTCAAAATCAAAAGTCGGTTTTGTACTCTAGAATGTTCTATAATCCCTTCCTTTTTTTTCTCCTTGTAAACTAATTCCTCTATATATAGAGGTTACAAAACGTAAACAATATGCAATCGCGAAATGTCTATTTTGTTACAAGAGAATCATAGCATTTAATGGAAAATTTCAAGAAAAATCATTTCAATCAAACTCCCAGAACGCGCCTTTAAGTCTAGACTTCAGCACTTTCATCAGCTTTCCAGCGCCTTCAACCCAATGCTCACATGCTTTCAGCATCTTACACACGCCTTTGGGCCAAAGATTACCAAGCCTTCCTTGCTCCCTGCATTCATAGCCAAAAACAACAACTAAATACTTTACCAAATTGGACGACACAAACAAAAAAAATCTCATACAAAGAATGCACACGCCGGCCACAATTGGCGAGACCTCTCTAAGAGGTCTTGCTTCTTGACCCATTAACACGGCGAGACCTCTCTAAGAGGTTGACAGCTTAAAGTCGTATCAGCTCAATTTTACCCTAACAACTACTGTAGAAGTGGAAGCAGGGATCGTAATCCACAGGGAAGGCGTAGGTCAAGAAAAAATTGAACAAATTGTTCTAAAATTCCTTGTCACCGAATCTAGTCACGAGAAAGAGGAAAATTCAACACAAAAGAACGAAAGAAAAGATGCAAAATGTAGCAACAAGCAGAGGTGAACATATATCTCAGGATTCTTGCACCAGATGAACACAAACCTAGCAAATTTCTGCTATGCAATCAGTCAACAAGCAAAATTATGGAGACCTAAGTTGCCTAGAAGTTCAAGTTATGGTTAGCATGGCGACGACACCACTTCCTGTACTTCCTATCACCATCTCCTCCCATGGCGAGGCCCGAGAATGGTGGAATAATCTCAACTCTCCAAGCTAACTACTCTAACATGCAAAATCCTAAGAACTCCCATGGCGAGGCCCATCCTAGGGTTCACATATCTTTGTTGTTAACACAGAAAGCTCCTTTTACACTTTTCCTAATGTTTCAATTCATTAACACTTCCTATGGCGAGGCCTGTGTCTCAGATTGAATTGATTACAGAGATCAACTGCAAGGACTTAAACAATCACAATTTAGTTCTCAGTTTATGCAACTTCGCTAACTTTGATGAATCACTCCTCAATTTAGCATGTCGACCACAATTGAAGCTTGATCCATTCAAAAATAGCTAAGAATTATGAAATTCAACATATGTCTATGCATAATTCAAAAGTTATTTCAATACTCAACAATTAGATTGATTGCATAGCATACAATCTACTAAATCACGCATTCATCCATTAAGAATCCTAAGATATCATAGATTTAGCCAGAAAACATCTTTCTCATTTCAAAATCAACAAATTACAACATTGATAAGCTCATTCTCACTCAATTTGAAGAATTTACTGATTTAATTCGAGAGAATTGTCGATTCCTTTGTCAATTGAGAATAAGCAAGATGAATCCAGTCTAAATTCACAATCGGAGTTGAGATCGGAGAAGAAATGTTTAGTGAGAGAAAATAGATCTAGAGAGAGAAAATGAGAGGGAGAAAAGCTCTCGCTAAAATTCAAAAACGATAGTTCTAAAATCTCCAATCCTTTCTTTACATGTTTGTTACCTTCCTTATATATAGAGTTGGGAAAACGTAACTAATACACAACATAAAATGTACAAAGTATGACATAAGTGTCTTTCAAAGAGAATGACTAAAATCAGCCCAAGAAATGAAAATTCAAAGTTTGGAGGAAAGTTCAGCATTCCAGCTCCTTCAATGTTCATTTCCAGCGCCTTCAGTTGCCCAGTCAGTCTTCCAGCGTCTTCCAGCTTCAGCGCCAGCGCCTTCAGCTCTCAGACTTCCAGGTGAAGAAATCAGGATCGAACCACGCTTTCAATCCGCAACCAATCACGCCTTCAGCATCCTCGCGAGCTTCCAAGCAGAACAGCCTTCAGGAAATCACGCCCTCTTGCCACCGAACTTCACGCATTCAGCTGCCTGGAAATTTAGAAATTCAAAGATTCAACACTTAGCCATTTTCTAGCAAACTCAACCACAAAACATTTCATGGCAGCAACTTTCCACCAAGATTTGATCATGATGCACTGGGAATTAAAAGAATCTTAAAACACGAACATTGTAACCCTTTGTCTTAGCTTTCCATATCCATTTGAAACACCCAATTTGGACCTAAGACGAAAGAGTTATGACCCAACTAATAAAGTGTGACAAAGCTGAAATTTTCATGGAGCAAACCTTCCAACACTTTGCCATTTAAAACATAAAAAAAAAACAAGTTAAAGCAAGAAATGTTCTTGCTCCAAAATGTCGTAGGCCAAAAATCCTCCTTCCAAGAATTTCCCATGACATGTCGTGGGCAAAAAGTTTTTCCTTCAAGAATGGCTTACGACATGTCGTAAGCCATTCTTTTCCTTCCAAGTTTGGCCTACGACATGTCGTAGACCAATTTCCTTTCCTATGCCAACTGAAGTCTGTTGAATGTGATAAGTTTAAATGTATCAAGTTGTGTCCAAGTGGTGCAAATGTTGTGCCAAGAATGCTTGAGTAGTGTGCCAAGAGTTTGTGCTTGCTGATATGCCAAAAATGTGAAAATTGTTTGTGTGTGGTGGCTGCTTAAGTGATGTTCATGTCTTAGCTTGGTAGTATGAAAACAAGTGAAATGAATGTGAAGTAGTTGTGAAGTGATGGTAGTGCCCAAAATGTGTATTGTGATGGTGTGCCAAGGTGTATGAATGGCGTGCCAAAAATGTGCATGAGTGTGGCAAAGTGTAGCAAATGCTTGGCATGGTTGTGTTAAAGTTTGTTGGCAAGACTTGGCAAAGTATGTTAGCAATGCTTGGCAAGGTCTTGGCAACGTTGGCTTGGCAAGTCTTGGCATGTTGGTTTGGCAAAGCTTGGCAAAGTGTGTCAAGGTTGGCAAGGTGTTGGCAAAGTGTTGGCAAGGTTGGCAAGGTTGGCAAGGTTGGCAAGGTCTTGGCACATTGGTTTGGCAAAGCTTGGCAAGGTGTTGGCAAGGTTATGTTAGCAAGGCTTGCCAAAGTTGTTGTGCCCGACGAGCTCGTGCAAGGATGGCATGCCAAACGATACAATGCAAGACCATGTGTGACTTAGTGTTCATTCCAGCACCAAGCTCCACTTCCATGCCAGATTCATGTGTCTTAGCCTCTGAATTAGACCCAATGGTACCATGAAAGTTCTAGCTAATCCTCTTAGCTTTCCACCAGTTCAAGAATCAGCATCATTGGGTACATGTAACTCAAGATATACCCATTTTGTCAAACTGTGGCAATGAACTTTAACATAGAAATCCTGAACGTAGCAATCTTAAAGAAGCCCCCGTTTCTCATGCTTACACATAGAATTAGAAAATAGTTAAAACACAAGAAATGTAGTTAACCCAAAGGGCTTTCCAGAACATGCAAGATCTCATCATTCGGACAAGAATTGAAAGAGTTATACCCAAAACAAGTTGCACTAACATTCTGCCCAAACCCTAATTTGGCCAAATAAGCTCATTTCGGTTTTTCTTAAATTCTCACTCACCATTCTCATTGTTTCAAACTCTAAACCTTGTCATTTGACACCAAGCATATATTTTCCTCATTTTAACAACATTTTTGGTCTTTTTTCACCATTTAAACACTATGAGTTGCAAACCACATAAACACACAATATAGCACATTGCACCACACATTTGCATGAAAATCAAGGAAAAAGCCAAGTGAAATAATACATTTAAGTTGGTATAAAACCAACTTATCAAATTCCCCCACACTTGAACCTTTACTTGTCCTCAAGCAAAGACACAAAACGAAACCATTTAACTCAATCACAAAACCATGCCACACACACACCATGCTTTGAACTCCTGATAGGGAAAAGAACACTTCCCTATCCATTTCAACACCATTCACAATAGCTTGGCCTCAAGCAAATTGTACACTCAAAACTCATTTTTATCACCCGTATCTAACACATTTGTTCTTTCATCCACAATTGCCACATCCAAGTCCATCAAAACATTTTCCACACAAGAATTTATTCCAAAGTTCCTGGCACCCAGCTTTTAGATTTCAGCACAAATTATCAACTAAGGCACAATGAATAAAGACCAAAATGTCATGCGTGCAAGTGTGTGCTGAGGAACATGAACTTCATTTATTCTCTTGCTATACACCATCTAGCTGGTTTCACAACCCATTCAATACATGCCAATCTCTTTGTCCACTCTTATGAACATGCAATCACAAGATCCATGGTACCGTATGCGTACATGGGTGGGTGGGTGGCTATTATGGGGACATTGCCCTTATTCTGCAACGTTAGTGTTGCACATTGGTGCACATGTGCTCACATATTGATGACTAAAATAATGCCTGGGTTTTATGGCTTTTTTTCTTCCAAATTTGAATTGCCCGGGTTCTTATGGCTTTTTCCTTCCCAGTTGCCAATATGGCTTTTTCTCCCATATCATTTCTTGTGCAAGCACATGTTCATAAGAATCCCAAATTGACTAAACATGCACGAATTCTGGAAACACCAGATAAATGCATAACAAAAAGAACGAAAAAATCCATCCATATTACCTCCTATGTCATTTGGGTTCTTGCATGGCATATCTATCTTACCTTAACATCGGGCTTTAGCCAGCAAACTATGCCAATTTCTTCAAACTTAGTACCAAGAACAAAAGTTTTCACATGCAAGATCAAAAAGTTTATTTGTGATGAACTTGGAATAAGCCATAGTGAACTAGGAACAAAGTTTCAAATACGTGTGCGCTATTCACTTTCCAGTCCAACACTCAAGCTCTTGACACCTTTTCCACAACAACACTCACCAATACTAACATTATATTTCATTGAAACACATCAACTCCATCACTTATTAAAAAAGTTCAAATTTTTTACCAAAAACTTTAAAATTTTGCACAACAATGAAAAACACAACATGTAACGGGAAATAATATGCAAACGACACAACTTTACCCGACAAACTAGAAAAATAGCATACTTGTTCACAAAAAATTTCATCACAAAAAATTTCATCACCCATGCAAGTCAAGTACAAGACAAATAATCATCTAAAGTCCAAGAGATACAAACCATAGCCAACATACACTCCCCCACACTTAAAACACACATTGTCCTCAATGTAAAGAAAAGATAGGTTTAGGATCTCCCTGGTTTTGATATTGACCTGAATTCCAACGTTGCTTTGTGGAGATGTCTAGGTCCATCTTTCTCATATGAAATATTCCATGGCATCACTCCCCCACACTTAGCCTTTTGAGTGCATGACTAATCTCTTGCAATGTCCTCCTTGGGCAAACACCTTTAACATGAGTGATTTTGATGAATGAATTCCAAAATGAAAGAACGTAAAGACAAAACGAAAAGAAGAAAACAAACTACTTATTAAAGCTAACGGAAAAGAAGTAGTTCTGGATTTAGATAGTCTCCAGCTAGACTTTATTCATCCACAACGTATGTCTTGGTCATAAAAAGAACTCAGTGAATCCATCTCTACACCACACAAAAGATGAACTCTCATAAGCATGCTCCTTCTTCCCAGAAGACACTGGAGTGTTGAGGAGATGTGTAAGCACAGGATCATGAAAAGAGCTTTCTCTAAATATCACATTCATTTGAAGCACATCATAGCCCTCTTCTACCACACTATCCAGAGTCGTCCTGCAAGGCTCAACCAAGGAATGCACATCCATGGTCTCAACAAGCTCATCAGGAAGTTCAAAAGTAAACGTCTCAAATTCACACTCGTTCAACATGCTATCCTTGTCCTTCAAAATGTTAACATCTTTATCATCCAAACTAGAGTTAAGAACTTCACACATTTTCCCAATGTTAACATCACAAACACAAACAGCACTGTCATCGTTTAACAAAAATTGCTCATTGTTCACCTGTGGAGAGGTACCAAATTCACACCTAGATTCATTCATGGCTTCACAAGTTGGTGCTCCAACGGAAATCCCAGCGATTTTCACATTTTCTTGAGTTATGGTGTCAGAATGTTTTTCTAGATGAGACACTATGCAATTTATCAAGGTATCAAGAAAAGAACAACCATCATCATCAACAAGCATAGCATGGCTCTTATTATCGTTTGAACAATTCTTAAGACATGCTTCCTGTAACGTATGATCTACCAAAGTTTGGCTTGACAATTCAAAGCTTGACTCTTTTATTGGATAAATTGAATAACATTCTACCACAGATGCATTGTTAGGTAAAATCATGCAATCTTCTAAATCATGCTATTCCAAATCAATTTCTTCATCATCAACAAATTTATCGACAGAAATGTAGTCATGCTTAACACCCTCATCAACGAAAGTAGGAGGACATACAACAACTTGAATGGAACACAAAGACTCTGTGTACACGGGTTGTTTCATGGCATAGTTCACATCAAAAACTACTTCCTCATTATTAATCCTAAATGAGACCGTTTTGTTTCGAACACCAATTAATGTATCACCAGTGGCCAGGAAAGGACGACCAAAAATGAGAGGTACCTCAGGGTCCTCTTCCATATCAAGTATAATGAAATCAACAGGCAAAGTGAATTTATCAATACTTACCAGAACGTCTTCTACCAAACCTGTGGGAGTCACTAATGATCTGTCTGCTAATTGGAGTGTGACTGCAACTGGCCGAATCCTGCTTTCCAATCCAACATTAATGGAAATGGACAATGGCATTAAGTTTATTCCAGCTCCCAAATCACACAAAGTCTTTGCAAAATGCCTCGTGCCTATTTTGTATGGGATAGTGCAGCTCCCAGGATCCTTAAGCTTCGGAGGAAGATCATGAACCATCCAAGCTTGAGTGCACTCAGAAACCATCATTGGAACATCACATCTCATGATTTGCTCCTTGTTGGAAATGAGATCCTTGAGATATTTGGCATATTTTGGCATTGATGTCACTAAATCCATTAAAGGAAGATTCACGTTCACTTGCTTGGGTACATCCAGGAACCTCTTGAAATGAGGGCCTTTTTGAGGAGATGGTTTCTTCCTCTCTGGAAAAGGAGGTTTGGGTGAATATTCAGGGAAGTTGAAAGGATTGGAGTTCTTGGTGATCTCATTACCCACTCTAGTTGGTATTTCTTTCTTCACAGTTTTTGTAGCATTTTGCTCATTCTTCTTTTCCAATGCAATCGTTTCCTGTTCATCAACCTTCTTTGGTGCCATTTCCTCATAAACACTCTCTTCCTCAATTTGAACACTTTCCTCCTCAATGACACATTCCTCCTCCTCAGGCTTAGATGATTTTTGCACTTCTTTACCACTTCTCAACATAATGGCATTAATACCCACCTTCTTTGGATTTGGCACCGTATCACTGGGAAGAGATCCACTAGGCCTATGATGTACAACATTAGCAAGTTGTCCCAATTGCATTTCAATGTTTTTAAATGAAGCACCATGACGTCTCACAGTTGTCTCCAAAGCAACAAATATCTCCTCATTTTTATCTACCTTTTCAATAAGAATCCGGAGCATGTCTTCCACTGATGATTTACTTGGTTCCTGAGCATTTGGTTGTTGCTCAAAACCCGGTGGAGGATTGGAAGCTCTCCTTTGCTCATTCCCTTGAGTGTATTGGCCTCCCTGGCTTTGATTTTGTTGGCCCCAGGTACCTTGATTACCTCCAAAGACTCTATTGTTCCCTCCTGAGTAGTTTCCTGAGTACTGTGGCCTGTTGCCATAGTTATTCACGTATTGAATGGATTTCGTGGTGACAGAGCACTCATCAGTATAGTGTTCACCCTTGCATAATCCACAAGACAACACAGGTGTCTTGGCTTGAGTTGCCTTTAGAGTTTGCACTTGCTTAGCCAATGCTTCAAACTTTGCACTGAGTGATGTTTCCTCATCTACATCAAGTATTCCTCTGTGTCTTCTGGCATGTGGCTTTCGGATCTCTGGGAAGATATACTCATCCTCAGCAATTTGATTAAATATCTCCCGTACTTCAGACACAGACTTGTCTTTGAGTGCCCCGTTAGCACATGCCTTAACCATCAAAGAGGATTCAGGAGTTAAGACTTTGAAGAAAGTATTTAGTTCCCTGGTCTCTCCCAAGTCATGAATGGGGCATTGTCTGATTAGGTCGTTGAATCTCTCCCAAACTTCTCTAAATGTCTCACCTTCTTGTTGCTGAAAGTTCATAATTTCCAACCTTCTCTTTTCAAGCTTAGATGGAGGGAAGTATTTGGACAGGAACCTCTTCTGTAGATCATCAAATAACATAGCTGCGTTGGCTCCTCCAATACTTTTGAACCAATGTTTAGCCTTTCCACGCAAAGATAAAGGAAACAAAATCCTATGAACCTCACCCCTATCAACCCTTGGCAACTTGAAAGTGCTACATAGGCCGAGAAACCAATCGAAGTGGTCGTTAGGATCCTCATTGTCAAGGCCTTGGAAGAATTGGCCCTGGGTGATCATAGATACAATTTGTGGAGGAATGTGGTAACTTTCCACGTCTATGTCCTGCTGCCCAAATCGGTTGTCGAAATTTACTGCGTAATGGTCTCCAAATCTGGGTGCTTGTGCTCCTTGAGCTGCCATTTCTCTCTGTTGCCTTAGCTGTGCTCTCAAAGTTTTCTCCAACTCAAGATCCAATAGGAATTGTGGTTCTCCTGCAAACCTGCTAGACTTTGGCTACACAACACACCGTAGTGAAGTGTAATAACAAAGAAACAAGTACTTCAAATATGCAACGAAGAAACAGACCACAAATCTCAACACGTACTCAAAACTATGCACAGAACAAAACACACACAAAATTAAAGCTAAAGTAAGTGTCACACACAACAACACAAAGTAGAACAAGTAAAAATCAAGAACAATTTAACAAATTCCAAAACCGATTACCTTCCCCGGCAACGGCGCCAAAAATTGACAGCTTAAAGTCGTATCAGCTCAATTTTACCCTAACAACTACTGTAGAAGTGGAAGCAGGGATTGTAATCCACAGGGAAGGCGTAGGTCAAGAAAAAATTGAACAAATTGTTCTAAAATTCCTTGTCACCGAATCTAGTCACGAGAAAGAGGAAAATTCAACACAAAAGAACGAAAGCAAAGATGCAAAATGTAGCAACAAGCAGAGGTGAACAGATATCTCAGGATTTTTACACCAGATGAACACAGACCTAGCAAATTTCTGCTATGCAATCAGTCAACAAGCAAAATTATGGAGACCTAAGTTGCCTAGAAGTTCAAGTTATGGTTAGCATGGCGACCACACCACTTCCTGTACTTTCTATCACCATCTCCTCCAATGGCGAGGCCCGAGAATGGTGGAATAAGCTCCGCAAAGTCTCAACTCTCCAAGCTAACTACTATAACATGCAAAATCCTAAGAACTCCCATGGCAAGGCCCATCCTAGGGTTCATATATCTTTGTTGTTAACACAGAAAGCTCCTTTTACACTTTTCTAATGTTTCAATTCATTAACACTTCCTATGGCGAGGCCTGTGTCTCAGATTGAATTGATTACAAAGATCAAGTGCAAGGACTTAAACAATCACAATTTAGTTCTCAGTTCATGCAACTTCGCTAACTTTGATGAATCACTCCTCAATTTAGCATGTCGACCACAATTGAAGCTTGATCCATTCAAAAATAGCTAAGAATTATGAAATTCAACATATGTCTATGCATAATTCAAATGTGATTTCAATACTCAACAATTAGATTGATTGGATAGCATACAATCTACTAAATCACGCATTCATCCATTAAGAATCCTAAGATATCATAGATTTAGCCACAAAACATCTTTCTCATTTCAAAATCAACAAATTGCAACATTGATAAGCTCATTCTCACTCAATTGGAAGAATTTACCGATTTAATTCGAGAGAATTGTCGATTCCTTTGTCAATTGAGAATAAGCAAGATGAATCCAGTCTAAATTCACAATCGGAGTTGAGATCGGAGAAGAAATGTTTAGTGAGAGAAAATAGATCTAGAGAGAGAAAATGAGAGGGAGAAAAGCTCCCGCTAAAATTAAAAAATGATAGTTCTAAAATCTCCAATCCTTTCTTTACATGTTAGCTACCTTCCCTATATATAGAGTTGGGAATACGTAACTAATACGCAACATAAAATGTACAAAGTATGACATAAGTGTCTTTCAAAGAGAATGACTAAAATCAGCCCAAGAAATGAAAATTCAAAGTTTGGAGGAAAATTCAGCATTCCAATGCCTTCAATGTTCATTTCCAGCGCCTTAAGTTGCCCAGTCAGTCTTCCAGAGCCTTCCAGCTTCAGCGCCAGCGCCTTCAGCTTGTCAGACTTCCAGGTGAAGAAATCAGGATCGAACCACTCCTTCAAGCCGCAACCAATCACGCCTTCAACATCCTCGCGAGCTTCCAAGCAGAACAGCCTTCATGAAATCACGCCCTCTTGCCACCGAACTTCACGCCTTCAGCTGCCTGGAAGTTCAGAAATTCAAAGATTCAACACTTAGCCATTTTCTAGCAAACTCAACCACAAAACATTTCATGGTAGCAACTTTCCACCAAGATTTTATCATGATGCACTGGGAATTAAAAGAATCTTAAAACACGAAAGTTGTAACCCTTTGTCTTAGCTTTCCATAGCCATTTGAAACACCCAATTCGGACCTAAGACGAAAGAGTTATGACCTAACTAATAAAGTGTGACAAAGCTGAAATTTTCATGGAGCAAACCTTCCAACACTTTGCCATTTAAAACATAAAAAAAAAACAAGTTAAAGCAAGTAGCCTACGACATGTCGTAGGCAAAATGTTCTTGCTCCAAAATTGGCCTACGACATGTCGTAGGCCAAAAATCCTCCTTCCGAGAATTGTCGTGGGCAAAAAGTTTTTCCTTCAAGAATGGCTTACGACATGTCGTAAGCCATTCTTTTCCTTCCAAGTTTGGCCTACGACATGTCGTAGGCCAATTTCCTTTCCTATGCCAACTGAAGTTTGTTGAATGTGATAAGTTTGAATGTAACAAGTTGTGTCCAAGTGGTGAAAATGTTGTGCCAAGAATGCTTGAGTAGTGTGCCAAGAGTTTGTGCTTGCTGATATGCCAAAAATGTGAAAATGGTTTGTGTGTGGTGGCTGCTTAAGTGATGTCCATGTCCTAGCTTGGTAGTATGAAAACAAGTGAAATGAATGTGAAGTAGTTGTGAAGTGATGGTAGTGCCCAAAATGTGTATTGTGATGGTGTGCCAAGGTGTATGAATGGCGTGCCAAAAATGTGCATGAGTGTGGCAAAGTGTAGCAAATGCTTGGCATGGTTGTGTTAAAGTTTGTTGGCAAGACTTGGCAAAGTATGTTAGCAATGCTTGGCAAGGTCTTGGCAACGTTGGCTTGGCAAGTCTTGGCATGTTGGTTTGGCAAAGCTTGGCAAAGTGTGTCAAGGTTGGCAAGGTGTTGGCAAAGTGTTGGCAAGGTTGGCAAGGTTGGCAAGGTCTTGGCACATTGGTTTGGCAAAGCTTGGCAAGCTTATGTTGGCAAGGCTTGCCAAAGTTGTTGTGCCCGACGAGCTCGTGCAAGGATGGCATGCCAAACGATACAATGCAAGACCATGTGTGACTTAGTGTTCATTCCAGCACCAAACTCCACTTCTATGCCAGATTCATGTGTCTTAGCCTCTGAATTAGACCCAATGGTACACATAAAAGTTCTAGCTAATCCTCTTAGCTTTCCACCAGTTCAAGAATCAGCATCATTGGGTACATGAAAGTCAAGATATACACATTTTGTCAAACTGTGGCAATGAACATTAACACAGAAATCCTGAACGTAGCAATCTTAAAGAAGCCCCCGTTTCTCATGCTTACACACAGAATTAGAAATTAGTTAAAACACAAGAAATGTAGTTCACCCAAAGGGTTTTCCAGAACATGCAAGATATCATCATTCGGACAAGAAGTGAAAGAGTTATACCCAAAACAATTTGCACCAACATTCTGCCCAAACCATAATTCGGCCAAATAAGCTCATTTCGGTTTTTCTTAAATTCCCACTCACCATTCTCATTGTTTCAAACTCTAAACCTTGTCATTTGACACCAAGCATATATTTTCCTCATTTTAACAACATTTTTGGTCTTTTTTCACCATTTAAACACTATGAGTTGCAAACCACATAAACACACAATATAGCACATTGCACCACACATTTGCATGAAAATCAAGGAAAAACCAAGTGAAATAATACATTTAAGTTGGTATAAAACCAACTTATCAGAGGTCTCACCTCTTAACTCATTATCACGGCGAGACCGCTCTAAGAGGTCTCGCCCTTTGTTACACAAACCGGTGAGACCTCTCTAAGAGGTCTCGCCATGATCCTTCTATTCCCACGAGACCTCTCTAAGAGGTCTCGTCCCTATGGTGCATAGTGTGCGAGTGTATCGCGAGGTATGTGCAAATGAGTGAAGTGTTGTGAGTGTTGTGGAGTGAGGATGAGTGTGAGTGTGAAATATAATGTGAAAGTAAAGTGTTGTGTGTGAATTGTCAAATGATGTGAATGACTTGTGAAGTAATGAAAATGAATGTAATATGTTGAATGAAATGAAATGTAAAGTGTTGAATGAAGTGTGAAGACTGATTGTGAGCCAATGTTGTGAGTGATTCTTGCCATGTAGTGCCTATGAAATATACATGAATGTGCAATCGTAGTGTGCAAAATTGTGCCCAAGTGGTGTGTGAGGTGTGAGGGTACACATGAGTGTGAATGATATAGTGCTATGCGTGTGTGCAGGAATGAGTATTAGTGAAATGTAATGAAGAGTGAAATTTGTGCAAAATGAATGTGCATGAGTGTGTGAGCTGAGTGAATGTGTGTTGTGAGTGGTGAGGTGCAAACAGTGGTGTGCATAAGTGTGCGAGCTCGCCGCACAGCAGGTGTGTGTTTGCTGCGCGCATCTACGCGCAGCTCGTGCGAGACTGCCGCGTGCATGCGCGCAGCTTATGCCGGACTGCCGCGCACAGGTGCTCGCGGCTAGTGCGGGACTACAGCGCGCAGGCGCGCGCGGCTTGTGAGTGAGAGCTGCGAGCTTGCCGCACAGCTTGTGCGGCAAGGTGTGAGTGTTATGAGCTCGCCGCACAAGCAGTGCGGCGAGATGAGAGTGTGTGCATGGGTGTGTGCGTGAGTGTGCACGAGGTGAGTGTAAGTGTCGTGCGAGGTGCGTGCATGTATGTGTGATGCAACCATTTCAGCACAACAGACTTCTTCTATGCAAGATATGTGTGTCTTAGCCTCTGAATTGGACTTTTTGGTAAACTTAAAAGTTTTAGATCTATCTCTTGGTATCCATTGGTTCAAGAAACAGCATCATTGGAGGTCTGTAGCTTAAGATATTCACATTTTACCAAACTGTGGCAAAGATTCCAACAACGAAAACCCTAGAAGCAACAATTATAAAGAAGCCCTCGTTTCTCATAGTTACAGATAGAATTAGAAATAAGTCAAAACATGAGAAATGAAGTGCACTCAAATACCTTTCCAAAACATCCAAGATCTCCTCATTTGGATTAGACAAGCACAAAGGAATCTCACTTGCTTCGGTCATCTTACCATGCATACGTCCATCAAACATAAACGATTCAAGACTTAAGTGGAGCCACTTTACTTTAATGCATGTGAACTTTTCCTATCCGCTCTCTGCCACATGCACATTATGTGTTCACATGCCACAACAAACACAATTGAATCTCTACTTTTCATCACATTCATTTCATATCAAGGAGTATGCACTTATCATAGAACCAAAAACACATGCAACCTTTATTCGAAAAGTAAACCTATTTCAAGAGCATCAATACGTCACACATAACCAAACATAACCACAACCACCTTAACATATAACTAATAGATTATACACTAGTTTCATGAAAATATAACAACTCAAAGACTACTATTACCACGCCAATATCAAAACACATCAAAACAACAACGATAGCCACATGGCACAATCTTCTTCAATTTGCAAACCACTAAACTTCAATTAATGCAACTTAATGCAACTCTCCCCCCACACTTATATAAAGGCACGGTCCCCGTGAGCAAATAACAGACAAGGAATAAAGAAACATGGCCGTCTACAAGCCTTGGGAGAGTCTGGCCATTCTTCCTTCCTCTTGAAATACAGGCCATTGAGGAGTTCCCATAAGACCAAAAGGATGTTGAGGATTTTCATTTGAAGTGATGTCAACTCCCTTGCTACGAGCCATTGCTGTTAAAAAAGCTGGAAAGAACATAGGTGCAAATTTACTTCTTTGTGCCCGCCGTATGAACCCTAGCATCAATTTCCCAATATCAATAGAAAAATCATGCTGAATAGCATAGATCAAAAGAACACGATCCTTAGATGCTATATTTGTACGATTAGTAGGCAAGATATTGGAGTTGATAAACAATAACTACATTTTTGCCTCTGCTGTCAGCTCACTTGTGGGCACATATAAGGCTTCATTTCGAGCATTTCTCACCCATGTAGCACCAGGTAATGCCACAGCAGCCAACAAATGATCTTTATTCTCCGCCCTTACCAAACGGCAATATGTATCACCGGGATAATCAGGAAGAAGGAAATACAAATTAATGCTGTGGCGATTGACTTTCAAGTACTTCCCTCTCACAAAAACTGAATGGACACTGTCAGCATGGGAATTGGCATAGAACTCTCTTACTATTTCCATATTCACAAAAACAGATGCTCTTGAAAAATGAGCCCAAGTATGTCTCATGATCAACTCCTCAAATCTCTGGGAAGGATCGTCAAATGGTCTCTCCATGATGACTGCTCTGTTGATAAAGCTATTGTATAAGTTTTCGGCAGTAGCATTAACAAACTGTGGTGAACTAGCCGGATCAAAATCAATCACCATATCCTCATCGGCTAAAGAAGAAGAAGAAGAAGAAGAGGTAGTTCCTGGATCTTCACTGAATATTGCATATTCATAATGATTCTGATGAGGAAAGTAAGACATGATCTGAGAATGCAAAGTTCCTAACAAGATATGCAGATTAGGGGACAAAGTATAGAGTATGCATAGGGAAGAAGTTCAACACATAAGAGTTCTATTCTAGCTATCAAACTAGCACATGTGAATAACTGGAAGACAAAAACATATACGTCATTCTCCCTGTGCCATAGCGTGTTGTCTTCATTACTCAATTATTGAAATCATACAAACCAATCATGCATTCAAGTTCATGGGTCTAGCATCGAGATTTACCTTAGATACAATTACCTTGGTTATAGAAAATGTAAAATCCATCTGACCCCTGTGTGAGTGAATATCTGAAACTTACCATTGCTCTTTACATATATCGCCAGTATTGCTGTGATAAACTGCAAAACCCATCAACAAGGTATAAGATTGTGTCATACTGCCAAAACACACTATGCACTAAAAATAAAATAAAAGGTAGACAACTCAAACAAGAAAAAACTAAGAGTTAAAATCTGGGTTGCCTCCCATAAGCACTTGGTTTACGGTCTACAGCCCGACCATACTTCTTGGTTCATTGGGGAGGTAAAGGATCGTCCAAAAATAACTCATGTGGAGCTTCTGCCAAATTGGAGATGCCCGTATCCTGAGGAGTCAAGTATGGTTTAAGCCTGTGACCATCCACTTTCCATATGTTACCATTCTTGTCATTTTGAATCTCCACAACACCATATGGCTTTACATCAACAACACGGAATGGACAACTCCATCTTGACCTTAATTTCCCAGGGAAAAGTCTAAGTCGAGAGTTGTATAACAACACCAACTGTCCTGGAGCAAAACTCTTTGATTGGATTCTTGCATCATGAAGCCTCTTTGTTTTCTCCTTATAAAGCTTAGAACTCATATAAGCATTGAATCTAAATTCATCCAATTCATTCAACTCAAGCATTTTTTTTATTGAGCTTCAGATAAATCCATATTCAATTTCTGAATTGCCCAATAAGCCCTATGCTCCATGACACTCTTTACCAAACACAAGCCGAAATGGGGAAGCATCTATAGGAGTTTTGTATGCTGTCCTGTACGCCCATAATGCATCATCCAGTTTCATGGACCAATCTTTCCTTCCTGGATTAACAACCTTTTCAAGCACCCTCTTAATTTCACGATTTGAAATCTCAGCTTGGCCAGAAGTTTGAGGATGATAAGTTGTGGAAACCTTATGTTTCACTCCATACTTGGCCAATAAAGCTTAAAAAATCTTGTTACAAAAATGAGTTCAGCCATCACTTATGATTGCTCTGGGGGCTCCAAACCGATTAAAAATATATTTCTTCAAGAAAGCAATCACACTCTTTGTATCATTATGAACCAGAGCCACGGCTTTAACCCATTTGGACACATAATCAACTGCTACCAAAATGTATTCCATGCCTCTGGATTTCGGAAATGGACCCATGAAGTCAATTCCCCATACATCAAATATTTCCACTTCAAGGATGCTATTCAAAGGCATTTCATTTCGAGAAGAAATGTTCCCTGTTCTTTGACATCGATCACAATTACCAACCCAAATTCTTGCATCCAAGAAAATATGAGGCCAATAGAAACCACATTGTAATACTTTGAATCCTGTTCTTGTTGAGCCAAAGTGTCCACCATATGGTCATTCATGACATGCCCTCAAAATGTCTTCCTTTTCTTCCTCTTTGATGCACTTGCATATGATTTGATCACTACAGATTTTATACAATGCATTGTCCTCTCAAAAATAATATTTTGCATCACTTCTCAATCTCTTCTTCTGGTCATTACAAAAGTAAGAATGAACTTGGCCAGCCACAACATAATTGGCTATCTCTGCATACCAAGGCAATGATCTCTCATCCGCTCTAAACACTTGCTCGTCTGGAAAATGTTACTTCACCAAAATGGTTGAATCCTCTTGAGCTTCTGACTCTAATCTTGAAAGATGGTCAGCCACCACATTCTCTGAGCCTTTACGATCTTTGATTTCAACATCGAACTCTTGAAGCAATAAAACCCATCGAATCAACCTTGGCTTGGCTTTTTTCTTTGCTAACAAATATTTCAAAGCAGCATGATCTGTATGTACAATGACTTTCGATCCCAACAAGTATGCTCTGAATTTGTCAAATGCGAAAACAACCGCCAACATCTCTTTCTCCGTTGTTGTATAATTCAACTGAGCCTCATTGAGCAGCTTACTGGCATAATAAATGGTGTGAATATTTTATCCCTTCTCTGGCCAAGTACAGCTCCCAATGCATAGTCACTTGCATCGCACATAATCTCAAAGGGCTCCCCCCAACGAGGAGTAACTATCACAGGAGTTTCCACCAATTTAGCTTTCAACGTCTCAAACGCTTCAATGCATTCTGTGGCAAATTCAAATTTTACATCCTTCTCCAATAGGCTACACAATGGCCCAGCAATTTTAGAGAAATCTTTGATGAAACGTCTATAGAAGCCAGCATGCCCAAGAAAACTTCTTATTCCTTTAACGTTAGTTGGAAGAGGAAGCTTAGCAATGACATCAATTTTAGCTCTGTCAACCTCAATCCCAGCATGAGAAATCTTGTGCCCCCAACACGATCCCTTCTTGGACCATAAACTGACATTTTTCCCAATTCAACACAAGATTTGTTTCTTCACATCTCTTTAACACTTTGGCTAAGTTCTCCAAGCAACTATCAAATGTCATCCCAAAAACTGAGAAGTCATCCATGAAAATTTCAATTATCGACTCAACCATGTCATGAAAGATTGCCATCATACATCTCTGGAAAGTTACGGGAGCGTTGCACAAACCAAATGGCATCCTTTTGTAAACAAATGTGCCAAAGGGATAGGTGAAAGTTGTCTTGTCTTGGTCTTTGGGATCGATTGCAATTTGATTATAGCCAGAATATCCATCCAAGAAATAATAAAAAATGTACCCAGCAATTCGATCCAACAATTGCTCCAGAAAAGAAAGTGGAAAATAATTCTTTCTCGTTGCCTTGTTAAGTTTCCTGTAGTCCATACAAACTCTCCAGGCACTAACCACTCTTGTTGCAAGAAGTTCATTTGCATCATTCTTCACAACTGTAACTCCTCCCTTTTTCGGAACACATTGAACAGGACTCACCCACTCACTGTCTGAGATGGGAAAGATCATTCCAAAATCAAGCAATTTGATAACTTCTTTCTTGACAACTTTCATCATTTGAGGATTCAATCTCCTTTGTCTATCTCTCACTGGTACTGAATTATCCTCCAAAAGAATCTTATGCATGCACAAGCTAGGACTTATGCCCTTTATATCTGCAATGGTCCATCCTATAGCCAATTTGTGTTGCCTCAATACTCCCAGCAATTTCTCCTCTTGCCAATCTTCAAGTTTAGAAGAGATCACAACGGGTAGTGTTTCACTTTCTCCCATAAAAGCATACTTATGGTATGGAGGCAAAGGTTTCAACTCCATCTTTGGAGGAACCAAGATAGATGGCATGAGCTTTTCGTTCCTGCAAAAACTTTCATTGCTTCTCACCTCAGTGGATGCATTCATTTCATTAGTTGGAAGCTTAAAGTCAACATTTTCGTTCAATTCATCAACACATGCTTCATCCAAAATTCCCTTCATCTCAAACTCATCTACCACTTCAACAATTTCACTTTGAATTTCAAAAATGGATTCATCAATCACACAACATTCAATATCATTTTCAATTTTAGCCAAAATGTTCTTATCCTCATCATCGAAATCGATGTCATCAAAATCACCTTCTCAATCATGTAACTCATCAATGACAGAATAATCATGCTTAACATTCAATTCATGCAAAGAAGAGCATGCTACAGCCTTAATGGCAAAACAAGATTCAACATGTAATGGATGTTTCATGGCATAATTCACATCAAAAACAACTTCTTCATTGTTGATTGTAAAAGTAACTGTTTTGTTTCTTACCCCAATAACAGCATCACCTGTTGCTATGAAAGGTTAACCAAAAATCAAAGGTACTTCTGGATCCTCTTCCATATCAAGACCAATAAAATCAACAGGGAGTGTAAACTTATCGATCCCCACCAGGACATCCTCAACCATTCCAGCAGGCTTGACCAAAGATCTGTCAGCCAATTGAAGGGTCACAGCTACTGGACGAATTCTGCCTTTAAGTCCAACATCAGTGGCAATAGATAGAGGCATGAGATTAATGCCAGCACCCAAATCACACAAAGCTTTTTCAAAGAGTCTTGTTCCAATTTTACACGGGATAGTGCGACTCCCAGGGTCTTTCAACTTTGGTGGAAATTTGTGCCCAATCCATGCTCCACCATATTCCGTGAGTGTCAAAGGTACCTCACATCTCAAAATCTGCTCCTTGTTGGATATCAAATCCTTTAGAAATTTTGCATATTTGGGTACTGCCGTCATCAAATCCAACAAAGGTAAGCTCACATTTACTTGTCTGACCATATCCAAGAATCTATCAAACTGGGGTCCTTTCTTTGGTTTTGGTTTCACTCTCTCAGGAAATGGAGGTTTAGGTGCAAATTTAGGATAATTATAAGGGTTAGGAGGTCCCCTAACTTTCTTGTTCACCTCGCCAACTCCATTATCTGGCACCACCTCCTTCTTTGGTGCCATGTCCTCAGTGGCACACTCTTGCTCACAATCAAGATTGTCTGCCTTCTTGTCTTCAGAAGTTTTATCTCCAGGTTTGTTAGGTTTGTGTACTTCTCTTCCACTCCATAATGTGATTGCATTACAGGTTTCCTTTCCTTTTGGATTTGGAATTGTATCACTTGGAAGTGCTCCTCTTGGTCTTTGATGCACAGCATTTGCAAGTTGTCCAAGTTGCATTTCAATGTTCTTTAAAGTAGCTTCATGGTGTTTGACAGTTGATTCCAAGCCTCCAAACCTCTGCTCATTCTTATCCATCTTTTCCATCAACTTTTGGAACATGTCTTCAACTGATGGCTTTCTTTGCTCTGAGGTACCAGCTTGATGATCAAAACCAGGTGGTGCATTTGTTGATCTTCTTTGGCCATTTCCTTGATAGTATTGTCCTCCTTGATTTTGTTGTTGTCCCCAATTGCCTTGTCCACCATTGTATGGTCTATTACCACCGGAATAGTTTCCCCCAGAATAATTTCCACTATACTGAGGTTTGTTGTTGTAATTGTTCACGTACTGAAGAGACTCAGTTGTGATGGCACACTCGTCAGTGTGGTGTTCACCTTTACACAAATCACAAGAAAGAACTGGAGCCTTGGTTTGAGCAGCTCTCAAAGTTTGCACTTGTTTAGCAAGGGCTTCAACCTTGGCACTCAACAAAGTTTCCTCATCAAGATCTAGAACTCCTCGTTGTCTTCTACCATGAGGTTTATGGGTCTCAAGGAAGAGATACTCATCCTCAGCAATCTGGTTAAACAACTCTCGAACCTCCGGCACACTCTTATCCTTTAATGCACCATTGGCACAAGCTTTTACCATCACGGAAGACTCAGGTGTGAGACCTTTGAAAAACGTATTCAATTCTCTGATCTCACCAAGGTCATGATTGGGACATTGACGGATTAGACCATTAAAACGTTACTATGCTTCTCTGAATGATTCACCATCTTGCTGTTAAAAATTCATGATCTCCATTCTCCTCTTCTCAAGCTTAGCTGGTGGAAAATATTTCGCCAAGAATTTCTTCTGAAGTTCCTTAAAAGAAATTGTTGCATCTTCTCCCCCAATGGTCTTAAACCCATGTTTTGCTTTACCTCTCAAGCAACGAGGAAAAAGGATTCTGTGCACTTCACTTCTCTCCACTCTTGGAAGTTTGAACGTGCTACACAGACCTAAGAACCAGTCCAGATGATCATTAGGGTCTTCATTGTCTAATCCTTGGAAAAATTGACCTTGAGTAATCATTCATACAATCTGAGTAGGGATGTTGTAACTTTCAACATCTATGTCTTGCTGTCCAAATCCATTGTCAAAATTCACAGTATAATGATGACCAAAACGCGGTGTAGTCTTTTGTAGCCATTTCGCTTTGTCTGGCTTGAACTCTCAAAGTCTTTTGTAGTTCAAGGTCTAGTGTAAACTCAGGATCACCAGAAGATCGTAGCCTGGGGCATACAACAACACCAAGAGTGAAGTATAACCGAAATATTTCAGAACACAAAAGCAAAAATTGAAATGTAAACAACAGACAACAAAACAAAAAACACAAGCGACAACAATAACAAGGAAACAGAACAAAATATAAAACTAAGAACAGAGTAAACAAACAAAACAGAACAACACAAAATTAAATGATGAAATACAAGAAACACTTAATCAAATTCTAGAAACTGTTCCTTCCCTAGCAACGACTCCAAAAATTGAAAGGTGTGTCGCGTACTTTTCAATTTAACCCTAGAAACTACTGTAGTATTGGTGTTAAGGATCGATCTACAGGGAAGGGGATCGAACCACAGGGAAGGGGATTGATTTCAAGAATTCAAAAAATTTGTTCCAATATTAGAAATGCAAACTAACTAAACAAAACAGAGAAAGATAAGTGATGTAACTAACAATAACAGTAACAAAGAACAAACAATGAGCACAACTCAACAAGAACAATGAACAACTAGGAAAAATACACAGAAATGTGGTAGCAAGTCTTAGTTAGCTATCCTAGGGTTCTTCACCGGATGAATATGCAAATAGACTACTTAAATGCAAGACAATTGACATACACTGGAAAACAAAGAGGAGAACAAACTGCCTGAGAACCTAGACTATGATCCGCATGGCGAACATATTATATTCTACGCTCCCTGACTTCACTCTTTACCATGGCGAGGCCTAGAGTGAAGGTTGTAACCTGCAGAGTCTCAACTTCCCAGGATCCACTACTATAGCATGCAAAATCTAAGGTTTTTCCATGGCGAGGCCTAACCTAGGTCCGTTTGTCTTCTTGAAGCTCAAGAAATCTCTTCTCACTCAATTCTCAGGACTCAATGAACTTCCACCGGCATGACGACCGCATCTCAGTTCATGATCTAAAAATACTAGTGAGGAAACTCAATTGTCATACTGTGTGTTCTCATTTCCATCATTTCTACTCCTATTGATGAGTTATACTCCAACCTAGCATGTCGACCACAATCGAAGCATAATTCAATCAACAAAAGCACAAATTAGTGAAACTTAACAAAATTTAAACATTATTCTCCAGTGTAAGTTCATTTCTCGATGAATTACGTCAATCGTATTGCATAGCATAGCCTAATTACACTTCACCCGGTTCAAAACCCTAGAACATAGCGAATTTAGCCACAAAACTTCATATCCAACTCACGATCGGGAAAATACAATACCGGGCAAGTAATTCTCATATTATAGAAAGAAGTTACCGATTGAATTAGTCAATTACTCCAGAGAATCACGATGTTCGGTTTAATTTCTCGATTAGAATTGGAGATCAAACCATAATTCTAGAGAGAGAAAGAAAGAAGAGTGAGAAACTTCCCGCCCAAGAAAAATTACAAGTCTGGTCATCAACTAGAATACGAGAAATTCCCCGAATGTCCTATATCCCTAACTTCCCCCTCTATATATAGAGGTTACAAGAAATGTAAATAATATGCAAACGTAAAATGAATACAAAGTTCCAAGAATGCCACTGCATATTAACAAAGTCCAACAAAGCAACGTGTGCAAGACCACCATCCACGCCTCTAAGCCTGGACCAACCGCGTCTTCAAAAAAAAAAACTTGTGCTTCTTCGAGCCTAGATCAATCACGCCTCTGTGAACGTGTTAATCAAGAGAGCAAAAATTCCAACACTTAGGCACATTTTGGCAAAAGAATTCCAAAACAACCCCACGACACGTTGTGGAGTAAGAATTTTTTATACCACAATGTGTCGTGGCATTCCTTTCCTTAATTCCACGATGCGTCGTGGAGTTGCTTGTTTTCAACCGATGACGCTTCATCGGTTTCTTCCTCTCTACTCCACGACATGTCGTGGAGTTTTTTCCCTCTACTCCACGACACGTCGTGGAGTACTTTGTTGTGCTCAGTGTGAAAATCTGAAGAACATACATTTGTTCAAGGTGAGCATTTGAGAGCAAGGGTGGGTGTGCGAGGCAATGTGTTGTGCTTGTGCATGAACCTTGTGATGTGCAGCCATGTAGTTCAAGCTTGTGCATAGTAGTGTGCATTACATGTGGTGGGGTGAGTGTGACCATTTAAAACAACAAGTATGTGCATCAAATCCAACTCAAAGCTGCAAGAAAACCATAAACACATAAACTTGGAACTTTTTACCTCTCAACTTCTGAAAACTTACAAACCGTCACCTGGCAACCATATTCTGGCCCTGATGCATTGTGAATGTGGATAAATCTAAAACATGAAAGTTGTAGCTCCAAGTCTTAGCTTTCCACAGCCTTTTGAATCACCTAAATAGGAGCTCAAATGACAAAGTTATGACCAAAACACCAAGCTGTGGCAAGAAGGAGTAGCAGGCTTAAAACCCTAATCGGGTTCTTTCTCCCTTCCACCGTGATTTGCCAATTTTCCTTTCAGAATTGGATTTTTCCTTGAACACCAAAGTTGTAGCTCCCTCTCGTGGCTTTCCATGGAATCAAGAATCATCGAAATTGGTGGTCTTCAGCTCAAGTTATTGTCAACCTACCAAACTGTGGCAAGAATGATGTGATCTCCCCCAGAAGGTTGGGTTTGAACACTATTTGCCCAATCGTTCTAAGGATTGCTAGAATGGTGTAACCGCGACCCACTAACTTACTAGAGCTAGGAACCTTTGTATGCTCACGCCACAATCAACACAGCAAGAGTTGATTGATAAGTGTTGAACGCCACAAGTTGGAAAACTTGATAAGTTCTATAAGTTCATCAAAGAACTAAGAGTTGAAAAACTCACAATTTTCATTCATCTAAATCTTGGCTTTAAAGCTTACATGAGTGGCCTATTTATAGGCATAATTACAAGAACAAGTACTTATTAAAATAGGCTAAACTACTTATCTAATAAGCTATCAAAGATAAATCATTCTACTTATAAAGACTTCTTGAATTCTAGGGCATATGTCATGGATGATGTCACAAGGACAGCCTTGACATTTCATCTTCAAAGAATAGGTCATCCATGATGTCATCTATGGCAGATTTGTCATTTCTCCACTTAGAAGCTTCTAGACTTGTCTTTATGCATTGTACTTCATTTAAAGACTTCTTTGACCAATTAATCAGCCCTTGAACGAAATTAATATGTAGAAAAACCTTCAAACTTCTTCATTTAACACCTTGGAAGACTTGGAGAAGATTCAATGTATTTGGACTTTTGTTTGACAAATTCTGGCCGAATTTTGAGGCTGACTTTGGACAACTTTTATTGATCTTTTGGGCTTGATTTCTTTCATGAAAATACTAGAAAGGCTGAACTTTAAGTGGGCTTTGACTTTGCTCCATTTGGACTTGAAATGAAAGAGTTATGGCCAAAACTTTCCACTTGGGCTGAAGTCTTCAAAGCTGAATTTTTCTTTGGGCTGAAATGAAATAACACATAATTACTACTTGGACTTAAACTAAAAATAATAACATTAAATCAGAAATACTTGGACTGAAATAAATAAAAAGAAAAGATACTTCCCTCTGTGGGTTCCGTAGGATCATACGGAACCCAACTATTCTTGATTTTCAACTTCAATCAAAAGGACTTGACTTGTTGAGATGTTAGAAGAAGAAAGAAAAGATTGTTCCCAACAAGTTGACACCAATCCATTCAAAGTGTCTTTGAAAAACTTCACTCGTGACCTTGTGATAGGGCCGACGTGCCATCTTAAAGGGTCTTCGTTTCCTACGCTTGAGTCCTTGGATAAGTTTGCATCATTCCCCCCCTCTTGAAAGTGATTTGTCCTCAAATCTGCATTAATATCAAAAGGACTCAAGTCAGAAACATTAAAGACATCATGAACTTCATATTCATTTGGTAAATCAAGTTGATAAGCATTGTCATTTATTTTCTTCAACACTTGAAATGGTCCATCTCCTCTTGGCAGCAACTTTGACTTCCTCTTGGTTGGAAACCTTTCTTTCCTCAAATGCAACCATACCCATTCCCCGGGTTCGAAGGTGACCTTGCACCTTCCTTTGTTTGCTTGTTGCTCATACTTCTTAGTGCACTCCTCAAGGTTTTGCTTTGCCTTTTCATGAACCTGTTTCACAAAATCAGCCTTCTTTTTGCCATCCAGATTCAATCTTTCACTCAAAGGCAAAGGTATCAAATCCAAAGGAGATAACGGATTAAAACCATAAACAATTTCAAAAGGTGAAATCTTAGTGGTAGAATGTGTAGCACGATTATATGCAAACTCAACATGCGGTAAACATTCTTCCCAAGTTTTCACATTTCTTCCAATGATAGATCTAAGCAACGTAGACAAAGTCCTGTTCACCACTTCTGTTTGGCCATCAGTTTGCGGGTGACAAGTTGTTGAAAACAAGAGTTTAGTTCCCAAATTTCTCCACAAAGCCTTCCAAAAGTAGCTCAAAAACTTAGTGTCACGATCGGACACAATGGTTCTTGGCATTCCATGCAACCTAACAACTTCCCTGAAAAATAGGTTAGAAATATGCGAAGCATCATTTGTTTTGTTGCATGCAATAAAATGTGCCATTTTGGAGAGCCTGTCAACAACTACAAAAATAGAATCCTTGCAACTTTTTGTTCTTGGCAACCCTAAAACAAAATCCATAGAAAGATCAACCCATGGTTCATTCGGAATAGGAAGAGTAGTGTATAAACCATGAGGTTGAACTTTAGATTTGGCCTGTTTGCAAACAATGAAAGCATCACAAATTCTAACAACATCACTCTTCATCTTAGGCCAAAAGAAATGTTCCTGCAAGATGGCCAAAGTCTTGACTATGCCAAAGTCTTGACTATGCCAAAATGAACCATAAGGCCACCACTATGTGCTTCCCTAACCAAAAGTTCACGCAAGGAAGAGTTAGGCACACAAAGTTTAGATTCCTTAAATAGAAAACCATCATTCTTGAAAAATTTCTCAAATGATCCCTTTTCGCAAGCTTGAAATATCTGTCCAAAATCAACATCATCAGCATACAACTCTTTGAGTTGTTCAAAACCAAGCAACTTAGATTTAAGAGAAGAGTGAAGAGAGTATCTCCTTGAAAGTGCATCCGCCACGACATTTTCCTTAACTTTTTTGTATCGAATGACGTAAGGAAATGTCTCTATAAACTCCATCCACCTAGCATGTCTTTTGTTCAATTTGTGTTTTCCTCTTAAGAACTTCAAGGACTCATGGTCAGTGTGTATCACAAACTCTTTTGCCCACAAGTAGTGCTGCCACGTTTTCAATGCTCGTACCAAGGCATACAATTCTTTGTCATATGTGGGGTAATTCAAAGTGGCCCCATTCAACTTCTCACTAAAGTATGCCAAAGGCTTTCCATCCTGCATCAAAACTGCACCAATTCCAACACCTGAAGCATCACACTCAATCTCAAAAGTTTTTGTCAAAGTTAGGCAAAGATAGCAAAGGAGCATGAGTTAGTTCAAATTTTAATTTGTCAAAAGATTGCTCTTGTTCTTCACCCCATTTGAAACCTACACTCTTTTTAATCACCTCAGTGAGTGGTGCCACCAAGGTGCTAAAATTCTTCACAAACCTACGATAGAAACTTGCAAGACCATGAAAAATCCTTACCTCACTTACACTTCTAGTTGTAGGCCAATCTTGGATGGCTTTTACCTTTTCCATGTCAACGGAAATTCCTTGTGCACTTATAACATAGCCAAGGAAAACTATGCTATTGGTACAAAAGGTGCACTTCTTTAAATTTGCATAAAGCTTTTCCTTCCTGAGAACACTCAAAACACAAGTTAGATGTTCAAGATGATCATTCAAATTCTTGGAATAAATAAGAATATCATCAAAGTAAACAATCACAAATTTCCCAATAAACTCCCTCAAAACATGATGCATAAGTCTCATGAAAGTACTTGGAGCGTTAGTTAGGCCAAAAGGCATTACTAACCACTCATACAAACCATGCTTCGTTTTGAAAGCAGTTTTCCACTCATCACCCTCTTTCATGCGAATTTGGTGATATCCACTTTTCAGATCTATTTTAGAAAAAATGATTGCCCCAAAGAGTTCATCAAATAAATCATCCAATCGTGGAATGGGATGACGATACTTTACCGTTATGTTGTTGATGGCGCGACAATCAATACACATCCTCCAAGATTTATCCTTCTTTGGTACCAACAAAACAGGCACTGCACAAGGACTCATGCTTTCTCGAATCCATCCCTGGCCAAGCAATTCTTCAACTTGCTTTTGCAACTCCTTGGTTTCCTTGGGACTAGTCCTATAGGCTGGCTTGTTTGGAATTGACGCCCCTTGAACAAAGTCAATCTGGTGTTCAATCCCTCGAATGGGTGGCAATCCTGCGGGTACTTCTTCTGGGAATATGTCTTCAAATTCCTGTAAGAGACAAACAAGACTGCTCGGTAGCGTACCGACCAAATCATTAGTGGATAAACGGGCTTCTTTGAACAAAAGAAGCACAAAAGGCATTTCAGAATTTAAAGCCTCTTTGATCTCACTTTTTTTTGCAAACACACAAATTTTTTTATCTTTTTCACTCACAACAAGTGTTTCTTTTCTCTCCATTTTATTCTTTCTCAACTCGCCCTTTTTTTCACTCTCAACTTCTTCCTTTTCACTTTCACTCTTTTGCTCTCTCATTTTTTTTGCATCTTCTTGCATCTTTACTTGATCTGCATAAACCTGACTAGGCAACATAGGAACAAGAGTTACAGGTTTAGCTTTATACATAAAGGAATACTAGTTAGTAAAGCCATCATGCTTTACCTGTCGATCGAACTGCCAAGGTCTTCCCAACAACAAGTGACTTGCTTGCATGGGCACAACATCACATAGAACTTCATCCTCATACTTGCCGATGTGAAAAGGCACCATGACTTGCTTGGCAACACGAATCTCGCCACTGTCATTAAGCCATTGAAGTTTGTATGGCCTTGGATGCTTCATCGTGGGTAACCCTATCTTTTCAACCATAAAAGCACTAGCAACATTAGCACAACTCCCACCATCAATAATGACACCACATACCTTTCCATTCACAAAACACCGAGTGTGAAAGATGTTCTCTCGTTGGGCATTGTCATCTTCTTTTTGTTGTGCACTAAGGGCGCGCCTTGCAACCAACAATTCCCCTTGAACAGCCAACTCTTCATCATCATCAGAACCCTCCAAGGATGGCAGAGATTCAGCATCTTCATCCGTCTCGATCTCACCATCATCTCGAACCATCATTTCAAGTGTATTTGGACATTGACTTGCAATATGTCCCCTGCCTTGACACTTAAAACATTTAATATCACGATTCTTAGGAGTAGAAGAATCAGCATTACCCTTTGGAACATTGTCAAGCTTAGGTCCAGATTTGGGTGGCTTAGATGTAGAGAAAGAAGGTGGTTTCTCTATCTTTTTTGACGTGCTTGCCTTCCAAGGACTTGCTCGAGAGCCTCCCCCTCTTTTGAGTTGTTGTTCAATCTTCACTGCCATATGCACCATTTCTTCAAGTTCAACATAATGGTACATTTCAACACGATCTCTAATCTCATAGTTCAAGCCATGCAAGAATCTGGCCATGGTGGCTTCCCTGTCCTCCTCAATATTTGCCCGGATCATAGCGACCTCCATCTCCTTGAAGTAGTCATCTACGCACTTGCTACCTTGCCGAAGGCTTTGGAGCTTATTGTGAAGCTCTCGATAATAGTGGCTTGGTACGAACCTTTTTCTCATGGTGGTTTTCATTTCCTCCCAAGTTTGAATAGGTCTATCTCCAGATCTTCGCCTACTCACCACAAGTTGATCCCACCATGTTAGTGCATAATCAGAAAACTCAGTGACAGCGAGTTTTACCTTTTTGAGATCGGAGTACTCATGACAATCATAGATGAATTCCATCTTTTTCTCCCATTCGATGTATGCCTCCGGATCTGACTTCCCTTGGAAGGATGGAATTTTCATTTTTATGGAACTCAAATTGTTGTCCTCTCGTGGCCTTCTCCACGCTGGTCTCCTATCATTTTCAGAACCCCTTGATTCACTCCTTCTGTCATCATCATCGACGTCGTCTTGATCTTGATGAGACTGAGACTTTTGTGAGCCTTCCACTCGATCTAATCTTTCATGGACCTGGTCAAATTCATTTCTCATCAATCGCCTCATTTCATCCATCATGGCTTGGATTTGAAGATTCGGTTGTTGAAAAACTCCTTCGTGTTCTTGATCTTGAGACATCTTTCAAATCTGCACAAAACAAAGTTAGTACCTCACTCACTCCCTCGCGTATTTTCACTCAATAGAGGTCACACTTCCCTCGTGTATCACAAAGATAGGCTTTTTCCCTCTACTAGTCTCACCACACTGCCTTTTACCACTCTTTTTTTTTCGTCTCAAAGTTCTTATCAAACTAATGAAACAATCATCAAGCTTTACTTGTGGCCTTGAGGAATTCAAACTTATCAAACAACCCTGTTAAAAAAAAAGATAGAGAAGAATTCTAGCCGAGAGAATTTTGAAGTCTTGGCTTCTAAACTTGCTTCCTGGATCAAATGCAAACAAGTTAGTACAAAGAGATGAAACTTGACTTTTTGTCTTTTTTTTTCTTTTAATCTTTTTTTTTTCTCTTTTTTCGCGTCCTTTTTTTTTGAACGATTTTTTTTTTGAATAATTCAAGAAACCCAACAAAAGGTATTGAATCCTTAAACCCCAAAACCCACTGATAAGAACCTTGCCGAACCTGTGACAAGACCCGCTATCAATATGTGACTCTTGAATTTCAAGAAACCCAACAAAAAGAATGTAGATGAGAAGCCGAATACTTGGAATACCAATAGTCACTGATAAGAACCTTGCCGAACCTGTGACAAGACCCGTTACCAATACGTGATTCTTGGACTTCGAAGAATCAAGAATAAGAAAGGATAAATCAAAAGATAAAAAAAAAGGATATGCAACCGGTAGAACTGGCTCTGATACCAAATGATGTGATCTCGCCCAGAAGGTTAGGTTTGAACACTGTTTGCCCAATCGTTCTAAGGGTTGCTAGAATGGTGTAACCGCGACCCACTAACTTACTAGAGCTAGGAACCTTGGTATGCTCACGCCACAATCAACACACCAAGAGTTGATTGATAAGTGTTGAACGCCACAAGTTGGAAAACTTGATAAGTTCTATAAGTTCATCAAAGAACTAAGAGTTGAAAAACTCACAATTTTCATTCATCTAAATCTTGGCTTTAAAGCTTACATGAGTGGCATAATTACAAGAACAAGTACTTATTAAAATAGGCTAAACTACTTATCTAATAAGCTATCAAAGATAAATCATTCTACTTATAAAGACTTCTTGAATTCTAGGGCATATGTCATGGATGATGTCACAAGGACAGCCTTGACATTTCATCTTCAAAGAATAGGTCATCCATGATGTCATCTATGGCAGATTTGTCATTTCTCCACTTAGAAGCTTCTAGACTTGTCTTTATGCATTGTACTTCATTTAAAGACTTCTTTGACCAATTAATCAGCCCTTGAACGAAATTAATATGTAGAAAAACCTTCAAACTTCTTCATTTAACACCTTGGAAGACTTGGAGAAGATTCAATGTATTTGGACTTTTGTTTGACAAATTCTGGCCGAATTTTGAGGCTGACTTTGGATGACTTTTATTGATCTTTTCGGCTTGATTTCTTTCATGAAAATATTAGAAAGGCTGAACTTTAAGTGGGCTTTGACTTTGCTCCATTTGGACTTGAAATGAAAGAGTTATGGCCAAAACATTCCATTTGGGCTGAAGTCTTCAAAGCTGAATTTTTCCTTGGGCTGAAATGAAATAACACATAATTACTACTTGGACTTAAACGGAAAATAATAACATTAAATCAGAAATACTTGGACTGAAATAAATAAAAAGAAAAGATACTTCCCTCTGTGGGTTCCGTAGGATCATACGGAACCCAACTATTCTTGATTTTCAACTTCAATCAAAAGGACTTGACTTGTTGAGATGTTAGAAGAAGAAAGAAGAGATTGTTCCCAACAAGTTGACACCAATCCATTCAAAGTGTCTTTGAACAACTTCGCTCGTGACCTTGTGATAGGGCCGACGTGCCATCTTAAAGGGTCTTCGTTTTCTACGCTTGAGTCCTTGGATAAGTTTGCATCAAAGAAGAACAAACCATGAAAAACCCTAATCCAAGCACAACAAAGAAGCCTCCGTTTCTCATAATTGCATACAGAATTTGGAAAAATTTAAAACATGACAATTGAAGTACACACAAAGCGATTTCCATAGCCACCAAGCTCTCCTTATTTGGAATAGAATTGAAAGAGTTACGCTCAAAATAAGTTGCACAACCAAGCTGCCAAAACCCTAATCTAGCCAAGCAAAGCACCTTTAAGTTTCTTCATTTTCAACCTATACACACACCACCTCATTCACCATCATTTTTACCCTTTTTTGTACCATTTAAATATTACCAGATAGCAAACCACATATATGCACAAAACAGCATAAATCACCACACATTTGCATAAAACACAAGACAAAAGCTAAGAGATATAGCACAAAATAGTTGGTATAAAACCAACTTATCAGCCAATTAAAAAAAATTCGTCTAGATAATACTGTTGAATATTCATCACATGCTTTTGATGATTATTGCATGTCGATTGGAATAAGTGTTGAACATCTTGTAGCTTATGTTCACACACAAAATGGTCTTGTTCAATCATTTATTAAACGACTACAATTAATTGCTAAACCATTACTTATGAAGTCTAAACTTACTTTATCTACTTGGGGACATGCTATATTATATGCAGCAATACTTGTAAGAATAAAACCGACAAGTTATCATACTTATTCCCCACTACAATTAGCATTTGGTTGTGAGCCTAATATTTCTCATTTGAGAATTTTTTTTTGTGAGGTTTATGTCCCAATTAAACCGCCACAACGAACTAAAATGTGCCCCCAAAGAAGATTGGAGATATATGTTGGATATAAATTACCTTCAATTATTAAATATGGTGAGCCATTAACAGGTGATTTATTTCCTGCCAGATTTGTTGATTGTCATTTTGATGAATCACATTTCCCAACATTAGGGAGAGGTGGAGATCAACTAAAAAAGGAAATTAAATAAAAAATATCACTTGATTTTCTTGATCCTCGTACAAAAGAAAGTGAACTATAAGTTAAAATAATTATACATTTGCAAAGAATTGTAAATCAATTACCGGATGCATTTAATGACTCCAGAAGAGATACTAAATCGCATATTTTTGCTGAAAATACTCCAGTGGAAATTGAGATTCCTTAAGGGAAAATTACAAGTGCTAATGAGTTTCATGCACACTTGAAGTATGGTAGACCTCTCAGTTCTAAAGATAAAAATCCTCGAAAGAAAAAGGGATTAAATAATGATAAGATTCAAGAACTCCAATTAGTGACAAAATTCAACCTCCTAAAAAGGTTACTCCTGAAGAGATTGTTGCAGAAGAGCATGCTCCTGAAGAGCTTACTCTTGAAGAGAATGACATTATAGAAAATTCAATAAATTTTGTCACTGCAAGAAAATGTTGGAATAAAAAATAAATAATTATAGATAATGTTTTTTCATATAATGTAGCACTTGATATTATGGAAGAAGACGATGATCATGAACCTCGATCGGTTTATGAATGCCACGAAGAAATAATTGGTCAAAATGGACAGATGCAATCCAATCTAAATTGGATTCACTAGCAAAACGAAAAGTATTTGGACCTGTAGTCCAAACACCAAAATGTGTAAAGCCAGAGGGATATAAATGGGTGTTTGTGCAAAAAATAATGAGAAAAATGAAATTATAAGATATAAAGCATGACTTGTAACCCAAGGATTTACACAAAGATCGAGATTTGATTATGATGAAACATATTGATAAGTCGGAGTTGTACCGACTTATTTATCTTACATACTCATCCTTTTTATATAGAAATCGAGTCAAAGGAATGCTTTGTGAATGGCTTGTGCACATTATTGTTCATGAACTTAGATTCGATAAAATGACTAAGTGTGGAGAAAATGTTGTGATTTTGTTGCGATTATGGAAAATATGCACACACACCCCACCTTAGTCGCACAAGTCGTGCACAGCTCACAACACTCACAAGTCACTCACATCTCGCACACAAATTTCTCAACACACACAACACACACGCACATGGCGGGCGCCTAGCGCTCCCGCCCACTCAACACACACACTAGGCGCCCGCCCCACTCACACACACACTAGGCGCCCGCCCCACTCACACACACCACGGGGCGGGCGTCTAGCGCGCCCGTCCCCTCTCACACATGCACACACGGCGGGCGCCTAGCGCGCCCACCCTGCCTATCGCACACACGGTGCAGGCGCCTAGCGCGCCCGCACCACACACGCACACATACACGGCGGGCGCCTAGCGCGCCCGCCCACTTTCGCTCACGCACACACTCACTCACACATTCTCACTTGCACACTTGCACGTTTAATTTTGCATACACCTCACCGCACTCGTGCTCCCACACATATTTTGTGCACATTTTCAGGCACTCACGCACGTTCACTGTTGTGCACCAAGTGTTTGAAGAAATGCATTAAAATTCCTTAATGACTAAGTCTTGAGTGAACTACGTGGCCTCACTTTACCTTTGCTGACTTATTCGCAGACACGTGGCAGTCTCTCCGGAAAAGACGGAAATTTCCAGGAAGGTCACTAGGCCAGCCCAGCAAGGGGAAAGTATAAAAGTGAAGAGAAGCCGCTGAGGAGGGGATCCGAGACTTTAGAGATCTCATTCTATTGGGGATCAGAGGAGAGAGAGACTTTGGGGGAGCAAAGTCTAGGGTTTGAGAGAAATCAGAGAGTACGATTGAGATAGGGGGAAGGGAAACAGAGTGACATGATCCTGATTCACCCCTTTGTAATCGTAGTTTCTGGGCCGATCAAAATGATCGGCTAGACATAGAGTGTTGCCTTGAGGGGTTACATGTATGGATTTTCTCTTGTTTGAGACATTTGATTTAGAATTTTAACCGTGTTTATTTATGTTCATTATTCTGTACTTGTTGTGTTTGATGTTTTGCATTAGATTAACTTCATATTAAATCTGCGATGACCACTGAGATTGTTGTGAACTTGCCTAAGGAAATCAATCCCAACTTGTATTGATTATGAACATGCTTGTCTGAGTCTTAGTCCTGCACATTTCATGATTTAGAAAAGGGCAAGGAGCGTTCTTGTATGGTGAGTTTAGATTACAGATGGGATGACTGCCCTGACAAGAAGTATATCCAAGTTAATCGAGGCTCACTACTGCCACTATAGGAAAGGACTAAGAGTAAGCTTGTATTGTGGATTTAGATTACATATGGGATGACTGCCCTGACAAGGGAGTATATCCGGGCTAATCGAGGCTCACAGTAGGAGAATCGGGATCTGGGGGAGTCTCACTCGTACCTAGAACTTGCCCTGACAAGGGAAGTTAGAGGAGTATTGTGAAACGGATTTGAGAGAACTGACAAGTTGATCGAATCCCGGCTCACTAGCAGAGAAGTCCCCTCACACTTGTTCACACAAGTCAGGGATAGCAAGAGAAAAATCCATACTAGTTGTTCCACCCTCAAGGCAACACCTCCCGTTTTATTGAGTTATCTCCCGTTCCAACATTCTTGCATTTTCATTCATTTGAGTATTAATTTCGTGCCTTTTTAATTGTTCATACTTACTATCATTATTCAATACTTGATTACAATCCTCTCCCTGTGGAGACGATCCCACTCATCACTGCTACATTTATTGTTGAGTTTGGGTAAAATTGGGAGCCTACGACAGCTCGCCCCACCACATATTCACCTGTAGTGGATGGAATTACATTTAAATATCTTGTGAGTTTAACAGTGCATGAAAAGCTTAATATATGTCTAATGGACGTAGTCACCACTTATTTATATGGAACACTAGATAATGATATCTATATGAAAATCCCTGAAGGATTTAGTATGTCTGAAACACATAAATCAAGGGTTTATTCCATTAAATTACAAAGGTCTTTTTATGTATTCAAACAATTTAGATGTATGTGGTATAACTGTCTTAGTGAATGTTTAATTAAAGAAGGTTATATAAATGATCCAATATGTCCATATATTTTTATTAAGAAATATGAGTCAAATTTTGTAATCATTGCCATATATGTTGATGATCTCAACTTAATTGGAACTCTTGAAGAGATCCAAAAGGCAGTTGAATATTTAATAAAGAATTTGAGATCAAGGATTTTGGAAAGACCAAATTTTGCCTTCGTATGCAAATTGAACATTTGCAAGATGAAATTTTTGTTCATCAAACTATATGTACAAAAAAGGTATTAAAATGGTTTTATATGGATAAAGCACATCCATTGAGTATTCCAATGATCGTTCTATCACTTGATCCTATCAAGGATCCTTTTAAACCAAAAGAGGAAAATGAAGAGATTCTTGGTCCTAAAGTACCATATCTCATTGTTATTGTGATAAGTCAGTTTCATACTGACTTACTATTGATAGTTTTCGCTTAGCTTAAGTAGTTTTTAGTGCAATTCATGTAGAAAGGGTTGTTGAAATTGGTGTGATTGTGTGACGAATGGTGTGAAGCGTTATGTGATTAAAAAGACTGAAAATGGCAAAATCTGTTGTTAAATTTGATTTGTTGTAATGGAAGATTATGGCATTATGAGGCATTACTGTGACTTTCGAGTTTGTGAAGTTATGTGCGAAGAATTGTTATGAATTTCTGTGAACATTGTGTGTGAGTTTTGCTAAATAAGAGAGGAGCTAGGGGTTTTAGGGGTTTGAGATGTTAGATGTTTTTAGGATATTTCATGAAGTTCACACTGCCTTTACGTTGTAGCTCGCATCGCCGCACGAGCATGTGCGGCGACCTCGCATCACCTATGCATCGCCGCTAGAGCATGTATGGCGACCTCGTGCCATGACCTCGCTGTGCGGCGACCTCGCATCGCCGCACGAGCATGTGTGGCGAACTCGAGCGTCGACCTCACACTTGTCACGCATGCTCGCGTGCGGTGACCTTGCAATCCTAGCACAACACTCCACACTTATGCACAACACTCTTCAGCACACACACTTCACCCACTCTTTAGCACACTCACACCCACTCATGCATGCACTCACTACATTTGCACACTCTCATTCATTCTATTCATGTTATTGACTATTTGCTCACATGTCATTTGCACTTTTCCTCACTTTTAGTACACTCAAGCTCATTACATGTTTATACTCATTTTCACCATGTTTCACTCACATTCATGTTCACCAAATTTCAGTTACATTCTTATCACACTTCATGGCACAACACCATAACACTTGCATTTCATTGCTTATTCTTGCACACCTTTAATACTCACTTCACAACACACATTCGTAGCGCTACACTTTCACTACACTTTTATTTCATTTCCACTACATTTTCACGACACCATGAATACGACACACATGCACACTTGCACGGTGATGCATCGTGGGGATGCATCGCCATGTAAATGTTTACACGACGATGCTTCCCTACGAGGCATCGCCATGAAAAATGGTGGGATGTCTTGTCTGATTTCGGCTAAGTATGGAATTTGCTTTTTTGCGTACATAGGGTAGGAAGGCGCGGATGTTGGAAGCTCGGAAGCATGAAGATCGTAGCAGTGGCGTGGGAAGCCTAAGCTTGGAGGCGTGAAGTGGAAGTTTTGGGAGCTGAATAAGAGTCATGCATGTGCACTGATATTTGGATGTATTCTGTAATGCAGTGGCATTCTTGTAATATTTTAGTCATTCTACGTTTACGTATTATTTATGTTTTGTAACCTCTATATATAGATGATTAAGTCATTAGATCAGGGGATCGATCATTCTAGAATTGTAACAGACTTTTAGATTTTGAGAGCAGGAACTTTCTCTCTCTAATTTTCTCTCACTAGTATTTTCTCTCTCTGGAAATTGTTCTCTAATTTCGATTCTGATCGCGGCTTTGGACTGGAAACTACTTCCTTATTCTTAATAAACGAAGGAATTGACAATTCTCTGTACTTTAACTAGTAAAATCCTCCAATTGAATGGAAATGAATTTGTTAATGTTGCAAATTGATGAAATTGAAATGAGGAAAGAGTTTTCTAGCTAATCGAGTGATGGCCTAGGGTTCCAATGGATGAATGCACATTTTAGATGCTTTGATTAGGTGCAATAAATGTAATCTTTCAAGAAATGATTCATATTTTGCTTGGTTGTGAATATTAGTTAAGTTTCATGTATTCGCTCTAAAGTAGTTGAATTGAACTTGAACTGCGGCCGTCATACTGAGTCTGAGCTTAATACATCTATTCTTGCTATGAATTCTGTGCAATGAGAACATGAATCGAGTCTTTTCACTTGTTTTGCATGCTCATCTTCTAGGGTGCAGTCACCATGCCGATCGTAGATTATGAGATCATAAGTTCAGAGTGAAAAAGAAGTCCTCTGTTGTTAACGAGCGCATTAGACCTTAGTTTCAAGCCTCGCCATGGGAAGTTTCTAAGAGTCGAGTGTTAAACTTGTTAGGAATAGTGGATTAGGATGTTGCGGGATGAAATCACCGTCCTCAGGCCTCGCCATGGGATAGGAGGGTGTCAGGAGGATTAAGACATAGTATGATTAAGACTCTAGGCAACAAAGTTCCCCTCTAGATTAGCATGTATGTTTAGTTGCACTGCATGAGTGATCTAAATGTGTATTCATCCAGCTACGGAACTCTAGGGCATCACCTTTCCTATTAATTGCATTCAGACTTTATTTCTTATGTTTTGAGTTCTAGTTATCTTAGTTCTTGCTAGTACAAATTTCATTTGTGTGACATTTACTAGATCAACATTCTTAAATTCTAGAAACTAATTCCATTCCCTGTGGATCGATCCCTACCACCACTTCTATAGTAGTTAGGGTAAAATTGGAGCTTACGACTACAGCTTGTCATATTGGTGCACCAATGTATATTACTAATTGTACAAGGTCGGATATATCATTTGCAGTGAATTTGTTAGCATGATTTAGCTCTTTTCCTACAAAACGACATTGGAACGGTATTAAGCATATTTTTCACTATCTCCAAGGAACAATTTATCTTGGATTATATTATTCATATGATTCTCAACCAGAATTATTTGTTTATGTTGATGTTGGTGGGTATTTATCTTACCTGTATAAAGCAAAATCGTGGACTGGATATTTGTTTACATGTGGTGGTACAGCTATTTCATGGCTGTCCACTAAACAAACAATAACTGCTACTTCTTCAAATCATGCTGAAATTATAGCAATTCATGAGGCTAGTCAGCAATGTGCTTGGCTAAGATCAATAACCCACTATATCTGGAAGAATTGTGGGTTATCTCCAAAAGAAGAACATCCTCCAACTATATTATATAAGGACAATGCAGCTTGTATAGCTCAATTAAAAGTTGGATATATCAAAGGAGATAGGACAAAACATATTTCACTAAAATTCTTCTTTACTCATAATCTGCAAAAGAATGATGAAATTGATGTGAAACAAATTCGGTCAAGTGATAATTTGGCGGATTTATTTATCAAGGCATTACTGACAACAACTTTTGAGAAATTAGAAAGGAATATTGAAATGCGTCGGTTGAAGGATCTCAAATAATTTTTGAATCAAGGGGAGAAATAAATAAACAAGAATAGTGTACTCTTTTTCCTTCACTGGGATTTTTTCCCACTGGATTTTTTCTTAGTAAGGTTTTAACGAGACATATTCTTTGTGTAATGGACATCCAATGGGTAGTGTTATGAAACATTGAATAGTAAATGTCCATTCAATGCAATTCAAAGTCATTAAACTCTAAAGATAACATATTAATACAAGTTAAAATGTATGTTATCTTTAGTTAGTTAATGTATTACATATAAAATGTAACTATAAATAGGTTTCTTCCTTATGTAATTGTATGATTGAAAGGACAAGAAAAAGAGAACAAGTCTTTTGAATTCATAGAGAATACTTTGCATAATTATTATTTATTTATCCTTAATATCTTGTTTAGTTTATGTTTATATTTTGAATTATAATTCTCAATATAAATTACTATATCAAATCTATATGTATTAGTATTAGTTTTATAACATTTTTTAATTAAATAATGTTTTTTTTCAGATTTTACTATGCATAGTTATTTTATAATTATTCACGTGTTTGAGTATATTTAAATTTTGTTGTTTTATAATTATCGATTAAAACGAACAGATGGTGAGGCCCAAATGAGAATTTTGTGTTAGTTGGGCAATGAAATAGTTTGGACTTGGGCTTCCACCGATCTGTTGGGCTCTTTCAATAATATGAGATGTATGTCTCCCTCGTTAAAAAAATATTGCTACGTGAGATGATTTTCTCCTACAATAATAAACAGCCAAAGCCCTTAGATTATTTGCATCGTGTGTTTTATACAAAGGGAAAATTGAAAAAGAAAAACAAAGAAGTCCTCAACATTTTGTTAAAATTTATTTTTTCATCACTTACATTTATTAAAATAATGTAATTTTATCACTTACATTAATAATATGCACTAAATTAACTGGTATTTTGAATGTAATTTTTTGTTTTTGTAATTCATAATAAGGGTAACAAAATCATTCATTAATTATATTACTTTATATTTTGAATGTATTCTTTCTTTGTAATTCATAAAAACCATAACAAAATCTTTCATTAATTATATAACTTTCTATTGAGTGTAATTTTTATTTGTAATTCATAAGAAAGGTAACAAAATTTTTCATTAATTATATAAATTTATATTTTGATTGTAATATTTCTTTGTAATTCATAAAAAAGTAAAAAAAAACTGTAATTAATTATATAACATAATGAACCCGTTAATAATAAATATATTAAAATTAAACTCTATTTAATAGTACAAATGTATGGTCTATTGTCATTCTTGGGTTTATAAATTTTATGCTTTAGTTTTGAACATTGGACCCAATAACAAAAAAATATTATGGGTCTATTATCATTTTTTTACAAATAAAAGTTAACTTTTTAATCTCTATATTAACCAATTCAAAACAAATAAACAAGGGTAAATTACTCCAATTGTCCATTAATTTAGGGGTTCATTTCGCTTTTGTCCTTAATCTTTAAAATTTTAATTTTTTGTCCCTCGTGTTATAATTTGATTTAAATTTGTCATTCATCTATTTTTTTCAACTAAAAATTCAACTTAAATAAATATTTAACACATATATGACAAATACAAATGTATACAAATTGATAAAATTAGACATATGTATATTAAATGGTCACCGGGATTGAATTTTTCTAACATGAAAAATACACAGAAAAACCACTAAAAACTAAAAATATGACATGAGGGACGAAAATGAACTTTTTAAATATTAGTGATAAAAACAAAATGAATCCCAAAGTTGAGAGACGATTGAATTAATTTACCCAATAAACAAACAAATAATAGATATGTGCGCTACTGTCATTTTGTTGATAGAGTAAAGACTCGTACAAAACAAATTCAACAAAATTTTGAGGTAATTTATATTTTTTCTTTCATGTAAAATTATAGTAGATATTAAATAATGTCTAATTTATATAAATTAATAGCATTTTATTAATATTATATATTTTAGTTATAATTTAGTAAATATTATTTTTTTTTTAGTTATAACTTTCCTAAACCATAAAAGTAGTACTATTTAGGAAGGGTGTGCATGGTTCGATTTGAGCGATTTTACATTAAAGTTTTAACTGCACCAACCATTAAAATTTAAAAATCCTGAATTGTTCTGTGCATTTTTGCATTTCCGATTGTGAGTTTTGAAATTATAAAAAAAATTGAGAAATAACGATAAATTTGAATATAAGCAAAAGAACATTATTTGAACAAATATTAGATTACATAAAAAGTATTTTAAGATTAATGCACGTTTGAAATTATATTCACGCTTTCAAATCTATACTTAGAACTAAAATGTAAATATTCTTATTCTATCATTAATATTTTCAACAAATTTATAATCTAGTAATACAATTATGCAAGTGCATCAAAAAGAGACTAATATTTGTACATCATAAAAAAATGTCACATTATAATTATTCAAAATTAAAAAAAATCATAGTTTAATTAATTATATAGAAGTTGGTCTAATAACCATTCTTGTATATGAGAAGAAAATTATTTATATGTATAGCTATTACAATATAAATGCACGAATAAAAAGATATTAACTTATTTATGTTTTGAAATAATAATATGAGAAAATGGCAATATGGGTCCCTAATGTTTAGGCCTGTGGCACTTTTAGTCCCTAATATTTTGGAAGTAGTCAATGTGGTCCCCAATATTCTATTTTGTGACCAATTTAGGACAATTGATGGATTTTGTTGGGTAGGTAACGAAAATAGTCACTTGTATCTCACATGTTTGTTAAAAGTTAATTTTTTAAGACTTTCTATGAAAAAAAAAGAAAATTCTTCTTATTCTCTAATAAACAATTAACAAATAACAAAACATATTTTTGCCTTTTAATTAAACAAAACCCTATTTAATTACACATAAACTATTATCTCTACCTCCTCTCCCCTTTGTCGTCGCCGCCGCCACCATCACCAACATATATCAAAATCAACCAATGGATAACAAATTCATCATTGCTATATCCCTCAACTTATCTTTTAAAATCAACCTAACATGTCTCATCTACACTACTATCTCCACCACCTCTCCCTTTTGCCACCGCCGCCGCCACCACTACTACCTCCACATATCAAAACTACCCAGTGGACAATAATGAGAAAGCCATTTGCAAAATTTAAACACCCTTCAAAAAAAATTCGGAAGACAACAAAAAAAGCTAAAGGCACAACAACTACCAAGTTTAAATCTACCTAAAAGTTCATATGCAATACAACCAAAACCAACAATTATGTTCCTATTCATCAAGTACTCTATACCAAATGCGAAAAATGAATGTTAAATTATTTGTGTCTATTCTTGGAGAGAAACATTAAATTATTGTACTTATTTTAGTGTATTTTAAAATTGTATTTTGATGGTGGTGGAAAAGGGAGAGGGTGAGGTGGTGGTGGTGGTGGTGGTGACGGCAGCAGCGGAGGAGGTACAAGAATTATTTTTATAGAAAGTCATAAAAATTTGACTTTTAACAGACATATGAGATGAACATGACCATTTTCGTTAGCTACCCAACAAAATCCATCAATTGTCTTAAATTGGTCACAAAATAGAATATTGGGGACCAAATTGGTTTCTTTTGAAATATTGGGGTCTAAAAGTGTCGTAGGCCTAAACATTAGGGGCCAAAATTATCATTTTCTCTAATAATAAAGTTGAGGTAAGTGACTAAATGCAAACAATTAAGTCAAATTATCTATACTTATTATGTAATATTATATATACAATTATATTACTATTAATATATTTTTTTGGTGAGTCTTTTTGTTGTTTTAATTTAAAAAAATAAAATCATACCATGTTATTTTAAACACTAAAACAAAAATTCAAAAATCTATGTTATTTAAGGATATCTTAATTCAATCATTCAAACTAAAAAAAAAATCTTGTTCTTGATATTTTAAGATATGCTAATTCAATCATTCAAACACAAAAGGTAATACTACAAATCAATTTTGATATGCTTAACATGCTTGTATACTATCAAATTCACATCTATACGAAGAATCAACAAGGAAGGTAAATAAAAATAAATCCTATGGTAAAAGATATAATCCAAATAAATAAAAAAATAAACCTCAAATTTCAAAAATAATAAATCATGCATGAAGCTCTATGAATATATAACACCACAAATCGCATAACTATGATATGAAGGCATGTCTAAGTAACTAAGGAGAGTGAAGTGCCTAGAATATAGTGGTTTGATGTTTAAAATCCAGATTCTCTTAGTGGCGTCCTTCATAAGGTATCCATGATTTGGTATCAAAGCCAGTAAAGGTATCCATAGGAGCTTATTTAATTAAGATCCAATGGTTGGTTAATTCTAAGGTGGATAGCAAAATAATACATTAGGTGTCTTTTATTTTCCAGAAGTTATACCCTGAAGAGGTAGAGATTATTTTTCAATATAAGTTTACTACAAGTCCGAGATTCTCTATTTTCTCTTTCAACCTTACCGTCTCTAAAACATTAAGATTCTGGTAGATTATCTACATCTAGTAAAATTGATTCTTTATACGAGATTACTTATTCTCCTGAACATCAACTACCAGATACCTAGTTATCTCTTATAAATCCTTACCATATATTTTCCAAAAAATCTACTTCAATAATACGAAAAATAGTTACTCAGTTGATAAAGCCCACATCTTCTTCTCCAGTTAAAGAATATGTCCAGGCAATTAACTTCTCGCCTTATCCTAATTTAGCAATCTGTGAAGAACTGTTTGTCTCTAAATATTCCTTCTCACTTTCCACAAACGTGAATAAAGCAGGGATATTCTCATCTCCATTTTGAAGGTATCAAAGTTTGTCTAACACTTCATGCTAGAAAAGGTCTTGCTGCTATAGCAAGGATTAGGGGAGTAATCGAGCCGAGTCAAGTTCGAGTACACATATAATGAGATCGAGGGAGGAAATTAGGAATAAAATTGCAGAGATTATCCTTTCTGCGACCCCTATAGATTATCCTTTTTCAAATGAAAAAGAGATCTGTGTTACAAAGACTTGGCAGGTTATTGATAGTGAGGCAGTAAGGTCAGAACTTTCTCCATCATCATTATTTACTACTTCCTACAAGTCAGTGGAAATCAAGGCAATTCCTTTCAATCAAAAGGAAGCAAAAGATACAGGTCCAGTAAATGCAAGAGATATTCAAAGCATTTACGAACAAAACAACTACACTAACAGATACTTTCAAGCTATTGGAGAACATCTCCTTACCAAGCCTATCCAAACTACATCTACATCTTCACATGTATCAAACACTTTTCCAAATAAACCTCTCTCAAACCACATGAAATACCCTTCAAGATAGCTAACCAGTTAGCAAACAGACCTCTTACCGAGCTAAAAAAAAGGATAGCAAAGATTGAAGAAACCTTTACTACCCCAAAATCAAAGCAAAAATCAAGTGATCCTGCTTCAGCATCTGCTTCAGTAAATCAAGCTATGTGTATCTTGGACAAAAGAGAAATGTCTGAAGATGAACAATCGCAATCAGAATCTCCAGTAGCAGAGATTGCTAAACTAAGATATCGGAGTTCACTTGGTGACAAACAACTGTCAAACTGGAAAAGGCCTCAAAAATTATACTATCCCAGGGCAACATACCCAGATATGGTATTGGAAGAAAGACCCAACATTCTCCAAAATAGCTACAATGCCAATAATATCTGTGAGTGGAACATAGATGGATAGATGGAGTACAGTATGATGACTATTCTCCAACAGATGACAATGGTGGCAACATCATACAGAACATCTCAGGATTGTACAGACCAATTGGCAGCACATATTTTAGTTGCCGGTTTCACAGGGCAATTAAAAGGATGGTGGGATGAACATCTCACTGAAGATGACAGACAAAGCATCATGCACTCAGTTAAGACTGATGTTCAAGGAGAACCAATCCTACAAGACGGTGATACTATTTCTGATGCTGTATCTACTTTGATATTTACTATTTCCAAAACGTTTATTGGTGATCCAGGTATTTTTTCAGAGACAGATCATCTGAATTATTGAACAATTTGAAGTGCAAAAACTTATCGGATTTCTGATGGTATAAAGATACATTTTTCACCAGAATATATGCCAAACCTGATGGTAATCAAGCTTATTGGAAGGAGAAATTTCTTGATGGACTTCCAAAGTCTTTAAGGGATATGGTTCAAGAAGAACTCAAAAACACATATAATGGAGTGGTTCCATATGAACAGATTACATATGGATAGCTGACAACACAAATCCAACAGGTTGCCTTGCGAATCTGCAGGCAAGATAAAATGCTCCGGCAACTGGCAAAAGACAGGACACAAAGGAGGAAGGATCTTGGTTCTTTCTGTGAACAGTTTGGACTTCCTAGCTGTAGCCAAACCCAGAAACCTAAACATCATAAACACATATACAAACCCAGATATGCCAAACATTTCCCCAAACGAAGATTTCCATATAGACAACCGAAACCTTTACCATAACCAATCAATCCACAGCCTAAACCATACCAACCTCCAAGACTAGCCTTGCCCAACATCATTTGTCATAAATGCCATAAAATCGGGACATATAGCAAAATATTGCCATCTCAAAATAAGAATTCAGAATTTGGAGATAGATGACAATATTCTGAATCAAATATCAAACCTTCTTGCTGAAACAGAGGATGAGGAATCAGGATATAGTGAGGACAATCATATCAACCAGATAGAAGATGATGATATTAACAGTTCTTCTTTCAGCGATGATTCAAATCCAGAAGGCCCAATTGTTAATGTTTTAACCAAAGAACAGGATTTACTTCTAGAAATGATTGATAACCTGGAAGATCCAGAACAGAAAAAAATTCTATCTCAGCCAATTCAAAAAAGCAGCCAGTGATCAACCATCTACTTCTAGATTCAGAAGTGACCATTCTGCAAACCACCCGAAGGTACTCAACACCTATAACCTTACAAATATCTTGAACAAATTTCCTCAAAATTCCTCCTAACAGATAACAGTAAAAGACTTGGAAACTGAAGTTGTAAAACTCAAAATGGAAGTCAGAGAGATCAAAGCTCGGCAGGAGCTTGATCAATTGGTTTTGTAAAACTTGACAGAACAGTTAGCACAAACAGATAAGGGTAAAGCCAAGGAGGAAGAAGTAGAATTTGAACAATTCCTCGAACCCTTAAACTCTGAAACTCCAAAAATTCTGTCTACTATCACTTTTAGGAGACATGATGTCCGAATTAAATTGGTGGTACAAAATAATTTTGTATTAGAAATAGCAGCATTATGGGATATAGGAGCTGATCTTAGCTGCATTGATGAAGGAATCATTTCGTCAAAATTCTTTGAGAAAACTAAAGAAGGACTTCGTTCATCAAACGGGACTAAGCTTAATATATCCTATAAGCTTGCGGATGTTGAGGTAAAGTTTTCTTCAGAAGCAATTAAGGTATCGTTCCTATTGGCTAAAAATCTTACTTATCCAGTTATTTTGGGTACGGATTTTATTATACAATTGATGCCTTATATGACAACATTCGAGGAAATTTTTCCACAAAATCTGGAAAAAAATGATCTTCTTCCTTTTACCAGGCCTCCAGTACACAAGGAGCTGAATCCTTTGTCTAACAAGATCAAACAGATTAATTTCTTGAAAAGAAGAAATCGAGTATAAAAGGATCAAGGCATAATTGGCTCAACCACTGATTCAGAACAGAATCAAGGTACTGCAAGAGAAAATTGAGCAGCAAGTTTGTGCTGAAATACCAACTGCTTTTTGGAAAAGAAAGCAACATACTGTTTATCTTCCCTATGAAAAGAATTTTAAGGAGATAGACATCCCAACAAAAGCTAGACCAATTCAGATGAATCAGGAGCTTCTGGAGCACTGTAAGTCAGAAATTAATGATCTTCTGAAGAAACATATTATCAGGCCTAGTCAATCTCTATGGAGTTGCCCGGCATTCTATGTGAACAAAAGTTCAGAAATTGAAAGAGGAGTACCAAGATTGGTAATAAACTACAAAGCTCTAAACGAAGCTCTTCAATGGATCAGGTATCCAATTCTAAATAAAAGAGATCTGTTGCAAAGGCTTAATACAGCAAAGGTATTCTCTAAATTTGACATGAAATCTGGATTTTGGCAAATTCAGATTAATCCAGCTGACATGTACAAAACAGCTTTTACAGTACCATTTGGGCACTATGAATGGAACGTTATGCCTTTTTGCTTAAAAAACGCTCCATCAGAATTTCAAAGGATTGAGGAGCTAAACTTGAGAGGTGTTAAATCAGTTACCAAAGCTGATTTCCTTGAGCGTATGAGTAAACTCAAATATCTTGACTTCTCAGAGACTGCGCTTGAATAGCTACCCACCTTGTCGAATCTCAAAGACCTTAATCATCTATTTCTAAGAGGTTGTCGACAACTAGATACTCTACAACCCTTGGAAGAACTTCAGAAGCTTGAGATTCTTGATCTTTCTCAAACAGCAGTACATCATCTGCCTTCCCTAGGAAATTTCAGCAACCTTCGTAGTCTCTTGCTTGGAGATTGTCCAAACTTGGAAAACTTCAAAAACATCAAAGTGCTTGACCTTTCAAGGGATATTATTAAAAATTTCCCTTATGAAATCTCAAGATTGACTCAGCTTGAACACTTTGCTTTCCCCATTATGAAGAATATTCAGGAAGTTGAGAGCAATGACATGAGTTGTTCCCAAGAAAAACTGAAAAGCTGAATGCAATAGTGAGGTACATCTACAGTTTTGCTGGAATGGCACCAAATACTGACAGGTCATTAATGTCTGTTAGTAGCTCAGGATTTCTCAAACTTCGGTAGAGCTCTCCCTCTATATGGGACCCAACCTTAAATCATTTCCATATCTCTGTTCATCCTATTAAGCTGCAAAAGGGAATATGATTCTTTTTCTTCCATAAAGATGAATCCAGTTTCAAAGATATCTATTTGTTGTCTAGGCATTATGAATCCAAATATCCAGGGAGGTTATTGGAAGTTCATCATCTTCGTACATTTCCCACTGGTATGGAGGATGTACTTAGTCATGCTGAGTATATATTCTTGTTTGATAATTAGTTTATCAAATCATTAGCTGATCTGGTTGTAGACAACATTAAGAATCTTAAAGGCTGTTGGATGGAGGGATGTCAGAATATAGACATTGTAATTAAAGGAAAAGATGCAAGACATACTACTGAACCAGGATTTACACTTGAGATTCTAAGGATTTCAAATGCTTCGAGTTTAAGGAGTATATACAACAAGAACATGCATTCTGGGGGCTTTCAACATCTGAAATGCTTGCATCTGGATTGTTGTCCAATGCTTTCAAAGATTCTCTTTTCATCCCACTTGCTACAAAAGCTTGAATTCTTCATGTCAAATTTTGTGAAAAATTGGACTCTTTTTGAACATGATATTAAGGGCACATGTTGCCAAACCTACGAACATTGAGTTTATGGGAACTACCAGAACTGAAAGGCATTGGCTGCGTAATGCCATGTTTGCAATTTTTGGAAGTTGGTGAGTGTCCCTTGCTTGGACATGTTCTATCTGCAACTCACGTGCCAGATAAACTTGAGGTCCTTAAAGTCAAAAATTGTGTCAATCTAGACAATTTTCTTGAAGGGTTCACATAAGAAAACTGCAAATTGTCTCATTAGGTGAAGTTCGGCTATGGGGACTACCAAAGCTAACAAATATAGGGATGAAGTGCCCTTGTTGAGAACTTTAGAAGTTGGAGATTGTCCTTTGCTCACACGTGTTATTTCTTCTACCCAAATGGCAGAAGACCTAAAGGTCTTCATGGAAGAACTACCACCGATGCCGAAAAGTATCAAACAAATTCAAAACAAACAAAGTGAAGCTTCACCTTCAAACAAACAGTCACCTTCAAACCAATCTGCAGGAAAGCAGCGCAAAGACTATGCTTTGAGTTCTTCTCAACTTGAAGCATTAAAAACAGAAACCGTAAACCTACCCATTTCTATCCTAAGTCCCAAAGTTTGGGCCGATATTGTGGAAGAAGATGAAAAAGCCCACATACAAAATTCACAATTTGAATCCATCCAACAATGGGCCTCATCAGTGGGATTTCAACTTGTGAAATCCATCCTACTAATTTGAAAACTTCTCAAACTTCAGTAGTGGTTACTTTTTCTAAATCAATCACATCAAGAAGTTGAAAATCTATGGAAATACTTGCCTAAACTAACTCAACAAAAATTTTCCTGAACAAAATCAGTCAATCAATAAACTTTACCAACTAAAATATTATAGAGTATAATTTATGTAAACTAAATTAAAGAAATAAGAAATTTTATAAATCAATTCAATTAAGAAATCATTATGAAACCCAATGTGCTATTTTACTTTCAATTCATTTAATAATTTATGGTTTTTTAGGATTAGATTTAAGTTAAAAGCATAACCAATTAAATACTACTCGATACTATTTTAAGATTAAAAATAGGACAAATTGAAAAATACTACTTTAATTTGTAGTTAGATTGTAATATATCCTTTAAACTTTTAATTTTGACACTTTCCTAAATCAATTCAATCAAGAACAAAGAAATAATTCAATTGACAATTCTTATGGAAAAGAAAAGCATATAATAAGGTTTCAACCTACAATTTTCTAAATCATTTCAATCAAGAACAGCTTTAAAGAACAAATCAATAATTCAATAGAAAATTATTGTGAAAAAGAAAAGCATATAAGGTGGAAATGAAAAATACTGAAATTTAAAGAAATTAAATTTGCATTAACAATTGTACCTTTAATCAAAGAAACCCAATAAAGAAATTCCCTTGCATGTTATCTCAGTTAGCTGAGGGTCACCTTGCACATATAAACCCATATCCTTTAGCACCATTAATTCCACTTGTGGACACTACTACTTAGCATTCACCTTCTGCACACATACACATATATGCAAATGATTGGTGCACAAAATTGCTCTACTTGTCACATTCCTCAATACAATCTTGCACTCACCAACTCATGCACACAACACATCTAGGACACTACTACATGACACACACACACCAAACCCAAAGCACACATGCACTAACCTTTTATGAATGGCAGCAATTTCAGGCAGCCACCATGTGAAAGGATTTATGTAAAATGGTTTATAGAATGTGGTCGCTTCATGCAGTCACTAGGTGTAAAATGTTTATCCATGGCTAACACTTTGTGTGGCCTCCATTTGAAAAATTGGTTTGATGGGATGGCCATTTCGTGCGACCACCCCATGTAAGTTTTACTTTTTGCTATTTCTTCCATTTTTGTGATTTTTGTTTGTGTGATGTGTTATGCAGGTGGCATGAATGTATGGAGCAAATGCATGATTGGTGAAGAAAAAGGAAAAACGTGTAAGGCTTGATGCATAAAGGCATGTGAGGGCAATGGGTATTCTACAAGAGCTACTTCATGTTCCAAGTTGTAATCTTATTTTGTCCTTCTACATTTTAATCACCAATTTCCAATAAGAGGGGTACAACTTGTAATTAACTCATTTTTATCATTTTACGAGGAGCCAATTTTCCTTAGTATAAATAGTTGAACTTAAGATTTTCAAATGGGTAGTGAGTTTTTATTTAGATCATGTTTTAAATCCAGTTTAACTTTTAGTTTTATTTTTATTTCTTGTGAAAAGTTTTCAAATTTGGTTTTCACGATGAAAACACACATTTTTTGTATTTATTGTAGATTTGGAAATCAATAGAAATTTGTCGACTCATTCAACGAATAAATTGAACTGAACACATATGCATAAGTTGATTAAGAGTGACAAGCCAAGTGCATGAAAAATAGGTCCCACATAGAGATGTCATCTAGTCAATTTAGATCCCACAGCTATGTCATGTTAAGATAGACTACACCTAACTTGTTTGCATGCACATTGTAACTTTGCCCATTGTCCTCTAGCTAAGTCACGGAGCGTGTCGTTTAGCTCCATATCACCAACCCATGCTTGGAAGAATTCTATAAATACCACTAATTTATTGCATGGCTAGTTGAGATTTTGAGAAAAAGGCTTGTAGAGGGGAAATTATCGCCCCGATGTGGGGGCAACCCTTTGAAATTATGTGCGACGCAAGCAACTTTGCGGTGGGAGCTGTGCTGGGGAAAAAGAAGGATAACATTTTTCGTGCAATCTATTACGCGAGTAAATTACTGAATGGAGTGCAATTGAATTACACCACAACGGAGAAGGAGATGCAAGCTGTGGTCTTTGCCTTCGACAAATTTAGAGCATATTTCTTGGGGTCCAAGGTGGTAGTTCATACCGACCACGTAGCCCTCAAATACCTCATGGCAAAGAAGGAAGCAAAACCGAGACTCATCAGATGGGTGCTCTTGTTACAAGAGTTTGATGTAGATATAAAGGATAGGAAATGATGTGAGAATGTGGTGGCGGATCACTTGTCGAGACTCGAGTTGGGAGGACTAAGTGAAGAACAACTGCAGCTATGGATCAAGGAAAGCTTCCCAGATGAGCAGATTTTCAAGGTCCACCCTCGGGAGTTGCCTTGGTACTCATACATAGCCAATTATGTGGTCACTGGTCAAATGCCACAACATCACTGGAGCGACCAAAGGAAGAGGCTCAAGCACGATGCTCGGTACTATTTTTGGGAGAGCGGATGTCTGTATAAAAGGTGTAGCGACCAACTTGTTCAGAGATGCGTTCCGGATGAAGAAAAAGAAGACATTCTCAGAGCTTGTCATGAATCACCATTTGGAGGGCACTTTGGAGTTGCAAGGACGGGGCACAAGGTCCTACAAACTGGGTTCTACTGGCCACACATATTTAAAGACTCCAAGCTTTGGGTGAGCCAGTGCGATAAATGCCAACGTGTAGGTAATATATCCAGTAGAGATGAGATGCCTCGCAATAACATAATGGAGGTGGATTTATTTGATGTATGGGGACTGGATTTCATGGGACCTTTCCCGAGATCGTGTGGAAATGAATATATACTAGTAGGGGTTGACTATGTATCCAAGTGGGTAGAAGCGGTGGCCTTACCCCATAATGACAGCAGGAGTGTAATGGGATTTGTTAAGAGGAATATTTTTAACAGATTTGGAACTCCAAGAGCTATTATCAGCGATGGGGGGAGCCATTTTTTCAACAAGGTCTTCAACGCACTTTTAGCAAGGTTTGGAGTCCAACATAGAGTCTCCACACCCTACCACCCCCAAGCAAATGGACAGGTTGAAGTGTCAAACCGAAAGATCAAAGGCATCCTGGAAAAGGTCATGAATCCGGGGAGAAAAGATTGGGCCCTCAAGTTGGACGATGCACTCTGGGCGTACAAGACCGCATATAAGACCCCGATCGGTGCCTCACCATTTAGGTTAGTGTTTGGGAAAGAGTGTCATCTCCCAGTCGAATTGGAGCACAAGGCATATTGGGCGATACAAAAATTGAACATGGACCTCGACTTAGCTCAGGAAGCCCGAATGATGATGTTGGATGAGCTGGATGAATTCAGATGGAATTCATACATGAGTGCATGTCTTTACAAGGAAAGGACGAAGAATGGCATGATGCTAAGATTAAGGTCAAAGAATTTGAGGTGGGGCAACGAGCGTTGGTGTACGATGCTAAGCTTAAGCTTTTTCCTGGCAAATTGAGGACTAGATGGGTTGGACCTTTTGTCATCAAGAAAGTCTCCCCGTATGGAAATCTCGAGGTCCACAATGAGGCATCAGGAGAGAGATGGAAGGTCAATGGTCACAGGGTGAAGGCTTACAACTCCCCCACACAAGACAAGGAGCGAGCTCAGCGCCTTGACAACCCACCTCCTCAATAAAATGTTCTCATGTCTGGCTAAGGACAATAAACCAAGCGCTAGTGGGGAGGCAACCCGACAGTTTAATTTCCTTTATTTAGTTATTTTGTCTTTTGATAGTAGTTAAGTTTGCAATAATCAGTGAATCTAAGCTCACCCGTCTCTCTCAAACGCAGGAAGTTAGTGCAGTGAGCCTGGAAATCTCAACAGTGGGAGGTGGAAGGTGCACTTCTGAAGCATAGAAATCACGAGAATTTGGTAAGCAAGCCTAAGGTCACGGGTAAAGAAAGGTAAACACGCCAAGACTCATAAAATCCAAATGCTTACACCCGTATAGGTAATGAATATGTGGTTCTTTAAGCATCTACATGTTGTCACTGAGATGAATGACGAAGGAGCGACCCCGTGCAGGAGTGAGCCACACATATGCATAAGTTGATTAAGAGTGACAAGCCAAGTGCATGAAAAACAGGTCCCACATAGAGATGTCATCTAGTCAATTTAGATCCCACAGCTATGTCATGTTAAGATAGACTACACCTAACTTGTTTGTATGCACATTGTAACTTTGTCCATTGTCCTCTAGCTAAGTCACGGAGCGTGTCGTTTAGCACCATATCACCAACCCATGCTTGGAAGAATTCTATAAATGCCACTAATTTGTTGCATGGCTAGTTGCATACCAAGCCCGAGCGTAAAACCTCAGCTGAGTGACAATCCCAAATTTCTTCACTTCAAGAAAATAACTCCACCGTTGCACTCTAAATTACTTTCAGTACAGGTACATGGCACACGATGATAGCGACTACCGGGTGTACATTCGGAGAGTCATGGGCATTCCAGAACCGCCCGACTGGGCTTCTGAAAGCGAAGAGGAGTACACCCCTGAATCACCTCCACGGTTTGTCAATGAAAGAGCGATGAGACGGTTCGATAGATCTATCCACAGATACATCCTGGTGGAACGGAACTTTGACGCTCCAGCGCCTATGTTTGTTGAGGCTATCCGTTTTTACAAATGGGAAACCCTCGCCTTCGTCCCAGCAGAGTCCAACGTGGAGTCAGCCAGGGAATTTTACGCCAACTCTAATGCAAGTTACACAAACGGTAGCAACCATGATGGAGTTTACCTCCGGGGAACTTACCTCAGAATGACGAGCCAAACCATCAATGCTCATTATCAACTGCCAGATTGCCCAGAAAACAAATTTGAACAATTGGTGGAGGCGGCCAATGTCGATTTCTTGATTGAATCTCTTGGGCTACCAGGAGCCTTTTGGGTGCGTAACAATCAGTCCGAAGCTGTACACGTGCAAACCAAGGACTTGACCGAAGCCCACATGTGGTTGATATTCATAAACTCCAAGCTCATACCCACAAACCGCCACACCAAAGCAACCAGAGACAGAGTACTTCTGATTTAAGCCATCCAACACCGAATGACAATCGATGTAGGGAGGCTGATCATGAAATCCATCGTGCGAGCACAAAATTGCACTGGAGTACCGATATTCTTCCCCTGCTTACTGCAGCAGATGGAGCGAAGTCAAGGAATCAGAGTGTCTCCCACAGAGACATCCCAACAATCTCTGGGAACCATAGGAAACCCATAATGGGAAATCTATCTAGAAGAGGAGCGGGGAGAACGATCCCGTCGCACCGCCTAATACTGGGTAGACTCTTTCCTTTTTTCACAATGGGGACCATTGTTGATTCTAAGTGGGGGGGGGGAGACTTGCATGTTCTGGAGGTCCGTGTGTGGTTGTCTAATCTGTTGGCTTTGGTTGATGCTTGTGTGCTTGTGTCTATAAGGCTTGACGCTTTTGCTTTGAATTGCTTTGAATTGTTTTTTGTGTTTGCTTATGTGCCGCAGTCAGTGGTATGATTTTACTGCAGAGATCAGTGGTGTGATATTATATTAGTAGTAGGGGGTGTTTTTTTTATTTCTTTTTATTTTCTTCTTTCACTTGTGTTGTTGTGGGAATGAAAAACAAGGTAGTGACTAGCACTGACCTTGTAGTGTGCTTGCTTTCCATTTCAAAGTTGTGATGTAGCGTGCTTTGATTTCCAGTTGTTATGAATGTAATAGTGTGATGTTGTGTCGTGCAAAGATTGCCACTGTCCATCATCTAACACACTTGCACATCCATTACATTCACACTTCCAATTTCATCAGCAAATCCACCAATCCACAAACTGTTCAATGTATGCGAAAATTTTTGAAGTTTAACGGTATTAATTCGATTGTGTACGATGTTGATGAGTAAAGTGCGGTGTTAATGTAAGATAGAAACGCCAGCACAAAATTTGACATTGGAGGGAGCTTATGTTTCTTTGTTTGTACGTGCTTTCTACTCGTAAACACTTTTTCTTGCATTTTTATAGTCTCTTGAAGACACACACGAACATAGATTGCGACGAATAAAGGGAAAAAATAGCCACAAAACCCTGGCAGCCAAGCACCAAAGTGCGGCATGAGTTTCGAAGAGAAAACAATAAGCACCAATGTGCATTGAATAAGGGGAAATCCCCAGTAAGCTTAGTGAAGTTTTTGTCTTTCTTTTTAGTATGAAGTGTTTGGGTGTGTGGACAAAAGACTGTTGTGCAAGAATTCTTAACTAAAGTGCCTACTTGAGTATTCTGCATAGACAGAATGAGGAGACATATGTATCTCTCAGCACACACTTGCACGCTGACAGTTTGGTCTTTATTCACTGCACCTTACTTGATAACTGGTATGAAGTCGAATAAACTGTAAACTCGATCAAATGTTTTCCTTTGCATGCGAAAATTTAAGTGGATGACTGATGATGTTGAAAGTGTTGAATGTGGGGTGTACAGTTGGTTTTACTTTGCTCGGGACTAGCAAAGATTTAAGTGTCGGGGGATGATAAGTCGGGTATTTCACCGACTTATTCGTGTGAATTTCCTTATCTTTTGCTATGGATTTTGTGCGGAAATGATGCTTGGTATGTTGACGGTGGGTTAGAACGTGCATGTTTTGGAGATTGCTATGAAATTGCCTAAGTGTTATAAAACAACGTGAAAATGTTTTGATATTTGAAATATGAACAACATTTGGTCATGCATACCATCGACCTCTAAGCTGTCCTGCACGCCACTGACCTCCAAGCCTTTATGAAAGTCCACAACCACAACAATTGCACAGCACTCACACTTTGCACAAACACATCGCACACACACTCACAACATAGTGCGCCCGCCTCACAAACGCACACACACAACACGGCGGGCGCACACGGCGCCCGCCACCCACACGGCGGGCGCACCACGCGTCCGCCACACTCTCAGCACACACGTTGCACAGTTTGGACATTTTATCCTTTCTTTCATATTTTTCCTTTGTTATGTTTTTAGTTAGGAATTCTTTCATACGTTTTGTATACACTACACTCCACGCTTGCTCCACGCACTTTTAGCAAACACCGCATCCAATATGTTTGATATTTTGCCTCACCACTCTTATTCATTAAGTACACGTGTCGTGACTAAATTCTTGGCTTATATTCACAGGGACACGTGTCAACATCTGGGCAAAGAGCGGGAAAATTCCAGGAAGCTCACTTGGCTAGGACATGGAGAGAAAACTATAAAAGCCAGAGGAGGAGAAGAAGAAGAGGAACTTTTGGAGAGATCAATCAAGAGAGTTAGGGTTTCAAGGGAAGAAGGAGATCAGAGTGGAGATCATTCCATTTTATCTTTCTGTAATAGCTACGTTTGATCAGGCTTTGTCAAACTTGTTTTTAAAGCCGATCAACATGATCGGCTAAACATTAGTTTGTTGCTTTGAGGGATTAAGTGTGATGACTCTAAATTGATTTGAGACATTCGTATTGCTCATCATGTGTTTGATATTGTTTCATATATCTGTCTGATGTTTTATTTCAATACGTACTCAATCACGCTTAGGCCCTTCATGTGACTTGCAGTACCACTGAAGTCAATTTAGTGCTATTAATGGAAATTGAAATAACATCACCAGAATAGGGAACAACTTGGATGAGTCCTATGATCTGTGTATGGTTGCGACTTCAATTTTGCGGTACCACTGACAATTGAAGTCAATATAATGGAAAAGACTTAGGATTATTTGAATATTAGAACTCGAACTTTGGTTGAATGTCTTGTCTAGGGGAGTTAGGGTTCTAGTGTCAGATAGGGATAGGGAATTAGGAAGCCGAGCCTATGTCTTGCCCTACCAATGGAAGACGGGGGAGTATGGTGAATTAGGACTGTGAGACCCATAGGGAGATCAGCCCTAAGCTCATTAGAAGGTCGATCCCCTCATTCATGCTCATACACTAGTCAAGGATTATCAAGTAGAGTCATTAGCACTGACCTCCCTCAAAGCAACACCATTTCACTTCTTGATTGATTTAAGTAATTGCTTTGCATTCGTTCTTCATTTATTCGTAATTTTCTATTCTATCATTTGTACAATTCTTGATTCAATCCTCTCCCTGTTGGATACGATCCCACTTGCCACTTCTACTTGTTTTGGTGATACTGGGTAAAATTGCAAGGTACGATGACCGCCTTGCCAACTGCTTACCTATGGCCCACACAACCAGCTACCACCCTTCCACAAATCAGGAGCAAAATCCATATTTCTGCCTTATCAACATCATCTCAATACAGTACAAGTGTGTCTCAATCAGTATATGCAACCCCATACATCAACTAATCCACATCAAACCAAACAGCAGTGCATACAACAACAAAAGTCCAATGCGAGTTGAATAACCAAGCATTAACAACATGCATATAGAGACTAATCCACTAGGCTACAAAATAATGAATATGCTTTCCTCTACAAATATCTTTGCCAAACAGCCCAGGCCACAGCTCTTTAAAAATTCATATCAACCACAACATCAAGTGGAAGCAATAACCTAGTAAACTTGTTCTATAGGGTATTCATAATCCAGCAAGGAAAGTGTAGGACGGCATCATTCATAGCAAACTATTAACCAAATGCAAACACAAAGTAGCTCAGTTTGAATTCAGAATAATTAAAACCAAATGCAATCACATCGAGCAGTCTCAGCCATGTATAGACTACTCTAATCAACCAAAAGACACTTTAATTCAAATGGAGTAGCTAGGCATCTTCAACAATCAGGCCAAAACAAATTTAAGGCAGCATCAACATCAAACAAACCTAGTGAATATGTTCCAAACTATCCAACAAGAAACGTGAGGGGTAGCCCCATTCAGATCAAATAATTAAACAACCAAACAAATAACAATGTAAACGGCATCAAAATGTAAGGCCAAACTGATTGAACACTGGTAATCAGGGGCCATCATAGTACTAGTAGCTTACCTAGGATTCCACATTTTACCTTCCGAGTAATAGATGACGGGATTCCTATCCTTGAGTTTTCTTCCAGATTGCTCAATGGCTTTGGGACTGATTTGTGTGTCCATGAATTTTGATTGTTTCGATGGTTTCTAATCTTTCTCCATTTTTGCGAGGAACTTGCTTAGTTCATCTTCAGATTCCTCCTCGTAACTGTTCTAAGTCCATTGGTCATCGCCGTTGTCTTTAAATTCTGATTTTGTTGTGATGTTTTGAAGTCTGGTTAGGTCAGATAGCGGCTTTTGGTCATTGATGGCTCCCCTTTCTCCCAGTTTACTACCACATCGATAGGCACAACATCTAGATGTAGAATGAGCTCTGAAGGGTGCTCTGAAACCCTGATTTGTAATCCTCGCTCCACCTCTTGTATAACAATTTGTTGAGGTGACACTCTCTGATCTCAACTTCCTGGATGGCCTCAGTCTAATTAGCTCCCACTACTTTAGGGACAGCGAAGAGCGACATGTTTTTGCAAGCTGATTCGAGAGCCAGTTTTGATGTTTCTGTTAGTTTCTTCTCTACCGTGCACTCGATCTCTTCTGCCTTTGAACATTGACCCCTGAATTTTTGGGATTGCCACTCTGGCTTGACTCTGTAACCTATACCTCCATAGGGTTTTCCACTTCATGTTTACCTGCTTGTTCAGGACCAGTAGTCTGCATTTCCTTCTGTATGATTTTAACCTAGTTTTTTCTTGAAGTCTTTGGAGCCCACACTTGTGTAGAAGGCGCAAATACCTTTCTTTGTGGTTTACATGATAATGTAGCATGTCCCAATTTTGAGCATATACAGCAATAATCTGGAAGATTTTCTTATTTTATAGATTGCCATTTGACTTTTCTTTGGTTCCGATCCACACCTTATGGGGTAGTTTCTTTTTTACATCAACTTCAATGCACACCCGGGCTTCACTAGGCCAAAGAACCTTGTTCATAGCTGCCGTTGCCAAGTCGAGTTTTAGTGGTGTGCCAACTGTGGTACCAAAGGAAAAGAGTGTCTCTTTTTTGCAGAGATGGATCGGCAGCAGTGGGAAGCTAACCCACACTAGCAAAATAGACGGTTTTTTCTCAGGGGTGAAATTCAGAGTCCACCGGAAAATCTTAGTTGAAAATGCTCCAAAGTTCCAAGTACTTTTCAACCATAGCCTATGGAAGTCAATTTGTAACTGGAATTGAAAAATAACGTGCTGATAATCAATCAAACCTATATGGTATTCTCCATTAAATCCTGCTGCAGGAATGTCTTTGCGAATTGCCGCCAAAGATGGCCTTCCCAGATTGAATTTGCCTATGAGGGCATACCGAAAATGCTGAGCTAGGCGTTGTTCTTCTTCTTCTGAGATGAAGAGTGCTGGCTCGCCATTGTAGGTCGAAAGGGTCGTGCCCAGATATGCAAGGAAGGAAACGTCAATGGTATCCGACCACTGAGCTGACACTGCTTCCCGGTATGTCTTTATGAGAGGCGGTTGTCTAATTTTCACCTTGACTATTTTCGGGTACCGCCGAGGGAGAGGGGGAGGTGCTGAATCCTCAATCAGTGGTAGATTCCTTGAGGTGTCCCTTGGCGTAAGAGTTTCTTTCTGAGACACCATAAGACGGGCGGACTGCTGAGGGTCAGGTAGGATTAAGGTTTCTTGTACCAGGGGTTCTGAGGGCCCTTGTGTGAGTTGTGGAAAATCAGAGATGGCAGCGATTGTGAGGGGATGAGCTGAACTTTCTGATGAGAAGAGGAAGCTACATCCTTGTGAAGACTTCGGTGTGTTTTTACTAGCTAAGCAAGAAGGGGAGGGAAATAGGTGGTGAGATGAAAATGGGGCTTTCGAAGTTCAATGCTTGGAACAGCTATACGAGAAGGAGCAGCAAGGATAGAGATCGACTGAGCTGCAGCTTTCTTGGGAACAATCGACACTAGGATTTGTTCCCTTCTAGTCAGAGAGGTGGATCCTGGTGTGCTACTAGGAACTGCCACTGCCATTTGAGTAGATTCGGGGGAGTGAAATATGGAGTGTGGACCAGCCTAGTTATGGAGCTGGTCGGCACCAGCCTAGAGGCCGAAGCCGGCGGTGAGGGCCTTCGGTACCTTTCTTGTGAACGGTTAGGATGGAGGGTCGATAGGATAGGTTGAGTAGTGTAGTTGGTCAGCTGAACTACGGCTGGGATGGAGCTTGGATCCGGCTGATTGGAGGTAAGTGGGTGATGTGTGGCTTGAAATGAGATAAGGCTTAGAGTGAAGGTAGATTTTTCCTAGAGAGAAGGAAGAGCATTTTTCAACATGATAACCTATCAAACACCTTGAATGGACAAAATTGATGATCTTTACAAAGAGCAAAAGAAAGTTTTCAAACTCTCTAAAAAATTAGGTTTTTTACCAAAATCAATAATCTAATCTCATTATGCAAAAGAATTCCTTATTAGGACTACATGGTTAAATTGAATTCACACCCATGACTCAAGACAAGCCTTGAAGCCTTAACCAAGACCTGACCAAATTACATCAATTTCTAACCCTTAGGCTTAATAAGATGTTTGATCTGTAGCCCAAAGCAATTAAAATAAATAAAAATGAAAAATACAAAATTCATAGAAATTTAGATGTAACATATTTTCCACACATCACAATGTCCAAGGTGTTCCATGTCACAGCATGGAAATTATTAACATAAAAATAAATCTTGCAATGAACCACGTCGCAACGTGAAATGGAAAATACGTCGGTGAACGTTGCGACGTCTTTGGTTGCTCATCGTAATGCCAACGATCTTCATCAAACTACTATTCTTGTTATCCAGGTCACGACATGAAAGTCCTTGGATGTCACGACATGGCGTCTTTTTCTGTTTCTTGTCCACTTTAATCAGAACTCGTTCCTCCATTACACTATTTTGCTCCAACACTGCAATGTACCCCTCTTGAAACACTTCTAAACACAAAACAAGCAGGGTATGTTCTTCACAAACTCCATGAACTAACTCCCGGTAAACAATGTCCACTATTAACGAGTATAATGCCTCTCTCATCCACTTGGTTCTCGAACGGGTTAATGGGCCTTCAACGCCTTGTAACAGATCCACCATGTACCTCAATCTGTGCTTGATATGTTCCTAATAATTCCTCCCCTCTTTAAGAGGATTTGTCCTCGAATCACCTAGATCATATAGCGAAAGATAAAAAACATTAAACGTACTAGACACATTACCATATTCACTAGCAATTCTACTTTATAAGATTGTCATTAAATTTGGCTTGAACTTTAAAATGACCATCTCCACTTTGTTGGAGCCTGGATTTCCACTAATTCAAAAATCGCTCCTTCCTCATGTGAACTCATACCCAATAACTGGATTTAAAAGAAACTTGATTCTTCCATGATTGACTCGCTTAGCCACTTGGTCATTTCATCGCTCGGGGTTTGCTCGAACCTTGACATGCATCTTATTGACATAATCTATATTCTTTTTTCAATGTAAATTTAATATGTGATTAGTAGATATAGGCAATATATCTAAAGGTGTTAGAGGATTAAAATCGTAAATCATTTTAATTAGAGAAAAAGATATGGTGGAATGCATGTCTCTATTATATGCAAATTCTACATGCGGCAAACACTTCTCACAATTTTTCAACTTTTGTTGAATTATGGCCCGAAGTAATGTGGTTAAGGTACGATTAACAACTTCAGTTTGTCTATCCGCTTATGGATGTGCAGTTGTGGAAAACACTAATTTCGTACCTAATCTAGACCACAATCGTCTCCAAAACTGACTCAAAAATATGACATCCTGATCACTAACAATGGTTTTAAGAATACCATGTAGACAAACTATTTCCATAAAAAATAAGTCAGGAATATGCAATGCATTGTTAGTCTTATTATATGCTGTGAAATGCAATATTTTACTGAAATAATCAACCATCACAAAAATGCTATCATGATCGGACTGTGCTCTTGGAAAATCCTACATGAAATCCATCAAAATGTCTACCCAGGGATGACCAGGTATGGGTAACGGAGTATAAAATCCGTGAGACATAACTTTGAATTTTCTTGACGACATGAAATGTATTTAGCACAAAATTTTTAAACATTATTTCTCATCCTAGGCCAATAAAAATGCTCATGCAATATGTCAAGTGTTTTGGCAATGTCAAAATGCCCCATAAGACCCCAAGAATGTGCCTACCTAACAAGCAATTCACGACACAAACTTCTCAGCACATACAATTTACCTTTCTTAAACAAAAACACATCATACTGAAAATAATCCCCCAAAGAAGTTTTCACACATTCAACATATATTTCTCCAAATCAAAGTCATTAAAATACAACACTTTAAGCATGTCAAATCCTAATAATTTAGATTTCAAAAAGGTTAAGAGTCCATAACTCCGTGACAGTGAATCTGCCACTACATTTTCCTTACCGGCCTAATGCTTGATTACGTATGGGCATGACTCGATGAACTTCATCCATCTGGCATGTCTCCTATGGAGTTTCCCTTGAGTTTTCAAATGCTTCAGTGGCTCATGATCGGAGTGTATAACAAACTCCTTGTGCTACAAATAATGCTGCCATATTTGCAACGCCCTCACTAGAGCATATAGCTCTTTGTCATGCGAGGGATAATTAAAAACTGCCCCATACATCTTCTCACTAAAACAAGTGATCGTCTTTGAGTCCTGCTTTAAAACGACACCTATTCCAAGTCTAGAGGCATCACATTGTACTTCAAAAACTTTATTGAAATCAGGCAACATCAAAATGGGTGCTTGTGTGAGTTGTCATTTAAAGTGTTAAAAGCTTTCTCATGAACCTTTTCCCATTGAAAAACAACATGTTTTTCCACCAAGTCATTCAATGGAGTAGCTATAGTACTAAAGTTTTTACAAACCTTCTATAAAATCCCGCTAATCCATGAAAACTTCAGACCTTGTTAGCATTCTTATGTGTATGACACTCCTTGATTGCCCTAACTTTTTCCTCATCTACTTTAATGCCATTACAACTCACAACAAAACCAAAAAATATGACAAAATTCATGCAAAAAAGAACATGTCTTCAAATTAGCATATAATTGCTGTTCTTGCAGTACGAAAAAAAATTCCCACAAATGAGGCATGTGTTCAGTAAAGGATCAGGTATAAGTAAGGATGTCATCGAAATACACAACAACAAAATTTCCTATAAAGGGACGTAAAGCGTGATTCAGTAATCGCATAAAAGTACTGGGAACATTTGTCAACCCAGAAGGCATAAAAAGTTATTCATACAAACCAAATTTCATTTTAAAAGTGGTTTTCCACTCATCTCATTCCTTCATTCAAATTTGAATGTACCCACTTTTTAAATCAAGTTTGGAAAACACAAATGCACTATACAATTCATCTAGCATGTCATCAGGTTGAGGTATATGATGGTAATACTTTACCATAATTTTGTTGACCACTCGGTAGTCCATACACATCCTCCAACTTGCATCCCTCTTGGGTACTAAAAAGAGGGTTACCATATATGTGCTAAGATTCTCACTCACAGCCCATTTTTGCAGCAATTCCTCCACTTGAACTTGAATCTTTTTATATTACTCCAGGTTTGTTTAGTATGATGGACTGTTTGGTATAGAGGCACCAGGAATAAAATCTATTTAGTACTCTATTCCACACAGTGGTGGAAGTCCAGAAGGAAACTCCTCTGGGAAAACATATTCAAACTTATGTAATATGTTCACCAATTCTCTAGGTAGAAGATCAAGCATTTTAGTAGTAAGCAAATATGCATCTTTATACATCAAAAGAAATGCACACTTTCCTTCACTCAAAATTTCTTTTACTTCTTTCTTTGTTGCAAAAACACTCAATTTCTTTTTTTCCATTTTCTGAATTTCTTTCCCACCCTTGAAGGCTTCCTCTTGACTTTTCTTTTCACTAGATTCACCTTTTTCTCTTTTTGAAAGTCTCTCACAATACATACTTGATCTTCATATGCCTCTTATGGTTTTAAGCCACCAATGTATGTTTGCGATTATTCATCTCCAAAGTATATTTATTAGTGCATCCATCATACACCAACTTTCTATCAAACTGCTATAGGCTGATCATACACACCACTTCATCCATATATCTACCTATGACAAATTCCACCTTCACTTGTTTGTTCACATTTGCTTCCCCACTAGTACTCAACCACTATAGTCTATATGGATTAGGATTTTTGATTGTCCTCAACCCCAACTTCTCTACCAATAATGTACTAGCTATGTTAATACAACTCCCATTGTCAATTATTAAACTACACATCTTCCCTTGCACATGACAGCTAGTATGGAAAATGTTATCCCTTTGCACCGAGTCTCCCTCAAGTTTAGGTTGTGAATTTAAAATCCTTAAATTGACTAGTGCTTCTCCCCTTGTTGATAGCTCTTCTTCTTCATCACTCTCCTCTACTAGTGGTGCAATCCCTTAACAATCTGAGTGTTCACTCTCATCCCCCCCGTTACGTAACAAGAACATAGTTCTTTTATTTGGACACTGAGATTGGATGTGCCTCACTCCTTGGCATTTAAAACACCTAATGTCCCTACTTCTCTTAGTCCATTTCCCATCAAATCTCCCCTTATTGGCTGCCCATTTTTTCTCTACCTAATGTTTGGACTCAATACTATAATTTTTTAATTTGGATTTTGCAGTTGGTTTAGTATCTTTCCATGTACTCTTCCCCCTAGCCTTAACTATTGTTTCTACTTTCAAGGCCTAGTGCAAAAACTCCTCCAAGTTCATAAGTCCTAGTTGGCCTCTTCCCATAATGCCTTCTATTATGCACTAATTGATCCCACCATATTGAAGCGTAATGAGTAAATTCTACCACATCCAGTTTCACCTTTTTTTCCTCAGAATAGTTATGATAGTTAAAAAAACATAATCTACCCTTTTTCTCATTCTAGGTAAACCTCGGGATCATTCTTCCCTTGGAACTCTGAAATTTTCATTTTAATGGATCCCATTTGGCTGTCTTTTCTCCTATCATTTCTACCTCTACCTGGAGTTACTTTTTCCTTACCCTCCAACAACTCCTCATAATTTTCCATTTCAAACAAAGGATTCCTAATAGCCCTAGCCCTAGTTGGTGGTTCACTAGACTCTAAAAAATTAATCCATATATTAATTTTATCAATTGAGATTGTATGGCTTTGAAAGCATTTTCAATTTTGAATGATGGACTACTTGTACCTTCCCCAGTCAGGATGAATTATAGACTTTAAAAATTATCCTTGCCACTCTATAATTGTTTACACTCACACTTGTGTATCACTCAAAAGGATGACACTCTTTTTATTTTCTTTATGGGTTCTTTGAGTTAAACAACTATTCAATTTACCACCCATAACACAAGATTAATTAGGAAATGTAAAACAACAAGATAGGAATGACTTACACTGATATATAAAATTTTCAGATTGTTGTGCCGAATTCGAATAAAAAACTCACAACTTGTCCAAAACGTTCAACAAAAAAATGAATAAAGGAATTGATCACAATTAATCACAGAACACGACACAATTATGAACCTTTTCCCAATTGAATGAGTGCAGCAACTAGTGATCATATACTTTAAAACTTTTATGCACTGGTTTGGAACCCAAAATTGCAATAAATTTAACAAGGAAACAATAATAAGATGTTACTTTGAGATATCTAAATCTTAAAGAACATTTGGCTGCCATTTTTTGAAGCTTGCTGCAAAAACAAATTCTGCAGTTTTTTTCTTTTGTGTGCTTCCTTTTTATCTTCTAACCACAATATGCAAGATAATGAAAAAGATAACGAGAAAAAAAAAGATAGGAAACAAATTCTTTTTAAAAGATGGAGCTCTTTCCAGAAAACGTAATGAAATTAAGAACGGGAGAATTTATTAGCTTAATATAAGCCAAGTCTGATAGTTAATTCATTCAAAATTGGCTTTGATACCAATATGATACGAACCTAAAACACTCTAAAGAATCTAGATACGTAACCCAAGATCAATTTGAGGAATTGAAATGTTTTAGGAAGGCATCCCTAATTCAATTCATGAATTAAAACAAAACCTATCACTGTAGGAACGAACATCCTAAAGAGACTTGCCCTTAGAACCCCCGTTATCAAGAAAATCATAACCTATCAAGTACCTTGAATGGCAAGAATTGATGTTCTTCGCAAAGAACAGAAGAAAGTTTTCAAAGGGATATAGCACATGGTTAGTTTTCAAAGTCGATCTAGCACAAAATTCAGAACCAAAAATAAAGACACAAAACAACAAAAGATATTGAACGCAAATACTTCAATATTGATCTAAACCCCTACGTTATTCAAGAAAATTAACCTAACCCAAATAATCTCGATGTTAAGCAAATTAGATTGGCTTGCTCTCAATTAAGAGCGGAAAGATATACTCTCTAAGGTCACGCTTAGAAGGTTTACTGGATTTCAATATTGGTTCACACCCAATAATGAAGGTTTTCTCAAATCTAAAGCTAAGAGAAGGTTGCTTTCAAAATTCATCAAATCTGTTTATTCCATGAAGAAAATACGTTTAAATAGGCTAATAATGAAAATCCTATGTAAAATTCATAAAGGAAATATTAACCAACACGAAAAGTAATTATTTATGATAACTTTCCTAAAAAGAAACAAAAATCTAAAATTTAAAATTGGGTGAATCCCATACGTCACGATGTGAGGAGTCGCGCGTCACGACGTGGGTCGTGTTGGACGTCGCAACGTGGCGAAAATATGATAATCCCAAGTTTATACAGTGAGTGACGTCGCGAAATGAGGAGCGTTGGACGTTGCGACGTGAGGAGTGTTTGACGTCGCGAAATGAGGGGCGTTGGACGTCACGACATGAGGAGCGTCGGACGTCATGATATCGATGCATGTCTCGATGTGGAGAGTTCAGACGTCGCGACATAGAGAATTTTGGACTTCCACGAATTTCTTCATCTCCAAACTTGATTCCACGTGTTCTAAACCTTCAATAGAGATACAAGAAACATTCCAAAGTACTCTAATGTCAATATTATTTGAAGACATCTTCAACCCTTCATCCTCATCCGCATCCTCAATGGCGGTGCAAAACATGTTCACCAAAAATTACAAAACCGTATTCATTTTCTGTGTTCACGACCTCATCATTGGTCATGATCTATTATAGTTTATGTGTAAGTTGTGTATCAAGTCATCAACTAAGTAATATAAGTTGAAAAGCTATAAGTGTGATGATTAGAAAGCAAAACACGATTGGTAATAAATGTTTATTTAGGTTTAGGTAAGGATGTCAATCTTTCTTGTTGTTAAACACATCTATATTATTCATTAAAGTTATTTTACCTATCTTAGAAGGAGTTAAATTTTAAATGGGATGTTTACAACTTTCAATTACACTTCCACACCTTTACTTAGCTCACAAGTGGTCCAAGATTAGCTCAAGTGTCCCTTATTGCCAACCTAGGGCTCGATTCTTAGATATGTTATGGAAGAGAACCCAATCATCACAATAGTGTGTTCACCCAACTAATGTAAGTTAAGCATGAAAATTAATATGTGTTACACTTTTAGTTCAAACCCATGATATAGATTCATTTAATCCTAAAGAACTCATGACACCCACGCTATTAACCCAGAGAAACTAAAACTTTAGCCACTTAGTAGAAGATGAACACAAAGAACATTCATAAAAAACATATTCAATTCCATAAAGAAATGTAGGAAACAACTCTTAAGATAATTCAATGTGAAAGATTGCTTCTTGTCTTGAAATGCAGTGCAAAGGTACAACTTTTTCTTCTTCCTCACATGTTCTTCCTCCAATAGATAGAGTTAAGTTGCAAAAACATCTACTAAGGTGTATTTTTACCAAATAATTTGTGTTAATTACTGTTGTCCTTTTTTCTAGATTCCTAAACTAATCCACAAAAAGATTTTCCTTTCTACAATTTTTGGGCTACTACTTCATCAAAATTAATAAATCTACCTCCTAAAAAGTTAAAATTATAATTTGACACCAGAAAACAATAAGTAAAATGACTATACTTGGAAAAGAAGACAAAAAGTATACAAAGTGCAAATGTTGAGCTCATTAGGCGTGATTGGTAAGCTAGTCATGTTGTGTAAGTCTTCTATGTTGTGATCGTGAGAATAAACATGTTGATTGGCTTCTGGCATTCGTAGAAGGATCCTTGGTCCTGGTGTAGTCACACAGCAGGGCTGCACTATGCAATTTTTAGACTTCTCCATGGTGTGACACATTGTATCATTTTTGGTTCATTTTATCCGCATTATATTCGTTCCATCTATGCGTTGATTTTCTTTGATGCGGTCACATGTTGTTATCTCATTGTTGGTTTTCTAGCATTTTCACATAGCAAGGTCAAAATGTGTGACTATGCCAATATCCTTTATCCCTTGCCTTAGATTGATTCTCTTTGTTTGAGTTATGCCTGATGATGCGAATGCGACATCAACCATAAAGGATCCATTGGTTGGCATTGATGGCCCAATGACTAGGTCTCGATCCAAGAAGGTTAAGGATGCTTTGCATTATTTGTTCACCTAACACATTGGTGATTTTGAAGAATTCTCCTTACCTACTCTGGCCAATATAGTCATTTGGAACATATTTTCCATTGTGGTTCATGAAGAACCCCCCAAGGTTCACACGTGGAGATTGAGGACATGTCTTCGCAAAATGAAGTTGAAAACTATAAAGTTGGCAAAGATTTCTCCATGTCGCGATGTCTGTGTCTCCACTTCGTGACATTCGTTTCTCCATGTCACGATGTTCGTCCACGTCACAACTTCCAGCAGCTCCCAAGTCACAACATCACTCCCTAGAACTTGAAGATTTTTTTGTGTTTCAAAGAAAATGTGCCGATGAAGAATTCCCACACGTCGCGACGTACAGACCTCCACATTGCTACATTGGCAATATTGATCATACACATCGCGATGTGCGACACCCCATGTTGCAACATCATGAATTTTATAGTTTTAATATTTTACAAATTTTTTTATTATTTTAATTAAGTTTAATTCAATAGCTGTTTGTCCAATTGTTCTTGTATGAGCTATGGCAAATTAATTTATGTCATTTCACATGATCTAAGATCTTACATGGTCAAGACGTGTTATTTACTTTAGATAAGTGTTAGAGTTTGAGTCAAATTGGGAACTTCCTAATTTGTTAGGGTTTTGGTCTTACTTGCCTTTAGCCTATTTAAGACTTTTGTAAGCTACAAATTTTATCAAGTATGAATAAAAAAGAAACCCTTTGAGCAAGATTGCTTGAAAACCTTGTTGCCTCAATTGATTAAATTATTCTTCAATTCCGCAAACCTTTAGGTGAGCCTTTCATTTCTGAGTATAGAACAAGCCAAACTGAAAGATTGGGATTGTGAGTACACGAATCGGGTGCATCAATTTGTATAATGTGAAGGTTTGGATTGGCATCTGTATCCAAGTAATTGTGTTCTTATCTTTATTGTTTTATTTAGTCTTTTGTTTCGTGTCTTCGTGTTCTTATTGTGGTTGTGTTGAATAGATCAATGACTTGTGAGCATACATTGTTGTTGTTTGATGTGAGTGCATACCTTGCAATAAATAATCGTATTACCTCAGTTATGTCTCATCCTTCAACTCATCAGTTTAGTGCCTATTGGCCTAGGGAACACTGCGGTTATGATATGACTTCTATTGTTGGCCCTTCCAAAGCGTTTTCAAGACATGTAGTCATGCTGTGGAATTTTTCTAGCATTTTTTTCACAGCGTGATCAAGATGTGTGATCACATTGTAGACTTCCTACGCATTTCTCCTTTGGCCTTTCATAGTGTGGTTTGTAGTTCAATTATGCTTTCTTTTTCTATGTGTTGAGATCATAATAGAGTGGCCGAACCTCCGACTATGCCATGCATCTATTTTCATTGCGTGACTTGTTAACTGATCATGCCCATTTGCCTCTTTTTTATCCATTTTTACTTATTTTCTACACCTTTGCATACTTTGATTGATTCAACTTCTTACAAACTAGAAATCCTAGAAACAACACACAAACAACTATAAACAATACAATTTGCTTAAGAATTAAGCTAAATTCCTAATAAAAGAGTGAAGATAAGTTAGTCAGAATCTAATTTATCAAAGCATATGCATATTTAAACTTTAGTACGCCTCTAATGAGCTTTTTCTTATACAAATCAATTAAATTATCTATTTTTACTTTTAACTACTTGCACACAATGCCCAAGATTGATTTTGATACCCAATTTTTTTTTTTCATTTTCTATTTTTACTCTTGCAAAACATTTTCTAGATGTATGCCCATTTTTGTAATAATAGTTATAAATTATATGATATTTATATGAATTAGAGGCTTTATTGTTAGGATGTGTCTTGTATCTTTTCTGGTTTAGGAAACATAGTTTAGTTTCTTATTCTACAAGGTGATCTGTAGATGGTTTGCTATCTCACATCGGTTAGACAAGATGTGTCTCTCATTGGTATTTCCTATAAAAGAAGTATTTAGTGAAGCCTTTTAATTAAGCTAATCAGGTCCATCAATTAAAGGTTTGGGCCTAAAGGCCCATGTGGGGCTTGTTGTGGCACCTTTATATTTGGAGATTGGTTTCGGGGGGTAAAAGTACCCGAGTCTCTTTGTATAGGATAGGCCTCTTTCTATGGGGCGGGTCTCTTTGTATAGGGTGGGATAGTATTATCCAATTATGAGAGTGACCTATTCTGGGTCTCATTGTATGAAGTGGGCTCTTGTGTGTTTGGGCTTCTTGTTGTGGATTTGTGGAATCTTTCCACTTTTGTACTCCTCTTTATTGATTAGTGGTTTTCTCTTTCTTCGTCTGTGGACATAGGTCATGTTGACCAAACCACGTTAAATATTTTTGTTCATTCTGTATACTGTTGCTCTCCATATTTGTTATTGGGTTGTTTGTTTTAATTCTGTATATTAACTTGACTCTATTTCCTAACAAGAGGTATCAGAGCCCAAAGGTTGTGATCTTGGGTACGTGGAAAGTCGGTGACAGGTGGTTGTTGATCCTCGAAGTTTATCAAAATTGTCGAGTTCAAACGACAAGTGGTTGTTGATCCAATTTGCCGAGTCCAGGTAGCCAGTTAATGTTCATGACAACTATGATGGATAAATTTGTTTGTAAATCCAAGATGTGGAGATTAATAGCATAAGGATTTCAACTTGAAGCTGGGTTTTATGGAAGGTGGAGAAATTGGAATTTATGGATGTAAGGATTTGTTTTGAGATACAAGCCAGGTGGAGAATTATTTGGATATGTCTTGTATCTTTTTCGATTTAGGATACATAGTTTAGTTTCTTATTCTACAAGGTGATTTGTAGATAGTTTTCTATCCCACATCCGTTAGAGAGGATGTGTCTCTCTTTCGTACTTCCAATAAAAGGAGTATTTAGTTCAGCCTTTTAATTAAGCTAATCCGATCCATCAGTTAAAGGTTTGGGCCTAAAGGTTCATGTGGGGCTTATTGTGGCACCTTTATATATGGAGGTTGGTTTCAGGGGGTAAAAGTACCCGAATCTCTTTGTATGGTACGAGCCTCTTTGCATGGGATGGGATAGTATTATCCAATTGTGAGAGTAACCTATTACGGCCTCATTGTATTATGTAGGCTCTCGTCTGTTTGGGCTTCTTATTAAGGGTTTGTGGAATGTTTCCACTTTTGTACTCCTCTTTATTGATTGTTGATTATTGGATTTCTCCTTCTTCGTCCGTGGACGTAAGTCATGTTGACCGAACCACGTTAAATCTTTATGTTCATTCTTTTTATTGTTGTTCTCCATATTTGTTATTGAGTTAGCATTACCAACTCAAGGTCTCTCTTGAAGTGGGTTTGATTGACTATAGGCATGTTCTCTTACGATTTACTAGTGAGGCTGATTTCCATCGTGTTTGGACCCGGGGAATTTGGTAACTTGGAAGATTTCCTATGAGGGTTTTTAAATGGACTCATTCTTTCAGACTACTAGAGAAATGTCGGTAGTTCCCGTATAGTTTGCTCTGCCTAATCTTCCGTTTCATCTGTTTGACAAAGGTGTTCTCTTTTCAATCATGAAGGCTGTGGGCATTCCGTTGTCAATTGATTACGCTACCCTTAATTTATCAAGGCCAATTGTGGCACGAGTCAGCATCAAGATAGACTTATTACGAGTTATCTCATTGAGAATTTGGATTGAACATGGTGATGAGGGGGAAGGTTTTTGGCAACATATAATTCTTGAGAACCTACCAGTGTATTGTACTGATTGTTTTTGGCAGGGTCATTCAAAGTTTGAGTGGAACATTGATCAGTGACCAGTCCAAAAATGGAAGGAAAAAGTGCCCTCTGATAAGCTCATTACTCCGCCTACTCTAGCGGGCAAAAGAAAGGAAAAGGCTTTAACATTGGAAAATTCGGTTGCTGTTAAACCAACGACTATGGTATTATTAAAGCGTCTTGTAGTTAAGAGTGGTGTCGATGTTAGCACAAAATTGAGTGATCCAGTTAATGCTGTTGATGGTGGCATGCACCATCCTTAGATTTCTCCGAAGGATGATCAAGGGATTAGAGGTGTTGGTGGGGTCTTAGGGGCGAGTGGGTCACTTGGTGTTGAGGTAATTCAGCCGATGTAAATTCAGAAACCTGTTATGTCTTCCCAGTACGGGGATGTTGATCATGCTCTAGATGTGAGGTTAATATCAGAAAACTCTGAGATTCATGGTACAGCTCAGTTCCCTCTAGATGGTGCTACTGCTACTGTTGAAGAAATAAATATCATTGTTGGAAATGGGGTGATGGTTGATAGCAGGTTGCTACGGATGTTGTCAATTGATAGACGATGGTGCTTAAATTGATGGTGTGTCGCCTGTATTTGTGTCCACGTCTAGACTCGGTGGTGGGATAATGCAGGTGGTTAGTCCAATAATAGAAAAGGCGACTGTGGGTTTAGGCCGCATTCTGCAAGATGGTTATGATGGATTTGCTGAAAGTGATATGGAACGTGAATTAGTGGATGGTCTAGCATTCGATGATTAGGGAAAATGGTTGGCGATTCTGGATTATGTATTGGAGTCTTCTGCTGTCCACAGGAAAGCTAAAATAGGTATGTCTAATCGTGTCCTTTGTTCTATGCTTAGAGCATCACAAACTGATCCCCTTAGCTAGGTTTCCCTATAAATTTTCTATATTGGAATGCCCGAGGTATTGGTAATGCTAACACAATCTAGAGGTTAAAATGAATTAAAAAAGAGCATAATATGGTTTTCTTGTGTATTGTGTCGGAAACAAAACTACACCAGAATGATTCGGATGGTATCAGGTTTAAGTTGAAATTTGATTGTGTCGTAATTAGTGTTGAGAACAGGTTGTGCATTTTCTTTTCGAATTTTATCCAATGTTTGGTTATCTGTATCTGCTTCTTGTACGGGTTGGGCGAATCCTGTAATAATTTCATGTGTTCATGGATTATCTACGATTGCTGGGAGATGTGGTTTGTGGACGGAATTTACAGATATAAATAGAGGGTTGCTGGGCTGGCTAGCATGGGGAGATTTTTTTTTTAAAGAAAACAGACCTTAATATATATATAATGCAAAAGACGGTGCTGGGCATACCCATGCATTCCGTTACAAAGTACGTGAGATATTGGAGCAAAACTCCATTACATAATGTTCTACCAACATGTGTAAAAGAAAATAGAGAAGCATTATTTTGAAAAGTCCAAAATAATCCCTTTCTATTTTCCTAGCTAAAATTCTAGAGCGCATAATGAAAAATTGTGGAGTACTTCCTCCATTTACATAAAATTCACATCAATAGGAGAGTATACTCCAATATGCCTATTAGACCAATGACTACCCTATCTGACCAAAGAAATTCTAAGAAGACAATAGCATGAGTAAAATGTTAAGGCAGCTAATGAGACTAGTGGTGGCATATCCAAGAGTCCTTCATCAAATAGCCACACCAATGGTCATTCCAAGGTTGAATCCCACAGTTACGCCAAGGCGTGACCAGTCAAGCATAACTGAACGTGAGTGCCAAAAATCTCTGACCAAGACAAAATTTCTGCAGCATAACATTTCTAGTTCCATGTGCCAAAATTTACAAACAAGACCAAAATTTTACAACAAAGTATAGCATGTCATTCCTGTATCAATATTCAGCAAATCACAAGCTTCTAAAAGGCCAAGCTGATCTTAACATCAGTAATCAGGGGCCCTCGCGAGCATTAGTTTTCCTTTCATTACCTTAGGATCCACGACAAAAGAACCCAAACCTTCAGACCATGATTGTTCCTCCAGAAACCAGGGGATGTACAACGTGAAGTCCTCAACCATGTACAGCCCCGCAACCCAAAATATACGGCATATACAAAGCATCAATAACAACAAAACGAAACTTGGCCAAGCTGACCTAGCAGCAGTAGTCAGGGGCCATTACTAGATGATAAGCTAGCTTACCTAGAATACCTTTTCCTCCCTTCGGAGTAGCAGATGAAAGGATTGCGTTCCCTTAGCTTTCTCCAAGAAAGTGTGTTGGCTTTGGGACTGACGAGCGCATTCACATACTTCGTTTGCTTGGGCGGCTTATAGGACTTTTCCATTTTACCTACAAACTTGTCGAACTCGTCTTCCTGCTCCTCCTCATAACTGTTCTCTGTCCACGTATTGATAGGAATGAGCCCGAGTCCACATTGCCAAATCAAGCTTCCCATGATCCATTAGCAAATCTTGGTGGTCCAATGACAAGATCAAGGAGCAAGAGGATGAAGGAAGCATTACAAGCATTGTTATCAACACATTGTGAGTTGATGGCCAATGTTCAAAGGAGTTCGACACAACCATCTCAAGATGAAGTACTTTGGCATATTTCTTCAATAACAATTTATGATCCACCTTGAAGAAATAATGTGAAGGCCGAAATATTAAAGTCCAAGAAGAAGGCGTGTTTTGGGCTTTGAAATGGATCACGCCCTTTTAAATATATTATAGGGTTTAATATGTTGTTTTTAATTAAGTCCACTTAACGATTTTATGGGCTTAATTGGCGTTTTTTTATTATGTTTTAATAAGGTATTACTTGGCCCAATTATTTTGCATGATAATTAGGAAAGTAAAGTTTTAGAAAGTAAAATCGAATTTTGCTTCTTCAAGGCAAAACCGATTTTAGTCTTTGTTTATGTTTAGGAAACAAAGGAAGCCAAATTGTGTTTGGCCACCTTTAAGAAGAAAACATGAGACACCAATCCTTTTTGGAAAAGGATTAGCTTATGTGTGTCACAAATCCTTTTTGGAAAAGGATTAGTATGTTAGTTAGTTTAGGAGTCAAGTTAGGACTTTATTTCCTTTTTTTCTTAGGAAAGCCGAATTACTTCCTATAAAAGGGAAAGCTATGTAATGTTTTTACATATGTTGAATTGAAAGAATTTTGGCTTTGCTAAATTAAATTTGACATCACCAATGTGAATTATTCTTGAGTAATTCATAAGACCCGCCAAACCTTAAGTGAGGAACTTTAGGTAAAGCTTACAAGTTCTAGATTTATAGAACCGGCCAAACTGATAGGTTTAATTTATTGATTTACAATTCTTAAACTGAATCAATTTGTGTTAACGTTGGGGTTAGGTTAATTTTAATCTTGCCTTTTCGTTCCATATCTCTTTTCCGCAAATTGTGTTCTTGTTTCTTGAATTGAGTTTTTGGTGCACAACGATCCGAACTTGTGGAAAATTCGTGTGGATTGGGACTTCATCCTACTACATTCGTATCAATTGGTATCAAAGCAATCCAGGTTGTTCATCAAATTCGGTAAATAATCTTTTTATTTGAGTCTTGTTCTTGTTTTTCTCTTCTCGGATCTTGTCCTTCTTTTGGCATCCTTCTTGCTGTTTTGTTGCGTCAATTTCTGCAGATTTTGTGGTGTCTTTTTGTTGCTGTTTTCGTGTCTTTATTGCTGTCCAAGGTCGTCATAGTTCAGCTTTTAAATTACGTCAAAATCGCATGCAATTTGTTTGCTAAAAATCTGTCCAATTCGTGTTCATCTTGCTCGGATTTTTGCGATTTTTTTTTGTTGTGCTGATCTTGCTGTTTTGTGTCGTGTTTTGCTGCTGTTTTTTCTTCATAATTCTGCATTGTTTTTGTTCATCATCATAGTGTGGAATTCTTGAGTCATTCTTGCTGAAATCACGTCCAAAGAATTAGGGTTTGTCAAACTAGGGTTTGTGAAATTAGGGTTTCTTATTCAAAATTTCATAACTTCCTTGTTTCTCATCCTTTTCTTGATCTTTCTTCTGTGTTAGTTTCATCATTCTATTGCCTTCAAAGTGTGTTTTGATCAAACTTTTTCACCATCTCAAAAAGACGAGTTCTTGATCACTTTCTTGAAAATCTTGATTTTTTTTCTTGAAAATCCGAAAGTGCTCAAATTTGAATCTTGAAGACATATTCTTGCTATTTGTGATATTTCTTGAATCTTTGGTAAAAGTGGTATCTTCAAAATCCGAAATTTTGTTGACTTCTTGATACATTGAAGTGGTTGAAAATTTAGGGTTTATCAACAACCTCAAAAACCCTAGTTAAGCTTTTTGTCAAAAAAAAAAAGAGGCCATTACAAAAAAAAAAGGCCATTACAAAAAAAAAAAAAAAAAAAAAAACCAAGTAAAAATCAGCCCAAAGGCATTTGGTCTAAAGTGAAAAAAAAAACAAAAAACAAAAAAACAAAAAAAAAATTTTTATTTTTGTTTCGTATTTAATTTTATAGTTTCGGACGCCACTTTCGGACCCTTTACCCGTCCGAAACTACCGTCCGAACCTCGACAGAGAAGTCACAAATTTTCACAAAATTTCGGACGCCACTTTCGGGCCCCTGACCCGTCCGAAACTACCGTCCGATCCTCGACAGAGATTTGAAATTTTTTTAACAAAGTTTCGGACGCCACTTTCGGCCGTCCGAACCTTTGTTCTACCGTCCGAAACTCGGCAGAGAGTTTCTATATACTATAACTTCAAACCTTCATAACTTTCTCATTTTTAATCGGAATTGAGTGATTCAAAAACACATCTTCTTGTTATCTTCTCTAGTTTCTGAATTCGTAGCTTTCTGAAGTTAATCTGTTTATACCCCATATGTGATCTTAAAATCTTCTTGTGACGTGAATTTTTCTTTTCAAACTTCTTTGGTTTTGCTTTTGTGAATTGATTTGTTTGAACTAATTGGTTGAGACTTGTTCTTAAAATCGACAAACAGTAAGCTTCAATTAGTTTGAGAGATTCATTGAGAGTATTTAGATAGGGTATACACGAGAAAAGCCATTACACTAGAGAGGAGAGTATTACTCACCAAAAGTGAGAACCCGAGAGGTTTTTATTTTGCTATCTTTTGTTGTTTTTACTAACTTGCAGGAACAATGGAGGGAGATGATAAAACACCTCAAGGACAATCCCAAACGGATCAAAAATATGTTAATGATGTTCTATTTGACATGATCCGAAAGCTCAATCTAAAGATTGATAATTTAACCATTTTTCCTTCACCAAAAAAAGGTTCTACTTCTCGACAGAATAAACATGAAGAAGCCGAGCCTAGTGATGAGGAGAATGAGGAGTTCATGGATTCTCCTAAAGATGGTAAGAAATCTGATTTGTCAATTAGTGGAGTTAAACTAACATTGCCTACTTTCCATGGTAAAGCAGATCCAGAAGCTTATTTTGATTGGGTTCGTGAGCTTGAACACTTCTTTGAAGGTAATAGCTATCCCGAACATAAGAGGTATCGCCTAGCCTTCATGCACCTCAAGGATTATGCAAGTTTGTGGTGGGATAAGGTAATGAGATCTAGACGTGAAGATGACGAACCACCTATTCAAACTTGGAAGCAAATGAAAGCGCTTATGAGGAAGAAGTATGTTCCATCACATTATAGCCGAGAGCTCAACCGAAAATTGCACTCCCTTGTGCAAGGAAACAAAATCGTGGAGGAATACTACCATGAGATGGAAGCTCTCATGATCAAGGCCAATGTTCGTGAAGATCCCGATTCAACAATTGAAAGATTTCTTAGAGGTATGAATTCTGAATTGTCTTATCATGTTGATTTACAATCTTATGTTAATATTAATGAGCTTGTTCATAAAGCTATTAAGATTGAAAGGCACATGAAAGGTAAGAACAGGTTCACACAACAGAATCCACCATGGAAAAGGGATTTGAAACCTAAATCAGCCCCTTTCACTCCACCAACAAAACCGAGGCAATTTATCTCAAACCAGCCATCTAGTGCACCTCCTTATGTCCCAAAATCAGTCCCCAAAGCTGCTGAAAATGCCCCTAAACCGGCGACAACTTCTGCTCCAAGATTGAGGGATATTAGATGTTTTAAATGTCAAGGCTATGGTCACTTGCAAGCCAATTGTCCTACTGCCCGGATCATGATTACTTTAGATACTGGAGAAGTGGTAAGTGATGATGATTGTGCCGACATGCCACCTCTTGAAGAAAAGTACCAAGATGATCAAAGTGATGAGGGTGAAAAGCTTGATGAGCTGACCTACTCAGTTGGTAACTTTTCTTTAGTTTCTCGCCGTGTTCTTAATGTTCAACCTTTGGAAGATAATGATTTGATGCAACGTGATAACATATTTCACACACGTTGTTTAGTGCAAAACATGGTTTGTAGTGTGATTATTGATAGTGGTAGTTGCACAAATGTGGCGAGCACCTTACTTTTTAACAAACTGAATTTGAATTGCATGAAACATCGAAAACCATATAGGCTTCAATGGCTAAATAATTCAGTTGAAACTCGTGTCACTAAACAAGTAAAGTTTTCTTTCACCATTGGTAAATATGTTGATACTGTTTTATGTGATGTTGTTCCAATGGAGGCTAGTCATATTTTACTTGGTAGACCTTGGCAATTTGATTGTAATGTGCTTTATCATGCCAAGAAAATTTTTTACAGTTTTGTGCATAATGGTAAAAAGTATAGTCTTCATGCTTTAACTCCTGCTCAAGTTTTTGAAGATCAAACTCGAATTGCACAAGCTTGTAAAGACATAAATGAAGCTAAGAAGAAGAAGGAACTAGAAAAACAACAAAACGAAAAACCTAATTTAGGCCGAGATGTAGTTAATAAGAAATCTTGTTGTTTTGCTTCTTCCAATGAGATTAAGAGAGCATTGATTAATAGGCAGTCCTTATACTTAATGTTTAGCAAGGAACTTGTACTTGTTGTTGACAGTGATAACCTTGCTTCTTTGCCTAGTGCCGTGTACTCTCTTTTGCAGGAATATAGTGATGTGTTTCCCGAGGAGTTACCAATAGGTTTACCACCTATTCGTGGCATTGAGCACCAAATTGATTTCATCCCAGGAGCTCAAATTCCAAACCGACCAGCTTATAGAGCAAATCCGGAGGAAACAAAAGAGATTCAACGTCAAGTGGATGAACTCCTTGACAAAGGTATTGTGCGTGAGTCTCTTAGTCCATGTTCAGTTCCTGTTATCTTAGTCCCTAAAAAGGATGATACTTGGCGAATGTGTGTAGATTGCCGTGCTGTTAATAAGATTACCATTAAGTATAGACATCCAATTCCTAGATTAGATGATATGCTTGATGAATTGCATGGATCTTCCATATTTTCCAAAGTTGATTTGAAAAGTGTGTATTACCAAATACGAATGAAAGAAGGAGATGAATGGAAAACTGCTTTTAAAACAAAGTATGGTTTGTATGAATGGTTAGTTATGCCTTTTTGTTTATCTAATGCACCTAGTACTTTCATGAGGCTTATGAACCATGTTTTTCGTCATTTCATTGGAAAGTTTGTGGTAGTCTACTTTGATGATATCTTGATATATAGCAAATCACTTGATGAGCATGTTGAACATTTAAAACTCGTGTTTGCTATATTGCGTGAGAACCAATTATATGCTAACCTTAAAAAGTGTTCTTTCTGTTTGGAATCTATTATCTTTTTGGGTTATGTTGTAAGTTCTCAAGGCATTGCTGTTGATGAGTCAAAAGTCAAGGCAATCATAGATTGGCCGAGACCACAAAATGCTAGTGAGGTAAGAAGTTTTCATGGATTAGCAAGTTTTTATAGGAGATTTGTTAAAGACTTTAGTTCCATTGCTGCACCTTTAAATGAACTTGTTAAAAAGAATGTCACCTTTGCATGGAATAAAGAACATGAAAATGCCTTTAACACTTTGAAGTATAAATTGACTCATGCCCCTTTACTTGCGTTGCCGAATTTCAATAAAGCTTTTGAGATACACTGTGATGCCTCCGGGTTGGTATTGGTGCTGTTCTTATGCAGGAATCAAGGCCCGTGGCTTATTTCAGTGAAAAGCTTAATGGGGCATCTTTAAAGTATGCAACTTATGACAAGGAGTTGTATGCATTGGTAAGGTCATTGCAGGTTTGGCAACACTACTTATCGCCAAAAGAATTCATAATCCATTCTGATCATGAAAGTCTCAAATTCTTAAAGACTCAAGGTAAGTTGAATAAGAGACATGCAAAATGGTTGGAATTCATTGAAACTTTTCCTTATGTGATTAAATATAAATCTGGTCAAGAGAATGTGGTAGCTGATGCTTTATCTAGGAGATATGCTTTATTTACCTATTTACATGCAAAGCTACTTGGATTTGAATTGATTAAAGACTTGTATAAGGAAGATGTTGACTTTGCCGAATCTTATGATCTTTGTTCAATAAGGCCGAATGGTGATTATTTTGCGCATGATGGTTTCTTGTTTCGCAAGGATAAATTGTGCATTCCCTCATGTTCCATTCGTGATTTACTTGTTAAAGAAACCCATGGGGGAGGGTTAATGGGGCATTTTGGTATTGTTAAAACACTTTCTGTTTTGAATGAGCACTTTTATTGGCCTAACATGATTAAAGATGTTAAAAGTGTTTGTGAAAAATGTATTGTGTGTAAGCATGCTAAGTCCAAAGTAATGCCTCATGGTTTGTATCAACCTCTGCCTGTTCCTAGCAACCCTTGGATTGACATATCTATGGATTTTGTGTTAGGGTTACCTAGATCACGCACTGGTAATGATAGCATTTTTGTTGTGGTTGATAGATTTAGTAAAATGGCTCACTTCCTTGTATGTTCTAAATCTAATGATGCTACCAAAATTGCTGACCTTTTCTTTAAGGATATTGTACGTTTGCATGGAATTCCTAAGAGTATTGTCAGTGATAGAGATGTCAAGTTTTTGTCACATTTTTGGCGTACACTTTGGAATAAATTAGGCACAAAATTATTGTTTTCTACTGTTGCACATCCACAGACTGATGGTCAAACAGAAGTAGTAAATCGTACATTGTCTAATTTGCTTCGTGCTATCATTCAGAAAAACTTAAAGAATTGGGTGAATTGTTTGCCACACATTGAATTTGCATATAACCGAACTGTTCATAGTTCTACTGGTTATTCGCCTTTTGAAGTTGTGTATGGATTTAATCCTTTAACTCCCCTTGATATTTTGCCTCTTCCTATTAATGAGTTTGTTAATGTGGAAGGTAAAGCTAAAGCTGATTTTGTAAGGGAATTGCATGAAAAGGTTTACAAAAATATTCAAAGGCGTAATGAGCAATATGCAAAACAAGCCAACAAGGGCAGAAGACAAGTGATTTTCGAACCTGGAGATTGGGTTTGGATTCACTTGAGGAAGGAAAGGTTTCCTGAAAAGAGGAAATCTAAACTTCATCCAAGAGGAGATGGTCCTTTTCAAGTCTTGGAAAGGATTGGAGACAATGCATATAGAATCGAACTACCTAGTGAGTATGGTAATGTTTCATCTACTTTCAATGTTTCTGATTTGAGTTTATATGATGTCGGTGATTCGAGGACGAATCCTTTCGAGGAGAGAGGGAATGATAGGAATGAGCCCGAGTCTACATTGCCAAATCCAGCTTCCCATGATCCATTAGCAAATCTTGGTGGTCCAATGACAAGATCAAGGAGCAAGAGGATGAAGGAAGCATTACAAGCATTGTTATCAACACATTGTGAGTTGATGGCCAATGTTCAAAGGAGTTCGACACAACCATCTCAAGATGAAGTACTTTGGTATATTTCTTCAATAACAATTTATGATCCACCTTGAAGAAATAATGTGAAGGCCGAAATATTAAAGTCCAAGAAGAAGGCATGTTTTGGGCTTTAAAATGGATCACGCCCTTTTTAATATATTTTAGGGTTTATTATGTTGTTTTTAATTAAGTCCACTTAACGATTTTATGGGCTTAATTGGCATTTTTTTATTAAGTTTTAATAAGGTATTACTTGGCCCAATTATCTTGCATGATAATTAGGAAAGTAAAGTTTTAGAAAGTAAAATCGAATTTTGCTTCTTCAAGGCAAAACCGATTTTAGTCTTTGTTTAAGTTTAGGAAACAAAGGAAGCCAAATTGTGTTTGGCCACCTTTAAGAAGAAAACGTGAGACACCAATCCTTTTTGGAAAAGGATTAGCTTATGTGTGTCACAAATCCTTTTTGGAAAAGGATTAGTATGTTAGTTAGTTTAGGAGTCAAGTTAGGGTTTTATTTCCTTTTTCTCTTAGGAAAGCCGAATTACTCCCTATAAAAGGGAAAGCTATGTAACGTTTTTACATATGTTGAATTGAAAGAATTTTGGCTTTGCTAAATTAAATTTGACATCACCAACGTGAATTATTCTTGAGTAATTCATAAGACCCGCCAAACCTTAAGTGAGGAACTTTAGGTAAAGCTTACAAGTTCTAGATTTATAGAACCGGCCAAACTGATAGGTTTAATTTATTGATTTACAATTGTTAAACTGAATCAATTTGTGTTAACGTTGGGGTTAGGTTAATTTTAATCTTGCCTTTTCGTTCCATATCTCTTTTCCGCAAATTGTGTTCTTGTTTCTTGAACTGAGTTTTTGGTGCACAACGATCCGAACTTGTGGAAAATTCGTTTGGATTGGGATTTCATCCTACTCCATTCGTATCACGTATCCATCCCTTTATCCTCTAATTCCGAATGCTCAGGAAAGGTCTCTAAAGCCTGTAGGTCTGATACTGAGTGAACTGTTTGAATTGGTAGAAAAACTCCATCCTCCCAGATTAGAGTATGCATGGACTGTAATATCGCTAAGTCTAATGAGGGTCGGCCTTTATTCATTGACGAAGATTGGCCTACCTCCCAGCTTACCTTCCCATTAGTGTCCTGAACATTTGGCAACCTGTTATGTTGACCAAGATCCCCTGTTTCTGGAAATAATATTTCAACTACCAGGGATGCGGAGGGTATTAGTGTCGATTCCTCCAGGTTTCTATCCTGCCTCTCTATGATGTCCTCTGAAATATATTCTTTGGGCTGAGGCCCTGGCCTATTTGCCCCTATCTGTTCTTCAGAAGCTCGGGTCGAAACCTACTGACTAGAGACTGAGGTATCAGACGTAGCCATCTCTTCATTCAACTCTACTGCCTGATCTTGCCTTTGATTCTGGGCCATAACCACTTCGATAATGTCCTTTGTGCCATCCTCTTTCTCTGTTTGCATAGGCTTTACTTTGTCGGCCTCTTTTTTTTTTGGCACCCAGACTTGAACTAAGGTCTTACTTTTGCAATTTGACTGAGAGTGTCCAAGCTTTGAACAAGTAGTACAGTATTCCGGTAGGTCTTCATATTGGATTTGTTGCCATCTACCCTTATCCTTGGTTCCAATCCAAAGACGGTGAGGAAGAGGCTTGAGAACATCAATGGCAATACATAGCCGCGCCTCGCTAGGACGAAGCACTTTCTCCATTGCTGCAGTTGCAAGATCAAGCTTGAGAGGATCACCAATCGCCGAGCCGAGAGTGAATAAGGTCTCCTTGTTACATAAGTGTACCGGGAGCAGAGGAAAGCAGGTCCAGACAAGGGCAATGGACGGCTCTTTATCTGGGCAAAAATCAATTGTCCATCTGAAAATGTTGGTTTGGACCCCCTGAAAGACCAAGTTTTTTTCAGCCATACTCTTTGTGAGTCTGATTCAAATTGGAATTGCAAGATAATGTGCTTTTGATCAATGAATCCAACACGACATTCTCCTGAGAAAGCAGCCGTTAAAATCTCCTTACGAATTATTCTCATTACCGGTCTTCCTCGATTGAACTTCCCAATGAGTGCGAATCGAAATTGGTGGGCAAGCATAAGTTCTTCCTCTTCTGAGATGAACAAAGCTGGTTCCCCCTCATATGTGGATAGGGCTTTGGATGTAGATGGGGAAAAGGAAACATCCACAGTTTTTGCCCAAGAAGCTGACACAGCCTCCCTATATGAACCAGGCTTCTGTTTGATATTCTCTTTATCTGAGGCCTTGGTGGGAGGGGTCTCTGTCCGTACATTTCCTATGGTTGGGCGACTGGTGTTTATGCCTGGGTCATGGTTCCAAGTAGAAGGTGTGAGGCACTGATGGGAGGCAGGGCCTTCTATTTCCTTCTAGAGATATTCTGAAGTCGAATTTGAGCCTAGTCCTCGGCTGGGTTGGGTGTTGAATATTGCATCTTTAGGATTCCTTCTATATGTGGCAGCTAGCTGTCTAACAAGGGGAGGGAAAGAAGTAGCTAGATTAAAGGTAGCATAATCGGAACTGCAGGGCCGACTTAGTGGTGCCGTGGTTTGGAGGTGTAGTGCCGGCGATGAAAAAACTCTGACCGATGACGAAGTTTTTCCTTGAGCCTGTTTTGAGGAGCCTAAATCCCTGAGCTCAACTTTGCTAGAATGATTGTGGTGGCAATAGGAGGGGAAAAACCGTTGCCATTTGATCCAGCTCCCACCAGGAAGTTGGACCTTCTTTTCGTCCAGTGAACTGGATGTGGCTCCGGCCAAATGGCCGGAGCCAATGAGGGGAGATTTTAATGCAATAATTTCCCTCGATGAGAAAAAAGGGGGTCGGGGTTTCCATCATAGAGAGGCCCAGGATTTTCTGCAATTTATTGAGGAGAATTAATTGTTAGATATTGCTTTCGTTGCCTCTCGTTTCACTTGGTGTAATAACTGGAGTCGTCCCAAATGGATTTGGAAGTGATTGGATCGGGCATTGGTCAATAAAGGCTGGGCTGATTTGTTCGTCTCGTCGGTACAGTACTTGAGTAGAACTGGATTGGACCATGCTCTTTTGCTCCTCACTTTACAATCTAGGAACACTGTGGTTCCTAAGTTATTTCATTTTTAGAATTTTTGGACGTCTCGCCGGGATTTTCTGCAGGTTGTCACGGCGGCATGGAATATTCCTTTTACTGCTCGGCCTTTGGTATGTTTTTGCTTCAAGTTATAAGGTGTGAAGAATGCTCTAATCTCCTAGAATCTTTCTAAGATGGGGAACATCTTTGATCGAGTAAGGGATACTGAAGTGAATGTCTAGGCTACGGAATTGGAGTTGGAGAATTCAGACAATGTCGTTTCACGAGTGCTTTGCATGATGAGGAGTGTTTTTGTAGACAAAAATCTCATGTGAAGTGGCTTGAGTGTGGGGATAAAAATACAAAATTCTTCCATTCTTTGGTTAAAACAAGGAAGGCCAGGGCGGGAATTTCTATTATTCAAGGTCCTAGTGGAGAATGGATTCGAGATGAGGCTGGAATCCGATCTACTGCTGTGGAGTTTTTCGATAATCTTTTGTCTGAGTCTTCACCGGAGCTGGATGATCCAATGTTTGAGGTTATCCCTCAAATCCTGGTGAGGTAGGATATGGATGTTCTGGAGGAAGACCCAACAATGTAGGAAATCCGAATGGCATTGAATGATATTGAGGATACGAGTGCTCTAGGGACAGATGGGTTTTCTAGTTGTTTCTTCAAGGTGGCATGGGATGTGATTAAAAGTGATTTTTATGACGCAATGTTGGAAGTTTTTAGTGGAGGTGAGCTCCCTTGGGGGATCACCGCAACTATCCTGATATTTATTCCAAAATATGAAAATCCCTAGAATTTTTTTGAGTTCCGTCCAATAAGTTTATGTACGGTCTTTAATAAAATTATCACTAAAATACTGGGTAATCGACTTCGGAAGTTTTTACCCCTGTTGATTTCTATCCAACAAAGTGCGTTTGTGAAGGACGGGGAAATCTCAGATAATATTTTGTTGGCACATGAGATTGTGCGTTCGTTACCGGGCGGGATCCAAAAAAGGTAAGGTGATCTTTAAGCTTGATATGATGAAGGCCTATGATAGAGTTTCATGGGTGTTTCTGTGTGGCATCCTTCATCGATTTGGCTTTGGTGAGAGATTCATTGATATGGTAAGGAGAAGCATTTCCAACTGTTGGTTTTTTGTTATGATCAATGGCTGCCCGTCTGGTTTTTTTCGGTCTGCCAGGGGATTACGGCAAGGTGATCCACTTTATCCTTCGTTGTTTATCTTAATGGCTGAATATTTCTCGTGTAGGCTGAATCTCCTTCTGGATTCTTCGAATTTCTCTCCTCTTCTGGGTCCCAGGAACTCAATTCTAGTCACTTATTTAGCTTATGCGGATGACCTATTAATTTTCTCTTTGGGTGATCGTAAAACATTGACAGCGGCTTGTAAAGTTATTGGGGACTATGAAGAGCTATCGGGGCAGAAAGTTAACTCTTCTAATGGTAATTTCTATATTGGAACGAATTCAGCCCTTGTGGTCCGGAAAGAGTTGCTAGGATCACTGGCTTTGCCCAGGCAGAGTTTCCATTCAAGTACTTGGGCTGCCCAATTTATATTGGTGGGAAGCGAGTGTCGTTCTTCCAAGATATGGTATCCTCGATCCAAAGGAGATTGCTCGGATGGCGGCACAAATTTTTATCCTTTGGTGGTAGAATGGTGCAAATTAAATATGTTCTCGCATCGCTTCACTCTCACATCTTGGCAGTGTTTCTTCCTCCTCGGTCTATCTTTCAACAAGTTTCTAATTTATGTGCGAGATTTTTCTAGGCATTGTCTTCTTGTGAACGGAAACACCACTGGATCTCTTGGGACACCCTTTGTCATCCACAGATGGAAGGGGAGTGGGATTTCGTAAGTTTCTTGATATCACGGATGCCTTCGCAATTAAGCTTTGGTGGAGTTTCATATCGCATAAGTCACTTTGGGCAACTTTCATGCTTACTAGATATTGTCATTCGGAGCATCCTGTAGTGGTTAAGTTTTCCCGCAATGATTCCCATGTTTGGATGAGAATGATTGAAATACGTAAAGTGTGTGAACATTTTATTGGGTGGTATATTGGGGATGGAGCATTGGATGTCTTTCATGATAATTGGCAGAAGACTAGGGCCTTATCTCTGTTTGGACAAGTAAATGGTTATACACGGCTAAGGGATTGGTGGAACAATGGTGCGTGGGATTTTTCGCATGTGTCTATCCCATACCATGTTCGGGATGCTGTAGCACAGTTGTATCTATCTTCTAAGAGGGCTTATTCTTTATGGATGCGAAATCCTTCTGGAGGATTTTTGATTGCATCTGCTTATGATCTAGTTAGATCTAAGAGGCCTGTATCCGTGTGTTTCACTATGATTTGGCAGCCAGGCCAAATTTCTAAAATTTCCTTTCTCCTTCTTCGTTTATTTTATGGTCATGTTCCTTTGTCTCAGTGATTGCAGAAGATGAAGTTGTTTGGTCCATTCCCCTGTATGTGTTGTGCTCGGCCTGAGAAGGAAACGTTGGATCATGTTTTTGGAGTGGGGATTTTACATCCCGAGTATGGAATTTTTTTGGTGACGCTGTTGGGTTTCGTAGAAGGGTTAGGTCTTGGAGGGAGAGTTGTCAATTGTGGTGGCGGATAAAAGGGAATTCGTACTGTCAGAGGATTTTTTGCTGGTTGCCTGGTCTCATTTCTTAGCACTTGTGGAAGCGTCGAAATTGTGAGTTTTTTTAGGTTAAAAGCATGTCGTGGGAGATGGTTTGTGTATGGGTTTTGAATGATTTATATCTTCTTTGGCGTGTACGGTTCCCATCCATTCAAATTACTGGGACTTGGTCTAATATCCATGACATGATTAGTCATTTGCAAGTTCCTTGTTGTTTTACTCGGGTGGTTTGGAATCGGCCCTTAATGGGGAGTTTCAAATTGAATGTGGATGTTTGTTCACTTGGTAACCCTGGAAGAGGGTGGTGGTGCTTTGATCAGGGACTGGTGTGGTAGACTGGTTACTATTAGGCTGCTGGGATTTGAGTTCGTTACAAGTCTGGAAGCTAAGACATTAGCCTTGCTAGATGGTCATGAACTGTGTGACATGTTTGACCTTTCGGAGGTCCAAGTGGAAACGGATTCTCAGTTATTGGTTGATCTCCTGCCTCCTGAATGTTGTTGGACCAGTGCCATGGAAACTGCGAGAGATTATTGAAAAGATCCATCAGTTCTCGTGTGTGTTGTCTTTTCGACATACTTATTATTGAAGGTATCCACCAGTGAAGTCGATCCCATGTGGAACGGAAACACTATCTCATATACTTAATTCAGAGAAATTATCACAAAAAGATTTATTAATGATTAAACTAAAATAACTAAAACAAATTAATAAGAAAGAAATACACAAAATAGAAAAGTCCGGCAAACAAGTAAATTCACATAAACTTCTATCAATCACAAGCTCAATGATTAATTAATATCATGAATCAACCAGTTATAAGCTACTGAGAATCAGCTTCGACATAGCCCAATTCCTCCTTAATTTATCGATAATTGACAAGAATCAACTTAAACAATTATTTCTCTAACTAAAACACAACCAAGATGGAATCAGCCAATACCAAATTTAATGTCTTACCAGTATTAATATCTAGAGGAATCCAATTCAAACAAATTACAATCATGATCAGAATGTCACAATTTATTAACCTAAAATTCCCATCTACCGAGACAGTAGCTTTGCCACTAATTAATCCTATCTATTAGATCCAATGAAATAATAGGAGATTAATTGGCACTATTTAGATTAATTAAACATGGCCAGTATGTAAAGAATCCAAACAATTAACGTTATGTTCAGAGAATATTCGGAACTCATAAAATATTAATTAAATTAAAACAATTAGGTCTCACGAGTAAATACTCACAAAACATAATTAAAAGCAAAATTAAACTAAAGAAATAAAAGTAACAAATACAATATTGTCTGGAATTAACCACCGTCCTTTAGGCAAACGGTGGCTGAGTCTAGAATAGCAAACAACGAAAGAAATAAATCTACGAATTTATTTACTACTAATCTACTATCTACCTACCTACCTAAAGCTACGAATTTACTTTTAATAAATTGCTATCCTTATATAGGAAGAGCAAACTTTATTTTCAAGTAATAAAAGCAACTAAAGCCTTCTAAAAGTCTAATAAAGAAATAACTCTTTTGTTTCCAAATAAATATGCCACATGTCGGCCAATAATTAAGGTATACAAACTTTCTTCTTTTAGTTTCCTAATTGCTCTTCTTCTTTACTTCCTTATTTGATTCCTTCAAGGAGTCTTCCATTAATTCACCCTCTTGATTATTTTCAAATTAGATTAAGAAAATCTTTTCTTCCAAGTTTTGCTCTTCTTTCTTTCTTTTCATGTAGATTACCTCAATATTCCAATTACCTTATTTCCTGCACATAATTATTCAATTAAGTGTAAATCTGTGCAAATTATACCACAATAAACCCACAAAATATATGACAATTACGTGTTCATCATATTCCCACACTTAAATAATGATTGTCCCTAAGCATTTAAAACAAAACAAATCAAACTAAATACCAAACTAACCTAAAATATACGTGAGAAATAAAAACATGCAATGACAAACAACTAATTCACATAAAGAAACACCTAGTCACAAATATCAAATACCGAAACATCCCCACACATAGTGCTTGCTGGTCCCTAAGCAATAAAAACAAAACAAAACAAAGACATAAAACTTCGTAAAATTAAACACAACTATCCAAATTATTACAAATTAAGCATTACCCAAACAAACCGGAACATCATCCTTCAACCATTATTCCAAATCCATTGTATCAAATTCATGCATAAGCAATTTCTTTCAAATCAAAATACAAAGAATATGAGCAACTCTCCAAGATCACTCCAAAGCACTCAAAGATGTTATAAGTTGGGTTCATCTACTCAAAATAAATTGTAAAAATAAACATTAATATGAGTTTGCAAATATGTCAAAAGATTCACCGCAATACCAAATCCAAACATGAATCAAAAGGTATTTTATTTTGGTTGTAATGGGGTTAGGGTAAACAAGGTGGGATAAAAGTTATGGATAAAAAGAGTTAAAAATTGAATAAAACTAAAGTGCAATGCAACTTAACCAAGTATTTCCCCACACTTATGTTGCATCAAGTCTCAAACTTTTTACTTTCAAAACAACTCAAAGTAACTTCAGCACAACAAATACTTTTTTTCGTGCTTTATAACATATCTTTCTTTTTATTTTTTTCTTTTTTTTTTGTTTTTGCTGCTGTTTTTTCTTTTTCCTGTCACAGTTTAGGCAAACAGCACAGACAAATAGAATACTGTAGTTTTTTTTCTCTTCTTTGTCCAGTGTTGTTTGGGCAAACAGTGGACGTCAACACATTAAATTCAAAAAACATGCCAAAATAACTTCATCAATGAGACTCAAACATGCAATTTTCCTTTCTTGTTCAATCAAAGGGGAAATAAATCATACATAAATTACTTAGCTACATGCACCTTGGGGGAGGGGGCAAAAGAAATCTAAAAAAGTCTTAGGTAAAAATTTGTAGTAGTTTAAATACAAATAAAAGTGTTAAGGCTCAAAGGGGTTAACTAAGGGTAAATTTAAGGGCAGGAATGAAAATTAAAGTCAAAATTGGTTATTCTTAAATGCCTTAATCATATTAACATTCAATTTCAACATTGTAGCTTACCATGTAAAACAAAGCAAATTTTGTAATTTATCCAACTACAATTAAAACTCAACAAAGAATATTTTCAAATTAAAACACAAAAACCACTTTTTTGGTGCTTAGGCTCAAAACCTCACTTTAAGTAGGCATAATAAGCTCAATTTCATGTATTCATCATACTTGAAAACATACAAAGTCATACATAAATCTAACACAATGGATCAACCAATCCTTCCATACCAATTCCAGTTTGCTTAAGTAATACTCAATAAGTAAGAAAGTTTGGAAACACAAAAACACAAACTACTTTGACTCAAAAAACTAAAAAATAAATTATTTTTGGATTTTTTCATTATCTGATTTTTTTTTTAAAAAACTAACACTAGTAAAAGCAAAAACCTTAAACAAAGAGTGAAAAATAAAACACTTTCTAAACATAAACACATGTAATTCTCCCCACACCTAAATCAATTGAAAGAGGAAAACAAAATAACATAAAAGACAACAGATAATCACATAAAAATAGAAAAGAAAACAACAACTAAAGCTAAGAGAAAAAAAATTATCCTGATGTAGGCAGTCGGGAGAATTGCAGAATTTGAAATCTAGGCAGCTGCAATTTAGAGCTTGGTGACATTAACAATTTTTTAAACCACAATAGATATCAAGAAATACAATCAATCACCTCCTCTCAAAGATAAGCAACATCTGTATAAGAGATTTAACTCAAAGGAGAATCCCTCGGCTCACAAAACTTAAAAACTCCAAGTACATCAGTAAAAATCAAACCATAAGTTTTGCAAGAATGATAAGTAAATTAGGTTAGATATAGAAATACTTGGACAAACAGATCTCAAAGATGTATTATAATGTCAAACAAATATCAAATGATAAAGTGAATAGGGTACAACCAAGTGATTATAGTAAAAAAAAGAAATTATTAAACAACCCACTTGGTCAAATCGTGTAAAATCAGCCTATTACCAAAAATAACCATTAAAATCATTGTGATGAAATTTGTAATGGAACTTCATTCAGCCTTAAGTGCATATTTAACCTGGAACAAAAGCAAATTTATTAAAAATATGAAAAGAAATTTAAAAGCAAAACTAGAAAGACGAAAATTAAAAAGAATAATTGAAATATTGAGTTGCCTCTCAACAAGCCCCTTTGTTTAAAGTCCTTGACTAGACCAAGTATGTGTCGAACTCAGTAAACCATTAGAGGAGGCTCCGAAGATGGTCTTGGAGAAGGTACATCTTGTATGCAACTCAAAGTTCTTCTTACAGTTTCCTTGTATCTTCTTTGATGGCCAGTGTCTTTTCCTCACTCAAAAACTCAGATTTTAGATGTTTAATCAAGGATCTAAGTTGCAGAATTGGAACTTGCAAAATATGAGGAAAAAGTGTATCAGTAGGGCCTCGTTTGGACAAACGGGAGATTTCTAGGTTGCTTGGAAACACTTGCAGTGGATTCAATGACATTGTTTCATCCATAACATTCTTCTCATTCAACCATTCAGCTTTAGAATCTAGTTTCTTGTATTTATATGACAGTGTATCCTCAAGAACAATTGGCATCTCATCATATTCTACAACCATCTCCTATTTTGGATGTTGGGTTTTCTTGGTAAAAAAACCTTTCTCAAACTTTGCACACTTTGACATTTTTCTAATTGCTTCAAGGAAAGTGTCGGTAATCTCCACTGATGCATTTGTCGCGTGTGCGTATCAATTTATCCCTAACACTAGTGTAGTCGTGGTGAGAGGGTTTCATTCCTTAGGGAAGGGAGTGATTTCAAGGATTCAATATGTTGTCACAAAAATGCAATTACAGTTGCACGTGAAGATAACAGCAAGAATAGATAAATAATGAGTAAGGAAAACACGTAGAACAATAAATGTAATGTGAAATCAAGTATAGAGTAGCTGTCGTAGGGTTCTTTTACCAGACGAATGGAACTCAAAAAAATTATGCAATGCAATTGACACGCATATAATACAAGAGGAGATCCTAGTTACCTAGAACCTAAGCTTGCAGTCGGCTTGTCGACCGCACCACACTCTAAGCTTTCTAACACCGCTCTTTCCTATGGCGAGGCCTAAGAGAGATGAATCCAAGCCGTAACGTCTCAATTCTCAGTGTTTAACTACTCTAGCAACCATTTCCTAAAAGCTTCCCATAGCGAGGCTTGAATTTAGGTTCTTGTGTGATGAGTTGGTTTTATACCAACTTATACGTGTTATATCACTTAGCTTTTGACTTGTTTTTTCAAGCAATTGTGTAGTGTTTTGTGCCTTTGTGTGCATTTATGTGGTTTGCAACTTGAAAGTGCTAAAATGGTGAAAAAGATCAAAACTGATGATTAAATGAGACGAATGTGTGTTTGATGTTAAATGACAAAGAAAGAGTTTAAAAGAGTTGGAAGGGTTTGAGAGAGATTTGAGGAAACCCTAAACATGTCTAATTGCTTAGTTTGAAGTTGGGCAGAATTGGTAGTGCTACTTAATTTGAGTGTAACTCTCTCAATACTAATCCAAATGAGGCCATCTTGGATGTTCTGGAAAGATTTTTGAGTGTACTTCATTTTGTATGTTTTAATGTTCTTCTAAATATGTGTGCCATTAGGAGAAACTGGGGCATCTTTGCAATTGTTCCTTCAGGTTTTCATCTTTGATTTCATATCGCCACATCTTGGTAGAATGTGTTTATGTTGAGCTATAGATCTCCAAAAATTCTGATTCGTGAACCAATGGAAAGCTAAGAGAAAGATCTAAAACTCTTATGTTCACCACAAAGTCTAATTCAGAGGCTAAGACACACATAATTTGCATAGAAGTAGATTGTTGTGCTGAAATGGTTGCATCACACACATATGCACTCACCTCGCCAGACACACATGCACACCTCGTCGCATGGCCATGCGATGAGCTCACACACCTCGTCGCATGAATGTGCGACGAGCTCACCTGATTGCTGCACAAGCGTGCAGCGACCTAGAATTGGTCGCGCGCGCATGTGCGGTGAGCTCGAGCACAGCACACACAGTTTTGCCATACTTCAGTATTTCGGCCATAACTCTCTCATCCTTGCTACAAATGAAGTGATTCAAAAAGGCTATAGAAAGCTAAGACATAGGGCTACAACATTCCAGTTTTACATTTTTCCAAATTCACAACGTATCAGTGTCCGATGTTGGTTGGAAGTTGCTGCACACACAGTTGCATTTTACATGGTGAGACCTCGTACATGGTGAGACCTCGCTAAGAGGTCTCGCCACATTTGTTTTTGTGAGAGCGAGACCTCTTAGAGACGAGGTCTCACCACTTATAATGTTGTGAGGGCGAGCTCACCCTTTAAAACACACTTCACTCATTTTTTTTATCACAGTCAACACACACATTTCACTCATGTTTCTACATGTTTTGAGAATGTTTTATACATAATAGCTTCCATTCCAGTTGCATCACTTAGTTCTTTCACAATGTCTCAAGCATATTTTCATGCATGTCAATATTTCATATGTCAACATTTTGGTCAGTTGCAAGAAAAATTCCTTTTACTTGAATTCATTTACATTTTCACTTCACAACAATCACTTCACATACATTTTACTCTTCACCACATTTCATGTTTCATTCATTCATTTTGCATTCAGTCATTTTTCAATCAGTTTTGTACGTTTCCTAAAACACTCAACGCACACTTGCACAATAGGTGGCGAGACCTCGGCTACGAGATCTCGCCGGTTTCGGTGTTACATGGCGAGAACTCGTAGCGAGGTCTCGCCGGTTGTGATTTTTCATGACGAGACCTCGCTGCGAGGTCTCGCCGTGTTGTGAAGTTATGTGGCGAGACATCGCTACGAGATCTCGCCATTTAGAATATATGAGTGCCATGTAGTTGGCAATTTTCCTATGTGTGTTAATGTTGCAGAATTCGGCTAAGTGTTTGGCGTTGTTTTCTTGTGCACGAACAAGGCGGGCGTGAAGACTTTTGGCTCAAAGGCGTGGATCATGAGTGATTTTGGACAGATCATTTTATGCAGTGGCATTTCTGTAAATTAGTTATTAGTTTGCGTATGCGTATTGTTTACATTTTGTAACCTCTATAAATAGAGGATTTAGTCATAGATTATAGAGATGATTCGAGAAACTTAACAGAATTGTGATTTTAGAGCGGGAACTTTTTCTCTCTCTAAAACTTCCTCTCTATATTTTCTCTCTCTACAATTTGTACTCCGATTGTGATTCCGATCGGCGGCTTTAGACTGGAATTTGCTTTCTTATTCTCAATTGACGAAAAAAATTGACAAATCTCTGTACTGTAATCGGTAAAATCCTCCAATTGAATGGAAATGAGTTTGTTAATGTTACAATTTGATGAAATTGAGATGAAGGAAGAGTTTTCTAGCTAATTGTGTGGTGACCTAGGGTTCCAATGGATGAATGTACAGATTAGATGCTTACATTCGGTGCAATAAACATAATCTTTGAACGAACGATTCATATCTTGCTTTGTTTGAGAATGTTAGTTAAGTTTCATTGTATTCACTCTGGAATTTATAAATTGAACTCGAACTACGGCCGTCATACTGAGTATGAGTTTAATGCATATTTTCTTGTTGTAAATTATATGGAGTAAGAACATGAATCGAGTCTTTTTCACTCGTTTTGCATGCTTGTTTTCTAGGATGTGGTCGCCATGCCGATCATAGATTATGAGAACATTAGGTTGGAGTGAAAAAGAAGTCCGCTGTTGTTAGCGAACACATTAGACCTTAGATTCAGGCCTTGCCATGGGAAGCTTCTGAGAGTCGATTGTTAAACTTGTTAGGAATAGTGGATTGGGATGTTGCGGAATGAAATCACTGACCTTAGGCCTCGCCATGGGATAGGAAGTTGTCAAGAGGATTAAGACATAGTGTAGTCGACATGCCAGTTGTGGCATAAGACTCTAGGCAACGAAGTTCACCTCTTGTTTAGCATGTATGTTTAATTGCACCGTGTGAGCAATCTAAATGTGTATTCATCCAGCTACGGAACTCTATGGGACTTCTTTCCACCACCATATTAGGAGCAATGGCATAATCAACCACAAAGCAATAAGTTGTACGACATGCTTTCTCAACTTTTGGAAAGACTTAATAGAAACTCACAAAAGGACGAAATGAGATTTTCTCAAGAAGAGTTTTCAAGAGGCCAACAAAGGAGTACTCAACTAGATGCCTTATAGAGCAATGTGGGAGAACAAAGTGAGCTACCAAGTCAATATGAACCATGCTATCTACAAGGTACACCTCTAATTGCTAGAACACCAACTCCTAAGGAATATCATGTGGAAATGCAAGCTAATGTGGAACGTGGCGAAAATTATCCTTGGGATTTGGAATCTACAAATTTTGAGGTTGTCTCACAAAAATGCATTGTTGAAAAAACTTTGTGGCAGTAGTCAAATTTTAGCTTTTGTAGTGAGGATGAGGTCTCTGATGATGAGTTTGATATTGATGCATTTAGGGCCTTATCCTTTCTTAATGAAAAGATGGGAAATGTGTCAAATTTTGAGTCTTGCATTAATTTTATGGAATTTCATGAGTCAAATGATATTGATAACCATTCATTAGAGTCTTCTCCTTTTGATAGCTTTGTGAATTATACAGAGACACTTCTTGATGATCATTGTGATATCTTGAAGGAAGATAATGTTGCAATGGCTAATGAGAATGTCAACACATTGCTTGAAACTCTTGTTGAGGCACCAACTCTTGAAATGGTGATTGAATCTAAATGTCTAAATAGTGACTCACAAGAAGTGCAAAATGAAATAGACTTGTTAATTGATGCTAATGATTTATTTGTTGTTAACAAAGAAAAACCTCAAGAAATTCCACATGTTGGTCTGGATGATGAAGATGTGCCAATTTTGAAAGATATTGCCAATATAGTGGAAACTTTTTTTGTTGATTCATCTATTTTTGAACTTACTGATGTTAGTCTAGATGAGCTTACTGAGGTTAGTCTAGATGATAAAGAAATTTCCCACGTTAGTATAGATGATGAAGACGTGCGAATTTTGGATGACATTGCTAACATGGTAGAAAATTCCTTTATTGATACATCTATTTTTTAGCTTACTAATGAGTTTGTTGAGACCATGGATATACAACCATTGGTTGAGCCTTACAGGGTTAAAGTGCCTAGTGTGGTGGAAGAAGTAAACGATGTGCCTTCAATGGTGGAAGAATTAAAGGAGGTGTTCCCTATGGGGGAGCTTCAGTGGTTCAAAGTGAAATTTGTAGAAGTGGTTCCCAATGTGCATGAGTATAAGCACCTTATTTAAAATATATCTCAAGTGCCCTACAGGAGGAAAAAGAATATTTATGAGAAAGCATTTTTCTGGTACAGAGATAGATATTCCGAATCTTGAAGAAGAAGAAGTCTTAAACAATAAAGTCTAGGTGGAGACTAATAAAATCCAGAACTACTTCTTTTTCCCATTACCTTGAATAAAGTATTTTGTTTAAGTTGATCTTTATGTTTTGCATTTTGCTCCTGCTCACCAATGCCACTCATGTTGTAGGGGCATGTACAGGAAATAAGTTGCAAGAGGAATGGACTATGCGCACATGAGGCTAAGTGTGAGGGAGTGGAGCAAAGGACCACTCCCATGCTGAAGTGTTTTTCATGCATGTGAGCACTATGGAAAAAGACACTCCACCAATCAAACATTGGACCTCATAACATATGAACACCAGGGAGCTTCTAAACCTATCTTTACTTTACACTGAGGACAATGTAAGTTTTAGTGTGGGGGAGTGAATGTTTGCTTTGGTTTGTGTCTTTTGGATTTGTTATGCGTACTTTATTTCATGAACGAAATTTTTTGTGGTATGTAATGCAAAGCATGTTATTTCTTTTGTGGACGTGTTGTGTTATTTTGAGCTTTTGCATATTATATCTCATAATATGTTATGTTTTTCATTTGTTGTTCACGTTTTAAGTTTTTTGCAAAATTTTGAAATTTTTGTGAATTTGTTTGAATAATTGATGTTCTTGAAGGCAAGTTATCTGTAGTTGACATTTCTGGGGGGAAAATTTGTCTGTCCATGGAATGTTTGAAGTGTTGAGTGTTGTTGTTTTGGTTGGTTAGTGTTTTTAAGTTTCTTAGGAGTGTGATTGTGCCCTAATAGAAAGTAATGTGTGAAATGAAATGAAAAGAGGTGTAGTGATAGTGTAGGCAATGAAATGTATGAAATGAAGTATCACTTTGCGTTTGAACTTGTGTTCTTTCTATTAGCTATGTTCAACCTCTGGTTAATCAAATTTCTATGTTAATGTATGCGAAAAAAGTTTTCATTTCTGGTTCTAAATTTGAAAGAAATTGGCACGTTTTGTTAGCCAAGGCATGATGTTAAACTAAGGTAGATATTCCATGCAAACTATTCAATGACATAGGAGGTAATTTTGTTTAAGTTGTTCTCTGTTATGCATCTCCTTGGAATTCTAGTGTTCCTACATATATAGTCCCTTAAAGACACATACGAACTAGTGGTTACACAAGAAAGGATTTGGTGGAAAAAGCCTTTGGCATCTGGGAATGAAAAGCCGTAAGACCCTGGCATACATATTTGGGAAAAAATAGCCATAAAACCCAGGCGAAAAGTGGAAAAAAAACCACAAGACCCAGGCAATCATACACCAATGTGTGTGACAAAAGAAAGCACCAAAGTGCAATTTGAATGTAAATGATCTAATAGAAGCACCAATTTGCCATTCATCTTGTGTGCTATTTGTTCCTATGTATAGATAAGGAGATTGATATGCAGTGAATCGTAAGATAGAATAGAAAGGGTTATGCATACATGAAAGTGCACTGAGCCAGTATTCCTCAGCACACACTTGCACGTATGACATTTTGGTCTTTATTCATTGCGCCTTGGTTGATAATGTGTGTTGAAATCTAAAAATTTGGAACTGGGAAACCTTTGAGAGTTTTTTGTGTGAAAAAAATATTTTGATGAACTTAGAGATGGACTTAGTAAACAAGGGAGTAACGGTTTGAATATGAGTGATTAATATGAGTTGTGTAAGTGTGATGTTATATCCATGCTTGAGGGCAAGCAAGAGTTTAAGTGTTGGGGAAATTGATGAGTTTGCTTTATACCAACTTATATGTGTTATATCACTTAGCTTTTGACTTGTTTTTTCAAGCAATTGTGTAGTGTTTTGTGCCATTGTGTGCATTTATGTGGTTTGCAACTTGAAAGTGCTAAAATGGTGAAAAAGACGAAAACTGATGATTAAATGAGGCGAATATGTGTTTGATGTTAAATGACAAGGAAAGAGTTTAAAAGAGTTGGAAGGGTGTGTGAGAGATATGAGGAAACCCTAAACATGTCTAATTGCTTAGTTTGAAGTTGGGTAGAATTGTTAGTGTTATTTCATTTGAGTGTAACTCTCTCAACACTAATCCAAATGTGGCGATCTTTGATGTTCTGGAAAGATCTTTGAGTGTACTTCATTTTTTATGTTTTGACATTCTTCTAAATATGTGAGCAAGTAGGAGAAAGGTCATTGCAATTATTCATTCAGGTTTTCATCTTTGACTTCATATCGCCACAGTTTGGTAGAATGTGTATATGTTGAGCTAAAGATCTCCATTCATTCCGATTCATAAACCAATGGAAAGCCAAGAGAAAGATCTAAAACTCTTATGTTTATCACAAAGTTTAATTCAGAGGCTAAGACACACATATTTTGCATAGAAGTAGATTGTTGTGCTGAAATGGTTGCATCACACACACATGCACTCACCTTGCCACACACACATGCACACCTCGTCGCATGGCCATGCGATGAGCTCACACACCTCGTCGCATGAATGTACGACGAGCTCACCTGATTGCTGCACAAGCGTGCGGCGACCTCGCATTGGTCGCGCGTGCATGTGCGGCGAGCTCCCGCACAGCACACACAGTTTTGCCACACTTTAGTATTTCGTCCATAACTCTCTCATCCTAGTTCCAAATGGAGTGATTTAAAAAGCTATAGGAAGCTAAGACTTAAGGATACAATGTTCATGTTTTACGTTCTTTCAAATTCACAACTTATCAGGGGTTCGATGTTTGTTGGAAGTTGCTGCACACAAGCACAGTTGCATTTTACATGGCGAGACATCACGCGCTACGAGGTCTCGCCACTTTTGTTTTTGTGAGAGCGAGACCTCTTAGAGAGGTCTCACCACTTAGAATGTTGCGAGGGCGAGCTCACCCTTTAAAACACTCTTCACTCATTTTTTTTATCACTGACCACACACACATTTCACTCATGTTTCTACATGTTTTGAGAATGTTTTGTACATAATAGCTTCCATTCCAGTTGCATCGCTATGTTCTTTCACAATGTCTCAAGCAAACTTTCATGCATGTCAATATTTCATATGTCAACATTTCGGTCAATTGCAAGAAAAATTCCTTTTACTTGCATTCATTTGCATTTTCACTTCACAACAATCACTTCACATATATTTTACTCTTAACCACATTTCATGTTTCAATCATTCATTTTGCATTCACTCATTTTTCATTCAGTCTTGTACGTTTCCTAAAACACTCAACGCACACTTGCACAATAGGTGCGAGGTTTCGCCGGTTTCGTGTTGCATGGCGAGACCTGGTAGCGAGGTCTCCCCGGTTGTGATTTTTCATGGATAGACCTCGCTGCGAGATCTCGCCGTGTTGTGCATTTATGTGGCGAGACCTCGCTACGAGGTCTCGCCATTTAGAATATATGACTGCCATGTAGTTGGGAATTTTCCTATGTGTATTAATGTTGCAGAATTCGGCTAAGTGATGGGCGTTATTTTCTTCTGCAGGAACAAGGAGGGCGTGAAGACTTTGGCTCAAAGGCGTGGATCATGAGTGATTTTGGACAGATCATTTTATGTTGTGGCATTTCTGTAAATCAGTTATTTGTTTACGTTTGCATATTGTTTACGTTTTGTAACCTCTATAAATAGAGGATTTAGTCGTAGATTATAGACATGATTCGAGACACTTAACATAATTTTTATTTTAGAGCGGGAACTTTTTCTCTCTCTAAAACTTTCTCTCTCTATAATTTGTACTCTGATTGTTATTCAGATCGCAGCTTTAGACTGGAATTTGTTTCCTTATTCTCAATTGACAAAGAAATTGCCAAATCTCTGTACTGTAATCGGTAAAATCCTTCAATTGAATGGAAATGAGTTTGTTAATGTTACAATTTGATGAAATTGAGATGAATGAAGAGTTTTCTGGCTAATTGTGTGGTGACCTAGGGTTCCAATGGATGAATGTACAGATTAGATGCTTACATTCGGTGCAGTAAACATAAACCTTTAACAAACGATTCATATCTTGCTTTGTTTGAGAATGTTAGTTAAGTTTCATTGTATTCACTCTGGAATTTATAAATTGAACTCGAACTGCGGCCGTCATACTGAGTATGAGTTTAATGCATATTTTCTTGTTGTGAATTCTGTGGAGTGAGAACATGAATCGAGTCTTTTTCACTCGTTTTGCATGCTTGCATTCTAGGTTGTGGTCGCCATGCCGATCATAGATTATGAGATCATTAGGTTGGAGTGAAAAAGAAGTCTGCTGTTGTTAGTGAGCACATTAGACCTCAGATCCAGGCCTCGCCATGGGAAGCTTCTGAGAGTCGAGTGTTAAACTTGTTAGGAATAGTGGATTGGGATGTTGCGGAATGAAATCACCGACCTTAGGCCTCGCCATGGGATAAGAAGGTGTCATGAGGATTAAGACATAGTGTAGTCGACATGCCAGTTGTGGCTTAAGACTCCAGGCAACGAAGTTCCCCTCTTGTTTAGCATGTATGTTTAATTGCACCGTGTGAGCAATCTAAATGTGTATTCATCCAGCTACGGAACTCTAGGGCATCATCTTTTCTTTTATTGCATTTAGACTTTATTTTATGTGAGTATTTCTTGTGTTCCGAGTTCTGGTTATCTTAGTTCTTGTTATTGCAATCTCATTTTTGTGACAATTAGCATATCAAACACTTGAAATTCTTGAACCAACCCCTTCCCTGTGGATACGATCCCTATCACCACTACTACACTAGTTATAGGGTAAAATTGCAAGTATGCGACATGCTTGTCATTGTGTCTTCGCTCACAACAGAGAACTTCTTTTACACTTTAATCTTAAGTTTTTGTGGTCTAGAATCAGCATGGTGACCGCATTTTAGAAGACGAACATGCAAAACAAGTACAAAGACTCTATAAATCATAACTCCAGTTCTCGTATCATGCATTCTCAACAAATACTAATGAATCTCACTTCAATTCAGCATGGCGACCACAATCAAAGCTAAATTCACCCGTACTAGAGAGTTCATGAAATTTAACGAATTCCACAAGCCGAAATAGAGTATGATTTCATTTTCTATGGTTTATGTCAATTGTGTAGCATTAAGTCATCTAATTATGCATTCGTCTAGTCCAAACCCTAGGACAACACGAAATTAGCCACAGAACTCCATTTTCAACACACGATCATTAAATTGCAACATGAAACAGTTCATCCTCATGATATGGAAAGAATTTACTAATTGATTTGCTTCAAAAGATTTAAATTCCCAAGAGAATCGTGAATTGCCTCCTGATTGTGATTAGATTTACAGCGACGGTTCCAAGCTTCGATCGGAATTGAAAACAGAGCTCAAATATTAGAGAGAGAAAATTCTAGAAAGAGAAAGTTAGAGAGAGAAAATTCCCACTCACGAATTCTAAAATCTGGTAAAAATCTAGTAGTGTCTAATCTCCCCTAAAACAATGGCAAAATCCTCTATTTATAGAGGTCTAAAGCTTAATCTACACGCTAACATAAAATGAGCACTTATTTACAGAAATGCCATTATAATATAACAATTGTTCAAAATCAGCTCGTACAATGCATCAATCTTTGCCTTTGAGCCAGCTCGCATCACGCCTCCAGAGTCTTCACCAGGCTTCTGAGCTACCAGCAATCACGCCTGATATTGAGTGTCGTGGCTCGTCAAATTATCCTAATCCACTAACTATAGTAGCAGTGAGCTAGGTATCGTATACACAGGGAAAATGAGGTATCAAGAATCTCAATGTTAGCTCACAGAATGTCACGAAAGAAATAAAACTAGACACTAACTAGTAAAGAATAAAATGCAACAAATAAAGTGTAAAAAAAGGAAGAGAGTGGATGCTCTAAAGTATTTCCACCAGTTGAATGCACATTAGGCCGTGATTGCAATGCTCTTGACACACAAGTAAAACAATGAGGAGATCTCTATTGACCAGGAGGCTAGCTAACAATTATTATGACGACCACAACGTTTTCTATACTCCTTAACATTCCACTTTTCCCATGGCGAGGCCTAAGTAGAACGGATTCAACCCGCAATGCCTCAACTCTCCAAAGTTAGCAAATCTAGCATGCAATTCCTACGGTATCCCATGGCGAGGCCTGACCTAGGACGTAGAGTGTTTGCTTACTTTAGAAAGTTTCTTCTCACTTTTTCCTAACAACTCATTGATTCTCCACCGGCATGGCGACCGCATCTCAACTCATGATTCAAGCGAAGCAAGTGGAAAACTCAATCATCATACATTTAGTCTTCATTTCATGCAATTCTCACAGATATTGGTAAATCTCACTTCAACTCAGCATGGCGACCACAATAAAAGTTCAATTCATTCAATAAAAGTGTGAATTAATGAAACTCAACAAGATTTAATCATTAAAATTACATATGATTTCATCCTTAGAAATTATGTCAATTTCATAGCATTGCATAGTCTAATTATACATTTAACCGGTTGAAACTCTAGAACATGAGAGATCTAACCATAGAACTCCATTACCAATTCACGATCAACAATTTGGAACTTGAAACAATTCATTTTCAATAAATGGTAAGAGTTTACCCATTGAATTCTTCCAAGAGCTTCCTTAATTTATATGAGAATTACAATGATCGGGGCAAATCTTTGATTGGAATAGAAAATGGATCTCAAATGCTAGAGAGAGAGAGACTACAGAGAGAAAGTAGATCTTCAAATTCATTCCCGCTCTCTCTAGATCAAAAGTTGGTTATGAAATTGTGAAAGTGAATAATCAATAATGGTCTAGGGATCCCCCTTTACATATTAGCTATACCTCCTATATATAGAGTTATGAAAATGTAACTAATAAGCAACTGTAAAATATCTAAAGTGTTACAGGATTGCCCTTGAATGGAAGGACCAAAAATCAGCTTAAGTTGGGTAAATTCGAAGTTCAAGATCATGGTTCAGAAATTCCACTCCTTCAGCTTCAGCATCATCGCGCCTTCAACGTCCTCGCCCTGCACAGCAGTCTTCCAACCCCATGAGCTTCACGCCTTCACTCCCCAGAAATCCAAGTGAAGAAATCATAACAATCCAGCGCCTTCAAGCTTGTCAGCTTCACGCCTTCATCGCCCACGCAAGTCTTCATGCGCTCCAGGACTCCAGACTTCACGCCTTTGGGCTCCGGAGCTCCACGCCTTCATCTGCTTGTTCGAGACCTGAGAATCAGACTTCAACACTTAGCCAATTTCCAGCACCTCACAACTCCAGCAGCCTCCTTGCACCTCAAGAGTCTTCCTGCATTCCAGTCTTCAAGAAGTTACGCCCTTGTACCTAGCTAGATTACGCCTCCATAAATCTGTGCACAAAAAAAGGAGAAGAAACCACACTTAGTCGATTTTGTTTTTGGCAGCTGAAGCTTACTTTTCATGGCGATGCATCTCCGTGAATAATATTTCTATGGCGACACATCGCAACGATGTGTCGCCGTGCAACAAAGAGAACAGGGCAATGCATCGCCACGATCCATCGCCATGGTGTTGTGTTCATGGCGATGCATCGCAGCGATGCATCGCAGTGAATTGTGCGTGGAGTGTCAGAGACATGTCGTGAGATGAGTTGTGTTGTGTAGTGAAGTGTGTGCAGTGTATTGTGAAGTGTATGAAGAGTGGAGAGTGTTGTGAGATTTGTGAGAGTTCTGGTATGGAGTGAGCAAATGAGATGCTATGCAAGTGATTGTGCTTGTAAGAATGTGTTGTGCAATGTGTGTGTAAACTCATCGTAGTGTAAATCCTGTGCTTGTGCAAATGCAATACGATGAGTTCTTAGTATGCTGAATAGCTGATTATGCAAATGCATCACGATCAGATCGTGGTGCAATTTTTAAGCTCAAAATGTTCAACTGCTCAATTATTTCCAGCTACTTCCAACTAATATTCGAATGTGATGCAATGGGAATTTGGGAAAACTTAAAACCGAAAAGATGTAGCCACAAATCTTAGCTTTCCATAGAAGTTTTAATCACCCAAATCGGAGCTCAGACCAAAGAGATACACCCAAAACACTAAACTGTGGCAGAATGGACAAATAACCCTACGATGCATCGTAGGGTTAAACTTTTCAGCCTGCGATGCATCGTGGTATAACTACTTTCAAGACAACAATTCGTCCATTTCTCTTTCGATTCAGAATCTTTGATTAACATGAAAGTTATAGAACTCCCTCTCATCATTCCAATGGTTTAAGAATAAACATCATAGGATGTCTAGAGCTCAAGTTATTAATAAGTAACCAAACTATGGCAACATAGACCCATGAAACCCTGATTGCACATTTCACAAAGAAGCCCACATTTCATAACATTGCACACAGATTTAGCATATAGTTAAAACATAAGAATTAAAGATCACTCAAAGACATTTCCATAGCATCCAAAAAATCACCAATTGGATTAGTATAGAGGAAGTTATGATAACATGAAGTTCACTACAAAAACTGTCCAATCTTTTAACCTAAGCAATTATAGGCAATTTAAGGATTTCCTAAAAATCCCACACATCTCACAAGTCATTTAATATCTTTCTCACCATTTGTTACCAAACACATATTTTCCTCATTTTATCCACATTTTTGTCCTTTTTTATCATCAATTAAGCACATCAAGTTGTGTATCACAGTTTTGCACAAAATAGCACATTTACCACATAAATGTATGTAATACCAGTCAAAAGCCAAGTGAAATAAGCATTTATAAGTTGGTATAAAACCTACTTATCAAATTCCCCCACACTTTAACTCTTGCTTGTCCTCAAGCAAAAATACAAATTATCATTTAAACTCAATCACACAACACATCCCACACACACACCATGCTTTAAACTTTTGGTAGATAAACCTTCCCATCTACTTCAAACACAATTCACACTATTGTTGGATGTGCACATTTCTTTTGTAACCGATTAGTCTCTAATGGTAATAACATATTCAACTCTTCATGGTAATCACCAAAACTAAGTTGTACTCATTTAACACCATAACATGGATGCGTGAGTTGTGTGCAAAGGCTTTCATACTTCTCAAGTCTTACTTATGTTCAAAGCAATGGTAGAGAATGCAAATAATTTAATTAGTAGCTCTTCAAAGTCCTCAACTTGTAAACATTGTATAAACATCAATGCACTATAATAAGGATCATTGGCCGCCCTCGTTTCTTATCACTCTTTCCCCCAGGTTGTCATCCTTTAGTACTTTACCTTCGTTTGCACATGACATTATTACACTGGGGTACTCATTATCTCACCAAATTTTGCCTTGGGTTTTAGGGCTTTTGATTTCCATCCCCACTCATACAGATTATTCTCAACAATTGCACACTTTGTGTGATAGAGCAGTCCCGTAGAGGAGTGGTTCATTTTGTGTACTTTTGGAACATTGTCCACGCACTTAGCATCCAGTACAATTTATCAATTTGGCATAACCTGCATTTTCCAACCAAATCATTTCCTCTAGTGCAAAAATGTCTCTATAAGTTCTGAAGGAGTACTTAACTTGATAAATGAAAATTTTTCAAACAAATTCTCTACTTCTCACCTTTTCACATAAGTTTAACAATCCAAGTATGTAAGCCTTTTAAGTGCTTAAAAACAACCATGTTAAAGTGCAAACTTTCCTACTAGGTTTTAACTCTTACCACTTAGTATTGAGCTATCCTCACCACTTTGAGCCCTTTATTCAAGCCTTTTCAAATTCACAACCAACTCTAGTATTAATGTGTTTTCCATAGATAGTTAAGTTTTTCTACAAGAAAGATTCAAATTGTGTTCTTAAGCATTACATCTTTTAAAGAGTTCAAAATTTCGCACCAAAGTCGCTCAAAAGGTCAAAAATTTCATTGCTCTCTACATGCAACTCCACTGTAAACACTTCCTCACAAAAAGTTCACAACACAATTTCACAACCATCACTTATTCACAAAGCGTTCAAAATGTTCAAAATTGCACAAAAATTCAAAATTTTACTAAAAAACTTAAAACGTGCACAACTAATGAAACATACAAAAGCTCACAATACACAACAAAACTAAAAGAAACATGCCTTGCATCACATAGCACAAAAAATTTCATTCATGCAAGAAAAGTAAGCATATAAAGTTCAAGAGACACACACCATAGCAAACATTCACTCCCCACACGTAAAATTTACATTGTCCTCAATGTAAAGTAAAGAGATAAAGGTGAAAGAGCTCCTTGATATGTCAAGAAATCCAATGTTTGCTTGGTGGAGTGTCTTTGTCCATAATTCCTTTACGCATGAAGACACAATTACTACACAAAGTGAAACAAAGCTTATTAGAATGTGCTTACTCACGTACACCACATGTTGATGCAAGGTGGACATGACATGAAGGTAAAATGCAAGCAAAGTGTCGCGCACCATGACTAGGAGTCATGGTGGTGTAAAAATATGCAACTAACAACACTAAGTGGAACATGCACAGTTTATGCTTGAATGTAAAACAAAGTGAATGTGTGCATTGTGGGAGTGGTTCATGACTCCACTCCCCCACACTTAGCCTCATGTGTGCATGGCTTATTTCCATTGCAATTCCTTCCTTTGCATACACCTACATCATGAGTGGCCTTGGTTAGTATCAGCAAAAATGCAAAATAACATAACAATTAATTGAACCAAAAACCGAAGTAAAGGTAAAATGAAAGAAAGTAGTTCTGGGTTTAATTAGTCTCCAGCTAGACTTTATTTATGAAACTCTTTTCTTCAAGAATCGGAATAACCATCTCTATACCAGAAAAATGATATTTCAACAAGACTCATTATCCTCCTGTAGGGCACTTGAAGAATATTTGCAAGGAAGTGCTTAAGCTCATGCACATGGGGAGCAACCACCACAAATTTAACTTTGAACCACTGAGGCTCCCCTATTGTAGGCACCTCCTTTACTTCTCCTACCATACTACACTCTTCAACCATGCACAGCTTAACCAAAGGTTGAGGTTCCCTCATAGGCTCTTTTACTTCTTCCACCATACTAAGCTCTCCAACCCTGCAAGGCTCAACCAAGGCCTGTACATCCATGGTCTCAACACATTCATCAGTAAGCTCAAAAATAGATTCATCAATGAAGCAATTTTCCACGATGTTAGCTATGTCATTGAGAATTTTCACATCTTAATCATATATACTAACATGAGGAATTTCTAGAGTCTCTTCTTTGTTAACAACACAGGAAGCATTATCATCAATTAACAAGAGTATCTCATTTTGCACTTCTTGTGAGTCCACATTTAGACATTTAAATTCATTGACCATTTCAAAAATTGGTGCCTCAACAAGAGTTTCAAACAATGTGTTAACACTCTCATTAACAAATGCAACATTATCTTCCTTTATGATATCACATTGATCCTCAAGAAATGACTCTGTACAATTCACAAAACTAACAAGCGGAGAAACAACTAAAGAAAGGCAATCAACATCATATTACTCATTGAATCCCATGAAATTAATGCAAGACTCAGCTTTAGACACACTTTCCAAGTTAGTAACTTGGCAACTTAGAAGAATAGACTCATCACTATCCGGATCACTAAAGAAGCCATCATCCTCAACATGAAAATGCACATATTCATGCACAAAAGATTCAGCAACATAACATTCATGTACATCATCCCCACTACTTGTAGACTTCTCCCTTGGACACTTGAAACCCCAGTCAACATTTTAATTCATATCAAAATAATTTTCCTTGTGAGTGTTTTAGTAAAGAGAGATGTACCTTCTGAGTTGTATTGGTCATCTAGAACTGGTGTCTCAATTTATTCCCATATGTTGCTAATTAAAGCATTGATTCGATCGAATCTTTGTTGTCGCTCTTGAAACTCCTCTTCTAGTTGAGCCAACCTAGTTTCACTTCTATCAAATCTCTCCAAAGCTTGAGACAACATGTTTTCCATTTTTGCCTCTTCTCTGAGATGACACTCATTGCTTTGTTGTTGGTTATGCCATTGCTCTACCTTCTGTAGGCCCCTATCAAGTTTTTCCAGAAGTTGAGAAAACATGTATTCCACAGAGAGTCCTTGTGTTCCACTATGATATGAGTTGTTGCTTTGTGCTTGATTTTTCCATTGCTCTTCATATGTTGGTGGAGAGAAGTCCTCATACCATCTAGACATGCTTGGGTGCTTGTGGTGTGCAATACTCAATTTCAGTCAAGTTTAATATACTCCACTTGCCACAAATAAACCAAAGTAGACAACAAAACACAAAAACAAGAAAAACAACAAAATTTACCAAATGAAATAGAACAAAACTACTAAGCTACACAAAGGAAAAGAAAACAAAACAGAGCAAATCCAAATTAAAGAAAACCATGCCTTTTCCCCGGCAACGGCGCCAAAAATTAATAGAGCTAGTCGCGTACTCTCAATTTTAACTCTAAACACTAATGTAGTAGTGGAAATAGAGATCGTATCCATAGGGAAGGTGTAGTGTTCAAGAATTCAAGAATTGTTCCAAGAATTGTTACAGTAATCAAATAACGAAATTAAAACTCGCAAAGGAACAAAAATAAAAGGAATAAGAGGAAAGCTACGAACAAGTATAAACAGATATCTTAGGATTCTTGTATCGGATGAACACAGACCTAGCAAATCCATGCTATGCAATCAACTCGCAAGCAAAGCAAATCTCAAGGAGACCTTAGTTGCCTAGAAGCTCAAGTTATGGTTAGCATGGCGACCACACCACTTCCTGTACTTCTCGACACCATCCTCTCCCATGGCGAGGCCTGAGAATGGTGAAATCCACTCCAAAAGGTCTCAACTCTCCAAACTAACTGCTCTAACATGCAAAATCTAGGAAATCCCATGGCGAGGCCCGACCTAAGCTTCAAATGTCTTTATTGTTAACTCAGAGAGCTTCTTTAACACTTTTCCTAATGTTTCAATTCATCAAAACTTCCCATAGCGAGGCCTAATTCTCAAAAATGAAATAATCCTAGAAAGCTAGTGTAAAGACTCAGACAATCACACTTTGGTTCTCATTTCATGCATCTTCACTAACATTGGTGAATCAATCCTCAACTTGACATGGCAATAGCAATCGAAGGTTAATCCATTCAAAATCAGTGCAGAGACATGAAATTAAACAGATTTCAAGTAGTTAATTCAAGTGCAATTTCAATCTTTATCAATTATGTTGATTATATAGCATCGAATCTTCTAAATCATGTATTCATCTATTTAGAACCCTAAGATATCACACGATTAGCCAGAAAACACCATATTCAACTCGTAAGCATTCAATTCCCAACATAAAGCAATTGAATTCCATCAAATTGAGAAAATTCACCGATTGAAATGTAGAAAGAAGTTCAATGTTGCTTCGGTCGAGTTCAATATGAATCTCTGGTTCACAATCGTGATTGGAAATGAGATCGGAGAAGAAATGTTTAGTGAGAGAAAACAGATCTAGAGAGAGAAAATGAGGGAAAGATGAGAATTCCCCGCTAGAATTCAAAATATGGTTCTCTAATCTCAAATATTCTCCAGTCGATCCCCTCTATATTAGCTACACTTCCTATATATATAGAGTTAGGAAATTGTAACTAATACGCAACCGTAAAATATCTACATTATTACAATAGTGTCCTCCAATGAAATGTCTAAAATCAGCCCAAGAAGTGTAAATTCGAAATTTGAAGAAATGCCCAGCATTCCAGCGCCTATGGGCTTTCGATCGTGCGCCTTCAGTTGCTTCTTCGTGCTTTCAGGCTATTCTGGAATGTGCCTTCACAGCAGCTGCAACGCCTTCTTGCACAGAAGAATCGCGCCTTCAATTTCAGTTGAAAATCCCTTCTCGTTCAGCATGTTCCACGCCTTCATAGGCTAGGCAAATCATGCATTCGGGATCTCCACTTCAGCTCCCCTTTCTGAACTCAGCGTTTGTGCGACTTCAAGCCCTCCGCGATCACGCCTCCACTGCACCTGTACACATCACAACAATTCTCCAACACTTAGACAGATTTTCTGCCAAGTTGAAGCTTCAAAAGAAACAAGCTGGCGAGACCTCGCGGCGAGGTCTCGCCGCTTTGTGCATACGGCGAGGTCTCGCCGTGTGTGTCTTTGCCGGCGAGGTCTAGTGGCGAGACCTCGCCGTACATGATGCATATGGGCGAGACCTCGTGGCGAGGTCTCACCACTTTGTGTGCGAGTGTGTAAATTTTTGATGAGGTTTGAGTGATCAAACAAAATGTGAAGTGTTGTGAAGATTGAAACAAATGTAAAAATCCAAGCAATAAAAATGTGTCATAAATGAATGCAAGAATTGATTGCTAATGAAATGCAAGAATTGGAAAATTCGAAACATGAAGAATGAGTTATGCAAACTAGAAACAAATGAGCCAGATGTTTGGTGAAGTGTGACTGAAATGGATTGTGTGTTGAATGAATGCTATAAGTGTGTGAAAAAAACTAGTTGAGATGAGTTTGTGAAATAGCATGTTGTGGGACTTAAAGTGAGCTGTGATTGATTTAGTGCGTAAGTGCAAATGGAGTGCATGGTGTGTGCAGGACTTTGCTTGGGATAAATGTGTGTTGCATGTGGCGAGGCAAATGGAGTGCATGGTGTGTGCAGGACTTTGCTTGTGAAAATTGTGTGTTGCATGCGGCGAGGTCACCTCGCCGCAAGGTGTGTGCGTGAGTGCTTGTACGAGTGCAGTGCTAGTGTAGTGCGAGTGCAGTGAGGATCGTGCGAGTGGACATGCGTGAGTGTGTGCGAGAGCCTTGTGCGGCGAGGTCACCTCGCCGCACATTGTGTGTGCGAAGTGTATGTGAGAGTAGTGTGCGATGAGTGCGAAAGTGATGTGCATGTGTGCGAGTGTTTGTGCGAAGGTAGTGTGCATAGTGTTGTGTGTGAGGTGAGTGCTCGTGTGCGGGAGTGCGAGAGACTTGTGCGAGTGTGTAGAGCTAGTAGTGTGCGGTGAGTGCGAGAGTGATGTACACGTGTGCGAGTGTTAGTGCGAGAGACTTGTGAGGCGAGGTGACCTCGCCGCACATTGTGCGTGCAGTGATGTGCGAGCATTGTGCGAGAGTGTTATGCGTGTGTGCGAGTGATGCTATGCGGCGAGGTGACCTCGCTGCATGAATGTGGTGCAGTGATAGTGCGAGTGTGTGCGGGTAAGGTGAGTGCTTTTGTGCAAGAGTGATGCGGTGAGTGCATAAGTGCTAAGTCAGCAACATCATCCAACTTCCATGCAAGATTTGTATAGACTAGACTCTGAATTGGACTTTTCCGTAAACATGACAGTTGTAGAACTTCCTCTTGGCTTTCTATAGGTTCAAGAATCAACCTCATTGGATACCTATAGCTCAAGATATACACAATTACCCAAACTGTGGTAGAAATAGAAAACTCTATGAAATCCTAATCCAAACACAACAACGATGCCCTCGTTTCTCATGTTTTCACATAGAATTTGGAGAAAGTTAAAACGTGGCAATTGAAGTATCAACAAAGAGCTTTCCAAATCATCCAAGATCTCCTCATTTGGATTAGAATTGAAAGAGTTATTAAGAAAACAAATTCCGCACTTATTATGCCAAAAACCCTAATTTGGCCAAATATATACTTTTGGTTCCTTTATTTGCTTTTTAGCATTTTTAACATCATTTACCATCACTTTTGCTCTTTTTGCACCATTTGATCATTTTCACATTGCAAACACACAAATGCGTAAAACATCTCAAAACATCACATATGTACATAAAACGCACAACAAAAGCCAAGCATTTTAACACATATTAGTTGGTATAAAACCAACTTATCAAATTCCCCCACACTTGAGCTTTTGCTTGTCCTTAAGCAAACTCACACTTCACAAACACTTAATACTAGACTTCACTCCTCTGTCAAACTTGTTCTCATCTGAGTTCATCAAAACAAATTTTTCATGCATGAAATTCATATCTTGTCTTTAATCCCCACCTATCAAATTTCAGCACAAGTTATCAATCAAGGCAAGATGAATAAAGACCAAAATGTCATGCGTGCAAGTGTGTGCTGAGGTACTCTGATTCATCCATTCTCTATGCATACATTATTTCTTTTGTTCCAAAACTTTTCCCTCTCATACACAATCACAATGTCCACATTCAAGAAATCAAAATCACACAAGATCAATGGTGCACATTGGTGCTTTTCTATTGATTTCGCATGTCACATGCTTTTGCACTTTGATGTTTTTGCTTTCTTGCACACATTGGTGTGCATGCCTTGGGTCTTTTGGCTTCTTTTTCCCTTTAGCTGCCTGAGTTTTATGGCTGTTTTTTATCAATTATGCTTGCCAAGGGTATTTCGGCTTTTCATTCCCAATTGCCAAAGGCTTTTTCTCCATATCCTCTCTTGTGTGACTACAAGTTCTTGAATGTCTCTAAAAGATTTTGCATGCTAGAGCATCCAAAACAACCGAGATAATGCACAACAAAAAGAATGTATTGAATCATTTTCCTCCTATGTCCAAGAACCAGTTTGCATGGCATATCTATCTTACATTAACATGATGCCTTGACCAACAAAATGCACTAATTTTATCAAGATTGGAATCAAAAGAAAAGAAAAAAAGAAAAAAAAACATTTTCGCGTGCAAGAAAAAAAAAGATGGATGAACTTCAAATTTTAAACAAGATTTCCAAAGGAGCCTAGCATAGTACAAGGTGTTCTACATTTCATTGCTCTCACTAACACCACCCTCTTTTCCTAATTTTGACACTTTCTAGCACACTCACACTCCTCAATACTTAGAATTTTAACCCACCAAAACAGCACCACAAATATCACAATTTTCCATGGTTATGAACATTTTGCCACAGAAATGTCAACTACACAAAACTAGTGTTCAAACATCACTTATTCACCAAAATTTTCAAAACTTCCACAAAAATTAAAAACGTGCACAACAATAAAAACACCACATATAACTGGACATAATATATAAACACTCAAAATTCACCACAAAATTTAGAAAATAGCATATTCTTCATCACATAGCACAAAAATCTTCACAAAAAATTTCATTCATGCAAGAAAAGTAAGCATATCAAGTTCAAGAGACACACACCATAGAAAACATTCACTCCCCACACTTAAAATTTACATTGTCCTCAATGTAAAGTAAAGAGATATAGGTGAAAGAGCTCCCTGATATGTCAAGAAATCCAATGTTTGCTTGGTGGAGTGTCTTTGTCCATAATTCCCTTACGCATGAAGACACAATTCCTACATAAAGTGAAACAAAGCTTATTAGAATGTGCTTACTCACGTACACCACATGTTGATGCAAGGTGGACATGACATGAAGGTAAAATGCAAGCAAAGTGTCGCACCACGACTAGGAGTCGTGGTGGTGTAAAAATATGCAACTAACAACACTAAGTGGAACATGCACAATTTATGCTTGAATGTAAAACAAAGTGAATATGTGCATTGTGGGAGTGGTTCTTGACTCCACTCCCCCACACTTAGCCTCATGTGTGCATGGCTTATTTCCTTGAAATTCCTTCCTTTGCATACACCTACATCATGAGTGGCCTTGGTGAGTATCAGCAAAAATGCAAAATAGCATAACAATTAATTGATCCAAAAACTGAAGTATAGGTAAAATGAAAGAATGTAGTTCTGGGTTTAATTAGTCTCCAGCTAGACTTTATTTATGAAACTCTTTTCTTCAAGAATCAGAATAACCATCTATGTACTAGAAAAATAATATTTCAACAAGACTCATTATCCTCCTGTAGGGCACTTGAAGAATATTTGCAAGGAAGTGCTTAAGCTCATGCACATAGGGAGTAACCACCACAAATTTAACTTTGAACCACTGAGGCTCCCCTATTGTAGGCACCTCCTTTACTTCACCTACCATACTAGACTCTTCAACCATGCACAGCTTAACGAAATGTTGAGGTTCCCTCATACGCTCTTTTACTTCTTCCACCAAACTAAGCTCTCCAACACAAGGCTCAACCAAGGCTTGTACATCCATGGTCTCAACACATTCATCAATAAGCTCAAAAATGGATTCATCAATGAAGCAATTTTCCACGATGTTAGCTATGTCATTGAGAATTTTCACATCTTCATCATCTAGACTAACATGAGGAATTTCTAGAGTCTCTTCTTTGTTAACAACACAGGAAGCATTATCATCAATTAACAAGAGTATCTCATTTTGCACTTCTTGTGAGTCCACATTTAGACATTTAAATTCATTGACCATTTCAAAAATTGGTGCCTCAACAAGAGTTTCAAACAATGTGTTAACACTCTCATTAACAAATGCAACATTATCTTCCTTTATGATATCACATTGATCCTCAAGAAATGACTCTGTACAATTCACAAAACTAACAAGCGGAGAAACAACTAAAGAAAGGCAATCAACATCATATGACTCATTGAATTCCATGAAATTAATGCAAGAATCAGCTTTAGACACACTTTCCAACTTAGTAACTTGGCCACTTAAGACACTAGAGTCATCGCTATCCGGATCACTAAAAAAGCCATCATCCTCAACATCAAAATGCACATATTCATGCACAAAATATTCAGCAACATAACATTCATGTACATCATCCCCACTACTTTTTGACTTCTCCCTTGGACACTTGAAACCCCAATCAACATTTTCATTCATATCAAAATGATTTTCCTTACGAGTGAGTGTTTTAGTAAAGAGAGATGTACCTTCTGAGTTGTATTGGGCATCTAGAACTGGTGTCTCAATTTGTTCCCATATGTTGCTGATTAAAGCATTGATTCGATCGAATCTTTGTTGTCGCTCTTGAAACTCCTCTTCTAGTTGAGCCAACCTAGTTTCACTTCTATCAAATCTCTCCAAAGCTTGAGAAAACATGTTTTCCATTTTTGCCTCTTCTCTAAGATGACACTCATTGCTTTGTTGTTGGTTATGCCATTGCTATTCCTTCTGTAGGCCCCTATCAAGTTTTTCCAGAAGTTGAGAAAACATGTATTCCACAGAGAGTCCTTGTGTTCCACTATGATATGAGTTGTTGCTTTGTGCTTGATTTTGCCATTGCTCTTCATATGGTGGTGGAGCGAAGTCCTCATACCATCTAGATATGCTTGGGTACTTGTGGTGTGCACTTGCCACAAATAAACCAAAGTAGACAACAAAACACAAAAACAAGAAAAATAACAAAATTTACCAAAAGAAACAGAACAAAACTACTAAGCTACACAAAGGAAAAGAAACAAAACAGAGCAAATCCAAATTCAAGAAAACCATGCCTTTTCCCCGGCAACGGCGCCAAAAATTGATATTGAGTGTCGTGGTTCGTCAATTTATCCGAATCCACTAACTATAGTAGCAGTGAGCTAGGTATCGTATCCACAGGGAAAAGGAGGTATCAAGAATCTCAATGTTAGCTCATAGAATGTCACGAAAGAAATAAAACTAGACACTAACTAGTAAAGAATAAAATGCAACAAATAAAGTGTAAAATACAGGAAGAGAGTGGATGCTCTAGAGTATTTCCACCAGTTGAATGCACATTAGGCCATGATTGCAATACTCTCGACACAAAAGTAAAGCAATGAGGAGATCTCTATTGCCCAGAAGGCTAGCTAACACTTAGCATGACGACCACAGCGTTTTTTATACTCCTTAACATTCCACTTTTCCCATGGCGAGACCTAAGTAGAACGGATTCAACCCGTAATGCCTCAACTCTCCAAAGTTAGCAAATCTAGCATGCAATTCCTACGGTATTCCATGGCTAGGCCTGACATAGGACCTAGAGTGTTTGCTTACTTTTGAAAGTTTCTTCTCACTTTTTCCTAACAACTCAATGATTCTCCACCGGCATGGTGACCGCATCTCAAATCATGATTCAAGCGAAGCAAGTGGAAGACTCAATCATCATACATTTAGTGTTTATTTCATGCAATTCTCACAGATATTGGTAAATCTCACTTCAACTCAGCTTGGCGACCACAATCAAAGTTCAATTCATTCAATAAAAGTGTGAATTCATGAAAGTCAACAAGATTTAATCATTAAAATCACATATGATTTCATCCTTAATAAATTATGTCAATTGCATAGCATTGCATAGTCTAATTATACATTTAACCGGTTGAAATTCTAGAACATGAGAGATCTAACCATAGAACTCCATTACCAATTCACGATCAACAATTTAGAACTTGAAACAATTCATTTTCATGAAATGGTAAGAGTTTACCCATTGAATTCTTCCAAGAGCTTCCTTAATTGATATGAGAATGACAATGATCGGAGCAAATCTTTGATCGAAATAGAAAATGGAGCTCAAATGCTAGAGAGAGAGACTAGAGAGAGAAAGTAGATCTTCAAAATCATTCCCGCTCTCTCTAGATCAAAAGTTGGTTATGAAATTGTGAAAGTGAATAATCAATAATGGTCCAGGGATCCCCCTTTACATATTAGCTATACCTCCTATATATAGAGTTATGAAAATGTAACTAACAAGCAATTGTAAAATATCTAAAGTGTTACAGGATTGCCCTTGAATGGATGCACCAAAAATCAGCTTAAGTTGGGTAAATTCGAAGTTGAAGATCATGGTTCAGAAAATCCACGCCTTCAGCTTTAGCATCATCGCGCCTTCAATGTCCTCGCCCTACACAGCATGCTTCCAAGCCCATAAGCTTCACTCCTTCACTCCCCAGAAATCCAAGTGAAGAAATTAGAACAATCCAGCGCCTTCAAGCTTGTCAGCTTCACGTCTTCATCGCCCACGCAAGTCCTCATGCTCTCCAGGACTCCAGACTTCACGCCTTTAGGCTCCGGACATCCACGCCGTCATCTGCTTGTTCGAGACTTGAGAATCAGACTTCAACACCTAGCCAATTTCTAGCACCTCACAACTCAAGCAGCCTCCTAGCACCTCAAGAGTCTTCCTGCATTCCAGTCTTCAAGAAGTTACGCCCTTGTGCCTAGCTAGATTATGCCTCCATGAAACTGTGCACAAAAAAAGGAGAAGAAACAATACTTATTCGATTTTGTTTTTTGCAGCTGAAGCTTACTTTTCATGGCGATGCATCGCCACGATGCATCGCAGTGAATAATATTTCTATGGCGACACATCGCAATGATGTGTCGCCGTGCAACAAAGAGAACATGGCGATGCATCACCACGAATGTGCTAGTGAAGTGTGTGAAGTGTATTGTGAAGTGTATGAAGAGTGGAGAGTGTTGTGAGATTTGTGAGAGTTCTGGTATGGAGTGAGCAAATGAGATGCTATGTAAGTGTGAATAGGTATGCTGAAATGTACAAGAATGTGCTAGTGTGCAAGTGATTGTGCTTGTGAGAATGTGTTGCGCAATGTGTGTATAAACTCATCGTAGTGTAAATCCTGTGCTTGTGCAAATGCACTATGATGAGTTCTTAGTATGCTGAATAGCTGATTATGCAAATGCATCACGATGAGATGGTGGTGCAATTTTTATGCTCAAAATGTTCAACTGCTCAATTATTTCCTCTACTTCCAACCAATATTCGAATGTGATGCAATGGGAATTTGGGAAAACTTAAAACATAAAAGATGTAGCCACAAGTTTTAGCTTTCCATAGAAGTTTGAGTCACCCACATCGGAGCTCAGACCAAAGAGATACACCCAAAACACTAAACTGTGGCAGAATGGACAAATAACCCTATGATGCATCGTAGGGTTAAACTTTTCAGCCTGCGATGCATCGTGGTATAACTACTTTCAAGACAACAATTCGTCCATTTCTCTTTCGATTCAGAATCTTTGATCAACATGAAAGTTATAGAACTCCTCTCATCTTTCCAATGGTTTAAGAATCAACATCATAGGATGTCTAGAGCTCAAGTTATTAACATGTAACCAAACTGTGGCAACATAGACCCATGAAACCCTGATTGCACATTTCACAAAGAAGCCCACATTTCATAACATTGCACACAGATTTAGCAAATAGTAAAAACATAAGAATTAAAGATCACTCAAAGATATTTCCATAGCATCCAAAAACTCACCAATTGGATTAGTATAGAGGAAGTTATGATAACATAAAGTTCACTACAAAAACTGTCCAAACTTTTAAGCTAAGCAATTATAGGCAATTTAAGGTTTTCTTAAAAATCCCACACACAAGTCATTTAATCTCTTTCTCACCATTTGTTACCAAACACATCTTTTCCTCATTTTATCCACATTTTTTGCCTTTTTTTTTCATCAATTAAGCACATCAAGTTGTGTATCACAGTTTTGCACAAAATAGCACATTTACCACATAAATGTATGTAATACCAGTCAAAAGCCAAGTGAAATAAGCATTTATAAGTTGGTATAAAACCTACTTACCAACGCCACCACAGCCCTACACATATAAAGCACACTCTTCAACACTTAGAAAAATATTCAGCTTGTATTCCACAATTAACACTGCGATTCATCGGAGTGATGCATCGTAGTACAAAGTTTTTTCCATGGCGCGATGAATCACCATGTAAACATTTTCTTTAGCGATGCATTACAGTGAAAATGTGCATGAAGCCCCATGTGTGATGTGATGCGTACATGTGTTGGAGTGCATTGCTGTGGAGTGCATTCGTGTGTGTTATGTATGCTGTATTTTGTCGGAGTGCATTGATGTGCAGTGCATTCGTGTGTGTTGTGTATGCTGTATTGTGCACGAAATGTGTGCAGTGTTGTGCACAAGTGATTTACGGTGCTTATGAAAGTGTGCAAGTGCTCATGCAAGTGTGCTCGTGTAAGTGTGCTCGTGCAAGTATGCTCGTACAAGTGTTGGTGCGTACATTGGTGTGTGTTGTGCTGCATATGTGTGCTGAAGCTGTGTGCAGTGAGCAAGAGTGCAAGTGAATGTGCGAGGTGTGTGGTGCTTATGCACACATGGCACACAAGTGTGTATGGTGCTCATACGGCATAGGCAACAAGCCTGCAGCGTGTGTGCGGTGCTTGTGTGGTGTGTGCTATGAGTGTGTACAGTATGCAATGCGTGCAGGCATTATAGCGATGAGTATGCACGGTGCACGCGGGACTTGTGAAACAAAGTGCATGGTGTGTGCGACGTATGTATGCGGTGTGTGGTGACAGTACAACGAAGTCCGCATACGATGCATGCGGTGCTGCAGATACCTGTGCGGTCATGCAACATACATGTGTGGTGAATACATACGGTGTGCACGTAGTGCTCGTGTGGTGTGTGCTTGAGTCGGTGCACCATATGCGTGCCGAATGTAGTGCACATGTACAAGTGTTATGACTTCATGCAATCAACACCAATGTTAGCCCTTTTTCATCGAATGACACCACACTCAATACTTCACAAAAACTCATAACCCAACACATAATGTCACACACAATGCACTTAGAGATAATAAAAGTCAAGCAAAACTAGCATGTTTAAGCCAATATAAACCTGACTTATCAATTTCCCCCACACTTAGACTTTTGCTTCTCCTAAGCAAAACTCACACTCCACGATTTTTAATCACCCGCATTTGACACAAGACTTCTTATCTACTATGCCACTCTCCGTGTTTATCAAAACATTGTTCACTCAATAACTACCAAAAATTTCGTGGTTCCCAGCTTTCAGATTTTAGCAAACATTATAAACCAAGGCACAGCGAATAAAGACCAACATCTCATGCGTGCAAGTGTGTGCTGAGGAACGCTGTCTTCATCTGCTCTCTTTCTATGCACATCCCTTGGCATTTTACCTAAATCCTCGCACAACTGTCCTTATGTCCACAAACATGAACATGTATAGCACACAAGATCAATGGTAACCTAGTGCACATTGGTGCTTCTCTAAAAATAATTCATTTTTCACATCATCTTGCACATTGGTGCATACGTTGCCACACTCATTGGTGTTTGGTTGCCTAGGTCTTGTGGCTCCTTTTTCCCACTTTTTGCCTGGGTCTTATGGCTATTTTTCCCTATAATCATTTGCTAGGGTCTTACAGCTTTTCATTCCCAGTTGCCAAAGGCTTTTTCTCCATGTCCCTTCTCATGTAACTGCATGATCATATGTGTCTTCAAGGGACTATACATGCAAGACCCGAAAACACAAGAACAACACATAAACAAAGGCAAACTCAAAACAGATTACCTCTTATGTTGATTAAGAATGTGTTTGCATGGCATATCTATCTTACTTTGACATCATGCCTTGGCCAACAAAATATGCTAATCTCTTCAAACTTGGTGCGCCAGAACACAAAAAATTTCGCATGCGCAATCATAAAAGATTAAAGTGATGAACTAGTGCTAAGACATAGCCAACAAGGGAACAAGTGCTCAAATGCAAGGTGATACTCCATTCTACACATCTCATTGCATTACGTTACTCACACAATTATTTAACTCCTCTCAATTCCTCACACATACTACATTTATTTCATTGCAACTCACACTTACATTCTTAACATCCTACAAAAACTTAAAGAAACACAAAAGCAAACACTCAATCACTTCAACACAATCAAAGCACAACATCATAACATAGCAATAGCATAACATGGCACCCTTCCATTCCACAACCACCCCTTCGACATAACAGCATAATCCTACCATAACCACCTCTTCATCGTAAAAAAACATAAGAGCAAACACTTATCACTTCATACTTCAAGAATTTCAACACAATCAAAGCACAACATCATATCATAGCAACAGCACAACACGACACCCTTCTATTCCACAACAACCATTTGGCATAACAGCATAATCCTACCATACCACCTCTTTATCATAATAGCATAATCTGGCATCACAGTCAACAACAACAAACACCATCATCGACAAAACCACCCACACTTGAAAGAAATATTGTCCCCAATAAAGAGTTAAGAAGTAAGGGCTCCCTGAGAAGATGATGGTGCAGACGAGGAAGGTGGCGAGAATGATGCAATAGTAGAAAATGACGGTCCACTGAAAGACGGTACAACCCAAGTGAATGGTCCATGGACAGGCCCCTTGAAAGTCTTCCCTGTACCAAACAATGATACGCGCGTGGCAGGCATGAATTCAGGATCAGGAAGAAATGTTGGAGTAGGAGGCACTGGTGGCAAATAGCCAAAAGTCAGCAGTGGTTAAAGTAAAGGCTTTGCCGTAACTCCCAGAGAAAGCTTGTGCATGATTCTAGTGTGCTCATCCATCCCTAAAGTTGGGACTTGATACATAGCCAATTGTGCAGGAGTCGGCTGGGGTTTTGGTGGCCCCGGAGGAGTATGGTTGTAAACCGCCATTTTGTTGCACTTGTCAAGCTCCACCTGCATTTTGAACTGGCGATGATAGAGCACTTCAAACTGTTATTGTGCAATAGAAGCCATGCCATCTAGCTTAGCCCCAACTGTAGATGTATGAGAAGTCAAATCCTGATGCATATCAGTAATGTGCTTGTGCATGCTTTCTAAGCTCTCATCCAAGACCTGAAAACGAGTATTCACAGAACTTTGGAAATCAGTAAGGGTGCTATTAAAAGAACTAAAGTCAAATGGTTTAAAGGAATGCTCATGATGTCCAACATGAAATAGGGCTCGAGGGATAGGTACGCTAGTCTCTGCTGCTTACTCTCTGATCAATTCACGATCAATTCGCAAATACTTCATATACAAAGGCATAGCAATTGGAGTCTTAGTCTTACGCCAGTCACCGCCGATCTCATCATCCACTCCTTGGGCCTTGCAAAGCTCTTCAAGAAGAACTGGGAATAAATTGCTGCAATATCGTCATCAATACCAACCCTTATGTTGTCAACTATAATCTGGCCAACATCGATAGATCTTCGCCCCCGATTAGCTGAAATCAAGTAACGGTGACTGCGCACAACTTCAGTAATATGCGAACTCGGCATAAGTCTCGAAAGAATGAACATGAGCAACAGTTTGACATCACAACTCAGGAACTTATGGAGTATATGCTTGCGCTTCCCTTGTTGATTTATAACCCATGCAGCCCCTGGGTGCGCAAGTTCCTTTAACTAAGCTTGGTCGGAATCCTCATCGACTGGACATTGGAAAGGATCGGTTGGAAAACTGGGCGTGCCTAAATGTGCATTGATAATCTCGCTGTTAATGTCAATCCATTTCCCCCGAACATATACAGACCCATTCTTGAACAGCCCCTTATAAACAATGAATGCAAGTTCCAAGTGCAACTTCTTGATATGAATACCCTCTTCCCATCTTTGTTGTGCCTCGGTATTAACAAATATCGACGGATCCGATGTGCCCTTTCTTTTCTTTGGTATAGATGTTTGCAAAGTGAATTTAGGATGGTCCTCAAATATAGCAAATCTTCTGCAAAATACTCTGAGTCAGAATCTGTAGGCATCTGGGCCTTGCCTTTGCCCTTGCGAGAACCAGCACCCTTCTTAGGAGCCATTACTGCAGAAAACATGAATAAGATATAAGCATACAACAATAATAATGCACAACAACTCGAAACTTCAACATGTAAGCACACACCCTGGATAGTGCAAAAACCACAACCGAAACAACTGAAACATATTATGCACCCAACATTGAACAGTGATATCGTAATTAGAAATTACACAACAAGGAATGCACCAAGTTCACCACTTCATTGCATAAGTGGAAAACCAACATGCAGGTAACTCACCATATTCCCACATTAATCAACCACGACAACACACATGGACCACGTAACCTACCCCACAACTACCCACACACATGGAATGTTATACATCCATATACACATGAAGCAAGACTTCAAACATTGCAAATGAACTATACTTCACATTCACACACTAGCTCAAGATAGAAAAAAGAGTGGTGATATGATGCCAAATTACTATTTGAAAGCAATATAGGTACAAAGTACACAATAAATAGATTGATATTTCAACATAAGCACAAACTTTGCACCTAATGCGGAGCTCAGCACAAGTACAATTAGGCAATCCTTAAAACACAAAATTTAGAGCCCTACATGTAATCTGAATTTAACAATTTGAAGTACCTAATTTGGATATAAATTGATCAACGTATGCTCAAATCACCGAGATGTGTCCCAACTGGCCAGACTGCTCAAACACAATTTTCATCTACAAGCACTCAAGAGACATGCAAAATAACATGCAATGCAAGCTGAATTAGCCATAACTTACAGAATGAAAGTCATAGCACAACCGATTAGCTAAATATTGGGACCAAAATCACCCCATTTGGAACTATAATGAGCAAGTTATAGTCCCAAAACCGGAATGTGCCAAACTGGGCGAAAGCAGCGACCACCATTTACCAAATTCAGCATAAACCAAACATTAACCTCTAAAATAGCTTGCCATTCATGCACAATTAGCAAATGTTTGCAACATAAACCTTATAGCCTACAACATTAGCTAATTATACCAAGTAGAATTACCAATTTTGAAGGTCAATATCTCAAGTTATGATCAGATTACCAAACAATGGCAAAACTGGTGTAACATAGAATTTGAACTCCCCCACACTTGGCATATTATCCACATTTGTAAGCATGGTCGAAACATTCGATCTAATTAGAATGTATTCACAATTTCCAACCCATAACAACCACTAAACATAGCTATAGAGCATGACCCATACAACATGAATACTTTGATCTTCCCCACAATCAATGAAACAAGAAGAATAAGAGAACATACTTTGAGCTAGGAAGAACAAAAGATATAATGTGATAATGGAAATGGGATGAGCCAAAGTCCTCTGCTGCAATACCACTCAATGTATACTAGTTATTGAACTTTAGATTAAGTGTTGCTCTTGTGGTTTATTTATAAACTCCAAGACTACACTCTAGCTTTCACACTAAATGCATCCAACTAACAAGATGACAAGTTCTATTAGTTCGTGGGACCTTTATGTCCATTAAATGAAATGTTATCTTATCATGTGCAGCTACAAGTTGGTATACCAAAGACACTATTGGTCACTTTATGGCTCACATGCTACTATCTGCCAAAATATTTCAGCTTTTGCAACTTTTCCTTCCCAACGCCATTTCACATCAAACAATTGACACTATGTTTAGCTTTTCCATTGATTAATATCTTGCTCAGAAGATTAGTTCATGATCTTAAATGTTCCATGTGTGTGTGACTTACCCACTCTTATGATTGCATTTATTGATGTCCATCTTCTTGGCTATGCACACGTGCACTGCAGAACACAATGACATTTGATAGCAATCCGCCCGTGTCCATGGTGCCAAAGCTGACTTCACATAATCCATTGGAGAATCTTGATGGACCAATGACAAGATCAAGGAGCAAGAGGATGAAATCCGCCTTGCATATATTATTGGCAACACATTGTGAAGGCTTGGACAATTTTGGAGAACAATTGGCGTAATCAACATCACCATCTCAACATGAAGTTGTTTGGAACATTTCTTGCATCACAATTCATGAAGAAGTTCCTAGGAGTTCTACATTGGAGCTTAAGGAAATTCCACCTTAAAGAAGTGTTCATGGATTACATTGAAAACCAAGAAGGCATGCTTGGACTTTCAAATCTTGGATTCATGCCACTTTTAAGTATTTAGAATTTATTTGGAGTTGTAATAATTAAGTCCATTAACCATTTAATTATGGGCTTGAATTTTCATTTTTATGTCAATTACTTTGCCCAATTATCTTGCATGATAATTAGGAAAGTAATATCCTATTTTTTAGAAAAATTTAGGTAAATAAATTCCTATATTTTAGGAGCTTTATGCGCGTCCTTTTCTAGAAGCAAAAACGTGTTTTGCTTGTCTTGTTGGTTTAGGAAAGTAGTTGGTTAGTTAGTTATCAACTCCAATTTGGAATGTTTCCTAAAATTGGATTGGTAGTTAAGAAGTCAAGTTGTAATTGGCTTTTACTAGGGTTTCTTTTCCCTTGGTCGAATTGTTTCCTATTTAAAGGAAAGGCCATTAACATTTTTTAATAAGAAGAAATAAACCAGATTTTTGCCTTGCAAAAGTTGAAAACACTGTGTTTTAAAAATCCCGCGAAGCCTTTAGTGAGGAGCTATAGGATTAGCCTACCAGTTCTTGATTTCAGGTACAAGCCAAACTAGGTAGTTAATCTCTTGATTGCATGAGATTGATTAATCCTGTTTGTAATAACGTAAGGGGTTTGATTGGCTGAACATCAAATCTTGTGCGTTTCCTTTGATTCTATTTCCGCCAATTTGTTTTGTTTGTGTTCTTGTTGAATTAATTCGTGCAACATGGTCCAAAATAGTGTGGATATTCGGTGTTCCAAGATTCCAAGCCTTGCCCATTTGTATCAATTGGTATCAAAGCAAAGGTTGTTGCTTCAAATTCAGGTGATCTATTTCGTTTTTGTTATCTTATTTTCTTCTCGGATTTTTCCAAATTTTCTTGTGTCTTCTTATCTTGCTGTTTTGCGTTCTGCTTGTTGCTATCCTAGAGTCTTCTTGCTATTGTTTTCTTCGTGTTATATTCTGCATTATTTTTTTCAAATTCATAGTACTGAAGTCGTATTAAATTCGTTTGTTGAAAATTTCGTCAAAATCGTCCCAAATTAGCTTCTTAATTTTGCATTGTTTTCTTGGTGTTTTTGTTTCATTGTTGTAGCGTCTTTTCTTGTTAACATTCTGCTCGTTTTTGGTGTCAATAATTTGGAAAAGTTGGCAACACTTTGAAATAAGTGTTGCTTATATAGGTTTAATGCAACACCTATTTAGAAGTGTTGCAATTTCTATAAAGAAATGTAACACTTTTTCACAAGTATTGCTATTTTTATAAGAATATGCAACATTTTTTAAAAGTGTTGCCTTTATTAAATGTCTAAAGCAGTATTTATATAATATATGTAAGATTTTATAAACTATTGCATATAATTAAGTCTAATTAGACAGGACACAATTTGCAACCTTATTTTTGTAAAATTGGTTGAGAAAAAAAAAAACTAAACTCAAGTACTACCTAAACCAAAAGAAACAATCCACCACTATAAAAACAAATGTCTATCAGTGACCATTATTTAGTGAGAAATTATATTAGGACAATTTTTTTATTTATTTAAAAATTTAAATTTCAAATTTCAATTTTGAATTCTATATTTGATTAATGATAATAATGAAAAGTATATAGAAAACATTGCAGCAAAATAATAGAAGTAACATTTTTTAATATTTTTAAAACTTTTGTTGTAAAAATGGAAAAAACAAGCAGGTACATTGAATTTGTACAAAAATATTATGTAAACTAATCATCCCACGAATTGCTTGTGTGGTAAAAAAAACCAAAAGAAACAATAATGTTATATTTTAAAAAAATTAAATTTAAAATTTTCAAATTTATGTCTTATTATTAAATAAAAATAATAAAATATGAAAAAACTTTAGCAAAATTAATAACTATAGTATTATTTTTTATTTTTAAATATTTTTAGAAAAACTAGAGAAAACAAACAAACAAATTGAAACTTTTTTAAAAAAACAAAGATAAATAAAGGATAAACTAATTGTCACAAATGCTCTGAAAATACCAAAAGATATTACCTCGTTGGTTAAGCTCTTAGAAGAAGTATCCATAACGGCACCGTTCTCATGCTGTGTGTAAAAGTGAAAGTCACCTAAATCTTAGGTTATGACTCGTAAGCCGCTCGCTCTGTTGCCTTCTCTCTTTCTCTCTAGCTGAATTCCTCTCAATTAGGCTTTAATTTTCACTCAATCCCTTCCTATTTCCCTTGTTGTCAAACCCATTTGTGTTAGGGTTGTCAATTCTTCTCTTCTTCTTTGTTACAAGTCCTTTTTTTGAGAGTCTTTAACGGTTTAATTTTGCTAGAGATAGAAAAGGTTGAGGCAAGGTAGAAGCCAGAGAAATAGGAGATTGTCAGTGGTGAGAAGTCTTTGATCTGTGAAGTAAATCACTTCTCTTCATCTCTTCTGCCTTCCTTACCTACTAAAGTAAAGACTTTAACTTTTTCATCAAGATCATCTTTTTTGGACTTGCCCTCCGGAAATTACAGCCGCGGGATCAGTTTAATTAGTGGGAGAGCTGCTCATAGGAAGCCAGCTTTTGTGTTGTGCTTCGAGATCCACTATGGAATCGAGGAAGCTGTGCTTCGAGATCTTTCCTGGCTTGGCTTTACTTGGCTTTGCTTGTTCCTCTGCCAAATAATTCATTTTTACCACTCGTATATTCACTAATGCTACAGTATCAATCTCATTAACTAGTTTTATATTTTTCTCACTTGATATCATCTGTAGTTGTTAATAAATGATACCATAATGCTGTAGGCCAATGTGTTGGTGGGAGCTATGGTCCCTATCACCAGTCTGAAAGAAATGCTCTCTACAAGCAATACGCTGAGAAGTTTGTAGAATCTGGTCATGTTTATCTCTGCTTTTGTTCTAATGAGGTACAAAGATTAGCCTTTTGCTCTGTGTGGAAAATGACAGAGTTCTCTTGATAAAAAAATGGAGGATTATTTGAGCATAAACATAGAGTTCAAGATTTCCACCTTCTTTGTTTCATTTCCTGGTATAACACTGAATAAGACTTTAAGGCTTTGGCTCATACTAGCATCTCATAAAATATTTTTCATCCTTTATATACCATAACTACAAGTGCAACTAAAAACCTAATAATTTTCGTTTTGCTTTTCTATGTTATGTTACTGCTTAAATTTTAAACAAGGGAAGCATGGTTGACCCTACCAACATTTAATTGTTTATCGAGATTGTACGTTCGACAATAAATGATCATTTTTTTAAATAAAATTAATAATAAGGAATCAACAAATAATTTCCAAGCTTGACAAATGTTACTGGGATCAAAACATCCAATTAAGAAAAACTGGGAAAAAAATGTAAATTTTTCTTTTATGTGCCATAATCAAACAATGGGTTTCAGCAGAAATGGCATACTTTGCATCCGGGACTATGCAAAGAAATCCAATTGGAAGTTATTCCTCATTGTTTCAATCAGAGATAGCTGGGTGATTTGTTATATAATAAAATCTTTGAAAATTTACTAGATAATTTTGTTGGGTGAGATCTACTCAATGATAAATGAAGTTGAGCCGTTAGATAATCTGAAGTGTACATGGTATTGTTGAGTATTCATAAATAGGATTTCAAGTACCGGGATCGATCCCCCAACTAATAAAGAGATCATAATCCAGATTATTTCCCCAGGTTGTGAAGAAACAGTTGGAACATTTGGTGGTTAACCGCTACGAGCCTTGGCCAGACTGAATCTGAGCTTTGCTTCTTATCAAGCTTGCCTTCACAGGTATAATCACTTTTAACTATTTGGTTTTAAGTTGTTGTTCAGTTTACCGAGTAAGGGTTTGGATGGAAACTTATTTCAGAACCTCTGTAGGTATTGGGATAACTATATTTTATTTAAAACTTTGTTAAGCTTTGAAGTGCTTGTGGCTGCTTTAGTCATAACCAATGTTAGCAATGCTGTTCTCAGCATAAAGTATGAAATAGATTCAGTCTTCCCTCATTGTGTGTTAAAATTTTTTGCCCTTTTTCATTAATCAATTATAATAGATTTTATAAAACAAATCTATTTCTTTTAAATACAATGTGAGTGTGTGCTCTGTTCCCATTTATTTTACAAAACAAAAAGTTATTTTACAATGGTTCTGTGTGTGTCCGTTGCCTTTTATTTACAAAAACTATTTTCACCTTTGCTTGGCATGAAACTGAATTTAGTAATGTTTAGGTACGAGTTTTAATTTGTTTAGTTTCTTTTGTGCTTTAGTATGAAGTTCAGAGAAATTGTACATGCTTAGCTGGGAGAATGCCAAAGAGTGTGAAGAAATGGGGAAAGAGGAAGGGTATTTGTTCATTAGTCCTTCTTTGCGAAAGAAAACTCACGTCACTGGAGAATTGTAATGGAAAATTTAAATGGGGAAAGGGGAAGGGTATTTGTTCAAGAGTAGATGGAACAATCGGCCTAAAACAATTCCAGAAAATGATTTTTTTAAATTGTTGGATGTATGGAACAAACAGAAAGAGAAGGTATATTTAGTATGAATCCTCGGTAGCTATTATATTTTTTTTCACTACTATTCTTCTTATTTTCATATTTTATTTAGTTAATAATTAGTTTGATATACATGTATGTGCAGAAGCGTTGTGCTAGTGTAAGTGTTCATTGTATGTCTCAAAAGAATAGGCATACTGTTGGTCCAAAAAGTTTTGCTATAGAGGTTGAGGAAATGGTAAACATTCTCCTTTATGAAAGCTTTATTTCTACGTTCTTGCCTGATTTGATTTGCTGTACTTTCTTTTAACATTTTTAGTACTCTGCTGAAGCAAGCTTATGCAAGGAACCATTGAATAATGATGAAGTACTTAGGGTGTTGCCATTACTTTACACTTACAAATGCTCATAACGAATGGTCAATGGCTGCTGATGTTATGCCATTTTACCAATGTTTAAGTTTATAGTTGTTGGTGTTAGGTCTATTTGCAGTAATTTTTTGTCTATAAACATGTGACAACCATGTTGAGGCATTTCAACTACATTATAGTAAGCAAAAACTAAAAAAGGCCAATGGTTGCTGTTAGGCCATTTAGCCATGCACATCTGCTTTTTCTCTTCTTGCATCCCATCACGATTTATCAAATTGAACTCTCACTCAAGGTGAATGATGCGCATACTGAATTAAGTCACTAGAGATTCTTTTGCAATAGCACTTAGAAATGCTTAAAATTAATGGTTAATAGCTGCTGATGTTAGGCCAGTTTACCAATGTTTGAGTTCATAAGCTGTTGGTGTTTTGTTGCAATAACACTTTGCAAGGAACCCTTTACTGGGTTAATGTGCATTAAAATCAGATTTTGTTTTGTTTTGTATTTTGATTGTGCTCACGCTTATATATTCAACTTGTTTAAGTAACTTATTTTATTTTTGTTCCTTTCTTACACAAGAAATCATAATAATCCGAGAAGGAGCTCGACCATAAGGGAGAGGGAAACTTGGTCAATGAATTTTCCACTCCTGAAGTCATCTAACTGGGACATCTGTCCTTTGCAAGCCCTCTCTTACAGCCAAATCTAGCTACAGGCTACTCCCAAATCATAAGCTAATCCCAAGTATGCAAATCGCTTCTCCTTGCTTTAGTTACTTAACTAAAGGAGCTATCTCATACCTTGAGGATAAGGAGACGAGTTAGATCTTATAAGGATAGTCTATTTAGAAAGCCCTGGTTCTAGCTACCAAACCCCCTTTCTTTGCCTTGACTCCCACATCAAATGCTGCTTGCGTGCTTACGTAGGAGCTCCTTTTTTTTCACAATTTTCTTTTGATCAATAGTAAGAGGAGGAAAAAGATAGAAATTATCGTGATAGCTCTTGTCATACATAAATTTGCTTTTCATTGTTCAGCTTTTCTCTTGGTGTTCGCTGAGAGAACGAAAGAAGTAATACTAGTAGACTTACATCCCGATCTGCGGTTTATTCTTCTTTCATTACTTTTTTGGTTCACTATTTCTTTATTCCGGGTTCGCTACTATTTGTATTGCTACGAACATTTCTATTTCTATTTTTTCTTTTTTGCCTTAGCTTACGTAGTACTAAATTTTGCTACTTTAAGGCCTTTGGCCTATTGTGAGGGGGGAAATTCTTTCCCGTCCCCCCCTAGTCTGAACGAATTGGAGGAACCACTGACTCCCCCCGAATCTCCGCCAGTAGCTTCATCCTCAAGCTCTGAATCGCTCCAAACTTTCCGAACTGTGCTAGCCGTCGATCACGAGATGGACATCTATCGGCGGATTACGGACTTTTGTGGATATTCAACGACAACGTCACATTTATAGTACAAATATTGATAATAATTTTTGGAAGGTGACATTAGTTGGACTAAATTTTGTAAATTCCTTGTGGGAATATTATTTGGCATAACTTCATCTACTACTTTTGTATTTGAAACTAGAAGTACTTTTGTAATACGAATATTGTTTTGGATTATATATTTTATTTTATTGCATTTGAGTAAATGATACTGAATTAGTAACAATATAGTTGGAAAAATAAATGTTGCTATTAATTCTCTTTTTCAAAATGAAACACAAATAAGAGTGTTACTTATTTATAAAAAGTGATGCTTTAGAGCATTTTAATATATTTAAAAGTGATACATTTGAAAAGAAAAAGTGTTGCATTATTAGGTTAAAAGAGTGTAAGAAGCGTTCTATTTCGTAGCATGTAGTGTTGCCTTTCGTCTCATAAAATGTTGCAATTGGTTAAAGGTAATAAATAAAAAAGTGTTGCATTTTCAGAGATAAAAGTGTTGCACAAAGAAAAGCGTTGCATATTCTTAAAATTGCAACACGTCTAAAAGTGTTGCCTAAAATAAAAAAAGTGTTGCTGTAGGTCTAAGGTGATACATTTTTATAACACACTTTGTAAAGTGTTGCTTTAGGGCTATAGTAACAATTTTAGGGCCAAAAACAAAACTTTTGGGGTGTTGATATAGGCTCATTTTGTAGTACTGTGTTTTTGTGGCACATTCAAATTTAAAATATTTGGTGGGATCGTATTAACTAGTTGTGGCTGAATTCTTAAGGGTAAGATAACATAAGACAAAACAAAACCCGAGGTTTTGTCTTAATCCCTTAAAACCCTAAGTTCTAGGTTAAAACCTAGCGAAAAAAAGGGCGACGTTAAAAAAAAGAGAGAGCCAAAGCTCAACGTAAAAAAAAAGGCCCTATACAAAAAAAATCGTAGCCAAATTGGAACTAAGTGTTCATGTCGTTCTTTGAAAATCACTAAGATTGAAATTGCCATAACTTTTTCGTTAATACTCTGATTTAAGTGATTCAAATTGCCAATTTCTATTTATTCAGTCTAGATTCTGTTTTCAGTAGTTTCCAAAGCTAAATCAAATTATACCCCTACGTGATCTCAAAAAATCTTTACGGTTTCATACATAAATTTACTCTATTTGATTTATCTTATGTTTGTCTTGATTGATTGAACTTCTTAGTTGAGAATCGCTCCTTTAATCAAAAAATTGATAGGGCATAATATAGAATAGGGGATCCATTTAAAAAAAATAGTTAGGGTATACAAGAGGAAAGCTACTTCTAAAGAGTGGTGTGCACCTATTCCTCAATGTGAGAACTCGTGAGGAAATATCCTATTTTCTTGTTGTTTTCACTAACATTACAGGTACAATGGAGGATGATAACACCGTATCACAATCCGGACGAAAGATTGATAGTGACATGCTTTATGGTATGCTTCAAAAGATGCAAATTCAACTTGATGATTTAACTTCAAAATCTAACCATCAAACTGCGAAGAATTCCACTTCATGACAAATTGATTTTGATAAAGTTACATCTGATAATGAGGATGAGGAATACATTGGATCTACCAAAAGTGGAAAAACATCTGACTTGTCTATTGGTAATTTTAAACTGATATCACCTACTTTTCATGGAAAAGAAGATCCCGAACCATATTTTGATTGGGTTCGAGACCTATATCATCTCTTTGAAGGCAACAATTATCCTGAGGATAAGAGATATCACCTAGCCTTCATGCATCTCAAGGATTATGCTAGTTTATGGTGGAAAAACACCAATTAAGACATGGAGCCAAATGAAAGTGCTCATGAGGAAGAAATATGTGCCTTCACATTATAACTATGAACTCAACCGAAAGTTACACTCTCTTGTGCAAGGAAGTCGTACTGTTGAGGAGTACTACCATAAGATGGAAACACTTATGATTAAGGAAAATGTTCAAGAAGATTTCGATTCCACAATTGAAGGTTTCTTCGAGGTATGAATTCTGAATTGGCTTATCATGTTGATCTTCAAAGTTATGTTGATATTAATGAGCTAGTTCATAAAGCTATTAAGATTGAAAGACACGTGAAGGTAAAGGACCGAGCTAGTCATCCTTTCACACAACCATCATCACCTTGGATGAGAGATTCAAAGCCGAACACTACTCCTTTCACTCCGCCATCAAAGCCGCAGACATTCACTCTAAATTAGCCTTTAAGTGCACCGTCCAATGTCCAAAAATCAGTCCCAAAGACTGCCACTCCTACCTCCCAAACGGTGTCACAACCTCCACAAAGGTTGAGGAATATTCGATGCTTTAACTGTCAAGGCTATGGTCACATTTAATCCAATTGTCCTACTCGTAAGTTGATGTTTATTAATGACAATAGAGATATGCTAAGTGGTAATGATAATGATAATGATGATGATGAATGCATTGATATGCCTGAACTTGAGGAAAAGTTTGAAAGTGAGGAAAGTGAATCGCATGAAACATATGGTGTTGGAAATTATTGTTTGGTTACTCGCCGTATTCTTAATGCACAAACACAAATTGATGATGATTTGATTCAATGTGAAAACATCATTCATATACATTGTATGGTTAAAGATAAAATTTGTAGTGTGATCATTGATAGTGGAAGTTGCAATAATGTGGCAAGTACTCTACTTTTTAAAGAGGATGAATTTATCTTGTTTCAAACATACAAAGCCATATAGACTTTAATGGTTCAACAACTCCGCCGAGACTAGAGTCACTAAACAAGTTAAAGTACCATTTAAAATTGGTAAATATGTTGATGAAGTTTTATGTGATGTTGTTGACAGTTTGGAACATTAAGGCAAACAATTCAATCTTAAAGCCTTACTTCCATCCCAAGTCTTTGAAGACAAAGCAAGACTTCCAAAAGCTTGTAGTAACTTATGTGACGAAGAAGCAAAAGAAAAGCGTGAGAAGGAGAAACAAAAGCTTGTAAACAATAGTATAGGTCGAGAAATTGTACCTAGTGCTAATGTAACTAGTTATAAGTCTTGTTATTTTGCTTCTATGAGTGATATTAAGAGAGCAATACTGGATAGGCAATCAATATATTTGTTGTACCACAAAGATGTACTTATCATTGATAGTGATCACCTTTCTTCTTTGCCTAGTGTTGTTTTATCTCTTCTGCAAGAATATGGAGATATGTTTCCCGAGGACTTACCAATAGGGTTACCACCTATTCGAGGAATTGAACATCAAATAAATTTTTTGCCTGAAGCGCAAATCCCAAATCGCACAACTTATAGAGCAAACCCTGAGGAAACAAAAGAGATTCAACGTCAAGTGGATAAAATCCTTGACAAAGGTATTGTTCAAGAATCTCTTAGCCCATGTTCAGTTCTTGTTATCTTGGTCCCTAAAAAGGATGAATCTTGGAGAATGTGTGTTGATTGCCGTGATATTAATAAAATCACCATTAAGTATAGACATCCAATTCCTATATTAGATGATATGCTTGAGGAATTGCATGGTCCTTATATTTTTACCAAGATTGATTTGAAAAGTGTCTACTATCAAATTAGAATGAAAGAAGGTGATCAATGGAAAATAGCCTTTAAAACAAAGTATGGATTGTATGAATGGCTAGTCATGCCTTTTGGTCTAACTAATAACCCTAGTACTTTTATGAGGTTAATGAATCATGTTTTTCGATCTTTCATTGGTAAATTTGTTGTAGTTTATTTTGATGACATCCTTATTTATAGAAAATCGCTTGATGAACATGTTGAAATTTAAAACTCGTGTTTGCTATATTGCGTGAGAACCAATTATATGCTAACCTTAAAAAGTGTTCTTTTTGGATGGAATCAATTATCTTTTTGGGTTATGTTGTTAGTTCTCAAGGAATTTCTGTTAATGAGTCAAAAGTCAAGGCAATCATGAATTGGCTGAGACCTAAAAATGCTAGTGATGTTAGAAGTTTTCATGGTTTAGCAAGTTTTTATCGAAGGTTTGTTAAAAACTTTAGTTCTAAAGCTGCATCTTTAAATGAACTTGTTAAAAAGAATGTCACTTTTGAATGAAAAGAAGAACATGAAAACGCCTTTAACACATTAAAGAACAAATTGACTCACGCCCCTTTGTTAGCATTACCAAATTTTCATAAAGCTTTTGAGATATAATGTGATGTCTCCGGGATAGGTATTGGTGCTGTTTTGATGCAGAAATCAAAGCCGGTGGCTTACTTTAGTGAAAAGCTTAATGGGGCAGCCATGAAGTATGCAACTTATGACAAGGAGTTGTATGCTTTGGTAAGATCATTATAGGTTTGGCAACATTATCTATTGCCTAAAGAGTTCATTATTCATTCTGGTTATGAAAGCTTTAAATTCTTGAAAACTCAAGGTAAATTGAATAAGAGGTATGCTAAATGGTTAGAATTTATTGAATCTTTTCCATATGTGATTAAATACAAATTTGGTAAAGAAAATGTTGTAGCTGATGTATTATCTAGGAGATATACATTATTCACCTATTTGCATGCTAAGTTACTTGGTTTGAATTTGATTAAAAATTTGTACAACAATGATAATGATTTTCACGCCACCTATGATTAATGGGTGATAAAGCCGAATGGTGACTTCTATATGCATGATGGATTTTTGTTTAAGAAAGATAAGTTATCCATACCCTCATGTTCCATTCGTGATTTACTTGTTAAAGAAACCAATAGGAGAGGGTTAATGGGGCACTTTGGAATTGCTAAAACACTTGCTGTTTTAAATGAACACTTTTATTGGCCTAATATGATTAAAGATGTTAAAAGTGTTTGTGATAAATGCATTGTGTGTAAACAATCAAAATCGAAAGTGATGCCTCATGGTTTATATACGTCTTTGCCTGCTCCTAATCATCCTTGGATTGATATTTCTATGGATTTTGTACCTGGTTTGCCTAGGTCACGCAATGGTCATGATAGCATATTTATTGTTGTTGATAGATTTAGCAAAATGTCGCACTTAATTGCATGTTCTAAGTCTAATGAAGCGACACATATTGCTGATTTATTCTTTAAGGAAGTAGTTAGATTGCATGGCATTCCACAAAGTATTGTTAGTGATAGGGATGTTAAATTTTTGTCTCATATTTTGTGTACTTTATGGATTAAGTTAGACACTAAATTGTTGTTTTCTACTGTTGCACATCCACAAACTGATGGACAAACTGAAGTAGTTAATCGCACTTTATCTACCTTACTTCGTGCCATTATTCAAAAAAACTTAAAGAACTGTGAAAGTTGTTTACCTCATATTGAGTTTGCATATAATAGGACTTTGCATACTTCTACTAATTGCTCACCTTTTAAAGTTGTTTACAGATTTAATCCATTAACTCCACTTGATATTTTGCCTCTTCCTATTAATGACTTTATTAATGTCAAAGGTAAAAAGAAAGCTAATTTTATAAAGGAGTTACATGAGAAGGTTTGAAATAATATTCAAAGGCGTAATGTACAATATGCTAAGCAAGTCAATAAGGGTAGAAAACCAGTGATATTTGAACCGGATGATTGGGTTTGGATTCACTTAAGGAAAGAGAGGTTTCTCGAAAAAATGAAATCTAAGCTTCATCCAAGAGGAGATGGTCCTTTTCTAGTTCTGGAAAGGATTGGCGACAATGCTTACAAGATAGAGCTACTAAGTGAGTATGGAAATATGTCAACTACATTTAATGTTGCTGATTTATCTTTATATGATGTAGGTGATTCGAGGACGAATCCTTTCGAGGAGGCAGGGAATGATAGTAATCTGCCCATTTCCATGGTGCCAAAGCCGACTTTACATTAGCCATTGGAGAATCTTGATGGACTAATGTCAAGATCAAAGAGTAAGAGGATGAAATCCGGCTTGCATGCATTATTGGCAACACATTGTGAAGGCTTGGACAATTTTGGAGAACACTTGGCGTCATCACCATCACCATCTCAACATGAAGTTGTTTGGAAGATTTTTTGCATCATAATTCATGAAGAAGTTCCTAGGAGTTCTAAATTGGAGCTTAAGGAAATTCCACCTTAAAGAAGTGTTCATGGATTACATTGAAGACCAATATGGCGTGCTTGGACTTTGACATCTTGGATTTATGCCACTTTTAAGTATTTAGGGTTTATTTTGAGTTGTAATAATTAAGTTCATTAACATTTAATTATGGGCTTGAATTTTCATTTTTTATGTCAATTACTTGGCCCAATTATCTTGCATGATAGTTAGGAAATTTATCTCCTATTTTTAGGGAAATTTAGGAAAGTAAATTCCTATATTTTATGTGCTTTAGGCATGTCCTTTTGTAGTAGTAAAAACGTGTTTTGCTTGTCTTGTTGGTTTAGGAAAGTAGTTAGTTAGTTAGTTATCAACTCCAATTTGGAATGTTTCCTAAAATTTTCCCTTGGCCGAATTGTTTCCTATTTAAAGGAAAGGCCATCAACGTTTTTTATTAAGAAGAAATAAACCAGATTTTTGCCTTGCAAAAGTTGAAAACACTTTGTGTTCAAAAAATCCCGCGAAACCTTTAGTGAGGAGCTATAAGATTAGTCTACCTGTTCTTGATTTCAAGAACAAGCCGAACTAGGTAGTTAATCTCTTGATTGCATGAGATTGATTAATCTTGTTTGTAATAACGTAAGGGGTTTGATTGGCTTAACATCAAATCTTGTGCATTTCTTTTGATTCTATTTACGCCAATTTGTTTTGTTTGTATTCTTGTTGAATTAATCAGTACAACACGGTCCAAGTGAGTGTGGAGATTCAGTGGTCCATGATTCCAAGCCTCGCCCATTCGTCTCAACATTTCTATTAGACTAAAACTTAAATGATAAGAACACCGAAAGGTTAATTTGACAATTAACACTACGAAATTGAAACTGTAAGAAAAATAAGAATTTAACAAAACACAAGTAATAAAATCATGTTTGGATTGCTTCCCAGGAGTTCTTGTTTTAACGTCAACCGCCCGACAAGCTAATGGCGCTGCTAATTCATGGGATCATCCAAGAACAACTCATGAGGAGCTTGTGGCCTTTCCAGCACATCCTTCTCCTTGTGGAATGCATAAGGTTTGAGTCTGTGGCCATTGACTTGGCATGTATTCCCATTCTTCTCATTCTGTATCTCCACTACTCTATAAGGCATTACTTTAACAACTCGAAAAGGTCCAGTCCAGCGCGATTTCAGTTTCCCTAGAAAGAGTCTGAGCCGAGAATCATATAACAAAACCAGCTGCCCTGGTAGAGTCATATAACAAAACCAGCTGCCCTGGTGCAAAATGTTTTTCTTTAATTCCAGCATCATAAAGCCTCTTGGTCCTTTCTTTATACATCTTTGCACTCATGTAAGAGTTGAACCTAAATTCATCCAGTTTATTGAGCTCCATCATTCTCTTTGATTGTGCTTCTTGCAAATCTCTGACATTTTAGCTCCGATCTTGATTCCGATCAAAGATTTGGTCCGATCACTATAAATCTTTCCACAATTAAGGAGGGAATTCACAATTCTCTTGTGAAATTGAAGCTTTTGAAGCAAATCAATTGGTAAATTCTTTCCATTTAATGAAAATGACTTTGATACGAATGAAGTAGCTTTTGAGTTCTAATCCACACGTTTTTCCACACCCTTTGGATCGTTGTTTCTCAATTAATCCGAACAAGCAACAAACAACACAAAGCGGAACGAGACAATGAAACAAAACAAGATATTGAACGAGAAGGATTGGAATAAATCAACCAAACCCCAACGTTAACACGAATAGATTCAGCCCAACTAATGTAAATCAAAAGTTAAACTTCCTCAGTTCGGCGTGTTCTATAAATCTAGAACGGGTAAGCTCAACCTAAAGCTCCTCACTATAGGTTTTCGCGGGTCTTATGATTGTTCAACTAAACTTAGAAGAACTCTCACGTTTTCTCTCAACTTATCACAGCTGGAAGAAGGTTTTAGCAAAGCTAAACTTTATCAAATTTCATCTATCTATGTCATTAACGTGTAAAAGAAGGCCTTTAAATAGGCTACAAAACGAAACCCTAATGTTGTTTTAGGAAACTAAAACTTAAAAGAATAACTTTCCTAAATTACTTTCCTAATTATCATGTAAGATAATTGGACAAGTAAGTTTCCTAAAAACTGAAACTAAAGCCCAATTAATTAATGTTAATGGACTTTAATTATTACAACTTAAATAAACCCAATTAAAACATTAAAAGTGGCGTGAACAATTAATGAAGCCCAATACGCCATTACTTGGTCTTCAATGTAGTCCATGAATTCGCGACGGTAATCTACCAGAATCACGTCACTCATATTGGTAGGCACGTTTGACGATGCTAACTTCCGAATCTCATAAAATTTAAAACATAGATGTTGTAACCCTATCTGTTATCGTTCTAGAGCTTCTTGAATCACGGAATTCGGAGTTATATCGAGTGAGATACGTCCTGAATACCAAAACGTGACAGAAACTTTCAGGATGAATAATTGACTTTAACACCATGGACATGGACACGGGCTCATTCTCATCATTCCCTCCCTCCTCGAAAGGATTCGTCCTCGAATCTTGAAATTGAGCTCCTGGATCAAACACCAATATTACGAACCCCACAAGAATCAAGTCGAGTTGGAATGACTCACATCTCGGCCAACAATGCATTATATTCTGCAAGATCAAAACAAGTGTATAAGATAAACTTTCTTGGGCAGAATATTTATGTATGCATGAAGCATATAAACACGATATTGTTAACAAAAATTCATAACAATTATGCAAATAAACATCATGCAACAAATGCAACAAGTTATTCTGATTTGCATCATGAAACAATATGAATACTTCATGTAAAAACGAATTTAGTAATTTTGTCAATATGGAAGTATTTATGATGAACTTAGTAATATCATGCATAGATACACCAGTACTAGCATAGACAACAATTGTATTATTAACATGTAATGTAAGAAAATAACTTAAACATATATGAATGTAACTAAAAGGATTATCCAAAGATACATAAGAATATTCATAGCAACTAAACATATATGCATCTCGGATAGAATGTAAATCACAAAATCGTTGGACATAATTTTCAAACATGTGAAAGTTATCAATTATAAAAATACAATTCCTTAGATTAAAAACATAATGTAAACAATCTAATAAATAGATGTTAACACCATACTTTACCTTTTGGAATTGAAAAGAACTTAAGAATGTAGATAACTTACCAGACAAGTGTTGAACTACTTGAATACCTCTTGGAATTTGATGAGTTTGGCTAAGGAATGGCTTGTCAATGACTAGTACAAACTCACGAACCCAAAATTCAAAGAAAAAATCATTCCAATAAGTATAATCAATATATTTAACACCTTGATACAAAAGGAATTGATTAAGCTCTAAATTATAAACATTAAGATCAAAATATAATTCATGTATTAGATAAGCAACATAGCATGTTAAGAAACTGTACATAAACTCATTCACTACAAAATAGTTAGATTTCATAATTGAAGAATTATGTGAAAGAATTTGCTTACTAAAACACAAACCATCAGACTTTAATTCACATGGTAAAAACTTTCGAACTAATGTTTCAAAGGTAGGTGAAAGACGTTGAAATTGATTCAAAACAGGATTTAAACTTTGAAAATCAATATGAATGACGTTATCAAAGTTCTTGTCATATAAACCATTGAAATCAATCAAAAAGCTTTCATACTTACCTAACTTACCTTGCTTACCTTGTGGAAAACAAGCTAAGGCAGATTGGACTCCTTCCAATTGATAATGAGTTGTTTGCAACTCCATTATATGTCTAGGAACTCCATAAACCTGCAAAACAAAAGAACTAGGTGGCAAACAATGTAAATCGTGATCACTAGAATTCATAAGCACAAGATGTTGTTTTTTAGCTCTCAATGAACTCTCATGCTCACTCTTTCTATTACACTTATTTTGCTTGCAGCCTATGCTAACTAAATCACTCTTTTGATTTTCTTTTTCAACTCTTTCTCTCAATTCTTTTTCCATCATTTGCTTTTCCAATTCACACTTTTCTTTCTCTTTTTCTTCTCACAAATCATTACAAGCTTTAGCAATTATAGCTTGATCTTCAGAAACTTCACAGGGCGTTAAAGCACAAATATTAAACTTTTTACTATTCTTCATGAATGAATAGAAATTTTTGAGCTTCTTATAAACACCCTTGCAAGCAAGTTGCCATGGTTTTCCCAATAAAAGATTGGCTGTTTGCATGGGAAATATGTCACATAGTACCTCATATTTGTAGTTGCCCACGAAGAATGCAACCTTGACTTGCATTGACACCCATACTTCACCACAATTATCGCTCCATTGCAGCAAGTAAGGATTTGGATGTGGAGTGGTTTGCATATTTAACCTTTCTACCATTAGCTCACTAGCAAAGTTAGAGCTTCTTCCACAATCAATCACCACAGCACATACTTTATCTTGGACTTTGCACCTTGTATGAAACTCTTTTACACATGATGTAGATGTGGTTTTAGACTCCTCCATTTATACCTGCAAGGTTAGTAAAGAAAACAAGAAGAAAACAAGTGTAATCCTCACAGGTTCTCACTATATGGTGAGTAAATGCTCTCCTCTCTATTGTAAAGGCTTTTATCGTGTATACCCTATCGAATCTCTAAATAATGTTTCTATCTGACTATTTGAAACTTACCGTTCAACAATTTATATAACAAATCTCAACCAATTTAGTTCAACAAGTCAATTCACACAAGTTAAACCAAAGAAGTTTGAAAAGAAACACGTCACAAGAGTATTTTAAAGATAGTATGGGGTATAACTTGGTTTATTTCAGAAAACTACGAAATTATCAACTAGGCAAGAAAGCAAGATGAATGATTTTGATTTCACCCAAACAAGATTTGTCACGATCAATATTGATGATTTTCAAACTCAACTTAAGAACACTTAGTTCTTTCAAATGGAAATTAAAGCAGCAGATAAAGACAAGTCCGAAGATATATATATTTTTTTGATTTTTGTTTTGATTTTTTTTGTTTTTTTTTCTGCCGAGTTTCAGACGCTAGTTTCGAACGACTGCCTTAGTTTCGGACGGCCGAAACTTAAAATTCCTTGGACGACGACTTTTCTGTTGAGTTTCGGATGCATGTTTCGGACGCCTGTCTGAGTTTCGGACGGCCGAAACTGTCTCGACTGGGTGAAAAATTATGATTTTTCTGACAAATTTTTTTGGAAACTTTTCATGAAACCCTAGCAATTTTTTTTTGACGTGCGACTCAATCAACGAAAACACAAAGAATTCAACACTATGAAGACAATTCAAAAGTGTAGAATGTAGACACACCAAAAGAACACAAAAAAAACAGCAAGAAAAACAACACAAGAAGCACAAAACAGCAAGAACGTAAACGGATTACCTTGAATTTGGAAACAACCTTTTGCTCTGATACCACTTGATACGAATGGAGTAGCTTTTGAGTTCTAATCCACACGTTTTTCAACACCCTTTGGATCATTGTTTCTCAATTAATCTGAACAAGCAACAAACAACACAAAGCGGAACGAGACAATGAAACAAAACAAGATATTGAACTAGAAGGATTGGAAGAAATCAACCAAACCCTAACGTTAACACGAATAGATTCAGCCCAACTAATGTAAATCAAAAGTTAAACTTCCTCAGTTCGGCGTGTTCTATAAATCTATAACCGGTAAGCTCAACCTAAAGCTCCTCACTATAGGTTTTCGCGGGTCTTATGATTATTCAACTAAACTTAGAAGAACTCTCACATTTTCTCTCAACTTATCACAGCTGGAAGAAGGTTTCAGCAAAGCTAAACTTTATCAAATTTCATCTATCTATGTCATTAACATGTAAAAGAAGGCCTTTAAATAGGCTACGAAACAAAACCCTAATGTTGTTTTAGAAAACTAAAACTTAAAAGTATAACTTTCCTAAATTACTTTCCTAATTATCATGTAAGATAATTGGACAAGTAAGTTTCCTAAAAACTGAAACTAAAGCCCAATTAATTAATGTTAATGGACTTTAATTATTACAACTTAAATAAACCCAATTAAAACATTAAAAGTGGCGTGAACAATTAATGAAGCCCAATACGCCATTACTTGGTCTTCAATGTAGTCCATGGATTCGCGACCCTAATCTGCCAGAATCACGTCACTCTTCTTGGTAGGCAATTTTGACGATGCTAACTTCCGAATCGCGTAAACTGTAAAACATACAGTTTGTAGCCCTATCTGTTATCGTTCTAGAGCTTCTTGAATCACGGAATTCGGAGTTATATCGAGTGAGATACGTCCAGAATACCAAAACGTGACAGAAACTTTCAGGATGAATAATTGACTTTAACACCATGGACATGGACACGGGCTCATTCTCATCAGACTTGCTTGATGTTACAAATTGACGATCGCGAATTTAGAATGTAATCCTCTGGCTAGAATCACGATGTTCTAGGGTTTGAATTGGATGAATGTGTAATTAGACTACGAGAAGCTCTGCAAATGACACAATCCATAAAGAATGAAATCATACTTTGTTTGTTTTACATGTGTGTCAATTGCATTGTGGTTGAGTGGTCTAAAGTGAATTCATCCAGTATAAGAACTCTAGGACATCTAACTCAAACTTGTTATCTCATTCCTTTGCATTTATTAGATTTGTAGTTGTTACCATTTGTTCTCCTCTCTTTGTTGTTTTTTCATTCTATTCTTGTGATAAGTTCTGAGACTAAACTACTGAATTCTTGAAATCACCCCTATCCCCGAGAAATGAAACCCTCTCGCCACGACTATGATAGTGAATAGGGATAAATTGGTGAATAAGCAATTAACGCATCAGGGGCTCCCTGACAAGATAATGACGGTGCAGACGAGGAAGGTGCCGAGAACGATGCATTTGTGGAAAAAGTTGGTCCGTTAAATGTATGTGCATGCCAAGTAAACTGTCCATGTATGGGTCCTGGGAATGGCTTCCCAGTATCAGTAAATTGTGGTAAGCGATGCGGATATTATACTCTCTAGCGATGCGGATATTTGTGGCTTCCCCATCCTTGTTTGGAAATTTTTGGTTGGCATTATACTCTCTAGCGATGCGGATATTACAAAATCCTGGGACCAAGATCAACCTCTCATTGAATTTGTGAAACTTCATCAGCTTTTTGAAACACCCCTTATCGACAATGAATGCTCGCTCCAAGTGTAGCTTTTTGACATGCACCGTCTTCCCACCTTTTTCATGCTTCATTATTGATAAACACTGAAACCAAAGATTCACCCTTTTGTTTCTTCAGTAAGGATGGATTCACAATAAATTCGGGGGGATCCTCAAACACAAGCAGATACTCAGGAAAGTATTCTGTATCTGAATTATTCATCACTCGTGTCTTGCCTTTGCCCTGGTTGTTCCGTAGATTAGCACCCTTCTTACGACCCATTCCTAAAAAAAGAAGAATGAGCATCTTAAGCAACACCCTGGAATAATATAGCAACTTCATGCCACAACCGTACTCTAGAAACACCATGTAAGCACACACAATAGCAGGATGCAAAGCTATTCACGCCAAAATAAGACATGCTGCCACCGTGAAATTTATTGCCTCATGTGGTAATTATATGCAGCAAAGACTGCACTCAGTTTAGATCAGCATGGAATCACTTGAATGCTAACACATGATGACTCACTAAACCCGCATATAATCAACATTATGAGAAAAGATTGAAAGCTGAACCCAATCTCTTTCAACGCCACACGGAGTTCTATACATATATACCCATAAAACAAGTCAGCAAACACTGCAACTAAACTACACCCCAAAATCCAAAATACTAGCTTAAAAACAAGAATGGTGGAGTTATGCCAAATTACTACTCTAAGGCAAGTAGGTACAAAGTTCACAATAAGCATACTGAAATTTCAGCACAAACACAAATATTAAACCTAACTTGGAGCTCATCACAAGTAGAATTAAGAAAAACTTGAAATGCAAAAGTTATAGCTCTGTGTGTAATTTAAATTTTGCAACTTAAAGCACCCAATTTGGATTCACATTGTCCACGGTTTGCCCGATTTATCGGAATGTGACACAACAGGATAGAATGCTTAGGCAAACGTTTCAGCTCCAATCACCAATTAGACATAAAATTGACAAGATCAAAGTTGTAGAGCCAGCTATTAGCTAAATGTAGGGATCAAAATCACCCTATTTTGAGCTCAAATGAGCACGTTATGGTCAAAACACCGGAATGTGCCAAACTAGGCGAAATTAGCCTATCACCATTTACCGATTTCAGCATAAACCAAATGTTAACCTCTAAAATAACTTGAAATTGATGCAAAATTAGCAAAAGTTTAAGACATGAACCTTATAGCTTAAAACATTAGCTAATTATCCCAAGTGAAATCAACAAGTTTAGAGGTCAGTTGTTCAAATTATGCTTCAATTACTAAATAATGGTAAAGCTGATTTAGCACATAATTGGTAACATGTCCCCCACACTTAGCATGTTAGTAGCAACTTGTAAGTATGGTCTAACATTCAACCTATTTGGCATGTCCTCACACCTCCAGCACATATTAAATACTAAGAATCGCAACTTAGCGACACTTCTTAAAACATGGACAAACTTATGATCGTGCACTCAAATAATAAAACAAGAGTCAAGAATCATACCTTGAGTGGGAAAGACAATAGAAACACTTTGAGAAGGGAAAGAGAATTTCCTTTGCAGCACCACTCCAATGTTCACCCATTAGTATGCGTGATTTCAAGTGTTGCTCTTGTAGTGATTTTATAGACTCAAAGATTACGCACTATCATACATACTAAATGCATCCAACTAACAAGAGGACAAGTGCAACTACTTGGAGGGACCTACTTCTACATTTATTGGTATCTTGTTGCCTTATCTTGTCCAGCTGCAAGTTGGTAGACCAAGAACACTATTAATCACTTTATGACTCACATGTCACTAGCTACCAATATGTTTTAGCTTTTGCACTCTTCTTTCTCACGCCATTTGCCCTAAGAAATTATCACTATGCTGTCAGCTTTTCAATTGATTAATTCGTGCTCAGAAAAACTAGTTTCATGATCCTAAATGCTCCATATGTGTGTAGCTTACCACACCTTGCCATTGCATTTATTGAAGTCCAACCTTCTCGACTGTGCACACATGCATCTACAAAAATCAATGACATCTCTATAAGATTGCAATTTGAAAGGACAACACAACATAATATTAAAATAAATAACAAACACTGCAAAATGAATATTATCAAAGATGAATAAGAAAATTGACAACAATGAAGAAAAGTAAATGAAGTCATGATTGGTTGCCTCCCAGGAGCACTTGTTTTAACGTCGACAGCCCGGCATGTCGTATGGAACTGCTAACTCATAGGGTCATCTAGGAACAATTCATGCGAAGCTTGTGGCAACTCTTCCACGCCTGTCTCATTGTGTATTGTATAAGGCTTAAGTCTACGGCCATTGACTTGCCCAGCATTCCCACTATTCTCATTCTTTATCTCCACAACACCATAAGGTAGCACTTTGATAACACGAAAATGGCCAGTCCATCCCGACTTCAATTTCCCTAGAAAGAGCCTGACCCTAGAATCATATAATAAGACCATTTGATCAGGTGCAAAACTTTTTGCTTGAATCCTAGCATCATGTAATTTCTTGGTTCCTTCTTTATACATCTTTGCGCTAACATAAAAGTTAAACCGAAATTCATCAAGTTCATTGAGTTCCATCATCCTCTTTGATTGTGCACCATGCAAATCCATGTTTAGCCTCTGAATAGCCCAGTAAGCCTTGTGCTCTAACTCCACTGGAAAATGGCACTCTTTTCTATATACAAGACGAAATGTTGAGGCCCCAATAGGAGTTTTGTATGCCGTGCAGTACGCCCACAATGCATCTTCCAACATGAGAGCCCAGTTCCTTCTTATTTTGTCCCACAACTTTTTTCAAAATCCTTTTTATGTCTCTGTTAGAGATTTCGGTTTTGACCTCTAGTTTGTCGGTGGTAGGCAGAGAACCTTTATGCTTTACAGCATATTTGGCCAAAAGTGATGCAAAAATCTTGTTGCAAAAGTATAAGCCCCCATCACTTATTATTGCCCGTAGAGTGCCAAACCTGTTGAATATGTGTTTCTTCAGTAATACAGCTACACTTCGGGCATCATTGTGTGGGAGTGCAATGCCTTCAACCCACTTTGACACATAATCTACTACCACTAGTATATATTTCATGCCGCATGGTTTTGGGAAAGGTCCCATGAAGCCAATGCCCCATACATAAAAAAGCTCAACTTCCAGAATGTTGTTTAGGGGCATTTCATTGAGTGAGGAGATATTACCACTTCTGTAACACTTATCACACTGGCTAACCCAATTGCGTGCATCTATGAAGATATGTGGATAATAGAATTCACTTTGTATCACCTTGAAACCCATCCTGGTTGCACCAAAATGTCCCCCACATGGGCCTTCATGACGAGCCTTCAAAATATCATCTTTCTCACATTCTTTTATGCATTTCCTTATCACTTGGTCACTGTAAACTTTGTAAAGCGCATTGTCCTCCCAGAAGAAGTACCTTACATCATGCATTAATTTCTTTCCCTGCTCATGGGAGTAGTATGAAGGCGCTTGCCCAGCCACAACAAAGTTTGCTATCTCAGCATACCATAGCAAGTCCGTGTTATCCACCTTAAAAATTTGCTCGTTAGGAAAGTGTTTTTGGATCAAAATATTTGGGTCATCTTGCGCCTTAACTCTAGCCTTGATAAATGGTCGGCTATAACATTCCCTGAACCTTTGTGATCTCTAATTTCAACATCGAATTCTTGAAGTAACAACACCCATCGGATGAGCCTAGGCTTAGCTTCCTTCTTGGCCAACAAATATTTCAAGGCTGCGTTATCAGTATGCACAATCAGCTTCGAGCCTAGCAAATAAGCACAAAACTTGTCAAATGCAAAAACTACAGCAAGCATCTTCTTTTCAGTTGTGGTGTAACTCATTTGAGCCTCGTTCAATAATTTGCTTGCATAATAGATTGTGTGAAAAACTTTGTTTCGTCTCTTCCCAAGCACAGTTCCACGTGCATAATCACTCGCATCAGACATAATTTCAAAAGGCTCACCTATTGCGGAGTGACTATGACTTGTGCTTCCACAAGCCTTGCCTTCAATGTCTCAAAAGCTTTATAGCATTCTTCACCAAAATCAAACTTCACGTCTTTTTCTAGCAAACTACACAAAGTCCTTGCAATCTTAGAAAATCTTTGATAAACCTACAATAGAATCCAAAATGCCCCAAAAAACACCTATTGCCTTTAGCATTGGTGGGATGTGGTAGTTTGGCAATGACATCCACCTTAGCTCTATCCACTTCAATTCCCTTGTGTGAGATCTTATGTCCCAAGACTATTCCCACTTGTACCACAAATTGGCATTTTTCTCAGTTAAGCACCAAATGAGTTTCCTCACCCCTTTGCAACACCCTTGCCAAATTGTCCAAGCATCCATCAAAGGTCATGCCAAAAACTGAAAAATCGTCCATGAAGTTCTCGATGATGGATTCCACCAAGTCAAGAGGCATTGCACAGGTCAAAGGGCATGCGTTTGTATGCAAATGTACCGAATGGGAAAGTGAAATTGGCCTTTTCTTGATCCTTGGGGTCAATTATAACCTGAATAGCCATCCAAGAAATAATAGTAGAGAAAGGCCGCAATTCTGTCTAGGAGCTATTCCAAGAAAGGAAGTGGAAAATGATCCTTCCTTGTTTCTATGTTGAGCTTGCGGTAGTCTATGCATACACGCTAAGCGATGATGATTCTGGCCGCCAGGAGCTCATTAGCATCATTCTTCACTACAGTAACTACACCTTTCTTGGGTACACATTACACGGGGCTTACCCACTCACTGTCTGAAATTGGGAAGATCATGCTGAAATCCAAAAGCTTAATTAACTCTTTTTTCAGAGTAACTTTAGAATTTGCTCTCTTCCCTGTGGAACGAAACCCTATCACCACCACTGTAGTTAATTAGGGATAAATTGGTGAGCATACGATAGCTTGCATCAATTTTTAGCGCCGCGGTGGGTGCAAAGAGGCATTCTAGATCTTGATGATGAAACTTCTCTAGGAGCTAAATTTGAAGCTCTTACAAAGCAGGTGCAAACATTGAAGGCCACATAGGCCAAAGCTCCAGTGCTCTCTTATGGCTTGTGCAAGGGAGAGCATTATACTGATGAATGTGCTATTACCACAAAGTCATTGCAATATGTCAACAACTAAAACAAGCTGCAGTATTCTAGCAATTATTCTGGAGGAAATAGACAATATGACAGTGGTCCAAGCACTTGTGAAAAACATAATCAAAATTAAGGAGGACAATACTTCCAAGGCAATGATCAATGATGGTTTTCAAACCCACCTCCAGGGTTTCATCCTCAGCCTACTGCATAAGAGTCAAGGAAGCCTTCAATGGAAGATATGTTCCATCGTATCATGGACATGCTAGACAAGAGTGAACAACGATTTGCTGGGTTGGAGACTAGCGTTAAACATCATGATGTAACAATGAAAATATTGAAATGCAGTTGGGGCAACTAGCTAATGCGGTGCATCATAGGCCTAGCGGATCTCTTCCGAGTGATACAGTTCCAAATCCCAAAGGTAATGAGGTGTGTAACGATATTGCCTTGAGGAGTGGAAAGCAATTGCAAGGAACCACCACTATAAGAGGTGATATAAATGGAGTTGAAGATGAGGATGTTGTTGAGCTTGAGAAAGATTATGCACATGAGGCCATGGCACCAGAAAAGAAGGAGGTGCAGGACAATGAAAGAATGGAGGTGATCAAAAAGATTAGAGGACCACAAAGCCTTACAATTTTCCAAAGTACGCTCCTTCTTCTCCATTTCTAGAAAGATTGAAACCACCACTGAAGAGAGGGCCACAATTTGATCGATTTTTGAATGTTGTGAAACAAGTCAATGTAGGTCTCCCATTGTTGGATTTTGTGAGTGTTGTGCCTAAGTATGCAAAATTCCTCAAGGTTCTCATCTCCAATTAGGAGAAAATTCTTCAGTGTGAAGCTCTAATGATGCTTGCAGAATGCAGTCAAGCTTGGGTAATGAACAATTTACCTCCCAAATTGAAAGATCTTGGTAGTTGTACCATTCCATGCAAGATAGGCACAAGATATTTTGAAAAAGCACTCTGTGACCTTGGTACTAGAGTTAACTTGATGCCTCTCTCCTTTGCTATCAATGTGGGTCTGAGTGGAAGAATACATCCTGTTGCTGTAACTTTACAACTTGTGGATAGATCTTTGGTGGGCATGGTAGAAGATTTCTTGGTAATGATAGACAAGTTTACACTACCAGTGGACTTTATTGTGTTGGACATGGAAGAGGATCCTGAGGTAGCTCTTATCTTTGGTAGACCATTTCTTGCCACTGGAGATGTCTTGATAGGAGTAAGAAGCAAAATGGTAACATTAAGAATTAATAATGAACAAGTTGTGTTTGATGTCAACTATGCTATGAAGCATCCCAAGCATGTAGAGTCATGCTTTGCAATTAGAGCTGTAGCTTGTTCAATGCATGAGGTTGGTGAAAACATTAAACGTGAGTATATTTGTAATGATGAATTGAATGTTTGTTATGAAGGAATTGAGAATATAGAGTTAGATGATGAAGATTACATGATTTTTTCTAAGATTGAAAACTTGGTTGAATGTTGTGTTTTAGATGAATAAATTTTTGAGTTGCAAGATGAAGATAATGAAATGCAAAATGAAATTTCCGTAAAAGATCCATTACAGTGAACATGTGCTAAGAATGTGGAAAATGATGGTGTTTGTGATGTTTTGACTAATGATGTTTGTGCACACACTGAGGTGAAGTATGAAGCACTCATGCCGTCCATCATGGTACGACCCAAGTTGGAGCCAAAACCATTGGACCTTACTTGAAATATGCTTTTCTGGGTGAGAATGAAACATTACTTGTAGTAATCTCTTCAAAGATGGAAGGTTGGCAAGAGGAAAAGTTACTTGGTGTGCTGAGGAAGTTCAAGAAAGCCATTGGTTGGACAATTGCAGAAATCAAAGGAATTAGTCCAAGCATATGCATGAACAAAATTTTGCTAGAGAAAAAAAAGAGGTAAGCTTGTGTTGTCCTTGGGTTATTCCATCGGATGAATTCTTATCTAGACGACTCAAGCAATGCAATTGACATACGTGCAATTCAAGAGAAGAACTCAGTTGCCTAGCAACCTAGTCTACAGTCGGCATGTTGACCACACTGCATTCTACGCTCCCTAACATAACTCTTTCCCATGGCGAGGCCTAAGAATGATGAATTCAAGCCGCAACATCTCAATTCTTTGTTTCTAAGTACTATAGCAATTAACTCCTAAAGAATTCCCATGGAGAGGCCTGAATTTAGAGTTTTTAGTCTTCGTTAGCAACAGAGAACTTCTTTGCACTTTGATCTAAGGATTTCGTGATCTAAAATTTAGCTTAGCGACCGCATCTCAGAAAATGAACAGTCAAAGCAAGTGCAAAAACTCAATTCATACTCCAATTCTCATTCCATAACAATTTGCAGCAAATATTGGTGAATTAAGCTTCAATTCAGCATGTTGACCACAACTAAAGTTCAATTAAACAACATCGGTGCAAATTCATGAAATTTAATAGAATTCATAGGTTAAATCGAGGCATGATCCATTTCTTCATAAGTTGAGTCAATTGCACTTCACCTCGTTGCCTATACAGAGTATTCATCTATCGAAACCCTAGGACAAAGCAAGCTTAGCCGGAAGAACTCATTCTCATGTCCTGATTATCAATATGCAACATTAAACAATTCATCTTCATAAAATTGGAAATTTTTACTGATTAAACACAAGAGAATTGTTCAAGCTTCCTTAATTGAGAAAAGAATTCCAGTGATCGGTCCAAAAGCCCGATCGAAATCGAAATTAGGGCTAACATTGTAGAGAGAGAAAATCTAGAGAGAGAAAATTTCCTTCTCACAAGTTTCTAGAATAATCCCTGGAGCTAAAAAGTAAAAAGTCACTTAATAATGTCAAAATCCCTCTATTTATAGAGGTCTAAAGCTTAATCTACACGCAACCGTAAACTAAGTACTTAATTATAGAAATGCCACTGTAGGAGAGAACATTCCAAAAATGCACACGGGCACTTTGCCTCCATGTCAGCATCCAGTCCAGCGTTTCACCTCTTTGAGCCAATGCATTTCACGTTTCCATCTTGCACTTCATGCCCCCGAGCCACACTATATCACACTTCCAAAATCTGCACAAGAAAAATAAGAGTTCAACACTTAGAAAAATATTTGAAGCAGAGGACACAAGATTACACGGGCGGCCGTACCTCACATAATTTTTACATGGTACGGTCTCCCAGGACGGCTTCACCATGAAAAGTTTTCCATGGTTCGGCCGCCTATCGTGGAATTTTTATGGTGTGTACATGGTGTCTGCGGCCGCACCGTCAAATTTTCATGGTGTGTCCATGGTGTCTGTGTGCAAGTGTGTTGTGTGCTGTGTGTGCATGTCTTATGCATAAGGTGTGTGTGGTGTCATGATTCGAGTGTTTTGCCAAGGGCGTTGGAGTGTAAGTTGGGCACCAAGATGTAGTTTACACAATTACTTGTGCATGTAGTGCATATGCATGGTGCGTCCAATGTGAATGTGTAAAGTGCACGAAGTGTGCTTGTAGGTGGTGTATAAATTTGCTTAGGAAGTGCCTATAATGTGCTTGTGTGTGCATGTGTTGTGAGCTATGTTATGTATGTAGAGCTTTGAATGCTTATGTCATGTTGTTCTTGTGTGGTGTTTAAGATACTTGGAGTAGTGTGTGTAGCATAGATGTGTGAATATATATGCAGCAACTGTGTGCATGCATAGCTCAGGCCAACCAAAATGTGTCGATGGTAGCAGGGGAAGGAGAGAATGATTTTAGACCTCTTCACAGGCCAACCAAAGGGAGGCCACACAGTTGAGTGAAGGAGATCAGAGTGACAACATAGCTCAGACCAGAGGGAGGAGTCCTCAACCTAAATCATGGGCTAAGTATGAGTCTAGTATGGAGCTTAGGAAAAGAAGTTCAAGTACTGGGTCCATGAGAATAGTTTCTAATGATTAGTTGCATATATTGGAACATTAGGAGTATCGGTAAAAAGCCAAACTTTAAGAAATTGAAGAAAATACTCAACAAACATAGAAGTAACCTTCTAGTTATTGCTGAGCCCTTTATGGATTCAAGGAAACCAGAAACCTTTAAGCGTAGATTAAAATTTGAAGTTGCTTACTCCAATGCAGCTAGCTCCATTTGGATCATGGTTAGGATGTGAGATCCCAAAATTTTAACATATTAATAATATTATTGATATTAAATATATGCAAATCATTTTAATTTTAAAATTAAAATACCGCATCTTTAGTAAGCGTTGTGCGAAAATTAAAATCATACTACTAAGAATTTTAGTTAATTGATAATTTTAAAATCTTAATTATAAATTTTATAAGATTGTAAGAGATTTAATTGTATAATTTAAATGAATTTTGGTCCTTGTTGGTTCTTACAAAATGCAAGGGCCAAGTTGCAAATAAGAAAAAAAAAAAGAAGAAGGTGGCAAACTTGTAAAGCCCTTAAGGCTTACAAGCCGCCACCCTTGGATGGCTTTTGTAAGCCTTTCATCCCTTTAAGGGAACTACCAAGAACAGTAGCATATTTTTATGCAAAGCCGTGAAAAAACAAGGGAGCAACAAAACGGCTAAAGGTAAGAGAAGAGAACGACGGGTGATAAAGCAAGAAGAGAAAAGGAAAGAAGAGGAAAAGTAAAGGGCAGCAACTTAATCAATCCATTGAAGGTTTTAAAGCTTTTAACAGGTGGGTTAAACTTGGTTTCAGAATTTCATTTGAATTATTGAGAAAAAAAAAGGAATGAAGTTGATGTTCTTCCTTTGTATTTTCTTTACGAAAATTGATGCTGGGTATGAATTCTATTGGGTTGTTTTAAAATATTGTGAAGCATATTAATTCTCGTGCCTTGAAATGATGAAATTCTGTTTGTTCAGCTTCCATAGAATTGGGTTTGTGGGTTATTTATGCTCTTGAAGTATGGATTTAAACGTTTTTCCTTGATTATTATCATAAAGGTGGCTTACTATGGCTTGATGGCTATGAAAATAAGTTTTGGTTGTTATACTAGAAACTTGATTGTTTAATTGCTTCAAGAATTGACGTGTTATATTAATTGAGTTACAAACTGTGCCTGAACTATTCTGAAATTTCTGCTGTTGATTATTGTTTAAAATGAGTGGATGTTCAATCCTATCTTGGTCCTTTTGTAAGTACAGTCGTGTAAACTTACTGGAATTTCCTCATCCCCTTTATCTTGAAATTTTTGTAGTTGACCAATATTGAATAGGTTTACAAGTGATTGTTCTAATTGAATGGGAACCAAGGGAAACTGAAAATTAGACTTTCAGATGTAGCAGGGCCATTGTTTGTGAAAGGTATTTTGAAGATAGGGTCCCTTTTGTTAGAATATAAGTGTGAGTACTCGACTTTCTTGTGGTTATTCTGGTAATGATTTTAGAGCTATTATTTCTATAGCCATTTGTATATGTATGAGAAGTAATTTTTACTTCAGAAAATTAGACCGAAATTAATTAAATGAAATCAGTGCTGTTTGTTTCATTGCAAAATCACATCACAACTCTTGCTTGTATTGGCTTTTGAAAAGAGACAACGGTATTAAAGTTATTTTCAACATTTACTAGTGTTAGCTTTAAGCATCTGGTAACACGCAAGTGCTTCGTAATTAGAGAAAAGTACTAGTTTATCACTTTCTTATTCTGCTTTTATAATTGTGGATTCCATGATTTTTCTAACCATTCTTTTCACATCTCACCTTTTTATAGAAACACTAACACTGATGTGAACGAAGTGTGAGCTGAAGTTCAAAGTTTATTCATAGCAAAGCTGCATACATGCATATTTTCAAGCCTGCTTTTCGACCTCATTTTGTGCATAATTTGAAACTGATTAAAACATAAAGTTATAGGATTATAACCTAGTTTTATATAGTTTTATTTCACGTTATTTGGATTTTTTGGTCTACAAAGTTATGAGCTTTTGAAATAAGTATGGCAGAATGAAATCTGTTACGGGATTTCAGTCTTACATAACGTTTGAACTGTTTTAAAAGTTATTTGTAAATGAATTTGGGGATTCACAAATCATTAAAGTTTTGTATTTTTAACATATTTCATATGGAATAAATGGTGTATTTTTTGACTTATAGAAAATAGATACAGGTTTGAAAGAATTGTGTCAAAGCAGAAATTGGAACTTGGCATGTTCCTGTTTAGTTTTACTAATTGGTTATCTCTTTATGAGTTTCATATTGAATTTGAAACTCTGTAAAACATGAATGTTTATGATTATGAAATATGGTAATATTTGCTTATTTTGATGTTATTAGGATGATTGCTGGATTGTATTCAATCAAACTTGCCAGTTGCAAGGGAGAATTCCATGTGATGATTAGAATTTCTTAATTTTGTGCCAAAGTGATTTTGAATTGATGGTATCGGAATACCTGTAGTATAATTTTGTTATTGGGATTTATGTACTGTGAAACTAAGTGCTGTGCGAAACTAATGCTACGTCAATTAAAAGCGTTGAGCCACCCCTAGAATCCGGTACAAGTCACCTCTAGAATCCACATGAGCCTTGGTTGACATTGTGAATCGTTTAAGTTTGGCACAAGTGGATGCAATTTCCCTAATTGTTTGCCAACTTGCATTGATTGTATATGATACATGTATTGTAATTGATTGTTTGGGCCCTAGTAGGTGTTGGCTTGGGAAAGTGAATCGAGAAGCATCGGGGCCAACGATTACGCCAAGACCACACCGGTAAGCCCCGTCACAGGATTAAGGAGTTTTTAATTATGTCGACGGGAGTCGGTAGTGGCAAATCCGGATGCCACGTTTAGGCCTGCGGGGCCATAGTGGTCACTGACCACGAGGAAGGATAAGGTAGCTTCTTAAGTCGTGCACGCAACAACGAGATGGTTAGGGGAAATAATGTTGTAAAGGTCGCAAGGCCGATCATGACAGGGTACCGATTATGATTAATGTTTGACATGACATCCATGTTAAAGTTTTTGCCATACATGATCTGTATGAAATTGTATATTAGTACAAGTACCAAATATATGCCTGATGTTTAATTGCATCCACTTGAATTTGATGACGCATGGTTGTGCATTGCAAATTCGTTCTTGGAACAGTATTTCGTTGAAAATTAATTTTCAATAATGAAGCCACTATCCTCACCCACTGAGCTATTTTGAGCTCACCCTTTTGTAAATTATATTTTTCAGTGATTTCAAGATGGATTAGGGCAGTCGACAGGATTTGGTTACATACTTAAGGAAGAGATGGGTGATAGAGTTCAGGTGTTTTAATTGTCTTGATTCGGATTGTAATTATGGTAATGAGGCAATTTATTTTTTTTATGTATCCATTTTGGGATAGAACATTAATATGTATATTACCTTATTTAGTTTTAAATGTAAATTATGACGGGGCGTTACAAGTGGTATCAGAGCATTTATGCTGATAAGCCAGTATTGGATTCTTGGACTTGGTTGTGATAGTCCATATATGGTTAAAAGCCAGGATATGATTCTTGGATTGTGGTATAGTGTCCACTAGGCTTTAATTAAATTCATAGTCATTTTGAAAGAAAAGTTCAACATAGTGTTTTAGAAATTACAGACTCAACTATTGGAAATGAAAATCTTAACGGAAAAACACAATTCTAAAGCTATAAGTTTGACTGTAGGATTAGATTGATCCTCTTAGGACTGATCAACCTAAGATTAGGATCTTTTTAATTCTTTCTCTCGAGCTATGGCTATAACAAAATTTAAAAAAAAATTGAGTTTGATTTTTCTACAATTAATAAAAAATATAAATAAATAAATAAATAAATAAAATTTGAACGTAATGTTCTTCTTTTTACTTGCCTTACTAATTGATATCCGTGTATGAATTCTACTTGATTTGTATTTGAAATTTTGTGGGATTTAAAATTTTGTGAAGAAGAAATGTGGATGTTTATGGGATTTAAAATTTTGGTTGAATTATTATGGTGAATTTGATAATTCTCGTGGAGCTCCCTTCATGGCTTGATGAATTGTTTAAATTCTTGTTGGATTGAATTAATATATTGTAAAGGATGTTGCTTTTTTTTTGTGTGGGTAATTTGGGTTTTGCAACGGTGTTCAAGTTCTTAAGAAAAAAGATGAACTTACTTTTAAAGTCTTTATTTAATTTGTAAATTGGTGTTTTGGGTATATTTTGTTAGGTTGATTTCTACTTGAATTTGGGTAAAGCTGGTTAATAGCTAGATGTTAAACTAGTGAAAGAGAAATGTGGATGAAATTTTGTGTTTGAATCTTGATTTACAAAAAAAAAAAAAACCGATCAGGTACGAAAAAAAAAATTAGAAATTGTCTTCTTGCTTGCAATTCATCGCCTAAACTGTTATGGATTTGATGAGTTATTGGGTGAAAATGAGGTTTTATGGAATATAATATTGTCTTGTGGATGAATTTTTACAGTTTAATTTTGAAATTTGTGAAACAATAATATTCGATATATGTGTGTATTTAGAAGAAAATAAAAAGGTGGTGTTATTGAGTGAAGCTAGTAGGCTTGTAGGCTTATGCCTTTGGATGTCTTTAATGGAGAATGAAAAATGAACATAGATAAATTTTAGGCTGTATATTGAACAGGTTTTGAGGCTTCCATTTTATTTGGAGGCTATTGGTAATGGTTCTCGTTTTTTTTTTTACAGTGCGATTTACATATTTCATTGTGGTGATTATTAGACGGGAGTTTGATTTCTAGATTTTATCCTACATTAGCACGTTTTTAATTTAGTTACAAACTTATTACTTCGTTTACAATGATAAGGATAAATAGTAAATAAATGAAATAATATTTAGTAGCTATACATAGAGGGTTTTGACATAGAATTATACTTTTGTAAAGACACTTCCTGTGATTAGATAATTAGTTGCATGTCCAAGAAATCTAAGTTTCATTTCATTGAGGATAAGCAAAAAAAAATAATATAATACTAACAGTTTTTTTTTTCATATAATATCCGGATAAGATTCCCTTTTGAAATTTAAGGGTAATCAAAACCCCAATATCCCCACCATCATTTTGCATATAGCTAACATATGATTGGTGGTGTTTAAACCTTCCAATTAATATTAAGCATCAAGTCTAATCCTTGCAATTAATATTAACCCTTGAAGTACATCATGTTTTGTGAGGTTCTCAAGTTTTGGAACCACTAAGTTGGAAAAGAAATATAGTATTAACATTGTGGTATAAAATCTGTGAGGCACTTAGGCATTGGGAATTTAAAAAAAAAATAAGTATAATATGTTAATAACAACTACCAGAAAATCAATTCTCAAATACATACATAAATACCACATAAATATATCAATAAACAAATAAATAAAGGAATTGAAAATTATACTAAAGAAATTTCTAATGGAAAACTTTTATGTAATTAGATAAAATTTTAGTATATAATTGTCTTATGGGCTTTATCATTAATTGATCATTTTTAACCCTTGCTAGTGGTTAAAGATTTTAAATTAAAACTGGAAAACAAGTTAGCATTTTGATGTTTCTAGGAATGTGCAACCCTGGTGTTGGCTTACTTTTATTGAGTACTAGTTTTGATTATTTATTGAACTTGAGATTTTTCCAAACTTGAAATATTTTTAATGTCACTCTTATTTTATCTAGAATTGGCCTTGCTATATTTGTGTAGTCTCATTCTTCCATGACATCTACTTGAAAATTTAAACTCTAATAATATGCTTACGCTAGTCTTATTGTGACGACTGCATGTATTTTATTGAACCTTGTCTTGTGATGGGTAATATTATGTGATAAATGGATTGCCCAAGTTTATGCCAAGATCAGCTTGCATTTATTTTATTTGAGAAATATGATATGATATGATTGAAATATTTGTGTATGGCTTATTTTCACTGTATTCTTGGTTTGAATAACAGATTTTGGTTCACCTAAATTGTCACTTGAATGGTTAATGTTGGTGTCACTTGCTTAAATTTTTTGAACTTATTTGTGGATCTCTTAGGACACAACATGGAGTGAGTCAAAATGTGTTGCAAAACTTGTGAAAATAGAAATATATATATGTGTGTGTGTGTGTATGTGTGTGTTGGTAAATGTAGAGGGCGAGATCTAAACCTGTCTTTAGATAAGTTCAAATACAAGTACCGTCAGGGGTGCATAAGTGCAATACTTGTTTATATAGTCATTTAAGGTAATAACATCGGATAGTGATTTTGAATTGTGAGGACAGAATTCTTTTAAGGTGGGAAGGGTGTGAGATCCCAAAATTTTAACATATTAATAACATTATTGATATTAAATATATGCAAATCATTTTAATTTTAAAATTAAAATACCGCATCTTTAGTAAGCGTTGTGCGAAAATTAAAATCATACTACTAAGAATTTTAGTTAATTGGTAATTTTAAAATCTTAATTATAAATTTTATAAGATTGTAAGAGATTTAATTGTATAATTTAAATGAATTTTGGTCCTTGTTGGTTCTTACAAAATGCAAGGGCCAAGTTGCAAATAAGAAAAAAAAAGAAGAAGAAGGTGGCAAACTTGTAAAGCCCTTAAGGCTTACAAGCCGCCACCCTTGGATGGCTTTTGTAAGCCTTTCATCCCTTTAAGGGAACTACCAAGAACAGTAGCATATTTTTATGCAAAGCCGTGAAAAAACAAGGGAGCAACAAAACAGCTAAAGGTAAGAGAAGAGAACGACGGGTGATAAAGCAAGAAGAGAAAAGGAAAGAAGAGGAAAAGTAAAGGGCAGCAACTTAATCAATCCATTGAAGGTTTTAAAGCTTTTAACAGGTGGGTTAAACTTGGTTTTAGAATTTCATTTGAATTATTGGGAAAAAAAAGGAATGAAGTTGATGTACTTCCTTTGTATTTTCTTTACGAAAATTGATGCTGGGTATGAATTCTATTGGGTTGTTTTGAAATATTGTGAAGCATATTAATTCTCGTGCCTTGAAATGATGAAATTCTGTTCGCTCAGCTTCCATAGAATTGGGTTTGTGGGTTATTTATGCTCTTGAAGTATGGATTTAAACGTTTTTCCATGATTATTATCATAAAGGTGGCTTACTATGGCTTGATGGCTATGAAAATAAGTTTTGGTTGTTCTACTAGAAAACTTGATTGTTTAATTGCTTCAAGAATTGACGTGTATATTAATTGAGTACAAACTTGCCTGAACTATTCTGAAATTTCTGCTGTTGATTATTGTTTAAATGAGTGGATGTTCAATCCTATCTTGGTCCCTTTTGTAAGTACATCGTGTAAACTTACTGGAATTTCTCATCCCCTTTATTTGAAATTTTTGTAGTTGACAATATTGAATAGGTTTACCAAGTGATTGTTCTAATTGAATGGGAACCAAGGGAACTGAAAATTAGAGTTCAGATGTAGCAGGGCATTGTTTGTGAAAGGTATTTTGAAGATAGGGTCCCTTTTGTTAGAATATAAGTGTGAGTACTCGACTTTCTTGTGTTATTCTGGTAATGATTTTAGAGCTATTATTCTATAAGCCATTTGTATATGTAGAGAAGTAATTTTTACGTCAGAAAATTAGACCGAAATTAATTAAATGAAATCAGTGCTGTTTGTTGCATTGCAAAATCACATCACAACTCTTGCTTGTATTGGCTTTTAAAAAGAGACAACGGTATTAAGTTATTTTCAACATTTACTAGTGTTAGCTTTAAGCATCTGGTAACACGCAAGTGCTTCGTAATTAGAGAAAAGTACTAGTTTATCACTTTCTTATTCTCTTTTATAATTGTGGATTCCATGATTTTCTACCATTCTTTTCACATCTCACCTTTTATAGAAACACTAACACTGATGTGAACGAAGTGTGAGCTGAAGTTCAAAGTTTATTCATAGGAAGCTGCATACATGCATATTTCAAGCTGCTTTTCGACCTCGTTTTGTGCATAATTTGAAACTGATTAAAACATAAAAGTTATAGGATTATAAACCTAGTTTTATATAGTTTTTATTTCACGTTATTTGGATTTTTGGTTACAAAGTTATGAGCTTTTGAAATAAGTATGGCAGAACTGAAATCTGTTACGGGATTTCAGTCTTACATAACGTTTGAACTGTTTTAAAAGTTATTTGTAAAATGAATTTGGGAATTCACAAATCATGAAAGTTTTTGTATTTTTAACATATTTTCATATGGAATAAATGGTGTATTTTTTTGACTTATAGAAAATAAGATACAAGGGTTTGAAAGAATTGTGTCAAAGCTGAAATTGGAACTTGGCATGTTCCTGTTTAGTTTTACTAATTGGTTATCTCTTTATGAGTTTCATATTGAATTTGAAACTCTGTAAAACATGAATGTTTATGAATTATGAAATATGGTAATATGCTTATGTTGATGTTATTAGGATGATTGCCTGGATTGTATTCAATCCAAACTTGCAAGTTGCAAGGGAGAATTCCATGTGATGATTGAATTTCTTAATTTTGTGCCAAAGTGATTTTGAATTGATGGTATCGAATACCTGTAGTATAATTTGGTTATTGGATTTATGTATTGTGGAACTAAGTGCTGTACGAAACTAAGTGCTACGTCAATTAAAAGGCGTGAGCCACCTCTAGAATCCGTACAAGTCACCTCTAGAATCCACATGAGCCTTGTTGACATTTTGAATCGTTTAAGTTTGGCACAAGTGGATGAATTTCCCTAATTGTTTGCCAACTTGCATTGATTGTATATGATACATGTATTGTAATTGATTGTTTGGGCCCTAGTAGGTGTTGGCTTGGAAAGTGATCGAGAAGGCATCGGGCCAACGATTTCGCCAAGACCACACCGGTGAGCCCCGTCACAGGATTAAGGAGTTTTTAATTCTGTTGACGGGAGTCGGAGTGGCAAATCCGGATGCCACGTTAGGCCTGCGGGGCCGTAGTGGTCACTGACCACGAGGAAGGATAAGGTAGCTTCTTAAGTCGTGCACGCAACAACGAATGGTTAGGGGAAATAGGGTTGGTAAAGGTCGGCAAGGCCGATCATGACAGGTACCGATTATGATTAATGTTTGACATGACATCCATGTTAAAGTTTTTGCGATACATGATTATCTGTATTAAATTGTATATTAGTACAAGTACCAAATATATGCCTAAAGTTTAATTGGCATCCACTTGAATTTGATGACGCATGGTTTGTGCATTGCAATTCGTTCTTGGAACAGTATTTCGTTGAAAATTAATTTTTCAATAATGAAGCCACTATCCTCACCCACTTAGCTATTTTGAGCTCACCCTTTTGTAAATTATATTTTTCAGTGATTCAAGATGGATTAGGCTGTCCACAGGATTTTGGTTTACATATTTAAAGGAAGAGATGGGTGAATAGAAGTTCAGGAGTTTTAATTGTCTTGATTCGGATTGTAATTATGGTAATGAGGCAATTTATTTTTTTTTATGTATCCATTTTGGGATAGAACATTAATATGTATATTACCTTATTTAGTTTTAAATGTAAATTATGACGGGGCGTTACATAGGAGACCCTTAGTAGGCACAATAGTTAAAGTAAATGACCAGAATATCACGTTGGAAGTCAGCCATCCTGAGTTACAAAAGCCTTTTCTGCTATCTAGTATTATGCTAAGTGTACAGAGGTCAAAAGGGAAGTTCTGTGGCAGGAGCTAGGCCTTCTGCAAAATCTAAGCAGTCCTTGGGTCTTATGGGGGGATTGGAATTGTATAAAATCAAGGGAGGAAAAAAAGGGGGGTAAGACTTTCCACATAAAAGAGTCTAGAGAGCCTATAGGTTTTATGTCTGCCATTGGGTTAACTGAGGTACCATCTAGTGGAGCAAGGTTCACATGGTGCAATAACCGAGAAGGCAGTGCTAGGATCTGGAAGAAACTTGATAGATCCTTAGTGGATTCTAACTTTCAGAATAGCAATCTTCAGATTTCAGTGTCTCATCTAGCTAGAGCCCCTTCAGACCACTCACCTTTAGGCTTACAAATTCAACTAGGAAATGAAGCTGCTAGGTTCTTCAGATTCCAGGAATTTTGGCTTGGTCATTCAGAGTGTTTGCCTACTATTAGATCAGCCTGGAACAGGGAGAGAGTAGGGAGCCCAATCAGGATTTTTACTGAAAAATTGAAATGTGTTAAGATAGCACTTAGGGCATGGAACAAGGCAACCTTTGGGAACATATTCACAAAGGCTGAATAGGCAGAAGAGGAAGTCCTTAGACTTGAAAAGGAAGATGAGTTAAATTCGATCCCTAGGGAAATCATGAACCAGGAAGTAGCAAAAGCTAAGTACCAGTTGGGGCTTGAAGAAAAATTTTGGTCTCAAAAAGTAAATATTAAATGGGTTAAGGATGGAGATAGGAACTCTAGATTTTTTCATTCCTATGTGAGGCATAGACATGCTAAGGTCCACATACACTCAATCCAAAATCAGGAAAGGGAGTGGATAGAAGGAGAGGAAAAAGTTGCTAAAACAGCAGTCCAATTCTTTACGGAGCTGTAGTCCTCAAAGCAGATTAGTGATCAGATAGATTCTTCGTTAATTCCTGCAGTCTTGACTGAGAGGGATAGAGAGGAACTTACTAGAATTCCTGACCTTGAAGAGCTGAAAGATATTGTTTTTAGGATGAAGCAAGAGAGCGCACCAAGCCCTGATGGATTCCCAGGATTATTCTATGTGGAAGCCTGGGAAATTATATGCATGGACCTACTTCTAGCAGTCCAATCTTTTGTGAATGGGGCTGAAATGAACCAGGCCATGACTGCCACTTCCATTGTACTTATTCCCAAAACCTCAAACCTCCAATCCTTTAAACACTTTAGGCCTATAAGTTTGTGCAATTTTATTAATAAAATTGTTTCCAAACTTCTAGCTCAGAGACTTTCCTTAATCCTTCCTAAGATTATTTCAAAAAACTAGAGTGGATTTGTAGCTGGTAGGCTGATCTCAGATAACTATTTATTGGCCAGCGAAATGATGTCTACTTTGAATAGGAAAAGTAAGGAAGGTAATGTAGCTCTTAAGCTAGATATGGAAAAGGCCTACGATAGAGTGCATTGGCCTTATCTTTTACAGATCATGAGATTATTATAATTTGGGGAGGTATGGGTTGATTTGGTGTGGAGACTTATTTCAAACAATCACTGTTCAGTGTTAGTCAAGGGTAAGTAAGGGTTGTTTTAAAGCATCGAGTGGACTGAGACAAGGAGATCCAATCTCTCCTTTATTGTTTGTGATTAGTACAGAATATCTGTCTAGAGTATTGCAGAATAGCTCTGATAAAAGGTTAGATTTTTGCATGCCTAAAGGCTGCCCTAAAATTTCTCATCTAGCCTTTACTGACGGTCTTTTAATTTTCTCTTCTGCACTCCCACGAGCTGTTCAAAGTGTAATGGAGAAATTGAGGCACTATGAAAAGGTCTTAGGTCAGAAACTCAATGCTGCTAAGAGTTCTTATCTAGTACATGAGAGGCTGCTTTGTCTAGGAAGTATGCCATAGGTAGAATTACTGGTTTTCCTAGAGGTCCTTTACCATCTTCTTATCTTGGTATTCCCATTCACTATAAGAGGATTCCAGCAGCCTATTATGATCCTTGTGAATTGGAAAACGAAGTTTCTCACACTTGGTGGAAGAATTACTCTAGTCAAAAGTGTCGTTTCCTCTATTCCAATATATGTGACTATGCGCATCAACCGAAGAGAGTCATACATCAAATAGAGTCCATGCTAGCTAATTTTCTGTGGTCAGCAGAGGATAAAGGCTCTAAGAGGCATTGGATAAGCTGGAAAGATTTGTGCCTCCCTCAGCAGGAAGGGGGAGTAGGATTTAGGGACCTCAACCATATAGTTGCAGCTCAAACTGCAAAGTTATGGTGGAGATTTAGATCTAATGACTCACTTTGGGCTAAATTCATGTGGGCGAAATACTGTAGAACCAAGCATCCTATGGAAATCAGGGCTAGAAGAGGGGACTCTTAACACTTGGAAAAGGCTATGCAATGCAGCCCCTGCGATTGAGGAGCATATTCATTTTCAGATAGGCCAGGGAGAGTGTAGTTTGCTGTATGACAACTGTAGCACTAGGGGAAAATTAGCTGATTTGTATGAATGCCAAGGTCAATTTAAGGTATCAGACGTTATGGGGGAGCAGGGATAGAACTGGGACCTACTTAGAAGCCTGCTACCAGAAGTACCCTCTGAATTTTTTTTAGAATTTACCATCAGACTGGAAGGACAAGACAGAATGATATGGAACACCTCCCTAGATGGCCAGTTTAGTCTGAAGTCAGCTTATCAATTGTTCAGAGGAAGTAATACCCCTATCTGTTCCAACACTGAGAGCATTTGAAGTCCTATAGTACCGATAAAGATGTCCTTTCTTATGCTGAGATTTATTAGGAACAAAGTTCCCTTAGGCTCTAATCTCCAAAAAGTAGGCATCATGGGTCCCTTTATTTGCCCATGGTGCCATGCAAATGGAGAAACAGTGAATCATCTCCTAGTGTCTTGTCATTTTGCACAAAGGATTTGGAAGATTTTTGCAGCTGAGAATCACATAGGGCAGCACTCTTACAGTCTTCAAAGAACTCTGAACGTTTGGTGGCAGAATCAGACCTCTCCCACTGAATGCAGGAGGATCCTTCACACAATCTGCCCTTCGATCATATGTTGGTGGTTATGGAAGCTAAGAAATCAAATCACATTTGATAAAGGAGCCCCAGAGGTGGGACCATTAGTGAGTAGAGTTTTTCAGACCATAAAAGAACTCATGGGCCTAAAGTTCAAAGGACTAAATTTAATGGAGCTAGACTGGAGTTCCTTTTGGGAGGCCTGTTAGAAAATCAGAAAAAAGAAGGTGATGAAACTCATTAGATGGATCCCTCCTGATCTATCCTTTACCAAAATAATTATGTAGTAGCACAGGTGGGAGACAGTTGGAAAGGTAGAGGTATAGCCAGAAATTGCAATGGTCACTTAATTTTCTCTCTTCTCATATATCTTTTCCCTACCACACTCACAAGATTGCAGGTAGAAGCACTAGCAGTCCACAGGTTTATATCAAGGAGCATAGAACTGGGATATCAGGAGATCATTGTGGAATCAGACTCCCCCCAGCTGAAACAAGGAATCAAATATTGGGGAGAATGGCAAATTAAAAGCATCTTGGACAATATCAACCAGAGATCTACCATACAGGTAGTTCAAAAAGAAGCTAATCAATCTGCAAGGAAGTTAGTGCTGCCGCGAAGACCTAAGGACTGGCCTACCCTCCTTACTCTACTCAGAATGGAAAGAGATCAAATTCCTACTCTCACCTTCAAGGAAGGAAAGGAGCATACAATCTGAAGTAATGAGAGGACCGAGGAACTTAGCATCTGAACAAGGTATGTGTACAAGTATCAGTCTGCTGATGTTAGGACTGGCCTTCCAATGTGATTATTACGGACCCCAGCTTGCAGTTGTTAGGGCTGGTTTGTCCATGAATACATTATCTTTTGCTCTTTGGTTTTTTTATTGGGATTGGATTTTGGGCTGGTGCATTCAATCCAACCGGAGAAGGACCCCAGCTTGCAGTTGTTAGGGCTGGCTTGTCCACGAATACATTATCTTCTGCTTTCTTGGAATGGGATTGGATTTTGGGCTGGAGTCTTCAATCAAAGCAAGTTGGGATAATGACATTCCAAGGTAGAATCAAAAATAGCATGCTAGCTGAAGGATTCAGATCAAGCAAAGTGCCTTTGCTTGCTGCCAAATTGCACCATACGGTGGATAGCTTCACTGAATCAACCAGTAGGAAGAACTCTATAAGCAGTAATAGCAAGATACATATTCAGACCGAGATTTGGGTGGATCATAGAAACATCTCTTCCCTTGAGGGGGCCTCTTTTGTCACTCCTTGTGATCTAAGGAGTTTTTTGTCCCATATAATGAATATAGGCTTGAATGTAAAGGGAGGAAGTACTCCCCATTTAATCACTTTCTGTATTGACTGATCTAGATGCTTTAGAAAATGTCCAATCTATGTAAAAAGAGTAGTACTCCTCTTTTGTGCTCTCCACTTGATCCACTCTCCATTAGGCTTATGCTTAAATGGTGGGAGGATCAAGTAGGATCTCCATTGTAAAGGTGATTTTGGGTAAATCCATCACCCAAAAAAGATATTAATAAAAGAGGGAGTAGCGACCCTCGACAAGGTCCGTTTCCAAAATAAAAAAAAAATTAACTATGTGAATGCATATGCAGTAAGTGAGTGCAATTTATGTACAGTGAGTGCGGTGAAGTGGGTGCGGTGAGTGCTGAGTGTGTGCACAGTGTACAGCATGAGTGCAAGGCTAGCATGCAATAAATGTGAGGCCTATGCAGCAAGTGTGCGATGCTCGTATGTTCTTCATGCGAGGCTTACACGACAGATGTGCACGGCTTGTGAGCCATGTGCTGTGAGTGTGTACGGGGAATGCATGGATATTGTGTGACGAGTGTGTGCGGGGAATGCATGCATGCTGTGCTGCAAGTGTGTGCAAATGCTCGTGCGATGTGGGTAGCATGCATGCAATGTGTGCACTTGTGTGCAGTAATTGTGTGTGGGAATTGTGGGCAGCATGCATGCGATGTGTGCACATGTGTACAGCGATTGTGTGCGGGAATTGGGCTATGTCTTCATGCGCACACTTACGTTTTCACGCAAAACTAGTACATACTCATGCACCAACTTCGGCCCCTTTTTCACAACCTAACACTACCAACTAACCATCACACAGACTTGTAACAAAAAATACAATTTCAACACGATGCACTAAAACAAAACAAAACCCAAGTAAAACTAGCATTATCAAGTCAGTATGAAACTGACTTATCAAAGACTGAAAGGCAACCGCCCTTTCACCACAAAACACCGCCTTACTATTTTTAGAATTTTTTATAGAGAATTATCTTTTCTCGCCTTGAAATATTTCATCTTTTACTCAATGCCTTAGTTTTTTCCCCCTTTGTTTAGCTTATTTTGCCTTTTACCTCAAGCCAAGACACATAGTTGTTGTACTTACTACTTCTAACAATCCCAATATGGACCATAGGACATGTTTTACAACGAACATGAACCCACATGAACCATAGGCTCCATAGTTGACCCCAACTAGGTTAGAAACCCTTAGCTTGGTTAGTCTCACTATTTCATACTAGTTTCACCTAGTTGACACTAGTTTTGCAAAAATATGACTACTTAACATTTATTAACCATAGTTTGTCTAAATTACCCTAGTTGGCCTAGTTTGACTAGTTAAAACAATTTAACTCTTGGAATTCCTTGGAATTCCTAGTTTACCCTAGTTAGGTTAGTTTTGTTCTAGTATGACTAGTTTGACTTAGTTTGTCTAAAATCCTTGGAATTCCTAGTTTACCCTAGTTAGGTTAGTTTTGTTCTAGTATGACTAGTTTGACCTAGTTTAACCAACTCACCTTTAATCAAACCCTAATTAGTCTTATTTAAGTTTAATGAGGGCTAGTTTGACCTAATGTTACTTAGTTTATCCTAGAGTGACTAGAATGACCTAAGTTACACTAGTTTGGCCTAAGTGAGTCTAATTTTTTTTTTTTAATATAACTCGGCTTTATATATATATAAAGGTCAAAATATGGTGGCGGACATACCCAAACACACCATTACTCTTACATGGACGCAAATAAGTAAATGTGGAGTACTACTCCATTACACGGGGTTAGGATTCAGTGTAGAAAGAAAAGGAAGAAAAACTTTTATCTAGGACAAAATCCAGATTAAGTCTTTCTAATTTTCCAAACAATTGATTCGGTCATAAGAAAACTCTGTACATGTGAATCGATTCATAAGAGTCTAAATATCATAGTCATTTATACCAGTTCAAATCATCAACTACACAAGTATTCCAGGAACTGGTGTCATTGCCATCCCAGGCAGCCACAAGGAACGACATTCAGATTACATCTTGCTTCTTACTCCCTGACTTTTGTCAAGTCCCCAGCCAAATTCAGAGACCCAATATATCATCTTTATCACATCCAAACTGTACCAATAAATCGACAAGTGAGCCACTACAAAGACAACAAAGTTACCCAAAATACTGCATCAGTTCTGTCTTTCCACGCTGCTTGCTCACTCTGTCCTCATTCGACATTAAATAAAAATCCACAACAGCTTAGAGACCAAAAGAAAAACAATTAGTCCATGAATTTTTACTGGGTTCTAGCCTTCTCAATCACCAGACAATTCAGCCAGGGGTTCTACCAGAAAATTGGGCAGCATAACCACAGTATGTGTCTACAAACCACAAACCAACATACTCCAAGGCACCAAGCAAAACAGGACACAACAAGATTGTACTATATCAGAACGCAGTTGAACAGCCCTAACATCGACAGGCTGTCCATTCAAATCAAATACAGAATTCCAGTATAGGCATATCAAGTCCCATTCAAAATAAACCCCTACAGCCTACTATTACCTCCAGTTTTTGCCCTCGGAGTAACAAATTTGAGGGTTCCGGTCCCTTAGTTTCCTCCCAAAATATGCATTGGCTTTAGGGCTTACCAAAGCTTCCATGTATTTGGTTGACTTGAGCGGTTTCTTGCCAAATTCCATTTTGTCTAGGAACTTATCAAGCACATCTTCAAGGACTTTATCAAAGCTGTGCTCCGTCCACTATTCTTCACCGTTATCCTCTTTTGAATCCACCGGGGTAGATTGAACTTTTGTTAAGTCCGAAGTTGAGTTGGTTCTATGTAAAGACGAGGACTCCCCTTCTTCTCACATGACTCTCACACTGGTGGATTCTTTTGGCTTAGCCTTCTTAGATAGCTTGATTGGAAGCAGTTTTTATAGTTCCTCTTCATCCCATGTGATAATTTGAGTAGATTGCAGGATTTCCACTTCTGACATTGAAGGCATAGCTGGACTGTTTCCACTTTCTGTCATGTAGCTTCCTTTACCTTTGTTCAGAGATACCCTTTCATCTCGATTGAGGGACACATTAACTGACCCTATTTCAAGCCCTCTGCTCCTCTCTACCTTCTTAATTAAAGGGTCAAGCAAATTAACTTTAGGAGGCTCGATATCTAGAGGAGGTGCCATCGAAGCCACAATAGCCTTCTCTTGTCTGTTAATTATCTCCAGAAAAAGACCCAGGTTAGCCAGGAATTGGTCTTCCTGGTTGTCTGGAGGCCTCAGATTGGATGCTGCAGTATGTTGAACTAAGGCCATTGAGCAATTGCTTTGATTTGGGATTGTGCTTGGCTGCTCATTCCTCTCCGTATCTATGCGTGACTTTTTGTCATTTCCTGAGCAGTTATCAACCTGACTCTCGCCCTGCTTTGCCGCATCAAAATCATGGCTTGTAGGGGTTGAAAATACCTCTAAGTGAGAGTCTACTTTACTACTAAAAAAGGTTTAACTTGGTTTGGTTAGGGTTGATTTGGTCATCTTCGCACAATAAACTTTTAGAACCCTAAAAATCTCATAGTTTTGCCACATAGGAAAATTTTGATGTTTTGTCTTTACTTTTTTATTTTGATCTTATCCTTCAGTCTCTCATAGAAGTGCACATGAAACATATCCAAACCTAGCATCCCAAAGGAGCTCAAGACAAGGTACATACATAATGGATAACCTCCAAAGATTTAAACATCATGATTGAGATCAAATGGTGAGGATCAAAAAGAAGACTCATCCATTGAAGTACACCTTTGTAAATCAAAATATACTAGCATATGGCATCTTTTGTAATAACTAGAAGTTGTGATTTCTTTCTCTCCAAATTTGATGTAAAGTATTAATAGTAGCTCACTTATCTTTTATTGTAAGCATTAGATTATGAAGCAATTCTAGAGGGATTGTTTTCCCTAGAGAAGAATTTAGCTTGAGAGAAAATATTATATTAGGATCAAATTGGAGCGAAAGAAGTCAGGATCTAGGAGTTCTTCTTGAAACCTTTGCAAAATGGTCATCTTTATACAAGAAAATCCTAGATCGTTCATTGAAATATTGAATTCTATGAGTATTCTCTTTTCTTTGAATTGGTAATCTCTTGAATCTCTCTACTTTTGCTTTATCTTGTGTTCTTGTGATTCTTGTATATCTAGATCTATCCATAGAAGACTAGATCATTTAAGGTGTTCTTAGATAAACATATTATGGGTTATGAGATCTAAGTGATTTTGTGATGAGAATAATCATTATTGATCCATTTATGTGTTTGTGATTGGAATGGAATTACGGATTTGGGTTCAAAAATTTTAGGTATGTGACTTTGAGAGTTTTAATTCAAGGAGTTCATGTTTATTATGTGTTTGCTTAGTTGCCAAATTAATTATCATGTGATTAACATATAAATTTTATCGTGAATTACTCACTTGATACATAGACCACAAAAATGGAATTAAGTTTCCATAATTGGAATGAATATATCACTTTAAACACATGTAGATGAAGGTCACCTAGGTATTTGTGATACTTAGAAACTCATATGTAAAGACTAGATGGATACTTAGGGTTGTGATGAAAGGGTTTTCGTCTCTTCCAAGAGTAGGACCCAGATTTTTCACAATAACTGATAAGTTGGTAAATCACCAACTTATTGGCCTAATTTCATAATGAATTTGCTTAAGTTCTCAAGTAATTAAAGTTGTTTATATTAATTTGTGTATTGTTTTTTGTGGAAGGGCAAAATGAGAGCCAAAATAAGAAAAAATAAGAAAAATGAGCAAAAGAACTAAAAAAAGAACAATAAGGTAGAAATATGAGCAGTTGGCTTAATCTCATAGGAGCTTCACCAAGAAAAAGGAGCTGGCAGTGCAACTAGAGCTCAATTGCACCATGGAAAATAAGGAGGCTGAAGTACAACGTAACTTTAGGCATGGCACGCCAATAAGAGCCATAAAGGGTGCAAGGCAGTTCTCGCGAAGCGTAACGTAGACCATGTCGTGAGAAGCAATGGTCAAGATATCATAGCGCAGCTACACACAGCCTGCGCTAGCAAGATATGAGCAAAGAATGAACAGTTAAACACTTTAAGAAAGAAGAAGTAACGCCGGTGTAGTCTAGTGTAAGTCACAACATAAAGAAATGAAGCCCAAGAAGACTCAGTAAAGTTGTGTATCCTGAGTTATCCCACCCGAGACTTCTAAAGAGTGAGCTATGAAAAGAAAAGACAAGGTGCAACGTATTGCCAGCAATGCAAGTAGAAATGAACAAAGGAGAGCCGAAGAAAGAAACCGCGTAGCAAATGCTTGCCCACGCAGAGGCACAAATCTGTGGAAGAAGGCAAGCGTAACCTCATCGAGCCTATAACTTGTTCTACCAGAAGAAGAGCCACAGCATAACCACAACTAACCTATGCCAAACTGGAGAAGCACTGAAGAAGTAGTTGCGTGACCTACTGCAAGCTATGTTGTGTAAACCCTGACTGGATGTGCATGGTACAAGCTAATGCAGCAATGTACTTTGTGTATTTTTTGCACTTTTTTTGCAACTTTTCACGTTGTGGTCCTTCTTCCACCTACATTTTGGTGTCCAACATGTATTCTTAACTTTGTTAGGGGTCATTATATGAATTGTAGAACTAAAAGTAGGTAGAAAAGAGGGTTTACTATGTAAAAAGTACAACCACTGGAAGACAACTAAAGTGGAAAACTTCTTCTTCTCCAAGCAAGAACTACACTAGAGTTCCAAGGTTGAAGGCAACTATTGAGACAAAAAGCTGGGATTTTTGAATTGTATTGCAAGAGAAGCTTTCATCTTTAATTAAGTGTGACATCATTCTTGTTATTTATGTCTTTTATTTCAATATTCTATATGCTTATTTTGCTTGAAGCTACCATGAGTGGCTAAACCTTGATGGGCTGCCATAGGGATGACTAGCGGGTCTAGTATAACTTGATATCATGATGAATCTTGTCTTGGGTATATTAAAGAAAGGCCAAGCATGCTTAATTCTAATAGTCTCTCATAGTAATGCTCATTTTTAGATTATGTGCAGCCATGGAAGAACTCATTTGTCTAATGGGGGAATCTAGCTAGTAGTGTGACAAGGGGTTGTTTAGGATCCACCAACCTAACTAGGATAAGTAAAGAACTTGAAATGTCTTAGCATAACTTCTTTGTAAGGTCATGGGTCAGGGTTCTAGGTCTTGGGTGATAAGACAAAAGGGAAGGATACCTTGGTTTGTCTCTTTGTAAGGCTATAGGCCCTTCTCCAAGTTGAATCCACAAAAAGAGGGTGTAGTTTCTACTCAATTCATGATGTATCAAATTGAGAGCTAGGGGGTAGTTCTTAGAAAGCTATCCACTCTTGATTCATGCTCATTTAGGGATTGCTATAGTTCGTAGTAACTTATAGCCTCCAATGGAAAACCTCTAGAACTTACCTCCAAAGGCAATTAAGTAGTCTAAGTATCGGTTTAAAGCCCATAAGTCAACCCATGCCACCCCTATTTTTTCTACGTGTATTTCTCTTAAACTCTGTTTTGCAATTTTATCACTGAACTATCAATAGATGCATATTTACTGAATTATTGTTACTTTTTCAATTCTACTTGTTTGCAACTTGACGACTGAAGAATCCCTCCATGTGGGAATGATCCTTAAGCTATACTATGGTGATAGTCCAAGATTATTGTTTAGAGCACTTCAGGTTTAACTTTTTGATTAGACCACATGCCTCTCTTGAGGTGTTGAATTGCGCGATTAATTTTGGTGATTCTGTGATACTCTTAGAAGGTAAATCTATAGCTACATACATGTTGTGGTTTGGCTCGGACAAGTTTTTGGCGCCATTGTCGTGAAGGGCAATTGTTGTTAGAAAGTTGTTTGGAAGCAATAGTTTTGTTAAGAGTAAATTTCTTTTTTTTTGTTTATTGTTGGTAAATCTATTTTGTAGGTTTAGTTACTTGTTTTTGTAGGTGATCTCAAAATCTTGTATTCATTTGTTTATGCAAAGAAACACAAGATCAAGAGAAGTAATTGAGTACGAATTAAATCAAGAATTGGAGGTAACCTTGTTGGATGAAAGAAGGCTACAATCAGGAATAGCGAATAGACAAGAAGAACAACCTCTACCTCATTTAGGTGATTACTACGAGCAACCGATGCAAAATGTCAAAAATCAATTACCATCTCAAATTGTGTCTATGATTAGTCAATGAGCTATATTTCAAGGAAAGGAAAATGAACACCCCCATGATCACTTGGAATCATTTATTGAATTGTGTAACACATTTAAGCTACCTCAAGTTCCCCAAGATGCTGTTAGACGTATTTTATTTCCGTTCTCCTTGAGAGAAGGGCGCAGCAATTGTATAACTCCATTCGTGGAGTGGCCATAGAATCATTTGATAACCTCCAAAAGTGATTTCTAGTCAAATACTTTCCACTTTGTCAACTGGAGGGCAAGAGGATAGAGATTATGAACTTTAGGCAACATGATTGAGAGACTTTCAATGAAGTGTGGGAACGATTCAATGATTTAATCTATGCTTGTCCCAACCATGATTTGGGAGATTTTAGGGCTATGAACATGTTTCTACAAGGTCTGAATGTCAAATCAATTGTAATGGCGCAAGAAAGTGTCGGATGAGCAATCTTTTTTTTATTATAAAACTAGAAAATTTTATACCACCATTAGCAAAACAACGATGCCAGATATACCCGTCACATATTTACATACAAATTAAAAGTCAGAAATTTGGAGTACTACTCCATTACACACGTTTTCAGCAGCTACTTAAAGGCCAACCCAAGTAGCAACTATCTATATCCTATACATTAAAATCATATTGATCAAAAGAGACAAAGGAGGACAATCAGACATAATAATTCACAGCCCAAAATTTGTTATATGCAAAGCAGCCAAAGCTGATCAAAATTTGTACATGAATTCTGGATGAGCAATCAATGAGAAAAAGTGCTTGAAATTTAGTCACTATTTAACAAGATAGCCACGGATGGATGTATTTGGTCGGACAAAAGGTGATAATTATCAAAAACAACTAGCTGGGATGCTGCAATTAGATGAAGGTTCATCAATGAATGTTACGCTAGATGCACTCACAAAGCTGATTATGGACATGCAAGTGAAGAAAGAAATCAAGCAAGCATTGGTATATGGATTATGCAAAAGAAAGATCATCACATCGTTGAATGTTGTCTCTCGGTGAAATTGGTTCAGTTTTTAAATAGCTTCAATAGTCCCTATAATGACAATGGTAATTTGCAAAACAAATTAGGAAATTGGAAAAGTAACCAACATAGACAATGTTACTACCAACATACCCAAGGGCAACGCCAATATAAGCAAGGGAAATTACAACAAATGGTTCCCGCAAGACTAATGTATCTATCAAGGTTTCAAAATGCATAATCATGTGAAGAGGACAACAAATGCAAGGATATTCCGGATGATGTTTTGAGTATAATCTTGAAGAGACTTGACAAGAGTGACATGGAAGCTAAAAAAAGATTGAACTGCTTAGAGGCAATGGTGAAAGACCAAGATGACAAGCAGTCACAAAGTTCAGATGCGATAATGAATTTGGAGATGCAAGTTGGGAAGTTGGCAAAAGCAAAAAGTTAAAGGATGCAAGGATCATTTCCAAGTGATACCGTTTCGAAACCTATGGGCAAGGAACAATGCCATGCCATTACATTCAGAAGTGGCAAAGAAGTCGCCAAAAACAATGGAGAAGAGCATAAACTAAGGGATCAAGAGGTGTCCCAACCACAAGAAGAAGAAGATTTTGGGACTTCAAAGCAAGAGGAGGACATTAGTAAAGAACCTCCTACCAAAAAGAAAAAGCAAGAGTTGAAGGAAATATTGAACTTCAAGAAGTACCACCCTTTCCTTTTCCCCAAAGGATGAAGTCTACAAGAAAGAAATTTCAATATGATAAATTTGTGGAGCTCATGAAAAAGTTATATGTGGAGATTCCCTTTTTCAACTTGTGTAGGTCAGCACCCACATATGCCAAGTTCCTACAAGACTTGGTAACAAACTATGAGCAAATTCTACAATGTGGGGAAACAATCACGATGAATGAAGAGAGCAAGTGTGTTATGAAGAAAGATCTGCCTCCAAAGTTGAAAGATCAAGGAAGTTGTACCATACCATGTATTGTGGGATTGAGATAATTTGCTAATGCTCTTTGTGACCTAGGGTAGGAATCAACCTCATGTCACAATCCACAGCTGCAAGTGTTGGGTTTCAGAAGCTAATCAAGTGGGTTGCCATCACTCTCTAATTGGAGGATCGTTTCTATAGTGCAACCAGTCGGGATAATTGAGGATGTCTTGGTACGAGTTGATAAGTTCACAATCCCAGTTGACTTCATCATTTTGGATATGGAGGAAGGTGAAGATGTACCAATCATTTTTTGTTGACTATTTCTTGCAACGAGAGACGCTCTCATAGGAGTGAAAAGCAAGTCCATCACATTGCCAATCAATAGAGAAGAGGTAACCTTTCATGTTAACTATGCCATGAAAATTCCTCTTTCTTTTGATGCATGCTATGTGATTGATGTTATTGATGAGTGTGTTAGAAAATGTGAAGGTGGTAAAGCTTTAACTTATGAGCATAACTTTGATGCGTGTAGCCTTGCAATGTGTATATTGATACCTTGTGATGAAGAAGATGAAAGAATAATGCATGATCTTGAGAATAATGTTTAATTACTTGTGTTGGATCAAATGAGTTTAATTGAAGGTTTTGATTTTGCTAATGATGTGTTTGAGCCCATTGAGGTGAGGCTAGCCTATGTTCTAGATTGCAGACCTGAGAAGTTGAAATCGTCAATCGAGGAGCCGCCTACATTGGAATTGAAGTCTTTGCCAACTCATTTGAAGTATGTTTTTTTGGGTAACAACGACACATTGCCAGTATTCATTTCAATTTATTTGGAGCATGAGCAAGAAGAAAAGCTGATTAATGTGCTCAAGGAATTCAAGAAAGCTATAGGTTGGACTATTTCCAACATCAAAGGCATTAGCCCATCCATATGCATGCATAAGATTTTACTAGAGGAATATGCAAGTCCAAGCCATGAGAGACAAAGGAGGTTGAATACTATAATGATGGAAGTGGTGAAGAAATAGATCATCAAGCTTCTCTACTTTGGAATGGCATATTCTATATCCGATAGCGAGTGGGTCAGCCCAGAGCAATATGTACCCGAGAAGCGTGGAGTGACGGCTATGAAAATTGACACAGATGAGCTTATTGGAACAAAACTTGCAACAGCATGGAGGTTTGCATAGACTATAGAAAATTGAACAAGGCCACCCAAAAGGATCACTTCCCTTTACTGTTTCTTAATCAACTCCTTGACTGAAAAGTTGGAAATCTTTTCTACTACTTTTGGATGGTTACTTTGGGTACAATCAGAATTTTTTTGAACCGAATTTATTAGATCCATAAGCAAAATGAAGAGGCCGGATATACCCGTCACCTCGTTACAAAAGAAGGGCAAAAGTGGAGTACTACTCCATTACATTTTCGTCGAAAGTCCCTCTACACAATTAAAGCAACAAAATCCAAATAGTAAATGCCGGGTAAAGAGTCCCAACAATTTGATCAACCCATGGTTAAATCAAATTCCAACAACTCTCAAACCTAGACTGCCCCTTAAATCAGTTGTATACACAAGTCAGACTACACAGCTATGTACCAACGAATCAAAAGATATGAAGTCAGTTACATGTCCTTCATCAGCAAGATACAAAATGTTTAACAAAATTCCTGCCAATCCCATTACAAATTCATAGCAGGCGAATCAAGAAAGAGCTTGGATTATCTGTCAAAATTTCGGCAGTGTTTCCCCTGTCAACAACCTGATTCCACTGTTCCCAAGTCCAAACAGGAGTAGTCAAAATCTCCACGAACAGCATTCAGCAATAAACCAGAGATTCTCCCAAAGGAAATTGAACCAGCAAAAATAAAACAGAACTGCAGAACAGAATCAACTACAGCCCAGTCAAATCCACAACAGACCGTAAAAGAGAACACCATATTTAGAGTTCTGGCCTACCAGCCATTGAAACGAAATAACAAACTTCAACCAGGCCTCACTTCAGAATCCAATAGCAAAGGGAACAAATAGTTCACAACACCAGACTCATTCACTTGCCATTTTGGAACATTTTCCTTCAAGAGGATTCCATTTGGGCTATGCAATGCACCGACCATATTCCAAAGGTGTATGTCATTCATATTTCATGACATGATTCAAGATATAATAGAAGTTTTTGTGGACAACGTTTCAGACTTTGACTGGTTATTCAGTGGATGCTTAGAGAATTTCGCTCGTGTGCTCAAGCGATGCGTTGACAATTACTTTGTTCTCAACTAGGAGAAGTGTGAATTTTTGGCCCAAGAAGGAATTCTTTTTGGCAACAAAACCTCAAGAAGTGGAATTGAGATGGACAAGGCAAAGATTGAAGTGATTGCCAAGCTCACTCCTCTAAGAAATGTGAAGGGAATCCAAAGCTTATTGGGTAACGCCAGTTTCTATAAGCGATTCATCAAAGACTTGTTGGGAAAAGATAAGGACATTGTGTTTGATGAGAATTGTGAAGAGACATTCCAAATCTTGAAATAGAAATTGGTAGACAACCTGATTCAACTGTTCCCCTGTCAAAATTTCGGCAGTGTTTCCCCTGTCAACAACCTGATTCCACTGTTCCCAAGTCCAAACAAGAGTAGTCAAAATCTCCACGAACAGCATTCAGGAATAAACCACAAATTCTCCCAAAGGAAATTGAACCAGGAAAAATAAAACAGAACTGCAGAACAGAATTAACTACAGCCCAGTCAAATCCACAACAGACCATATAAGAGAACACCATATTTACAGTTTTGGCCTACCAGCCTTTCAAACGAAATAACAAACTTCAACCAGGCCTCACTTCAGAATCCAATAGCAAAGGGAACAAATAGTTTACAGCACCAGACTCATTCACATGCCCTTTTGGAACATTTTCCTTCAAGAGGATTCCATTTGGGCTATGCAATGCACCGACCATATTCCAAAGGTGTATGTCATTCATATTTCATGACATGATTCAAGATATAATAGAAGTTTTTGTGGACAACTTTTCAGACTTTGACTGGTTATTCAGTGGATGCTTAGAGAATTTTGCTCCTGTGCTCAAGCGATGCGTTGACAATTACTTTGTTCACAACTAGGAGAAGTGTGAATTTATGGCCCAAGAAGGAATTGTTTTTGGCAACACAACCTCAAGAAGTGGAATTGAGATGGACAAGGCAAAGATTGAAGTGATTGCCAAGCTCACTCCTCCAAGAAATGTGAAGGGAATCCAAAGCTTCTTGGGTAACGCCAGTTTCTATAAGCGATTCATCAAAGACTTGTTGGGAAAATATAAGCACTTTGTGTTTTATGAGAATTGTGAAGAGACATTCCGAATCTTGAAATAGAAATTGGTAGAACCCCCGTCATCACAACACCCGATTGGACGCTCCCATTTGAAATTATGTGTGATGTGAGTGACATGGAAGTGGGAGCAGTCCTTTGGCAAAAGAAGGACAAGGTTTTAAGGGTTATCTACCATGGGAGCTGAATGCTTGACCAAGAGCAAGCCAACTGCACAATAACGAAAAAAGGAAATATTAGCCATTGTATTTGCATTTGATAAGTTCAGAACTTATATCTTGGGAGCAAGAGTCCTTGTTCACACCGACCATTTAGCACTAAAGTATCTCATGACAAAGAAGGAAGCAAAACCAATACTTATCCGATAGGTACTCCTCCTCCAAGAGTTCGGTGGGGAGTTTGTTGATAGAAAATGAGCGGAGAACCAAGTGGCGGATCACTTGTAAAGGTTAGAGAAAGGAGAGTGGAATGAAGAGGATTTGGGGCTTTTGATAAAAGAATGTTTCCGAGAAGAACAATTATTTAAAAAGTTAGGGTGACGAGCGAGGAACTATGGTACACCGACATCATCAACTTTGTAGTCACTGGACAAGTGCCTAGGGAGATCCCTTACAAACATAGAAAGAAGCTCATGCATGATTCCAGATACTACTTATAGGAAGAACCATACCTCTTCAATATTTGCAATGATAAAATTATCTGGCGATACATTCCCAAATTTGAGAAAGGGGAGATTTTGAAAGGCCTCCTTGAATCTCCTTATGGATACCATTTCGGATGAAGAAGGAAAGCATTATAGGTGTTGTAATCGGGATTCTATTGGCCAACATAGTTTAAGGATGCTCAAGAGTATGTGGCCAAGTGTCCACAATGCAAGAGAAATGGAAAGATTTCATGGAGGCAATAAATGTTACTCAACACCATCCTCGAAGTAGATATCTTTGATGTTTGGGGGATTGATTTTATGGGACCTTTCCCTCAATCTTATGGCAACAAATATATCTTGGTTGTGGTGGACTACATTTCAAAATGGGTAGAAGCCATTGAACTTCCAACCAATGATAGCAAGAATGTGGTAAACTTCTTGAAGCAGAATATTATTACACGATTCGGCACTCCAAAGGGTATAATAAGTGATGAAGGATCCCACTTTTGTAATAGAAGTTTTGAGGCCTTACTAGAAAGATACATTGCATGCCACAAAGTTGCTACCCCCTTTCATCCCCAAACTAGTGGGCAAGCTTAAATTTCAAATAGACAAACCAATAGAATTTTGGAGAACGTAGTCAGGCCAAAACGAAAAGACTGGGCAAGAATGCTTCAAGATGCATTGTGGGCATATATGACAGCTTACAATACTCCTATCGCTGAATCACCATAATGTCTTGTGTTTAGAAGGTCGTGTCATTTGTAATTGGAGCTGGAACACAAAGCTTTTTGGGCTATCTGAAATTTGAATATGGATTGGAAGGAGGCAGCCAATGAAAGAATAGGAGTTCTCAATGAGATGGATGAACTTGTGTCCTGTGTTTAGAAGGTCGTGTCATTTGTAATTAGAGCTGGAACACAAAGCTTTTTAGGCTATCTAAAATTTGAATATGGATTGGAAGGAGGCAGCCAATGGAAGAATAGGAGTTCTCAATGAGATGGATGAACTCCGATTTCATTACCATAGTGCCGTACTATCTAAGGAGATGACAAGGGCAAGACATGATAAGAATATTTTTGATAGACACTTTGAGATTGGACATAGAGTGTTGGTTTACAACTCAAGATTGAGGTTGGTTCCAGGCAAGCTGCGGTCACGATAGACAGGACCTTACATAATCATCGAGGTAATCCTATATGGCACTCTCAAGGTTATGAATGAAGAAAAAGTGTATAAGTTCAAGATAAATAGACAAAGAGCGAAGCATAACCTTTGAGATTTGGATAACCTTGTCAAGTAGAATATGAAAGACAATTTTGCTTGACTAACCCTTAGTTGCGCCATGAAATTAGTCTTCAATCAATTGATTCAAAAACATCCGGGCAACACGGCATAGCTAACTATTTCCTACGCCGAGCCTAAGTTGTGAAGGAAAGTAATGCGGCATAGCTTACCTTACGCCATACGAGAAATCTAGCTCAGAAATGAGGAGAAAATGCTCTTTGCAATGCTTAAAAATTATCTGCTTCTGAACTAAAATGAATCTACCGTAGGCTCGCAGTAGCTGTGCCATTAAAAAAATTTCAAATTTTTTCAAACTTCTGGAAGTTAAAGTTTCTAACTTTCATGGCGCAAGCAACCAATTAGCCACGCTTTGTAAATTTTTTACATAACTCACATAAGCATTTGTGATTGTTGTATAGTGTAATTTATCTATAATCACGCTGTGTTTGGAGGATAAGTGTAGAGAGTTGGCAGATAAACAGCGTAACCTAACTCAGACCACGCGAAATATATTTCTGCAACTCTGAAGGCACAATAGAACTTCCACGTGGGCTCACTTAAACCATGCCAAAACTTGAATTCAGAAGGAAAAGAAATTGCTCTTTGAACTACTTTAAAATTAGCTCCTTCTGAATAGCATGTATTTTAAACAACTTTGAAGTTCAATTTTTTTGCTAAAATGGCGCAACTAGTGGAATTTTCATGCCATTGAAATTTCTGATCCCTTGCAAGAAGAGCATGGTACAGGGTAACATAACTGAGACCACGCCAATTGTAACCATGCAACTCCTTGTAAATCTAAAGCAAAATGGCATCGGTAATAGTACACCACACAAATAATTTGTATCAGAAGAATAACATTTTGCATTGTTTTATCTTCTTGAAAAATTTCACCATTTGAAACAATTTTGCACGAAACCTCTCACGTAGCTAATAGGACCCTGTGCCATGACAAAATATTATGAAGGATCTGAGAGTTTGCAAAAGTTCCAACATAGCACAACTAGAAGAAATTCTATGCCATATAGAACAAGTGTGCGACATAGCTAAGTGTAAGTTACGCGATAACTAGGAAAAGGAAAAAATCTTCTCAAGTGATTTGTTGTAGTTCAACCGCACCCACGCTATGAAAGATACACATTTTGCATCAAACACAAAATTTCTCTAAGTGTTGAAGTACTCTCACTCATGAGTTTATTCGTGTGATCTGTGGCATCCTACGCCACAAGGAAAAGATTGGTTTTCGAAATTCACAAGGGGTTGAATTCACATGGCGTAACTTGGAAAAGGCCACGCAAAAGCATGAATCAGAATTTCCAAAACGAAAGGTCTATTTCCTTTGTAAAAGAACACTATTCTACTACAAGATAATATTTGTGTAGCCTAAACAAACCAAAGCCATTATGACATTTACACTACATCTGAAAGTGCACATTTTTGCCTACAAGGCATAACCATCGCACATCCTACATCATGCAATCTCGACTAGCCATGGGTTAGCCAAAATCCATTGAACCACAGGTCGCGTGGGATAAAGCAACCTATGCCAGGATAACACGGATGATACTTTCCACGGTGTAGCTTGCGTGAAGTCACGCCAAAGCACAACTATTAATATCAACACTTAGAAAAATTTTCAGAAAACTTCCATTCCCATTTTCCTCTTAGAACAGTGCAGTTCCTCTTCAGTCGCGCTGCATCTTCAACCATTTCACCCACTTAAAAAACTCAAAACCTCTTATACAAACCCCTCTATAGGAATCATCACACACTCAGCACACACATTTTCACCGATTTATAACATTAAAAGCATCTCAGAATCATCCAATGGTGCAAGCCCTAATTTTAGCGTAAAAATGGTAAGTCTTCAATTCTGATTTTTCAAGTTGCTTTGTGTTAAATTAAGCTTGAGTAAATGCTTCCTATTAATGAATAATTCCTACTTTAAGCTAATTTAACATGTACAACACATAGAAGAGTGAGAATCAAAGAGTTGAAAATTTCACACTTCTTGAGCTCTCAGCTCAATGAGTTTTGATGTTTTGTAGTAGCTTCTTTTTAGCATTGGTGCTGTTGCTTTATCTTATTTTTGCTGAATTATGGTAGTTTCCAGTTGAGATAACATGTGTAACCTCGAAAGAGTTCGAGCTAAAATTTTGTGTTAGTATGCTTATACTTGATGCTCTGTGATTGTAAATCTTCAACTTTGGTGTTTCATGGTAATTCATTTTCTTCATTGTGTTGAATGATATGTGTTTTAAGCTCGTGTACCACTTGAAAGCAACTAGGATATTCAATGAAGTGGTTAGTTCACTATGGTTACAATGTATTGTGTTGAATTTTCGCTTTTTTTGTGAAATCGTGTACCTAGTTTGTCTATAGTTATATTGACTTAGAATTCTGTGCTTAGAATTCCTTCTATTATGTTGATTCTAGTTAGATGATGAAGTAATGAATAAGGATTGAATCACATATACAATAGGGAGGGGATCATAGGTATTTTACACTCAGATTGGTTGGAAGCATGATGTGTAATGTTGTATTTCAAACTCTCTTTCTATATTTTCTGTTTTGTGTTGTGAATGAAGATGTTGGAATTAGGCTAAGGCCTATAAAATATGAACCATGCAATGTAGACCTAACTATGACTAGTTCGTGTTCACAATTTGCAACCTCCATTTGATTAGAAAACTTGCTCTCGATGCATAATTATTGTGATTATTAAAAGCATAAGTTGTTGCTGCCATATAGCTTAACTCGTTGTTTTGGACAGAAAATCCTAATGGCACCCAAAGGCAGGGGAAACTAATGACCAATAGGCAAACATACATTGCCATCTCCAAGGGCCAGCCTTCACATTATCTCTCACAAACTAGGGAAGACACATATCCACTACAACAAGGACCCTTAACATACTTGGACGATGTTAAGGAGAGTACAATCATGTTGGTCAAACTGAAGAACCCAATCAAAGAATGAGGGATGATGTTAGGAAATTCAGAGATCAATTATTTGATCAAATTCCATAAATGGAAGAAGTTTGTCACCCACCCTACTCAAGAGGTGAATGTTTCTGTGGTCTGAGAATTGTATTGCAGTTTGATAATGGCAAAGGAAGGGCAAGTGATGGTTAGAGGAAAGGCAATCCAAGTCTCAAGGGAAATTATCAACAAGCACTATGGCCTTTTGACTATCAAGTATGGTCAGTACCACAACAATCATTTCTTGAATAAGACTAAAGTGATCACAGACTTGGCAGTAAGGCCTGGAAAGAAATTGATGCTGAACCAACAAGGTGAAATCATCAATGTGAGACACTAATTCCTCAATTTTCGAACTAAAATATATCCAGGGCAGTACAAGAGCACAATCAGTCTAGAAAGGGCTATGTTGATCTATTACATCCATAAAAAATTACAATCGACATGCGGAAGATGATTTTGATGCAAATTCAATTGATGCCAAAGTCAAATGAGACATGACTATTCTTCCCTTACCTTATCTTATCATTATGCCTAGCTGTCAGATGTGTACATGATAAGGGAGATGAGCTCATGAAACTCACTAGTGTCATCATGGACTGAACATTGAAGAACCTCCAAGCAACAATATACGCTATGAAAGCTAAAGTAGCTGGGCAAGGAGTCTTGACAACACCAATAGCTCACTCTATTGAAGAGGCAAGAATTGTAGCCATAGAGAAGCACTTGGAATCAGTGCACAATGAGGTGAAAGAAATTAAAGCTGAGGTGAAAGAAGTAAAGCAAGAGACAAGAGAGATGAAAGATGCCACGATTACCTTCATGACTTTGATAGGACAACATATAGGAGGAGAGATAGAGGTAGAAGATGGAGGCATCTTTCCCTGCAAAGCCACAGAAAACATCGTCCGCTCATCTCAAGAACAAGCTCCTAAAAATGACCAAAAGGTGATAAGAGAGGAGGTAGCCATGCCTGAGAAAACCGTGAGTGAAGCTCAACCTACAACAAATCCAAGTCAAGAGGATGCCTGACATGACCCCAAAAATTGGGTTTTGATTTTGATATAGCCTCCAATATATCCCTCTATGGTGATCCCAGAAGTGGTGCAAAGCATTCGTGGGGACATGTTTGCACTTTTAGAAACTAAAGAGCCAAAACAAGATGAAAAACAGTTGGAGAAAGAGATTGAGCGAGAGATGCAAGAAACCTTGGATGTTATGTCCCAGGAAAAAAAAAGGCAAATGAGAGACAATCAATTCCAAGAAGAGGAAAGGAGAAGACAAGCTTCCTGATAGTTCATAAAAGGTGAAGAAGAAGAAGAAAAAAAAAGTCAAGCCTACAAGAGAGTGTGCTGACAAAGAAGAAGTGCTTGCAATAGTTTATGCATCACAACAACCTCATGAATCTCAAGAAGGAATGATGGAAGTGAAGCAACAACAAGACACAAAAACGACAACAAAGGACATAGCTCCATAGCACTCTACATGAGTGGGGAGGTCTTTTCTGTTCCTTTATTCCAAGTGCTTGAGGACAAGCACCCCATTAAGTGTGGAGGGGGCATACCTTTGATTATGAATTTTTTTAAAATTTTTGCTTATTTATGGAAATGATTTTGGTGACATTACTGCTTATTTGTATTAAGTTGTGATGTTGAAGTGGATGAGTCGTGTGTGTTGAGATGAAATTTGTGACAATTTCTATTTTTTTGTTTAGATGTGGTGATTTGTGTAGTTTGATCTTAGTGCGGTGGATTGTATGAAATAGTATTGTTAGTTTCCTTTTGCATTGGTAGGTTTTCTTTAGTTCTAAAAGGAATTAGTTACTATGGGATAGATGTGTATGTTGGATCCCAATCGTTTTGTTTGTTTGATCAATGAAAATACAAGATGTTATGTTGAACTCTCAATCTATGATGAAAATATTTGTTGGTTAAATGATGTGTTGGTAGTGAATAGAAATGCGAGGTTGCACACATTTGTTCTAAAAGACATCATATGGAGAACATATAGGAGAAAATGGAACTATGAAAAAAACAAGTTGTGGAGTTAAGTAGTTTTGAAAACCCCGAGTAAATCTCACTTTTAGCTAAATGCCTCCAAGAAATGTGGTGTGAACATACGTATATTGAAGAGATAACGTGACCCAAGGTTTATTTTATATTGATGATGCTCAAAGGAGTATCTATTCCCAATCAAATAGCAGGACTGCTTTTCGAACTTGAAAGAATGTTTGAACTATATGAAGAACTCGTATGATTGGGAACGATTTATTAAAAGCCACAAAACCCTTGGAATGTGCTTGCAGTGTTAAATTTTCTTACCCGTCCTCTATGAGATTTCCTATTGAATGGAAGTTACATTTGCACATGTAAATCATATGATTGTGTATAGGTAAAAACATGCGAAAAACCTGAGGCACGTTTATTTTCTTATTTCTGTAGGGAATAAGGTTTATTGATCTTCGATATAATGCAAGAGTGTAAGGATGCCATATGACTTGTGAGATATTGGTTAAGGGAAGTTGCTAGTTTTTATAAGCCAAATTGATACTTACTCCCAACTTTCTTGATTAATGGTGAGATTTTTTTAATATATGATATCCATGAACACACACTTGCAGGAAAAGTGTGTAACCATGCAACTATTTTTATTAATGCATTCTCATCATGCTAACCTTGATCTTGAGATTGACATACTCAACATTAATTCATTTCAATTGAATGTTTGAAGGTTGAGAAAAATACAAAAACATGATTATACATTTAGGGGTGAATTCTAGTTTGTGATTGTTTCAACTTCTTTGAATTGTCTCTAGTGTTATTGCTTCAGGACAAGTAATGTCTTAAGTGTAAAGGGTTTGATAAGTTAGTAAATCACATACTTATTCGCCTAATTTCAAAATGAATTTGCTTAAGTTCTCAATTAATTATATTTGTTTACATTTATTTGTGTGTTGTTTTAGCTGGAAAGGCAAAATGAGAGCCAAAAGAAGAAAAATGAGCAAAAGAACTCAAAAAAGAAAGAAAAGGCAGAAACATGAGCGGTTAGTGTAACCACAAAGAAGCTACGTTATGAAGAAGGAGCTGGAAGAGGAACTAGAGCTCAACTGCGCCATGAAAATTCAGGGGACTGAAGTACAGTACAAACTTTAGGCATGTCACGCCAATTCGGGCCATGAAGGGTGCAGGTTCTCACATATCGCAACTTAGGCCACGCTGTTAGAAGCAAGGTTCAAAATATCATAGCGCAGCTACAAAAAGCCCATGCCAGCAAGATATGAGCAAGGAATGAACACTTAAACACTTGAAGTAAGAAGAAGTAATGTTGGCGGGGTCAAGGGTAAGTTACGCCATAAAGAGATGAAGCCAAGAAGACTCTGTAATCTTGCGTAGCCTAATCTATCCCATACGAGACTTCTGAAGAGGGAGCTATGCAAAGCAAAGACACTACGCAATGTACCTCTAGCTACGCAAGCAGAAATGAACAAAGTAGAGCTCAAGAAAGGTATCACGTAGCAAATGCTTGCCCATGCGAATGCACAAATCAGTGAAAGAAAGCGTACATAACCTCGTCAAGCCTACGTCTTGTTCTGCCATGAGAAGAGCCACAACATGATCATGGCTAACCTACACCAAACTGTAGAAGTACTAAAGTAGCAGTAGCGTGACCTACTACAAGCTACGCTATGTAAACCCTAACAGGATGTGCAGAGTGCAAACTGAGCTAGACTACGCAAGCTGATGCAATAATGTGCTTTGTGTACTTTTTGTAATTTTTGTAGCCTTTCACATTTGTGGTACTTCTTCCACCTACCTTTTGGGGTCCAACATGTATTATTGAGTTTGTTAGGGGTCATTTTACAAATTATAGAACTAAAAGTAGGTAGAAAACAGGGTTTACTTTGTAAAATGTACAACAGCTAGACAACAACTAAGGGAGAAAACTTCTTATTCTCGAAGCAAGAACTACACTAGAGTTCCAAGGTTGAAGGCAACAATTGAGAAAAAAAGCTAGTATTTTTTAATTGTATTACAAGAGAAGCTTTCATCTTTAACTAAGGGTGACATCCTTCTTTTTATTTTTGGCTTTTGTATCAATATTTTATATGCTTATTTTTCTTGAAGCGACCTTGAGTGGCTAAACCTTGATGGGTTGCCATGGGGATGACTAGTGGTTCTAGTAGAACTTGATATCATAATGAATCTTGCCTTGGATATGTTGAACAAAGAATTTGCATGCTTAATTTTAATGGGCTCCTATAGTAATGCACATTTGTAGATTATGTGAAGCCATGACTGAACTCATTGATCTAATGGGAGAATCTAGCTACTAGTGTGACAAGGAGTTGTTTAGGATCCACCAACCTAACTGGTATAAGTAAAGAACTAGAAATGTCTTAGCATGGCTTCTTTGTAAGGTCATGGGGCAGGGGTCCAGGTCTTGGGTGATGAGGCAAACGGGAAGAATACCTTTGGTTTGGTCTCGTTGTAAGGCCAAAGGCCCTCATTCAAGTTGAAAGTACAAAAGGAGGGTGGAATTTCTACTAAATTGGTGATGTATTTATTTGAGATCTAGGGGGTAGTTCTTCGAATGCTATCCACTCTTGAGTGATGCTTATTGAGGGGTTGCTATTAAGGGTGTTTATTATTCGAGTTAAACCAAATATCCAACCGGATTCGAATTCACCGAATTTGACTTATTCAAATTCGAATTCGTTTTCAATAAATCGAATTCTAATTTCGGTTATTTATCTTCCAATTTGAAAGAAAAACCAAAAGCCAAATTCATTTATAAATATATATTAATATAAAATATTTATAAAATATATATTATTTAACTAAATTATTGTTTTGAATCCTAAATTGTCATGTAATTTGATAATTTGATTTAGTTTAAAATATATTTAAATTTAGTTTGATTGCGTAAATTCGGTTAATTCGAATTAAAAATTGATTTTTAATTTCAAATATCATTTTTGATTTATTCGAATTCAATTTGAATTTAAACCAAAAATCGATTTTGAATTAAATTCAAATTGGTTTGATTTTTTAATTTAAGTTTATAGATGTTCAAACCAAACAAACTAAATCGAGCACTTTGAATAACCCAAAAACCGAATCGATGAACACCCCTAGTTGCTATAGGTCTTAGTAACTTATAGCCTCTAATGGAAAACCTGTAGAACTTAGCTCCCAAGATAAGTAAGTAGTCTAAGTATCGATTTGAAGCCCATAAGTCACACCATAGCACCCCTATTTTCTCTACGTATATTTATCTTGAACTTTGTTTTGCAATCTACTTGTTGAACTACCAATCGATGCATATTTACTGAATTCTTGTTACGTTTCCAATTCTACTTATCGAAGAATCCCTACATGCGGGAATAAACCTTAAGCTATACTAGGGTGATAGTCCAAGATTATTGTCTAGAGCACTTGATGTTTAATTTGTTGATTATACCACATACCTCTCTTGAAGTGTTGAATTGTTATTAACTGTGGTGATTGTGTGATACTCATACAAGGTAAATATATAGCTACATACACATTGTGGTTTATCTCAGACAACACTTAATTAATGTAAATAAAACTAGTTGAGTAGTTGTCCATTGTCACAGGTTGAGGCTTTATTTAATAATTTGAACTTGTCTCTGGCAAGTGAAAATAAGAATTGATGAGTTTTGACCTAGGTGTGCCTGCCAAGGTAACTTAGGACATCTTGAGGACAATCTTTTACTGCCTATAAATTAATGATCATTCGCTCAACACGAGGTTATTGAATCATTAGAATGAATCTCCCGTAACATAGCCTAAGAACACCATATTTTCTCTCCATTTGAATTCCCTCTATTTGCTCTTTGTTTACTACATTCACTCAACAATCCAAATTCCTTTGAATACATTGCATTAGTTATCTAATGTACCTCCTGGTGGGATCGACAACTGAGGACAATCATTTACTGCATATAAATCAATGATCATTCCCTCAACACATAGTTATTGAATCATTAGAATGAATCTCTCATAACATAGTCCAAGAACACCATATGCACAAACAAATAGCAAAACACTCGACAAGAGTATAAGAAATGCATTTCATTACGAATTCACAACAAAACCACCATAGATGGGTCAAATACAATTCAGAACAGCAAGCAATGACTACCTACAATCTATTACAAATCATGATTTATAAGTTCATTTTCTTCCACTTCAACTTCTTCTTCAGGTTGAGGTGGTACAAACTTTTGAGCATCAATCTCAATGGATCCCAAGTTGTCAAGCTTTTTGTTCATCACATTACTGAATTGGCGCTATAACCATCTTCAGCTGTAAAGTCAATTTCAGGATATTTCTTGCTCAACGTCTCCAAAGCAAGATGACATCAAAAATTTCAAAATAATGTGCTAAAGGAGGCCACCATTAGCCTCCCATCATCAGAGCTGAAGTAGTTCAAAATAATCCGCCTTGCTCCAACACCGTCAAGGAAGGAAACACTCTTCATAACTCTAAGTAGGATGCTCATATTTTTCTTCAACCTTGCAACAAAGAAATCTTTTGTTGTATCATTTGACCTTATCTTTTTCCTTTTTCAAGGAAACAGATAGGCTGGTAGCCTTCTTTTCGATAGCATCTTTCTTGTCTGTAGCATCATTCAGGTTGATTTTGAGCTTCTCTACCCGCAAGAAACTAGGATTAACCAAGGTTTAATAAGGTTAAAAGTAACTCAGCCAACCTAGGGTTGACGTGGTTAACTTTTGGTCAAGCTTTGTCAAATTAGTCAAATTTGGTCAACTAAGGTCAAAACTAGTCAAACTAGTCATCTTAGGACTTATTAGGTCAAAACTAGAGTTAAAATGTTAGTTTTGTCAAGTTTAGTCTATCTTGGTAAGACTTAGTCAAACTAGTGGTCAACTAAGCGGAGTTTGCTTTAACTAAGGTTTTCTTAAGGTTAAAAGTTTGGTTTTAATGACATGGCCTATGCCATCTCATTTTTGGTTTTGCTACATGGCATGATAGGATTGGTTACGAATGATGACATGTCATGATGATTATTTCTAAATGCATGGGACTAAACTACATGTGTTGGAGGGCCACGACCCTATTTTTCCAAAAAAAACTAAGAAAAGAGTGCAAAGTGTGTGTGGTATGCTTGTGAGCCACAACCCAGGTGCTTGATGTCAAGAGGAGTGCCTGGAATAAGTGAAGTGTGTGATGTATGTGTGTCTAATGTGTTTGATCCATGACAAGTGTGTGAGTGATGTAAGAGTGAAATGTGTGTAAGCCATGGCCATAGGTTGTGGCCTAAGTGTAAAGAGTGTGAGGTGTGTGAGAGTGAAGAGTATAGTGTGTGTGTGTGTGTGTGTTATGTTTTTGGTATAGGTGGCAAAATTACCCGCTACCCATTACCCGCCCAAGCCCGCCCTTAAAATTACCCGCTCAAGCCCGCAACATTTTGGCAACGGGTATTATTGGGTAGGGTAATAATGTGCGTGGGTATTATGCGGGCAGGTATCAGGGTACCTGCCCACTATAAATGGGCATTAGCCGGTACTGAGCAGGTATCAACGGGTACCTAGAGGGTATCAACGGGTACCTAGCGGGTATCAACGGGTACCCTAGCGGGTATCAACGGGTACCCTAAGTTACCCTCATTAATTATCCTAAATTATCCTCATTAATTTTCAATTGAAAAAAGAAAAAAAAAGGAAAGAGTGACACATTTTACACATATTTTCATACACTACACATTTTTTCACACACTACAAACATTTTCACACACTACACATATTTTCACACACTACACACATTTTCACATATTACACATAATTTACACATACTACACACATTTTCATACACTATGCACATTTTCACAAATTACACATTTTTTCACACACTACACATATTTTACAAATAGTACACATATTTTCACACACTACACACATTTTCACACACTACACATTTTTCACACACTACACACATTTTCACACACTACACATATTTTACATACACTACACACATTTTCACACACAACACATTTTTTTCACACGCTATACATTTTTCATACACTACAAACATTTTCACACACTACACGCATATTTTACATACACTACACACATTTTGACACACTACACAAATTTTACACATAGAACACATATTTTCACACACTACACATATTTTACACATAGTACACACATTTTCACATATTACACATTTTTTCACACACTACACATATTTTACACACATTACACACATTTTCTCACACTACACATATTTTACACATAGAACACACATTTTCACACCTACATAAGTGTAGCGTGTGAAAAAATATGTAGTGTGTGAAAATGTGTGTACTATATGAAAATGTGTATACTATGTGAAAATATGTGTAGTGTGTGAAAATATGTGTAGTGTGTGAAAATGTGTGTACTATGTGTAAAAATTGTGTAGTGTGTGAAAATGTGTGTAGTGTGTGAAAAATGTGTACTATGTGTAAAATGTGTGTAGTGTGTGAAAATATGTGTAGTGTGTGAAAATGTGCAGTGTGTGAAAATATGTGTAGTGTGTGAAAAATGTGTACTGGGTGAAAAAATATGTAGTGTGTGAAAATGTGTGTAGTGTATGTAAAATCCGTGTAGTGTGTGAAAATGTGTGTAGTGTGTGAAAATGTGTGTAATGTGTGAAAAAATGTGTAGTGTGTGAAAATGTGTGTAGTGTATGAAAAATGTGTAGTGTGTAAAAAAATGTGTAGTGTGTGAAAATATGTGTACTGTGCATAAAATATGTGTAGTGTGTGAAAATATGTGTAGTGTGTGAAAATGTGTGTACTATGTGTAAAAATGTGTAGTGTGTAAAAATGTGTGTAGTGTGTGAAAAAATGTGTACCGTGTGTGAAATGCGTGTAGTTTGTGAAAAAATATGTAGTTTGTGAAAAATTGTGTAGTGTGTGAAAATGTGTGTAGTGTGTGAAAAAATGTATAGTGTGTGAAAATGTGTGTAGTGTGTGAAAAAATGTGTAGTGTGTGAAAATGTGTGTACTATGTGTAAAAAATATGTAGTGTGTGAAAATGTATGTACTATGCGTAAAATATGTGTAGTGTGTGAAAATATGTATAGTTTGTGAAAATATGTGTACTATGTGTAAAAAATGTGTAGTGTGTGAAAAAATGCGTACTATGTGTAAAATGTGAGTAGTGTGTGTAAAATATGTGTAGTGTGTGAAAATGTGTGAACTATGTGTAAAATATGTGTAGTGTGTGAAAATATGTGTACTATGTATAAAATATATGTAGTGTGTGAAAATGTGTGTAGTGTGTGAAAAAATATGTAGTGTGTGAAAAAATGTGTAGTGTGTGAATGTGTATCGTATGTGTAGTGTGTGAAAATATGTGTAGTATGTGTAAAAACTGTGTAATGTTGTGTTGGGTTGGACCCACGGATCAAGGGTTATGATTGCCACCCCTATAACTAATACCCATATTACTCTATGAGAGTACCTCACTACGGGTACCCGCAACTACCCGTAAATTACCCTGTAACTACCCATAGTTTACTAAATTAGGGTCCCCGCGGGTACCTATAAATTTATTATTACCTGCCCAAACCCGCCCATCAACAAAATAGGGTATGAGCGGGTAGTTGCTTCTTTTTTTAATACCCATTAACTACCCGCTCACTACCCGACCAAACCTGCCCATTTGCCACCTCTAGTTTATGGGAGCCATAGTCATGGACCGTGGCCCAAATATATATATATGTGGAGTATAGTGTGGGCGTGTTTAGGGTCAGTGAGCCATGACCCATGGTATCTATGAGTTATGTGTGGGGTGTTGTGTCCTACATAAATGCTAAGTGAAGAGTGTGCCAAATATCTCCTACATGTAAGGTATAGTTATGACCATCTAAGGCTTAGCTACATGCCTTGAACTTGGTGGGAAATGAATGCAAATGCATAACCTAAAGCCTATGTAAAAAAACTCCTAACAATGCATGACCTAAGGTTGAACTATGTTGGTAGAATGATGTATGTGTTGGAGAGCCTTAGCCTAAGGCAGTGGCTTGAAAAGACATGGAAACAAAAATGCAAGACTTCATGTGTATGTGAGCCTTGGCCTAAGGCTGTGGTGTACTTGGTTCAAGAGCAATCTCATAGGGGATTAGTGTCAAAATTGTATTAACTAAACATTGACTGTTTCTTAAAAATTGGTCTTGTTTGTAATGCTTTTTATGCTATTTATGAAGTGTTTTATTTGCTTTGTAGGATTTTACATGACGGTGAGCTTAAATTATGAAACAAAACTTCTTTTGATGGCAAATGATGAAAAAATGATGAAAAGATCAACGTAGTCAACGAAGTCGAAGGAAAAGTCAAAAAGGGAGTACTTGGCTCCATGGTTAACGGTGAAGCACAAGAACATGGTGGTTTGAAGTGGTAAAGAATTGGTTAAGTTTTGGAGGAAGCAATGGAGTTGGGGACCAAAAGCATGGATCAAGATTAGGTCTCACTTTTAATCTAAAGCCTTAGTACGTTAACCCTTAAACCTTTAACATTAGTTAAGACCTAACCCTAGGTTAAACCCCATCACATTTGACCATGACATGGAATAACCTTGACCCTAGGACCCCTCATATAGCCCCCAAACCTTCATTTTCAAGTACCTACCCTTGGCCCATCATTAACCCAAAAACAAAGTTAGAACAAATTGGTCGCGACCAATTTGTACCTTCTACCATTTTTTGGTATTTTCGGAATAGCTTTCTTATCTCAGCTCCAAATTTAGTGATTCAAAATACCATAGAAAACTAAGGATGAGAGCTATAACCCTTATGTTTTACACTATTAGAAATTCAAAATGCATCATGGTCAAAACCAGGATAGAAAAGGACAGGAGGTACATAAAGGCACATATTGGCAGTGGCAAATGCCAATTTGCCCATGGCCAAATTTGCCTTGAAACATAAATACACATAGATGCCACGGCCAGAATACTCTTAAGGCCTAAAAAAGCCTCACAAAATTCTCAACCCTCACAATTTGGTCAAGGCAAATGCCACGTCACTTGCACACACTCACCTTTTATGCATTTTTTTCATCTCTCTCATACTTTGGCCGTGTCATTTACACACACACACACATAATTTTGAATCTTAGGTAAGAACATACATAAGTTTGTGGTGGCAAATGCCATGGCTAAAAACAACTCACTCACACACTTTGTGCATAGTTCTTATGTTTCATGCATAGATTGGCTATGGAAAATGTCATGGCAAAAACTTGTACTTATTACTCTCACACTCACATATTGCATTGCATACATACATTGGTCGTGGCATACACTTGCACATTCTTAGGACTGATAAGTTGGTTTTATACCAACTTATATGTGTTAATTTACTTGGCTTTTGTTTTGATTTTCATGTGATTGTGTGGTGTTTTATGTGTATTGTGCATATTTGAGATGAGCTAGTTGATAATGAAGAAATGGTGCAAAACGTATGAAAATGATGGTAAATGCAAAGTAAAATGTAAAAGGCGAATTAAGACATCAAAAAGGCATATTTGGCCATTTTAGGGTTTTGGGCAACTTGGTTGTGCGAATTCATTTGAGCATAACTTCTTCAATATTAATCCAAATGATGAGTTCTTGGATGTTCTGGAAAGCGCTTTGAGTTGTCTTCAATTCTTATGTTTTAACTTTCTTCTAATTCTGTGTGTCAATATGAGAAACGAAAGCATCTTGATGATTGCTACTTCAGAATTTAGTTATGAAGTTCATATTGCCACAGTTTAGTAGATTGTTAATAACGTGAGTTACAGACATCCAATTAAGGTGATTCTTGATCCATTGTAAAGCCATGCGATAGCCCTAGAACTCGTATGCTTACCATTGAGGCCAATTCAGATGTTAAAACACACGAATGTTGCTTGGAAGTTGCTTGTTGTTCTGAAATGGTGTCATCATACACTAAGCACTCACAAAGACTTCACGAGCATATTCACAAACACCTCACGGGCACTCACTTCACACTACACTCTCGCACAGCTGCACACTCTCCCTCGCACACTCTCGCACACACCTCACATGCGGCGAGGTGACCTCGCCGCATACACTACGCGCACGCATGTGCGGCGTGCTCGTCTCGCCGCACAAGCCTCTCACACTGACACTCGCACACAGGCACATCACTCTCACACTCATTGCACCGCATCACTGCACACACCTCACCACACTCACGCATGCACTCTCGCACTTTCTGCACTACACTCAAACTATCACCGCACGCACATCATGCGGCGTGCTCACCTCGCCGCATGCACACTCTCACACACTAGCACTACACAGTGCATTCACTCACGCACAAGAAATGCACACACGCAGCACTAATCACATGAGGCGAGGTCACCTCGCCGCAATGCACTCGCACACACTCACTACAACACATGCACACATCTGCACATTTGCACTCAAATAATGCACACAACTCACTTCACTCATGCACTTCATTCACATTGCATACTTCACACACCCATTATTCTTTTGCACGTATGTACTCACATGCAATTAACATACGGTTCTTCACATGTTGTTGATTTTCATCCAAGATTCAAAACTTTCATAACATGTGGTTTTTTCTTTCTTATTCATGACATTCTTCACAAACACTTCATAATTCATTCCTTCTCACACACTCATAACATCATTCTTGTTTCATATGTGTAGCTCATTTTTAGCACACAACATTAATCCTCCATATTCCATGTCTTCATACCACTAATTTCACCAACCGCATCACTCATTACATCTCATCTCATTTCCTTAGCTTCACACTTCTCACGAATTCACTCAGATTTCACACATCTTTCAAACTCACACAGCACACACAAATGCATGGCGAGACCTCGACGAGGTCTCGCCAGCAAACTATTTACATGGCGAGGTCTCGCCGCGAGACCTCGCCAGCAAAATCATCACACGGCGAAACCTCGCTACGAGGTCTCGCCACACACACACACTACATGGCGAGGTCTCGCCACGAGACCTCGCCAACATGATGCTCTTGGAGTGGATTTTGTTTGGCAATCTTGAAGGAATGGCAAAGTGTTGGGAGTTTTTGTTTCATGAGTTTCAGTTTTGTTGCACTGCTTTGAGTTGGTCATAACTCGCTCATCTTAGCTCCAAATTGGGTGATCCATATGGCTATGGAAAGCTAAGATAACGAGTTACAATTTTCATGTTTTAAGCTTTTCTTGATGCACAGTGTTTCATGGTCAAATTTTGGTTTGAAGATGCAGCTTTGAAGTTTCGTATATTGAGTTTTCTGGAAATTTGACTAAGTGTTGAAGTACTAAGTTTCTGATTTTCAGGGCAGATGAAGGCGTGGAATTTCTTGGCGGAAAGGCGTGAAGTTTTGAAGGCTGAAATGCAGGAAAACTCTCAAGGACGCTGAAGACGTGAAGAGGCTAAGCTTGAAGGCGTGGTTCGACTCTGATCCTTCTACATGGAGTGCTGAGCAGTGAAGGCGTGACACTCAGAAGCCTGAAGGCACGCTGGAGGACGAAGACACACAGAAGGCGTGTTCAGCAGAAGACTGAAGGCGCTGGAATGCTGAATAGATTCTTCAACTTCGAACTTTTCACATTTTTGGCTGATTTTTAGTTCTTTCACTTAAGGCCACTTTTGTAACACTGTAGATGATTTACAATTTCATATTGGTTACGTTTTCCCAACTCTATATATAGGGAAGGTAGCTAGCATGTAAAGGGGGGATTTTTTTTAGGGAGGATTCTAGATTTTAGAACTATCATTTGAATTTTAGCGGGAGATTTTCTCCCTCTCATTTTCTCTCTCTAGATCTACTTTCTCTCACTAATCATTTCTTCTCGGATTTCAACTCCGACTGTGAGTTTAGACTGGATTCATTTTGCTTATTCTCAATTGACAAAGGAATCGACAATTCTCTCGAATTAAATCGGTAAATTCTTCCAATTATGTGAGAATGAGCTTATCAATGTTGCAATTTGTTGATGTTGAGATAAGAAAGATGATTTCTGGCTAAATCTTTGATATCTTAGGATTCTTAATGGATGAATAAGTGATTTAGTAGATTGTATGCTATGCAATTGGTCTAATTGTTGAGTAGTGAAATCACATTTGAATTGAGCATAAACATATGTTGAATTTCATAATTCCTAGCTAATCTTGAATAGATCAAGCTTCAATTGTGGTCGACATGCTAAATTGAGGAGTGATTAATCAAAGTTAGCGAAGTTGCATGAATTGAGTACTAAATTGTGATTGTTTAAGTCTTTGCACTTGTTTTCTGTAATCAAATCAATTCTGAGACTCAGGCCTCGCCTTAGGAAGTGTTAATGAATTGAAACATTAGGAAAATTGTTAAAGGAGCTTTCTGTGTTAACAACAATGATATGTGAACCCTAGGATGGCCCTCGCCATGGGAGTTCTTAGAACTTTGCATGTTAGAGTAGTTAGCTGGGAGAGTTGAGACCTTGCGGAGCTTATTCCACCATTCTCGGGCCTCGCCATGGGAGAGGATTGTGATTTGGGGGGTATAAGAAGTGGTGTGGTCGCCATGCTAACCACAGCTTGAACTTCTAGGCAATTTAGGTCTCCAATGCATTAAATTGTTTACTGATTGCATAGCATAAATTTACTAAGCTTGTGTTCATCCAATACAAGAATCCTGAGATATCTGTTTCATCCTTGTTTGTTGCTACCTTTTGTACCGTTGTTTTCATATTTTTTGTGTTGGAATTACATTCTTTCTAGTAATTAGATTCTGTGACAAGACTTTTAGAACAATCTGCTCAATTTTCTTGACCTACGCCTTTCCTGTGGATTACGATCCCTGCTTCCACTTCTACAGTAGTTGTTAGGGTAAAATTGACGAGGTACGACACTCGCTATCAAGGACATTCATGCATTCTTAGGTCTTTGTTCCACCTAAACACTCCCCAACTGACTGTTATGCTCTGTCATGGTCTCCTACCAACCAAAACACACCACTAGGAGCCAAAACAATCAAAGTCACCAAACTATCCTTAGAACCTTTAAACTTAATCCAAGTCCAAGTTAGGTCTAGTTGGCAAAGTTACCTCTCATTAACACTAATTAAATCTTGTTGGACCTAATTGACCATGATTTGACTAGATAAGATAAAGTTGACTAGTATGACCTAGTTTGATCGGACTTTGACCAACTTTGACCGACCAACCTAAAATCCTAGTTAGATCCCCAAAACCCAAGTTTTTGCTAGTTTGATGTAGTTTAACAATGTTTGTCTAGTTTGACTTAGTCAGCTATAGTTTCACCAAATTTGACCAAGTTTGACCAAGTCTGACTTAGTTGGACTTCGTTAAACAAAAAATGATTAGTTGACTAGATAACCGGGTGTTGACAAGTTTGACCATTTTGACCATAAGTTACCATAAGTAAATCATGAACCGGAGTTAACCCTATAAGCCTTAGAACTATTCCTAACCTCACATTTAGGAGAAATCATGATCATTTAGAGACTAAACCTTGATTTAACCTTGATTCATGTAATTGGTTCTATATGCTCAAGTCTTGGTAGGTAAATTAAACACTTTCAACACTTGGTCATCCTTTAGGAAAGACTACCCATAGGTGCTACATTCGTGCCCACACTTGGAGACAAGTACAAGTTTTGAGGACAAACTCTCAAGAGACGATTTTGTGAAATTGCAAAGTTCAAAGTTACAATAAGAAGATTCTTTAGCTTTCTTAGAGCCAAAGCACATTACTTGGTCGCAAAGCATATTACTTAGAGCCAAAGCATAGTTCTTGAAGCCAAGTCTCAAGAGCTTTCATCAAGCCTAAGTGTTTAGTTCCTTGGAGCTAAAGAATTGTAATAGTATAAATAGAGAGATCCTTTAGAGAGTTAGGAGAGGTTTTTTCCCCTTATTTTTGACGAGATGTTTTTCTCCCTTTTGGGGAGGAGCTTATTCTTTTCCTATCCTTGTATTCATTTTACTACTTTTAGAACCTCTCTTTTATCTTTGTAGATAATGCACTACAAGAAAAATGGGCTTTGGTGACATGCAATATATAATCACCAAAGAACCAAAAGTGGTCACAAAAAGCATTTGGTGAAAATTTTTGGTTTGTCACCCGCTTGTCACCAATGCCCAGTCATTGGGGTGACTACTTTTGTTGTTGGTCACCAAAGGATAATTTTGATGACTAGAACAAAAACGGGCACCAAAATAGTGACTGAAAAATTAGTCACCAATTTAGTCACCAAAAGTTGCATGTTGGTCACCAAGGCGCCAATTTTTGGTGACCAACAACAGCACGTGATGTGATGTTTGGTGAGCAAAAATATGGTCACCAATGATGACGAATTGGTGACTAAATATTTGATCAACAAAGGTCATAAACTACCGCAAACAGTTGATGTTTTGCTGACTAAAATTGTGGTTACCTAAGAATAATTGGTGACCACATTATGGACAAGTATTGGTGATTAGTATGGTAGTCACCAAATGGTGACCAAATATTTGGTCAATAATAGAGTGGTCGCAATGCAATTTTTATGACTAAAATGGTGACAAAATTTTTTAGTCAATTTTTTTATATGGTGACGAGATATTGTTGGTCACTATTCAAAAAAATGTGGTCAATTTATGGAATTTGGTGACTAAAATTTTGGTTAATAATGAAGAAAATATTGTCAACATTTTCATAATAACAATAAATATCACCAATATATCTAACAAACATTAAAATAAAATCTGTTCACCAATATATCGAACAAACATTAAAATAAAACTCATTCGCAAAATATACCAATATTTGGCAAATATCCAACATTGTACTATCCAAGAAATATACCATAATATTAATAATATTCTAATATCCAAGAAATATAACACAAAAGTACTAATCCACTATACAAAAAGTTGATACTTCAACTATCTAGTGTCCAGAACGCCCACCATTTCTTTCTTCATCCATTTGGAGAGTTAACACTTCAACTCTTTAGTTTTCTTCAACCTTCATAATTAGTTCGAATAAACAGGTTAAAAACTTTTTGTAATATATCATGTACCATTATAAAATATCACAAATATGAAGAAATATTATAATATCTCAATTTAAAAGTACACCAATCACTGTTCAAACATTTAAAGTCATTTTAAGAAGAAATGCATTCCCAAAGTAATCATGATAATTTACTAGTTAAAGGTTCCATGAAAGAAATTTGTAAAGGTTATCTAACATACAACGCACCATCATTGACAAAAAGGACAGAAAATCGCGTAATGTAGCACATGAACTTTATTTTTGGTGTGGTTTTTGTATCCGACTTAATAAGAGAACATATAATCTAATTATGTATATGAAAAAAGTAAAATATTTGAAAGTCATAATTTTCGGTGAGCTATAACTAACGTTTGTTTCTAAAAATAATTGAAAATCACAAAAAACAAAATTCGCAAGTGCTCTTTTTAATTTTTTTTTGTAAATAACTTGATGACAAATATGTAATCCAATGATTTTTGTAAAAAAATTTCAAAACACCTTGATGTTTATTGGTGCTAACTACTTGCTATTTAAAATCCAAGAGAAGACCAGTTAATTCATCAAGAATGCAAAACTAGTTTGTTTATCCTTGACAGAGAAAAGTAGTCAAATCATTGTTCCATTTAAGACCACTAAAATATTGGTGCATTTTGATTCACAAATCAAAGTCCATGTGTCTGCTCTGAAGTGTCTATCTAGGGGAACATAATATTTGCCTTAGAGATGTCAATAATAGAAGCAAACTTATTTGCAAAGAAAAATGTAAAAGTTTTTGACAATCCAAGTGTGCTACCTTCAATGACATGCTTGACAGTTTATTCAAGCTTAATATTAACAATAGAAAACATAGAAAAGAGTAGAGAAATTTGCCTTGTACAATGGATCACCAGCAAGTTCATAGCGCATTTGGAATATGAGTATTGGTATGAAAACCAGATATGTCATCAGCCTACAAAAAAATGATAGACATCAAACATTCATTTCCTTTCTGCATTACAATAATAGATAATATTGACTATTTAATGAGTGCAGGCAAGAAACATATCATATTCATAGATCTTGATTTACAATAAAATAAAAATAGAATACAACCAGGAGTTTTTATGCAACTAGGAATATGGTTAAAGTGGACAAGCATTATCCAAGACAGTCATTCCAACCTCTTATGCTTAGCAATATTCACTTTGAAAAGAAAGCAAAAATTAAGTAGATGACTAAATGTATCCCAAGAACTATAAAATTCCTTATAATGGCCATTTCAGGACTGTATTGAGGTAGTTAATCAGGACTAGAGCAAACATCTCTCCCTAAACTGGAAACCATCCATGATGGTTGGATTAATAATTATCAGAAAATATCTCATTTTGTGAGAAAAGAAATCATCTGCTTTAGAAAAGAAAAGAGAAATTTCTAATCTTAAAGAGAATGCAATATCTACCAGGACAGCTAGCTCTCCTAGAAATCATGGTTTGTCGAAAAGGTGAGCTAACAACAAGTGCTTCTGATCACCCTAAGACATAGAATATAAGATAAAGAATAAACAAACAGACAATCTCAAAGTATTCAAACCAAAGTTTAGAAAAATCTAGACAGAATAAAAGAAAAGATACATCATTTAAGTTTCCTTTTTAACTCAAATTTCTCCAGACATTCCCAAGTTGAATAAAACAAGTTTGATTTTTTTCAATGCTAGTCTAATACACTCAACTATAACTCTTCTAATTTTGGAACTCAAACACAATATAACTCACCGTTATTGCATATAAGCTATAAAGAACATCATTCATGTCACCAATTTCTTCTAAATATATATTGTTCCAATGTCTTTGAATGGAGTACTTCAAAATTACATTTTTCACACAATTGTAGTGATAATCAACCATCCCTTTCAAAATTTTCAACGCTTCTTCATTACCAGCAAATGTGTACTGGTCCAGAAGACTTGCCATTATCTATTCAAAATTTAACAGAACAATGAATAGTGACTAATCTAAATTTGTGTCGGTAAAAGAGAATAATACTAATATTTCTACCTTGTGGATTGTGTAATAAGGTGCCCAGGCATACACTAAAGCTTCAAACCTATCAAAGAATTCAGTGGGAAAAGAAAAAAGATATCCAGGACCCATTTACTTCTGACATTCAGATAGACTAGAAACTATTGCAGTCATCTTTGCTTTGAGAGCATCATTGTCAGTGCTTGCCCACATTAGTGCTGTGGCACTCAAGTAATGCCCTTCGTGAATGAAGTAAAAAAAAACAAAAGAAATCAACAACTAAATTAGCACATCAGTTATAGCCATGAAAATTTCAATTGTCTTAGCAATGCTACGAGCAACATCTAAATTCTTAGCACCCTAAGTTAGATATTCTTCTTAGAGATATTTCCCTCTCTCTAAAGAGAGAAAACAAGTGCTTTGTTTTCAATAATTGTCAAATTGTCATTTATGTAAGTGTGTTAATCAATGGTCAACAATTGACAATATAAATGTCCATATGCATAGATATGAAGGCTTGAAGCCTTGAAATACTCATGATTGGCAGTGGGTGTAGTGAAGAAGGGCAAAATTAAAATTACTACTAAAATGAAAATGGTGCAAAAAGAGGCCGAAAATTTCAACTTTCAAACATGTAATTTATGAATCACCAACCCACAATAAGGCTTTACCAACACCTCAATTTATTTATACATACCCACAATAAGAACGCCATCAATGAATGCAATGACACAAATTTTGACACAAACTTGACACAAGATGAACAAACAAAAAACACAAGGAAACCACACCCAATCAGCAATGTTTTCTGGCTTTCCTGTATCTTCTTCAAACAAAAAATATTAAAATCTTTCTCACAATTAATCTTTAAGGCTAGTTGGCCCTTTCCTTTCACCATCACAAAGTCCCCACTACCGTCTCCCACATTCCTTCACTTTCTCATGTCTCTGTTCATTATGTTTCTTACTTTTTATTTTAAATAAGTCAAAAAAAGACTGATCGCGTTACATCAATTTTCAAACCATTCTTACAAACACTCTCCAGAAGCACAAATAAAGACAAAAAAATGTTTTCAGAGCACAACTAGTGCAGTCTGAAATTTCACAAGGGTAGAGGAACAACATCAGAAAATGGATATAATAACTCAACTCTGAGCAAATTGGATTCCATAATCAAAATAGATTGTTTGAAATGCACGCGGGGAGGAAGGGAAGGAGGTGGAGAAAACACTACAGACAGAAGTTTGGCGTGAATAGCACAAAGCACATCATGGTCAAAAAATAATATGTATTAAAGGAATATGCTATATTTCGAAAGAGGAAAAAGTCAATACCTGCTTGACCAAACATGAATGGAAGGCTTGATTTTTCTTCTCTCCAGACCTTTAAGCTAATAGATAGAGATGGTAAGAAAGCCAAGTTTGCGTCCCACCAACCCCTGCGGCAGAGCGGTCTCAGCAGATTGACTGCGGTGGAGTGATGTCAGTTGAATGCCGGTGGCGGAGCAATCTCAGTTGAATGGCGGCGGCGGCGAATCCATCTCAGCACAATGGCGGTGGTTGAGCGGTCTTTTGTGATTGGTGGCTTCGGGTAAACAGCAAGAATGTCTAAGAGTCCGATCGGCAGCAGAGATTAGGGAGAGCCGACATTTTTCAGGTTTGAGAAAATTGGTAGTAGATGCGGCAGACTCTTGTGAGAATGTATTAGATAGGGCTAAAATTGATTAACTGTTGAGAGGATTGGGCACGTGTCTGTGAGTGAGAGACCTAACATGAATTTATTAATATAAATTACGAAAATCATTGATTGTTTAGTGTTTAATGTCTAACTATTTTATAAGTTTTTTTAAAATAAGTCTTTCTAATTTTGTTTTCAATTTTTTTACATTGATTATTATTTTTAATTTCATGCGCATTAAAATTATAACAAAATAATTAATAATAAGTAATAATTATACTTATAGTTTTATAAGTTTACTAATAGTGCAAAATTGTATTAAGAGATACTATTTTTTTAATAAATTAAAATTTCTAATTTTTAAGTTTTATATTTTACTAATAAATAAGAGTAAAAATTTTAAAAATTCTGTTGCAAATGTAATATAACAAGATTTAGTAATGAGCTTGGTCAATTGGAATGTGTCACTTACATCATTACTTTGCCAAATCAGCTACTATAAGCTACACATTTACACTAATGTTTAAACTAATTATGCTATAGCTCACCCATATTGCCAAAAAAATGTTTAAACTAATTCAGCTATAACTCATCCATATTGTCAAAAAAAAAGTTTAAACTAAAATAAATAACATACATGATTTTAATAAAATAGAATCATAAAGCATATTGAATGAATGATTAACTTAAAAAATATAAAAAGAGTAAGGGTATTAGTGAAATAATGAGTAAATTATTCTTTTGAATTCAAATATTATAATATAAAAATATTTTTACAATACTAGTTGGACTTCAAGTGTTAGATATCCTCAACAAAATAATAAGATTAATATTTTTTTATATAGAATATTTGAATGTTACTAACTCACACCAAATTTAGTTAATAAGAAATAATATATGGCCTTCTCAAAATGTGATGGGGCAAAAATAAAAATATTAGGGTGTCTTACTATTATTATTAATAACTTAATATGACTAACACAAATAATGATTAATTATTGTGGCTTTAATTTAGCCCATCAATTCTTTTGGACACTATATTATATTGTTAGGCCATTATGTTGGCCCAAATTGAATTCTTATCAAATATTGCATATACAAGTACAATAATTTATTTACATATTTGTGGCCTTTCTTAAATTAATTTAGCCTACATTGAATTCTTAAATTAATGTAAGACAATTTCTTAAATGTGACAGGGTAAAAATAAAAATATTAGGGTGTCTTACTATTATTATTAATAACTTAATAGGTCCAACACAAATAATGATTCATTATTGTGGCCTTAATTTAGCCCATCAATTTCTTTGGGCACTATATTATATTGTTAGGCCATTATGTTGGCCCAAATTGAATTCGTTTCAAATATTACATTTATAAGTCCAATATTTTATTTACATATTTGTGGCCTTTCTTAAAATAATTTAGCCTACGTTGAATTCTTAAATTAATTTAGCCTACATTGAATTCTTAAATTAATTTAATATCAATTCGAATTTATAAGGCCATTTTTGTTATTTAATTAGAGATGTAATTCAAATATATAAATTTGAGGGATCAAAGTGCAATTTCTTGTTAACAACCCCAATGTATTTTTGTTGTTTAATTAAAGACCTAATTTCTTTAAATTAAAATCAATTGAAATTTATAAGGCTATTTTTGTTATTTAATTATAGATCTAATTGAAGAGATATAATTTTGAGAGAATAAAGTAAAATTTCTTGTTAAATCCCCCAATTCAAATTTATAAGAATATTTTTGTTGTTTAAGTATTAGAGATCTAATTGAAGAGATATAATTTTGAGGGACCAAAGTATAATTTCTCGTTAATTCCTCACAAAAATAGGATTTGGATATAGAGAGATTTGAACATGTGACCATAGCCTTCAAACTTAATAAACTTGCCACTTCACCAACCACAACATTAATGCAATTTGCAGCATTTTATTAATTTTATTAAGACAATAACTTTTATGGAAATATTTATTTTAGATATTATAATGTAACACAACATATTCAAATATGAAACTTTCCTTATATAACACCCAAAAGTTAACTATTTCGTCATTTTAATAGTCATTTATTATTTAACCTACTTGCTAAGTTTATATGATAAACAACAAATTAATTCTATTAATAATTGGTAACCACTTTTCTAGTCACCTTGGATCTCTATTGAAACACTTTTATTGACCAGTTATTTTGTTGTCACCAAAATATTCCAAAGTGGTGGAAATCTCCTTTTCCCTATGACCTTTGTTGACCAAAAAAATCGTCACTAAACATTTTCGTATTAGAGACCACTTTTCTAGTTAGCAAAGTTTTTGTACCCAAGTTTTATTGACGAAACATTTTCTCGTCACAAACTTTGGACACGAAAGGGTGTGTGAATTGCGGGAATGCTTCCCGCAATGGCGTTTAGTGACCAAATATTGACGAATTTTCTTCTTGGTCACCAAATTTTTAGTTGTTACCAATATTTAGTGACTGAACTTTTTTTGGTGAACGAAAGGAACTCTTTGGTGACCAAAAGTTTCTGATCGTTAAGATTTCAGCCACCAAAGGTCATTTTCCTTGTAGTGATGTTACTCTCTATGAGTGACTAACCTTTAGTTCTTTTATTCTGAGAATAAATTCTCGAAATCTCATTTATGCATTAAGAACTATGTGTTGATTTACTTGAATCTTCAGTTGAAGTAGCTTACACTTGTTCTTTAAAACAATTTACATGCTTAAAGTGTAAGAATTGAGTTGAGATTTGATGAACACTTTAAGAACTTCTTAGACCAAACCAAGGTAAGGTTTGATTGTTGAGTTTTGATCTTCTCAAACTTAGTTGGAATTGTTAAATTCAATTTTCAATCGGGCCAAAGGGAAATTGGGTTTAAGAGGTTATGGTTTTCATTTTAGTCCTTTAAATTGTTTGATTGGTATGATTTGAAACTCGAACAGGCCAAGGTGGAATAAAGTAAAACATTTGATCAAGCAATTTGATTAGTCCATTAAGGGTGAATTAAAGTAGATGACCAATCACTTTGATTCTTTCTCAAAGGTAGTCAAGGTTCCCTCTTCCTTAAAGCGAATAATATCAAGCATAAGTTAATGCATACGTGAGATATCAAGAGTCTTGAACCAAGGATCCAAGAACACTTTTCTTTTATTAAACTTGTTTCTAGTTATTTGCTAGTTCTCCACCTTTGCTATATCTTTGATTATACTTCAATCATAATTGCATTTTGAGCATATCGGAGTCAACTCAATTCTCGTGGGATCGACCCCTGCCACCACCTTTACACTTGTGGTTAGGGGAAGTTTATCTTGTTGGGCTTTAAAGGCCACATTTTGACAGGGAAATTTCCTAATATTTTTTCACTGAATTGATGAGCCAACAATTAGCAATGTGTAAAAATAAGACAATTAAAACTAAGTCGTAGATCAAATCACATCCTCCAATACGTATGTGTTCACACTAGTTTTCACAATATTACTTGGTCAAAGCTAAGCCTTATTGGTTTTCAAAATAACCTCTCTAGTTCTCACTTTGTTTCATGACTCAACCTTTTCAATATGTTAACCCACTTGTTCTTGAAAATAAATGTATTAAAACTCAAAATTTCCACACCTGGCTTCAACTTCTATCCCTTAGCATTAAGTTTTCCTCAACCAATAAATCTAATTTCATAAAAATGTATAATTTGTTACACATAAATTCATTTCCTACACTTGTTCACTTTCCATGTATAGTTATTATCTTTAACAAAGTTTGTAACCTTACACTTTGTGTAAAAAATACAACTTATTCATAAGAAAACAATTAACATATCTGAAATAACAAAACGTTTGAAAATTTTCACAAAAATAACAAAAACACATAACATGCAAGGTAAAATATACAATATTGATTCACTCGCGCACTAATAAGATGAATTTATTTACCTTTTAATATAGTGTTTTGCACTTAATTCTTTAGCCATTCTTGTTCTATTTAATTTGTTTTAGTGCCTTATTTGTAGGTTTGTTGACCATGGTGCATGTTTGGAAGAGAAAAGTCATACGAAAGCCAAATTGGGTGCAAAGTGAAGGACAAGCTGAAGAAATTTCGTGACATTAGTGGAGTTCCGTTCCACGTCGCAATGTCGAGAAGCCCCATGTCGCGACGTGGGTGGACATCGTGACATGCACACTTGCACATCACGACGTGGAGGAAAAATGACTAAAAAATAATTTAAAAATTCAAATTTTCTTATGGCAGATTCAAGTGTGCCACGTCACGATGTCAGGGGTCTCTCATGTCCCGACGTACGATCCTGTACGTCGCGACGCTGGGATTGACGAAGACTTCCAAATTAATTTTGGAATATTTCATTTTTGGCCCGTTTTGAGATTTTGTGTCTGACAAGGATTATGTAGAGGTCTTATTTGCGAATATTTTTATAAATTCAATATAAATAGGGCGAGGTTTTCATATGTAATAGTGGGTGACAATTTTGAAAGCATTAAAAAATGGTTTCTATTTGTAATAAATAGGGTTTCTTCTTTGGCTATTGTACGGGGAATTGCAGCTATACGGAATTGGAACATTTGTTATTGAATTCATTGGTTTTGAGTTAAAGATTTATGTATGATGAATATACTTTTATAGTACAGTAATTTCTTAGAGATAACTTGGTTTAATCTTGCCTCTTACCACATAAGGGGATTAGAGTAGGTTGTTTAAAATCTCTTGTGGGTTGGTTGTGAACTTGTTAGGATAATTTTACCTTATCTCTTGCCTCTTACAACATAGGGAAAGTTTGGGGGATTAATGACAAGCTATAGTCGTAAGCTCCAATTTTACCCTAACTACTGTAGAAGTGGTGGTAGGGATCGATCCACGGGGAAGATAATTGTTTTCTAGAATTCGAGAGTGTTGCTCTACTAAATGTCACTCAAATGAAATTTGTACTAGCGAGAACTAAGATAACTAGAACTCAAAACACAAGAAATAAAGTCTGAGTTCAATCAATAGTAGACGTGATGCCCTAGTGATAGCAATACGCCTATGTCCACTGTGCCAAGGCCGAGTTCACATGATCCATTGGAGAATCTTGATGGACCAATGACAAGATCAAGGAGTAAGAGGATGAAGGCCGCCTTGCACACATTATTGTCAACGTATTGTGAGAATCTTGAAAACTTTCTTCACATTGCCGAACCATCTAAACATGGAGTTTTATGGCATGTTTCTTCAATAACAATTCATGAAGATGTTTAGAAATAGCCTAGCTCAAATTTACCAATGGACGTTAGTGGTAAAATTCTCTTGGGGCCATCCATCGATGGTAAATATCAGGAAAGAGGTACAGGCAGCCGAATTCATCAGAGAATGCAATGTCTGTCTTCTTGACAACCGCCATGTACTTTTCAAATTCCAGATGGAGCAGGACTTCCAACGTATGTGGTTACGAAAAGTTGGCATTTTAATGGATTCCAAGCCCGCATTTTCAAGTGGAGTAAAGACTTCAATCCTTCCGTTGAGCCGTCTGTGGCATTAGTATGGGTAAGATTTCCGTTCTTATCGATACACTTATTCGATAAAAATAAACTGTATACATTAGCCTCTTTGCCTGGCAAATTGCTGAAAATGGATACGGCTAGTGCGTGGCCACATTATTGGTCAGACCAAGCGAAGCACGCGTATGTGTGGAAATAGACGTCATGAAGCAAATTCCAAACTGGATTTGGATCGGTACTAAGGACAACAGGAAATGGCAACATTTGGAAATAGAGGATCGTCCTGAATATTGTACAATCTGCAAAAAAACTTGGACATGGCAACAAGTCTTGTAGTCCAGAATATTGTCCTCCTCAAAAGCTTGTGAACGAGCCGAATGTGAAAGAGAGGAAAAGCCAGAAAGGCTGGATGACAGTTACGAAGACAAATCCTCCAAAAACTAAAGAAGTTTGGACAGCAAAGGGAAAAGAAATGACACGAGAACCTAAACAAAAAGGAAAGGAGAATGTGCCCCAAAGCCTAGTGATGATTTGTCTTCCAGAGGACATTCCTAAACCTTCGATAGTTCCAGATTTGGTAGTCCTACAACCGGTTTCTCAAACGGATAAAGTCACTAAAACTCTAACAAAGGTCAAAGAGGCTGTAACAGTGAGCAACATCCCTAAAAACGTGACTGCTAGCTCTTCGAGAGCGCCGGCAGAACCAAATTCGAAGGAAAACACACAACCGGCCATCACTGATCATGTGATATCTATACCTATTGTAGATTCAATTCTTCACAAAGTTAAGTCATTTATCAATTTGAAGGATCATACCACATCTTCAAAGGATGAAAATGACAAATTCGAAAAGGAGAATCAGCCTTTTGAAAACTTGAGATAGACCTTGAAAAAACAAGAAGTTCCCCCCAGTTCACAAGAAGAGCCGATAAAGGAAACCTATGGGGATGCCTGGGTTACCTGGGCGAATTCCGTGTTGGCATCCCTCATGGTAGAGCCGATAAAGGAATCAGCCTCTTGAACATTAGCTTTAATCATAAGGGCTTCCAACTCATGGTAGTATTCCTCCACGGTTCAACCTCCTTGCACAAGAGAGTGCAATTTTCAGTTTAGTTCTCGATGATAATGTAATGGTAAATACTTCTTCCTCATGAGAACTTTCAATTGGTTCCATGTCTTGATTTGTCTTTCGCCATCTTGACGTCTAGATTTAATTACCTCATCCCACCATAAACTTGCATAATCCTTGAGATGCATGAAGGCTAGGCGGTACCTCTTGTCTTCGGGATAATTGTTGCCTTCAAATAGATGATCTAGGTCTCAAACCCAGTCAAAGTATGCCTCGGGATCTGCCTTTCCATGAAAAGTAGGTAATGTCAATTTAAAAGTACCAATAGACAAGTCTGATGTTTTACCATGCTTAGTAGAACCAAAGAATTCCTCCTCCTCATTATCCGATACAACTTCATCAAAAATAATATGTCATGAAGTTGAACTCTTTGCGGCATGTCGCTTGGAATCCGCAGCCATGCTATCCATTTGGATTTGCATCTTTTGAAGCAATTCAAATAGCATCTCATTATCAATTTGTTGTGAGGGCTGTGACAGTGATTTATCACCCTCCATTTGTACTTGCACATTAGTGAAAACACAAAAAATATATAGATATACCTCACGAGTTTCTCACTTTGATGAGTAGGTACACTCCACTCTATAAATAGTTTCTCTCCTCAATTCTATATCCTGGCTATACTCAAGTTTGTTTGAATAGTCCAACACTATTAGAGACTTACCAAGTTCAATGATTTGTAGAATAAGTCTCAATCAACAAGTTCCACAATAAAAAAAACTTACACAAGTAAAGTCAAAGAAGTTTTAAACAATCACGTCAATTAAGAGTTTTTAAGACCAACGCAGGGATATAGTATGATTAAACTTCTGAAACCTACAAAAAACAGAAAATAGATGAAAAAATAAGAATTTGGCAATTGGAATCACTCAATTCCAATATATATCAAGAAAGTTATGACACTTTCATGTTGGTGATCTTTTAATGAAGCAAGATAAGAACACTTAGTTTCTTTTTAAATTCAAAAGTCCAAAAATTTTCTTTTTTTGTGTATTTGACTGAACAGCCTTTGGGCTTCTTCTTCTTTTTTTTAAGTCGGTCCTTTTTTTTTTGAATTCGGACAATATCCTAGTACCAAAACTAGGGTTTTAAGGTTTTAAGACACCAACCTAGAATTTTAAGGTTGCTTGTCTTATGTGGTCTAAACCTTAATTTCAGCCAACAACAAGCTTCAAGATCTCACCAAATAGGATGAATTTAAGTATGCTTCAAGCAAAAGATATTCAAGAATATTGCCAAAGAGTAAGATTATAGATCAAGAACTTGGTTTTTATGCACTTTGAACTTCCAAGAAAATCAAGATTCTCAAGAAAACAACCAAGAACGAATCTTTTTGAGTTGGAGCAAAAACTTAACGAAAGACAATTGAAATTAGACTCAAGAAAGGATTGAACACAAAAGAAACGAGATCAAACGGATGAAAAACAAGAAAATTATGATCTAGGACCTGAAACCCTAATGTGAAGAACCCTATTTTTTTGACGTGTAATGAGCCATAAAAATCAACAGAATCCAGTACTATAATGATGAACAAAACAATGCAGAATTGACACTAATAATTGTAACAAAGACGCAAAAGAAAACAACAAAAGAAGGACACAAAAGACGCAAAACTTCAGCAAACAAGGAATCAGTTTTGAAGCAATTTCAGCTTGGTGGTTTATGCGATTTTTGTGCAATTGTTTGGACTTAATTATTGTAGAATTAAACACGATAGAACTGCAGTATAGACGACTCAAAACAGTAGCTGAATAACGCAACACAACTGCAGAATTTCAATTCAAGAACTGCAAGAAAACGAAACACAAAAGAAAGACTCAATCGAGAAGGATAACTTGAATTTGTTTTGTAATAACCTTGCTCTGATACCAATTGATACGGATGTAGATCGAGGCTTGATGTCCATGATCACCGAAACCACACTTCTTTGGATCGTTGTTAGCAAAACTCGAACAAGACTCAAAACAACACAAGCGGAAATAACAAACAAGAACAATAAAGATATGGAAAACGAAAAGGAATGACTTGAAGCAATCAAACCCATACGCCTTTTACAAAGAATTTGGCTCAACCTATGTAAATCACGAGTGAAACAAAATTGATTTGGCTTGTTCTTAAAATCAAGAACTTGATTAAGCTCACCTAAAGGTCACGATAAAGGTTTGCAAATTACAATGAAGAGAAAATTTGAACTTCAAGGTTTTGACAACACAAAGTGTTAATCAGAATTAGCAAAGCTAAAATTCTCAAAATTCTCTCTACCTTTATTTTCACGAAAAACTTACCTATAAATAGGCTAACAAAAACGTGAAACCCTAATGGTAATCAAGTACAACTTGACTTCTTAACTAGCTAACAAAATAGTTTCCTAAACCAACTAATCAAGGCAGGAGTCAGTTTTTCCCTTTAGAAGCAAAACACAATTTTGCTTTCTAAAAACAATGAATTTCCTATCTAAATTACTTTCCATTATCATACAAGATAATTGGGCCAAGTAATTAACTTAATTAACAATTAAAAACACAAAGGATTAAGCCCACAAAAATGTTATTGGACTTAATTAAAAACAACATAATAGTAAACCCAAATTATTAAACAATGGCGTGATCCAACAATGTAAAGCCCAAGTTCACGCCTTCTTGGTCATCCATTCGGCCATGTGAATTTCTTCAAGGTAGAATTTCCTTAAGTTCCAATGTAGAACTCTTAGAAACATCTTCATGAATTGTTATTGAAGAAGCATGCCATAAAACTCCATGTTGAGAAGGTTCGGCCTCCATGTGATGAAAATCTCCAAAAGCTTCACAATGTGTTGACAATAAGTTGTGCAAGGCTGCCTTTATCCTTTTACTCCTTGATCTTGTCATTGGTCCATCAAGATTCTCCAATGGATCATGCAAGCTCATCCTACGCACCATTGACATGGGCAGATTGCTATCAATTACCAATGATTTTTCATCCTTGAATGTTATCTTTTCTTCCACGTTGTTTGACATAAAAATATCCACGAATTGCTTTGTATCCATAGTCTTAATGAAATCATCTGTTAGGCCCTATATGCAAACTAAGAGGGGGTGAATTAGGTTATCCAATTAAAATACTATTCAAAAATTATTTTTCCTAAGTCAAGACATCTTAGTGAAATTCAATAACAATTTAATTCACCAAGTCCAATTCATAATCAAACAATTTAAATCACAATAATTGAAATCAAATATGAAAAAATATCAATTCCATCAAAACAAGATAAATATTTAAATTACAATGATCACAAGAATATTCAATAATTGATTATGCACAATTATAAAGCAATTAAAGATAAAGCTTTAAAGGAATGAATACAAGATTTATAGAGGTTCAAGTCTCCCTTTGCAGCACTGTACATCAACTACCTAAGTTCTCAAGTTTAGGATTTCAACAATCCACTAAAATCAATCTCTTCACCAAAGGTGAGATCCAAACCTTTTACAAACCTTTAAGGTTAACCAATATTGCTAGCAACCAATGCTATAAGTTGTGGTTTTACTCTCCCTCTTGGAGAAACCTTGACAACTTACCAAATGAAGATTACAATTCTTAAAACCCTCTCAAATAGGGTGGATGATTTACAATTGAAAGCTCACTTCAACACCCCTCAAAGAATGCTTTTTACAAGAGAAAAATGGCTCAAGCTGGATGAAGACAAATTCAATTTCAAGACTTTGATCCTATATTTGATTTTTCACAACTCTTTTCTTTTAATCTTTTGAAGAGTAATCTTTAAAAGTTTTGAAGCTCTAGGATCATTAGAAATTAGTTATGAAAGCTCACAGTATTTATATGAATGGTTTGTGAGGCAAAATAGATAAGAAAAATGTTTTTCAGAAAATTAGCTGTTACTGACAATCTAGATAGTTCAGATGGATAGGTCGTCTGAATGTACTTTTTAGGATTGTCAAAAAACTTTGTAAAACTAGTTTCATACGTCTGAACTTGACTTGTGGTCATCGGAGGAATCTTTTTCGTCAATTTTTAACTTTTCTTTTTCAAAACACTTTTTTCAAAATATAAAAACTTTGTGAAATCATTTTTCTCAAAACATACATTTCAAAACACTTTTGTGAAAATATAAAAACTTTGTGATATAATTTTACTCAAATTTTTTATTTTTCATTTTCTTGAAACATTTTGATAAAATTGAAAAACAACTTTTGTAAATACTTTGTTTACAAACAGACACATTTTCAACTTTTATTTTTTATTTGTTTTACTTGAGCTTTTAAATGATTCAATTAAGTTGGAGCCAATGCACAACTAGGGTTGGAGTTGGGGAATCTACCATAATTTACCTAGTTTCTATTTCTTGAGTCTTCAACGATTCGATCTTGACTTTTTCCAATTTGCAAACCTATAGCTTCTAGAAGCTTGTTGAGACATTGGTACACATAATTGTTTGTTAATAATCAAAATAACAAGTAGGTTTAAGAAAATATGTCTTTCAATCTCTCCCTCTTTGTTGATGACAAGCAAATTATATGAGGAAAAAAATAAAAGCATATAAAGCAATTCATATGTTACATAACATGAACATAACATAACAAATGCTCTCCCTAAATATATGATCTTTTTCTCCCCCGTTTTTCATCAACACTTGCTTCCCATTTTTCATTTCTACATTCTTAATTTTCTTTTTTTTCTCATTTCTTATATGACAATTCACATAATCACATAATTTCTAATTTCTCCCCCTTTGTTATCAACAAAAACATACAAGCATTGCGGTGCACATAAGAGAACTTTACACATAATTGATCAAGTTAATCATTTTCAAAACAATAAATTCAAGGAAACCATCAATAGTCTTTCAATGATTGCTTTATATAAACTAAGCCAAGGTAAAGTACTCTTGGAGTAAGAGGCACTTTAAACTAATTATTACACCATTGTCAAACTTAGTTAATCAAGCAAATTCCTAATCATTTTATAAGTCTCCCCCTAAGCATATGCACCTCATATTTCATTTTTATCACATTTTAGCTGAGGTACTTCTATAATTTTCTTTTTTACCTATTTCTTTGAGTCATTTTTACTCCTCTTCTAGCAAAGCAATGTCTGGACACATTACCTTTCTTATAACAATAAGTAAATATCAAATTATATTTAAAAAAGAAAGAATGCATAAGAATCATGCCACTAGAAAATCTAGAGTGTGTATTGTGCACACCATTTTCATGTTTTCTACCAAAGTGGTGATTGTGTGATTTATGCATTTGAAATCCATAATTACGATAGGGTAAATCATTTTTTAGAGTTTTGCATTCCACTATCACAATGGTGATGTTTTGAGCTATGGTTAGCTCCAACAAACCTAGGGGTTGAGTTTTATGTACCTTCACTATGTGCATACCCTACTCCATATCTATTATTCTCTAACCTTTGACTTCCTAAGAGCTTCTCTAAATTTTCTTGTCTATCATTTTCCTTCATTAGCCTATCATATTTTATGATTGAGTCTTGATTTTAATTTGTAGCTTTTTCTAGTTTTGCCTTAAGCCTCTTATTTTGGCTTTGGTTATTCTTAAGCTCACTAATCAACTTAGCTACATACAATTCAAGACTATCATCATAATCATCCTCACAATCATTATTAAAGTCATCATCATTGTAAGAGCAACTTACCTTATAGTTTTCATGTCCCATGAAGCACATATGTGAAGCTCCATCTTCTTCGTCACTTTAAACATAACGAGCTTTAAGAGCTATGCTCTTTTTTGCCTTTGACTTCTCCTCCTTGATCTTGGACTTAATTTTCAATTCAAAATATTTGAGTGAGCCAATCAATTGATCAATAGATAATTTTCTTAAATTCTTAGCTTTCTCAATTGGAATGATTTTAGATTCCTATTCCTTACACATAGCATTCAATATTTTTCTATTTTGTTCTCCCAATGAGTAAATTTTCCCAAATTTTCCAGATATTTAATCAAGCTATTGAATCTAAAAGACATTAAATCAATTGATTCATATCTTTCCATTTAAAAGTTCTCATATTATGCCACAAGTAGTGACTTCTTTTATTCTCTAGTATCATCCGATCATTCATGAATCTCCCTAAACTTATTCCAAATTTCATACGCATCCTTACACCATTTTATTCTACAAAACTCATTTTCATCAAGTACATTGTATAAGACATTTGTCGCCTTTGCATTAAGGGTAAGATTTTTCCTATCCTCTTGACTTAAATGACTCTTAGTTTTCTCCCTAGTTTCTCCATCTCTTGTGATAGGGCCCTGTAAGGTCGTTCTTCTACAATACACCATAATTATACATTAATGGATTTGAGATAGATTTCCATTCTATCTCTCCAACATATGTAGTTGGTTCCATTAAACAAGAGAGCTCTCAAGTTTGATTGCCCTTCTAAAAACATGACACTATTGGTTGTCATAATCGTTCTCTAAGGATTTTAATCCTAAACATACAGAGATTAGGCTCTGATACCACTTGTTAGGTCCTATATGCAACATAAGAGGGTGTGAATTAGGTTATCCAATTAAAATACTATTCAAAAACTATTTTTCCTAAATCAAGACTTCTTAGTGAAATTCAATAACAATTGAATTGACCAAGTCCAATTCACAATCAAACAATTCAATTCACAATAATTGAAATCAAATATGCACAATCTCAATTCCAACAACACAAGATAAGTATTCAAATTAAAATGATCAAAAGAACATTCAATAATTGATTATGCACAATTATAAAGCAACTAAAGATAAAGCTTTAAAGGAATGAACTCAAGATTTATAGTGGTTCAAGTCTCCCCTTGAAGCACTCTACATCTACTACCTAAGCTCTCAAGTTTAGTATTTCAACAATCCAATAAAATGGATCTCTTCACCAAAGGTGAGATCAAAACTTTTTACAAACCTTTAATGTTAACCAATCTTATTTGCAATCAATGCTATAAATGTGGTTTTATTCTCCCACTTGGAGAAACCTTTACAATTTACCAAATGAAGATTACAATTCCTGAAATCCTCTCAAATAGTGTGGATGATTTACAATTGAAAGCTCACTTCAACTCGTCTCAAAGAATGCTTTTTACAAGAGGAAAATAGTTGATCAAGATGGATGAAGACAAATTCAAGCTCAAGTCTTTTATCCTATATTTGATTTTTCACAACTCTTTTATTTTAATATTTTGAATAGTAATCTTTACAAATTTTGAAGCTCTAGGATCATTAGAAATCGGTTATGAAAGCTCGAGGTGATAATATGACTAGTTTGTGAGGCAAAATGGACAAGAAAAATATTTTTCAGAAAACTAGCCGTTACTCACAATATGGGTACTCACAATATGGGTAGTTCGGATGGGTAGATCGTCCGAATGTACTTTTCAGAATTGTCAAAAAAAACTTTGCAAAATTAGTTTCGAACGTCCGAACTTGGCTTGTGGTCATCCGAACCTATCTTTTATTTTCCATTTTTGAACTTTTTTTTTCAAAAACTTTTTTTGAAAATATAAAAACTTTGTCAAATCATTTTCTCAAAACATACATTTCAAAACACTTTTGTGAAAATGTAAAAACTTTGTGAAATCATTTTACTCAACTTTATGATTTTTAATTTTCTTTAAACATTTTGATAAGATTGAAAAATAACTTTTGTAAAATACTTTGTTTACAAAAAGGCACATTTTCAACTTTTATTTTTGATTTATTTTACTTGAACTTTCAAATGATTCAATTAAGTTGGAGCCAATGTACAACTAGGGTTGGGTTTGGGAAATCTACCCTATTTTATCTAGTTTCTATTTCTTGAGTCTTCAACGCTTTGATAATCACTTTTTCCAATTTGCACACCTATAACTTCAAGAAGCTTGTTGACACATTAGTATACATAATTGTGTGTTAATCATCAAAACAGTAATTAGATTTAAGACACTAGGTCTTTCATTATCAGTAATTTCAAAGATGGATGTATCAATAAAAAAAATCTCTACCATATTATCTATTTCACAAAAAATATTCAACTCTTCCTTATCTAAGCTACCATGGCATTGAATTTTAGACACCTCCACATCATCAACACATTGAATAACATTTTCATCTATTGAGGTGTCTCAATATACATCAATTTAATAACAACTAACATAACATCTAAACTGTGAAATTCCATGTAAGATTTCAAAACAACACAAGAATTCATTATCTTGGCTATTTTATTGCAAATTGACAAATCTTCATCACATAAACAAACAAAGGGGCCAAGGTTTGAGATCTGTACATGATCAAAGCAAACAACAATGTATTCATTCAATAATTCTTTGACATTAATGCATTTCGCTAAATTATCTACAACATGCAAAGATTCCAACTCCCTAGAACACTTTGACATACATTAAACATGAGAATCAATAAACGCAAAATCACAATCCATAGAATTTGGGACACTATGATATAATGAATCATGTTGTGGGATATAAGATGAGATACGAGATGATTGGACAAGTTGCACATCACTATTGCTCAGGGTTACATTAGTTGAACACTTTTCGGATTCATCGTATATATTTCAATTAATTGTTTTACATGTACCTCCAAATTTTTTATCGTGGCACTCTGATCTCTCAATAGGGCATCATGAATCTCCAATATTTTATTTTGCCTCTTTATGATTGTCTCCAATTGAGCACATATTTGATCTTTCATCTCCAAGATTTTATCTAGTCTCTCCATGAATTTATAAAGCTGATGCTCTAATAGGGCTTTAATTTTCTCCTTGAGGCATATTTTGTTGCTTTGTTCTTTAATTGACCACTCCCCATTATAGCCTGAATAATATCCAAACTCTCATTGAGAATGAGATAAAAATTGTTGGCCAAAATGATTGTTATTTGCCCACGTGCAAGATCCTTTATCCCTCAAATATGTTTCACAATAACCTTGATAATTGAAAACATCCTTAAATTCAGAGAGACATTGATAAATAGGATGATCTCCTTTGCACAACCTACAAGAAACAACATTCATTCTAAAACTAGCGTGTACATCATCAAACAAGGTCAAAATTTTCATTGGATCGTCAAAACAAGACAAAGATAGATAATATGAAGGTTCACTATCTCCCTATTCATTGATCTCCCCAAATCCTAAATGGTGAAAATCTCCAAATATTCTAAGGTTTGGTTTTATATCATCCACTTATTGTGATGGGTCAAAATTAATTTCAAAGGATTACCCAAACGTCCTAGATATACTTGGGTAGAAATTATAACTAAAACAAAATAAAACACTACAAATAAAAAAACACATATTATATAAAAAATAATAAAATATTTACAACTACCAATCACACTAAATACAAAAATCTAACACAATTTCCCTTTCTTGGCAACAGAGCCAATTTGATTATTGGTAAAAACTAGGGTAAATTAAGGCTTAGCAATTGTAGCTTAATCAGATCAAATATATTTATAAAAACCCTAATTTCTCATGACTTTAAATTGCATCAAAACACCGACATGTATAGCAAGTAAGGAGTAGAAGTCGATCCCACATAGAATGAGAGAATTACATATAAGTGTATGTGGGTGCAGTAGTAGACAATTAAACAAATTAACAAACAATTAAACAAAACAACAATTCTAATAATTAATAAAATAAAAGAGAAGAAAATACTAACAATTAAACCTACTCAAGAACTAATAAGCAAGTAATGCAATTGAGTGAAAAGAACTCTTGAGGACAATGACTAGGGTTACAAAGATAGTTGGGTAAGAATTCAATATCATGGGAATATTATAGTTAAAGGTAAACTGTCACTTCTAGATATGAGTTTCTATACTGAGCACCCTATCTACTCACAACCTTAACACACTTCCCCCTATGTGGCTAGAGGCAAGGAATTCCTTATGTGTCCATGGTCCACCTACTTGATATTAATAGATAGTTAAACCCCCTTATTTGGCAAGAGATAAGGTTTGCTTCAATAATCAACCCAACTCTACTATTAACCACCAACTAACAGCCCTTTAACTCTACCACTCATATATGTGAGAGAGAATGGCAAACCAAGTCACGCTAATGTCAAGTGAATCAACCCAAAATCCACTTATCTGGTGAAAGGCAAGAGTTAAGGAAAAATAAGCCTAACAAATTCACAACCAATCTACAGTAAATTCCTAACAATCTACCCTAATTCCCCTACGTTGTGAGACGCAAGATTAAAGGTAAATAGTCTCTAATAAATTACTCTTTAAATCAAAATATATTCATCATGCAAAACACTCACAAAATATCATGCATACCTAATTAAGAACATGGCAAGTAAAAGTTAACATAATCTTCCCAATCAATAAACTTTAACCAAGATTTTAAGCCCAAAAACTTATGTCAAATCTCAAGCACAGAATAAGTCTAGCCTAACATGGATAGATAAAACATCAATATTATAATTAAAAGTAGTAAAAAACAATAAACTTTAATGGAAATAAAAAACCTAAATTAAAGGACAATAAAGAGGGCCCATTTGATAAATTAAGAACAAGATAATAGCTTCCTTCAAAAGATTAATGTTCTCTATGCAAAATTATAATCAAAGACCTCAAAATTTCTCAAGGGGTCTCTCTATATAAAAAAAGAATAAAATAAAGCCTAAATAGAGAGAAAAACCAATAATATATTCTAAACTATGACATCCTCTATTCCCTTTTAAAAATTACATAATATATGTCCTTATTTCAGTAACAACTTAAAACCTTACCAACAATTGTTATGATGACAAGTTTTTAGGTCATAAAATTTAAGGAATAAGATATGATACAACCCATAACAAACAATGGCTCCAAAACGTCTTCACCTTCTTCATGTTTGGCCATGCCTCCATTCAAGGCTCCAAAAAATGGCTCTACATACATGTACATAAGGAAATCATCAGTCAACTCATCAATGTACCCATTTGTTGCGTGTAGTAGTATCAGCACAATTTTACCCTAAAACTACTAATGTAGTAGTAGTGAGAGGGATCGTATCCACAGGGAAGGGTTGGATTCTTGAATCCGAGTTTTGTTCTAAGAATTGTCTCGGTAGCAAGTCACAAAATAGAATGAAATATCAACACAAAAGGAAACAAGAACAAAGGAAAGGAAGTAATAACAATCAAGTATGAACATATATCCTAGGGTTCTTGTGCCGGATGAACACAAATTTAGTTGATCAACACTACACAATTGACAAACAAGCAAAGATCTAGGAGACCTAAATTGCCTAGAAGCTCAAGTTGTGGTTAGCATGGCGACCACACCACTCCTAGTACTTCCTAACACCATCCTCTCCCATGGCAAGGTCTGTGAATGGTGGAATTCACTCCGCAACGTCTCAACTCTACAAGTTAACTACTCTAACATGCAAATCCTAGGAAATCCCATGACGAGGCCCGACCTAAGCTTGAATATCTTCGTTTATTAACACATAGAGCTTCTTTAACACTTTTCCTAATGTTTCAATTCATCAAAGCTTCCCATGGCGAGGGCTGAATTTCAGAAATGAAATAATCATAGAAAACAAGTGTAAAGACTCAGACAATCACACTTTAGTTCTCATTTCATGCATCTTCACTAACGTTGGTGACTCAATCCTCAACTTAGCATGGCGACCACAATCAGTGCAGAGATATGAAATTTAACAGATTTCTATTAATAAATTCAAGTGTGATTTCAATCTTTATCAATTACGTCAATTACATAGCATGAAGTCTTCTAAATCATGTATTCACCCGTTTAGAACCCTAAGATATCACACAATTAGCCAGAAAATTCCATATTCAACTCATATTCATCAAATTCCAGCATTAAGCAATTAAATTCCATCAAATTGAAAGATTTCACCGATTAAAGTGTAGAGGAATGTCAAATGCTCTTTGGATTGAGTTCAATATGTAATCTCCGGTACACAGTCACGATCGAAAATGAAAACGGAGAAGAAAATCTAGAGAGAGAAAATCCTAGAGAGAGAAAGTTAGAGAGAGAAACTTTCTCTCTCTAGTTCAAAAGTCTGTTAACTATCTAGAATCTCCTCTACATATTAGCTACATCCCCTATATATAGAGAATTACCAAAAATGTAACTAATACGCAAAACGTAAAATAACTACAATATTAAAGAGTGCCACCACTAGAAATGCCTAAAGTAGAGTAAATGAAAAATCCAAAGTGGAAGGCCTTCAAGCTGCGTCAGCGCCTTCGAGCCAGGGGTTCAACGTCTTCAGCTGCTTCCGCGCCTTTGTGCCATTCAGGATCACGCCTCCAACCAACTCTCAAAACCCTTTGTGTGCTCAGTTTTCTTACGCCTTTATTTCCTGGACAAATCAAGCCTTCAATCTGCCAGCTTCCACTCTTCCGTTTTGAACTCAGCAGTCGTGTGCCTTTGGGCCAACTGCCTCCACGCCTTCACCGCCCCTGTGTACCACTAGGAACCAACACTTAGTCAATTTCCATGCAAAACAAAAAATCGCCGAGGTGAGTGTGTGTGGGCGAGATCTCGCGGCAGACCTTCGCCGTGCAAAAATTGCTGTGGGCGAGACCTCGCCGCAAGGTCTTGCCGTGTAAAGTGTTTGTGGGCGAGGTCTCACGGCGAGACCTCGCCGTGTTATGTGTTTTTGGGCGAGACCTCGTGGTGAGGTCTCGCCACTTGTGTGCAAGTCAATGTGTAGTGAACGAATTGTGAAGTTCTGCAAATATGAAAATGAAATGTTGTGTGTGGTTGCTGAATGAAACAAAAATGACATAATGAAGATAAGTGATAAATGTTGAGTGTAATATGTGAAGAATGAATGAAAGAATAACGGATAAAGTGTTAAGCATGCAAAAACATAAACTTGAAACATTGTGAAACACAAAGCATGTAACGCACACTTCAAGAAAATTTTAATGAAACGTATTCTTCACTTATGAAATAGATAGCATGAGAGCTCAGCAAGGTCTTGCTCTCAAATCCCAATGGGCGAAGTGACCTCGCCCACAAAATGAGTGTGTGAGCATCAAAATGAAATTGTGAACAAATGTGCTAATGTGCAAATGCGCAAACAACCAGCCACTTCCAACCAAAATCTGGCATAGATTCGTTGTGAATTTGAGAAAACTTAAAACATGAAAGTTATAGCCCCAAAACCTAGCTTTCTATAGTTTTTTGAATCACCAAAATCGGAGCTCGGACAAGAATGCTATTGCCAAAATACTGGAGTACGGTGAAGCTATGTTCGACAAAGTGAGCTCGCCGCACAAGCTTGTGCGGCGAGGTGCGTGAATGTGTGCCACGAAGTGAGCTCGCCGCACAAGCTTGTGCGGCGAGGTGTGCACGATACATGCGACGAGGTGAGCTCGTCGCGTGATGTGTGTGTGTGTTGCATGCGACGAGGTGATGGTAGTGCGTAGCAGGGTGAGTGTATGTTTGTGATGCAACAATTTCAGCACATTCATCTACTTCTATGCAATATATGTGTATCGTAGCCTCTGAATTGGACTTTGTGTTGAACATAAGAGTTTTAGATCTTTCAGTTAGCTTTCCATTGGTTTAAGAATCAACATCCTTGGAGGTCTGTAGCGCAAGATATACACATTCTACCAAACTGTGGCAATATGAAATCAAAGATGAAAACCTGAAGGAACAGTTGCAAAGATGCCCCCGTTTCTCTTACTTGCACAGAGTTTTAGAAGCATTAATAAGCAATGAAGTAAACTCAAAGAGCTTTCCAGAACATCCAATATCTCATAAATCATGTTAGTATTGAGAAAGATACACTCAAATGAAGTTCAGATACCAAATCTCTCCAAACCCTAAAAATCGCAAATGAATCATGTTGAGGTTTTCTTCCAATCTTCACACACATCATTAGACTCTCTTGAATTCTTCTCCTAGCCTTCAACTCCAAACACACATTTACTTCATTTAATCAACATTTAAGGACTTTTTCTCCATTTTAGAACAACAACTCGTAACACACACAAATGCACCAAATATCCCGTAACACATCACAATTTCATGAAAAACAAACCAATAGTTAAGTGAATTAAGCTATTTAAGTTGGTATAAAACCAACTTATCAAATTCCCCCACACTTGAACTTTGCTTGCCCTCAAGCAAAAACCACACTCTAGACTTTCACCATAATGCATTGGACCCTCACTCCTTATCCACTATTACCTATTCCAATTTCATCAAAGTATTTTCCACACAAAAACTTATGCAACGTTTCCTGACACCTAGTTCTCAGATTTCAGTACACATTACCACTAAGGCACAATGAATAAAGACCAAAATGTCATGCGTGCAAGTGTGTGCTGAGGAACATGCACTTCATCTATTCCCTTGCTATACACCATCTAGTTGTCTCACTTGCCATCCAACACATATCAATCTCATTGACTACTCCTATGAACATGCAACTTCACAAGATCAATGGTAACCTATGCGCACATTGGTGCTCTATGGGACATTGCCCTTATTTGCACATTGGTGCTTATTTGTTGCACCCATTGGTGCCTTAGCCTGGGTTTTGTGGCTGTTTTTATCCTTTCATTGCTTGCCAGGGTCTTATGGCTCTTTTCACACAGTTTTAAAAGGCTTTTTCTCCATTGCCTCTCTTGTGTTTGCACATGTTCATAAGGGTCGCAAAATGACTAAACATGCACGAACACTGGAAACTCCAGACAAATTCATAGCAAAAAGAACGAATTCCATACACATTACCTACTATGTCATTTGCATGGCATATCTATCTTACCTTAACAACGTGCCTTAACCAGCAAATGTACCAATTTCTTCAAACTTAGTGTCAGAAAAAAAAAAATTTCGCATACAACATAAAAAAGAGTAGAGTGATGAACTTGAAATATGCCATAGTGAACTAGGAACAAAGCTTCAAATACATGATGATATTCGCGTTCTAGTCCACTCACTCAAACATTTGACACCTTTTACGCAACAACTCACACCAACACAAAATCTCATTGTAACGCATCAGACCCAAACCATTCTTGACACACAACACTTATTCCCAAAACTTTGCCAGATTTTGTAAAAAAGTTAAACATTTGTCCAAAAACTGAAAACTCAATATAAGCAGGGTATATCATAAACAAAACTCAAAATAACACAACAAAACTGAAAAGTAGCATGCTTTGCATCACATACACAGAAAAAATTTCGTATTTCGTTCACGAAAGAAAGTAAGCATATAAAGTCCAAGAGACATAGCAAACATTCACTCCCCCAGACTTACAACTCACATTATCCTCAATGTAAAGTAAAGATAGGTTTAAGAGCTCCCTGTTATTGATATATCATGAATTCCAATGTTTTCTTGGTGGAATGTCCTTGTGCTTAATTCTCTCTTGTATGAAAAATTTACCGTGCATGGTGAAACAAGGCTTATTAGAAACCACTTACTCACGCGCACCACATGTTGATGCAAGAAAAGACATGACTTGAAGGTTGTATGCAAGTAAAGTGTCGCTGCACCATGACCCTGGGTGTAAAAATATGCAACTAGCAACACTAAATGGCACATATACAATTCATGCTTGAAATGTAAAACAAAGTGATCATGTGTAGCATGGGAGTAGTCCATGGCACCACTCCTTCACACTTAGCCTCATGTGTGCATTATCTATTCTCCTTACAACTTATTTCATTTGCTTGTCCTGATAACATGAGTGGTTTAATGAGTATAACAAAATTCAAGAAAACATAAAGAACTAGTTTACCCAAAATACTTTATTCAAAGCAATGTGAGAGAAAAATATTTCTGGGTTTCTTAATCTCCAGCTAGACTTTATTCATTAAGCATTCTTTTTCAAGATTTGGAGTACCCATCTCTATACCAGAAAAATGCTCTTTCATAAGAACTCTTCTTCCTCCTATAAGGCACTTGTGAAATATTTCCAATGAGATGAGTAATCTCATACACATGGGGAGCAACCTCTATAAATTTCACTTTGGACCATTGAGGCTCCTCCATGAGAGGCACCTTATTTAATTCTTCTACCATTTGAGGCACATCATTCAACTCATCCACCATACTAGGGCTATCGATTACTTCTTCCACCACACTCGGCAATTCAAATTTGCAAGACTCAACCAAGGGTAGCACATCCATGGTCTCAACAAAACCATCAGTAATTTCAAAAATGGATGTATCAACAAAGCAAATCTCCACCATGTTAGCAATCTCATTAAGAATGTTCATATCTTTATATCTTCATCTAGACTAACATCAGTAAGCTCAAAAACGGATTCATCAATGAAGCAATTTTCCACTATATTAGCAATGTGATTCAAAATTGGCACATCTTCATCATCTATACTAACATGGAGAAATTCCTGAGGCTTTTCTTTGTCAACAACACAAAAAGCATTATCATCAATTAACAAGAGTATATCATTTTGCACTTCTTGTTAGTCCACATTTGGACATTTAGATTCAATCAGTATTTCATGAGTTGGTGCCTCAACAAGAGTTTCAAGCAATGTGTTGACATTTTCATTAGCCATTGCAACATTAACCGCATTCATGATATTACAATAAGCACCAAGAAATGTCTCTATACAATTCACAAAGCTATCAAGAGGATAAGCATCTGATGAATGGCAATCAATATCATTTGGCTCATGGAATTCCATAAAATTAATGCCAGACTCAACATTTGTCACATTTTCCATATTGTTGCTAAGAAACCATAAGGCTCTAATTTCATCTGTATCAAGTTCATCAGAGGAGACATCATCCTCAATAAAAGAAAAGCTTAAATTTGACTCATGTAACAAAGGTTCATCAACAATGCATTTTTGTGAGAAAACCTCAATATTTGTAGATTCCACCTCCCAAAGATTCTTTTCACCCCATTCAATATTAGATTGCCTTTCAAAATGATATTCCTCAGGAGTTGGTATTCTAGAAATTAGAGGTGTACCTTGTGGATAGCATGGTGCATATTGAATTGGTAGCTCACTTTGTTCTTCCTCAATGCTCCATAATGCATGTATTTGAGTATTCCGTTGTTGGCTTCTTGAAAACTCTTTTTCTTGAGAAAATCTCATTTCTTCCTTTTGTGAGCCTCTATCAAATCTTTCCAAAAGTTGAGAAAACATGTCCTCCACAGAGAGTCTTTGGTTTCTAATAAAATACGTTTTGTTGCTTTGCGATTGATTGTGCCATTGCTCCTCATATGGTGATAGAGAGAAGTCCTCAGACATTCTAGGTGTTGGTCGTGTGTCAACCACCTCAATTGGTGGGCAAAAATGACAAGACTCAACATAGTCCCCATACCACCTAGACATGCTTGAGTACTTGTGGTATTCGATATTCAATTTCAGTTAAGTTCAACATCCTGCACTTGCCACAAATACACCAAAGTAGACAACAAAACACAAAAACAAGAAGAACAACAAAATTTACCAAAATGAAACATAACAAAACTACTAAGCTACACAAATGAAAAGAAAACAAAACAGAGCAAATCTAAATTCAAGAAATCGTGCCTTTCCCGGCAACGGCGCCAAAACTTTTTGCGTGTAGTCGTATCAGCACAATTTTACCCTAAAACTACTAATGTAGTAGTAGTGAGAGGGATCGTATCCACAGGGAAGGGTTGGATTCTTGAATTTGAGTTTTGTTCTAAGAATTGTCTCGGTAGCAAGTCACAAAATATAATGAAATATCAACACAAAAGGAAACAAGAACAAAGGAAAAGAAGTAATAACAATGAAGTATGAACATATATCCTAGGGTTCTTGTGCCGGATGAACACAAATCTAGCCGATCAACGATACACAATTGACAAACAAGCAAAGTTTAAGGAGACCTAAATTGCCTAGAAGCTCAAGTTGTGGTTAGCATGGCGACCACACCACTCCCTATACTTCCTAACACCATCCTCTCCCATGGCAAGGCCTGAGAATGGTGGAATTCACTCCGCAATGTCTCAACTCTCCAAGCTAACTACTCTAACATGCAAATTCTTGGAAATCCCATGACGAGGCCCGACCTAAGCTTGAATGTCTTCGTTTATTAACACAGAGAGCTTCTTTAACACTTTTCCTAATGTTTCAATTCATCAAAACTTCCCATGGCGAGGCCTGAATTTCAGAAATGAAATAATCATAGAAAACAAGTGTAAAGACTCAGACAATCACACTTTAGTTATCATTTCATGCATCTTCACTAACGTTGGTGACTCAATCCTCAACTTAGCATGGCGACCACAATCGAAGCTTGATCCATTCACAATCTTTGCAGAGATATGAAATTTAACAGATTTCTATTAATAAATTCAAGTGTGATTTCAATCTTTATCAATTACGTCAATTACATAGCATCAAATCTTCTAAATCATGTATTCTCTCGTTTAGAACCCAAAGATATCACACAATTAGCCAGAAAATTCCATATTCAACTCATATTCATCAAATTCCAGCATTAAGCAATTAAATTCCGTCAAATTGAAAGATTGCACCGATTAAAGTGTAGAGGAATGTCAAATGCTCCTTGGATTGAGTTCAATATGTAATCTCTGGTACACAATCACGATCGAAAATGAAAACGGAGAAGAAAATCTAGAGAGAGAAAATCCTAGAGAGAGAAAGTTAGAGAGAGAAACTTTCTCTCTCTAGTTCAAAAGTCTGTTAACTAACTAGAATCTCCTCTACGTATTAGCTACATCCTCTACATATAGAGAATTACCAAAAATGTAACTAATACGCAAAACGTAAAATAAGTACATGGTGGAGGTTCGTCGCTCAACCTCGCCAAATACCCAAACTTACTCAACTAATGTAGAAGTGGCAAGTGGGATCGTATCCACAGGGAAGGTTTGGGTGTCAAGAGATCACTTGTTCAAGAAACCAAAGCAAATGGAACAAATACAAAACAATATAAATGCAAGAATGAGGATGGATGCAAGGTTAGTATGCAAGCACTGCCTTGAGGGATTTCGACATGTACCAATCTCTCCCTAAATCATCGACTTGTGTAAACATAAGTGAGGGGACTTTAAACTGCTAGTGGACTGGGATTGATCTTCTTGGTAGATCTCACAACCCCATCTCACAATACTCCCCGAACTTCCCTTGGTAGGGCAAGTTCGTGGCACGAGTCAGACTCTCCCTGATCCCTATTCTAAGACAAGAACACTCTTAGACCTTTCCTATAGTTGATGTTAACTGTCAGTGGGTAACGCACAGTTAAAATCGGCAAAGTGTATAGGACCTAAGAACTCACATAAGCATATTCACAATCAGTTCATGTTATGTTCAATTGCCTCATATCGATTTACACAAAACTCAGTGGATACCGCAGCTTTAAATGTAAACTTAAGCAATGGCATGCGAAATATTGAAGATAAACAAGAACAGATTATGAACATGAAGAACACATATATAAATCTATGATGATATTCCAATTTCCTTTTACAGCGCTAAACTGATTCCAGTGGGTACCGCAAATCAAATTAAGAGCATAAGCGTGTGTGAGTAAACATTGGAATGAAACATCAAAAGACATTGAACAAAGATCAAACACATAATGAGCAATTTAAATGTCTCAAATAAGTCGAGATCTGTACAGTCGAGCCCTCAAGACAGCAAAATGTGCGAAAGGGAAAAGAAAGAGAAAAACCTAATCTAACCTAAGAACTAGAACTAAGGAATGCTATCTCTATTGTGCCGCTCTCTCTCCCCCGCTCCAAGCTGCTTCCTTGTGCTTTTATAGTTGCCCTCGATACCTTGGCTTAGTGAGCTTCCTGGAAGTTTCCCTTTCCAGTCCAGATGTTGACACGTGTTCCTGCATTGATACACCAAGAATTTAGTGAAGACACGTGTACTTAATGAATGAGAATAATTAAAGGCAAACTATCATATACGTTGATGGCTGTGTTTACCAAGTGTGTTGGTACAGATGTGGAGTTTATTGACTATGAAATGCTTGAGATAATTCCTAACTAAGATATGACAAAGGAAAAATGCATGAGAGTGCATGTGTGTGAGGTGAGTGAGGCGGCCGCACGATGCGGCCGCCGTGTGTGCGTGTGTGTGAGTGGGCGGCCGCAAGATGCGGCCGCCGTGTGTGTGTGTGTGTGAGAGGGCGGCCGCACGATGCGGCCGCCGTGTGTGCGTGTGTGTGAGTGGGCGGTCGCATGATGCGACCGCCGTGTGTGCATGGTGTGTGAAGTGTTGTGCTAAGTGTGTTGTGTGATGGTGTTGTGCTTCAGGAGTAGTCATGGACCTTCTAAGACTTGGAGGTCAGTTGTGTGCTAGTGTGTTTTGTGGAGGTCAAGAGTGTAAGTGTGAGCCCAAGAGTAAGTGTGAGTGCTGCGTAAGTGAAGTGGTGGACTTGTGAATAGTGATTATGGACCTCCAAAGTGTGGACCTCCATGAAGGCTTGGAGGTCAGTGATCTTGGAGGTCAGTGGCATACATGCCTAAGTATTTTGGATAAAATCACAAAATATTCACATTGTTACACGAACACTTAGCCATTTCTCAATATTTCCCAATCACGCACATTCTTGCATACCATTGACATACCAAGCATCATTTTCACTCATAAATCACAGCAAAAGATTAAGAAAGCAAAGCAGATAAGTCGACTAAACCTCGACTTATCAGTACAATATTACAAGAGTGCCACCACTAGAAATGCCTAAAGTAGCGTAAATGAAAAATCCAAAGTGGAAGGTCTTCAAGCTGCGTCAGCGCTTTCGAGCCAGGGGTTTAGCTCCTTCAGCTGCTTCCGCGCCTTTGTGCCATTCAGGATCACGCCTCCAACCAACTCCTAAAACCCTTTGTGTGCTCAGCTTTCTCACGCCTTTATTTCATAGACAAATCACGCCTTCAATCTGCCAGCTTCCACTCTTCCGTTTTGAACTCAGCAGTCGTGCGCCTTTGGGCCAACTGCCTCCACGCCTTCGCCGCCCCTGTGTACCACTAGGAACCAACACTTAGTCAATTTCCATGCTAAACAAAAAATACCCGAGGTGAGTGTGTGTGGGCCACGAGACCTCGACGTGCAAAAATTGGTGAAGGCGAGACCTCGCGGCAAGGTCTCGCCGTGTAAAGTGTTTGTGGGCGAGGTCTCGCGGCGAGGTCTCGCCGTGTAAAGTGTTTGTGGGCGAGGTCTCGCGGCGAGACCTCGCCGTGTTATGTGTTGTCTCGCCCCCTGTGTGCAAGTGAATGTGTAGTGAACGAATTGTGAAGTTTTGCAAATATGAAAATGAAATGTTGTGTGTGGTTGCTGAATGAAACAAAAACGACATAATGAAGATAAGTGATAAATGTTGAGTGTAATGTGTGAAGAATGAATGAAAGAATAACGGATAAAGTGTTAAGCATGCAAAAACATAAACTTGAAACGTTGTGAAACACAAAGCATGTAACGCACACTTCAAGAAAATTGCAATGAAACGTATTCTTCACTCATGAAATAGATAGCATGAGAGCTCAGCAAGGTCTTGCTCTCAAATCCAAATGGGCGAAGTGACCTCGCTCATTGGAGGTCTGTAGCTAAAGATATACACATTCTTCCAAACTGTGGCAATATGAAATCAAAGATGAAAACCTGAAGGAACAGTTGCAAAGATGCCCCCATTTCTCCTACTTACATACAGGTTTAGAAGAAAGTTAAAACAAAGCAATGAAGTAAACGCAAAGAGCTTTCTAAAACATCCAAGATCTCATAAATCGGATTAGTATTGAGAAAGATACACTCAAATGAAGTTCAGATACCAAATCTGCCCAAACCCTAAAAATCGCAAATGAATCATGTTGAGGTTTTCTTCCAATCTTCACACACATCATTTGACTCTCTTGAATTTTTCTCCTAGCCTTCAACTCCAAATACACATTTACTTCATTTAATAAACATTTAAGGACTTTTTCTCCGTTTTAGCACAACAACTCGTAACACACACAAATGCACCAAATATCCCATAACACATAACAATTTCATAGAAAACAAACCAAAAGTTAAGTGAATTAAGCTATTTAAGTCGGTATAAAACCAACTTATCACCATTCACAAAGCATGCTAAAACTATGTCAGTTAGTTCTTTTTAAATCAACAAATTTTTATAATCTAAACTAAATAATAACAATCTTGAGGCTATTATTCATATGCAAGGCAAACAAAATGAGAAACTTCTACCCAAGGGCTACAAACATCAAAATATACTTTTAAATCAAAGGATTTCATAAACAATATATCTTTGACCTAATTTTCCCTAACATTGGTGATGTCTTCATATAATGAACACTAAATCTTGCTAAATTCAACAGAGCATCCCATTGCAAGGTATCATCATTCATGCATGTAGCAGAAAACATTTGGTCAAGTTTTACCTCTTTTGGGTTCCCACTTGCATTGAATAAGTCTAACCTTTATTGTATTTTTCAATGAGAGCATCCAACATCCTCAAAGAATCATTGGTTTACTTTCTCATTGATCGTGGCTCTATGTAACTATGTTGTGATTCAAACTCCATTTATACATAACTCTTGTAGTGAGCAGCAATACCTCAATGAAGTTTGAATACCATCCAATGTGATGGTCAATTTAGCCAATTTACCCTCTAGAGCTTCCCAATACTCCAATGGTAAGAAGTTACCAACTATCCTTGTAGATTGTGACATGCATTAGTAAATTTTCACTTGAGCACGAAAGACCTAAACTTGCTACAAGTTACAACAAGTAGATTGAAAAAAAAGACAAAAAAATGAAACTGCACAAAGTTCACAAAACAAAAAATTGTAAAACAACTAGACTACATGAGACACAAAAGGAAAGAAAACACAACTACTCAATTACTTAAACAAACAACTCTAGTGCACGTTGCCCCTCCTAAGCAACGGCGCCATTTTGTTGCTGGATATAGTCATATAGCCTCACAAACAAACAATTAATTCTCTTGACTCCAAAATATATAGATATATTGAGCAAGGAGTCAATCCCACATAGAGGGGGATTGTGTTCTAAGGATTGATCAGTTTAAGCAAAGAGTAGGCGAGTTTAATTAAAGTGCTTAAAATGAAGTCTAAAGGAACAACTAGATGACAAGTCAGAACAAATGATATAAGGGAGGTCATATGCCTTTGGAACCAGGACGTAGAATTTGTAGCTTCCAATGAATCGAGTTATTCTAGATAAGGCCTAAGCAAGCTTTAATATGAGTGTTTCAGTGCCTATCAGTCAAGCGTGAAGGTCGGCAAGGTGACTGCGCCATCACTCTAACAACCAAAACCATTTATTTCCCATGGCGAGGACAATCTATGGTTAAGTTGACACTGCATTCACCCAACTTAACTCAATAAAATATGGAGACAAGTTAAGACCAAGACAAACCAAACAAGTTAAAATTATCTCTCAGATAAAATTTGAGCTAAGAATTCCATATACCTGAGTTCACATGGCAATGACACTTAAGCATAAAAACAATTCAATGAAACATAGAGACTAATATTCTTTCTTTGATTCCAATTTCCCATTTCCATGTCTGAATTCCAAATACACAAACGAATTAGCCACTTATAGGCTCAACAACTTGTATTCAACAATTAAGAGCAAATAACTAATCATTTTCATGAAAGAACAGAAACTACCAGTTAAAGAAGTTTGGCAAGCGTATCGTTAACCTTGCAATTTTAACCCTAAACTAAGGTAGTAGCGATGAGTAGGGTATCGTATCCATAGGAAAGGGGATGGATTCTTGAATTCAATGTTTGCTTACAGAATGTCACAAATGTCACAAGAACAAGACAGAATGCTATTATTGGAACAATGAGTAAAAATCACGAGAACAAAGATAGTAAAATGTAAATCAGGTAAAGAACTGGATTTCCTAGGGTCCAGGAGCCAGATAATTGCCAATTAAACACTTATGCGAATAAGGAAGAGATCAAAACTGCCTAGGATCATAGTATGAAGCCAGTATGGCGACCGCAACACCTACTACTCTCCAAATCGTCATTCTTGTCCCATGGCGAAGCCTAAGGATGACGGATAAGAACAGCATCTCAAGTCTCAATACTAACTATTCAAGCATGCAAAACTCTAGGTCTCGCATGGTGAGGCCCGACATAAGTTCCTAGACCTTAGTTAGCATTAAAGAGCCATTCCACACTTTATTCTAGTGACTCAATGATTTCCGATTAGCTTGGCGACCACATCTCGGATCATGATCAAACTGTGCAAGTGAAGAAACTCCATACTCATACATTTAGACCTCATTTCATGCAATTCTCACTCAATCAAAGTTCAGTTAAGGAAATTAAAGCGTTAACATTATGAAACTTGACATATTAGCGCATTAAAAACAAGTATGATTTCATTCTCGCAAAATTACATCAATTGCATAGCATCCATGGTTCAATCACTCAATTATCTGGTCCATGCCCTAAGACAACCTCAATATAGCCACAAAACTCCATTTCTAATTCACGATCTTCACTTTGCAGCATCAAGCAAATCATTCTCATTAAATGGAAAGATTATACCCGTTGAATTGCTCTGATTGCCTTCAATTCACAAGAGAGTTCCAATGCACGGAACAAATCCTCGATCGGAATCAAAATCGGAGTTCTATTTCTAGAGAGAGAAAATTCTAGAGAGAGAAATATGCCAATTTCTATCTTACTTTAACATTATGCCTTGGCCAACAAAATGTGCCAATTTCTTTCATATTTAGAACCAAAAATGAAAAAAATTTTCGCATGCATTAACATAAAAAATTTGATGAACCAGAGGTTGAACATAGCTAACAGGAAGAACACTAGTTCAAATACAAAGTGATACTTCATTTCATTCATTTCATTGCCCACACTATCACTATACCTCTTTTCATTTCATTTTACACACTACATTTCATTAGGACACAATCATACTCCTTAAAAAAATCGTAAGAACACTAACCAACAAAAACAACAATATTCAACACTTCAAACATTCCATGGATAGGCACATTTTGCCACAGAAATGTCAACTACACAAAACTTGTGTTCTTAACATCACTTATTCACAAAAAAAAATTCAAAATTTCCACAGAAAATTTAAAACAAACAATGAAAAACATCACATATTACGGGAAATAATATGCAAAAGCTCAAAATACTACAACAAAACTAAAAGTAGCATGCCTTGCATCACATAGCACATAGCATAAAAAACCTTTCATTCATGAAGAAAGTAAGCATTTAAAGTCCAAAAAACACAAAACAAAGCAAACATTCACTCCCCCACACTTAAAACTTACATTGTCCTCAATGTAAAGTAAAGATAGGTTTAGGAGCTCCCTAGTGTTGATATGTCATGAATTCCAATGTTTTCTTGGTGGAGTGTCTTTGTCCATAGTTCATTTTTTTTTCATGAGAAATTTCCTGCACATGGTGAATCAAGCTTATTAGAACTCACTCACTCAAATATACTACATGTTGGTGCAAGGTAAACAACACATGGAGGTAGCCTGCAAGCAAAGTGTCGCACTATGACTAGGAGTTATAGTGGTGTAAAAATATGCAATTAGTAACACTAAATGGCATTTGCACAATCCATGCTTGATATGTAAAATAAAAAGGTTGTGTGCAGTATGGGAGTGGTCTATGGCACCACTCCCTCACACTTAGCCTCATGTGTGCATATCCTATTTCTCTTGCAACTTTCTTCATGTACATGCCCCTACAACATGAGTGGCCTTTGTGAGCATAAACAAAATGTAAATAACATAAAGATCAAATTCACAAAAATACTTCCTAGAGTGCAATATGAGAAAGAAGTAGTTCTGGATTTTATTAGTTTCCAGCTAGACTTTATTCATTAAGCTGTCTCCCTTTTATATTCCGAATATCCTTCTTTATACCAGAAAAATGCTCTTTCATAAACACTCTCTTCCTCCTGTAGGGCACTTGAAAAATATTTTCAAGAAGGTGCTTAAGCTCATGCACATGGGGAGCAACATCTACAAATTCCACTTTGAACCACTGAGGCTCCCCCATTGAAGGCACCTCCTTAAACTCGTCCACCATTGGAGGCACTTCATTCAACTCTTCCACCATACTAGGCCTATCATTTACTTCTCCCACCACACTAGGCACTTTAATCCTGCAAGGCTCAACCAAGGGTTGTACATCTATGGTCTCAACTAATTCATCAGTAAGTTCAAAACCACCAGTAAGTTCAAAAATTGATTCATCTACAAAGTAATTTTCTACCATGTTAGCAATCTCATTAGAAATTTTCACATCTTCTTTATCTAGACTAACATCAGTAAGCTCAAAAATAGATGTATCAATGAAGCAATTTTCCACTATGTTAGCAATGTTATTCAAAATTGGCACATCTTCATCATCTAAACTAACATAGGGAAATTCTTGAGTCTTTTCTTTGTCAACAACACAAAAAGCATTATCATCAATTAACAAGAGGATCTCATTTTGCACTTCTTGCGAGTCACCATATAGACATTTAGATTCAATCAACATTTCAAGAGTTGGTGCCTCAACAAGAGTATCATACAATGTGTTGACATTCTTATTAGCCATTGCAATATTATCTTCATTCAAGATATCACAATGATCATCAAGAAGTGTCTCTTTACAATTCACAAAGCTATCAAAAGGAGAAACCTGTAATGAATGGCTATCAACATCATCTGACTCAGGAAATTTCATAAAATTAGTGCAAGACTCAGCATTAGACACACTTCCCATCTTGGCACTTAGAAGCCACACAACATTCAATTCATCGATAGCAAGCTCATCACAAGAGTCATAATCCTCATCATAGAAGACATCATTCTCAATTGAACAACTAAAATTTGACTTATGTAACCCAGGTTTATCAACAATGCATTTTTGTGAGACAACCTCAATATTTGTAAAAACCACCTCCCAAGAATGCTCTTCACCCAATTGAAGATTATCTTGCATTTCAAAATGATATTCCTCAGGAGTTGGTACTATAGAAATTAGAGGAGTACCTTGTGGATAGCATGATGCATATCGGCCAGGTATCTCACTTTGTTCTCTTACATTTCTCCATAATGCATCTAGTTGAGTACTCCTCTGTTGTCCTCTTGAAAACTCTTCTTGAGAAAATCTCAATTCTTCCTTTTGTGAGTTTTTATAAAGTCTTTCCAAAAATTGAGAAAGCATGTCATACAACTTATTGCTTTGTGCTTGATTATGCCATTTCTCCTCATATGGTGGTGGAGAGAAGTCCCCAAATATTCTAGGTGTTAGTCGTGTGTCATCCATCCAATCTGGTGGGTAATCATAACGAGGCTCTACAAAGTCCCCATACCACCTAGACATCTTGGGTACTTATGGTGTGAAATATTCTTTTTCAATTGAGTTCAAGTATCCTGCACTGGCCACAAATACACCATAGTAGACAGAACAAAACACAAAAACAAAAAACAACAATGAAACATAACAAAACTACTAAGCTATACAAAGGAAAAGAAAACAAAACAGAGCAAATCCAAATTCAAGAAACCGTGCCTTCCCCGGCAACGGCGCCAAAAAATTGGCAAGCGTATCGTTAACCTTGCAATTTTAACCCTAAACTAAGGTAGTAGCGATAAGTAGGGTATCGTATCCATAGGAAAGGGGATGGATCCTTGAATTTAATGTTTGCTTACGGAATGTCACAAATGTCACAAGAACAAGACAGAATGCTATTATAGGAACAATGAGTAAAAATCACGAGAATAAAGATAGTAAAATGTAAATCAAGTAAAGAACTAGATTTCCTAGGGTCCAGGAGCCAGATAATTTCCAATTAAACACTTATGCTATGCATTCGACACTTATGCGAATAAGGAAGAGATCTAAACTGATTAGGATCATAGTATGAAGCCAGTATTGCGACCGCACTACCTACTACTCTCCCAATCGTCATTGTTGTCCCATGGCGAGGCCTAAATATGACGGATAAGAACCGCAGCATCTCAACTCTGAATACTAACTATTCAAGCATGCAAAACTCTAGGTCTCCTATGGCGAGGCCTGACCTAAGTTCCTAGACCTTAGTTAGCATTAAAGAGTCATTCCACACTTTATCTACTGACTCAATGATCTCCGATTAGCTTGGCGACCAAATCTCGAATCATGATCAAACTGTGCATGTGAAGAAACTCCATACTCATACATTCAGACCTCATTTCATGCAATTCTCACTCAAATTGGTGAACTGAACCTCAACCTACCATGGAGACCGCAATCAAAGTTCAATTCGGGCAATTAAAGCGTTAACATTATGAAAATTGACATATTAGCGCATTAAAAACAAGTATGATTTCATTCTCAAAAAGTTACATGAATTGCATATCATCCATGGTTCAGTCACTCAATTATCTGGTCCATGCCCTAAGACAACCTCAATCTAGCCACAAAACTCCATTTCTAATTCACGATCTTCACTTTGCAACATCAAGCAAATCATTCTCATTAAATGGAAAGATTATACCAGTTGAATTGCTCTGATTGCCTTCAATTCACAAAAGAATTCCAATGCACGGAACAAATCCTCGATCGGAATCAAAATCGCAGTTCTATTTCTAGAGAGAGAAAATTCTAGAGAGAGAAAGTTTAAGCCCCGAGGGAGAAAATTAAGATAAAAATTGCAGAAAGGAAACTGGGTCGCAGACGGACTGCCACTAAATTAGATCAGTTAGATTGCATAAATTAAATGACTGAAAGTAAAAACAAAAAAGTAAAAAACATAAATTAAAAGTTAGATGTTAGGAAGTTAGATCAAAACAAACAAGATATAACCACAAAATATGAAATTAAAATTCATAATTAAAGTACATAAAATAAATTACAACAAGTTCATAAGATTAAGGTCCTTACACAAGTTTGGTCCTTAATCAAACTCCAAATTGTTCTTAAGCAAGGGATCCTAGCAAAGGTATGATCCAAGCAAAGGTATCCAAGTTTAGGAATTACAAAGAAAAGATGAAAATAAAAGAAGAAGAAATGAAAAGATAAGAAGGAAGGAAAGGAATAAGAGAGAGTGTTTACTACGGGAGATAAGAGAGAAAATACTATGCTTTGGACTCCAAAGTCTCCCTTGTTTGCTGAAAGTGGGAGTACTTAAAGCAGTTTTCCCATTTTTTTTTAATTTATTTGACTATACTATTACAGTCAAAATAGGTACAGTCAAAGTCTTCTTTTTATGGTATTTGAGAAAAAATTCTATGACAGTCAACTTCATTTTGATATTGGTCAAGTAACAAGTCATCCTCGTCTGTTGGGCTTGTTTGTTGTGGTTCAGTCTTGGACGTACTGGGCTCTATTTGTTTAACCTATTTAAATTGGGCTAACAAGTTTTCGAGCTGTTGCACATAGTCTTCTTTGTTAGAAATGGATGCCAATTTTGAAGCAGTAAGCGACTTTTGTTGTAAAAACTGGCATACGTTTGGATCTGTTGCTGACAGATATTGTGGATTCTTCTGGAACCATGCGTCGATCTGCTTAGGATGGATGCATCCAAAATCAAATTCCTTCCACCACTTTGTATATCCTTGACGGACCAGTTGTGGAGGGATTTTAGCTTCCTGCTTAGCAAATTCAAATTTCCAAGCATAGATCCAAGATAGAGAAAAGATTGAATAGAAGTGTAGTAATACAGGCATATACACTTCTGTGGTTGTGAACGTTTTTGAAAAAATTTCTAAACCCAGTTGGACATCTACTGGTAAGATTTGTTGATTAGGTCCAAAACAGTTCCACCATTGGACAAACCAGATTGGAAAATTATACTTAGTCCCTCTTTTAAAATAAAAGAACCAAGAATGTTTGTTTGCCTCTAGCTTTCAACGTCAATGTCCTGTTGCCCAAATCTGTTGTCGAAGTTCACTGCATAATGGTCTCCAAACCTAGGTGCTTGTTCTCCTTGGGTAACCATTTATCTTTGCTGTCTTAACTGTGCCCTCAAAGTTTTTGCCAATTCAAGATCAAATTAAAATTGTGGTTCTCCTGCAGACCTGCTAGATCTTGGCATACACAGCACACTGTTTTGTAGTATAATAGCAAAGAATCAAGAACTTCAAATGTTCAGCAAAGAATCACACCACAATTCTCAATATGTACTTGAAAATGCGCAAAACAGAACAGCAAATGAGTGAAAATTGAAATAGTCGACACAAATAGAACAACACGGAACAAGCTAATAAAATTCAAGAAACAATTCAACACAAAACAAAATGAATCAGTGAATTGAAGGAACACTTAATCAAATCCTAGAAACCGTGCCTTCCCCGGCAACGGCGCCAAAAATTGACAGCTTAAAGTCGTATCAACTCAATTTTTCCCTAATCACTACTGTAGAAGTGGAAGTTGGGATCGTATCCTCAGGGAAGGAGTTGGTTACCAAAATATTAACAAAATGCTCCAGAAATTTCACGAGTTCAGTTTCACAGATTAAGAGGCAATAGTAACACTCAAGAACAGTTGAAAAATGAAATATAAAACTAAAAGTAAACACAGAAATGAGATATCAACTATAAGGAATATGTCCTAGGATTTCTTTCCGGATGTTCATGCAAGTTATATATGTATACACATTGCAATTGACATATATGTCAACCAAGAGGGGATCAAACTGCCTGAGAACCGAGATTCTGACTGGCATGGCGAGCGCTTCATTTTCTATGTTCTCTAACTCCACAATTTCCCATGGCGAGGCCTAGAGTGAAGAATTAAACCCGCAGAGTCCCAACCTTCTGAGATTCACTACTATCGCATGTAAAATTTAGGATTTCCCATGGCGAGGCCTAACCTTATTCTGATTGTCTTCACAAATCTCATAAAATCTCTCATCTCTTAGTTCTAAACTCTCATCAAACCTCCACCGGCATGACGACCGCATTCTGGTTCATGATCTGGCAAATCAAGTGAGAAGACTCATTTTCCATACTGTGTGTTCTCAATTCAAGCATTTTAATTCCTATTGTAGAATTAAACTCCGACCTAACATGGCGATTACTACCGAAGGTTGATTCAGGCAACAAGAGCTCAAATGAGTGTATTTAACAAGTTTCGAACAATATTTACCAGTATGAGTCTATTCTAGATGAATTAATTCAATTGCAATGCCATACGTAGTTTTATTACACTACATCCGAATCAAAACCCTAAAACATAGCAAATTTGGCCACAAAGTTCCATTTCCAATCCACGATTTTCACAATTCAACAAATAGCAATTCATATTCATCAATTAGGAAGAATTTACCAAATACTCTGCTTCAATTGCTTCCAATTCAAAAAGAATCCGTAAAAGCTTCCACGATTGAGAATCGAATTACAATTATCGGTTCAAAGTCTTGATCGGAAGTGAAAATGGAGATCGAATTCCTAGAGAGAGAAAGTGAATTTAGAGAGAAAGGTAAAACGAGAGAAAATTCCCGTCTCTAAAAAAAATCAAAAGTCGGTTATGTATCTGAAATATTCTAAATTTGATAATAATCTCCCTACAAAAGTAAACTAATCCTCTATATATAGAGGTTACAAGAATCGTAAACATTACACAAACGTAAAATAGCTATAGTGTTACAAGAATACCCTCAAAAGAATAACCACAAATCAGCTTGAAAAATAAAATTCCAAAGTTGAGTAGTAATTCAGCAATCTCGCGCCTTTCGGCTTATGAAATTGCGCCTTCAGATCAGCCTCCACGTCTTCAAGCCAGCAGCATCCGCGCCTTCAGCTTCCTGGAATTCTGAGTGAAAGAACCAAACTCGCTTCACGCCTTTGAGCTCGGGAATCTCACGCTTTCAGTAACCTCCTTATGCCTTCAAGCTATGAGCCTATGCGCCTTCAGCAACTTCCAGCGCCTTCAAGAATTCTAAGTCTGAATGAAAGAATCAGACTCGCCTCACGCCTTTGCGCCGCGAGAAATCACGCCTTCAGCACCCTGGAAAATCTCTAAGCGAACCAGCATTCAATGAGCCACGGTTTCTTGCCTCAGCACACCACGCCTTCACTTGCCAGCCACAATCTGAAATTTCAGAGATCCAACACTTAGCCAATTTTCAAAGCCTAAAATCCAGAAATACACTACGAGATCTCGCAAGGAAATTTTTTTATCCTTGTTTTTAGCCTGCGCGATCACGCAGGCCAATTTTTTGCAATTCTTATTATGCCTGAGAGATCTCGCAGAGTTATTTTTGTGGCTTTTTACAAGCCTGCGAGATCTCGCAGGCTAAAAGTGCTCGGGTGCTCTTGTTCATGTTGAACCATGTGTGCTCATGTGCAATCTTGCATTGAAGCAATGTTCAATCAATTAACAAACTACACTAGTGTGCATACATGAAGTGAGATCTTGTTGTGTAAGAATGGTGTGTTGTGAGTTCATGGCAAAACGAGGGCAAGGTGTGTGTAGTACATGTTCATGAATGTTGCTGGAATATGCAACTAAACCGAGCCAACGTATGCTATGATGTGCATGAGTGGTGTGCCATGAGTATGTAAAGGTTGTGCCAAGAACAAGTGGTGTGCCAAGAGTATGTAAATGTTGTGCCAGGAACAAGTGGTGTGCCAAGAGTGTACATATGTTGCCAATGTGCAAGTATATTGTGTAAACATGAGTAAACGTGCCATGCACAAACTGTGTGAATGTGGTGGTAATATGCATATGGTTCGTGTGTTGTGAATGCTTGGCAAGATGAGTGTATGAGTGTGTCAAGATATTGCCAAGTGCTCGGCATTGTATATGGCAAGGCTTGGCAAGGTGCACGGCAAGGCTGATGTGCCGAGTTGGCAAGGTGTTGGCGAGGTATTGGCAAAGTGTCCATTCCAGCATAACACCCTACTTCCATGCCAAATAAATGTGTCTTAGCCTCTGATTCATACTTGATAGTGAACTTAAGAATTCTAGATCTATCTCTTGGCTTTCCATAGGACCAAGAATCAAACTCATCAGGTACTTGAAACTCAAGATATCATCAAAATACCAAATTGTGGCAGAAAGACAAAACTCTAAAACCCTAATATGGCGTTTCGTAAAGAAACTCATATTTCATAGTCTTGCACACAAAATTAGCTAATAGTTAAAACATACGAATTATAGTACATCCAGAGAGCTTTTCAGGACACCAAAGAACTCCCCAATTGAGTTAGTATCAAGAGAGTTATGCCCAGATGAAGTTCACTAACCAAATCTGCCCAAAACCCTAAATGGGCCGAAAAGGCATTTTTTAGTTCCTTCATTTTCCTTTACACTTTTCACTCCATTTAACCTCATTTTTGTTCTTTTTGCACCATTTCAACATCACCATCTTAGACATCACCTATACGCACAAAACAACCTAAACCACTACACAATTGCATCAGATACGAGACAAAAGCCAAGATATTTAACACATATTAGTTGGTATAAAACCAACTTATCAGCAAGGCCAAAAGAGGCGAGAGGTTTGGGAGTCATGATAAGTCATCTTGTACCGACCTATTTGCTCTACTTTCTTAGTCTTTTGCATGAAATGACTGGAGAATAGGTGCTTGATATAGGTGCTTGAAATGACTGGAGAATAGGTGCATGAAATGACTGGAGAATAGGTGCTTGAAATGACCGACCTAAGCGCCTGCACACACCGCACACACCCCACACGACACTGCGGGCGCCTAGGTGCCCGTCCACACACGCACGCACATCCGCAATACCGCAAATCTTCATGCACTTTAGCATGCATTACACTCAACCACGATTCAACTCACACATCAATTCTATTAAGGCACAACCACAACCTTTTGGCAGCACACCACATGTTTGATGAGTTGTAGTCTTAACGCTTAAGCTAACATTTATCAGATAACTCTACTCACGTGCTTAAATGACACTTGCAGACACGTGGCATTCTCACCGCAGAAGGAGGAAGCTTCACGAAGCTCACAAAAACATATCACCAAAGAGAAATGTATAAAAGGAAGAGAGAGATGAGAAAAACGGAGGCAACATCGGGAGAGAAAAAGGAGAGCAACATTTTATGGGTAAAGAGGAGAAAAGAAATTGCAGAGAAAAAGGAGAATTCTAGAATCTACTCATTTACTCTATGCTTTGTAATTGCCAAATCTGACCCGATCAATATGATCGGCTAAACATAGAGTGTTGCCTTGAGGGGTTATATGTATGGATCTAATCTTATTTGAGACATCTGAGTAGAAATTTATCTGTGTTGTTCATGTCCATGTTTCTTTACTTGTTTGGATGCAATGTTCTGCACTAGTAATTCAAATTCACATTAAGTATGCGGTACCCACTGAGACTTGTGTGGATCTACCGTAGGCAATTGATCATAACATGAATTGATTCGTGAATATGTGTATGTGAGTCTTAAGTCCTGTAAACTTGGTGATTTTGACTGTGTGGTGCCCACTGAAAGTTAGCATCCATTCTTAGGAAATGGTTAAGATTGTTCTTGTATTATGAATCGAAGTCATGAACTGGGTAACTGCCTTGCCAAGGGAGGTAGTCGAGGATTGGATTATATTTGTTCTAGGAGAATAGAGATATGGGATTTACATTAGTGCCAAGAACTTGCCCTGCCAAGGGAAGTTCAAGGAGATTTGTGAACTACAATTGGGACATTTGCCAAGTTGATCAATCATAGCTAACTCGTAGGATAATCCCCCGACATACATCCGTACAAGTCTGGGATAATAAGAGAAAGATCCATACAAATTGTCTCACCCACAAGGCAGCACAATCCTCTCCATTGTTTTTTCCGCAGTTGCATTTTATTTGTGTTATTTCATAATTGTTTATTTTAGTTATTCGTTCTGTTATCCATCCTATCATTAAATCAACAATTGGTCATAGTCCTCTCCCTGTGGATACGATCCCACTCTCCACTTCTGCATTATTTGAGTGAATTTGGATAAAATTAGAAAGTAGCGACAGCTTTCACCAAGTCACGAACCCGATGGCATATAATGTGGCTCTACTCTCGAACATACTGTGGAACATACACCATACGAAGGATTCCTTATGGGTTAGATTGGTCCACCACTGGTATCTGCGACAACAACGCTCCATATGGGAGCTATCCCCTCATAGGAATCACTCTACCCTTATAAGGAAACTACTGAGCATTAGAGACCGGATCGTGGAGAGGGAGGTATTAGTGGATCAGGGCATGTCTTTGATGGAGGAATAGAAGAAATCGGGCCTAGCTAGGACTGTGTATCACTACTTCGGCTGTTTGGCTCCGAAGGTACCTTAGATATTGACGATATGGAACTCCTACATTTTGCCCAAGTATTCATTCACTGTTTGGTAGGGGATTAGAGGATGGCTTGTCAACGGGGATAGATTGGGGTACCTCCGCATTGACAAAAGATGTGGTTTTTATGGGGAGCTTGAGGAGACTATACCGCACATGTTATTTGCATGCCCTTTCACTAGGGCGATCTGGGACGACGTGCATGGTTGGTGTGGATTGAGGAGGGAGATAACCACTATTTATGCAGTATTGAAGTGGCTGAAAAAGGAAAGTAGAGAAAGCTCTTGGAGGTCTAAGAAGGCCAAGCTTGCTTTTGCTTGTACAGTTTATTATATTTGGCTTACCAGGAATATACTATATTTTGAGAGAGTGGTGCCTATTCACCACGATATTATTCACAGGATAAAGACACACGTGTACAGGGTCAGTGTATCTTTGTACCCTACTGTCTCTATCCTAGACTAGTTTTTTTGGGATATTAGACTAGTTGTTTTGGTTATTACTATGTTTGACACGCGTATACCCGTTGTACTTTCTAGATTAAACATTCTTAGACTAATATAATTTTTTTTACATTAGATAAAAAGAAGAAATAACTCTTCCCACTCAAGTTGTGATTTGTCTACCAGTGGCAGTAGAGACTGTCCAGGAGGAGTCGACAACTTCTTCTACTTTCTACTCTGGTATGCATACTAATGAGGAGAAACAGTGACTCGTTTCTTGCGCGGCCAAGAATAAAGAGAAGGACAAGAAGGGGAAAGGAAAGAGACCAGGCCGTAACCGTTAATGCGGATCAGCTCTTGGAACATAAAGGGGTTCAACCTCCCCCTAAACCAAGAGGATGTTACCACTATACTAGGCAAGCAAAGCCTATATGTGTTCGGTTTTCTTGAATGCAAGATGGACGAGAGCAAGGTAGACTCGTTGATGAGATTGAGGTTCCCGGGGTGGCGCCAATGTAATAACTTCAGCCTATATCAACTGAGCCGAATAATTGTGTTATGGAACCCGCTCAAGGTGGACATGTCTGTATTGGCGGTGCAACACCAACTCATCCATTTGGAGGTTACATGTAAGGTAACTTCATTAACCTATCATGTATCATTTATATATGGTCTTCATACGATTCCATTACGAAAACTTTATAGAGAGCATTAGAGTCTCTGGCACTGGTGGATACCCTATGGATACTTTTTGGGGACTTCAACAGTGTATTATTTGACAATGAAAGGATTAATGGGTCCCCAGTCAGAACATATGAGACAAAGGATTTTCTGGATTGCACTGTATCTCTAGGGCATTCTGATGTCCCATCTATGGGAAGTCATCTCACCTGGTCCAATGGCACTTTGTGGTCCAAGCTGGACCGAGTAATGGTAAACAATCATTGGTACCGCTCTGATATTTATGCTCATGTCACCTTTGCCCCCTAACGCATATATCATATCACTCCTCATGTGTGGTTTCTGTGAGAGACCAGTTGGAGAGAGGCAAGGGCATGTTCCATTATTTTGACATGTGGGGGGAGACATGACTCTTTCCTGGATGTCATCTATTGGACGTGGTCTCAACTGTTTTATGGTATCGAGCAATACATGATATCAAGAAGGTTGAAAAGCCTGAAAGAACTCATTCGGGAGCTTAACCGTCTCCACTTCCATCATATCTCCTCTAGGGTGATGAGGGTTAGGGAAGAGTTGGAGATTCACTGATGAGAATCAGCCTGTGTCCATGTCCATGGTGTTAAAGTCAATTATTCATCCTCAAAGTTTCTGTCACGTTTTGGTATTCTTGACATAACTCTTTCGATATAACTCAGAATTGCATGATTCAAGAAGCCCTGGAACGATGAAAGATAGAGCAACAACTTTCATGTTTTAAGTTTTATGAGAGTCGAACGTTATCATCGTTGAAAGTACCTTCCAAAGTTGATGACGGGATTCTGGCAGAATTTTCATCTCGAATTTCATGGACTACATTGAAGATCAAGATGATGTGCTTGGGCTTTGCCATTAATGGATCACGCCATTGTTTAATCTTTAGGATTTATTTTGTTGTTAATTAATTAAGTCCGAACTCTTATTATGGGCTTTAATTAATTCGTGTTTTAAATAAGTTAATTACTTAACCCAATTATCTTGTATGATAATGACAAGTAATGGATTTAGGAAACTAAATTCGTTTAGGAATGTAATCTCCTACTTTTTAGGAGATGTAATTCTTTTAGGAAATTAAGTTAGATATTAGTTTCCTATTCCAATTTGGAAAGTTTCCTAAAGTTGGAGTTGGTTAGGGAAGTCCAATCCAATTCGGAATTGACTCTTGTTAGGGTTTGTTTTAGTTTCCTTTTGGCCAAATTATTTCCAATAAAAGGAGGGCCATTGTAAAACGTTTTTTTAAGTTGAATTTTGATAAATTAAGCATTGCTTAAAACCTTCTTGCAGCCGTGAAAGCTAGTAGGAAAAACGTGAGGATTCAATTGATTTCAATTGTGTTTTCATAAGACCCGCGAAACCTTAGTGATGAACTATAGGTTAGCTTACCCGTTCTTGATTTAAATAACACGCCAAACTAAAGATATATAACTTTTGATTTATATTAGTTAAGTTAATTCTTTTTGTTATAACTTTGGGGTGTAGATTGCTTCAATCTTTGCCTTTGCATTTCATCTTGTTTCTTCCGCTTTTCTGTTTTGTGTTTTCTTGTCCATGCATTGTGATCGAGTTTGGTGTACAACGGTCCAAAGATTTGTGGAAAATACGTGTGATCAAGGAGCTCTTCTAGGTCATCTCGTATCATTCACGCTACGGCTTTCCATGATCGACCTATGGACGTGGATCTACAAATGAGGGTTAAGGAGATGAAGAAGGAAGCATGGCGCGCGACTCGGAGAGGCAAAAAGGAGATTTTTGGCTCAAAAAGCTAAGTGTCGGTACGTACTCAATAGTGACAGGAACACAAAGCTTTTCTATGATATTGTGAAGAGAAATGGTAGGAGGAATTTAATACCGGCGGTAATCATAGGAAAAGGTACCACCACCAGTTCTAAGGTAATCATATTAGGGTTTTATGAGTACTGTTACCACAGTTTGGTTAATTGTTAATAACTTAAGTTCCAGGCATTCAATGGTGTTGATTCTTGAACTGTTGAAGAGATGAGAGGTAGTTCTACAACTTTCGTGTTTTAAGTTTACTTGAATTCTCAGTGCAACCTATTCAAATATTGAATTGAAGTTTCAGCACACACATGTATAAGCACTAGGGCACCATTGCTGCACACATGCATGGTCATTGCTGCACAAAGCCCACACTCTCTTCGCACACATGCGCACGGCGAAGCACAATTGGCCGCACTGATGCCGCACACACGCACGCGACGAAGTGCACTTCGTCGCGCGCTCACTCGCACACACTCGCACATCTCCACCATGTCTCACTGTTTTGGACATGACTCTCTCGTTTGAACTCCGATTTTAGTGATTTAAGAGGCTATGGAAAGCTGAGAAACAGGGCTACAACGTTGATGCTTTACGTTTCCTCCAATTCTCATAGCATCATGTTCGAATATTGGCTGAAAGATTGCTGGAATTTTTGAGTACTTGAGCATTCTAAGTGATTTTGATGTTGGTGATTGAACTCAATTTTGCATTCTCATTTTGCACATAATCTTGTTCACAGCACTTCACATTGACAATGATCTATCTTTATGATTGAACACAATTCATTTGCAATTTTAGTTTGTTGATACAAATTACATACATTGGTTTACAACACTTTCTTTTCACTTCATGTTTATTTTCATTCCTCATTTGCAACATTTGATGAAGACTTCGTGAACGAATGATCAGCAAGTGACGAGACCTCGTGAGCAAATGGCGAGGTTTCGGCAGGACTTCGTGAGCAATGGCGAAGCTTCGTGGAAGATGGCGAGACTTCGTCAAGCTGTTGTGGAAATGGCTGAAAAATGGCTAAGTGTTGCTGCAAAGGTGCACAGGCGGAGAAGGCGTGCTCCTGAAGGGCACGAAGGCGTGACGCGTAAGTGGGTGCAGAAGCCGGGAAACAAAAGGCGTGTTTTGCTACACTTATGAAGGCGTGATGTGTGCGGGGTTTTGAAAGAAGCTGGGCAGAACCTGAAGGCATGATTCTTGCTGAACTGAAGGCGTGCAGAAGCTGTTGAAGACGCTGAATGCTTGGCTCAAAGGCGTGGAGGCAGTAGTGGAAATCTTTCACTTTGAGCTTGTCTCATTTATATTACTTAGGCATTTTTAGTAGTGGTAATCATGTAATATTTTAGTCATTATACATTTGCGTACCATCTACGTTTCTTTTGTAACCTCTATATATAGAGGTATAGTCAACATTTTAAGGAGAGACTTTTGGGGATCCCGGAGACTATTATTTTTCATCCATTAGTTAGAGTTTACATTTTTTTGGTAACAAACTTTTGAGAGCTGAAGAGCGGGAATTCATTTGAAGATCTACTTTCTCTATCTAGTTTCTCTCTCTAGCTTTTGAGCTCCATTTTCTATTTCGATCAAAGATTTGCTCCGATCATTGTAACTCTCTTATCAATTAAGGAAGCTCTTGGAAGAATTCAATCGGTAAACTCTTTCCATTTATTAATTGTTTCAAGTTCCAAATTGTTGATCGTGAATTGGTAATGAAGTTCTATGGCTAGATCTCTTATGTTCTAGAGTTTCAACCGGTTAAATGTATAATTAGACTATACAATGCTATGCAATTGACATAATTCCTTAAGGATGAAATCATATGTGATTTTAATTATTGAATCTTGTTGAGTTTCATGAATTCACACTTTTATTGAATGAATTGAACTTCGATTGTGGTCGCCCTGCTGAGTTGAAGTGAGATTTTACCAATATCTGTGAGAATTGTGTGAGATGAGAACTTGAAAGTGATTTCCTGAGTCTTTACACTTGTCTTAGCCGATCAATTCATTACTGAGATTTAGGCCTCGCCATGGGAAACTTCGATGGAATGAAACTTTAGGAAGAAGTTTTAAAGAAACTCTCTGAGATAGTAACGAAGGCCTTCATACCTAGGTCGGGCCTCGCCATGGGAGTTCCTAGGAATTGCATGTTAGATTTGCTAACTTTGGAGAGTTGAGGCATTGCGGGTTGAATCCATTCTACTTAAGCCTCGCCATGGGAAAAGTGGAATGTTAAGGAGTATAGAAAACACTGTGGTCGCCATGTTAAGTGTTAGCTAGCCTCCTGGGCAATAGAGATCTCCTCATTATTTTACTTGTGTGTCAAGAGCATTGCAATCATGGCCTAATGTGCATTCAACTGGTGGAATTACTCTAGAGCATCCACTCTCTTCCTGTTTCTACACTTATTTGTTGCATTTGATTCTTTACTAGTTAGTGTTTAGTTTTGTTTCTTTCGTGACATTCTGAGAGCAAATTCTGAGTTCTTGTACCATCCTCTTCCCTGTGGATACGATCCCTCTCACTACTACTACATTAGTAGTTTAGGGTAAAATTGAGCTGATACGACTTTAAGTTGTCATGGTCAAGGAATTCTCTGAGGAGGGAAGGATCCTCCGACAGCTTAACCACACTAGTCACCAAATCTGCTCACTCTAACACGGTTGGGGACTACCGGCCCATCTTATGCTGTAATGTTCTCTATAAGGCCATCTCCAAAATCTTGGCTAATAGAATTCTGGATCTTCTCCCGAGGCTCATTAGTGAGGCACAGTCGGCCTTTATAGAGTGGAGGAGTATGATGAAGAACATTCACTTGACCCAGGAATTGATCAGAGGATACAGTCGTATGAGGAATTCTCCTAGATGCCTTATCAAGGTAGATCTTTGAAAGGCTTATGATATGGTGGATTGGGTTTTCTTGAGGCAAGCTATGGAGTTAATGGGTTTCCCTACACAATATGTCCACTGGGTAATGGAGTGTGTTACCACTGTGTCATACTCTATATGCATCAATGGTGAGATACATGGGCATTTCCAAGGTAGGAGAGGATTACGATTGGGGGACCCCATGTCACCCTACCTCTTTGTCATATGTTTGGAGTATCTCTCCAGGTTGCTCTTCATGAGGACGAGAGAGTTGCCTTTCACTTTTCATCCTTGGTGTCTTGAACAGAAGATATCCCACCTCTCATATGCAGATGATCTCATGCTCTTCAGCAGAGGGGACCGATGATCTATATGGGTGCTCTGGAATTGCTTACAACACTTTTGAGAGGTTTTGGGATAAAGGGCAAACAACCTCAAATCCCTGTTTTCTTTGCAGCAGTTCCACTGGAGGTTCAGACGGACATCATCGACTTTACAGGAATACTGCGTTGAACCTTCCTTGTCAGGTATTTGTGTATTCCACTTGCAGCACATGGGCTACAGGTTATTCACTTTGCTCCACTCTTAGAGAAGATTACGGTCCAGATAAGGGCATGGACTGCACCCTCCTTATCTCATGCTGGCCGCTTGGAGCTTATTAGATCGGTCCTCCAGGGTATTCATTGTTTCTAGTTTTCTGTCGCACTGCTCCTAGCGGACGTCATCACCAGGATTATTGGGCTCTGTAGGAATTTCCTGTGGGATGGTGGAAAACCAAAGGTGGCGTGGGACGACTTGGCGGTGCCAAAGGATGAGGGAGGATTGGGAGTTATGGATCTGACGGCATGGAACCTGGCTCTCTTATCGAAGGTCCTCTGGAATATACAACGCAGGAAAGATTCCCTGTGGATGCGATGGGTCAGCCACTATTATCAAAAGCGATGGTCTATTGGGGATTTTCCCACCACAGATAATACTCAACGCTCATGAGGAAGATCATATCCATTAAAGATCAGATTATACAAACAGAGGGATCGATGGCATCAGAGGAAGCTCTTATTGAGGTATGGAGGCAACCAGGACTTGCAGGGGTTGCATACAACTACTTTCGTCACTAGTGCACAAAGGTACCATGGGAGTCGACGATATGTAAATCTTATATTCCGCCCAAGTACTCATTCACTTTATGGCTAGGGATCAGAGGCAAGCTTCTCACGAGGTGTAGATTGGGTTATCTTGGCATTGAACCTGTTTGTGGATTCAGTTGAGAGCTTGAGGAGACCGTCCAACACCTATATTTCTCTTGTCCTTTCTGTAAGGCAGTTTGGGACGACGTGCAGGATGGGTGTGGTTTTAGGAGGACCAGGACGACCTTAGCTGCTGGCTTGAAGTAGGTCAAGAAAAAGAGCAGTGGAACCTCATAGAGGAGTCATAAGAGTAGGCTAGCATTCGCATGCACGGTCTACTACATATGGCTAACGAGGAACAGGTTATATTTTGATCTCACGGTTCCTATACATCAGAACATTGTACACTGGATAAAGACACACGTGTACAGGGTAGACTCAACATTGTACCCTAGTCTCTCTATCCTAGACTAGGAGAAGGTTTTTCTCTATATATTTCATGTTTTTGGCTATTTCGGCCTCCACGTCGCGACGTATGCATTCCACTTCACGACGTCCAGACCTTTTATGATGTATTTTGCCTAGGTATGCCCCGTGTATATTGTATATGGAAACTTGATCAATACAATTATTACCTTTCATCGAAAAAATAGAAAGAGCACTCCCATCAGTTCAGTAGTATCTGTGTAGAGAGAGAAAGTTTGAGAGATAGGCTCTCAACTCCCACTATTGGGTTTTGCTTTTTCCTGTACCACATGACTTGATATTCAGATTTCTTGCTTGGGTAACGTCTATATCACAATCATCATCGTATTCAGCAGGTTTATCGTCACCTATTGTCCAGAACTTGTGCTGGTTTACCGGATTTCTTGATTGGGTTTTCTCAGTTTTGTGCCTATTGCAAAAACAGAATTTTATGCCAATTTTTTATCAGATTTCACAATGGATAGGGGCCTTTTGATTCATGGAACTTATTCCCTACATTGCTAGGGATTTTTCGTGGTTTTTCAGATTTTTCCAAGAAGTTTTTGGCTTGTTTCTGTCCGTTTTCCGTTTCGGGCAGAATTGAAGAACACTGTTCATCGTTCTTCATGATAGCTGAAATTCGATTTTCTTGGGGTTGTTTCATGCTGCTTACTCAAGAGATATAATCCACATATCTTCTCTGAATATTTGGAGCATGATTTGCAGGGTTTTCTTTCTTGTTCAGTTGGGTTTCTTGAAGACTGATTGGAATCTGATTTGGTGGTTTTCTTCACCGACTCTAGCATATAGCTCTACCTTGCTCTTTATTTTGGATTTTTGGCTGTTAAATGTTGGTCCCCAATCCATTATTGTAGCAATCTTGAGTTACTTTCAGTTGATATATTGAATGCTAGTTGGGGAAGACGATGAACAGTAGATGAACAAAAGAATATTTTGAATTGGGTTTGAAAAAATCGATTCCCCCAAAAAACAAAAGAGACAACCTGCCACCTTCCTTGTGGGACCCACTGCCATTTTGTCTCCAACCATTGGGCCACTTGGAACTGCTAAGGTGGCAATGGGGCCACCCCCAGCTTTGGCCACTCACAAACGGCCAGCTGTTGGCATCGGAACTCCTTCTCTTGTAGCTTCTAAAAAAATGGGCAGCAAAGGCGATGCAGTTTTCGGCAAGAACGCTGTTGGAAAATTGCAGGTCTTGATACCATCTCTAGCTAGTGACCATGAGGACCATTTACCCTCCAAAGGAGCCACCAAGACGTGACCAAATGGTGGCAAACCGGTCAGACATGTAACTGCCGAAAAAGACACAAAAGCTGTTGCCAAAAAAGGCCCAAATGGAGTGGAGGCTGCTGATTATGCTTTCGACTAGCCTGGGGAAGAACTTGACATCATTGCTGCTGTCAACGGAACTGAAACAGCTGTGGTGAAACCAGCCACTGCCGGACATATTTCAGGCACAAAAATAGCTAGAAATAATGGGAAAATTGAGGAAAAAACAACGGAAAAATACAGCAACATTAATGGGTTGAGGATGGCTTCAAATAGGGAAATGCAGGCCCTGAATGGGCTATTTTGGGTGGTACTCTCGGAACAAAAATGGTGGCGGCCAGAATTGCGGTTTCTCCTCCATTGGTGGCTGCACAAAATTCCACAAAAATAGTGGCTTCCGAGAAAAGGATTACAACCGATGGTGTTCAAAACGCTAATATCATTCCCGGTCCTAAGATGCAACTAGGGGCTGCCCCCACCTCTTGGTCATCATTATTCATGGAGCAGAAAAATCCTAAAAAGAGTTTCAAGTTGACAAAATGGTATGGAGCGGATAAAAAATTGGTGGGAGGAGATATGAGGGATTTCGGCTGTAGCTTACTGGGTTATGTTCTTCAGAGATTCCCCAGGATAAAAGTCATCCATGAGGTGGGGTTTCCGATTGCTGCTGATGAATGTACTGCGACAATGGAACAGACTACTTATGCCCGAGTTCTAGTGGAAGTGGATATCACAAAAACACTGACAAAGGAAATAGGCTTTGAGTTGCCAAATGGTGCTATTTGAGAGGGAGCTCTAGTTTTGCACGACTTGTCGCATGTTAGGTCATGATGTTGATCATTGCAGGGGTCAAGTGACTAAGGCATGGGGACGATCACAATCCCGACCAAAGATGGTAAATCTGGCCCAATGCGTTCAAGGAAGCAAAGGCACGGCTGCAAGGAGTAAATCGAGGGCCCAATCTGGCAAGAACACACTTGTACCTTACAAGCTGAATGAACAACATGGAGCTGGTCCTTCTGTCCCAAGCAAAAGCAAGTCTAGGGGCCCAAGGGCAGGCCCTAAAACTGCGGTTATTACTGCGGAAGTCAAGAAGATAGACTTGAAGAGGCTGGAGATATCTACAGCAGAGGATGACCGAACTGCGACCTTGACCGTTATTGATAAGAGCAAGGCCTCTATGGAAGAGGAGGATGTCCAAGTGGTGGTACATGAGGTTTATTCTACAAAGGCGTCGGTTCCCCCACTACCGGATGGGGTTTCTTCTCCTACTGCCATTGAAAAGGGCAAGGTACCAATGGTGGAAGAAGGTGATGATGACATATCACCCACAGAGACATTGGTTTTTCCCACACTGGTTGTGGTTTGTCTACCTATGGCGGTGGAGAAGGTTTAGAAGGAGTCGACGACTGCTTCTTCTTTCCATACTGGTATGACTTCTGAGGAGGAGAAATAGTGGATCACTACCCGCTCAAATAGCAAGAAGATGAAGGACAAGAAGGCCAACGAGGCAGGTGAAGAGAAGGCGAGGAAGCCGAAACCGTTTTTAATGCGGATCAGCTCATGGAATATACAGGGGTTCAACCTTCCCTTCAAGAAAAAAGAGGTATCTACGTGGGTATTTTGCAGTGAAAGATGGATGACTGTAACGTGGAATCGTTGATGTGCATGAGCTTCCCTGGGTGGCACCAATGCAATAATTTTGGCCTCTACCAACTGGGCCGGATTCTTGTATTGTGGAACCCTCTGAAGCTGGACGTCTCTACGTTGGCGGTGCAATCCTAATGCATTCACTTGTCGGTCACATGCAAGGTAACCCTAATAACGTTTCTTGTGACCATTGTATATAGATTTAACATCATTGCTACTAGAGTTCCTCTATGGAGTGCTTTGGGGTCCTTGGCGCTGGCAGCTACTCCGTGGATGGCACTTAGGGATTTCAACAGCGTATTGTTCGATAATGAGAGGAGTATTGGGTCCTCTATTAGACAGTATGAGACTCGATATTTCTTGCATTGTATGGTAACTTTAGGGCTTGAGGATGTCCCTTCTATGAGTAATCACCTCACATGGACTAACAGGACAGTGTGGTCTAAGCTGGACAGGGTCATGGTCAACAAAGAGTGGTACCGATTGGATATCTTCGCACACGTTACCTTCTCTACCTTGACGCACCTATCGGACCACTCGTCGTGTATTGTTTCTGTGAGGGATAAGATGGACCGAAGAAAGGGCATGTTCTATTACTTTGATATGTGGGGACTGCATGAGTCTTTCTCAGGTGTGGTCCGTCAGGCTTGGTCTCAGCCATATTATGGCAAGGAACAGTATATAATATGTAGGAGGTTGAAGGGCATCAGTCAACCCCTTAAGGAGCTCAACAGATTACAGTATCACCACATCTCCTCTAGGGTGGTTTGGGCTAGGGAGGAACTGAAGACTCACTTTGCGGCTCTACATGACTCGCCCACTGATGTTGAGTTCCAAAAGATGGTCAAGCATATGAAACAGGACACATGGAGATTAGGAGAGCCGGAGAGGAGTTTTTTGGCCAAAAAGGCTAAATGTAGCTACCTACTTAACTACGATCGGAACACCAGGCTATTTTGTGATGTGGTGAAGAGGAATGGTAGGGGGAATTACATATCGGCGGTCGTCACGGGAGATGGTACCACTACCACCTCCAAGAGTGCCCTGGTGTAGGAATTCATCAGCTATTACCATGACCGCTTGGGCTCTTCCACCACTATGCTGGCCCTGGACGCTGAGGTGTACCGGCAAGGACCTCTAGTGTCCTATGACAAAGTAGATCGCCTGGTTATTCCGATGGAGGATAGGAAGATCAGGAGAGCTATTTTTGATATTGCCAATGACAAGGTGCCAGGTCCCGATGGGTTTTCTTCGGGTTTCTTTAAGTCGGCTTGGAGTATTGTGGGAATCGATAAGTGCAAGGTGATCAAGGAATTCTTTCGTTAAGGGAGGATCTTGAGGCGTCTCAACCACACTATTATTGCCTTAGTGCCGAAGTCGTCTCACTCGAGCACCATTGGGGACTACCGACCTATCTCTTGCTGCAACGTTCTATATAAGGCCATCTCTAAGATTTTGGTTGACTGCCTCGTGAGACTTCTTCTCAAGCTCTTTAACGAGGCACAGTCTACAATTGTGAAGGGGATGGGTATGATGGAAAATATTCACATGGCGCAGGAACTGATCAAGGGGTACAACCAGAATAAAAAGATTTCACCTAGATGCCTCATTAAGATGGACCTCCAGAAGGCGTACGACATAGTGGACTGAGGATTCTTGAGGAGAGCTATGGAGTGCTTGGGTTTCCCTACTAGATATGTTGATTGGGTTATGGAATGTGTCACCACAGTTTCGTATTTCATAAGGATCAACGGTGAGTTACATGGACACTTCCAGGGACGAAGGGGTTTGAGATAGGGGAATCCCGTATCATTGTACCTATTTGTCATGTGTATGGAAAATCTCTCCAGGTTGCTGAGCATGAGGACCAGGGAGCTACCTTTCACATTCCACCCCCGATGCGAGAAGTATAAGATCTCTCACTTGGCATATGCTGATGATCTTATGCTCTTTAGCAAAGGGGATCGGCCTCCGGTAGGCATACTTTAGGATTGGCTGTGCTATTTCGGGGAGGTTTCGGGACTAAGGGCTATCACCCTCAAATCCCTGGTTTTCTTTACGGGAGTGAAACATGAGGTTCAGGCGGCCATCATTGACCTTACTGGTATGCCATATGGAGTTCTTCCTATCAGGTACCTAGGAATCCCTTTGGCTGCTAAAGGACTGAATGTACCATAATTTGCATCGGTCCTGAAGAAGATCAAGGCACAGATTGGTTTATGGACGACTTCCTCACTATCACATGCCGGCCAGTTGGAGCTCATCCGATCAGTTTTACAGGGCATCCACTGTTTTTGACTATCTGCTCTTCCAGGTCCCTGCGGAGGTTATCAGTAGAGTAATCAGTCTTTGTAGAAATTTTCTATGGGATGGAGGGCAACCGAAGGTGGCATGGAAGGATTTGGCCGTGCCAAATGAGGAGGAAGGACTGGGAGTCACGGATCCCGAGGCATGGAATGTGGCTTTGTTGTCCAAAGTCCTATGGAACATACACCACAAGAAGGATTCCTTGTGGGTCCGATAGGTCCACCATTCTTATCTACAGCAGCTCTCCATCTGGGACCTCTCCCCCCACAGGGAGTAGTCTACTCTTATTAGGAAGCTTTTGACGATCAGTGACCAAATTATTGATATGGAGGGATCGGTGACCTAGGCGATTGCTAGGATAGAAGACTGGAAGCAGCTCGGTCTCACCAAGATGGCATACCACTATTTTTGATTTTCGATTCAGAAGGTACCTTGGGCGGCGACTGTTTGGACTTCTTATATCCTTCATAAGTACTCTTTCACACTGTGGCTAGGAGCTAGGAGAAAGCTACGCACCAGAGACAGGCTGGGCCACCTTAGCATTGGCCAGAGATGCGCCTTCTGCAACGACATGCAGGAGTCGGCTGAGCAGCTACTTTTCGTATGTCCTCTAACTATGGCAATCTGGGATGACCTACGAATTTGGAGTGGACTGAGGAGACAGATGACTACCTTGGATCCGGCTTTGAATTGGCTGAAGAAGGAGACCAGAGGAACCTCCTGGAGGACTAGGAAGAGCAAGCTAACCTTCGCTTGCACAGTTTACTATATTTGGCTCACTGGGAATAGACTGATTTTTTAGGGCGTTAAGCCTATTCACCATGATATTGTATATAGGATAAAGACACATGTGCACATGTCATTGTATCGTTGTACCTAGTCTCACTATCCTTGACTAGTTTCTCTATCCTTAACTAGTTCCTTTTTGGGATCTTAGATTAGTTCTTTTGTTGGATGGTATTATGACAGACCCGAGTATGTCCGGTGTACTTTGTATATTATACATTCTTTGATCAATATAAATTTTTACATTCGATCAAAAAAAAGAAAGAGCACTTCTAACTTATCCATATATGGTATTGTGGGATCCCAAGAAAGTGGGGGTCTCAGTTTTGTTGATGCACTACTAACTTATCCACATATCGATTACGTGCAAGGTAACTTCCACTATATTTCTTCTGACATTTATATATGGTTATAATTCTATTGGTACCAGGCGCCCCCTATGGAATTCTTTACTGGGCATATCCTTGTCTCTTCATGCGCCGTGGATACTATTAGGTGATTTCAACAATGTGCTTTATGATCATAAGAGGGTGAATAGCTCTGTAGTAAGGTCTTATGAGACAAAGGATTTCAGTGACTATGTGATCTCTCTTGGCCTCTCGGATCTGTCATCAACGGGGAGTCATCTAACTTGGACTAATGGCGTGGTGTGGTCCAAGTTAGATTGAGTAATTGTTAACAACCAATGGTACCATTCGGATATCTCGTCCACGTCAGTTTTCCAATCATGAGTCACTTCTCGGACCACACTCCATGCATAGTTTCTGTGGGTGATCATACCTATCAAGGTAGGGGCAAGTTTCATTTCTTTGATATGTTGAGCGGAAATGAGTCCTATCATGATGTAGTGCAACGGGCTTGGGCTTCATCGTGCTATGATACTGAGAAGTTTATGATATGTGGTCAATTGTAGGCCGCCAAGGCTCTACTTAGGGAGCTCAATTGACTTCATTTCCACCATATCTCCTCTAGGGTGGAAAGGATAAATGAAGAATTGGAGAGGCCAACGGATCTACACTTGCACGGAAAGATCAAGGAATTGAAGAAGGAGCCGTGGCGGCTAGGGGAGGCGTAGAGGAGTTTCTTGACTCAGAAAGCTAAATGCCAGTATATCCTCAATAGTGACGGTAATTCTAAGATATTTCATGCAGTGGTGAAGCGGAATGTAAGGCGGAACATTATCACGGCGGTCATGAAACCTGATGGTGCTCCCACCATCTCCAAGAGTGCTATGGTAACGGAAGTTTTGGCTTTTTACCATAACCTCCTTGGCTCATCCAATCCTATGACGGATCCTAATATGAAGGTCTACACTTTCGGTCCGCAAGTAGCTAATAGGGATGTTGATCCGCTCATTTGTCCTGTCAACGATGGAGAAGTCAAGCGGGCTATTTTTGGCATTGGTAATGATAAGTCCCCCAGTCCGGATGGTTTACGTCGAGCTTCTTCAAGTCATCTTGGTACATTGTAGTAGGAGATGTGACTAGAGCGGTTAAGGAATTATTTTAGTCGGGGAGGATCTTGAGGCGACTCAACCATACCATCATTGCCTTGATCCCCAAATTGACACATTCTAGTTCGGTTGGTGATTACCGACCTATTACCTGTTGAAATGTCCTATACAAGGCCATATCCAAGATACTGGCAAAAAGGTTGGTACTGGTTCTCCCCCAGATTCTGAATAAAGCTCAGTCGGCTTTCGTGAAAGGTAGGAGAATGATGGAAAATATCTACCTTGCACAGGAGTTGATTGCTGGATACAACCGTAAAAAGGGGACACCACGATACCTTATCCAGGTGGACCTTAGGAAGGCATATGACATAGTGGACTGGGGATTCTTAAGTCGAGCCATAGATGGATTGGGATTTCCTACACAGTTTGTTCGCTTGATCATGGAGTGTGTTAACACAATATCTTACTCTATTCGAATCAATAGATAGCTGCACGTCCACTTCCAGGGACGTAGGGGATTGAGACAAGGTGACCCTATCTCACCTTACTTATCTCGATTGCTTGTGAACCGTACCAGAGACGTACACTTCAGATTCTATCCGCGCAGCCAGCATCACAGGATTTCTCACATAGCATATGCGGATGATTTTTTTTTATCAAAGGTAAAAAATTTCATTGATCGATTTTCTCATTTACACTGTACACCGGGCATTCCTGGGTGGAAAGACATTAAAAAATCCCCAAAAATTCCCCAAAAAACATGTTCATTAAATTTCGAACGCAGGTTCGAATGTTCAGAGTCATCCGAAAACAGCGTCCGAAAGTCATTGTAGAACACTAGCATCCTGAAGTTTAGGTATGGACGGTCCTTATCATCCGAAATGACCAGATGATTTCATGTTATTTGGTGGGGGTGACCGGACTAATTGCATCACTTCAGGGAGGTCTCAGGGTTACAGGCTAATACACTCAAATCCCATGTATTCTTTATGGCGGTTCTGAGGGATGTTCACACAAGCATTCTACACCTTGATGGTATGCCTAAGGGAGTCTTCCCTAGCAGATATTGGGGTATTCCGCTGGCGGCGCAAGGATTGCTTGTTGTGCATTATGCCCCACTACTAGAGATGTTGGCGGATCATATTGGCCTATGGATGGCATCATTCAAATCTTATGCAGGGCATCTGAAGCTGATCAGATCTATTCTACAGGAGATCCACTACTTCTAGTTGACAGCCTTACTAGTACTTATGGCAGTAATCCATTAGATTATATGTTTATGCAGGAATTGCCTTAGGGATGGTGGTCAACCAAAGGTGGCATGGAAGGATTTGGTCGTGCTAGAGGAAGAAGGTGGCTTGGGAGTTATGGATACTCATGCGTGGAATATGGAACTTCTCACAAAAGTCCTTTGGAATATCCACCAAATGAAGGACTCATTATGGGAGCGATGGGTACATCACTTCTACCTAAATACGAGAACAATTTGCGAGCTCTTTTCTAAGAAGGACTTTTTGACCGTAATTAGGAGGCTTTTGAGTATACGGGATAAGAACGCTATAATGGAGGGTCCCTGGAACAAGCTAAGGCCAAAATAGAGGAATGTAAGCAGCCGGGACTAGCTTCTACTGCATACGAATACTTTCGTCATTCGGTACCAAAGGTTCCTTGGGCGATGACATATTGGAATTCTTATATTCTGCCCAAGGTTTCCTTCACAATCTGGCTTGGTATTCAAGGGAAACTTTCCACTAGAGATAGACTTGGATTCCCTCAAATAGACACTGGATGCGAATTTTGTGGTGAGCTTGAGGAGACCATTCATCACCTATACTTTGCTTATCCTTGTACCCAAGCAATATGGGCTGAGATTCGGGAGTGATGTGAACCGACGAGGACTACAATGACTTTGGATGCTGGATTGAAGTGGCCAAACAAAGAGAGTCGATGGACATCCTGAAGGAGTAGGAAAAGCATGATGTCTTTTCCATGCACTGTGTACTATATCTGGCTCACCAGGAACTTGCTTTGCTTTGACGGGTAGCTTCTATTCATAGGGATATTGTTCGTAGGATAAAGACACACGTGTACAGGGTAGGCATATCATTGTACCCTAGTGTCTCTATCCTTAATTAGTATTTTCGACTTTTGAGGTTTTTGTACCCACTCACGATGTCAATACATCAACGTCGTGACGTGGATGCACATCGAGACGTCCACAATCGCACATCGCGACGTGGAATTAGTTGAATTTTTTGTCCATTTTGGGTCCATTTTTTGACATGTTTTGGTCACAACGTCGGCTGGACGTCATGATGCCCATAAGTGCACGTCGTGACGTGCACAGACGTAAAAATGTGCCACCGTACACGTCGAGATATTGGGGAATGCATCAGATTTGGCATGTTTTTTTGGGATTTCTTCTGGTAATCCACCCAGGTGTACCCGGTGTACATTTTACATTAACACTTTGATCAATAAATTTTTTTACCTTTGATCAAAAAAAGAAAGAGCAGTAAGTTAAATCAACAGTAGTGGAGTAGTGAGAGAAAGTTAGAGAAAGACTCTCTCAACCTTCATTCTTGGATTTGCTTTTTCCATCTACTACACAAATTACTCTTGGGTGTTTCAAGCTTAGATATCATTATTATCACAATCAATATGTTTATGTGAATTCTATTGGCCAAATATCTTTGTGCTTATAAATTTTATCAAGACAGAATTCCTCTTATCGGTACTCAGAAAAACAGCAATTTTGGCTAATTCTTTGACAATTTTCACAAAGGATTGGTAGCTGATGACTTGAGGAATCTATTCCGACATTCTCAAGGATCTTTCGTCAATTGTTTGGAATTTTTCAAGCACTCCTTGGTTGGTTTTTGATCGAATTTCAGACTTTGGGCAGAACGTGTTTTTATTGTTCGTCTTCTCTTTGGGAGCTGAAATCCGATTTTCTTGGCCTTTGTTGGAGTTACTCATCTAAGAAAAATACTCTACATATCTCCCATTAACTGTATCGTATTTTTTTGGAGATTTTGAAGATTATTTAGATGGGTTTGTAACTGAAGAACCGAGTGGGCAGATTACCAAGCTAATTTGTTCTTTTCCTAGCTCTTCTTGGAGGAATACCCTACTATCAAATGTTGGTTCCCAATCAATAATGTGGCAATCTCAAGTTAATTTCAAGCTATAATGTGAATGTTAGTTGGGAAAGATGATGAATAGTAGCATATTTTGAATTGGTTTGAAAATTTTGGATTCCCTCTAAAAACAAAAGAGACCAGTTGCCACTTCATCTTGTGAGGGCCACTACAACCTGGTTTGCTCCCATTGGGCCACTTGGATACCACTGCTGAGTGGCAATGGGACAACTACCTGTTCTGACCACTCACCGTCAAAAAGTCGCCGCTCAAATCACCAGAAAAATGGCCAACACCGGAGAAGGAATTTCTAGAAAACCTGTCGTTGGGAATTCGTCGGTCGTGTCCCCATCTCTTGCTGGACCCAATGATAACCCTTCTGCCAGCCGTGGACAGCTTAAGAGAGCCTCTAAGCTGTCGCAATCTGTAGCCAAGACGGTCATCCCTGCAGCTGCCAGGAAAACCGTAAATGAAGACACACCGAATGGAATTGTTGAAATCATCGAGATCGGGGCTTCAACATCAACTGACATTGTGGTAGCTTTGGCCACTGACAAGGCTGCTTTTCATGAGACAGGGGATGGACCTAAGGTTCACCAAGAAGGGTCTCACCAAGAGCCTCAATATGGAGCTAGGAAGGTAAATACTATTGAAATAGCTGTTGCATCTACGACTGAAAGTGGTGCTGTCAGAAACTCTATTGGGGCTGCCAAAATTCAATCGGCGATCACCAATGTCCTACCTGGAAAGGCTGCCCATCAAGGTCCGACAACTTCTCCTTGGGCCAGATTATTTATGTAGTGGAAGCAAATGAGTAAGAGCTTCAAGTTGAAGAAATGGGATGAAACCGAGTGGGATTTGGTAGATAGTTATATGAGGAATTTAGGATTTTTCCTTGTGGGATATGTGCTTGGGAAATTTCTTGGCCTAAAAGCGGTGCATGAGGTTAGGAACAAATGGAACACTCAACACAAGTTCACAATCCACGAAAGCAGGTGGATCATTTTCCAGTTTGAGAGTGAATGTGAACGTGACTCAGTGCTAGAGAATGGCCCGTACACTTTTGGCATACCTTGGCCAAATAAGGCCATGCCTCCCTATTTTCCTCCATTCTTACTTGGATCCGGTTCTCGGGCCTCCCGTTGGATTGTTGGAGAGAGGTGGCATAGGGAAAGATAGCCTCAAAAGTGGGGGTGCCAATTGTAACAGATGAATGTACAGCCACAATGGAGAGAACCGCTTATGCACACATCCTTGTGGAAGTTGATTTAACTAAGCCACTTGCCAATAAAATCTCCTATGTGTTAGCGAATAGACATTGCCATACTCAAGTAGTACTCTATGAAAGGGAGCCTTAGTTTTGTACATTTGCCACCTAGTGAGGCATGATGAAAGGGTCCAAGGAAGGCAATGTGGTGGCTAGCCGGAGAAAATCAAGGGGTAAGAAGGTCGTTGTCAATGCTGCCCTTGATCCCACCGAGACGAATGTAGTGCAAGTCCCTCAAGACAAAGTGCAACCATTGCCGATCGAGACTCCTACGGATGGAAAAGCTCAAGATACCGAGCTGATCCCCAAGGTTGTTGATAAGGGTAAGAAGCCCCTTGTGGAGGAGGAAGACCAACCATTGTCGGTTGAGGCCCCTACAAAAGAATAAGGCCAAGATATCGAGTTGACCCCAAAGGATATTGATAAGGGTAAGGAGCTCTTAGTGCAGGAGGAAGACCAACATGAGCCCTCAAGAGAGGCCTCATTGCCAACTACACCTAGTCGCCCCACCACTAGGATGGTAAAAGGTAACTTGGCTACCTCATCTTCCATTTTTGAGGACATGGCAAACACGGAGGAGAGATTATTACTAGCCTGTGACAAAGGAAAAAGGAAGCAAAGCAAATAAGTGGAAAGGTCAAAGCAAAAGGAAAGGCGGTACACACTAGCATCCTTGATATGAAGATTCCATTATGGAACATAAAGGTGTTCAACTCTCCCCTCAAACAAAAAGAGGTTTTGGCTATGCTTAGCAAGCATGATATTGATATATTTGGCATTATTAAGTGTAAAATGGATGAAGGTAGGGTGGAGACATCGATGAGAACAAACTTCCCAAGGTGGCATCAATGCAATAATTTTTCCTACCAACAGCCGGGCTAGATCATTGTATTGTGGAACCCTCTTAAAGTCGACGCCTCATTCTTAACGATGCACTCCCAACTTATTCACACATCGGTCACATGTAAACTTTCGTCTATTACCTTTCTTGTGACATTTATATATGGTTTTCATTCTATTGTTACCAGGAGACCTCTTTGGTCTTCTTTATTGGATATATCATCGGCTCATGACGCTCTTTTGATGCTATTGGAGGATTTCAACAATGTGCTCTATGATAATGAGCGAGTAAATGGATCTCTAGTTAGGTCTTATGAGAAAGGGACTTTAGTGAATGTATGGTTTCCCTTGGCCTCACGGATGTACCATCGATAGGGAGATTTCTAACTTGGACTAATGGTGAGGTGTGGTCTAAGTTGGATCGTGTGATGGCCAACAACCAATCGTACCACTCGGATATCCTAGCTCATGCTATGTTCTCTATCATGACACACTTTTTCGACCATTCTTCATGCATAATATCTGTGGGCGGTCACACCTTCTAGGGTAGGGGCATGTTCCATTTCTTTGATATATGGAGTGGACATGAGTCGAGTCTTATCATGATGTTGAGCAGTGGGCTTGGTCTTCACTGTACTATGGTACTGAACAGTATATTATATGTCGTCGCTTGAGGGCTACCAAGGCACCGCTTTGGGAGCTCAACTGACTCCACTTCCACCATATGTCTAGGGTGGAATGGACCAATGATGAATTGGAGGCGCACTATAAGGCTCTTCATAACTTGCCAACGAATTTGAATTTACAAATAGGCGTCAAGGATTTGAACAAGAAGGCTTTGAGGCTAACAGAGGCGGAGAGAAGTTTCTTGTCTCAAAAAGCTAAATGTCGATATCTACTCAACTGTGACCGAAATACCAAGCTCTTTTATGCTTTGGTGAAACGAAAAGTAAAATGAAACTTTATTTCGGCGGTCATAAAAGAAAATGGTACTTTCACCACCTCCAAGGTTGCTGTGGTAATGGAATTCTTGCCTTTCTACCACAACCTCCTTGGTTCATCCACTCCCATAGTGGAACCCGATTTGGAGGTGTACTCACTTGGTCCTTTAGTATCTCATTAGGATGTGGAGCGGCTTGTTGTCATAGTCAACAATGTGGAAGTCAAGCGAGCTATCTTTTGTACAGGGAATGATAAGTTCCCTGGACCGGATGGATACTCCTCGGGCTTCTTCAAATCTGCTTGGGGAATTGTGGTGGAAGATGTGAATGGAGCGGTTAATGAATTCTTCCGGCTGGGTATGATTTTGAGGCAGCTTAACCATACCATCATTGCTTTTGTCCCTATATCTTCTCACTCGTGCACAATTGGTGATTATTGTCCTATTGCCTATTGTAATGTACTATACAAGGCTATATCCAAGATACTAGAAAATAGGTTGGTAAGGGTTCTCCCTGGAATTATCAATGAAGCAAAGTCAGCTTTTAGGGAAGGTAGTAGTATGATGGAGAATATCTACCTAGCACAGGAGTTTATCGTAGGATATAATCGTAAAACGGATTCGCCACGATGCCTCATAAGGGTGGACCTTAGGAAGGCTTATGCTATGGTGGACTGGGGTTTCTTGAGTCGAGCCATTGAGGGACTACAATTTCCTACAGAGTTTATTCGATGGATCATGGAATGCGTTACCACTGTCTCATACTCCATTTGAGTAAATGGTGTGATGTAGGGGATTGAGACAAGGTGACCATATCTCACCCTTACCTATTCGTCATTCGCATGGAGTACCTATCTCAATTACTTGTGAGCCGAACCAGGGACGTACGTTTTGGATTTCACTCGTATTGCCAGTCTCTCATGATCTCTTATTTAGCCTATGTGGATAACCGATGTTATTCTCTAAGGGCGACCGGACTTTGGTGGGTATTCTGTGGGACTTCTTTCACCACTTCGGGAAGGTCTCGGGATTGAAGGTTAACACCCTCAAATCCTATGTATTCTTTGCGGCGGTTCAGCTGGATGTTCAGGCATGCATTATATTTCTCACTGGTATACCTTATGGTGCTTTCCATATCAAATATTTAGGTATTCCTCCGGCGGCACAGGGTTACGCATTATACATTTTGCCCAACTGCTAGAGAAGATTATGGCTCAGATAGGGGTGTGGACGGCTTCATTCTTATCTGATGCGGGGCGACTAGAGCTCATCAGATCAGTCCTACAGGGGATCCACTACTTCTGGTTGTCCGCTTTGCTTGTACCTATGGAAGTTATCAATAAGGTTATTAGTTTATGCAGGAATTTCCTATGGGATGGAGGGCAACAGAAGGTGGCATGGAAGGATTTAGCTGTGTCAAAGGATAAAGATGGCTTGGGCATCACAGATGCTAAAGCGTGGAGTGTCGCTCTACGCACTAAAGTCCTTTAGAACATCCATCATAAGAAGGACTCATTGTGTATGAGATGGGTACATCACTCTTACCTAGTGAAGAGAACTATATGGGAGCTCTCACCTAAAAAGGACTATTGAACCCTTATGCGGAGGTTTCTGAGCATTAGAGATGAGATCATAGCAAAGGAGGGTTCCTTAGCACAAACAAGGGCCAAGATGGAGGAATGGCAGCAGTCGGGACTTGCTTCTACTGCATATAATTACTTCCATCATTCGGAACAGAAGGTACCTTAGGCGACGACAGTATAGAATACTTATATTCCGCCTAAGTATTGCTTCACGGTTTGGCTAGGGATTCGAGGACGGCTTCTCACTAAAGACAGACTTGGTTATCTTCGCATTTACCCGAGATGTGGATTCTGTGGTGAGCTTGAGGAGACCATCCATCATCTATATTTTGCCTGTTCTTTCACACAGGCAATATGGGCTGAGCTTTAGAACTGCTGTGGATTGAGGAGGGCTATTATGACTTTGGATGCTAGATTGAAGTGGCTAATGAAAGAGAGTCGAGGTACCTCCTGGAGGAGCCAGAAGAGTAGGCTAACTTTTGCATGCACAGTCAACTACATCTGGCTCACTAGGAACAGGTTGTATTTTGATGATGTGGTTCCTATTCACCATGATATTGTACGTAGGATAAAGACACACGTGTACATAGTAGCCATATAATTGTACCCTAGTGTCTATATCCTTGATTAATATTTTCGATCTAATTGTGGTTTGTAAACCCACGTCGCGACGTCACTGTCGTGACGTTGCTGTATGTCGCGACGTCTAGCTCTACATGTTGCGACGTAGAAAATGTTGATTTTTTGTCGATTTTTTGGACAATTTTTTGAAATTTCCAGTGAGCCATATTGCAATGTCGGGACCCTCCCCACGTCGCGACGTGAACTGACGTCGCGACGTGCAAGGACATCAAAACGTGTGGCCGTTCACGTCGTGATGTTGGGATTTTATTAAATTTTACAGATTGTAGGGTTTTCTTCTTGTAAATCGCCCGGGTATGCCGGTGTACATTGTACATTAGCACTTTGATCAATATAAACTTTTTACCTTTGATAAAAAAAGGAAAGAGCTCTCAGTGGCTTGGGATCAAAGGTCAGCTTCACACCAGCGACAGATTGGATTATCTTCATATTGACCCAACCTGTGGAGTTTGTAGTGAGCTTGAGGAGTCCATCAACCACCTATATGGGACGACATGTGGAATTGGTGTGGTATGAGGAGGGCTGTGCCAACGTTAGATGCTGGATTGAGGTGGCTCAAGAAGGAGAGCTGAGGAACCTCCTGAAGGAGTAGGAAGAGCAAGCTAACATTTGCATGTACGGTCTACTACATATGGCTCACAAGGAACAAGTTGTATTTTGACAGATTAGTACCTATACACCAGCATATTGTACAAAGAATTAAGACACACATGTATAAGGTAGGCATATCATTGTACCCTAGTGTCTTTATCCTTGACTAGGTTGGTGATTTTTCTTAGATTCTTGTTGTTTTTAGTCACTTTGGCATCGGTACGCCGGATAACCTCTTTTGCACACCGGAGGATGAGCGGCGCAACAGAGAACCTCTATCCGGCACGTCGCAACTCTCTTGAAAATTGGAATTTTAGGGGCAATTTTTGGGCATAATTGAACAGTTTTTCGACGCGCCGGAGATGTAAGGTAGGTTTGCGGCACGATAGAGAACCTATCACCGGCGCTCTGTAACTCTCTGGAAATGTGGATCTTGGGTGCATTTTTTGGTGTATTATTTTGTCGATTTTTCGGTGCGAGACGGAGAAGTATTTTAAGTGCGCCGGATGTTTATTCATATTTTCAAATTTTGGATACCTATTGTTATAAATCACCCAGGTATACCCGATTTACATTGTATATGAACACTTTGATCAATAAATACTTTTACCTTTGATCAAAAAAAAAGAAAGAGCTCTCAGTGAAGAGCTCTTAGTAGAAGTGTAGTGAGAGAAAGATAGAGAGAAGGGCTCTCAGCTCCCACTTTGGGTGTGCTTTTTCCTCTTCATTTCACTAATCTGTCTTGAAATCTTTGATTGGGTAATAGTAACCACGTCATTGTCATAGAACTATATTGGTAATCTTGTGTTTATCTTTATGTGTTTGGCTAAATTCTACGAACGATTTCTAGTGGGTTTCTCGGATTTCTTTAACTTGGCTCCCGAATTCTGGCAACTTTCTTCAACAAATTTCACCTACGATTTTGAGTTACTGATCTATGGAAGTTATTCCCTATAATGTTATGGATTTTTTGTGATTTTCTTGGAATTTTTCAAGCAGTTTTTGGACAATCTTTACGGTAATTTTCAGATTTGGGCAGATTCTGATTTTATTGTAGCAAGCCCGTTTATTGCTTCAAATATGCTAAGAATACTGGATTTCTTTGATGTTTTGTGGTTTTTCTTGAATACTCTCACTGCCTTAGGTGTTTTAGATCCTTCGATTGTTGGGGTTTGATGGAAAATCGCCTTTTGTTTTGAAGCTTTAGAATCGGATTTGGTGTGTTCATTGGTGGGTTCATCATTGATTCAAGCTTATAGAAATGCCTTACTCTTTAAATTAGATTTACTGCAATTAAGGTTGGTTTCCAATTGATTATTGTGGCTATCTTGAATTATTATGTGCATTTGTGAGGTTAAAGATGACGAATAGTGCATCTTGATTCAAAATTCTGGTTTTAAAATTCAAAATTTTGGTTTCCCTCTAAAGTAGCAAATCATAATTGTTTCAAAGTGGGCCCCACCTCATATGTTATGCCCTTTTTGCCACTTGAGCTACTCTTTGGTGGCTATGCTGCTGCCTCCAAGATCAGGCAAGCAGCCTATTGGTGGCGAAGTTGCCTGAAAATCGGGATTTGCCAGATTCGAGGAACAAGCTGCCGTAAATGGGAAAATAATGCTGCAAAACTGTAGTTATTGGACTTGTTTCTTGCACCAAATAAGGGCTCATTCAAGAGGGTAATGACGAGGAACGGCTGGTGCCAGAGCTGATGGGTGAATGGAAAATGATCAAACAACCAGCCAAAAAAATGGTTGATGCCGGGGACGAGGCTGCCGCCAGCAAAAACAATGATGCAAGCACTCAAGCGACACTGGTGAGGAAGAAGGCTGCCTTAGGCACGAAAAAATCTATCCCTTTTGAGAATGTGGGAAAAAGTGAACAACAAAAAGGCCTTCTCGTAGAGACCAAGACGGTTACTGTTCAAGAGGCCAGGAAAGTAGATAACGCCCAAGCGTTGATTTCTAATGTTCTTCATGCCAAAGAAGGGCAGCAAGGGGCTGCTATATCATCTTGGGCTAGCCTATTGATGGAGCAAAAGAAAGTGAGTAAAATCTTGAAGTTACAAAAGTGGGATGAAACGAATTAGGGATTGGAGGATACGGATGCAAGAAGTTTCAATTTTTGTCTAGTGGGCTATGTACTTGGCTAATTCCTGGGTATGAAGGACATACACAAGGTTAGGGCCACGTGGAATACTCCACATCATTTCAGCACCAATGAAAGTGGGTGGATGATATTCCGATTTGGAAGTGAAAGAGCTTGGGACCGTATGACTATTTTGGTATCCCATGGCTTCTCAAGGTTATACCGCCATACTTCTCATTTGATGATACATGCTTTGCCTCTATTGCAACTTGGGTACGCTTTCCCGTCCTACCTTTGGATTGGTAGAGTGAAGTGGCATTAAGGAAGCTTGCATCACACGTGGGAGAATCGATTGCAACCGATGAATGCAAGACCATTATGATCCAGACCTCTTATGTGTGAGTTCTAGTGGAAGTTCATGTAACTAAAACACTAGTTAAAAAGATCAACTATATGATGCCAAATGGTCTTCCTTGCACTCAAATGGTACTTTATGAGAGGGAACCTCAGTTTTGCCCGACTTGACACCAACTGGGACATGATGCCAATTATTGTAGGGGCCAAGAGGAGAAGATAAGAAGTAGATCACAATCTTGTGGCAAGATAGGGAATGAGGACCAAGAGAAGCATGGAAGGGTGAATGAGAATCAAGGGTAGCAAGGACAAGAAGCCAAGAGGGACCCCAAGGGAAGAAATCAAGGGGAAGATCACTTTCAAAGTCGGCCTCTACCAAGGGTACCCTTGCAAAGTCGAATAAAGTGCATGCCACCGGTACCGGAGATATGGTTCAGACCACTAGTTGAGGCCCCAAAGGATGGAAATGCCCAAAATGTGCCCTTAAGCGATAAGGGTAAACAACCTTTAGTGGAGGAGGAGGATAAACCCGAGGCTTCTAAGGAGATAGCAACGTCCCAAGCTCTGGAGTGCATAAAATTCGTTAAATCTCCACTCAAACACTGAAATCAGGTAGTCTTTGGTAACCTACTTTCTAAAACAGCAGAAGCTAAAGTTGAATTAACTAGACTGGAACGAGAAGATGAGGTCAGACTTGTTCCTAGAGAAATTTTAAGTCAGGCAGCAGCTAACGTTAAGTATCATCTAGGTCTAGAGGAACAATTTTGGGCCCAAAAGGCCAATTTAAAGTGGTATACGAAGGTGGATAGAAATACTCAGTTTTTTCATGCTTATGTTAAACAAAGACATGCTAGATCATACATACATAAAATGCAAAATCAATATGGGGTGTGGGTAGAGGACGAGGAAGAAATAGGACTCACAGCTACACAACATTTCATAAACTTTTTTACTGTAGAGCAGACCTCTTATGAGTTTAAGGAAGGTCTGATCACATGCTGTTTGACTAATGAGGATAGGGAAAGGTTGATTAGGATCCTTGACATAGAGGAACTTCAGGTATAGTTCATAGCATGAGTAGGGATAGTACACCTGGGCTAGATGGTTTTCTGGGACTTTTCTACGTCAAAACTTGGAAAATTATTAGCAATGACCTGTTAAAGGCTCTCAAGTTTTGCATGAATGGAGGGGAGCTTCCAAAATCTATTACAGCTACATCCTTAGTACTAATTCCACAGACACAAAACCCCTCACCCTTAAATGACTTCAGACCCATAAGTTTGTGCACTTTTACCAACAAAATTATCTCAAAACTTATGGCAGCTAGGTTGTCTACACTACTACCCAAGGTAATATCAAAAAATTAAAGTGGATTTGTCAAGGGTAGAATGATCACGGATAATTATCTCCTTGCAAGTGAATTAATTTCATCTATAAAGGAGAAAAGAAAGGAAGATAATATTGCTCTGAAATTAGACATGGAAAAGGCTTATGATAGGGTTCATTGGTCTTTCCTTTTGTAAGTCCTTAGACTAATGGGTTTTGGGAAATTCCAGATTGACCTAATTTGGAGATTATTATCAAACATTTGGATGACTATTATTATTAATGGGACTCCAAACGGATGGTTCAAGACCACAAGAGGGCTAAGGTAAGGTGACCCCATCTCTCCCCTACTCTTTGTGTTATGGGCTGAAGGGTGGTCCAATGACAAGATTAAGGAGCAAAAGGATGAAGGAAGCTTTGCACAATTTATTGTCATCACATTGTGAAGACTTCTCGGCCGAATCTTCTCAACATGAAGTTCTCTGGCATGTTTCTTCAATAACAATCCATGAAGATGTTTTTAAGAGTTCTACATTGGAACTTAAGGAATTCCACCTTGAAGAATTACATGTAGCCGAATTGAAGACCAAGGAAAGGCGTGCTTAGGCTTTGTCTTTGGATCATGCCACTTCTTGGATAATTTTAGGGCTTATTTTGTTGCTAATTAATTAAGTCCAAAACACTTAATGTGGGATTTAATTAATTCATTAATAAGTTGATTACTTGGCCCAATTATCTTGCATGATGATGGCAAGTAAAAGTTTAGGAAAGTAAAGAAGACAATTCGGTTTTTACCTCTTAAAGTATAAAATCGTTTGCTTCAATTTTTAGGAAAGTAATCTCCTACTTTTTAGGAGTTTTACACGTTTTTATTAGAGGAAGCAAAACCATGTTTTGCTTTGTTATTTTTAGGAAACTAGTTTATTAGTTAGTTAGTTAGTTAGTTTCCAAATCCAATTTGGAAAGTTTCCTAAGTTTTAATTGGTTAGTTTAGAAGTCAAATTGTACTTGATAACCATTAGGGTTTCACGGTTTTTGTAGCCTATTTATAGGTGAAATTTTACGTGAAATAAAGAAGAAGAATTTTCGAAAGTTTTAGCTTTGCTGAAATTGTGATTAACACTTTGTGTTGTCAAAATCTTGGAGAATAACTTTGTTCTTCATTGTAGTAAGTTTGCCTTTAGCGTGACCTGTAGGTGACTTCACCAAAGTTCTTGATTTCGAGAACAAGCCAAATCGACTAAGTTTAACTCTTGCTTTTTCATAAGTTAAGCCGAATCAATTTGTAATAAAACGTGGGGGTCTTGATCTACTTCAATACTTTCCGTTTTCCCTTTGAATATTCATCCGCCTGAATGGTTTTGTGTACTTATGATTAACTTTTGTGCAGCAACGATCAAAAGTTCGTGGAGATTGTTTGGTCCTAGATCTTAAAGCCTCGACCACTCACATCACTAGAATTCATGTAGGCACGAATTTCTTATCTAGACTAATCTTGACCTCTTGTCTCTTAACGGTTCCTTATTAATTATAATACACCTCACTTCCTTGGCTGCTTATGAGGTCAAGATGCCACTGGTATCAAGATGCCAGAGTCTCCGCCCCTGCCTTTGCCTATCTCTTAAAAAGATGCCACTAGTATCAAGATCCAACCTCATCAGGAAATAGACCTCTCCTTCTCCTCCCTACAGCACAAGACCAGCCTGGAATCCTTCACGAGGGAGCCAGCCCTACTCATTTTCGTGGGGTAGACCAGCCATGGCCACCCTTCGAAAGGATATCCTAGCTGCTGCATTCAAGGGAGAGTGCTTTATCTGATTATTAGACAGTAGACATGTGTTGCTCAAGTTTGAACAAGAACAAGACTTCCAAATGATGTGGCTTAGAAAAGTATGGCATTTCAGTGGATTTCAGGCTCGAATATTCAGGTGGTCTAAGGAGTTTGATCCAGTGGAGGAACCCTTCATCGCCCCCATCTAGATCCACTTCCCTCTGCTTCCAATTCACTTCTTCGGCAAGGATAAACTGTACTCCCTTGCATCGGCTGCCGGAAAACTAGTCAAACTAGATGTTGCTATAGCCTCAGTCAACGCCCTTCTCCGGCCAAGTGAGGCTAGGGTGTGTGTAGAGATGGACATTCCTAAGAAGATCTTCTACAGGATCTATACAGGGAGCAAGCAGAACGGTAACTGGCAGAAGATAGAAATCGAAGACAACCTTGAGTATTGTTCATCTTGCAAGAAGTTAGGGCACAGTAATCAGGTATGTAACCCGGTGGCCAAGAAAGCACCTATCAAAGTGATGAAAAAGATAGTGGAAAACCCAAAATCCCAAAATGAATGGACCCAAGTCAATCGCCGAAAAACTAATAAGGCAGTGAATGGAAAAGACACCTTAGAAACCGTAACAACAAATCCCCTTCCATCTCAAAAAGGTAAAGAGTAAATCCAAGCCCTCCTCCTCCAATTCGTAGCCCAAGAATTTATGGACCTTCCAGGAGGCTCAGCTCCCCTTATCGTTCCAGGAAAGGATACCATCCAAATAACTAAGAACAAGCAGATTCAAGGAGAAAAGGAGACCCTAAAGGAAGGAGGCCAAGGCCAAACTGCAGAACCTCTGGGAGAAGGTCAGGAATCCCAGGACAGTCCCTTGGAGGTCCAACATAAGCAAATTTGTACAGATTCCCCTACTGATGTCACTCCAAAAGATGGTACTGAGGGATAAGCATGAGGAGATTCATAATCTGGCCACTAAAGCCCCGATGGTTCCTCAATAAACTCACCGAGCTGGGTGGCATCGCCACAACCTCAGCACCTTCAGGAGGAGGAAAATATTGCAAATGAATATGGCAAACCGGAAGAACAGGAGAAAGAAGTCTATAGGCCAATTCAAAATGATAATCTGTTGGTAACTGTGGAAAGTCCGGAGAAAGAAGTCTGTGAGCCAGTCCAGAAAGATACCCCTTTCGGTGCTACAAAAGAACATGAATTACCAACATCTATAGCTAAGTCCACGCAATTAGCTCAACATATAATGTCACCTTGTTTGAAAAAAGTTTACTTGTCTTCTAATCTACAGGATCTACGCACCGATTCATAAGGGAAATTTATGGGAACTGAAGAGAAGGTCATTGAGAAAATATCAGCAACGTGCAAAAACCAAAGACCCAAGATTTAAAAACAAGGACGAAAGATCCATGCAATAAGCAGCAAGTCAAGGGCCAAAACGGAATCCAGTATGACACTTAGCACAAAAGAGACAAAGACTAGTAACAAAGGGTTAGTTTTTAATGATTAAGTCAGTATTCTAGAATATACGAGGGATAATAGGGAAAGGAAAATTTCATAGAGTAAAAAAGCTAATCAGGAAAAATCATGTCAACTTACTAGCTATTGCTGAGCCATTTGCAGGGACTAATTATATGCAATTGGTGAGGAAAAAGCTGAACTTTGATGTCTGTATAGCTAATGGAATCAATAAAATCTGGCTACTATTTAGGAAACCATTTAGCTGTCAATTGTTGGAAAGCACAGATCAGCAGATTACTTGTCAATTGTAACATCCTAAAATACAAGCCCCTGTGATAGTGTCCACTGTATATGCAAAATCCAAAGCTAGGGAAACAGAGGTGATGTACGCATCCCTAGCAAAATACTCCCAGAATAGTGACCCTTGGCTTTTATAGGGAGACTGGAATTGCATTGTTCAGGCAGTAGAAAAGAAAGGTGGAAAACCATGCTCGGTCAAAGATACATATGAGTTAATAGACTTCATTGATAGCATGGGGCTAGTGGAACCACAGTTTGTCGGGTCTTTAAACACTTGGTATAATAACAGAAGGGGTGCTGCTAGAGTGTGGAATCGGCTGGATAAATTTCTAGTCAATCTAAAATTTCTGCAATCTAACGTCTGCATTGATGTATAGCATGCTATTAGAACCCCGTCTGATAATTCCCCTCTTATAGTTCAGGTTGGGGTGAGAAAGGAGAGTGGGGCTAAAGCTTTCCGTTTTAAAAATTTTTGGACTGACCACCCTAGTTTTCTGAATAGTATAGAAAGTGCTTGGCAAAGGCCCACATACGGTAGACCTTTAAGTGTATTAGCTAAAAAGTTTAAGAACACTAAGAAGGCCTTAAAACAGTGGAACATGGACACCTTTGGGAATGTTCTCTCTACGGTTCAAGTAGCTGAGCAGAACATGGCTAAAGTGGAAGCCGAGGATACAGTTAATCCTCTACCTAGAGAGGTCTTATGCAAGGCTGCTGCACAGCTGAAACTTGCAACAGTAAGGGAGGAGAAATACTATGCTGAAAAAGCTAATGTTAAGTGGCTAGAAGAAGGGGACAGAAATTCCGCCTTTTTCCATGCTGCCGTGAAACAAAGGCGAGCTAGAACACATATCTGTAAGACCAGAAGGGAAGTGGGGCAATGGGTAGTAAGGGATAAGGGTATAGGTGAAGAGGCAGTATGTTACTTCTCAAATCTTTACTCAGCCGAACAGACCTCAGAACATATTAGATCTAGCCTAACTCCTAAACTGGTGACATTAGAATGGAATGACACACTGATCACTGATCCTACCATAGAGGAGCTGAAGGATATTGTCTTCTCATTGGGGGAGGACAGTGCTCCGGGACCGGATGGATTTAATAAACACTTCTATAGTGTGGCCTGGAACATCATCCAGGAGGACCTTTTACTAGCAATGGTAAGCTTTCTAAATGGAGAGAAAATTCCCAAGGCAGTGGCAGCCACCTCGATTGTATTAATACCTTAGATACTTAATCCATCCACTTTTGCTCATTTTAGGCCAATTAGTATATGTAACTTTGTTAACAAAGTGCTCTCAAAACTAATAGCAAAAAGATTGAGCAAACTAATGCCTCTTCTAATTAGTGGAAAACAATGTGGATTCATACTATGGAGACAAATCTTAGACAATTACCTGTTGGCTAGTGAGTTAATGACTTCCATGCCTAGCAAAAACAAAAATGGGAATAAAGCAATTAAAATAGGCATGGAAAAAGCCTACGATAGGGTACATTGGCATTTCTTTTGCAAATGATGCGACAATTTGGATTTGGAGAGAGACTAATTGACACCATATGGAGGCTGATATCGAGTGTTTAGATGTCTATTCTCATTAATGGATCTCCATAATAGTGGTTGAGTACAACTAGACAATTAAGGCAAGGCTATCCCCTGTCTCCTTTACTTTTCATAGTAGGATCATATTACCTCTCCAAACTACTAAACCTATCCATGAACCGTGTTCCAGCCTTTAGTGTTTGAAGAGGTAGCCAAAAGATATCCCATCTTGCATATGCTGACGATGTTATAATTTTTTTTGTGGCTTGCCCTAAATCTATAACTAGATTGATGGAGAACCTTAGCTACTATCGGGCAGCTTCAGGTCAAAAGATCAATGAGGAAAAGAGTTGTTATCTCTCTCACCATAAGATATCTGATTATAAGAGATATTTGGTAGGAAGATCGACAAAATTTCAGAAAAGGAAATGGCCTATTAACTACTTGGGAATCCCTCTTCAATATGGGAAAATTAAAGCTAAGCATTTTAACATGCTATTACAAAAGGTGAGAGATAGTTTAGGATCATGCAACACAAATTTCTTGTCAAAAGGAGGGAGAATTACACTAATTAGAAGTGTACTATTTGCTATCCCAATATATTCATAATGGCTTTGAGTCCTCCGAAATGTGTTTTGAATCTGATCGAGGCCATTTGTGCAAATTTTCTTTGGCAAAAGGAAAAGAATCAGAGGAGTTACCATTGGATTAAATGGGAGAATCTATGTTTTTCCACAGAGGAGGGGGGATTGGTTTTAGGGCTTTGGAAGACATTATATATGCCCAAAACTTGAAACTGTGGTGGAAATTTCGAAAAGGAGATACACTCTGGGCAGAATTTCTTTCTCAGAAATACTGTGTTGTAACACACCCATCACAAGTTATCCCTTATCGAGGTGATTCACTCACATGGACTAGATTGCTGAAAGCTGCATATATGGCATAAATATTTATTGTGATCCAGGTAGGAGAGGGTAGATGCCATATGTGGTATGATAACAGGATTCGAAGTGTGAAACTATGTCAAGACCAGTCTGCTCCTGATAATTTGAGTCTGAATGACTACATAAGCAATGGCATATGGGATCTGAATAAATTTGAGGCAATTGATGAGGTGCTGAAAAACAAGATCCTAAGTATGCCAGTCCCTACAATTAGGGAAAGGTATCAACTGAGATGACTGCAGTGTGAGCATGGAGATTTCTCCATGAAATCTACTTTCCACCAAGTTAGAATTAGAAGGGACAATAATATTTTTTGTCACAAAATCGGGCTATCTCAGATGCCACTGAAGATCTCATTCTTCATGTTCTGTATGTTAACAGGTAGAATCCTATTGGGGGACATATTAAATAGGTTAAACGTCTCTGGTCCTTCTATATTTCAATATTGCTTTGATCATGAGGAATCTATTAATCACTCTTTTGCAAGTTGTAAAGTGGTGAAACAGGTATGGAGGATCTTTTCAGCTGAGATGGGTATTGTCGGCCACTTTAATTCAATTAAGCAGTTATGCCAATTTTGGTGGGAGAGACCAGCTAAAAATGATGCACACAGCTTCCTGTTAAAGGTACTTCCATCAATAATTTGCTGGGAGGTATGGAAAGCTACACTCAAAGCTGTCTTTGATGGAGCCAAGATGGATATGCAACAGTTGATAATGCAAATTACAAGCACAGCAGCACTACTTATTGGAATTAAACTGCCTCAGGAAGTGTGGGAATTGAGGGATTGAGGTTTCTTCTGAGACTCAGTTTTTAATTTCAGAAATAGGATAAATATCAGAATCTGTAAGTGGAAAAGCCTAGATAATGGAGGTCTAAAGATCAATGTGGCTCATTATGGTACACCTAACGAACTTGTTGCTTCAGGTATTATCAGAAACAGTACAGGTTAGGTCCAAAAAATTTTTCATGCCTCCTATGAGTGGATTAATCCTACAAGTATAGCTTCCTATAATGCTCTTCTGGATATAGACCAGCAAGAGGTTACGTACTGCACAGAGAGGGGCTGGACAAACATCATACTGGAGTCTAGCAATCAAGGCTTTTGCAAGGCAATTTTGAGATCGGCTGATGAGGGTTGGTTTATTGAAAACAAAAGGTGGCAAGTGGAGCTGCTACAGCTTAGATGCAAGAACTCTTCAAGTTTAGTAGAAGAAAATCAAGCTGCTACATGGATTGCAGTACATGACAAATCTGAATGCCAATATGCAGCTGATGTGCAACATTCAAAAATTATACTTAGAGATGGCAGAGGGATTCCTACTTTTAGAAGAGACAGGGTAGAAAAATCAAGACATGACAAGTATGATAGAAAAAGAGAAAAGGGATGGCGATGCAAGGGAATCTAACAGTGACACAGACTAGGCCCCAGCTAAGGGATGCGACTAGTCAGTCGTCTTCGTTCATTGGAATGTTGTTAAAAGGTAATTTTGAAGGGCCTTGGCTGCCGATGTTAGGCCAAGCTTCCTTTTTTAATTTTCTGTATGTTAAGTTCTTGAATGTAAAAATAGGGCAGTGGCTGCCGGCATTTGGCCACCTACTCTTTGTTTTAATTGGCATGGACTACAATGTAAAAACAGGGTAGTGGCTGCCGGAGTTAGGCCACTTTCCCTCGGGTTTAGATGGCTTGGAATATCCTCTTTTGTTCAAAGGGATATTGATAAACTACCTTTTTGGAATTTTGCGCATTTGTTGAGATGCATAATTCGTATTGAAATGAGGTAAGAATGCTGCCATAGTCTTTTACTTTTCATAATTTGTAAATTGAGGAAGTACTCCACATTTACTTTTGAAATCCATTGAACACTTTCCCATTAGGCATAGGCTTATAAACGGGGTAGTGTTCAAAAGGACTTTTGCTGTAATGGGTGATTTTATGGTATATCCATCAACCTCCAAATTATTTAATAAACTGGGAGTGGCGACCCACCTCAAAATAGAGGTTATGCCAATATAAAAAAAACACTAGAATTCCTGTTCAATTTAAGATCAACGAAAAAAATGGAACAACAAAAGCCAAAATGAACACTTATTTGCCGTTTTTTACCAAAAGCCAATGAAAATTGGAGGTTAGGTGAAACATTTTGGGTTGTCATTTTTTACATTAATCACTTGAATTCATATTTAAAAAAATCACTAGAATTCATATTTAAATTAAGGTAAGCGAAAAAACGGAACAAAAAAAGTCAAAATGAACGCGTTTTTTGTCTTTGCCGTTTTTAACCAAAAATCCCATGAAAATTTGAGGTTTGATGAAAAATTTTGGGTTGTTGTTTTTGGACAGTAATCACTATAATTCATGTATAAATTAAGGTCAGTGAAAAAAACAAAATAACAAAATTCAAAATGATTGAGTTTTTGGACTTTGCCATTTTTTAATTTTTTTAATTAACACCAAGTAAATTTTTATATATAGTAGAAAAAGTGAGTGCCAAAATAATTAGGCATAGTCACACCAACACCGTAGACACAACAAAAAGTTAAAATGGCACTTTGATGGTTTTAACATAATTTAACCATCATATGCTAAGACTTAGAAGAGAAAAACAAAAATAAACTTGACTATTGTAACAATAATATCAATCACAATGAAAGTAACCTTAGGCACAATATTCAAAAACTTTGAAAGAAAATTTGCTAAAAATGCCTAATAATGGCTTAGTGAGTTCCATTGATCTTCTTGTTCTTCATAATGCAAAGTTGAAGCAACTACTTCACGACTTCATCAATTCTTTTCTTAAATTCTTTTGCTAGTTTCTGCCATTGTTTCCCTATGAAGCTTGCTTTTAGAGTCTCTCAAAACCTTCACACCAAAACCAACTTCTTCTATTAATCGAGCATTAATAGGTTGATCGAGTTGCATGGGCATAGCAATGATAAGAAGACCAAATTTCATGGCCTCCAATATAGAATTGCAACAGCAATGACTCACAAAGCCTCCAGTGTTAGGATGGGCTAAAATTTTTGATTGAGGATCCCATCCAATCACAACTTTTCCTCTATTCCCGACGTTATTGAAAAAACCCTTTTGGCAAAACTTGATCAATGACAACATTTTCTCCCTTAGGGAATCTAACAACCCATATAAAGTTAATATTGCAAAGTTCTAAACCTTGAGCAATTTCTTCTATATCTTTTTTTCTCAAAAAATATTTACTTCCAAACCAAATAAAGATAGTTGAACCATTTTATTTTTGGTTAAGCCATTCAATAATCTCACAATTTTCATCATCGTGAATGGGGTCTTGAACATATTGAGCAATAGAGACAATTGTTTTCCTGTTAAAATGAAAAAATAATCACTATATTTGACTTCAATCTCCTCAAAACTGTTGACTAAAATAATTTTACTTGAATTTTCGATGCAATCAACCACATGAAATGTGTCTTTATCGTGCACAATCAAGTTTTTAGCAAATTTAGAATCATAATCTCGATAACAAATGGTAGATACATAAGGAAACTTAATACCTAGATAGTTCACAAAGTGGTGCCCAAACACTCCCATGGTAACGCTACTAGGGATAAACAGTCAGAATACCATAAGATGAGGCAGCCTCTTTGGCCCATGGCTATAGAAGATCGTATATGAGAATGTCAGGCTTCAAACTTTTGAGAAGATTAACGAATTTTGGATGAGCCATGTCGAAAGCATCTTTGAGGGTTACCATGAGATGAGGCGGGAGACCATTGGTGGTGTAATAATGAGGAGGAAGTTTAGGCAATGAAGGAAGATGGAGTTCAAAAAGTTGCATAGATTGTGAAAACCTTTTGACCTGTTTTGACCTTATTGAACTCAACGTAGCGGGAGTAGAACACAGGTAAATGAAAAAGTTTCTTGCAGTAAGTTTCTGGGCTAGTTCAAGGTATGGAGATACAGGACCATGAGCCATCCATGGAAGCATAAGAATGCTGGACTCTGCCATTTTTTACCAAAAAGCCCATGAAAATTAAAGGTTTGGCGAAAAATTTTGGGTTGTCATTTATTTATATTAATCATTAGAATTCATGTTACTGAGAATTTTTCTCCAACTTATCTCTAGGAATTCTGAGAATTGTTTCGGGCCTTTTAGCTTTTCGATCCAACTTTTAGTAAAAACAAGATTTTCTTCTTCAATTTCATAGTGTAATATTGAATCAGCGATTTGAACAACACTGATAGCCTCAAAGACAAAACAGATCAGATAGCTTCAATTACAAGACGCTCGAATTTTGCTAGATCGGACTTAGCAACCGGAGATTCTCGAAGACCAGGACAAGAAGAGCCCAGAGCTTCACCGATGACTTCAGACGATGGCAGTAGGAGGCCCAAATGATTTTCCGATATGGGCTTGTGTTCTTCGATCTCTCACTGGACGACAGATCGGGATTCCGGGGGTATGAGCTAAGAAAGTTCTGCTGCCATAGACATCATTGCTTGAGAGTCCCGTGCTCGACTGGAAGCAGCTCAAAGCTGTATTTCGTCCATTACATTACTAAAGAATTTCATCGACTAATTTTCAAGACTTCAAATCCGATCGGACATGCTCGTTTTATTTAAATAGAGCGGTCCTATAGATGCTTCGAAGCCCCTCAAACAAATTATGCTAGCTGGACTCTAAGCATGCTAAACTCAGCTCGTAGAGGAAGCTGCCACCGAGATCGGCCCTACAGATCTGTCCTCAGCTGAATCGATCTCACCATAGTGGCAAGAGATGCAGCTTACCAACTGAATTCACCGGAGGTACTGGTCACTTCATCATCTACTAGTTTTGCTGGAGCTGCTCTAGGGAGAACCAAGGTCCAACTATTTAGAAGCTCTAGCTAAAGTTTTAATCAAAGGATCACTTTCAAACTCCAAGCCACGGGACAAAAAATGGTCAGTGGAATTGCACGCTTGCTGCAAATGCCGTTCAGATTCATGAAGAAAAGATGAGTAAAGTGCCACCAGAATCGACCGAAAACTCCATGCCGAACAGCTACATGGACTGTACATGAAGATTGGCCGCTAGAATTCAATCGGGTAAAGATAAGTGAATGTCCCATGACTGCTGGAGTTTATGTCAGCATTGCCTGGAAATGCTTGTATTTGTTTAGGAAATGCTTGGTAGTTGGGAACTAATGGTGTTTGAACAATCTAAGGAAATTGGAACCCATTTACTTTGAATGTTATCTGCTTTTTTCGGAATTCATTTGCTTCGTATGGATGATGCAAATATGGCTTGGAACTTGGAAGTGTAATGCAAACATGGCCGTGTCCATATTGTGTTATTGTTATGTACTAGCCAACTTTCAAACTTGGAATGCATTTATTTTGTTGTGTTTGATTTTGCACGTTTGGAACTGGAAACTGCATCTATTGGCACTTGCTGAATATTAGAATTTCTTTGTTGGAATTTGGACAGTCAGATTTTGCCTTTGGACATTTGCATTCGTATTTGCGTATGTAGTCTTACTGAAATAGAGCACACTTGACATTGGAATTTGATGGAGACCTTTGGATCCTGATTTGACAAGGGAGCCTGATGATCTAAAGTGCTCAGGCCACATGGAACTACGATAGCTTCACTATTTCTGTTTTTGCTATCTCCATATGCACTATTGGAGACGTAGGTATTCAGAACCATACCTCTTATGTGTTAGCTGTTGCTGGTCCTCTAGTATTTTGAGTTAAAGAATTTACAGGGCTAGAGAGATTGGGATGGCTGCACTGTTAAGAAAGTCTGGGGAAATGAGGGAAGAACTAAGGGAGCTTTAGTTTGTTACTTACAGAGACATCTATTGGAGTGGGGCTATAAAGAATTGCTCTCTACTTTGGTATCAATGAAAGATTGCCTTGGGACAAAACTCAGGAACCTAGATAGTGGAATGTGTACTAATTGAAGCCAGTGGCTGAATCTAGAAATTGGCGATTTTTGTTGTAGTGATTTCTATGTGTTAGAGCTATAGCTTTATTTGTCTTCTGCCCCTATTATTTGTAAAGGCGGAAAAGTGTGAAGGGGTAGAATAATTCATGAGCTGGACTGCTTTGTTGCATAGTTACTAGATGTGGAGGTCATCGGTCCTAGGATTTTTAGGGCAGAAGCGAGAGGCAACTAATTTCCTCTTCTTATCTTTTGGAAAGGCGGACAATGGCAAATGAGAAGCTAGTTTTCTAGTAGTGTTTGACTTGAAAAGCCCCCAGACTTGAGAGCATGAGTGCGGATTGCGTGGGCATGAATGGATTTAATGGTGAACATTGGATAAAATGGAAATGAGGTCCATGTGCATCTAGTGTGCTACTCATTCATGTACTTTGCAAATCATTCATATTCTTAATTAGATACTTTGGTCTTACCTTTGGTGGATTTCATTTGCTACGTAGTAATGTCTACTTACATTACTTACATTTTATGGCAACCTGGAGAACTTGGCTGACTTTTGGAGCTGTGCTCACATTGTAAAGTACTATTGGCTCCACATTTACTAATTAGAATAAGGCTTTAATGCGAGGGAAACAGCTACTGGATCATCCAAATAGCTTTTCTCTATTTTCTTTACACTTATTGAGATAGATGTTTCATGTATTAGAGAAGAACACCGCATTTCTCGCATTTGCTCTCTAACAGTGTGAACGGGTATAGCCCACACTGTATTTTGCTTTGATATAGCTATATATATACATATATATATATTTTTAAAAAAATCACTAGAATTCATGTTCAAATTAATGTCAGCAAAAAAAACGGAACAAAAAAAGTCAACATGTACGTGGTTTAGGACTTTGTTATTTTTTTACCAAAAATCACATTAAAATTGGAGGTTTGGCAACAAATTTTGGCTCGTACTTTTTTGACATTAATTAGTAGACTTCATGTTTAAATTAAGGTCAGCAAAAAAAATTAGAACAAAGAAAATAATTATAAACTCATTTTTGAACTTTGCTATTTTGGACCAAAAAACCCATGAAAAGGGGAGGTTTGGCGAAAATTTTTAGGTTGTCATTTTTTTACATTAATCACTAAAATTTAGGCCCCTACAACTAGAGTTCATGTATGTGTTTTCTCTCTCTAGCTTGAATGCTCTCCCTTCTCTCTAAAAGATCCCACCTTTAATCTCTTAAATCCCTTCTTTCTTGTAACCGCACACTCAGATTCTTTCCTTAATCGATCCTCACTCCTTAATACTATCAGTCTTTAATAGACTCTGCACATCCTACCATAGATTCACACACCTTCGTTTATCCAGGGCAGACTATCGCCCTCACCGGCCGAAGCCACAAAGCACAGCATCGCATCCAAGGCTCAAATCGGCCACCAATGATAAGACTATAACAATCCCTCCATTTATGAAATCGGTATCGATGTTTGCAAAGGAACGATCTTTCACTTTGGGAGATTTTCTCCAGTCACAGCTATTAGCCCTAAATCAGCCAATTCGATCACTTCCCCTATGTCGAACACAGCTGCCGTTCACGAGGTGGAAACCTATTGCGGGTGCAAACTACATCAGCTCAACCCTTCCACTCATAATAGGAATTCTGGTCCAACATAACCAGACACATGCTGCAAAAGGCAAGAATGTAGTACCCGACGAATCCAACTTCCCTCCGCTCTCCCTCCGGCAAGACCCAAGCACATCGGCAGAAAATGGGAACGTGCAATTTGTGTCGTCATCGACCACCCCCCGGTAAGGCCCCTACAACTAAATCCTACCGGGAAGCGGTCTCAGCTCCATGGGCCGAAACCGTTGATGTTTCCCTCCCTCCAGAGCCAGCCATCGCTCTCTCAACATATATGGGAGAACCTGCTGTCGTCATCTCAGAAGAGGAAGAAACGAGGTTAGCCAAGTCTTTCCAATACGCTCTGATTTGCAAGTTCACTCGGGGAAGGCCTCAATGGCCTCAATCCGTTAGTCTATCCTTGCAGCTGGATTTACAGGTGACTGTCATGTAGGCCTAATAGATTATAGGCATGTTATATTTCAATTTCAAATACAAACGGATTTTCATAGACTATGGTAGAAAAAGACATGGAATTTTGATGGGTTTAATGCCAAGATATTTCGATGGACGCCGGATTTCAGTCCTGACAAAGAGGCCTTGATTGTGCCAGTATGGGTAAATTTCCCACTACTGCCGTTACACTAGTGCAAGAAAGATATTCTACATACTATTGGTTTGGCAGTTGGAACCCCGCTGAAGCTGGATTTAGCCACAGCGGCACTGGAAAGATTACTCTGCCCGAGTGAAGCCCGTCTGTGTATTGAGGTTGATCTTCTCAAGCCTCTGCCCCACCTGGTGTTGATTGGAACGGAGGGCAAAGAAAAATGGCAACTTATCAATTTTGAAAATCTTCCCGAGTTCTGTACAAAGTGTTCCATATTGGGTCATACAAGTTCATCTTGTAAGACCAAGAGCTCAGCACCTACAACTAAAGTGTGGAACCCAAAGAAGACCTCAGTTGAGATGGGGAAGGAGATGGCTGTTCGGGATTCAAATTCAGAATCCTCTAGCTCTAAAGAATAGGGAGTGAAGGAGGTAGAGCCTCAAGTGACAACTTTCTCCGATGAGGGCAGAGACTTGTGTAAAGATAAAGGGAACCAAGTGAAGCAAAGTACACATTTGAACCAAGGAAATGCATCATTAGACATAGTGAGTCATTCTAAAGCAACAAATAAGTTCAAGCTTCATGAAAATGAACTTAGTCATTTCCAGGTTAATCTTGGTACATTACTGGACCTCATTCACAGGCAAGCAAAGGAATCTGAGGTTTCTACAAAACCAACTCCAACAGTTGTGCAACCTAAAGTAGGTCCAAACGATCACTTAACTAATGAAGCCAAGCAGAGCACATGACTGAACCCGGGAAAGATTAATGTGCTGATAAATTGGGAAGAAGGTGAACCCTCAAATAAGGATAAAGGCTGCTTAGTGACAGAAAGAGAAATAATACAAGCCATCCCAACTTTGATGTGGGATGAAGGACAATGGGTACAAATGCATAGAGACAGCTCCACATCTGATCTAGCAAGGTTACAATTCATCCACATGGAATTAGAACCAGAGGATGAGGGTGAAGACTACTGGACTGAGCGCAGCTTTGAGAATGACCCGTAGGACCTGTTAACTACTTTCTTTGACAAAATAGATAAATGCCAAAAGCCCTCCAAACAAGCCCTCCAAGTACATGTAGGCCTTGGCAAGTCCTAAAGCGTGGGATTTTTCTGAAAGGAGGCTCAGGAAAAGAAATCCGTTCATTTGCTACTCCGAAAGAAAACGCTGGAACCCTGGGTAAGTTTCCTCATTTTTGTCGGCCCCTGATCACTGATGTTAGATCAGATTGGCCATTTTTCTATGTAAAATCCTACATTCTGGCATTAGATGGATGGACTTTCTGCTGCTACTGATTTATGTTAGCATTGTTTGGAAGTTTCTTATTTGCACCATGGAATTTACTAAACTGAACTGTCGCTTAGCAACTGAACTGAACTATTTGGGATGTGATTTTTTGGTCTGAGGTTGTCTAAGGAATGCTTTGATGTTTGGGAGGATACTTCTTCTAGGCCTGTTTTGTGAAGCTCATAATATGAATGTCTGTGTTTGGGAAGTGGGATTTACCATCAAAATGCAGAGATTAGATTTGTTGGTTCTTCATTAAGTTTGGGCTAGACTTGACCTGCCAGCCTTGATACCAGTATACATCAAACTGCATGTCTTGACTGCTAGTGCTACATTTTGCTCATGGGTCAAATTGTTTGGCTGAACTTTATTATGCTAATTGTTGATGAATTTGGAGCCTCTGTTGTTGTCATGAGACCGTGAGATGATATTGAGAATAGGCAAAATGGCTTGGGAGTTGTTTTGGATTGGTGAGGGGAAATGAGGGATAATGTTGCCACTCACTAGAATTCATGTTTTCTTGCTTGTGTAATTGATATGTCGGTCTGCCTCTATGATCAAATTGCTGGAGCAATGGGAGGTAACAGAACAATGTCTAAGGGCTACCACTGAATTGCAAGGGTATTAAAGTTATTATCATGATGAATTCAGTGACAGTGGCCGAACACGATTTTATTTCGGAAAAATGGCATAGTCTTAGAAATGAATCTGATAGCTTGTTGATAGGTTATATTATTTACAAGTTCAATCACATTTTGATAGGGAATTTAGAGAAATGCTACTTTAATAGGAAGTAGTGCTTCTCTAACTCTCACTTTAGACGAAAGAAACGATTATGTAATGGATTAGTACTCCAATTTATGGCTTTTATTTTGTAACGGTGCGCCCAGGTATATCCGGCACCGTATTTTGCTCATGATATATAGATATATATTTTCCGAAAAACAAATCACTAAAAGGCCCAGAGTTCATGTTACAAGAATTCATGTGCCCAGAGTTCATGTTTTCTCTATAAAATTTTCTCTCCAACTTCTCTCTTTATTTTCCTATTTTGACTTAACATATTCGGAGGGGAGTGCATCTCTCTCTCCTCCCCATCCGGTGACTTATGCTGGAGCTATAAACAACCCACAGGAGAACAATGTTTCCTTCTCCTCTATCAAAAACAAACAACCACTCGCCAGTTTTAAGGGGGAACCAGCACTTTTTCTAACACAAGACGAAGAAGATGAACTAGCCCAGGTTTTTCGATGGACATTGATAAGCAAATTTTCATGGGGCCGTCCAGCGATGGCTCTGATTCGTAAAGAAATCTTGGCAGCAGGGTTTCTAGGCGAATGCAAGGTTGTATTATTTGACCAACGACACGTCCTCTTCAAATTTGATAAGGAAGAGGATTTCCAGTGCTTCTGGACACGAAAGGTGTGGAATTTCCAAGGTTTTCAGGCAAGAATCTTCAAGTGGATAAAGGATTTTGATTCGGCAGTGGAGCCCTCTATTTCCCCAGTTTTGATTCATTTCCCCAAGTTTCCCTTCACATGTTCAACAAAGAAAAATTGTATGCTCTGGCTTCTGTAGCGGGGCAAATGCTGAAATTGGATTCGGCCACTGCGGCAGCATCGGACCTTGTCAGATCCAGTGAATCCAGAATTTGTGTGCAGATGGACCTCACCAAGCCCATTCCAAATCGTATCTGGATCGGTAGCAAAGAAAAAGGAAAGTGGCAAAATCTGGAAATTGAAGGTAAGCCAGCTTATTGCTCCAAATATTGCAAATTGGGGCATGATATCAAGGAATGTGATCCCCTAAGACGCCCAAGGAAGCCTATAGATTCAGCCAATCCAAAGATACAAAAATGAGATGCTCAAAACAGTAAGCAAGGATCCAAAGAATGCGTCTTAGTCTCAAAGAAATCAAACGCCAATAAAGGCAGCTCTGAGGAAGATTTGCAGCTCATGAAAAGGAATGAAGTGGACTCTAGCACTCTTCCAATCTCAGTTCCTTTATCGGAAATTCCAGAATCATCAGGACTCAGCAAAGCTGCTAAACAAATAAGGGAAGTGTTAGGTCAAGTAGTTATGGAAGGGGTAAAAGGAATAGCCCATGATGTTCCTCAAGAGGCAGACAAGGTATCAGAAGAATTACCTAGCCTACTTACTTCAAATAGACAGGAAAAGAGTCCAATAAATCCTCAAAAGAAATTCATAGATCCCAACATTGAGAAAACTGACATTTGTCAAGGGGATAGCAACTATTTTGCTGTGCTAAGTAATCTAGGAAGTGATGACTATACAGAGGTGATACCCCCCCCAGATTCCCCTCTTGCAGGGTAGAGGAAACAGGCTGAACAGGGTCAGAAGAGCTCCTAGGAATGCCAGTTACTAGCTTTACAACAGGATGCAGCCTTCAGCCAAGAATTTCAAGAACAGGTTTACTGTGATGAGATTCTTAATATACTTACTAAAGTAGTTGCTCTTGACTTCATGCAGGTTCCAGCTAGTGCAGAGGAAGAAGAGAGGGAGCAGTCCTTCATTACCTCTCCACAACCTCACAATTGGAGGCAAACCAGACAAAATCAGTTCATAAAGGAGGGAAAGATCAGACACAAGGAGGAATCAGGAAACCTAACTCCTCGGTAAAATTTGACGCAGACAGGGAGCTGAGAGATAGGATAGCAATTACCGGTCCTCAGAGTCTAATTTCCAATGATTAGGTGCCTTTTTTGGAATATTAGGAGTATTAGTAAAAAACCAAACTTTAGGAAACTTAGGAAAACAGTTAGCAAGCAAAACATTAACCTCCAAGCCATTGCTGAACCTTTCTTGAATTCAGCTAAATTAGAAACCTTCAAGAGAAGACTTAAGTTTGAAGTAGCCTACTCTAATGTAGTTAGCTCCATTTGGGTGCTGCTGAGGAAGCCTTTTACACGCACAATCATAGCCATATCGGATCAGCACATCAACATGGAAATTAGACATCCCTACCTAAATTGCTCACTCATGCTATCTAATGTGTATGCTATGTGCACAGAAGCTAAGAGAGTGGATCTATGGCAGGAGCTAACCAACGTTCAAAGTCCAAATCAACCTTAGATCTTATGGGGGGATTGGAACTGCATTAAGTCTAGGGAGGAAAAAAAGGGGGGGAAGGTTTTTCACATTAAACAAATCTAGGGAATTGATAGCCTTTATGACCTCGTTTGACCTAACAGAAGTTCCATCTAGTGGATCAAAGTTCACTTGGTGCAACAACAGGGAAGGAAAAGCCAGAATTTGGGAGAAACTTGATAGAGCACTAGTGGATTCTAATCTCCTCAACAGAAACCTTCTAGTTTCTGTTTCCCAGTTAGCTAGATCCCCCTCAAATCATGCACCTCTCATTCTTCAAATTCAGAAGGGGAAGGTAAATACTAGGCCCTTTAGATTTCAGGCCTTTTGGTCCAGTAATCCAGAGTGTCCAAATGTCATTAGAAGGGCGTGGGATGTGGAGATTATAGGAACTCCTATCAGGAGATTTACAGAGAAGTTGAAATTAGTCAAGCAAGCCCTTAGGTCCAAGAACAAATCAACCTATGGGAATATCTTCTCAAAGGCAAAACTAGCTGAAGAGGAACTGTTGAGGCTAGAAAGAGAGAATGAGGTTAATCTTATTCCTAGGGAAGTATTGAATCTAGCTGCAGCAAAGGCAAAATTTCAAATGGGACTTGAGAAAGCCTTTTAGTCTCAAAAAGCCAACATAAAATGGGCTAAAGAGGGTGATAGGAACTCAAAGTTTTTTCATTCTTACGTTAGGAATAGGCATGCTAAAACCTACATTCATAGAATCCAAAATTAGGAAAGGGTATGGATAGAAGGGGAAGATGAGATTTCTGACCTAGCTGTCCAATTTTTCTCAGGATTGTATACTTCTGAACAGAGTAGCTCTAAAATTGACCCTTTGGTTTTCCCAACAGCTCTTTCAGAACAGGATAGGCAGGAGATTACTAGATTACCAGATATGGAAGAGCTGAAAGGTACTGTATTTAGTATGAATCAGGAGTGCCCCAAGCCCTAATGGCTTCACTGGGCTGTTCTATGTGGTAGCTTGGGAAATCATTAACTCAGATCTCCTTAGGGCAATACAGTCGTTTGTTAATGGAGCTGAGATGAACCAGGCCATGTCTGCTACCTCCATTGTGCTACTTCCTAAAGTGTCAAACCCTTCCTCCTTTAAGCAATTCAGGCCAATTAGTTTATGTAACTTCCTCAATAAAATTGTGTCCAGGTTGCTAGCTCAGAGATTAGCCTTAGTTCTGCCCAAGATAGTTTCAGAGAACCAAAGTGGCTTTGTGGCTGGAAGATTGATCTCTGACAACTACCTCTTGGCTAGTGAAATGATCTCCACACTCAATAGGAAAAGTAAGGAAGGAAATGTAGCTTTTAAGATTGACATGGAAAAGCCTTATGATAGAGTGCAATGGCCATACTTACTGTAGGTCCTTAGATTGTTAGGCTTTGGTGAAATCTGGATAGACATAGTGTGGAGACTAATCTCAAATGTTTGGTTCTCTATACTAGTAAATGCGGTCAGCAAAGGTTGGTTCAAAGCCTCTAGAGGCTTAAGACAAGGAGACCCAATCTCTCCCCTTCTCTTTGTGCTTAGTTATGAATATCTATCTCAAGTCTTGAATAACATAAGTGATAAAAGTTTAGACTTTGCAGATTACCTAATCATTTTCTCCTCGGCCAAACCCGAAGCAGTAAAAGGCATAATGGCAAAGCTGAGACATTATGAAGAGGTGTCGGGGCAGAAGATCAATGCTGCTAAAAGCTCTTACCTAGTACATGATAGGTTGTCTGAACATGGGAAACACTCTATTGGCCGTATCACAAGGTTTGCCCGAGGTTCCTTCCCATCAACTTACTTAGGAGTTCCTCTCCATTTGAAGAGAATTTCAGTTCCACACTATGATCCTCCAGTCGAAAAGATCAGCCAAACCACAGGTAACTGGAGCTCCAAGTTCCTCATATTAGGTGGCAGGATCACACTAGTCAAGAGCGTTCTTACTTCCATCCCTTTCTACTCTACCATGAGCCTGAATCCCCCTAAAAGAGTCATCAATCAGGTAGAATCTCTGCTCTCTAATTTCCTATGGTCTGCTACGGATAAGGGACATAAAAGACACTGGATCAGTTGGAGAGAATTATGCTTTTCTCAAGACGAAGGTGGTGTAGGTTTCAGAGACCTCAATTGCATCATCCTAGCTCAATCCCTCAAACTGTGGTGGAGGTTCAGACTAAAGAATTCCCTCTGGGCTAATTTCATATGGTCTAAATATTGTGGATCCAAACATCCCTCTCAGATTTCAGCTCGTAGAGGGGACTAACAAACATGGAAAAGGTTTTGTAGTGTAGCTTTCTTGGCAGAGAACCACATCAAAATTCAGGTAGGTAATGGGGATTGTGACATGTTATATGACAATTGGGGCCACAGAGGCAAGCTCTCAGATATTATTGATTGTCAAGGTAATTTCAAGGTTTCAGAATTCTTGGGACCTTAGGGATGGGAGTGGGGAAAAATAAGAAGGTTTTTGCCACAATGCCCCTCAGTAATTTTTTAGGAGACACCTACTAAAATAGGAGGAACTGACAGGATGATTTGGAACCTCACGCCAGATGGTATCTTCAGTTTGAAGTCAGCTTTTGAACTGGTCAGGAGTTAGAAAATTCCACTGTGCCCCCACACTAGCTTTATTTGGGACTCACTACTCCCTATCAAGATGTCTTTCTTAATGCTGAGAATCATTGGGAATAAATTACCCATTGGAGCTAATCTACATAAGGTAGGAGTATATGGTCCCTGCATATGCCCTTAGTGCCATGCTAGTGGGGAGACAGTTAGCCATCTATTAGTATCTTGCCAATTTACACAAAGGATTTGGAGGATTTTTGGAGCCGAAACTGGGATAATGGATCACTCTCACAGCTTCCTAGCCACTCTGAACATTTGGTGGCAGAAAAATGAGACATTCTCTGAATGCAGGAAATTCCTTCTACAAATCTGCCACTCCCTTATTTGCTGGTGGCTGTGCAAGCTCAGAAACAAAATTATTTTTGATCAAGGTAGCCCAGATGTGGGAGTTTTGGTTGAGAGGACTTTCAGATCCATTAAAGAACTTATGAATTCAAGGTTCAAGGTGATGCATTTTATGGATTTAGAATGGTCAGAATTTTGGGATATGTGCCACAACATCAGAAGGAAAACAATCCTGAAATGCATTAAATGGAACCCTCCTGATCCTCACTGCATTAAAATCAACTTTGCTGCAGTTAAACTAGGTACTTCATGGCAAGTAGGTGGTCTTGCTAGAGATTATCGGAGGCAGTTACTTTTTTCTCTCCCTATTCTTCTTTTTCCTTTATCCCTAACTAGACTGCAAGTAGAAGCCTTGGCTGCTAGCAGTTTTATAACAAGGAGCTGAGAACAAAGACAGCATAAAATTTTACTAGAGTCAGACTCTTCATCCCTCATCTATGAAACGAATAACTGGAGTGACTGGCCGCTGTTAAACACAATGGAATTCATCAAACAAGGGTCTACTACACTTATAATTCCAAGAGAAGTCAACCTTCCAGCCAGGCAATTGGCTATGCAACAACGAATAGAGGCAATTTCATTCCTCCTCTCACTACTCAAAATGGATAGGGAACATGTTCCCTCCATTGTTATACGCAGTGGGAATGAGTACACAAATCAACAAAGAGTCACATGGGCTTCAACGTAATCAGAATGGCAAGTCAGGTATGATCTTAGGCCCCAGTCTGCTGGAGTTTTGACTGGTTTGCCACTTTAATCTTAAAAGACCCCAGCCTACTGAAGTTAGGACTGGTTTGTCTAACCCACAATTCTCTCTACTATTGAGTTGCTCTCTGCTGCGTTTTCTTTAGATAAATGGGATATCAGAATCTTGGCCCCATGGTTTTGCCATTGCCATGAAAATAGTTGTTTGGTTACTGAAGAACAATGAACAATCTGTAATGCTGTTGAAGATCACCAAATCCATGGCTGGAGCACTATTTGAAAGGAATTCAAAGGATTACCCATTCTAGGCTGGAATTTTTGCTTATGATTATCAACTTTGGGGGCAATCTAAGAGGCTGATGAAAATCACCACAGTTCTGGCAGGATTCCAGTTGAGAATGAAATCAAACAGTTACCTTTTCCGGGCTGAAATATTTGTATATGATGGCCAACCTTGTGGGCAACCTACAATACTGATGAAGACACTCACGGTTGCAGAACTCCATTTTCTATTACCAAGCCTAACATGCAATATAGACTCACAAGCATCGATAGCAACATCAGCAAAGACCTGGCAGGATCTTTATTGTCCAATTTCTTTTGTTGGTTTGCCCATTGTCTTCCCGGCATGCTGCCTGAACAAATACCAACTGATAATCTGGTTCGGGACAAGAAGATCATCACTAGCTGGAAGCTATGGATAGTTCTGCCTCTGCCTATTAGGTCAGTTAAATGAAAGCGAAGCTAGGATCAAAAAGGAAAAAGATTCTAACTGTATATTCTCCCCGTGTACATGTCCCAATTGTCAGGGACCTTTCGACACTCCTTGTGATCAAAGGAATCTTTTGTACTATAGTATTTACATAATCTGGATTGTAAATGGAGTAAGTACTCCAAATTTATTTTGCTTTTCCCACTTGAATTTGGAGCCATTAGGGAATGTAAATGGAGCCGAATTCAAGTGGTCACTCTTTGTAAAGATGATTTTAGAGTATGTCCATCATCCGCCAAATTATGACATAAATAGGGAGTGGCGAACCATCTCAAAAAGAGGTTATGCCAAATATTAAAAAAAATACTAATATTCAGGCAAAAAAAAATCACTAGAATTCAGGCTTTTTTGACTCTCTCTAAAAAAAATTTTCTCCTCCATCTCTCTGAAATCTGAAAACTTTTTAGGGCCTTTCAGCTTAGGCCCAATCCAAAATCACTTTTTTCACTCTCAATTCCATCAGCTTCACGTAGTTAAGATCGAATCAAATCTGAAAAGTTTCTCTACCACAATAGAGCTCCAATCTAAGATGTACTCAAATACAGAACTTCACATAGCTGATAGCTAGATCGGTGCGGCGCTCCACTCAACTTGCAGATCTGACCCTCCAAGCGGCTCACGATCGAAGAGGAAGATGTTCAGCTGGAAATCGTCCCCTTAAAAAGCTGGTCTGCTTCTCGAGCTTTATAGGCTCTGATTTGGCAAAAAGAAGCTTCAAAGACGAGGATTCAACCTTGCTCTTCACCTATTCCAGTGGGTCAGCAGGCCCATTTACTATAGCCCTCTTTTGTTCAACTCGCGCAGCTGCTGTCAAGACTGCTCAAGATGAGTTGTTTGAGTTGATTTTTGGCTAGAGATTATCGCGTTTGGATTAAAGGAACCCACGGTGTTAATTGTTTCTCCAAGATGGGGCACTCTTCAGCATATAGGATAAATTTTGAGCTAAGAATCTATCGGTATTGCTACAATAGTATGTAAGATTAACATGTAAGTTTGAAAAGGAAGGCCATGGGACTTCTAAATTCTTAGCTGAAGCTTACTGATGTTTACTTTAAATTTTCTTCTAATTTATTTGCTGGAGTTAAAATTTTAGTCATTGACATTGTGGAAATTTGCTTTGATTGAGGGAGCTTGCTATGCTCCGATTGTGTCATTTGTTGTGGCTTGAGCCACTGTGGATTTGAACTTAAATGACGTGAAAACTCTATTGAACTTGATGACAAACCTGAGGAGAGTCCCGAATGCAAGCCTAGACGTTTATGAATTTCTTCATATGTTGTAGAATTTTTCAAATTGCTGATGATTCGTGTATTTGGTACTCCAGTCATATGTTTGCTTTTAATGTGTAAATCGAGAATCTGGTAAGGCTGTGACTGGTCTGTGGAACTTGTATGTGATGACAATGTGCTATTTCCTGGTTGTAATGATATCTTGATTTTGAAATTTGGTGATCCTAGATCTTGGGCTTATGAAATCTGTTGCATATGTAGTGGTAAGGGTGTTCTTTGAGTTGATTTTTGTGTTATTCGAGTTCTTTGAATCGGTTTGTTCGAGTTGGAAATTTATTAACTCAAACTTGAACACCGAACCGAATTTGAATTTAATTCGAACAAGCCAAACCAAATTCGAAATTCGATTTTCGGTTCGAATTTGTTATTCGAATAACCCGAATTCAGATTTATTTAAATCCTAATTAAATCATTAAATTACATAAATTATATCAAAATTTACAAAACATTCAATTAAATCAAATAATACATAAAAAATGACCTAATTATGTTTTTAAAGTTTAAGTTGTATTATTTTTATAAATTTTATATTTATAAAAATTATATTATATATATTGAATTTGGTTTTTGGTTCAGTTTTCGAATTCGAAGCCCAATTCGAAAACCGAGATTCAAATTTGGTTTAAACCAAGAACCGAATTCAAATTTCTGAATTCGAATTTGGTTTTCAAATTTTCGAATTTATTTTCAGTTTAAACCGAATATTGAACACCCCTATGTAGTGGAGTTGATGATCAACTTCAAATTGACCAAATCGATCTTCCAAGTAGGAATTGGTCTCATTCATGTGCTTCCCTAACTTGAATAAACGTGGATTTGAGACAATTTCCCGGCCATTGCTGCTGGCTCATTCATGTACGTTGTTCTATATCGTTGTGTTTGGTGTGTTATATGTTGGGTGGAATATGTCATATGCTTGGTGAGGTCGGCTTTCGATTTCACAACTTGATCGAATGTGGAAGCTATGGTGATGTGTGATACACATTTTGCAGTTCCCATTCAAATTGATTCATGTACTTTTACCCTGTGCTTGACAAGACATGGTTTTCTTAATGTACTCTGGCTGAACTCAATTACTAAGCAGGTATTGATTCAATGGCACGTACGCAGTATGGTCGGGCCTAGGTTTGTCTGCAGCATCCGACCTCTGATGGCTTTCGGCCGAATTTTAGAGTTATGCTAATAGTGTTAAAATATCAGGGCTCCTCACACCTTTTATAGACTAGGGCTTCAAGTTTAGAGGCAAATAGAGACTATCTACTAACACATAATTCATGTGGAGTAATACTCCATATTTTCTGCATTTGCTTTGTAATAGTGTGAAAGGATATGGCTTGCACTGTATTTTGTCTTGTTTGTAATATTGTATATATCCACTTTTGTAAAAAAATCACTATAATTCATGTTTAAATTAAGGTCAGCGAAAAAAAATGTAAAAAAATGTCAAAATGAACGTGTTTTTGGACTTTGCCGTTTTTGACCAAAAAGCCGATTGAAATTGGAGGTTTGGCGAAAAATGCTCTAACTTCTCTCTAGAAAAAAATGCTCTAAATTCTCTCTAAGATTCATTAGAGTGCTGCTGTTTTAAAAAAAGGGGGGGTAAAAACCTAGTTGAGGTTATCTCAATCGTTATTTTAAAATTTGACTTAATCCTAACACACATTTAGATCGAGTCTCTCATAACGGTAACATAACGGATAGCGCCTCCATCCCCCTCCCAGATGGAACAGCGGCCGGAGGCAGCTCCGGACCCGGAGGTTCCTAAATCATTCCGGGATGCGGTAAATACAGGACCTCAATTGACTAAAGGGGTTAATCTTTCTTTTGCTGGAGTTCGCAAAGCCACGATCTCCACAATCAAGGCCGAGCCCGCTCTCCTAGTTTTTGCGGAAGAAGAAGACCAACTGGCTGCCCACTTTCAGTTCACTCTTGTTGGCAAGTTCTCATGGGGGCGCCCGGCAATGAACGTCATCAAGAAGAAGGTTCTGAATGCAGCTTTCTTAGTAGAAGTTCATGCCGGTTTACTAGATAGCAGACACATTTTCTTCAAGTTCGAGAATGAAGCAGATTTTCAACAAATGTGGCTGAGGAAGGTCTGGTATTTTGCTGGATTTTAGGCCCGCCTGTTCAAGTGGACTAAGGAATTCAATCCGAAGGTGGAACCATCAATAGTGCCGGTCTAGGTTAAGTTTCCACTCCTCCTCATCCATTTTTGCCACCCAGAAAAATTGTATACCCTTGCATCTGTGGTTGGAAACCCTTTGAAATTGGATGTGGCTACGGCATCTGCAATGCAGCTGGTTCGTCCGAGTGAGGCAAGAGGTTGATGTGCAACGGAAAAGTCCTGGAAAAGTATGGATAGGAAGCAAAGAGAAATGGAAATGGCAAAAACTTGAGATAGAGGAACGACCCTCCTACAATACCAAGTGCAATAAATTGGGGTATAGAGTTGAAGATTGCCAACCTCAAACTTTGAAAATTAGACCTAAACCCCTCACAGTTGAACCTAAAAACCCCCAAAAAAAGAAGGTGAGGCAGACCTCAGAAGAATAGACAGTGATGAACAGGCAAAAGAACCCTAGACCAATACATGGGATTGGGCACGCAGTCATAGAGAAAGAGAAGGAGAGGAGATTAAAAGGGAAGGAGGTAGCGTCAGGGGATTTAGAAGTGGGAAGAATGGAGATTGAGGTACAGCCAGAGTGCTCCAATCAGAGAGACAAGGAACATGCTTTAATCTTAGTGGAAGCCCTTATGAGGTAAAGAAGCCCATAAACATGGAGATTGAGGGAATTGATGTTGTCTTAACAAGGTCAGATCAGAATCAGACTGCTAACACATTGAAGAAAAGTCCTGGTAGGGATAAAGGGAAAGAGCGGGTGGATAAGGGCAAGGAGGGAGTAGTGGAGCATGGGGAAAAAGGTTGCAGCGTGGTGGAAAAGGGGCCTGCTGATCAGCCCCTACAGGTGAAGGAGTCTCAGGCCCAGGGGAATGAGTCTCAGGGGAATGAGCCTTCAGGTGATCTCAGGCTGCCTGATCAGTTCCTACAAGAGAGCGAGGAGAGTATCAATGGAGCCTTGCAGAGTTCTGAAAATTTAAAAGAAATAGAACCCCAGATTGTTACAGAACCGCCATCTAATTCGATGGATGTCACTTGGGATATTGAGGAATGGGTAGAAAATGATCAGCCCATTGTAGCCCACAGAGACTCTCCAAAGGGTACACAATAGGGACAAGATCAATCTTTCCTAACAGCTAAGTCAAAGCAGTTAAATCATCATGCCCCATCTTTTCCTCTTGAAAAAACTAAATCCCTATCTAATTTGCAGGAGTTACATACTGAATCAGAAGGGGAGGATAAGGGGACCACAGAGCAGGTCATTAAGAAGCTCAAAGCATCAAGTAAAACCCTGATACACAAAAACCCCTAATGCAAAAGGAAGGGCGGAAGATTCCTGCCTCCAGCAGTAAATCAAGGACAAAGATGGCTTCTAACATGACTCTCCAATCCAAGGAGACAAAGAATTGCTCCAATAAGGTAAATCGTAATGATTAAATCGATTTTCTGGAATATATGAGGGATCCTTAGAAAAAGGAAACTACATAGACTGAAAAAACTTATAAGGAAAAATCATGTAAATCTCTTGGCAATTGTTGAACCATTCGCTGGTATCAACTACATGGAAAGGATTAGGAGAAAACTTAAATTTGATCTTTGTATTGCTAATAGTGTAAGTAAGATTTGGTTGTTTGTCAGTTGTTGGAATCCTCTGAGTAGCATATTACCTGTAAAATCTCCCATCCTGAATTACAAAACCTTGTGATTGTGTCTACTGTCTATGCTAAGTCTATTGCTAGCGAGAGAGAGGAGCTGTGGCAATCCCTTGATAAATATTCTCAGTTTAATGATCCATGGCTGTTGTGGGGAGACTGGAATTGCATAGCCAAGCCATTAGAAAAGAAAGGTGGGAAAACTTGCACATTTAGGGAAACCTCTGAACTGACAGACATTATTGAGACTGTGGGACTAGTGGAACCTCAGTCTGTAGGGCCCCTATACACGTGGCGTAATAATAGAAAGGGAGCTGCTAGAGTGTGGAAACACTTGGATAGATGCTTAACTAATATGAGATTCATGCAGACTAATATGCAATTGAGTGTCCAACATGCAATTAGATCCCCATCAGATCATGCCCCTCTAATAGTTCAAGTCGGGGTGAGGAGGGAGACTGGACCAAAAGCTTTTTGATTTCAAAATTTTGGGATTGATCATCCAAACTTCTTAGCAATTGTAGAAAGTGCATGGAAAACTACCACATGTGGGAGCCCTCTAAGGTCCTTTGCTGAGACAATGGAATATGGAATATGGAGACATCTGGTAATGTCCTTTTGGCTCTTCATGTAGCGGAACAGAACATGGCCAAGTTGGAGGCTGAGGATGCCATAAATCCATTATCTAGAGAAGTCTTAAGTAAAGCTACTGCCCAACTGAAACTGGCCGTAATTAGAGAGCAGAAATATTGGGCACAAAAAGCAAACATTAAGTGGCTAGAAGAAGGGGATAAAAATACCTCCTTTTTCCATGCTGCTGTGAAGCAAAGACAGGCTAGAACACACTTATGTAGGATAAGGGGGGAATTGGGGAACTGGATTGAAGGGGATAAGGAAATAGGAGATGAGGTAGTGCGATATTTCTCCAAACTTTATTCAGCCACTCAGACCACTGAATTTATTAGACCTGACCTAGTCCCCAAGTTGATATCTCAGGAATGGAATGATGAATTGATGGGTGATCCTTCTATGGAGGAGCTGAAGGACATTGTCTTCACTTTAAGGGAAGATAGTGCCCCGGGGCCGAATGGATTTAATGGGCACTTTTTCAGGGCTGCCTGGGACATCATTAGGGAGGACCTGATGGTAGCTGTGCTTAGCTTCCTAAGCGGAGAGATAATTCCTAAGGCTGTTTCTGCTACTTTGATTGTACTGATTCCAAAGGTGCCAAATCCATCCACTTTTTCTCAGTTTAGGCCAAATATTCTATGGAACTTTGTTAACAAAGTACTTTCTAAACTCCTAGCAAATAGAACAGGTAGAATTCTGCCGTCCCTAATTAGTGAAAATCAGAGTGGATTCGTTCAACGGAGACAGATTTTAGACAACTACTTGTTGGCTAAGGAGTTGATGACCTCTCTGTCAAGTAAAAACAAATATGGAAATATAGCTATCAAACTTGACATGGAAAAAGCTTATGATAGGGTCTATTGGCCATTTCTTCTACAAATGATGAGAAAATTTGGATTTGGAGAAAGACTAATTGATACCACATGGAGAATGATTTCTAGTGTTTGGATATCCATTCTTATCAATGGCTCTCCTCAAGGATGGTTCAATACGTCTAGGGGACTTAGGCAAGGTGACCCGTTATCCCCTCATTTGTTTATTATTGGAGCAGATTAAATGTCCAGACTACTTAATCTATCCATGAATCAACTTCCAGCTTTTAGATTCCCTAGAGGCTGTCCAAGGATATCACATCTTGCATACGCAGATGATATCTTAATTTTTTCAGTGGCTTGCCCTTCCTCCCCAGATAGATTGAAGGCTGACCTTACCGATTATCAACTAGCTTCAAGTCAGAAAATTAACGAGGAGAAAAGCTGCTATCTCTATCACCAACAGCTCTCTAGCTATAAGAAATTTCTGGTAGGAACGGTTACTAGATTTCAAAAAGGGGAATGGCCATTCATGTATTTGGGGATCCCTATTCACTATGGGAAAATTAAGGCCAAGCATTTTGATATGTTAATACAAAAGGTGAGAGGTAAGTTGGGATCATGGCACACCAATTTTCTCTCCCAAGGGGAGAGAATTATACTTATTAGAAGTGTGCTATCTGCCATCCCCTTATACACCATCACAGCTGCCTGCCCTTCAAAGTGTGTATTGAACAAGATCGAGTCCATTTGTGCAAATTTCCTTTGGCAGAAGAACAGGGACCAGGGCAATTACCATTGGATTAAATGGAAAAGGCATTATCCCATGGAGGAGGGAGGTATAGGTTTTAGGGCCCTAGAAGACATCATCTATGCCCAAAGTATTAGGCTGTGGTGGAGGTTTTGCAAAGGAGGAACTCTGTGGGCAGAATACTTGAAACAAAAATATTGTGGTCTGCTGCACCCTTCACTAGTTATTCCATATAGGGGGATTCACATACATGAAAGAGGATGCTCAAAGCTGTATATGTGACAGAGAGATTCATAGTAGTACAGGTGGGAGAAGGCACATGCCATATGTGGCTTGATAATTGGATGGGTAATGGCAAACTCTGTCAGGATCAGACTGCTCCTAATTACTTAAGGCTTAAAGACTATATTAGAAATGGGAACTGGGACCTCAATAGATTGTAGGAACTAGATGAGGAGCTGAAAAATACAATAATCTGCATACCAGTTCCTAAACTTGGGGGCAGGGACCAAATGAGATGGCTGGTGTGTGCGAATGGTGAATTTTCCCTGAAGTCTGCCTTCGATCAGGTTAGACAGAGAAGGTACTCCAATGTATTCTTTCAAAAGCTATGGATCCCCAAGTTACCCTTAAAGATTTCCTTTTTTATGTTTTTCATGCTTTCAGGTAGAATCCCAGTAGGGAACACCTTACATAAACTGAACTTTATTGGTCCAACTATATGTCAATATTGTTTTGAGCATGAAGAAGCTATTAACAACTCTTTTGCTAGTTGTAAAGTTGTAAAACAGGTTTGGAGGATTCTGGCAGCTGAGATGGGAATTGGCTGTACTTCTAACTCAATAAAACAGATTTGCAAAGATTGGTGGGAGACTCCTTGCAAAAATGCTGCCCATAATTTCTTGCTGCAAGTACTTCCAGCCCTAACTTGTTGCGAGTTATGGAAATCCAGACTCAAAGCTGTATTTGAAGTGGTAAAGGTAGACACGAACATTTTGGTAATGCAAACTCTGAGAACTGCAGTAACATTGCTTAACCTGAAACTGCCTAAGGAAGGTTAGGAATTCAGGGATTGGGTGTTATTTTGGGACTCGTTCTTCAACTTTAGGAACAAAATTAAGCTTGTAATTTGTAAATGGGTACCCCCAGGGACTGGTTGTATAAAGCTTAATGTAGCTCATAAAGCAAATACCACCCGACTGGTTGCCGTATGAATCATCAGATACAACAAAGGTAAGAGCATTAAAACCCTGCGTGCTTCATATGATTGGATTAACCCTATAGGCATAGCTGCTCTTAATGCATTACTAGATATAGCACACCAAGGAGTACTACATTGTTTGCAAAAGGGCTGGACAAACATCACTTTGGAAACTAGTCATCAAGGTTTCCACAAAGAACTTATGGAAACAGTTGATAGCAGTTGGTTCATGGCAAATGCATGGTGGAGAGTGGAGGAGATCATGCTCAGGTGCAGAATCACATCCATACTTGCAGAAGAAAACCAAGCAGCCATACATATCGCACAGTGTGGAAGTGATGGAGATCAAGTTGGGATAGTTGCGCATCTTGCCAAAATCATCCTTAGAGATTCTTTAAGCATCCCAACCCTCAAACGAGTTAAGGATGCAAGAGGGCAACAATATTCTGAAAGGTAAACACTCTGAATGTAGACACAACCAAAAAGAAAAAGTCCAGGCGATACAGTAGTGAACCAGGCCCCTCTATTCACTCCATGGACCAAAGGCCCTGTTACTCCACAACTTTAGAAATAAGCAAAGACCTTAGCTGGGCATCATTGCAATAGGTAAATCCCTTTAAAACTAGTGAATGGCCCCAGCCTGCTGGTGTTAGGGCTGGTTTGCCAAGATTTTGTACCCGGACCCAACCTGCTACTGTTAGGGTTGGATTGCCATATACGCATTCTGTGGTATTGATCAGGAAGAAGAGACAAGCAATGGCCTGCTGCAGAGGTTGGCAGTACCTTGAGAAGCCTATCAAACTGGGGGAAAGTCTACAATGTATGCAAGAACTGTGGGCAACGGATGGGAACTCTTTCCAGTTAGGTGGCTCTGCTCTATCAACACATGTAGCTTCAGCAACATTCCAAAGAAGTTTTGAAGACAGTAGCAGCCTGAACATCTGGATTTACAACAGCTTTGTAACTTGCTGGTTTAGCTATAGACATTGTACATATACTACCCCAATTATAACGGATCTTTTGTCACTCATTGTGCACAAAGGAGTTTTTTGTATCTTGAGAACTAGAGCAGGTTTGAATGGGGAATTTGTAAATGGAGGAAATCCTCCAAATTTATTCGCTTTTAACACCCGTGTGAACTTAGACCCATTAGGCTATAGGCTTGTAAATGGGACTAAGTTCATAGGGTTCCTTTTGTGTGAGGGTGATTTTAGGGTATGTCCATCACCCACCAAAGCATCTAATAAAATAGGGAGTGGCGACCCACCTCAAAAGGAGGTTATGCCAAATTAAAAAATATATATAAAAAAATAACTAGAATTCATGTCATAATTCAGGTTTTGCGTTTGAATCAATTCTCTCTCTAAAAGTGGATGCTCTGCCTTCTCTCTACAATCACTATTCCAAGATCTAAACCTTATCCTACCTTAGCCACACAATAAGCTTCCTACCAACCGCAAAGCTTATAACCATAGCCGACCTATCCCCTTTCAAATCGGCCTCCTTCCCATACATTCCCATAGCTGCCATTCCATTTATATAGCCGAGACTTTGGCGCTACCTCACGGGTTCTGGCCCTACCTCACGGCCGAAGGCTCCAAAACAACCACCACCGGAATCTTCCAAATCGAGATCCAAGGGATCCACCACCATCAAGGCTGGACACCATCTCTAGCTCAGGCCGATGGAAGGCTGCTATCAACCCCAAAAAATGCCTTCAGCTAGGATGAAAGTCAAGAGGGTAACCTCTTTACCACCACAATTAATCGCCAACCTTTCCGGCCATAACAGCTATAAGAACTGCATCCTCACCGACACAACAAGCTGCTAGTAGCTCTAAGGTCCGAGTCGAGGTCCAACAAGTTTGTAGCAGTTCCTCACCTACCTCCTCGGTGGCTCCTTCAAGGGTTTTAGCTTGGAAGTCCAAGCTAACTAACCAAGCCGCTACTTCTCACACTAGGTCAGAGCCACTGGTAGAAGCATCTCCACCATTTCAAGCTAGCCTGGGTATCTCTACAACTTTAGTGGCAAATCCTCCAGCTCCTCCACAGCCAACTGCTCAGTCAAACACTAAAGGACCGGAAGAAACTCCTTAGGCTCTTACGCATGCTACACTCTGCCGTTTTAGCTCCCTCAGATTTTCTTCGAGCAGATCCGAGGTTAGTGATTTTAGCTCCTCAACAAGAATATGAAAGACTAGCTGTCCTTCGTCCATCTCCAATTGCACAGTATCAAAAAGGCCAGTCTTGGACAACCGAGATGCCTCAGCTTGATTCAGCACCTTTGCTCCAAGATCTGACAACATCAAACCCACCTACAGTGAACTCATCTCCAGTAGAATTGGTGGAAGCTGCGCCACCTTTATCTGCCCCAAAATCAGCTACAGTTGCTAGGATGCCTCAAAGACCTCTCCCTCAAATCTGGATTGGCAGCCATCCAAGACTGAGATTATTAAATCCCTCTAATGTTAGGCTGAAGATAAATTACAAATATCCTTCAACTCCATTCCTCCAAGGAGCTTGACATTGATTTGGGAAAGCACCAATGGTGGAAGACTCCGTGACAGTTCCTGTAGCTCATTCGGGAGTAGCTATTTCAGCTCATCTGCAAACACTACAGCCAAGGACAGCTTCCCAAGCTCCGTATCAAGCAGCTACGAAGGCAGCTGCCTCAGCCTCTCAACGACTAATTTTGAGGCCATCTCCCTCAGGTCCTTCAGCTCACCAATAGTTTAAAAATATTCAGACGTGAGGTTCCAGATTACTAACTCAGCCCAAATCGTTCAAAGAAGCAGTCTCAGCTCAATAGTCCAAACAGGTAGACGTATCATTTGTAGCCTCTGCTCAACATGGTCTATCTACCTTTAAGGGTGAACCAGCTCTTTTTTTAACCGAAGGAGAGGAACAACGATTAGCCCTGTCTTTCTAATTTACATTAATCGTAAAATTTGTTAGGAGCAGACCGTATTTAGCCTCTATTAGGAAAGAAATACTCGCTGCAGCATTTAAGGAAACTGTGATATTGGCCTATTAGATAATCGCCATGTGATTTTGAAATTCAATTTGGGTTAAATTCCCAAAGCTTGCATTGTTTTTGTTAAGTAAAGATAAGCTTTTCTCTCTTGCCTCGGCTGTCGACACCCCATTGAAATTGGACCTCGCTTCAGTGGCTGCAGAAAGAGTTTTGAGACCTAGCGAGGCACGGATATGTGTTGAAGTGGATGTCCTCAAGAAGCTGCCAAAAAGGGTATGGATTGGTAGCCGGGAAAAAGGTCGTTGGCAGCTAATTCAATTGGAGGACCTGCCAGAGTATTGTCTTCACTGCAAGAGACTGGGACATTCTTCAGTAAACTGCAAAACGCGACAAGTAGCATCAGCTCGGGCAAATAGAAATTGGGTGCCCAAAGTCCGACAACCTACTCAACAACAGCTGTTGACTAGGAAGCCCTCAATCTTCACCTCGAATCAAGATCCTGACACCAAGTAGCTTAGTTACACAACAAGTGGTTGGGTTAGAGAATGAGCTGCCAGTTCCGGTACTTTCATTGCAAGAACAATCACAGGAGGGGCCTCAGATTGCTGAAGAGCAGCCCAGTTGTGAGGAGCTGCATCCTAATGACCTTCCTATGGAGTCGCTGCTTGAAGATGAAATTATACTAGATAATATGGAGCACACGACAAGTCTCTAGCTTCTTTTTCTAGCTGGGGAACATCCTATCTCAACTACTGTTGATATTGTCTGAAAGGTTCACTAGCGATCAATTAGCCAAGAGGTAGCTGACACAAATCTGCCTAAAATACAAGAAATCCAATCTCAGATTCATGTTTGGAACAAGGTCCATGGCCATAAAGAAGCAGGAGTGAGTTTTCAGGTAGAGAACCTAAGTCAGCCCACTACAATGGAGAAAGGGTAGGGAGACAAAGAGATGGAATCGACCCATCTTACTCAGTTGGCATGCTATAGCGAAGCAATGGGACAGGATACAAACCCACTTGATACAAAGGCTATCAATGTGGTGGTCAGTTGAGAGGAAGGGGATTCATCGAAAATGCTTAAAGTCAGCTCGTCTTCTGATCGAGCTCTCATACAGAATATTCCAATAGAATCATAGTCAGAAGAGGAAAAATGGAAAAATTCCAGAAACTGTCAAAGCATACGAAATACATGGAGGCTCTAGTTAGTCCCAAAGCTCACGTTCAATCTAGCACAAAGCTCAGGGATAGGAACTCTATCATTTGCTATTCGGAAGGTAAAAGGTAGAATCCTGGGTAAGTTGTATATATATTCTAAGGGCCCCTGACTACTGGAGTTAGGTCAGATTAGCGTGTACACTATAAATGTGGTGTTACAATACTGTGGAAAGGCTGGTAAACAAGTGATTAGCTCTTCATATGCTGATTTTTCATTTACGGTTTGTTCTTATTGGAGTATAACATTTTCATTTACTAGATACACAATTCTGTACCAGTGATATCTTGTCTTTTGGAAAGACATGGAATGTGTAAGAGTTTTAGTTATGTTGCCTTTCTAAATAGTGATGGTTTTGGATATATTGACTTGGTAATGTTATACTGTCGAATTTTCTCTTGCTTGGTGAGATGGCAAAGGTCCTATGCTGCTTCTAAATGCATTCCTGCTGAAAGGGAAAATATTGACGCAAGGCTGCCATTGATCTTGAAGATTAGCTTGGTTGACTTTAGTGACATAGGTTGGACACATCATATTTTTTCGTCGAATGGCAAAGTTCTACAAAGCTGGCCTGCTATTTTGTTGATATTGTAAACTCTCTACATGGTCAGACATATTTCTATGGAATTTAGAGCAGTGCTACTTTGACTGAAAGTAGTGCTCCTCTAAGTCTCTTTTCAGATGGAAAAATGTGCATGTAATGAAGTAGTACTCCAAATTGTTGGTTTTTTGTTTGTAACTGTGTGTTCGGGTATAATCGGCACCGTATTTTGCCCATGGTATATATAAATCTGTTTTAAAAAATCACTAAAATTCTTTTTCAAATTATGGTCAGAAAAAATAACGGAATAGAAAAAATCAAAACCAATGCATTTTTTGGACTCTGCCATTTTTGAACAAAAAGCGCATGAAAATTAGTGGTTTAGCGTAAAATTTTGGGTTGTAATTTTTTTACATTAATCACTAAATGTAAGGGGATTTAGCCAGCTCAGCCCATAGTTACTAAGGTTTGGGTGCCCAAAAACCCCAAAAAAGAAGCCTGTAGAGGTTGGTGATCCTCTACGCTCTTTACAACTGGAGCCTAAAGAGAATGTAGGGATGCTGGTTGCAAACTCTACTAACTTCAAAGGATCTCAAAGTGGTGAAGGTTGTCCCGAAAATCTAGTGGTGATCGTTCAAGAGGTGAACCCCGTAGCCATGCCCACAGAAAATACACTGGAGGAGCAAGATGTAGAACTGACTTCAAGTGAAATCCCTAAGGCTCTAGAAGAGGAACCCAGACCATGTATAGAAGGACCGTCCCCGTTAGCTACTTAATAGAACCAAACTAGTACAATTGAGTAAAAAACTAGTAGGGATTATCCTTCCCAAACTGTCATCGAAGAGGTGTTGCTGTCAAGGAAACTGAGTCATCCCTTTGTTGTTACTGAAACCATCAAAGTGATCGTGAACTGGGAGGAAGAAGAGACATCAACAATGCACAAAAATGGCTCACTTTTTGACTTAGATAAACTGCCAAACATCCCAACCAAATCAGAATCTAAAGACGATGCAATCAACCAATGGACTGAGAATAGATATGAGGAGGAGTGCAAAGACGAATTAGATGTGTTCCTTGCAAAAATGGAGAAAAGCCAAAAGCCGTCAAAGAAATCAAAATACATGGAGGCACTAATCAGTCCTAAATCTAATGCTATATCAAGGAGAAAGCACAGGTTAAGGAATCCATTTATTTGTTATTCGGAAGGCAAACGGTGTAATCTAGGGTAAGATTTGTATAGTTTGTGCTGGCCCCCGACTGCTGGAGTTCGATCAGTTTGGCCATATGTCATCGTGTGATTTTAAATTGATGGTTTGAATGGCTGGTTATTATTGTGTTTCATCCTCAAGAGCCGACATCTATTTTGCTTGCTGGATTTTGGATTCCTTTACTGATGTGACTAGTTATTGACTATACTTAGACGGTATTCCAAAAAAAATTCGTTGGCTAGACCGTGTTGTCCCATCGGCCCATTCATGCATTGCTGATTATTTATGCTATTTGTTCTTGGGGGTGGCCATGGAATTTGGTTAATGCTGATGGATAGATGTTGGTCTCTGGAAATTGCCATAGGTGGCCTGATGTTGAACCGGACATGAAATTCTGAACTGTACTTGGAATATAGCTTTTGCTTGGTAGGGTGGCAATTTATACAAATTCTTTTTGTTATCTTTAAGGTATTGGTCTTTTTGTCTTATTCTGGAAATGTTACAAATATACAATGATAGCAAGCAGATAATTATAAGGGATTTAGAGTAATGCTACTTCGGTCTTGGAGTAGCGTTCCATTAAGTTTAAATTTTAGATCATAGAAATTTCATGTAACGGAGTAGTACTCCACCTTTTGGTTCATTGGTTGTAACGGTGTGATCGGGTACATCCGGTACCGTATTTTGCCCATGTTGTATATAAAGTTCCTTTAAAATAGGAATATTGATAGGAATACTGAGTGTCCCATTGTGAGTTTTGTTACTAAAGTTTGTGAAGCGTGTCATTGCAGAAAGCAGTCCTTGAAGCCTTGTTTGGGGCAGATATGCTATCAATGGAGTTTAGAGGTTAGCGTAAGACACTATGCTTTAGCTATAGTTATTGATGATCTTCTGCCCTCATCATTTGGGAATGGGGAAACTATATCGGGGTAGAATGCATTCGATGGCGGGCTGCTATATGGCATAGGAAATTATGAGGTTCGGGAGTGGTGGAACATTGGAGACCTGGGCACTCTTTGGGCTATAGCTTCTTAGATCTCTCCATTTCCCTTAACTTATGAATATAGTGATAATTGAAATGGGGTAAATAGGTTTGATCTTAGTATAGCTGTGATGAAAAATACAAGAGGATGTAATATGAAATTGGAAAATCAAATTTCAGTATTTTGGCTTTTTTGTAGTGGGAACTATATGGAAAGAAATGTTATTATGTAATCACTATTTAGGGATGGTGTTCGACTTACTGATTTGTACGGATGTCACTTATTGGTGCTTGTTTGTACTAAAGACATTAAAGGAGTTAGAGGTGCTGTTTAACTTGATAGCATTTGAGAATTGAGAAGGCTGAGGTTCTACTTCACCATATTTAGGGCCCACCATAGGATATGATAGTGTTGGGAGATTAAGATTGATGTGTGGTCACCATGCTGACTTCAATTTAGGGCTCCAGTTGCCATTCTCCTCAATTGATATGATTGTATGTTTGTAATGCTGGACTATTTTGTAAATGTAAATGTGTATTCACCCGGAAGAAGCCCTAGATTATCTGTCTCAATCATTTGTGATTTCCTTTATTACTTCTTGTGGTCTTCCTTTGTGATTGGTCATTTCCTGTTTGTTGTGATTTCATTTGATTTACTTCCTGTTCTTGTGACTATTACCTTTTAAGTCTTGATTTTACCTTTGTGACATAATTGAGCATATCAAACTTCTTGAATTTTCCATTTCCCTGTGGATACGATATCTTTCTCACTGCTACTACAGTTAGTGAAATTATTATAAATTGGCGAGTAGCGACAGCTCGTATCAATTTTTGGCGCCGTTGCCGGGGACTAGACACAGTTCTTGAAATTTGAGTTTGTTCTATTTTAGTTTACTTATCACTTTGTGAGTTGTTACGTTTTGTTTCATTTGTTTGTGATCGCTTGTGTGCAGGACTGTAGTGTTTTTACTTTCGTAGTGTGATTTTTGCTTATTTCGGTTACTGTTGTTCTTGTTTATACTCCAAGAAATCACTTGTGGTGTGTTGTATGGCTAGGTCTGTAAGATCTAGAGGAGAGCCTGAGTTTACACTTGACCTCGAATTGCTAAGAACTTTGAGGAATCGAACAAAAGAAGGGATGGCCGTTCCAGGACCAAGAGTACCTCGCTTTGGTGACCACTATGTTGTAAATTTTGGAAGTGGCATTGAGCAGCAAGACATAGACGTTGAGAGTTACCACATTTCTACTCAAATCATCTCAATGATCACTCAAGGGCAGTTCTTTCAAGGCCTTGATAATGAAGACCCAAATGATCATCTCGATTGGTTCTTAGGTCTCTGTAGCACATTTAAGCTTCCAAGAGTGGATCAAAGTGAGGTGCATAGGATTCTATTTCCTTTGTCTCTCAGAGGAAAGGCTAAACATTGGTTCAGGACCATTGGGGTTGCAAATGCGGCTATGCCTTTTGAGGAGTTACAAAAGAAGTTTTTGGCAAAGTATTTCCCACATTCAAAGCTCGAAAAGAGAAGAATGGACATCATGAACTTTCAGCAACTTGATAGTGAGACTTTTCGGGAGGCTTGGGATAGGTTTAACTATCTAATTAGTCAATGCCCCAACCACGACTTAGGAGAGATAAGAGAATTGAACATTTTCTTCAAAGGTCTTACTGCTGAGTCCTCATTAATGGTGAAAGCCTGTGCCAATGGAGCTCTTAAGGATAAGAGTGCTCAAGAAGTACAGGAGCTTTTTGGCCAGATTGCAGAAGATGAGTACTTGTTTCCAGAAACCAGGAAATCACAAGGTAGGAGGCAGAGAGGTGTATTGGACCTTGACGAGGAAACTTCATTAAATGCTAAGTTTGAGGCTCTAGCAAAGCAGGTGCAGACTCTGAAAGATACTCAAGCCGGAGCTCCAGTGTTATCATGTGGAGTTTGTAAAGGGGAGCACTATACGAATGAGTGTGCTATGACCACCGAATCTCTTCAATATGTTAACAACTACAGCAACAAACCACAGTATTCAGGGAACTATTCAAGAAGCAACAATAGAAACTATGGAGGAAACGAAGGAACTTGGGGGCAACAAAACCAAAACCAAGGTGGCCAATATTCTCAAGCAAATGAACAAAGAAGAGCTCCTCCTGGTTTTGATCCACAAACGAATGCTTAAGAACAAAGGAAACCATCAGTGGAAGAAATGTTCCATAGGATAATGGACAAAATGGACAAAAACAAGCGAAGGTTTGGTGGCCTAGAATCTACTGTCAAGCATCATGAAGCTACCTTGAAGAATATTAAAATGCAAATTGGACAATTGGCCAATGCTGTACATCAGAGACCTAGTGAATCATTACGATGTGACACCATTCCTAATCCAAAAGGCACAAAAGTTTGCAATGCAATTACTTTGAGAAGTGGAAGGAAGTTGCAAGGAAACACACATGGAGATGTCGGTGTTCAGAAAGAAGATGACCTAGAAATTGAAACTAAGGAGATTATAGAGACTGAAAAGGTTGGTGAAAAGCAAACTCTTACATCTGGGAAGGTTGGTGAGCAAGAAGCTCCCAAAACTGAAAATAAGGAAATACCATCAACGGTAGGAAATGAGATTACCAAAAATTTCAACCCCTATAACTTTCCCGAATATGCACCAAAACCACAATTTCCAGAGAGGAAGAAACCACTACCTAAGAAGGGACCTCAATTCAATAGATTTCTAGATGTCATCAAGCAAGTAAATGTGAATCTCCCTTTGTTGGATCTAGTGACGACAATGCCTAAATATGCCAAGTATCTTAAAGATCTCATGTCAAACAAGGAGCAAATCTTGAGGTGTGAAGTACCTATGATGTTATCCGAATGCGGTAAAGCCTGGATGGTGCACAACTTGCCTCCAAAGTTAAAAGATCCAGGCAGCTGTACAATTCATTGCAAGATAGGCACAAGATATTTTGCGAAGGCTCTTTGTGACTTGGGACCTGGCATCAACCTTATGCCACTTTCCATTGCTATCAATGTAGGATTAAGTAGCAGGATACGTCCAGTTGTAGTAACACTCCAATTGGCAGATAGGTCCTTGGTGACTCCTACAGGTTTGGTAGAGGATGTATTGGTAAAAATTGATAAATTTACTTTGCCTGTTGATTTCATAGTTCTTGATATGGAGGAAGATCCAGAAGTACCTTTAATTTTTGGAAGGCCTTTTCTAGCTACTGGTGATGCATTGATAGGAGTTCGAAATAAAACAGTCACCTTTAGAATTAATAATGAAGAGGTGGTTTTTGATGTGGATTATGCAATGAGACAACCTATGTTTATTGAATCTTGTTTTTCAATTAGGGTGATAGATTGTTCCACAATTCTAGTTGATGGAAATGTCAAGCATGACTATTTTTTCCTTGATAAATTTTCTGAATGTGAAGAATTTGGTTTTCATAAAGTCAATGAGTTGCATGAGGAAGATAAACACATTTTGGTTGACATGGCGAATATTGTTGAATGTTGTGTCATAGATAATGTAGTCCTTGAGGCTGAAAGTTTTGTTGGATGCTGTGATTTAGATAATGTGAACAATGATAATACATGTAATGTTTTGTCAAATGAGCCTTGTAAACCCACTGCGGTAAGGGATGAAAATATGCACAATTAATTGGATGCTCCTCACATACAATTAACTCGACAGTCACGTAAAGAAAGCTCCCTCCTCAGGAAAATTCTTCACAAAGTAAATCAAAATCCTTCCTAAGGAAATCAACTCATGTAAAAGAAACAACTCTGTGTTCTTATATCAAAATTCAACTCCCCGTATTACAACTGATAAAAAGACCTATTTATAGGGTTACTACAAACCCTAAACGAAATAACACATAAAAGGAAACATTAAATAACTTAAAACCCTAGTTTCTAAAAATAGAAAAATAATTAACGCCTAAAATTCCCGCACGTCGCGACGTGGGAGAGCCCAACGTCGCGACGCCGTCGAAAAGTTGCTAAAATAAAAAACCCTAAGCTGGATGGACGTCGCGACCGCGACGATGGACGTCGCGACGTGGGTGGACGTCGTGAAGTCGGAACCTCTCCAGGTCGCGAAGTAGATTACTGTCCTCGTCGTTTCTTCAATCCCAGGTTTCCAAATGAAAGACTCGTTTTCTACAACTGGAATGAGCACTTTGAATTCAACGAACTTGACATATGACATTGGTCTCGTATCATTCCCTCCCACTTGAAAATGATTTGTCCTCAAATCTTGTTGATTGGTAACACGGGAATTCAGCACACAACCTGGAAAATTGTCAAGACAAAAAGACAAGATATATGGAAACTCACACTCATTATTGTTCCCCTCTTTGCCTTTTTCTACAACCCTCACAGTCAGGCTTTTGTCATTTAAATCATTGCTGAAATCTTTTTCTTGTTTCTCATGATAAACAACAAAATTATCAGTTAAAGCAAAATCACTCAAAACAATTAAAGAATTTACATCATCACAAGAAGATTCTTCAAGAGTAGTAATTTGATCAACCTCTTCCTTTTGATTTGTCTTTGTTGATGACAAAACTTCCTCCAACAAAGGATCGTCATTAATGGCCTCCACCATTACTTCATCAGTTTCATGAGCTTGTCCCATCTCCAATGGACGCAATTCATTATCCCCATGATCTTCAACACATTCCAACAATGGTATAGTAACAACTTTGACAGATGGGTTTACCTTTGGAGGTTCAACATACAAATCATACCATCTTGAACAACTAATAGAATTATGACTTTTAGCCATACATATAGCTCACCGGATTGGTTTTGGTTTAGACTCCTTCAAACCCTCAATCCAAGGATTTTTAGATGGAGTTATCTTTGGAATACCTGCTCTAGATTTCGACTCCAACTGTTCAAACCGCAGCTTAAACTGTTGATTCTCCTGTCTAATCTGTTGAGTCTCCTGTTTAATCTGTTGAGTCTCAGTTGATAACTGTCGTAACTGTTCATTCAGAGCAACCATCATACCTTCTAAACGTTGGTTAACAATAGTACCTTCTGCCGGGTTACTCATGTTGACAATTAACCAATTTCCCAAAAAGTATATTCTCGACAATTGCACAAATATCCAATAAGTTCAAACCAACAACCAATACCAATTCAACCGGATCAATTCTCACAATACAAATTAAACAATAACAAAAAATATAATTGTTGTAACCTTCTCACAATAATCAAATCATGCAAGGCTATGAATAACAACAATTTAGGGTTTCAATTTTGAGGAAAACTGAAAAACCTGATTTCGAAAATCCCTTGATCTCTGATACCACTTGATAACGATCTCACCACGCTCCTCACGTAGATTGATAGTTGTTGCGGAATATTGGTCACGATCTTTTCAAGAATCAACGTGAACAAGTCGAATCAACCTATCTCTGTAGGTTGACAGTATGCACAATTAATTGGATGCTCCTCACATACAATTAACACGACAGTCACATAAAGAAATCTCCCTCCTCAGGAAAATTCTTCACAAAGTAAATCAAAATCCCTCATCAGGAAATCAACTCACGTAAAAGAAACAACTCTGTGTTTTTATTTCAAAATTCAACTCCCCCTATTACAACTGATAAAAAGACCTATTTGTAGGCTTACTACAAACCCTAAACGAAATAACACATAAAAGGAAACATTAAATAACTTAAACCCTAGTTTTTAAAAATAGAAAAATAATTAACGCCTAAAATTCCCGCACGTCGCGACGTGGGGGAGTCCGACGTCGTGACGCCGGGGAAAAGTCGCTAAAATAAAAAACCCTAAGCTGGATGGACGTCGCGACGCGCGACGATGGACGTCGCGAATTGGGTGGACGTCGCGACGTCAGAGCCTCTCCACGTCGCGCGACGTAGATTACTGTCCTCGTCGTTTCTTCAATCCCATATTTCCAAATGAAAGACTCATCTTCTAAAATTGGAATGAGCACTTTGAATTCAACGAACTTGACATATGACATTGATATCATATCACTATCCTAGTGCCACCTAAACTTGAGCTCATGCCACTCCCACCTTATTTGAAATATGCCTTTCTTGGTGTGCATGAAACTTTGCCGGTGGTGATATCTTCTACATTGGAAGGTTGGCAAGAGGAGAAACTCATGGTTGTCCTAAGGCAATACAAGAAGGCTTTGGGGTGGACCATTGTAGACATCAAAGGCATTAGTCCTTCCATATGCATGCACAAGATTCTCTTGGAAGAGAATTCGATGCTTGTAAGGGATAGGCAAAGGAGGTTGAATCCACAGATGATGGATGTAGTGAAAAAAGAAGTGATTAAATTGCTAGACTTTGGAATGATTTTTCCCATATCAGATAGTGAGTGGGTGAAAAAAGAAGTGATTAAATGGCTTTTTGTACTATTGTTTCCTGGACAGATACTCTGGGTATATTCAGATAGCCATAGACCCCAAGGATCAGGATAAGACAACCTTTACATGCCCTTTTGGAACCTTTGCTTACAAAATGATGCCATTTGGATTATGTAATGCACCTGCAACTTTTCAAAGGTATATGATGTCAATCTTTCATGACATGGTGGGGGATGTAATTGAGATATTCATGGATGGCTTTTCGATTTTTGGCATGTCATTTGAGATGTGTTTGGGGAATTTGGCCAAGGTACTACAAAGATGTGAAGAGGCCAATTTAGTACTTAATTGGGAGAAGTGTCAGTTTATGGTTCAATATGGTATTGTGTTAGGACATAAGATTTCCAGCAGGGGGATTGAAGTGGATAAAGCTAAAATAGATGTAATTTCAAAACTTCCTCACCCTACCAATGTAAAAGGGGTAAGGAGCTTCCTTGGCCATGCTGGTTTCTACAGAAGGTTCATAAAAGATTTCTCTAAGATTGCTAGGCCTCTTTGTAATTTGCTGGAGAAGGATGTCAAGTTCAATTTTGGAATGGATTGTGTTGAAGCTTTGGAAATGTTGAAAGCAAAGCTTGTTCAGGCTCCTGTGATAATCACTCAAAATTGGGGTGAACCTTTCGAGATTATGTGTGATGCCAGTGACTATGCTTTGGGGGCTGTCCTTGGGTAACGAAGGAACAAGATCTTCCACATTATATATTATGCAAGCAAGCTATTAAATGGTGCCCAACTCAATTACACCACCACTAAGAAGGAGATGTTGGCAGTGGTCTTCTCTTTTGAAAAATTCCGTGCCTATATTTTGGGCTCCAAAGTTATTGTACATACATACCACGCTGCCTTGAAGTACTTACTGGCTAAAAAGGAAACGAAACCAAGACTCATACGGTGGGTACTCTTGCTCCAGGAATTTGATGTGGAAATTAAGGATAGAAAAGGATGTGAGAATGTAGTGGCTGACCATCTATCCAGACTGGAGTCAGAGGCACAAGATGATTCGAAGATATTAATTAAGGATCATTTCCTAGATGAGCAAATCTTCAAAGTTGACAAGGGAAGCTTGCCATGGTATTCTGAAATAGCCAACTATGTGGTTGCAGGACAAGTGCCTTCCTATTACTCTCACGAGCAGAAGAAAATGTTGAGGATTGATGTAAAATTTTTTTTCTGGGAAGATAATGCCTTATACAAGATATGCAATGACCAAATTATAAGAAAATGTGTTAATGAAGAGAAAAATGATGACATTCTCGGAGCCTGTCGCAAAGGTCCTTGTGGAGGGCATTTCGGATCAGCCAGGACTGGTTTCAAGGTATTACAATGTGGCTTCTACTGGCCTCATATCTTCATGGATGCCAAAGTTTGGGTAGGGAAGCGGGATCATTGTCAAAGGACTGGAAACATATCCTCACGCAATGAGATGCCTGTAAATAATATATTGGAAGTGGAGATATTTGATGTTTGGGGGATAGACTTCATGGGTCATTTTCTGAAGTCAGGAGGAATGGAATATATCCTAGTTGCTGTGGATTATGTGTCAAAATGGATTGAAGCTAAGGCTCTTGCCTACAATGATGCACGCAGTGTTACTGCATTCTTGAAATCACATATTTTCACTCGATTTGGCACTCCTAGGGCAATCATATCTGATGGTGGAACACATTTTTGCAACAAGCTCGTTGAAGCTCTCCTACCTAAATATGGGGTGACACATAAAGTTTCTACTTCTTACCATCCACAAACTAGTGGGCAAGTTGAAATATCAAATAGAGAAATAAAAAGGGTTTTGGAGAAGGTTGTTAATCCTAGTAGAAAGGATTGGTCTTCAAAGCTAGATGATGCCTTGTGGGCATATAGGACAGCTTACAAAACCCCCATTGGAGCTTCTCAATTTTGGCTTGTGTTTGGCAAGGAGTGCCACTAGCATGTTGAGTTGGAGCATAGAGCCTATTGGGCAATTCAGAAGCTCAATTAGGACTTGAATGGAGCACAATCAAAATGCATGATGGACTCGAATGAATTAGATGAGTTTAGGTTCAATGCATATATGAATGCCAAAATGTACAAGGAAAGGACTAAGAGGCTACATGATGCAAGGATACAACTTAAGAGTTTTGCTCCAGGACAGAAAGTCTTAATGTACAATTCTAGGTTGAGGTTGTTCCCTGGTAAGTTGAAGTCACGTTGGGCAGGGCCTTTCATATTTGTGACAGTGTTGCCTTATTGAGTAGTGGAGATTAGAAATGAGAAGAATGGAAGTTCATGGAAGGTCAATGCTCACAGGCTTAAACCTTACTTGCTTCGCGAAGAAATGGATGTGGTTCATGGTGTTTCTGCTCCACACGAGTTATACTTGTATGATCCTATCATCCCTGTATGAGAGAGCGTAAGTCGAGCTGGTGACATTAAACCAAGCGCTACTAGGAGGCAACCTAGTTCTTCACTCTCTTCATTTCTCTTTGATTATTTTTTATTTCTTTATTTTACTTCTCTTATGTTACTTATTTTTTTTAGTCTTCCTTTCTTGCCTTTCGGAGTTGGTAGAATTATGTGTCTCGGCATTTAAGCATGAACATATTATTTGCATGCTTCAGTTCTTAGACTCACCATACTGCTGAGTTTCCTTCGCCTATATTTTTAGCACTGGGGACCATTGCTTATTTTAAGTGTGGGGGTGACATGCACTTGGTATTAAGGTGTTCTGATCATTGTTACTTGGTAAGTTTTACACATTTAAGCATTGGCATTTAGGAGCTTTCGTGAATTTTTTTTGCTACAAGACATTATGAAGGAAAAGCTGAAATAATTGGGAAATGACGTGTGAAAAGAAAAGCTGATAGCATGTAGATTGGTTGTATGATTGTAAGGTTGCAGAACAATATATAGCAAGGCTGCCACTACATTTACTTGGGAAGTGAAGAAGATGGTCCCACCATGTAAGCATTTTGTCATGTAGTAGTTGGAAGCTTTGAATGGAGAATGTAGTGTGTAGTTTGAGTCTCTAAATTCACCAGCCACACACCAATGCATGCACGCCTCATTTCATTTCCTGTGCATAACAAGTAAAAATCCGTGTGGTGTGTTCTCCCTCTCGGCTATTTCAAGAGCCACAACTTCCATTTGTTCACTTTGACATCTCACGCTTCTAAGGTATGTGTTATTGTTCTCCTTCCTTTGTTATTATGTTTTGAAATGTGCAAGTGTTTCATGCTTACAAGGACTGTTCTTAGTTGTGTTATATGCTTAAGTTGTGATGAGTTCATGGAGTTCATATCTAGTGATTGAAAATGTAAACCATACGTTGAGAGTCTAGGCCGAATCTAAGAATAAAGGAATGGGTAGTGTTTTGAAAAATTCACATTTCCAGCTTTGACATGTCTTTGTAATAATACTATATCTTGGGCATTTGTGGTCCAAATGGAATGATTCCAGTGGGCGCTTTTAGCTAAGAGGATGGGCTTCAATGTTTATATTACTAGGTATGACTGGAAAGTAGACCAAAACGGGATGTAAATGTGAAGTGCATGCTGAAACAAATGCCGGAGTTAGTTTGAGCTGAACAGTTTTGACACCCTTCGGTTTTATGGCCATAACTTGTTCATTTTTATTCCGAATGGTGTGATTCTTGAACTATATTTTAGTTAACATCTTGGAATACAATTTTGATGTTTACAGTTTTGGTTGATTCACTTTGCTTTGATGGTCATTTTCTCGGTTTTTCATGCTGATTGTAAAATGTGGATTTATTGTTGAAAAGCAATTGGTCTTAAAGATGTTGTATTCGGTTGAGAGAGTTTAAATGTCAAAACTTGGTTGACATGTGATGCTTCCAGTGCTTACTTTTGAAGAATACTAGTTCTATTGTTTTGCAATTCCCTACAAAGATGCAATTTACACCAAAGCTGAAATTTGATGAAATCACTTGTGCATTTTGTATTTAGAATAGCTTGTGGATAGTAATGACATGATGGTAGAATGAGATGTTAATTTTGTTACCAACTTGTGTCAGATCTACTTGGTGTTATAAATGAAATGTTGAAACTATGTTCCTCTCATGCATAATGAGGTAGCAATTCACATGGTATCTTGGGCAGCAACATGTTCTTTGTGATTATTTTTGAGATATTGAGTGGATGAGCTTGAAGTTGAGTTTTTGCTGGATTTGTTAAAAAACTTTTTGATTAGGTTGTGGTTGTGTTGCAGCAATGGCACCGAAAAAGGGAGAAACGTCTCAGAAAGGAAAGGGCAAAGGAAAAACTAAGAGCAAGGCTATATCACACACGGATACAGATTCTGATTATGTTGATGAAGACTTGGGAACTTTCGATGAACCCTCATGAGTTTATGCTCCACACTCATACTCCAAAGAAAAATGCTACAACAAAGAAGGCCAAGGAATCCCGTAATGCATTTATGCTTACTGATGATATTGTGTCTGATTCAGAGTATTTGTTAGAAGAGGATGTGGCCATGTTTGAGGACCCGCCTACATATATTCTGCAAGTTCCAACAGTTCTAACACAAAAGAAGAGGTAAGGATCCTCGGAACCATCTTTCTTTTGTAATCTTGCAGCTCAGAAGCGTTGGGAAGGAGGCATGAATATCAAGAAGCTACACTACGAGCGTGGGTTTATTGTGGAAAAAGGGCCTTTTGCAAAGCTGATGAAGTTTTATCACTTTGATCACAAGCTTGTTTCTGCTCCTGAGCATTGCAACGTTAGTTTGGCAAGAGAATTCTATGCTAATGCAAGGTTTCCTAACAAGGATGGGGCTTTCTATGTGAGGGGCAAATGGGTTGAGCTTATAAATAAAATCATCAACACTCACTTGGGTACACCGAGTTATCCTACCAATCCTTTTTATGTCCCTGTCGATGATGATTCGGTGGATCAATCTATCTTGGAGGAACTAGCTCATCCAGGAGCTACATAGGTCCGAAATCAGCAAGGAAATTCTCGCCATATTCGCCATCAATATCTCAAAAGTGATGTGAAGTTGTGGTTGATGTTTGTGTTGTCTCATTTGATGCCCATCTCCCAAATAACTGAGGTGGTGTGCACCCGAGTGTACTTGATTTCAACAATTCCTGGGCGTCGTTCGATTCATGTTGGGCAAATAATCTATGCCAACATAAAAGCTGGAATTAAGATGGACAATGAGGCACTTTAGTTTTCGGTCTTGATTCAAGAAATCTGTAGAGAGCAAGGCATGGATGTTGAGGTTGGTGACTGGCGTAGAACAAAATTCCCCATAGCTACTCCTTCGTACTCGATGTATTTGAAGCAAGATAAAGTGATGATTAGGCGGCATATAGAGGGAGTTGGTATGGCTAATGAAGAGATGGATCCTCCTGTTAATGTTGCTGATCAAGGGCAGCAACCGTACAATTTTCAAGCTTTTCATGATTCTCTCCAAGAGTTGCAGCAATCAGTTGACACAATATTCTAACAAGTGGATGAACGTTTGGGGAGTATGCACGAAATGATAAATGACATGCAACAAGGATGAAATTCAACTGCGGATACTTTGGTGCATAAGTTGGATGACATGTCATCCATTGCTTATCAACAGTTTTGAAATTCTATACCATCGCCAGGCAGTTATGCAAGCTGAGCTAGATAAGTGTAACAAAATGTCTGTGAATTATCATTCGAATACAGGACCACCGAAACCCACACCAACGAATGCTCAATTAGCTGGGTATAGGGTGCCAAATTTGTCAAGGGAAATGATTAGTGGTTAGGTTCACGAGCTTCCACCTGGGGTTCCTGCTGTCTCGTCGTTCGGGCCTTTGACGTCATTGGTCATATTTCTTAGATGCCCTATAGTCCCACTTTCATACCTGATCCCGAGTTTATGCCTGGTACTAGGATTCCCTTGATAGCATCTGGCCAACCGCTCCAAGGTCCGTCGATTGGTCCGTTTCACTGGAGGGCAGAACCATTCTCTAGAGCTTCATTCTCCACAACATCATCATTCTCACCACCTTCTTCTTCTGGTCCATCTTTATCCCAGGGAGCTCCTTAATCTTAATCTTTTACATTGGGGACAATGTCTATTTCAAATGTGGGGGAGGGATGCCATTTAAATTCTCTTTAAATTTTTTATTGATGCTATGTTGTGGATTTGATATGATGTTGTGCTTTGTCTTGTGCGGTTGTTGCGATGGAATGGTTGATTGATTGTTGAAGTTTGTTCTTAGATTTTTCTTCGTATTGTTGAGGTATTGCTGAAGTGGATCCGTGACTTGTGGTGGAAAATTGTAGCTTTAACAACTCAAGCATGTTATGATCACTCATTTTCAAGAAGATTGTAGAAGTTGCCATGTTAGGTTGAATTCAAGCTATTTAACTTTGAAGAAAATGACGTCTATGAAGAGGATGCCGTGAATTGCTTTGTGCTGCTGCGTGCTGTTTGAGTGTTTATAGTTTAGAATGTAGTTTTCTTTTCTGATTGTTGAGTGATTAGTGAAGAGTCTTTAGTTTGTTAGCTAAGAATGTACTATGTCATGATGAAGGTTTATAATTCTCTCTCGGTTCTTGGTGTTTTTACCACTTTGAAATAATGAAAGTATGGTGTGTGTTGTTGTGTGCAAGTTTATGAATTGCGATGTGAGTTTGTGTGCAGGAGATTACAATTTGGTGATGTTTTGAACTTACCATTTGCATATGAAAAAAAAAACAAGAAACAAATAGTGTCTAAGGTGGAGTTTAAAGTGTTGTATAAAAAATGTGGTTAAAAGTGCAATGAAATGAAAGCAAGAAGAGGAATGGAATGAAAATGACCAAATTTGGGAGAATGAGTAATCACCTTGTTTTTTAGACTTTGTCCATAATTCACTGCGGTTTACTCCAAGTTCATCACTATCACTCATTTTGGTCTTGCATGTGAAAATTTTTGTTTTCTAATACTAAAGTTTGAGGAAATTGGTGCATTTTGCTGGCTAAAGCCCGATGTAAATGTAAGATAGATATGCCATGCAAGTACTCAAATGACATAGGAAGAATGTGTATAGATTTGGTTCCTTTATCTATGCATTTGTCTGGAGTTTCCAAAGTTCGTGCATGTTTAGTTAATTTGAAGCTCTTATGAACATGTGCACACATAAGAAGAGATATGGGAGAAAAAGCCTTTGGCATCTGGGAAGGAAAAAGCCATAAGAACCTGGCAAGCAATGAAAGGGAAAAAAGAGCCATAAAACCCAGGCAATGATACCAATGAGTATCACGAATGGAGCACCAATGTGCATAATAAGGGCAATGTCCCATAGAGCATCAATGTGTGTACGCATAAGTTACCATTGATCTTGTGAGTTGCATGGTCATAAGAGTGGACAAGAGATTGGCATGTATTGAATGGTTTGTGAGATAACTAGATGGTGTATAGCAAGGGAATGAATGAAGTTTCATGTTCCTCAGCACACACTTCCACGTATGACATTTTTGTCTTTATTCATTGTGCCTTAGCTGACAATTTGTACTGAAATCTGAGGGCTAGGTGTCAGAAATGTTATAATGAATTCTTGTGTGGAAAATGTTTTGATGAACTTGGATGTGGCCACTGTGGATGAAAGAACAATGTGTTAGATACAGGTGATGAAAATGAGTTTTGAGTGTATACCTTGCTTGAGGGCAAGCAAGAGTTCGAGTGTGGGGGAAATTGATAAGTGGGTTTTATACCAACTTTCATGTCTTAAATAACTTGACTTTTGTCTTGTTCTTAATGCCTTTTATGTTCATTTATTTGGTGATATGGGTAAATTGTTCATTGTTGTGGTTTTCGATTGTTAGTATAGAAACGAAGGCAAAGCTCACTAATTTTTGATAAAATGAGGTGAGAGAGTGAGGAATGAGCAAGAAGAGAATTCAAGGTGGTTGTAATGAGTTTTATCAATAGTGTGTGAAAATTTGATGAATCGCATTGGAGTGTTGTGCTATTTGTTTGCTGTGGTTTTGGTTTGTATTGAGATATGCACACATTGCCGCACACTTGCACGACTTTGCACGCACACATTGTTGCACACATGCACAAACCTTGTGCACAAATAGCGCACACATCGCCGCACCATTGCTGCACACAACTGCACGCATTGTCGCACACCTGCACAGCATCACATGCGACGATCTCTTGCACATCGCCTCATGGTCATACGATGATCTCACATGCATTGTCGCACATTCGTGCGATGATTTTGATTTCTCCAGCATCACTTGTGAGTTCTGAACTTACCTCAATTCATTTTACTTTCACGATTAAACACACACAAATTTACACTCACATTGTTGATACAATTCACAAACACTCATTCACAGTTCTTCTTCTCATTTTATTATATTTGAAACACACATCTGCATGATAGAGTTGCATCATTCCGTGATAATTATTGCCTTTCAGCGATCTTCGAGTGTACATCAATTTGGAATTTTGGATACACAAATTGAGCTTCTCATTTTATTCTTTCCAGAGGTGTTGATTGTGCACAATTTTTCATGATTATTGCATTGCTTCCTTACATTTCGGCTAGCAAGACCTAAAATCATTTCACTTGTGTGACAAATTCATGAAATCACCCACAAGCATTCTTCAAACATTTAAAGAACTGTGAGTTCATAAGAAAATTAGTTTCTTGTTTGTTTTTTTTTCTTTGCTTTCTTTCTTGTTTGACGCTATGACTCTCTACTGGATGATTCCAGTAACAACATCATTCACAACTTAGTCCGTATCAATAGAAAATCTTTCACATTTTCTTTCCATAATTCTTCCATACTCACTCACAGAATTCTTACACAACTCACACACAGTTTCACGGCGATGCATCGCTGTATTGCCATGTTCTTGGTTGCACGGCGACACATCGCTGCGATGTGTCATCATAAAAATGTTTACACGGCGATGTATCACTGTGATGCGTCGCCATGAAGAGTTGAAGGTTGCTGAATTCGTCTAAGTGTTGCTTCTTTCTCAGGTTGCAGTAGGTGTACAAAGGCGTGGAAGCTTCTGGCCCAAAGGCACGCGGAAGCTGAGTTCAGGAGGGGATGTTGAGGTTGGAAGCCTGAAGGCGTCTTTTGCTCCGCTTATGAAGGCGTGATAGTTGCTGGATGAGAAGAGGCTCAAGCGTGAACTGGAGGCGTGATTCCTTGTGGCTCAAAAGCGCTGGAGCTGAGCTAAAGGCGCGATGCTCTTGGCTTGAAGGCGCTGGGACACTCTTGAAGGCTACTACTTGGAATTTCAGTTGTGCTGATTTTTTCATTCCTTACGAGGGTACTTCTGTAATAATATAGTTATTTTACGGTTGCGTATTAGTTACATTTTCATGATTCTCTATATAAAGAGAATGTAGCTAACATGTAAAGGGCGATCATTCTGGAAACACAACGAACTTTTGATTTGAGAGCGGGAAATATTTTTGAGAGATCTACTTTCTCTCTCTACTTTCTCTCTCTAATTTTTGAGCTCGATTTTGGATTCTGATCGAGGATTTGATTTGGCTATTGTAAATATCCTTGCAATTCAGAAGGCAATTCACAATCCTCTTGAGAATTGGAAGCTTTTGGGACATCTAAATTGGTAAACCCTTTCCAATTGATGAACATGTACTACTTAGTGTTCCAATTTGTTGATCGTGAACTGGAAATGGAGTTTTGTGGCTAATCGTATGATAATCTAGGGTACTGAAGGGTGAATGCTTGGTTGAATTGATATGTGCAGTCTTATTGACAATCTGAGAAGAGAAATTCAACATTCTCTGGAATGTATTAGTTAAACTTGTTAAATTCGTGCATTTGAGCTGGATTTGATGAACTGAGATTTGATTGCGGTCATCATGCTAAGTTGAATCTTAATTCAAAAGATTCAGTTAAGAATTCATGAATGAGAACCAGAGATTGCAAGAGTTCTTAAACCTGTTTGAAATCGTTCATGTCTAGAGATAGGCCTCACCATAGGAAGCACTTAGACTATGTAGTTCTTAGAACAAGGTGAAAAGAGATCCTTTAACTTGAATGATGAATTTACAAGCTAGAATCAGGCCTCACCATGGGAGATTCTAACTGATATTGCTTGAGTAATTCGAGTGGAGAATTGAGAAGGCTGAGGTTCTACTTCACCATCTTTAGTCCCCACCATACGATAGGATGGTGTTGGGAGATTAAGATTGAAGTGCGGTCACCATGCTGACTTCAATTTAGGTCTCGAGTTGCCATTCTCCTCAATGATGTGATTGTATGTTAGTAATGCTGCACTATTTTGTAAATGTAAATGTGTATTCACCCGGAAGAAGCCCTAGATTATCTGTCTCAATCATATGTGATTTCCTTTGTTACTTCTTGTGGTCTTCCTTTGTGATTGTTCATTTCCTGTTTGTTGTGATTTCATTTGATTTACTTCGTGTTCTTGTGACTATTACCTTTTAAGTCTTGATTTTACCTTTGTGACATAATTGAGCATATCAAACTTCTAGAATCTTCCTTTTTCCTATGGATACGATACCTTTCTCACTGCTACTACAGTTAGTGAAATTAGTATAAATTGGCGAGTAGCGACAGCTTGTATCAATTTTTGGCGCCATTGCCGGGGACTAGGCATGGTTCTTGAAATTTGAGTTTGTTCTATTTTAGTTTACTGATCACTTTGTGAGTCGTTACGTTTTGTTTCATTTGTTTGTGATCACTTGTGTGTAGGACAATAGTGTTTTTACTTCCGTAGTGTGATTTTTGCTTATTTCGGTTACTGTTGTTCTTGTTTATACTCCAAGAAATCACTTGTGGTGTGTTGTATGCCTAGGTCTGTAAGATCTAGAGGAGAGCCCGAGTTTCCATCTCAAGTATGAAAGATTGCCTTTGTATTACGCTTTTGTTCTTTTGTGTGCTATGATCGAATTGGAGTTCATCAATATTTTTTAGATTGCATGAAATTTTTTTTTATTGATTCCAAAATTGATGAAATTGGTATATTTTGTCGGCCGAGGCATCATGTTAAAGTAAGATAGATATGCCATGCAAAATTACTCTCTGACATAGGAGGAATCTGTTCAACTTGTTCTTGTTGCTATGCATAACTTCAGTGTTTTGGATACTCATGCATACATAATCCCTTAAAGACATCTAAGAACTTTTAGTCACACAAGAAAGAATATGGAGAAAAAGCCTTTGGCAATTGGGAATGAAAAGCCGAAATACCTTGGCAAGCTTAATTGGGAAAATTTAGCCATAAAACCCAGGTGGAAAGTGGATAAAAAAGCAACAAGACCCAGGCTAAAACACCAATGCGCGTGATAGATGAATGCACCAAAGTGCAGAAAGGAAATGTTATTTTGTTATCAATCAATGAAAGCACCAATGTGCGACCATTGATCTTGTGTGTTAGAAGTTCTTATGTGTGGATAAGATTATTGTTTATGCAGTGAGATGATCTTGAAACAAAGGGGATATGCATGCGAGAAGGAGAGGAGGCCAGGCAATCCTCAGCACACACTTGCACGCATGACATGTTGGTCTTTATTCGTCTTGCCTTGGCTGATAATTTGTGCTGAGATCTGACATTTTGGAATCAGAATACTTTTGTGAATGTTTGTGTGAAAAGTGTTTTTGATGAACTTAGAGGAGATCAAAGTAGTCAAGTGAGTAAGGTTGTATGCAAAGATGATTGACGTATATAAAGTGTGAGTTTTGCTTGAGGGCAAGCAAAAGTCCAAGTGTGGGGGAAATTGATAAGTCAGTTTTATACTCACTTAATTGTATTGTTTTATGCTTGGCTTTTGTGGGATTTAGTGCACTTTATACGTGGAATGTGTAGAAATTAGTGAATTGTGCAAAGAAGGACTTGAATTGATGTAGGCCCATAATGAGTTGAAAATGGAGAAATTGGAATGTGGGAAGTGGTATAGTGTTGTGGATTAGAAGGAATTCAGTGAAATGTTTGTTATAAAATACAAGATCATGTGAATTTATGTGGTATGTTGTGGTGAGTTTTTATGGCAATTGTGTGTGTGAGTGTGTTTAGTGAAAAGATGTTGAATTGGTTTTATATTGTGGACATGTTAAGTGTTTTGTTAAAGATAATGCATGAATGCACTTGCTGACACTTGCACACTCATGCGCTACTCTAGTGCACTTGCTGCACAACACTTACACACTTGCGCACAATACTTGCTGCAAGCATGCACTAGCTTGCTACTCAGTCCGGCACATATTTGTGCACAGCATACATTCATCGCACAGCACACATGCACTCATCGCACGACATTCATGCATGCAGCTGCAGCGGCCTCCCACATAGCTGCGCGCCAGTGCACTCAGCATTTTGTAGCAACGCGCACACAGCTGCGCGCCAGCGTGCGCAGCGTCTCACACACAGCTGCAGTCCAGCTCGCAGCTATCGTCGTAGGCACTACACCATTAGCAGCACTTGTGCACACACATGCACAACACAGTACTCAACTTTAGCACATACTAGCACCACTCGCACAACTCATGCACAATGCATGCACACAGTTGCTACACATTCGTGCACATGCATGCGCACAGCTACTGCATACTCTTGGACGCCACATGCACTTCACAGGACACTACGTGCATTAGTTGTTGAACACTTCATGTGCACCACATGCACTTCACATCATGCATTGGTGCACATATCTGTAGCAACTTTAGCACTCCCACACACAACTCATGCAACCACATGGGCACTTAGTGATACGAACCTAGAAAGCCTATTATTTACGTGGTCAATAAGCAAGTGGTTTGTGATATTCATTCCATTAATTTGTGATGAATTATATAGTTGGAGGCCTGGAATAAAGTCAAAAGCTACTCCATTTGTATCAATTGGTATCAGATAATAGGTTGTTGCATAAAATTCAGGTTTTACTCGTAGGTAAATTTTCGTTTTTTTCGGTCAGGCAATATTGTTTTGCTCATATCTTATTCGTTTGGAGTCAAAATCGAGTTCCATTTTTTGCGTTGAGATCATTGTTTCTTCTAGTTATTGGGAAGAAGTTTTTTATGTTCAAAATGTGTCATCGAAAAATCGAAAAAAAAAAATCAGTCTTATTTTAGTCTTTATTTTGTCCCGGGCAAATATCAGATTGACTATAACTTTTTCATTTGAACTCGGAATTTGATTCTGCTTTTTGCAGTGTGTACCTTGTTTTAAATACTATTAGGGACGAAATTTATTTGGTCCATTCCAGACCAAAAAATATTCGTGAAAAAAACAAAGTTTCTTTGAGTTTTCTTTGCAATTTTTTTTTGTGTCGTCAAGTTTCAATCTTTTGATTGTTCTTGATTCTTTGTGTCTTCTTAAATCATATTCTTGAGTCTAGTGAAATTTTGTTCCAACAAACATATAACTCTATTCATCAATTATGGCTTTTCAAAGTAAAAGGTATCAAAGGGAACTTCGATCTATTGCGAAAGATCTAGAGGAGATTATAGTGATGTTTCAAGAAAAAATTCGAATTGAAGAACAGCAGAAAAAGGCCATTGAGGAAAGCACATTGGTAAAATCAACTTCTATTCCTACTCCCAAAGTTCGTGTTGTTAAATGCTTGAGGTGTTTAGGAGTTCGGCATAGTGCAATCCAATGCCCTCATTGGTATGATGAGCCGAAGGATGAACTTCTAGTGGATCTTCAACCATTAACCATGGAGAATGTGTGTTATGAGGTAAAGAATTCAAATTGATAATGTCATGGAGGATCCAATTCCAGAAGATGTGATAATTCCAATTATTCCGATTGAAGAAACTTCTCAAACATATTTGATTTCTTTTGATGTATTGAATATTGTTAATATGTGTGAGAATATAATACCCAATGATGAACATATAAAAAGTGAGGTTGTTGTTGTAAGTGGAAAAAGCCTAGAAGTGAATCTAGATGAAAAAGGCAAAGAAGAGATATCAAAACCCGTTGGAGATATTTTTGTATTTGGTTCTTCTTGTTGTCTAACAGATCATGTAGGTTATGATTTACTTGGTGTTTCAACAATCGTTCAAGATTCGAGGTCGAATCTTCTCCATGAAAGGGAGTATGATACGAACCTAGAAAGCCTATTATTTGGGTGGTCAATAAGCAAGTGGTTCGTGATATTCATTCCATTAATTTGTGATGAATCATATAGTTGGAGGCCTGGAATAAAGTCAAAATCACAGTTCCTAAAGGTTCCATGGAGGTTTGTTGCTTCACGACATTTACGGTGTTGCCACCATGGAAAATACATTGTTGAGGACTTATGCCATAGTTTGGTATTATTGGCATATCTTTCTCATATGATCTCCGATTATGCTGATTCAATAGGCCCTAGAACGATAAGAGACAGAGCGACAACATTTATGTTTTAAGTCGTACGAGATTCTGCCGTTATCATCATTAAACATGCCTATCAATATGAGTGACGTGATTCTGGCAGATTTCCGTCACGAATTTCATGGACTATATTGAAGACCAAGATGGCGTGCATGGGCTTTGCCATTTATGGATATCACGCCATTACCTTTTTAATTCATAGGATTTATGTGTTTTAATTAATTAAGTCCGAACTCTTAAATGGGCTTTAATTAATTCGTGTTTTAAATAAGTTAATTACTTGGCCCAATCATCTTGCAAGATAATGGCAAGTAATGGATTTAGGAAACTAAATTCGTTTAGGGAAGTAATCTCCTACTTTTTAGGAGATGTAATTCTTTTAGGAAAGTAAGTTAGTTATTAGTTTCCTATTCCAATTTGGAAAGTTTCCTAAAGTTGGAGTTGGTTAGGGAAGTCCAATCCAATTCGGAATTGACTTCTTGTTAGGGTTTGTTTTAGTTTCCTTTTGGCCAAATTATTTCCTATAAAAGGAGGGCCACTGTAAAAATGTTTTTTAGAGAGAATTTTTGAATTTTAGCTTGCTGAAGTTGTGTTTAACACTTTGTGTTGACAAAGCCTTGAATTGCTATTTTGCAATTCATTGTAGAAAGCTTGCCTTTAGCGTGACCTTTAGGTGACTTTCATCAAGTTCTTTATTTAAAGAACAAGCCAAAATAACTAGTTTAGCTCATGAATTTTCATGTGTTGAATCAAGTTCTTTTGCAATAAAACGTGGGGTTTGATTTTCTTCAACACTTGGCGTTTTTCCTTTGAATTCCTTCCGCCCAAAATTCTACTTTGTTGTCTTTGTTCTAACGTTTTTGTGCAGCAACGATCCGAAGGTTGTGGATTTCGTGTGGTCAAGGACATCCATCCAAGGCCATTCGTATCACTTAGCAGCGTAGCAACAACGTATATAGGCACTTGGGCGCTTGCTGTACACACTCACACCCGTGCTTACGTGACTTTTTAGCTTAATTCATCACTCATGGAAATCTTTAAACGTTATATGCAGAAAAACATTAACATGTTATGCACAAGAGTGTGAAAATTAGCTTGCGACGCATCGCAAGCTCTATGAGAAAATGGCCTGCGACGCATCGAAAGATGCATGAAATTGGCTTGCGATGCTTCGCAAGCATGTGATATATTGGATTGCGACGCATTGCAGGCATGCTGGAAAAATGGCTTCCAATGCATCGCAGGCATGAGAAATTTTGGCTTGCGACGCATCGCAAGCCTCATGTGATTTTGGCTTGCGATGCTTAGCTGTTGTAATCCAATGTTCTAATGTAAAAATTTTGGCTAAGTGTTTAATATACTCTCTCTTGTGTGCAGGTTTGTGGAGGCGTGGATGGTCGAGGCTCAAAGGCGTTCTGCTGGAGTTGAAGGCGCTGCGACCAAGGCTCAAAAGCGTGATAAGACATGTGCAAGAGCTAGCATTGAACTTTATGACATTTATAGTGGCATTTTTGTAATATCTTAGTCAGTTTACGTTTACGTATTATTTACGTCTTGTAAACTCTTTATATAGAGGATTTAGTAAGACTTTTAAGGGAGATCATTCTATAATTCATAATAAACTTTTGTATTTTTTTAAGAGCGGGATTTTTCTCTCTACTTTTCTTTCTCTCTCTAGTTTCTCTCACTGGAAATCGAACTCAGATTGTGATTCCGATCGCGAATTTGGACTGGAATTTGCTTTCTTACTCTCAATTGACAAAGGAATTGATAAATCTCTGAACTCTAATCGGTAAAATCCTCCAATTGAGTAAGAATGAGTTTGTTAATGTACTATTTGATAAATTTGAGATGAGCAATCGTTTTCTAGCTAATCGGTTGATGATCTAGGGTTCTGATGGATGAGAATACATTTTAGATTCCTCGTTACGGTGCAATGAACAAAATCTATAAAGAAATGATTCATATATTGTTTTGACTGTGTATTTCGGTTGAATTTTTACACGATCACTCCGGAATAGTTGAATTGAACTTAACTGTAGCCGACATACTGAGTATAAGATCAATACTACGATTCTTGTTGTGAATCTTGTGAATTGAGAACTTCTTTTGTGAATCAAATCTTTTCACTTGCTTGGTAAGCTTGTCTACTAGGATGCGGTCACCATTCCGATCTTAGGTTATGAAATCATGAGATAAAGTGCAAAAGAAATCCTTTGTTGCTAACGAGTACATTTAACCCTAGGTTCAGACCTCGACATGGGAAGAATCTCGGGATTGAGTGTTAAACTTGCTAGCGGATTGGGACGTCGGTTTGAAATTCTCAGCCTCGCCATGGGAGAGGATGGTGTAAGGAGCCTTAAGTTGAGGTGTGGTCGCCATGCTAACTTCGGGTTAAGACTCTAGGTGACTTAGTTCCCCTCTTTTTCAGCTTGCATATTCGTTATACCGCACAGGTGTCTAGATGAATTTTCATCCAGTTCCGGAACTCTAGAGCATAACTTTCATTTGTTTGATTTACACTTTATTCCTTTGTTTGAAGTTCTGTTCTTTTAGTGCAAACTTAATTTTGTGACAACCTGCGAACAAATTTATGGATTCTTGAAACCACTTCACCTTTCCTGTGGATACGATACCCTACTCATTGCTACTACCTTAGTTTAGGGTTAAAATTGCAAGGTTAACGACACGCTTGTCACTACTACATCCACCAGAAGCTGACTATAGGTGTGGCCATGCTAATCTTAATGCAGATTATGTTTGTGTCCAAATTTGTAGAGACGGAATTGTTCTTTTCCTGTTTGATCACATCCTTTTGCCTGGCAACTGGTTGCACACATGAGAAAGGGGATGCAATTGTAAAACTTACTGGAGCAGTCACAAATTCCACAGTGAAGAAGCTCCAAGCCACCATCACATCTATGGAGGCCTTGGAAAAGGTAATGGAGAAAAGGATCTTGACAAATCCCTGAGCTTCATTCTTTGGAGATACAAGATTGGCAGCAATGGTGAAGAAAGTGGAGTTTGTGATGAGGATCTAAAAAAGATGATGGAAAAAGTCAAAGAAATCAAGAAAGGGGCAAAAGAGATGAAGAAAACATTGGCCACTTTCATGGTTCTAATGGGGCAACATGTAGGAGGGGAACTTTGGAAGAGAATGGAGGCAGCAGTTCTTTCCAAGCCACATAAGGACATGCCCTCCACCTCTCAAGAGCATGAAATGGAAGTTAGCTAGCATGATCCCAAGCACGTAAGGATGCTAAGCATGATCCCAATAATCTGAAACTAATCATGATCCAACCTACAGTTAACCCCCATAAGTGTTGTGCAACAAGTGCTGAGGAGCATAACTGAAGAGAGGGAGGAGCTATTAGAGGTGGAAGAGCAAGAAATTGATGAGGATCAACAGCTTGAAGATGAGATTAATCTTGACATACAAGAAACCTTTGATGTTACATCCAAGGAAGCCAAAGAAGAAAATCAGAAGCATAAAAGTCCAAGAAGATGAAGAAAGAAAGCAAGCTTCTTGAGAGTTCAGAGAATAAGATGAAGAACAAAAAGATGAATATCAAGCTAGCAAGGGAAACATTTTTTTAAAGAAACCGGGTAGTTATATATTATCATGAAAAAAAAGGTGCCGAATATATACAACATTGAGTAAATATAAAATTCGAGTACTACTCCATTACAATCGGTTGTTCTAGCAAGGGAAACTGTTGAGCAAGAAGCAGTATCTTTAGCAATTGAAGCTAAACTAACTAAAGAATCTAGAAATGAAGATGGGGTAGAACCAAAGGATATCCTAGCACTCCACATGAGGGGGGTCTTTTCTATTCCTTTACTTAACCAAGTGTTTCTGTACAAGCACCCCCACTAAGTGTGAGGAGGTATATAACTTCTTTTTTTAAAAAAATTGAGTGAAAAATTTTTGTTGGAGTGGTTGTGTTGTTGTTGAAGTTGTGCTATTGATTTTGGTGATTTTAACTGATTGTCTTGGTGAACTGAGTTATTGTGTGTAGGAATGAGTGGTTGAGACATTTTCTATTACGGTGTTTTGATGTTGATAATTGTATGTTTGAATTCCTTTGGATTGAATGAGAAGTTGTGATAGTAGTTTTTATATTATCCGTAGGTTTTCTTTAGTTTTTAGTAGAAAGTTGTGGTTTTGGGATAAATGTGTATGTTGAATCACAAGTGTGTTTTGAACATTTTGTGTTTTGATTGCCTAATAAAAAAGCAAGTTGTTGAGTTGAATGGTTAATCTATGATGAAATTGTTCATTGTGAAATGATGAATAGGTAGTGTAAATAGAAATATGATAGTTTGCATACCTTGGAATCAAAAGACATAATATGGAGAATATATAAGAGAAATTAGAACTATGAAAGAGAACAAGTTATGGAATAAGTAGTTTTGAAAACCTCAATAAATCTCACTTTTATCTAAATGCCTTTAAATAACTTTGTGTGAACATAAGTTCATGGAATAGGTGATGTGAACGAAGTTTACTTTGTGTGCTTAATAATGCTCAAATGAGTATATATTCCCAATCTAAGAGTAGGACTGCCTTACGAATTTGAAAGAAAGTTTGAACTATATGAGGAACTCATATGATTTGGAATGAGGTATAAAAAGTTATAAAACCCTTTGAATTTTCTTGCGTTGTTAAAATTTCTTGCCTATCCTCTATAAGATAGCCTATTGAATGAAAGTTGCATTCAAACGTGGAAATCATATGATTGGGTAGAGGTAAAAGGATACGAAAAACCCGAGGCACATTTATCTTCTTATATATGTAGGGAATAAGGTTTATTGATCTTGGATGTAATGCACGAGTGTAACGATGCTATATGATTTGTGAGGCATTGGTTAAAGGAATAAGGTAGTTTTATAAGCTTAACTGATGCTTAGTCCCATCTTGCTTGATTAATAGTGCAAGTTTTGAATACATGGTAACCATGAACATACACTTGCACAAAAGGGATTCAACCTTACAATTCATGTCATTTATGCACTCTCATCATGTAAACCTTTTATTTTGAAATTGACAGTCTTACCATGAACCTAGTTTCATATGGAATGATGAAGTTGAAGAATAGTATGAGCACAAGTTATGCATTGAAGTATGAATCTTTCTTTTTGTGTTCATGTCAACTTCTTTAGATTTAGTTTTTGTAGTATTGCCTGAGGACTAGCAATGTCTTAAGTGTGGGGGTTTTGATAAGTTGGTAAATCACCAACTTATTGGCTTTATTTTATTACTAATTTGCTTAAGTTCTGTCCCAAATGTGAGCCACCACAAAAAGTGTATGTGTAGCTATATATTAACACGCCATTGGAGTCACACAATCACCACAAATAAGCACATTCAATAACTCAAGAGAGTTGTGTGGCTAAATTGACAAGTAAAACCTCGAGTGCTCTAGTTAATAATCTATGGAATATCATCCTAGAATAGCTTAAGGATAATTCCCACAGGAAGGGATTGTTAGGTTGTCAAGTTGCAAGCAAGTGAATTTGAAAAGTAATTGAATTTGAATTTTGTGGATGATTTGGTAATTCAGCAATAAAATGCAAAAAAGTGAATCGATAGAACACACGAGAGAAAACATAGGAAATAGGAAACCATAGGGTAACTTGGGGGCATTCAAACAACCAAGATGGCATCCCACGATGAGGAGTGATGAAAAATAAAAGAATAAGTCCGCCTAAAGACAATAAACTTTACGCTATTGGGAGGTAACCCAAGGATTTTAAACCTTTTTACAATTTTCTTAGTACTTTTTACTATAGTTTCGTTGAAGCATTTATTAATTCTTTTGTAGGTGAAGCAAAATACAAGGAATGAATAATTAAAGTCTACGAACAAAAACATTCATGTCTGAGGATGGCAAGCATAAGAAATAGCTTGATACATGGTAAGATGAGTTTGTCTTGCCAAGATATTGAATTTCAAACACACATGAGCAGAATGAAGTGGAAAAGTGCACATTTGCACAAGTGGGCCCAAGATAGTAAGCTTGAAAGAAAACAAGGGAAAAAAACTAAGCCTTGGTTAAGTGAGGTAATGAAGGATTCAACTTGATTCTAATAAGTCAAAAGTCAACTATTTTTAAAGTAACCACTTTCTCTCTGCCTTGTTTCCCCCAAAAAGTGCATTTTTTCTCTCTCATAGTTCTTCTCCAAACCCAAAACACAGTAGCACAATAACACTCCATTGAAATACTTTTTCAAGCTCTAAAGTATAGACAAACATCATCTCTAAAAATTACTCAAGCACACTATCACAATAATTCTTAAAAAATAGTTCTCTCACATAACTATCAAGAATTCAAAAGAAGGTGCAAAAAAAGAGAAATAAGCTTTGAGCTTTGCGGAAATTATTGTTTCCTTACATCCCGATTCCTAGGGTTTGAAATCTTATTATTTACACCGGTTACTCTAAAAATGAACCGGTGTATATACAGGCGGTGTAAAAGGTACAAATTTCTTACACCAGTTTTATAAACCAATGTAACAAGTCTTTGTTACACCGGGTTTTTAAACCAGGTGTAAAAATGTTTATTTTACACCTGTTATTTAACCGGTGTATTAAATTAAATAAAAAGGTGTAATTGTTTTTAACATTTAATTCGGTGTAATATGTATTTAAAACTTTTCTGCGAATTATTTATAATCATGCATTCACAGCACATGAACAAAACAAAACAGCCCAAAATACAGAGAGTTTATAAACAAACCAATCCAAAATACATATTGAAAACAATGCATAAAACAATTGCCATTAAAAGTAACAAAAATTTTATACCAAATATTGATTTCTAAAGTCAAAAGTATTGCATGCACATATTACATCTACATACTGTCCTAACAAAATAATGAATCAAATCTATTTCAGTTTGGATCGATCAACGCTTGGAGCTCATGATTAATTTACATAATTAACCCATACTTCTCGAACAATATTCAAATATTTTTTGTTAATGCTTTCCCATCTTTTTTGAAGCACTGATACATTCAAAAAAGTCATTATATTATTAATAATTCATATGCAAAAAAAGAAGAAATAGAGTAGCAAATGCAATGATAATGAAATAATAAAACAAAATCCAAAACCTTCTTGAAATCCAAGTGCTCTATGTCTTCTCGGAGTACGATCATTCGCATGTAACACATGACATAATACCCGCATATTCCCAATTTCCTACTTGCCTCTTGTGCTACAATTAAATAATAATTTCAAAAGTAAATAAAATTGTTTACATTAGAACATTAAGTCGAACAATTGAACAAGCTTACGTTTATCTCTAACCATTAAAGTGTTTTATGCGTCGGCGAGTGATCCCCTTCAAGTTGTGACTGATATACCCTCGATACACTGTAAATGACAACATTTAAAAGCTTATAAACAAGAATTAGCAAATAAACCTGTGATAATATTAATAATATAATATTCAAAAAATTATGAAGAAATATAAATACGTGTTCATCAAATTTATAGCATCATCTCGGGGGCCTGAATGTACTGGATCAAACCAGTACACAATCATATCCTGTGGTTTTATGGCCATTAGCATCTAGTTTTCACTGAAAAATTATAATAAAATAAAAAAATTCCAACTTATCATATGAATAAACCTATTGAAAATGCGGTTAAAAAAGTAAAGCTATTTGAAATTTAATTACGCTAGAAAATACGGCGCTAGGTAGATGCTCTTGTTTCCATTCTTCATGGTAGACACAATGTATTATATTCTATATGTTTCTTTATTCCCGATCGGTTGTATATGATCTAGAGATAGGAAGCCTATCCCAGTTTGACCCTGTGCTCTACCTAGCATATACATTGTCCTACAAAATTCATTGACAAATAGAAGGACACGTTTGATTAGTTAAACTATATTGCAAATTAATCAAAAAATAAAATAAAGTCAGAACTTTTAAAATATATACGAACTTAATGAACTTACTTGATGAACACTTGCATGAAATCACCTGTCACCATATCAAATGCCAAGAAATCAATGAGGTTCTCTTTAGTAAGATGTACTAAATACTCCTTGCCCACTATTTCTTCAATCATCTTGATTGTGTAGGAAAAATTAGTCGAATGGTGGCTCACCACTATGTACAATTGCCGTAAAGAGGCATCGAGTTTAGATAATAATGAATTATTCATTTCTTGCTGGTGGGCCATAACTGGAGTAGTCTTGGGTTGAGGGGTTTCCTTCAACATTTTAGAACCTTCCGTGTATAGCTTCTTCCATTGGTCCGGTACCTTTGAAAAATAACTCAGTAATTCGAGATGTTTATTAATAAATTATAACAAAAAAAAGACAAGGAATTATATATAAATACACCTTCAAATCCGGATCGGTACAAATCTTAGCCAATGACCTTGGCCACTCTAACAGATTCCCAACTACTGTTCCAATTGTGGTGGCCTCATCATCTGGAAATTGAAATGGAGCATTATGTTCGATCGAGGTAATTATATTGACCTTCACTCTGTCCGGCATTACCTTTTTCCCGTGTGATTCATTGATAAATTATAGACACTCCCGGTAGCTACAAGACGCCTCCCTTTAGTATGATCAATCAGAAATAGGCGACATTATGTTCCGTCCTGTGAATAATAGACAAGAATAGTACATATTAATAAATAAAGAAAAATGAAATATTTTTAAATGAAAAATTTTTTAATTTCTTACCTTGAACTCTCCCAATGAATATGCCCGTCCAGAACCAGAGCATATCGGTATGTGCTCTACCATGACTTTCCTGCTTATAGTCTCCCGATTCTTTATCTCTGGTTGCTTCAATGATGATTCCATACTAGAAAAAATATTACTCGATCTGGTGTCTCTTAGGAAAAACTGGAACTGGTTTGCCCAAATCTTTGTATAGGTCATTCAGTGCTTTAGACAAGAACCTAATTTCCTCTTTGCAATGAGCGTGAGTCTCTACATTCATAGTACGACCAGACGATGAGGCTCCAAAACTTGAGACATCCGCATCCAACCCCCAACACCCCTTATGCGACCGGAGTGATCTTTCTTCCCCGTAGCAATGACAAGAATGTCATTTTTTCCATCTCCAAGGGACTCTCCTTGACTCTCGCGATTGGTAAAATCATTCTGATCAATTGTATCCAACATTATTCTTAATATAATTAACATTATTAAATAATATTAATAGACATTTTACTTAATTGAATAAATAATACTTACAATTGTCATACTAACATCTCTAGCCGCGTCGGTTGAAAAGTCACCATGCTTCTTTTTGTGACCTTCCTTGAGGAGAAGATGACGGGGAATTGGTGAAGGAGGAGAAGTTTTTCTACGGGCCTCCTCTTCTGTCATACCGGATTCAATATTCTTTTGTATTTTTTCCTCAAATTTGTCATTCATCATCCTTTTTTGTAACTTTGAATATCCACCACAAGATATTGTGTGATGTAGTTTGTTCTTGTTCGAACTCTCTTGGCTAGAAACACGCTTTACCTATTTGTCCAAAAAAAAAAGAATTAGATATCATTCAAATTGTTAACTTTAAATTGAATGAATAAAAAATTGAAAAATATAAATATATTACCTGCCATTCTTTGGTTAATCGATTGTTGCGGAACTTCGTCCATGTATTCGTACTAAGATATGGATATATAGAACATGGGTCCTCATCTTTTTGCTTCCAAATATATAACGGTTCAAGGTTGTCTTCCAACCCCGCCAACATTCCCCAGCCGTCACTAACCACTTCTTCTTCAGTTTTGGTGTGGATAGAAATTCAAAGTTATTCTGATAAAAAAATAATAACTAACTTTTGTGAACTTAAATTTAATATAAATTGAAAGAAAATATGTGAAAAAACATTAAAAGAGCCATTAATATCTTGCACATACCATTACATCATCCCAAATCATGTCCTTTATATTCGCATCGACTTCAGGCCATGAGTTAAATTGTACAATATTAACTTTACTGCGCACCATCAACGCAATGAAGTTAATCCATTCATTATGTGCTTCTTCAGTAGTAGGCTTACCATTATCATCGAATAAAATAGGTATCTTTTCTCTGCCAGCCCTCCTTTCCATAGTTTCGCGCGACATTTTGTTCCTTTTCTTGCATAAGGTGCATGGGTTTGATCATTGCCCTCCCCGGTGCGTGATCGTCGTTTAGTACCTATCCAAAATTATATGAGGGTTACCTAAAAATAATAAATTTTGTCAAAAAATAACAGTGGTGAAGCACAATAACATAAAATTCAGTTTAATAAAGTTAAAAAATCCCAGTTTTGCATAAACCACTAAACTACTAAACAACACTGCAATATATTTACATGATCATCGGCTGTTTGCATAATCAATATCAGAAACCATAAATGGAATATTTAAAACCAATCTCAGAAAACCATTCTATAGACGGCAACTGTATTCTGAAATAAAAGTCCAAAACATTTTCAATCACAAATAATCAAGCATCAGCGATTCTAAATCTCTTTCTATTCTAATAAAACTTTGGTGCACAATTCATCTCTATAAGGGAAACAGACAATCTATCGTATATCATAGCTGCATAAAATAATAAAACTAAGTGAATGGAATAGATTAAGCAACAAGGAATTACAAAGAAGTATCAATACCTTCTTCCAAGGGCAATAAAAGAGTCTAGGGTTTTATATCGATACTGAAGCAATTCAAAACTAGAATCACATAAACGAGGCCCACAAAAACCACAATCGACTAGCGTAGCTTCATAATCTGGAATAGCATTCAAGGGGAAAAAAAGCCAATCAGAAATATTTTTCAAAAGGAAACATGATACAAATGAACCAAAAAAGGTCAATGACATCCTCCACCCTAACTTGAAACCCTTCTCATTTTGCTAAACCACAAATTTGCAAACATGAAACAAGTGAATATATTACAACACAATACCTCGAAAAGCGTGCTATCATCGGAAATAGAGATGGAGACGAAGGGAATTGGACGCCGCAGCGATGGAGACGGCGATGATGGAGATGGTAATGATGGAGACGGCGACGATGGAGGTGGCGGCAATGAACCCAGAGACGGAGATGGTTTTAACAATATGAGCAGGAGAGAAAGAGTTTTGATAGGAGACTTAAGAGTACTAGCTAGTTATTCGATCTTGCCAGGGCTTTTTGTTTAAAAACAATTGAAACTTACACCGGTTAAAAGAATAACTAGTGTAAAAAACCTTTCTACCCCGGTTTCGTGTAGTAATCGGTGTAATATATAAACTATTTACACCTGTTATTGTTTAAACCGGTGTACTAAGTTTAAATTGTACACCAGTTATAATAAAATCGGTGTAAATAGTTCTCCTGTCACCTAATTCTTGTTTAATATTACGATAATGCCACCGCATTTTTATAAATTACACCGGATTATGTTTAACCGCTCTAAAAAGGGAGGTTTAAATCCGCCATTTTGCAGTAGTGATTCAAAATGAATGTAGATGGTTGTTCGATAGGGAAAACTAGTAAGGGTTGAGCTGGAGCTCTGAATAAGACATTGTAGTGGAAGGATACATGCTGCTAGGGCGATCGGGTTTGCTTATGTTACCAGTCTAAAAGATGAGACTCTTATCGCTTTTAGTGGGTTGGAATTGTGTGAAATAACAGTTATTACTGAGGCATTTGTGGAGTAGGAATCAAATTTGTTCGTGGGATTCATGAATGGTTAGGGAAAATTCTCGTGAAATCTTCAGGAGATTGTGTATAGGTTGCACTAGTATTCATCTGTGATTTCTATTAAACATGTTTATAGGGAAGAAAATCAACCGGAGGATGGGCTTGCTAATGAAGGACGTATTCGACAACTGTATGTGGTATTTAGATGCTTTGGAGAGCTACCATGGAAGGTTGGAGGTTGTATTAACATGGATCATCTTAAAGTTCCTAATTTTCGTTTGCTGAGGAAACATGTTTAGATTTCTTATGTTTTTGAGGAGTCCTCCTTTTCCTGTATTGGTGGTTGGTTATTTCCAATACTGCATATGATTTTATTTATTAATAATATATGGGAGTGTCGCCCCAATTTCATTAGCCAAAAAAAAGCAAATAGTTTTGACAGGCTGAAGTCGTTTGCCTCAATTTTAACCCTAAACTAATGTAGCAGAAGTGAGAAGGGTATCGTATCCACAGGGAAGGGGATGGTTCGAGAATTCAAGTATTGCTCAAACAAATGTCAAACAAATGTCACAGAACAGAATTAAAATGTTACTATATAAGAATAACAAGTAAAACTCACAAAACGGGGATAAAATGTAAAGTCAAGAAAGAATTGGATGTCTCAGGGTTTTTCTACAGGATGAGTGCATTATAGACTACTCAGATGCAATGGAATTGATTATCAAGTTAAGCACAGAGGAGACTAAGCTGCCTAAGAGCCTAAGGTGCCACCGGCATGGCGACCGCATGCCATCTTACACTCTTTGACACCACTCTTTCCCATGGCGAGGCCTAAGAGTGGTGGTTTCAACCCGCAGCATCTCAATTCCCCAAGACTGACTACTCTAGCTTGCAAATCCAAGTATCGTCCCATGGCGAGGCCTGACCTAGGTCCGTTTATCTTCTCACTCTGTTCTAAGGTCTCAATGAACTTCCACCGGCATGGCGATCGCATATCAGATCATGATAAAACAAAGCAATGGAGAAGACTCAATTATCATACCCAATATTCTCATTTTATGCATTCCTTACTCCTATATGTGAATCTAATCTCGACTTAGCATGGCGACCACAATCGAAGAGAGATTCAGTCAAAAAAGCATGAATTCACAAAATTTAACAAGATTCAAGCGGTAATTTCAAGTATGAACTCAATCTTCACAAAATGTGTCAATTGCAAGGCATCGCATAGTGCATTCACACAATCATCCGGTCTCAACCCTAAGACATCACCGATTTAGCGGCACGATACTTCATTTCCAATTCGCGAATATCATACTTCATCATTGAACAATTCATTTCTTCCAAATTGTATAAATTTACCGATTAAAGTGCATAGAATTGTTAATCGCTTCGTCAATTGAGAATCAAAATGAAGTAATCAGCTAAAATATTCAATCGGAGTCAAAATCGGAGTTCAGTACCTAGTGAGAGAAAGTAGAGAGAGAAAGTAAAGAGAAGGAAAAATTTCTCGCTCGGAAAATCAAAACTCGGTTACAATTCTAGAATTCTCTCCCTAAAAGTCTCTCCCATCTCTATGACTAAATCCTCTATTTATAGAGGTTACAGAAAACGTAATTAATATGCAAACGTAAACGAATAACTAATTTATAGAAATGCTATTGCATCAAATGATCTGTCCAAAATCACTCATGATCCACATCTTTGAGCTAATGATCTTCAAGCCATGGTCGCTCCTCACATGCCGTCAATACTCTTTGAGACCTTGCCTTCACGTATTCCTGCATAAGGCAGAGAATTCCATACTTAGAAAATTTATCACAAACATTACAAACATCCAAACAAACATCAAAATGCAAGGCCTCACACATTCTAAACGGTGAGACCTCGAGGCGAGGTCTCACTTTCACATCACCAAAAACGGCGAGACCTCGTGGCGAGGTCTCGATCTCACATAAATCGAAAGCGAGGTCTCGCCACTTTAGGTGCAAGTGTGCAAGAGTTCCATGCAATGCGCGCAAGAATGAATGAATATAGAAGAGTTACTGCAAACAAATGAAATGTTGAAGAATGAAGTGCTAACATGAAAAGATGAATGCTTGAAACATTTGTAAGACACAAAGTATGTTAAGCACACACAAGATTGTTGCAATGAAATGTAAGTGCTATGACTTGCATTTTATATGTACTAGAGTGTTAAGAAGTAAGATGTATGAAGAGAATATTTGAAGGATTGTGAGATATCTTGGGAATGAATGCAATTGAAGTTTAAAAAAGAGTGGCAATGAGATGCTATGAAGATGAATGTGAGAATAACATGATGGAACCAAGTGAAAGTGGAAACGAAGATTACCTTAGTAACTATGTGATGCATTCTTCACTCATGAAATGGACAATGTAATGTATGTAAAGCATTCTCAAAACATAGAGTGCAAAGTGAATGCTTACATGAAGTTAGAAATGTTATAAAGAAAACAATGAAACTTGAGATCACAACATGAATGAACAAAAGCATCAAGACTAGGTAAAGTGTATACAAAGAATGAGTGAAATGTGTGTGAGTTAGAAGTGTTGTGTGCAAGTGTGCAGCAAATTCCAACCCAAATTGGGACCTTCTGCGCTACGAATTTGGCAAATCATAAAACATAACCGTTATAGCCCTTAGTCTTAGCTTTCCATAGCCTTTTGAATCGCTCAATTTGGAGTTCGGACAAAAAGGTTGTGGCCAAAATACTGAGGTGTGGTAAAGCTGTGTGCGCTGTGCGTGAGCTCGCCGCACAAATGAGTGAGATGTGTGGCGAGGTGTGAGCTCGCAAGAAACATGAAAAATGGTGAGACCTCGCGACAAGGTTTCGCCCTCACAAAGACTGAAAATAGCGAGGTCTCGCCCTCACAAAACTAGTTCAACACATCAGTCCACTTCTATGCCATATATGCGTGTCTTAGCCTTAGAATTGGACTTTGTGGTAAACATAAGAGTTTTAGATCATTCTTTGGCGTTCCATTGGTTTAAGAATCAGCATTATTGAATGCCTGTAGCTTAAGATATAAAGAATCTACCAAACTGTGGCAGTGAGCTCAACAATGTAAACCTGAAGGAGCAATCGTAAAGATCCTCCCGTTTCTCATACTTACACACTGAATTAGAAGAAAGTTTAAACATAAGAAATGCAGTACCTCAAAGGGCTTTCCAGAACATCCAAGATCGTGTCATTTGGATAAGTATTGAGAAAGTTACAATTAAATAACAATTCTGCCCGAATGCAAAATTAGCAAAATAACATGTTAAGGTTTTCTCAAGCTCCTCAAGCATCATTTCCAACCTTTTTTAATTCTTCCCTTGTTCTTGAACTTCAAATACACATTTGACTAATTTAATCATCATTTTGGCATTTTTCTTCATTTTAGCACTTACAAGTTGCAAAACACATAAATGCACACAATGGCACAAAACACTACACACATGCATGAAAAACAATTTAAAAGCTAAGTGAAATAAGTCATATAAATTGGTATAAAACCAACTTATCAATTTCCCCAACACTTGAACTCTTGCTTGCCCTCAAGCATGGACACAACATAACACTTACACAACTCATGTTAATCACTCACATTCATACCGTTAGTCCCTTGTTTACCAATTTAATCTCTAAGTTCATCAATACATTTTTCACACAAAACTCTCAAAGGTGTCCCCGTTCCAAATTTTCAGATTTCAACACTCATTATCGACCAAGGCATAATGAATAAAGACCAAAATGTCATATGTGCAAGTGTGTGCTTAGGAATTCTGGCTCAGTGCTTTTCATGTATGCATAACCCTTTTATTCTATCTTACGATTCACTACGTATCAATCTCCTTATCCACACATAGGAACAAACAGCACACAAGATCAATGGCGCACATTGGTGCTTCTATTAGCTCATTCACATTCAAATTGCACTTTGGTTCTTTCATTTTTCACACACATTAGTGAATGATTGATAAGTCGGTATTTTACCGACTTATTTACTTTACTTTCTTAGTCTTTTGCATAAGATGATTGATGAATTGATGCTTGTTATATGACTTATGTGCGAATTTGGATTACAATTTGTAAACCATGAAGTTCGCTAAGTCTTGTGAAAATAGCTTATAAAAGTATAGAAATTGTTCATGAATGACAGTCAAGCACACACTTAGCCATTTCTGGCTTCCAAGTCTCAAGCATTCATACAAGTCCACTCACGCAACACACAACACTTACATCACTCACACAATACACAACACACACAAACACATGCACAAAACACATAACACACAACACACATTACACTACACTAAACACACACGCACACACATGGCGGGCACCTTGGTGCTCCCGCCACACATACACACACATGGTGTGGGTGCACCGCATGCACAGACACGGTGCAGGTGCACCGGTATGCCCGCACCATGCACACACGCACACACTGCGGGCGCACTGATACGCCCACCACCCTCTCACCTTGCACACTTGCACTTTATTTTTCATGCTTTTTTACTTAGGCATTTTTGCTTAAGCATTTTTCTTCTACATTTTCCATGCATACACGTCACTCACCCGCACCGACTTATGCACTACAATTTGTATCCACTCTTACACTTAGCAGACACAAGCTTAACTCACACAAACAAGCATTTGATACATCTCTTCCACTGGCACCAAATGTTTGATGTTTTGCATTGACAAATTCCTATTGGTTAAGTCTTGTGCCTATCACATGTCCTCACTTTACCCTTGATTAATATCTACAGACACGTGTCGACATCTCCGCAAGAAATGGAAGCTTCCAGGAACTTTACTAGGCCAAGTCTTCTGGGGAAAAGTATAAAAGCAGGAGAGAAGAACAAGAGACGGATCGATCGGGAGAGAGAGGACAGAGGCTAGGGTTTGAAGAGGATCACCAACGAAAGAGATCAATTAGTGTTACAGAGAGAGATTACAATATAGGGATTATATCTATTGATCTTTCTGTAATGGCCGAAATTGACGGGGCTTTGAAATCTTTATTCTCAAGGCCGATCAACATGATCGGCTAAATATTCGGATGTTGCCTTGCGGGGTTTAGATGTTATGATTCCAACTAGTTTGAGACAATTACTCTGAATATTCTGTGTTAATATTGTTCTATGTTCTATTTATGTTTCATTTCAATGTGCTTGCTGAAACTGTTCATATTCTTTATATGATCTGCGGTACCCACTGATGTCGATTAAGATCTACCAAAGGAAATTGGGTGAACATGAATTGAACTTGGAATAATCGTGTAAGAGTCTTAATATATGTGCATTCATGAGGTTCCAATTGTGTGGTACCCACTGACTATTGGAGCCGATTTAATAGAAAGAAATTAAGATATTTGAGTGTTGTGATTTGAATTCTTGAGTTAGGAAACTGCCCTACCAAGGGAGGGAGCAATTAATTGAGCTAGAATCTTGATGTCAAATAGGGATCTGGGATTTAAGAGTCAGACCAAGGGCTTGTCCTACCAAGGGAAGTCCAAGGGGTAAGCGGAGTATAATCGTGAGAACCACCAGATTAATCGGTTATATGAAACTAGCAGATTAATCCCCTCATACACTTCAATACAAGTTAAGGATGACTATGAACGATCATAACTAGTGAAACCCCCTCAAGGCAACACCAATCTCTCTCGATTGATTTTAGTATTTGCATCACAATTGTTCTTCGTTATTGTCATTTTGATTCTATCACTTGCAACAACACTTTGACACACACCTTTCTCTATGGGAACGATCCCACTCACCATTGCTATATTAGTTTTTTTTGTTTGGGTAAAATTGCAAGGTAGCGACAACACCTGTCAATGATTGTCTGGGTCTTGTTGCTTATTTTTCCCACTTTTCGCCTTGGTTTTATGGCTATTTATTTCCAATCATGCATGCCAGGGTCTTACGACTTTTCATTCCCAGATGCCAAAGGTTTTTTCTACCAAATCCTTTCATGTGTAACCACTAGTTCGTATGTGTCTTTAAGGGACTATATATGCAAGAACACTAAAATTCCAAGGAAATGCATAACAAAGAACAACTCAAACCAAATTACATCCTATGTCATTGAATAGTTTGAATGGCATATCTATCTTAATTTAACATCATGCCTTGGCCAACAAAACGTGCCAATTTCTTTCAAATTTAGAACCGGAAATGAAAAATGTTTCGCATGCAGTAACATAGAAATTTGATGAACCAGAGGTTGAACATAGCTAACAGAAAGAACAATGGTCCAAATGCAAAGTGATACTTCATTTAATTAATTTTATTGCCAACACTATCACCACACCTCTTTTCATTTCATTTCACACATTACCCATAATTAGGACACAATCACACTCCTAAAAAAACTTTAAAACACTAACCAACCAAAACAACAACACTCAACACTTCAAACATTCCATGGATAGACAAATTTTCTCACAAAAATGTCAACTACAGATAACTTGTCTTCAAGAACAACACTTATTCAAACAAATTCCCAAAAAATTTCAAAATATTGCAAAAAACTTAAAACATGCACAACAAATGAAAAACATAACATATTACGGGATATGATATGCAAAAGCTCAAAATAACACAACAAAACCAAAAAGTAACATGCTTTGAATCACATAGCACAAAAAACTTCATTCAGGAAAGAAAATAAGCATGTAAAGTTCAAGAAACACAAACCATAGCAAACATTCCTTCCCCAACAATTAAAACTTACATTGTCCTCAATGTAAAGTAAAGATAGGTTTAGGAGCTCCCTGGTGTTGATATGTCATGAATCCCAATGTTTACTTAGTGGAATGTCTTGGTCCATCTTTCTCTTACGCATGAAAAATTCCCTACAAAAAGTGAAACAAGTCTTACTAAAAATTACTCACTCACTTACACTACATGTTAGTACAAGGAAAACTTGACATAGAGGTAGCATGCAAGCAAAGTGTCGCGCACAATGACTAGGAGTCATAGTGGTGTAAAATTATGCAACTAGCAACACTAAACGGCATATACACAATTCATGCTTGAAATGTAAAATAAAGTTATTGTGTGTAGCATAGGAGCGGTCCATGGCACCACTCCCCCACACTTAGTCTCCTGTGTGCATGGCCTATTTTTCTTGCAACTTTTGGCATGTGCAGGCCCCTATAATATGAGTGGCCTTAGTGAGCATAACAAAATGCAAGAAACTTAAACGTAAACAAAATACTTCATTGAATGTAATATGAGAAAGAAGTAGTTCTGGATTTCATTAGTCTCCAGCTAGACTTTATTTCTCTTAATTCTCTCCCTCGAGATTCGGAATATCTATCTTTGTACCAGAAAAATGATCTTTCTTAAGCACTCTTCTTCCTCCTATAAGGCACTTGTGAAATATTTTCGATGAGGTGCTTAGGCTCATACACCTGGGGAACCACCTCTACAAATTTCACTTCGAACCATTGAGGCTTCCTCATGAGAGACACCTCATTTAATTCTTTCACTATTGGAGGTAAATCATTTACTTCTTCCACCACAGATGACTTTTTATACCTGCAAGGCTCGACCAATGGTTGTACATCCATGGTCTCGACAAACGCATCAGTAAGCTCAAAAATGAATTTATCAACAAAGCAATATTCCACAATGTTTGAAATCTCATTGAATATTTTCACATCTTCTTCTTCTAGATTAACATTAGTAAGCTCATCTAGACTAACATCAGTAGGTTAAAAAATAGAGGCTTCAACAAAACTATTTTCCACCATGTTAGCAATTTCGTTAAAAATTTTCACATCTTCAACATCTAGACTGACATGTGGAATTTCTTGAGTCTTTTTCTTTGTTAACAACACAAAAAGTATTATCATCAATTTAACAAGAGTATCTCATTTTGCACTTCTTGTGAGTCACCATTTAGACATTTAGATTCAATCAACAATTCAAGAGTTGGTACCTCAACAAGAGTTTTAAGCAATGTGTTGACATTCTCATTAGACATTGCAACATTATCCTCATTCATGATATCACAATGATCATCAAGAAGTGTCTCAGTACAATTCACAAAGCTATCAAAAGGAGAAGACTCTCGTGAATGGTTATCAACATCATTTGACTCATGGAATTCCATAAAATTAATGCAAAACTCCACATTGGACACACTTCCCATCTTGTCACTAAGAAAGCACAAGGCTCTAAATTCATCAATATCAAACTCATCTTCGGATACCTCATCCTCACTAGAAAAGCAAAAATATGACTCAAGCCACAAAGGTTTTTCAATAATGCATTTTTGTTAGACAACCTCAATATTTGTAGATTCCACCTCCCAAGGATAAATTTCACCACATTTAAAATTAGCTTGCATTTCAAAATGATATTCCTCAGGAGTTGGTATTCTAGAAATTAGAGGTGTACCTTGTGGATAGAATGGTTCATATTGACTTGGTAGCTCACTTTGTTCTCTCATATTGCATAATGCATCTAGTTCAGTACTCCTTTGTTGGCTTCTTAAAAACTCTTCTTCTTGAGAAAATCTCATTTCTTCCTTCTGTGAGCCTCTATCAAGTCTTTCCAAAAGTTGAAAAAGTATGTCTTCCGCAGCGAGTCCTTGGTTTCCAATGAGATACATGTTGTTGCTTTGTGCTTTATTGTGCCATTGCTCCTCATATGGTGGTGGAGATAAGTCCCCAAATGTTCTAGGTGTTGGTCGTGTGTCAACCATCCAATCTGGGGGGTAATCATAATGAGGCTATACAAAGTCCCCATACTGATAAGTCGAGGTTTAGTCGACTTATCTGCTTTGCTTTCTTAATCTTTTGCTGTGATTTATGAGTGAAAATGATGCTTGGTATGTCAATGGTATGCAAGAATGTGCGTGATTGGGAAATATGGAGAAATGGCTAAGTGTTCGTGTAACAATGTGAATATTTTGTGATTTTATGCAAAATACTTAGTCATGTATGCCACTGACCTCCAAGATCACTGACCTCCAAGATCACTGACCTCCAAGGTCGCTGACCTCCAAGGTCACCGACCTCCTTGCCATCATTGAAGTCCACAACTATTCACTAGCACACAACACACTTTGCTTAAAGTCCACAACTATTCACTTGATGACCATGAATATTCACACACAACACAAACACTCAGCACACAACACATTCAACACAACAAGCACATTGCACATGGCGGTCGTATCGTGCGACCGCCAACCCCTCACATGCGGCCGCCCTCTCACACTCACTTTGCACGGCGGCCGCTCGATCACATGACAGTCGCATCGTGTGACCGCCAATCCGATGCGGCCGCCCTCTCACACACACTTTTCACGGCGGCCGCATCTTGCGGCCACCACTCACACAAAGCGGTCGCATCGTGCGACCGCCACACACACATGCGCACTTGCACAATTTTGCACTACTATGCATGTTTTCTTCCTTTGCCATTTTTCAGTTTAGTTTCCTTTGTTATATTTTCGTAAGTTAGGGATTTTATCATACATCTTAGGGTCAATGTACACCACTTTCGGGTAAAAGCTTACTTGGCTAACTTAGTTTTCATTTTACATATAGTTTTGCCTTGATTATTCCCATTCATTAAGTACACGTGGCTTCACCAAATGCTCTGTTTGTAATTACAGGAGCACGTGTCAACATCCGGGCATAGAAAGGGAAACTTCCAAGAAGCTCACCAAGCCAAATCATGAAGCTCCACAATTCACTATGCAGAAGTCCATACCATGAAAGTCCACAATGCTGACCTCCAAGTTTTCATGGAAGAGCAACGTGTGGACATCCCAGCGGAAGAAGGAAGCTTCCAGGAAATTTACAAGCCAAATTATCTGGGAAAACCTATAAAATCGGGAGGGGAGAGAGAGAAGGCGACATAAAATAGAATATAGCATTTTTTAGATTAGGGTTCATAGTTTAGTTTAGGATTTTCTCTTTCTTTTCCCTTTCGCACGTATTGCTGTCTTGAGGATCAATTGTATGGATCTTTAGCTTATTTGAGACATTCGTATTGCTCATTAAGTGTTTGATTTCTGTTTCCATATGTCATTTGCATATTCATTCCAATATTTACTCACACACGATTATGCCTATACGTGGTTTGCAGTGCCCACTGAAATCAGTCTAGTGCGATAAACGGAAATTGAATTGAAATCACTTGACTATGGAGCAGCTTGTATGAGTCCTAGGATCTAATCAAGGAGACGATTTGTACTGTGCATTGCCCAATGACAGTGGAGGTCAATATAACGGAAAGACCTAAGATTGTTTGAACACTAGAGCTTGTCTGGTTCTTAGTGTCAAATAGGGATCTGGATTTAGGAAGCGAGCCTTGATCTTGCCCTGCCCAGGGAAGATAATAGGAGTATGGTGAATTAGGATTGTGAGATCTGCCCAGATGAATGACCCTAAGCTCACTAGAGAACCGACCCCCTCATACATGCCTTTACACTAGTCAATGATTATAAGCAGAGATCTATATCAGTTGGTTTATCCTCAAGGCAGTGCTTTGTTTTTGCATTCATTCCCATTTTGCATTCATCCATATTAGCTTGCATTTGTCTTGTTCTTCCCTTTTATTTCATTTCAGTGTCTCTTGAACAAGTGATCTCTTGACAACTAAACCTTCCCTGTGGATACGATCCCACTTGCCATATCTACATTATTTGAGTAAGTTGGGTATTTGACGAGGTTGAACGATGAGCCTCCGCTCAAATTGGCGCCGTTGCCGGGGAAGGCACGGTTGTTGGAGATCAGTTGTTTTCTTGACTTGTTGAATTTTTGGTGTTTTCTTTTATTTTTATTTATTTATGTTTTTGTGTGATTTTCTTCTTTTTTTTTGTGTGTTAGCTTTGTGTTCTTGTTATATGCTACTGTTCTCAGCTTGTGGAAAGTGCAGGGAGATTTGAAATTTCATTGAGATTAAATTGTGCATACCACAAGAGACCAAATATGTCTAAGTGGTTTGGGGACTCCATTGAGCCTCATTATGATTATTCACCAGAGTGGATGGATGACACCCGACCAACCCCTGGAGTATTTGATAAATTCTCTCCACCCAGATATTTTGAATCATGGCATGACCACCAACAAAGCAATGAGTCTTATTCTGAAGAAGATGAAAACGTGCAAAACATGTTGTTCCAGATTTTGGACAAAATGGATAGAATAGAAACAAAGTGGGCTCAAATGGAAGACAAGGTTCCAGAGAAACAACAGAGTCTTGATCATATGAGTGCCATAATGAGCGACATGACGGAACAACTTGAGACACCAGTTGAAGAAGCTCAAGACCACTCAGAAGGTATATCTCTCATTACTGAAACACCAACTCTTGAGGAAATTTTTTTTGATATGAATGCTAACATTGATTGCTGTTTAAACTGTCCAAATGAGTTGGTGTCCACAAATGTTAGAGAGGTCATACCTGAGTGCTTTGTTGAGGAATCTCTTGTGCATGAATGTTTGAGTTCTTCTGATGAGAATGATGTCTCTGGTTATGAGCTTACATCTGATCAACTTAGGGCCTTTTTGGTTGCTTACTATCAATTTGGGGATTTGTCTAATGCTAGGTCTTATGTTGAATACATGGAGTCCCATGAGAACATTGATGATGTTAGACTTCCTTTAGACACCTCTCCTTCACTTGAATGCCCTGTAAAATGCACTGAGACATCTCTCATTGAGCCTTGTGTGAGCATGAATGAAATCAATGTTGCACATACTAAAGAAAATGACAACATGACCATTGAGCATTTTGTTGAGGCACCAACTTTTGAGACTATGCATGAATCTGAAACTTTGAATGGTGACCAACAAATAGAGAGCATTGAGATACCTTTGTTGAATGTGCATAGTGAACCATGTTTTGATAGCAAAGAAAAGACCCAAAATTTCAACCATGTTAGGTTGTGTGATGATGATTTAATTCTTTGTAAACAAATTTCTAAATGGTGAAGAATTGCTTTGTTGATGCACCCATTTTTGAAATTACTGATGAATTATTTGAGACCATGGATGCACAAACTATGGTTGAGCCTTGCAAGGTGTTAGAGCTAAAGGTGGTGGGAGAAGTGAAAGAGGTGATTCCTATAGGGGAACATACATGGTATAAAATGGAGTTTATTGAGATTGTTCCCTATGACCGTGAGCTCCCACACCTCTTTCCTGAAAGTGCTTATCCAGTGCCCTACTGGAGAAAAAAGAGTGCTCATGAAAGAGCATTCTTCTGGTACAGAGATGGATACTCTGAATCTTGAAGAAGGAAGCTTCATGAATAAAGTCTAGCTGGAGACTGAATAAACCCAGAACTACTTAATCCACTTTCTTGAATAAATCGTTGTTTGAATTCTTAGCTTTCTTTTCCTTTTGTTTCGCTTATGTAGTTAGCTGTCTCTTGTGTGCAGGAGCCTCAAACAATGGCTCTCGAATGCTAAGTGTGGAGGAGTGTCCTCAAAGTGCTGATAGCAAGACATATTATACACCACCATGACCCAAGGTCATGGTGTGGCACTCACTTGCACCCCACACTCATTTTTTAATCTCTCTCGCACATCAGAAACCACAACTCACACACACACACAGTAGTTATGTAGCACCACCACTTTACCACCAATTTTTCAACAAGTCATTATTCACTCGTATTTGCACGATATAAGATATGAGCTCATTCCCTTCTGATTTATTGGATTCCATTATTTGTTGGAAATACCTTCAAGGATGTTCATGGTTTATATGAGGTGAATGTTGTCTAGTTGGTTGGGTTGCAAATTGTAGAAAAAAGTGAAGTGGTAACCATGTCTAAGATTTTAATTGCTATGAACATAGTGCATTTTTGGGACGCCTTTCTTGCATGAAAATGGAAAACGTGGTTAGTGTGCCTACATGAACATATGATTCATACATATAGTCAGTTGGGTGCTTTTGATGCAAGGATTCTTGAGTCCAAGTGTGGGGGTCTGCAAAGGAAGACGCTGACCCAAAGCTATTAAGCACAAATGCACCAAATTTCAGACATGCTCCACCGCCTTTCCCTGGTTTCTCTCGATTTGCAAACCAGCGTCCACCTCCAGGAACCTAAACTGGGTATACTCCTTCCTTTCTCACAATGGGGACCATTTCTAAGTTTAAGTGTGGGAGGGATAGTTGTGACTTTGGGTGCTGGTGGAGGTTGACTGATGTTTATGCTTGTGTGACTTTACTGGCTTCGGTTGGCTTGCTGTTATGCTGATGTTTGTGAGGCCTAGGGCCTTTCTCCTTTGAAAAATTTCAAACTTTTATGCTATGTTTGCTATGTATGCAGGGAACCGAAGGTGGTGTGTAGTATAATTAGTATTAGGCGGTGTGATTTTTTGTGTTTTCTTTCTCGTTTATCTTATTTTCTTCCATATGTTGTTGTGTTGGAATCAAAACAAGGCAGTGATTAGCACTGACCTTGAAGTGTGATGTTGTGATTTTTCCATTCCAAGTGTGCTGTAGTATGTGGCTTTAAATTTCAAGTGCTATGAAATGTGAAAGTTGATGTTGTGAGTGTGCAAAGGCCCACCACTATTCATTTAACACACTTGCACGTCTATAACACACTTCCAATCTCATCGGCAATCCATAAACTGTTTGATGTATGCGAAAATTTTCGTGAGTTTCACGATATTCATTCGATGCATATAAAGTATTGAATAAAGTACTATGTTAAAGTAAGATAGAAGCGCCAACACAATATTTGACATAGGAGAATGCTTATTTTTTTTCGTTGCTTGTATGTGCACTCTACTCGTACACACTTATTCTTGTATTTTGAATATATAGTCTATTGAAGACACTCACGGACACCAGATGTCTGAGTTATTATTTCGATACGAAGAAAAAGCCAATGGGCGAATAAAGGGAAAAAAAATAGCCACAAAACCCCGGCAGCCAAGCACAAAAGTGCGGGCACGAATAAGCACCAATGTGCATGTTAAGAAAAGTTTTGTACTTTACGAGTTTTATTTTTGTGAAATTTTCAAAGTGTTCGTGAGTGTGGACAAAGGGACTGTAGTGCAAGAATTTTTGTTTTAAGTGTCTACTTGAGTACTTTGCATAGACAGTGCGATGGAAGTAAGGAACTCTCAGCACACAGTTCACGCCGACGCTTTGGTCTTTATTCATGGTACCTTATTTGATACTTTGTGTAAGTTGAATGGACTGTGGACTTGCTGATTAAAACGTTTGAATTGCATGCGAAGGTTTTAGAATGGATAGTTGATGACGTTGAGAGTGTTAACTTTGAAGTGGGTGGTTGGATTAACTTTGCTCGGGACTAGCAAAGATTTAAGTGTGGGGGGATGATATGTCGAGGTTTAGTCGACTTATCTGCTTTGCTTTCTTAATCTTTTGCTGTGATTTATGAGTGAAAATGATGCTTGGTATGTCAATGGTATGCAAGAATGTGCGTGATTGGGAAATATGGAGAAATGGCTAAGTGTTCGTGTAACAATGTGAATATTTTGTGATTTTATGCAAAATACTTAGTCATGTATGCCACTGACCTCCAAGATCACTGACCTCCAAGGTCGCTGACCTCCAAGGTCACCGACCTCCTTGCCATCATTGAAGTCCACAACTATTCACTAGCACACAACACACTTTGCTTAAAGTCCACAACTATTCACTTGATGACCATGAATATTCACACACTACACAAACACTCAGCACACAACACATTCAACACAACACGCACATTGCACATGGCGGTCGCATCGTGCGACCGCCAACCCCACACGGCGGCCGCACCCTCTCACACTCACATTGCACGGCGGCAGCATCGTGCGGCCGCCACTCATACAAGGCGGTCGTATCGTGCGACCGCCACGCACACATGCGCACTTGCACAATTTTGCACTACTATGCATGTTTTCTTCCTTTGCCATTTTTCAGTTTCGTTTACTTTGTTATATTTTCGTAAGTTAGGTATTTTATCATACATCTTAGGGTCAATGTACACCACTTTCGGGTAAAAGCTTACTTAGCTAACTTAGCTTTCATTTTACATATAGTTTTGCCTTGATTATTCCCATTCATTAAGTACACGTGGCTTCACCATATGCTCTCTTTGTAATTACAGGAGCACGTGTCAACATCCGGGCATAAAAAGGGAAACTTCCAGGAAGCTCACCAAGCCAAATCATGAAGCTCCACAATTCACTATGCAGAAGTCCATAACATGAAAGTCCACAATGCTGACCTCCAAGTTTTCATGGAAGAGCCACGTGTGGACATCCCAGCGGAAGAAGGAAGCTTCCAGGAAATTTACAAGCCAAATTATCTGGGAAAACCTATAAGATTGGGAGGGGAGAGAGAGAAGGCGACAGACAATAGAATATAGCATTTTTTAGATTAGGGTTCATAGTTTAGTTTAGGATTTTCTCTTTCTTTTCCCTTTCGCACATTTTGCTGTCTTGAGGATCAATTGTATGGATCTTTAGCTTATTTGAGACATTCGTATTGCTTATTAAGTGTTTGATTTCTGTTTCCATATTTCATTTGCATATTCATTCCAATATTTACTCACACACAATTATGCCTATACGTGGTTTGCAGTGCCCACTGAAATCAGTCTAGTGCGATAAACAGAAATTGAATTGAAATCACTTGACTATGGAGCAGCTTGTATGAGTCCTAGGATCTAATCAAGGAGTCGATTTGTACTGTGCATTGCCCAATGACAGTGGAGGTCAATATAATGGAAAGACCTAGGATTGGTTGAACACTAGAGCTTGTCTGGTTCTTAGTGTCAAATAGGGATCTGGATTTAGGAAGCGAGCCTTGATCTTGCCCTGCCCAGGGAAGATAATAGGAGTATGGTGAATTAGGATTGTGAGATCTGCCCAGATGAATTACCCTAAGCTCACAAGGGAACCGACCCCCTCATACATGCCTTTACACTAGTCAATGATTATAAGCTGAGATCCATATCAGTTGGTTTATCCTCAAGGCAGTGCTTTGTTTTTGCATTCATTCCCATTTTGCATTCATCCATATTAGCTAGCATTTGTCTTGTTCTTCCCTTTTATTTCATTTCAGTGTCTCTTGAACAAGTGATCTCTTGACAACTAAACCTTCCCTGTGGATACGATCCCACTTGCCATATCTACATTATTTGAGTAAGTTGGGTATTTGACGAGGTTGAACGACGAGCCTCCGCTCACATACGACCTAGACATCTTGGGTACTTATGGTGTGTAATATTCTTTTTCAATTGAGTTCATGTATCCTACACTGGCCACAAATACACCATAGTAGATAGAACAAAACACAAAAACAAAAACAACAAAGTTTCTCAAAATGAAACGTAATAAAACTACTAAGCTACACAAAGGAAAAGAAAACAAAACAGAGCAATTCCAAATTCAAGAAACCATGCCTTCCCCGGCAGCGGCTCCAAAAATTGACTGGCTAACGTCGTTTGCCTCAATTTTAACCCTAAACTAAAGTAGCAGAAGTGAGTAGGATATCGTATCCACAAGGAAGGGGATGGTTCAAGAATTCAAGTATTGATCTAACAAATGTCAAACAAATGTCACAGAATAGAAATAAAATGTTATTATACAAGAAGAACAAGTAAAAGTCACAAAACGGGGATAAAATGTAAAGTCAAGAAAGAATTGGATGTCTTAGGGTTTTTCTACCGGATGAGTGCATTATAGACTACTCAGATGCAATGCAATTGATTCTGAAGTTAAGCACAGAGGAGACCAAGCTGCCAAGAGCCTAAGGTGACGCCAGCATGGCGACCGCATGCCATCTTACACTCTTTGATACTTCTCTTTCCTATGGCGAGGCCTAAGAGTGGTGGTTTCAACCCGCAGCATTTCAACTCCCCAAGACTGACTACTCTAGCATACAAATCAAGGATCGTCCCATGCGAGGCCTGACCTAGTTCCGTTTGTCTTCATAAGCCAAGGGAAACCTCTTCTCACTCTATTCTAAGGTGTCAATGAACTTCCACCAGCATAGCGACCGCATATCAGATCATGATCAAACAAAGCAAGAGAGAAGCCTCAATTGTCATACTCAATGCACTCATTTTATGCATTCCTTACTCCTATATATGAATCTAATGTCGACTTAGCATGGCGACCACAATCGAAGAGAGATTCAGTCAAGAAAAGCATGAATTCACAAAATTTAACAAGATTCAAGCGGTAATTTCAAGTATGAACTCAATCTTCACAAAATGTGTCAATTGCAAGGCATCGCATAGTCTATTCACACAATCGGTCTCAACCATAAGACATCACAGATTTAGCCGCGATACTTCATTAGCAATTCGTGAATATCATAATTCATCATTGAACAATTCATTTCTTCCAAATTATACAAATTTACCGATTAAAGTTCGTAGAATTGTCAATCACTTAGTCAATTAAGAATCAGAATGAAGTAATCAGCTCAAATATTCAATCGGAGTCACAATCGGAGTTCAGTTCCTAGTGAGAGAAAGTAGAGAGAGAAAGTCAAGAGAAAGAGAAATTTCCCGATCTGAAAATCAAAACTCTGTTAGAATTCTAGATTACTCTCCCTAAAAGTCTCTCCCATCTATATGAATAAATCCTATATTTATAGAGGTTATAGAAAACGTAATTAATACTCAAACGTAAACTAATAACTAATTTACAGAAATGCCATTACATCAAATGAACTGTCCAAAATCATTCATGATCCACTTCTTTGAGCTAATGATCTTCACGCCATGGTCGCTCCCCGTACACCGCCAATACACTCTGAGACCATGCCTTCACGTATACCTACATAAGGTAGAGAATTCCATACTTAGAAAATTTATCACAAACATTTCAAAACAAACGTCAAAATGCAAGGCCTCACACATTCTAAACGGCGAGACCTCGCCACGAGGTCTCGCTCCCACATCACTGAAAACGGTGAGACCTAGAGGCGAGGTCTCGCTCTCACATAAATCGAAAGCGGCGAGACCTCGTGGCGAGGTCTCGCCACTTTAGGTGCAAGTGTGCAAGAGTTCCATGCAATGCGCGCAAGAATGAATGAATATAGAAGAGTCATTGCAAACAAATGAAATGTTGAAGAATGAAGTGCTAACATGCAAAGATGAATGCTTGAAACGTTTGTAAGACACAAAGTATGTCAAGCACACACAAGATTGTTGCAATGAAATGTAAGTGCTATGACTTGCATTTGATTGTACGAGAGTGTTAAGAAGTAAGATGTATGAAGAGAATAACTGAAGGATTGTGAGATATCATGGGAATAAATGCAATTGAAGTTTAAAGAAGAGTGGCAATGAGATGCTATGAAGATGAATGTGAGAATAACATAATGGAACCAAGTGAAAGTGGAAATGAAGATTGCCTTAGTAACTATGTGATGCATTCTTCACTCATGAAATGGACAATGTAATGTATGTAAAGCATTCTCAAAACATAGAGTGCAAAGTGAATGCTTACATGAAGTTGGAACTGTTATAAAGAAAACAATGAAACTTGAGCTCACAACATGAATGAACAAAAGCATCAAGACTAGGTAAAGTGTATACAAAGAATGAGTAAAATGTGTGTGAGTTAGAAGTGTTGTGTGCAAGTGTGCAGCAATGTCCAGCCCAAATCTGGCCCTGCTGCGCTACGAATGTTGCAAATCCTAAAACATGAAAGTTATAGTCCTGAGTCGTAGCTTTCCATAGCTTTTTGAAGAACTCAATTTGGAGTTTGGACAAGAACGTTACGGCCAAAATACTTAAATGTGGTAAAGCTTTGTGCACTGTGCTTGAGCTCGCCACACATTCGTGCGGCAAGGTGAGTGAGATGTGCGGCGAGGTGTGAGCTCGCAAGAAACATGAAAAATGGCGAGACCTCGCCACGAGGTCTCGCCCTCACAAAGACTGAAAATGGCTTGACCTTTCGATGAGGTCTCGCCCTCACAAAACTGATAATGGCGAGACCTCGACACAATGTCTCACCCTCACAAAACCATTTCAGCATATCACTCCACATCTGTGCCCTATATGCGTGTCGTAGCCTCAGAATTGGACTTTGTGGTAAACATAAGAGCTTTAGATCGTTCTCTTGGCTTTCCATTGGTTTAAGAATCAGCATCATTAGATTTCCGTAGCTCAAGATATGAACAATTGACCAAACTATAGCAGTGAGCTCAACAATGTAAACATTGAAGGAGCAATCGCAAAGATTCTCGCGTTTCGTATACTTACACACCGAAGTAGAAGAAAGTTAAAACATAAGAAATGAAGTGCACTCAAAGGGCTTTCTAGAACATCCAAGATCTTGTAATTTGGATACGTATTGAGAACGTTACACTCAAATGAAATACCCTAACAATTCTGCCCGAATGTTAAACAAGCAAAATAACATGTTAAGGTTTTCTCAAGCTCCTCAAGCACCATTTCCAACCTTTTTTTTAATTCTTCCCTTGTTCTTGAACTTAAAATACACATTTGACTCATTTAATGAATATTTTGGTATTTTTCTTCATTTTATCACTTACAAGTTGCAACCCACATAAATGCACAGAATGCCATAAAACACTACACACATGCATGAAAAACAAGTCAAAAGCTATGTGAAATAAGTCATATAAGTTGGTATAAAACCAGCTTATCAAGTTTTGAACAAGAAATTCACTTCAAGAATTAAGTACCAATTGTATGATACCATTTATTCTCTCTTAATTACTGTTTTGAATTCAATGAGATTGGTTGGGAACGATTATGTGTTTGGGTGATGTTGCATTTAATGGATAACATCTTTGATTTGACAAGTGGGTTTGAAAATTCAATTGTTCTTTCTCTTAGTTTATTGAAGTGGGTTATGAAAATTCACATAGATATAAATGGAATTAAAACGTGGGGTTTTATTATCTATAATTTATTGGCTTTAATTCTACAATTATCTTGGAGAATTGGGGTAATCTTGATTTGTGGTGAAATGGGCAATTAGTCTCATAATACTAGAAAATGGGTTTTAAAGTGAGCATACCAATTGTTTGATATTTTGCCTCAGTTAAGTTACCATTGTTATCTTATGTCTTTTGAACCTTAATTCAATGCATAATCACGTGAAATGATGGGGAGGACCATGAATGTTAGAATTCAAGTGTGTTTAGGATGAATTGACTAAGTGCATGATGGAGTGTGCAAGTGTGCGCAATATGCGTGTATAGTGTGCATGTGAGTGGTGTCTGTATTCGGCAATGAGGCCTTGAGTGAGTGAAAGAATATTTTTTGTTGGTAATCTCAAGGGTGTGTGCAAGGAAATGTCTGGGAACCTAATTGGAATTGTTATGTATTAGAAAGAATATGGTGAGAATTTCTTGGATGCATGACTTGTATTAATCCGTGAAACCTAATTACACTTAAATTAGGAACTAAATTAGGAACTAATAACCTAATTAAGTGTGAGGGGGGAAGAGTTATGCTTAGACATGTCCAAAATTGCGCGAGTTTTAAAATCAGAAGTCTTCAATTTTCTTTTTCATCTCTTTGTATCTTGCCATTGTTGTTTAATTTTCCTTCAAAGTAGTTTACTTCATATGCATTAATTTTTTTATTCTCTTAGGCACAAGGACGCCCAAGTGTACCAAGGATAAGGCTACCACATACAAGAAGATCGTACTAAAGAAGCTGGTGACAAAGAAAGTGGCTCCCAAAACTCAAGGGGTTAAGGCTCCACCCAAGACTAAGAATGGTAGACTAGGGGAGGCTCAAACCATGACCACTGTTGGCATTAAACAAGTTGCTAAGAAAACCAAGCGTGGTAAAAAGGCCTCTCCCCCGCCATTGAAACCTTTGGATGAAAAATTTTATTCCACAAAGGCTAAGATGTTCTTTCAGGAAGAAGTCTCAACGAAGAACGCTATAGCCAAGAGGAGTTTTACAACAACGGAGGAGCCATTCGTGTCGATCATAGAGAAGAACACTTAGGGGATTTTCAAGATGGCCAAAACCACCTCAAACATCCCTATTGTACAAGAATTATACTCTAACACTATGGACGTCAATAAAGAAGGGGTATGGGTGATAGGCATGCCAATCAAGATTGATGGAGACTCTATCAACAAGTTTTATGAAATCCCCAAAGTTGAAGACACCAAATTCTTTGAGTGGGTAGCAAATGAAGACTTCGATGAAGTGGCAAAGATTTTGCCTGTCTCGGGGATTAAATGGTTAAAGAATCGATTCCAGGAGATACTAACACTTCCTAAGGATCATTTCCTCCCCAAAATTAAGATGTGGCAAACATTTATCCTTAACAAGCTTATGCATAGCACCCACATTAGTACGATGAGCATAGCAAGATCTTTGTTAGTGTGGGGGATAATGTTAGACAAGGCTATCAATGTTGGTGGAGTCATTAAGGAGCAAATAGCCTTAACTTTGAATTATGAGAACCTCAGACTTTTCTTCTCCCCATTAATCATGAAGACGTGCTTGGCACAAAGGGTTAAGATGATTGTGGGAGATGAAATCATGGTTCCAGGAATTGCTATTTCCAATCATTCGGTAAGGGAAATGAGGAAAGGGCAACCCAAGAGGAAAATCAAGAAGACTTCACTATAGAGAAATGATACACAATGAGCACAAGAGGAACTCAATGCCCAAGTAGTGGCACTCATTGCCAAAAAAAGGAGCTAAAGGACGAGATTGAGGATCTCAAGGTGACAACGTTGAGAATAGATCAAAATGTGTGTTCATTAGGGACATTCATTTCTACGAGGTTGGTAGCGGTTACCGACTCATTAATGAGGTGATGGAGTTAACCTATTCATTGCGTAAAAATAATTATGTTCACTATTTAACGATGGCCGAATGGTTTGGGAAGACACTTCCCCCTAGAAGACCACAAGACAAATAGCAAGGGGGGCCTTCTACTTCAAAACTACCACCTCCCACTCAAGAAGACCCTAATCCCAATGTGGTGCAATTAGCCTATTAAACTCTTTCAGGAAAACCCTCTCGTGAACAATTGAGCAAATCCCAACTTCTAGGGTGGAACCTGAAACGGAGAAAGTGGTGAAAACAAAATGGGAGATCGGGCATCCAAGCCAAATGTGGCTAAGGATGTTGAGCCACCCAAGGATATGCATAAAGGAGGTGCACCTAAGAAAGTGCAAGGAGTAACCAACACTTCTTCCACAAAGGAAATGGAAGAACCCCACATTCCCTTTGAACCAAACATGGAAACTCAAGTGACTTGAACACTTTTTAGGGATTCACTTTTCACACTTAATCTCTTGCCATTCAATTATTGAAAGACCTAAGTGTTAGGAGGAAAAATGAGTGTGGAATTTGTGATAAAGTGTGCTTTCCTATTGTGTTTTTTTTGGCAAATCAAATTGGGGCTCCATTCCCAACTATTATTAATATAACACAAAATATATCAATCGTGGAAAGTTATTGCTAGTTTGTGATATGAAATAAAACTACACAGTCTTCCGTCTAACAAAAAAATTCGTAACCATTAGCCTATCCATGTTAAAGCCCCCCCTAACCGGCCAAGGTAGCTCACCAAAACTAGTTAACACCAAATCCTGTTGCTAGAGACATCATTCTTTTGCAAGCCTATCCACCGGTTAATTGGCTTCCCTTGAGATATGTTGGAGATACAGCACACAAAAGAATTGTTGCCTCTAGTCAACAATGTCCCGGAGCTTCCACGATACCTGTCTAACCCCATTCACGAGAGCCACTAGTAACTTGGAGTCTGATTCAACGTACCCTTAGCACAATCATACATTTTACAAAACTTTAGACCCACTAATAGCACTAACGCCCCCACTTTCAAACTTGTAACAAAGCCAAACCCCATTGCCCGAGCAGCAACCAACCTCCTAGACCAATCCCTAATCAGAGCTACACCACCCCCTTACCAGGGTTACCAAGCGAGCAACCATCAACATTCATCTTCAAACACCCAAGAAGGGGCCTTAACCAAACCACCCGAAGCACAGAGCAAAGGACAACCAAACTGGCCACCACATCAATAATGTGTAACCAAACCCTAGGAATCAGAATGTTAGGAAATCTCAGTTTCAACAACACAATAAGATCGTTCAAAATCAATACACATACCCTCTCCTATGACATACCATTTCCTTCAAAAAAACATATTATTCCACATCTTAAACAAGTTCCAAGATATTAGACAAGGAATCCAACGAAAAATCACCTTGCAATATGAATTACCTTTTTAGTTCCACCACTGCATGCAGTTGTCCCTCGAAGACCTAGAGTCTCGGTGAATTCCCATAGCCATTCCAAAATACCACCAAACCGTAGAAGTAGACAAATCCCAACCCAACACATGGTCCAAAGATTCTTCCAAAGGCCGTACACAACACAGACATGGGAAAGGGCTCACACCCATTTTTAGCAACCAAGAAGCCAAAGGCACCCCCCGACCATAACAAAAGCAAATAAGAAGAAAAGAAAACTTATAAGATATCCCAGGCTGCCAGAGCCTTTTAATTAAAGAAGATTGGCCCCGCTTAGATCTGATAAGTTCATATGCCGATGCTTTCCTTTTTTGTTTGATTATTGAGAAGTGAAGATGTTTACTTGGTAGATGGATATGAATTAAATAGAAGAGTTGTGCCCAAAATGATGCCTAAATGAGAGAATAAATGTTATGTGCTTAGTTTAGTTCTTTTCATTTAATGTTTTTTTAGAATTGTGTCTAGGGTTGTAACCCTAGTTGTTTATTTGTGTAAACGTTGAAGTGATTATAAATATATTTTATGTGTTTGTGCAAATATCTCCTTGGCTCGATAATGTGTTAAATCATATAAAAGTGCAGTAATTTAGTTTTGTGGATTGATATGACCATAGTAAATTTTGGGTTTTAATATTTAAGGGAAAAATTCATTACCAAATAGTAATTATGGACTCTAGGTGTTGAAAGTTTAAAACCTTAACAAACCTTGTCAATAAGCATATATAAGGAATTTATGGGAATAGTTAGGCTCTGGAATAAATGAAACTTTATCTCTTTTCAAATCATAATAATTAAAAGTGACACTTCAACTTGAGAAGTCCTTGGATTCTAGTCTAAACTAACTAACATCACCAGAAAGGAAATAAGTACACAAGCTTCCTTTGTAATGTTTTGTATTTCCTTTTTATCAAGCTTAGACTTCCTAGCTTTGATGTATACCCATCATCTATGAGATTGCTACAGAACTGGTAATGTGTAAAAGAGAACTTGTATGATGAGGCATGTGCCACAAACCAAGGCCAGTTTAATAAATCAAGAACTCAAAGAAAATTGTGACACTTGGTGATGTAAACTTCCATCAAGATGCGACACTTTTGGGAAAGATTGAATAAAAGTCCCATGGATCTTGAATGATGTTAAAAAGTGCATGACTATGGTATAAGTTATTATCAAGAAAAAGATACATTTATTTTGTTAAAACTTTATTAAGTTTCATTGAATACATGAGCTAGACTTGCGCTATAAATACCTTAATGCACACTACCCACACGAGGAATGTTAATTTTTTTTATGAGTACTACTAGTTACATTATTATTATGAAGTATATTGTGATTGCTTTGCATATTGAGTTTTTTATGCATAAGGGCACTAAATCTATTAACCTTATGAAAAACACTCTAAAGTGATTTTAATATTCTTGTTCCTTGGAGTCATTAATTTGTCAAGTGTTTTTTTTGTTTTCTTTTTAGTTTTTTTACCTTTACTTGCTTCTTAATTTCACAACAAGAAAAACCCCCCTTTAGTGACGGAAAATATTTTGACCAACAAAAAATCGTCAATAAAGGTACCCTTTTGTGACGACATTTTCAGTTGTCAATACAATCTGGTCGACATCATTACCTTTATTGACGTAGTCTAAAATGTCGTTAATAGTCCGTCAATAAATAATGGCGGCAATTATTCCCGCCATTTTTACCATTTTTGTTGACGACCTATTGACGACAGGTAGTCGACGTATCTTTACTGACCAGTTGTTGGGACGCAAATTATATGTCGTCAATAAAAAGTGATATGTATCAATCTTTTGACAATATATTGTTGTCAATAAAATATTTTTTTCCATTGACGACAATTTGTGGTCAATGAAAGAATGTTAATTGTCAAAAATGGTCTCTAAATATATATCATCAAGTACACTTAAAGTTTTTTTTTTTAAATAGTATAATGAAACATAAATGATATTGCAATGAACTAAAACAGTAATAAATCCAATTTGAATGATTTCATATATTCAATATGTCATAATTATAATTTGGATAATAAATAATTAAATTTGTTTGAGTCTTATTATCATATCTAAATGCATTGTGAAAGCCTACAAATATGTGTATATATATATATATATATCCATAAATCTCATAAATCTATGTTGTTTTCGAAGTAAGTTATTTATCTTATTATTAATCAAGGATTTCTTATATAGCTAGAATGACCATCACAAATTGCGAACACCAATTTGTTAAGAATTAATCAGATTTATGATATAGCGTCATCATTCGCTGGAATCGAAATATCTGCTAGATCGGGGTCACAATTTGTATCGATTAAACAAATTGTTGGAATACCTAAAGTAATACACTCTCGTAGGGCCGTATATTCTTCTTGCTGACCGACGATGATTGCAATATCGGGTAACCCTGTCATATATTTAATCTCGCCCAGATATCTTTGCAAATGAGATAATTGTCTTTTTAACATAGCTGTGTCTCTTATATATATATATATGTGTGTGTGTGTGTGTGTGTGTGTGTGTATGTGTGTGTTGATATGTCGGCTTGTTTTGGGGCTATTTATGTGGGTTAGATTTATTGTAAGAACTCTAAACATAATTTAAAACAAATGATAATAATGTGTGTTTATTTTGATCAATATTATGTGCGCGTGCAAATGTACTATTTGATTAAGAATAAATATGTTATTTTTGGATCAACTAAGGTAGGCATACAAAAAATAATAATTCCTATTAGATATATTCACTTTTAATAATAATTGTAAGACACCATAATATTTTTATTTTTTTACCATTAAAATTTCATTAAATGATTTGGCAAAGTAATGATGTAAGTGTCACATTCCAAATGACCAAGCTCATTACTAAATCATGGTACAATTATTTTTACCATAGTATTTTTAAAAAATTTTATTCTTATTTATTAGCAAAATATAAAACTTAAAAATTAGAAATTTAATTTTTTAAAAATAAATAATATCTCTTAATACAATTTTGCACTATTAGTAAACTTATAAAACTATAAGTATAAGTACTACTTATTATTAATTATTTTGTTATACTTTTAAAGCACATGAAATTAAAAAAAAATTATCAATGTTAAAAAAATTGAAAACAATTTTTTGTGGACTAATTAAAAAAAATTGAATAAAATAGTTAGACATTACACACTAAACACTCAATAATTTTCCAAACAAATTTATGAAAATTAATTCATGTTAATGTTCACACTCACATACACTCTCAAAACACTTAACCAATTTAGCCCTACCTAACACATCTTCAAGACACAAGAGCTGCCGCACTCCATTCTCTCGGACACAACAAGATCGGCTGCCGCACTTTTTATTTTCAGACACAACAAGCGGCACCTGCCGCACTCCATTCTCTCTCCCTAGTTAGTAAGCCACACTTCCAATAGGGTGACACAAGAGTCTGCCTCATCACTGCCTATTTTCTCGAAGCCGCATCCCTAATTTTCTTGTCTGGAGAACAAGAAAATCAAGCCGGCCATTCAAACTTGGTCAAGCAACTTTAAAGTGCTCTGATTCGAAGAATAGCACCGTCTATTTTGTTGGCTGTATGAGTGTTGATGGCTTTCAAGTGAAATTTCTGGTGAAATACTCTGCTGATCTTTTCATTCTTTGTTCTGTTTTTATATATCCCTTTTGATGTTTATGGTGTATTACTGTGCCAAAGTTTGTGTCTTGAAATGGAGGACAATCTTCTAGATTCTGTTTATTCACTGTTATTTGTAAAGTGGATCAGTTCCTTTATCCCAGGTAAATGATTGGTGGAAGTCTGAACGATTGATTTTTTTTTTGTTTGTTTGTGGATTCAAGTTTGTTTGTGAGAAGGATGTCTCTGATTTGTAATATTGGGAATTTTGTTTTGGGTTTTTCATTGTAATGGAGAAGACAAAATTGCAGCAGGATGAAAGGGGAAAATCTTCAAAATTCTGGAGGGAAACTATATTTCTTTATTCAAAGTTCTCTTTTCAAGATGATGTTAGAAGGATAAGAAAATCACTGGGTTTTATTTTTTATTTTTACCCATTCATTAATCACGTAAAAGTGGCCTTATTATCATATTACCATGCAAAATTTACCCATTCTTCAAACAAAAAGCTGAAGACTACTCTCTTTTATGACCTTTGTTTGGACACAGAAAACAAAGTTTAGGCCTTCTATTTCTCATTTCAGATGGTAGACCCTACAATGTTACAGGAACTTTATCCCTTGTTTATATATATATTTCTCTACTGCAATTACTTGTTAGAGGTATAAGTTTTGAGGGCCTCACTTAACTTAACTTGTAAAGGAGTTGAAAAGTGATTAAATGGCTAGCTCAATTTCTTTGGTAGAATATGCATAGAACCAATCCAACTTAGAGGTCTCTTCATCTATCTTCACCTATGTTCAACAAAGATTGCCTGTTTCTTAGGATTTGCATTTCTACTTGTGTTATAATTCTCTGTTAGATGGGAAATCAAATTATTTTGGAACGCAAAATCTACAAAATATGTCTGGATATTTGGTAAAGTGCTCCTAGTACTTCTTAATCAGAAAAAAAACGTGTCATAAAGTTGTGTGAAATAAAAAGATTGATATGGTATATGTTCCCATGAATTTTCTTGGGTTGTAGCTGGTCTATTACTTAGATGATCTGTTTTAGCTATGCAAAAAGTAATGAGAACTAATGGCTGAGGCTGAATAACTTAATCTATTTGTTTTGTTGATAATTGAAATTGATGTTAGAATTTTAATGAAGCTGAAAGTGTTGTCTATAACCTAGGGAGGAAGTTATCTAACGTTGTGTGGATGTCACCTTAGAAGTAAATGATATAACATATATAAGTGTTGTGATACCATATCTCAGTGCCTAAGTCTATTTTTAAGCTGTAAAATAATTTGGTATTGAATCAAGGTATCAAGTCTATGGTCAATTATATACGAGGACATAGGAAAGAATTTTGAATGGATGCTGAACATTTTAAGAATGCAAAGTAGAAATGACACAGTTTAGACATAAAAAATTTTGGGGACACAATATAGCAAAAGCTTATAAAATCAAACATGCATTTGTGCGTGTGTATATATATATATATATATTATTACGTGAGTGTGTATGATATATCCCATCAGTAAAATCACTTTTTAATTTGATAATAATGTATTTGATTTCATATGCTATGTAGGAGGGGTTTGTGTATGAAGATGGTCCCCTAGCTAGACAATGCATTAACAAACAGTTGGGAAATCAGTTCAAGAGTCACAAGCATGCTTTTCATTTTACATTTCTTGAATTTTCATCCAAAGAAGAGGCATTGCAGCACGTACCCATTGATGTTAGAGAAGAAGATTGGATATTCTTGTGCAATCTCTTTGACACCAAAGAATACAAGGTCTAAATTTTTATTTTAATTCAAATAAGCTATAATTTCATGGGAACATTACTTTATGTTAATTTTCAATCCCACTTATACATTTTTTGGCAGGATATGTGTGCAAGAAATGTTGGCAATCGCAAAAAAGGTTAAGATCCCAAGCACTACTGGAACAAAGTCCAAAGCAAGAATGATTGAGGAAAAGGTTTGTGATTCATTTCATCTTGTAACTGAATTGTAACATGTCAATTACTTTTAACTGATGCTTAATGTAGAAGAGGAAAGATGGAGTCGAGGTGAATCCCATTGATGCTTATAAGATGGCCCATTATTCAACCAAAAAAGGAGGAATGATTAATCATGAAGCAGAGAAAACTTTGGTATTTGTTCTCTTACTATTCACAGAAATTTAAAATACTTATGTTAAAATACTTTTGTCAACATGCTTTGACTGTAATGTTGTATTTTTCCTTTTCTTGCACAATTACCTCAAAGGTAATAAATGAATGTGTAATATTGTGTACTTTAAATTCTGATTTTGCATTCTTATATTATATATATCGTCCAAATTTTATTTTTTCTTTTTGTGCCTTCCTTGTTGAATTATATCTTGCTTACTCAATTACCTTAGAGATACTCAATAAATTGGTAACCTTGTATACTTTCTATCCTCTAGAATCTATACTTTCCTTTTTGTGTCTTTCTCCTATTTTCTTTTAATGTTCGTAGTGAATATTTTACACATTATTGTAGGAAAAATTGGTAACAATGCAAGCTACAACAGATTTGTCTCCAGTTGAAATTTGTGTGCAAGAATTGAATGGAGTTCATGGGAATTTGCGTGGACGTTCTACATCAAACAAGTAGACTTTAGCAATGGAAAAAGTGAGGGAGGAGACAGAAAATTAAAGACAAAGAGCTGATGAAGCCGAAAAGAATACTAATGCATTGGTTGTTGAAATCAATGCTCAAAAAGAAGAAGTGAGCGCTCAAAAAGAAGAAATCATTGCTCAGAAAGAAGAAATCAAACAGCTTAAAGAACTTCATATGCAATCTAATGCGAAGATGGAGGAATTGATGAATCAAATTGCTCTTCTTGTTAGAATGCAAGCTGAAAAAAATGTAAGTTTACACTTTCTCAATTATTTCATATTATGCATTTTTAAAAGCACCACTAAGTGTAATTGTTTCTTATTATGAGTGAAGTTGTGATTTTGTTTCTTTTGAAATTGCGTATTTTGTAGTGATTTGGCTTCAAGGTTGGAAGAAGAAATATTGAGGGGCAAACAACATCTATCCTTAATGTGGATATTTTGTATTAGGTTAGGTTGCCTTCACTTACATGCCACTTAACATTTGGCAATATTTTGGGGTATAATTTCTAAACACCTTTTGAAAATAGTTTTTTGTAGATATTATTGGTAAATTCCTTATTTTGGATTTGGTTTCATTCATCTGCTGGAATGGAATACCATGATATGCGTATATTGCTTAATATTATGTAACTATTGTGGCAATTGCAGCCATATTCCATGAATGAAGATTACTTTTAATTTCTATTGAATTTTATTTTGTGAACGAAGTTAATTGTGGTGTATGCATAATATTTGTACAGTGTATGCATAATATTTGGTACAGGAATAGAATGAAATGAGTGTATTAGTGTATGTATAATATGCTATACAGGGTGGCAGCAAAAATTATGGCAGCTTAGTATAAACATGGAATTCTATTTGACGACTATTTGTCGTCATTGTTGATTGTTACCAACTCGTTGTAGTGACAAGGTGTATGCAAATTATATCGTCAATGCAACTCGTTACAAAAAGCATATCCCATTGACATACATTTGTCGTCACTAATATTCGATTGACAACAATCCTCGTCAATGCCTATCGTCAATAAAACTATTTTTGCATTTTGTTTTCTTTTGACAACATTTTGTCGTCAGTATTATTTTCCCGTAAAGGTTGACTTTTTCCATTTCTATTGACAACCATTTGTTGTCATTATATCTTGTCATTAAAGGGTTTGACCATACCATTTTTTATTGACGACTTTTATGCGTTACTATCGATATCGTCAATAAAGGACACCATTTATTGACAACTAACTACTATTATTGACGAGAACATACTTACGATATATTATCGTCAGTATGTGTATTGACGACAAAAGTCGGTCAATAAAAGGGCGTTTTTACTGACAGCGTAAAAATGTCGTCAAAAGACCCATTTACTGATGACACTTTAATATCGACCATTTGACGACATTTTCTCGTCACTAATCCATGATACTGACGACATTTGCGCCTTTATTGACGCAATCGCTTAGTCAATAATGCCCACATTTCTTGTAGTGTTTCTTTTACAGTTTAGTTTTCTTTTACTCTTTTTGCTTGAGTACAAGAAAATATTTAAGTGTGAGGGAGTGTAGAGTACGTCTTAGACTACCTCTAATTGCTCTTTTCTTAAGGATTTTGCCTTGTTTTTTAGTATCTTATGATACTTAACTGCTTTTTGGGATTAATTTTTGAATTTACAAGGTGGAGAGCTTTTAGTGGTAAAAAGGCTTACTCGGGGGCTATTTTTACCAAAAAGTCAACAAATGAAAGGAGAAATCATCAAGGCAAGGAGGAGAAACACTAATCCTAGGGTTAGCCATAATTGTTGAGCTAGGATTTTCGTGCACAACTAATGATGAAAGTGAACTTTTTCCAAGTTAATGCACTATTTGGAGATAAGGGCTCGTATTTGAAGTAAATAATTAGCATGTTTTTCGCCTATGTATTGCCTTAGGAAAACCACATTTGCACTAAACCCTCTTGGCCAAGGGACATAGCCATGGCATAGGTTTTAAGCATTTAGGGCTAGCAGTTAGCACACATGCACCAAAACCTTACCCTTAGGATGCCCAAAACCAAGACCAAGGCATATAGCCAAGGTCTTGGCCTAGAACCTAGCACTAACACACCAGACATGCACAATCTAGCATACCTTAGGCACAAACCCTAGGCTTCCTCACCTTAACCCTAGCGTATTAGCTAGTTTTTCACCCTTAGAGTACCTTAGTAAATCATTAACCATTTGAAACCAAATTCGGACAAACCAATCACACACAACCCATCAAACAAACACAAACACACACACACACATCACAACATACTTTTATCGTGGCAATGGTGCCATGACAAAAGAACATACAAAAGTTCACTTTGTGTACTTTTGTTCCTCACTTCTCCTCTTTTCTTTATGTTTGTGTAGTTTGGCCTTGACAACGGTGCCATGGCACAAATACACTAATTTTGCATCATTTCTCATTTTACGCTTCATTCTTAGATATCCTAGGCTATGTTTTCCACACACTTTTCATTTTGAGGCATTTTTGGACATTTAGGGCAGAAAATATGCATACTTGATCTGTGGCACCATCGTCATAGAAGAAATACACACTAAATTCACACACACCAATCCTAAACACAAAGCACAATTTTTCCATGGAAATGTTGCCACGGCAGAACTACACACTCACACCTTTCATGTAGTCTTAGATAGTATAGGACATTTTCAAGAATTCTTCTTCCATGGAAATGGTTCCATGGAAGAAATACACTATATTTCCACTAGCACACACAAAAACTCACAAAACATATGCACACATGCACACTTCAGCCGTGGAAATGCTAAATGGCAAAATGCACTTAAATCACTTTCGCTTGCACTCTTTTGTTAGGTTCATAGGATTTTCATGTAGTTCTATCGTAGCATGGCTTTCATGGTAGAAATACACTAGGTTTTACATGTTTTCATGAGTGTGTTATGTAAAATATTGTGTCTGTCAGGTGTTAGCACATGTAGGACCTATATCTCTACCTCTAGGTATAGAGTCTATTTAAGGAAACTATCTCAAGCCAAGACCGATTGTCTTGGAACCGCTCTCTAACCTTCCCAACATGGACCATAGGGCATGTTTCATGAGCAACATAAACCCACATTAACCATAGGCACCTTTGTAGACCCCACTTATGCTACAACTCATAGTTTAGGCTAGTCTCAGTAATTTGTACTAGGTTCACCTAGTTAACACAAGTTTGACCAAAATAGGACTAATTTACCTTGATTAGCCCTAGTTTAGTCAAATTAACACTAGTGGACCTAGTTTGACTAGTTAACCATGGTGAAACCTAGGAAACCTAGAAAACTCTTAGTTAATCCTAGTTAGGTTGGTTAAACCCTAGTGTGACTAGTTTGACCTAGTTTTGACTTTGTTTGACTAAATTTGACTAAGTATGACAAAGTTTGATCAATCACCCTTAATGAAACCCTAGTTAAAGCTTATCTAGTAGGCTAATTTGAATTAGTGTTATTTTGTTTATCCTAGATTGTCTCGAGTAACCAAAGTCTCATTAGTTTAGCCTAAGAGTGTAAACTTAACCACTAAGTAAAGTATAATTTTGTTTTTTTAGGGTTGATTTGGTCATCTTTAACACCAGAAACCTTTAGGAATACTTAAGTTCGCCACGTGGGCGATTACTCATGTTTTTTCTTTACTTGAAGATTATGATCTTAAATTTTGTTCTCCTATCTAAGTGAAAATGATACTTAAGACAAGGTTCATTAGAAAGAAAGTCCAAGCCAAAGTGTATACGTAAGGGATGACATCAAAAGATAAAAAACGTAAGCAATGACCCTCAAAAAGGAAAGCAAAATCATGGATGACCTCCAAAGGAAGGGCCAAAGACAAAGACTTTCTCTCCAAGGAGGATCACCTTGTAAATAATTTATACTAGCATAGGTGCCTATTATGTAAATCATAGAAGTAGATTTTCTTTCCCTCCATGTTTTAGGTTAAGTATAATTAAAACCTCTCAAGACCATTTTTAGAGTTTGGCTTTTATCAAGTTAAAAAGGTTGAAGAAGTTCTAGTTTCAAAACTTATTCATCCATTGTTTTGCCAAAAAAGCTAAGGCTTAGGCTAAACAACCATAGTAAGGATCACTTTGAGAAGAGAATTTGTGCTGCTATTGTATTAACTTTGCTAAGAATTTATTGTATTAACTTTGTCGAGGATTTCCTTTACAAAAGATAGCTTTGATATTTCTTTGAATTAAATGAAATCTTAGAATTATTCCTTTATTGATGGTTAATTTCTTACTTTTCTTGCCTTACGTTTTATATTGTGTGGTGATTTTAGCCTTGATATTCTAAATCACTATGGTGTTCTTTGACAAATAGTTGTGAGTTGTGAAATACTTGTGAAGTTGTAGTTCTTTGTTCAGAATAATAATGATTGATCCATTTATGTGTTCTTGAGAATGATGGAGTTGTGAAAACTAGATTTAACAAGTTCTAATCTGTGACTTTGAAGGGTTAAATCATGGGGTTCATGATTGTTATGTGTTTGATTAATTACTAAGTTAACTAACATGTAATTGAAAGATGAATCTTATGGTGAATTGCTTGAAGAAGCATAGACCGCTATAAATGGGACAAGTTTACATGTTTTAAATGAATCTATCATTGTATCAAATTTGGATGAATGACACCTGGGTAGTGATGCTTACGAATTTTCATAAAACTACTAGAAGGATACTTGGTTTTGGTTAAGAACAAAAGGTTCTTGCTTTTAGCAAGGGGGGAACAAAAGTTCTCTCAATGCTTAATGAACGGAGCGGAAACTAGTTGGCTTGTTGGCTATTGTGATGTGTTACTTTAACTAATAATTCAAACTTATCTTTGTCAAGGGAATGAGAGAATTGATGAGTTTTGGCCTAGGTGCATCTGCTAAGATTACTTAGAACCTTTCCATAAGCAGAATCTTTTACCCAACAGATCAATCATCATAGCTCAACACAAGGCTACTAGTTCACTAGATGTAATTTCTCACAACACAAGTCAAAGAACTCCACACTTCTCCATTAGAATACCTTATTATTCTTCTTGATTGCATTGATATTTGATCTATTGTTCATTTGCACACTTACTATTTACTTCAAGTCCATTGAGTCTTCCACATCATGTAGCTAGTGTACCTCCCTTTGTGACTGATACCTTACTCACCCTTTTACAAGTTGCGGTAAGATTACAAATTTACTTGTAGTCTCATTACGCACCTACCAAAGCATTCTCATGACAAGTTGGCACAGTTGCAAGGGATAAAGTAACGAGCCACTCTTTGATTTAATATCCCATTTTCCTTACTTTTAGTGTGCATTTTTGCAAGTCGACACTCGGTGAATGGAATTTTGACTTTCTTGTACGAACAAAGTGAATGCAGTGTTTTGGGAATGTTTCTCACATTACGTTCGAGAAAAATCACAAGTTTCATCGAATTTGTAGGTAAATAAATTAGCTTCTTGAAAATGCATCTAAAAGGTTCTTAAAGGCCTTAGAAGAAGGTCGAAAACACTTGGAAGGATCAAATAATCACAAAATGATGGCCTAAAGTCAAACACGTATTTTCACCTTGTTTAATGAATCTAGTATTAAAGAGTTTATTATTAGTTTGATTTGTTATTTTGTTAATGGCATGTTTGTATACTTTAATTCACACTTTAAGTGTTGTTAGTTAACTTATTCATATACTTTGCTCATTCACACATTACATTAGTTAACTCACACATTGTTTGTTTGTTAGTGTTTCGATTAAGAAAGTGGCTGAATTTCTTAAATGTTATTTTGAGTGTGTTTTGCTTTGTCTTTTAGTACTTTTCCTATCCAATTGTGGTGGGCATCATCTAGAGAATGATTAGATAATCCTATTTTTTGTTGACTTATTTAATAAGTTAGTTATTAGTTGGTTATAAAGAGTCGAAGACTTAACAATGAAATGAAGACATTCCTTTCTTTAGCCCTGAAAGTGGTCAAAAAAAGGGAATTTGGCAAAAAACAAATGGATGTCATAGGGCTATGCCCTATGAGTCTTATTGATTTTATCGATAGCTTTGAAATGGTGAATTACGGAGGCAATTTTGAACTTGGATGAAAAGAGAAAGATAACCTTGGAAGAGTTGGTCGGTGTAGTGTACATCTTAGACTACCTATATTTGCTCTTTTCTTAAGGATTTTGCTTTGTTTTTTAGTTTTGTAATGGTACTTAAGTACTTTTTGGGCTTAATTTTAGAATTTGTAATGTGAAGAGCTTTTAGACCTAAAAAGGCTTGTTTGGAGGCTATTTTGACACAAAAGTCAATAAGTCAAATGAGAAGTCATCAAGGCAGGTTTTTGTGCACAACTCATGATGAAGGTGAACTTTGGCCATGTTCATGCACTCTTGGGAGGAAAGGGTTCATATTTAAAACAAAGACTTAGAATGTTTTTGGCCTATGTATTACCTTAGGAAGACAACCTTAGCACTATACCGTCTAGGACAAGGCACAAATCTAACGCCTAGGTAGTGAGCATTAAGGGCTAGCACATAGCACACAAGCACCAAAACCATATCCTTAGGATTCCCAAGGCAAACATTAAGGTACGTAGCCAAGGTCTTGGCCTAGATATTAGCACTAACTAGCACACGACACATGAACAACATAGCACAACTTAGGCATATCCAGCGTCGTTTTTTGCCTACTATATATATATATATATTAATGCTTAGTTAAAAAAAAAACCTAGCACACCTTAGCCACAAACCATAGGCTTCCCAACCTTAACCCTAGCGCATAGGATAGTTTTTCACTCTTAGAGCACCCTAGTCCACCTTAAACTCTTAGAACAAAAGTAGGACACATCAACAACACACAGCCCATAAATCAAACACGCACATACACCACAAGCATACTTTTGCCATGGCAATGGTGCCACAGCTGAAATACACACAAAAGTGCACTCACTTCTCCTATTTTATTTATTTTTATTTGTAGATTGGTCGTAGAAATGGTGATATGGCAGAAATACACTAAGTTTTCATCACTTATAATATTGTACTTAATTATTAGTTATCCTAGACTAGTTTTTTCAGGGCAATGGCACGACGGAAATAATACACTAAAACTTCACAGACTTTGCACTTTTAGTCATTTTAGGACATTTATGGTATAAAACATGCATACTTCAGCCGTTGAATCATTGCCACGGTAAAAATACACACTAAAATCACATATACCCTCCTAAAACACAAATCACACACACACACACAAAGCACACTCATGCACCCTCTCAACTTTTGTCTAATTTCATGTAGTTTAGGAAATGTTCATGCATTGTTTTATTGTGGCAATAGTGCCATGGCAGAAATACACTATATTTTCACTCTTACACAGAAAAACTTACAAAACATATGCACACATGCACACTTGTACCATGGCAATGTTGCCACGGCAGAAATGCACTTAAATCACTCTTACTTGCACTCTTTAGTTTGTTTCTAAGGATTTGCATGTAGTTCTATTGTGGCGTAGCTGCCATGCCAAAACTACACTAGGTTTTGCATGTTTACATTTCTGTGTTAGGTGTTAGTATATATAGGATCAATCTTTTTACCTTTAGGTACTTAAATATCTCTAAAGAACATATCTCAAGACAACAACCATAATATTGAAACAACTCTTTGAGCTTCCCAACATGGACAATAGTGCATGGTCTATGACTAACATAAACCCATATTTACCATAGGCAGCCTAGCAGACCCCACTTAGGCTTGAAACCACATTTTAGGCTAGTCTCACTTGTTTGAACTCTATTTAACACTAGTTTTGCCAAATAAGACTAGTTTACCTTAATTAGCTATGGTTTAGTCAAATTAACACTAGTGGACCTAGTTTGAAATATTTTGACTAGTTAACCATGATTAAACCTAGAAAACTCTAGAAAATTCTTAGTTAACCCTAGTTAGGTTACTTAAACACTAATGTGACTAGTTTTACCTAGTTGGACTAAATTTGAATAAGTTTTACTAATCAACCCTTATGAAACCCTAGTTAAAGCTTATTTAAAGGGCTAGTTTTAATTAGTATTTCTTAGTTTATCTTAGATTTTCTAGAGTAACCTAAGTCTCTTTATTTTAGCATAATAGTTTAGAATTAACAACTAAATAAGGTATAATTTGGTTTTGTTAGGGTTGATTTGTTCATATTTCACACTAGAAACCCTTTTGAACCCTTTAGTTAGCCAAGTGGCCATTATTCATAATTTTTCTTTACTTGTATATTATAATTTAACCATTTTTCTCTTGTGAGGAAGAAAATGATACTTAAGCCAATTTTCATGAAAAGAAAATGTCAACCCAAGGTACATACGTAAAGGATGACATCCAAGGATCAAAAAACATAAGCAATAATGTCTAAGAGAAAAAAACAACATGGATGACATCAAAGGGAAAGGCCAAAGACAAAGACTAACTCTCCAAAGAGGATCAACTTGTAAATCATTTGTTTTAGCATAGGTTCTTATTATGTAAATCATAGAGGTAGATTTTCTTTCTCTCCAAGTTTTAGGTTAAGTATAAATATAATAGCTCAAGACCATTTTTAGAGTTAAGCTTTTATCAAGTTAGAAAGGCTTGAGAAGTTCTAGTTCTAGAACTTATTCTTCCATTGTTTTGGCAAAAAAGCTAAGCCTAAGGCCATTAAACCATAGTAAGGATCACTTGGAGAAAAGAATTTGTGCTTATACTATATTACCTTTACTAAGGATTTCTATAAACAAGACAAGTTTTGATTTTTTTTTGAATAAAACAAAATCTGAGAATTATTCCTTCGCTGATGGGTAATTTATTATTTTTTTGCCCTAAGCTTTATCTTGTGTGGTTATTGATGAGGTGAATTTATTCACCTTTTATGTAGTGTTTATACTTAATTCTTTGGACATCCTTGTTTGTTTTTATTCGTTTCAGTGTTTTAATTGTAGGTTTGTTGACCATGGTGTATTCTTGTAAGAGGGAAATCATATGGGAGTTAAATCGGATGCAAAGTGGAGGAAAAATGGAAGAAAGATCGCGAAATCATTGAAGAGTAACCTCCACGTCGCGATGTTGGTACCTTTCACGTCGCGACGTGGGTGCACGTCGCGATGTAGACCCTCCACGTCGTGACGTCAAAAATGTGAATTAAAGTCGATTTTTGGTTGAATTTTAAGAAATTTCCAGAGAGTTACGTCGGGCGACTTGCCGCGAAGTCGCTATGTCAGACCCCGAATGTCGCGACGTGCGGGGATGTTTTGACGCGAAATCAGGGACGTCGCGACGTCGGGAAAAAGTGCAGATTTGCGACTTAATTTTAGAAATTTGCAATTTTTCCCACTTTGAGACTTCTTATCTGACATGGTTTTCGTAAAAGACTTATTTGCTAATATTTGCATAGAATAACTATAAATAGGGCTCGGGTTACAGCTTTTAAAGGTGTGTCAACTTTGAGAGAGCTTAAGCAAGAGTTTCATTCTTCTTTGTAATTGCTGGGGTTTCATTCTTTAAGCTATTTACTGAGAATTGCAGCTGCACTAATTGGGAACATACATCATTCATTATTGAATTTCTTAATTTAGCGACGAATATTTCTTCCAAGGATTTACAATTCAAGGTGTTTTATTTCTTTTTAATTAATGTTTTTAATATTGTGCTTATTTAATATTATTATTATTATGTTTGATTTAGCCATACTCGGCTAAACTCACTGTGTTGCCGGGATTATGAATAAGTGTTTTTGTGCTTAATTTATATGTTAAGTTCTATTCTATGGTCTTTGTGGAATAAGTTTTGCTGTGTTCTTCATAATTATGCATGATTTGGCCAGATTATGTATGATGAATATTTTCTTAAAGTGCAGTAATTTACTTAGAGATAACTTGCTTTAATCTTACCTTTAGCTTGATAGGAGGATTAGAGTGGGTTGTTTGAGATCTATTGTGGGTTGGTTGTGAATTTGTTAGATTGATTGGCCTTAATTGTTACCTTTAGCCCAATAGGAGGAATTAAGGGGATTAGTTTAACATTAACGCGACTGGTTCGGGTGTTGCCTCTGCCATAAAGGAGCGGTTGAATTTGAGGGTTTGGTTGAGATGATTAGTTGCATTAGATTCCGGGTTAATTAAGGAAGTAAAATTTGCCATTCGCCATATTGGAGAGTTTATTGAATTAGTTAATATCTAAGTAGGTAAGTGCTTAATCATTCCTTATCTTTAGCCTAATAGGGGGTGTGAGTTATGTTATTTACCCTTATTTTGCATGACCATAGATAGGATGAATGTATGTGTTTTTTATGTAACCCTAAAATATAATCTCGGGAGTACACTTGCTTAACTTGAATTTTAATCAAATCACCGACTTTGTTTTAGTTATTTGTTATTTGCTTTCTTATTATTTAGTTTCATAAACAGAAAAACCAAAAATATTTTCTTAAAGTTTCAACACAGCCATTTCCTCGTGGGAACGAACTTGCTATACTATCACCTTCACCGGGTTGTTTAGCATTATTTTTTAGTAGGGGTAAATAGCAACCACAATCACATTTTATTACACACATATTTGCACCCACAAAATTTTGGCCGTTACCGGGGAAAGCAGTCGTGTTGAAATTTTATTTTATTTTATTTTGTTAGTTTTAGTTTTAATTTTCTCACATCCTTTTAGTACTGTTTCTATTCTTCTCTTTGCATGCCCATGACAAGATCTCTTGGTCTAGCATAACATTCATACGACCCGGAACTTGCACGGACCTAGTGTGTTAAGAAAAAGTTTGAATTTGAAGTAATGGCTGCACATGGTAATCAGCCCAATGTGGTTGTACTTCCAGCAGGTGTAGATCCTCTAGTGGGAGACCCTCCAGTTATTCCACAAGCACAACTAGTGGTACCGTGGCGTCGGTATGGTGATCATTATTTGCCTCAAATGGATAACTTGGATTCGTCTTTTATTGACACAGGTGAGCACTTTAAAATATCGTCGGCTTTCATAAACTTGATTCGAAATGGCTAGGTTTTCCATTGATTGAGTACTAGGATCCACATGCACATTTAAGGACATTCCTAAAGTGTGTAACACGAGCAATCTTCCACACATCCCACATGATGTTCTAAAGAGAATGTTGTTTCCTTTTTCTCTTGAAGAATCAGCTGAGATATTGTATGACTCTATTAATGGGGCAAAAATTGAAACTTTTGATGAGGTTGCAAAGAGGATCATGACTAAATACTTTCCACCATCCTAAATGGACAAGATCCGAATGGATTTCATGCAGTTTCGTCAAGGAGAAAATGAGTCATTCACTGAAGCATGGGATAGATTTCGAGAGCTTTTTAATAAGTGACAAACATTGGGTTGGAGTCGGGAAGAGAGCTAAATTTCTTTTACAATGGACTAATTTCGATACTATGCATTTGGTAAATCTTTCAGCTGGAGGAAATTTGCGTGATAAATCACCAGAAAAAATTAAAGAGATTTTTGAGCGTATAGTAAGTAATGAGCTGATGTTGCCCATTGCAAGAAGTAACCATGAAAGACGGTAAATTGGAATGTTAGAGTTGGATAAAACAGCCAACTTGGAAGCACAAATGACAGTCATGCAGAGCCAACTTCCTAGTATTCATGCATCCTTGAAAAACAAAGTCACGCCATCCTGTGGATTATGTCAAGGAGCGCATCATATGGATGAGTGCCCTCAAGTCACTAATGAGCCAGTACAGTATGTCAATTTACAACCGGAATACTAATTCAAATCAACGGAAACCATCCGTTGGAAATCAATGGTCTCAAGGAGGACAAAATCGCCCAAAGTATAATGCAACAAGACCCACTTATCCGCCTAGCTATGGAAATCAACAACACGCACAAGGTGGTAATTCACAAGCAACAATTGATGATGTTATTACTGTGTTGGGGGCCAAGATGGAAAAGCTTTTTGGAGAATGTCAACAGCAACAAGCCAATGTGCAGAAAAGATTGAAGGTTTATGATGGAATGTTCAGGGAGCATAAAGCTGTCCTTAAGAATATGGAGACTCAAATAGGCCGACTCGCTAATAAAGTGCATAATAGACCAGCAGGAACTTTACTAGGTGATACGTACAACCATCAAAGAAGAAGAACTTGTTCAACAAATTTGCTGAGATGATTAAGCATCTCCATGTCGAAATACCTTGGTTGGATTTGGTGAAGACAGTGCCTACTTATACGAAATTTTTGAAAGATCTCTTTCAAATAAGGAGTAGATTTTGCAATGTGAGGAGGTAATCCAATTGAATGAGGTTGGGCAATGCTTAATGAAGAAAAATCTTCCCCCTAAGCTTAAAGATCTAGGAAGCTACACAATTCCATGTAGAATTGGCTCAAGATATTTTGCTAAGGCATTATGTTATTTGGGAGCTGGTATTAACTTGATGCCTTATTCTATTGCTGTCAGTGTGGGAATGAGTCAGCAAATCAAACCCATGGCTATAACTCTGCAATTGGCTAATAGATCATTCATCACTCCTATGGGTATCATTGAAGATGTTTTGGTAGTAGTTGATAAGTACACAATTCCGGTGGACTTTATTATTATGGACATGGAAGAGGATGAGGAGGTTCCTCTCATATTTGGAAGACCATTTTTGGCTACTAGAGATGCTTTAATTGGCGTACGCAGCTAGATAATCACTTTTCGTGTCAATTGCGAAGAGGTAACATTTCATGTGAATTCATATCCTAGGGATATTAATACTTGTTTTTTCATGGATGTGGTTGAAACTTTAGTTATTGCATGCAATCCCATGAAAACTTGTAGTGTTAATGATATTGACTCTTTAATGCATATGTCTAATTCTGAGTTGTTTAAGATGGATGAAAATATAGCATTAGAGTTACAAAGTATGGTTAAAAATGTTTATCTTGATGCTTCCATTTATGAGCTAACTGATACTGTTTTGGAGGAGCCCATTGAGGTGAGGCCAATTGAAGTCATTGATTACAGTAAAAATAGGTTGAAACCTTCAGTTGAAGAACCTCCAAAATTGGAACTCAAGCCACTCCCTTCACATCTCAAATAAGCCTTCTTGGGGGAGAATAACACTTTGCCAGTAGTGAATTCAGCTACATTGGAACCATGGCAAGAAGAGAAGCTTATTATGGTGCTGAGAATGTATCAAGGAGCAATTGGGTGGACTTTTGCTGACATTAAGGGAATTAGTCCATCAATTTGCATGCATAAAATTCTTTTGGAAGATGATGCAATTCCAGTACGAGATAGGCAACGTCGATTAAATCCAGCAATGATGGATCTTGTCAAAAAGGAAGTGATCAAACTTTTGGACTTTGGGATGATTTATGCTATATCTGATAGTGAATGTGTAAGTCCAGTCCATTGTGTGCCAAAGAAGAGTGGGGTCATAGCGGTCAAGACTGATAATGACGAGTTGTTGGCAACCCGTATCATTAATGCATGGCGAGTTTGTATTGATTATCGCAAGCTCAACAAGGAAACCCGCAAAGATCATTTTCCTCTATCATTCCTTGATCAAGTTTTGGAAAGAATTGCTGGGTATCTATTTTATTGCTTCTTGGATGGTTAGTCCGGGTATAATCAGATCACTATTGACCCAAAGGATCAGGACAAGACAACATTCACTTGCCCTTTTGGTACATTCGCATTTAAAAGGATGCCTTTTGGGTTATGCAATGCACCCGCAACATTTCAACGATGTATGATAGCTATCTTCCATGACATGGTAGAAGATATTATTGAGGTATTCTTGGATGATTTCTCAGTTTTTGGCAATTCTTTTGATCTGTGCTTGGATAATTTGGCGAAGGTTCTTGAAAGATGCGTAGAGACTAATCTGGTTTTGAATTGGGAGAAATGCCAATTTATGGTGTAAGAAGGAATTGTCCTTGGCCACAAGATCTCAGCTAAAGGTATGGAAGTGGATAAAGAAAACTTGGATCTCATTGCGAAGCTACCATATCCTATAACTGTCAAGGGAGTAAGAAGCTTTTTGGGCCACGCCGGGTTCTACCGTAGATTCATTCGGGATTTCTCTAAACTCACCAAGCCCTTGTGCAATCTCTTGGAGAAAGATGCGGTATTCAACTTTGATGATGATTGTAAGGCAGCTTTTGATTTTCTAAAAGTTCAACTTGTAGCAGCTCCGGTGATTAAACCTCCAAATTGGGGAGCCCCTTCGAGATTATGTGCGATGCCAGTGATTTTGCTGTGGGGGCAGTTCTTGGTCAAAGGACAGTCGTCTACTCGATCCAGCTCTTTGTAATTACACTACAACCGAAAAGGAGATGTTGGCAGTTGTATTTGTTGTTGATAGATTCCGTTCTTATTTGCTAGGAGCCAAAGTGATTATTTACACTGATCATGCAGCAATTTGTTACTTAATGGCCAAGAAAGATGCAAAACTGAGGTTGATTCGATGGGTTCTATTTCTACAAGAGTTTGACTTGGAAATCCGTGATAAGAAGGGAGTTGAAAATCATGTTGCCGACCACCTTTCTCATTTTGAAAAGCATGAGCATTTGGAAGAAGACAGTAATGTTCAAATTAAAGAGATATTCCCAGATGAGCAATTGTTTCAAATGGAAGAAGCTGAAAAGGTTCCACGGTACACCGACATTGCAAATTATGTGGTTTCACAAAAAATTCCACACAATTTGTCTGTCCAACAAAGGAAAAAACTCATCCACGATGTAAGCTACTACTATTGGGATGATCCTTATCTTTTCAAGGTATGCAGTGACCAAGCTATTCAAAGATGTGTTTTTGAGGAGTATCAAAAGGAAATTCTTCGATCATGCCATGAATCTAATTATGGAGGACATTTCAGGGGGTGAAGAACAGCTTACAAAGTGTTGCAGTCAGGGTATTATTGGCCAAGACTATTCCATGACACTCAAGAGTGGATCAAACATTGTGATGAATACCAAAGGACATGAAATATTTCATGGTGGAATGAGATGCCATTAAACAACATTATGGAGGTAGAAATTTTCGATGTTTGGGGCATAGACTTCATGGGACGATTCCCAAAATCTAATGGTCAATCTTACATTCTTGGGGCTGTGGATTATGTTTCTAAATGGATAGAAGCAATTACTTTGCCGACTTGTGATGCAAAAAGTGTGGTGGGGTTCATCAAGAAGTAAATTTTCACTCGTTTTGGAACCCCGAAGGCTATTATTAGTGATGGAGGCACACATTTTTGTAACAAGGCTTTTCAAGCTTTATTGGCCAAATATGGTGTCCGGCATAAAGTGGCAACCCCTTACCATCCTCAAACAAGTGGACAAGTGGAGATATCAAATCTGGAGATCAATTGAATTTTAGATAAGGTTGTGAAACCTTTTCGGAAGGATTGGGTAACAAAATTGGATGATTCTCTATGGGCATATCGCACAGCTTTCAAAAACCCTATTGGTACATCTCCTTATTGCATGATTTTTGGCAAGGCTTGTCATTTACCAATTGAGCTTGAGTACAAGACTTTTTGGGCATTAAAGGAGTTGAAAATGGATTATGGGAAGGTAGCTGAGCAACGGTTGTTGGAATTCAATAATTTGAATGAGTTTAGATTTGATGCATACAAAAGTGCATCTCTCTATAAAGAGAGAACTAAAAAGTGGCATGATAAACGCATCCTCCACAAAACCTTTGAACCCTGGCAAATGGTTTTACTGTATAATTCTAAATTGAAACTTTTCCCAGGCAAGCTTAAATCAAGATGGAATGGTCCATTCAGGGTCAAGACAGTGTTTCCTTATGGCACAATGGAGCTTCTAAATGAAAGAACGGGAAATTCTTTTATCGTCAATGGGCATAGGTTGAAGATTTATTTTTCTCAAGGCGAAAAGATTTTCCGCATTGTTGAAAAGGTGACTCTTGAAGAGTCACCGAGGGTAGAATAAAGTAACAGGCGTCGAGCTTTCGACGATAAATAAAGCGCTTCTTGGGAGGTAACCCAAGCCATATTTTAAATTTTTAAGTTTCATTTAAGTTTATTTAGAAGCTAGGCTAAAAATTCCTTTAATTAATAGCCTTTTTGGTGCAAATGTTTTGTTTTGTAGGTTGGAGAAAGGATTAAGGGAGAGTTGGAGGATCAAATTGGCAAAAACGTGGAGAAAATCACCAACGTCGCGACATGCACGATCGCACGTCGCTACGTCCAGCAATGTTGAAAAATTTGTGCAAAATTCTCCCACGTCGCGCGACGTGCACATCCAGGTTCGTTTAAATAAAAAGAAGCTAGGGTTACTCACGTCGCGACGTCCAGTAATCATGTCACGACGTCGGGCAAAAATTAGGCTTTAAACTGAAGAACAGACGTTGTTCTTCCCCGAAAACTTAAAAAACCTCAAAAATCCTCTATAATCCATCTTTCTTTCTCCCGTTTTTTTTATAAATTTCACTCCACAATAGTGGTATAGATTGATTAAGGACCAAATTAACATCAAAACCACACACATACACCGATTAAAACAAAAAAACATTCATCCAATTTCCAAAAATTTTCCAAAACCTACAACTTCAGAAATTCGAATTTCTCGTGAAAATCGTTAGGGTTAGGCGGTTCTAATCAATTCTAGGAGTCATTGGGAAGGTGTAGAACCCGCTATTTCATCATATAACACGATATTTTGGCATTTTGATTTTTGCTCCTCAAGAGGAAAATTTCGAATTTTTCCTCTTACTTTTGTTTTAATCTTGTGTTTAATCGTGCGTTAAATGTTCTATTTACACTATTTAGTGAATTGTGACAATGAATGGATGCTAGAATTGAACTGAGGAATTTTTGGATTAGATACCACGGTTTTGGACATTTTTTATTCTTGGATATTAAATTTTATTGTGTAATGATGAAAGAATGGTTCATTGTGATTATGTTGGAATTTTGTTGTGTTTTTTGTTGGGAAATCAGTTTTGAATGTTGGTCTGAAGAGGATGAAATGGTTAATGCACTCTAAGTGTTTGATATAGTGCCTCAATGAGTCATGTGAGCATTTGAAGCACTTGAATATGCTTAAACATAACATGCATGACATGTACTTGTTATAATGCTTCTATGGTATTGACTCAAAACCAACTCTTGGTTGTTTCAATGAGTTTTTCTTTTGAATTTGACACCCTTACATATGCTCGACCATAACATGAATGTCATGTGTTTGTTGTCATGCATATATGGTATCCTTCTAACTCAACAACTATACGTTGTCTGTAAGGTTGCACTTTAAGTTATATAATATTGAACCTATACGCATTGTGGAAATGAATTGTTTGTGTTTTATGTATTGTTATATAGACTTTGTGTTTGTGATTAGTTGTTGATGTTCTTGCATTATGGCTATCATCGTATATGTGTTAAGGTTGTATTTTGCCTTAAGTGGGGGGGGGGGACATATTATTCAATAATGGTGTTATTTCATTGTGCGAATTGTGTTGGTAATTATCTTGTCAATAAGTGTTATGAGTAATATTGTATATTTTTTTTTGTATTGACAGATATGGGACCAAAGTGAACACGCAGCACTACAGCTAGTGATGCACCACAACCACCACCACCTCCTCCCCACCGCCACAGCCCAATCCGGCGGGGTTTGATAATTTCCGCTTTATGTGTTTAGAGGCGGAGCAGTACCATAATGAGCATCTGGCACTTAAGGCCATGGTAGAGGAGCCAGGTATCCACGTCACAGCGGCACCGATCGCGACTCAAATCAGGAATCGTCGATGGCAACAATTTTGCCATCAACCGATAGGCGGCAACGCTACTTTGGTGGCCGGAGTTCTAGAAACAACCCCTGTGCACAGCAGGGAATTTTGCGTATGCGATGAGTGAATGTGCCCGTCAGCCGCACAAAGTTCAACGAGTACTATGGATTACGCGACATCGAGGCTAGTGTATACCGCACCATGTATGACCATGAAATTCCACGTAAGCAGATCTATTCCACTATCACAGCTTAACCTCTGGCACAAGTAATTGTGACATATCAGATATCTGAGTTGAAGTTGGCTCAGATGACTAAGATCACAAAGGCATGGCACTACTTCATTATTGGCAAGCTTATCCCCAGCATCCATCAAGCCTCATGCGACGACGACAAGGCTGTTCTGAATTACACTATTCAGACAGGGCTCTCCATAGATGTTGGGGAGATTATGGATATTGAGATCAGGAAGGCGCGTCGTTTTATACGGACAGGATTGTACTACCCTTCTATGATCATGGCCATGTGCTACGCAGCTGGGGTGCCAGCATTAGGCACGAATGAGCTTTGTCGAGTGCGTGATGTCATCACCACTTCATATGGACCTCCAATAATGGTGTGAATTACTTCTGTGACATTCTTATTCACTCCAGGATTTCTATCATCACCATTCTCTCCTCTTCTTTTCTCATCCGGAAGATCTGGATCTTTCTTATCTTCGGGTCGGTTTGAAGGATTTCTCAAAACAAATTCCTTTAGATGACCGTTCTGAATCAATTCTTCTATATACTTCCTGAGATCTTTACAGTGCTCTGTATCATGACCATGTTGATTGTGGAACTTACAAAACAACTTCTTACTTCTTTTGTTGTCGGGAGCTGTCAGTTTTTGTGGATATCTCACACATCTTCTATTCTCCAAGATTGCAAGCACATCGGTTTGTCTTTTATTTAACAAGGTGTAATTTCTATCTTCACCAACTGTGGAGTTCTTTTGTACTTTGTCAAATTTATCAAACTTTTGTTTGCGATTTCCATTGCCAGATGATTTGTTTTTTTCTTCCTTCTTCTTTTCAGGTCTGTCATTATCTCGTTTTTTCTTATCTGCATCTTCACCTTTAGCGAATTTACGAGCTCGTTTCATCATCTCTTCAGTATTAGCAAGAGGATCTATGACAAAGGCTTTGTACAATCTCCCAAGTCGTAAACCATTTGTAAAGGCTCCAATGACCACTTCTTCCGACCTGTGCCCAATTTCTATGCTTTCATTTATGAATCTGTCAATGTATTGAGTCAATGATTCAGAGTCTCCCTGTTTCACGTTGAGCAATTCAACACTTGTTTTCACAAATTTTTGTCTCTGCACAAATCTGTTTGTAAATGCTGTCTTTATTTCGCTGAATCTTCTAAATGACCAGGGTGGAAGATTGTCATACCACAATCGTGCAGTTCCCATCATAGTTATTCCAAAGCACTTGCACAATATCTGATCTGCGTAATTGTAAATTCTCATGCTCTGCACGTAATGGTGCACATGTTCTGCCGGGTCTCCTTCTACATTGTAATACAGCAGAGTTGGCATTTTGAATTTATGCGGAAGAGGATAGTTATCCACATCGGTCACAAACGGAGAATTTACACCCAAATCATCATAATTACGCTGTGGTTGTGTACGGGGTAGGTCGGATGGGCCTATGTCTCCGAACCGCAGTTCCTGATTCTTTAGCTGGTCGTCTCTCATGTACATATTATCACCGACGTGATCTTCTGTTCTTGTACGCTGACGATAATGTGTACGTCTTTCGTCTCCATTCGGTGATCGTGAGTCTCTTCGGCGAGATAAGACCCGATTTTGATCTCGACTATTCCTATGGTCACGCTCTTCAGCTCTCAATCTGAGCTCATATTCCTTCTGCAACTCCTGTCTAAGATTTCGTTCGCGATATAAGTAACTTTCACGAATTGCTTGTTCTCGATCTCGCTGTCTTGCATCGCGAGCTTGTTGTTCAACCAAATTATTACCTGGAGCGTGACTTGCTATCATAGCCTGAATTGCTGTCCATTATCGAGCAAAAATTTGACCACATCAGGTGAATCCAAATTGATGATGGGAATTGAACTTCCTTCTTGATTCAGAGGAACAGAACCTTGTCCGTCCTAACGAGGAGTTCCGGTAGGCGAACTCGTAGGATTCTCCCCTATGGGAGGATTGTTCTCCGCCTGCTGATCAGGATTGGGAAGAGGTGGTTGATTTTCACGTCTTGACATCTGCAAACGTGTAGTAGGCATGTTGCTTTCAGCCCCATGGTGGGTGCCAATTAACGAGTCTTGAAAAGTCTAACGTCGTCCGACAGGCCTTCAGGTCGTCCCGGTCAGCTCGAGCACGACGAATACCTGCAAAAGTCCTCGGGAACGGTCCCCGGGAGAAAACTCTGATGCTTAAGTCAGTAACGAGCCTTAAGCAAATATCGATAAGTAATTGAGAGTACTTGAATCGAATCCCCTTCCAAAGTGATGAAGGGGAGGTATTTATAGAATCCATACTTGAATTAGAGTTGTATTGAAACTCTAATAACGTACCTTGAAGAAGGGTTTATTGTAGTGTAAGAGTTGTAATAAGATTGTAACTCTTAGCACATGTGTAATAGGAATATGATCTGAGAAGGAGTTAGACTCCCATGAACTGAAGAATACTAATTGTATTAAAAGTCTATTTCTGAGGTATTATACTTGTAGTAAAATTCAACCCTCATCAATACCATCACTTGCTTAGTTACACTAGTCTAGGCGGAATTGTTAAGCCGCTGAAGTCTATATGGCTTAGAATGCTTTAAACAAGACAAATTCATCCTCTTGACCAGTAAAGTACTTGCCAAATTAGTGCAACTCCTACTATCAATGATCACACTACAAACTTTATCTTTAACCATACATCGGGCATGAAAGATATTTTCACATTGAAGCAAATCATCAACTTGTGGTTGTGCATTAAGGATTCTTCGAATCCCTAAATTAGTTAACTTTTGTTCTCCTTGTGGTGCTTTGTTATCACCACTCTCCATTGTACCTGTAATGTTAGTGAAAAGTAGCAAGAAAACAATATATTTCCTTACGGGTTCTCACTTTTGTGAGTAGGTACGCACCACTCTTTAAGTAGTTTCTCTCTTTGATTGTATACCCTATCTATATACTCAATAATGGATCTTTCTAAACTACAAGAGTCCAACTAGTGCATTGATTAATAGAACAAGTGAAACCAAAAAGTTCAATTAATCTTAACACACATAAGCTAAATCAAATAGAAGTTTTAGGCATGAAACTGCAATAGAGTATTTAGGTCACGTGAGGCTATAATTCGATTCAGTTATGGAATCTAGTAGAATCAAAAACTAGACAAAGAAACAAAGAAATGGTGACTTGAATGAATTAATTCAGATTTATAACGAAAATTATATGACAATTTCAATTTGCGTGTGCTTTTAGGAAATAAATACGAACACTTAGTTCTTGAAATCAATTTTATTTCTTAATTGTCCGAATATCTTTCTCTCTTTTTTTGTATTTAGACCAATTGCCTTTGGGCTGTATTCTACTTTGTCTCTTTTTTTTAATCACGGCCCTTTTTTTGCTTTTTTTATCACACGACCTTTTTTTTTCTCGGACAACTAGGGTTTTAAGAAAACTTAGGGTTTTCAATATTTTGTTGTCTTAGCTCGAGGTTTCAGCACTTATATTTTCACAAAATAGTAGTATAAACTTCAGAAAGAATACACACCAATGATCAAGTCGAATAGAAATAAGGAGTTAATAATTTGGAAACAAAACCCTAACCCTAAAAACATGGGTTTGGACGAAATTTAGCAAGAACTCTTAAGGTGATTTTGCTCAACAATAAGGACAGAATTTATAGCAAAATTAACACGAAATAACAGCAACAAGATTACTCTAGGACATCAGCAAAAAACGTAACAAAACAGCAGCACAAGATTGACACAAAGAACAACAAGAAAAACTCTACAACAAAAGAAAGACTAAAACGAAAATTTTTTTATCCTGAATTTCGAAGTAACAACATTTGCTCTAATACCAATTGACACAAATAGCCGAGGCTTGATGATCAAACCATGGATTTAGCATACAAGCCGCAGGTCCCAGGATCAAAAACCTGGCTTTGGCACCAATTGATAAGGATGTAGAGGCTTAGAATCCTGGACACACATTACTCACAATCTTTGGACCATTGTTAGCATAAAATTCAAGAACAAAAATAATGATAAGCTTCGGAAAAACAACAAGAAAACGCAAAAACAAGCGGAAGTGAAATAAAGGGAAGATGAGAAGATTGGATATTAACCAATCCTCCACATCTATATCAAACAATTAATCTAGCTCACGTAAATCATGAAACTAAACTAAGAGGTTTGAGGTGTTCTTGAAATCAAGAACGAGTTGGCTCGCCTAGAGGTCTCAGCTAGAGGCTTGCAGGTCAATGAATTTCGACTAAACTTAATTGAAAATTCAAGGTTTGTAAACACAAAGTGCTTAACAAAATTAGCAAAGCTAAAATTTTAATCCATTCATGTATTAAAAAAACGTTCAAAGGCCTTCCTATTTATACGATTAATTTCGGCCAAAATAGTATGCAAGAAAAAACCCTAACTAGAAGTCAATTCCGAATTAAATTGCACTTCCCTAACCAATCCAATTTAAGAAACTTTCCAAATTGGATTGGGAAACTAATCACTAACTTACTTTCCTAAAAGAATTACTTTTCCTAAAAGATAGGAATGTCCTAGAAGAAAGGAAGCATGTCCTAAAATGTAGGACACTCCTAAAAAGTAGGAAGCTACTTTCCTAAACCCATTAAAGCCAATACATGCCATTATCATGCAAGAAAATTTGGGCCATGCAATGAATCAAGTAATTCACGAAATTATTAAGCCAGATTAATGTTCTTGGACTTAATTTATTACAAAACAAATAAATCCTATTTTACTTAAAGTGGCGTGATCCATATTGGTAAAGCCCAAGCACGCCATCTAGGTCATCAAAAGGTCCCTAAATATCGTGACGGTAATCTGCCTGAGTCACGTCATTCATCTTAGTAGGCACGTTTACTGATGATAAGCCAAGATTCTCGTAACACTTAAAACTTAAAGGGTTTTACTCTATCTATTAGCTTTTCAGTGCCCACTTTAATCACGAAATTTCGAGTTATATTGAGAGAGATATGTCAAGAATACCAAAACGTGACAGAATCTTTCAGCATTTAATATTTGACGCATTGTTATGATCTTCTCCAAAATCATTCAAGTCTTCACAATGTGTTGACTTTGTCACCATGGACATGGACATGGCTCATTCTTATCAGTAGTTCTTTGTAATCTCTCACCTCTTTGCTTATTAACATTGGGAGTTGAGATAGGTGTTTGTCATCTATTGACTTTTAATGGAACACCTCTAGTTTGTAGTAAACTATAGCAAGGAAACTCTCATGTTAAAGGCATGAGCGTCCCATAACAATGCTCCAATAAGGACTCATCTCTTGGTTAAATTGTTTATACTCAAATCACTTGCTTATTGTTGGGGATTGAAGAGTAAGAGGTGCATGTTTCACTCCACTTTCTGTACACTTGGTACCTCCAATTTTCCACTCACACATATGCTTTAATTATTCATACGAACTCTTAACAGGACTCACTCTCTATGGAATTTGACCCCTTGCTTATCGATTGTTACATATTTAGTGTTAGGGTATTTTTTGATTTGGTTGTGCGACTAGCCTCCTAAAAAAAGTGGTGTCACTGCCAAAGAGGGGCTATTTAGGTTAAGATTAGTGTTTGATAACTTGAGTGTATAGTGTGTATATCTTAATTATTTTGTGTTTGTGTACAATTTTTTTTTGCTAATTTTCTTTTGAATTCGTGATTATATATATTGTGCTTTTATTTTTCTAAATCTAGTTGTTATATTTGTTCTTTCTCTTTTTGTTCATTCTACTAGTTGTAGTTGTGGCAAATACAGGGTAATTGGAGTTTAGTTGAAAAATCAAATGAGATTATTACAAGAAAAAAAGAATGGTTGAAGACTTCCTACCACTAGAGTATTAGGACTCTTTCGAGGTCCAGATGGCTAAATTGAACAACAGGTTGGATGACATTCAATCTTTATTGGAAGACATTAGTGCTCACTGGAGGAGCTATGGACAAAGGAAGTTCGAAACTAAATTGATATGAACTCCGCCCCGTAATGGACGAAACCCAATACCGAGTTTAGATCCTAGGATCGTTCTACAGCAGGTATGCTAGATGGATAGGTAGAATGACGCCACAACCAACTATGGATTGAAGGTTGATAAGTCAAGGGGTGAACGCCACAAGCCCAAGGCTTGATAAGTTCAAGTAGTTCACAAGGAACCAAAGAGAGAAACTCTCACAAATTTGATTAACTCATATTCTGAATATTTTGTACGTTTTTACAACATATAAATAGGTAGAAAACCCTAATCTAAAGGTTACATAAACAAGAAAACATTTAAGTAAAGTCTTGGAAACTTAAAAGGCTAATTAAGGCTTTCTTGGAACTAATGAAGTCATAGAAGATTGGACCAAGACCAGCCTTGATTTCTATACATTCCTTGACTCTTTGAATGGCTTTTGATCTGCCTCTAAGCTTTCCAAGAGGCCTTGACTGAAATTAATAGCCTGACAGAAATTAATAGCCTTGAACAAAAACAGCCCACAATTGTTGACCAAGCATGGGTAAACTTTGACCGGATGAACCTAGCTTGATCCTAGAGCTTCCTTAGCTTTGTATTGGCTGACTTATGCTCCATTTAATGCACTCTTGAGCTTCCAAACGAAATTCTAGTGAATCAAGGCAGAAACACAACACAAAAACTCAAAACAATGCAAAAACAACAAGTTGGGTAGATTGCACTTTCATTTGTATTTGCCACCTTCAACTTGTTCAATTTAATTCTTTTTGTGTTTCCAAAGGCTTGGGAATTAATATCGATGGTTTTGGAAGTGTAAACTTCATTAGCATTGAATTGGAAACACCTTGAAAGACCAAAAGTCCTTATTAACTTCTTGATCAAGCATTGTTGAGATCTTGAATTTTCAACCTCTGAAAATAATGTATTTGAACTTTTTGGAGCCTTGATTGAGATCACATCATACCCCTCCTCTTAAAAATGATTCGTCCTTGAATCCACCTTGATCGTTCTTAAAACACCTACACCAAATAAAATACAAATTAGCAACCATAATTGTAATGACAAACTTCTTACCCTTGTTGCTGGCAACTTGTGATGTATGAATCATTGTCAAGATTTGAGGTAGACTAAATTTCCAAGGCTTCAAATGATGTTTCTTGGCTGAAAATTCCCATTACAATGTAACATAAATCCCTGGATCAAACACAATTATTATGAACCCTAAGTTATCTTGTTTCGGATTCATTAAGATCACTAGGATTTGATCATCACAAATCTGCAAAAAATTTACATAGACACAAGCATAATATTCATCAATAATGTTAGAAAACAAATATGAATTTTCTTGGAAGGGACCATCTCCACTTAATTGAAATTTCAGTTTTCCTTTGATGAAATCCCATCCCCATTGCAAGTGAGCACAATCATAAACTCCAGGGTCAAAGACAACCAATTCAAACCCCAACAATTGTAAAAATCCTTCCTCAAATTCAGCACTATGTTTATAATTCAAAACAACAACTTCAAGCAAGGAAACTTTATTCAACAAAATTGAAGAATGACAATTAATGGCAATTTTAGATTCAAAAACAACTTCAAATCCACCATGACTTCCAATGTTTGATTGACATGTGATTCTCATTCATTTTCTTGATGTTAGCATAAATTTCAGCACAATACCAAACAAATTTCTTCACAAAACTCACCATTATCATACCATTAAAATCAACAAATTTATTGGTATTCAAACAGGAATTGTAACAAGGAATGAACAAAGTTGGAAAACATTTTCTTTGCACCAATGAATCAAATTCATGAAATCTATTTTATCCATACTTTCCTTGAGAAGACATAACACACTCTCTATGCTAGAACATCATATATTGTTTGATGCATTCAACAAATCACAAACACTCAAAATTGAAATTAAGCTCATCCAAAACACATAGAATCTTAAGCATGCCAAACTGTCCAACCAATTCACCTTCACGTGTACCTTTAGCAAGTGACTCACTTATAGGCAAAAAAACTTTATTCTCCCTAAATAAACACTCAATATGCCCAAAGTAGCCATCATATGAAAATTTAGCACAATCTTTCCACACTTGAATCACTTCATGAGAATTTTCAAGAGAAGTATTTGATTCAATGCAAGATGCCTTTTTCAGAAAATTAGCATTCGAAGGATGCTTCCTCAAAATAAAGAAATTAACAAGTAATTCACATTCTTTCAAATCCACAAAACCAGAATTCAAAGATACAACACTATTATACAATTCATGGCCTGTTAAGATATGAAATTTTGATCGTAAAGGCACCATCTTGAAGTGAACATTCAATGCATGTTTGAATGCAAAAACAGATTGTAAATTCAACATATTTCCAAACCACAAAGCTACATCTTGAAACATGTCAAAAGATCTAACACATGCACTAAAATGAAACTTCTTATCAATCCAATTCACATTATTGAGTAAGCTGCCCATACATTTTGGAGTAAAAAAAATTTTAGTCTGCAATTGGAGTTTTATACCTCTTGAAGGACAATCATCATGTGACAACTTTTTAAGCAATAAACCTCCAAATATCTTTGGCAATTCCTCAAGCAATGGACAACAAAATTTCTGCAAATAAGACACATCAAACTAAACAAAGAAGGATTAGCTTTGTTAGCCAAAACAAGATCGTCCTTGTGTAAATGAATAAATGCAGTTGGCCTAACAACTAATGCTCTCTTTTCTTCATTTTCTTTTACAAAATCATTCTCTTTGTTTTCTTGCTTTTTCTCTAAATTTTCTCTCAAATTCTCACTCAACTCACTTTTTATATTCTTTTGCTTTTCTCTCTCAAGATCTTTCCTCTCCAAGCTCACCAAATCTGCCCTCTCTTCTATTTTCTCAATTTGTTTTTCCTCACTGTTTTTGCACTCAATTTGTTCACTTTGTACATAATTTTTTGTGACATTTGCAAGTGTCAATTCAATTTTTGGCAAAAAATCAGCCCTCATTTCCACCACTTTGCTTTTAATTTCATGAACCAAATTGTTTTCATCCTTAGGCATTGAAACACTAATTGGTTTGGAAGTGACCTTCCAATCTTCCCAACATGAACTTCCACAATCACTAGGAGGTGTGACAAATTTTTGATTTCTCCTTGGCTCCAATGGTCTCCGTGATTTCGTTGTACTGCACCATGTTCTTTCATTAAGGTTATTCCAATAAGATTCTTCATTTGCTATCTTTATTTGCCGTCCTTGAAAGCTCTCCATTCTTTGTAGATTAGGAATTCTTTGAGGCTGCCACCATAATGATGATCTCTCCTTAAAACCATTCCAACAAGAACTATCACCATCTCTAATATTCTGTTGCAAAAACGACTGAAAACAGCCCTTTTTTCTTGGAATAGGGTCACTTTGTGACCTTTTTTCAAACTTATCCAATCTTTCTTTGATGGAACCAAATTCAGCTTTCATTATCTTTCTCATTTCACCCATCAAAGCTTGCACTTGATCATTTGGAATGGTTTGTTGTGGAGCCTCCTTGATTGGGTTGTATCTTTGATATGGTGACATGTTGTCAAATCTGTCAAAAGATGTATATTCTCACTCACTCCCTTACTTGTTTCACTCTCCCTCGTGTATCACTCAATTTGGCTTTTAACCTTTATTAGTCTCACCACTCAAGCCTTTTTTCACTTGAAATCTCAAGGTTCTTATCAAACTACTCAAACAAATCAAGTCCTTTATAGTGAAAAAAATCATCAAGACTCATGAATTGGACATTTTTATATGAGAAATACAATGACCACAATGAAAATTTAATGAAGAAACACACAAGGATCTGTCAAATATGTATCTCAAAATTCTAGGAATAGAAACTGCCCAACATTTAGCCAAAAAAAATCCCCACATGAAAAGAACAACTTCAAGACTTTATCCCAAGATTAATCAAGAAGCAAAGATATTAACCTTGTATAATAGCAGAATGAACCACAATGGAATAGTAATGAAGAAGATAGAAATATTTCAAAACTGAAATTTCAAGACTCCTTTTCTTTTTTTTTTTGGATATTTTTTTTAAGAATCTTTTCACCTTTTTTTTGTTTTTTTTTTCAAAGATATATCTTTTTTTTTGGATTCTAGCACGAAATCGAACAAGAAAGATAAAAAGTAGGATATCTTAAACTCAAAAATCCACGAGTAGGAACCTTGCCCAACCTAGTTGACAAAACCCTCTACTTCTATGAACCAAGATATCAAGAACACCCAAAAGAAAGTCAAAAACAAAGAAATAAAATGATATGCAAACCTAGACTAGAATTAACTCTGATACCAAATAATATGAAATCCGCCCCGTAATGGACGAAACCCAATATCGAGTTGAGATCCTAGGATCGTTCTTCAGAAGGTATGCTAGATGGATAGGTAGAATGACGCCACAACCAACTATGGATTGAAGGTTAATAAGTCAAGGGGTAAACGCCACAAGCCCAATGCTTGATAAGTTCAAGTAGTTCACAAGGAACCAAAGAGAGAAACTCTCACAAATTTGATTAACTCATATTCTGAATATTTTGGACGTTTTTACAACATATAAATAGGTAGAAAACACTAATCTGAAGGTTACATAGAACAAGAAAACATTTAAGTAAAGTCTTGGAAACATAAAAGGCTAATTAAGGCTTTCTTGGAACTAATGAAGTCATAGAAGATTGGACCAAGACCAGCCTTGATTTCCATCCATTCCTTGACTCTTTGAATGGCTTTTGATCTGCCTCTAAGCATTCGAAGAGGCCTTGACCGAAATTAATAGCCTTGAACAAAAACAGCCCACAATTGTTGACCAAGCTTTGGTGAACTTTGACAGGATGAACCTAGCTTGATCCTAGAGCTTTCTTAGCTTTGTATTGGCAGACTTATGCTCCATTTAAGGCACTCATGAGCTTTCCAAACGAAATTCTAGTGAATCAAGGAAGAAACACAACACAAAAACACAAAACAATGCAAAAACAACAAGTTGGGCAGATAGCACTTTCATTTGTATTTGTTGCCTTAAACTTGTTCAATTTAATTCTTTTTGCGTTTCCAAAGGCTTGGGAATTAATATCGATGGCTTGGGAAGTGTAAACTTTATTAGCATTGAATTGGAAATTCCTTGAAAGACCAAAAGTCCTTATTAACTTCTTGATCAAGCATTGTTGAGATCTTGAATTTTCAACATCTGAAAATAATGTATTTGAAATTTTTGGAGCCTTGATTGAGATCACATCATAAATTTTGCAACAAGTAGCCATGGTCTACGAAGAAACAAAGCATTGAGCCCATGAGGATATTTAATGTTCTTGTTGGAAAAAAGGCAAGCAATGTTAGACTAATTCATTGCAAATGGAATTGAATGCGAGGTAAAACTTGATGAATTCTATTCTCGTACATGCATGAATTTTGAGCCCATTGCAAGGTAATGCTTATGTGAGTAGTCACACAAGTGAGAAATGCAATGCTAGTGTTGATTTTGGCAATATTGAATATTCATTCTATGAAGACATTGTCAACATAACGGGTACTTGGTCCAAAGCTTTATCTTTTATGAAAGTTTTGGATGTGACGGTGGGCTTTGATGCTTGCAACCCATCTTATTTGCTATGCCTGATATGTAAACAAGAGACTCAAAATTATCTTTATGTTAGTTTGGATTATTATAATGTGTTGATTAGCAAGGACATAACTAACATAATAAGATCGTGCTTTGTAGATACATACATTAATGAACTTACTAACTATTTTGTTATGTATGTGTGTGCAATACCAAATGATAATGATGCAAAATCGAGATCAAATATCAAGTGCAAGGAATCCAAGGTGCCCATTATGGATGTAGAAGACAATCATTTATTTGGAAATCTAGAATTGAAGAAAAATGACATGGACAGCAAGCCACATCATGGAGTAGAGAACCTCTGACATCAAAGCTTCTGTGCACATCGCGACGTCTAGCATCGTACATTATGATGTTGGCAATTGCGATAAAATAAAATATAGTTTTACTTATTTTTGTTTTTAGCGGCATTATTTGTTTTGGGCTTTTACTAAATGTTTCCATAGTAGTTTGGGCCCAAAATATCGTGTAACCAAAGCCTTGTTAGTTAGAGTTTAGTTTTTCTTAATGTTTAAGTTAGGTTTAATTTGTAACCCCACAAATAGGCATATTTTGTTTACGTATCATTCAGATTCAAGAAATTTAGAATTTTGAGAAATAAAACACAGGGTTGTTTTTTCTTACATGGGTTTAATACCTAAGGAGGGTTTTCTACTTACTTTGTGGGTTTAGTTCTTGAGTAGGAAATTAATACTTTCTAGACTTTCTTGCCAATAGTATGTGAGAAGCATACAATTAATTGGTTTTAAGGCCAATCTACAAACATATATTACTTCATTCTTTGCCTTTTTTTTTACAAAAAGGTCTTGGACAAATATTTTGCATCGTCACATCTAATTACTTGAGGAACGTGGCTAGATCTGGATCAAGTGGTATCAGAGCTCAAGTGATTTTTGAAATCAGGTTACAATTTTTCCTTAAAACTAAAGCCGTAAATTGTTATTATTCGTAGCCTTGCATGGTTTGACAATTGTGTATTGGTTACAACAATTATATCTTTTAATTTTTGTTAGTTTCAACTTTTGGTGAAAAGAAAGCTATAAAAAAATGGTGCTATATTGCTGGACATCAAGTTGTTATATTTTGGAATTTTTTTGGTTTTGAATGTTTTTGGGTGAATCTACATCAAGTCTATGTTGTGGTTGTCATGGACATGGTGAGATTGACTGTACAAACCTTTTTGCTGTGATTGTCATGGTTGAAGTTGTACAGTATGTGGAACCCCATGGTTATAATGTTGAAGATTTTCAAATTAATTTTGTGAAAACTAATGGAGATGACATCAAGATTGGGGTAATTGAAACCTTAGAGGATATTCAATCACCCATAGTGGAAGTTTCACATGATGTAAAATTTTCTATTGTTTTAAGTGATTGCACATTATTTGATAATTTTGTTGTAGATAATGAGAAGCAAGAAAAATAACTGATTAATGATTTTAATGGCAAAAGCCTTGAGGTGAGGTTTGTAACAAAAGGAAAAGAGAGGAAAACTTTGGAGTATGAAGTTCAATATATTTTATATTTTGCATTGATAGTTTTAAAGATTTTGTGTTCGGTTTCCTTGTTACCAACCAGCAAGATTTGGGGTCAAAACGTATTCAAGTGGCAGAGAATGATGCGAAATTGAGATCAAATATAAAGTCCAAGGAATCTAAGGTGCCCATTCCAGAGGCAGAAGATGAGTCATTTGTTTGGAAACCTTGAATTCAAGAAAAAAGACGTGGACAACAAGTCGCGATGACGTCATGACGTCTGTCATTTCGAGACATCCACTGTAGCAGATCACGATGTTGAGGATCGCAGCAGAATAAATTATAGTTTTATTTCTTTTGGTTTATAGTGGTATTATTTGTTTTGGGCTTTTATTAAATGTTTCCCTACGTGTTTGGGCCAAAAATATCATGTAACTCAATCCTTATTTGTTAGGGTTTAGTCTTTCTTAATTTTTAAGTTAGCTTTAATTTGTAAGCCTACAAATAGGCATATTATGTTTACGTATTATTCATATTTGAGTTTGTTAGATTTTTGAAAAATAAAACACAATGTTGTTTTTTCTAACGTGAGTTGAATACCTGAGGATGGTTTTCTACTTACTTTGTGTGTTTAATTCTTGATGTGGGAATTAATACTCGGTAGACTTTCTTTTTAATTGTATGTGAGGAGCATCAAATTAATTGCTTTTATGGTCAATCCACGAAGATAGATTGCTTCGTTCATTGTCCTTTTGATTTATGAAAGGTCTTGGACAAATATTTGGCATCTCACATCTAGTTACATGAGAAGCGTGCCTAGATCCGCATTAGATGATCCTTAAAGGGAAGCATGGCCAAGCATATTAGAGATGAGGATTTGACTTATAGATGTGAAGCCATTGCTAACTCCAACACTTTCGGTGGAATGAAGAGAAAAGGTGCTTACAATGGAGGAAAAAATATGGTGCAAAGGAAAGTATTTACAAGTTGTTCTTCTTTTGCATAAGCTGAAGCACCTTTTCAATGATTATCAATCATAGCCCTATTGGAGGAAAAGGAGTACATATGAAAGGAGGTTTTTCTGGCAAAAGGACGGTTACTCTGATCTTGAGGAGAATATCTCAAGAACAAAAGTCAAGCTATGGACTACTAAACCTAGAACTACATGCGTTTTTCCATATTCTCTTGATTTTATATATTTCAATTAAGTCAAGCTATTGACAATAAACTTATCATTGCTTGGGAGGCAACCCATGGTTTCTTTCAATTTAATTTGATTTTTTGTTATGCATTAAAGTAGTTTAATTGGTGTTTGAGTTTAATTGTAGAAGAACAATTGAGAAAATCAAGAAAAAGAAAGCAAAATAGAGTATGCCAATCAAATGGTGGTAAGAAATGTAATGTGTTTGCATTGTGAAAGTACCTTGTAGTTAACATGAATTGCAGAGAAAACGTTTTTGTGAAGCTTAATGTTCATAGCGTAGTCTAGAGGTTGGTTACACCATCTGATAAGATTGAAGAATGAATGCCTGGATTTTTCTCATAGTTTGGCATGAAGTTACCCATGCTGCACAAATTAAGCACAAATATGTGAAAAGAAAAAGCATAGTGTAACTTATTGTTACCTACGCAAAAGCATATTTTTGAAAAAGGGGAAAACTAAGTTTGAAACCCATAAAAAAATCTACCCTTTGTGAACTTAAAAATTTTGCACATAGGATGTGTTAAGTTGTGCCGTTAAGGTTTTTAGCTGCTTTTAGAAAATATAACTTTTGTTTACATGGCGCAACCAACACTAATTCCACTCTTTGAGATTTTTCAAAAGTTTTCACACTTGCACAAGAATTGACTTACTATAGCGTAACTTCATTGTATTTTCGTTGTAGTAAGAAGCTAAGTGTTGGGTGTTTGCTTGTTGACAACCTAGGTTGCAATAGACTACGCCTCTGTGTAAACAAGCAAACCCTGAACGCAAAAGTTTAACAGCTTTAGTTCCAAAAGTTTACTTTAGTTCCATTGTTAAAAATTGCTCTTTATGATAATAAGTCTTGAAGGAAAACCACAGCGTAGGCTACGTTAATTTGTGCAATGCAAAAGTTTGTGAAGGATTTGTATGTGTGCAAAATATTAGAAACGGCGTGGGCACACACAATCCAATGCCACATGAAAAACATATACAGCGCAACCCAATTATAGGATACACCAAAACTAGGAGGAAAATAAATCTTCTAAGATGGATTGTTGTAGCTAACCAACATCCTACCCCATGAAATCTCTATGTAACTAAGCCAAATTGTCAAAAAGAATCCTAACTATTATAGAGTTTGCCTCCAGCGTAGCTTCTCATTGGATACACTTCGACAGAAAATGAATTTCAAGTGTCAAAAGTTTACAATGCATGATGCCTTAGTGATAAGTCGATGTTTAGTCGACTTATTTGCTCTGCTTTCCTTATTCTTTGTTGTGAATTATGAGTGAAAATGATGCTTGGTGTATCAATGGTATGCAAAATGTGCAGTATTTGGAAACATTGATAAATGGCTAAGTATCGGGTGATAATGTGAATATTTTGTGAGTTTGTGCAAAAATACTTAGTCATGTATGCCACTGACCTCCAACTCTTCTTGGAAGTCCACAACTATTCACACTGCACAAACCCTCAACACAAGCACACAAACGCACAACTCAGTCAGCACACACAAAAGACACACACACACGGCGGTCAAACGATGCGACCGCCACACACACACGGCGGTCGCACGATGCGACCGCCCACACACATACACAAGCACGGCGGCCGCATCTTGCGGCCGCCACCCCTCACGGCGGCCGCATCGTGCGGCCGCCCTCTCACACACACACACACGGCGGCCGCATCGTGCGGCCGCCACCCCACTTGCATCACTTGCACTCCAATTGCATTTTTCCTTTGCTGTTTTTAGCCTATTTTACTGATTGTCATGTTTTAAATTAGGAAGTGTTTCATGCGTTGTTATTTCATCATTTTAGTTAGTCATTTCCTCATGCATTTCGTAGACACCAACTCCGCATTCTGTGTAACTTATTTAGCAAACTTAGTAGTTAAGGTTTCCAATATTGTGTACTGATTGTTGTCATTTCTTAAGTACACGTGTCTTCACCAAATGATCTGTTGTAAATGCAAGAGCACGTGTCAACATCTGGCTACACAGAGGAAATTTCCAGGAAGCTCACCAAGCTAAGTCGGCAATGAAAAACTATAAAAGCTGGAGAGATTGATCAAAGAAAAAGAATTCGAGACGGGGGAATCAAGTGAGAAAAGAGAGAGGAGTTATGAGAATCTAGGGTTGTAGAGATTAGAGTAGAGATCATTCAACTCTATCCGTTTGTAATAGCAATGTTTGATCTGGCTTTGTTAAACTCATTTTCAAAGCCGATCAACATGATCGTCTATATTTTCAGTGCTGCTTTGAGGGATTAAGTGTAATGACTTAATATCATTTTGAGACATTTGAATTGCATATTTTGTGTTTGGTTAAAGTTCCATGTCAGTTAGTGTTCCATTTCAATATTTATTCACTCACGATTATGCCTTTATATGATTTGCGGTATCCACTGAAATCAATTCAGTGCAATAAAAGGAAATTGAAATGAAACCACAGAACATAGAACAACCTATGTATGAGTCCTAAGATCTGGGTGCGGAAGCGATTTTCTACTGTACGGTATCCACTGACAGCGGAAGTCAAGGAATGAAAAGACTTAGGATCATTTGCACACTAGTGCTTGTCTTAATGTAGTGTCAGATAGGGATCAGGAATTAGGAAGCGAGCCTAAATCTTGCCCTAGCAAGGGAAGATAGAGGAGCATGGTGGGTTAGGATTGTGAGACCTATCAAGGAGATCAATCTTAAATTCACTAGAAAACCGACCCCCTCATACATGTGTCAACACTAGGTCAAGGATAAACGATTGAAGTCATTACCACTGGCCTCCCTCAAGGCAGCACACATTTCTCCTTTTGTTTGATTTCTCGTTTGTTTTCTATTTTAGTCTACACATCGCTTAATTTCTTATTCTATCACTGTACAACTCTTAATTCTACCCTTTCCCTGAGGATTTGATCCCACTTACCGCTTACTTCTAGTTAGTTGTTTTGGGTAAAATTGCGAGGGAGACGACGCTCTCGCCAATTTTTGGCGCCGTTGCCGGGGACAGGCATAGCATTGAGAGTTGATTTTGTGATAGTTTTACTTAGTGTTACTGTACAAATTCTTGTTTGAAATTGTTGTTTGCCTTTTTGTTAAAATTCTAGTTCATTATTAGTTTCTGTTGATTTTGTTCTACTAATCTGTTGTTCCAGTGGTGTTTTCTTTCTTGTGATAATTCACAGTTTATGCTACCTAGAGAAAGGCTACGTGGTGAAGCTCCAGAGTTTGCACTTGACTTAGAATTGCACAGAACTTTAAGGCAGAGAAGAAGGGAAATTGAAATGGCAGAACAAAATGAAGAGAGACCTCAGCCCCAACCAGCTCGGTTTGGGGACCATTTTGCGGTAAATTTTGAGAGAATAAATAATCATCAGGGAATTGACGTTGAGAGTTATCAAATTCCGACACAAATTGTGTCCATGATCACCCAAGGGCAGATCTTTCAAGGCTTAAGCAACGAAGACCCTAATGAGCATTTGGATTGGTTTCTAGGACTCTGTAATACCTTCAAGCTGCAGAGAGTGACCCCTGATGATATGAGAAGGGTGCACTTCCCACTGTCCTTGAAAGGGAAGGCCAAGCACTGGTTTAACTCAATTGGTGGTCCAGCTATATCTACATTCGAGGAACTTGAGCGGAAGTTTTTAGCCAAGTATTTTCCTCCAGCAAAGTTGGAGCGAATGAGGTTGGAGATCCGAAACTTCCAACAGCAAGATGGCGAGACCTTCAAGGAATCATGGGATCGATTCAACGATTTGCTCCGCCAATGCCCAAACAATGAACTTGGAGAGGTCAGGGAACTCAACATCTTCTTCAAAGGGCTATCACCTGAATCCTCACTGATGGTCAAGGCCAGTGCAAATGGGGCCTTGAAGGATAAACGTATCCCTGAGGTCAGAGAACTCTTTGATTCGATAGCAGAGGACGAATACCTCTTTCCAGAAACTAGGAAGATGTCGGTGCGGAAGCAGCGAGGAGTGCTAGAGCTGGATGAAGAGACATCCTTGGAAGCAAAACTTGAGGCTCTCACAAAGCAAGTTCAAAACCTAAAGACTGCTAAGGTGGCACCTGTATTGATGTGCGGATTATGTAAAGGGGAGCACCACACGGATGAGTGTGAGCTCACCCAAGAGTCAGTGCAGTATGTGGCCAACTACAACAACCGACAGCAGTATGGAGGCTACCGAAATCAGTCGGGCCAAGGCAACTGGGGACAGAATAATCAGGGAAATCAGCAAAGGCAGTACTACCAAAGTGGGGAGTCAAGCAATAGGGAACAGAAAAAGTCCACGGATGATTTACTCTATGAAATTCTGGGTAGAATGGTCATGTTTGAGAAAAGAACCTCCACTGTGGAAGCTCAAGCGAAAAGCACGGAGGCCGCCATGAAAAACCTCGAGATGCAAGTGGGCCAGCTGGCTAAAGCCAACCACCAAAGACCTCAAGGTGCCCTTCCAAGTGATACGGAAGCCAAATCCCAAAGGAAAGGAAAGGGAGATGTGCAATGCCATAACGTTGAGGTGTGGAAAGGAGCTTAGTGGAACCAAGAGACAAGAGGAAGAGAAAGTTTCACCTGAAGAACAAAAAGATGAGCCTGAAAAGGAAGTCTTGGACGAAGAAATCATTATAGAAGAGAAGATCCTGGAAGGGAACAAAAGGGAGTGTGTGAAGGTCCCAGAAGGTAAAAGGAAGAGGGGAGATCAACATCCATGCGATGAGTCGCCATATGCACCACCCCCTCCTTTCCCCCAGAGACTTCGACCTCCACCAAAGAAGGGGGTCCAATTTACAAGATTTTTGGACATGGTGAAAAATGTAAATGTGAATGTCCCATTGCTAGATTTGGTCACAGCCGTGCCAAGATATGCGAAATTCTTAAAGGACCTAATCGCCAACAAGGAGCAGATTTTGCGCTGTGAATTACCAATTCCACTCACTAAGGAGAGCCAAGCATGGATCAACAATGAGCTGCCACCCAAACTCAAGGACCCTGTAAGCTGTACAGTTCCATGCTCCATTGGTGAGAGATTTTTCAGCAAGGCCTTGTGTGACCTTGGAGCAGGCATCAACCTCATGCCTTTATCCATAGCAGAAAGCATAAGATTGGGATCACGAATTAAACTGGTAGCAATCATGCTCCAATTAGCGGATAGATCATTGGTTCAACCAACTGGGATGGTGGAGGATGTTCTGGTATCTGTGGATAAATTTGTACTCCCCGTGGACTTCATAGTGTTGGACATGGAAGAAGACCCTGAAGTGCCACTCATCTTCGGAAGGCCATTCTTAGCTACAGGTGATGCTCTCATTGGAGTAAAGGGAAAGACCATAACCTTTAGGGTCAATGGTGAGGAGGTCATCTTCAATGTCGACTATGACATGAAACACCCTCATTCTATAGAACAATGTTGCCTAGCGAGCTTGGTAGAAGGTAATCCTCAACCCCTGAAGTTTGAGCATAAACGTAAATCTTCTCTTGCTGAAATTGATTTTTGGGATGATGACCCATGTGAAAATTTTGAAACTGTTTTGGTCATTGAAGAGTCTGATACATTGCATGAATTGAACCCTTGGGGTGAAAAAGTTGAAAGTGATTCGTCTGCTACAGGAATGTATCTTGCATGTGATTTTGATGAAAGTCATGAAAATGGTTAAAGTTTGAATAAAATGGCAAATGTGCATGAAATTCAAGAAATGCAAAATTTCGGAGAAAAGTTGAGGTTAAGTGTAGAAAATGATAAACGAGAAGAAAAATTTGCATTATGTGACAAATTGTCTGATGCCATTGATGAGACTGACGAAAAGACGAAAGTTGTGCCCACTGAGGTGAGGCTTAAAAAGCTTGAGTGCAGGAATGAGAAGCTCACGCCCTCCATCTTGAGAGCACCCAAGGTGGAGATGAAGCCCTTGCCGCCCCATCTAAAATATGCCTATTTGGGGGAAAATGAGACCCTACCTGTTGTGGTATCATCTAGATTGGAGAGGTGGCAAGAAGATAAACTTTTGGATGTTTTATGGACATATAAGGAGGCTATTGGGTGGACAATAGCCGACATAAAAGGGATCAGCCCCAGCGTGTGCATGCACAAAATCTTGCTGGAAGAAGGAGCAGTTCCTACGCGGGAGAGACAAAGGAGACTGAACCCGCAAATGATGGAGGTAGTAAAAAAAGAGGTGATCAAGTTGCTGGATTTTGGGATGATCTTCCCCATCTCGGACAGTGAATGGGTCAACCCGGTACATTGTGTGCCGAAAAAGGGTGGCGTGACGGTGGTAAGAAATGAAGCCAATGAGTTGTTAGCAACCAGAATTATCAACGCTTGGAGAGTGTGTATGGATTATAGGAAGCTGAACAAGGCCACTCGCAAGGACCATTTCCCCCTGCCGTTCATGGAGCAACTCCTGGATAGAATAGCGGGCTTTCTATTGTACTGTTTCTTGGACGGGTATTCCGGTTATAATCAGATAGCCATCGACCCCAAGGACCAAGAGAAGACAACCTTCACCTGTCCTTTTGGCACTTATGCTTACAGAAAAATGCCCTTCGGGTTGTGTAACGCACCAGCCACTTTCCAACGTTGTATGATGGCCATTTTCCAAGACATGGTGGAGCATATTATAGAGGTGTTCATGGACGATTTCTCGGTATTCGGGATGACCTTTGAAAGCTGTTTGGAAAACTTGTCCCTTGTGTTGAAGAGATGTGTGGAGACCAATTTGGTCTTGAATTGGGATAAGTGTCAGTTCATGGTAAGTGAAGGCATTGTGCTCGGCCACAAAATCTCAAAGGAAGGCTTGGAGGTGGATAAGGCCAAGGTGGAGGTGATAGCCAAGCTGCCTGTGCCCAACAATGTAAAGGGAGTGAGAAGCTTCATGGGCCACGCCGGGTTTTACCGGAGATTCATTAAGGATTTTTCAAAGATAGCAAAACCACTATGTTCTCTGTTAGAAAAGGACACCCCATTCATCTTCGATGAGAAGTGTGAGGAAGCATTTGAAAGCTTGAGGACAAGGCTTGTGGAGGCCCCAGTCATCATCGCACCAATGTGGGGGGAACCCTTTGAAATCATGTGCGACGCAAGCGACTATGCGGTAGGAGCGGTACTGGGGCAGAAAAAGGATAACATATTCCATGCGATATACTACGCTAGCAAGTAACTGAATGGGGCGCAAGTGAATTATACCACCACGGAAAAAGAGATGCTGGCAGTAGTCTGTGCCTTTGACAAATTCAGGGCCTATGTTCTGGGATCCAAGGTCATAGTTCACACCGATCACGCGGCCCTCAAATACCTGATGGCGAAAAAAGAAGCTAAGCCAAGGCTAATCAGATGGGTACTCCTGCTACAGGAATTTGACGTTGAGATCAAGGACCGGAAAGGATGCGAGAATGTGGTGGCCGACCACTTATCAATGCTAGAGCTGGGGTCACTTAGTGAAGAGCAATTGCAATTGTGGATCAAGGAGAGCTTCCCTGATGAGCAAATTTTCAAGATCCACGCGCAACACTTACCATGGTACTCGGACATCGCCAACTATGTGGTCACAGGGCAATTGCCACAACACCTATCTAGTGATCAGAGGAAAAGACTCAAGCATGATGCCCAATTTTATTTTTGGGATAATGGATGTCTATATAAAAGGTGTAGCGACCAGATCATCAGGAGGTGCATACCAGACGAAGAAGTGGAGAGCATCCTCAAGGCGTGTCATGAGTCCCCATTTGGCGGGCATTTTGGAGTAGCGAGAACTGGGCACAAGGTCCTTCAAACAGGATTCTACTGGCCACATATATTCAAAGACTCTAAGCTTTGGGTAAGCCAATGTGATAGGTGCCAACGGGTCGGCAACATCTCCGCTAGAGATGAAATGACTCGCAACAACATATTGAAGGTAGACTTGTTTGATGTTTGGGGTTTGGATTTTATGGGGCCATTCCCGAGGTCATGCGGAAAAGAGTACATACTTGTTGGGGTTGACTACGTATCAAAATGGGTTGAAGCCGTGGCATTGCCACACGATGACAGTAGGAGCTTTATGGGGTTTGTTAAGAGAAATATTTTTAACCGTTTTGGGACCCCGATGGCCATTATCAGTGATGGGGGAAGCCATTTTTGCAACAAGATTTTCAACACACTCTTGGCTCGGTATGGAGTTCAGCACAAGACCTCCACACCGTATCACCCACAAGCAAATGGACAGGCGGAGGTATCCAATAGAGAGATCAAAAGTATACTGGAAAAGGTTGTGAACCCGGGGAGAAAGGATTGGGCACTTAAGTTGGATGACGCACTGTGGGCATACAAGACAGCATACAAAACTCCGATTGGAGCCTCACCATTTAGACTAGTGTTCGGGAAGGAATGTCATCTCCCAGTCGAGTTGGAGCATAGAGCTTACTGGGCTGTACAAAAGTTGAACATGGACCTCAACTTAGCTCAAGAAAAAAGAATGATGATGCTCAACGAATTGGATGAATTCAGGTGGAACTCATACATCAGTGCAAGTCTTTACAAGGAACGGACAAAGAGATGGCACGATGCTAAGATTAAGGTAAAGGAGTTTGAGTTGGGACAACGAGTGTTGGTGTATGACGCAAGGATGAGGCTTTTTCCTGGGAAATGAAATCTAGATGGGTTGGACCCCATGTCATCACAAAAGTCTTGTCATATGGAACTCTTGAGGTATACAATGAGGCATCAGGGAAAAGTTGGAAGGTAAATGGGCACAGGGTGAAAGTTTTCAATTCTTCCACAACCAGCAAGGGGCACGCCCAGCGCCTTGATGATCCCTCCACCTGATAAAAGAAAAGGCTATTCTGTCTGGCTGAGGACAATAAACCAAGCGCTGTGTTGGGAGGCAACCCACCAATTTAAATTTAGTTGTTTCGTTTTATATAATAATTAGATTATACCAGCCCAATAATGGTACTCTCTTTTCTCAGGAATCCTCATGGTACGCACAGAGAATCAAAAGCGAAATTTGCATATCGAGGAGTCACGGGCGGAGGAAGTACACAGATCTAAAGACATCTCTACATTATCATGAGTAAGACACACGCGATTCCGGATCAGGCCTGAGCTGATATCACAAGTGTGTGGTTGGGGTGTAAGTGACAAGCCAAATGCATGCAATAGGGGACCCATTGCTAGAGTGTCGCCCAGTTGCATTATTTTCAAAAAGTGATGCATTGATACATCATGTTAAGATAGACTCCTCACAGACTTTGTTTGCACCTGCTCGGTTATTGTGCATGTTGTCCCCTAGTGAATTCAAGTCCCTAAAAATACCATTCCTCTTGCATGATGTAGTGGCACACCGAGTTTTCAAGACTAGAGTCCTTTACTGAGTTATAGCTTCATACACCTTGCATTAAACATCAATCCACATTTGTACTGCAAATCATCGCCCAGTGCAGATGCCGAACGACGACAGTGACTACAGACTATTCCTCCGGGGGATGATGGGCACCCCAGAACCCGACGACGTGGACTTTGACGACTATGAGGAGTATACCCCGAACACACCCACACGGTTTGTGAATGAGCGGGCAGAGAGGCGTTTCCATGCATCCAACCACAGACATGTTATAGTAGAACGAAACTTCGACGCCCCTGCTCGAGTGTTCGACGAATCCATTCGGTTCTATAAATTGGAATCTCTCGCCTTTGCATCAGAAATATCCTATGTGGGGTTTGCTAGGGAATTTTATGCCAACTCCAACGCAAGCCATAGACAAAGCAATGATGAAGGGGTTTACCTTCGCGGGACCAATCTCAAGGTGACAAGCCAAACTATCAATGCCCATTATCAGCTGCCAGACTACCCAGAAGATGAGTATGAACAATTGGTAGGAGCTCCCAACGTAGATTTCTTGATTGAATCCGCTGGACTACCAGGAGCCACTTGGATACGTAATGGCCGATCTGAAGCCGTATATGTTAAAGTCGACGATTTGACGGCGGAAGCTCGTATGTGGCTGATGTTCATAAACGCCAAGCTCATACCCACAAACAGCCACGCAAAAGCGACTAGGGAAAAAGTACTGCTGATTTATGCCATACAACATCGGATGACAATCGACGCAAGAAAAGGTGATCATGAAATCCATAACACGAGCACAAAATTGCACAGGCGCGCCCATATATTTCCCTTTCCTATTATCACAAATGGCCATGAGTCAAGGAATTGGAATATTGCCTGCTGAAGAATCCGAAGAATCTCTTGGCACCATAGGAAGATCACAATGGGAAATATATCAGGAGATAGAGCATAACCAACGAGCTCTGCACGACGCTTGATACTGGGTAGACTATTTCCTTTCTCACAATGGGGACCATTGCTTCATTTTAAGTGTTGGGGGGAGAGTTTTGGTTTATAGTGGTGGCTGTGAATTATGTTTGTGTGAGCTTGATGGTTTATGCTTTTGTGCTTGTATGAATGATGCTTGCTTCCTGTGATACTGATGTTTATGAGGCCTAGGGCCTTTGAAAAATTTCAATCTTTATGTTGTGATTGGTAAGTGTGCAGGGGATCGGAGGTGGTGTGTACTATATTAGTAATAGGTGGTGTGAATTATTATTTTCCTTTTCTTTTATCTTACTTCCTTTCACGTGGTGTGGTGTTGGAATCAAAACAAGGCAGTGATTAGCACTGACCTTGAAATGTGGTGTTGTGATTTTTCCATTCCAAATGTGATGTATTATGCGGCTTTAAATGTATGAATGTGAAAGTTGATGTTATGATTGTGCAAGAGGTCCACCACTATTCATTTAACAAACGCACTTCCAATTTCATCAACAATCTACCAAGTGTTCGATGTTTGATGCATACGAAAAATTTTCTTTCACAAGTTAACAGTATTCAGTCGATGCATACAGAGTGCTAAGTAAAGTATAACGTTAAAGTAAGATAGAAGTGCCAGCAACATCTTTGACATAGGAGAATGATTATGCTTCATAACTTGTATGTGCACTCTACTTGTACACACTTTTTCTTGCATTTTTAATATATAGTCCATTTAAGACACGCACGAACACGAATGATTGAGTTATGATATTTATGGTGAGAAAAGCCAAATAGGCGAATAAAGGAAAAAAATAGCCACAAAACCCTGGCAGCCAAGCACAAAAGTGCGGCACGAATAAGCACCAATGTGCATATTAAGTTTTATGTTTGTTAAATTCGCAAAGTGTTCGTGTGTGTGGACAAAGGGACTGTAGTGCAAGAATTTTGGTTAAGTGTCTGCTTGAGTACTTTGCATAGACAACGTTGTAGGCATAAGGAATTCTCAGCACACACTTCACGCGGGCGCCTTGGTCTTTATTCGTAATACCTTACTTGGCAACTTTGTGTAACTCGAATAAACTGTGTATTTGCGTATTAAAACGATGTTATGCATGCGAAAGTTTTACAATGGATGGTTGATGAGGTTGAGAGAGTTGTTCGTGAAGTTGGTAGTTGGATTTACTTTGCTCGGGACTAGCAAAAACTTAAGTGTGGGGGGATGATAAGTCGATGTTTAGTCGACTTATTTGCTCTGCTTTCCTTATTCTTTGTTGTGAATTATGAGTGAAAATGATGCTTGGTGTATCAATGGTATGCAAAATGTGCAGTATTTGGAAACATTGATAAATGGCTAAGTATCGGGTGATAATGTGAATATTTTGTGAGTTTGTGCAAAAATACTTAGTCATGTATGCCACTGACCTTCAACTCTTCTTGGAAGTCCACAACTATTCACACTACACAAACCCTCAACACAAGCACACAAACGCACAACTCAGTCAGCACACACAAAAGACACACACACACGGCGGTCGCACGATGCGACCGCCCACACACACACATAAGCACGGCGGCCGCATCGTGCGGACGCCACCCCTCACGACGGCCGCATTGTGCGGCCGCCCTCTCACACACACACACACGGCGGCCGCATCGTGCGGCCGCCACCCCACTTGCATCACTTGCACTCCAATTGCATTTTTCCATTGCTGTTTTTAGCCTATTTTACTGATTGTCATGTTTTAAGTTAGGAAGTCTTTCAAGCGCTTTTATTTCATCATTTTAGTTAGTCATTTCCTCATGCATTTCGTAGACACCAACTCCGCATTCTGTGTAACTTATTTAGTAAACTTAGTAGTTAAGGTTTCCAATATTGTGTACTGATTGTTGTCATTTCTTAAGTACACGTGTCTTCACCAAATGATCTGTTGTAAATGCAGGAGCACGTGTCAACATCTGGCTACACAAAGGAAATTTCCAGGAAGCTCACCAAGCTAAGTCGGCAATGAAAGACTATAAAAGCTAGAGAGATTGATCAAAGAAAAAGAATTCGAGGCGGGGGAATCAAGTGAGAAAAGAGAGAGGAGTTCTGAGAATCTAGGGTTTTAGAGATTAGAGTAGAGATCATTCAACTCTATCCGTTTGTAATAGCAATGTTTGATCTGGCTTTGTTAAACTCATTTTCAAAGCCGATCAACATGATCGTCTAGATTTTCAGTGCTGCTTTGAGGGATTAAGTGTAATGACTTAATATCGTTTTGAGACATTTGAATTGCATATTTTGTGTTTGGTTAAAGTTCCATGTCAGTTAGTGTTCCATTTCAATATTTATTCACTCACGATTATGCCTTTATATGATTTGCGGTATCCACTGAAATCAATTCAGTGCAATAAAAGGAAATTGGAATGAAACCACAGAACATAGAACAACCTATGTATGAGTCCTAAGATCTGGGTGAGGAAGCGATTTTCTACTGTACGGTATCCACTGACAGCGGAAGTCAAGGAATGAAAAGACTTAGGATCATTTGCAAACTAGTGCTTGCCTTAGTGTAGTGTCAGATAGGGATCAGGAATTAGGAAGCGAGCCTAAATCTTGCCCTAGCAAGGGAAGATAGAGGAGCATGGTGGGTTAGGATTGTGAGACCTATCAAGGAGATCAATCTTAAATTCACTAGAAAACCGACCCCCTCATACATGTGTCAACACTAGGTCAAGGATAAACGATTGAAGTCATTACCACTGGCCTCCCTCAAGGCAGCACACTTTTCTTCTTTTGGTTGATTTCTCGTTTGTTTTCTATTTTAGTCTACGCATCGCTTAATTGCTTATTCTATCACTGTACAACTCTTAATTCTACCCTTTCCCTGAGGATTCGATCCCACTTACCGCTTGCTTCTAGTTAGTTGTTTTGGGTAAAATTGCGAGGGAGACGACGCTCTCGCCACTTAGCCTACCCCAATTTTGAACCCATTTCACACGTTCACTAAATAATCATATTTAGCTAACATTTTGCAGATGAATCACTTCATTAAAGTTCATTCTAAACACAACTCACACACTTCTATCAAATTATTCCATCAAAAAAATTGAGGAATCATCAATGCAAGTTCGAACCTAAGTTTTTCACTAAAAAATAAAATTTTCAATTCTCATATTTGAAGTTCTTTTGCTTCTAATTGAGCTTGGTTTACATTCACATGTGATAGGAGAGCATGAAGCAAGCACTCAAAGGTTTTGAAAACTTTGAAAATCCAAAATTCAAAATTTGGAAATTTAAAGGTTTTCTTTTGTGCTATAGAAGTCATTGTTGACAAGTGACATTGCTTGTTGAGATTCTCCTTGTGTAAGCATTGAAGTTTTTAATCCTTTAAGCATACTATGTAAATGATGTACTTGAAAGCTAAGAATGGAATTTGTTGTGACATTAACTTGTTTTTGAAATTGCTAACCTTTGTTTTTAATAATTTTCCTTGAATTCATAGAGCTTTAAAGCTATCAAGTGTTTATCATGAAGCACCTAATTGGTATGTATTGCTTGAGCTGAGATTACTTATAGTCTTTGGTGCAGATCTGTCGTGGGCTTGCCAATTTTACCCAAACCTCTAAGAATGTAGTAGTGGTGATGGGATTGTATCCACAACGAGAGAGATATGTCACAGTTTTAATCAGTGATAGAATGCAACAATAAAATGCTATGACAATAACAAATCTAAGAATCGAAGGTCTAATAGTAAATCGAATCAATGAGAAGGAATTGTGTTGCCTCGAGAGGGTGCAATTAACATGAATCTCAGCTTATAATCCTTGACATGTGTGTGCTCATGTGAGGGGACTAGACTACTAGTGTCCTGGACTTGATCAACCTAGTGGTTCTCACAACTCCATTTCACAATGCTCCTTGAACTTCCCTTGGTAGGGCAAGTCTTTGGTACGAATTAGGACACCAGATCCCTACCTTACAAAACAATCCTAGTTCTATTCCTAGTTACCTCCCTTAGTAGGGCAGCTAAATAAGACAAGCATTCAGACTATTCTACACAGATAAACTCAAGTCATTTTCATAGAATCGATTCCAATTATTAGTGGGAACAGCACAAGTAAAATCACAAAGATAACTGATCTTGAGACTCACAGGAGTTTGATTTTCAATTCAATTCATGTAGATCCAATTGCCTTTGGTAGATCCACACAGATTTCAGTGGGTATTGCAGACCAAATGTGGACGTAAAGGAATTTATGAAACATATTAAGATAAAACATGTAATGAACATCAATCAAGAATAAACACAGATAATTCCATTTCCAATGTCTCAAATAAGATGGAGATCCATACAATTGACCCTCAAGACAACACCCTAAATCTAGCCGATCATGATGATCAGTTGATATCCCATAATTACAAAGAGTAAATTCTGTATGTAAGCTATGTTGGCGGATTCCTATCTGTAATCTCGATTTAGGGTTTTTTTCTCTTCCTCTTTCTGATTTCCTCCCAAGATCCGATCTCTCCTCTTTGTGTTTCCTCTCTGCCTTTTATACTTTGCCCCTTGCTGATTCGGCTCTGTAAAATTTCCATAAGTTTCCTTCCTTTATGGAGATGTCACCACGTGTTTGCAAATACATCAATAATGGCTGATGTGAGGTCACGTGGTTAGCACAAAACTTAATGACTTAGAATTTACAGTGCAATTCTTCAAACATTTGGTGCTCGTATGAGTGATGTATCAAGTGCTTGCTTGTGTGAGCTAAAGCTTGCGCGTGCTCGTTGCTATTTGTGCTAAGTGCAAATGTGGAAGCCGAATTCAGTATATGAAGTGAGTGCCGGTGTGCGAACGTGTATGCATGAAAAATGTACAAAATTGCACAAGTGGAATGCATGATAAATGCAAGTAAGAAAGTGTGCATGATGTGTGTGTATGGCGGACGTGTGTGTGTGGCGGGCGCCTAAGTGTTGAGTCTAGCGTGCCTGCCATGTGTTTGTGTGTGTTACATGTTTTGTGTGTGTTTGTGTTTGTTTGTTAGGACTTTTTTTGTGATGCTTGAGACTTGGACGCCAACATGGTTGAGTGTGTGCTTGACTCTCATTCATGTTCAAATACAACACTTTTACAAGCTATTTTCACAACACTTCACCAATCTACTCAATCTCCATATTCTCTCACAGGCTTAATTTTCTCTCCCAAGCCTACGCTCTCAGCAATGTACAGTGGCATGAGATTTATTCCTGCCCCGAGGTCACACAAGGCTTTATTAAAGAATTTACACCCAATTGTGCAAGGCACTATGCAACTCCCAGGGTCGTTCAGCTTTGGAGGTAATTCATCGTTCGTCCAGGCCTGACTCTCCTTTGTACGCGGTATTGGCACATCACACTGCAGAATTTGCTCCTTGTTCGCAATCAGATCCTTCAGAAACTTTGCGTACCGAGGCACCGCCGTGACAAGATCCAACAAAGGCACATTCACATTCACATTTTTAACCATGTCCAGAAACCTTGTAAATTGTGCTCCTTTCTTGGCTGGAGGTGGAGCTCTCCGGGGGAAAGGAGGGAGTGGTGCATACTCCAGATAATTGTAGGGGCTTGGAGGTCCCTTCGTTTTCTTAGGCTCCTGTGCCTTCACTCTTCCTTCCTTATCCTCCTGAATTTCCTCTTCCACAAGAATAGCCTCTTCCATGACTTCTTCCACAGAAGCTTCTTTCTCATCTTTCTTCTTGCTCCCATTGAGCTCTTTACCACACCTCAGTGTTATTGCATTGCACACTTGTTTCCCTTTTGGGTTAAGTTCAGTGTCACTAAGAAGGGTGCACTGAGGCCTTTGGTGTCTTTCCTTGGCTAATTGGCCCATCTGCATGTCTATATTCTTAATAGATGCTTCCAGATTTTTCACTTGTTTCTCCAGTGTTGAAGTTCTCTACTCATACATGTCCATTTTCTCCAAAATCGTATGAAACATTTCCTCGGTGGTCTTTCTTGCTTCCCTATTGCTTGACTCTCCACCTTGGTAGTATTGTATCTGTTGATTGCCTTGACTCCAGGTTTCTTGACCGGTTTAATTCCTATACCCTCTATGTTGTTGCCGGTTATTGTAGTTTTTCACATAGTGGACTGACTCCTGGGTTAGCTCACACTGATCAGTGTGATACTCTACTTTGCATAACCCACACATCAATACTTGGGTAGTCTTTGCTGCCTTAAGAGTTTGGACTTGCCTTGTCAATGCTTCAATTTTATCTTCCAAGGAGGTCTCTTCATCCAAATCCAACACTATTGTTTGTTTCCTCACAGGGGTTTTCCTTACTTCTGGGAACAAGTACTCTTCATCAGCAATTGAATCGAACAGCTTTCTCACCTCTCGCACGCTTTTGTCCTTCAGAGCTCTGTTGGCACAAGCATTCACCATCAATGAAGATTCTGGAGATAAACCTTTGAAGAAAGTGTTCAACTCTCTCACTTCCCTAAGAGCATTGTTGGGGCATTGCCTCAGTAAATCATTAAACCTGTCCCAAACCTCTTTAAATGTTTCACCATCTTGCTGTTGGAAGCTTCTAATTTCCAATCTCATTCTCTCCAACTTTGCAGTAGGGAAGTATTTTGCCAGAAATTTCCTTTCTAACTCCTCAAATGTAGCTATGGAAGGTCCTCCTATAGAATTAAACCAATGCTAGGCTTTTCCTTTTAGAGACAACGGAAACAAGACCCTCCTCACATCATCAGGTGCCACCTTTTTCAGCTTGAAAGTATTGCACAATCCCAAAAAACCAATCCAAGTGTTCATTCGAGTCATCATTGCTCAAACCATGGAAAATTTGGCCTTGTGTAATCATTGATATAGGTATCTGATAGCTCTCTACGTCTATTCCTTGGCGATTGTTCCTTCTCTAAAAATTCACTGCGAAATGGTCACAAACCATGGTGGTTGGGGCCTAGGCCTTTCATCATTCTGTTTAGCCATTTCTAACGCTCTGTTAGAGTCCTTTGTAATTTAAGATCAAGTTCAAACTCCGGTCCTTCTCCACGAAGTCGTGCCCCCGTTTGCATAAACTGCGATTTCTGCAAATATCAGAAATACCACTAACACAAATAGATCAACAGAACAAACCGAACACAAGAAATGAAATGAAATGAAATGCTCAACCATGTAATATCATATCTCAACAGCACGAACATAAGACAAACCTATACTAACATCAAGATATAAAGATTAGAAACACAAAGAGACAAACAAAACTATCACAATCAATCAATGACACTTTGCCTCTCCCCAACAGCAGAGCCAAAAATTGGTGCAGAGCTATCGCAAGCTCGCCAATTTTACCCAAACCTCTAAGAATGTAGTACTGGTGATGGGATCGTATCCACAGGGAGAGGGATATGTCACGATTTTAATCAGTGATAGAATGCAACAGTAAAATGCTATGACAATAACAAATCTAAGAATCGAAGGTCTAACAGTAAAGTGAATCAATGAGAATTAATTGTGTGGCCTCGAGAGGATGCAATTAACATGGATCTTAGCTTATAATCCTTACCTTGTGTGTGCTCATGTGAGGGGACTAGACTACTAGTGTCCTGGACTTGATCAACCTGGTGGTTCTCACAACTCCATTTCACAATGCTCCCTTAACTTCCCTTGGTAGGGCAAGTCCTTGGCAAGAATTACGACCCCAGATCCCTACCTTACAAAACAATCCAAGTTCTATTCCTAGTTACCTCCCTTGGCAGGGCAACAAAATGAGACAAGCATTCAGACTATTCTATATAGAGAAACTCAAGTCATTTTCATAGAGTCGATTCCAATTCTCAGTGGATACCGCACAAGTAAAATCACAAAGATAACTGATCTTGAGACTCACAGGAGTTTGATTTTCAATTCAATTCATGTAGATCCAATTGCCATTGGTAGATCCACACAGATCTCAGTGGGTACTGCAGACGAAATATGGACTTAAAGGAATTTATGCAAACACATTGAGATAAAACATGTAATGAACATCAATCAAGAATCAACACAGATAATTCCATTTCCAATGTCTCAAAAATGCTGGAGATCCATTCAATTGACCCTCAAGACAACACCCTAAATCTAGCCGATCATGGTGATCGGATGATATCCCATAATTACAAAGAGTAAATTCTGTATGTAGGTTTTGTTGTGCTGATTCCTCTCTGTAATCTCGATTTAGGGTTTTTCTCTCTTCCTCTTTCGAATTTCCTTCCCAGATCCGATCTCTCATTTTTGTGCTGTCTCTCTGCCGTTTATACTTTGCCCCTTGCAGATTTGACCCTGTAAAATTCCCTGAAGTTTCCTTTCCTGACAGTTCGCTACGTGTCTGTAAATACATCAATAATGGCTGAAGTAAGGTTACCTGGTCAGCACAAAACTAAACGACTAAGAATTTACAGTGCAATTCTTCAAACATTTGGTGCTCGAATGAGTGATGTATCAAGTGCTTGCTTGTGTGAACTAAAGCTTGCACGTGCTCCTTGCTATATGTGCTAAGGGCAAAAATGGAAGCCAAATTCAGTGCATGAAGTGAGTGCGCCGGTGTGCGAACGTGTATGAATGAAAAATGTACAAAATTGCACAAGTGGAATACATGAGAAATGCAAGTGAGAAAGTGTGTGTGATACTGTGTATGGCGGGCGCCGTAGTGTGAGTGGCGGGCGTGTGTGTGTGTTATATGTTTTGTGTCTGTTTGTGTTTGTGTGTTTGGACTTTTTTTGTGATGCTTGAGACTTGGACGCCAAATGGTTGAGTGTGTGCTTGACTATCATTCATGTGCAAATACAACACTTTTACAAGCTATTTTCACAACACTTCACCAATCTACTCAATCTCCATATTCTAAGCATATATGCATACAAAACGTACATCAAGCATCATTCATCTTGTAATTTCATGCAAAAGACTAATAAAGTGGAGCAATTAAGTCGGTACAAGACGAACTTACCAATCTTAGTGATATGGGTTTTATGGTAAGGCCTGTAAGTTGGCTAAAGCAATTAAAATGAAATTGAAAGGAATGTGAATGTGAAATGTGGAAATGTCCTATTAAGCATGCTTAAACTACTTAAAGTTCATTAACTTAACTAGGTGAGTCTTTTGTGCTTCTATGTGATTTTTGGAGCCAAAAGAGATTAAGAATGCACTCACAATCATGTTGTTTTCATAGCATGGGAATTGGGTTGTAGCTAAATGCGAAAAACAAGTCAAAATCTTAGTACCTATTTTCTGTTATTCCCATTCCTCGTTATTGAATTGAGCTAAGCTAGTTATGAGTCATATTGAGTTGGAGGATTCTTTATGTGTGCTTGAGATATGAGATTTATCACTCATGGTGATGAGCTGAACTTAATTTATGTTGAATGAAATTTTGTTTTGGTGAGTAATTATAATGCAAAGTGTGAAAGATTGGCAATTAGTTTGAATCGTGAAGCTATGAGTGGCATGCACATTTGAATGAGAATTGTATCCATTGTTCTAGTTTGGTTTAAGTATTTTGTCTTGTTTTTAAGTTAACATTTTATAAATATTTTCTCTTGTTTTAGGTATCACACAATATCACCTAAAAAGGAAAATATAATGACAACGCAAACCATCTAACCCACCAACAAAAAGGCAAAGGGAACAAATATTGTTGCAAAGTAAAACATTGACTGGAAAATTGCCTAAGGTGCCACCTCTAGAAGCCAATGATAAATGCTAAATGGTAGTTAAAGAAGTTGTCCCTCAACTACAATTAGAAGAAGAAATGACAAAAGAGGAACCGATGCCGATTGAGAAACCGAAGAAAACTTTGGAAGACTAGCATTCCTAAAAATATAGCCAATGGTCAACCAGTTGGCCAATATGGAGAAAATGACAAAGAATATGAAAACACAACCATGAGGTCAAGAAAGTGCACTAACAAAAGGGAGTTCTTTAATGCTTTAATATACTTGAGGACAAGTCCCCCCTATAAGTGTGGGTGTGGATTGCCTTTTGTTTGTGCTTCATTATATTTATGGTTGTATTTTAAGGTGTTGGTATTGTTTTAAAATGAGAAGATATATGTTGTTAGATACGAAGAAGAGTGTCATTTTGTGTTTATTTTAGAAATTTAATTTTTTTTTGGCTTTAGATTTTTGTTTGATAATTTGTTTAATTGTGATGCTTTTGTGTGTTACTAAAAGTTTCTGTAATTTGAATCCCAAGTGGTGTTTGTGTTTATTTTTCTTGTTCATGTTGTCAATAAGTGGTGTTGTACACAAGAATGAAATTAAGATTGTCATGAAAGCAAGAATTTTTCATTGCATATTGGTTTATGCAAATCAATGATAGAATCGTGATTGATGTGGTTGAATGACAAGCTTGTCGTGTACCTAGCAATTTTACCCTATTCACTAATGTAGAGGGATCGTATCCACAGGGAAGAAGATGGTTTCTTAGAATTCAATAATTGTTCCGAGGTTGTCACAGGGAAAAGATAGCAAGAAATTGAGTACTAACTATTCAAAATAGAGAACTTGAAAATAATGCAAGAAACGAGAACAATAAGTTTTGTATGAAATCAAGTAACGAGAACGATGTCATAGGGTTTAGATGCCGGATGATTGCACTAAACACACTACTTCAATGCAATGAAACTGCCTCACAAAACAATCAGAGAGGAGATAAAATTCCCTAGGAACATACAATACCATCAGCATGGCGACCACATGTGATCCTAAACTCCCTGTCACCATTTTCTTATTTGGCGAGGCCCTAGAGTGATGGCTGAAAAACCGCAACATCTCAACTGCCCAAAACTAGCTACACTAGCATGAAAATCCTGAGGTTTTCCCATGGCAAGGCCTAACCTAGGTTTGTTTGCCTTCACTAGCCTGAGGTAGTCTCCCCTCACTCTATTCTAATGACTCAATGAACTTCCACTGGCATGGCGACTGCAACTCTATTCATGAATAGGTAAAACGAATGAGAAGACTCAATTTTCGTACGTTAGGTTCTTATTTCATGCATTCCTTACTCCTAAATGTGATTCTAATCCCAACTTAGGATGGCGACCACAATCGAGGCAAAACTCAGTCAATACGAGCATGAATACATAAAACTAAATAGGATTGAAGCGTTCATTTCAAGTAAAATCTCAATCTTCACGAGTTGTATGAATTGAAAGGCATCGCGTAGTCTAATTGCACAATCATCCGGTCTCAACCCTAAGACATCAATGATCTAGCCACGAAACCTCATTCTCATATCACGATTTTCACATTCAAGCTCAAAACAATTCATTTTCATATAAATTGGAAGAATTTACTAGCAATTGTGTTAGAATTGTCAAAAACTCCTTTAATTGAGAATGAAAATTTTGTGCTCAGTTCACAAGTTAAATCGGAATCACGATAGGAGAAGAAATGGAAGAGAGGGAAAATCTAGAGAGAGAAAGAATTTATAGTGAGAGAAAGCTCCAGCTCTCCAAAATCAAAAATCTGTTCAGAGTCTAGAATGATCCATCGATCTCACTAATCTATGACTAAATCCTCTATTTAAAGAGGTTACAAAACGTAATTAATACGCAAACGTAAAATGGATGTAATATTACATAAATGCCACTGTGTACATCTAATAGTCCAAATGACTCAACTCGGTAACTCGTCACGTCTTCCACGCCTTTGGTCCTTTATTGATCACGCCAACCTACACACCTGCCCAAGAAGAAACAAAATCCTACACCTAGAAAATTTATCACAAACATTACAAACATAAAAATGCATGGCCCTCACACATTCCAAGTGGGAGGTCTCGCCCTCACAACACCAAAAGTGGCAAGACCTCGCCAAGAGGTCTTGCCCTCACAAAGTCAGAAAGTGGTGAGACCTTTATGTGAAAGTGTGCATGAGTGTTGTGAAGTGTGTGCAGGATTGAATGAATGCAAAAAAGAATTATTGCAAATGAATGAATTGTTGAAGAATGAAGTGATCATGCAAAAAACGAATGCTTGAAACGTTGTGAGACAGAAAGTATGTAATACACACACAAGAATGTGTTAATGAAATGTATGTGCTATGAAATGTATGTGTTAAGAAGTAAGATGTATGGAGAGAATAAATGAAAGATTGCGAGATATCTTGGGAATGAATGCAATTGAAGTTTAAAGAAGAGCGGCAATGAGATGCTATTAAGATAAGTGTGAGAATAACAAGATTGAACTAAGTAAAAGTGGAAATGAAGAATGCCATAGTAACTACGTGATTCATTCTTCACTCATAAAATGGAAAATATAATGCATTTAAACATTTTCTCAAATCATGGAGTGCAAAGTGAATGCTTACGTGAAGTTGGAAAATATAATGTTTGTAAAGCATTCTCAAAACATGGAGTGCAAAGTGAATGCTTACATGAAGTTGCAAATGTTATAAAGAAAACAATGAAACTTTAGCTCATAACATGAATGAACAAATGTATCAAGACTAGGTAAAGTGTATACAAAGAATGAATGAAACCCTCACAACATTCTTAGTGGCGAGGCCTCTCTAAGAGACGTCGCCCTCACAAAGCCAAAAGTGGCAAGACCTCTTAGAGAGGCTCGCCATATGAATGCATGCGTGTGAGTTAAAAGTATTGTGTGCAAATGTGCAGCAAATTCCAACCAAAATCTGGCCCTGATGCGCTACGAATTTTGCAAATCCTAAAACATGAAAGTTATAGCCCTAGGTCATAGCTTGCCATAGCCCTTTGAATCACTCAATTTGGAGCTTGGACAAGAACGTTATGGCCAATATATGGAAGTGTGGTAAAGCCGTGTGTGCTCGTGCGTGGCGGGGTGTGGCAAGGTGTGTACTTGTGCAAGGATGCTATGTTAGTGTGTGGCGATGCAACCATTTTCAGCACAACACACTACTTCTATGCAATATATGTGTGTCTTAGCCTCTGAATTGGACTTTGGGGTAAGCATACTAGTTTTATATCGTTTTCTTAACTTTCTATTGGTTCAAGAATATGCATCAACGGAGGTCTGTAGCTCAAGATATGAACAATTTACCAAACTGTGGCAGTGAGCTCAACAATGTAAACCTGAAAGAGCAATAGTAAAGATTCTCTTGGTTCTCATACTTGCACGCTGAATTAGAAGAACATAAAAACATAAGAAATTACATATAGCCAAGTAACTTTCCAGAGCATCCATGATTGCATCATTTGGATTAGTATTGGGAAAGTTACACTCAAATAAAGTACCCCAACTATTCTACTCAAACACAAAGTAAGCATATAATGGCATTCTTCAAACTCCAAAAGCTTAATATCAAACCTTTTTTTGTTCTTTCCTTGTTCTTTAACCTAAGACATACATTTGCTAATTTAAACATCAATTTTGGTCTTTTTCTCCATTTTAGCACACCAAGTTCAAAACCACATAAATGCACACATTGACACAAAACACTACACAATTGCATGAGAAACAAGGCAAAAGCTAAGTGAAATAACGCATATAAGTTGGTATACAACCAACTTATCAATTTCACCCACACTTAAACTGTTGCTTGCCCTCAAGCATGGACATAACATCATACTTACACAACTCATGTTAATCACTCACATTTAAACTGTTACTCCCTTGTTTACTAAGTCCATCTCTAAGTTCATCAAAACATTTTTCACACAAAAACTCTCAAAGGTTTCCCCGTTCCAAATTTTTAGAGTTCACCACACATTATCAACCAAGGCACAATGAATAAAGACAAAAATGTCATACATGCAAGAGTTTGTTGAGGAATACTGGTTCAGTGCTCTTCATGTATGCATAACCCTTTTTATTCTATCTTACGATTCACTGCATATCAATCTCATTATCCAAACATAGGAACAAACAGCACACAAGATCAATGGCACACATTGTTGTTTTTCTTAGATCATTTACATTCACATTGCACTTTGGTGCTTTCTTTTTTCACAGACAATGGTGTATGATTGCCTGGCTCTTGTGGCTCTTTTTTCCCACTTTTCGCCTGGGTTTTATTGCTATTTTTTCCCAAATATGCATGCCAGGGTCTTACAGCTTTTCATTCCCAGATGCTAAAGGCTTTTTCCACCAAATCCTTTCCTATGTAACCACTAGTTCGTATGTGTCTTTAAGGGACTATATCTGCAAGAACACTAAAATTCCAAGGAGATGCATAATAAAGAACAACTCAAACCAAATTACCTCCTATGTCATTGAATAGTTTGCATGGCATATCTATCTTACTTTAACCTCATGCCATGGCCAACAAAATGTGCCAATTTCTTTCAAATTTAGAACCGAAAATGAAAAATGTTTCGCGTGCATTAACATAGAAATTTGATGACTAGAGGTTGAACATAGCTAATCAAAAGAACAAAGGTCCAAATGCAAAGTGATACTTCATTTCATTCATTTCATTGCCCACACTATTACTACACCTCTTATCATTTCATTTCACACATTACATATTATTAGGACACAATCACACTCCTTAAAAACATAAAAACACTAACTACCCAGAACAACAACACTCAACACTTCAAACATTCCATGGATAGACAAATTTTCCCACAAAAATGTCAACTACAGATAACTTGTCTTCAAGAACAACACTTAATTCACACAAATTCACAAAAAATTTCATAAATTTCAAAATTTTACAAAAAAAAACTTATAACGTTCACAACAAATGAAAAACCTCATATATTACGGGATATAATATGCAAAAGCTCAAAATAACGCTACACAACCACAAAAGAAATAACGTGATTTGCATCACATAGCACAAAAATTTCATTCATGAAAGAAAGTACGCATATAAAATCCAAGAAACACAAACCAAAGCACACATTCACTCCCCCACACTTAAAACTTACATTGTCCTTAATGTAAAGTAAAGATAGATTTAGGAGCTCCCTATTGTTGATATGTCATGAATTCCAATGTTTGCTTGGTGGAGTGTGTTTGTCCATAGTTCCATCTTTGCATAAAAGATAATGTACTGCACATGATAAAACCAAGCTTATTAGAAATCACTCATTCAAGCATACTACATGTTGGTACAAGGTAGACATGACATAGAGGTGGCATACAAGGTAGACATGACTAGGAGTCCTGGTTGTATAAAAATATGCAATTAGTAACACTAAATAGCATATGCACAATTCATACTTGAAATGAAAAACAAAATGATTGTGTGCAGCATGGGAGTGGTCCTTTGATCCACTCCCCCACACTTAGCCTCATGTGTGCATAGCCTATTCTTTTTGCCACTTCTTCCATGTGCATGTCCTGACAGTATAAGTGGCTTAGTGAACATACACAATGCAAGAAAATATAAGACTATGTTAACCAATACACTTTATTAAAGCTAAGCGGAAAAGAAGTAGTTCTGGATTTTGTAAGTCTCCAGCTAGACTATATTCATTACTCATTCGTCTTCACAATCTGGAATATCCAACTCTACAGAATTCGGAATAACTATCTATATACCATAAAGAAGAAATCTCATAAGCGCTCTTCTTCCTCTTGCAAGACACTTGAGGTGTATCATCAAGGAGGTGCTTAAGCTCATGCACATGGAGAGTAAACTCTACAAATTCCACTTTGAACCACTGAGACTCCCGCATTGGGGGCACTTCCTTCAATTCCTCTATAATTGGAAGCACATCTTCTGCCTCTTCCACCACACTAACTATTTTGATCCTGCAAGGTTCAAACAAGGATTGTATATCCACGGCCTCAACAAACTCATCAGTAAGTTGAAAAATAGACATATCAATAAAGCAATTTTCCACTATGTTAGCAATATCATGTAAAATTCGCATATACTTCTCATCCAGACTTACATGGGAAATTCCTTCAGTCTCTTATTTCTTTTTTTTAGTTGGTAGAACCTCTTTTTGTGGTGAGGCGCCACTCCCTGTTTATTTCACAAATTGGTGGATGGCGGACATACCCAAAAGCCATCCTTACACTTCTTGACCATTTGAATCCAAATCCATTAACATGCCAATGGCCTAATGGAAACGAATTCAATGGATTTCTCAAAATTAAATATGGAGCACTTCCTCCATTTACAAGTAAGCCTTTGATCATTCTATAGTACAAAAGGCTCCTTGGATCACAAGGAGTGACAAAAAATCCCCAATTTTTTGAACCACTTGAAGGATAAATCTATGGCAGCAGTAGTCCCCAGTTGAAACAGCATCAGAAGTAGTTTCCATTCTTTTGTGTCCAATGTATATGAATTCGGGGGCCAACACCAGTCTGAGGTATTTCTGTGTCCAGGATCCTTTCGTACACTTGTTACTGCTGCATTGGCTTGGCCTTCGATTAGCCAGAGCTTTCTTTTCCTCCGTTGGAGATAATGTAAAAGCAAGCAGAGGAGGAGAAAAACCAGAGAACTCCAATGTACTAATAGTTAACAATAGCGAAGACAAGCCAGCTCTAACAACTGCAAGCTGGGGTCTAATTTTATCATATTTGCAAGCTAGTCCAAACATCAGCAGACTGGGTCCTACATGCAAACCTTGGTTACCAATCATTGTGGTTGAAGTTCCTTGCTTCCCTTTGTTGGACCATATACTCATTACCTTTTTTAAGGATAAGGGGCGGAACTGGCTCTCTGTCCATTCTGAGAAGAGAATAAAGTTTTGAGATAGCCATTGTTCTCTGTCGCATCGCCAAAAGCCTAGCTGGTAAATTTTCTTGTTTTGGGACTAATTGTATGGAAGACTCCCGATTGATGAATTCCATTATAGTTATAAGTTGCCAGTCACTCCACGATTTAATTTCTTGGGTGAGTATGAGGGAGTCAAATTCAAGAGTGATGTCATGGAAACCTTGATCTTGACTCCTTAAAATGAATGTGTGAGCAGCTAAAGCCTCCACCTGCAGTCTTAAAAGTGAGAGAGAAAAATTAAAGATAGGAAGAGGAAATAATAACTGACTCCTATGATTTCTGGCAAGACCTCCAACCCTCTAAGAGTTTTCCCCCTTAGCGGCTGCATAGTTGATCTTGATGCGAGGGGGGGGGGGATCTGGAGGGTTCCATTTAATTCCAGTATCATCTTTTTCCTGATTTTCTGGCAAGCATCCCAGAAAGATGCCCATCCGAGTTCCACGAGCTACAAACCTGTAAATTTTAGGGTCATTAATTCTTTAATAGAATTGAAGATTCTTCCCACAAGGATCCCCTCCTCAGGTATGCCTTTATCAAAAGTTATTTTTTTTCGAAGCTTCCACATCCACCAACATATCAGAGAGGGACAGATCTTTAGCAAGAGGCTCCTACATTCAGATGTTGTATTGTGCTGCTGCCACCAAATGTCCAAAGTGCCTACAAAGCTGCAAGAGTGTTCCAGGATCCCATTTTCTGCTGCAAAGTTCTTCCAAACCTTTTGTGCAAACTGATGGAACTCTAGCAAGTGACTTACTATTTCCCCACTGGCATGGCACCAAGGACATATAAAAGGGCCTAGATGCCTACCTTATGCAGATTTGAGCCCAGGGGAATTTTATTTCTAATGAACCTTAGCATTAGGAAGGAAATCTTAATAGGAATTATTGGATCCCAAATAGCTCTAGCATGGGAAATATGAGTTGTATTGTGTCCCCTAATTAGTTGGAAAGCAGAGTTAGGCTAAAGTGTCCATTCTGATTAAGGTTCCATATCATTATGTCCTCTCTTCCACTACTGATGGGAGTTTCCAGAAAAATACTTCTAGGGGTTTGAGGCAGTATGATTCTGACTTTATCCCAATCCCAACCTAGATTCCCCAAAACTTCTGATACCTTATAGTCTCATTGACTTCTAAATAACTCAGATAGTTGGCCACTAGGGCAATATTTATCATAAAGCAAACTGCACTCTCCATTTCCTCATTGGAAGTGAATATGCTCCTCTGCCAGGGTCGCTACTCCACATAGCCTTTTCCAAGTGTGAGAATTCCCTCTTCGAAATCCAATTTCTGATGGATGTTTAGAGCCACAGTATTTTGCCCACATGAAGGTTGCCCAAAGAGAGTTTTTAGACCTGAATCTCCACCACAGCTTGATAGTTTGAGCTCTGACTATGTGATGTAGATCTATAAGTCCTATCCCCCCCTTCCTCCTGATTGAAACACGGTTCTTTCCAACTAATCCAGTGTCTTCTAGTACCCTTGTCCACAGCTGACCACAAGAGGTTTGAGAGTAGAGATTCTATTTGATTAATGACTTTTTTAGGAGGATCTAGGCTCATGGTCCAGTAAATAGGCATGGAAGAAAGGACACTTTTGATCAAAGTAATCCTACCACCTAAAGTTAGGTACTTTGCGCTCCAACTTCCTACGGTGTAACTGATCTTATCCACTAAGGGAGAATGATAGGAGGCTGGAACTCTTTTAAAGTGAAGAGAGGTACCTAGGTAAGTGGTGGGTAGGGAAACTCTAGAAAACCTAGTTATTTTACCGATTGAATGCTTCGTAGGACTAGGTAATCTGTCATGCACTAAATAGGAGGTTTTAGCAGCATTAATCTTCTCACCAGATTCCCTTTCATAATGTCTCAACTTCACCATAATACTTTTAACAGCTTTGGGACTTGCTGATGACAAAATTATTAGATCATCTGCAAAAGCTAAGTGAGATATTCTAGGGCATCCTCTAGGAAACAAAAAAGTCTAGTCTTTTGTCAACATTGTTGTTCCTCTAAACAAGTATTCTGAGATGATTACAAAAAGCAACGGGGAGATTGGTTTCCTTGTCTTAACCTTCTCGTGGCTTTAAACCAGCCTTTGCTAGCCCCATTAATTAATACTGAAAACCAAATGTTTGAGATCAGCCTCCACACAATGTCAATCCATACTTCACCAAAGCCTAGTAACCTCAGAATTTGCAGCAAATAGGGGCAATGAACCCTATCATAAGCCTTCTCCATGTCAAGCTTAATTGCTACCTTTCCTTCCTTACTCTTCGTATTAAGGGTAGCCATCATTTTACTAGCCAACAGATAGTTATCTGTGATCAAACGACCAGCCACAAATCCACTTTAATTCTCAGAGATTATCTTAGGCAGAATTAAAGCTAATCTCCTAGCTAACAATTTGGAGATAATCTTATTAAAGAAGTTACATAGGCTAATAGGTCTGAACTGCTTAAAGGACTGGGGATTTGTGATTTTAGGAATGAGGACTATGGAAGTTGCAGTCATGGCCTCGTTCATCTCAGCCCCATTCACGAAAGCTTGAACTGCCCTTAGTAGATCCTTACACAGAATTTCCCAGGCTACCACATAAAATAGACCTGGAAAGCCATCTGGACCTGGGGAACTGTCTTGGTTCATACAAAAAATAGTAGATTTCAGTTCCTCTATATCAGGGATTTTAGTTAACTCCTGTCTGTCTACTTCCGACAAGGCTGCAGGGAGTAGTGAGGGAACTATTTGTGAGCTTACATGTTCTGAGGAGTACAAATCTGAAAAGAATTAAACAGTTGTATTAGCAATTTTGTCATCCCCTTCTACCCAATCCCCATCCTAGTTTGGACTGTGTGAATGCTAACTTTGGCATGCCTGTTCCTGACATATGAGTGGTAGAATCTGAAGTTCCTATCTCCCTCATTGGCCCATTTGATATTAGCCTTTTGGGACCAAAATGTTTCCTCCAGCCCCAGCAGATACTTGGCCTTGGCAATAGCTTTATTCATGATTTCCCTAGGGACAGGAGTCAGCTCACCCTCTTTCTCAAGCCTCAGAAGTTCCTCTTTAGCCTGTTCATCCTTTGTAAAAATATTTCCAAAGGTTACCTTATTCCAGGCCCTAAGGGCCTATTTGACCAGCTTTAGTTTTTCTGTAAAGATCCTAATAGGGCTGCCTATCATTTCTCTTTCCCATGCTTGCCTAATGACAGGAAGATATTCTGAGTGCTTGGTCCAAAAGGCTTGAAATCTAAAAGGCCTCACAGCTTCCTTCCCTTGCTGAATTTGCAGAACTAAGGGTGAGTGGTCAGAAGGATACCTAGCTAGGTGGGATATAGTTGCCTTCAGGTTCCTATTTAGGAAATTTGAATCCACTAAGGCTCGGTCAAGCTTTTTCCAAATTCTAGCCCTCCCCTCTCGATTGTTGCACCATGTGAACCTTACTCCATAGGACCGTACCTCAGTCAAGCCCAAGGAAGACATAAACTCTAATAATTCTCTGGATTCCCTAATATGAAAGGCCTTGCCCACCTTTTTCTCATCACTAGCCTTGATGCAATTTCAATCCCACATAAAACCCAATGTTTATCTAAGGACTGCAAATTAGCTAATTCCTGCCATAAGGCCTCTTTCTTAAGTTCTGTGCACTTAGCATAGATGTTAGATACGAACAAAGGGCATTGCAACTCTGGGTGGTTAAGTTCTAATGTGATATCCTGATGAGAGACTGCTATAAGTGTGCATGCAAAAGGCATAAAGCTTTCTACTTTGGAAGTGTCCAAAACAGGTTCAGCTATTACTAAGAAATTACTACTATTTTTACTCAAAATTTTCTTCAATTTTTTAAAATTTTGTTTTTGGCTAATGCTCCTCATATTCCAATAGATGCATCTAATCATTGGAAACAGTATTTTTAGAATCAGCACATGAGTTTCTTTCTCTAAGCTCCCTATCTGAATTATACTTAGCCCAAGACTTAGGTTTTTGACTCCCTACTTTTGTCTAATCTAATCTGTCTACCTAAACTGTAACATTCAGCTGGATCATCTCCAATTGGTTGGTTTGCGGTACCTGCAAAAAATTAGAGGAGACTACTTTAGTGAGGATCTTGAGAATTTCATCACAATATACCTGATCCTAAATTTTTTGGCAAACCGCTACATCCTTCTGAGCAACTGAAAGCTGGCATTCCCTGGGAGTCTTTTGGGTCACAGCAACTTTAACGCTTCCCACTGCAGTATGGGAAGCTATTATGTCCAGCACTTCTATATCCTCATCTCCCTCCAATAGATTTAGCACATAGAACTTGTTGCTACTCGTCTGATTTTGTTTTTGATTATGGGAGTTAATCTCCGAGGTTTTCCCCTGGTGGCCTATGGTGCTTTGTACCTGATTGTTTAGGATTATTGGCTGAGGACTTTCAACCACAACCTTATTGGCGATGTGAGATACATTCTGCTCCCTGCCTTGAGATTCTTTCAGAGTATCCATTACTTCCAGCCCTGATTGGGGCTGAGTAGTCTGCCCTTCTTGACCTGTGTTTTCAGAGTTCCCTGAAAATTTTGGGATTTCTGGAAGAGGGCACGAAATTAGGAGGCTGCTCAGATCCACCTCCTTTCCTTTCTGCAGCCTTATTTCACTCTCAGCATTCCCTTTATTACCAGCTAGTTTTTTTGAGACTAATATCCACTCTTTAGAGCTCTGCTTAGGATTCGTGGTGTTTTTCCTCGATACTTGTGAAGCTCCCATTGCCAGAGTCTTCGTTTGTCTTCTTTGAGGAGCATAATCCTTGCTGTGATGACCTACTTTCCAGCATTTAAAGTAGTATTCTGGTCTTTCTTTGATTTCCAGATTTTGCCATTTGCCTTTCTCTTTGCTCCCAATCCAAATCCGATTGGGAATAGTCTTGGTGAGGTCCATTTCAACACACACTCGGGCTTCGCTTGGCCTGATTAGATCCGAAGCTGCCGCTGTGGCAGTATCTAACTTCAATGGTTGACAAGCAACTAATGCTAGGGAGTACAATTCCTCTTTGTTGAAAAGGTAAAGAGGGAGATGAGGAAATCAAATCCAGACTGGGGAAATGAATGGTTCCACAGTAAGATCAAACTCCCTCTACCATTTGAAAATTCTCGCCTGAAAACCCTGAAAATGCCAAACCTTCCGGGTCCAGAATCTCGAAAGTCCTCTTCCTTGTCAAATTGGAAGAGGACGTGGCACTGATCCAGTAATCCCACTTTACATTCACCCAGAAAACCTGCAGCCAAGATTTCTTTACGGATCTGTACCATAGTTGGTCAACCCCATGAAAATTTGCCTATTAGAGTCCACTGGAAAGTTTGAGCTAGTTCATCCTCTTCTTCTTCAGTTAAGAAGAGGGCCGGTTCCCCTTTAAAGCTAGATAAGGGTTGTTTTGTTTTGACGGAGGCAAATGAGATGTTGCTTTAAGAACTATCAATCTTGTTTATTGCTTTGGCGTAAGTAACTGGAGGGGGAGGTTTGCTCCCCTCCGCCATAGATGGCGGTCACAGAAGCTCACCCACTAACCGTTAGATAGTGTCAACGGTAAAAAAGTTAACCGTTGTCACTTATAGCCAGTATTTCAGCGTTCCAATTTTTAATATAGAAGTGAGAGTAAATTTCTAGAGAGAGGAACCCCCTTCAGTCTCTTCTTTCTTGACAACATAAAAATCATTATCATTAGTTAACAAGGGAATTTTATTTAGCACTTCTTGTGAGTCAACTTTAAGATACTTAGATTCAAGCATAGTTTCAAAAGTTGGGACCCCCACAAAAGTGTCAATCAATGGGTTAACCTCTTCATTAGCAAGTTTAACATTATCTTCATTCATGATATCACCATGTTCATCAAGATGTGACTCTATGGAATTTATCAGGACATCAAGAAATGGCACACCCAAAGTATGACTATCAACATAATCAAATATAACTGGCACTCACTACCATTTGGGACATTCTTAATACATGCTTCCTCTGAGGTCTATTCTACCTACACTTCATCTTGCATTTCAAAGATTGATTCATCTATAAAACAACATTCTACTATGTTTGCAATCTCAGATAAAATCATGCAATCTTCATTATCCAGTTCTACCCTCTCAATTTCTTCATAGTACGCATTCAATTCTTCAATAGATATGCAATCACATTTCACATCTTTATTAAACACATGTATGTTCCATGCTATGGCTCTAACTGCAAAGCAATGTTTTATATGCCTGGGATACTCAATTGCACAATTGAAATCAAAGACAACTTGCTCATCATTAATTCTAAATGTTACCATTTTTTTCCTCACGCTAATTAATGCATCTCCATTAGCAAGGAATGGCCTTCCAAAAAAAATAGGCACTTTGGGATCCTTATCTATATCCAGCACAATGAAATCCATAGGAAGTGTGAAATTATCAATCCCCACCAGTTCATCTTTAACTATGCCTATGGGCTTCACCAATGATCTATCAGCAAGTTGCAAAGTCACTGCCACTGGACGAATTCTTCCACCCAATCCAAAATTGATAGCAATGGAGAGAGGCATGAGATTGATTCCATCACCAAGATCACATAGTGCTTTCTCAAAGTATCTTGTGCCTATCTTGCATGGGATGGTACAACTGCCAGGATCTTTCAAATTAGGAGGTAAATTATGTGCCACAAAAGCCTGATTACTCTCTGTAATTGTTCTCAGAGCCTCACATTGAAGAATTTGTTCCTTATTGGATATAAGATCCTTAAAGAATTTTGCATACTTAGGAACATTGAAGAATTTGTTCCAAATCTAGCAATGGTAGGCTAATGTTAACTTGTTTCATCAGTTTCAAGAATCGGTCATATTGCGCCCCTTTCTTCGTTGGTGGTTTCACTCTTTCTGGGAAGGGAGACGTTAAAGCATACTCGGGGTAGTTGTAAGGACTCGGTGGTCATCTAATCTTTTTAGTCACCTTCTTCTCTTCATTTTTCTTCTCCTCTTCCTCTTCATATGTCACTGCCTCTTGCGCACAATCTTGCTCAACTTCACTTCTAGTTTCCTCTTTATACTGGGCATTCTCACCTCCTTAATTGTTATTCCCTGGCAAAAACTTGCCACTCCTCAATGTAATAGCATTACACACCTCCTTACCCTTAGGGTTAGGAATTGTGTCACTTGGTAGGGAGCCATTGGGCCTATGATGCACAGCCTTTGCTAACTGCCCCAACTGCATTTCAATGTTTTTGAGTGTGGCATCATGATGTCTTACAGTTGTCTCGAAAGCAGCAAATCTTTCCTCATTTTTATCCATCTTTTTCATAATACTATGTAACATGTCTTCTATGGAGGGCTTTCTTGGCTCCTGGGTTCTAAGTTGGTGATCAAAACTAGGAGGTGAATTTTCAGTACGTCTTTGCTCGTTGCTCTGATAGTATTGTCTTCCTTCGTTCTGATTTTGTTATCCCCAATTGCCCTGGCCACCACGATACTGTATGTTTCCTCCATTGTAATTGCCTAAGTACTGTGGCTTCTTATAGTTATTCACATACTGTAGAGACTCAGTTGTGATAACACATTTGTCTGTATAATGTTCGCCCTTACACAACCCACATCATAACATAGGAGCCTTGACGTGTGTTGCTTTCAGAGTTTGCACTTGCTTAGCTAAGTCCTCAAACTTGGAACTCAAAGAAGTTTCTTCATCCAGGTCTAGCACTCCTCTCTGCCTTCGACTATGAGGTTTTCGAGTCTCAGAGAACAAATACTCATCTTTTGCAATTTTGTCTAATAGATGCCTTACTTCAGGCACACTATTATCTTTCAAGGCACCATTAGCACATGCCTTAAGCATCATAGAATACTCAGCCGTGAGGCCTTTGAAGAAAGTGTTCAAATCTCTGATCTCTCCCAAATCGTGGTTAGGACATTGTCGGATCAAATCATTAAAGAGTTCCCATGCTTCTCGGAATGACTCTCCATCATGTTGCTGAAAATTCATTATATCCATTCTCATCTTCTCCAATTTAGTTAGAGGGAAGTATTTAGCCAAGAATCTCTTTTGGATTCCTCAAAAGTAGTCATAGCATTTACACACCCAAAGGATATGAACTAATGCTTTGCTTTGCGCCTTAGAGATAATGGAAAAAGAATCCTATGAACTTCACTCCGATCCACTCTCGAAAGTTTGAAAGTGCTGTAGAGGCCTAAGAACCAATCCAAATGTTTGTTGGGATCTTCATTGTCTAATCCTTGAAAGAACTAGCCTTGAGTTATCATTGAAACTATCTGAGTGGGGATATGGTAGCTCTAAACACCTATGTCCTATTGACGAAATCCACTCTTGAAATTGAATGCGTAGTGGTCACCAAACCGTGGTGCTCGAGCTCCTTTGTTTGCCATTTTCTTTTCTTTCTGTCGGCTTCTCAAAGTTTTTGGTAGTTCAAGATCTAGAGGAAATTCTGGTTCTCCTTCAGATCGAAGCCTGGGCATACAACACACCACAAGTGATAAAAAAACACAAACAATACCGTAGTGACAAAGGTTGTAAATGTAAACTAAAGAAACAGAACAAAACACTCAACACGAGAACTTCAACAATAGATTGCACCTTGTAGTAAAGGAATGCAACAACAGAATCGTAAGAATGTAATAAGAAGACAGAAGTAAAAAAAACAGACCAAAACAACAACAATTAAACAAAAACAGAACAAAACAATAAAATCAAGAAACCGTGCCTTCCCCGGCAGTGGCGCTAAAATTTGACAAGCTTGTCGTGTACCATGTAATTTTACCCTATTCACTAATGTAGATATGGTGAGAGAGATTTTATCCACAGGGAAGGGATTGCTTTCTTAGAATTCAATAATTGTTCCGAGGTTGTCACAAGGAAAAGATAACAAGAAATTGAGTACTAACTAATCAAAATGGAGAACTTGAAAATAATGCAAGAAACAAGAACAATAAGTGTTGTATGAAATCAAGTAACGAGAACGATGTCCTAGGGTTTAGATGCCGGATTATTGCACTAAACAGACTACTTAAATGCAATGCAACTGCCTCGGAAAACAATCAAACAGGAGATAAAATTGCCTAGGAACATAGAATACCATCAGCACGGCGACCGCATATTTCCTACACTCCCTGTTACCACTCTCTCCTATGGCGAGGCCCTAGAGTGATGGTTAAAAAATTGCAACATCTCAACTGCTCAAAACTAGCTAATCTAGCATGAAAATCCTGAGGTTTTCTCATGGCAAGGCCTAACCTAGGTTCGTTTGCCTTCACTAGCCTAAGGTAGTCTCGCCTCACTCTATTCAAATGACTCAATGAACTTCCACCGGCATGGCGACCGCATCTCTATTCATGAACAGGTAAAACGAGTGAGAAGACTCAATGTTCGTACGTTAGGTTCTCATTTCATGCATTCCTTGCTCCTAAATATGATTCTAACCCCGACTTAACATGAAGACCACAATCGAGGCAAAACTCAATCAATAAGAGCATGAATACATAGAACTTAATAGGATTCAAGTGTTCATTTTAAGTACGATCTCAATCTTCACGAGTCGTATCAATTGCAAGGCATCGCATAGTCTAATTGCACTATCACCCGGTCTCAACCCTAAGACATCACTGATCTAGCCACCAAACCTCAATCTCATATCACGATCTTCACATTCAAGCTCAAAACAATTCATTTTCATAAAATTTTGAAGAATTTACCAGCAATTGTGTAAGAATTATCAAAAACTCCGTTAATTGAGAATGAAAATTCCGTGCTCAGTTCTCAAGTTCAATCGAAATCACAATCGGAGAAGAAATGGAAGAGGGGGAAAGTTTAGAGAAAGAAAGAATTTCTAGTGAGAGAAAGCTCCTGCTCTCCAAAATCAAAACTCTGTTCAGAGTCTAGAATGATCGATCTCACTAATCTATGACTAAATCATCTATTTAAAGAGGTTACAAAACGTAATTAATACGCAAACGTAAAATGGATGTAATATTACATAAATGCCACTGTGTACATCCAACAGTCCAAAAGACTCAGCTCGGTAACTCCTCACGTCTTCCGCGCCTTTGGTCCTTTATTGATCATGCCAACCTGCACACCTGCCCAAGAAGAAACAAAAATATAATAATTATAACCAAATTAAAGACCATTTCATAAATAATTAAATTTAGAGGGGTTATTTTACAAAATTAATAAAATTGGTCTTAAGACCAACGTTTACAGCCTTGGGTTGCCATTCTTTTCTTCATATTTTCCCGTCTTTTCTCGCTTAATTAGGGCAAGAAGAAAGGGTTGATTAAAGGAGAAAAAGGAAGCAATTATCACTCAAATTTTACTCAAATTAAGGTAAGGAAACTCTCTAGTCTATTTATCCATATTAATATCTCTATTTAGTATTCTAGATTAGTAAAAGTTTGAAACTTTTGTTGTAATAAGATATGAGTTTTAATCATATAAGTTCAAGAACACTTATCTAAGGATTTTAGCCTTCATTTGATTAGGTATAGAACATGAATTGATGAGTTTAAATTAAATTGTGAGGATATATTGTTGAAGAAAGTTTATAAGAGTAATATATAAGTGGGTTTATGGAAAAATAGGTTATTCAACATATTTGACATGTAAGAAATTATCAAATGGATTTCAAGTGTTATATGAATAGGTTTTAGAATTGTAAGAAGATAAAATGTCCTTAAATGTAGAATGATTTTCCTAAATTATTTTTGTAATAATTAGGGAGCATTAATAAGACTAAGAATTGTGTCTAAACATTATTAGGCTCTATTTAATTATTCTGTTGTCATATTTGTATGTTTCAAATGAATGTGAATTAAATAAGTCGTGGAAGTCTTAGATCAAGTGCGATATTGGAGAGTGGCTTCATGTAAGTGGTTATGATATTCTTTTATGTTTTATACGCATTTGATGAAATATATTATTGAGAGTTTGGTTATGTTATTATATTAAAGTGGCTTCAGCATGAATAAGATTGTGATTTTGAGGACTATGAGATGTATGCAGAGTCTTTTGTGAAAGTAAACTATTTTATTGAACGACTTAAATAAATTTTAATTGTTATGAGCTCTGGAATGCTTTAGTGAACTATTGGTAGGAACATGTTCCAACCTAAATGTAATTGCCTACCTAGCGGGATAAATAGCTAGGAACCTAATGTAATGGCCTACCTGACGGGATAAATAGTCAGGACTGGATCTAGTAAAGTTACCAAGAGTGACTTGAGCTATTCATGAGCTAAATAACGATAAGCACTCAATGTATTTGTAAATGTTTGATAAATGATAGTGCCACTTGCTATTTATATGTGTGTGTGTGTTTTAATTTGAAATATCTTCTAATGTTGATTCTCATGTGTTGAATAATGTTTTTCGAAAATATATTATGTATATAAAGTGCTCAATCCAATAGAGGAATATCTAAATCACTTTTTGGGCATAGTTTTGCTCATACCACGAATATTGTCATCCTTGCAAATCCTAATGCTTTAGGTGTGGATTGTGTGGATGACTGAAATAGAGAAAGTTATTTTGTGTATATTGCAGTTATGTAGAGATAATATTAAACTATATTAGACTAGTTAATATTGAAATATTCTTGTTTCTTCTTTTGGATGTAGTAAAAGATTCTTATTGTGAAGATATTTATAGTTATGTGTATAAAGTAAGTGAATTGTAATAGATGTTTTGGGTTGAACAATATTAGAGTATTAGTTCTTGATTCTAGTGCATATATTTCAAGATGGTTTGAATGGAAATGTATGTTTGAGATTGTAAGTGAAATCTTTAGTTATAAATTGTATATACAGTGTTGTGTACTATACTATGATTGTTGGAGAAATATTTTGTTATATTACAAGGTGTTGGTTTGAACAATGATGTTTTTGGATAGGTGGATTGGAGATTGATAATAATGAATATTATGTAATATGTGATGTATATATATAGATATTGTTGGGATAGTAAAATTTGATAACAGGAGGCTTCGCACTTTTGGAGTTAATCTCTAAGAGTGTGGCCGTGCCATGTCCGATTTTGGGGCATGACACAAAATTCCACACTTAGAAAATTTATCACAAACATTACAAACATCAAAATGCATGGCCCTCACACATTCTAAGTAGCAAGACCTCTTTGAGAGGTCTTACCCTCACAACACCAAAAGTAGTGAGGTCTCGCCCTCACAAAGACCGAAAATGGCAAGACCTCTTAGCGAGGTCTCGCTACTTTATGTGCAAGTGTGCATGAGTGTTGTGAAGTGTGTGCAAGAATGAATGAATGCAAAAAAGAATTATCGCAAATGAATGAATTGTTGAAGAATGAAGTGATAACATGCAGAAAACGAATGCTTGAAACGTTGTGAGAAACAAAATATGTAATGCACACAAAAAAATGTGTTAATGAAATGTATGTGCTATGAAATGTATGTGTTAAGAAGTAAGATGTATGAAGAGAATAAATGAAATATTATGAGATATCTTTGGAATGAATGCAATTGAAGTTTAAAGAAGAGTGGCAATGAGATGCTATGAAGATGAGTGTGAGAATAACATGATAGAACTAAGTGAATGTTGAAATGAAGAATGCCATAGAAACTACGTGATTCATTCTTCACTCAAGAAATGAAAAATATAATGCATGTAAACATTACCAAATCATGGAGTGCAAAGTGAACGCTTACATGAAGTTGGAAAATATAATGTATGTAAAGCATTCTCAAAACATGGAGTGCAAAGTGAATGTTGAAGTTGAAAATGTTATAAAGAAAACAATGAAACTTGAGCTCATAACATGAATGAACAAATGTATCAAGACTAGGTAAAGTGTATACAGAGAATGAATGAAATCCTCACAACATTCTTAGTGGCGAGGCCTCTCTAAGAGACCTCGCCCTCACAAAACCAAAAGTGGTGAGACCTCATCGAGAGGCCTCACCATGTGAATGCATGCATGTGAGTTAAAAGTGTTGTGTGCAAATGTGCAGCAACTTCCAAACAAACTCGGGCCCTGATGCCCTACGAATTTGGCAAATCCTAAAACCTAAATATTATAGCCCTAAGTCTTAGCTTTTCCTAGCCCTTTGAATCACTCAATTTGGATTTCGGACAATTGAGTTATGGCCAATATACTGAAGTGTGGTAAAGCTGTGTGTGCTCATGCGCGGCGAGGTGTGGCGGGGTGTGTACTTGTGCAAGGACGCTATGCTAGTGTGTGGCGATGCAACCATTTTCAGCACAACACTCTACTTCTATAAAATATATGTGTATCTTAGCCTCTGAATTGAACTTTGTGATAAACATAAGAGTTTTAGATCTTTCGCTTGGCTTTCCATTGGGTTAAGTATCTGCATCATTGAAGGTCTGTAGCTCAAGATATGAACAATCTACCAAACTGTGGCAGTGACCTCAACAATGTAAACCTGAAGGAGTAATTGCAAAGATTCTCTTGTTTCTCATACTTGCATGCAGAATTTGAAGAATGTTAAAACATAAGAAATGACGTACACCCAAAGAGCTTTCCTGAACATCCAAGATCGCATCATTTGGATTAATAGTAAGAAAGGTACACTCAAATAAATTACCCCAACTATTCTGCTCAAACATAAAGTAAGCATATAATGGCATTCTTTAAACTCCACAAGCTTAATATCAAACCTTTTTTTGTTCTTTCCTTGTTCTTTAACCTAAGACACACATTTTCTAATTTAAACATCATTTTTGGTCTTTTACTACATTTTAGCACACCAGGTTCAAAACCATATAAATGCACACAATGACACAAAACAGAACACAATTGCATGAGAAACAAGGCAAAAGCTAAGTGAAATAACACATATAAGTTGGTATGAAACCAACTTATCATTGAATGATGAATAAGTGTAAAGGGAAGAGTTTGTGGTTACACATTCTTGCTCTAAAGACATAATCTGGATATCATATAGGAGAGATTGGAGCTGATACGAAACCCCGGATCGATTAGAAATCCATAACAAAATAATTAACCTTATTCTATTATTTTGATTAGGCATCCAATTGAAAGAATAATTAAAGTTATGTAGACAATTCTAGTATTTCTATCTAATTATGAAACTATAGTGTAATTATACTGAGTAGGATAAACAATATAATAATTAACCTTATTTAGGAACTCTATTGTTTATATAATTATAGAATTTTGAACTAAGTATAAAACTATAACGAAATTACATTGACGAAGATCCACAATAGAATAATTATACTTATGGAGACAAGTCTATTATTTTGATTAGGGATCTAATTGAAAGACTTGTTTTAATTAGGGATAAAATTGTTAAGAAATTACATCGATTAAGATCCACAAGAATAATTAACTCTATATAGGCAACTTGATTGTATTGATTAATGATTTAATTGAAATATTCATTTTAATTAGGGATCTAATTGAAAGAGTTAGTAATAATTGTGACGTATCTAATTGAAATATTTTTTTTATTTAGGAATCTAATTGAAAGAGTTAGTTATAATTGTGAACTACTTTAAATCACATTAAGTTGGCATCTTATTGAAAGAATTGTTTTAATCAGGGATGCAATTGAAAGAGTTAGTAATAATTGTGAACTATTTGTAATCATATTAATTACGAAAAATGCTATGAGAAGGTTGTGTTAGGAGATTCGAACTCAACACCTCAAAGTTGCCAATAAAAAGCTTTAAACACCATGACATCAATCACTAGAATTCAAGTTATTCATATGCTCTACCTTCTCTCTAGTTTCACTCTCTTAAGTAACCCACTAAACCGACCACTTAATTTAATTTGCTTACTACCATTATTCTAGAGTAATAGTTAGAAAAACAGTAACATATCCTCCTGATGGTGGCGGTGACGGTGGAACCACCGACCCTAAAATCCAAAAATCCTTTGCTATAGCCCTCAGTAGTGGAACCAAAAAGGGGAGAGGGGCTAACATACCTTTTGCAGAAGTTAGAAAAATGCCTATCTCTAGCTTCAAAGGGGAACTCGCCTTGCTCCTAACTGGTGAAGAAGAAGACATATTAGCTTTGGAGTTCCAGTTCATGCTAGTGGCCAAATTCTCGTGGGGAAAACCTACGATGAACATTCTTCGTAGAGAAGTCCTCCAAGCATCTTTCAAAGGCGAGCTACACTAGTCACCTTGATAATTAGCATATTATGTTCAGATTTGAACAGGAGATCGATTTCCAAAGAATGTGGAAGAAGAAGGTTTGGCACTTTGTGGTGTTTCAAGCTAGACTGTTTCGATGGACTAAGGATTTCATTCCAGAGGTTGAACCTTCAATTACACTAGTTTTGGTAAATTTTCCACTCCTCCCTATCCATTTGTTCCACCCAGAAAAATTATACTCGCTCGCCTCCATAGCTAGTAAGCCCCTGAAAATGGATGTGGCTACGGCGGCGGCTCGACAGATTATGAGATCGAGTGAAGCAAGGATTTTCATGGAAATGGATGTTCAAAGACAAATTCCTGAACGAGTTTGGATCGGCAGTGAGGAAAAAGGGAAATGGCAGAAACTCATTGTGGAAGAAAGACCCTCGTACTGTGTGAAGTGTAAAAAGCTAGGTCATAGTTCAGAGGCGTGTGCCCCTCCAGTTAGAGTCGCAAAGCAAGTCCAACTGGAGCAGAAGCAGCAGAAGAAAGGCTGGAATCAAGTGGGAAGGAAGAAAGGTACCATCCCTAATCCCAACATGAACGATACTAGAGGAGGAGAAAATGAATCTACGGATTTTGAATTGGAAGGTAAAATTGCTGCAAGCAAAGGGAAATGAATCATTCCAGGCACTGTGCCATAAATATGTACTGATGAAATGCAAGATGTCCCCCAAGGTTCTAGAATCATGGATGTTCAGGCTCAGGCCCCTAGCAAAATGGAGAATGAATCCCCAATAAGTGAGACCCAGAATTAAGCAGATCAGGGCATTCAAGATCTAGAAGATACCCCTCCCCTTCTAGCATCCCCTGAAGGGGTAAGAGTGAGCACTATGGAGGGAGAATTAGAGCCAGAAATGCAAGTAGTTTCACTGATGGGGAACCTGTAAAGGCACTCCAAGCTACCCTCTTGAAGGGTGGGGGAGCTTTAGTCATTCATGTAGAAAAAGGTTACGAAGCAGAGGATATGGAAAATGGGCAAGATGGCCATCTTGAAGGACAGATAGCAGTTGTACAGGGAAGAAATATTGATGTTGAATAGAAAAAGGGAACTAACACTCCTCTAGCTAAGTCACCCAAATCTCCTAATATAAGTATTCCCAAAGTTTACTCATCTCATGATTTGCAGGTGCTCACTAAATGAGAAGGAGAACCAGCCTCCCTCGATGATGTAGAGGTGGTGACCAATCTCACAGCTTTCTCGCCTCAGTAGCAGATTCAGAAGCCTCAACTAGTGAAGCCAGGAAGGAAACTTCCCCTATACAGCAGTAAAGTGAAGCCCAAATGGGATGTTAAGATGGTTCTAAGGCAAAAGGTGACAAAAAATGGTTACAAAGAGGTTAGCAGCGATGATTAGTACAATATATTGGAATGTAAGAGGAATATTGGGGAAAGGTAAACTACATAGGGTTAAAAACATGTCAGGAAACATCAAGCAAATTTGCTTGCTACAGTGGAACCTTTTGCTGAAAATAATAAGATGGAACAAATTAGGCGTAGGCTAAACTTTGAAAAGTATATCTCCAACCAAGTTGCAGGGGGTAAAATTATGATTTTTGTACATTCCCCTTTTACCTTTGTGGTGATTAATTTGTCTAGCCAGCACATCACATGCTCTATCTCCCATCCTAAATTTTAGACCCCTATCTTAGCTTCAATTGTGTATGCCAAAAACACGGCCAGAGAGAGAGATGAATTATGGACATCCCTAGCACAAATGTCCCCTCTTAACGCCCTATGATTTTTGTGAGGTGACTGGAACTGCATTGCTGATAGCACTGAGAAAAAATGGGGAAGAAAATGTAAGGAAAGTGAAATTCCAGAATTATCTAAATTCATTGACAAGGAAAATCTAGTAGAACCTCCGTTTCAGGGCTCTCTATACACCTTGTGTAACAACCGAAGTGAGACTGCCAGAGTTTGGAAGAGGTTAGATAGGGTCTTAGTTAATTCTGCCCTACTAAACTCAGATGTCCAAGTGAATGTGCAACATGCTATCAGAGCTCCCTCTGATCATGCACCCCTGATTGCATAACTAGTCATTCGGAATATCAGTAAGGTAAAAAGCTTCAATTTTCAAAATTTTTGGATTGATCGCCCTTCCTTCCTGGAAGTGGTAACGAAAGCCTGGGGTAGCCCTCCTAATGACCCTCCTCTTCGAGCCTTTGTGGAAAACTTGAAGTTGACTATGCTGGCTCTAAAAACATAGAACAAGGAAACTTTTGGTAAAGTAGTCACCTCCCTTAAGGATGCTGAGTTAGAAATAGAAAGACTAGAAACCAAAGACACCTTTATCCCTCTGCCTAGAGAGGTGCTCAAATTAGCTGAAGCTAAACTAAGGCTTGCTACTATAATGGAAGAGAGGTTTTGGGCCCAAAAAGCCAACCTTAATGGCTGGAAGAGCGAGATAGCAACTCAGCCTTCTTTCATGCCTCGGTTAAACATAGACATCTCAGGAATCGCATCCACAGGATTAGAGGGGAAGAGGAAAATTGGGTGGAAGGAGATCAAGCAATTAGGGAAGAAGCTGTAAACTACTTCTCTAGGCTTTATTCGGCCACTCAGGTATCTGGAAACCTTGACTCTAAGGTCCTCCCAGCTGTGATTAATAGGGAGATGAATGATTGATTAGATAGGAATCCCACACTAGAGGAGTTGAAAGAGGCAGTTTTCTCCCTAGGTGAAAACAGTGCAGCAGGCCCCGATGGGTTTAATGGCTACTTCTATAGAGTCACTTGGGACATAATCAAAGGTGATTTACTTTAGGCCGCAATAAGCTTTTTCTATGGAGAGCCCCTTCCTAAAGTTTTGACTGTCGCCTCCATTATTCTAATCCCTAAAATCCCTAACCCTACATTCTTAACAAACTACAGGCCTATTAGTTTGTGCAACATTGTAAATAAGGTCTTGTCTAAGTTATTAGCAAACAGGCTAGGAAAGTACCTAACCCATCTAATTAGTAGAAATCAGAGTGGCTTCGTAAAAGGGAGGCAGATCCTAAATAACTATCTACTGGTTATTGAACTGATGAAATCTATGTCTAGTAGGTTAAAGCTGGGAACATTGCTTTGAAACTAGATATAGAAATAGCTTATAATAGAGTTCATTGGCCTTTCCTCACTCAAGTCATGAGGAATATGGGATTTGGAGAAAAATGGATAGAAAAAATCTAGAGAATGGTATCTAATGTGTGGATGTTTGTGCTCATCAATGGAGCCCCCCAAGGCTGGTTTGGTACGGTTAGAGGATTTAGACAAGGAGACCCTTTGTCTCCTCTGCTATGTAGCGTAGCTGCAGAATATTTATCTAAGGCTTTGAATGCACTTACCTAGCAAAATCAGGTTTTTTTGTACCTAGAGTCTGTATAAATATATCTCATTTAGCATATGTCGACGATATTATAATTTTCTCCTTTGCAAGTTGTAGTTTCTTGTCTTAGATTATGTAGGTCCTGGAGCACTATCAAAACATATCTGGCTAGAAAATCAACAACAATAAGAGTTGTTTCTTCAGTCATCACAGCTTGTCCAATCAGAAGAGGAGTATGGTGGCCAAAATTACCAAAATTCAGAGAGGCACATGGCTATTTCCCTACCTGGGCATCCCAATCCACTATGGTAAGATTAAAATCTGTACACTATGCTGGCCCCATTTAGAAAATCAAAGCTGAGCTCACTGCATGAAATGTAAACTTCCTAACTAAAGGGGGCAGGATTACCTTGATTCGTAGTGTACTAATAGCCTTTCCTATCTACACTACCATGGCACTCTTCCCCCCCAAGGGCGTGGTGGAACAAATTGAAAATATCTTTGCAAAGTTCCTTTGGTAGAAGGGTAAGGAGCCAGCTTAGCACTAGATAAAGTGGAATGATTTATGCTATCCTACTAATGAAGGAGTGGCAGGGTTCAGAGCATTAAAGGATGTGATTGCTGCTCAGAGCATGAAATTATGATGGAATTTCCCGAAACAAGAATCCTTATGGGCAGAATTCATGTATGAGAAATATTGCAGTCCTTTTCACCCTGCCCAAATTGCAGGTCAAAGAGGTGATTCTCATTCCTGGAGAAGGATGTTGAAACATACCCCCATTGCGGAAAAATTCACATGAACAAAGGCAAGGGATGGCTCATGCAACTTCTGGATGGATAACTGGCTTGGAGAAGGCCCCCTCGATAGCTCTTCTACTGCAGTACATTGCTTGAATGAATTTGTGAGGGAGGGGTCCTGGATTCAGGAGAAGATGGTTAATTTTCATCGTAATATTCAGACTCGAGTGGCCTCAGTTCCTGCCCCCTTTTTTAGTGGCACAGATGAACTGAAGTGGCCGCTGTGTGGGAATGGGAACTTCTCATTGACCTCTGCCTTCCACCAAGTTAGACAGAGAAGAGGAGAAAACAATATGCCCTCTGAAATCTGGCACCCCATCATCCCTCTAAAGACTTCCTTTTTCATGCATTTCATTCTTAGAAGAAGAATCCCTTTGGGTGACTCATTATATAGGTTTGGTTTCTCAGGTCTTTCAATGTGCTATTTCATTCTTAACCACTCCTTTGCTAGTTGTTCAGTTGTTTGACAGGTATGGCTGGCCTTTGCAGCAGAAATGGGAATTTATTACACCTCTAATTCGATCTAACTGGTTTGCAAACAACCATTGTCCTCCTCAGCTGTTAATGAGGTCCAAAAAAAACTAACAGCTCACATGCCCCCTCTAATCTGTCGGGAACTGTGGAAAACTATACTCAAGACAGCTTTTGATGACTACAAGGTGGAAACCTCGGACATCATTCGACAAGTCCTCCTCATGGCTTTAAGGATCTTCCAAATCAGATTCCCCTACCAAGCTTGGGAGTCATTAGAGTGTACCCCATTTTAGAATCTAGTGCAGTCTTACAGGAATAAAATCTAGATTAAGCTAGTCAAATGAAAGAAGCCAGAACCCCCCCTGGGTGAAAATTAATGTCGCACACAAAGCTGAAGGACTCCACTGCTGTGAAATGAAGAGCTAAAACAACATAATGTTGGAAACTAGCCATATAGGATTCTTCAAAATTCTCGACGATAAAGCTGGATCTCATTGGATGGTTTCTACGCAAGCCTGGAAGCTAGAACAAATACAAAGAAAGTGCAGAATTCTTCTAAGTATGGCTGAGAAGAACGAAGCAGCTTCTTGGGTTGCATGGAAAGGGAAGGATCAAACTCACCAAGCATTTCAGGACATCTTTCGAGGTGACAACTCAGGCCTTTCTTGCCTTAAAAGAATCAAATCAAGAAGGGTAACACAACCCCGCATGATTCAGTCATCATGATTTATGGGGTGGACTGTCAAGCTTTGTATACTGCTCGTCTCTTCTATCACTTGTGACAGGAAGTACATAGCTGTGATGATGATCTCTTACAGTAGTTATGTAATAACACAGTGGCTGCCCTCTTCCTTTACTGAGGAGTTTTGTTTCCAGAGCAAGTTTCTATTAACATTTTGGTCCCATCTTGGGATTTTTTGTACAACTAGAAATTCATATAGATCAATTAGGAGAAGAAATGTAACATCTGAAAGAGAGTCTTGTAAATGGAGGAAGTCCTCCAAGTTTGTTGCTTTGATAAATTCTTCAGACCATAAAAATTAGGCTTTGTAAATGGGCATTGATCCAAATGAGACCAATTTGTAAGGGTGGTTTTAGGGTAAATCCGCTACCCAAAACAATTATCTATAAAATCGGGAGTGGCGATCCACCTCGAGATAGAGGTTAGCCAAACAAAAAAAACACCATGCCATCAGAGTTTTGAATAATTTAATGGTTGTTGGGAAAATTAATTATGGTAATCATTTGACCTAATTACTATTGCTACAATTGCAACAAATTTATTTTGGTTAATTATTGTTGTTCTAACAAACTAAATTAAGTATTTGGTTTTTTAATAGTATTGACCCCTAAGAAGTTAACAAACACTAATATAGATCCATTTATTAAATAATTAAATGTACTAATGATTTTGCAAATAGTATTAACTAATTAAATGGACTAAGTATTTGACCAATTTATTATTGCTTCATTAATAATTCATTGTACCCACTTAATTAATATTACCCACAAAGAAATAATAAGTATAGACATTTTAATCTCTAAGTAATTGTGCCTCAACCTACTTGGCAAAATATGTGTATAGTTACGAATATTAATAATTTATTGGTGAGCATGTTGTGGACTTCTTTAATAATTCACTAGTAGATGAGTCTCATTCGTTTCAAAATGCACAACTTGATATGATACCAAGTGTTCTAAATGCGGATGATGTGGTTGTTTTGGAGCATGACCATTTGGAGGAGACGATTTAAGTTGTTGTTTGGAGCTTAGAAAATGATGGTGCTCTGAGACTAGATGGATTTTCTAGTAGTTTTTTCAAGGTAGCTTAATAGGTCATTAAGTCAGACTTACGATTGGCGGTGATATAATTATTTTTTTTGGACAGAGACATTGCCTAAAAATATTACATCAAATAGTTTATTGCTGATTCTGAAAGTGCCACACCAACAAATGTTTAGCTCATTCCGTCATATCAGTCTTTGCAATGTGATTAGCAAAATCATTACTAAAATTCTTTCAAAACGAATAAGTATAGTTCTTCCTAAGTATATTTCAAAGAATGATAGTGGTTTTGTCAGTGGATGGTCGATAACAGACAATATTCATTTGGCATAGGAGTTAGTAGGTTATATTAACCCAAGAGCTAAACAAGGTAATGTAACTAGGGTGGATAGCTTACTAAGAACTACCCCCTGGCCCTTGAGCTATACCTAACCAATCAAACAGAGATTCCACCCTCTCATGTTCTACCGGGTTGGAGAAGGGCCCCTTGACCTTACTATGAAGCCAAGAAAATGTATCAGTCCCTTTAGCCTGATCACCTAAGACCTAGCGCCAATATCCTATGATCTTACTAAGAAGCCATGCAAAGACATGCTAGTTCTTGAATTTACTTAGGAACGTGAATCCTACTCAACAGCTTGTCATGTCATGGCTAGACTCCACCATTAGACCAATGAGTTCACTCATGACTTCAATATTCTACAAAAGTTCATTACTAAGATGCGCATTAAAATTAAGCATGCAAAGTCCTTCATTAACATACCGAAGGCAAGATTTCATCACAATGTCAAGTTTTACTAAACCCATTAGCTATCCTCATGGCCACACTTCAAGGTTTAGCCACTCATGATGACTTCAAGCACATTTAGCACATAGAGAATTGTTATAGAAGTCATAGAGTATAAGAAAAATGTCACCCTTGTCAAAAGATGAAAGCTTCTTCTTGCAGAACAATCAAAGTTACAACTTTTATATCAAATCCCTTGCTCTAAACCTTGGAGCTCTTTTTGTGTTCTTTTCTTTCAAGAAGATGATATTCTCTCTCCAAGTTCTCTTGATCTACCTAATTCCTTATACTAATTGCTAGTTAAATCCCTATTTCTTGCTACTTTTTAGGTTCTAAAAATGTAGAATAACCTCTTGAAAGCTTAGGAGTACATGTTGGACCCCAAAAGGTAGGTGGGGGAAGGACCACTAAAGTAAAAAGCTGTAACAAGTACAAAAAGTACACCAAGTACAAAAACACATCAGCTCGCATAGGCTACCTCAAGCTGCGAAATGCAAATACTCCCTTTGACTGTATGGCGTGACATGCAGAAGGTCATACAAGCTCTGTCTCAGCAACTATGCAGTTTGGCATGGGCGGGCTCTGACCACGCCATGCAATTCTTCTCTTCTAGAAGCAGCACAGGCTAAGTAAGGTCTTGCCTTCCTTTATGTTGCTGATCTTGCACTTTGCGTGGGCAAGCTTTGGCTATGCAAATTATATCTTGTTCCTTCTTACTCCGATACTTGTTCACGTAGGCTAAGTTATACTGTGCCAACCTCTGCTGCCATCTCGCCTTGGCTAGCTCATGCCACACGAAACTATGTTGAATTCTTCTTACACTTTCTCTTTATGGCATGACTTGCTCCCAACCATGCCAGCAATATTTTCTTCTTGTTTCAAGTGTTGAGTTTATCCTTCCCCGCTTTTCTATTGCCACTGTGGGCTGTCTGTTGTTATACCATGGCTATTTGCTCGTTTATTCCTCATGGCATGGCTTCCGATACACCATGAGAGATCTGCTATTTTTCTTTTAGTGCTCTAATTGACATGGCCTGGCTGAAGTCACCCTGTGCTTTAACTTCTGAAAAATTCATCACATAGCTTCGTTGAAGTCACACCAACTGCTTTGATTTTTGATTTTGGGTTTCTTTTTACATTGTTTCACTATTTCATCATATCTTAATCTCTTTTGTGATCTTTCACCTAAAATAATAAATAATCCATCATTAGCAGCTAAATTTACTTGAGAACTTAACTAAATTCAAAATAAAATAAGGCCAATAAGTTGGTGATTTACCAAATTATCAGGTACCTGTCTGGTGACTACAAAGTTAGCAATGTCGGCACACCATGATTCCTCGTTTATCACACTAACTCCAAACAGTTGCTCATCGTGGAAACATCACTCGATTAACAGCCCTAGATTCTCTTTTCTCAGCTTTCCCATTTCCAATCTTGGTAAGTGGTCCGCCACTTGGTTCTCCATCCCCTTTCTATCTAGAAACTCTATATCAAACTCTTGAGAAATGAGCACCCATTGGATGAGCCATGGTTTAGCTTATTTCTTGGTCAAAATATACTTGAGTGCTGAATGATCTGGTATGCACAATGACCTTTGCTCTAAAAATGTAAGGCCTAAACATGTACAAGATAAACACAACGGTTAACATTTCCTCTTCTATCATTGTATAATTGGCTTGTGTCTCATCAATCATCCGGGCTGCATAGTAGATTACTCTGAAAATCTTTTTCTTATTTTTCCCAATGACTACCCCTACTACTACATCGCTTGCATCACACATGATCTCAAAAGGTAGTGTCCAGTCTGGTATGGTAATGACGAGTGCTGCCACTAGCTTTTGCTTGAAGATTCATAATACTTCCTCATATTGTTCGTCAAACACAAATGTCGTATCCTTCACTAACAAATTGCACAATAGTTTTGGTATCTTAGAGAAATCTTTCATGAAACACCTACTGAATCTAGCTTGAGCCAACAAACTTCAAATTCCCTTCACATTGCTTGGAAGAGTGTGCTTAGCAATCACCTCAATTTTTCCCATGTCAACCTTAATACTGTTTCTGAATATCTTATACCCAATAAAATTTCCTTCTTGAACCATGAATTGACATTTCTACCAATTTAGACCGAAGTTGGTGTCAACGCATCTTTGAAGCACCTGAGCCAAAATTTCCAAGCACCTATCGAATGAACGGCTAAAAATTAAAAAGTCATTCATGAAAACATCAATTATTCCTCCATCATATCTCGAAATATGGACAAATTACGCCATTGAAAGGTCATTGTTGCATTGCATAGCCCAAATGGCATCCTCTTAAAGGCGCATATCCCAAAAGAGAATGTGAATGTCGTCTTCTCTTGGTCCTTCAGATCTATAAAAATTTGATTATACACTGAATAACCATTCAAGTAGTAGTAGAAAAGATATCCAGCTAATCGATCAAGGAATTAGTCAAGAAATGGTAGAGGGAAGTTGTCCTTGCTGGTGGCATTGTTTAGCTTTCTAGAATCCATGCACACCCTCCATTCTGTAGCAAGAATTATTGCAATGAGCTCATCCTTGTCTATTTTTATTCCCGTTACTCAGTCTTTCTTTAGTACACATTGCACCTGGCTTACCCAGTCACTATCAGATATAGCATACGCCATTCTAAACTCGAGAAATTTGATAATTTCCTTAATCACCACTTCCATCATTATATGATTCAATCTCTTTTTTCTCTCGTGGGTTTCAGTCACACCTTTTTCGAGTAAGATCTTCTACATGCATAAAGAGAGAATTATTCCCTTTATATCGGTAGTGGTTCAACCTCTAGCTTTCTTAAACTCCTTGAGCACATTGATCAAATTTTCCTCCTATTTGGGCTCTACATAAGTTGAAATGACAAGCAACAGTGGTGCCATTGTCTCCTAAGAATGCATACTTCAAATGAGCTGGCAGTGGCTTCAGCTCCAATATAGATGGCTCCTCAGTTGAAGGTTTAAACTCCTTAGGCCTGTAATTTAAATCATTTGCTAGCCTCACCTTAATCGGGTTAAACACATCATTAGAAAAGTCATATCCAACAATTAAGCTTATATGATACAACACAATCAATTTAATATCATTATCAAGATCATGCATAATCTTTTAATCCTGTTCATCACAAACTATAAATCTGCACATTTGAATTTCATTTGCATCAAAATTATGCTTATAAGTTAAAGCCCGACAATTCACACCTTGTCGCACGCACTCATCAATGATATCAATCATGTAGCATGAATCAAAAGAATGATGGTTTTTTCATACCATAGTTGACATCAAAGATTACCACTTCTCTGTTGACTCGCAACATGATAGTTTTGCTTCTAACCTCTATAATGGCATTACCCATTGCTAGAAATGGTCGACCAAGATAATTGGCACGTCTTCATTTTCGTCAATGTCTGAAATGATGAAATCAACTAGAATTTTGAATTCGTCAACTCTTACGAAGATGTCTTCCAGAATTCCTACTGGCTGCACTATAAAATGATTTGCCAATTAGAGTGTAATGGCAGTCGGTTTAATTAACTAGTCAAATCAAACACTTGCATTTGTGGATTGTGGCATGAGGTTGATCCCTAACCCTAAATTACAAAGAGCCATAGGAAAGTACCTTGATCCCACAATGCATGGTATTGTGCAACTCTCCGAATCTTTTAACTTTGGAGGAAGGTCCTTCTTCACAGTGCACTTACTTTCCTAATTCATCACAATTTCCTCCCTATATTGCAAAATTTGTTCCCGATTTATCACCAAGTCCTTGAGGAACTTAGTATATGTGGGTGCTAACCTACATCGGTCAAGGAGGGGGATCTCTACATACAAGTTTTTAACGAACTCCTCAAATTTATCATATTGCACCTTCTTTGGTGTGGGCATCTCTCTTTGAGGGAATGAAAGGGATGGCCCACACTTCTTAAAGTTCAATGTTTCCTTCAGCTCTTTCTTTCTCTTTTGAAGAGATATCCTAATATCTTTACCTTGTTGCGGTTGGGATATCTCTTCATCATTGAGATCTTCCTATTTTTCACCTTTTTTAGCAACCTTCTTGCCACTCCTCAATGTAATAGCATAACATTGCTCTTTTCTGCTTAGGTTTAGAATAGTGTCACTGGGAGTGATCCTTGCATCCTTGCATGTTATGCATTTTCCAACTGTCTAATTTGCATTTCAAAGTTTTTAATTGCTACTAAACTTTGTGTCCACTTGTCATCTGAGTCCTTCACCATTGCTTCCAAATGGTTCATTCTTTTCTTGGCTTCTATGTCATTTTTGTCAAGTATATTCATGATTAAACTAAAATGATCATCCATATTCGCTTTGCGATTGTCATCCTCTTTAATCGTCTGTAAGTTTTGAAATCCTGATGGATATATTGATCTTGTTGGAGCCACTTTTTGACATTGCCATTGCTCCAATTGACATTGTCCTTGAGATTGTTGATAATAGCCTTGCCTCTACTGGTTTCCTAATCAATTTCCTCATCTCTTTTACTAATTACTGTTATCATTATAGGGACTATTAGATTTGTTCAAAAACTATATCGATTCCACCATAAGACAACACTTATCAGTGTGATGATCTTCATTGCACAATCCACGTACCAACACTTGGTTGGTTTCTTTCATGACTTTCATATCTATAATCAGCTTAGTGAGTGCATCAAGCCTTGCATTTATTGAGGACCCCTCATCCAATTGAATACCCCAGCTAGTTTCTTTGACGATTGACGTCATGTATCTGACCAAATACATCCATCTTTAGCAACCTTATCAAACAAAAAATTCTTTTCAGGAACCATTTTCTCCGTATAACTTCTCCAGCACTTGTTTGCATCATCGCAATTAATTCAGCATTCAGTCTTTGTAAACACATATTCATAGCCCCCAAATCTCGTAATCATGGATGGGACAAACACGAATCAAATCATTAAACCTTTCTCACGCTCCATTGAAAGTCTCTCTATCATGCTGCTTGAAGTTCATGATCTCCTTCATCATGCACTCCAATTTGGACAGTGGGAAATATTTAACAATGAACTTCCTTTAGAGACCATCAAACTACTTGATTACCATTCCACAAATGTAATTATACCATTTCTTAGGCCTGCCTCTAAATCATAATGGGAATAACACACGCCTAACCGCATCTTAAGGGACTCGAGGTAATATAACGTGTTACGAAACTTAAGAAATGATTTCAAATGGTCATAGGGATCTTCATCTTCATTCCATTGAAACACAACTCCTTGACTAATCATGGCAACAATTTGAGATGGTATTTGGAAGCTCTCTACTATAATCTCAAAGTAGTTGTTAAGATTCTGCATTGGCGGTTCATAGTAATCACCACTTGTCACTCACCTATTCTTGTTCTCAACTTTCTTTTAGCAAGCAATGTTCTCTCTAACTCTTGATTCAACTCGAATTCAATCATTCCTTTCGATCACATACTCCTTTGCATAAGTAAGAGAATCCAAGCTGTTAAAGATACGTACAAACACAAGTCACAAACAAGTAAACTAAACTACTAAGCTGAATTGCTAATTAAACCATGAAAGTTACTCTATTCATAACTAAAATGTTTAAAAATAGTTCTTCAACACTAGTTGCCCTCCCCGACAACAATGACAAAAACTTGTTGTGAAGAATTACCACTATGGATATTCACACGAATAAATGCCTAAAAGAATGCTCATGGTCTAACACAGCAAGTTAAACCTCATGTACTCTAGACAATAATTCACATTTTATACTCTAGTAGAGCTTAAGGATGATTACCACGGAGAGGGATCATTCGGTTAAAGAATTGTCAACAATGATGTCGTGCAAAGTAACAAACAAGGAAAATAGTAAATATGAAAGAATAGATATTTCCAACAGTAAGCAAAATAGAACGTAAAACAAATACACGTAAAGAGAATAGGGATATCATGGGGTTGTCTTATGGGCATTTCAAACCGACACTTTGATTGTTTGCTTGCCATGGGTTGCTAAAATTAGAGGTGTACAATTGAAGGGTGATAGGTTGCAAAGATCTATCACAGCCCTGATAACGATCTCGATATGCTCCTCAAGTAGATTGATACATTGTTGCAGAAAAGTGTCAATGATCTTTTCGTAAATCAATTTCAATAATCCGAATCACCCTATATGAGTAGGATGACAATTTGCATGGTTAAATGGTGGCTCATCACCAACAAATAACGAGACAGACAAGCAAAGAAAACTCCCTCCTCAGGAATAATCTTCACAAGAAACAACTCGGTGTTTTTTATTTCTCAAAATTCATGTCTATCTATTACAACTAAAAGAAAATGCCTATTTATAGGCCTAACACAAACCCTAAATGAAATAAACCATAAAAGGAAACTTTAATAACCTAAAATACTAAAAAATACGAAAATGGAAACTAATATTTGCATAATATTTCCGCACGTTGCGACGTGGATGTAGCCCGACGTAGCAACATCGGAGAACAAACAAAATAAAAATCCTATCATTTCTAGAAGTCGCGACGTCCAACGCTGGACGTTGCGATATGCATGGACGTCATGATGTCAGAGGCTCTCCATGTCACGACGTGGCTTGCTGTTTTGCTGCCCACGTCAAAATTCACTTAAAATTCAAAATTCACTCCTTTCTTTCATTTAGGCCTCCAAACTCGAACAATCCTTTTAAGTCACTGCTACACTCTTCATAAGTCGGTTTTATACCGACTTATGTTTACTATTTCACTTAGCTTTTGACTTATTTTCCATGCAATTATGTAGTGTTATGTGTGCATTTATATGGATTACAACTTGGTGTACTAAAATGAAGAAAAAGACAAAAAATGTTGATTAAATGAGTCAAATGTGTGTTTTAGGATGAAGAACAAGAAAAGAAATCAAAAGGGCTTAAAATGATGCTTGTGGGGTTTGTAGAATCACTTAACATGCTTATTTCGTATTTGGGCAGAACGAATAGTCTACTTCAATTGAGTGTATCTTTCTCAATACTAAACCAAATGAAGAGATCTTGGATGTTCTGGAAAGCTCTTTGAGTATACTTCACTTCTTATGTTTCCACACGCTTCCAATTCAGTGTGCTGATTTCGAGAAATGGGAGCATCGCTGCGATCGCTACTTCAATTTTTAAGTGTTTAATTCACTGCCACAGTTTGGTAGATTGACGGTATCATGAGCTACTAACCTCCAAAATTGATGATTCTTCAACCTATGGAAAGCAAATAAAAATATCTAAAAATTGTATGTTTTCTACAAACTCCAATTTGAAAGTGAAGACACACAAAAAATTTAATAGAAATGGAACATTGTGCAGAAATAGGAAATTTGCACGGGGTGGCAGCCCGGGATAGAAATTACATCGGGCGGCCGCCCCATGAAACGTCTTCCTGGTGCATTTTAGGGTTTTGGCAATAACGTTGTCGTCCAAGCTCTCGAATTGAGTGATTCAAATAGATATGGATAGCTAAGACATAGGGCTACAAGTTGCATGTTTTAGGGTTTGCCGAATTCACAACACAGGGCCATAATTTGGTTGCAAGGTGACGATTTGTAATTTTTCAAAGCCTGAGAGGTAAAAAGTTCCTGTATTGTATCCTTGTGTTTTCCATACATCTTTGAGTTGAATTTGATGCACATATTTGTTGTTTATTTAACACAAGTTGATGCCCAAATGTTATGCACAACACTTTGCACATTTGTGCACATGCATGCATACATTTGGCATACACCTCACGTAAGCACCGCATGCACTCGCCGCACACAATGCGCATGCACCATGCACACACTTGTGGACATGCATACAACACTTGCGCACATGCATGCACACACTTGCTGGATATCACCGCACATGATGCACACAGATTCGCGCATATGTGTACGTGCATGCACACATTCAGCACACACCTCACAACACTTACTGCACATCACTTGTGCACAAGAATGCACTCACTCGCTGCACTTGCTGCACACTTGTGCATAAGCATGCACACGCTTTCTGCACACACGGACACACTTGTCCACATGCATCCACAATGTTGTTGCACATATATGCACAAACCTTGTACTTCCTAAAGAAAAATGGAAACTGAACAATATTTTTGAAGTTGATTTCTCTTTTCAATATCAGAAGAAAGCTCAACACTTCTTTTATTTATAAGCATTGTTACATAAGGAAATAATACAATGAAGGAAATAACATAATGAATATAAAGTTAGGATTCAATCAATCCTTAATTGTGTGAGTGCATGGAAAGATAAAGATAGGATTCCAATCAATCAATCCTTGATTGCGATGAACCATTAATTATGAAATAAGATTGCAATCAATCCATTTCATAATTATAGGATCTCATATGCCTTGAATGATGGAGATAATTGCTTTCCTTCTAACTTATCTCTATGGAAACATCCTTATCAGTCCACAATATCCTCTTCTTGCTCTAATTGTGGAGATGATTATAGGGATAATGGTTAAGTTGTTTTAATACTTCCACTTGCACTCTTGCACACAACATGCACACGACTCTAGCACCATACATGCATATTTGAAGCACACATATGCACCACATGCAAACAACTCCGGCACATACATGCACCACAATGCACACTATATGCAGTACTCCAGTTCACATGCATGCACATAATCACAAGAATCACAACCACCGTAAGCACCACACAAGCACAACACAACACAAGAATTCAAAGAACTACATGCACAACATAACTTCACTACACCAAAACATTGCGCACCACATGCACAAAACTTAGCTCACGCGTATTTGTGAGAGGGGGGAAGCCCCGGGCCGCTGCCCCATGAAAAACAAATGTGTGTGGACGGCTGCCCCAGGTGGCCACCCTATGTATTCTTCCGTTTTCATTGTAAAAAATTTGACTATGTGTTGGAATTTTACATTTTGTTTGTGGAGACCATGAAGACGTGTTCCGGTGTGGCTCGGAGACGTGAAGGGAATGGTGAGAGCGTGGAACACGGTGGCTCAAAGGCTCAGGACTCCAAGAGAATTACTGATGCTGCATGTATTTCACGTGCATTATTTGGACGGTGGATTCTACCAGTGGCACTTCTGTAATATAGTGCTTATTTTACGTTGGCTTGTAGAATAAATTTTAGACCTCTATAAATAGGGGATTTTTCTCATTATCTTGGGCGGGATTAGACTTTTGACTTTTGCCAGATTAGAGACTTCTGGATTTTTACCAGATTTTTTATCTTGAGCGGAAATCTTTCTCTCTCTAAACTCTTTCTCTGTCTAGATTCTCTCTCTAACATTTCAGCTCCGATCTCGATTTTGATCGTAAATTTGGTATGATCATTATAATTCTCTACACAATTAAGGAGGAATTTCACGATTCTCTTGTTGAGTTGAAGCTTTTGAAGCAAATCAATTGGTAAATTCTTTTCATTCAATGAAAATGAATTGCTTGTTGTTGCTTATTAATGATTGGGAATTGAGAATGAAGTTTCGTGGCTAAACTCATGATGTTCTAGGGTTTGAACCGGATGAGTGTGTAATTAGATGACGCGATGTTAAGCAATTGACACCATTTCAAAAACAATGGAATCATACTTGGTTTTAATGCATGAGTTCTATTAAGTTTCATAAATTCACACTAGTATTGACTGAATTGAACATTAATTGTGGTCGTCATGCTGAGTTAAAGCTAGATTCACCGATATAGGTGAGAATGCATGAGACAAGAACTGAAAGTATGATTTGTTGAGTCTTTTCGTTTGTTTTTCCTATTGAAGTACTGAGACGCGATCACCATGCCGGTTAAAGTTCATTGAATCAATAGAATATAGCGAAAAGAGACTTTCTGTGGCTAACGAAGACTAACGAACCTAGGTCAGGCCTCACCATGGGAAGACCTTATGAACTGAATGCTAGAGTAGTTAGCTTTGGAATGTTAAGACGTTGCGGGTTACAACTATCACTCTTAGGCCTCGTCATGGGAAAGAGTGATGTCAGGGAGTGTAGAATGTTGCACGGTCTCCATGCTGGCTGCAGGCTAGGCTAATTGGTAGCTTGATCTCTTCCTGATTTACTTGAGTATCAATTGCATTGAATTTGAGTCGTTTAAAGTGCATTCATCTGGCAGAAGAACCCTAGGACATCCGACTCATACGTGTTATCACATTTCTTTTCATTTACTAGATTTGAAGCTATTGTTATTATCTGTTCTTGTGATTCATTTTTGTGATGAAATACTGAATTTTGAAACCACTCACTTCCTTGTGGATCGATCCCTCTCACCACTACTATAGTAGTGTTACGGTAAAATTGTAGAGGTACGCGATAAACTTATCAATTTTTGGCGTCGTTGCTGAGGAAGGCACGATTTCTTGATTTCGTTGTTTTGTGTTTATTTTGTTCTGTTTCTTTAGTTTACATTTACAACTTTTTTTAATAGTTTTGCTCTTCTATTAGACATCATTTGAGGTGTGTTTTATGCTCAGGCTTAGATCGGTAGGACTTTGAGCACATTCAGAAGATCTTGAATTGCCAATGGCTTTGAGAATTCATTAGAGATAGAGAAAACTGGCTAATCAAGGAGTAAGACCACCCAAGATTTGGTGATCACTATGCCATCAATTTTGAGAATGGGTTTGATCAATAAGATATTGATGTAGAGAGCTATCACATTCCGACTCAGATTGTGTCGATGATCACTCAGGGCCAATTCTTCCAAGGTCTAGATAATGAGGTTCCTAATGAGCATTTCGATTGGTTCTTGGGGCTCTACAGTACCTTTAAACTTCAAAGAGTGCCAAGAAGTGAAGTTCCTAAAATTCTTTTTCCAATGTCTTTGAGAGGTAAAGCAAAACATTGGTTGAAATTTATTGGGGGCTCAAATGCTATAACTTATTTTGAGGAATTACAGAAGAAGTTCTTAGCTAAGTATTTCCCACCAGCAATGCTAAAGAAAACGAGAATGGGCATAATGAATTTCCAGCAGCATGATGGAGAGTCATTTCGAGATGGATGGAAATGTTTCAATGATTTGATCATACAATGCCCAAATCATGACTTGGGAGAGATAAGGGAATTGAACACCTTTAAAAGACTCAGAGTTGAATCTTCCATGATGGTAAAGGCATGTGCAAATGGAGCCTTGAAAGACAAGAGTGTTCCAAAAGTGAGGGAACTCTTTGATAAAAGTGCTGAAGATGAATACCTTTTCCCTGAAACAAGTAAACCACATGGTAGGAAGCAGAGAGGTGTCTTGGACCTTAATGAAGAAACGTCTTTAAGTGCTAAGTTTGAAGCTCTGGCTAAGCAGGTGCAGACATTGAATGTCACACAAGCAAAAGCTCCAGTGTTGTATTGTGGATTGTGTAAGGGAGAGCACCACACAAACAAGTGTGCTATTACTAAGGAGTCATTGCATTATGTCAACAACTACAACAAGCAACAGTACTCTGGAAATTACTCTGGAAGTAATATATCTTATGGTGAAGGCCAAGGTAATTGGGGACAGCAAAGTTAAAATCAAGAACTCCAGTATTTTCAGAGTAGTGAGCAGAGGAGATCGTCACAACCACCTCCAGGCTTTGATCATCAAAACCCTGTGCAAGAGCCTAGAAAAGCTTCCATAGAAGACATGTTCCATCGTCTTATGGATAAGATGGATAAAAATGAACAAATATTTGGAGATAACTATAAAACATCATGATGCCACAATCAAAAATATTGAAATGCAGTTGGGGCAGTTAGCAAATGCAGTACATCATCGACCCATCGGAGCTCTTCCAAGTGATACTGTCCCCAATCCTAAGGGCAAGGAGGTGTGCAATGCCATTATCGTGAGGAGTGGAAAGCAATTGCAAGGATCTATAACTACAAGATGTGACATAAATGAAGTTGAAGACATAATATTTTTAACATAAATCTAATCCTAAAATATGCTCTCAAGCTCTTCACATCAGCCTAACTCCACAGCCGACTTCCAAAAATAGATTCTAACCCTACAAGATATCGGACATATATTCAGGCTTTCACCTCCTTGCCGGCTCTAGCCTCTTGGTCGGAGCCACCCACCATCCTCCTCATCCATTTCGGCCACCACCAAAAGAGGAAGAGCCCGGATTCACTAGCAAACATTCGTGAATAGTAACACATCCGAGCAGTCCAAGATTCACTACATCGACCGTGAAATCGTGGGCTGAGCTTCCACTATAGGTACAAACCTAGGATTTTAAAGATCGGGTTAGTGTAGTGTCATATCAGGAAGCTGGTAATGAAATCTACGGATTTCAAACACAAACTCCTCTTTCATCCCGTCAGCACTGTTTAAGATCCAGATCTTGGAGCACTCTTTCATGGGAGCAAGGTGTTTGAGGAGGAGCTTCTGACCTGCACAGATCGTTGCTCCACCCTGACCGATTGCATTCGGAACACCCAGCTTGCTGCAGCTCATGCCGGCTGGAAAGGGAAGGCAGGATCTGTTCATGGCAGTGGCAGTTCAGTTTGCGCATCCGGCAAGGCCTTCTGATGTAGCACCCCTTCTTACCAAGATGCAGTGGCTGGGAAATCTTCCGTCACCAACAAATCGGAGGTAACCTTGGATTGCCCTGCCAATGGTCTGACTCCTAACCCCCTCCCGGCACCTCCAATTCCCATCCCTCTGCCGCCGGTGACAACTTTATTCTCAGAACATATACGGGATCATGCAATCCCTCGAGGAACAGACAAAGGTGAGCCGACTGTTTTCTTATCTGAAAGTGAAGAAAAAGCAATAGCTGACCTTTTTAAGTTCACTTTAGTTGGTAAATTTGATTAGGGAAGACCGGCAATGTTGATAATCCGAAGAGAAATTCAGGTGGCTAGATTTACTGGACCTTGTTTTGCTGGCTTAATCGATGATCAGCATGTTGTGTTTAGGTTTGAGATGCAAACTGATTTCCAAATAATGTTGCTGAAACAGAATTGGTCATTTCACGGATTCAAAGCTAGAATGTTCAAATGGTCTACTGATTTCAGTACGAACATTGAGTCTCCAATTGTACCAATCTATAATACTTTCCCTTTGCTGCCACTATACTGTTTCAATAAGAAAGTGCTAGTCAGTTTTGCAAGTACGGTTGGAAAACCTCTGAAGACTGATATGGTAACGGCTGCTGCCTTGCAAACTATCCATCCAAGCCTAGCTAGAGTGTGTGGTGAAGCTGATCTTACCAAAGGACTCCCAGAACGTGTCTGGATTGGAATGGGAGATAAAGCATTCTGGCAACCAATTCAAGTAGAAGACAAGCCCAATTACTGTACCAAATGTTCCAAGTTGGGGCATTTACTACAGGACTGTGAGAACAGCAAAGAGGTTTTAGAAGAAAGAAACCGAGTAAGTCAAGTATGGCTTCAGAAGGACAGAAGACCAGACATTAGTGCTCATCACAACCCTTCTAACAACAATAAATCTGTCAACACGTTAGATAAAGAAAAATCAGTCATTGATTCAGAGCTGCATTTGACTATCCCAAGGACTGTGGTTCAAAAAGCTATGATGGTAGAAGGAAAAAAAGCAAGTGGGGAAATAAAACACAGGAAAGATGAGACTACTTCAGCAGAGGGAAGAGACAATGGAGAAGAAGGAAAAGTCACGGATCAAGCTTTGATAACTAGAGAAGAAGCACCACTGATTTGTAATGACCAAAACGTTGGACAGTTTCTTGCAAACCTTGGGCAGTTTTTGGAACTTCTTAACAGGAACGAAGAGGCAATACCTGATCTTCAACCTCCAACAGCTATGCCTAGGGATGAGGAAAATGCGACTGAGAGTAAGACAGCCTCCAAGACCCTACCAAATATGGCCCTGGCAGATAGCAAGAGTATGAAAAAGGAGGCCATCAATGTCACGATAAACTGGGAAGAAGGCGAAACGTCGAGCATCCGTAGTGGAAGTACCAGGACAGATTTGGAAATCATAAAAGCCATGCCAACACTAAGGTGGGAGGAAGGAGAGGTTTTTAAAGTAAGGTCCTCCTCGGATTTAGCATCCATTCAAGATATCCCTAATGATGTAGAGTCGGAGGGAGACGGGGAAGACCGTTGGACTAAAACCAGCTTTGATGAGGAACCACAAGACTAGCTGTATAACTACATCGACAAAATGGAAAGGAGATAGAAACTAGCTAAACAAACGAAGGTCCTGGAAGCATTAGTCAGTCCTAAGGCTCATCTCACTTCGGGGAGAAGACTTAGGGAGCGGAACCCGTTCATTAGCTATTCAGAAGGAAGAAGTTGGAACCGTAGGTGAACAAGTATGTACAAGTTTCTATTTTCTGGCCCCTGCTTGCTGAAGCTCACATCAGCTTGGCCTATGTCTTAACACTCAAATGTTTTATATGATTATGACCGCTTGAACATATGTCCCTTTTGGATCCCTTTTGTGTGGTTTTTTTGCTGGTATGTGCTGTCGGGGTATTTCTGAATTGCTGAGCCATGCTTTTGGTGACTGAACATCATTCCGACCAAGTCTTGCATAATGATGTTGGAGAATTGCCTTGAATAACTGTTGGGAGATGCTCTGAATTGGATTGTTGTACAGAGGAATGAATGAGTAGATAGGGGAAATGCTGCTGAAATTTTGTTAGGACCTTTCCACATCATGTATCAGTCCCTCCTTTGTGATAAATGGTAAGGTGCTGGGACGTGGCTTCATGGTTAATTCAAGAGCATATGTATGATCTCAATTTCAGTTTATAGACATGAAGGATTACTCTCTATGCAGTGGTGAGTTTATTCTCTTTGGATTTGGCGACCTTGGTATATAGGTGTGCTTCACAATGCTAATACATTTTTTTTGGATACAGACGGGAAGAGATTTTTTAGAATTTGATTTATCCATAGGATACTCAAATTTTAGGGACTCTTTTCTGTATATACTATTAGGCTTTATATTTCATATAATCATGTAAAGGGTATTGATTTTAAAATGCAAAGGAGTAGTACTCCTTTCCCTTGCTTTATATTTTGTAATGATGTGTCATGTATATCCGGCCTCTTTATTTTGTTTAAGATATACTATTGGATGTTTAGATAAATAAAAAAAATGAAGTTGAAGTCATAGATGTAGTTAAACCTGAGAAAGATTGAGCACATGAGGTCGTCACACATGAAAAGAAGGAGGTGAAGGATAATGAAGAGAAGGAGTTGACAAAAAAGGTTAGAGGGCCACCAAGTCCTTACAATTTCCAAGAATATGCGACCTTCATTTCTAGAAAGGGTGAAACCACCACCAAAGAGGGGACCAGAGTTTGATCGTTAGTCAATGTAAACTTACCTTTGCTAGACATGGTAGGTGCTGTGCCTAAGTATGTAAAATTCCTCAAGGATCTCATCTCCAATAAAGAGCAAATTCTTTAGCGTGAATCACACGAGATACCCACTGAATGTAGTCAAGACTGGGTTGTGCACAATCTATCTCCTAAATTGAAGGATCCTGGTAGTTGCATGATTCCTTGCAAAATAGGCACAATATATTTTGAAAAAGCACTATGTGAACTTGAGGCTGGAATAAATTTAATGCCATTCTCCGTTGCTATCAATGTGGGTCTGAGTGGGAGAAAACGTCTTGTGGCTGTGACTTTGCAACTTGCGGACAGATTATTGGTGAAGCCCATAGTCATGGTGGAGGACGTGCTCGTGATGATAGAAAAATTTACATTACTAGTGGGATTTCATTGTGCTTAATATGGAGGAGGATCCTGAGGTTCCTCTCATTTTTGCAAGACCATTTGGTGATGCTTTGATAGGTGTACGAAGCAAGATGGTAACATTTAAAATTTATATTTAAAAAATTGTGTTTGGTGTAAATTATGCTAAAAATCAACCCATGGATGTAGAACCTTGTTATGCAATAAGAGCGATAGCATGGAACATACATATGGATGAGGAATGTGTCAAACATAATGATATTTGCATTGATGAATTAACTATTTCAGATGAAGAAATTGAGAGTGTAGAGTTTGATAATGAAGATTGCATGATTATTTCTGAGATTACAAACATAGTAGAGTGTTGTATTTTAGATGACTCAATCTTTAAAATGCAAGATGAAGTAATGAAATGCAAGATGAAGTGTTAGTAGAACCTACCTTATAGGAGGCATGTGGTACAAACTCTCAAAATGATAGTGATTGCCATGCTATATCTAATGATATTGGTTGCTATGCATTAGATGCCTTTCCTCTTGATTGCCTTGTGAATTACACAGAGTCACATATTGATGATCAATGTGATAGCGTGGATAAAAATAATGATGTAATTGCTAATGAGAATGTCATCACATTGATTGAAACTCTTGTTGAGATGCCAATTTTTGAAATGTTGAATGAATCTAAGTGCCTAAATGGTGACTCACAAGCAGTGCAAAATTAGATATCATTTTTTTTTATCGAATGTAAAAAATTATATTGATAAAAGAATGTTAAATATACAAAGTACACTGGGCATACCCAGGTCCGTCACAATAACATCGACAAAGGAACTAGTCTAGGATCCCAAAAGAACTGGTCAAGGATAGAGACACTAGGGTACAAAGATACACCAATCCTAAACACGTGCGTCTTTATCCAATGTACAATATCAGAGTGAATAGGTTGTAGGCCTTCAAAGTATAATCTGTTCTTAGTGAGCCAGATATAGTAATTTGTACAAGCAAAAGTCAGCCTACTCTTCATAGCCCTCCAGGAGTGGTTATCTCCCTCCTCAATCCACACCAACCACGCACATCTTCCCGGATCGCCCTAGTGAAGGGGGAATGCAAAGAACAAGTGCTGTGTAGACACCTCAGTGTACCCACAGAAACCACAACTCTTGTCAATGTGGAGATAGCCAAATCTATCCCTGGTGAGAAATTGACCTCTGATCCCTCCTCAATCTGTGAAGGAATACTTGGGCGGAATGTAATGGTTCCATATCTTCGACACCCAAGGTACTACGAAGCTGAAATGCAGAAATAATGATATGCAGTCCTAGCAAGTCCCGGTTGCTTCCATGCTTCCATCATAGCCATGCCTTGATCCGCCGATCCCTCCCTATCCACGATCTGATCCCTGATGCTCAAGAGCCTCCTCATAAGAGTCGAGTGATCTCTAGTTGGGGAAAGCTCCCAAATGGAGTGGCACTGGAGATAAGAGTGGTGGACCCAACTAACCCACAAGTAATCCTTCTTGTGGTGTATGTTTCATAGTACCATGGAGAGGAGAGCAACATTCCAAGCTATCGGGTCCGTGACTCCCAAATCTCCCTCCTCCTTTGGCCTAGCCAGATCTTTCCAAGCCACATTTGGTTGTCCTCTGTCCCTTTGGAAGTTCCTATAGAGGCTGATAACTCAGTTGATAACTTCAGCTGGGACTGCTATGGCAGAGAGCCAAAAGTAGTGGATGCACTGTAGAAACGATTGGATAAGCTCCAAGAAGTAGATGCACTGTAGAACAGTCCACGCACCAATATGGGACGTGATTTTTTCCATGAGCGGAGCAAAATATAAGACCTGCAGTCCCCGTGCCTCCAAGGGGATGCCCAGATATCTGATAGGTAAAGATCCACGTGGAATACCTGTAAAGTTAATGATGTCCGTCGAAACCTCCACTGGTACTCCCACAAAGAAAACCTAGAATTTCAGGGTATTAACCCTTAGTCCCGAGACCTCCCAGAGTATCCCTATAAAAGGGCTGGTCCCCTCTACTAAAGAGCATAAGATCATTCGTATATGTCAGGTGCGAAATCTTATACTTTTGACATCAAGAGTGGAGGTGAAGGGAAGCTCCCTGGTCCTCATGGTGAGCAGCCTAGATAAAAACTTCATACAAATGACAAAGAGGTATAGGGATATGGGGTCCCCCTGTCTCAAAGCCCTCACTCCTAGGAAATGGCCATGTATCTCTCCATTGATCCTTATGGAGTACGAGACTGTAGTCATGCATTCCATCACCCAATGAACATATACTGTGAGGAAACCCAAAGAATTCATAGCTCGTCACAAGAAAGTCCAGTCCACCATATCATAAGCCTTCCGGAGGTCCACCTTGATAAGGCACCTAGGCAAGATCCTCTTGCGGTTGTAACCCTTTATCAGTTCTTAAGCCAAGTGACTGTTCTCTATCATACTCCTCCCCTCCACGAAAGCTGACTGCGTCGCACTTATGCGTATCGAAAGAAGACCTATTAGTCGATTAGCCAAAATCTTAGAGATGTCCTTATAGAGAACATTATATCAAGATATGGGCCGGTAGTCCACAATACTCCAAGAGGCCTTAAAGATGGCTCCTTTTATCTCCTCCTCCCCCACTAGGATCATGAGGCGATTCGCTTCATCTTGAGAGACTAGGGGACTTTACCGGTACACCTCAACATCTAGTGCAGGCATAGTGTGTGAGGACCTCAATAGGTCATGGTAATAGGTCACGAACTCCCTAGCCAGTGCACTCTTAGAAGTGGTAGTGGTACCATCGTCTGCGATTACCGTTTGAATGAAATTTCTCCTACCATTCCACTTCACCACATCATATAATAGCACTAGTGTTCCTATAACTGTTGAGTAGATATCGACATTTAGCATTTTGGGCCAAATAGCACATCTCTGCCTCTTCTAGTCGCCAGGCCTCCTTCTTCATCACCTTGACCTTAGGCCTCCTCCAGTTATCCCATCTCACAGATCTGCAGGAGTACCACAATATCCCATTGATATTGAATTGGATAGAACTCTGAGGAATCAAGAAAGAGAAAAGAGAATGGCTAATCTAGGAGCAAGACCACCAAGATTTGGTGACCACTACGCCATAAACTTCGAAAACGGTTTTGACCAACAAGATATTGATGTGGAGAGCTATCATATTCCTACATAGATAGTATCCATGATCACTCAGGGGTAATTCTTTCAAGGATTGGATAATGAAGACCCAAATGAGCACTTGGACTGGATTTTGGGACTGTGCAAGACATTCATGCTTCAAAAAGTTCCTCGGAGTGAAGTTCATAGAATGCTCTTTCCTCTGTCTTTGAGAGGCAAGGCAAAGCACTGGTTCAAGTCTATTGGAGGTACGAATGCTGTGACATCTTTTGATGAACTCCAGAAGAAATGAGGATGGACATAATGAATTTCCAACTACATGAGGGTGTGACATTTCGTGAGGCTTGTGAGCATTTCATTGATTTAATTAGACAATGTCCAATACATCATCTTTGTGAAATAAGAGAATTGAATAATTTCTTTAAGGGACTTACTGTAGAGTCTTCAATGATGGTTAAGGCTTGTGCCAATGGAGCCTTAAAAGACAAAAGCATTCCAGAAGTAAGGGAGGTCTTTGACAAAATTGATGAAGATGAATATCCTTTCCCTGAGACTAGAAAACCGCATGGCAAGAAGCAAAGAGGTGTCATAGATCTTAATGATGAAACGTCGTAAAGTACTAAATTTGAAGCCCTTGCAAAGTAAGTACAAACATTGAAGGCCACACAAGCCAAAGCCCCAGTGCTCTCTTGTGGTTTTTGCATGGGAGAGCATCACACAAACGAGTGTGCTATTACTACAGATTCATTGCATTATGTCAACAACTACAACAAGCCACAATATTTTTCAGACAATGATCAAAGAAGCACTTCAAATCCACTCCCAGGGTGTGATTCTTAACCGCATGATACAAGAGCCAAGGAAGCCCTCAATGGAAGACATGTGTCACTGTATTTTGAACAAGTTGGACAAGAGAAAATAATGGTTCGCAGGGCTAAAAACTAGTGTCAAACACCATCATGCCACAATAAAAAACTTTGAAATGCAGTTGGAGAAACTCGCTAATGCAATGCATCATAGGCCCAATGGATCTCTTACGAGTAATACTATTCTGAATCTCAAGGGCAAAGAGGTTTTTAATGCCAATACCTTGTAGAGTGGAAAGCAACTCCAAAAAGCCACCACTATAGGAGGTGACATAAATGAAGCTGAAGAAGAAGATGTAGTTGAGCTTTAGAAAGAGTGTGCTCATGAGGCCATGGAACCAAAAAAAAGGAGGTACAGGACAATGAAGGAAATGAGGTGACCAAAAAGGTTAGAGGGCCACGAATTCCTTACAATTTTCCAAAATATGCTCATTCTCCTCTATTTCTAGAAAGAGTGAAACCACCACCAAAGAGAGGGGCGCAATTTGATCAATTCTTGAATGTGGTAAAATAAGTCAACGTGAGCTTACCATTGCTAGATTTGGTGAGTGCAGTGCCTAAGTATGCAAAATTCCTAAAGGATCTCATTTCCAACAAGGAACAAATTCTTCAATGCGAAGTCCCGATAATGCTCACGGAGTGTAGTCAGGCTGGGGTAGTGCACAACTTACCTCCTAAATGGAATGATCCTGGTAGTTGCACCATTCCATTCAGGATTGGCTCAAGATAATTTGAAAAAGCACTATGTGATCTTGGTGCTATTATCAACCTGATGCCTCTCTCAATTGCGATAAATGTGGGGTTGAGTGGACGAATTCGTATGTGACAGTAACTTTGCAACTTGCAGATAGATTTTTGGTTAAGCCTATATGCATGGTGGAGGATGTTTTGGTGATGATAGACAAATTCACATTACCTGTGGATTTCATTATGCTAAACATTTAGGAGGACCCTGAGGTACCTCTCATTTTTAGAAGGCCATTTCTCACCACCGGTGATACTTTGATAGGAGTAAGAAGGAAAATGGTAACATTTCGAATTAACAATGAACAAGTTGTTTTTTATGTTAATTATGCTATGAAACATCCCATGCATGTCTAGTCTTGTATTGCAATTAGAGTTTTGGCATGTTCTATGTATGTGGTTCATGAGAATGTTGAACGTGAATATGTGTGTATTGATAAGATGAATGTTTGTGAAGAGGAAATAGAGAATGTAGAATTGAATTAGGAAGATTACATGATTAATTGAAAACGTAGTTGAATGTTGTGTTGTGGATGAGTCAATTTTTGAAATGAAAAGTGAAGTTGGTGAACAGCAAGATGAAATTGTAGTTGAAGCCACATTACAGGAAGCATGTTTAGAAATTTGAAAAATGATGATGAATGCAATGTTTTAACTAATGAGGCTTGTGCACCCACTGAGGTGAGGAATGAAGAAATTTTACGCAGGAATAAAAAACTCATACCTTCCATCATGATGCCACCCAAGCTAGAGCTTAAGACCTTGCCGTCATATTTGAAGTATGCCTTTTTGGGTGATAATGAAACATTGCCAGCAGTGATTTATTCAAAGTTGGAGGGTTGGCAAGAGGAGAAGTTGTTGGTTTTCTGAGACAATACAAGCAAGCTATAGGGTGAACCATTGCGGACATTAAGGGATTCAGCCCTAGCATTTGGATGCATAAAATTTTGCTAGAGGAAAAATCAGTTCCTGTGTGTGATAGACAAAGAAAGCTAAATCCTCAAATGATGGAAGTTGTGAAGAAAGAAGTAATCAAGCTCTTGGATTTCGGGATGATCTTTCCAATTTCAGATAGTGAATGGGTTAGCCATGTACAATGTGTGCCTAAAAAAGGTAGAGTTACAGTAGTAAAGAATTATGCCTATGAGCTCTTAGTAGCGAGAAATATAAGTGCTTGGCGTGTATGCATGGATTACCGCAAGCTCAACAAAGCAACAAGGAATGATAACTTTCCACTACCTTTCTTGGAGCAACTCTTGGATAGGATTGCTGGATTTCTCTTCTATTGTTTCTTGTATGGATATTCATGTTACAACCAAATAGCAATTGACCCCAAGGATTGAGAGAAGACTACATTCACTTGCTCATTCGGCACATTTGCATACAAACGGATGCTTCTTGGCCTGTGCAATGCCCCTGTAACCTCTTAAAGGTTTTTGATGGCTATATTTTCATGACATGGTGGAATCAATCATTGAGATTTTTGTGGATGATTTTTTAGTTTTTGGCTTGACCTTTGATGGATATTTGGATAACTTGGCAAAAGTGTTGCAAAGATGTTAAGAAACTCATTTGGTGCTAAACTAGGAGAAATTTCAGTTTATGGTGCAGGAAGGGACAGTGCTGGGCCACAAAATCTCTCATAAGGGAATTTAGGTTGATAGAGCTAAAATTGATGTCATTGCTAAACTCCCGTCTCCCACTAATGTTGAAGGCATCAGAAGCTTCTTGGGGCATGCGGGATTCTGTCGTAGGCTTATCAAAGATTTTTCCAAAATTGCAAGGCCTTTGTGTAGTCTGTTGGAAAAAAATGTGAAGTTTGATTTTGGTAAGGAATGTTTTGAAGCATTTGAGTTGTTGTGAGCAAAACTTATGTAGGCTCCAGTAATAGTCAAACCCCAATAGGGGCAACCTTTTGAGATAATGTGTGATGCAAGTGATTATGCACTTGGGGCTGTTCTTGGACAAAGACGCAAAAAAGTTTTCCAAACAATCTACTACGCAAGCAAATTATTGAACGAGACTTAGATGAACTGCACCACAACTGAAAAAAGATGCTTTCTGTAGTGTTTGCATTTGACAAGTTTTGTGCTTATTTGTTAGGCTCGAAGATGATCGTGCACAATGATCATGCAGCGTTGAAGTATTTTCTGGCCAAAAAGGAAGCAAAGCCAAGACTTATTAGATGGGTGTTGCTACTTCAAGAATTTGATGTTGAAATCCTAGATAGGAAGGGTTCCGAGAATGTTGTAGCTGACCATTTGTGAAGTCAAGAGTCGAAGGCACAAGATGACTCAAAGGTACGAGAATGCTTTCTTAATGAACAAGTCTTCAAAATAGACAAAGTGGGCTTGCCATGGTATGCTGAGATAGCGAATTTTGTTGAGGCTCGGAAAGTGCCTTCTTACTAATCGCACGAACAAAGAAAGAGATTGAGACAAGATGCAAGATACTTCTTTTGGGAAGACAATGCTCTATATAAGGTGTGCAGTGACCTGGTAATCAGGAAATGCATAAAAGAATATGAGAAAGATGACATGTTGAAGGCTTGTCATGAAGGCCCATGTGGAGGACACTTTGGCACAACAAGGACTGGATTCAAAGTTCTACAAAGTGGATTTCACTGCGACCACATATCTTCGTAGATGCACGCATTTGGGTTGGCCAATGTGACAAATGCCATAGAAGAGGTAATATATCCTCACGCAATGAAATGCCTTTAAACAACATCCTGGAAGTGGAGATTTTTTATGTGTGGGGCATTAATTTCATGGGACTATTCCCAACGTCATGTGCCAAGGAGTGCATCCTGGTTATGGGAGACTATGTTTCAAAGTGGGTTGAGGCAATTGCACTACCACACAATCATGCCCAAAGTATAGGTGCATTTCTCAAAAAGCACATATTCAACAGGTTTGGCACTCTCCGGGCAATAATAAGTGATGGAGCCTCACACTTTTGTAATAATTTATTTGCATCACTCTTTGCCAGATATGGTGTTAAGCATAAATTTTCTACTGCATACCACCCACAAACGAGTGGGCAAGCCAAGATCTCCAACAGAAAAATTAAAAGGGTTTTGGAAAAAGTTGTAAGACAAAATATGAAGGACTGGGCTCTCAATTTTGATTATGCACTGTGGGCATACTGCATAGCTTACAAGACTCCTATTGGTGCTTCACCCTTCCGGCTTGTGTTTGGCCAAGAATGCCATTTGCTAGTGGAGTTGGAACACAGCTCTTTTTGGGCAATTCAATGGCTTAACTTGGATTTGTAAGGAGCGTAATCTAAAATGATGATGGAGCTGAATGATCTAGATGGGTTTAGGTTCAATGCATATATTAGTGCCAAGTTATATAAAAAGAGAACTAAGAAGCTGCATGATGCAAAGATTAAGGCCACAAATTTTGTTCCTGGGCAAAACGTTCTGCTGTACAATTCTCGACAGAGGCTTTTCCCTAGCAAATTAAAATCACGTTGGACTGGACCCTTTTGTGTCATGAAAGTGTTACCTTACGGGGTGGTGGAAATAATGAATGAGAAGAATGGAAATGCTTGGAAAGTCAATGGCCATCGACTTAAGCCATATGTAACACATCAAGAGAATGGCGTTGAAGAGTTACCACAAGCTCCACAGGAACTGTTATTAGATGATCCCATGAGTTCGAGTTGCCATACAACATGTCACGCTGTCGACATAGAAACAAACTCTCCTGGGAGGCAACCTAGCATCACTTCCCTTCTTCTTCTTCATTTTAATTTTTTTGTGTTTATGTTTGTTAATCCTTTTTTTTGTATTCTTAGTTTTAAGTTTAGTATTTTGTAGTGTTGTCAATTCGAAGTGCAATCTCACAGAATTGTCACCGAATTCTACAGATTTTTGTGTGCACGATCAAGAATGGACTCCAATAAATACAACAGTAAGGGTTGGTTAGACACACACATGGAGCATTTAAGAGCATGAACTAGTCTTTTGAGCAAGAAATTAATCAATGCAAAAGCTGAACATAGTGTCAAATTATCCGATATGAAATGGCGTAGAAGAGAAAAGCATGCAAAAGCTAAAAAATTTTGGCAGCTAGTAACACGTGAGTCATAAAGAGGTAAATAATGTCTTTCGTATACTAACTTGTAGTTGCACAAGCTAAGATAGCAATCCATTTAATGTAGATGAAGGTCCCATGAACTAATTGAACTTGTCATCTTGTTAGTTGGATGCATTTAGTATGAATAATAGTGGGAAGTTTTGGTTCTATAAATTCAAAAAGCAACACTTAACGTCCAACTCAACAACAAGTGCACATCCAAGTGGTCTTGCAGCAAAATCATTTGTTTCATTCCATTTCCATTATCACGTTATTCTTTTTTTCTTCTACGATTCAAGGTATGGTTTCTTTCTCTTATTTAATTGTTGAGTGGTGGAGCAAAAATGTGTTTATGTTTTATGAGTTGTGCTTGGTTGCTATCCTTCGTGTGTTATATGTGTTTAAGATGTGAAGACATAATTAGTTTCAATTATTAGACCATGCCTACATGTGTTTATGACATGCTATATATGGGGGAGTTTTAATTAATTTGTTACTCCAGTTTTGCCATTGTTCAGTAATCGGATCATAACTTGATAAATTGACTTCCAAATTTTGTCATTCTACTTGGGTAATTTAGCCAAAGATTAGAGCTACAAGATTGGTGTTTTTTACTTTGGCTAATTTTGCATGAATAGCAAGCCATTTTAGAGGTTATTATTTGGTTTATTCTAAAATCGGTAAATAGTCGTGGCTGATTTAGCACGGTTTGCTACATTCCGATGTTTTGATCATAACTTGCTCAATTGAGCTCCAAACTGGGTGATTTTGGTCCCTAAAGTTAGCTGAGAGATAGCTCTACAATGTTTATCTTGTAAGGTTTGGTTAATTATGCCTGCAAATCATGTTATTTTGTTTGACAAATTAGTTGATGGAATTGGAAATTTTGGTTATGCATTCTGCCTAGGTTTGCTACATCTCGGTAATTTGAGCTTAACTTGGTCAATTTATATCTAAATTAGGTGCTGCAAATTGATAAATTCAGCTTACATTCAGAGCTATAACTTTTCTGTTTTACGTTTTGCCAAATTCTAATTGTGCCAAGCTCCAATTTAGGTTTGCTTTTGTGTGTGAAAGATCAAGGTTAGATGTGCGGTATCTCAGTAGGTTAGAAACACTAGGTGTGACACCGATAACAAAAGCAGTAATAGACAATAATAAAATGCGGAAAGTAAAGAGACACGAGGTTGGTAACGCAGTTCGGCAATCTGCCTACGTCTGCGTGGCCACGCCCAGAAAAACAATCCACTAAGTTCACAAGTTACAAGACACTCGGTCTGACACAAAGTAAGACTCCCTCTTATCTTTGACGCCGCCTCTTCCTAACTCCACAGTGAACGGATTGTGCGAGCTCCCCTCGACTTGTGTTGATTCCTCCCGAAATCTGTGGTTAATGCAAGTCCCCTTACCCACAATGAAGACAATATCCCCTTGTCAATGGCGGCTCCTCCCGGAATCCGTGGTTGATACAAGATCCCCTTGCCCACGTTTGAACTCTCCCGAGCTTTTCAACAACCTCCTCCCGAGGCTGGATTATAATAAAGTAAACAAGGATTGTATCTTCAATAATATGACATTAAGATGCTTAAGCCAACACACTTTGATCAAAGATTTCCAACAAAGAAGTGTGTTCACAGTCTAATGAAGACCGAAATAAACATCAAGGCTCTACATGATTCAAACAATTCACACGCCTTGCATACACAAAACCGTGTAGTGTGGAAAGATCATATAGGCACACCAAATCTTCCTATGTTTATCTTCAAGATTATTTCCAAATAATTCAACTGGAAAGTTGGAAAAACCATGTACCTTCAATGCTTATGTTTTCCAAAGATAGATCTTTAATGATAGCTTCCAAGAATACCAAGATAAGCCCAAAAATATCAAGATAGCATTAATCTCCAAATCAATCTTCCTTGCATAGATTGATTTAATTTGATTTATGCTTCAAATAAGATCTTTCCTTATCTTGCCAAAAAATAAATGCCAATTAAAATAAATGTCACTCCACGTGTGCATTAACAATCTCCCCCTTTGGCATTTTTTGGCAAAATCCAAACTCCCCCTGTATACTGAATCGGAAGTGCTTGTAAACTCCCCCTGAACAAGAACTAGGTAAAGAAACATCTCTGCACAAGACATTGTGCATGACACAGCAAAATACACCAAGTTCCCTAAGAAATATCACTGCATAAGACATTGTGCATGACACAACAAAAGACACCAAGCTCCCAGCATACATTGTTTTATGGATTACAAACCAAATATCCAAAATAGCCAAATTACTCACCTTTTTGCCATAAAATGACAAAAGGGCACAAAAACAACAATAAATCATAAAGAATTGTCTTAAGCAGAGTAAAATAAACCATCATGAGAGTCATATTACTCAGAATCCTCTGCAGCATTAGGCACAAGGCCAAATGAATCTGCTAGCAATTGAACACCAGCAGCAACTTCTGGAATTCTTTCATCTAAACCAGCAACATACCCACCAGATTGGGCGCTGGAAGGGGCATAACTGTTAGTGACACCAGCAGTAACACCAGAAGTGTAGAAGGAACAGGAGTTTCCTTTGCAACAACTTCCTCCGCAGAATCAGAGTCAACTACAGCAACATCTAGAGTAACATCAGGTGGAACATCTGAAGATCCAGGGACATCATCAGCTAATGAAGAAACCTCCTTCCATCATAAAGTCCTTTGGACAAAAACCAAGATCAAGTTCTGCGGATCCCGCCTAAGAAACAAAGACGACCCTCTCTGATACCAATTGAAAGATCAAGGTTAGATGTGCGGTGTCTCAGTGGGTTAGAAACACTATGTGTGACACCGATAACAAAAGCAGTAATGGACAATCATAAAATGTGAAAAGTAAAGAGACAGGAGATTGGTAACGCAGTTCCGCATTCTGCCTACGTTTGCGGGGCCACGCCCAGAAAAACAATCCACTAAGTTCACAAGTAACAAGACTCTCGGTCTGACACAAAGTAAGACTCCCTCTTATCTTTGACGCCGCCTCTTCCTAACTCCACAGTGAACGAATTGTACGAGCTCCCCTCGACTTTTGTTGATTCCTCCCGGAATCTGTGGTTCATGCAAGTCCCCTTGCCCACAATGAAGACAATATCCCCTTGTGAATGGCGACTCCTCCCGAAATCTGTGGTTGATACAAGATCTCTTTCCCACGTTTTAACTCTCCTGAGCTCTTCAACAACCTCCTCCCGAGGCTGGATTATAATAAAGAAAGCAAGGATTGCATCTTCAATAATATGACATTAAGATGCTTAAGCCAACACACTTTGATCAAAGATCTCCAACAAAGAAGTGTGTTCACAGTCTAATGAAGAACGAATAAACATCAAGGCTCTACATGATTCAAACAATTCGCATGCCTTGCACACACAAAACTGTGTGGTGTGGAAAGATCATATAGACACACCAAATCTTCCCATGTTTATCTCCAAGATTATTTCCAAATAATTCAACTGGAAAGATGGAAAAACCATGTGCCTTCAATGCTTATCTTTTCCAAAGATAGATCTTTAGTGATAGCTTCCAAGAATACCAAGATAAGCCCAAAAATATCAAGATATCATTAATCTCCAAATCAATCTTCCTTGCATAGATTGATTTAATTTGATTTATGCTTCAAATAAGATCTTTCCTTATCTTGCCAAAAAATCAATGCCAATTAAAATAAATGCCACTCCACGTGTGCATTAACAGTGTGTGTGTTGGACTTTTAGTTTGGCGATTGTGCTCCTTCTACCTATTTTGCCTAGAGTTGTCATTGGGCATAACTCCACCTTTCTTGTTCTTAAGATGGTGTTCTGGATTCTAAAGTGTAGCTCACTTGCACAACTTGACCTCTTGTTCCATGGGTATGAATTTATTAAATTCCATATGGTATGGGAAGTTGCTATTTATGCTTACAATTTATATTATTGGTTGATCTGGGAGTGTGGTGAGTTGGTCGTGTGTTAGCTTTCAAAATCTTTTATGCTACTATGAACTTGGTGCATTTCTTGCTATCTATAAATACTATGTAAGGCAACCATTCTCAAAGTTGAGAGCATAATATGTTTTGGTTATTTTCTTTGCACTAAATAGTATGCGTGCTTACATGTTGAAGGAGCAAATTGTTGTTCTACTTCAGAGTTGTGGTTCGTGCTATCTAGTATTGGCATACTTTTGCTTCACATGCTTATGTCTGATTCATTTTTCTTGTTGAAATGGGTCCTAAGGGTGCTAGTTCGCGCAAGGGCAAAGAAAAGGCCTAGATGCCTACAGATTCTGACTCCGATTATTACTCGAAAGACTTGCCTATATTTGAAGACCCTCTTAAATTTACTTTGCAAACATCGGATCCGTCGATATTTGTCAATGCGGCTACACAGCAAAGATTGGAAGAGGGAATACATGTCAAAAAGATGCGTGAGAAACGCTTACCAATGTTTTATGATACTAGCCGGGTTTTTCAGGGACCTATCCATAGCCCCTTTACATGGCACCCACCTCCATTTAGCGGAGCATCATTTTCCACTAATGCCCCATCTTCATCAGTTGCCCCATCTTCATCTTATTATGGAGCCCCTCCTTCTTAGCTTTTACTTTGCGGGCAATATTTCTTTCAAGCGTGGGGGGAGGGGGGCTGTTTTGGCTAGGTTTCCATAATACTGGGGACGGTGGCAGTTCTCTATGAGTAGGGAGTGTGATCCTATGATGCTTTGTTAATCTACTGAAGTTGATTTGGGGTTTGGAGTGTTTTTGTTGCGGTGGGTGGTTTTCCGATGGGATGGTACCGTGCTATAATGCTTTGCCATGATTGTTGTGGAGTTTCTTGTTTTCATGTTCTTCAAGTATGGTGCGTTTGAGTGCTTATTGTGATTGATTGTTTACATTGTTATTTCTTTTAGTTTCTTGCAATTGTGTCTTATGGTTGTTGGTGTTACAATGCAATTTAATGTTATATGTGTGGAAATAAAGAATGTAGTATGTGTGGAAAATTTAAGGCGTAGATGAGTTGTGCCAACTTGAAATAAAGTGCAATATCATTTTGTGTTTTGAGCAGTGTCTCCTGATTCACTATGCTATCCCTCAAGATCATCACTTAAATTTTTGTGTATGCATACGAAAGGTTTTGTCTATGGTACTGAACTTGATGCGTTTAGCATATTTTGTTGGTCAAGGCATGGTGTTAAAGTAAGATAGATATGCCATGCAAAAAAGTCTGAATTGACATAATAGGGTGTCTGAATTGAGTTTGCCTTTTCCTATGTGCTCTCCTTATGTTTTTGTGTTCTTGCATGGTTAGTCCCTTAAAGACACATATGAACATGCAGTTACATGAAAAGAGACATGGAGAAAAAGCCTTTAGCAACTAGGAATGAAAAGCTATAAGACCATGGCAAGCAAGTAGGGGAAAAACAGCCATAAAACCCAGACAAAAGTGGGAAAAAAAGCCACAAGACCCAGGAAGCCATGCACTAATGTATGTGAAAAATAATTCCACCAAAATGTGCAAGATGAAAGAAAAAAGAGTAATATCCATTAGAAGCACCAATGCGCATCAGGTTACCATTGATCTAGTGTGCTGTTAATTCATGTGTGTGGACAAAAAGAGTGTTGTGTAGCAAACGATTAGTCAAAATATTAAGGAGTGTACATAGAAAGAGAGTGAATTGATTCAGCTGTCCTCATCACACAGTTGCATGCATGATATTTTGTTCTTTATTCATTATGTTTTGGTTGATAATATGTGCTAAATTCTGGAGTTTGGGTACCATGGGAATTGCGTATAGATTTTGGTGCATGTAAAATATCTTTTATAAACTTGGGGAACGGTAGTGTGGAAAGGAAACAATGTGATGAATGCAGATGGTAAGTTAAATGTTAAAGTGAGGAGTCTAAATTTTGCTTGGGACAAGCAAATCTCTCAGTGCGGGGAAATTGATAAGTCCGTTCAATACTGACTTGTAGATGCTATTTTTACTTGGCTTTTGTTGTGTTCTAGTGCATTATGGGCAAAATTGTGTGTAAATTTGCGGGATTTGTGATGAATTGTGTGTGGTGATTGTTCGGATAAAAGGGGCTAATATTGATGTATTAGTTTGTACATAAGTGATTGCCTGTGTTCATAGGCAGCACGAGGCACAGACCTTGGTTGCACAAACGTATCATTGGTTGCTGCATACCAGCACATGCATCGCGCACACATTCGTTGCACACCGCACACACCATGCACTACATGCACGCACACGGCCCTCACAACCTCGCACATCGCCGCACCACAACTGCCGCACATACTTGCACACTATGCCCACACTTCTGCACACATTGCTTGTGAACCTTGCACACACTCACTGTACATCACCACACCATAGCCCATGCACATGCATGCACACCTCGCACTAGCGGCCACATAAGCTTGCACAACATGCACACATCAGCCGAACGGGCCTCGTATACTATGCTTGCGAGTCTTGCTGTACTTCACCACACCTACGCACACTCTCGTGCACATGCATACATGCACTTGCCACAAATCACCACACTCATCACTCACAACTCATGCACACTCATGCACTGGAAGCATGTCTTAGGTGCACAACTCTAGCACCACACGAGCATAACATTGCACATATGCCGTCACTACACCACTAACATTGTATGCATATGCACACCACAACGCACACATACACACTCCACAGTATTTCATGCACAACACAAGTATATCTTTTATGCACAACAGATGCACCATTTCATGCACTCCATTTGCACACATGCATTTGCACCAGCATGTGCATTTGCACCAAGTCGGTCACACCCATGACACAGTTTCAAGGTGATGCATTGCGGCGTTGCATCGCCATCGGAAAATATACACGATGATGCATCGCAGTGTTGCATCGTCATGAAAAGAAATTGCACGGCGAGGCAACGCGACGTTGCATCGCTATGGAAGAAATTTGTACTGCCTTGCATCATCGTGTAAATTTATGAATGCAAGGCTGTATATTTTTCTAAGTGTTGAAGAGTGTTCTCCATATGTGTAGGGTGGTGGTGGCGTGATTGTTTATGGCTCAGAGGCGTGTTGACGGCTATGACGGCATGGTGCAAACTGGCTCAAAGGCGTGGATTACTGGATTTGGTGCTGATGTGGAGCCTTGTGCACGAGCTAATTCTGGACAGTTGTATATTACAATGGCATTTAAATAAATAAGTGCTTAGTTTATGTTAGCGTGCAGATTAAGCTTTAGACCTCTATTAATAGGGGGTTTTACTGTTGTTTTAGGGGGACTTTTGATAAATTAGACTTTTACCAGATTTTATAGTTCAAGAGCGGAAATGTTTCTCTCTATATTTTCTCTATCAAATTTTCTATGTCTAGAATTCTAGCTCCGCTTTCAATTCCGATCGAAGCATGGACCGATCACCGTAAATCTAATCTCAATTAATGAGGCATTTCACAATTCTCTTGGGAATTTAAAGCTTTTATAGATATTCAATTTTATGATCGCGAGCTGAGAACTATTTCATGTTGCAGTTTTACGATCGCGAGTTGAGAATGGAGTTCTGTGGCTAGATTTGTGATGTCCTAAGGTTTCAAATGGATGAATGCATGATATACATAACTTGATGCTATGCGATTGATATAATCTCTGAAGAATGAATCATTCTTGGATTTACTACATAAATCCTATTAAGTTTTAGAATTTGCACGGATGTTGAACGAATTGAACTATAATTGTGGTCGACATGCTGAGTTAAGGTTAGATTCACAATATACATGAGACCACATGAAATGAGAACTAGAAGTATGAATTGTTGTGTCTTATCACTTGCTTTGCTTGTTCGTGTCCTAAGATGCGGTCGCCGTGCCGGTTGACGAACACTAGAAACATTAGGAATAAGTGAAAAGAGGCTCTCTTGTGTTAACAAAAGCTAAGGACCTAGGTCAAGCCTCGCCATGGGAGGACTTCAGGAATTGCAGGCTAAATTCGTTAGACTCAGAGAGTTGAGGCGTTGCGGTACGAATTACATTGTTCTTAGGCCTTTCAATGGGAAAGAATGATGTTAAGGAGCGTAGAATATAGTGCGGTTGACATGCCGACTACAGGCTAGGTTTCTAGGCAACGTAGGCCTCCTCCAGTTGTGTACGTTGTTAATTGTGTAGCATGAGTTGTCTGATATGCATTCATCCGGTGCAAGAACCCTAAGACATCCGCTTCATACTTTATTTCACATCTCATTTGTTGTTCTTATTATTTTTATTACTCTCAATTCTCTATTTTTGTTGTTGTTAGCACTCGTCTCGTGATTTCATTATTTTGTGACAAAATCTTGAATTCTTGAAATCATCCCTTTCCCGGAGAACGAAACCCTCTCACCACGACTACACTAGTGTTAGGGATAAATTGGTGAAAGAACACAACTAAATGCATCACTTCAATTTTCAATTCGTATTTCTCTGTTTGTGCTTTTCTACTATCAGCACAATACTCTCGGTAGGTGACCGGTGTTTTACAGGATTACAAGTTTTGTATGTCCATGTCACACAGGTTAGAAAGAGAACTAGAATTTTAGCTTGATCTTTAGTTGGAAATGACATTGAGGAATCAGTAAAAAGACAGAAGAATGGCCAATCAAGAAGCTAGATCACAAAGATTTGGTGACCACTCTGCTATTAATTTTGAGAATGGATATGACCAACATGATATTGATGTTGAGAGTTATCATATTCCTACTCAGATTGTGTCAATGTTTGCTTAAGGTCAAATTTTTCATTGAATGGATAATGAGGACCCAAATGAATATTTGGATTGGTTTATTGGACTATGCAGCACATTTAAGCTCTAACTAGTACATCGTAGTGAAGTACATAGAATTCTCTTTCCTCTTTCTCTAAGAGGTAAAGACAAGCATTGGTTTAAGTCCATAGGAGAAACAGCTGTAACATCCTTTTAAGAACTTCAAAAGAAGTTTTTTTTTTGCAAAATACTTCTCACCTGCCAAGTCGGAGAAGATGAGGATGGATATTATGAACTTCCAGAATTAAGAGGGACATTTAGGGAGGCTTGGGAGCATTTTACTAATTTGATTAGAAAATGCCAAAACCATGATCTAAGAGAGATTAGAGAGCTGAATACTTTCTTTAAGGGACTTTCTTCAGATTTTTCATTAATGGTGAAAACATGTGCCAATAGATCTTTGAAAGATAAGGGTGTTCCAGAGGTTAGAGAGCTCTTTGACAAAATTGTAGAAGATGAATACCTACGAGGAAGCAACGAGGGTTTTTGGACATTAAGGATGAAACATCGTTGGGAGCTAAAATTTGATTCTTTCGTAAAGCAAGTCCAAACGCTAAAAGCCACTCAAGCTAAAACTCTAGTGCTCTCTTGTGCACTTTGCAAATGAGAGCACTACACTGATGAGTGTGGTATCACAACTGAATCACTCCACTATGTCAACAATTACAACAAGCCTCAGTACTCTGGTAATAGGCCATATGGCAGTGCTCCAAGTAATTGGACACAACAAAATCAAGGGAGCCAATATTACCAAGGCAGTGATCGAATGAGATCTTCAAACATACCTCCTGGGTTTGACAATCAACAAAATATACAAGAGCCAATGAAGCCTTCTTTGGCGGATGTGTTCCACCGCATCGTAGATAAGCTAGATAAAGGTGAACAAAGATTTTCTAGGTTGGAAACAGTATGAAATATCATGATGCAACCATAAAAAACATTGAAATGCAGTTGGACCAATTTGCCAATGCAGTGCACCATAGGCCTTGTGGATCTCTTCCAAGCAACACAGTTCCTAATCGGAAAGACAAGGAAGTATGCAATGCTATTACCTTGAGGTGTGGGAAGAAATTGCAAGGATCTACTGAAGGCGAAGACACAGATCATCAAGAGGCCATAGCTAAGGAATATGAGAAGGAATGTGCAAATGAGATCTTTGCACCAGAGAATAATAAGTTGTGGGATAATGGAAAAGTGGTGGTTAAAAAGGTTAAAGGGCAAACAAGCCCTTACAACTACCCTGAGTATGCTCTTCTTTCTCCATTTCTAGAGAGAGTAAAACATCCACCAGAAAGAAAACCTCCATTTGATAGGTTTTTTAATGTTTTAAGGCATGTAAAAGTTAGCCTTCCTTTGCTTGATTTGGTGACTGTTGTGCCAAAATATGCAAAATTCCTTAAAGATCTCATTTCCAACAAAGAACAAATTTTGCAATATGAGGGAATCATGATGCTTACTGAGTGTAGTCAAGCATGGTTGTTGCATAATCTACCACCAAAGTTGGAAGATCCATGGAGCAGCACCATTTCTTCCAAAATAGGTACCCAGTACTTCGTAAAGGCCTTATGTGACCTTGGTGCTGGGATCAACTTGATGCTTCTTTCCATTGCTATAAATCTAGGTTTGGGAAGAATAATTTGACCAGTGGCGAACCGTTTTTTGGTGAAGCCAACAGGAATGGAAGAGGATGTGCTAGTCATGCTAGACAAATGTACACTTCTTGTGGACTTTATTGTGCTTGACATGGAAGAGACCCTTAGGTGCCACTTGTTGTTGGTAGACCACTTCTTGCTATAGGTGATGCATTGATAGGTGTTGGGAGCAAAACTGTCACTTTTAGGATTAACAATGAGCAAGTATCTTTTGATGTGATTTATGCCATGAAACATCCTATGAATATGGAACCTTGTTTTTCAATTGGAGTTTTGGTATGAAATATGCATGTATTGGAACAAAATGAGAAACATTAATTTCTATGTGTTGATTAATTGAGTGCATGTGATGAAGAGTAAAATGATGTAGAACTTGATGATGAGAATTGTACGATTTTGTCTAAAATTGAGAATTTGGAACAAAGTTGTCTTTCGGATGAGTCCATTTCTTAAATGGAAGATGAGATGGTAGTGGAAAATACTCTACAAGATGCATATGTGAAGAGTATTGAAAATAAGAATGATGACAATGCTGTAACTAATGACATTTGTGTACCCACTAAGGTGTGATATGAAGAAGTTTTGTGCAAGAATGATAAATTTATGCCATCCATCGTGGTGCCACCAAAGTTGGAACTTAAGCCCTTGCCACCCTACTTGAAATATGCATTGTTAGGTGAAAATTAAAGTTTGCACATAGTGATTTCTTCCAAATTGGAAGTGTGGCAAAAAGAGAAGTTGCTTGGGGTGTTGAGGAAATTCAAACAAGCTATTGGTTGGACCGTAGCAGAGATTAAAGAAATCAGCCCAAGCATTTAAATGCACAAACTTTTGTTAGAGGAGAATTCTATACCTGTGAGAGAGAGGCAAATGAGGCTTCATTCTTAGATGATGGAGGTGGTGAAAAAAGAAGTCATAAAGCTTTTGGATTTTGGTACGATTTTCCTAATCTCTAATAGTGAATGGGTGAGCCTAGTGCAATGTGTGCCTAATAATGGTGGGGTCACAGTGGTGAAAATGATGCTAATGAACTCTTGGCAACAAGGATTGTTAGTGCTTGGCGTGTTTTTATAGACTACCGCAAGCTAAACAAGGCCACAAGGAAAGATCACTTCCCACTACCATTTTTGGAGCAGCTATTGGACCGGATTGCTAGGCTCCTATTTTATTGTTTCTTTGATAGGTATTCAGGATAGAATCAAATTGCAATAGACCCCAAGGACCAAGAGAAGACCACATTCACATGCCCATTTGGAACCTTTGCATACAAGATGATGCCTTTTGGCCTATGTAGTGCTCCTACACCATGCCAAAGGTGCATGATGGCCATTTTTCATGATATGGTAAAATCCATCATTCAAATCTTCATGGATGATTTTTCGGTATTTAGCATGAATTTTGATGGATGCCTTGAAAATTAGGCAAAAGTGCTATAGAGGTGTGAGGAAACCCATTTGGTCCTTAATTGGGAAAAATGCCAATTTATGGTACGGAAAGGCATTGTCTTGGGGCATAAAATCTTATACAAGTGCATTGAAATGGACAAGGCCAAAGTAGATTTCATAGCAAAGTTAATGAGAATCCATCTAAGCGTTATACTCCAAATCCGATTGATGAGAAATCATCTAAGAATTCTACTCCAAATCCAAATGGGAATCGTATTTCCAAACTAAAGCCTAATAGGATTAGGATTCACCAATTTTCATCTTATCCAAAATTTCATAGAAGCAAATCCTATTGAGATTAGGATTCACAATCCTAATGGGATTAGGATTCAATTATCCTTGAGATGCAAAGATTCGCCATATTCCATTTTAATCCATATCATGACAAAGAAAGAATCGTTATCATGGATTAAGAGTTTTGAAGAATGTTCAAGAAGCAAATCAATTTAAAGACCAAGATGTTGTGCGTGGGCTTTGCCATTTCAATCATACCTTCTTAAGGATTAATTTATGTTTAATAATTAAGTCAAAAATATTTTAATTGGGCTTATTATTTTATAATTTTGTTTTATATTTAATTAGTTACATGGCCCAAGAAATCTTGCATGATAATGGCATGTAATTGGCCTTGTGGGCTTTAATAATAAGTTACACAAATAAGGGGAAATATCCAACTTTATTAAGGTTAGTTTAGGAAGGTAGTTTCGTTTTTATGATGTTCAATTCCAATTAGGAAGTTTCCTAAATTGGACTGGCCAGTAAAGTCTGAATTCTAATCGGAATTGAAATCTTTTAGGGTTTCCTTTTTGCTGACTTTGTAGCCTATTTAAGGCATGTTTTTTCACATTTTTCGTCAATAATAAAAGTCGAATTCTTGCAGCAAATTGCTAAAAAAATCTAATTCAATAGAGAAGATCTATTGATTTCAAAAACAGCCAGCAATCCTTTAGCTAAGACCTCTTGGAGTTGCCTACCCATTCTTCATTTCAGGAACAAGCCAAAGGATTAGAATTCCGTCCAAGATTTACTGGAATTGGGTGATAATTGTTTGTAATAATGTGGGGTGTTAGTTCAGTTTCCGTAGCCAAAGTTTCACGTTCTTATTTTCTGTTTCCTTTATTCCATATTGATCTTATTGTCATGTTCTATTTTCACATTCAAACGGTACCGTGGTTGTGGTCAAGCATTTCCAGGATTCCAAGCTTTGACATTCACATAAAATTTGTATCAGAGAACATATTTGTATCACAATATTTGGTAAAATCTTTATAATTTTTAGTTTGTTTATTTCAGCCCATTTTTTAGTCCTAGTTCGATTTTTGTTGTTTACTTAAATCGTTCATATCTTTGTTGTTTGTCGTCCGATTTCAATTCCGTAAGTTGCGTTGTGATCCTTGAGTTGTTTGCCTACTGGATTTCACATTATTTTGTCAAAAATAGAGTCATAAATTTCGTAAATAAACCGAGTCTTAGTTTGTTCAAAATTTCAAACTTTCTTGTTTTTTATTCTTTTGTGGTCAAATTTGATTCTTTGTTGTCTTTTGGTTTAGTCAAGTTTTATTCCATCTCAATCTGAATTGTTCTTTACTACTTTCTTTTCCGTTTGCACTTAAATTGAAGCTTCACATAAAATTTTGATAAGTTGTGTTATTGCCATTTGTTTCTTGAATTTCGTGGTGTGTAAATCTATTAAAGCTGAATTGTGTCTTTTTTGTTCAGATAAAAATACTAGGTCTGGACATTAAGACAAACAACCTTAATCCTAAGTTTTTGTCCAAACAACCTCAAAATCCTAGTCTTACATTAAAGTTTCCAAAGATGGACCAAAGTTATTTCTTTTGAGGAGACAACCTTAGTTTATCAAAATTGGTTGCTTGCTGCCCAAAAAAATAAATAATTCGTTCTTTAATCTCAATTTGGTTGCTTTCCAAAAAACAGAGGTATCAAGTAAAAAAAAAAGAGGCCAAAGCCTAAGTCGTAAAAAAAAAGTACGACCATATAAAAAATATATTCCTCTCTGACAAAGAAAAAAAATTAATTACTTTGATTGCAGCAATTTGTTTTTCATTCTTATTGGTCTATTTCGTATTTCAATTTCCATACATACACCTCAAATTCAAACTGCCATAACTTTCTCGTTTTAAATCCAATTTGAGTGATTCAAAGTGCGTTCTTCTTGTTATTCTATAAACATTCTGCTTTCATTGGTTCTAAGTTTTGAATCCGAGTTATCACCCCTACGTGTTCTAAAATAAATCTAGTTTCTCGAGTCTTGCTTTTATTCTTTGCTTAATTCTTGTGTTTCTTGCTTTACCTTGTGGTTTCACTTTTTCATTGTTAAGAACTAAAGGTTAACAGTAGTATAAGTAATTCAGAATCTTGAGAGTAGTTAGGAATATTATAATTGAGAGAACCATTCATCAAAAGGGAGAAGTGTACCTAATTCGCTAAGTGAGAACCCGTCAGCAATTTATAGTTTTCATACATATTTCTTTCTATTTTCACTTACTTTGAAGGTTTATTTTAATCAATGGTGAAAGAACGTAAAAATAATCTTAAGTTGGAGATTGATGAATTTATGCAAAAACTCCGAAAGATGATACAACCTCATGATGAAATAAAGGAATCAAAAACCATATCTACATCATGTGTTAAAGAGTTTCATATAAGGTACAATATCCAAGATAAAGTGTGTTCTGTGGTGATTTATTATGGAAGAAGCTCTAACTTTGCTAGTGAGCTAATGGTCGAAAAGTTGAATATGAAAACCACTCCACATCCAAATCTTTGCATGCTGCAATAGAGTAATAATTGTGGTGAAATATGGCTGACAAAGCAAGTCCAATGGGAAAATACAAAGCTAAGCTATTATCTGATATATTTCCTATGCAAACAGCCCATATTTTGTTGGGAAAACCTTGGCAACTTGCTTGCACGGGGGTTTACCACCATTCATGAATGATGGTAAAAAAGTTTAATCTTGGTGCTTTAAAGTCTTGTTAGGTTTCTAAAGATAAAACAATAGTTGCTAAATCTTGTTCTAAAATGAGAGATGGAAAAAAAAGTCAAACGAGTGATTTAGTTAGCATAGGCTGTGAGCAAAATAAGAGCAATAGAATCGGTAAGAATGAGAGTTCATTAAAACCTAAACTACAACATCTTTTACTTATGAATTCTAGTGATCACGATTTGCATTGTTTGCTGCCTAGCATGTGTTGCAGATTGATATAGTTCCTAGACATCTAATGGAGTTGTAAAAAGCTCAACATGCAATGGAAGGAGCTCAATCTGCCATTTTCGCAGGGTAAGCAAAATAAGTTAGGTAAGTTTTCAATTGATTTTGATCTTAGAACTGTTAAGAACTTTGTCATTATTGATTTGATTGAGTGTCAAAGTTTTCAATATGTTTTTAATCAATTTCAAAAGCTTCCCTACACTTTTCATCAAATGAATCGAAATTTTGTAACCTGTGTTTTAGAGTCTAACATCATGTGTTTTAATAAGCAAATTGATTTACATAATTCTTCAATGCTTACATCAAAATACTTTGAATTGAATAAATCTATGTATAACTTTTTAGTGTGTAATGTTTCTTATTTAATACATGAGTTACAATCTTAATTTCATATTTACTATTTCAAACAAAACCAAACCCTTGAGTGCAATAATCAAAGTGTTAATTATATTGGTTATACTTCCTGTAATGACCTTTGTTTTGATATTTTGGCTCATGAATTTACACATTCTGATGTCAATTCATTTTGGATCCAAATCCATCAACTTCAAAAAGGAAATCCGATAGTTCAACACTTGTTTGGTAAGTTATCTTGTTCTTCAATGTATTTTTCACTATAAGAGGTAATTCAAGATGTTCATACATTTTATTTTGATTATATACATTCTGAATTTAAATTTTGTGTTGCTAATTTGACCATGGCCTTTTTATGTACATGTGATACTAGTTGGATAACTAATACGTTAATTCATTATTTTAATAAAGAATATTTGCAAAGGGATTTTGTTTTCAATATTCATTCAATCTTTAGTAATTTAGTGCATATAGATAAAGTTCTTTATTCTGGTTGTATACGTTGGCATGCATTTATACGTTTTGTTAGCTTAACACAGTTTGCATATAGAGTTAGTTTATGTGTCAAACATCCTTATGTTATTCATAACATCATGTTTGTAGAATTGCATTTAGTTAGTCATGTTTTTTTTTTATGCAAAATGGCTTTGAAATTGCATATGCATTACCATTTTTAGTTAATTATTTTCCTTATTTATATAAGTTTATTTATTCATCTAAGTTGACTTATTATCATCATGTCCGATTTTTCGCATATCATATAGGAATTAAAACTTTAGAGTTATGTTTTCATTCTATCCACAAATCTATTTTGGTGAAAGAAAATGTTTTCATTCTATCCACAAATCTATTTTGGTGAAAGAAAATGTTTGAAGTCTTGTTCAAGATTATTGAATTTCTCTTTACCTTATACATTTGTTTTTTTCTTGTAGGATATAAATGCTCATTTCACAAGATATGAATCTTTCAAAATTTTCATGGCTCGAGTTTGCAATAAGTTCATAATATTGGTGTTTAATCTAAGAGCTCAATTTATAAATTCAAAGACGAATCCTTTCGAGGAGAGAGCGAATGACGAGAATCCATCTAAGCATTCTAATCCAAATCCGAAAGATGAGAATTCAACCAAGAATTATACTCCAAATCCTAATGGGAATCGGAATTCCAAACTAAATCCTAATAGGATTAGGATTCACCAATCATCATCTTATCCAAATTCCACATAAGCAAATCATATTGAGACTAAAATTCACAATTTAATGGCATTAGGATTCAATTATCCTTGAGATGCAATGATTCGACATATTCAATTTTTAGCCATATCATGACAAAGAAAGAATCCTTATTATGGATTACGAGTTTTGAAGAATGTTCAATAAGCAAATCACATTGAAGACCAAGATGGCATGCTTGGGCTTTGCCATTTGGACAACGCTTTCTTAAGGATTAATTTATGTTTAATAATTAAGTCCAATATATTTTAATTGGGCTTTTTATTTTACAATTTTGTTTTTTATTTAATTAGTTAGGTGGCCCAAGTTATCTTGCATGATAATGGCATGTAATGGGCTTTATGGCTTTAATAAAAAGTTGGACAAACAAGGGAAATTATCCAACATTATTAATGGTTGTTTAGGAAGGTAATTTCATTTTCAGGTTGTTCAATTCCAATAAGGAATTTTCCTATATTGGATTGATCAGTCAAGTCTGAATTGATATCTTTTAGGGTTCCCTTTTACTGACTTTTGTAGCCTATTTAAGGCATGTTCTTTCAGGTTTTTCATCAATAATAATTGACGAATTCTTGCAGCAAATTGTTCAAAAATGAAATTCAATAGAGAAGAACTATTGCTTTCAATAAACAGCCCACAATCCTTTAGCTAAGACCTCTAGGAGTTGCCTACCCGTTCAAGATTTCAGGAACAAGCAAAGCCAATAGAATTTAGTCCAAGATTTACTTGAATTGGGTCATAATTGTTTGTAATAACGTGGGGTGTTGTTTCAGTTTTCGTAGCTAAAGTTTCATGTTTTTATTTTCTATTTCCTTGATTCCGCATTGATCTTATTGTCTTGTGTAATTTGGTGATTCAAATGGTCCCAAAGTTGTTGTTCAAGCGTGTCCATGATTCCAAACCTCTACATTCCCATCAAAAGTTACCAGCTCCTACCATTGTCAAAGGCATAAGTAGCTTCTTAGTCCATGCAGGATTCTACAGGAGATTCATCAAAGATTTTTCTAAGATTGCAAGGTCGTTATATAACTTAGTAGTGAAAGATGTGAAATTTGATTTTGGTGAAGAGTGTTCAGAAGCATTTGAGTTACTCAAGGCTAGGCTTGTGGAAGCTCTAGTGATAGTCACACCACAATGGGGAAAACCATTTGATATCATATGTGATGCTAGTGACTATGCTCTAGGTGCAGTGCTTGGCCGAATGCGGAACAAGAATTTCCATTTCATATACTATGCTAGCAGATTGTTGAATGAGGCTCAAATGAACCACATAACTATAGAGAAAGAAATGCTAGCAGTTATCTTTGCCATTGATAAATTCTATGCATGTTTGCTAGGATCAAAGGTGATTGTGTATACGGATAATGCGGCCCTAAAGTATTTGTTAGCTAGGAAGGAGGCCAAGCCAAGGCTCATTAGGTAGGTGTTGCTCCTTCAAGAATATGATGTGGAGATCAAGGATCGCAAAGGATCTGAAATTATGGTGGCTAATCATTTGTCCATATTGGATACATATGGGCAAGACAAGCCTGATTTGTTGATACGTAAACATTTTCGAGTTGAGAAAATTTTCAAAGTAAAAAGTCAAAAGTTACCTTGGTATGGTGAAATTGCCAACTTTGTAGTTGCTGGGCAAGTTCCCTCGTATTACTCACATGAGCAAAGAAATAGGTTGATGCGTGATGCCTAGTATTTCTTTTGTGATGACTACACCTTGTACAAGATGTGCAGTGATCAAGTAATTAGGAAGTGTGTGAAGGAATGGGAAATGAATGCAATTTTGAGGGCATGCCATGAAGCCCCATTTGGTGGTCATTTTGGTGCTCAATCGAAATAAGGCTGCAAGTTTGTTTTTATTAGCCTCACATATTCATTGATTCACGAATATAGGTAGGGCAATGTGACAACTCTTTTATGTTTGGGGCATAGACTTCATGGGGCCTTTTCCCAAGTCTTGTGGTGTGGAGTACATTTTTGTGGCTGTAGACTATATTTCGAAATGGGTAGAAGCAGTGGCACTCCCACACAATGATGCAAAGAGTGTGGCCTCATTTCTCAAGAAGGACATTTTCAATAGATTTGGCACTCCAAGGACCATAATCAGTGATGGTGGGTCACATTTTTGCAACAAAAGTTTTGCAGCATTGTTGGCCAAGTATGTTTTCAAGCATAAGGTGTCCACAACATATCAACTACGGACTAGTGGCCAAGCTGAGATCTCAAATAGAGAAATCAAAAGGGTGCTGGAAATGGTGGTATGACTTAATAGGAAGGATTGGACATTGAAGCTAGATGAAGCATTGTGGGCATATAGGATTGCATACAAAACTCTTATTGGTGCTTCACAATTTAAACTAGTTTTTGGCAATGAGTGTCATCTTCTCGTGGAGCTTGAGCACAAAGCATTTTGGGCTATTCAAAAGTTGAATATGGATTTTGAAGGAGCTTAAGCTAAACAGATGATGGAGCTGAATGAGTTGGAGAAATTTTGTTTCCACTCTTATGTGAGTGCCAAATTGTATAAGGAGCGTAACAAGAAAATGCATGATGCAAAGATTCGATCTTAAAGTTTTACTCCATGCTGTCTATATGCCTGAGCACTCGGTGAATATTGACAGTGAGGTGATTAATGCATATCTCGGCACACCTAGTTATGTAGAGAATTAGTTTAAGTCTTCAAATGTCGATGCGGATCAATCCCTGCTTAAGGAGCTAGCACATCTCAGTTCTTCTTGTGTAGTGAATCAGCGTGGTTAACGCAAGCATATTACTTAGAGGAATTTGCGCTATGATGCTAAGATTTGGCTTATGTTCATTTTGTCTAGGCTCATGCTGGCTCACATGTTACCATTGTCATGTGCGGTCACCTATATCTTATTTCTGCTATTCAGAACTGCAGAGCCATTGATGTGGATCGGATCACTGTAGACTATATTCAAGCGGGAATTAATGAAGATGATGTTGCGGTGTACTTTTCGGTGCTTATTGAAAAACTTTGTCGAGCTCAAGGAGTGGATGATGACATGGGTTCCGATTGGTAGAAGATCAAAATTCCCATCTCCACTCCACTGTCTTGAAGTACTTGACTATGGATCGTGCATTGGCTGTAGGACCACCCCCAATGAGTAGTATGCCTCAGGAAAACTTTGCCACTTTACTACAGCCAGCTAGAGACTTATTCTTTTGACATAATTCCATGCATAGAGGTCAGAATAATCTCCAGCACTCCATGGATACTCGTTTTTAGCGCTTGGACGATAGTTTGGATTGAATTGATAAGACGGTTTTATATCAGCTTTTATGTGTTATTTCACTTAGCTTTGGCTTTTCTTTTCATGCAATTGTGTAGTGTTTTGTGTCATTTTGTGCATTTATGTGGTTTACAACTTGGTATGCTAAAATGAAGAAAAATACCAAAAAATGTTGATTAAATGAGACAAATGTGTGTTCTAGGTTAAAGAACAAGGAAAGAATTCAAGAAGGTTTGAAATGGGGCTTGTGAGGTTTGAATGATGCCTTAACATGCTTGTTTGGTGTTGGGCAGAACAGTTAGCTTAAATACATTTGTGCGTATCTTTCTTAATACTAATTCAAATGAGAAGATCTTGGATGTTCTGGAAAGCCCGTTGGGTGTACTTCAATTCTTATGTTTTAATTCTCTTCTAATTCTATATGGATGTGACAACTTAAAGTCGTATCAGCTCAATTTTACCCTAAACACTAATGTAGTAGCGTAAGTAAGGATCGTATCCACAGGGAAGGCTTGGGCCAAGAATCTCAATGTTTGCTCATAGAATGTCACAAAAGAAATAAAACTGGACACTAACTAGTAAAGAATCAAATGCAACAAATAAAATGTAAAAAAAAAACAGGAAGAGAGTGGATGCTCTAGAGTAATTCCACCAGTTGAATGCATATTAGGCCATGATTGCAATGCTCTTGACACACAAGTAGAACAATGAGGAGATCTCTATTGCCCAGGAGGCTAGCTAACACTTAGCATGACGACCACAGTGTTTTCTATACTCCTTAACATTCCACTTTTCCCATGGCGAGGCCTAAGTAGAACGGATTCAACCCGCAATGCCTCAACTCTCCAAAGTTAGCAAATCTAGCAAGCAATTCCTACGGTATCCCATGGCGAGGCCTGACCTAGGACGTAGAGTGTTTGCTTACTTTAGAAAGTTTCTTCTCACTTTTTCCTAACAACTCAATGATTTTCCACCGGCATGGCGACCGCATCTCAAATCATGATTAAATCAAAGCAAGTGGAAGACTCAATCATCATACATTTAGTCTTCATTTCATGCAATTCTCACAGATATTGGTAAATCTCACTTCAACTCAGCATGGCGACCACAATCAAAGTTCAATTCATGCAATAAAAGTGTGAATTCATGAAACTCAACAAGATTTAATCATTAAAATCACATATGATTTCATCCTTAAGAAATTATGTCAATTGCATAGCAGTGCATAGTCTAATTATACATTTAACCGGTTGAAACTCTAGAACATGAGAAATCTAACCATAGAACTCCATTACTAATTCACGATCAACAATTTGGAACTTGAAACAATTCATTTTCAATAAATGGAAAGAGTTTACCCATTGAATTCTTCCAAGAGCTTCCTTAATTGATATGAGAATTACAATGATCGGAGCAAATCTTTGATCGGAATAGAAAATGGAGCTCAAAAACTAGAGAGAGAAACTAGAGAGAGAAAGTAGATCTTCAAATTAATTCCCGCTCTCCAGCTCTCAAAAATTGGTTACCAAAATCAAAACCTAACTAATGGAATGAATAATAGCCCCCGGGATCTCAAAAAGTCCCCTCATATTCTAACTACATCTCCTATATATAGAGAAGTAGAAATGTAACTAATACGCTAACTAAGAATATCTACATTATTACAAAAGTGTCATTTAATAGAAAGACCAAAAATTAGCCTAAGATGTGAAAAATATCCGAAGTTGAAGAATTTGTTCAGCATTCCAGCGCCTTCATGCTTCCGGACGTGCGCCTTCAAATGAGTCATCGCGCCTTCAGGCTCCTGAAATTCACGCCTCCAAGCTCAGCTCACAGCCCACTCTTTGCCCAGTAGCTTCACGCCTTCATAAGCTAGACGGATCACGCCTTCGCTCACCGACACCTGCACCCGCTTAATGTGTCACGCCTTTGAGCCTCCAGATGCCACGCCTTCGGGTCTCCTGCACAAGGAAACACAAAATCCATACTTAGCCAGAATCATGGAGATCGAAATCTGAGCACAAAAAATTATGCCTGCGACATGTCGTAGGCAAAAATGTCTTCTCTCAAACTTTGCCCACGACATGTCGTGGGCAAGAATTCTCCCTTCAAGAATGGCCTACGACATGTCTTAAGCCAAACTTCTTTTCTTGAAGTTTGCCCACGACATGTTGTGGGCAAAATGTGCTTGGCTACCTAGTTTTTTCCTATGCCAAGTTGTGTGCCTTGGTTTGTGAAGTTCGTTGTTCAACATGAGTGGTGTGCCAAGGTGCAAATGTGTGGCATGGAATAGTGAGGTGCCTAAGTGTGGCGTGGTGCTTGGCAAGGTCCCGCAAGGTATGGCAAGGTTGGTGCATGTGTGCGGCAAGGCGTTAGCAAGGTGTTGCCAAGGTTGTGGCAAAGTATTGGCAAGGTGTTGGCAAGGTTGTGTGGTACTTGTATGCATATATGCCACAACGGGCAAAGTATTGTTCATAACCTATGGCATCAATTTGTCTAAGATAAAAAACAAATGAGTGCATCAAATCCAACTCAAGGATGCAAGGAAAACACAAGCATATATAATTGGAACATTTTACCTCTCAAATTCTGAAAACTTACAAACCGTCACCTTCCAACCAAACTTTGGCCATGATTCATTGTGCACTTGGCAAAACGTAAAGCACCAACATTGTAGCCCAAGGTCTTAGCTTTCAACAGCCTTTTGAATCATCAACATCGGAGTTAACATGAGAGCGTTATGACCGAAACACTGAGGCGTGGTAAAACTGGATTTTAAGCCTACGACATGTCGTGGATCAAACTTCCATTCCTCTTAAATAGCCTACGACATGTCGTGGAGCAAATTTTCCTCTTCAAGAATGGCCTACGACATGTCGTAGGCCATTTTGCATCCTTCCATGATTGGCCAACGACATATCGTGGGCAAAACCTTTGTTCTCAAAGTTTGTCCACGACATGTCGTGGGCAAATTTCTTGCTTCAGCAAAACGTCCTTCTTCTATGCAGAATTCGTGTGTCTTTGGCTCAGAATCAGACTTCGTGGTAAACATAAACGTTTTAGAGATTTCTCTTGGCTTTCCATGGGTTTAAGAATCAGCATCATTGAAGGTCTGTTGCTCAAGTTATAATCAATCTACCAAACTGTGGCAGCTAGCTCAACAATGTAAACCTGAAAGAGCAATAATAAAGAGCCCCCTGTTTCGCATACTTGCACACAGAATTATAAGCAAGTTAAAACATGAGAAATGAAGTACTCTCAAAGTTCTTTCCAAAACACTAAAGATCTCACCAAATGGATTAGTATGGAAGAAGTTACGCTCAAATGAATCCACTAACCAAATCTGCCCAATCCAAACTAGGCCATTTTAAGCACATTTAGGCTTTCCTCAACATCCCACACATCACTCAAGTCTTGTAAGCTCAACTTTACCATTTGGCATCATCCACATATTTACATAATTTTGTCCACATTTTTGGTCTTTTTCTCCAATTAAGCACATCAAGTTGCATCTCACATTAAGGAACAAAATAGCACATTTTACCACACAAATGTATGCAATCCAAATCGAAAGCTAAGTGAATTAAGCATTTATAAGTTGGTATAAAACCCACTTATCAAATTCCCCCACACTTGAACTTTTGCTTGTCCTCAAGCAAAGACTCAAAATTTCATTTAAACTCCACACAACATCATACCACACCTTCACACCATACTTTGAAAACATCTTTCTTGTCCATTTCAACTCAATTCTCATATTATCTTGTCCCCAAGCAACTTTTTCATTCAAAATTCATTCTCATCACCCGTATACAAACACATTGTTCATTCATCCACAATGGCCACATCCAAATTCATCAAAACATTTTCCACACAAAAATTCATTCCTCGGTTTCTGGCACCAAGCCTTCAGATTTCAGCACAAATTATCAACTAAAGCACAGTGAATAAAGACCAACATGCCACACGTGCAAGTGTGTGCTGAGGAACATGCACTTCATCTATTCCCTTGCTATACACTATCTAGTTGTCTCACTCATTCAATACAAGCCCATCTCCTTAGCCACTCTCACGAACATGCAGTCACAAGATCCATGGTATCATTTGCCTGGGTATTTTGGCTATTTTTTCCCTTTAATCATTTGCCAGGTTCTTGTGGCTTTTTCCTTCCCAGATGCCAAAAGGCTTTTTCTTCCATGTCTGCTCTTATGCATGCACATGTTCATAAGAGTTTCAAGTTGATTAACATGCACAAACTCTGGAAACATCCAGACAAATGCATAGCAAGAAGAGTAAGCTTCCGTACACATACCTCCTGTGTCATTTAGTTTTGCATGGCATATCTATCTTACCTTAACATCGGGCTTTAGCCACCAAATTGTACCAATTTCCTCAAACTTAGGACCAGAAACAAAAATTTTCGCATGCAAGATCAAAAAGATTTAAGTGATGAACTTGAATTAAGCCATAGAGTATCAAATACACGAATGAAACCAACTTTCTAGCTCACTCACTCTAGCATTTGACTCTTTCACAAGTTCAACACAAAATTTGTTTGACTCTATCAATGAACTCATCGTAAACTTTGCACAACTTGCCTTCACAACACCAACGCACAACACATCACAACACAGCTTAACACAGCTTATGTTCAACACCATCACTTCTTATTCAAAAAGCTTGCAAAAGTTTAAAATTTGCACAAAAATTCAAACACAACCAACACAAAAAGCTTAAACATTGCACAAAACATGAAAAATTGCATAAACTTGAAAAACACACATATACTGGAAATAGCTCAAAAATGATACAACAAAATGCAAAAATTACATGCTAAGCATCACATGGGTATTAACTCAAAATGACACAACAAAACTAATATAACAGCAAAAGTCTCAAAACAACACATATCTAAACTAAAAATTGCACCACCTAGCAACAAAAAATTTCATCAAAACTTCATCACTCTCCCGTGCAAGACATATAAGCATCTAAAGTTCAAGAGATACAAACCATAGCAAACATACACTCCCCCACACTTAAAACATACAATGTCCTCAATGTAAAGAAAAGATAGGTTTATGAGCTCCCTGGTATTGGTATTGTCACGAATTCCAATGTTTGCCTTGTAGAGATGTCTTGATCCACCGTCCTCATATGAAAAATTCCATGGCATCACTCCCCCACACTTAGCCTTTTGAGTGCATGGCTAATCTCTTGCAATGTCCTTCCTGGGCAAACACGTTTAACATGAGTGGTTTTGATGAATGAATTCCAAAATGAAAGAAACGTAAAGACAAAACGAAAAGAAGAAAACAAACTACTTGTTAAAGCTAAAGGAAAAGAAGTAGTTCTGGATTTAGATAGTCTCCAGCTAGACTTTATTCATGAAATATTCTTCCTCAAGAATCGGAATAACCCTCTCTGTACCAGACAAAGGATATTTCAACAATACTCATTATCATCCTGTATGGCACTTGTAAAATAGTGGCAAAGAGGTGCTTGAGCTCATGCATATGGGGAGCAATCTCTACAAATTTAATTTCGAACCACTGAGGCTCCCCCATTGTAGGCACCTCTTTTACTTCACCTACAATACTAGACTCTTCAACCATGCACAACTTAACCAAAGGTTGAGGTTCCCTCATAGGCTCTTTTACTTCTTCCACCATACTAAGCTCTCCAACTCTGCAAGGCTCAACAAAGGCTTGTACATTCATGGTCTCAACACATTCATCAGCAACCTCAAAACCACCATTAAGTTCAAAAGCAAATGACTCAAACTCACAGTCATTCAAAATGTTAACATCTTTAGCAGCTAGACTAATATCGATATTTTCATTAGCACGTTCAACATTATCTGGATTCATGATATCACAATGTTCATGAAGATATGACTGTATGCAATTTATCAAGTCATCAAGAAAATTTACATTCAGAGAATAACAATCAGCATCATCAAGTATAGCATGGCACTCATTGTCATTGTCATTCAAAATGTTGACATCTTTATCATCAAAACTAATATTGGAAAATTCTTGAGGCTTTTCTTTCTCAACAACACAACAAGCATTATCATCAACTAACAAGAGTATCTCACTTTGCACTTCTTGTGAGTCACCAATTAGACACTTAGATTCATTGACCATTTCAAAAATTGGTGCCTCAACCAGAGTTTCAATCAATGTGCTAACACTCTCATCAGCAACATTTTCTTCCTTTAGGAAATCACATTGATCTTCAAGAATTATGTACCAAAAATTAATTAAAAAAAAGTTTAATAGGACTAAATGACTAAAAAATTAATTTGCTCTTATATATGTATATAGTTTGACAAATCATACCTAAAAGGTTCGTGCAAGTATCGTGAAAACAATTCTGTTTGATTGATTTAATTTGACAAATAAAATGAATAAAATTTATCTCAAAAACACAAGGAGTTCATTGATCTTTTGGATTGAATAAAAAAAACAAAGTTAAAAGTTAATGGACCAAGAGGCATGGATATAGACGAAGTTGATTTGGATCGAAGGCGAGGATGATAGCTTAAACTTCATGTCCATCGTAGGGTTGGGTGATGATGCTTTGAAGAAATTATGTAAGAAGGCTTCGGACAACCTTTTTTGAACAATAAGGTTTTATAAGTCATCAACTTAATTCGTACTATGAGTTCATCAATCATGGGATTCAAAACGTCTTTCATTCCGTGGGAGAAATTATTGTTGAGTTTCTGTTTGATCCTTATACTTAGTCCTGCTGCCCTCATTCTTCTTCCTTATTTTTTACCGTCATTCCTATTCTCCTATATTGTTATTCCCATTTCGATTTCTTCTCTTTCTTAGAGGTATGAATGAAAATTTGCTGCTCGCACCTCCTCAAGTGCACGGTGACTTTGAAGTTGGGTGCCAAAGATCAGCTTGTTTTGGTGGAGGAATTTCGAGGTGGATTAAAGCAATTGTGGTATTCAAGAATTTGGGCATTCTTCGGTTGATTGCCACTTTTGCTAAATCTTGTGATGGAGAGACCAATAGCTATTTCGGAATCAGAGAAGAAACTTCATTCTCAGCTGATTGATGTTGGGGTGGAGGTTCTATATCCATTGCCTTCCTCCGATCAAATGCCGTCCTTGATGTAAATTTCTTATCTTCGCGTTGCATTTTTTTATGATTTAGATATCAGCTTGTTGTATTACTGTACATGTTGCATGTTTGCATGCATGTGAAAAATTTGGTAGAAGAACATGATTTTATTTAACAATTTTTGTTGATTTAATTGTTTGTTTGCTCGTGAAAGAAAAATTACTGCCTGTTGGATTTGTGATTTTATCCCTGATTGAATGTTTTTGTGAAGCAACCAAAAATAACATTATTTTGTAACTGGAATGCGGCACGCACGAGGCACAAGAAGTTTTTTTGTTCAAGAATAGACATAAAAGCATGTTTGTTGATTTTGCTCTGAATTTATGCTCATCTGTGGGTACATGAATCTGCAGAAGGAGTGTTTTCTTTTTGTAGATGATGAATTGGGAGCCAAGGTACTAAAGAACTGCTAAGAAAAATTCAAACATTGTCTTATGCAAGCAGTGAAACAAATGAGGCTAAATATTTCTTATTATACTGATCATGTAGTTGCTTTAATATGTCTTGGTGTTCTTGCTGAGAAAAAGAACCAAGGAGCACGAGCACCACGGTTTAGTGACCACTGTGCAATTAATTTTGAGAGTGGATTTGATCAACAGGACATAGACATTGAGAGCTACCATATCCCCACGCAGATAGTTTCAATGATAACTCAAGGCCAGTTATTTCAAGGATTAGGCAATGAAGATCCTAACGAACATTTGGATTGATTCTTAGGCATCTGCAGTACTTTTAAACTTCCGAGAGTGGATCGAAACGAAGTCCATAGAATTTTATTTCCTCTATCCTTAAGAGGTAAAGCTAAGCATTGGTTCAAGAGTATTGGGGGAGCAAATGCAGCAATATCTTTTGATGAATTGAAAAAGAAATTTTTAGCCAAGTATTTCCCTCCTGCGAAATTGGAAAAAAGGAGCATAGAGATAATAAACTTTTAACAACAGGATGGCGATTCATTCAGAGAAGCATGGGAGTGTTTTAATTATTTAATCCGTCAATGTCCTAACCATTACCTTGGTGAAATCAGGGAGTTGAACACATTTTTCAAAGGCCTCACAGCCGAGACTTCTATGATGGTGAAAGCTTGTGCTAACGGTGCATTGAAAGATAAGAGTGTGCCGGAGGTTAGAGAGTTTTTTAACCAAATTGCTGAAGATGAATATCTTTTTCCTGAGACACGGAAACCTCAAGGCAGAAGGCAGAGAGGAGTACTACACCTTGATGAGGAAACTTCTTTGAGTGCCAAGTTTGAAGCCACACTTGAAATAAACATTGTCCGCAATGTAAAAGATTAAGAAGGAAGAGCTCCCTGAGAATGGCCAGATGAATAGGGTGAAGAAAATGATGTTGTAGTGGAAAAGAAAGATCCGGTGAAAGGCACGGTCTCTTGATCTTCAGTAACCAACCCCCCACACTTGAAATAAACATTGTCCGCAATGTAAAATATTAAGAAGGAGGAGCTCCCTGAGAATGGCCAGATGAAGAAGGCGAAGAAAATGATGCTGTGGTGGAAAACAAAGATCCGGTGAAAGGCACGGTTTCTTGATTTTATTGTGTTGTTCTGTTTTTATTCAATTATTGTTTGGTCTGTTTGTTGACTTTTGTCTTCTTATTACATCCTTGCGATTCTGTTGTTGCGTTTCCCTACTACAATGTTCAATCTACTCTAGAAGTTCTGGTGTTGAGTGTTGTTTTCTGTTTCTTTAGTTTATATTTACAACCTTTGATACTACGATGTTGTTTGTGTTTTTTTATCACTTGTGGTGTGTTGTATGCCCAGGCTTCGATCTAAAGGAGAGCCAAAATTTCCACTAGATCTTGAACTACCAAAAACCTTGAGAAGCAGACAGAAAGATAAGAAAATGGCCAATCAAAGAGCACGAGCACCATGGTTTGGTGACCACTATGCAATTAATTTTGAGAGTGGATTTGATCAACAGGACATAGACATTGAGAGCTACCATATCCCCACGCAGATAGTTTCGATGATAACTCAAGGCCAGTTCTTTCAAGGATTAGACAATGAAGATCCTAACGAATATTTGGATTGGTTCTTAGGCCTCTGCAGTACTTTTAAACTTCCGAGAGTGGATCGAAATGAAGTCCATAGAATTTTATTTCCTCTACCTTTAAGAGGTAAAGCTAAGCATTGGTTCAAGAGTATTGGGGGAGCAAATGCAGCAATGTCTTTTGATGAATTGCAAAGGAAATTTTTGCCAAGTATTTCCCTCCTGCGGAATTGGAAAAAAAGAGAATGGATATAATAAACTTTTAACAACAGGATGGTGAGTCATTCAGAGAAGCATGGGAACATTTTAATGATTTAATCCGTCAATGTCCTAACCATGACCTTGGTGAAATCAGGGAGTTGAACACATTTTTCAAAGGCCTCACAGCCGAGTCTTCTATGATGGTGAAAGCTTATGCTAACGGTGCATTGAAAGATAAGAGTGTGCTGGAGGTTAGAGAGTTGTTTAACCAGATTGCTGAAGATGAATATCTTTTTCCTGAGACACGGAAACCCAAGGCAGGATGCAGAGAGGAGTACTAGACCTTGATGAGGAAACTTCTTTGAGTACCAAGTTTGAAGCCTTAGCGAAGCAAGTGCAAACTCTGAAAGCTACACATGCCAAAACTCCTGTGTTATCATGTGGATTGTATAAAAGTGAGCATCACACAGATGAGTGTGCTATTACAACTGAGTCTCTATAGTATGTGAATAACTATAACAAGCCACAATACCCTAACAACTACTCTGGAGGAAATAAAAGACAATATGGTGGTGGAGGCCAAAATAGTTGGGGAAACCAAAATCAAACTCAAGGTGGAGGCCAGTACTATGGAAATGAACAAAGAAGAGCCACACAACCACCTCCAGGCTTTGATTATCAACCGAATTCCTCAGAGCAAAGAAAGCCATCAGTAGAAGATATGTTCCATAAACTTATGGAAAAGATGGACAAGAATGAACAAAGGTTTTGTGGGTTGGAAAATACTGTGAGACATCATGAGGCTACTCTGAAGAATATTGAGATGCAATTGGGTCAATTGGCCAATGCTGTACATCACAGGCCTAATGGTTCACTTCCAAGTGACACCATTCCAAATCCAAAAGGGAAGGAAGTATGTAATGCCATTACTCTGAGAAGTGGAAGGAAGTGCATAAGATCCCTAAGCCTAGAGAAGAAGCTTGTGAAAATGAGGAGGAAGTAATTGTTGAACCTAAACAAAATTGTGCCAATGAGGACATGGCACCAGAAAATGAGGAGGTGCAAGATAATAGAGCAAAGGAAGTGATGAAGAAGACTAGAGGACCTCCAAGTCCTTACAATTTTCCAGAATACGCTCCTAAACCTCCATTCCTTGAAAGAGTAAGGCCAAAGCCGAAGAGAGGACCACAATTTGATAGATTCTTGAACGTAGTTAAACAAGTCAATGTGAGTTTACCATTGCTGGACTTAGTGGGTGCGGTGCCTAAATATGCAAAGTTCCTCAAAGATTTGATTTCAAACAAAGAACAAATTTTGAGGTGTGAAGTGTCTTTGACACTCACAGAATACAGTGGGGCTTGGGTTGGGCACAATTTGCCACCAAAGTTGAAAGATCCTGGTAGTTGCACTATACCCTGCAAGATTGGCACAAGGTATTTTGAGAAAGCTTTATGTGATTTGGGTGCTGACATAAACCTCATGCCTCTCTCTATTGCTATTAATATGGGACTCTCCAATTGGCAAATAGATCGTTGGTAAAGCCTACTGGAATGGTGGAAGATGTCTTGGTAGGAATAGACAAATTTAGACTCCCAATTGATTTTATTGTACTTGACATAGAGGAGGATCCTAAAGTGCCTCTCATTTTTGGTAGACCATTTCTGGCTACTGGTGATACTTTGATTGGAGTACGCAGCAAGACGGTAACATTCCGAATCAATAATGAACAAGTTGTATTTGATATAGATCATGTTATGAAACATCCGATGCATGTTGAATCCTGTTTTTCCATTAAAGCTATAGCATATCCTACTATGCATGGAATGATTGAGAATGTTAGCCATGATTTTTCTTACGTCGATGAATTACATGTTGATGAATTACATGTTTGTGAAGAAGAATTTGATGAGTCTGAGTTAGATATTGAAGATACGAAAATCGTGTCTGAAGTTGAGAATATTGTTGAATATTGTGTGTTAGATGAATCTATTTTTGAAATTCAAATTGAAGTTGTTGAAGTAGGAAATAAATGTATGATGAGAGATTTGTTAGATGAATCCGGTGTTAAAGAATTGAAAGATGAAAAGTTCCATGTTGTACCTAATGATGTTTTGGAACCCACTGTGGTGAGGAATGAACAAATGTTGTGCAGGAATGACAAGCTCATGCCTTCCATTATGGTTCCTCCAAAACTTGAGATTAAACCTTTGCCACCATACTTGAAGTATGCGTTTTTGGGAGATAATGAGACACTTCCAGTAGTGATCTCGTCCAAGCTTAAAGGATGGCAAGAGAAAAAACTGTTGGGAGTTTTAAGGCTATACAAACAAGCAATTGGATGGACTATCGCAGACATAAAAGGAATAAGTCCTAGCATTTGCATGCACAATATCTTACTGGAGGAAAATTTTGTGCCAGTTCTTGACAGACAAAGAAGATTAAACCCGCAGATGATGGAGGTTGTGAAGAAGGAAGTCATCAAATTGTTGGATTTTGGCTTGATATTTCCTATTTCAGACAGTGAATGGGTAAGTCCTGTGCAATACGTACCGAAGAAGGGAGGAGTTACAGTCGTGAAAAACGATAAAAATGAGATCTTGGTAGGAAGAATAATTAGTGCTTGGAGAGTGTGCATGGATTACAGGAAGCTTAACAAAGCCACTAGGAAGGATCATTTCCCACTCCCATTTTTGGAACAACTGTTGGATCGAATTGCGGGTTTTCTCTTCTATTGCTTTCTAGATGGGTATTTAGAATATAATCAAATCGCAATTGATTCTAAGGACCAAGAGAAGACGACTTTCACCTGTCCCTTTGGTACTTTCACTTACAAGCGTATGCCCTTTGGCTTGTGCAATGACCCTGCTACTTTTCAGCATTGTATGATGGCTATATTTCATGACATGGTGGAGTCTATTATTGAAATCTTCATGGATGACTTCTTTGTATTTGGCATGACATTTGACGGTTATCTGGACAACTTGGCCAAGGTGTTGAAAAGGTGTGCGTAAACGAATTTAGTGCTTAACTGGGAGAAGTGTCAGTTCATGGTTCAAGAAGGGATTGTGTTGGGCCATAAGATTTCTTACAAAGTGATCGAAGTTGATAGGGAAAAAATTGATGTTATCGCCAAGCTTCCTCCACCTACCCATGTAAAAGGGATCAGAAGCTTCCTTGGTCACGCGGGATTTTACAGAAGATTTATTAAGGATTTTTCAAAGTTAGCCCAACCCTTATGTAGTCTATTGGAAAAAGATGTCAGGTTTGAGTTTGGGACAGAATGTATTGAAGCATTTGAAATATTGAAAGCCAAATTGGTGGAAGCTCCGATTATAGTCACCCCTCACTGGGGTGAACCTTTTGAAATAATGTGTGATGCGAGTGATTATGCATTGGGTGTTGTACTTGGACAAAGAAGGGACAAGGTGTTTCACACAATATACTATGCTAGCAAGTTATTGAACGAGGCTCAAATGAATTATACAACCACAGAGAAAGAGATGTTAGCAGTAATCTTCGCTTTTGATAAATTTTGTGCCTATCTTTTGGGGTCAAATGTTGTACATATGGACCATGCTGCACTAAAGTATTTTTTTTTTGAAAAAAAAGGAAAATTTTATACCATCATGAGCAAAATACGGTGCCGGATATACCCAACCACACCGTTACAAGCATGTGATCCAAATTTTGGAGTACTACTGCATTACATGAAACTTCCTATGATCTAAAGCTGGAAATTATAGAAAGTTACTTTAGTGACTACCAAAGTATCAATTCTCTAATTCCCTCTGAGAAGTATGTGGGTAAAGCTCTGAGAAGTATGTGAGTAAAAAGTATGTGAGTAAAGATACCAACTGTAGTGAATAATAGTATCACGAGGGACAGACGTTTGTGAGTAAGAGGTAGGGGACCATGAGGCCTCGAATTCCATGGATCAATAACCTTATGAAAGTGTGCCACTGATCACCAACAATCCATCATTAAATCATTTAAGCTCAAGAATTAAGCATTTAAACTCTATGTGGCACAGTCAAGAATCCAAGCAGCTAAACCATAATTTTGCTCCATTGTAATATGTTCGTTTACAAACGAACGTTCCAACAACACCATCTAGGAGCTCTTCACATAAGCCATTGAAACTTTAAGCACTTGAGCAGAGTTCAGTTTTCAACCAAGAAGCTTTATTCCTCAACAATCCACCCAAGACAAATAAATTCGAAGGTCGGATACCAGGGATTTGCCCAATCTCATCAATCACAGCAAATGACACAATCAAATCAAAGCAGCTTGCCCAGAATTTCAATGAAAGCTTCAGCAGCCGCATCAATAACAAATCCGCCCAAATTTGCCCACAAAAAACAATAAGAGTAAGATCATTATCTCACCGGCATACGATTCTGAAAAAATGGTAATACCATTATCTCACCAAGCACAATTCTTTGAACAACATATGGTTCTTTTCAGCCTATGGGAAATATCAACATGTGTACAATGCTGATTTTTCTGTCAAGTTCAATTCCAAGCTAGCAGTAATATGACAACAGCATGTGACAGCAAATCCTTCAACTCTCGATTCCAGAAATTAACAAATTTAACCACAAAACCACAATCCTTCCAAACCAGTCCTCAACTCTTGATTCCAGAGATTAGCAATTAACCAAAAACTCACAGTCAATTCGTAGAAGCCAGAAATTAACATTTAACCACAAACTCACAATCAACTCACATTTCGAGTGAGGGAGGATCGAGCTAGGTTCGGTCCTTCCACTAGAGGTTTCAAGCACTATGAAACCTCCAAGTATGCGAAGAGTGGAGGGAGGTGATGTAGAGATCTGGATCTTTGGAGTGAGCTGTAGGAATGAGGCGGATCTTTGGTGTGAGGTGTAGGAATGAGCCAGTGAGAGCAGTAGAAATGTGATCGGGATTATAAATCCCATTGCAGATCTGAAAATGGGCGGCGTCTTTGAGCTTGATTCCACTAAAATCGTCGTGCCTTTGAACTTCTTCCAGCTGAGATCGTCAGCTGGAAGGCGATTTACAGCTTTGGAGTGATGAAATCCCGTTGAAGATCTGAAAATAAACGGGGTCTTTGGGCTTGATTTCGCTGAAATGATCATGCCATTCTTCCAGCTAGAGTCGTCAGCTAGGAAGCGAGTTACAGTCTTGGAGGAAGAACCCGTTTGAGTTGTAGCCTATGAAGCTCCCTTTTTGCGGTTAGAAGAGATAAGGGGTCCTTGGAGCTCTCGTATGAGGTGGTGAAAGGCTGAACCAGTGTTCACCATTGGGGAATTATCTACAAAAGTTCGGCGGTAGTGAGAAAATGTGGGATCGGGCCTTTCAGCTGAAAAGCTAAAAGGCCTGATCGAAAATTTTTTTAGGGTTCTGTTCTATGCTGCACTAAAGTATTTGCTAGCAAAGAAAGAAGCAAAGCCACGCTTAATTCGATAGGCATTGTTGCTCCAGGATTTTGGCATTGAAATCAAGGATAGGAAGGTCTCAGAGAATGTGGTAGCTGATCATTTGTCAAGATTGGAGTCTCAAGGGCAAGAGTCTTCCAATTTGTTGATAAAAGATGGTTTTCCTGATGAGCAAGTGTTCCGAATGGAAAAGGCATGCCTTGGTATACTGAAATAGCAAATTATGTGGTCGCCGAGCTGGTTCCTTCTTACTTCTCACACACTATAAGAAAAAAGGTCTTTGGTGACATACAATATATGGTCACCAAAGAGCTAAAAGTGGTCACCAAAAGGGTTTGGTGACAAATTTTTGGTTGGTCACCCGGTAGTCACGAATGCCCAGTTACTGGGGTGACTGAGTTTGTTGGTGGTCACTAAAGGATAATTTTGGTGACTAAAACAAAAACGGTCAACAAAATAGTGACTGAAAAAGTGGTCACCAATTTAGTCACCAAAAACAGCATGTTGGTCATCAAAGTGCCAATTTTTGGTGACCAAATGTTGACAAATATTATGTCGTCAATAAATAAACGATGGTCAAACAGCACGTGACATGATGTTTGGTGAGAAAAAATATGGTCACCAATGATGATGAATTGGTGACTAAATATTTGGTCACCAAAGGTCAAACAATTGATGGTTTGCTGACTAAAATTGTGGTCACCAAACCATATTATGGACAAACATTGGTGACTAGTATGGCAGTCAATTTATAGGATTTGGTGACTAAAATTTTGGTCAATAATAAAGAAAATATTGTCAACATTTTCATTTGGTGAGAAGAAAATAAAACTTATTCATAATAAGAATAAATATCACCAATATATCGAACAAATATTAAAATAAAACCTGTTCACCAATATATTGAACAAACATTAAAATAAAACCCATTAACAAAATATACCAATACATGGCAAATATCCAACATTGTACTATCCAAGAAATATATCATAATATTAATAATATTCTAATATCCAAGAAATATAACACAAAAGTACTAATCCACCATACAAAAAGTTGATACTTCAACTCTCTAGTGTTAAGAACGCCCACCATTTCTTTCTTCATCCATTAGGAAAGTTGACACTTCAACTCTTTAGTTTTCTTCAACCTTCATAATAGTTCGAAGAAACAGGTTAAAAACTTTTTGTAACATATAATGTACCATTATAAAATATCACAAACATGAAGAAATAATATAATATCTCAATTTAAAAGTAAACCAATCACTGTTCAAATTAAAGTTAATGAATAACAACATTCGAAACCAAAAACAATTTGGGAAGTAATTATACATTAGACATGTTCATGGATAATATTACACATTTAACAAATTTTAAACCAATCAAACTGTATTTTGAATATATAACCATGTCAATCTAACCAAAGTTTCACCATTTAGTCTAACCAAAAGCAACAATATACCACAACAGTTATAATCAAGCATTTACTAAAAAATTCACCATACTTTCTTCTAAAAAATTGAAAGTGGACTATAGTGATTAAAATCATATGGTGGTAAATAATAATAATAATAATAATAATAATAATAATAATAATAATAATAATATTGTGGTTATAACTTGTGAGTAATAATATGGTTAAACCACAAGGGGTCATTGGTAATTTATCTTAACAAAATCCTAGTTCTTGTAAAATTCATTAGTAATTCATTTGATCTTTAACAACCCTTCCACCTTTCATTAGGTCTCCAAAAAGATATGGAACAATCACAAACAAAAGGCAAGCCCACAAAGAAGGTTCCCATGCCTTGAGTTTGGAAACAGTAATAGATAGTGTAATTATGAACCTAAATTCAACATCACTATTAAACGCATATCACCCAAAAAGTTAAATAAAGAAAAAAAATGGATATATGAGGTAAAGTGAGAATGGCACACAAAAGAGGATACACAGGGAATTAAAGCATTGAATCACTCTTCAAAAACTCTGTTCCCTCCTTGTGACAAGCATCAACAATTTTATTAAACAAATATAGCATCACAGGACAAACAAAGTGGTGGGACAGGACTTATACAACCTACAGTAAAAGGCAAAATGATGATCCTAACTTAAATGGATACTTATAGGGGAAAATATGTATGTAAAAATGCGACCGTGGTTGCTATTCACCCCTTCTCACAAATAATGCTAAACAACCCCCGTGAAGGTGATAGTAAAGCGAGTTCGTTCTCTCAGGGAAAGGACTATGTTGAAGTTTAAATAAAATCTTTTGATGTTTTAACAATGAATAAACGGAAAATAACTAAAGTAATGACAATAACTGAGCTAAAGCGGTGATTTGAGTAAATATCAAGTTCAGCAGGTGTACTCCCGAGATTATATGATAGGGTTACATAAAAGACAACACATTCATTCTATCTATGGTCATGCAAAATAAGGATAACTACACTTACTCACACCCTCATATATAGCGGTAGGTAAGGAGTGATTTAGGCACTGACCTACTTAGACACTAATTAATTTATTGAACACTCCTATATGGTGGTAGGCACGGTTCACTTCCTTAATTAACCCGGAATCTATTGCAACTACCAACTCAACCAAACCCTCAAGTTCAACCGCTCCTTTATGGCCAAGGCAACGCCGGAACCAGTCACGCTAATGTCAAACTAACCCCCCCCCCCAATTCCTCCTATATAGCAGTAGGTAAGAATTAAGGTAAATTAATCTAACAAATTCACAACCAACCCACAATAGATCCCAAACAACTTATTCTAACCCACCTATATGGCCGTAGGACAGATTAAAACAAGTTATCTCTAAGCAATTTACTGCACTTTAAGCAAATATTCATCATACATAATTAAGGCCTTAAATCATGCATAATTATGAAGAACACAGTAAAACTCATTTACAAAGACCATAGAATAGACTTAGAATGTAGATTAAGCACAAAATCCCTTATTCATAATCTCGGGAGCACAATAGATTTAGCCAAGCATAGCTAAATCACACATCATGATATATATATTAAAGCACAATATTGAATTCATCAAGTAAAAGAAAGACAACACCTTGAATCGATAAATCCTTAGAAGAAATCTTTACTCTTAAATAAATAGATACAATGTTAATGATGTTCCCGAACCAATTCTCCTTGCGCAATAACCAAAGAAAAACCCTAGCTGTTACAAAGAAGAATTCTTGCCTCTTGAAAAATAACCAACAACCACCCCTAAAGCTGTAAACCTTTACCCTATATATAGTAATTCTATGAAAGTATTTGCAAATAAACCCTTTACAAAAGTCTTGTCGGAAAAGGTAACTCAAATTGGGCCAAATTCGCAAGTTTCAAAAATTGTGTCGAAAATCAACGTATTGCGTCGTTCCCCGACGTCGCGACGTGCGAACATGCACGTAGCGACGTCCACCAACGTCGTGATGTGGTAATGGTCCCCACGTCGCGACATACGTGGTTGTGACTTTCTCAAAATTTGCTGAATCTGGACGTCGCGACGTGGAAGGGTCCCCACGTCGCGACGTGAGCGGCTGTCTTGACGATTTTCTCACCTTTTCCTTCACTTTTGCATCCAATTCAACTTTTGCATGATTTCTTCTTTCCCAGAGCACCATGGTTGATAAACCTACAAATGAAACACTAAAACAACTCAAAAAGAACAAGAACGAGCAAGGAATCAAGTATAAAACCACAGATAAAAGGTGAATAAATTCACCTCATCAAATTTCCCCACACTTAACCTTTGTTCGTCACGAACAAACTAAACCAAACACGACAATACTAAAACAAATCTTAACACAAAAACTCCTAACACAATACTAACACATAAAAAAAATGCATCCAATGCATCAAATCCGATCTAAGAACAAGTGCCATGTATTGTCCTCATAATCACAAGTATTCAAATGTCAAGTACACATAATATGAGTCCCCAAAAGTTATCAAAGTACATTGACATACTCATTTAGACAAGTTGAGCCAACCATGTGTGTGTGTGCGGTAGGTTCCACCTCAGTTCATAAATTATCCACAACCACGCCATAAGCCAGGGCTCCAACAACTAAGTCTTTGTCTCAACTTTTTCTTACTAATTATATTAAAAATTCGTTATTCAGCTCATATTAATGAGAATTCACTCAGCAAACCCTTAGGTTTATATATATCAATCGTTCCCCCAGACTGTCACACTTAATTAGGGTTTTCAATGGAATTCCCGTGACATCCACCTGGAGTACTGTCTCACCTTCAGGTTTTAGACCCATTCCCACTCATGCAAGTTCTCCATTGACTTTTCGTTTAAGAGCAGTCTCGCAGAGGAGTGACAATATGAAGCCAGAGTCTTATGGCTTCTAGTCTCCGTTACCATCCATATGAGTTCTCTTAGGGTTATTATTAAAAGCAATCTCATAGAGGGATGATAGTACGAACATAACAAGTTTAACAATGCAAAAGCATTAAGTGCGAACAATTATGCAAGCACATTCATTAAAGAGCACATTATAAGCGAGTTTTATGAGTTTCAACTAAACAAAGCGTTAAAAACACTCCAACCACTTAATGATTAAGAACTCATCAATCCCCTCAGTAGTTCCCCGAAGTGCATGAATATGGTCGACTCAAAATGCTAAAATTTCTATCAAAGACCCGACTTCCTCTAGATAGCATATTATTTTCCTATCCCACATCGAATCTTTTGATAAAAATCTCATCATTGGCAACATGACACTTACACTTAACAAGATCAAAATTTTAAAATTGGACACAAGACACAACACAAAAAATATACGCAAAAAAACATATAACAACCATGGATTACCTATGAAAAGAATTAGCTTAAAAATGTTACTAGGCAAGATTTACGCAAGGGAATAGCTTAAAACTAATGGGACATCTAGATAATCTAAAATTAAATCCTAACTTACATTAACGTAAGTATCTTAATAACGCGCAAATTAACAACAGAAATAACAAAACAACACAAATAACATCCAAAACACCAAATAAAACAGAAAAAACAAGAAAACAAGAAAAACAGGACAACAAATAACTCCCTCCCACACTTAAATGTCACATTTTCCTCAATGTGAGAAAGGAGAAACACGACCTAGGCCTGATGCACATCATCACGCGGAGGAGGCTGCGAACTGGATCCTTCACCAGGAGATATCTGCCACTGACGATTCATATGCTGGAGAAGCTCGGAAATGTAGGTCATCTGACTCGACAAGGTGGCAAAACCCATCTCCAACTGATCAAACCGCCCATTGAAGTGCGTCGTCTATTGGGCCATAAGCCCCTCCATCTCATCCAACCGAGTATGCACCCCCGCAAAAGTCAACAGGTGGCAGGGTGGTGCTGGAGGCGGTGGATGGACCGGGTCCGCACCCGCTGGCTCTGGGTCGGGCTCGTCGTCCTGCCCATGCTCTGACAGAGGTTCCGGAATGTAGCCTTCTTGCTCATAGGAACTGACTTTATAGGCATTGAACATTGACATGGTGATGACATCCCGCACCCCACAGAGCTCATCAGTCCCAAAAGCAGGCACCCCCGTGGCATAACATATAGCCGTGATCACGGAAGGATAATACAAGCCGGTGCGGATAAAACGACGGGCCTTCTTAATCTCAATATCCATGAGCTCGCCAACATCAATAGTGAGACCTGTCTGGATGGCGTAATTGAGTACAGCCTTGTCATTGTCACACGAAGCCTGATGGACACTGGGAATGAGCTTCCCAATGATAAAATAGTGTCAGGCCTTGGTGAGTTTGGTCATCTTAGCGAGCATCAATTTTGCAATCTTGAAGTGTGACCGGACAGCGGCAAGTGGCTTGCCAGTGATACGAGAGTAGATCTGTGGAATGGAAGACCGAAACCCACCTCCAGCCAATCCTCGATAGCCACTATCCACAATGTTATGCAGGCCATAGTACTCATTGAACCGAGTAAGACCGACCGGGACATCAACTCCACGCATGCGCAGAACTCCTTGCTGGGCAAAAGGATAATTGGCATAAAACTCGCGCACCAAAGTAGCATTCCCGCCAGCTGGTTGTTGGCAATGTGTTTGCCAACGACGTTGCCAGATTTGAGTGGTAATTGGCGTAGCAGTGACTGCTATACTGTGCTCCTCAACCATGACTTTATTTACCAGCCTCGCATTATGGAAGGTCTCTGGCTCTAAGCACATGAACCGAAAATTATCAAAGCAGACCGGTTTGGGCTGCGGCGGTGATGGAGATGAAGGTGGAGCATCAGCAGTGCGGCGTGGTCACTTTGGGGCCATTCCTATCAATAAGATTACAATGAGAACAAACCAGAAAAGCCATTAACCCAATAATGTGACTATGAAAATCATAACATGTAAGCATCACCATGAGTTAATACATCCCCCCACACTTGACGCAAACCAAATCTATAAGCCTAAACATGTAATGCATACACCAAGACCGCACTTTAACAAACATAAAAACAACTACGAGTGAAACACAACAGTTGAAAACATAACACATAACAACAATCAATTCAAGCTCCACAATATGACTAATTACAAGATCACCCTTTGTTTAACCTTAAAACAATCGAGGCTTGGTGTTAACTCAACAGGAAGTTAATCAAGCATTGTAACAAACATGTAACATGCATGAAATTCTAAACATGCATAAGTGTGTTTAACTCAAAAGATGAATCATTGAAGCATTTAAACAAACACCTAGCATGCACCACTAGTTTGAACCCTTTTAACACCAATTCTCAACTCCAATTATCCAACAACAACCACAACAATTAACAACACTATCTAATTCGCCAATGTACTTGAATGGCATCACGTAGGCAATATCACGAATCAAATAAAATCGACATTGGGCAACATTGTGACACTACGTGACCACAAGGAATCCAAAAATTCAACCCAATCCAACATTGAAGCTATTCATCATCACAATTCACCAAATAGATAATATAGAACGCATAGAAAACAATGAAACACAAGATCATAACAACATTAAGAGCAATAATTTCGAAATTACCTCATGAAGAAAAAATCGAAATTCAACAAAACTTGTGTTATGTAATGATGTGAAGCCCCCTACACCTTCCAAATGTATCCTAGAACGCAATGGAAGCACCAAACTTGCCCGAATTTCACTCGAAATTCGAATTTTGAAGTTTTTGGGTTTGGTGAAAATTTTCAAAATTGGGCCAATTTTTCTTGTTTCAATCGGTGAACGTGTGTGGGTGTGTTGTTAAAGTGATCTAAACTTAACTGTGACACTACTACGGAGCTAATTAACAGAAAAAACGAGAAAGAAAAAGATGGAGTGTAGAGAATTTTAGGGATTTTGGTGTGTGCGTGTGAAGAACAATGAGTTGTTCTTCATTTAAACGCAACATTTCCGGACGTCGTGATGTGGATCCTATGGACGTCGCGACGTGGGTGTCTGATGGAATCTTTTTTCTCTTACGAACCAGGACATCGCGACGTGGAGTATCTGGACGTCGTGACGTGGGTGTCTGGTGAACGATTTTGTTGAAGATCCTAGACGTCGCGACGTGTGTGTCTGGTCCACGATTTTGCACTTGAATATTCAAAATCTCCCTCATTCTCTTCTCCAATCTTCAAAACACAAATTTGCACGAAATAAACTATTAGTTAATGGAATTTTTAGCCTAAAATCTAATTAGAAACATAAAAATAAATGTAATTAAAAGAAGAACATAAAACAAACTTGGGTTGCCTCCCAAGAAGCGCTTTATTTATAGTCAAAAGCTCGACGCCTGTTGCTTATTCTTCCCTTGGTGACTCGTCAAGAGTCACCTTGTCAACTGTGTGGTAAACCTTTTCGCCTTGAGAAAGATAGATTTTCAGCCTATGACCATTGACGATGAAAGAATTTTCTGACTTCTCATTTAGAAGCTCGACTGTACCATAAGGAAACACTGTCTTCACCGTAAAAGGACCAGTCCACCTTGACTTAAGCTTTCTTGGGAAAAGACTCAACCTTGAATTATAAAGTAAAACCAGCTGCCCGGGCTCAAACTCTCTATGTAAGATGCGTTTATCATGCCACTTCTTTGTTCTCTCCTTATAGAGAGATGCACTCTGGTATGCATCAAATCGAAACTCATCCAGATCATTGAATTCCAATAACCGTTGCTCAGCTGCCTTTCCATAATCCATCTTCAACTCCTTCAAGGCCCAGAAATTCTTGTACTCAAGCTCAATAGGTAAATGGCAAGCCTTACCAAGTACCATGCGATATGGAGATGTACCAATAGGGGTTTTGAAAGCTGTTCGATAAGCCCATAGAGAATCATCCAATTTGATAGCCCAATCCTTGCGAGAAGGTCTCACAACTTTTTCCAAGATTCTCTTTATCTCCCGATTTGATACCTCCACTTGACCACTTGTCTGAGGATGGTAAGGTGTTGCCACTTTATGCCGGACTCCATATTTGGTCAGTAATGCTTGAAAGGCCTTGTTGCAAAAATGAGATCCTCCATCACTAATTATAGCCTTTGGGGTTCCATAACGTGTGAAAATATACTTCTTAATGAACCCCACAACACTCTTCGCATCATTAGTCGGTAATGCAATAGCTTCAATCCATTTAGAAACATAATCCACAGCTACAAGAATGTGTGAGTTACCATAAGATTTTGGGAATGGTCCCATATAGTCTATGCCCCAAACATCGAAAATCTCTACCTCCATGATGTTGTTTAATGAGGACTGGACTTTTTTGGTCACCAAAAGGTACTCTTTGGTGACCAAATATTTCTGGTCATTAAGATTTCAGTCACCAAATGGGGATTTTTCTTGTAGTGACATGAGCAAAAGAAGAAATTGAGGAGTGATGCGAAGTACTATTTTTGGGAGGATAATGCATTGTACAAAATTTGTAGTGATCAAATCATAAGGAAGTGCATCAAGGAGGAAGAAAAGGATGACATTCTGAGAGCATGCTATGAAGCTCCCTGTGGAGGGCATTTTGGTTCTACCGGAACAGGATTCAAAGTGCTACAATGTGATTTCTATTGGCCTCATATTTTATTGGATGCAAGGATTTGGGTAGGAAACTGTGATAGATGTCAGCGAACAGGCAACATCTCTTCAAGAAATGAGATGCCTTTAAACAACATTCTTGAAATGGAGATATTCGATGTTTGGGGCATTGATTTCATGGGTCCTTTCCCGAAGTCATGTGGCATGCAATACATTCTTGTTGCAGTGGACTATGTGTCGAAATGGATTGAGGCTATTGCATTTTCGCACAATGATGCTAAGAGTGTTACAGCATTTCTCAAGAGACATATCTTTAGTAGATTTGGAGCCGCTCATGCGATCATCAGTGATGGAGGATCACACTTCTGTAATAAGATTTTTGAAGCTCTTTTGGCCAAATATGGGGTGAAACACAAGGTCTCAACAGCATATAATCCCCAGACAAGTGGTCAAGTTGAAGTATCAAATTGGGAAATTAAGAGGGTCTTGGAGAAAGTTGTTAATCCGGGAAGAAAAGATTGGACATCCAAGTTGGAAGAGGCTCTGTGGGCATACAGGACAGCGTACAAGACACCAATCGGAGTTTCTCCTTTTAGACTTGTGTTTGGGAAAGAGTGTCATCTTCCAGTAGAGTTGGAACATAAGGCCTATTGGGCAATCCAGAAGCTTAACATGGACTTACATGGGGCTCAATAAAAAAGGATGCTGGAGTTGAATGAGTTAGATGAGTTTAGATTCAATGCATATGTGAGTTCTAAGCTTTACAAAGAGAGGACGAAAAAGCTACATGATGCAAAGATTCAAACTAAAAATTTTGCGCCAGGGCAAAGGGTGTTGTTGTATAACTCTCGGCTGAGACTATTTCCTGGCAAATTGAAGTCACGATGGACTTGTCTATTTACAGTTGTTAAGGTTATGCCTTATGGAGTGGTGGAGATACTCAACACCAAGAATGGGAATTCATGGCAAGTGAATGGTCACAGACTCAAGCCATATTTGATAAGTTCAGGGAAGGGTATCGCCAAGTTGACACAAGCTCCACACGAGCTGTTCTTGGATGATCCTTTAAACTCGCATTGACACCAAGTCACATGGTTGGGCTGTTGACCTTAAACCAAGTGCTTCTGGGAGGCAACCCAGCTTCTTGTTCTCAATCTTTATCTTATTTTACTAGTTATAATGTAGAGTTAGATAGTGTGTAGTGTAATGCAAATTTGTGGCCGCAATATCATAATCTTTTGCTGACTTTTGCAGGGAGGCATATACGCAGTTGTGGTGAATGGGATTTTCAAGAGTAAATTTGTTGAGGTGGAGTTTCTTAGATGGAAGTTAGCCAATGTGTACTAAACATCTTAAAAAGGGGGTAAGAGTGATTTACTGTTACGGTAACAAAGGTAAAAGAATCAAATCTCGTGAATCACTCGTGCACTGAATGTTACACCTGTGACTTTGTTTGTTGCTATTCAAATAATGGAGGTAGTGATGAATATTGCATGGCAAGATGATTATTATGATTCAGTGTTTTTGCGGGGAAGCTATCTGAAGGTGAATCGCCATAGCATAAACATGCACTACCTTCTGCCAGATTATCCAGGTGATAAATACAGTTGATTGGTGAAGGTAGAGTACATAGATCATCTTTTGGCAGTTGTGTCTTTCCTGGCACTACTTGGGTAAGAAATGCACGAAATGAAGCACTATATGTACTCACTAGTGATTTGACAGTGGAGGCGAGGATGTGGCTGCTCTTTATCAATTCTAGGCTCATGCCTACTCATCAGACCACTCGGGCAACTAGGGAGAGAGTTATTTTGATATACGCCATTCAGCATCGGTTTGCTATCGACATAGGACAATTAATTCTAGGATTTATAAGGCACGCGCAAAGATCTGAGTTTACCCCAATGTTCTTCCCCGTTGTTTTATCCGAGATGGCTAGTAGGAAGGGAATTGATATGACTTCCACTGCATCACCTCATCCATCTTTGGGTCTTATGGGGGTTCCTCAGTGGCGTACTTTCCTGGAGGGAGAAAGAGAGTTTCGACTTCGTAGAGGACTGTAAACAGGGCAGTTCCTTTTCTGTTTCATGCCACGGGGACCGTGCTATTATACAAGTGTGGGGGGTATGTCTGAGAATGATTGAATTTTTGTGATCTATGATTTTGGTGTTTAATGGTTATGGTTACTATGAGTGGTTCTGGGTGATGTTTAACATGATTAGAATAGAGGGAGTGTGCTATGTGAAATTGTTATGTGAAATTGCGATGATGTTTAAATATTTGCCATGATGAAGTCTTTTGTTAAATGATGAAATCAACTCTTGTTTTCATGTCTAATCTTGCGTTGACATTGCTGAATATGTTTTTCATATGCGTAATTGCAATCAAGAGGAAGACGACATTGTCGGTAGAGATATAGAAAGGAATTGATGATATTGAAATCTACCCTCTCTGAGAATGATTGAATTTGTCTGAAAAGCTGAAAAGGTATTAAAAGCTGAAGGAAGTAATGTAGGAGATTGCATGAATTGAATTAAATTGAAATGAAAAGACACAAGGCTGGATTATTGTTTCGATTTTTTGTGTCCATAGTAGTGTATTATTTCGGAGTGTATTGTTCAAAGTAGGATAAGGCATGTGACTTGAATGGACATGGTCCCACTTTTGTCTTGGTGTTAATGTATTCTTGTGTTTGGTTGGGAATAATAGTAGTGGGTCTTGACCGATTGAATGTGAATTCATGTTTTGGTTCTATAAATGCCAACAACCATTGTTTATACTTCAAGTCCAGCACAAGTAACTTTCCAAGCTCGGTATTTGCTTAAGACAACATTGCTAATATTTGTCTTCTTCACCTTGTTATCTCCTCAAAGTTTTCGGGTTGTGATCTTCATCAAAGGTATGACTCGGTTTCCCTTTCTAGCTATTTTTGTTTCTAGTATGAGTTGTTTAAAGAGGTGTGGTAAGTAAATGAACACGACCGAAATTTTGCTAAGATATTGAGGAAATTATGTGTGAAAGGCATGAGACTTTATTTGATTTTTACAAGGATTAAGCATATACTAAGTGTGGGGGAAGTGGAACATGGTAAAAATCTTAGTTGCAGCTTTGCCATGTTTCCGTATTTTGCACATAACTTGAGCATATGACATTCAAAATGCTTGATTCCAGTTGGGAAATTTTTTTATGAGGGTAGGCTACAATGTTTATGTTTTACACTTTCATTGAATCTGAATGGAACACAGCCATCTGGAGTTAGTAATGATGTTACTCTGCTGAGAATTTGTAACGTGAACATGCTGAATGTGCCTAGTACGACACCCTTCGGTGTTTTGGTTGTTATTTATTCATTTCAACTTCAAATTGGGTAATTCTTGTTCTCAAAGTTGGCCAAAACTTGTTCTGTAACTTTGATGTTTAGATTTTTGGGGTAATTCGATTTGTTGGTCATGTTATCTTGGGTATTGTATTGATGGTTTGAGTGGGAATTCATGCTCAGCAATCTGCCCGGCTATGTCACATTTCGGTAAATTGGCCATAACTTGGTCAATTCGACTCTAATTTGAGTGCTTCAAGTTGCTGCATGTCAAGGGCACATAGGGCTAAGACTTTTATGTTTTACATGTTGTGAGATTCTCTATGGTTTCAGTACCATTTTGCTTATGAACTGGTGTGTGTTGTGGCTTTGGTTGGTAAGGGTTCATATATGTGGTCTTTGGCAAGTTTTGGTAAATGCGTTGTATGTGTTCATAGTGGTCATATTTGTGAGCATTCAGTAAGTAGGGGTTGAACTCATTTGTTAAAGTTAATGTTTATTTGTTTGCTTAGGACTTGCAAAGCTGATGGCTCCAAAAAAAGATTCTACTTCTCAGAAGGGAACTCCCTCGAAAAGGGAAAGGGCAAGGCACAGAAACCTCTTGAAGGTTCCGACTCTGACTATTGCCCCGAGGAGGATTTGCCAGTTTTTGAAGAACCCCGGAAATACATGATGCAAGTACCAACTCCGAAAAAAAGGAAGGGTTTCTCAGATCAACCCTTGGAACCATTGGTGTTTGTGAGTTGTGGAGCCCAAAAACGCTGGGAACAAGGGATGGGTATGAAGATGCTACTCCTCGAAAGGGCATTCGCTGTGGAAATAGGACCGTTTCAGAAATTGATAAAGTTCTATCGTTTTGAACAGAAGCTCGCTTTTGCACCAGATTTTTGTAATGCCAGTCTTGCTAGAGAGTTCTACGCCAATGCCAAATTTCCAAACTCAGATGGAGCTTTTTATGTGAGGGGGAAATGGGTGCAATTTACAAACGAGATCATTAATACTCATCTCGGCACTCCTATTTTACCCCAAGATCCTTTGCCATTTCTGGAAGATGATGAGTCGGACCAAGCTTTATTGGAGGAGCTTGCACTACCAGGGGCGAAATGGGTACTCAACAAACGGGGGGATCATAAGCATATTCGTAGTAGATGGTTAAGAAGTGATGTTAAGATATAGCTAATGTTTGGCTTGTCTCGTCTTTTGGCAAGTTCTCAAACCACTGAAGTGTTGCATAATCGGTTATATCTGATATCAGCAAATCAAGGACGGAGATCAATAGATGTTTGTCGTATCATTTTTTCCAGCCTACAAGCTAGTATTGAGGCTGATAATGCAGCTCTCTATTTCCTGGTCTTGATTGAAGAAATCTGTGCAGCTCAAGGTGTTGATAGTGAAGCTGGAGAGTGGCGTAGGAATCCGGGCCCGATTGGTACACCATTGTATTCCAAATATCTGCGTATGGAGAAGGAGATGAAGCAAACAAAGGTAGCGGGAGTTAACGAACCTCGGGACAATTCTGGACCTCTATCTTATAAATCAACTGAAGAACAGCAACCGTATGAATTTCGTACTTTTCAAAGGGCATTGCAAGAATTTCAACAATCTGTGGATAATCGTTTTCAACATTTGGATGAAAGATTGGAGGAGATGCATGAACAAATGAATGATATGCATCAGGATTGGACTTCGTATTAGTCTAATATAATCACCAAGCTGGATGATATATCTTCTATTGCTCAGCAGCAGTTTGAGGTACTGTATCATCGACAGGTTGTGATGCAAATAGAGGTGGATAGATGTAACAAAATGGCGGTGTATTACCATTTATCTCCTGGTTCACCCAAACCACCACCAACTTCTGCTCAATTGGCTGGATATGTTATTCCGAATTTGTCAATGGATGATGTAAGTGGTGCGATTCATGAGCTTCCTCCAGGGGTCCCTACTCGATCTTCTCTCAAGCCACTACCTACGTTTGGCCGGATTCCGCAAGCGCCTCCTACACCTACATTTCGTGTGGATCCGGAGTTCATGCCAGCCACAAGGATTCCTATGTTTGGTACAGGACAACCTCTTCAGGGTCTTATTCATGGACCATTCCACTGGGTGGCTCCTCCTTTCACCGGATCTTCCTTTTCCACCACAGCATCATTTTCTTCGCCCTTTTCATCTGGCCATTCTCAGGGAGCTCCTCCTTCTTAATCTTTTATATTGCGGACAATGTTTATTTCAAGTGTGGGGGGTTGGTTCCTAAATATGATGCTTTAAGTTCTGCTTATAGGAGAAATGGGTAGTTAAAGTTGTTGTGCTTATTTTGTTTTGAAGTTTGAAGTTGCCGTGCTTATCTTGTTGCTGAAGTCGTTGTAGTATAGTGGTGAGTATATCCGCTTGTCACGCGGATGACCCGGGTTCGATCCCCAGCAACGGCGCCAAAAAATGACAAGCGTATTGCGTACTTGCAATTTTACCCTATTCACTAATGCAGATATGGTGAGAGGGATCGTATCCACAGGGAAGGGGATAGTTACTTAGAATTCACGTAATGTTGCTCAAATTGAGTTGCCAAATATTCAATATCGTGAATTAGTAAAGGTAATGTCAAAACTAAAGAAATTAAGATAGCAAGGCGAAAGCAAGAAGAACAGGAAGGAGGTACAAAGATTTGATACAGACGTCCTATAGTTAATGTGCCAGACTACTTTGAATTAAACACGATTGCTATGCACTTGACCCCATGCAAATCAAGTTTGGAGGAGACAAATGTTACCTAGGAGGCTAGTGAACACTCAGCATGTCGACCACAATGTTTCCATGACTCCATGACATCCTACTTTTCCCATGTCGAGGCCTAAGCAAGATGATTAAACACCGCAATGTCTCGACTTCTAAACACTAGCTATTCAACATACAAAACCTTAAGTCTCCCATGGCGAGGCCCGACCTAATGTTTCTAAACTCAAGCTAGCACCATAGAATCATCATTCACTCAGTTTTAATGACTCTACGACCTCCGATTGGCATGGCGACCACATCTCGGATCGTGAGCAAAGCTAAACAAATGAAGGAACTCCATATTCATACATTGAGTCTTCGTTTCATGCAATTTCCACTCTTTTTGGTGAATCAAACCTCGACCTAGCATTGCGACCACAATCTAAGTTCAATTCGGTCAATGAAAGTACAAATTCCATGAAAACTTCACTTAATCGAGCAATTAATAGCATGTATGATCTCATTCATAAAGTTTAGGTCAATTGCATAGCATTTCTCGGTTTAATTACACAATCGTCTGGACACAGCCCTAGGACATCATCGAATTAGCCACGAAACTTCATTTTCATATCACGATCTTCACATTCAAGTTCAAGACAATTCATTTTCATATAAATTGGAAGAATTTACCAGCAATTGTGTAAGAATTGTGAAAAGCTCCGTTAAATGAGAATGAGAATTCCGTGCTTAATTCACAAATTCAATCAGAATCACGATCGGAGAAGAAATGGAAGAGAGAGAAAAACTAGAGAGAAAAGGAATTTCTAGTGAGAGAAAACTCCCGCTCTCCAAAATCAAAAGTCTGTTATGTATCTAGAATGATCTCCCTAAAATACTGACTAAAACCTCTATGAATAGAGGTTACAGAAAACGTAAACGATACGCAAACAAAAAATGAATACCAAATTACAAGAATGCCACCATGAACAACAAAACATTCAGCAATAGCTAAAACACATTTCCAGCTCATGCTTTGGAACCTCGACTTCAGCGCCTTCTCTACCAGCAACACGTCCTCAAGCCATCCTCATGCACGCCTTCCTGAACCTGCACACAAGAAAGCATTTCCAACACTTAGACGAATTCTGCAACATCAAGACACATAAGAAAATTGCCAAATACATGGCACTCACATATTCAAAATGGCGAGACCTCACAGCGAGGTCTCACCATGAAAAATCACCACCGGCGAGACCTCGCTACGAGATCTCGCCATGCAACACCCAAACCGGCGAGACCTCGCAGCTAATGTGTAAATGTGCTTGAATGTTTATGAAATATACAAGAATGAATGTAAAATGAATGAATGAAATCTGAAGAGTAGTGAAGAGAAAAGTGTATGTAAAGTGAGTGCTATGAAGTGGGAATGTGAATGAATACAAGTAAAGGAATTCTTTGAAAATGATTTAAAGTGTTGGAGTAAGAAATGACTCTCATAAAGAATAGGAATGCTAATGTATGTTGACATGCACAAACGTATACTTGAAACAATGTTGAAACAAGGCCATGTGATGCATCTGAAATGGAAGCTATTATGTATAACACATTCTCAAAACATGAAAAAAAAACATGAGTGAAGTCTGTGTGTGGAATGTGATAAAAACAAATAAGTGAAATGTGTGTGTGGAGTGTGAGGACTCGCCGCACATTCGTGCGACGAGGTGCGTGTGATGAGAGCGCTCGCACATTCGTGCGGCGAGGTACTTGTTTGTGCGAGAGCTCACCGCACGGATGTGTGGCGAAGTGAGTGCTCGTGTGCGAGGATGATATGCTAGTGTGTGGCGATGCAACCATTTTCAGCACAACACTCCACTTCTATGCAATATATGTATGTCTTAGCCTCTGAATTGGACTTTGTGGTAAACATAAGTGTTTTAGATCGTTCTCTTGCTTTCCATTGGTTCAAGTATCTGCATCATTGGAGGTCTGTAGCTCAAGATATGAACAATCTACCAAACTGTGGCAGTGAGCTCAACAAAGTAATCCTGAAGTAGCAATTGTAAAGATTCTCTCGTTTCTCATACTTGCACACAGAATTAGAAGAATGTTAAAACATAAGAAATGAAGTACACTCAAAGAGATTGCCAGAACATCTAAGATCCCATAATTTAGATTAGTATTGAGAAAGTTACACTCAAATGAAGTAGCATGTCTATTCTGTCCAAACACAAAAGAAGCATTTTAAGGTATTCTCCACACTCTACAAGCTTAATATCAAACCTTTTTTAGTTCATTCCTTATTCTTTAACCTAAGACACACATTTGCTAATTTAATCATCATTTTCGGTCTTTCTCTCCATTTTAGCACACTAAGTTTAAAACCACATAAATGCACACAACGACACAAAATACTATACAATTGCATGAAAAATAAGGCAAAAGCCAAGTGAAATTAATAACACATATAAGTTGGTATAAAACCAACTTATCAAGAGCGAATGGTGTCAATTGAGCAAACACAAGTGTCTTTCTTTATTGAGGAAGAAAACAATGATCACCAAAATGAGCAAGTTCAACAACCAACTGTTGATCTTTCTTCTTCAAGTATTGTATCTGCTTTAGAAATTGAAAATCTCAAGGAAGGAGATTGTGGTTATGATCATGTTGTGGAAGTGGTGGATGAAAGAAGTGTTAATTCAATTGAAGAAGATGAAGAAATTATTTGTTCGGTAGAGAAAGAACAAGAAATTCATGTTGTTGAATATGAGGAGAAAAAAGAAATCGATAATGTTGGTGAAAAATATTCGTGTGATGATACATGGGTGGACATGAATGAATTATATAATGAAATTGAGATGCTTGAAATTGGTGATTTTATTGACAAAGAGTAGGTAGTAATCATCAATTTTGAAAAGGGAAAAGAAACCATACACATGGTTAAAAGTGATAAAAATATCACTGTTGAAAGTGACATTATTGAGATAAAAGATATTGAAAATATTGTTCAAATTGAGCAATATGATTTCTTGATTTTTGGAAATTACATTGGTCATTCTCTATTAGAAGAGAATGTTGAAATATGGAAGTTTTGTGCTAAAGGAAAAGAAACAGAAAACACGTTTGAAGACCTTAAGATCCGAAATAACAATAAGAAAACCCTAGTAAATAATACACCACTTAAAAGAATTGAGGCTCTATAAAGGCGTTGTTTTTTAACATGGGAAATGGGGAATTATGGACACTATTTCTTTAACTGCAAATTGACCCCAAAATTTTGTTTCTTCTGCTAATAAATTGACCCAATATTATTTGAAATTATATTTTGACCCATAAATTTATCAAATAAGTATATTAAATGATTTATAATTTGATTAGAAATAATATACATATAGATTCATGATGGAACAATTATGTATTCATTTAATATGCTTATTTGAATACTATATCATAAGTAATTGATATTTGATGAAATAATACATTTATATAATTGCATATTGTATGTTCAATTGATCAAATAATTTTCATATATGATATGCATGTATAAGGAAGTCATAAATTAATACCTTAATAAATATTAAATGATAAATAGTTGTATTCTATTATTATAGCTTAAACAATTTTTATAAGAGCAGCTTATTGAGTTATACCTCAAGATTGTTCTACTTTATATCTATTTCTATTATAAGATGAGAACTTCAAATAACGAGTCTGATTGAACAAAAACTTTTTACTTGTTAAGCTACCAGAAGGTCAAAATATTTTTGACCCAAATAGTTAGGGGACATATGAGATATATGTATCAATAGTTGATGGCTTGACTATTTAGGAGCTACAAGTTGTTGTAATTTGTAATTGTTACTTACTCGTTCAAATTGTTTTTATTTGTTAAGTTATTTGAATATTAAAATAATTAAAGTGAGTTTCTGGCCATTAGGAATTTTATGAAAATTCTCGAATCAATTTGAGAAATATTGATTTGAATAAAATAGTGGGAGCATAACAACATTTTTTATAAGTCTATATTTATTTTATCAAGCAAATTTCTTGATCCCTTGGAACTGATGAAATTTGGAGCGTGAAGTTCAATTAGTTTGGTTTTATTTATTGCATAAATATGAAATATTTTTTTATATTTATTTAATATTATAGAAATTGATTTAGAATATGAATTTACATAATATATTGTTTGACAATATGCCAATTGCTCAAATTGTATGGATTGATATTAAAATATAAAAGTTGTTTTTAGGTATGAAAAGTTAATTTATGTTCTTAAAAATCTTTTTTCTTGATGAATCTGATGATAATATTGATCAAGTAGTTAAAGATACATATAAAATATAAAGATGATTTTAAAAATTTATGTTGTTTTACGCTAGTCTATCATCCATAAATCATGTGGTGCAAAAGTTGCACGTAGATATGAATGCTTTTACAATAGTTCATTTTTTGAAGGAATTTTATGATAATAGAGTAAAAAAATGAGATATATGATATCTCTCACAACCTCAGTTACAACAAATAGTAAAAGAATCTTTAGTATCATCTCATGTGGTAAAGATAATTAATCTCATTGAAAAAGATAGATTTTGTGTTGTATTATCAATTAAATATTAATTTAATATAATAATCTTACTTTCAATATTTTCAAGTTTTGTTATGAACTAAATTGAGATCTATATACGGCCTAAATTATTTAATACGTTTAAAACAACAATTGATTCAATCAAGAGGAAAATGAAAATTGTATTAATGGTTTAATCTTCCAAGAAAAAGAAGTTGGATCCTAGTTTTAAGTAGATCAACAAAACAACTCTCAAAATTAATACATAAATAATAAGGACAAAAGGTCAAAGGGTATTAGATTCAATATGGTCCATTAAGAGGGGCACTAAAAGTTAAAAAAGACTTATCAATGTCTTGAAGCAAAAGAAGTTTGGTGAATCTTCTACTTCAAGTATGTTTATTATTGAAATAAATTGTTCTAGTTATAAAATAAATTTTTGGGTATTAGATATGAGATTCGGATGTCATATTTATATAAATATGCAAGATTTGAGAATAAGTAGAAAGTTTGCTAAAGGAAATGTGAGCCCACGTGTGATCAATGAAGTAAATGTTTCTACTTTAGTTTTGGAACACAAAGTTTTTGTTTACCCACAAGATTTATTTTTAATATAAAAAATTATTATTATATAATATAAAAGAATACATGTAGTTATTTTTATTGTGATGATATTTTATGGTGTTGGTAAATTGAATAACAACTTTTATATATTTGATTTGAATAATCAAATTCAACATAAACACAAAGAAATAAAAATTTATAATTTTAAAAATTCTTTTCTCCTTCACGGTAGACTTTGTTATATAAATAAGAAACACGTAACAAAATTACATAAAATGTTTACTTAGGATCATTTGATTATGAATAGGATAAATACAAATCTCTTTTATTAAAAAATAACCAAATTACCTTTTACTGAAAAATGTGAAAGATCTATCGAATTGCTAAGTCAATACATATTGATACATGTGAACCTATGTAAATTCTAATTAGATTATATTTTTCATACTTTATAATCATCATATAAGATATGGTCATACATACTTATACTTATTGAAGTATAAAATTGAACTATTTGAAAAGTTCAAAGAATAAAAAATTAAAGTTGAAAAATAACTTAGTAAAAGTATTAAAATATTTTTATTAGATCGAGATGAAATTCTTTCTATATAGAAATAGTAAACGAACTTTATTAGATATTGTTCGATCAATGATGAGTTGTGCAATAGGGATATACTCTAAATACTGCATTTTATCTTTTAAATCAGATTTCATCCAAAGTTATAGATTCTTCCTCATATGCGATATGGTACATGAGAAAACCAAATTGTTTGGGAATGTCATGTATCATTAAAAGATATAATAAGATAAACTTAATACAAATTTCATCAATGCTATATTTTGTGATATTAAAAATAAAGTTTTGGATATTATTTTTGCAATTCCATTGAGCATAAAGTATTTTATCTCAAAATATTTCATATTTGTAGGAAAAGAGTTTATTCTAAAAAAGACAAGTTGGAGTAATATATAACTGAAAAATTTCTTAAACCACTATTTAGTAATAAAAAGTAGAAGGAACAAGAGTTTGTACCTCATGTTGATGTGGTAGTATATGAAACTCAATATAAACAAGTGAAATATAGGTTAAGTAGGATATGTTTTTTATCTGAAAGGTATAATAACATATTTAATATTAAGAATAATGAACCTATTACCTAGGAAAAACGTTATTTGATAAGGAATTTGAGAAGTGATTTCGAACCATACAATTAAAAATGGATTCCATGTATGAAAATAAAGTTTAAACCATTGTCAGTCCATATGGGGGGATGAAATCCATAAGACGCAAGTCGATATTGAAATGAAGACAAACATGGATGAGAATGTTGTTATCCAAACACAATTGGTATTTAAAGGTTACATATAAAACATAGTGTTGAGTATGATGAAAGCTTTTTCCAGTTGTCATGCTGAAATCTATTAAATGTTACTTGTTATAGTTACATAATTTGATTTGACAAATAAATGCTAAGACAATTTTTCATAATGGTAAATTGCAAGGAAAGGTGTATATGATAAAACTTGAGGGTTTTATATCTGAAGACCCTAATAAAATATATAAACTACAAAAATCTATTAATGGACTAAAACAATCTTCTAAGAAGTTGAACATTCATTTTGACGAGATAATAAAAGAGTTTGATTTTATAAAAAACGAAAGTAAATCTAGTGAATATAAATATCAATGGTATTATTGTAGTATTTTTTTTTATCCTTTTTGTGGATGACATACTAATAATTAAAAATTATATAACTACCATTAAATTAGCTAAGGTGTTGTGTTCAAAAACTTTTGATTACAAAATTTAGGAGAAAAACTTAAAGATATGGATAAAGGTCTATATAAAATAGACCTAATAATTTGTTTGGTCTTACACAATCAATATATAAGTCTATTGATGAAAATGTTAAAGAATTTTAAGGTAGACCAATTTAAAAGGAGTTATATTATATGTTTGATGAGATTTACCTTCGATAGAAATGTGCCCAAAGACTAATATTGAATAATATAATATACAAAAAGTTTTAAACAATAAGATCAATTATCTATACTATACCGTGTACATGACTAGATATCTCCCATGTTATAAGTAGTGGCGGAACCAGAAAAAAATTTGAGGGGGTGCTTATGAAGAGTATTAAATAAAAATATAAAAATTCTTAGGTAAATCGGTTTATATATAATATGTGTTTTATATATGAAACAGACAATTAATAGTCGTTGAAATCATAATTATAATTTTCTATCATTTTATTGTTTGTTAAAATCGTGATTAACTTCCATTTGATATATAATCCGGCTTCACATGTAATAATGCGAAATAAAAAAATTTCATTAAATATATATATAACTAATAAAGTATCAACTTGATAAACATAATATGAAAATATCAATATATGCACATAATAAACTTTGCATAATTTATTCATTTTAATCATATCTTCAATGTATACTAAATTCATGGTATAATAAATTTTTCTTATTAAAAGAAATGCCTTAATAATTACCCCTAATAAGAAAAAAAAGCTCATAAAATAAATTTAATGTAGTGTTTCAACTTTTTCAAAATTTTGAGTATCTCCTCAATTTAGTGTTTCAACATTTTCAAAATTGTTAATGTTAAAGATACGTTGGCATTGATTTTTTGTCAAATAAGGAAAGATCGTGATTGAATGCAGAAATCAATTAAATTAATCTATGCAAGAAAGGTTGATTTTGGAGATTATGCTATCTTGATATTCTTGGTGCTTATCTTGGTATTCTTGGTGATTATCTTTGGAGAACTATCTTTGGAAAAGATAAGCATGGGATGCACATGGTTTCCATCTTTTTATGCTATTTATTTGGAAATAATCATGAAGATAAACATAAAAAGATTTTGTGTGCTATATATGATCTTTCCGGCCACACGATTTTTTATGTAGAGCATTGTTTATTCCTTCGGTCTTTGTAAGACTGTGAACACACTTCTTGGTTTGAATTCTTTGATTAAGTGTGTTGGCTATTCGCATCTTAATGCAAAAGTATTGAAGGTGCATTCCTTGTATTCTTTATTGAAACTCAGTCTCTGGAGGAGGCTGCCAGGAACTCATGAGAGTACTGATCGTGAGCAAGGGGATCTTGCTATAACATGGATTCCAGGAGGAGTCACCATTGACAAGGGGATCTTGTCTCTTAGAGATTCTGGGAAGAATCACACAAGTCGGGGGAGCCCGCAAAACAGATTCACTTTGGAACTTTGGAAGAGGAGGCGACAATGTTAAGAGGGTCTTACTTTGTGTTAGACCTTGTGTCTTGTAACTTTGTTAACCTAGTGGATTGTTTTTATGTGGGCGTGGCCCAGCAGACGTAGACAATTGCCGAACTGCATTACCAACCTGTTGTCTTTTTCTTTTTTGCATTTTTAATACTGTCCATTATCACTTTTATTATTGGTGTCATATCTAGTGTTCCAACTCACTAGGACATCACATATCTCACCTTGATCTTACAATTGGTATCAGAGAGGGTCATTTGTTTTTCTTAGACGGGATCCGCAGGACTTGATATTGGTTTTTGGTGCCATGGATTCTATGAAGGAAGGAGGTTTAACAATGCGTCCACCTTTATGGGACGGCAGCAATTATGCTTATTGGAAGGCCAGAATGAGAGCCTTCATCAAAGCTACTGATGAGAAGGCTTGGAAATCAATTCTTACAGGTTGGGACCCCCCAATGATTACTGACACAACTAGTGTTGTCATATCTCCCAAGCCAGAAAAAAGCTGGTCTGCCACTGAAGATGCCTTGGCAAATAGTAACTCAATGGCTCTTAATGCAATTTTCAACGGCTTTGATCCTACTCAGTTTAGACTTATTTCTATATGTGTGACAGCCAAGAAGGCATGGGAAATTCTTCAAACTACTTATGAAAGGATGTTAGTTGTGAAGTTATCAAATATGCAAATACTAACTACAAGTTGAGAGTATTGCTTAATTCAATGCCAAACTCTGTGATATCGCCAATGAGGCGTTTGCTCTTAGTGAAAGTTTTTTTGAAGAAACTTTTGTGAGGAAAACTCTACAATCTCTGCCTCAACGATTTGCTTATAAAGTTACTACCATTAAAGAAGCAAAAGATATCTCACAGATGAAGCTAGAAAACTAATGGGATCTCTTAGAACATTCGAGATGAATCTTGGAGTAGACTTGGAAGCAAAGAAGGTTAAAGGGATGGCCTTAAAAGCAGAGATGTAGAAGTAAGTTGATCCTGATGAAGATGACTTTGAGGATTCTCTTACATTAATATCTAAGAATCTTAGCAGAGTCATGAAGAGATTTGCAGAAATAATCAAGGTGTCAATGCCAGTGTAGCAACTCCAAGAATGAATTAGCGAGCAATAAAAAGTCTAGGGAAGAAAATCACATATCTGACCAGTCATTCAAGAACAAAGGAATTCAGTGTAGAGAATGTGATGGTTTTAGGCATGTTCAAGCAGATTGTGCGAATACATTGAGAAAGAAGAGGAATTCTCTCAACACAACCTGCAGTGAAGATGATTCAGATAAAGAAGATGAATTTCAGAATAATCATGTGGCTCTTACTTCTAAGACTGAACAATCAGACAATGGCGTGGTTAAGAATGTTACACAAGGTGTCACTGGAAATATGTCAACATATAGTGACGAAGATGAAGATTGTGTCACCGAAGAAGATATCCTAGTTGAGTACAAGAATCTTCATGACAAATGGACTAAACTTGTTAAGGGAAACCAACATTTTCATCATCAAGTTGGAGATTTACAAAATGAGAAGCTCAATCTTTAAAACTCTACTGCAGATTTGGAAACTAAACTGAAAGCAAATCAAGAGGAAGTGAAGACTCTAACCAACGAGCTAAATCACATAAAGAAAGGTGTCAGGATGTTAAATTCAGGTTCTTCCAAGCTGGATGAAATTCTTAAGATTGATCAATCCAGTGGTGATCACTTTGGACTAGGGTATAAAGGAGAAAGCTTCGTGTCACAATCAGTGTCACTACCAGTGGATAATTTCAAAGTGAAGCAAGTTGCTATGAATACTGCAAAGAACGTGAAAAAGCCAAATCCGCATTATTCTCATCATGCTCCTAGAGGCAAAGGTAACAGATTTATTCCTATTTTCGATTATTGTAATCGTCATAGTCATATTTGTAACGCCTCGAACCACCCCCTAGTTGAAAAGTGAATCGGGTCGTTCAGTCAGTCAACAATCCTGTGCATATAGTAAAACCTTGAGGAAAATTTTTTCAATTTCCTTCAACACTAATCAACATAACAATTACAATGGGATTCCACATGTACAATATTGGATTACATCATAACTTTTACTACAAGGTTCAGAGCCAAATGTCTCGCCATCACTGACAGTTGCTCCATTTGTCTAAGCTATACTCATGCGCCGCCCTCGTCAGCCTTTTTCTCTCGCTTTTCTGAAATGTTTAGGAAAATAGGGTGAGCTTTTATCGCACAATGGGTGGAGAATTGGGTATAGTTTTTTTTAAAACGGTAAATAATTTTAGAACTACATTTTCAAAATATCGAGTGTCAAAATAATTTATATATACCAATAGAAAACCACAATAAAAATCACAAAGAAACTAACAATAAACAGTTATAGAAAAATTGTAGTGGCCAGTCATGAAGGAACTGGCAATAGACAGTCATAGATAGCACCATGTCCCATAAGGGAGTACATAACAGTTTAGATTTGCTACCTGTGGTTAGCCCAGCTGACCCAGTACCAGTCATATGACTCTCGGTAAAGATTGCGGCCCAACTTAGAGCTACCTTATCCTCCACAGTCAGTAATTGCCCCCAAGCACAGTATGATATATCCGGATAATCAGTACCCTTTCTCATGAAACTAAAACCTCCTTAGTTCCACTTGACAAGGGTGAAACGTCACGGTGGACTTATGATGGACTCGTCGGCCCTTGCCTTCCCGATCACCAATAAGCCACCATGACTGGGCCCCAGTTAGTCAGACAGTTACAGTACAGGCAAATACATGCCATACATAAATATCTCACATCGTGTCGGTCTGCTACAATCAATAGCGGCTTGTGTGGATTCTAGAGGTGCCTCTCACAATCATATCTGCGAAGCACTTAGTTCCACACAGCACGAAACCGACATCTCAATCAGTTTAAACACAGTGGAAATAAGTTTGTGAAATATCAAGAAATTTCAACTATCATAAAGTATCTTTCCAATACAAAATAAGATTCTTTTCCCACAATTCAAACATGATTCCTATCATCTTCAATCAATATAATTAAATGTTAACACAAAATCATGTAATCCAATTACCGGCTCACAGTAACGTGAGAGCAAATATATTGTATAGTTTCAAAATGTGCATGCCTGAGTTTATCCGTTTGTTCAAATCCTAATTAGATGGTTTAAGTTCATCATTTCCTTAATTTGACTTAGCACATCCTTTATGCGGTGTGAAAGGCTATGTACCTCCAAATTTAATCACCATTTGATGTAAGGCTATTGAAGTTCAGATAATAGTTGTTCAAAACTTCACAATAACTTCTCAATGTAGCCTTAAGCTCCCTAGCAAATCAGTAACTATTACTTGTGCCTTAAAGGTCTTAAATTGTTATAGGGCATAATCATGTCTTAACTAATTATAATAATCACATAGATGGTAATATATATCCAGATTTGGCACCAGTTTGGCACCACAAGGCAAACAAAGAATGGGGAACATGTAGAGAACACAATTACTATCTATTTCTAAAGGTTAAAAAAAACGTACGAAGAAGACACCTAAATTGTTCAATTATATCCTTTATACACTATAACATTCTAGCTCAGAAATGTGGACATTATTCTAGAATGATGAAGAAATAGAAAGCCAAGTAAGACGGCCAAATTTTAAGAAATGCGGAAAAGTACAAGTAAAGCACTGTTACCCAAAGATAAAATGGATAGTTAAATTGTAACTATGTTGTACAGAGATATATTGATACATGCATCAGATGATCAAAAGAAAATATTAAGCTACTTAAGCCTACTTGTATGTACGATATTTGTCACATCTTTCACGTTATCCAATTTATTACATCCCAGTTTCTATCATTGTTGAACTAGTTTATATCTAATACTCGCGCTACCCATTTTAAGTGGCATACTTTTATTTTCTGGATGCCTTGTAGTTTTTTGACACAAAGAAAAGAAAACTCTTTCTGATTTACACCTACAAGAAGACAGGTAAACCGGATTGTTAGATTTAACATCAAACACCACACTACTTCTACGTACACACAACGTATCTTGAACTCTAAAATACCAAAAAAAAATACTCAAGTCATGCTGGAAAATCAATTAGGCAAAAAAAATCACTACAATTGAAAAAATCAAGATTTCCACAGGCACTCTTTTAACTTATTGAGCACCAACCTTTATCCTCGACAAATCTCCCTAATGAAGTACAACTACCAGGAAATATTTCCATTAACACGACTGCCAAGCAATGGATTAAAACATCCTCCTTCCTTGTCTCATTACTTTACCTTGAGAGATTTTTCTTAAAGGAATTTAAATTCGGTATAGTAATCTCATCTCACGCTCTATGAGTTAACTTACCGACTGTATATAACATTGCTCTTTCCATTGCTATTTGTATTTATGCATCAACAGGCTTAGTAATCACTTTTTCCTTCAAACTATTTTGAACATGAAGTTATGATTAGTTTCATCAGTACAAAAAAATGGAAGTCAAGTGGAAGTATTCTAAATGATAACAACTAAGATGGCTTTATTTTCCATTGATTATTTAGCAAATTTTAGCATAGTCTCCTACAATCAGAAAATCTTCCGTGGTAATAAGCTGCCAGATAATTAAGTAACAAGGCTTTGGAAGGAACAAGAAAGTGAACATGCCAAACATAAGAATTCCAACAGAGAAATTGGTATAACCACAATTTGGGTAATATAAGCAAGAAATACATCCAGAAAATTAATGAATCCAGAGCACAGAAGTCATATACATATATATTACAAGATTATTTTTAAAATTGAAAGTTCTCTTTACCCACTTGTTAAAAGTTTCTAAAGCTTTCATGGATTGATTAACTTGGATCACCCTTTGAATTTCCTCTTCTTTCCTTTTCTCTTCTTGCTCTATCTCCTGTTGTTCTCTTCACACTTTTGCCATTTTGATGCCCTCTGTTTTTTTTCAAGGCTTTTGCAAAAAAAAAAACCTTGCTCCCGCTTTCTTTTCTCTCTTTTCCTTTCTCTTTTTTTTCCTTTCCTTTCTGCCTCTTTTTCCCATTTTCTCTTTGATTCTTATCATTTTACCGACATAGGTGAAGAGTTTTAAAGCATATTCTTTTTTTTCAATTTAACTTGGGCTTACACTGCTTAAACGTTGGCCACCCATATGGCAAACTACATTTTCTTTTTTGTTTAAATTTATAATTTGATCCTTGAATTTTGGTAATGAACAACAAGGACCCAAAACCACCATTAAGTTATACAATTAAACTCACAATTTTTTAAATTTGTAGTTAAAAATCTAAAATTTATAATTGACTAAATTATTTAATCGTATAATCTTAATTTTTTTTTGTAACAATGCTTACCAAGATATAATATCTCAATTTTAAAGTTAACGTAATTTATATATATCTAACGTTGATGAGATTATTAACACATTACAATTTTTGGGATTTCACAATATTCGTCCTAGATGTTTTATTTATCTTGCTGATTTGAGACAAGGTACTGCTAGAATGTTTTCTTCTCACAGAGATTCACAATAGAGTTGGGTAATGAAGCCCAATTTAAGGTGCAACTTCACATATACTTCACTAAAGGCTGCCACAAATGATGAGTGGTACTTTGACAGTGGGTGTTCCGGACATATGACTGGTGACAAGAAGTTTTTGAAGAATATTGTGTCTGAAAGTATGGGAAAAGTAACTTTTGGCGATGGTGTCATAGCCCGTGTTATTGAAAAAGGTACACTAGATGTGTCATGGTTACCAAAGTTGGATAATGTTCTTCTGGTAAACGGTCTAAAGGCTAATTTGATTAGCATTAGCCATTTGTGTGATCAAGATTTGAATGTCAACTTCACTCGGAGAAAGTGCGAAGTGGTTGATCAAAACAACATGTGCATCATGGAAGGAGTATGATCTTCGGACAATTGTTATCTCATCTTTGCCTCATCTATGTGCATTCGATCAAGCATTGAAGATTCTATCTTATGGCATCGAAAATTGGGTCATGTGAATGCCAGAATACTGCAAAAGATTGTTCCCAATGGAGCTGTCTGTGGGATTCCCATGCTGAAGTTTGATGAAAAAAGAGTGTGTGGGCCTTGTTAGATTAGAAAACAAACAACATCCTAAATCTCAAACACCAAGAACAACTCGTATTCTTGAGCTGCTTCATATGGATTTAATGGGTTCTATGCCTGTAGAGAGTATTGGAGGAAAATGGTATGCCTATGTGACTGTTGATGATTTCTTACGATATACATGGGTGGAATTTCTTAGAGAAAAATTCATCACATTTAATGCTTTCAAGTCATTATGTATTCGTTTTTAACAAGAAAAGGGTTGTACCATTGTGAAGATTGTTCGGATTCGCAGTGACCATGGAAGAGAGTTTGAAAACTCAGATTTCTCGGATTTCTGTAATCAGTATGGAATAGTTCATGAATTCTCTACACCTAAAACTCCTCAGCAAAACGGAGTCTGGTAGCTTAAAGTCGTATCAGCTCAATTTTACCCTAAATACTAATGTAGTAGCGTAAGTAGGGATCGTATCCACAGGGAAGGTATTGGTTACCAAAATATTAATGAAATGTTCCAGAAAATTCACAAGTACAGTTTCACAAGTTTTTAAGGACAATAGAAGCACTCGATAACAATTGAAGACTGAAATATTAAACTATAACACAGAAATGAGATATCGAATGTAAGGAAATTGTCCTAGGGTTTCTTTCCGGATGATCATGAAGATTAACTACGTAATTACAATACAATTGACTCAAATGACAAACGAGAGGGGATCAAACTGCCTGAGAACCTAAATTATGACAAGCATGGCGACCACATTATTCTCTATGTTCTCTGACTCCATAATTTCCCTTGGCGAGGCCTAGAGTGAAGAATTAATCCCGCAGAATCCCAATCTTCTGAGTTTCACTACTATTTCATGTAAAACTTAGGTTTTCATATGGCGAGGCCCAACCTAATTCCAAATGTCTTCACAAAACTCCAAAGATCTCCTCTCACTTAGTTCTTAACGCTCATCGAACCTCCACCATCATGTCGACCGCATTTTGGTTCATGATCACACAAATAAAGTAAGAGGACTCATTTACCATACTGTATGTTCTCAATTCACGCATTATAACTCCTATTGTGGAATTAAACTCCGACCTAACATGGCGATTACAATCGAAGGGTGATTCAGACAACAAGAGCTCCAATGAATGAATTTTAACAAGTTTCAAATAGTATTTACCAGAATGAATTCATTATGAATGAATTAAAGCAATTGCAAGGCAATACGTAGTCTAATTACACTACATCCGGATCAATTCCCTAGAACATAGCAAATTTAGCCACAAAGTTCCATTTCCAATCCATGATCTTCAAAATTCAACAAATAGCAAATCTTATTCATCAATTAGGAAGAATTTACCAATTACTCTGCTTCAATTGCTTCTAGTTCAGAAAGAATCCGTAAAAGCTTCCTTGATTGAGAATAGAATTACAATGATCGATTCCAATTCTCGATCGTAAATGAAAATAGAGATCAAATTTGTAGAGAGAGAAAGAAGAGAGAGAAAGTAAATCTCAAACAAGAACACTTCCCGCTCTAAAATCAAAAGTCAGTTATGAATCTCGAATGTTCTAAAATCGATCCCCTACAAAAGTCGGTTTTTCCTTTAACTCCTATGAGGGCATCCCCTGTTTCCAAGAATGGCCTGCCAAATATAAGTGGGACTTCGGGATCCTCCTCCATGTCCAAGACTATGAAATCCACTGGAAGCACAAATTTGTCTACTGACACCAACACATCTTCCACCATTCCAGTCGGTTGTACTAAGGATCTATCTGACAATTGTAGGAGGACAGCCACAGGTTTAATCTTCTCTCCCAGACCTATACTCTCGGCGAGGGATAGTAGCATCAGGTTGATCCCTGCCCCGAGGTCGCACAACGCTTTATTGAAAAATTTTCCTCCGATAGTGCAAGGGACTGTACAGCTCCCAGGGTCCTTGAGACTTGGGAGGGAGCTCATTGTTTATCCACGCCTGGCTCTCCTTAGTCGGCGGAATTGGCACCTCACAACGTAATATTTGCTCTTTATTCGCGATCAGATCCTTCAGAAATTTAGCATAACGAGGCACTGCAGTGACTAGGTCCAGAAGAGGGACATTCACGTTGACGTTTTTCACCATGTCCAGAAACCTTGTAAACTGGGCCCCCTTCTTGGCCTGTGGTGGAACGCGTTGGGGAAAAGGTGGGAGGGGTGCAAACTCCGGATAGTTACAGGGGCTGGCAGGTCCCCTCTTCTTCTTAGGCTCAGGGGCCTTCACACTTTCCTCCTCATCCTCCCGTATTTCTTCTTCCACAATAATAGTCTCTTCTGGGCCTTCTTCCACTGATTCTTCATTTCCTCCCTTCTTGTGATCCCTCTTTATCTCCTTACCACATCTTAGTGTGATGGCGTTGCACACCTCTCTCTCCTTCCCTTTTGGGTTGGGCTCGGTATCACTAGGAAGGGCGCCCTGAGGGCGTTGGTTGCTCGCCTTGGCCAGCTGGCCTATTTACACGTCTATGTTCTTGATGGAGGCCTCCACTTCAGCAGGCCTATTTCCCCAACCCCCCAATGCTCACATGCTTCAGCTATCAGATTGAACGGCACTTGGCAGTTCCGGATAAGGGTTCATGAGTGTTGCTCGCCGGATCCAGAGTCCAATCGTCCTGGAAGCTCAGATTCATTGTTGCTACCGGAATCTTCAAACTCAAGACCCACGAGATTGGGCAATTTCGATGGAAGATCTTCCCCGAGACATATGATTTTATTTCTTGTTTTATTTCTCCTGCTTGCATTAGTTTGCGTTGCTCTTGCATATTCTTGATATGGTCTCTTGATTATGTGTTGATCCGAGCTGCGGGATTGGAAGGCAAAATGTGGGGTGCAAATTCAAATTTTTTTTTTTGGGACTTAGCCTTCTTTCTGGAAGATGCGGCCGGAAAATGCTACAAAAGCTGGGACTCTACCATACCGGAGGTATTTGGACATCCACAGTGGTGGTGGGGATTTTAGTGCCCAAATACTTTGATGCGAATACACTCTCCTGATTGGTGGTTTTTGCTATACTAATTCACCCGTTGCTTTTGCACTTTATTAGTGTTGACTTATTTCTACACCTCCATTTAATCATATTTGTTTATGGATTCGGTGAGCTTCATTTTCATGTGCTTAAAGTAATTATGGAAGGCTATATGGCTTTAGCCTCCATGCGTCTAGATGTTGGTGTGCTTTCTTGGTGGGTAAGTGCTGAACGAATGTCGTACCTTACATTGGTGATGGATGGTCTGATTCAGTAATCTTGATTTAGTACTCATGAGATGATTTCAGCTCATGCTTGCTGCGAAAAATGATATATTTGGGTTGCAGATTCAGTATTCTTGATGGAATTTTGGTTGGTTGGCTTTTGGTTTGTATTTTGGATCTTAGGTGCCAGATTGATAGTGTGAAAACTAAACTCAATACATATAGTTTGATGCATGTGCTTTCTGTTTAGATGCTAAAAGTGTGTTCAAATGCTGCTGATGAAGATTGATTCCCTGTGATTGTTGACAATTACTTCTCTTAACTTTGTACACGGAGAGTTGAGGATACATATTCGATGGATATGGATATATGTTGTTTGAAATGCCAATATCTTGTGCTTATTGGACTGATCTGCGATTGCTTGGATTGGTAGAGTGTAATTTATGTTCAAGCCAGGCAGATGCTCACAAGGCCAAATCTTCTTATTAAGCTGGACATCATGTATCATTTGCTTTCTACATTCCCATAAAGTGCAATCTCTAGAACGCACGTAGACACATAGGACTCTAACTGGCAAGTAGAAAATTATACTCTAGTTTCCCTAGAGTAGACATTTTATTCATTCCATGTTATACATTTAATTCTCAAATCATGTATTGGAGTAGTACTCCATATTTCTCGCTTTTCTTTTGTAAACGATGCGTTTGGGTATATCTAGCATCGTATTTTGTTTATTATATATATTTAAAAGCTCGGCTTTCCAAAAAAAAAAAAATACTAACTCAATTATAGATCCATTAACTTATATACAAGCTATAAATTCAATTAGATATTATAATTAAGAAGCACAATTAAACTATTAAATTATAATTAGGAAGGAAAAAAAATTTAGAAAACTAACTAACCTTGATTTCATTAACAAATTATGCTTTAAATACTTCAAATATAATACAATCAGGGATTCACTAACTTATACAATTCTATAAATCCAAATTAAACTATACTAAATGAATATATATATATATATATATTATTGAATCTTATATAATAATATCTTTGACGGTTTTTGGTGTCTTCTAATTTTTATGTTAACGTTACTAAGTTATTTTGGTTTTCTCATTATTATGGTAATCACCTATTTATAGATTGAATAAGTTATGCGATAATAAGTAATGTGATTATATATATATTCATAGATGACAAGACAATAATAAGAAGTTTTAAATTTGAAGAAGTGACAATCGTATTGAAAAAGAAAAAAAAAAGTCAAAGAAGGCACATTACAAAAAAATTGATATAGATCCAGAAAATTTAATTTTATATAACAACTGCTTTTTATTCATAATGTAAAATTTTATCTTGAAAATTGTAATTGTATTTTAGTAAAATAAATGTTCACATACTATATTTTCTCTCAAACTAATACGTTAAAAATTCAATCTAGCGCTAAGAAAATAAATGTCCACAATTAATTCAGTCAAGTACTAAAGTCAATGATCATATATTATACCTTTTCTTAAACTTACATATTGAAAATTCAATCTAACGCTATGAAAATAAATGCTCTCAATTAATTCAGTTAAAGACACATGTCGTATTTCTAGTTTTCCCTAAATTGTTTAAAGATTGATTTTCAAAATTTATTGTGTTTCATAAATTTTTAAAGATTGATTTTCAAAATTTATTGAGTTTCATAAAATTTTAAAGATTGATTTTCTAAATTTATTAAAAGTTTATTTAATTAATCGTGTTTAAGGTATTTTATTCATAATCAGATTTATAGATTTTATGTACCAAAAATTAATTAAAAAAAGGTTTAATAGGACTAAATGACTAAAAAATTAATTTGCTCTTATATATGTATAGAGTTTGACAAATCATACCTAAAAGGTCCGTGCAAGTATCGTGAAGACAATTCTGTTTGATTGATTTAATTTGACAAATAAAATGAATAAAATTTATATCAGAAACACAAGGAGTTCATTGATCTTTTGGATTGAACAAAAAAAACAAAATTAAAAGTTAATGGACCAAGAGGCATGGATATAGACGAAGTTGATTTGGATCGAAGGCGAGGATGATATCTTAAACTTCATGTCCATCATAGGGTTGGGTGATGATGCTTTGAAGAAATTCTGTAAGAAGGCTTCGGACAACCTTTTTTGAACAATAAGGTTTTATAAGTCATCAACTTAATTCGTACTATGAGTTCATCAATCATGGGATTCAAAATGTTTTTCATTCCGTGGGAGAAATTATTGTTGAGTTTCGGTTTGATCCTTATACTTAGTCCTGCTGCCCTCATTCTTCTTCCTTATTTTTAACCGTCATTCCTATTCTCCTATATTGTCATTCCCATTTCGATTTCTGCTCTTTCTTAGAGGTGTGATTGAAAATTTGCTGCTCGCACCTCAAGTGCACGGTGACTTTGAAGTTGGGTGCCAAAGATCAGCTTGTTTTGGTGGAGGAATTTCGAGGTGGATTAAAGCAATTGTGGGATTCAAGAATTTGGGCATTCTTCGGTTGATTGCCACTTTTGCTAAATCTTGTGATGGAGGGACCAATAGTTGTTTCGGAATCAAAGAAGAAACTTCAGTGTCAGCTGATTGATGTTGGGGTGAAGGTTCTATATCCATTGCCTTCCTCCGATCAAATGCCATCCTTGATGTAAATTTCTTATCTACGCGTTGCATTTTTTTTATGATTTAGATATCAGTTTGTTGTATTAATGTACATGTTACATGTTTGCATGCATGTGAAAATTTTGGTAGAAGAACATGATTTTATTTAACGATTTTTGTTGATTTAATTGTTTGTTTGCTCATGAAAGAAAAATTACTGCCTGTTGGATTTGTGATTTTATCCCTGATTGATTGTTTTTGTGAAGCAACCAAAAATAACATTATTTTGTAAGTAGAATGCAGCACGCACGAGGCACAAGAAGTTTTTTTGTTCAAGAATAGACATAAAAGCATGTTTGTTGATTTTACTCCGAATTTATGCTCATCTGTGGGTACATTAATCTACAGAAGGAGTGTTTTCTTTTTGTAGATGATGAATTAGGAGCCAAGGTACTAAAGAACTACTAAGAAAAATTCAAACATTGTCTTATGCAAGCAGTGAAACAAATGAGGCTAAATATTTCTTATTATACTGATCATGTAGTTGCTTTAATATGTCCTGGTGTTCTTGCTGAGAAAAATATAATGTGTTTTTTTTCCTTTCGAGCCAAATTCAGAATTTAATTTCTTGATTGCTTTATTGTGGGAACACTGGACGGTAAACCAACCATGAAGTAGCTCGTAATTAAGAGGAAGAATTATGGGAAACTTGTAAGCTTGCCTAAGAATTTATCCCTAGAGAAGTCCCCTTTGCAGTCTGAAGAACATGGAAAATAGGAGAATTCAAGTTCGTTGGCACCAAGAGTATCGCATTCGATTAGCACATGTCATACTGTCTTTGTAGATCAAACCAATGAAGGTAGAAGTCCCCGTAAAAGTGGTAGAAATTAAACCTGGGAGAAGTTGTAGGCCAAAGAAGAAAGAGATTATGGTTAGCCAGAATATTAGTACTCTTGACAAATCCAAATATGCTGAAGAACAACCTTGTAGAAAATCAGGGAGGACGAAATCTGATATTAAAAGAAAATGATGGGTCGATTTTTCGACACATTATTTTGTGAAAACTGGATATCATGACGCATGAGGCACGAGGCACAAGCATTTTTTTTTCTATTTTGGATGAGACCACATATAAAAGGATGTTTATTGATTTTGTTCTGAATTTTTGCTCATGTGTGGTACATGAATGATCTATAATAGGAAGGGTAAATTACTTCCATTATCTCTGAAAGATTTAGGTTAGATACGCGGTATCCCAGTGGGTGAGTGACACTAGGTATGACACCGATAATAAAATGATAATGAACAATATTAAAAATGCGGAAATTAAAAAGACAAGAGGTTGGTAACGCAGTTCGGCAATTGCCAACGTCTGCGGGGCCACGCCAAGATAAAACAATCCACTAAGTTCACAAGTTACAAGACACTCGGTCTGACACAAAGTAAGACTCCCTCTTATCTTTGAGGCCGCCTCTTCCTAACTCCACATTGAACGGATTGTGCGAGCCCCACTCGACTTGTGTTGATTCCTCCCGGAATCTGCGGTTAATGCAAGTCCCCTTGCCCACAATGAAGACAAGATCCCCTTGTCAATGGCGACTCCTCCTGGAATCCGTGGTTGATACAAGATTCCCTTGCCCACGTTTGAACTCTCCCGAGCTCTTCAACAACCTCCTCCCGAGGCTGGATAATAAAGAAAACAAGGATTGCATCTTCAATAATATGACATTAAGATGCTTAAGTCAAAACACTTTGATCAAAGATCTCCAACAAAGACCGAAAGAATGATAAAAATCTCCACACGATTTTTCACAATTTGCACGTCTTGCTCACATAAAAAAAGCGTGGTGTGGAAAGATCATATAGGCACACCAAGTAAATCCCATAGAAAGATGGAAAATCATGTGACTTTAATGCTTATCTTTTCCAAAGATAGATATCCAAATATAACTTCAAAGAATACCAAGATAAGCCCAAAAATATAAGGATAGCATTAATTTCTAAAATCAATCTTCCTTGCATAGATTGATTTCTCCAAGTTAATCACAAGCTTTCCTTATCCATCAATTTGCCAAAAAACCAATGCCAACTAAGCAATGCCAATTTGTGCGTATTAACAATCTCTTAACCCGGGGTTCATGTAGTTTTTTTTCATAATCTTTAAAACGTTTCATTTCATTCTCTCATGTTACGTTTTTAGTTTTCAATTAATGGTAATTTGTTTACTTTTCATATTTAAATAATTCAATTCCGATAACTATTTAACCTATATATGTATAATTTTATCAATTTGTATACACTTCTATTTGTCATATATGTGTTAAATATTTGTTTAAGCTGAATTTTAAGCAGGAAAAAAATGAATGAAAGACGATTTTAATTTATATATATATATATATTTGGTATCAGAATGCTTACTTCGAATAACCATAATATATAAAAGTTAACAATAATAAGTTCGGTTGAAATCGAATAACCAAAATATCAGCATTTTAGTTCAGGTAGCAAAATATTTAAATTTTTTAAAACTTAAATCATAGTCTTAGCATGAAGTTCAAAATAGTAAGCAAAAGTAAAATTCCGAAAATACCATTTGCAGCTTTTGTTTTTCACCATGTTTCTCCCTCTAAATTCCACCTTTCTCGAAAGAAATCGAGCTTTCTTTAGCTGAATCATTTGCAAGATTATTGGCTTCATCGCCGAAGATGTTTGCACAATAGTTGCGCATAAGTTCCAGGTCATGTTTTGAAGCTGGACTTGGACAAAAATTTGCAGTTCAGTAGATTCATAAAAAAACTATAATTTTTCGGAGTGTACTTGCCATCTCTTGAAGATGGTCAATGAAGTAAGATGTCGCTTTTTTACTGGATGTCTCACCATCAAACACTACTACTTGAAATGCATCCTTTTTTATGTAGTAAAAAAAATCATGTCATTCCCTTGTAAAAGGTTGTCTTTCTTAAGCATCGAAATTAACCAAATCACAATAAATAAAAATATGTTTGGGAGGAGAGGAATTAGAATCACAAAATCTCACGTATGGCACGACCACCACACAACAATAACATTCGTTAGTCCAAGGAATTTCTCTAAGCCGCCGTATAGTTTTTTCTCACAACACCTCTTTGAGGTTTCTCACTTCCAACTTCTCTTTTTAAAAAGATTACTAACACCCTCTATTTATAATGTTAGAGGTTTCTTAATTCCACACTTTCCTAATTCTTATCAATAACTAATTAAGAAACAAATACTACTAGGAAACAACTTTAAATTTAAGAAACAAAACATATTAGGAAACTACTAATTAGTTAAAAGTTTAGTTTAATTTTCCAACACTTTCGCAAATCCTTCCCATTGTCCATCAAAATATAAGAGATTGGCATTCTTCACGATGTTAAATTTCTAAGATAGCAAGTTTGAAATCGTGGTTCTGTTTACTATTTTTATGATGCGTTGAAATTATAATTAACTCCCGTCTCATATAAAAGACTATCTCGCAAGAAGAGTTTTTATGTTATTTGAATTAAGGTCAAACCACACAGAATGATGTATTCTCATATACGGAAGAAATTATGACTCGACTGATTGAAGAAAATGGTGAAATTAATCTCATTAGATCTACTGAAGCCTAAGTCTCATATTTCACTTCTTTCCTCAAGATTAGGACCAAAGGTAATAAAGAAGCTGCACAGTAAAATTCAAACCTTGTCTCCTGCAAGCAGTGAAACAAATGAGGCTATATATATTGTTGATTATATTGTTCATGTAGTGGCTTCAATAATTTTTCCTACTGTATTTGATACATTTTTTGATGATCGTCTAGTGATTGTTTTTTTTTTTTGTGAAGCCACCAAAAATCAAATTATTTTGTGAACGCTGGAATACAGCAAGCACGAGGCACAATATTTTTTTTCTCTCTTATAATTTTTTATAAGAGAAGATATAATTAAAAGCATGTTTGTTGATTTTGTTCCGAATTTATGCTCATTTGTGGGTACGTCAATTTGTAGTAGGAATGTTGCCTGTTTGTAAATGATTGGTGATTAGTAATTCTTAGGGAGAAAATTAATTTTGAAGGTATTAATTTGTTTCTTTCTAATTAATAATTTCAAATTTATCAAAATGATTCTGATAAACCATTTATGAGGCATCTAATCATTAAATATCATGTAAACTTTTTTAAATTTTTTACCCTAATAATAATACGCTCCATTTATATATTATATATAGTTAACTCAAATTCTTAACTGTTATCATATCTTATTCTATCAAATGTTCAAAATTACTTCGTTTCACTAAAATTAGGGATTAAAAGCATAAATAATAACTCCGTTTTTTATGTTTATTATTTTTAGGGTTTCGGAATATTAATTGCAATGTTTCTATCAATTAACAAATGTTTTTTAGTGAAGAATTGAATAATTTTGAAAAGAATGATAATTGTGCATAAAGAAATGAATGAAGATCAATAGTGAGTGGATTTGATGCGTACAAGGGAATTTAGAAAGATTTGGAGATTACTTAAGTCTTGAAGAGTTTGATTTGGAAGAGAGTATTGCCTTATAATGTTTTAGGCAATATCCAAATTAAAAAAGTAGATAATTAGGAGATTTTTTATTAAAGGGTTGCATCCCACTTTTTAATAAAGTCATATGTGACATATTTTAAGTTGATTTTATATCTATTTTTTAGATTGATTTTATCATGTTTTAGGAAGACGTCTAGATTGATTCAATTTCCTTAAAGATTTATTTCCTAAACTTAATAACATTCTCTATATAAAGAGGAGGGGCAGGAAGAATTCTAGGAGTAGTTTTAATTAATCTAGTTTAAGTAGAAAGTAGGGTAATTAGAGTAGTTTAATTTTCTTTATGTATTTTGCTTCAGTGATAATTAATTGAGTCTCCATTTTCTTTAAGTCTCCATCTTTTAGTTTATTTCTTTTTAGTTTCTGTCAGGATCTCAACCTAAGTTTTCAACCTTAAGGGAAGAAATTGGAAGAGAAGAATATAGCATCAAGAAAGAGGATGAAATTTGAGAGAGAATTCTGTTAAGAAGAAATCAACTTTATCAAAACTTGTCTAAAAACCCCACTTTGCTAACTATTACATTTATAAAGGAAAACTAAAGAAAACGTGGACTTTAAATACGAAAGCGTATTTTGTTAGGTTGAAGTCATGACAAATCCTAGCTCTTCAAAGCAGACTTGCCCTCAAGTCTGTTCTTGTTCCAGAATAAAAATCTAGAACTCAAATTTATCCATTTCATAAGCCAAAGCACTACTGTGGATTACTTCTCATGATCAGCCATCAAAATTTTCATATTCCTCTACACACAATTTGTGATCTGCAACCTCTTAATTACCCAACCAGTAGCAATAGATTTTCAGTAATTATTGGTAATCACTTCCCATAGTGACAACAAAATTATGCCTTTTCTCCCATGTGACTTTCAGGTAACTCTTTCTCAAGAATGAAGACTTGTCCTATGATTTCCAACAATTAAACTTTCTTATGTGCCCTTCCAGCTAATCAATTATTGGGACCAATAAGAGCACCATTCATGTATTGCATAACCGTTTTAACCGTTTGTATGTACTGAATTTCACAAATCCAGAACCTCTGAACTTTCATCATTATCTTTCACAATCGCAAAGTTGCAAACTGTCCCATGATTTGAAAACTTTTCTTTTGAGGAAGTCCTCTATGTTTTGATTAAAGGCATCATTTCTATCATTCTTCCACCTGAAATGGCAAATACATATTTGCCTCCCTTCAAGCATAATCCCAAGCATAATTCCATTAAGAGCATTAAGAACTGTCATGGTAGAATCCTGAGGCAAATTGAACAAACCCAAAGCCCTTACCCATTTTTCTCAACAACTTGGTAAGAGGGTAGTGTCCCTTATTTTCCAATCATTTCTTCCCATATAGTACTTCCCTTGAAACTTGTCACCCTTTCAACCCAAGGTTTTACAACATTCTTAGTTGATTTGGTATCAATTTCAACTCTTTTCAATTCCTCAAAATTTTGTCGTACTACATGATTTCCAAACTTATAAAAATCACATCAATTTCACTGTCGTTGTCTACCACAATTAGGAAAGTCTAGCACTACACCTCTACTAATAACAATTGAACACTGTCGTTGTCTACCACAATTATCAAATTTAACAGTCTCAAAATGCACATCAATTTCAGAAAAATTACCTTTCTCCATCACAATATATTTCTGAATTCCATATGAAGAAACCATTAGTTTACCAATTTGGTCAGAAAGAAAGTACCATCAATTCCATCAAGATGAAAAGCCTTGTTGAAGTATGTCCCTTTTCAAACTTTTTCTAGACAATTCTCTTTTTGTTCAACAATTTCTTGAGATTCTTGTTCAGATTCAACACATTATGGTAACTCCATTTCTCCTAATGAATCTTCTGTAACGATTGCCTCCATCAATTCTTTTTTAGATTCAACACATTCTGGTAACTCCATTTCTCCTAATGAATCTTCTGTAACGATTGCCTCCATCAAATTTTCCAAAAGTTCCTCGTAACTAAATTTTGGCCACAAAGAACTTTTGTCAAACATGTGCTCTTCAACTTCCTCAAACATATTTTCATGTCAAAAGCACTTTCCCCATTACAGTTGGAAGTAATGACCTCAACGATGATAGGCTCTTGATTCTTGAAAGTTAAATCTTCAATTTCTTCAATGTTATCCACCACAAATGATACGGATGACCTTTGATGGAGATCCTTGACCACACGAAACCCTCTTCTTTGGATCGTTGTTTCACCAAAATCACGAACAAGAAAACTCAACACAAGGATGCGGAAAACAAACAACAAGAAGATATGAAAAACGGCAGAATTGATTAACTGATCAAACCCACACGTTATTAAAAATTGAATTTAGTTCAACCTATGTAAATCAAGAGTTGAATTAAAATCAGTTTGGCATGTTCTTTAAATCAAGAACGGGTAAGTTCTCTCTAAGGTCCTAACTTAAAGATCACGGGTCTTATGAAAATTCAACTAAAATTAATTGAATAATCACGTTTTTCTCACAACATTTCACGGCTGCAAAAAGGGTTTTAGCAAGGCTAAAGTTTATCAAAATTCATCCTCTTAAAAACGTTAAAGGAGCCCTCCTTTTATAGGGAGTAAATTCGGCTCTTACTGGTCAGGAGTTGTCGCTACCCTGCAATTTTACCCAAACTCAACAATAAATGCAGCAGTGATGAGTGGGATCATCTCCACAGGGAGAGGGTTGTAATCAAGTATTGAATAATGATAGCATGTATGAACAATTAAAAAGGCACGAAATAATATGCAAACAGATGAAAATGCAGGAATGTTGGAACGGGAGATAACTCAATAAAACGGGAGGTGTTGCCTTGAGGGTGGAACAACTGGTATGGATTTTTCTCTTGTTATCCGTGACTTGTGTAAACAAGTGTGAGGGGACTTCTCTGCTTGTGAGCTGGGATTCGATCAACTTGTCAGTTCTCTCAAACCCATTTCACAATACTCCTCTAACTTCCCTTGTCAGGGCAAGTTCTAGGTACGAGTGAGACTCCCCCAGATCCCGATTCTCCTACTATGAGCCTCGATTACTTGGATATACTCCTTGTCAGGGCAGTCATCCTAGATGCAATCTCAATCCATAATACGAGAATACTCTTAGTCCTTTCCTATGGTGACAGTAGTGAGCCTCGATTACTTGGATATACTCCTTGTCAGGGTAGTCATCCCAGATGTAATCTAAACTCACCATACAGAAACGCTCATTGCCCTTTCTAAATCACGAAATGTACAGGACTAAGACTCACACAAGCATGTTCACAATCAATACAAGTTGGGAATGATTTCCTTAGGCAAGTTCACAACAATCTCAGTGGTCACCGCAGATTTAATATGAAGTTAATCCAATGCAAAACATCAAACACAACAAGTACAGAATAATGAACATAAGTAAACACGGATAAAATTCTAAATCAAATGTCTCAAACAAGATTAAATCCATACATGTAACCCCTCAAGGCAACACTCTATGTCTAGCCGATCATGTTGATCGGCTCAGAATTCATGATTACAAGACAAAAATGAAATGGGCAATTTCCCAAGATCTTCTCCCTCTCTGTAAGTTTCTAAGTTCTTTCTTGATCCTCAATCTCCCGATCTCCCTTTCTCTTTCTTTTTTAGCTCCTTTGATACTTTCCCCTTGCTGGGTTGGCTGGGTGACCTTCCTGGAAATTTCCATCTTTTTCGGAGAAGCTGCCACGTGTCTGTGAATAATTCAGCAAAGGTAAAGTGAGGCCACGTAGTTCACTCAATACTTAGTCATTAAGGAATTTTAATGCATTTCTTCAAACAATTGGTGATCAAATGTGAACGTGTGTGAGTGCCTGATAATGTGCGCAAAATACGTGCGGGAGCGTGAGTGCGGCGAAATATAACTAAGCAATAAAATCGTGCATGTGTGCGAGTGAGTGAGTGAGTGTGTAGTGGTGGGCGGGCGAGCTAGGCGCCCGCCGTGCATGTGTGTGTGGGTGGTGCGGGCGCGCTAGGCGCCCGCACCGTGTGTGCATTAGGAGGGGTGGGCGCGCTAGGCGCCCGCCCTGTGTGTGTGTGAGTGTGGGGCGGGCGCGCTAGGCCGCCTTGTGTGTGTGCGTGGTGTGGGCGGGCGTGCTAGGTGCCCGCCATGTGCATATGTGTGTTGTGTGTTGAGTGGTTTGTGTGTGATGTGAGTGATTCGTGAGTGTTGTGAATTGTGAGTGACTTGTGATGCTAAGGAGAATGTGTGCATATTTTACATAATTGAATCAAACTTAACACATATTCACCACACTTAGATATTTTCAACAATTGTAAGTCAATAAACAATAATATGCACAAGCCATTCACAAATTATTCCCTTTACTCGATTTCTATATAAAAATGATGTGTATGTAAGATAAATAAGTCGGTACAACTCCGACTTATCAACCCCCCACACTTGAATCTTTGCTAGTCCCGAGCAAAGGAAAAACAAAAACTATGCTCTCATCCATTCCACATTCAAACACTCGCAACAACATCATCAGCAATCCATTTTCAAATTTTTCGCATGCACAAATATCTAGTTGCCGAGTTTACAGTTCATCCGACTTATACAATTTGCCAAGCAAGGTGAAATGAATAAAGACCAAACCGTCAGCGTGCAGTGTGTGCTGAGAGTTTCTCATGACTCCCACCTTGTCTATGCAGAGTACTCAAGTAGACACTTAAAGAAAATTCTTGCACCACAATCCTTTTGTCCACACACACGAACACTTATTATTGCAAAACTTAACAGAAATTAACTTGCACATTGGTGCTTATTCATGCCGCACTTTGGTGCTTGGCTACCTAGGGTTTTGTGGCTATTTTTTCCCTTTATTCGCCCACTGGCTTTTCTTCATATTTGCACAAATTCAAACAGTTTGTGTTCGTGTGTGTTTCCAATAGACAATGTACTCAAAATACAAGAATAAGTGTTTACGAGTAGAATGCACATACACGTAAAGAATCATAAGCTCTCTCCTATGTCAAATTTGTTGCTGACGTTTCTATCTTACTTTCACATCGCACTTTACTTATCAAATTGTACTCATCGAATAGACACTGTAAATCTAAAAAAAAATTTTGCATACATAACAATTAAGTAACATTCATGGATTTGCAATGATGCTGGGAGTGCGAGTGTGATTTGGCGTGCAAGTGTGCGGAATGGACTGGATAATGAACATTTGCACAACACAACAGAAACACTCACATTTATCGCAACAATAAGGAAATTCAAGCACATTACAAAGGCAGTGCTAGTCACTGACTTGTTCTCCCAACAACACAGGAAAAATAAAACACACCACCTAAATACTAAGCAACCAACACTACATTCGTCTCCCGCACATATAACAAACACACATAAAGCAATATTTTTAAACAAAGGCCCTCGGCCTCACAAACACAAGCATCACTTCAAAGAAGTTCCAAGCATAGCCAAACACACAGACATCAGCAATTCCAAGCACACCCCCAATTCATGAATGTCTCCCCCACACTCGAAATGAACAATGGTCCCCATTGTAAAGGAGAGAGACTACCGCATTTAAGTGCCTGGAGGTGGGGGTTGGTTGGAGAAACGGGAGAAGCCGGGGAAGGATGGTGTTGTATTTCTGAAATTTGGTGCACTCGAACCCTCAGTAGAGCTCATCCCTTGTTGCATGACTACCCTTCGACTGCTAGTATCCACAATCATTCTGGCTGGGTTGTCCATCTCCTGAATTGGGGAAAAGTAAGAATTTGGTCCCCGGGATTGATGGTGGTACACCATCATCAAATTGAGATTGTGGACTTCGGTTTGGCACTAGTTGATCTTGTTGTCAATGGCCTTCCACTGTGTGGTCTGCTCTTGTTCCATTGATTCTATTCGTGTCCCAATGATGCCCTTGCAGTCCTGCAGTCCAGTCCACTTGCCTTCCATTTCGTCAATGTGTTGCATGAGGGAATTGTGGTGGTTTTGGAATGTAGTTTGAAGTCCCTCAAGTGCAAGTTGCATATTGTTGAAATTATCGAACCCCTGCGGTGGTTGCTGGTTGAGTGGTTGTTGGTGTGGCTCAGCTGGGTTCTCATCGACATCAATGTCGTCCATTATCGGTATCGGTTCCACCCTTTTTCTCTCCCTTGCCTCAGCTTCTCTCTGCTGTCTGTCTTCTTTTTCTTGATTCTGATAAAATCTTAGTTGGCCATCCTTGACTGGTCCTGTTGACACTCGGCATTCCTCTCCGGTGGACACTTTCACTCCATGCTTGATAGCTTGCTCCAGGATCAAGTGTGGGAAATACATGGCTAGATTGTGCTCAGATATGGCCTGGTTGATGTATGTGGTTATGAACCTTCCCACATCTATAGTTAACCTTCTTTGGATGGCATACACAAGAAAAATTCTGTCTCTGGTCACTTTTGTGTTATGGGTGGTGGGCATGAGGCGGGAGTTGATAAATAGAAGCCATGTCTTAGCTTCCGCTGTCAAATCCTTGAGCCGCGCATGCCTCAGGTCACCGTGTTGGTTTCTCACCCAATCTGATCCCGAAATAGTCAGTGCTTGTAGAATAGTATCTGGGTTTCCCATTTCGATCAGGTCACTAAGCTCGTCTGTGTCGTAGTCCGGGAGTCCATAATGCTTATTCACCATCTCGCTGGTGAATTTTATGTATTTGCCTCTCACGAATACTCCCTTCGCCTTGACCTCTTTCTTGTCGACCGCAGCAGCATTTGCATAGAATTCCTTAGCAACAGCTACATTGCATGTCTCTGGTGCTACTGTCAACGGTTTCCACTTGTAGTGCTGCATGATGTCTGTGTATGGCTTTTCGGTGATGCGAAAGGATCGTTCAACATGGATGTGTCAGACGGCAAATTCACAGAATTTTTCTTGAGCATAGGCACTGTCAAATCTTTGGAGGACCACCGATTGAGAATTTTTCCTTTTCTTGCTACCAGTGTCTTGTGTGTCCTCAGCTTGATAGTTCTCGGGAAAATATTCCTCGTCTGACTCAGAATCGGATGAGGTTTCATCCACCAGGACCTTGGCCTTCCCTTTCGGCGCTTGACCCTTGGAAGTGGTAGCAGGAGTTTGAGAGTATTTCTTTGGTGCCATAGTACCTGCAAATTCCAACATTGCATGAGTTGTGTACACCCAATTCCATCATGTCTTTTGGATTCACGTAAAACCCAACCTGCTTCACCATACAAGATCATGAAATTTTCTCATTAAGCTGTGCAAGGCAATTACACCCCACTGTCTAATTCATGGTATACAACATTCCAGGATTCTCATTATGCCATACAAGATAGTTGGACATACATGGGCAGTTAAAAGACGTGAAGCGCATTTTGGAATTTTTTTCATGTTAAAATCGGCCCCAAAATTATATCACAACAAATCACAATATCATTAGCACACCAAAATTCGTTCATCACAATTTATCAACATCATTCATTACCATTGTGAAGCATGGAATCATTAAAACATCATGAGAATAACTCATTTGGCATTAGTTCAAATCATGGGAAATTACTCTCACAAGCTACCATTTTCAGAATTGGCAGTGCACAAAAGTAAAGAACTTCCTTGAGGTAATATTTAGCATGCAAAATTCAAAGAAGGAAGGATGATAACCACAAACAATTCAACAGCCTATTGTGCCAACAGTCTATCACAATAATTAAATTGCACATTCTAATTGAGCTGTTCAAATTCGCATGGCCATTCTATGTAAATCATCACATCTTGGAAATTAAACAGATGAGCATAGAGCTAAAGAATAAGAAATGCTTACTTGGCTTGAAGACTGGGCACAGCAAAATTGCAAAACAAGGAATCAAATTTTTGTGGAGCAATACCAACTTCTCGAAATGGCCTATTCTATGGTTGCATTTCCTCTTGGCCGAATATGCACACTTTGATGCATGAGAATTGCTTGATGAATGGAATGCACAATGCATGGTATTTATAGGGGAATTTCCCATGCATGGTTCGGCTATCCCAAGCTAGAAAACAATTATCATGTGACTTCACAAAATGACAAAATGACTACATGACAAGAGGGATGCAAACAAAGCATTGTGTAATCAAATCAACTTTCCTTTTGGATATTTCGGCCACTTGAACAATTGATTGCTACCAAACAAAGTTCTTGGCCCCACATTATCACATGTCATCAATATTTCGTCCATTTTATCATACATGGCCGATTTCTTTTTGAACAAAATTGGGGTCAAGCTTCTCAAAGTGTCGGTGCTAATATTGTGTGCAATGATGCAAGTGAGAATGGCGTTTCACTGTTGCCCATTCCTTCTCTCCAAATTGATTTGACAGTTCCCTGAATCATTTCAGAAAGGTGGAGAATCTCGGTGTGTTCATTTCACACGTATGAGATTTTATTCTCACCTTTTGTCAGTGTAGAGAATATTTTCGAAACTGTTTACCTGTCGACCTCCGGATGTACGAAACTCAGCTGGTTGACTCCATGTCGATTCCGAGGTTCCTGCAGATATGCACACATGATGCTTTCAAACTCAGGTGTTTTATTGGGGTCACAATGTATTGAAATAAACAACTATCAAGTAACTAAAAGTAAATGGTCGGGTTGCCTCCCAACACAGCGCTTGGTTTATTGTCCTCAGCCCGACATGAAAGAGTTGATGTCAAGTAGGTGGATTGTCAAGGAACTGGGTGTGTCCTTTGTCTTTACTTGACACACCCAAAGTCTCGGCACCCACATTTCTACTTACTGGGTGGCGCTTCTATTTCTCTTTCCACACCATGCACTTCAGATAGTTGAATAATGGTTGGCATTTCCGCTTGGTTGGTTTTTTGTCTGGTTGGGGTCATTCAACACAAGTTGTTCAATCATATTTTGCAATTCTTGCTCAATTTCATTTTCTTCATCAGTTAACACATTCTCAAAATTATCATGCATATCACTTTCACCCGGGTCATGTGTTAAGGCAAGAGACTTACCTGTATGTTCTGACTTAAGTAAGTGAGGGTGACCCTCCACCAGGCCTGCCAGGCAACATTGCTCAATGGTCTGAGGGTGCTTCATCGCATAATCCACATTGAATACCACTTCTTCACCATTGACCCGGAATGTGATGGTTTTTCCTTTAACTCCTATGAGGGCATCCCCTGTTTCCAAGAATGGCCTGCCAAATATAAGTGGGACTTCGGGATCCTCCTCCATGTCCAAGACTATGAAATCCACTGGAAGCACAAATTTGTCTACTGACACCAACACATCTTCCACCATTCCAGTCGGTTGTACTAAGGATCTATCTGACAATTGTAGGAGGACAGCCACAGGTTTAATCTTCTCTCCCAGACCTATACTCTCGGCGAGGGATAGTAGCATCAGGTTGATCCCTGCCCCGAGGTCGCACAACGCTTTATTGAAAAATTTTCCTCCGATAGTGCAAGGGACTGTACAGCTCCCAGGGTCCTTGAGACTTGGGAGGGAGCTCATTGTTTATCCACGCCTGGCTCTCCTTAGTCGGCGGAATTGGCACCTCACAACGTAATATTTGCTCTTTATTCGCGATCAGATCCTTCAGAAATTTAGCATAACGAGGCACTGCAGTGACTAGGTCCAGAAGAGGGACATTCACGTTGACGTTTTTCACCATGTCCAGAAACCTTGTAAACTGGGCCCCCTTCTTGGCCTGTGGTGGAACGCGTTGGGGAAAAGGTGGGAGGGGTGCAAACTCCGGATAGTTACAGGGGCTGGCAGGTCCCCTCTTCTTCTTAGGCTCAGGGGCCTTCACACTTTCCTCCTCATCCTCCCGTATTTCTTCTTCCACAATAATAGTCTCTTCTGGGCCTTCTTCCACTGATTCTTCATTTCCTCCCTTCTTGTGATCCCTCTTTATCTCCTTACCACATCTTAGTGTGATGGCGTTGCACACCTCTCTCTCCTTCCCTTTTGGGTTGGGCTCGGTATCACTAGGAAGGGCGCCCTGAGGGCGTTGGTTGCTCGCCTTGGCCAGCTGGCCTATTTACACGTCTATGTTCTTGATGGAGGCCTCCACTGCAGAAGTTCTCTTCTCATACATGTCCATCCTTTCCATGATTGTATGAAACATTTTGTCTGTGGTCTTCCTCGGTTCCCTGTTGCTCGACTCTCCACCTTGGAAGTACTGTCTTTGCTGATTTCCCTGATTGTTCTGCCCCCAAGACCCTTGACCAGACTGGTTTCTATAGCCACCATATTGCTGTCCATATTGCTGTCTGTTGTTGTAATTCTGAACATATTGAACAGACTCCTGTGTGAGCTCGCATTCATCGGTGTGGTGTTCACCTTTGCATAAACCACACATCAGCACAGGGGCAGTGTTTGCGGCCTTGAGAGTTTGGATCTGCCTTGTTAGGGCCTCAATCTTTGCTTCCAAGGAAGTCTCCTCGTCCAGCTCCAGCACTCCTCGCTGTTTTCTCACAGGTGCCTTCCGAGTTTCCGAAAACAAATACTCGTCGTCAGCTATGGAATCGAATAGCTCTCTTACTTCCGGGACACTTTTATCATTGAGGGCTCCGTTAGTCGAGGCCTTAACCATCAGTGAAGATTCGGGGGACAATCCTTTGAAGAACGTGTTAAGCTCCCTTGTCTCCCCAAGGTCGTTGTTGGGGCATTGCCTGAGCAAGTCATTAAACCTATCCCATGCTTCCTTGAAGGTCTCCCCATCTTGCTGCTGAAAGTTCCTTATTTCAAGTCTCATTCTCTCCAGTTTAGATGAGGGGAAATATTTGGCCAGGAATTTCCTTTCCAATTCCTCAAAAGTGGCTACGGAGGGCCCTCCGATCGAGTTAAACCAGTGTTTTGCCCTGCCTTTGAGAGAGAGTAGGAACAATATCCTTCTCACCTCATCAGGTGTGATTCTTTGCAGCTTGAAAGTGTTACATAATCCTAGAAACCAGTCCAAGTGCTCAGTTGGGTCGTCATTGCTCAATCATTGAAAGACCTGACCCTGAGTTATCATCGATACTATTTGAGTTGGGATTTGGTAACTTTCCACATCCACATCTTGCCTATTGTTTCTCCGCTCGAAGTTGACCGCGAAATGGTCCCCAAACCTTGGTGGTCGGTCTCTTGGTCTTTCCTCACCCTGTTGGGGCCTAGCTCTCTCTTCACCCTGTTCCGCCATTTCTAGAGCCCTTCTCCTTTGCCTCAAAGTCCTCCGGAGCTCCGGATCAAAATTAAACTCAGGTTCTATCCCACGAAGTCTGGCTACCACTTGCATAAGCTGGATTACTTACACAAGCCAAAGACACCTCCCACGTAGATAGATTACTGAATTCAAAAACAAACTGTAGAAATGGGATGAAATAATCTTGACAGGATCACCAACTATAATCAAAAGTCAATCAAAAGAAACAGAACAAATACTGAAATACGAAATACCAAAAATTTGAAACATAAAACTATCACAATCAATTCCTAATACTTAGCCTCTCCCCGGCAACGGCGCCAAAAATTGGTCAGGAGTTGTCGCTACCCTGCAATTTTACCCAAACTCAACAATAAATGCAGCAGTGATGAGTGGGATCGTCTCCACAGGGAGAGGGTTGTAATCAAGTATTGAATAATGATAGCAAGTATGAACAATTAAAAAGGCACGAAATAATATGCAAACAGATGAAAATGCAGGAATGTTGGAACGGGAGATAACTCAATAAAACGGGAGGTGTTGCCTTGAGGGTGGAACAACTGGTATGGATTTTTCTCTTGTTATCCGTGACTTGTGTAAACAAGTGTGAGGGGACTTCTCTGTTAGTGAGCTGGGCTTCAATCAACTTGTCAGTTCTCTCAAACCCATTTCACAATACTCCTCTAACTTCCCTTGTTAGGGCAAGTTCTAGGTACGAGTGAGACTCCCCCAGATCCCGATTCTCCTACTATGAGCCTCGATTACTTAGATATACTCCTTGTCAGGGCAGTCATCCAAGATGTAATCTAAACTCACCATACAAAAACGCTCATTGCCCTTTCTAAATCACGAAATGTACAGGACTAAGACTCACACAAGCATGTTCACAATCAATACAAGTTGGGAATGATTTCCTTAGGCAAGTTCACAACAATCTCAGTGGTCACCGCAGATTTAATATGAAATTAATCTAATGCAAAACATCAAACACAACAAGTACAGAATAATGAACATAAGTAAACACGGATAAAATTCTAAATCAAATGTCTCAAACAAGATTAAATCCATATATGTAACTCCTCAAGGCAACACTCTATGTCTAGCCGATCATGTTGATCGGCTCAGAATTCATGATTACAAGACAGAAATGAAATGGGCAATTTCCCAAGATCTTCTCCCTCTCTGTAATTTTCTAAGTTCTTTCTTGATCCTCAATCTCCCGATCTCCCTTTCTTTTTCTTTTTCAGCTCCTTTTATACTTTCCCCTTGCTGGGTTGGCTGGGTGACCTTCCTCGAAATTTCCATCTTTTCCGGAGAAGCTGCCACGTGTCTGTGAATAATTCAGCAAAGGTAAAGTGAGGCCACGTAGTTCACTCAATACTTAGTCATTAAGGAATTTTAATACATTTCTTCAAACAATTGGTGATCAAACGTGAACGTGTGTGAGTGCCTGATAATGTGGACAAAATATGTGCGGAAGCGTGAGTGCGGCGAAATGTAACTAAGCAATAAAATCGTGCATATGTGCGAGTGAGTGAGTGAGTGTGTAGTGGTGGGCGGGCACGCTAGGCGCCCGCCGTGCATGTGTGTGTGGGTGGTGCGGGCGCGCTAGGCGCCCGCACCGTGTGTGCATTAGGAGGGGCGGGCGCCCTGTGTGTGTGTACGTGTGGGGCTGGCGCCTAGTGTGTGTGCGTGGTGTGGGCGGGCGTGCTAGGCGCCCGCCATGTGCATGTGTGTGTTGTGTGTTGAGTGGTTTGTGTGTGATGTGAGTGATTCGTGAGTGTTGTGAATTGTGAGTGACTTGTGACGCTAAGGAGAATGTGTGCATATTTTACATAATTGAATCAAACTTAACACATATTCCCCACACTTAGCTATTTTCAACAATTGTAAGTCCATAAACAATAATATGCACAAGCCATTCACAAATTATTCCCTTTACTCGATTTCTATATAAAAATGATGTGTATGTAAGATATATAAGTCGGTACAACTCCGACTTATCACTTACAAAGATTGGAAAGCAAGAAACCCTAATGGAAGCCAATTACAAATTGACTTGTTAACTAACTAACAAACTAACGAAGTTAGTTTCCTAATCCTTGAAGAAGACAAGGATTCGGTTATGAAGAAGCAAAGTGTGAATTTGCTTTCTAAAATAACAACTTTCCTAAAAGATTACTTTCCTAAACTTTTACTTGCCATTATCATACAAGATAATTGGGTCAAGTAATTTATTAATGAATTAATTAAAGCCCACATTAAGTGTTTTGGACTTATTTAATTAACAACATAAATAAACCTTAAATATTATAAGAATGGCGTGATCCATTTCAAAGCCCAAGGACACGCCTTCTTCAATGGACTTCAATTCGGCCATGCTATTTCTTCAAGGTGGATCATGAATTGTTATTGAAGAAACATGCCAAATAACTTCATGTGAATGAGATGTTGCAAGATCTTCCTCAAGTCCTTCACAAGTTGATGCCATTAATGAATGCAAGGCTGCATTTATCTTCGATCTCCTTAATCTTGTCATTGGACCATCAAGATTTATCAATGGATCTTGTGAAGTTGGTTTCGGCAAGATGGACTTGGGTTGATTTCCAACAACAAATTTCTCTGAAAGCATCATTATTAACAAAATATCAAATTTGATTTCAATACTATTCATGATAGTATCAAATCGGCTCATATGTGCACTATGCTTCTCATAATCCATTTTAAGAATTTGTCTTTAGAATAAGGAATTTAGAATTAAGGTGGAAAGAATTAGCAAATGCAAGAAAAGGAAAAGAAAATTTGAGAGAATTTCTTGAGAGAAGAGTAAGAGGGAAGACGAAGATCACTGAATCAAATAAAAGACGGGGAGAATCCAGAGAAAAAAGAGGAAGAATCAGAAAAAAAAAGACAAAGGAAATTTAGGCCGGAGGATTATTTCTCTGATACCATTAGTCAGGATCTCAACCTGAGTTTTCAGCATTAAGGGAAGAAATTAGAAGAGAAGAATATAGCATCAAGAAAGAGGAATAAATTTGAGAGAGAATTCTGTTAAGAAGAAATCAACTTCACCAAAACTTGTCTAAAAACCCCACTTTTCTAACTATTACATTTATAAAGGAAAACTAAAGAAAACATGGACTTTAACTATGAAAGCGTATTTTGTTAGGTTGAAGTCATGACAGTTTCCTCCATTTAGACATGGCCACTGTTCCGATTTTAACCGGAATTAGCTAGGAACCGGCATGGTGGGTTGGCCTGAAATTGGAACCGGGGCCTGCCGGGCCCGTACCGTGAACCGAAGGTTACGAACCGCCGGTTCCAAAAAAATGTTTTTTTTTTTTTTTTCTTTTACAAATATATTATATTGCATTATTTCACAAAAATTTCTTGAATTTTCTCACATATTCTCTCATAATCTCCTATTACTTTTAAAATTATTTCATCTTATTCAATTATTTATTTTAATATATTTCATGTCATTTACTTTGTTATCTAATTCTCATTGCTAGTTGTTTATTTTGTTAATTGTTATTGTTAGTTTAGAAGTAAGATTCCTTATTTAATTACTTATAGTGTGTTTTACATTGATTCATGTATATTGATTTTCTTGTGAATGAAAAATGTGATTAACTAATAAATTGAATTATTAAACTTTCTTATTATCTAATAGTGCTTATAGTTGATTATTAAACTATAGTTATATTAAAATAAAATATTACTTATGATTAACCATATTAACTTGGATTATCACGTGTTCTTGTATAATGATTGAATAAATTCATATAAATACATTATTAAATTCATAGTTTAATATTCAAATAGTATCAATTATTGTACATATTCATTATTGTACAACCATTACTAACATGTTAATGGTTAATTACTAACGAATATAGAGTATTTTTTTTATTATATTTTATATATACATCATTACATCTATGATTTAAATGGTAATTCAAGTTACTTTTCAATTATATCAAATTTGTATATATTGTATTTAATTTTTTCAAATTTAATGTTAAAAAATTCGAACGGTGAACAAACTGAATGTAAAACTATATGGAACCGTGAACCAGCGGTTTACGAACCATAACCATAACTGTGAGACCAAGGGCTAGTTCAAATTTGACCATTTGTGGAACCGTGAACCTACAGATTATGAACCGTGGCCATGTCTACCTCCATTACGCAAGACATTTAGTTAATTGCATTAATTACTTTTACACACGCATGTCTCTAGTCTTAGTTTTAATTTTCTTAATTGGAGTAAATGTTTTAAACTTTCATCGGATTAAAAGTTGCAGCTTCTTGTTATGGATTCATGTCATTAACGTTTGATTTTAATTTTGATCTCGTTATTAGTTTCAATATTAATTTAGAGTTTTAGTGAAAGTAACCTTTAGTTTTTTTTTCTTACGTAGTCTTCGTATTAAATATTCGTGGCGTAAAAAAGGATTTCAGTTTCAGTGGTCTTTTGCTTTCTTTTAGAATTCTTAATTAGCATTTATATTTAGTTAATGCATAATAGTGTGTCAATTTAAGTAGTATTAGAGTCTCTACGCATTAATAAATTCTGTTAAGTCTTCACAGAATAAAAGTTGTAGTGCATTGTTTTAATAGTTTTCATTAAAGTTTAAGTTTTAAGTTTATTTCTTTAATAGTTCATGTGATTGAGTTTTAGATAGAGTATTTCAGTGCAGAATTTCAACTTGCATTCAATAGAGTTAATTTAATTTATGATACGACATTTTTCGTCATTTGGAGAATGTGCAGATTCATTTCCGATTGCAATCAGAGAGGTACCATTCGTCCAAACATAAGCCTGCCTCAATAGCAGAACAAGCTTTCTCCATTATTATTTATTTTTAGTTTGATTTCAGTATGTCGTTTATGAGTTTTGATTATATTTTCATGATCATGTATTGTAAATAGTTTTATTTTCCGGCATTAAAGTAATGAAGCACTGATTAATATTTAATTGTAAGATCAAAATACACTTGATAAATTAATGTTTAGTGAATTTCAAAAAGTTCTCTTTGTATATCGTTAATTGTTTGGATTATTTAAATCTTGATCAAATATAATTAATTTGAATAAACCCAATTAATCTCCCATTAACTATCTATATTTAGTGGGTATGATTGATTAGTGACAAAGCTACTGTTAGGTAGACGAGAACTATAGATTAACAAATTATGACTGCTGATTGTGATTGTGATTTGTTAAAATTGGGTTCCTTTCATTTGTAATGTTAAGACATTAAATTTGGTGTTGACTAATTGCTGCCGAATTGTGTCTTAATTAGAGACATAATTATATTTAAGCTAATTCTTGCTAATTATCAATCAGTTAAGAGGGAATTAGGCTATGTTTGAACTTATTATCGATAACCTATAATTGTTTGGTTTATGAATGTTAATTATTATTGAGTCAATGATCGACGAATATTTATTTATGTGGATTTACTTATTTTCCGGACTTTAATTTCTCGTGCTTTTATTCTAATCATTTTAGTTTAGTTGTTTGATTTATTTTAGGTTTAATTATCTAGATCGTGCTCCGTTTTCTGTGAGATTCGACCCTATTTCTCTCTTTACTATTTTAAATCCTTTGAAGTAGGTATTTGAAATTCGGTATAAAAACGATCGTACCAATAAATATCAACAAAATAAAATCTACGATTTTTGAGGCCTAATCCACATGTGAGTGAATTTTATGATGTGGTTTTAATCTTAATTTTAGAGAAACCAAGTCGTTAAAACCACATAATAAGGTTCACTCACATTTGGGTAGGGTTTAAGAATTGTATCTAATTTCATTTTGGTGATATTTATACTTTTAGTTCATGATAAACAATTAAGAGTTTGAATTAATGATATTGTATGAGTGAGATATATGATTATTAATGTGAAAAAATAAAGAAAGTTTAGATGGCACTCAATGATTGGATGCTGGTTTATTAGGATGATTTTGATGAATTTTAAACGGTTTATTTATACCATCAAACAAACTCTTTTTCCTATTTTATGTCAATTAGGACTCCATATCAATATTGTTCTCAACTCCAGTAAAAATTTTTATACCCTCTATCATTACTCATTTATATATGATAAGACAACAATAAGATGTTTTAAATTTGAAGAAATGACAATCTCATCAAGGGAAGAAAAAGAAATTCAAAGAAAGCACATTACAAAAAATGATAAAGAATGAGAAAATTTAATTTTATATAATAGCTACTTTTTATCCATAATTTAAAATTTTATATTGAAGATTGTAAATGTCTTTTTTATAAAATCAATGTTTTTATATATTTTATATTTTTTCTTAAACTAACGTCTTAAAAATTCAATTAAGCGCTAACAAAATGAATGTTCACAATTAATTCAGTAAAATACTAAAATCAATTGTTTCATATTAGACTTTTCTTAAGCTAACATATTAAAATTTTAATCAAATGCTAGGAAAATAAATGTTCTCAATTAATTCAGTTAAATACACATGCACGGGCGTGCACCTATTTCTAGTATTTCCAAAATATTTTAAAGATTAATTTTCTAAATTTTATTGAGTTTCATATATTTTCAAAAACTGATTTTTTATTTTATTAAAAAATTATTTAATTAATTGTGTATAAGATATTTTATTCCTAATTAGATTTATCACAAAAACTCCTATAAGTTGGGTTTATATATATATGTGATGGGATCAATGTTTTCGCATATGAATTATAAATTTTTCGCATATCAACTATCAATGCTGGCGTATAAAGTATCATACCAAGTATTATTTTGTGTCATATATAACATATCAATTTTTCGTGTATAAAGTATCAATTTTTTACATATCATGAATAAAGTATCATTTTTTTTGCATTATCCGTGTATCAAGTATTAATTTTTCGTGTATAAAGTATCAATTTTCGCATGACATGTATCAATTTTTCGTATGTCATATATCAATTTCTCGTTTATCATATATAAAGTATCAATTTTTTTCGGATCATATATAAAGTATCAATTTTTTGCATGTTATGTATCAACTTTTTTTTGTGTATTATATATAAAGTGTCAATTTTTTGCGTATTATATATAAAGTGTCAATTTTTCGCATATCATATATAAAGTATTAATTTTTCACGTATCATGTATAAAGTATTAATTTTTTGTGTATCATATATAAAGTGTCAATTTTTCGTGTATCATGTATAAAGTATCAATTTTTTCGCGTATCATGTATAACGTATCAATTTGCCGTGTATCAAATATCAATTATTGTGTATCATTCTGATTGGCACATAAAGTATCAATTTTTTTGCATATCAAATATCAATATTTGAAATGAAAAATGATACGCGAAAAAAAAACAAGCGCATATGTCACATATATGAACCAGCTTACGAGAATACCTCTAGATTTATAGATTTTATATACTTAAAATTAATTAAAAAGAGTTTTAATATGACTAAAAGATTAAAATATTAATTCACTAATATAGGCATATAGTTTGACAAAATTAAACCTAAGAAGTCCGTGCAAGTATTGTGAAGACAATTATGTTGGATTGATGATTTAACAAATAAAGTGAATAAAATGTATCTTAGAAAAACACTTTTGAGAGTTCATTGGTTTTTTGGATTGATTTAAAAAAAAAGGACAAAGTTAAAAGTTAATGGAACAGGAGGGATGGCTATAGATGAAGTTGATTTGGATCAAATGTGATGATGATATGTTAAACTTCATGTCCATCGTAGAGCTGGGTAATGATGCTTTGAAGAAATTCTGTAAGAAGGCTTCATACAGCCTTTTTTTGAACAGTATGGCCTTATAAGTCATCAACTTAATTCGAACTATGAGTTCATCAATCATGGGATTCAAAACGTTTTCATTCCGTGGGAGAAATTATTGTTGAGTTTCGGTTTGATCCTCATACTTAGTCTTGCTGCCCTCATTATTCTTCGTTATTTTTACCGTCATTCCTATTCTCCTATATTGTCCTTCCCATTTTGATTTCTGCTCTTTTTTTTAGAGATTTGATTGAAAATTTGCTACATGCACCTCAAGTGCACGGTTAATTTGGAGTTGGGTGCCGAAGATCAGCTTGTTTTGGTGGAGGAATTTCGAGGTGGATTAAAGCAGTTGTGGGATTCAAGAATTTGGGCATTCTTCAGTTGATTGCCACTTTTGCTAAATATTGTGATGGAGTGGCCAATAGTTGTTTCGGAATCAGAGAAGGAATTTCATTGTCAGCTGATTGACGTTGGGGTGGAGGTTCTATATCCATTGCCTTCCTCCGATGAAATCCTTGCCGTCCTTGATGTAAATTTCTTATCTTTGCGGTGCATTTTTTTTTATGATTTAGATATCAGCTTGTTGTATTACTATACGTATGTGCCTGCATGTGAAAAATCTGGCAGAAGAAGATGATTTTAATTAATGAATTTTGTTGATTTAATTGTTTGTTTGCTCGTGAATGAAAAATTACTACCTGTTGGATTTGTGATTTTATCCCTGATTCAAAAATTTGCAGTTGTTTCCTTTAGTAGATCCATGAAAAAACTATAATTTTCAGGAGTATACTTGCCATCACTTGAACGATGGTCAACGACGTAAGATGTCGTTTTTTCACAGGATGTCTCACCATCAAACACTAATACTTGAAATGCATCATTTTTTGTGTAGTAAAAAAAAAATCATGTCATTCTCTTGTAAACGATTGTCTTTCACAAATCCTTCTCATTGTCCGTCAAAATACAAGACATTGGCATTCTGCACAATGTTAAATTTCCAAGATAACAAGCATGGATGGTACACAGTTACATTTTGCAGTACAACTTCTTCTTTCAATTTTCACGCAAATTTTTCTGAAATAGGCTGATTGAGAATCTCAAGAAGAGAGCAATGGCCGCTGCTAATGTTGACTTGGTCCTAAATCAAATTATAATATGAGTGACAAAAATAAAACTTTTTAAAGATTAAGAACAAAAACAAAATGAACGGGAGACAATTGTAGTAATTTACTCACGCACAGTAGGAATATTTCCTTTTTGTAGATGATGGATTAATAGTATCTTAACCGAGAAAATTGCTTTTGAATATATAATTTGTTAGTTTCTAATTAATAATTTGTGATTTTGTCAAAGTCTGTTTACTTTCATTCCATAATTCTTTTTCTTTTGCACGTTGGGGCAAGATCTTTCTTGCTCACTCAGAGATGCACTTCTGCCTGCTGTGAAGGAGCTGGTATCTGACAAGCTATTTAGGCATCCTAATATGGATGTCGAAGTTTCAGTACTCTCTTGCATTCATGAGCATCTGAGAGTTATTGTGCCACAACAACCTTATCAGAACGACAACATGATGGTCATGAGCTCAACACCTGATAATTATAGTTTTTCTTTCTGTGCGTGTATATTTGCCAGGTTCCATCTCTACACTTCAGTCATGCTGATAAGTGTTTGAGATATTTATTCTTTTACGGTGTTACTTACTTGATCTTGTGTTGACAGTTCTGTATGTTTTATTATTTGAAGAGAAAAACTCCTGTGACAGACAATTAATGATTGTTGAAATTGTGATTCTAATTTTCAACTATTTTTATTGTGCGTTAAAATTATCATTAACTCCCATCTCATATATAAAACTATCTTACAACAAGAGTTTTTATCTTATTTGAATAAAGGTCAAACTACACAGAATGCTGTATTCTCAGATATGGAAGATATTATGACTCGACGGATTGAAGAAAGTGGTGAAATTAATCTCATTAGATCTACTGAAGCCAAGTGTGTGAAACGAAATTTCTCTCTAGCTTTTACTAACCGGTTACTACTAAAATATCACGATCAACTTCTAAAAGACCGTTACACACAGGCTAACGGTCATATCAGTCACATTGAACCTGCCGCTCATGGCGGAGGAGAGGGAGGCTCCTCCCTCAGTCTCCTTTGCTGCTGTTGTTGGAAAATCGGATCCCTCTTCAAAGGAGGCCTCCGTCTCATTTGCATCCATCAAGAACAAAATACCCTTATCCCAATTTAAGGGTGAACCTGCCCTCTTCTTAACAGAGGAGGAGGAAGACGACTTAGCACAGATTTATCAATGGACTCTAATTGGGAAATTTTCTTGGGGAAGACCAACAATGGCCCAAATCAGAAAGGAAATCCTTGCAGCAGGATTCTTGGGGGAGTGCAAGGTTGGTCTACTTGATAATAGGCACATACTGCTTAAATTTGACAAGGAAGCTGATTTCCAAAGGTTCTGAACTCGGAAAGTATGGCATTTTCAGGGATTTTAGGCTAGAATTTTTAAATGGACAAAAAATTTTGATCCTGCGGTGGAACCATCAGTCTCTCCGGTATGGATCAGGTTCCCGCACCTTCCCATCCATTTATTTCATAAGGAAAAGCTATTTTCCCTCGTCTCAGTCGCCAGAAAACCACTGAAGCTGGACAGTGCCACAGCAGCGGCGTCGGACCTGATCCAGCCAAGCGAAGCAAGGATATGCGTTGAATTAGACCTAACTAAAACCATACCCAATCGTGTCTGGATCGACAGTAAAGAAAAGGAAGATGGAAACCTATTGAAATTGAGGAACGCTCGGACTATTGCTCCAAATGCAAGAAATTAGGGCATAACAGTTAGGGCTGCGAACCTTCCAAAAGACAGTTGAAGCCGGCCTTAACAAATACCGGCCAAGAGCAACATAAGTCTAATCAAACTGTAAAGCCTGGGCAAAAGGAATGGGTGTTGGTACCCAAGAAACAAGCGAACCAGAAAGGGACTCAACCTGCAATTGGTACAAATGATAAAGGGAAGGAGGTGGATGCTGCTACCCTCCCAATATCTGTTCCCCTTCAAGATATCCCAGGGTCTTCTGGAACTGCAGCTGTTCAGAAGGTCAACACAGTGCCTCATCCAGTACAAAAACATTTGGACTCCGACCCAACTGAAACTAATCAGCTTAAGAACAATAAGTTTGCAGCGCTGGAGCTTTTGGAGAAGGATAAGTACCAATCCACAGTTGTAGAAACATCCCAGCAGGAAAAGGGAGATTTACTAATACAAGCCCTCAATCAGGAATGCCCTATGGATGAGCAGAAAGAGGCACCTTTATGTCAAGTGAATCAAGAGTAGGTAATCGATGAGGAAAATCTACACATGATTACTAATGATGCTCCTTCTACTAATATGCAGGAAATACTGGATGAAGTTAAGACTAGGGGAGAGGCTCTGATTGTCTCCCAATCCAACCAATTGAAAGAACGCAAATATAGTCAGGAATAACAGGGGGAAATCTATTAGGAAGACGTTATCATCTGCCAGGAAATTCAGGAATAGGAGATGGAATCCGCGGTGGAATAAGGAAGGGAGAACATCAAGCTGCCCGTGCCACAGCAGGAGGAAAGCCTGATAATTCCTTCACAAGATGCCCAGGGTGATGAAGTCCCAGAATTAGTGGAGATCCCAATATCCTTGGCACCCTTTATAGCTAAGTCCCTCCAATTAAACTATGATATAAACTCCCATAATATCCAAAAAACTAAATCATATTCAAACTTACAGGAGGGGATAACGGAGTCCGAGACAGATAATGATGAACAAGGAACTAAGGTGATGGAGTATGCGTCTGATTGCTCCCCAAAATCCCCAAAGAAACAGAAACAGAAGATAGGAAGGAAAAGAGCAGAAGCAGGCCCTACAACAAGAACAGACAAAATCCTCCATGCAACTCAGACAGAATGACTCAAATGCTTGTTCATGTCGAAGCCATATTTGATGATTAAGACACTCTTTTGGAATATTAGGGGAATTAAAGGTAAGGACAAATTATCCAGACTAAAAAAATGGTAAGAGAGCATAAAGTTAATTTCTTAGCTATTTCTGAGCCTTTTGCTAATATGAAATCAGTTGAACACTGGAAATATAGACTCAAATTTGATCATGTAGTGTTCTCCCTTAATAGTAAGATATGGGTGTTTTATAGACGTCCTTTTTCTTGCCAATTACTGGAAACTACAGAACAACATGTTACCTTAAAAGTGGAACATAATAAATTTCCATGTCCTGTTATTATCTCTAATATATATGCAAAGTGTGACTCTAGAGAAAGGGAGGATTTGTGGCTGTCTTTAGCCAAGTATAATAACTCCTCTGATCCTTATAATTTGTGGGGGGATTGGAACTGCATCATGGATAAAAATGAAAAAAAATGGGGGAAATACTGTGTAGTTAAAGATACAAAGGAACTTACCTCTTTTGTTATGAAAGAGGGATTGGTAAATATACAATTCCTAGGATCTAAATTCACATGGTGCAACAATAGAAAGGGTAAAGCTAGGGTGTGGAAGAGATTAGATAGATGCTTAGCAAATCTACCATTACTAAATTCAAATATGCTAATTAGTATACAACACCTCTTGAGAGCCCCTTCTGACCATTGTCCTCTTCTAATGGAAATTAAGCTTAAAAATGACAAACAGATTAGAAGTTTCAGATATCAAAATTTCTGGGCTAATCATCACTGACTTTCTTAATGTTGTGAAGCAAGCTTGAGAAACTCAGGTATCAGGACCCCCTCTTAGAGCACTTACTGAGAAGTTAAAAGCTGTAAAAAGGACTTTAATGCTTTGGAATACTACTGTTTTTGGTAACATTTTCACTAAAGCACAGCAGGCTGAGAAAGAATTACTACAACTTGAACTAGAGGATGTCTCTAATCCTGTCCCTAGGGAAAAGTTAAATTTGGTAACTACTTAACTAAAATTGCCACTTAGGGATGAAGAAAACTTTTGGGCTCAGAAAGCAAACATTAAATGGTTAAAGCTAGGGGATAGAAACAACAAGTTCTTCCATGCCTCTGTAAAGCAAAGACAAGTAGCAAATTTCATACACAAGATTAGAGATGAAAAAGGAGACTGGATAGATGATGAACAACTGATTGGTGAAGAGGCTGTTAGGTATTTCCTTAAATTGTTCTCAGCTCCATCTACACAGTCTGACATAAAACAGGGAATAATTAGAAAAGCTGTAACAGATGAAGAAAATGAATATTTAGATAGTATCCCTTCTATGGAGGAGGTGCAACAGGTGGTATGGGAGCTAAGTAAGGATAGTGCCCAAGGACCGGATGGTTTCAATGGCCATTTTTTCAGGTCAGTTTGGGAGATAATAAAAGATGACATGTTATTGGCAGTCCAAAGTTTTGTAAATGGTGAAACCATACCCCAAAGTATTACAGCCACATCAATAGTCTTAATCCCCAAAACACAGAGTCCCTCTAATTTTACCCAGTTTAGACCAATCAGCTTATGTAACTTTGTTAATAAAATACTTTCCAAGCTGATGGCTAATAGATTGAGCCCTATGCTGAACAAACTCATTAGTGAGAATCAAAGTGAATTTGTAAAAGGTAGGCAAATCTCAGATAATTACCTTTTTAGCTAGTGAATTGTTCTCATCTATATCAAGGAGGAGGAAAACAGGAAATATTGCAGTCAAGCTTGATATGGAGAAAGCTTATGATAGGGTCCAATGGACATATCTTCTAAAAATCATGAGGGAAATAGGATTTGGGGAAAGATGTATTGACACCATATGGAGATTAATCTCTAATATATAGATGTCAATTTTAATAAATAGATCACCAAGGGGATGGTTTCAAACCTCTAGAGGATTGAGACAAGGTGACCCTATATCACCTTTACTGTTTGTTATTGGTGCTGATTACCAGTCCAAAAGCCTTAACATAAATGCAGAGAATAGGCTACCTCACTTTAAAGTTCCAAGACGTTGCCCCAAGATAAGTCATTTAGCATATGATGATGACATTTTAATATTTACAGCAGCTCATCATAAGACTATTGAATCTCTGATGGAAACACTAAAACACTATGAATTAGTGTCTGGCCAGAAGATAAATGCTCAGAAAAGCTACTATCTAACTCACCACTCCTTGTCCTTAGGAAAGATACATATGACAGGGAGGAAAACAGGATTTTAGAGAGGTACATTGCCTATAAAGTATTTGGGAATACCTTTACACTATGGCCATATTAAGGCTTCTCATTACTCTGATTTGGTGCATAAACTAAGTTCAAAACTGTGTACGTGGAATACAAATTTCCTCTCTATAGGGGGAAGGATAACTCTCTAATAAGGTTCTCGTTGATTGGATCCATCTTTGAGCGGATTTGACAACCTTATTTATCCACAGGACAGGTCTAGCTTGGAAAATTCCACCAACAACACAAAGGATTGAACACAAAAAAAAATCAAGAGCAAAGAACGGGTTAGAACAACAATAAAAACAAGAAACAAAGAAAGATATGGATGAAAACTTTTCCAAAGCCCCAACACTACCACAAAACCAACTTGACTCAGGCAGCACCTAAATCAAATCAGATTTGGTTGTTCTCAAACTTAGAACAAAAGCAAGACTATTGGCTTAATCTCACTTTGGGTTTAGAAATCAAAAGCTCAAACTTAGCTTAAGGTCTCTACGGGTTTTGGGATCAAATTTTGCTCTGCAAAATTATGACTTCTTAATTCAAAATTCAACAAACAAAATTCGTGGGTTTACAAGCCTTTAAATAGGCACAAAGACTTGCCAACAAAGTAAACCCTACTTTCCTAACAATAGTTTCCCAATTGGAATAAACTTCCCTAAAATAGAATTAACACATGCTTAAATCATGCAAGACCTTTAGCCATGTGAAAACACCATATAGAACATATCAATGTTCATGCAAGAACATTAGATCACGTTCCTTATTGAAAAGATTAAACAAAAACGATCAAAAATCAAAAACCTAAAAACTGTAGAAATTCCCAACGTCGCGCGACGTGGGGGTGTGGACGTCGCAACGTGGAAGATCGCGCGTCGCGACGTGCGGAAATCTCAACGAGAATTGAAAATCCCAATTTTCCAAACCTCAAACTTCCAGAGAATTACGTCGCAACGTGGAGGTCGGTGGACATCGCAACGTCGGTGCACGTCGCGACTTGAAGCTATGGACGTTGCGATGTGGAGGCACGAACTTCCAACACTTGTCCAATCTTGCTCTCCAACAAAGTGTCTTCATGTAATGTCAAAATCACGAAGTTCCAAGGCTTAAAATCAGTCTTCTCTTCATCGAAACCTTGTTCCAACAACTTATATGCATCGTCCATCACTTCCATGATCAAACCATTAAGAACCATCTTGAACTGTTTGGTTTTAGCCCGAGTCATTGGTCCACCAATTCCACCTAACGGGTCAACGGAATGTTGTTCAACATTAAGTGCGTCTGGATTCCTATCATTCCCCCCCTCGTCAAAAGGATTCGTCCTCGAATCTCCTGTATCAAACAAAGAGAGATAGAAACATTAAAAGTAGCACTAACGTCTCCATACTCACCGGGTAAATCAATGCGGTATGCATTGTCATTAATGCGTTCGAGAACTTGGAATGGTCCATCGCCTCTTGGGTGAAGCTTTGATTTCTGTTTCTCAGGAAATCTTTCTTTACGCAAGTGTATCCAAACCCAATCACCCGGGTGGAACACCATACGGCGTCTATTTTTATTGGCTTGCTGGGCATACTGCTCATTTCTCCTTTCAATGTTATCTCGAACCCTAGCATGAAGTTCCTTAACAAAAGTAGCTTTGCTTGCACCATCAACATTAACAAACTCGTTAATAGGAATAGGCAAAATATCCAACGGTGTCAAAAGATTAAAGCCATATACAATCTCAAATGGAGAAAAAGACGTAGCACTGTGAATAGTACGATTGTAAGCAAACTCAATGTGTAGTAAACAATCTTCCCATTTCTTTAGATTCTTTTATAAGATAGCACGCAATAATGCAGATAGAGTTCTATTAACTACCTCAGTTTGCCCATCAGTCTGTGGGTGTGCAACAGTAGAAAATAACAATTTAGTTCCCAATTTACTCCAAAGAGTACGCCAAAAATGACTAAGGAACTTGACATCTCTATCACTCACAATAGACTGAGGAATACCATGCAATCTTACAACATCTTTAAAGAAAAGGTCGGCTATGTGTGTAGCATCATTGGTTCGTGAACATGCAATGAAGTGTGCCATTTTACTGAACCTATCAACTACCACAAAAATACTATCCTTACCACTTGGTGACCTAGGCAATCCTAAAACAAAATCTATGGAAATATCTACCCAATGATGCAAAGGTACTGGGAATCGTGTGTATAGACCAAGAGGCATTATTTTAGACTTTGCCTGTTTACAAACAATACATCTTTGACAAACAGATTGAACAATTTTACGCATATGAGGCCAATAAAAATGTTCTTGCAAAATATGTAATGTTTTGTTAACACCAAAGTGACCCATCAATCCACCTCCATGTGTCTCAACAACTAACAAATCACGAATAGAGCAATTAGGTACACACAATTTATCCTTTTTAAACAAGAAACCATCATGCGCATAATACTCTCCTTCGGATTTATGCAAACAAGTCTCATAAACAAGTTTAAAATCAGCATCTTCAGCATACAATCCTTTCATGACATCAAATCCAAGCAGTTTAGTATGCAAGAAAGTAAGTAAATTATACCTTCTCGACAATGCATCAGCAACCACGTTTTCTTTTCCAGCCTTGTACTTAACAACGTAAGGAAAAGTTTCAATAAATTCTAACCACTTAGCATGTCTTTTATTCAACTTACCTTGGGTCTTAAGGAACTTATGACTCTCATGATCCGAATGAATGATAAATTCTTTCGGCCAAAGGTAGTGCTGCCAAACTTGTAGAGATCTCACCAATGCATACAACTCCTTGTCGTATGTGGGGTAATTCAATGTTGCTCCATTAAGCTTCTCACTAAAATATGCCACGGGCTTGCATTCCTGCATCAAAACAGAACCAATACCTTTCCCGGAGGCATCACATTGTATTTCAAAAGCTTTCTCAAAATTAGGTAACATAAGAACGGGAGCATTAGTTAATTTCTGCTTCAAAGTATTAAAAGCATTTTCTTGAGCATCAGTCCAAACAAAAGTCACATTCTTTTTAACTAGATCATTTAAAGGGGCTGCAATTGTACTAAAGTCCTTTACAAACCTCCTATAAAATCCAGCTAAACCATGAAAACTTCTAACATCATTAGCTGACTTAGGTGTGGGCCAATCTCTAATTGCTTTCACTTTATTTTCATCAACAGAAATTCTATCAGCACTTACAACAAACCCTAAAAAGATAACAGATGAAGTACAGAATTCACACTTTTTAAAATTTGCATAAAGCTGATTCTCACGAAGTACAACAAACGCTCTTTTTAAATGTAATACATGCTCATCAAGTGTTTTGCTCTAAACAAGTATATCATCAAAATAAACTACTACAAATTTCCCTACGAAAAATCTAAGTACATGGTTCATTAAACGCATAAATGTGCTTGGTGCATTAGTCAATCCAAAAGGCATAACTAACCACTCATAAAAACCATACTTAGTTTTAAAGGCAGTTTTCCATTCATCACCTTCTTTCATGCGAATTTGATAATAGCCACTTTTCAAATCAATCTTTGTGAAGATTTTAGAACCATATAACTCATCTAACATGTCATCTAACCTAGGGATAGGGTGACGATATTTAATGGTTATCTTGTTAATGGCTCTACAGTCAACACACATTCTCCATGTTTCATCTTTCTTAGGAACAAGAATAACAGGCACAGAACATGGACTAAGGCTTCACGAACAATACCTTTTTCTAGAAGACCATCCACTTGCATTTGAATTTCCTTTGTCTCCTCAGGACTTGCTCTATATGCTAGTCTGTTGGGAATTGAAGCACCAGGAATGAAATAAATTTGATGTTCTATACCTCGAATTGGAGGTAAACCATTTGGCAACTCCTCGGGGAATAAATCTCCAAATTCCTGTATAAGAGAAATCACAGCACTAGGCAAAGTAGAAAGGTGATCACTAGACAGCAAATACAAGTCTTTGTAAATAAGTACAAACATCTCATGCCTATCTAGTATTGCTCTTTTGACTTCACTTTTTTGTGCAAAGACTGTTAATTTCTTTTATTTTTCCTCTTGCTTCATCTTTTGGCCTTCCAATCTCTTAGCATTTATGCTAGAAGGGGTAGAGGTGTTTCCCACTTCTAGTTTCATTTGCTCGGCTTGCACCAATTGCCTACATTCCTTGGAGATCTTGGCTTGATCTTCATATACTTCCCATGGTTTCAAAGAAGTCAAAATGTACTTCTTACCATCCTTCTCCACGGTGTAGTGATTCTTCTGTCCATCATGCATGACATGTCTATCAAATTGCCATGGACGTCCAAGTAACACATGCGCTGCCTCCATTGGAACAACATCACAAAGAATATCATCAGTATACCTTCCAATAGACAAAGATAAGCGCACCTGTTTGTTTACCTTAACCTCCCCACTTTGATTCAACCTTTGAAACTTGTATGGTTTGGGGTGTTTTGAACAAGTAAGCTTCAACTTGGATACCAACAATGTACTCGCCACATTAGCGCAACTCCCACCATCAATAATCAAACTGCACTGGTTTTTCTGAATAAAACACTTGGTGTGGAAAATATTCTCACGTTGCACTGTTTCACCATCCAACTGTGGTTGTGTACTCAAGGTCCTCATGGTGACAAGAGACTCAGCAACTTCCAACTTTTCTGGAGTATCTTCATCATATTCTTCACCATAAGTCTTTTCTTCAAACTCAGGCATCTCATCATCACTTGAATGAACACTAGCAACATCACCATTGTCAAGGAAGTAAATAGCCTTTTGCTGGGACAATTTGATTGCATATGACCATATCCTTGACATTTATAACATTTAACCTCACTAGATCTTTGGGGTGTGTTTTGGGCTGATTTCTGAACAAATGGTGGTGTTCTTTCTACCGGCTTGGGCGTAACATTACCTCCAAAAGGCTTGTTTTTCATAACTGGATTAGGTGGAGCCTGTCGGTTGTTCTTTTGCCAAGGAGGTTGACGAGGTGTAAGTCGTCCCTTTTGCTTCATGTGACGCTCTATTTGAATAGCATTATGCAACATCTCTGTCAAATCATAGGATTTCTGAAAACCCATCTTGTAGGCCAATGCGGGAGTCATTCCTGCCAAGAACCTAGCCATTGTTATTTCGGATTCTTCCACAATATTTGCCTTTATATTAAGCAACTGCATTTCCTTAAAATAATCATCAACTGATCGATTTCCTTGGGTAAGAGTTTGAACTTGCATCCGCAATTTATTTGTGAAATAAGATGGCACAAATCGCCTCCTTATAATTTCTTGCATCTCTCTCCAAGTTCGGATTGGACGCTCCCCATTGAGCTGTCTAACCTTTACCAATTGAGTCCACAAATGAGTTGCATAATCCTTAAAGTGTATGGTCACCATTCGCATTTTCTTATCTTCAGAATAAGAATTTCCAGCAAAAATTTGCTCCACTGTATAAATCCAATCCAGAAATGTGTCGGGATCTGAAGTGCCATGAAATTTTGGAAAATCCAATTTAACTGAAGCCACATCAAATTCGGACTTGCCCCGGCCCTTGGGCTGTTCAGATTCTATGAACTCCTCTCCATCAAAATCAGCCTCATCAAATTCATCTTCAAGGTTCTTTGAGGTCTTTTTCCTAGAAGTAGATTGTTGAGCTTCTGCAAGATTTTGTAATTGAATATTCATCTTTTGCACCATGTTTAAAAGTGAATTAATCTGAAATTGTTGTTCAGATTTGAACTTTTGCTTGTCCTCAAGCAAAGCCACAAAACCCATATTTCAAAACCACTTAACACTATACCTCACTCCTCTGTCAAGCTTGTTCTCATATGAGTTCATCAAAATTCAATTTTCATGCATAAAATTCATAACATGTCTTTAATTCCATCCATCAAATTTCAACACAAGTTATCAATCAAGGCACGATGAATAAAGACCAAAATGTCATGGTGCAAGTGTGTGTGAGGAATCTAAATTCATCCATTCTTATGCATGCATTATATCTTTTGTTCCAAAACTTCTCTTTGCATAACAATCACAATGTCCACATTCAAGAACTAAAAATCACAAAAGATCAATGGTGCACATTGGTGCTATTCATATTTGACTTCACATTTCACTTACTTTTGCACTTTAGTGCTTTTCTCTTCTCTCTTTCTCTTCATTGCACACATTGGTGTGCCTACCTTGGGTCTTATGGCTTCTTTTTCCCCTTTAGCTGCCTGAGTTTTATGGCGCTGTTTTTTCTCAATTATGCATTCCAAGGGTATTTCAGCTTTTCATTCCCAATTGCCAAAGGCTTTTTCTCCATATCATTTCTTGTGTGACTAAAAGTTCTTAAATATCTCTAAAAGATTATGCATGCAAGAGCATCCAAAACAACCGAAATAATGCACAACAATAAGAATGTATTGAATCATTTTCCTCTTATGTCCAAGAACAATTTTTCATGGCATATCTATCTTACATTAACATGATGCCTTGACCAACAAAATGTGCCAATTTCATCAAGATTGGAAGCAAAGGAAACAAAAACATTTTCGCATGCAAAGCATTAATAGAAATTGGATGAACTCAAATTTTGAACATAGCCTAACAAAAGAACAAAGCATAGCACAAAGTGTTACTGCCCTTGCACTCACTTTCACCACACTCTTGTTTCTTTCATTACACAATTGACACCTTATTGCACACTTACACTTCTTATCACTTAAGAAAACTTCATCCCACTAAAAACACACCACTCACACCAAAACTTCCACTTATTCACCAAATTTTCAAATTTCACCAAAATTTTAAATTTTCATCAATACATGAAAAACTTGCACAAAACATGGAACACACCACACATACGGGTAATAAACTCAAACTAACACAACAAAACTAACATTACAGGCAAAAGTCTCAAAGCAACACCCATTTTCACTAAAAATTCATGAGAAGAAAGTAAGCATAACAAATCAAACCACACAACACAAAAAAAAACAAAACAGCATGCATATACTTCAAAAATTAAAATTTTCAAAACAGCATACAAAGCACAAAAAGAAGACACAAACCACAGCAACATTCCCTCCCACACACTTAAAACTTACATTGTCCTCAATGTAAAGTAAAGAGATAGGTTCAGGAGCTCCCTGGTATATCATGAAATCCAAAGTTTGCTTGGTGGAGTCTATTTGTCCACAGTTCCTTAGTTCCTTCTTTGAATGAGAAAACATCCTACACATGGAGAATCAAAGCTTATTAGGAATTACTCACTCAAGCACACAACATGTGGGTGCAAGGTAGACATGTCATAGAACTATTATGCAAGCAACGTATCACACCAAGACTAGGAGTCATGGTGGTGTAAAATTAAACAACTATTATCACTAAAGGAATAAGCACAATCACGCTTGAAATGTAGATAAAATGCATAAGTGCATTGTGGGATTGGTTCATGACTCCACTCCCCCACACTTAGCCTCATGTGTGCATGGCTTATTTCCCTTGCAATTCCTTTCTTTGCATACACCTACATCATGAGTGGCTTTGGTGAGTATAAGCAAAAATGCAAAATATCATAACAACTGGTTATACCAAAAACAACTGAAGTGAAAGTAAAGTGAAAAAAAAAGTAGTTCTGGGTTTTTGTAGTCTCCAGCTAGACTTTATTCATGAAACATTCTTCCTCAAGAATCGGAATAACCCTCTCTGTTCCAGAAAAATGATATTTCAACAATACTCATTATCCTCCAGTATGGCACTTGTAAAATAGTGGCAAAGAGGTTCTTGAGCTCATGCATATGGGAAGCCACCTTTACAAATTCCACCTTGAACCTCTGCGGCTCCCCCATTGTAGGCACCTCTTTTGCTTCTTCTTCCATTGGAAACACATCATTTACTTCTCCCACCACACTAACTATTTCAATCCTGCAAGGCTTAACCAAAGGTTCTATATCCATGGTCTCAGCAAAACCATCAGTAAATTCAAAACCATCAGTAAGTTCAAAAACAAATAACTCAAACTCACATTCATAAAAAATGTTAACATCTTCAGCAGCTAAACTAATATCAACATTTTCATTAGCACGTTCAACATTGTCTTGATTCATGATATCACAATGTTCATCAAGATATGACTCTATGCAATTTATCAAGTCATCAAGAAAAGTTACATTCAGAGAATAACAATTAGCATCATCAAATATAGCATGGCACTCATTGTCATTGTCATTCAAAATGTTAACATCTTTATCATCAAAACTAACATTGGGAATTTCCTGAGGCTTTTCTTTCTCAACAACACAACAAGCATTATCATCAACTAACAAGAGTATCTCACTTTGCACTTCTTGTGAGTCACCATTTTGACACTTAGATTCATTGACCATTTCAAAAATTGGTGCCTCAACCAGAGTTTCAAACAATGTTCTAACACTTTCATTAACAAATGCAACATTATCCTTCTTCATGAAATCACATTGATCCTCAAGAAATGACTCTGTACAATTCACAAAGCTATTATGTGGATAAGCAACTAAAGGAAGGCAATCAATCTCATATGACTCATTGAATTCCATGAACTTAATGAAAGATTCAGCTTTAGACACACTTTCTAGCTTAGTAACTTGGCAACTTAGAACACTAGAGTCATCACTATCAAGATCACTAAAGAAGCCATCATCCTCAACATCAAAGTTCACATATTCATGCACAAAAGAATCAGCAACATAACATCAATGTACATCATCCCCAAAACATGTAGACTCCTCCTCCCTTAGACACTTTAAGCCACAATCAACATTAGCATGCATATCAAAATGATTGTCCTCAGGATATGGTACGCTAGAAATGAGAGGTGTACCTTGTGAGTGGTATTGTGCATCTAGAGTTGGTGTCTCAATTTGTTCCCATAGGTTGCTTATTAAAGCGTTGATTCGATCAAACTTTTCTTGTCGCCCTTGAAGCTCTTCTTCCAATTGAGCTAACCTTGTTTCATTTCTATCAATTCTCTCCAAAACATGAGACAACATGTTTTCCATTTTGTCCTCTTCTCTGAGATCACACTCATTGCTTTGTTGTTGGTAATACCATTGCCCTCCCTTTTGTAAGCCTCTGTCAAGTTTTTCCATAAGTTGAGAAAACATGTCCTCCACAGGAAGCTCTTGTGTCCCAATGTGGTGTGAGTTGTTGCTTTGTGCTTGATTTTGCCATTGCCTTTCATATGGTGGTGGAGAAAAATCCTCGTACCATCTAGACATGCTTGGGTACTTGTGCAATACTCAATTACAGTGAACTTCAATATCCTGCACTTGACACAAATACACCAAAGCAGACAACAAAACACGAAAACTACAAAATGCAACAAAAGTTACCAAAATGAAAATTACCAAAACTACTAAACTACACAAGAAAAGAAAACAGAGCAAATCAAAATTCAACAAACCGTGCCTTCCCCGGCAACGGCGCCAAAAATTAATAGCCTATAGTCGTATCAGCTCAATTTTACCCTAAACTACTAATGTAGTAGTAGTGAGAGGGATCGTATCCACAGGGAAGGGGATGGTTCAAGAACTCAGAATTTGCTCTCAGATTGTCATGAAAGAAACAAAACTAAACACTAACTAGTAAAGAATCAAATGCAACAAATAAAGTGTAAAAACAGGAAGAGAGTGGATGCTCTAGAGTATTTCCACCAGTTGAATGCACATTAGGCCATGATTGCAATGCTTTTGACACACAAGTAAAACAATGAGGAGATCTCTATTGCCCAGGAGGCTAGCTAACACTTAGCATGACAACCACAGTGTTTTCTATACTCCTTAACATTCCACTTTTCCCATGGCGAGGCCTAAGTGGAACGGATTCAACCCGCAATGCCTCAACTCTCCAAAGTTAGCAAGTCTAACATGCAATTCCTAGGAACTCCCATGGCAAGGCCCGACCTAGGTATGAATGCCTTCGTTGCTATCTCAGAGAGTTTCTTTAACACATTTATCCTAACGTTTCATTCCTTCGAAGTTTCCCATGGCGAGGCCTAAATCTCAGTAATGAATGGATAGGCTAAGAAAAGTGTAAAGACTCAGGAAATCACTTTCAAGTTCTCATCTCACGCAATTCTCACAGATATTGGTAAAATCTCACTTCAACTCAGCATGGCGACCACAATCAAAGTTCAATTCTTTCAATAAAAGTGTGAATTCATGATACTCAACAAGATTCAATCATTAAAATCACATATGATATCATCCTTAAGGAATTATGTCAATTGCATAGCTTTGCCTAGTCTAATTATACATTTAACTGGTTGAAACTCTAGAATATGAGAGATCTAACCATAGAACTTCATTACCAATTCACGATCAACAATTTGGAACTTGAAACAATTCATTTTCAATAAATGAAAAGAGTTTACCAATTGAATTCTTCCAAGAGCTTCCTTGATTGATATGAGAATTACAATGATCGGAGCAATTCTTTGATCGGAATAGAAAATGGAGCTCAAAAGCTAGAGAGAGAAACTAGAGAGAGAAAGTAGATCTTCAAATGAATTCCCGCTCTCCAGCTTTCAAAAGTTTGTTACCAAAATCAAAACCTAACTGATGGAATGAAAAATAATCTCCCGGGGATCGCCTTTTACATTAGCTACATCTCCTATATATAGAAGAGTAGAACTGTAACTAATACGCTAACTAAAAATATCTAAAGATATTACAAAAGTGTCCTTGAAAGGAAGAAACAAAATCAGCCCAAAAAATGTGAAAATTCCAAGTTTGAAGAAAAATTCAGCATTCCCGCGCCTTCAAGCCAACAGTTGTGCGCCTTCAGTCCATTTCCCACGCCTTCAGTCTTAAGCATTTCACTCCTTCGTCAACCTCGTCACGCCTTCAGGCCTCTGGTCTTCACGCCTTCGCTGCTCAGACTCCAGGTGAGAAAAATCAGAGCACTTCCACGCCTTCAAGCCTAAGGAAATCACGCCTTCAGCAACCTCGCGAGCTTCCAAGCAGAACAACCTTCAGGAAATCACGCCTTCCTGCCACAGAGATTCACGCATTCAGCTGCCTGGAAATTCAGAAAACCAGACTTTCATACTTAGCCTTTTTTCTGGAAACCCATTAACATCACAAAACTAGTAGCAACTTCCAGCCAGATTTCGACCACGATGCATCGTGAATTTGGAAAAGCTTAAAAGATCAAAGTTATAACCCTATGTGTTAGCTTTCTACAGCCTTTTGAATAATCCAATTCGGACTTCGGACGAGAAAGTTATGGCCGAAATTCTAAAGTATGGCAGAGAGAAGTTTCAGCTCCACGAAGCTTCGCCAACTTCCCACGAGGTCTCGCCAATTCTCACGAGGTCTCGCCATTTTTGACGAAGTCTCGCCATCTTTGATCATGTGTGAAGTGCTGTGGAAGAGATTATGTACAAAGTGAGAATGCAAAAGTGATTTCAAACACAAACATCAAACTTATTGGAATGCTAAAGTTGTTCAAGTATTCAGCAATCTCCCAACCAAACTTCGAATATGCTGCTGTAGGAATTTGAGAAAACTTGAAACATGAAAGTTATAGTCCCAAATCATATCTTTCTACAGCTTTTTGAATCCCTCAAATCGGAGCTAAGACGGAAACGTTATGCCCAAAATGGTGAAGTGTGGTCAAGCTGTGCAAGTGTGTGCGAGTGAGCGCGCGACGAAGTGCACTTCGTCTCATGCATGTGTGCGGCGAGGTGCACTTCGTCGCATGCATGTGTGCAGCGTCGTGCAGCAATCGCCATGCATGTGTGTGCAGCGAGGTGGACTTCGTCGCATGCATGTGTGCAGCGAAGTGTGCTTCGTCGCATGCATGTGTGCACGAGAGTGTGTGCTTGTGCGCGATGCCACCATTTTAGAACCAACAAACAACTTCCAAGCGAAATTCGTGTGTCTTAACATCTGAATTGGACTTTGCTATAAACATAAGAGTTTTAGATCTTCCTATTGGCTTTCTATTGGTTCCAAAGTCAACACTATTGGAAGTCTGTAGCTCACGATATAACCAATCTACCAAACTGTGGCAATATGAACTCAAGTGTAAAAACCTGGAGTAGCAATTAGAAAGACGCCCCTGTTTCTCATACTTGCACTCAGAATTAGAGAAACGTTAAAACATAAGAAATGCAATACACTCAAAGAGCTTTCCAGAACAGCCAAGAGCTCCTCATTTGGACTAGTATTGAGAGCGTTATGATCAAATGAATTTCACACTCAAAGCTGCCAAAACCCTAAAAATAGCCAATTGTGCATTTTCGGTTCCTCCCCTTTTCCTTAACACTTTTAACTCCATTTTCCACCATTTTTTCTATCTTTTCACCATTTCAACATTACCAATTAACACAACACACATGTACATAAAAACACCTAAAACACCACACATTTGCACTAGCACAAGTCAAAGTCCAAGAATTTAAGCACATTTTAGGGTTTTCTTCAAAACTCTCACTCACCATTCTAGCCCTTTTTAACTCTCCTCTTATCATTTAGCATCAAACAAACATTTGCCTCATTTTAACAACATTTGTGGTCTTTTTCACCATTTTAGCACATTAATTTGCGCACCACATAAATGCACAAAATAGCTCATTTCACCACATAAATGCATGCAATTCAAGCCAAAAGCTAAGTGAAATAGTCTATACAAGTAGGTATAAAACCTACTTATCAAGATTGAGTCTTTGAGATTTGTTGTTCAGCTTGATTCTGTGAAGTTTCCTCCGCCATTTTGATATACCTGCAAGTTAGATAAGACAACACAAGAAACAATAATAATAATTAAGGTTTCTCACGGGTTCTCACTTTAGGTATGGTCGGTTCACTTCACTCCTTTAATATGGTTATTCTCGTGTATAATTGTTCTCCCTAATCTACTCTCCAAATATGGGGTCTCTCGTAGTCTGCTTTGCAAGTTCTAAATTCTTAAACCGCCTATCAATAATCCAACTCAAGCACCACACAAATCAAGTAAGGAATTGAAGAAGGAATTACGAAGAATTGCAACTTAGAACACGTTAAGGCACAATTTTGGACAAATTAGCAAGAAAAGAAAGAGATACACCAAGAATTAATATCGAATATCAAGAACAGATTTCAATAGTGATTGTATAACCAGAATTTCGTATGAAGATTTTTGCTGCCTTTTTTTCACGTAATTCTCTTCTTTTTTTTTGTCACGTAATTTTTTTTTTGACAAATTACTCTTTTTTTTCGAATATCAGCAAGAGAATTCAATCACTCAATATTTAGCAGCAAGAAATTCAACCCAGTTTCACGAGATTCAATCACAAATTGAAAATTTTCGAGATGGAAGATTTAACCTGAAATTTTCAAGCACCAAGGATTCTCTGATACCACTTGATAAGGTTCTCGTTGATTGGATCCACCTTTGGGCGGATTTGACAACCTTATTTATCCACAGGACAGGTCTAGCTTAGAAAATTCCACCAACAACACAAAGGATTGAACACAAAAAAAAATCAAGAGCAAAGAACGGGTTAGAACAACAATAAAAACAAGAAACAAAGAAAGATATGAAGCGCGATTCAATGGAAACTTGTCCAAAGCCCCAACGCTATTACAAAACCAACTTGACTCAAGCGGCACCTAAATCAAATCAGATTTGGCTGTTCTCAAACTTAGAACAAAAGCAAGACTATTGGCTTAATCTCACTTTGGGTTTAGAAATCAAAAGCTCGAACTTAGCTTAAGGTCTCTAAGGGTTTTGGGATCAAATTTTGCTCTGCAAATTATGACTTCTTAATTCAAAATTCAACAACCAAAATTCGTGGGTTTACAAGCCTTTAAATAGGCACAAAGACTTGCCAACAAAGTAAACCCGTTAAGTGGAAATCTCGATGAGAATTGAAAATCCCAATTTTCCAAACCTCAAACTTCCAGAGAAATACGTCGCGACGTGGAGGTCGGTGGATGTCGCGACGTTCGGTGCACGTCGCGACTTGAAGCTATGGACATCGCGATGTGGAGGCACGAACTTCCAACACTTGTCCAATCTTGCTCTCCAACGAAATGTCTTCATGTAATGTAAAAATCACGAAGTTCCAAGGCTTAAAACCAGTCTTCTCTTCATCGAAACCTTGTTCCAACAACTTATATGCATCGTCCATCACTTCCATAATCAAGCCATTAAGAGCCATCTTGGACTATTTGGTTTTAGCCCTAGTCATTGGTCCACCAATTCTACGTAACGGGTCAACAGAATGTTGTTCAACATTAAGTGCGTCTGGATTCCTATCACTCTCATTAGAAGTGTTTTATCTTCACTCCCAATATATAACACTATGGCACTAAAACCCCCAAAGAGTGTAATAAATCAGATTGAGTCCATTTCTGCCAATTTTCTATGGGGGAAATCTGATCTGAAATTTAATTATCATTGTATCAATTGGAACGATTTGTGCTACCCCAACAGTTAAGGGTGTGCTAGGGTTCAGAAAATTAGAAGATATCATTCAAGCCCAAGCCCTAAAACTCTGGTGGAGGTTCAGATGTCATGATACCCTATGGGCATCCTTCCTACATAGAAAATACTGCAATAACTCTCATCCCATTGAAGTATCCAGGTATAGAGGAGTCTAAAAAACGTGGGATAGAATGCTCCAGCATGCCTACATTGCTGGACACTACATTTCTGTCCAGCATTTTGTTGGAAACTGTGTGATAACGATCTCACCACTCTCCTCACGTAGATTGATAGTTGTTGCGGAATAGCGTCCACGATCTTTTCGTAAATCAATTTGGACTGGTAGAATCACCCTATCTCTGTAGGATGACAGTATGCACAATTGTTTGATGGCTCTTCACCAACAAACAACGAGACAGTCGCGTAAGACTTAATCCCCTCATCAGGAACTAAAACCCACAATGTAAATTGGAATTCCTCAGGAAAACAACTCACATAAAAAAAAACAACTCTGTGTTTTATTTCTCAAAATTCTACTCTCTCTATTACAACTGAATAATATGCCTATTTATAGGCCTAACATTAACCCTAGACGACCTAAACCATAAAAGGAAACATTAAATAACTTAAAACCCTAGTTTCTAAAAACAGAAAAATAATTAACGCCTAAAATCCCCGCACATTGCGACGTGATGGAGCCCGACGTCGCGACGTCGGGGAAAAGTCGCTAAAATAAAAAACCCTAAGCTGGATGGAAGTCGCGACGTGGGTGGACGTCGCGACGTCGGAGCCCCTCCATGTCGCGACGTAGATTTCTGTCCACGTCGTTTTCTTCAATCCCAGGTTTCCAAATGAAATACTCGTCTTCTAGAACTGGAATAAGCACTTTGAATTCATCGAACTTGACGCATGACCTTGATCTCTATCATTCCCTCCCACATGAAAAAGATTTGACCTCAAATCTTATTGATTGGTAACAAGGAAAACCGGCACAAAATCTGAAAAATCATCAAGACAAAAAGACAAAATATATGGAAATTCACTCTCAGTATTTTCCCTCTCTTTGCCTTTTTCTACAAACCTCACCTCGTGACTTTTCCCATTCAAATCATGAATCAATTCACTTTCTAGCTTATCATGATAAACATCATTAATAACAATTAAATTACAATCATTTAAAGCAATAAAAGGAATTAAATCGGCACAAGATTGTTCTTCAGGCTCATCATGTGAAACCTCCACTATGGCTTCAACAATTTCATCAACTTGATCCATCTCCACTGGACGCAATTCATTATCCTCATGATCTTCCACAAATTCCAACATTGGTATAGTAACAAATTTGACAGCTGGGTCTTCCTTTGGAGGTTTAATATACAAATCATACCATCTTGGACAACTAATAGCATTATGACCTACAGTCATACATCTCAAACACTTCATAGCATGAATTCTAGGAGTAGGCTTCCGAATCTTTCTTTCTACAAAAAGATTAGCACAATCACGTTCTTGATGACCATACCAATAACATATAGCACACTGGATTGGTTTTGGCTTAGAATCTTTCAAACCCTCAATCCAATGATTTTTAGATGGAGTTCTCCTTGGAAGGCCTGCCCGAGATCCCAACTCCAACTGTTTAAGCCGCTGCCTATGTTGTTGATTGTCCTGCTTAATCTGTTGAGTCACAGCTGTTAACAGTCGTAGCTGTTCAGACAAAGTAACCAATATACCTTCTAGGTTTTGGTTAGCACTGGCACCTTCTGTATTCTTACTCATGTTGACAATTAACCAAATATTTCCAAAGAATGCCCACAACAATTACTACAGCACAATTACCCATAAATATCCAATATATATTCAAACCAACAATCAACACCAATTTCAATCGGATCAAACTCTCACAATAACAATGAATCAAAAACAAAAGATATAATTGTTGTAAACTTAACACAATAACCAAATCATGCAAGGCTGCGAATAACAATAATTTTCGGTTTCAATTTTTAGAAAAACTGAAAAACCTGATTTCGAAAATCCCTTGATCTCTGATACCACTTGATAACGATCTCAACACGTTCCTCACGTAGATTGATAGTTGTTGCGGAATAGCGTCCACGATCTTTTTGTAAATCAATTTGGACTGGTAGAATCACCCTATCTCTGTAGGATGACAGTATGCACAATTGTTTGATGGCTCTTCACCAACAAACAACGAGACAGTCGCGTAAGATTTAATCCCCTCAACAGGAACTAAAACCCACAATGTAAATTGGAATTCCTCAGGAAAACAACTCACATAAAAAAAAAACAACTCTGTGTTTTATTTCTCAAAATTCTACTCTCTCTATTACAACTGAATAATATGCCTATTTATAGGCCTAACATTAACCCTAGACGACCTAAACCATAAAAGGAAACATTAAATAACTTAAAACCCTAGTTTCTAAAAACAGAAAAATAATTAACGCCTAAAATCCCCGCACATTGCGACGTGAGGGAGCCCGACGTCGCGACGTCGGGGAAAAGTCGCTAAAATAAAAAACCCTAAGCTGGATGGACGTCGCGACGTCAGAGCCCCTCCATGTCGCGACGTAGATTTCTGTCCACGTCGTTTTCTTCAATCCCAGGTTTCCAAATGAAATACTCGTCTTCTAGAACTGGAATAAGCACTTTGAATTCATCGAACTTGACGCATGACCTTGATCTCTATTATTCCCTCCCACATGAAAAAGATTTGACCTCAAATCTTATTGATTGGTAACAAGGAAAACCGGCACAAAATCTGAAAAATCATCAAGACAAAAAGACAAAATATATGGGAATTCACTCTCAGTATTTTCCCTCTCTTTGCCTTTTTCTACAAACCTCACCTCCTGACTTTTCCCATTCAAATCATGAATCAATTCACTTTCTAGCTTATCATGACAAACATCATTAATAACAATTAAATTACAATCATTTAAAGCAATAAAAGGAATTAAATCGGCACAAGATTGTTCTTCAGGCTCATCATGTGAAACCTCCACTATGGCTTCAACAATTTCATCAACTTGATCCATCTCCACTGGACGCAATTCATTATCCTCATGATCTTCCACAAATTCCAACAATGGTATAGTAACAAATTTGACAGCTGGGTCTTCCTTTGGAGGTTTAATATACAAATCATACCATCTTGGACAACTAATAGCATTATGACCTACAGCCATACATCTCAAACACTTCATAGCATGAATTCTAGGAGTAGGCTTCCGAATCTTTCTTTCAACAAAAAGATTAGCACAATCACGTTCTTGATGACCATACCAATAACATATAGCACACTGGATTGGTTTTGGCTTAGAATCCTTCAAACCCTTAATCCAATGATTTTTAGATGGAGTTCTCCTTGGAAGGCCTGCCCGAGATCCCAACTGCAAATGTTTAAGCCGCTGCCTATGTTGTTGATTGTCCTGCTTAATCTGTTGAGTCACAGCTGTTAACAGTCGTAGCTGTTCAGACAAAGTAACCAATATACCTTCTAGGTTTTGGTTAGCACTGGCACCTTATGTATGCTTACTCATGTTGACAATTAACCAAATTTTTCCAAAGAATGCCCACAACAATTACTACAGCACAATTACCCATAAATATCCAATATATATTCAAACCAACAATCAACACAAATTTCAATCGGATCAAACTCTCACAATAACAATGAATCAAAAACAAAAGATATAATTGTTGTAAACTTAACACAATAACCAAATCATGCAAGGCTGCGAATAACAATAATTTTCGGTTTCAATTTTTAGAAAAACTGAAAAACCTGATTTCGAAAATCCCTTGATCTCTGATACCACTTGATAACGATCTCAACACGTTCCTCACGTAGATTGATAGTTGTTGCGGAATAGCGTCCACGATCTTTTTGTAAATCAATTTGGACTGGTAGAATCACCCTATCTCTGTAGGATGACAGTATGCACAATTGTTTGATGGCTCTTCACCAACAAACAACGAGACAGTCGCGTAAGATTTAATCCCCTCAACAGGAACTAAAACCCACAATGTAAATTGGAATTCCTCAGGAAAACAACTCACATAAAAAAAAAACAACTCTGTGTTTTATTTCTCAAAATTCTACTCTCTCTATTACAACTGAATAATATGCCTATTTATAGGCCTAACATTAACCCTAGACGACCTAAACCATAAAAGGAAACATTAAATAACTTAAAACCCTAGTTTCTAAAAACAGAAAAATAATTAAAGCCTAAAATCCCCGCACATTGCGACGTGAGGGAGCCCGACGTCGCGACGTCGGGGAAAAGTCGCTAAAATAAAAAACCCTAAGCTGGATGGACGTCGCGACGTGGGTGGACGTCGCGACGTCAGAGCCCCTCCATGTCGCGACGTAGATTTCTGTCCACGTCGTTTTCTTCAATCCCAGGTTTCCAAATGAAATACTCGTCTTCTAGAACTGGAATAAGCACTTTGAATTCATCGAACTTGACGCATGACCTTGATCTCTATTATTCCCTCCCACATGAAAAAGATTTGACCTCAAATCTTATTGATTGGTAACAAGGAAAACCGGCACAAAATCTGAAAAATCATCAAGACAATAGGACAAAATATATGGAAATTCACTCTCAGTATTTTCCCTCTCTTTGCCTTTTTCTACAAACCTCACCTCGTGACTTTTCCCATTCAAATCATGAATCAATTCACTTTCTAGCTTATCATGACAAACATCATTAATAACAATTAAATTACAATCATTTAAAGCAATAAAAGGAATTAAATCGGCACAAGATTGTTCTTCAGGCTCATCATGTGAAACCTCCACTATGGCTTCAACAATTTCATCAACTTGATCCATCTCCACTGGACGCAATTCATTATCCTCATGATCTTCCACAAATTCCAACAATGGTATAGTAACAAATTTGACAGCTGGGTCTTCCTTTGGAGGTTTAATATACAAATCATACCATCTTGGACAACTAATAGCATTATGACCTACAGCCATACATCTCAAACACTTCATAGCATGAATTCTAGGAGTAGGCTTACGAATCTTTCTTTCAACAAAAAGATTAGCACAATCACGTTCTTGATGACCATACCAATAACATATAGCACACTGGATTGGTTTTGGCTTAGAATCCTTCAAACCCTTAATCCAATGATTTTTAGATGGAGTTCTCCTTGGAAGGCCTGCCCGAGATCCCAACTCCAAATGTTTAAGCCGCTGCCTATGTTGTTGATTGTCCTGCTTAATCTGTTGAGTCACAGCTGTTAACAGTCGTAGCTGTTCAGACAAAGTAACCAATATACCTTCTAGGTTTTGGTTAGCACTGGCACCTTATGTATGCTTACTCATGTTGACAATTAACCAAATTTTTCCAAAGAATGCCCACAATAATTACTACAGTAAAATTACCCATAAATATCCAATATATATTCAAACCAACAATCAACACCAATTTCAACCGGATCAAACTCTCACAATAACAATGAATCAAAAACAAAAGATATAATTGTTGTAAACTTAACACAATAACCAAATCATGCAAGGCTGCGAATATCAATAATTTTCGGTTTCAATTTTTAGAAAAACTGAAAAACCTGATTTCGAAAATCCCTTGATCTCTGATACCACTTGATAACGATCTCAACACGTTCCTCACGTAGATTGATAGTTGTTGCGGAATAGCGTCCACGATCTTTTCGTAAATCAATTTGGACTAGTAGAATCACCCTATCTCTGTAGGATGACAGTATGCACAATTATTTGATGGCTCCTCACCAACAAACAACGAGACAGTCGCGTAAGATTTAATCCCCTCCTCAGGTACTAAAACCCACAATGTATATTGGAATTCCTTCCTCAGGAAAACAACTCACATAAAACAAAACAACTCTGTGTTTTATTTCTCAAAATTCTACTCTCTTTATTACAACTGAATAATATGTCTATTTATAGGTCTAACATTAACCCTAGACGACCTAAACCATAAAAGGAAACATTAAATAACTTAAAACCCTAGTTTCTAAAAACAGAAAAATAATTAACGCCTAAAATAAAAAAACCCTAAGCTGGATGGACGTCGCGACGTGCGACGATGGACGTCGCGACGTCGGAGCCTCTCCACGTCGTGACGTAGAAATATGTCCACGTCATTTTCTTCAATCCTAGGTTTCCAAATGAAAGACTCGTCTTCTACAACTGGAATGAGCACTTTGAATTCATCGAACTTGACGTATGACCTTGATCTCGTATCACTGTGACATGTGGAGTGATAACTGGTTGGGGATAGAGAGAATTGGATCCCAAGCAGACCATAGAGAGCCCCAAAAACTGAGAGAATTCATTTTGTCAGGGTCATGGAATGTTACCAAACTGAAAGAAAATGTTCCTCCTGAATGGCTTCAAAAAATCATCCAATCCCCTATGCCTACATTAAATGGAAAGGACAGACTCCTCTGGTCTGGCAATGAGAGTGGTCAATTTTCAATGGCTTCTGCCTTTCAACAAATCAGGCAAAAGAGGGAAGCAACTAATCCTAATTTCAAGGTTATTTGGCACCCACTACTGCCTATAAAAATTTCTTTCTTTATGCTCAGATTGATGAAAAATAAACTTTCTATTGGATATGTCTTGCATAGATTTAACATACATGGCCCCTTAAATTGTCACATATGTGTAAACAATGAGGAGACATTAAATCATATCTTTGCTAGTTGTCCTATAGCTAGAGACATATGGAGATCATTTGGGGCAGAAATAGGACTCACTAAAGTGTCAAATTCTGTTAGACAAATGTGCAAGCTGTGGCGGGAATCAAAATCTAAGCAAGGTCCTCAGAAATTGCTGATAACCATCTTACCTTCAATCATTTGTTGGGAAATCTAGAAAGCTAGAAACCAAGCTGCTTTTGAGGATAAAATTCCTCAGCCCCAGACCATTAAATTACAGATTTTATTAGCAGTGATTCCTATTTTCAAGTTAAAGTTCCAGGCTTTTAATGTGACATTACCTATCTAGGATTACTTCTGGTTTAATGTAACAAACTATAGGAAAAAGTCAATCATCAAGCTCTATAAATGGATACCTCCTGAAGTCAATTGGATCAAGATCAATGTTGCATGGAAGAAACAGCAAGATCAACTTCAAGGAGGGGCAGTTATCCGAAATGATAAAGGTGAGGTTGTAAAAATTATATGCTTTAATGCACCCCTATTAACTCATACAGGAACTCAGGTGGAACTGCTCACAGCACATAAAGGACTCAGTTTTTGCATACAAAACAACTTCACAAAAGTAATAATAGAATCATACTCACTGACCACTCAAAGAATCCTGCAACACAAAGAGAAACTTCTAGGAAGGCTTCACAGAATCGAAGACCAAGTGAACTTCATACAACGCAAAAGCAAATTCCAAAAGGTGACAAAAGAAGAAAACCTCCCTGCTGTCTGGATTGCTGAAAATGGAGAGATGCTACAGAGCTACACCATTCCTCATCCTCTTCAAAAGCTTATCAAGGCTAACAAGGTGGGGCTGCCTATCATTCAAAAGGTTAATGTGGGATATATCTTCCCTGAATAATAGTAAGTTTGTAAGTACTGAAGGGCCCTGGCTGCTGGTGTTTGGCCAATTTCCCATATTCAATTGTGGCAAAACATATCACTATTTAGGGAGAGCTGAGATGATAATAGATAGGGCAGTGGCTGCTATAATAAAGAGTTTTGTGCTAGGGATGTTCATGTAAAGGCTGTATCTCTGAAATCCCTCTCCTTTGCCAAGGAGTTTTGTGTCAGGGATTATCTTTTGATTTTAACAAAGAGGACAGTAGATAGGAAGGTCTATAACAGGAGTTGTAAAGGGTGTAAACTCCTAGTGCATGTTGTAAAAGGAGGAAGTCCTCCTTATTTAACGTTTTTGCATCAATTCTTGAACAAGGAAAATCCAATAGGAAATGTAATGGATTTTTCATGTTCAAAGAATTTTCTGGTTGGTGTAAGGATGAATTTGGGTATATCCATCATCCAACAAAGGTATGATATATATTGGGAGAGGCTACCCACCTCTAAAAGAGGTTATGCCAAATATAAAAAAAAATATCTACTGAAGCCTCTTCTTGCTAGTGTAAATAAGTCTCATATTTCACTACTTTCCTCAAGATTAGGAGCAAAGATACTAAAGAAACCGCACAGTGAAATTCAAACCTTGTCTCGTGCAAGCAGTGAAACAAATGAGGCTACATATATATTGTTAATTATACTGATCATGAAGTTGCTTCAATAATATGTCCTCATGTATTTGATACATTTCTTGGTGATCATCTAGTGATTGCTTTTTTTTGTGAAGCCTCCAAAAATCAAATTATTTTGTGAACACTGGAATGCAGCACGCACAAGGCACAAGATTTTTTTTTTCTCTTAGAATTTTTTATAAATACCAATATAAAAGCATGTTTGTTGATTTTGTTCAGAATTTATGCTCATCTGTGGGTACATCAATTTGCTGTACGAATGTTGTCTGTTTGTAAATGATTGGTGATTAGTAATTATTAAGGAGAAAATTATTTTTGAAGGTATTAATTTGTTTGTTTCTAATTAATAATTTTGGATTTATTATAATTATTCTGATAAATCGTTTATGAGGCATCTAATTATTAAATGTCATGATAATAATACGCTCCATATATACAATATAATTAACTCAAATCTTTAATTGTTATCATGTTTTATTCTGCCCAATGTTCAAAATTATTTCCTTTCACTAAAATTATGGATTTAAAGCATAAATATCAGCAAAATAAAATCTACGATTATTAAGACCTAATCCAAATGCGAAAGAATTCTACGACATAGTTTTAATCTTAGTTTTAGTAAACCCACGTTGTTAAAACCACATAGTAAGGTTTAAGAAAATGAATGTCCACAATTAATTCAGTAAAATACTAAAATCAATGCTTTCATAGTATACTTTTTATTAAGCTAACATATTAAAATTTCAATCAAACGCTATGAAAATAAATGTTCTCAATTAATTCATTTAAATACACATGCATGTGTGTGCACCTATTTCTAGTGTTTTCTAAATTGTTTAAAGATTAATTTTCTAAATTTTATTGTGTTTCATTAATTTTCAAAAATTGATTTTTTAATTTATTAAAAAATCTATTTAATTTATTGTGTATAAAGTATTTTATTCCTAATTAGATTTATCACTAAATTCCTATACAACGGATTTATATATGCGATGGGATCATTGTTTTTGCATATGAATTATAATTTTTTGTGTGTATCAACTATTAACGTTAGCGTATAAAGTCCAAGTATTAATTTGTGTCGTATATAAAATATCAATTTTCGCATATAAACTATCAATGTTTCGTGTATCATGTATAAAGTGTCATTTTTTTTTTTGCATTATATGTGTATTAATCAAGTATCAATTTTTCGTGTATAAAGTGTCAATTTTCGCATGTCATGTATCAATTTTTCGTTTATCATATATAAAGTATCAATTTTTTGCATTATTCGTATATCAAGTATCAATTTTTCAGGTATACAGTATCAATTTTTTGCATGTCATGTATCAATTTTTCGCGTATCATATAGAAAGTGTCAATTTTTCGCGTATCATGTATAAAGCATCAATTTGTTTTGCGTATCATGTATAAAGTATCAATTTTTCGCATATCAAATATCAATTGTTGTATATCATTCTGATGGCACATAAAGTATCAATTTTTTCACATATCAAGTATCAATATTTGAAATGAAAAATGATACGCGAAAATAAAATATGCACCCGTATGTCACATATATGAACCCGCTTCACACGACAATACCTCTAGATTTATAGATTTTATATACTTAAAATTAATTAAAAAGAGTTTTAATACGACTAAAAGATTAAAATATTAATTTACTGTTATATATGCATATAGTTTGACAAAATCAAACCTAAGAAGTCCGTGCTAATGTTGAGAAAACAATTCTGTTGGATTCATTAACAAATAAAGTGAATAAAATTTCTCTCAGAAAAACACTTTTAAGAGTTCATTGATTTTTTGGATTGAAAAAAAAAAGAACAAAGTTAAAAGTTAATGGACCAAGAGGGATGGATATAGACGAAGTTGATTTGGATTGAAGGCGAGGATGATATCTTAAACTTCATGTCCATGGTAGAGCTGGGTGATAATGCTTTGAAGAAACTCTGTAAAAAGGCTTCGGACAGCCCCTTTTTGGAACAATATGGTCTTATAAGTCATCAACTTAATTCGTAATATGAGTTCATCAATCATGGGATTCAAAACGTTTTTCATTCCGTGGGAGAAATTATTGTTGAGTTTGGGTTTGATCCTTATACTTAGTTCTGCTACCCTCATTCTTCTTCCTTATTTTTCACCATCATTCCTATTCTCATACATCGTCCTTCCCATTTCGATTTCTGCTCTTTCTTAGAGGCGCTCTTCTTCCGTTGATGAACTCCTTGCCGTCCTTGATGTAAATTTCTTATATCTTTGCGGTGCATTTTTTTTTTAATGATTTAGATATCAGCTTGTTGTATTACTATACTTGTTTTCATGCATGTAAATAATGTGGCAAAAGAACATGATTTTGTTTAATTAATTTTGTGAAAAAGATTCTTTCTTGGATTATTTTGTTGATTTAATTGTTTATTTTCTCAAGAATGAAAAATTACTGCTTTGTGGATTTGTGACTTTTTCATGTCCTGATTAAAATGTAACTTGTTTTTCTTAATGGGTCAATTTTTTGGTACATTATTTTGTGAAAACTGGAGATCAGCACGCACGAGGCACCAACATTTTTTTTTCTATTTTGGATCAGACCACATATAAAAGGATGTTTGTCGATTTTGGTCCGAATATATTCGTCCTCATCTGTTGGTACAGATTCTCATTAGATGATGGATTAATAGTATCTTTATGGTTAAATTACTCCAACCGTCCCTCAACTTGGTGTCTCATTTCGCTTTTGTCCATAATCTTTAAAATATTTCATTTTCATTTCTCATGTTACATTTGTAGTTTTAATAGTTCTTTGTTTATTTTTCATGTTAGAAAAATTCAATTTCGATGACCATTCACATGTATATGTCTAATTCTATTAATTTGTATGTACTTCTATTTGTTATATATTTGTTAAATATTTATTTAAGTTAAATTTTAAGTGAAAAAGCATGGATTAAAGACGATTTTAAATCAAATTATAACATGAGGGACGAAAATAAAACGTTTTAAAGATTAAAAATAGAAACGAAATGAGTCCCCAAGTTGGGGGATGATTGAAGTAATTTACCCTATCTTAATTAACCGAGAAAATTATTTTTGAAGATAATTAATTTGTTAATTAGCTTCTAATTAATAATTTGTGATTTTGTCAAAGTTTGTATACTCTCATCCTAAAATTCTTTTTCTTTTGATTGTGAAATAAGTAACTATTGTTTTTTGTTTCGTATTATGATCCTTCTTGCTCACCGAAAGGTGGACTTGTGTCTGACATAAAAGAGCTGTGAGACAGTATTGGGTGGTTAATAAACATTAACTTATCATCTGAGTTTGTGGTAAAGTCCTAATACTTTTCCACCAAGTGCATATAATGACCCACTATAATAATGTCATATCTCACTATTATGAGGACCCGTGTATCGGGTAAAGAGATAACCCTGCATATAGTGGGTCATTATGTACACTTGGTGGAAAAGTATTGGGGCTTAACCAACCAATACTTTCTCATCTTGGTTTCTGACGGGTTCTTTAGGCATCCTAATTAGGGGTGAGCACGATTCGATTTTTTGGTTAATTCGATTTGGTTTGTTCGGTTTTTCCTTTTCTAAAAATCCTTATGGAATCAAAAATCGAAAACCAAATAACCGAAAACCAAATCCTAATTTGGTTGTTTATTCGGTTATTCGGTTTTGGACTGAATTACGTAAAGAAAAATTTGTAAAAAATAATTAATGACTAAATTATTATTATTTTCCTAATAAAAATAAAATTTAAACTATTTAAACATTCAAAATATTTTAGAGATAACATTAATAATTTAATCTAAATAAAAAAAATCAAAATCTCATCATGTAGTTTTTAATATATATATATATATATTACAACCCCAATTTTAAATGAATGAATTCGTACAAGTTTATGAATAAGCTAAAAAAAGTTCAAACTAAGATGACATAAAACATTAATAAATTTAAGTGATTTTCACATTCTTCTCAAGGTCTCATCAAACCACTTCTCGAATCTTCTATACAAATTTATCTCCACACATTCATTATGTTTCTTATATACCTAATATCATCCTAAAAAAAATACAAATGTATCTCCACACATTCATTATTTTTCTCATCTACCTACTATCATCCTAAAAAAAAGTGAGATATGTTAATATAATAATAATTAAGGTAAAGAGTAAAAAAATTAAACTTAAAAACCAAAGGTAATAAACACTGAAGAAACAAGAGAACAAAGGTTTAGAAAATTAGAGTTTGTTCCTTATTTTTTAGTTATGGATCAAATGGGCTTAGGTAATTACTCAAATCATTTGAGACTAATGTAGTTAAAAAATAATTGAAAGAAAGAAATGTTTGAAATAGAATTGATTGACCCAAACATAACCAAATATCCAACTCAAATGATATTTGGTTAAAACAAAAAATCAAAAACCGAATTGAATTCGGTTTTTTCGGTTAACCAAATTCAAAATTTGAAAACCGTAACCGAATCGAAAACCAAATTTTTGAATTCAATTTGGTCAAAAACCGAACCAAAAATTGAAAAACCAAAAAATCAAATTAAATTTGGTTCGGTTGATTTTTCAGTATTTTGCTCACCCCTAATCCTAATATGGATGTCAAAGTTTCAGTGCTATCTTGCACTCACAAGCTTATGAGAGTTATTTGAAATAAATACAATGGTGGACTGTAACCCTCACATAGTGTATATTGTTTACTTTGGAATAAATGTAAGAAAATTGTACAAGCAATATGCAAATCACACGTGAGAGGATATTGCGGTTGACATGAATTGCTACAACAATTCAACTTCAGAATTTTCCTACAAATACAAGGCAATTCAGAAGTTCAAGATTATTCCAAAACGAAAAAGCTTCAAAATTTTCATTCCCTCAAGCCTTTAGCTCTCATTTTTTTTCATTTTCTTTTGCTTAAATCCTTTTGTATAATTGGTGTTCTCGGCTATTGTAAATTGTCCCCACATGTTAGTGAATTTTGGCACCGCCTCCGGCCGTGGATGTAGGTCGTATTAACTGAATCAAGTAAATTTTTATGTCCATTGTCTCATTTATTTTTCTCGTTATTATCCTCTCATTATTATTTTGGGCTATTAGATACATGTGAGATTCATTTTTCCCAAACAAATTGGTATCCGAGCCATATCTTATTTTAGATCTTTTAGCCGCCGTGACAATAACTAAGACCTTTATTGAAAGGTTTGACCGGAATATCAACTTCAGTACATGGCAACTCAGAATGGAAGCCATTCTTGTTCAAGATGAGTGTGAGTTAGCACTTGAAGAGGTAGAGAAAAAGCTACCAGAAATGTCGACACAAAGTTTCTTGGACCTAGATAAAAAGGCTAGATTAGGTATTGTATTAAATCTCTCTCATGAGGTTTTGCAAGAAATTGCCAGTGAAAAGATGGCCAAAGGCATGTGGGACAAATTAAACTTCATGTATATGAAAAGCCGGTGGAGAATTGGGCTCACTTGAAGAAAAATTTGTACATGTTAAAAGTAACTGAAGGTACATATATTATCTCACATCTTGATAAATTTGATTCCATTATTATGGATTTGGAAAATATAGAATTTAAGATGGAAGATGAGGATCAAGCCATTTTGTTGTTATGTTCTCTTCCTCAATCATTTAAATATTTTTGTGATACCATGATTTATGAGAAAGATTCTGTCTCATATTGTCATGTAAAATCTACATTAAAATCCAAAGAGCATATTGATAGAGATATCACAGGGGAGACTAGTGAAAGTCAGGCAGAGAGATTAGTGATACGGGGCAAACCTGAAAATAGAAACTTTGATAGTAGTATATCCAAAGACATGTCTAAATCCAGACATAAAGATAAAGTTTGTAATTATTGCAAGAAAAAGGGGCACATTAAGGATGACTGCTATAAATTGAAAAATAAGAAAAGATATAAAAATGAGTAGAATAACAACAACACTGCCGAAGCTAGTGTAGTTGCAGATGATCATGATGAAACTTTGTTTGTAGCAACAACAAATCAAGTTAGTTCTAAAGATGAGTGGATTCTTGATTCTGATTGTTCTTACCACATGAGTCCGGAAAAGGATTATTTCTCAATATATGAAAAATGTAATTGTGGAGTTATTTTGATTAGCAATAATGCTCCATGCAAGGTTGTTAGTAGAGGTACATTCCAGATTAAAATGTATGATGGAATCGTTTGAACACTCGCTAATGTTAGACATGTTCCAAATGTAAAGAAAAATCTCATCTTGTTAGGTACTCTTGATGCTCTCGGGTACAAGTATTCGGCTGAAGGTGGAGTTTTGAAAATTTCATGAGGTGCTATTGTATTAATGAAAGCTTGCAAGTATGGTAGTTTGTATATCTTGCAGGTATCTAAAGTTTTATGTGCTACAAAAGTCTCTCTATTATCAGATATCGATATCACCAAATTGTGGCATATACGATTAGGTCATTTGAATAAGAAAGGTTTAACGTTGTTAAGCAGTCGGGGACTACTTTTTGGACAAAGTACTGGTAAGATAGACTTTTGTGAACACTGTATTTTAAGGAATAGAAAAGAGTTAGTTTCAATTCACCCGCAATCCATAAAATAAAAGGTACTTTAGATTATATCCATTCTGATCTTTGGGGGCCTTCTCATGTTCCTTCCAAGAGTAGTGCTAGGTATATGTTAATCTTTATTGATGATTATTCAAGAAAGGTTTCGGTGTATTTTTTGAAGAATAAAAATGATGTTTTCCTGACATTTAAACAATGGAAGGTTTTGATTGAAAAAACAGACAAGAAAATATATTAAGTGGCCGTCGAGTGATAATGGCTTGGAATTTTGTGGAATAGAATTCAACGAATTCTATAAAAAAATGAAGGAATTGCTTGACATCGTACCGTTAGAATGACACCCCAACAGAACAGTGTGTCAGAGCTTATGAATCGAACTCTTTTGGAAAGAGCTCGGTGTATGATCTCAAATACTGGGTTGAGTCAGTGTTTTGGGCTGAAGCCATCGCTATAGCTTGTTATATTGTCAACCGCGTTCCTTGTGCTCCTCTTGATTTGAAGACTCCGGAGGAAGTTTGGTCTGGTACTCCTACTGATTACTCTAATTTAAGAATATTTGGGTATCTAGAATATATGCATGTTAATGAGAAAAAGTTAGAGCCTAAGGTTAGAAAATGTATTTTTCTCGGTTATACTTAAGGGGTGAAAGGATACAGATTATTTTGTCCTGATCTCAAATCACCTAAGTTTGTAATTAGTAGATATGGTACATTTGATGAGTCATTCATGCTGAATCCTAGAAAAGAGTCTTGTAATCCTTGTAATTTGGAAAAAGATGATAGCACACATAAATAGGTGGAGTTAGAAATCATAAATTTCTGTTCTTCTTAAAAATCCTATACATACCAAGATGATGAACCATATCTAGATTTTGTTGAGAATGAACTGATAGAGGAGGAATATTCCATAGCCAAAGATAAACCAAGATGGGAGATTCAACCACCATAGAGGTAAGCATATTTAGTTGCATATGGTTTATTAGTGGCACAAGAAACAAGCAGAGACGGAGAACTTTCCACATATATCGAGGTGATTTCAGGAGTTGATTCAGATAAGTGGGTAGTGGCCATGAATAAAAAAATAGAATCTCTACACAAAAATGGTATTTGGGATCTTGTGATGCCGCCGAAAGGAAAGAAAATTGTTGTTTGCGAGTGAGTTTCAAAAGAAAATAAGCTAATTCAAGTGTTGATAATACGATATATAAGGCACGATTAGTTGCAAAGGGCTATAGTTAGATACAATGTTTTAGTTTTAATGATGTTTTCCCACCTGTTGTGAAACATAACTCTATTCGTGTATTGCTTACATTAGTAGGCATGTTTGATTTGGAATTGATATAGCTTGATATTAAGGCAACGTTCCTACATAGTGAGTTAGATGAACAGATCTATATGAAACAACCTGAAGGTTTTGAATTTGAACGAAAAGAAGACCATGTTTGCTTATTAAAGAAATCCTTGTATGGATTAAAGCAATCTCCAAGATAGTGGTATAAAAGGTTTGATTCATTTATGTTGGGTTATGATTTCCCCAGGAGCATGTATGATAGTTGTGTCTACTTTTGGAAGTTAAAATATAATTAATTCATTTATCTTTTGTTATAAAAGATAATTAAAAGATAGGTCTCTTAGTATGGAATGAGATATTAGTATTCATTATAAGACTGACCAGCAAATAAAGCCTTTTCGCCTTATTTGGCCTCTCCTACTTTGGGCTTTATGTAGTAGGTGTTTTTGAGCATCTTTTTGTGGTTTTGTTGTAGTTTTCTGTTGTGTGTTTGCTGAATATTTCCACTGTTGCAATCCTTCTTTGTGATTAGTGGATTTCTCCTTCTTTGTCCATGGACGTATGTTATGTGGACTGAACCATGTTAAATCTTGATATTCTCTCTTTTGTTGTTATTCACCATATTTGTTATTGAGTTGTCGAGTTTGCTTCCGCATATTAACTGGGATTTATTTCCCAACAAATAGTGCATGGTTGCTTCAAAAAGAATCTCCATGATCTGTTGTTGCACGGCCGCATGAAGATTGCAGACTTTGGATGGCTTGTGCAATTAAAATCAGAAAGTAAAAGATGCATCATATGGAGAAGTTGGGAATATTTAGCACCAGAAATGGTGGAGTAGAAAGATCGTGATCACTATGAAGTGGACAACTGGATTTTGGTGTTCTTTTCTATGAGCTTTAATATGGTGTCCCTCCATTTTGAAGGTAAAGGAAACTGCAGTTAGCCATATAGCACTACAAGAAAAATGGGCATTACTGACTAAGTCATTTTGTCAATAAAGACATATATTTCGTTAATAAGCCTTTTTAGTGACGAGAAAAAGTCGACAGTTGGTAGACAATAAAGTGTTAACAGTAAAGGTTCTTTTAACGACTTTTTAGATTTTGTCAGTAAACCGTCACATTTATTGACTAACTTTTGTCTTCAATGAACATATTGACAATGCAATATCGTCAATAAGGTTTGGTCGATAAAAGTAGTAAGTCATCAATAAATAATGCACTTTAGTGACAAATTGTCAATCAAGAATTGTTTGTTCAATCACTTTACCGACAAGATATGACAAGACATAGTGACAATAATTATTAGTCAAAAGAATAAAAAGAGTCAACCATTTCAAGCACAAATTAATGACGACAAATGTTGTCAATAGGAAATGAAAAACAAAATAGTTTTATTAGCGAGTGACAATGACAAGAAAGTTGTTAATAGATACAGAATATGAAAATGGTTTATTGACGAGATAGTAAGAATCATCAGTGATGACAAACAGTCATCAAATAGAAATTTATAATTTTTTAGGCTACCATAAATTTGTCTACCGCCCTATAACAGATATTATGCATATGTATTTCATTTTATCTGATAAATAAAACAAAAAAAATGATCATCATTCAAGTAACGGAAGGTTCTGGGCTGCAATTAATTTGCTTGCAACTATGTAACAAATATTCCTCATACACGTATTCTATTTTATTTCATCCGATAAATGAAATCAAATCCAAAAAAAAGGCATTTACTAATAATATAAAAAAAAATCAAAGGCATACACAAATTATATCCTAAAATATTGCCAATTGTTAATTGACATATAAGTGAAGACAACTAAATCCAATACTAAATATCCAATATGAAGGATAAATGTTGTTGTTTGCTCCTCAATACTTCTTGCATCCTTGAAGCCAAATCACTACAAAATACCAATATTTAAAAGGAAAAAATTACAACTTAATACATAATATGGAACAATTACATGTACTACATACATTTAATTAATTGAAAAAGTATAAACTTACATTTATTTTTTCAGATTGCATCCTAAGAAGAAGAGCAATTTGATTCATCATTGTCTCCATTTTCTTATTGGATTGCATATGGAGTTCTTTCAATTGCTTTATTTCTCATAGGATAGCAAATGCCCAAGAATGTCATGACGTTCTTGCACATAAATTTAATTTTGGAGACAAATTTGTTGTAGCTTGCAATATTACCAATTTTTCTTGCAATAAGGTATAAAATATTGACCACAAAGAAAGTGAATATATTAATGGCAAACGAAAGCAGCAAAACAAAAAAATGAGCCAAGTCTACATAATATCACAATAGAATGATCTTAACCCTGGAAAACAACTAAGATGTTTCCACATTAGCACTTGTCATATTTCGCCATTATATTTTTCCATGTTCTAATACTAATGATATAAAAGAAGGGCAAAGCTTGTGAGTCCTATCCTCTCCTAATCCAAGAATTATACTTAGGGTTCGGTGTCTAAGGGATATTTCTTTCGTTCATTGAGAACAATCTTTATAACAAACTTGTTCTTCATTAAAAACAAACTTTATAACTAAATTAGGGGCTTTAACAAAGAGATTAATCAAAGGACAAAGTTTAAACAATGAGATTTCGAGAAAGCTAAATTTTTGCTACATAACTACATTAACTTACCAAATGATCTAATAACACCAATAAATACTTGAGCTAGAGCTTTCAAAGGAAATTAGAGTGAAAATTACTTCAAAAGTAGTGTATAAATGGATTAGTGATACGATACCTTCGGAACTAATGTATACTAGAACAGAAAAGGGACTAAAAAAAAGGTATTTATTAGTCTTAATTATCACCCTCCAAAATTTGTCTCAAAAACATTCTGAAAAAAAGATATTTAAACATTGCCAGCAGACTAGTAAATTTGAACTCCAAAAGCACTTCTATTAATGCCCTCTTACCTTTACAATAATTAAGATTTATCTAAGCTCTTAATCCACTCCTAATGTGTCCTCAGAAGGCAAAAATCTCATTAGCCGAGTAGGTTTATTATTGAATCTCTTAGTACAACTATCAAAGTAGCGTACAAATGATGGTACGAAACATCATTTTCTTTTCTAATTATGCGACCTTATATATGTCCAGCTTCTAATCAATAACTCAACTGGAAGGCTCATGATACCAATGTTGGAAGCCTATTAGGTTGATGTTCAAATCTCCAAAAATTCAAGACATTCATGTCATTGGTTCGTGATGAATCTCGTGTACGGAGTGCTGGAATATCATGGATAACAAGTCTAGCATTGATTGCATGGAGTTTTGAGATTCCAATGAGACATTTTAGCAAAAGACAGCTCAATGCCACAATATCTATTTCTTCCAGGTCGTGACGCCCCTCCACGTTTTAACGTCCGAACCTTCCAATTCTTAACATCATTCACTAGTATTTCAAAATTTTGAAGAAGTGCTCCATGTTGTGACGTCCACTGCCCAACGTCGCGACACTGGTAATTGGAGGATTTTGACAGAAATTTGTCATTTCCTCACGTTGCGATGACCGACTCTCGAGTCACAATACTAGTAATTTTCAGTCTCCATGTCGCGATGTGCGACAACGATGTCACCATATTTGATCACCAATGTCACAATGTAAGAAACTTTTTCAGTATTTTTTTATTTCGTGAATTTCTGAAACTTTTGTTGATTTAATCTTTTAATAAAGGCATGACAAAATATTCTTGCATGAACATTGGTATGTTAATTAGAGTCATTTACATGGCCAAGGATTTTGCACGATCAAGGCATGTATTAGTTCATTTTTAAGGGATAAGTAGAGGTTTACTTCAATTAGGAAACTGCCCTTTTAGTTATCAATTAGGGTTTATTTTGTGTGGCAGTCTTTGCCCTATTTAAAGGCTTAACCCACAAACTTAAAGACAACTTTTGATGAAATTAATTTGAAATCTACGTTCAATATTTTGCTGTGCAAAATTGAATCCAACCCTTAGAAGAGTTTAGTTAATTTTTAGTTATTGAATTCAAAACTCTAAAGTGAGGTTAAGTCAATAATCTTACTTTTATTCTGAATTTGGGAACAATCAAAACTTGTTTGATTTAGGTACCACCCAAATAAATTTAGCTTAGTAAAAACATCGAGACTTTGGACAAATTTCCATTGAATCATATTCATTATCATTAATTTAACACTTCTTTATGTTTTCTTTCTTGAGTTATAAATTTTTTAGCTATATCCTTTCAAATATTCAAATACAGTTTTCAATCCATTCCAAGGGTGGAAAACCTTATCAAGTGGTATTAGAGAAGTATACAATGTATTATTTTCTATTCTTATTATAGAATTATAGAATGTTTTGGTTCGTGATGAATCTCGTGTATGGAGCCTTGGAATATCATGGACAACAAGTCTCACATTGATCCCATGGAGTTCTGAGATTCCAAGGTGATGTTTTAGGCAAAGACAGCTTGACGTTGCGACATCCATTACTTCCACATCGCGATGTCCCTCCATGTCATGACATTCGGACCTTCCACTCACTAGAATTTTAGAATTTTGAAGATGTGCTAGCTCCTAGTCATAACGTCCACCGCCCCATGTTGCAACTATGATAATTGGAGGATTTGTTTTGGCAAAAATTCATCATGTTTTGCCCGTCACAACGTCCAGCTCTCAACTTGCAAAGCAGGCAATTTTAGCCTTTACCAATGTGTGATCACCGATGTCGCGACGTTGGAGACTTTTTTAGTATTTTTGTAATTTGTGAATTTTTCAAACTTTTGTTTATTTAATCTTTCAATAAAAGCATGACTAAATTTTCTTGCATGAACATTGGTATGTTGATTAGAGTCATTCACACGGCCAGAAATCTTGCACAATCAAGGCATGTGTTAGTTCATTTTTAAGGGATAAGTAAAGATTTACTTCTATTAGGAAACTCCCATTATAATTATTTACCAAATAGGGTTTATTTTGTGTGGTAGCATTTGCTCTATTTAAAGGCTTAAGCCATAAACTTAAAGACAACTTTTGATGAAATTAATTTAAAATTTACATTCAATATTTTGCTGTGCAAGATTGAATCCAACCCTTAAAATTTTTTAGATAAATTTGAGCTATTGAAATCTAAACCCTAAAGTGAGGTTAAGTTAATAATTTTATTTTTGTTCTAAGTTTGATAATAGTCAATTTTGGTTTGATTTAGGTGCTGTTCAAATCAAATTAGCTTTGTAATAACACTCAGGATTTGGACAAGCTTCTATTGAATCACATTCAATATCTTTGCCGCACTTCTTTATGTTTTCTTCTTTGTTGTGTTCTGAATTTTGTAGCTAGATCCTTTCAAATATTCAAATACAATTTTCAATCCATTCCAAGGTGGAGAATCCTATCAGCTCACCTTGAAGAAAACCTAGGAACATCCATGGGCAGTTAAGAATCAGGAATACATTGATGCATGCACAAAGTATCATTGTTCAATCCCAAACATACTGTCGATGATTTTGTGATGTTGTGGTTTATAGCTTATTGTTTTGAATTTACTGACAGTCTAGAACTCAGTTGCTACACAATGTTCATTTTAGCATTCTCTCTACTATGTTAGACACTCATTTGTGTTTCATTTCTCTTAGTTTGAGTACTCTAAGGAATTCATACATCAAACGAGTGAGTTGTGAATTGCATTTAATTTAGTAGTTAGTTTCTTTTTACCAAAGCTGTAGAGAAAACTCATGGCCAAATAACTATTTGATTATTTTGCATTTTAATTTACCAATCAAGGATTACAGAGAGCATAAACATACAATACACTGGAGTATTTTGTTCATCTAATTTTGTTCGAGTTTTGATGTGGAAAGATCTTACATATTTATAAATTACAAAAGCTTATAATGCACTGGAATATTTTGTTTGAAATTCCCCAAATCACATCTTTAACATTTTCTCAAGTTCAGAACAAGGATAAAACAAAAAGTTGGAAGCAAACTTAGTTCCCAGTTTTGAAAAGATAAAGTTAATGAAACAACATATAGTGTTAGTCTTTAGTATGCTAATTGGATCTCAAAGTATTGGTGCCTTTAAATAATTTTAAAACAACATTATATTCACAAATAATTAAATTTCATGCATGATTTGTGAGTATTACAACATTAAGAGGCTCTCTGAGGCTTAATCATGGAAACATTTTAGGAGCTTTAAGAACATGAGTACAAATTCTACATTTTGAATGTCTCAAGTGTCACACTAATTCTTCACTCCTCTGATTTAACCAAACTTGCATCACTAAACCCTTTTAGAATGTTTCATAGGTCCATACTCCAGAGCTTATATGTTTTATCGATTAATCTTAATCATCAAATATTAAATCCTCATACAATGCATTTACATTTTACATACCCAAAAACACAAAATAATTACTAGTGTGTTATGCTCCTTGAACGTTACAATTTACATAAGGTGGGGAGTTTAATACATCCATAGACTATTTCATAATGGTAGAGTATTGATGAGTATGCTAATAGTTATCAATTAACAGCCTATGGATTAAGGGCATTCTACATATAAGGATAACCCTAATTTGGGATTGAGATAAACATCAACAATTGGGAAGGATTAGGAAAGGCTTGAGTTATCAGAATATCAGATAAGGATAGAGTTTATCACTGGTATACCCATCCAATATTTATAAATACATGCTTATGTTATTGAGAAAATGATCTTTGGATGAATCTCTAAAACCTAGAACACCGACTTGAGCTTCGGAGCCTTGAAGTTCTCACCATAGTTGCATCGTCTTGGAGTTCGCCACTCATAGTTTATTGTTTTGGTGGTTTCTTGTTTCATCAATTGGCACCCACCGTGGAGCCACTTTAGTAGAATAGCATCCCAACTTTACAAGCATGGCGGAAAATTCCAGGGAAGATGGAGAATTTAGCGACTAGGAAAAGGGAGAAACTTCTCAGCTGAAGAATATTATTCTGCAGGCTGGGAGAGCTGGAAAGTCATCTACCAAAAAAGAGATCCGGCAAACTTATGCGAAAAATGCTTTTTTGAAATTCAGGCGTTGGTATAGGAGGTGTAAAGACTCACATTTTGTCTAATTGTCATATTGGAACTTAATAAGACCAATTTAGGTCATGGTTTGTGGAAAATGATGAGAGCTGATTTTGATCATGGCTTGTGAAAAGCGATGAGAGATTGATACGCGAATTTTTGTACAATACATTGAGATCATGGGTTCCATCCTCTAAGATAAGTTCTCAAATCACATACTACTATGTGGCTTGTAGGTAAATTAACGAGCTTAATCATTACGTGCGAGTTGATTTTTTCTCTTGATTTTTTTTAATCATTATGTAATTCCTCTCAATAAACACACATTCAGTTGAAAAGTGAAACTATTATAAGAAATGACAAAGTGATAAAAGAAACCTATCAAAACAGGAAGTTGTAGAACTGGTAGAAGTTGATGTTTGCGTAGACATTAATTCTTAGGTCAACGAAAAAGAAGCTCGAAAGATTGATTGCATTAAACAGTGGTAACACACACATGAATTTACCGATAATTCATTGAAAACAAGTTAGTTCCTGAGATATGCCAAATTAATTCTTTCAACCATTCTTCTCTTTTTGAGATGTGATAATTTCTTAAGCAATATAAAGTTATTTATTTTTTACTTCTATTATGGAAGAGGTGAGAAGATAAAGAATGTTATATTATCATTTTGGGTAATAAGTCCAGGTGAAAAATTATTCCTATGAATTTATTCTTCTTCTAAGGATATGTGAAAGTTATTCACATGAACAGTTTTCCTCTTTTTATGAAAAGACAATGGAGACATTGCTATCTTAACTAGTGATTAGTATACTTAAAATCAGACAATTGGTATTTTTTGGTTGCAACTAAGAATTGCATGCTAGTTGAAATATTGAGCAAGTCGTGGTCAATTTGAAGATCAATCGACCATTAATGAATTTTTTCTCCCTTGTTTAGTGAAAGAAAACTATTCGTATTTCTTCTCTATGATGCAACAACTTCTATGAGAAGCCTTTACTTACATTACAAAGGCATAGCTGAATCAATACATTGATCTTGATGAAGAGGGTTCACAATTTGTGTATTAAGATGATTTTCATCATCAAGTTTACTCTGATGAAATTTCAGCAAATTAATGTATGAGCAACTTTGATCAATCAGGTGGTTGGATGGCTAAACATGCTTTGATCATGTTAAACTTTTATCTAACTATAGAAGACATCTCGTTCTATATTTTGTATAGGTGGAGATCGAATTTCAACGGTTGTGTACCAAGTAAAAATGTTTTGAAGAGATGATGTTTGAGAACAACTTCTGCTACAATCCAGGAATTCCAAATATGAGCAGTATTTGATCAAATAATTGATCGGATGGGAAAAAAATGTCCGATCTCATTGAAATTTTACGTGTTTATAGAAGACGTGCAATTCAATATTCTGAGCAGTGGAAATAAAATTTCAACGGATCACATTCTTGAAATTCTTCTAAAGAATAGTTATGGAGCTCCAGTTCAAGAAGAAGAGATATATTCTAGTTTGGTGCTTGTTGGTCAGAATGGGTAAAGATATCAATGGAGTTTTCGCTATACCAAATTTCATCTAAGATTATTCTTATTTGAAAAGGGTGATATATACATCTGTAAAGATCATCTAAGACTATTCTCTTATTTGAAAAAAGGGTGATATATACATCTGTGAAGAATACAGGTGGTGTATGGCATCATGAAAATCTTATTTTCATGGCAAAATAGCTATCATAAGTCAATGAAACTTCAGCTCCAATGCAGTAAATACAAAAGCACAAGCACAACAAATCAACTTGCAAATGGTATGGTACGAATACATATCAACATGCTACTTATTTTGATGTTTTCTCTCAAACTTCACAAAGATTTTATGAATGCTTAAGTTTATGAGGATGGCAAAACGTATTATTTGGATCATATTGTTGAAAATTGGAAGAAAAAAATTAATTTACATTACAGTGATATTTGGATGAAAATATTAAGTTGTAAATGAAAAAATTATTCTATGAGACTTTGATATATTATGTTAAAAGGACAAATTACTTAGTTAATTTTATTGTCTTATTTGAGATACAAGTATTCACAGAATTGATACAAAAATAAAATATATCATTCCTAGTAATTAATGAGACAACATTGATTTTGCAATTTTTAGTCTCAAGAAAGATGGATATTGCTAGGAATCGGCCTTACCTTTTTAATAAATAAGTTAAATAATACACATTGAGATTATATAGTGGTGTTATTTTGAGGGACTGGAGGGCTTGTATGTGCGGGTGGAATAGTCACATCTACATATCATACATTCATTACTATGTGTCTTATTCTTTCTTACGGTTAATCGTATACAATAAAAGATAAAAGTGTTATTGTTTAGCAATATTCGTTTCACATATAAATTGGAAAAAAGCCAAAAGAAACTTCTGACAATGGTGGAGAACTGCTTACTTGGAATCAATGAGGTTTTATGTTCAATATTTGAGGTTGTTTATAAACTATAGTTCCACGGAAAAATATACCCAATTCACAAGACAAAGAGATTCGACATGTGATCTACAAAGGTCTTATGAGGCGACAAGTATATAAATAAGCTAAAAAGACTTGGCGAATTATTTCTACAAAGAGATCTGACGTGCGATCTACAAAGGCCTTAAGAGGTGTCAAGTATGTAAATAAGCCAAAACAATTTGGCGACATTATTTTACAATGAGATCTGGCGTGCGATCTACGAAGACCTTAAGAGGCGGAAAGTACATAAATAAGCCAAAAAGACTCGGCAACATTGTTTCTATAAAGTGATAAGGATCTACAAATGCTCCTTATGTAAATAGATGCGAGGATGCGGAAATAGTTGCTTAGAATTCTTTCAAAGATCAATTGGCGATGGTAGGAACAACCTATCTATGTAGGATGTCAGTAGCCACAGTTATTTGTATACTCCTCACAAACAAACAACAAATAAAGTCGACACAAACATGATTCCCTCCTCAAGAATAATCCTCACAAGTAAATAAAAAACTCTCCTCAGGTTTACAACTCACTACATGAAAAACACTTTGTGTATTTATGTTTTCAATAATCAATAATCTGTTTATTACAACTGAAAGAGAAGCCTATTTATAGCTTTTCACATTTTCCCGAAAAAAATAGTTAAATATAACTAAGTTATTAATTAAAAACATAAAAAAATGCAGATGTTCCCGGACGTCCGAAAAGTAGTGTAAACAACCCCAACTTATCGAAAAGTAGTGAACTACCAATATTTGTGCAGCTCCCACTAGCGATGACCACATTGCACATTTTCCCCCCAATAAGGCACCGTGTATGGAACAATTGATTGCACTTATAATTGTCCTCCCCCATTAGTTGTACTATAACTGCTTGTCTCAGAACTAGCATTTCACCTCCCACATCTAGTAGTATTATCTCATCTTCAGGATCCTCTAAAGATGGCATTCTATCAACAGATGATGTATCCTTCACTATAGCTCCGTTAGGATGAATTATGATGACCTGGGTGCTACCACATTGTGAAGCAACATGTCCATAACCATGGCACTTAAAGCACTGCATTGGTTGAGACTTAGATAAAGAAACCCCTTCTCCTTTACTCTCTTGGAACCCTTGAACTGGGGTTTTCAACACCATCTTCCAAGAAAAAGAACTATCATTTCCTGACCATTTTTCAATCTCTAACTGCTTCTCTGCCTCATTGGCCTTGTGAAGTAATTCTTCCTTGTCCACATATTGAGAGAGTACCACAGCCTTTGTTATCTCTTGGTTTAATCCACTTATAAACCTTGCGATTGCACCATCATTCTCTTTATGAACATGAGCTTGTTCATTAGCATTTGTATTTCATGGTAATATTCTTCGACACTGCTATTACCTTAACTCAAATTTTGAAACTTCAGCCAACGATCTCGATAATAATGTGTTAGAACAAATCTTTTATGCATTGGAAACTTTACTTTCTCCCAAGTACAGATTAGCCTTTCCCCCAATTTATCTCACTGAATTAAAAGATCTTCCCACCACGTGCTAGCATATCCCGTGAACTCCATTACATCCAAGCTGAACTTATCGCCTCCAAATAGTTGTACAACTCAAAAATGTTGTTGGTCTTTCTCATCCACTCTAAGAACATATCCGGACTCTCTTTTCCTGAAAATGACGGTACATTTAGCTTTCCCTTTTTCTCAGTTGGACAAGCTCTTCCCCCCCGCCCCTTCGTCGTATACTTTCTTCAAAATCTAAACTCTCATTTCAATCCCCTCAAACCAGAGATTCTTGGTCTGTCGTGACTTAGGCGACGTAGGCGACTTGGGCGAGGCGGACAGACTGTTAACCTTAGCCGACAATACTTGTAATTCCTCCCTAATGTCAAAAGCACATCTTAAAACTCACAAAAGCTCAGCAAATTACACTATATAAGTTAGTACGAAACTGACTTATCTGTGTTATAACCCATCAAAATTGAAAATTTTTTATAATTATTTACTATCCATTTTTTCCACAGAGTATATTGGATATTATGTTGACAAGTGAGATGGGTGTTGGAAGTGGCACGAAAATGTCCAATTTAGGCACACTTTTGAAACTTTTTATTTTTGTCAAAAACGAGTGTGTTATATATTTATCAAAATTGTCAATTTTTGATAAGTTATTACTATTCATTTTTTCACATCATTCTCTAAATAATATGTTGGCAAGTTAATTAGGTGCAAAAAAGGGCACAAAATGGCACATTTAGGCACGTTTTTTAGAATTTTTTTTTCTAAAATACATTTGTTATATTTCATCAAAATTGCTAATTTTTTTAAAAATTCTTACTGTCTATTTTTTCATATCATTCACTAAATATCATGTTGGAAGTTAGAGTCGTGCAAAAAATGGCACTAAAATGGCAAATTTAAGCATATTTTTTAGACTTTTTATTTTTGCCCGTAACGCGTGTAATAAATATAACCTATCAAATTTGCCAATTTTTTAAAATTTCTTACTTTCATTTTTTCACATCGTTCACTATATATCATGTAGGCAAGTTTAACGGGTGCAAAAAAAAAGGGTACAAAAATGGCAAATTTAGACACGTTTATTAGATTTTTTTTACCCAGAATGCATGTGTTATAAGCCCATCAAAATTACAAATTTTTTAAAATTTATTACTATCCATTTTTTTCACATTACTCACTAGATATCATGTTCACAAGTGTGAAGGGTGCAAAAAAGGCACGAAAATGGTAAATTTAGGCACGTTTTTGAGATTTTTTTTTTTCCCAAAACATGTGTGTTATAACCCATCAAAATTGACAATTTTTTATAATTACTTAGTATCCATTTTTCCCACACCATACATTGAGTATCATATTAACAAGTGAGATGGTACTGAAAGCGACACTAAAAAGACCAATTTAGACACGCTTTTGAGACTTTTTATTTTTGTAAAAAGGCATTTGTTTTATATAGCTTATCAAAATTCTCAATTCTTGAAAATTTCTTTCTATTCATTTTTTCACACCATTCACTAAATATCATGTTGGCAAGTTAAACGGGGTGCAAAAAATGGCACAAAAACAGTAAATTTAGGCACGTTTTTTAGACTTTTTATTTTTGTCCAAAACACGTGTGTAACATTCCATCAAAATTGCCAATTGTTTAAAATTGCTTACTATCCTTTTTTTTACATCGTTCACTAGATATCTTATTCGCAAGTTAGACAGTTGCAAAAAAGGGCACAAAAACAACAAATTTAGGCATGTTTTTGAGAATTTTTGTTTTTGTTCAAAAAGCGTGAGTTAAATATAGCCTATCAAATTTTTCAATTTTTGAAAATTTCGTACTTTCATTTTTTCACACTGTTCACTAGATATCATGCTTGCAAATTTAACGAGTGCAAAATAGTGTATGAAAATGGTAAATTTAAACACGATTATTAGACTTTTTACTTTTGCCTAAAACGCTTGTGTTTTATAGCCCATAATAATTACAATTTTTTAAAATCTATTACTATCCATTTTTCACACTGTTCACTATATATCATATTTGCAAGTGTGACAAGTGCAAAAAAGGGTACAAAAATGGCGAATTTAGGCAAGTTTTTACGACTTTATTTTTGCCCAAAACACGTGTGTTATAACCCATCAAAATTGACAATTTTTTATAATTACTTACTATCTATTTTTTGCACACCATACATTGGATGTCATGTTGACAAATGAGATGGGTGCTGAAAGAGGCATGAAAATGACCAATTTAATCACGTTTTTTGAGACTTTTTATTTTTGCCAAAAACGCGTATATAGCCTATCAAAATTGATAAGTTTTAAAAATTTCTCACTATTCATATTTTTTCAAAAATTTCACCAAATATCATGTCGGCAAGTTAAACGGGTGCAAAAAGGAGCACAAAATGGCAAATTTTGGCATGTTTTTTAGACTTTTTATTGTTGCTCAAAACACGTGTGTTATAATCCATCAAAATTGCTAATTTTTCAAAAATTTCTTACTCTCCATATTTTTCATATTGTTCACTAGATATAATGTTGGGAAGTGAGGGATGTGCAAAAAACAGCACGAAAACTGCCAATTCAAGCACATTTTTGAGACTTTTAATTTATGCCCAAAATGTGTTTGTTAAATATAGCCTATTAAATTTGCCAATTTTTGAAAATTTCTTACTTTCAGTTTTTTACACAGTTCACTAGATATCATATTGGCAAGTTCAATGGGTGCAAAAAAGGGCACGAAAACGATAAATTTAAACACATTTATGAGACTTTTTATTTTTGCCTAAAACAAATGTGTTATATAGCCCATTAAAATTACCGATTTTTTAAAATTTATTACTATCCATTCCTTCACACCGTTCATAAGATATCATGTTGACAAGTGTTACAGGTACAAAAGGGCACAAAAACGGCGAATTTAGGCACGTTTTTTTAAACTTTTTATTTTTATCCAAAACGCATGTGTTATAACCTATCGAAATTTACAATTTTTTATATATACTTACTATCTATTTTTTTCACACCATACATTGGATATAATGTTGACAAGTAAGATGGTGTTGAAACCAGCACAAAAATGACCAATTTTGACACGCTTTTGAGACTTTTTATATTTGTTAAAAACGAGTGTGTTATATATAACCTATCCAAATTGTCAATTTTTGAAAATTTTGTACTATTCATTTTTTTCACATCGTTTACTACATATAATGTTGGCAAGTTAAACAGATGCAATTGCTTCAATTTTGCTTCAATTACTAGAAAGGCCATTGCTTCAATTTTTTAGAAAGCTTGCCTATTTTGTTTAGGCTAAAATATGTTGAAAATATGCAATGTGGTCGGGCAAATACTTGTTTGGGACTAAGAGCAGTGCTACTTGTGCTAATAAGTAGTGTTTCTCTAAGTCTCGGCTTTAGATTATGGAAATTCTCATGTAATGGAGTAGTACACCTATCTTTTCGGGTTTCTTGTTTTGCTTTTATATTTCTTGTAACGGTGTGGCAGGTATATCCGTCACTGTATTTTGTTCATGATGGTATATGTATATATATTTGTAAAAAAAAAGTTAAACGGATGCAGAAAAGGGCATGAAAACGGTAAATTTTGGTACGTTTTTAAGACTTTTATTTTTGTCCAAAACACGCGTATCCCATTGAAATTGCCAATTTTTTAAAATTTATTACTATCCATTTTGTTCAAATCGTTCACAAGATATCATTTTTCCAAGTGACATGAGTACAAAAAAATTGCACGAAAATGGCCAACTAATGCACATTTTTTAGACTTTTTATTTTTGTCTTATGCTTGTGCCCATCAAAATCTCCAATTTTTTAAAATTTCTTACTATCTATTTTTTTCATGTAGTCCACTAGATATCATGTTGGCAAGTTAGACGGGTGGAAAACAAGGTACGAAAACAACAGATTCACTCACATTTTTGTGAATTTATTTTTTTTCCCAAACAGCATGTGTTATAATCTATCAAAATTGCTAATTTTTTAAAATTTCTTACTATCCATTTTTTTCACAACGTTCTCTAGATATCATGTTCGAAAGTGAGACATGAGCAAAAAATGGCATGAAAATGTCCAACTTACGCACGTTTTTTTTTACATTTTATTCTTGCTCAAAACGCATTTGTTATAACCCATCAAAATTACCAATTTTAATAATTTATTACTATCTACTTTTTTTACACCACTTACTAGATATCATGTTGGTAAGTGAGACTGGTGCAAAAAAAAGGCACTAAAACGGCCAACATAGGCACATTTTTTAAACTTCTATTTTTACCCAAAATGTGTGAGTTATAACCCATCAAAATTGTCAATTTTTGAAATATTTCTACTATCCACTTTTTTAAAACCAGTAACTAGATTAATGTTGGCAAGTGAAACAAGTGCAAAAAATGACACGAAAAATGGCCAACTTCCGCTTATTTAAGAAACTCTTTATTTTTGCCCAAACCGCTTGTGCAATAACTCATCAAAATTGCCATTTTTTGAAAATTTGTTACTATTCATTTTTTTTCAAACCATTCACTTGATATCATGTTTTCAATTGAGACCCAAAAAAGGAACCAAAAATAGCAAATTTAGGCACATTTTTAGACCATATATTTTTTCATAAAACGCGTGTGTTATAGCCCATTGAAATTACCATGTTTTGAAAATTTCTTCTTATCCAATTTTTTAAGAACATTCACTAGATATCATGTTGGCAAGTGAGACGAGTGCAAAACTCAGCACAAAAATAGTAAATTTAAGAATGTTTTAAAGATGTTTTATTTTTTTACCAAATCCCGTGTATTATAGTATAGCCCATCAAAATTGCCAATTTTTCAAAATTTCTTACTATCCATTTTTTCACACCGTTCACTAGATATCGTTTGCTAGTGTGATGGGTGAAAAAAACTCAAGAAAAAGGCCAATTGAGGCATGTTTTTTAGACTTTTTATTATTGCCCAAAACACGTGTGTTATAACTCATCAAAATAGCCTTTTTTTTTGAAAATTTCTTACTATCCCTTTTTTCAAACCGTTCACTAGATGTCATGTTGACAAGTAAGATGGGTGCAAAAAATGGCATAAAAATGACCAACTTAGACATGTTTTGGAAACTTTTATTTTTGCCCAAAATACATGTGTTATATTCTCTCAAAATTGTCAATTTTTTAAAATTTCTTGCTATCCATTTTTTTCGCACCATTCACTAGATATAATGATGGTAAGTGAGACAGGTGCAAAAAAGGCAAAAAAATGCCCAATTTAAACACATTTTTTTAACTGTTTATTTTTACTCAAAACGCATGCATTATATATAGCCTATCAAAATTGCCAATTTTTGAAAATTTCTTACAATTCATTTTTTTCATACCGTTCAATAGATATCATGTTGACAAGTTAAACGGGTGTAAAATATGGGAATGAAAATCCCAAATTTATGCATGTTTTTTATACTTTTATTTTGCCTAAAACGCATGTGTTACTATCAAATTTGTAAATTTTTTAAATTTCTTACTATCCAATTTTTTGCACACCGTTTACTAGATATCATGTTTGAAAGTGAGATGGGTTGAAAAAACTGCAAGAGAATGGTCAATTTAGAAATTTTGGTAAAACTTTTTATTCTAACCCAAAACTCGTTGTTATAACCCATCAAAATTATCAACTTTTTAAAATTTATTACTATCAATTGTTTTATACTGTTCACTAAATATCATATTGGCAAATGAGACAAGTGCAAAAAAATGCTATAAAATGGCCAAATTAGCCATGTTTTTAAACTTTTATTTTTACTAAAAACGCGTGTGTTATAACCCATCAAAATTGAAATTTTTTTAAATTTTCTCACTATCCATTTTTTTCAAACCGTTAATTTGATTAATGTTGTCAAGTGAGACGGGTGCAAAAAAATGACACGAAAATAGCCAACTTCATTAGATTTTTGAAACTTTTTATTTCTATCCAAAATGCGTGTGCTATAACCCATCGTGATTGCTATTATTTGAAAATTTCTTACTATCTATTTTTTCAAATCGTTCACTTGATATAATGTTTGCAATTTGAGACAAGTTCAAAAACAGTACCGAATGCGGCCAACTTAGGGACGTTTTTTAGACCTTATATTTTTGTGAAAAATGTGTATGTTATAGTCCATCAAAATTGCCATTTTTTTTAAAAATTTCTATCCATTGTTTTCAAACCTTTCACTAGATATTATCTTGGTAAGTGTGATGGGTGCAAAAAATGGCACAAAAACAACCAATTTAAAAACGTTTAAAAACATTTTATGTTTGCCCAAAAAACGTGTGCTATAGCCCGTCCAAATTGTAAATTTTTAAAAATTTCTTACTATCCATTTTTTGGCAAGTTAAACATGTGAAAAAAAGAGTACAAAAACAGCAAATTTATGCATGTTTTTTAGACTTTTTGTTTTTGCACAAAACACGTGTGTTATATTCTATCAAAATTACTAATTTTTTAAAAATTTTTACTATCCAATTTTTCACATCATTCACTAGATATCATATTGACAATTGAGATAGGTGCAAAAAACTGCACGAAAACGTCCAATTTAAGCCCGATTTTGAGACTTTTATTTTTGCCTAAAACTCGGGTGTGAAATATAACCTATCAAATATGTTAATTTTTGAAAATTTCATACTTTCATTTTTTTCACACCGTTCACTCGATATCATATTGGCAAGTTTAACAGATGCAAAAAATGGCACAAAAACTGCAAATTTTGACACGTTTATTGGACTTTTTGTTCTTGCCCCAAAGGCATGTGTTATAGCTAATCAAAATTACTTATTTTTTAAAATTTATTACTCTCCATTTTTTCACACAGTTCACTAGATATCATGTTGGTAAGTGTGATAGGAGCAAAAAACGATACAAAAATGGTTAATTTAGGCACGTTTTTTACACTTTTTATTTTGGCCCAAAACTTGTTTGTTATAACACATAAAAATTGAACATTTTTATAATTACTTACTATCCATTTTTTTAACACCATACATTAGATATCATGTCGACAGGTGAGATGGGTGCTAAAACCGGCACAAAAATAACCAATTTAGACACGTTTTTTAAACTTTTTTTTTCCAAAAAGGCGTACTATTCATTTTTTACTATTCATTTTTTCCAAAAAGGTGTACTATTCATTATAGCCTATCAAAATTGTCAATATTTGAAAATTTCTTACTATTCATTTTTTTCATACAATTCACTATATATCATGTAGTCAAGTTAAATGGGTGCAAAAAAGGACACGAAAAAGGAAAATTTAGACACATTTTTTAAAAATTTTATTTTTGCCAAAATGCGTGTAAAAGCCTTGACAAGCGTGTCGCGTGCTTGCAATTTTAATCCCTAAACTAGTGTTGTAGCAATGAGTAGGGTATCGTATCCACAGGGAAAAGGAGGATTCAAGAATTTCGATTTGCACAATTATGTCACCAAAGTAAGATCAAGACTCAAAAGAACTAGTAGGAAATCAATTGTAATTACACAAACAGGAAATGAAACTAACACAAGGTAAACACTAAGAAGTAACAAAGCAAATCACAAATAACTGAGATGGATAATCTAGAGCTTCTTCCGGGTGAATGCAACTTATCAGCACAGTACTACTAACTTACAATCAAATCAAATGAGGAGAAGGCAACTGGAGGCCGAATTGCAGTTGGCATGGCGACCACACTTCAATTCTAGTCTCCCAACACCATCATATCCTATGACGGGGCCTAAGGATTGTGAAGTAGAACCTAAGCCTTTCTCAATTCTCTACTCAAATTACTCAAGCATTATCTTCTAGAATCTCCCATGGCGAGGCCCGATTCTAGCTTGTAAGTTCATCATTCAAGTTGGAGAATATCTTATCACCTTGTTCTACTAACTTCATAGTCTAAGAGCTTCCTATGGCGAGGCCTAGCTCTAAGACATGTACAAATGCAAACAGGTTTAAGAACTCTTGCATTCTCTGGTTCTCATTCATGAATTTTTAGCTAAATCTTATGAATTAAGATTCAACTCAGCATGACGACCGCAATCAAATCTCATTTCAACAAATTCAGATCAAAATGAACTTAATAAATTTTACAAATTCAATACAGAGAATGTTGTATTTCTCTTCTTAGCTTGTTAATTATACTGCACATTATCAATTTAACCAAGCATTCACCCATTAGAAACCTAGATTATCACTCACTAGCCAAAAAACTCCATTTCCAATTCACGATCAACAAATTGGAAGATTACACAGTTCATTTCATCAATTGGAAAGAGTTTACCAATTAAGATGTCTCAAAGCTTCCAATTCTCAAAAGGATTGTGGAATACCTTCTCAAATGCAAGGAGATTTACAATAATCGGAACAAATCCTCAATCGGAATCCTAAATGAAATTCAAAAGCTAGAGAGAGAAACTAGAGAGAGAAAGTAGATCTTGCAAATTTATTCCCGCTCTCTCTAGATCAAAAGTTGGTTACAAAATCTATCTAATGAATAATGGTTCAAGGATCTCCTACACATTAGCTACATCTCATATATATAGAGCTAAGAAAATGTAACTAATACGCAACCGTAAAATATCTAAAGTATTACAAAAGTGTCCTTGAATAGAAAGACCCAAAAATTAGCCTAAGATGTGAAAAATCTGAAGTTGATGAATTTGTTCAGCATCTCAGCGCCTTCAGTCCAGAAGCTCTGCGCCTTCATCACAGTTCCAGAGCCTTCAAGCTTGCCAAGAGTGCGCCTTCAGTTCACGCCACAGTTTCTTGTTGTCCAACAAACACCACGCCTTCATAGGCTCGGCGGATCACGCCTTCGGGCGCCCAGCTTCAACCTTCCTTCTCGAACTCAGCTTCCATGCGCCTTCAGGCCAACCACTACCACGCCTTCGTCCACCTGCTGCAACCTGAGAGCACAAAGCAAACACTTAGTCGATTTCTTTTGCGATCAAACCACACAAATTGCCCACGAGATCTCGTGGGCAAACTTTTCACTTCTGTTTTTGCTCCACGAGATCTCGTGGAGCAATTTTTGCTACTTTTCGTTTTCTCCACGAGACCTCGTGAAGAAATTTTTGCTGTCTCTGTTTTCTCCACGAGACCTCGTGGAGAAATTTTTGACATATTTTCTTTCTCCACGAGATCTCGTGGAGAAAATATGTATGGCTGCCCGTTTTGTTTCCTATGCCGAGGTGTGTGTTTAAGTGTGAAGTTCGTTATGCTAACATGGTGTGTGTGTGTGATGTGAGTCGGTATGAAGTAAGGTGTGCTGAGATGTGTTAAACCATGTTAAGAGTGTGCAAGTGTTGTGCCAAGAATGCACGAGTGGTGTGCCAAGATTGACGTGCTTAGTGAACTCGTGCACAAGTGGCATGCCAAGTGATGTGCCAATGAGAGTATGCTAGGGTAATGAGTTGTGAAGTGATGGCGGTGCATGAGTTATGTGTTGTGCGTTTGTGGCAAGACGAGTGCATGTTTGTGACCAAGTGTGGCAAGGTACTCGGCAAGGTCGTGGCATGAATAATGCACGCTGCGTGTTATATGTGAATCAAGTGTGTGCCTGAGTGTCATGCACCATTGGTGCAAGTGTATTGTGTAAACATGAGTAAACGTGCCATGCACAAACTGTGTGAATGTGGTGCTAATGTGCATATGGTTTGTGTGTTGTGAATGCTTGGCAAGATGAGTGCATGTGTGTGGAAAAGTGTGGCCAAGTGCTCGGCACGGTATGTAGCAAGGCTTGGCAAGGTGCACGGCAAGGCTTATGTGCCGAGTTGGCAAGGTATTGGCAAGGTGTTGGCAAGGTGTCCATTCCAGCACAACACCCTACTTCCATGCTAAATAAGTGTGTCTTAGTCTCTGATTCAGACTTGGTGGTGAACTTAAGCGTTCTAGATATATCGTTTGGCTTTCCATAGGATCAAGAATCAGCCTCATCAGGTACCTGAAACTCAAGTTATCATCAAAATACCAAACTGTGGCAGAAAGATAAAACTCTATCAAATCCTAATCCAGACACAACAAAGATGCCTTTTGTTTGTCATGTTTACACATAGAATTTGGAGAAAGTTAAAACATGGAAATTGAAGCACAAACAAAGATCTTTCCAAATCTTCCAAGATCTCCTCATTTGGATTAGAAGTGAAAGCGTTATTCACAAAACAAATTGCATACCCTAAACTGCCAAAAACCCTAAATTGACCGAAAATGTACTTTTAGTTCCTTCATTCTCCTTTTAACATTTTTTTTACTTCATTTACCATCACTTTTGCTCTTTTTGCACCATTTGAACATTACCAACTAGGACATTACCTTTATGCACAAAACAACCTAAATGACCACACATTTGCATAAAACACAAGACAAAAGCCAAGATATTTAGCACAAAATAGTTGGTATAAAACTAACTCATCAAATTCCCCCACACTTGAGCTTTTGCTTGTCCTCGAGCAAAGTCACAAAATACCATTTAAACTCAATCACAACAACATGCCACACATTCACCATGCTTTGAACTTTTTATAGAAACAACTTTCCTTTCCATTTCAACTCAATTCACACTAGCTTGCCTCTAAGCAAATTTTACACTCAAAACTCATTTTCGTCACACGTATCTAACACATTGTTCATTCATCCACAATGGCCACATCCAAGTTCGTCAAGACATTTTTCCACACAAGAATTCATTCCAAAGTTTCTGGCACCAAGCCTTCAGATTTTAGCACCAATTATCAACTAAGGCACGATGAATAAAGACCAACATGCCACGCGTGCAAGTGTGTGCTGAGGAACATGCACTTCATCTATTCTCTTGCTATACACCATGTAGTTGTCTCACTCATTCAATACTAGCCTATCTCCTTAGCCACTCTTATGAACATGCAGTCACAAGATCCATGGTATCCTATGCGCACACAACTCTATGGGACATTGCCCTTATTAAGCACATTGGTGCTTCATTTGTGATCATTTGTGATACTCATTGGTACCATTGCCTGGGTTTTGTGGCTATTTTTTCCCTTTAATCATTTGCCAGGTTCTTGTGGCTTTTTCCTTCCCAGATGCCAAAGGCTTTTTCTTCCACATCTTCTCCTATGCATGTGCATGTTCATAAAAGCTTCAAGTTAACTAGACATGCACAAACTCTGGAAACTCCAGACAAATGCATAGCAAAAAGAGTAAGATTCCATACACACTACCTCCTGTGTCATTTAGTTTTGCATGGCATATCTATCTTACCTTAACATCGGGCTTTAGTCAGCAAACTGCACCAATTTCCTCAAGCTTAGGACCAGAAACAAAAAAAATTTCACATGCAATCTCAAAAAGAGTAAAGTTGATGAACTTGAAATAAGCCTTAGTGAACTAAGAACAAAGTATCAAATACACGAATGATACCAACTTTCTAGCTTACTCACTTTAGCATTTGACTCTTTCACAAGTTCAACACAAAATTTGTTTGGCTCTATAAATGAACTCATTGTAAACTTTGCACAACTTGTCTTCACAACACCAACGCAAAACACAACTTATGTTCAACACCATCACTTATTCAAAAAGCTTGCAAAAGTTTAAAATTTGCACAAAAATTCAAACACAACCAACTCAAAAAACTTAAACTTTGCGCAAAACATGAAAAACACACATATACGGGAAATAGCTCAAAAATGATACAACAAAATGTAAAAATTACATGCTAAGCATCACATAGCATGAAAGTAAACGTATAAAGTACAAAAGACACAAACTAAAGCAAACATTTCTTCCCCCATACTTAAAACTTACATTGTCCTCAATGTAAAGTAAAGATAGGATTAGGAACTCCCTGATACTACATGAATTCCAATGTTTGCTTGGTGAATGTCCTTGGTTGAAGTTCTTTCGGGCATGAAAACTTTCCTGCACATGGTGAATAAAGCTTATTAGAAATCACACACTCAAGTACACAACCTGTTGATGCAAGGTAAACACGACATGGAGGAGGCATGCAAGCAAAGTGTCGCACCATGCATAGGAATCACGGTGGTGTAAAATTATACAACTATTAACACTAAATGGCACATGCACAATCATGCTTGAAATGCAAGACAAAATGATTATGTGGATTGCGGGAGTGGTTCATGACTCCACTCCCCCACACTTAGCCTCATGTGTGCATGGCTTATTTCCCTTGCAATTCCTTCCCTTGCATACACCCACATCATGAGTGGCCTTGGTGAGTATAAGCAAAAATGCAAAATAACATAACAATTAGTTATAAGGCACTTGATGAATGTTTTTAAAGTGGTGCTTATGCGCTTGTACATGGGAAGCCACCTTTACAAATTCCACCTTGAACCACTGAGGCTCCTCCATTGAAGGCACCTCATTAAACTCTTTCACCATTTGAGGCAAATCATTCAACTCTTCCACCTTACTAGGCCTATCGATTACTTCTTCCACCACATTAAGCTCTCCAACCCTACAAGGCTCAACCAAGGCTTGTACATCCATGGTCTCAACAAACAAATCAGCAAACTCAAAACCACCAATAAGTTCAAAAACAAGTGTCTCAAACTCACAGTTGTTCACCATGTTATCACTGTCATTCAAAATGTTAACATCTTTAGCAGCTAGACTAATGTCTACATTTTCATTAGCAAGTTCAACATTATCTTGATTCATGATATCACAATATTCATCAAGATGTTACTCTATGCAATTTATCAAGTCATCAAGAAAAGTTACATTCAGAGAATAACAATCAGCATCATCAAGTATAGCATGGCACTCATTGTCATTGTCATTCAAAATGTTAACATCTTTATCATCAAAACTAACATTGGGAAATTCTTGAGGCTTTTCTTTCTCAACAACACAACAAGCATTATCATCAATTAACAAGAGTATCTCACTTTGCACTTCTTGTGAGTCACCATTTAGACACTTAGATTCATTGACCATTTCAAAAATTGGTGCCTCAACCAGAGTTTCAAACAATGTGTTAACCCTCTTATTAACAAATGCAACATTATCTTCCTTTAGTAAATCACATTGATCTTCAAGAAGTGACTCTATACAATTCACAAAGCTATCAAGAGGAAAAGCATCTAAAGCAAGGCATTCAACATCATTTGACTCATTGAATTCCATGAAATTAATGCAAGACTCCACTTTAGACACATTTTCCAGCTTAGTAACATGGCAACTTAGAACACGAGAGTCATCACTATCAAGATCACTAAAGAAGCCATCATCTTCAACATCAAAGTGCACATATTCATGCTCAAAAGAATCAGCAACAAAGCACTCATGTACACTATCCCCAAAACATGTAGACTCCTCCTCCCTTAGACACTTTAAGCCACAATCAACATTAGCATGCATATCAAAATGATTGTCCTCGGGAGGTGGTACGCTAGAAATGAGAGGTGTACCTTGTGAGTGGTATTGTGCATCTAGAGTTGGTGTCTCAATTTGTTCCCATAGGTTGCTTATTAAAGCGTTGATTCGATCAAACCTTCTTGTCACCCTTGAAGTTCTTCTTCCAGTTGAGCGAACCTTGTTTCATTTCTATCAATTCTCTCCAAAACTGGAGACCACATGTTTTCCAATTGTGCCTCTTCTCTCAGATAACACTCATTGCTTTGTTGTTGGTTATGCCATTTCTCTTCCTTTTGTAAGTCTCTGTCAAGTTTTTCCATAAGTTGAGAAAACATGTCCTCCACAGGAAGCTCTTATGTCCCAATGTGATGTGAGTTGTTGCTTTGTGCTTGATTTTGCCATTGCCCTTCATATGGTGGTGGAGAGAAGTCCTCGTACCATCTAGACATGCTTGGGTACTTGTGCAATACTCAATTACAGTGAACTGCAATGTCCTGCACTTGACACAAATACACCAAAGCAGACAACAAAACACGAAAACCACAAAATGCAACAAAAGTTATCAAAATGAAACATAACAAGACTACTAAACTACACAAAGGACAAGAAAACAAAAAAGAGCAAATCAATATTCAAGAAAACCAAGCCTTTTCCCCGGCAACGGCGCCAAAAATTGATAAGCGTGTCGCGTGGTTGCAATTATAATCCCTAAACTTGTGTAGTAGCAATGAGTAGGGTATCGTATCCACAGGGAAAAGGAGAATTCAAGAATTTCGATTTGCACAATTATGTCACCAAAGTAAGATCAAGACTCAAAAGAACTAGTAGGAAATGAATTGTAATTACACAAACAAAAAATGAAACTATCACAAGGTAAACACTAAGAAGTAACAAAGGAAATCACAAATGATTGAGATGGATAATCTAGAGCTTCTTCCGGGTGAATGCAACTTATCAGCACAGTACTACTAACTTACAATCAAATCAAATGAGGAGAAGGCAACTGGAGACCGAATTGCAGTTGGCATGGCGACCACACTTCAATTCTAGTCTCCCAACACCATCCTATCTTATGACGGGGCCTAAGGATGGTGAAGTAGAACCTAAGCCTTTCTCAATTCTCTACTCAAATTACTCAAGCATTATCTTCTAGAATCTCCCATGGCGAGCCCCGATTCTAGCTTGTAACTTCATCATTCAAGTTGGAGAATCTCTTATCACCTTGTTCTACTAACTTCACAGTCTAAGAGCTTCCTATGGCGAGGCCTAGCTCTAAGACATGTACAAATGCAAACAGGTTTAAGAACTCTTGCATTCTCTGGTTCTCATTCATGAATTTTTAGCTAAATCTTATGAATTAAGATTCAACTCAGCATGACGACCGCAATCAAATCTCATTTCAACAAATTCAGATCAAAAGCATGAACTTAATAAATTTTACAAATTCAATACAGAGAATGTTGTATTTCTCTTCTTAGCTTGTTAATTATACTGCACATTATCAATTTAACCAAGCATTCACCCATTAGAAACCTAGATTATCACTCACTAGCCAAAAAACTCCATTTCCAATTCACGATCAACAAATTGGAAGATTACACAGTTCATTTCATCAATTGGAAAGAGTTTACCAATTAAGATGTCTCAAAGCTTTCAATTCTCAAAAGGATTGTGGAATACCTTCTCAAATGCAAGGAGATTTACAATAATCGGAACAAATCCTCAATCGGAATCTTAAATGAAGTTCAAAAGCTAGAGAGAGAAACTAGAGAGAGAAAGTAGATCTTGCAAATTTATTCCCGCTCTCTCTAGATCAAAAGTTTGTTACAAAATCTATCTAATGAATAATGGTTCAGGGATCTCCTACACATTAACTACATCTCATATATATAGAGCTAAGAAAATGTAACTAATACGCAACCGTAAAATATCTAAAGTATTACAAAAGTGTCCTTGAATAGAAAGACCCAAAAATTAGCCTAAGATGTGAAAAATCCGAAGTTGATGAATTTGTTCAGCATCTCAGCGCCTTCAGTCCAGAAGCTCTGCGCCTTCATCACAGTTCCAGCGACTTCCAGCTTGCCAAGAGCGCGACTTCAGTTCACCCCACTGTTTCTTCTTGTCCAGCAAACACCACGCCTTCATAGGCTAGGTGGATCACGCCTTCGGGCGCCCAGCTTCAACCTTCCATCTCGAACTCAGCTTCCATGAGCCTTCGAGCCAACCACTACCACGTCTTCGTCGACCTGCTGCAACCTGAGAGCACAAAACAAAAACTTAGTCGATTTCATTTGCGATCAAACCACACAAATTGCCCACGAGATCTCGTGGGCAAACATTTCACTTCTGTTTTTGCTCCACGAGATCTCGTGGAGCAATTTTTGCTACTTTTCATTTTGTCCACGAGACCTCATGGAGAAATGTTTGCTGTTTCTGTTTTCTCCACGAGACCTCGTAGAGAAATTTTTGACATATTTTCTTTCTCCATGAGATCTCGTGGAGAAAATATGTATGGCTGCCCGTTTTGTTTCCTATGCCGAGGTGTGTGTTTGAGTGTGAAGTTCGTTATGCTAACATGGTGCGTGTGTGTGATGTGAGTCGGTATGAAGCAAGGTGTGATGAGATGTGTGAAACCATGTTATGCTAACATGGTTCTCTATCTAGGGTTCGTCCTAAAGTGTCACTAGGGCTAGGGACAACCGCTCCCTTTGAGCTAACTTTTATGGCGGAAGCTAGAGCTAGAAGGGCGTTCATCTAGAGGATTTAGTTAGGTTAAGGTGTCTTCCTTTATGATGGAGGCAAAACTACTTGATCCTAGCTAATCGCGGCACCTATGTTCCCCCAATTCTTACCACTCTCTAGACACGTTCCCCCTTTATGTCGGAGGCAAGAACCGGTCCTAGTCACTCCCCTATAAAGTCTCGTCCTAAGCTCACTCTCCCTTTAAGACGGAGGCAAGAATTAGCTTAGTTCTTGACTCCGGGTGCACAAACCAACATAATGCACGAATGCCATTCATTTTCCCTCATGTATGGTGGATGCAAGGTCAACTTAAGCATTTCCTCTATTCTACTTCCAACCCCAAGGCTTAGAGGTTCACTCAAGCCTTTTATCAAACACTTACTAGTCAACAATTAAGCCAACTAGCTACTTGTCCCTTCAATGTCCATAGAACCTACCACCTAGATATCATCTAGTCTCAACCCTATCAAGCAACATTTAATGCATCAACCTAGCCAACAACAACTCAATGAGCACAAGAGTCTCTAGCCTAACATAGCTAGAGCATTCATCATGGAAATAATAAATAGCACATACAAAGCAATAAATGATATTAAAGAAGGAAAACTACCAATCTTGGATAGAGAGAAGTCTTCTTCAATAAATATGAGCATTCGTTACAAGCTTTGTCCACATAGTTGATGAATTTCCCTTCATTGTACAAAAGATTGAGCTTCCAAAATGAAACCCTAACGAGTACTACTCTAAGAACAAACAAGACAAGAACTCTCTATTCTAAAAAGCTAAAACTAACCCTAACTAAAGACTAACTACCAAACTAACAAAAGATGGATTCCTCTTTTCTCCCCCCCCCCCCTCCCTTTTTTGCAGCCTTCACTTCATATATAGGATGGATTAGGGCTGAAATGTGTGTTTCAAACGTTGCCCAAAATGCTCTTGAAGTCTTCTCAAAATGGAGGAAAAAATGGTCCAAAATCAGTCTCCCGCGATCACCAGTGGCGCACGGGTAAGCTCTCCGACGCGCAGGAGAACCTGTAAGCATTCGGAAGGAGAGCCAGCAAGCATTCGGAAAATTTTTGAAAAATGCATTTTAGGCGGAGAGCTCGTTCGTTTGTGAGCCGTGTTTCTGTATGATCCAGACCGAATTTGAAAAAACCCAAAACATGAAAGTTGTAGCTCTTTCTCATAGCTTTCCAATGGTACCTGAATCATTCCATTCGGACGTAAATTGAGAGAGATATGATCGAATGATAAGGTGATGATTTTCACCTTATTGTATTCGTTTTACTTACCTCTTGTGCGTCCTTGTAACGTGTTTTTATGTCGTTTTTACGTGTTTTTAACGTATTTGTAGGACATTATGGCATGAGAGGAGCAACGAAGCAAAAGAACGATGAAAAGCATTTTCGGAGGTTGTTAATCATAGAGGCCAAAATGAGAAGAAAAGATTGAGAAGATCAAGAAAGATGTGATTTGGGTCAAAAAGGCGATGAAGAAAAATGCTGAAGAAATCTGCCAGGGTTTAGTATTTCGATGACAGGCGTGAAGATTAAACTTTAATTACCGGGACCAATTTGATAACAACCTCAAGTTCATCATTCACAAAGCATGGAAGGGGGGAATATCCTAGAGGTTCATTTTGTCCCCAGTCATTGGTGTCCCAATACTCCAATGGAGAGAAGTCTCCAAACATCCTAGGTTGTGGTCTTGTATCATCCACCAAAAATGGTAGGTCATCATGATCTAGTTCAAGAAAGTCCCCAAATAACCTAGGCATATTTGGACAAACCTCAACACAAAACAAAAATAAAACTAAAAATGAAAGAAAACCCAAGAAACAAATATGCACAACATCACAAGCTAAATATTTACAACCACTCAACACACAAAAACACAAATCCTAAACCAAATTGCCTCCCCGTCAACGGCGCCAATTTGATAGGCGTGAAGATTAGGGTCAAAAGCTAAGACTTAACCGAATCAAATAAATTTATAACCTTAATCCTCACGACATTTAAGGTGCATCAAGACACCGACGTTTGTGTAGCTAGAGGAAGTAGGGGTCAAACCCATAGGGAGGGGATGAATCTATGGAATTAATGTAAATATGTGTGAAGTAGTGAAAATACAAACAAGAAAAGGGAAATGACCAAAACTGCCAACTAAAGAAAAGAACAAAAACAAGGAAATAAATGCATCATGGAAAAGGAATCATGCAATGAAGTGTACCCTTGGAGTATTGGTTTTCCTAAACATTAGTGTTTTATGTGGTTTACGATTGTGAGTTAACGAACTAAGAGTGTGAAAACATAAATAAAGTTCCATTTTATGGCGGAAGCTAGAACCTAATAAAGTTGACACCTACGGGAAATTGACTTCGTAGCTAATCCCCCTTTATGGCGGAGGCAAGAATTTGCCAATTAGGTCAACCAAGTTCCCTATGTTCCCTAAGCTTATCGCACTCTTATTCGGCTCCTCCATTATGGCGAAGACAATAGCCAAACCTAGTCACTCTTTCAAATATCACTCCCTAACCTATTCCTTCCTTTATGGTGGAGGCAAGGTCTAAGTTAGTTCATGCTATCTGAATTCACCAACCCTAACATCGGAATCTCAATGTCCTAACCGATTCCCCCTTTACGGCGGAGGCAAGAAAAGGCTAGAACACCACCATTAACCTACTATCCACATACTAATCTACCCTAAGCATTACTAGTATGGAATGTTAGATTAACTTGTAGTTCCTAATTCTTTATTACCCACAACATAAATCCACATAAAAAGACAACGATTCAACAATCAATAACCAATCTCCAAGGGCACTAGCAATTTAGCACATCAAAGCTACTAAGAACATCACAATAATGAATAAAAGCAATGGAATTAAACAAAGAAATATAAAGAGTAGTACTTCCCTTTGATGTTCCAAGCCAAAGCTCCAAGCTTCCTCAATCAAAACAAGTCCTTAGAGCCAATGACTTTACATGAAATCCCTCTCCTCTTGATGCTATTTACACCAAGAACACACACTAGTTGTGTGTTCACACACTAGTTGTGTGTTCTTGTGGAGTTCCTAGGGAGGGAAGCTTACAAAACAACTAATCTAACCTAAAAACTAACTACAAAAACAAACAAGAATTGGCTTCCTTCCTGGTCTCTTCTTCTTCTCCCTCCTCTTCCCTATTTCTTGTTGCAGCCTTCATTTCATATATAGGATGGATTAGGGCTGAAATGTGTGTTTCAGACGTTACCCAAAATGCCCTTGAAGTCCTCTCAAAATGGAGGACAAAATGGTCCAAAATCAGTCTCCCGCGACCACTAGCGGTGCGCCGGTAAGCTCTCTGGCGCGCCGGAGAGCTCTTTTGAAAAATGCATTTTCGGCGCGCCGGAGAGCTCGTTTGTGAGCCGTTTTTCTATATGATCCAAAATGAATTTGGAATAACACAAATCATGAAAGTTGTAGCTCGTTTGCGTAGCTTTCCAATGGTATCTGAATCATTCCATTCGGACGTAAATTGAGAGAGATATGATCGAAATACTAAACCCTGGCAGATTTCTTCAGCATTTGTTCTTCATCGCCTTTTTGACCTAAATCACATCTTTCTTGATCTTCTCAATCTTTTCTTCTCATTTTGGCCTCCCTGATTAACAACCTTTGAAAATACTTTTCATCGTTCTTTTGCTCCGTTGCTCCTCTCACGCCCTAATGTCCTACAAATACGTTAAAAACACGTAAAAACGACATAAAAACACGTTACAAGGACGCACAAGAGGTAAGTAAAACGAATACAATAAGGTAAAAATCATCACCTTATCAAACCCTCCACACTTAAACCTTGCTCGTCCTCGAGCAACAAAACAAAATAAAGCAAAACACATATATGCTCGTCCTCGAGCAACAAAACAAAATCACTCAAAAACACATATATATACAACAAAGAATGAAGGATTGGCAATTTTACTTTACTCAATAATGTGTCCAATCATTTTAAGCACGTGAAAAGTGTTTGTGCACATGCCTCATAGCTTACTCGACTAAAATGACAAGTAATCATTCCATGTGTCAACAAGAGTCATCAAAGTACCTTTTTGTACACATTCAACACGTTGAGTACATTGTGTGTGTGTGCAATGGGTACCACTTGGGTCTTGACTTATTCATGTTTACGCCACAGGTAAGAGATTCGACGACTTAATCTTTGTTCTACTCTTTTCTCTACAATCACCTCTTTGACCATTATGTAGATACTAAAAGGTTTACAAGATCATTGGGACTTTTATCCGAATTATGAATGCCAAGGGTTTTATGACTTTTTATACCCGTATTCCACCTCATATGAGTTCTCCTTCAACCTTTTAGTTAGTAAAGGAGCGGTCTCACATTGGAGGGGAACTTATTCATAACAAATTACATAAAACACATATCGTTAACAATGCCAAGGGTTTTGTGGCTGTTTTATCCCATTCCATCTCATATGAATTCTCCTTCAACCTTTTTGGTTAGTGAAAGAGCGGTCTCACATTGGAGAGGAATTTATTCAATGCAAACAACAAAGTATAAAAACAACACATAATGCCTAATTCATTTCTCCAAACCTTAGAGTATCTACACATGTCTCTTAGGGAAAGCTAGTCCAAGAGCTAAACTACCCAAGTGCCAAGGTACTCCAACCTATCTTATTAACAAAACTTGTCAATCTCTATGTGTTCCCCACTTGTGCTTATTAACAATAAACTCAACACGTCAAACTTTCCACCATGGACCCGACTTCCCTTATGTAACATGTTATTTTCCTTATCACAAGCCAAGTTTCTAAAATATAGCAATTCACATCATTGGCTATACAACTCTAATCTCATATACGTCAGAATAGACACATTTTGTCATATTGGTTGCCATCACCAACATTCAAACACTAAACAAAAATACATATATATACATCACTCACTCACAAAAGTTCTCAAAGTCACAAAAATGAAAAAGTTTCACAAGACTCACAACAACATGAAAACTAACACTTAACACAACAATTATGGACATTATGATATCCCAAAATGGCAACGGATTTCCTATCCAAGTGGCTTCAAGCCTCAACAACAAGGGACTTCCAAAATTTCGAAACACACAAGAAATTCTCAATGTGCACTCAAGAGTATGCAAGAATCAACCAAAAACAAAATAAAACCTAAACAAGAAAAAACAACTAAAAATTCAAGTTTAAACATCCACAAATAACAAAATATTCATTGAAGCACAATTTCAAGCATCTTCACCAATATCTTCCCCCCTCCACACTTAAAATATACATTATTTTCAAAACACAAGAGAGGGATAAGAAAACAACCGAGGTGTATGCATTGTGGCCATCTCTTCATTTGTGCATGTAAAATGTGAAATTGGCCGTTGTGAAGATGCCTTCTTCTTTTTGTTTCCTCGTGAATGGAAAACCTAAAAAAAATAAAGAAAGACAACAAGTAAACTAATTCCATGTACGAGTTCAAGAAGAAAACATTTAAACAAATAAGCTCTATACATGACACTCAAACATAATCACTCAAAACAAAAATGTTCAAAATCACTCGATGGCATGCATGAGAAATTTTTTTACAATGTGCTCATGTGAGTGCTCTTGTGCTAGGTGTGCATCACAATCATGTTCACATCCTAATCTCATTCATTAAGCTCATGTGCACTTGAATCCTAATGAAATCATGCTAGGTAAATCATGAATATGCCATTAACCACATGTATGAAAGTTGCACATATCAAGCTTTTAAAACCTCACCACATATGCTAACTCATACAATTAAACATTAAAAATCATGAAGTGATTTAGAGTGAAAAGTGTGTTTGTGTGCCATTGAAATGAGAGTGAAAAGAAGAAAGAGTTGAGCAAGTGTGAGGGGGATGCATCCCCCTCCACACTTAGCTCTTTTTATCACTAATGCACATTTTTTATTCTCTCATAGTTATTCTTTCAAATTTGTTCTTCTCTTTGAATTCCTACAAGAAAAAACAAACCTAATTACCCTAAACACATAAAACAAAAGATAACAATTAACATTTAATTAAAGATAAAAAAACGACAAGAAATTGTAGTTCTAGGTTTATTTAGTCCCTAGCTAGACTTTATTCTTGTGGTTATTCCCTCAAGATTCGGAATAGCAATCACAGTACCAAAAGAATGCCATTTCATAGGTACTTCTATGCCTTTTGGAAGGCATCTTTTGGCACACTTTAAGGAGGTGCTTGAGCTCAAGTACTTGGGGAGCAAACTCAACAAATTCTACTTTGCACCACTCTTGCTCCCCCATTGTAGGTACCTCCTTCTTCTCTCTCACTTTGTCAATTGGGAAATGACTTGACATTCCCTAAGACTTCATCACTTACCATGCTAAGTAATGACTCTCTATATGGCTTGTCTAAAGGCTCTACATCCAAGGTCTTCTCACCATCATAAGACATTTCAAATATGGATGCATCAACAAAGCTATTTTCAACCAAGTTAGCTATTTCACAAAAAATATGAATATCTTCCTCATCAAAGCTAACATGGATTTCATTTTGAGACTCACCCTCATTCACATCACATTGAGCATCATAATCATTTGAGGGTGTTCTATCGCACATACATCTAATGACATCTTCCATTTCATGCAAATCATTGAATTCCATATAAGATGTCAAAATCACACAAGATTGCACTATGTTAGCTATTTCTTGACAAATTAACAAATCATCCTCACATAAACTATCATATGCATCAATGTGTGGTGTGTCCTCATTCCTAAGGTGATCAAGCTTAGGGACTGTGATGTGCTCAAAGCTTTGTCTATGGCTAAACCATAGCTCACTATAGCCTAATTAACCTACAAGATTTGAGTGAGGGAAAGTTAAAAAATTTTGGTCCCATTGGTTATCACTTCCCCTCATGTTATGTGAATAACATTGAAAGGTGTGATTGCCTCCTTGGCACCAATTACAAGAATGTGCATCCCTACTCAATTGAACTTGTATGTCATTCAAAGTTTTGGTCATATCGGCCATTTGAGCCTCAAGCCTAGAATGTCTAACCTCAAGTTCATCATTCACAAAGCATGGAAGGGGGGAATATCCTAGAGGTTCATTTTGTCCCCATTCATTGGTGTCCCAATACTCCAATGGAGAGAAGTCTCCAAACATCCTAGGTTGTGGTCTTGTATCACCCACCACAAATGATAGGTCATCACGATCTAGTTCAAGAAAGTCCCCAAACAACCTAGGCATATTTGGACAAACCTCAACACAAAACAAAAATAAAACTAAAAATGAAAGAAAACCCAAGAAACAAATATGCACAACATCACAAGCTAAATATTTACAACTACTCAACACACAAAAACACAAATCCTAAACCAAATTGCCTCCCCGGCAGCGGCGTCAATTTGATAGGCGTGAAGATTAAACTTGAATTCCCGGCACCAATTTGATAGCGGTTTTGGAGTTAGGGTCAAAAGCTAAGGCTTAACCGAATCAAATAAATTTATAACCTTAATCCTCACGACATTTAAGGTGCATCAAGACACCGACGTTTGTGTAGCTAGAGGAAGTAGGGGTCGAACCCATAGGGAGGGGATGAATCTATGGAATTAATGTGAATATGTGTGAAGTAGTGAAAATACAAACAAGAAAAGGGAAATGACCAAAACTGCCAACTAAAGAAAAGAACAAAAACAAGGAAATAAATGCATCATGGAAAAGGAATCATGCAATGAAGTGTACCCTTGGAGTATTGGTTTTCCTAAACATTTGTGTTTTATGAGGTTTACAATTGTGAGTTAACGAACTAAGAGTGTGAAAACATAAATAAAGTTTCATTTTTATGGCGGAAGCTAGAACCTAATAACGTTGACACCTACGGGAAATTGACTTCGTAGCTAATCCCCCCTTTATGGCGGAGGCAAGGATTTGCCAATTAGGTCAACCAAGTTCCCTATATTCCTCCAAGCTTATCGCACTCTTATTCGGCTCCTCCATTATGGCGAAGACAAGAGCCAAACCTAGTCACTCTTTCAAATATCACTCCCTAACCTATTCCTTCCTTTATGGCGGAGGCAAGGTCTAAGTTAGTTCATGCTATCTGAATTCACCAACCCTAACATTGGAATCTCAATGTTCTAACCGATTCCCCCTTTACGGCGGAGGCAAGAAAAGGCTAGAACACCGCCATTAACCTACTATCCACATACTAATTTACCCTAAGCATTACTAGTATGGAATGTTAGATTAACTTGTAGTTCCTAATTCTTTATTACCCACAACATAAATCCACATAAAAAGACAACAATTCAACAATCAATAACCAATCTCCAAGGGCACTAGCAATTTAGCACATCAAAGCTACTAAGAACATCACAATAATGAATTAAAGCAATGGAATTAAACAAAGAAATATAAAGAGTAGTACTTCCCTTTGATGTTCCAAGCCAAAGCTCCAAGCTTCCTCAATCAAAACAAGTCCTTAGAGCCAATGACTTTACATGAAATCCCTCTCCTCTTGATGCTATTTACACCAAGAACACACACTAGTTGTGTGTTCTTGTGGAGTTCCTAGGGAGGGAAGCTTACAAAACAACTAATCTAACCTGAAAACTAACTACAAAAACTAACAAGAATTGGCTTCCTTCTTGGTCTCTTCTTCTTCTCCCTCCTCTTCCCTATTTCTTGTTGCAGCCTTCACTTCATATATAGGATGGATTAGGGATGAAATGTGTGTTTCAGACGTTACCCAAAATGCCCTTGAAGTCTTCTCAAAATGGAGGACAAAATGGTCCAAAATCAGTCTCCCGCGATCACTAGCGGCGCTCCGGTAAGCTCTCCGGCGCAGCAAGCATTCGGGAAATTTTTCAAAAATGCATTTTCGGTGCTGTTCGTTTGTGAGCCGTTTGTCTATATGATCCAGACCGAATGTGGAAAACCCCAAAACATGAAAGTTGTAGCTCGTTCTCTTAGCTTTCCAAGGGTACTTGAATCATTCCATTCGGACATAAATTGAGAGAGATATGATCGAAATACGAAACCCTGGCAGATTTCTTCAGCATTTGTTCTTCATCGCCTTTTTGACCTAAATCACATCTTTCTTGATCTTCTCAATCTTTTCTTCTCATTTTGGCCTCCATGATTAACAACCTCCGAAAATGCTTTGCATCGTTTTTTTGCTCCGTTGCTCCTCTCACGCCCTAATGTCCTACAAATACGTTAAAAATACGTAAAAATGACATAAAAACACGTTACAAGGACGCACAAGAGGTAAGTAAAACGAATACAATAAGGTAAAAATCATCACCTTATCAACAATAGTTCTAGATTTAATTATTTGCTATCTTTTTTATATCTTAATTTTCGGGAGGTGATAAGTTTATGATTTCTATTTCTTAATCCTTTAATGCAATTCCGTTATCCATATCTATAATGAAATTTGCTCCATCTATAAATTATCTATATCTATAAATTTATTAACCAAATTATTTTCTGAATAAGATTCTATATCATTAACCTATTAATGCAATTCATAAGGCTAAGGCTCCATACAAGAAACCTAAAAATAATTAATTGAAATTTTTTATACAAAACAATTTATAGAATTTACTTTCTTAAAGTCAATATGTAATTTATGTTATCGAAAATGTAATTCATCTTAGATTTTCTTTTTTTGGTAATTGATACTTTTTCTTTTTTTAATTCTTCAATTGATAACTTGGAGTGAGTGAATGCGGGAGGAGAAGTCATAATTTTTTCTTATCTCTTAATATTTTTTTAGGGTTAAAAGCACTTAACCCCCTCCAACTCATACATTAGTTGCATTATACCCCCTCAATGAAATCAATAGGCACTTTCCCCTTCTAAAAAATTATGTTAATAGGTTTAACAATTAATTACATATTTAAAGATATTTGGACAAGAATGCCCATACATTAATTTCTCTATAATCCTCTTTAATTTATTTGATAATATTTTTTTTATAAAAAAAGTGCTATAATTTCTTCTCATATTTTTTTTAATATATTTGTATTATGGTTATGGAATTTTTATTTATAAAATTAATAATAATTAGTCATCTAAAATGTTGGTTTTATATATAATTTCTTCTTACAACTTATTTTCACTCATCAATCATTTGGCAAAAAGATAAATTTTTTATTTTTATATTTGATAATTGATAATTGATAAATTTGTATTTTTCTCTTTGGCATATACTAGTAACATTGTGTTTCTCTTTTTTTTATAATAATAATATTCAAACCATTTCTTAATGAAATATATTCTTATTGCTTTTCTGTTTTATTTAATATTAATAACAATATAATATTTAACGTCATTATAATAAATATAAAAATGAGAAATGTTTATCCCTTAATTTAATGTCGAATTTATCAATTATTAAATATAAAAATAAGAATTTTTTCTTTTTGCCAAATGATTGATGAGTTGAAAGAAATTGTAAGAAGAAATTATATATAAAAATAATATTTTATGATTAATTATTAAAAAATATTTAAGTAAAAATTTCATAACCATAATACCAAAATATTCAAAAATATGAGAAGAAATTATAGTACTTGTTTTATAAATAAAAAATAAAATAATTATTATAAAAAAAATTAGACAGGATTATAGGGAAATTAATGTATGGGCATTCTTGTCCAAATATCTTTAAATATGCAGTTAATTGTTAAAGCCATTAATAGAATTTGTTATAAGGGTTAAAGTGCTTATTTATTTCATTGAAGGGGTATAGTGCAACTAATGTATGAATTGGACGGGGTTAAGTTCATGATATTTAGATTATTTTGATATTTTTTAATTATAAAGTTCACTATTATTCAATAGTATAATTTCAATATGAATTAAATTTTTAGTTAAATGAAATTCTTTTACGGTGCAATAACTTCCATCTAAATTAATTCAAAAAAATCATCGTTTTACTTATGTAGTTTCTGTATTAATTTTTAGGAGAACTAATTATTTCATTTTAGGTTGATTACCATGCATGAAACGCTAAATACGTTAATTTTTATTTATCTTTTTTTATGAATAATCAACATTTTTTTCCTTTTATCAGATGGCCACCACAATAATTCCACTTAACAAATTGAATGACAAGAGTGCAACACAATGGATGATAGAAGTTATATTATTAAGAAAAATGGATATGGAAAAGTACGTCAATAAAAAAATATTTGAAAAAAGAGTAATGATAGAGAGAGTGAAGTGCATGATGTCGCATATATAAAAAGATAAAATTGGGTCAGCTGTACCACTTTCATGTATCACTTTATAAAAAATTGATACGTGTCATTTTAGTTAGTTATCTTATTTTTAAAATTAAACTAATACCCTAACCAAAGGATAAATGAACCGTAAGGGATAAATAATTGTACACGTGTCATTTTTTAAAAGTGATACATGATTTTGTCTTTTTATATATAAGGGATGATTTGGTCTTTTTATATATGCCACATCATTCACTATAACATTTCACTCTAGAATTTCATTCTACGTATCATTATTCTTGGAAGAAAAAACAAAAATTCATCTTCCTCTTGAAAAAATAAAAATCCATCTTCCTAAAGACAAGTCAAATATCAAGATACAAATATTATTTAAAAAACTTTAAATAATCACATAAATTATATCTAATTAATATTTCATACTATTTCATGATTCTCAATGGAGGATAAAATTTCATTTTACTAAGGAAAATGGATGTGGAAGAATATGTCAATGAAAAAAGATTAGGAAAAAATCAAGAAGAAAACAAAAATTCATCTTTCTAGAGACGAGACAAATATCATAAAAATTTAAAATAATTCCATAAATTATATCTAATTAGTATTTTGTATTTGATTCAAAAGTACAAGTGATAGAAACACATCCAAATTACACAAATTAAATAGTGTAATTGAAACGGTTATCTAACTATACATCCAAATATATGAAAACGACTTACATGTATCAACTGGGCAATTACAATGTGAATTTATAAATTTTGAAGACACAATATTAAAATTTTTTTAAAATCATCATTAAATAAATGCTAATTTATCTCTATATTTAGATCCATCACATAAGTTAATTGCACAATGAAAGCATTTTGGATTGTATTTTGGGAATATTTGGCCAATAAAATAGGAAAACTTTTGAAGGAAATAAAAGACCAAATTCAATCATTAATGTATTAGCTTTCAAATATTCAATACTTCAGGTATTAAATATAATTGTCTAACTTTATCAATATACCACTATATGTAATCGCATCTATAATTTTTTCATATAAGGTCAATTTAAACTTTCGAACATTACTCCATCCACGATACAATTAAATATATCCAAATGGTCAAGAAGTAAAAGAATTACAACAATGGTAAGTATTAAGTAAAAATCTTAAAACCACATAGCTTTCTTCATACAAAAACTTTATAGTATACAAATTCAATAAATTTCAGTCACGTTATTTATTGATGCGATCAAAGTAGTAAAGGATGTCGAGCAAGTGAACACTATGTTATAAATAACTAAGAACATTCACATCGAAGAAATTAACATTCAAGATAGTACAAAATCGAGAAGCACTGAATGAGGCAAGTTAAAGAAAATAAAATTACAATATGCATTTCCACACTGGATATAGCTATAAATTATTCTCTTGCAAGATATATTCTACAAATTCGGGTCAACAATTAAAAATATTGAAAGAAAATTCTACCGTACTATAAGTAAAGCAAAAATTGCAAAAACAAAACATAGAAAATAGAGAAGAACACAAGAATTGTCCATACTGCAAACAAAATATATCATTGGATGTCTGATAAATAGTTTATTAGGACAATTCTAGTAAACTTTAAATTATTTATTTATACCAACTAAGACAAATTCTTCTATATTTTATGTCAATTAAAACTCTATATAATTAGAGTTTCCAAATCTCGTAAAAAGTTTTGTAATCTCTATCATTACTCTAAAAATATTATTGAAGATAATAATATCATTGGGTTACCTAATATCGAAATGATTGTTAAAATTGGGAATTTAAACTATGATTTATTATCCTTTGAAAATTAGAAGAAAATATCAACATGTGGGAGTTTTTTTATTAACAAAAAGCAATCAAAAAATATTTTCGCACGCTACAAGATTAGTCCGGGATTACATATATATGAAGATGAATATCAAATACAAGATTAAGACTGTAGCAGAAATTTCAAAAGGAGTTCAAATACATGATGATAGTGGTATTGATTCAACTTATGTGAAAGTTTAGTATAAAATTGGTTGGTTGGTTCACAATAAAGACAATCTTTAAGAATAAGCAAGATCTTAATGCATAGATCACTCAAGAGTGAGTTTTTATCAAGTGGAAGGGACTGATGTGGACTGAATTTGTTGAGTATTGTGATACGTGGGAGAAATCACGCTTAGACCCAAATTTCTTTGTTTTGACTACTTTTGGGTATATTTTTATTTCTTTTTCTATTTTAGTTTTAGGTTTCCTAAAACTATATAAGTACTTGCAGAGTTTTATTTTTTATAATACTATATTACAATGTTATTGATATTCAAGAATAATCTTTCAAGTTTTATGGAATTTGTGTTATTTGAGAAGATTGTTGTCTTCTACTAAACGGTCAAGTGTTAATAATAGTACTAAAAATCATTTAACAAGGACACTTGCAACAATAGTTCTCTTTCATTAACATGCAAAATTGTTTGTAGGATGTTATTCACAACAATATATAGACTCAATCAATAATCAAGAATGAATGACAAATAAATTTGTATTCAAAATTAAAATATTACATTGAAAATATTAAAAGAATATATAACTCTATGTAGCAAGAAGAGCAATCGTAGTAGTGTAAAAAATGATAAGTTTTGTGGGTAAAGATTATGAATTTAAAATAAAAATAAAAAATGTCAACTAATTTGACGAAAAAATGTCGATGGTTGTGAGTAATTTTGAAAAAAAATTAAAAAATAAAATTCAGCCAATAATTGTGAAGTTTAAAATTCGATTGAGGAGATCAACGAAGGCAAGGAAAAGTCAACAAAAACAAGAAGGAAAATAGCAGCAAAGAAGATAACTTTTGAGAAGAAAAAAGTTCAAATTATAGATGAAGACGATAATAATGTTTAGTAATTGTCTCAATTTAGTGATTACATTTTGATTTTTAACGTATTTAATTAGCGGGGTTTATTTTTCGTACAATTTAGTGATTGTCTAACATATTCTACTTATTTCTTCATTTAAAAATAGCATATCTTAAACTAGTGCATAGCACGTACCATATTTCTAGTTATTAAAAAGGCACAAGTACTTTAAATGAATTATTATCAAGGGCATAAAAATATGTGAAATCTCTTATTTAATTATAAATAACACTGGACAAATTAATGCAAAACAACAACCTTCACAAAATTAAATTCCGAAGAACTTGAAGGAGTTTTATTGAATAATAATACAGTAAAATCTAAAAAATGTCACTATATTTTTTAAAGTATCACTGTTCATCACTGCCTATTTTCTTGACAAAAAATGTTATTATATTTTCTAAAGTATTCTATTGAAATCACTCCATCTATTTTAGACGTTAAGGCAAACCGAATTTACATCCTGATAAATTGTCTTGAGGACTTTTCGTCAAATAACTATTAATATATTTCATCTTCTTGCCTTTTTTCCCCCTAATTCCTTACATAACTGCTCTCTTCGCAGACTTCCAATCTTTTCATGAATATCTCCAAATTATTCTTTATGGAAAGAGAAGTTAAAATTGTAGTAGAAGAGTTTGAACAAAAATATGTTGGAAATTTAGTTTGTAATATAGTTAAAGTATAAAAAATGTCATATTGCTTAACGTCGCGACGTTCGTGATTAACGTCGCGACGTTTGTGATTTGCAAGTTTTGATATTTGTAAACAGAGAGTTACGTCGCGACGTGCATATGTGCATACGTCGCGACGTAGGGGAACGTCGCGACGTTCATGATTAACGGCGCGACGTTGGTAATTTGAAGGTTGCTGTTAAAAGCTGAACGTCGCGACGTTAGTCATGAACATCGCGACGTTCGTGCCAGAACGGCTAGTTTTTCAAATTATCTTCTAAAGGTTGCATTTCTTCATGTTTGGTTGCATCATTTGGTGAATAATAATAGCTTTTGATACTAAGACGTTTGAATGATGTTTGATGGACTTAAACTCTATAAATAGGTGTTTTGGTCAAGATAAAAAACACACAAGAAGCAACAAAAGTTACAACATAATTTGTGTAGCAAATCATTCAAATTCATTCTATAAGCATTCTTCTTTCTTGTAGAAATAATCCAAGAACTTGCTACTTGGTTATTTCTAAAGTCTATTATATCCTAGAAGAGGTTGCCTTTATAAACCCGGTTAGCAAGATAGTGGGGGCAATAATCTCTTTAAGGAAAGTGTTAAGTACATGCCTTAGACTTGATTCGTGTGATACATTCCCAAAATATATTGTTCTTATATTGAGTAGTATTTTATTTCACCCCTTGTTTCTCCAACAATCTTAAAGAGATTATTCTTGTGAAAACCAACTATGGAGTCTACTCAAGAATCTGCAGTCCGAGTCATGAATCAAGACTTTATCAAGTTAGACAAACTTGATGGTACGGGAACGAACTTCAATCGTTGGAAAGACAAACTCATGTTTTTCCTTACTGCCTTGAAAGTTGCTTATGTGTTGAATCCGGATCTTGAACCTATTCCACCACCATTGGCGGAAGATTCGGAAGCCTTGAAGAAACAACGGATGCAACGTGAAGAAGATGAAGTGGTATGTCATGGTCATATACTCAACACACTCTCTGATTATATCAACGATCTCTTCACAAAGGTCAACAATCCAAGAGAGATTTAGACAACTTTGGAGAAGGAGTATGCCACTCAAAAGCAAGGGGCAGATAAGTTCTTAATTAAAAAGTATTTTGATTTTAAGATAGATAATAATTCTTCTCTTATAGATCAAATTCACAATTTGCAAGTCATTGTTTCAAAATTTAGAGACTTTGGTGTTGAAATTTCTGATTTTATGCAAGTGGGAGCAATCATTGCCAAGTTGCCTTCTTCTTGGAATGACTATCAAAAGAAATTGCTTCACACTTGAGAAATTTTGACTGTCTCAAGTGTTATGAAACATTTGAAGATTGAAGAAGGTGCTAGGTTATTGCACAAATTGGAAATTGTGGAGAAAGATCCTAAGGTTAATATGGTAGAAGAGAAGAAAAAGAATAATAAAAGAAAGAAATCTGAAAACTCTTATTCTAGTGATAATGTAAAGAAGAATAGAGTATAATACAACTGTGGAAAAAAGGGGCATTACAAGGCTGAGTGTAGAGCCAAAAAGAAGCAAAAAGAAAGCAATGCTCCTAGTACTAACATGGTTGAAAGTGCAGAAATTGTGGCAATGGTTACAGTTGGTGTGGCAACTGAAGTTCACATGACTACTCCTATTTCTTCTAAAGATTGGTGGTATGACTCTGGTGCAGTCATACATGTGTGCAAAGACAAGGAGCAATTCAAAAATTATGAAGTTCTTGAAGGACATGAAGTGATTGTGGCAAATGGTGTAAAAGCCAAAGTACATGGAAGGGGTGATGTGCATCTTTGCTTCACTTCCGGCAAGAAGTTAGTACTCACTAATGTACTTCATGTTCCAAGTATGATGAAGAATCTTGTCTCTGCGGATGTACTCTTGAAGGCTGTTTTAGAGTCAAACAATGTAATATTATCTAAGAATGGTGTTTTTGTAGGAAAGGCTTATGCTTGTAATGGTATGTTTAAGTTAAGCATCAATGAAATGAATAACGTTTCTGTTTATTTGCTTGATTCTTCTTTTGATTTATGGCATGGTAGATTAGGACATGTGAATCATAAAGTATTGAATTTTATGTCTAAGAATGGCCTAATCAACTATAGTAATCATAATGAAATCAAAAGATGTGAAACATGCATACAAGCCAAAATAACTAGATTGCCTTTTCCTAAAGTTGAAAGAACTACTCAAGTTCTTGAATTGATACATTCTGATGTATGTGAATTAAATGGTTTAGTAACAAGAGGTGGTAACAAGTACTTCATTACTTTTATAGATGATTTTTCAAGATTTGTGTATGTTTACTTGATGAAATCTAAGGATGAAGCATTTAACTTGTTTAAAACATACAAAACTCTTGTTGAAAACCAATTGAATAAAAGAATCAAAGTTTTGAGAAGTGATAGAAGTGGTAAATATATCTCTAATGAATTCTCAAAATTTTGTGAGGAAAATGGCATTGTGCATCAAACTAGTGCGCGCCTTATACACCACAACAAAATGGTTTGGCTGAAAGGAAAAATAGAACTTTACAAGATATGGTTAATGCCATGTTGTTAAGTTCAAGTTTGCCAACCAATTTGTGGGGTGAGGCCTTGTTGGCTGCATGTCATATTCACAATCGAGTTCCTTCGTTGAAAACTAAAGTGTGTCCTTATGAGTTATGGAAAGGACGGAAACCAAACTTATCTTATATGAAAGTTTGGGGTTGTGTGGCTTACTATAGAGTTCCTAATAACAAAAGAACAAAGTTGGGACCTGGAGCACTTAAAATTGTGCTAGTAGGCTATGCTGAAAATTCCAAGGCATATAGATTGCTTGATATTAATTCTAATGTAATAATAGAGTCAAGAGATGTAGAATTTTTTGAGAATCAATTTCTTAAAGATTCTAGTGTGAGAATGGACACATCATTTGTGCCAAGTTCTTCCCAAAATTTGGATACTTCTAGTGACGTAACATGAACTGAAGTTGTCACTCCAAATAAACCAAGGAGAGTCAAAGACAAAGAAAAGATAATCATCTTTCTCAGATTTCTTGTGGTCTCAAACCAATGTGTTTCTTGTTGAAGGAACTAGGAATTCTCTACTGAATAAAATTCCATTTTTATTTAGTGTAGAGGACGATCCTAAAACATATGGTGAGGCTGTAAATTCTAGAGATTCAGCTTTGTGGAAAGAGGCTATAAATGATGAAATGGACTCAATATTGTCTACCAATACTTGGGTTCTAGTTGATTTACCCTAAGGTTCCAAACCTATTGGTTGCAAGTGGGTGTTTCGAAGAAAACGTGCCACTAACGGAACAATTCTCACTTATAAAGTAAGGTTGGTTGTTAAGGGATTTAGACAAAGAGAAGGAATAGATTACTTTGATACTTATGCACCTGTTGCAAGAATTACTTCTATTAGAGTAATTTTATCTTTGGCTTCCATATTGAATCTTCATGTTCACCAAATGGATGTGAAAACGGCTTTCCTAAATGGTGATTTAAATGAAGAAGTTTATATGGAACAACCAGAAGGTTTTGTACTTCCTGGAAATAAAAGAAAGGTGTGTAAGTTAGTTAAATCTTTGTATGGCCTTAAACAAGCTCCTAAGCAATGGCATGAAAAATATGAAGCTGTTATACTTTCTAATGGATTTAGATATAATAATGCTGATAAGTGCATTTATTCTAAATTCACTAGTGAGTATGGTGTAATAGTATGTCTTTACGTAGATGATATGCTCATTGTTAGTAATACAACAAAGGGCATAGTTGAAACTAAAAAGTATCTATCTTCTAAGTTCAAAATGAAGGATCTTGGTGAAGTTGATACTATTTTAGGCATAAAAGTTAATAGGCATAGTGGGGGTTTTGCTCTTTCTCAATCACATTATGTTGATAAAATCTTGAAGAAGTATCAACACTTGAATGTGAAAGAGGTTAGCACTCCTTTTGATCCAAATTTTAAGCTTCATGTTAATAATGGTAATCCAGTAGCTCAACTTGAGTATGCTAGTGTTATTGGAAGTCTTATGTATGCAATGAGTTGTACAAGACCTGATATTTCTTATGCTGTGTGTAGACTAGCTAGATATACCAAGAATCCGAGTAGTGAACATTGGAAAGCTGTAACTGGAGTTCTTGGTTATCTCAAGAAAACAAGAGATTTAGGACTCTATTATAATAGTTTTCCTTGTGTTCTTGAAGGATACTCGGATGCTAGCTGGATTACTAGCATTAGTGATCAAAAACCTACTAGTGGTTGGATCTTTCTAGTAGGTGGTGGAGCTGTTTCTTGGGCTTCAAAGAAACAGACGTTAATAACTCACTCAACTATGGAAGCTGAATTTGTGGCATTATCTTCAGCATGTAAAGAAGCTGAGTGGTTAAGAGATCTATTACTTGATATAGGCTTTTGGCCTAGTCCTATGCCACCTATAACTATCTTTTGTGATAGTGAAGCTACTATGTCTAGAGCATTGAATAAAGTGTACAATTGCAAGTCTAGACATATTAGTTTGAGGCATGCATTTATTAGAGAAATGCTAAATAATGATGTTGTCTCTATTATGTTCGTACGAACTCATAATAACTTAAAGGATCCGTTGACAAAATCTCTAGCAAGAGATTTGGTGAGTAAGACAACATCCGGAATAGGATTAAAACTCCTAAACTAAAATCATTCAATGATGGGAACCCAACCTTCTTCTAGTATTTCCTAGATTGGAAGGTTTAAAGGGTAAAAACAAGTCATTAAGTGGTTGTGAGCACCTGGTTTTGTGTACACCATTCCAAGTTATTGGTGCATATTTTGTTACTCTTAAGTGAGTAGGTTGAACTTTAAGTTCTTAATGGATTTATCTTGTTGTGTTTTATTAGTAAAATATATAAAACTTAAGATAAAAGTCCACCTATATAATCATAAGAAGTGGTGCCGCTTCTAGCAAAGATTTTGAGTAATTCTTTGGAAATGATTATGAAACTAGGATGAACACATGGCCCGTATTAGTGCTAAAAAGTATGTGAATGAAAGAATGCTACTTTTAAAGTTTGCATGTGTAAATAAATCTTGGCTTTATTTGAGTGTTGGTTTAAGCAATCGAGCCACCAATTACTTAATATGGTTTTGTGATTTATATATGCTAAGAGAAAGTTTAAGATGAAAATCACTTTCTTTATGTATGAACTTTATTTCTTGTTAGTTTGAGACTATCTTACAAACTAAGTGGGGGAATGTTGGAAATTTAGTTTGTAATATAGTTAAAGTATCAAAAGTGTCATATTGTTTAATGTCGCGCGAGGTTCGTGATTAACGTCGCGACGTTCGTGGTTTGCAAGTTTTGATATTTGTAAACAGAGAGTTACGTCGCGATGTGCATATGTGCATACGTTGCGACGTAGGGGAACGTCGCGACGTTCATGATTAACGGCGCGACGTTGGTAATTTGAAGGTTGCTGTTAAAAGACGAACGTCGGTTAATAACGTCGCGACTTTCGTGCCAGAACGGCTAGTTTTTCAAATTATCTTCTAAAGGTTGCATTTCTTCATGTTTGGTTGCATCCTTTGGTGAATAATCATAGCTTTTGATACTGAGACGTTTGAATGATGTTTGATGGACTTAAACTCTATAAATAGGTGTTTTGGTCAAAATCAAAAACACACAAGAAGCAACACAAAAGTTACAACATAATTTGTGTAGCAAATCATTCAAATTCATTCTATAAGCATTCTTACAACCCAGATGCCTTAGACTTGATTCGTATGATACATTCCCAAAATATATTGTTCTTATATTGAGTAGTATTTTATTTCACCCCAAGTTTCTCCAACAAAATTGATGTCAGTTTTGCTTACAACCCAGATGGAAGCTGCTATCTCCGGCGAGTCATTGCCTATTACTCCTTTAAGAGCTCTTGATTGCCTATTACATTTATTTTTCTTATTTTGTGTCAAATGGGAAGCCACTACAGATAGGTTCATGGTACCCACTTTGTCCCCTTCCCATAAAATTGAGGATTTCATTGTGTTACGAGGTTTTGGTTGAAACTGGTCAAAGTAGACATGGCACAAGCGATCTAGCTCGAAACTGGAACCAGCCTGGATTCGGAACTGATCTTTTCCGATCTCGAACCATGAATCTAACCGGTCTAGATGGGCCGGTTATGGTTCAACTCTTTGTGAACTATGAACTGATGGTTTTGAACTGTCGGTTCCACACAACAAAAAACAAGAAAAACTCATTTTTTTATTGCTTTTATAAATATTTTCCATTTCATTTTTTCACTCATTCTTTTCTTAATTGTCTTACATACTCTCTATTATCTCCTCATCTCCTATTACTTCAATTATAAATTCTCAAAAATATTATTTATTTTTTAATTTTTATTATTGCATATTTGTTTCGTTTTATCAATTATTTACTTTAATATATTTCATTTCGTTCAATTTGTTACCCAATTCTCATTGTTGTAATTTATTTTGTTAATTTTATTATTAGTCTAGAAGTAGGATCCTTGGGTTTAATCATTTATAATGTGTTTTACATTGAATCATGTATATATTGGTTTTCTTGTGAATGAAAAAAAAGTGATTAACTAAAATTAAGCTTAATTATTAAACTATAAGTATATTGAAATAAAAGGTTACTTATGATTAACCATATTAAGTTGAATTATCATATTTCCTTATAAAATTTATGAATAAACTCACATGAATACATGATTAAATTTAAAGTTCAACATCAAAAGGACAATCGATCAATTATTATTGATGTTTATTATTGTACTAGTTGGTGAAAACCGCACCAGCGCGGTGTTTTATATGTAATAACCTTTTGTAATTTTAAAACCGCGCCAGCGCGGTGTATTATATGTAATAATAACCTTTTGTAATTTTAATTCAGTATAATAGATATAAATAATATAATATTTGTTGCAAAAAAATTATATATGTATATATATATATGTATAATATTTACGGTTCATATTACCATAAGCTTGTCATTAACTTTATGTGCTATACATGTATGTACATATTTAAAGAGTTTCATAATATATATGATTGGCAATTATTGTATACACACATCGATACATATACATATATTTATATACCATATGTAATTTTGTATATTTCCATATATTAGATTTATTTTGATATTATTGCACATAATGTGGACAATACGTATTCACTCATACTATATATATTACCACACATTATAAAAATCATCAATTTTTTGTTATATTTGCACACATTACAATGTATATGAATTACACATTAACACATTTGGTAATCCTATAGTAATTTTCATATTAGAAAATTTTAACACGTTATTTCTATTTTGCATATTACATATATACCTGACTATATATTTTATTTATCAAATATTTATTAACACACACCAATGTCTGTTAATGCATATTACATTCATTGTCATATAATTTGAATAGTTATATACATTATATTTATTTACACAAATTATATATTATATTAATTAACATGGGAATCATTTCATAAATTCAAAAAAAATGAGAGGAAAGTAGATATATTTATACACGCGAATAAGTTTACATATTAAATGCGGTTAGTTTACATATTAATTGCACAAAATTTGCTGAAGCAAGAGTCTTTCAGAAATTTTGCAAGTTAAAAGTTTTTTAAATGCCAATTTTACTTCAACAATAAATTTTAATATGCAATCAAACACAAAAGATTTAGATTGATAAGGATTTCATTAAAAAATAAATTTTAGAGTTTATTTGAAAATGGACTCGCATGAATGACGTTAAATTTATAGGATAAGATTTTGTTTTATATTGGGAAATTACATCAAATTATGAAAAACATGAAAGACAGGGGAATGAATTAATCAAATTGAAACATAAGGGGGCAGCTATGAGATTAGAGTACAGTAAGAGGAGGGAGACAAATAATTCATTAAAAGAAAATCAATCATGTCTATCTAATGTTTATTCGACAGTGGGTCACAAAATGTTCATATCTTGTCTATCTAATGAAAAAGGGTCTGCTTTAAAATAGTTCTCTCTACACTTACCCCCGAGTGGATATGGTTCAACAAATACCATAGATTCACACTTGACATTCCCAAAATGGGTACTATCAGGTTGGGTGAATTCAATAATAGAGTCTATTGGTATTTCAATTTTCCTTTCCTTTCAAGGTTTATTCAAAAAAGAAGAGAATCCAGTACTTATTGATTATGAATATCTGAATTGGTTCGCAAAAGTAAAACTTGCGGAGTGCAATTTACTAATGAATTAACAAAATTATTCATTAAATCTTCAAACAATGATAATGTGTTAAATGTATGTGATATGTGTAAATATGTATAAAAATATATAGTGTGTGAAAATGTGTAAAATACGTGTAAATATATATAGTGTTTAAAAATGTGTATAGTAAAATTAAATATGTATAATGTGTGAGATATGTTTAAATATGTATAGTAGATGTAAAAATGTATAGTGTGTTAAAATGTGTATAATAGATGTAAAAATGTATAGTGTATGAAAATGTATAAAAAATTGTATCCTATGTATAAATATGTATAGTGTGCAAAAATGTGTAAAGTATATGTAAATATAAATATGTGAAAATGTGTATAATATGTATAAATACGTATAATGCGTAAAGCATATGTAAATATGTATAATGTGTAAAAAATGTGTAGTGTATGCAAATATGTGTAGTAAGTATAAATATGTATATAGGGTGTGTGTAAATTTGAATAGTGAGTAAAAATATGTATGATATGTATAAATATATATAATGCGTTAAATATGTGTAAATATGTATAATATGTGAAAATGTGCATAGTATATGTAAAAATGTATAATTTGTTAAAATGTTTGTAATAAGTATAAATATGTATAGTGTGTGAAAACATGTGTACAAAAGTGAGTAGTACAAGTAAATATGTATAGTGTGTAAAAATATGCAAATGTGAATAGTATTTGAAAATTTGTATAGTATATATAAATATGTATAATGAGTGAAATATGTGCAACTATCTATAGTATGTGAAAATGCGTGTAGTATGTGTAAAAATATATAGTGTGTAACATGTATATAGTAAGTATATATATGTAGTGTGAAAATATGTGTAGTATGTATAAATATATGTAGTGTGTAAAAAAGTGTATAGTATGTGTAAATATATAAAATATGTGAAAATGTGTAAATATGCGTAGTATGTGAAAAAAAATATTATGTTACAATGTGTAATGTATGTGTAAATATATTTAGTGTTTGAAAACATGTATAGTATATATAAATGTATATAATCGGTGAGGAGTGTATAAATGTGTACAGTGTGCAAAAATATGTATACTATATGTATAAATGCGTGTAGTAATTATAAATATGTATAAAGTGTGAAAATATGTGTGGTACATATAAATATGTATAATGAATGAAGTATGTGTAAATATATATAATACACAGTGAAAATGTATGTAACTAGTATAAATAAGTATAACGTGTGGAAATATGTGTAATACGTATATAGTATAAATTCGTGTATAGTATAAATAAGTATACTGTGTGGAAATATGTGCAATACGTATAATATATGTATTGTTTGAAAAATTGAGTAGTATAACTTAGGTGTAAATATGTATAGTGTGTGAAATTCGGTAGAGTATGTATAATTATATATAGTGTGTACAAATCTCAGTACTATGTGTAAATATATATAATACGCTAAAATAATGTATAGTTATATGTCGCATATATATAATGTAAAAGAAGTGCGTAGTAGGTATAAAAATGCATAATGTAAGAAAATATATATAAAATTTGTAAATATATATGGTGAATGAAAAAATATACCGTGTGTATAAATAAATGTAGTAAGTACATTTCTGAAGGCATTAATTTATTAGTTTGTAATAAAAGTATTATTAATTCTTAAGTTTGTTGCTTAATTTAACTCATTATGAATATTTTTAAATTGAAATGACAATTAACTATATTTAGAAATAAACTATGAGCACTAATTGTTCAAAGTAGACATTAGAGGGTGAATCAAGTTCATTATTTATTGTGAAGTACGTAAAAAATTTTGCCCATTAAAAAGGTAGAATACATTTAAGCATACATTAACATTTTTTAAAAATAAACAATTAAAACGGCATAATACATATAAATATATATTTCAACTTTTAAAAATAAACATTTCAACTTAATGTTGGGTCGAATATTAAAGTAAGTTGCCGATGCAAAATATGCACAGGCTGAGGTAACAAATATTTTGAACCATATGGATGAGAAAAGGGTTTAAAATGTACAAACACCTGTCAAGGTCATTACAAAAGCAGTTCAATGCACACTTCACTGTAGAAAGTTCACCTTATATCCCTTCATAAGGTAAATGGCATTCAAAAGAAGTTCAATGCACACTTCACTATAGAAAGTTCACCTTATATCCCTTCATAAGGTAAATGGCATTTTGAATGAAATTCACAGAGCTGTTAATCCTTAAGACGGAACGTTTCCATCAAATTTAGTGTTGTTCTTGCAGATTTAAAACCAGCAAAAAAAACTAATATGCAGCCAATTCACTATTAACTACTATGAAGATCAAGAACTTTGCACATATACTATTATTACAAAGGAAAAAAAACACCATTGTTATGCATGCAATCAACTAATCTGGAAGATCAAGAACTTTGTGCACATTAACTATTACAAAGGAGAAAAACACAGCCAAATTAGACAAAGAATTAAGGGAAAAAAATTAGAAGACAATGGGATTTTGCGCATAGATTACATTATCTGGTGTTCAGAATAGCCAGCTTTGCATATACATTACATTATCTAGTGTTGAGAGAGTGCAATGTAAACTACAAAGGCTACTACTGACATTGATGGACATTAAGTTCACCAGAACAAACAAGCTCAACAACGAAAAATGCCATATTTTCAATCTGCAGATTCTGCACAGGGCCAAGACATTTCCAACTTTTTTTTTCCAACTTAACAACAAAACTTGTCAAATTTGCAATGGCCAGAAGACTTTATTATGTAACTTTTCCATCAATTGCTTCCTCCATCATAAATAGTTGGTCTCAGACAATATAACCATTAACCTGAAATGCCAAAAAATACATATTAAGCTAAAATATATTGAGGCACCCTCCCCATAAATAAAGCTGAAACTCAACTACAATATATATTGACAGATGAACAGTCGCGGGCACCCTCCCCATAAATAAAGGTGAAACTCAACTACAATATATATTGACAGATGAACAGTCGCGGTACCTGTGCTGCACAGATTTCTTTATGTTTTTGCAAGCAATAGACAGCATTGAACCTCTTCTATGCCAGCCCCAACAAAAAAATCACAAAGAAGAAACTCAGAATAGCAGAGCCTAACTTTTTCGGCAAACTATCTCCTTGCTTTCTTGTAAATATATAAAACTACTGTAAGCAAATCTACAATAACTTACCCAAAGCCTAAGATTTAGTTTTTAGAAAATTATATCTCCTGAAGACAACAAATGCCTTTTAGAACATCATGAAATATAACTAAAGCCCACAAAGAATAAAGTTAAGATAAAAATTCACATATTTTGTAAAAATTTCTTAGTCCCAGTTAAAAAAGATATCGAACAATGAATGAAACTGACAAACACTTTTCACTATATCCATATGTAGGCATGTTATATAAATTAAAGTTTCATGCTAACAAAGAACACAAGTCTTCGGCCAGAATGTTTGCATATATTTCTTCAGTTAAATAATTGATGATTCTGGAGAAAATGTTTATCACACTTCCAAGCTATGTATTTATACAGAAAGAACTTACAGAATTGTAGATAACAATATCCGGTTCCAGCCGTGGATCCCACTTCTCAAGAACCCCAGTCTTTAACTTCTTTTTTGGAGGAGAACGCATGCTATCAATGACATAGAAAAGTTATTTCATATGTCCTGCTTTGTTCAAGAGTGACAGCAATACAACGGTAAGCTACAAGATCTGGATATGAGGACATGTGATGCGAATGGTTGGCCGAGGCTTCAACTCCTGGACCAAATTCGATCTCCACACACAAGCTTAGGACCGTGCTGCACTATCAAGATAATCCATGACCAAGAACACAAACAAGCAAGAAATCGGGTGGATGAAATTCAACGGAAAACGCCAAGAATTGAGTAAATCAAAACCCCACGTTTTATTACTAATGAACTTAATTTAACCTATGAAAATTCAATTAGTTAAACAAGTTAATTAGGCCTTCTCTTTAAATAAAGAACAATGGTGAAATCACCTAAAGGTCACGCTAAAGGTAATTTGCTACAATGGACAATTAAATAATTCTCCAAGGCTTGAACAACACAAAGTGTTAATTCTATTTTCAGCAAAGCTAAAACTTTCATTCATCAACTTCATATGAAAACGTTACAAAGTATTTATCTTTATATAGAGAAGAGTTTCTGCCATGCTTAATGCATAAAGGAAATAAAACCCTAGTAGTTGCAAAATGCAACTTGACTTCTTAGCTAACTAACTAACTAACTAATCCAAGTTAGAAAAGGATTAGATGACACGGTTTTTAATGAAGAAGCAAAACACGTTTTTGCTTCCTTGTTTCCTAAACTATTGCTTGCCTTTATCATGTAAGATAATTGGGCCAAACAACTTATTAACAACCAATTAATTAAAGCCCACATTAAGTGTTTTGGACTTAATTAATTATCAACAAAATAAAACCCTAATATCTAAATAAGGGCGTGATCCATATGAAAGCCCAAGGACACGCCTTTCATTGGACTTAAACTCTCGGCCTTTGCAAGCTTCTTCAAGGTGGAATTTCCTTAAGCTCCAATGTAGAACTTTGAGGAACATCTTCATGAATTGTTATGTAAGAAACGTGCAAAAGAACTCCATGTTGAGAAGATGTGCAAGTCTCGGCCTCCAAATCTCCAATGTGTGATGACAACAAAGTGTGCAAAGCTTCTTTCATCCTTTTGCTCCTTGATCTTGTCATTGGTCCATCAAGATTCATCAAAGGATCATGTAAGCTCGGCTTTGGCACCAAGGATGTGGGTGGATTGCTATCATTCCCTCTCTCCTCGAAAAGATTCGTCCTCGAATCACCTACATCAAACAAAGATAAATCAGAAACATTGAATGTAGATGAAACATTACCATACTCACTTGGAAGCTCGACTTTATAAGCATTATCTCCTATCCTTTCCAAAATTCGAAAAGGACCATCTCCTCTAGGATGAAGTTTAGATTTCCTCTTGTCAGGAAACCTTTCCTTCCTCAAGTGAATCCAAACCCAATCACCAGGTTCGAAAATCACCAGGTTAACTACTTCAGTTTGTCCATCAGTTTGCGGATGTGCAACAGTAGAAAACAACAACTTAGTGCCTAACTTATTCCATAAAGTACGCCAAGAGTGAGACAAGAACTTAACATCCCTATCACTAAAAATACTTTGTGGAATGCCATGCAATCTAACAATCTCCTTAAAGAACAAGTCAACAATATGTGTAGCATCATTAGTTTTGGAACATGCAATAAAATGTGCCATTTTACTAAATCGATCCACTACTACAAATATGCTATCTTTACCATTGCGTGATCTAGGCAATCCTAAAACAAAATCCATAGAGATATCAACCCAAGGATGACTAGGAACAGGCAAAGATGTATACAATCCATGAGGCAAAATTTTCGATTTGGCTTGTTTACTCACAATACATTTATCACAAACACTTTTCACATCTTTAATCATGTTAGGCCAATAAAAGTGTTCATTCAAAACAGTAAGTGTTTTAGCAATTCCAAAATGCCCCATTAACCCTCCCCCATGGGTTTCCTTTACAAGTAAATCACGAATGGAACAAAGGGGTATGCACAATTTATTCTTTCTAAACAAGAAACCATCATGCAAGTAGTAGTCACCATTCGGTTTTGAAACACAATCACTAAAGGCGGCAACAAAATCATGATCATCTTTGTACAAATCTTTTATCAATTCAAATCCAAGTAACTTAGCATGCATATAGGTGAACAATGAATAACGCCTAGATAATGCATCAGCTACAATGTTTTCTTGACCAGATTTATACTTAATCACATATGGAAAAGTTTCAATAAATTCCAACCATTTAGCATGCCTCTTATTCAACTTACCTTGAGTCTTCAAGAATTTAAGGCTTTCATGATCAGAATGAATTATAAACTCTTTAGGCCATAAGTAATGTTGCCAAACCTGTAATGATCTTACCAAAGCATACAACTCCTTGTCATAAGTTGCATACTTTAAAGCTGCCCCATTAAGCTTTTCACTAAAGTAAGCCACGGGCCTTGATTCCTGCATCAAAACAGCTCCAATACCAATCCCGGAAGCATCACAGTGTATCTCAAAAGCTTTATGAAAATTAGGCAATGCAAGTAAAGGGGCGTGAGTCAACATATACTTTAACTTAGTGAAGGTGTTCTCATGCTCATCTTTCCATTCAAAAGCAATGTTCTTTTTAACAAGTTCATTCAAAGGTGCAGCTATAGAACTAAAGTCTTTAACAAACCTTCTATAAAAACTTGCTAAACCATGAAAACTCCTAATTTCACTTGCATTCTTAGGTCTCGGCCACTCCTCAATAGCCTTGACTTTTGACTCATCAACAGAAATACGTTGAGAACTAACAACATAACCCAAAAAGACAATTGATTCCATGCAAAAAGAACACTTTTTAAGGTTAGCATACAATCTGTTCTCACGCAATATAACAAACACTTTCTTTAAATGATCAACATGTTCATCAAGTGATTTGCTATAAATAAGGATGTCATCAAAATAGACCACAACAAACTTACCAATGAAAGACCTAAAAACGTGATTCATGAGCCTCATAAAAGTACTAGGTGCATTAGTTAGACCAAAAGGCATGACTAACCATTCATACAATCCATACTTTGTTTTAAAGGCTGTTTTCCATTCATCACCTTCTTTCATTCTAATTTGATAGTAGCCACTCTTTAAATCAATCTTGGTGAAAATACATGAACCATACAATTCATCAAGCATATCATCTAATCTAGGAATTGGATGTCTGTACTTAATGGTGATTTTGTTTATGGCACGACAATCAACACACATTCTCCAAGATTCATCCTTTTTAGGAACTAATATGACAGGAACAGCACAAGGACTTAGAGATTCACGCACAATACCTTTGTCAAGGAGTTCATCCACTTGACGTTGAATCTCTTTTGTTTCCTCAGGATTGGCTCTATAAACTGGACGATTTGGAATTTGTGCACCAGGAATGAAATCAATTTGATGTTCAATTCCTCTTAGAGGCGGCAATCCAATGGGTAAGTCCTCGGGAAACACATCTTTATATTCCTGCAAAAGAGATAAAACAACACTAGGCAAAGAAGCAAGGTGATCACTATCAACAATAAGTACAACATCCTTGCGGATCATCAAGTACAATGATTGCCTATCTAGTATTGCTCTCTTTACATCACTCTTAGAAGCAAAATAACAAGACTTTGAAGAAACACTATTTCGGCTATTACAAGATTTAGAATCAATGCTTCGACCTACACTAGTTACATTCTTTTTATCATCTTGTTCTTTCTTCTCTTTTTCTTCCATCTCACGGCAAGATTGCACAATCCTTGATTGATCTTCAAAAGCTTGGCTTGGACTCAATGCTCTAAGGTTGTACTTTCGGCCATGATAATCAAAAGAATAATAATTCTTCTTTGCATGATATGTAACATCTCTATCAAATTGCCATGGACGACCAAGTAAAATATGACTAGCTTCCATTGGTACAACATCACACACAATTTCATCAACATACTTTCCAATGGTGAAAGAAAATTTAACTTGTTTAGTCACTTTACTCTCGGCAGTGTTATTAAGCCATTGAAGCTTATATGGATTTGGATGCTTCATGCAAGTCAAGTTTAGCTTCTTAACAAATAATGTGCTTGCCACATTTGTACAACTACCACTATCAATAATCAAGCTACAAATCTTACCTTGAACCATGCATCTAGCGTGAAATATGTTCTCCCTTTGAGACAAATCATCTTCAACTAGTGGTTGTGCACTTAAGACTCGGCGAGTAACCAAAGAGAATTCACCAACATCATAAGTAAGATCTTCACTATCTTCATCACTTTGGTACTTCTCTTCAAGTGGTGGCATGTCGGCACATTCTTCATCACTTTCAACCTCTCCATTATCACGAATTATCATCAATTTTCTGGTTGGGCAGTCACTTTGATAATGGCCATAACCTTGACACTTATAACATCTAATGTCCCTCAATCTCTTATCCGGTTTGGGAGTTGTTTTGGCTGAATGTTCAGCAAGTTGGCAGATTGTTTTGGGAGCATTATTTGAAGTGTTTTGAGGCTGATTTTGGGTGAAGACTTTCGGCTTTTGTGGAGGGGTGAAATTCGGTTTTTGATCTCTCCTCCAAGGCGGCAATGGTTGTTGGAAATTTCGCCCTTTACCCTTCATATGCTTCTCAATTTTGATAGCTTTGTGAACAAGTTCATTAATATCAATGTAACTTTGAAGATCAACTTGATAAGCCAATTCGGAATTCATACCTCTAAGGAACCTCTCAATGGTGGTGTCGGGGTCTTCATGGATATTGGCTTTTATCATCAATGCCTCCATCTCATGGTAGTAATCTTCAACTGTTCGGCTACCTTGCACAAGGGTATGTAACTTTCGGTTGAGCTCTCTATTATAATGTGAAGGAACATACTTCTTCCTCATGATTGCCTTCATTTGATTCCAAGTCTTAACTGGCCTTTCACCATCTTGTCTTCTAGCTCGAACAACTTGATCCCACCAAAGACTAGCATAATCTTTAAGGTGCATAAAAGCAATTCGGTATTGCTTTTTCTCGGGGACATCATTACCTTCAAAGAAGTGTTCTAAATCTCGAACCCAATCAAAGAAAGCTTCGGGATCTGATTTGCCATGAAAGGTAGAGATGGTGAGTTTAACAGACTCAATGGAAACTTTAGACTTTTCACCTTTAGAAGAGCTCGTGTACTCCTCCTCCTCCTCATTATCATTATCATTGGATTCATCATGATCTTCAAACTTAAGCTTTCTTGAGGTGGAGCTTTTTGTAGATGACTCCAAATTATCAAGACGAAGATTGATCTTTTGAAGCATGTTGAATAGGACCTCATTGGCAAACTTTTGTTCGGCCTCCGTGATTGGTTTACCACCTTTTCGTTCCTCCATTGGTACCTGTAAATTAGTAAAGAAAACACAAAAATATATGTATATATACCTCTCGGGTTCCTCACTATTGGGTAGTAGGTACTCTCCACTCTATTTAGGTAGTGTTCTCTCTTGTTTATCCTAACTAAAACTCTCAATTAATGAATGTGTTGGGATGATTAAGACTCACCAAGTTCAATTACTTAAATAGCAAAATCTCAATCAACAAGTTCCACACAAAACTTTCACAAGAAAAATCAAGAGTTAACAAAGAAATCACGTCTTTAGAGGTTTAGAACACGTGTGGGTTACAAACTGATTTACCACCAGAAACTATGAAATTCAGAAACTAGACTGAAAGATGAAGAGAATGGCTTTTGAATCACTTAATTCCGATTTGTATTGAGAAAGTTATGGCACTTTTAATCCAAGATGGTTTTCAAGTAACAAACTCAAGAACAATGTGTTCTTCAACTAAAATTAAATAAAATAAATAATGCAAAGTCCGAATTAATATATTTTTTTGTTCTTTTTCTGTTTTTTTTTTTAATTGACCGTTTTTTTTTTATATATACGGTCTTCTTTTTTTTTTTTTTGTTCGAACAACTACAAGACGAAAGCAAACTTTTAAGGTTTTGAACACAAATCTTGGACAAACAAAAACTACAAGGTTCGGACAAGAACCTTAAACAATGCAAACTTTAAGGTTTTTTTAAAGACAAGAAGCTAGTACAAAGTACTTAGGTTTAAGGTTTGAAGACAACAACCTAGGATTTAAGGTTTATAATGTTTTGTCTTCTTGTCTTAACCTTAACAACCTTAAAATTATCAAACTTTAATATCTCACCAAGGAAAAGGAATTTGTATGTGCCACTTTCACAAAAATATTCAAGATTTTCAACAAGGAGCAAGAATATGGCTCAAGATTCAAATTTGGAGACTTTTGAATTTTCAAGAAAATCAAGAAGTTCAAGAAAGTGTTCAAGAACTTGTCTTTTTCAAGTGTGATAAAAGTTTGATCGAAACTCAAGATATGGTAGTCAAGATAAAGAATCTAACACAAAAGAAAGAAAGCAATTCGGATCAAAATCAAGAAAGTTATGAATTTTGGACCGAGAAACCCTAGTTTTGAAACCCTAGTTTTTAGACACTAAACCCTAGCAATGCTTTGACGTGAAAAACAGCAAGGAAAGCTTCAAGAATCCTACACTATGATTATGACAAAACAGTGCAGAACTTAGACACGAAAAACAGCAAGAAAACGCAACAAGAAACGACACACAAAGACGCTAAAGACGCAAAACAAGATTAGGTTCAATTCGGGCAGATTGTGTGCAATATGTTGCATGCGATTTTGGCGATTTTAATGGATGATTATGAGACGACCTTGGACAGCAATAAGGACACCAAATAACAGCAACAAAGATGGACGAAAAACTGCAGAAAATTGACGCAAAAATACGGGCAGAAAAGACACGAACAAAATAGAATTTTCGCGGAAGGATTTGAACGGATTAACCTGAAATTTTTGGGCAACAACTTGTCCTCTGATACCAATTGATGCGAATGGTTGGCCGAGGCTCCAACTCCTGGACCAAATTCGATCTCCACACACAAGCTTAGGACGTGCTGCACTATCAAGATAATCCACGACCAAGAACACAAACAAGCAAGAAATCGGGTGGATGAAATTCAAGGGAAAACGCCAAGAATTGAGTAAATCAAAACCCCACGTTTTATTACTAATGAACTTAATTTAACCTATGAAAATTCAATTAGTTAAACAAGTTAATTAGGCCTGCTCTTTAAATAAAGAACAATGGTGAAATCACCTAAAGGTCACGCTAAAGGTAATTTGCTACAATGGACAATTAAATAATTCTCCAAGGCTTGAACAACACAAAGTGTTAATTATAATTTCAGCAAAGCTAAAACTTTCATTCCTCAACTTCATATGAAAACGTTACAAAGTATTTCTCTTTATATAGAGAAGAGTTTCGGCCATGCTTAATGCATAAAGGAAATAAAACCCTAGTAGTTGCAAAATACAACTTGACTTCTTAGCTAACTAACTAACTAACTAATCCAATTTAAAAAAGGATTAGATGACACAGTTTTTAATGAAGAAGCAAAACACGTTTTTGCTTCCTTGTTTCCTAAACTATTGCTTGCCTTTATCATGTAAGATAATTGGGCCAAACAACTTATTAACAACCAATTAATTAAAGCCCACATTAATTGTTTTGAACTTAATTAATTATCAACAAAATAAAACCCTAATATCTAAATAAGGGCGTGATCCATATGAAAGCCCAAGGACACGCCTTTCATTGGACTTCAACTCTCGGCCTTTGCAAGCTTCTTCAAGGTGGAATTTCCTTAAGCTCCAATGTAGAACTTTGAGGAACATCTTCAAGAATTGTTATGTAAGAAACGTGCAAAAGAACTCCATGTTGAGAAGATGTGCAAGTCTCGGCCTCCAAATCTCCAATGTGTGATGACAACAAAGTGTGCAAAGCTTCTTTCATCCTTTTGCTCATTGATCTTGTCATTGGTCCATCAAGATTCATCAAAGGATCATGTAAGCTCGGCTTTGGCACCAAGGATGTGGATGGATTGCTATCATTATGTGTTGCTAGCACAAAAGGGAGAGAATGCAAAAATCAGTAAAAGATTACTCATGCTATCAATCTAAAATTGCAGGCAAACAACTGACTGACTGACATTAATTTTAACCCTTGTTACCTACATTAAATTGAACAAATTGAGTGCCTCTACAGGCCTCCTTGATTTCCCAAGAACATTAAGAGCAGCTGTCCATTCTTCTGAATAGATGGTACAACAGAAGCGGAGAACAAAGCTGAAAAATCCACCTTATGCTTGTCCATTCTTCTGCTTTCCTGCTCCCAGAAAATCATTTTTTTTATTTTGAGTTACACGATCAAATCATATTCTTAGGACAGGAGACACCCCCTAAAAATAGCCATACAAGTGTCATCAAGTAACGCCATTCCAAACATTCAAGACGAATTCATGTTATCTCCAAAACTACTTAACCCTTTTTTTTCATTCTTATGAAAGATCTATCAACTACCAAAAAGTCACTTCACCATCAATAAACCACCACTGTTATGCAGCAATCAACTGATATGAAGATCATCAAGAACTTTGCACAATCACTATTGCAAAGGAGAAAAATACAGCCAAATTAGTACAAAGAATTAAGCAAAAGAATTAGAATACAATGGTGCATACATTATATATGATCTTCAGAATAGCCAGTTTGGGTGCTTTAGAGTCTCTGTCCAGTAGCAGAGACTGCTGGCATTGATGGGCAGTAGAGTATTATGAGGAGGGGTTCAATAGTTCACCAGACCAAGCTCAGCAAAGAAAAATATCATATTTTCAATCTACACAGGCAGAGATATTTAAACTTATTAACAACTTGTCAAACTTTCAATGAGAAAAATAATGAATGTCCATGAAACATTTAAGTTCAACTCGTTATCTCTTAATTAGATGGTACAACAGAAGCTTTTAGTATCGAATGAGAAAGACATCCGGTATTGGAGCCGTCATCAAGAACGTCAATAGGTATGCAAATCTCTTATCTTAATAATAAGAGGTATGCAAATCTCTTTTCAATCATTTATTCTCTTATCTTAATAATAAGTACCAGTAACTTGACATGTTGAACATATTAGAACATATCAAGAACGTCAATAGGTATGCAAATCTGTTCAACATACCAGGACCCATTCAAACCATCAAAAACATGAGTGAAAGTTTCAATCTTTTTCTTGATTTCAGAAACAAATTAAGCAAATAATAGAAGAAGAAAGAAAGGGGTGTTTTTTGCAATGTAGATCATAGAGACGCCAAACGTTTCCCATTTAATTACCTCCCACAAATGTCTGTAAATAAGGACAACCAAATATTGTCATAAATTAGACTCTAGAAACAGAAGCAACAAAACAGAAAAAGTGAAAAAAAGAAAGAACAAACTGGTCCAGCTGCTGGGTTTTTTTTTCTTTGGGATTAGAAGTTCGAATTAAGAATAAAAAAAATAAAAAATAAGAAGCAATCTCTTACAAGTTCGAAGGTGGTGGATCTGCTCTCAGAGATGTTGTTGATGCTGCTAGGAACTCACGGAAGAATATGCAAAGACTCGTACGGGATTACAAGAATAGTCAGCCCTGGCACATTCAGAAAAGTTAGGTCCAAATCTATGTGGCACAGTAAACAAAAACCAAACCGAGTTCTCTTAATTACCTGTAGAATGTTTTAGGCCTTGGATAGTGCAAGAAGGGATTTTGGGACCGGTCGACAACATATTGATGACAAGGCCTCTCTACAACCTCAATGTTCAATAATGCAGTTTTGGAGCTAGATTTAGTCTGCTTTAGACAGACAGAACATATATAAACACCACAGACCATTACAAAAACTAAAACTACAGTCCACAACAACACTGGGGATTTCTTGGGAGCTTTTATGACAACGGCATCCTGTAATCCGAAGGAAGTCCAGATGTCAATGACTGTTAAGAAAACTATATAACTGCAAAAATAGTGAAATCATAATCAATTAAAAGAACCAAAAACCATGACTGCCTTTGGAGAAGAGTTTCTTAACGTACTGTTAAAGACAATAAAGACAAATCATTCAAGTCCTAAACCTAAAAAGACCAGCGAGTTCCTTGAAAGATGTTGTGGAATGAATTGAAATTTGAATAAAATTCACAATAACATCAAAATCCTCTACTCTTGCATAGGAAAATAAACAGCAACCACCAGTTCTTGTTGCTTCAGAAGGCAGGCGTACCCTAGAAGTAAGCACGAAATTTCTTCCCAGTTTGAGTATGGGGATGATTAAACAAACACTCGTTGAGCAACATTCCATCAAAGAAATACTTTCAGAAAAGTAATGTTGGACAACGAATTCATAGTAGGACAAGATATTTGAAAATTAGTTTTTTCAAGAACCAGCCTGCCCAGACATAATGCATTACCTTTAATTAAAAAAGTTTGATTAAAAATATGAATATATACCGCGCATAGGTCTTACTTTGTTTGTTAAAGGAAGGTGCCATTTGGAAAAAATATGAAAACCACATTAAGAAAAAACAACACGAAACCTCTCACGCCGAATCCATATGAAATACGCATTATATCACAGCATTTGTCACAAGAAGTCCATCTTTATCAGAGGGAAAGGAAATGGAAAATCTTCAGCTCATTTTAAGCAAAACTCTGGCATAAGAACAGCTGCGATAAACTAAATGTAGAAGACGAACGAAAGATTAGCTCCTCTTTCTAATAAATCCAAAAAACAACCAGAGAAAGGATGCAATGTGAAGTAAAATATATAAAGATGTAAAATTTTATGTAAATCTGTCAAAACATCACACGAAAAATGCGATTGCTAAATTTGTCAAAATATCACATCAAAAATGCGATTTGGGACCTCTTTGGTTTGGAATAGTGAGTGAATGAATTCAGGATATAAGAAGAAAGAGAAAGAAATAGATGCTAGAAAATGACATTTCATTCCTCGTTTTTTCTTTTTAACAAGCGCAAAAAATCCAGAACCAAACAACCAAAACAATTTCACAATTACAATTTTGCCAAATCCTACTGGGCAAACAAAATTAATTGGAGAAGATTCTTACTTGTACTTGATTCCCTTAAGATTTATATCTTCAACTGGTGTAAAGCCCTCAGTAGAAAGATTGTGATTCTTCACTTCAGGTGTGGCAGGAAGCTGCAACTGTAATAAACCATAACCCATACCCAATTTCCCAATCTCAAGTTCTTTCCACCTGCAGACAGAAAACCAAAAAGTCAATAAAGAACCAAAAAGAAGAGAAAGTCAAAACCAACACATTTCATAAACTTCACTAACCTAAAAATATAGGAGCAGGGGTGCTCCTTGTAAGCACGAATATAGGAAACAAAAGCTCTACGTCCTTTTTCCATAACGTCTCGATCCTTTATTGGCACTGACCGTATCTGGAAGTGAAGATTGCAGTAATTTCATTAATAAAAATTTGACTATGTGTATTGCATAACAACACTAATCTTCACCAAATGAAATAAAAATAAGCTACTAAGAATCAATTTCATGCTCAAACTGTAAAGCTCCCTGCAAGAAACAATAACCCAGCAAGGCCTAAAATTTTCTGACAATCAATAGATACCTAAACAGAAACTAAGTCACAAATTAACACATTCAGATGCGGTTAGCATCAAGATCTGCAACACCAAAAGGCGGTGGAAAAAATGTTTCATATACACATTCTGCTCCATTTGGTCAGATGAATAAGTTCTTAAATTGGCTCCTTCACCATGAAAATATATTTTGGCAAATACAAAAAAAAACCGAAAAGAAGTCGCTCTGTTTTGGGACTTTCGATAGATAAACACATATACGATGTTAAGAAACAAATCCTGTAGGAAATAGGACAATATCCAGGTAAAAATATGCAAATCCGCTATCCTCCATGAACACCGATATGGCTGCAAAATCCGGTTGCATATTTATATGCCATCCAGGATGCATGCCTAAATACGGGTTCACAGAAGAAAGTATTGAAAGAAAGTATCATGGGTTAATAAAAAAAAGGAAAAAAAATCAAGCACATGCGCACACACATAGAGAATTGAGATTGGGATTGGGATTTGGGATCTCTATCGTTTGGATTAGTGAGTGAGTGAAATCAGGATCTAAGAAGAAGAAGAAGAAGAAGGGGAGGAGAAGAAGATGAAGATAGAGAAGAAAGAAAGATAGAGATGAGAGCTAGCGGCGCAAGGATGAAGAAAAAAGGATAGAGATGAAACCCTAAAGCCAAGTGGGGTCTTTTGAGAGGATAAAGGCTGAATATCAGCTGTGGTGAAATTGTTCTCACAAACGACGTCGTTTTTAAGAAGGGGGTATCCTCCTTTGAACCGGACACGTGGCCAAAGCGTGGGAGCCTCCTCTGAAGATCGCACGTGACCAAAGCGGGGAGCATGTGCCTTGGTCAAGCTTCCTTGGGTGCTTATTCTATTTCTTAGACAACACTAGCAACATGTTAATGGTAATGGATATTTAATTATTAGCAAATAGAGTATATTCAACTTTGTATTTATGGAGATTGCTAACAAGAACACTAATTATGATTTTCATTAGTTTTCTAAATCATTGCAAGGATTAAACAATAATGCAAACCCTAAAGACTAAACTCAGTAACTATGGCTTGTTATTTGTCTTATATCAATGTAACCTATTTAATTTGTACATAACAAATTTTTGTATGTATATCGTTACATGGTAATTCATATTTATGTCAAAATCTTCCATATCTTTAATAAAATGAGTTAGTTTGATATATTGTTTTTATTTTTTTCAAAATTTATTTTTAAAAAATTTGAACCATGGCAAAACATGAAAAAACCAGAATCAAAATTGAAAAGGAATCAAAATCGTAACCATAACTGGCGATTTTGGAACCGAAATGCTAACCGGCCACCCAAGGGCTGACTCCGGTACCACCGTATTGGTACTAAACTCAACTGAAAAATCAGGGCAAGAAATCTTTGCTCTTTGAAAATGATTTAACACCCCGATCAAGTTTCTGAAGCTGCAGAATATGTCATAAAGCCAAAAGCAACAGGCTGTCAATTAGGCTATATCAACTTGACATACATATTCTTACTTAGGATTTTTTTTACCAAAAATTATTCTCATATTTATTAAACTTTATATAAAATCGAATGCAAAACACAATTAAGTTGTATAAGAGCGATTAGTACAATTAAACTTGCCACTCAATGCTGCATTTAAAGGTGGAAAATTTGCGGTGACAACCATGCAAAAAAAATTAAATCTAGCTGTTTAATATGACTGGTCACCAAGAACAACATCCAAAAATTCCAACCAACAAATTTTGTTGGGACTTCCTAATTGTACTTATTCAAGATGTCTTGGGCAATTCTGCAAGCCGTTATGGAATCATTGGCCAGTTCCCTGACTCGATTCATGATGTCGCCTCCGCCATCTTCCAAAATATCATGACAATCTCCCTGATTGTTTGAGGCCATATCTAACTTGTCCAAGACGTCACTCTTGTTGAAGCCCTTGGTACCAAACTCTTCGGTTGCAGCGTTGATAAGCTTCGCGCTGTCATGAAATAAGTGCAAGCAACTTTTCAAGTTAGTGGACTGTGCGACATCAATGCTGTTCATTTGGCTCATCGCGTATTTCTTGGCGACTAGGGCATTGACAAGGACTCTGTTCAACAACATCTTCTGCCATTGGAGTGATTCAAAATTGGTCGAACTCGAAACAATGGGCTGCAACATGCCAATGCAATAGTTTGGGTCGTACACCGTTTTGCAAATGTCGTCAAGACTAGTGGCCGATGTCGCTCCGAGGTATGAAGTAGCAATGAGGACAACATACATTGAAATAGCAAATCTTGCCATTTTTTACAATGTTCACTTTTGGTGTAGGGCAAAAAAGGGCTAGATTTGTTGCTGCTTAATCCACGATAAATTGTCTGAGATTTGTGTTCGTGTGACAAGAATTTATGGAATTAAACATGTTTGTAGGGATGAATGGAGGGAATAGTTTAGCGTGTTTAAGCCGTTTGCTGTTGATGGAAGTGATGACCATATACGTAGGCATAGGAAACCGTTGAGCGATTGAAATTGCTCATTGTGAGAAATCGAATTTTAAGGTGGAATCAACAAATGGGAATTTTTGTTCAGTATTAACTAAAATGATTTCATTTCAATTTCAATTTATAACCATGATTTCAATCCCTCTTTCATTCTAAAATGATTAACTAACATGATTAACTAAAATGATTTCATTCTCTGTTTCATTTCAATTTATAAAGATGATTTCAATCCCTCTTTCAATTTATAAATACACGTGACCTATATTTAACTAAAATCCTATCAATCGATTAATGAATTCTAAATGATAAATATTAATTAAATACGTTATGTGTATTTATAAGAGTGGAATAAAGATTGAAATATGGAATGTAACGAAAGATACTTTAGATCAAATTTGTTACAATCTTTTGTGGCTAGTTATTCATTACAGTACTAGAGAGTTCCACAATCGACTCTTACAAGTAATGACATGGAAGATGGAAATGTCTACACATTTTCACCCCAAAAAAAAAAAAAATTGAAAGAAAGAAGGTTACATTTGTTTTGACTTAGGTAAATGATTCCAATAGTTTTATAATTTGATCAAAATAAGTATGATTTTGATTTTTAATTTTGAAAAAGTCATATTTTAATTTCTCAATTTAAATTTTGTTATATGAATAGTATTCAATTAATTTTCTTTTCATTTGACAAGTAACACAATTAGTTATGTGGTACAAAATAATGTCGTTTGGTATGATGAACTGTTGCTTGACCAATAGAATTACTTTTCAAATTGATAAAAAAGTGTGTTAGTGGCAACTTGTGTGATAAAATTTAAGTTCAGAAACTTTTTCAAAATTAAAAACAAAAACAATATATCCCAAATTAAGGAACTACATTAGGGTTATTTAACCTTTTTGTTCACTCTAGCATAAGCTAAAATCTACTAGTGTTGTGGCTTATGTTCATGTATGTTTAACTTATGAGGACCTTGATTAATTGGACAAGTTGTCCCAACACTCTTTCAGCGAAATTGTTTAACAATAAACAAGTTATTGGGGATTTTTTTCCTTCCCTTCCTTTAAAAAGTAAACATTTACATGAATAGAGTCAAAAAAAAAATAATAAAATAAAATAAGAGTCCACTGTCCACGGCCCAACCTTTGGACATTGTATTTGATAATTTGTCGTGCTTCAGAAATAAATTCGTCAAACAATTTCACTACTAAAATACAACGGTGGTTGTAATAAATTATTAACCACAAGATCCACCTAAAAAATGTAGGATAAATAGCAAAAAACAAAAAATAATATGAACTTCTATTTTCAGAAATGCATAAGGTTATTTATGTCTTTTTAGATTTTACAAGCATCTAAGAAATTAAGGCACTTTGGAAAAAATGATACTTTAAGAAAAGTGTATAAAAATATATATAATGTGGGTAAAGAAAAAAGTGTTAAATATGTGCTTTGTGTAAAAATATGTGTTATATGTAAATATATATATATATATATATATATATAGTATGTAAAAAATATATGTAGTGTGTACAAATGTGTTTGATATGCATAAAAATGCGCATTATGTGAATTGTGTAATTATGTTAAAAAAATAATTTATGTGTAGGCATGAACTATGAAGATATTCGAATCAAATTAATTATGTCATATTGAAAAGTATTTTCAGAAAAGTGACATAATCAATTTTTGCAAGGCACAAAGGATACACTATTGTGCACAAATAACATCACTTCATGGTTCTTATGCACTATTGAGCCGTTTATTCCAACTTCATATGCCACTCATATTACATTTTATAACAAATTGACACGTATTGACAAGAAATTTGAATTAAAAAACTAATATTTTTTTTAATTATTATCAGATTCTATATTTGTTTCAAATTGAAAAAATAATCGTTTTACTGACTATTAAATTCTTGCATTTATTTCGTCTTAGAAAAATAAAAAGAATTTTGAACCAAGAAAATAAGTGCAAGATCCCAAAATTATGAATACTTTTTAAAAGTTGGTATTGTGATTACTTTCCTTAGAATTTTAACTATATGAGTGTTTTTTATGTGTATTATTTATATTTTGAGTTTCAAATGTTTCTTATTCTAAATTATAATTCATTTGATCAAATAATTTCATATTTTTATTTTTTTAGTTTGATATTTTTATCAAGTTTCCTACTTAATTGAAATTAAAATTTTAGTAGTTTTTAAATTTCTTTATGTTGACTTTTATAAAGGTAATGCAATATAAAAAATAGAGTTAAATAGATGGATGGTATTTATTTTTTACTTTTATTTTATATTATAATTATTAACATCATCATTTTTATGTCTTTTTTTTTGAAAAATAAAATCATAATAGTATTTCTGTTGCTTTAGACTTTTTTTTCCATCTTTTTACTTAATTAATTTTTATGCATTTTATATCTCGAATATTTATTGTTTAATAAATATTGGCTATTATTTGTATTAATTTATAAATTTATTTCTATTTATTTAATTAACTATTCTTTTTCAGTAATATTAATAAATAAAATTTTTATTTCAACAATTTTTTTAAGATGTAATTAATAGAGTAATTATTTAATTGAATTATAAAGTATAACTTTTAGATTAATGATGAAAATATAAAACATAATATTAAAACATTAATCATAAGATAAAATTGAGTTTCATAATATAATAAATAAAACTATATAAATTGTGATGTATAGCATATAAATGGAATTCAAATAACATTATTTGATTTAATAATTTAAATCAAATAATAAGAATCATCCTAACTTTTCTGATAATCTATCCAAACATAGGCAAAGTATTCAGGTTTCTCATAATTAGATTTTTCGGTATCAGGTAATTAGTAAAAGTTTTCATTTTTCTCATAATTAAAATTCTAAAAATCACATTCTTATTCAACTTTACTTTCTTTCTAGCAAAACGAGTCTTAGGGTGCACTAATCACTTGATAGAATTTTACTTTAATTTTTAAAAATTAGATAACTAAGTAAAAAGATATGTGTCAATTTCTTATAAAATGTAATAGGGAGTGGTACGAGAGGGTGGAATAGAAAACCTTATGCGTTATTATACCCCTTCTTTTTTTTTCTAAATAGGGTTAATTAAAAAAACTCCTTGTGTTTAAGAAATTTTATATTACCTCGTATTTTAAAAATATACATTTTATTTTTAGCAGATTGGATGGAATTTAAGTGATGCGCACGACTATGAACTGAAATCTTTTATTTTTAGCTTAATAAAATAAGAGAAAGCACAAAAATAACTCCAATTTATTATATTAAAAAGTCAAGAAACCAAATACATCTTCTCCTGCAAAATTGGTTTGAGATCAGGCGTAGGATTTCTTTAATTAACAGCGTCTCCCTCTTCTATTGCTAAATTTTTTACTCATTCCATTATTCAAAGGCAATAAATAAAAGGATTAATTACCAACAAGCCCCATATGATTTGTCCCATTTTCCCGTTATTCTCGTGTGTTAAAAACAAGAGCAAACTGCCTCAAAGGTCATTAAACTTTTTTCAAATCTATGTTTTGATCACCGAACTTTTAAAGTGGCAAAAAACGTCATTGAACTCTCAAAGTGTATATTTTTTAGTCATTCCGTCTAATTTCTCCGTTAACTTGTTTAAAACCGTTAAATTAAATGGTATTTATGTCTTTTAATATTTATAAAGTCAAACTTATTTGATTTGAATAGATTACCGAATGAAGAAAATTTAATTTCACCCACATTTTTCTTGTGACAACAACCAGTAGCAATTAAGCCCCATTTTCTTTTATCAACATCCACGATTAAATCTCCATTCTTGAGAAATCCTGTGGTCGCAATGATTTTGACTTAACTTCAAAATTTTTTAAATTTCAACAACTTAGACCAAAACTGTTCCACTCCATATTCTTTCATCATCCATATCTCAAAAACTTTCTTTTCAGGTTTGCAAAATGAACAAAAGTATCCATCATAAACCCCCAAGGTAAAACATGATTGATCAATATTATTAACTCCAACAACAACAGCAAGAGGTCCAATAGGAGCTCCCTGTATCCTCCCAACTTTGGAGAATAACAGATATAATACGAAAGCACAAGAGAAAAATCAAGCTTATGTTGATAACCAAAAGGAAACAGGCTTGATTGATCAATATTATTAACTCCAACAACAACAGCAGGAGGTCCAATAGGAACTCCCTGTATCCTCCCAACTTTGGAGAATAACATATATAATACAAAAGCACAAGAGAAAAATCAAGCTTATGTTGATACCCAAAAGGAAATAGGTATAAAAATTGGAAGTAACTCTTTTAAGGATGGATTCCATATGAATATAGTACTACTATATGAGCTCAATAAGCATATTAAGCTATCGCAAGTATACTTTCGTCTTCTTAAGGGGCTCCGGATAAGAAAAGTAGGTTAGGGTTTAAGAGAGTGGATTTGGTGGTGGCTGTAGTGGAATTGAAAAACCAAATCGATCGTCAGAAATATATGGACTGATTTGGATGTTGGCACAAAAGCATTTAATTGTTTGAGATTAATGGATTCAAAAGAGAGAAAAGAAAGAGAAAAAACGAGCCTAAGACAAAGATAGAGAAAGATTTCAATTTATGAATTTCAAGAAAAGAATTAACCTTCAAATCTAATCATTACCCCAATATGCTCATTAAACAATTATACTTTAGATCTATTCTAATTGTTTTGAAGGAACTTGTTTGAATTTTAGATTTATAGAATGAACTATTTTGTTATGTTCATCTATAGTGGTTAGTATAAGAGGGAAGGGAAGAAGAGAAAGTTGTATTGACAAATTTGCCTCGAAAAAATTGATTTTCGTTTACGCTAACAATTGAATTGGACGAAATGACCTGAATACGTGGGTTTAAGGAGTAGAGTGACTTTTTTTGCCACTTTAAAATTTTGATGACTAAAAGGCGGATTCAGGAAAAGTTGAGTGACTATCTGGGCAGTTTGCTCAAAAACAAAATGTAGAACTTATTCCTATATGAGTTGATATTGAGTAGAGTTTCTGGGTTTTTAGAAACTTAAAGTTTTAATTCACTTATCTTCTCTCTACTTACTCTCGTTTCTTCTTTCCTTTTATAGACTGCTAGTTAGGGTTCATGGAGGCCCTTCAGCCTAGGGCTGAAGGGCTACCGGCCAAGCGGCCACCGCCACCGGACTTCACAATGAAGTATTTTTCTCAGATTTTTTCCACGGAGGCTCAACCACTGCTGGACTTCCCGCTTACAGTGCATAAGGGGAAGGTCGCAATCAAGATTTCTTCCTCGGCTATTGACAAACTGGCGGCTTCTTTCAAGCATGCAATTGTTGGAAAATTATCTCACGGGCGGCCGACATTGGAGAAAACAAGGAGAGCTTTCACTAAATTGGATTTCAAGGGAGCTCTTGATGTGGGACTGATTGATTATAGACATGTGCTTCTGCGATTTCATTCTGAGGCAAATTTTCATCGCGTCTGGACTAGGGGCATTTGGCAGATTGGAAAGTTCCCGATGCGTGTTTTCAAGTGGTCTCCATTGGTCCAAACTTCTAGAGAAACTTCATTTGTTCCAGTTTGGTTTGCTGGAATTAGCAGGGTTACCGTGTCATTTATTTGATAAAAGTGTACTCTTCTCAATAATGAAAGCGGTGGGTATCCCAATATCCGTGGATTCTGCAACCCTCAATCTGGCCAGACCAAGCGTAGCAAGAATTAATGTGGAAATTGACCTACTTTGTGCACTACCCTCACGAATTTGGATTGAGCATGGTGATGAAGGGGTAGGGTTCTGGCAGCGTATTATCCCTGAGAATTTGCCTGCATATTGCTCTACATGTTTTCGACAAGGCCATTCATAGGATGGATGCAAAATGAATGACAATTGTATGCAGAAACAATGGATAGCGAAGGTACCTGGTAATGATAACCCTATTTTGCCATCGTCGGAGAGGGTAATAACTAAGGAGCTGCGTTTGGGTGTGGAGAAGTTAATTACGCTTTTAAAACGTGACATAGCTACTGATGATACGAGGTTTCAAAACCTTGTTTCGAATTCGGTTGATGAAGTGATGGTTGCGGTAGGGGGGGAAGTCTGCTGATGTTATTCCATCGTCATCAGCTAGTTCAACACAGGTGGATAAGGCGAAGGATGATATACTCTTGCTATCTCCAAACACGGTACTACCTGTGAAGGAGACTAGGACAAATTTCTAATGATTGGGAAACTATTTTTAATGTTGTGTCTGGGAAATCTTCACCTATTATTGTTGGGGAACATGGTCAGACAAATTTTATTACACAAGTGCAAGCTCCCACTATATCCCCCATTCGTGAGAATAGTCCTAACGTGGTTGGGACTGCTAAACGGGTTTTGATTGTTGCTGAAACGGAAAAAGTGGCCGTCCATGGGGAGGAATTGATGACAAATTCGGGAACTAAAGAAGGGGATGCCAATGGAGATGGTTTGAGTGTTGTCATGGGGACTGATAGTGAGTGTAGGGGCTCGGCGCTGAAAGATGCATGGCAGAATTTAATGGGGTTGTTGCGTATTGTGCCAAGAATTACAGCCACTGAAAAGCTTTGTGAAGTGGAGGAGGATTTACTGGATGAACTGACTGATGGGGTTTCAAAACCAGGGGGTCAGATGGTTCTTCATCAGTCTTTTCGAACAGCTTCTTTAGAGGATAATAATCAACTGAAATATGGGGGGTCTGTTGATGGTGAGCGTGAGGGGACAGAGTCTAGGTTTGCAGCAGATGAGTTCGATGATATACATGTAGAGGATGGTGGTCTCACTGGGCTGGGGTTGGAACAAGCTATGGATTCAGCCATTATTCGCAAGAAAATTAAAAATGGATTGTCTGATCGAATTCTTCGCTCTATGCTTCGAGCATCACAAACTGATCCACTCCGTCCAGTTTTCTTATGAATATGCTTTTTTGGAATGCTCAAGGAATTGGAAACTGCGCTACTATTAGAGATTAAGAAAACTTAAGAAAGAGCATAAGGTGATTTTGTTGTGTATTGCGGAGTCGAAATTGCAGATGCATGAGGCGGCTAATTTTAGAAGTAAGCTTAGGTTTGACCAGGTTGTTTGTAGTGATGCAAACCATCTGTGGATTTTTTTCTCTAATTCCATTCAATGTGCAATTGTGGACCAAGCGGTTCAACACATCTCGGTTTCTATAACATGTACTGGTTGGGGTAGAGCCGGTTTTAATTTCATGTGTACATGGGTTGGCGCCGGTGATGGGCCGGAATGAGCTATGGAGGAATTTTTTGGAGCTGGATTGAGGGTCAATGGGATGGCTGGTATGGGGTGACTTTAATGTTATCACCACGGCAGAGGAAAAAAAGGGGGGCCGTCCTTTTCACCACCGGGAGGCACAGGAGTTTGTTCAATTTATTGAAGATAATCAGTTATCGGATGTGGGTTTTGTGGGATCCCGATTTACTTGGTGTAATAACTGGAGTCGTCCCCTGCGGATTTGGAAGAGATTGGATCGTGCTCTTGTTAACGAAGGATGGACTGAATTGTTTTCTTCATCGGTGCAGCATTTGAGCAGAACGAGTTCTGACCATGCACCCTTACTTCTTACTATGCGGACAAGGACTACCGTTTTCCCAAAGGTGTTTAGATTTCAAAATTTTTGGGCATTGCGTTCGAATTTTTTACAGGTTGTTGCTGATGCATGGAATGGTCCTCTTAATGCTCGGCCTTTGGTGCGTCTATGTAAGAAGTTGCAGGTTGTGAAGAAGGCTTTAATTGTATGGAATATTGCTAAGGTGAGGAATGTTTTTGATCGAGTTAGGGAGGCTGAGGTGTTGGTTCAGAATGAGGAAAGAGTGCTAGAGGAATCGGATTCTACGCCTGCTCGGATGGAGTTGAGTCGGGCTGAGGCGACTCTGCAGGCTGCCTTGTGTGATGAAGAGCATTTCTGGAAACAAAAGGCTCATGTGAAGTGGCTTGAATGTGGGGATAAAAATACAAAATTTTTTCATGCTTTAGGGAAGTCTAGGGTTGCTAAGGCAAGAATTAATGCTATTCGGGGTACTGACGGTGACTGGATTCGAGATGAGGTAGGGATCTGGGCTAGCGCTGAGGAATTTTCACCGAGTTACTGACATAGAGTTCTCTGGGGGTTGACCCTTCACGGTTGGGGGTGATTCCACAAACGCTTGATGTATAGGATAGGGCTCTTCTTGAGGAGGATCCTTCGATTGGCTTTGGATGGAATTGATGATTCTAGTGCATCTGGATATGACGGCTTTTCAAGTTGTTTCTTCAAGGTGGCGTGGGAGATTGTGACAGAGGATCTATGTGTTGCTGTTCTGGAATTTTTCTGTGGTGGGGAGCTTCCACGTGGAGTTACTGCTACACTCCTTGTACTTCTCCCAAAGTGTGACAACCCACAGATTTTTTCAGAGTTTCGACCGATTAGCTTGTGTAATGTTATCAATAAGATCATTACTAAAATACTTGCTAATAGGTTGCATAATTTCTTACCCCGGCTTATTTCTAGTCAACAGAGTGTATTTGTGAAGGATAGGTCGGTCTCAGATAACATCTTATTGGCTCAGGAAATTGTTAGATCAATTCCTACCAAGTCTAAGAAAGGGAAGGTGATCCTTAAGTTGGATATGATGAAAGCATCTGATAGAGTTTCGTGGGTTTTTCTTTGCGGCATTCTCCGCAGGTTTGGCTTTGGTAAGTGGTGGATTGATATGGTTTGGCGATGTGTTTCAAATATGTGGTTTTCGATTATGGTTAACGGCTGTCCTACTGACTTTTTCCGGTCTATAAGATCCGCTGTCTCCTTCACTAATTATTTTCGTGGTGGATTTATTTTCTCGTAAGTTGAACTTAATGCTGGAATCCTCAGATTTTTCTCCATTTCGATGCTCTAGGAATTTGATGCCGATTACGCATTTAGCGTATGCAGATGACATTTTAATATTCTCTTCGACGGATCGTGACTCTCTGTCTGCGATATATAAGGTCATTGGGAAGTATGAAGATTTATCGGGACAGCGAGTGAACAGGTTGAAGAGTAACTTTTTCGTGGATCCAAAGTCGCCTATTATGGTTCGCAGAAGGGTTTCTAGAGTGACTGGGTTTGTTCGGGCTGAATTCCCTTTTAAGTACCTAGGCTGTCCTATTTATGTCGGGCGAAAGAGAGCGGTTTTTTTTCAAGCAATGGTATCTTCCATTCAAAGGAGATTGTTAGGATGGCAGCATCGATTCTTGTCCTTTGGAGGTAGGATCGTCCTGGTCAAACATGTTTTAGCATCTCTTCACTCTCATTTATTAGCTGTATCTTTACCTCCACGGCTAATCCTCGATCAAGCATCTCAATTATGCTCTCGATTTTTCTGGGCGGGGAATTCCACTCATCGAAAACAGACTTGGATTTCTTGGGATACTCTTTGTCACCCACAGTCAAAAGGTGGGATTGGTTTTCGACAATTTAAGGATATTGCAGATGCCTTTGCTGCAAAACTTTGGTGGAATTTCAGGGTTCAGAAGTCACTGTGGGCTTAGTACATGCTAGCAAGATATTGTCAAAATGAGCATCATGCGGTTGTTCAGGGAGCTCGTCAGGACTCCCATGTTTGAAGGAGAATGGTTCGTATTCAGGATATCTGTGAGCAACAAATTTGTTGGGATGTTGGGGATGGTTCAGTGGATGTTTTCCATGATAACTGGTTAAAGGTTGGAGCTTTATCTCGGTTTGAAAATGGGAATGGGTACACTCGTTTACGGGATTGGTGGCGGAATGGTGCCTGGGTCTTCCCTCTAGCTCCCATTTCGGCTAATATAAAGGAAGCAGTTTCTAGATTGACCTTGTCGTCTCATTGTGCGGTTCCCTTGTGAATGTGTGGGTCTTCTGGACAGTTTTCGGTTGCTTCTGCGTATGAGTTTGTCCGACATAAGCGCCTTCGATCTTTATTTTTTGAAATGATTTGGCAGCCTTGTTTACCTAATAAAGTATCTTTCTTACTCCTTTGCTTGTGCTATGGTAGAGTGCCTTTTTCTGGTTGGCTTCAGAAAATGGGAATATGTGGCCCATTTCTATTTTTGTGTTTTGTGTGGCCTATGGAGGAGACGATAGAACATGTACTTGGGCATGGTGGTTTTGCTAGCAGGGTCTGGCAACTTTTTGGAGATGCAGTTGGACTTTGGAGACTGCCTTTATCCTGGCGGGAGAATTGTCTAGTATGGTGGCAGTTAAAAGGAAATGTGTATAGCCGAGTGTTATTTCGATGGGTGCCTGGCATTATTTCTTGGCACCTGTGGAAGCGAAGAAATAGTGAACATTTTGAGGGAAAGGGAATGTCATGGGAGAGGGTTTGTAGCTGGGTTCTGTATGATCTTTCTGTATTATGGAAGATACGGTTCTTTAATATCACGATTCTGAACGACTGGAATAACGTAATTGATGTGGTGAGTAACTTGCATGTCCCCCAATCTACTTTGTGGGTGGTTTGGATTAGGCCGCCTTTTGGGGAGTTAAACGAATATTGATGGTTGTTCGTTGGGTAATCCTGGTCAAGGGAGTGGTGGAGCTTTGATTCGAGATTGGAAGGGAAGACTGGTTGCTGCTAGATCAATGGGGTTTGGTATAGTGACGAGTTTAGAGGCTGAAGCCTTAGCACTTGTTATGGGGCTAGAATTGTGTGGTATGTTTGATATTCAGGCAGTACATGTGGAATCGGACTCTAGTTTATTGGTATCTCTTATGAACGGAAATGGATAATTGCCATGAAAAATTTGGGATACCGTGGATAAATTGCGACAGTTCTCCTGTGTGTTGTCTTTTCGACATATTTGTAGGGAAGGAAATCATTCGGCGAATGGTCTGGCAAAGGATGGTTGTCTTCGGCAACAGGTATTGACATATTCCAGGCTGGGTGATATGCCTTTGAAGGTAAGGGGGAGTTTGAATATGGATAGACTTGGGGTTCCTAACTGCAGGGTTCGTAGCAGGAAGGTGTAATTTATTTGGTTGGTGGAGTTTTGAGGATATGTTAAGGAGGAATCCTCCTTATTTACATTTTTCAAATGTACTAATGGTATGGGTATGTCCGTCATTTATTTTTGTTGTTTTATTAATAAAGTGGGAGACATACCCATACCATTAGTACATTATTCTCAAATCCATTTATACTCGTGTTTTATTAATAAATTATTACTTTATTCTCAAATCCATAATTATTTCAGTTCTTTAGTTTCCAATTTTAAAATTCAATACTTTATTCTCTTATATTGCCTTATTTCACTTAATTCCAAATTTCTTGAAAAAGTTAATAGAAAAAAATCATTATTTAATTTCAAACACGAGTATCAACTCATAATAACAATGAGTTTTTTTTTTCAAATTCATTAAATAAAACATGTGAAAATACCTAGTAGAATTATTTAATTTGTCTAATAAAATTTTAGAAGAAAAAATTTACTTTAATTATTTTTTTAAACAAAACATAACTTTTAACTTTAAACAAAAATCCACAATGAAGGTAATAAAATTTTTAATTTTAATTTTCATTTTAATTTAAAGGCTCTAAATTAACAATGAAGATAATAAAAATTCACAATGATTTATAAACTTTAACGATTCATATATTTTGGTTAAAAACTAAAATTTACGTATTTTATTTAAAAAATGGCTAAAATTTCTTCATTTTAAAATTTATTTGATTATTTATTAAATAATTATAAAAGGTAATTTCATGTGTTTTATTTAATGATTTTGAAAAAAAAAATCATTGTTGTTCTAGGCTATGTTTGAAACGAAGTAATTGTTTTCTATTATAATTTTTCAAGAAAATAGGAAATGGAAGAGATACCAATGTACTAATGGTATTGGTATGTCTGCCATTTATTTTTCGCCGCGAGACCTCACCCACATAGTTGCTTGGAAGTTCTGATTTAGGCAACTGAAAATTGGCTAAGTGTTTTGTGTTGTTCATGGGCAGATGGTTGTAGAAGGCGTGCTAATTGGAGGCTCAAAGGCGCACAATTACTGAGCTCGGAAGAGATGCTGAAGCTGGAGGCCTGAAAGCGTGAAGAACCCACGAAGTAAAGGCGTGCTGTGGGCTGAGCATACAAGGGTTTGATAATCTCAATAGCTTGAAGGCGTGGGAGGAGGTTTATGGCGTGAAGACCACTGGCTCAAAGGCGTGAATGTGTTATGAATGAATTGATTTTTGACAGTTCATTTTAAACAGTGGCGATTTTGTAAATACTTAATCATTTTACGTTTGCGTACTGTTCACGATTCTTGTAACCTCTATATATAGAGGATTAGTTAGCTTTTACGGAAGACGAATATTCTAGATTTCATAACAGACTTTTAGATTTTAGAGAGCGGGAATTCTTCTCTAACTTGGATCTCGAGATTTACTTTCTCTCTCTACTCTCTCTCTCTAACAATTTGAGGTCAGTTTTCAATTCCGATCGAGGAATTGTTCCGATAATTGTAATTCTATTCTCAATCAAGGAAGCTTTTACGGATTCTTTTTGATTAGGAAGCAATTGAAGCAGAGTATTTGGTAAATTCTTCCCGATTGATGAATATGACTTGCTTATTATTGTTTGTTGATGATCGAGAACTGCAAATGGAACTTTGTGGCTAAATTCTATATGTTCTAGAGTTTTGATCCGGATGAAGTGTAATTAGACTAGGTGATGCCTTGCAATTGACTTAATTCATTCAGAATGAACTCGTACTGGAAAATAACGTTTGAATTCTGTTAAATTTCACTCATTTGAGCTCTTGTTGATTGAATCATCCTTCGATTGTGGTCGCCGTGATAGGTTGGGGTTTAATTCTTTATTAGGAGTAATAATGCTTGAATTGAGAACACACAGTATGGTAAATGAGTCTTCTCACTTGAATTGCTTGATCATGAATTGAGATGCGGTCGTCATACCAGTGGAAATTCATTGAGAGTTTAGAACTAAGTGAGAAGAGATTTTTCGAGCTTCGCAAAGACAATCGGAACTAGGTTAGGCCTCGCCATAAGAAAATCTTAGATTTTGCATGCGATAGCAGTGAATCTCGGGAGGTTGAGACTCTGCCGGTTTAACTCTTCACTCTAGGCCTCGCCATGAGAAATTGTGGAGTCAGAGAACATAGAAAATAAAGTGGTCGCCATGCCAGTCATAATCTAGGTTCTCAGGCAGTTTGATATCCTTTAGGTCTTCCAGTGTGTCAATTGTCATCGCATCAAAGTAGTTGATTTATATGATCATCCGGAGAGAAACCCTAGGACATATTACTAAAGTCTGAAATCTTATTCCTGTGCTTTCACTTGGTTGGATTTGTAGTAATAATTTATTAATAAAGTAATAATTTATTAATAAAACCGCGGCACTCCAAACAGGCCAAATTCCAGAAATTTCAGACCTACACAATAACATGCACTCGGCCTTGTCTCGAAAATAAGACTACATTTTATTCAAAACTGGCAAAAGTGCCCAACATAAACATTGTATTCCTATCTCGTAACAACAATCTCCAACTGGAATCACCTCATTTGGACCACAATTGAGTAAGTTATGACCAGAATACCGAATGGTGACAAACTTGGTAGATTCAGAGATTTCACATTCTCGTTTCAGCATGAACTTCACATTCTAAGCCAATTTAGCCTACTTTCCAGTCACAACTAGCAAGTTATGACCAGAATACCCAGGCATTATTTCGGTCATTAATATGTGCACCAATGTGCAGCACTAATGTGCAGAATAAGGGCAATGTCCCATAGAGTACCAATGTACGCATAGGTACCATTGATCTTGTGATTGCATGTTCATAAGAGTGGACAGAGAGATTGGCATGTATTGAATGGTATGAGAGACTAGCTAGAGGGTGTATAACGAGGGAATAGATGAAGTGCATGTTCCTCAGCACACACTTGCACGCATGACATTTTGGTCTTTATTCATTGTGCCTTAGTTGATAATTGTATTGAAATCTGAGAGCTGGGTACCATGAACCATCAAAGTATAAGGTTGTGTGTGAAAAAAAATAAAAAATAAAAAAAAAACATTTTGATAAATTTGGATGTAGTCAGTGTGGGTGAATGAGCAAGGTGTTTGCATACGAATGCTGAAGAGGGTTAAATTGTGTGTATCTTTGCTTGAGGGCAAGCAAAAGTTCAAGTGTAGGGGAATTTAATAAGTAGGTTTTATACCTACTTGTATAGACTAATTCACTTAGCTTTTGGCTTGAATTGCATACATTTATGTGATGAAATGTGCTATTTTGTGCATTTATGTGTCTCTCAACTTGATGTGCTAAAATGGTGAAAAAGACCACAAAAGTTGTTAAAATGAGGTAAATGTGTGTTTGATGCTAAATGATAAGAGGAGGGTTAGAAAGAGCTAGAATGGTGAGTGAGAGTTTTGAAGAAAACCCTGAAATGTGCTTAAATTCTTGGACTTTGACTTGTGTTAGTGCAAATGTGTGGTTTTTAGGTGTCTATGCATATATGTGTTGTGTTAATTGGTAATGTTGAAATGGTGAAAAGATGGAAAAAATGGTGGAAAATGGAGTTAAAAGTGTTAAGGAAAAATGGATGAAACCAAAAATGCACAATTGGTTATTTTAGGGTTTTGGCAGCTTTGAGTGTGAAATTCATTTGAGTGTATCTCTTTCAATACTAATCCAATTGGTGAGTTCTTTGGTGTTCTGAAAAGCTCTTTGAATGCACTACATTTCTTATGTTGTAACTATTTTCTAATTCTGTGTGCAAGACTATGAAATGTGAGTTTCTTTTCGGAATACCATTCATTAGGGTTTTAAGGTTTTCTAGGGTTTTATCTGCCTGCCACAGTTTGGTGTTTTGATGATATTTTGAGTTTCAAGGACCCAATGATGGTGATTCTTGAACTGGTGGAAAGCTAAGAGGATTAGCTAGAAATTGTATGTTCACCACTGGGTCTAAATCAGAGGTTAAGACACACTTATTTGGCATGAAAGTAAGGTATTTGGCTGGAATGAATACTTTGCCAATTCGGTCAACTGACCTTGCCAAATTCTGCCAAGCCAACTTTGCCTTCGGTTAACCAACCTTGCCAAGCACTTACCACGCATCCTTGGCGTACCATTGACACACCATTGGCACACTTTGGCACAACACTTGCACATCCTTGGCACACCACTTGTGCACAACATTACATGCCACTTTTGCCTAAACATTTGCACCTTGGCACACCACACATGCACACCACTTTGCCACACTTGGCACCACACCTTGCCGAACCATGCCAAGACTTGCCGAAACACTTTGCCAAGCACCAATATGCATTTACCTTAGCACACCATTTCAACATCATTTCAACACCATTTCAACACCCAATCTTAGCACACTACTCAAACGTTCGTGGCATAACATTTGCACACTCTAAACAAGTTTTCACTCACATTGGCATAGGAAGGAACTTACTGGTCAAGTGCATTTTTGCCCACGACATGTCGTGGGCAAAGGCTGAAAACAGAAAAAATTGGCCTACGACATGTCGTAGGCCATTTATGAAATAGAGTTTTTTTGCCCACGACAATTGTTGGAGAAAAAATTTGGCCTATGACATGTCGTAGGCCAATTTTGAAGAAAAAATATTTAGCCTACGACATGTCGTAGGCTAAGTGTAAATAGGAGCTGAAAATGGTAAAGTATTGAAGGCTTGCTCTATGAAGTCCTTTCAGTTTTGTCACACCTTAGTAGTTTGATCATAACTTTCTCGTTCTAGCTCCAAATTGGGTGATTTTGATGGCTATGGATAGCTAAGACATGGTGTTACAACTTTGATGTTTTAAGTTTTCCTTAATTCACAGTGCATCAGGATCAAATATTAGTGGGAAGTTTCTGCCATGAAATACTTTGTGTTTGAGTTTCTAAAAAAATTGGCTAAGTGTTGAACTACTGATTTTCTGAAATTCCAGGTTGATGAAGGCGGGGTTTGCTTTGGCTGGAAGAAGTGAATTTCAAAGCGCTAGATTTTTGAAGGCTCGCTGAGTTGCGGAAGGCATGATCCGTTAATGCTTGAAGGCGTGATATAATTCTGATTTCTTCACCTGGGTCTTGAGCAGCAAAGGCGCGCAAAGCTGAGCCTGAAGGCGCGATGTAGGATGCTGAGGTCTATGAAGGCGCTGAAATTTAACACCAAAGGCGTTGAAGAGTTGAATAATTCTTCAAACTTAAATTTTGGACATTTTTTTGCTGATTTTTAGTTTCCTCTCTTAAGGGCACTTTTGTAATATTTGATACAATCTACGTTGCGTATTAGTTACGTCTTCCCAACTCTATATATAGGGAAGATAGCTAACATGTATAGGGAGAATTTTTACTACTCACATTTTTCTTTACATATGGTAACCGACTTTTGATTTTGAAGGGCGAGAATTCTCATTCTCTCTCTCGAGATCTACTTTCTCTCACTAAACATTTCTTCTCGAATCTCAATTTTGATCGTGAATTTGGACTGGATTCTTATTTCTTATTCTCAATTGACAAAGGAATCGACAATTATCTTGATTTTATCGGTAAATTCTTCCAATTAAGTGAGAATGAGTTTATCAATGTTGGAATTTGTTGATTTTGAAATGAGAAAGATGTTTTCTGGCTAAATTTACGATATCTCAGGATTCTTAATGGATGAATATGTGTTTTAGTATATTGTATGCTATGCAATTGATCTAATTGTTGAGGATTAAAATCACACTTAAATTGAGCATAAACATATGTTGAATTTCATAATTCCTAGCTAGTTTTGAATGGATCAAGTTTCAATTGTGGTCTACATGCTAAATTGAGGAGTGATTCATCAAAGTTAGTGAAGTTGCATGAATTGAGAACTAAATTGTGATTATTTTAGTCTTTGCACTCGTTTTCTGTAATCAAATCGATTCTAAGACTCGGGCCCGATCATAGGAAGTGTTGATGAATTGATACGTTAGATAAAGTGTTAAAGAAGCTTTCTGTGTTAACAACAATGATATGTAAACCCTAGGATGGACCTCGTCATGGGAGTTCTTAGGACTTTGCATGTTAGAGTAGTTAGCTGAGAGAGAGTTGAGACTTTGCGGAGATTATTCCACCATTCTCGGGCCTCGCCATGGGAGAGGATGGTGATTTGGGGTATAAGCAGTGGTGTGGTCGCCATGCTAACCACAGCTTGGATTTCTAGGCAATTTAGGTCTCCGAAGCATTTAATTGTTTATCGATTGTATAGCATCAAGTCACTAAGCCTGTGTTCATCCAATACAAGAATCCTGGGATATCTGTTTCGTCCTTGCTTGTTGCTATATTTTGCGTCTCTGTTTTCGTTCTTTTGTGTTGAATTTTCTATTTTTCTACTACTTAAATCTCGAGACTAAGATTTTAAGAACAATTTTGTTAAATTTTCTTGACCTAAGCCTTCCCTGTGGATTACGATCCCTACTTACTCTTCTACATTAGTGTTTAGGGTAAAATTGAGCTGATACGACTTTAAGCTGTCAATTTTTGGCGCCGTTGCCGGGGAAGGCAATCGGTTCTGGAATTTGTTGACTGTGTTGTCCTTTTCTTAGAGTGTGTGTTATTTTTTTGATTAAACTATCTTGTTTCTTTACTGTGTGTGATTTTGTTTCTCTTACCATCTGGTATTGGTTTGATTTACATATTGATCCATTTGTTATCTTGATATTATCTGCAGTTCCTGTTTGTGTATGCCCAGGTCTGTAAGATCTAGAGGAGAACCTGAATTTGAATTGGACCTTGAATTGGCAAGGACTATAAGAAATCAAGCAAAGCAGAGAGCTATGGCTGCACAAGGAGTACAAGCACCCAAGTTTGGAGACCATTATGCAGTAAATTTTGACAATCGATTTGGTCATCAGGACTTCGATGTGGAAAGTTACCACATTCCTCCACAAATAGTCTCGATGATTACCCAGGGCCAATTCTTCCAAGGTCTTGATAATGAGGACCCTAATGATCATCTTGACTGGTTTCTTGGGTTATGTAGCACTTTTAAATTGCCAAGAGTTGACAGGGGTGAGGTTCACAGAATTTTGTTCCCATTATCTCTGCGTGGAAAGGCTAAACATTGGTTCAAGAGTATAGGGGGAGCAAATGCTGGAATGTCATTTGATGATTTACAGCTAAGCTTGAAAAGAGAAGGTTGGAAATTATGAACTTCCAACAACAAGACAGTGAGTCATTTCGAGAAACTTGGGAGAGATTTAATGATTTGATTAGGCAATGCCCCAATCATGACTTGGGCGAAATTAGGGAGCTAAATACTTTCTTCAAAGGCCTAACTCCTGAATCATCTTTAATGGTTAAAGCTTGTGCTAATGGGGCACTTAAAGACAAATCGGTGACGGAAGTGCGTGAACTTTTTAACCAGATAGCTGAGGATGAATACCTTTTTCCAGAGACTAGAAAGCCACATGTTAGGAGACAGAGAGGAGTTCTTGATGTGGATGAGGAGACTTCACTTAATGCTAAGTTTGAAGCATTGGCCAAGCAAGTGCAGACTTTAAAGGCTACTCAAACAAAAGCCCCAGTACTTTCATGTGGACTATGCAAGGGAGAACACCACACGGATGAATGTGCAATCACTACTGAATCCATTCAGTATGTGAACAATTACAGTAACAAACCCCAATATGGTGGGAACTATTCTGGGAGCAATTACAATGGAGGCAACCGACAATATGGTGGAAACCAAGGCAATTGGAATCAACAGCAGAACCAAGGAGGAAATTACTATCAAGGTAGTGACTCAAGGAGAGCCATGAATCAACCACCTCCTGGTTTTGATAATCAGGCTAGCACATCAGAACAAAAGAAGCCAAATGTGGAGGATATGTTTCAAAAGCTGATGGAAAAGATGGATAAGAACGAACAGAGATTTGGAGGTTTGGAGTCCACTGTGAAGCATCACGAAGCCACTTTGAAGAATATCGAGATGCAACTTGGTCAGCTTTCTAATTCTGTACACCTGAGGCCAAAAGGAGCTCTTCCTAGTGACACAGTACCAAATCCCAAGGGGAGAGAAGCATGCAATGCTATTACTTTGAGGAGTGGTAAATTGTTGCCTGGAAGCAAACATGTAGAAGAGAAGAGTGAAGATGTGGAAGAGGACCAAAAAGATGAAAATGAGATAGATGTGGAACTTGAGAAGAATGGTGAGCAAGAAGAAAATAAGTCTGAGAAGAAGGAAATATCAGCAAGGGTGGGAAATGAAATCACCAAAAATTCCAATCATTACAATTTCCGATATTATGTTCCACGAGCTCCATTTCCAGAGAGGAAGAAACCTCCACCTAAAAAGGGACCTCAATTCAATCGTTTCTTGGATATGATCAAACAAGTGAATGTCAATGTTCCTTTGTTGGATTTGGTTACAGCCATGCCTAAATATGCTAAGTATTTAAAGGATCTCATTTCAAACAAGGAGCAAATCTTGAGATGTGAAGTTCCAATGATGCTATCAGAGTGCAGTCAAGCATGGATGGTTCACAAATTACCTCCAAAGCTTAAGGATCCAGGTAGCTGTACCATACCTTGTAAGATTGGAACCAGATATTTTGCAAAGTCTCTCTGTGACCTTGGAGCTGGAATTAACTTGATGCCATTATCCATTGCAATAAATGTGGGTTTGAGTGGAAGGATTCGACCAGTTGCAGTGACACTACAGTTGGCAGATAGATCCTTGGTGACTCCTACAGGCTTTGTGGAGGATGTGTTGGTAAGAATTGATAAATTTACCTTACCTGTTGATTTCATTATACTTGATATGGAAGAGGACCCTGAAGTGCCTCTCATTTTTGGTAGACCTTTTCTAGCCACTGGTGATGCTTTGATTGGTGTGAAAAACAAGACAGTCACGTTTAGGATTAACAATGAGGAAGTGGTTTTTGATGTAAACTATGCTATGAAGCAACCTCTAAATATGGAGTCTTGTTTTGCTATCAAAGTTTTAACTTGTTCTTCTTTGAGTAATGTGAGCAACATGCATGATTTTTCTATTGTTGATGAGTTAAGTGTTGATGAGGATGTTTTTGATGAACTTGATTTAGATGATGAGGATAAGAGAATTCTTGCTGCAATTGAAGATTTCATTGAATGTTGTTATTTGGAAGAGTCAATTTGTGAATTGCAAAATGATGTGGTGGAAGTTAAAATGCATGAAACTGTAGTGGAACATGATCATGAACCTACTGTTTTGACTAACGAAAATTTTACTCCCACTGAGGTGAGGACTAGTGAGAATTTGTGCAGGAATGAAAAGCTTTTACCTTCCATTGTGGTGGCACCAAAGTTGGAATTGAAACCACTTCCACCTTATCTCAAATATGCTTTCTTGGGAGAAAATGAGACATTGCCAGTTGTTATATCTTCAAAGCTTGAAGGTTGGCAAGAGGAGAAGCTTTTGGAAGTTTTGAGGAAACATAAGTTGGCTATTGGATGGACAATTGCTGATATAAAAGGCTTAAGCCCAGGTTTATGTATGCACAAGATTTTGCTTGAGGAAAATGCTGCACCAGTACGGGATAGACAGAGAAGATTAAATCCCCAGATGAGGGAAGTTGTGAAGAAAGAGGTTATCAAATTGCTTGACTTTGGGATGATTTTTCCAATTTCAGACAGCGAATGGGTTAGCCCAGTCCAGTGCGTCCCTAAGAAAGGAGGGGTGACGGTTATAGAAAAAATGAGGCTAATGAACTCCTGGTAAACAAGAGTGGGTAAATGCTTGGCGAGTTTGCATGGATTACAGGAACTAAATAAAGCTACTAGAAAGGGACCAATTCTCCCTGCTGCTCCATTTTTGGAACAATTGTTGGATAGAAAATCGCTGGCTACCTTTTCTATTATTTTCTGGATGGAAGATTCCTGGGGTATAATCAGAATTGCAATTGATCACAAAGAACCAGGATAAGACACTTTCACTCTGCCCTCTTTGGCACATTTGCTTATAAAGAATGCCATTTGGTCTTTGCAACGCCCCAGCTACCTTTCAGAGAGTGCATGATGGCAATACTTCCACGACATGGTGGAATCAATAGATTGAAATATTCATGGATGATTTTTCTGTCTTTGGTACTGACTTTGATGGTTGTTTGGAGAACTTGGCAAAGTTTTTGAAGAGGTGTGAAGAAACGAACCTTGTGTATTAAACTGGGGAAAAATGTCAAATGTCATGGTTCAAGAAGGAGTTGTGTTTGCCATAAAATTTCTCATGCTGGGATTGGAGGTGGATCGAAGCTAAGGTGGATGTCATTGCAAAACTTCCTCCACCGACCAATGTTAAGGGTATCAGAAGTTTTCTTGGACATGCTGGGTTCTATAGAAGGTTTATTAAGGATTTTTCAAAGATATGCCAGACCCTTGTGAGTCTCTTAGAAAAAGATTGTTAAGTTTGAGTTTGGAACGGAATGTGTTGAGGGCATTTGAAACTTTGAAAACGAAATTGGTGGAAGCCCCCGTGATAGTCACTCCCCAGTGGGGTGAACCCTTTGATATTATGTGCGATGCCAGTGATTATGCCTTAGGAGCTGTCTTAGGCCAGAGAAGGACAAAGTGTTTCACACTATCTATTATGCTAGCAGGCTAATGAATGAAGCTCAAATGAATTATACAACTTACTGAAAATGAGATTGCTAGCATGGTCTTCGCATTTGATAAATTCCGTGCTTACCTTTTGGGGTTCAAAGGTTATTGTTCATACTTGACCATGCCGCATTGAAGTATCTGTTTGCAAAGAAGGGAAGCAAACCACGTTTGATTAGATGGGTTTTTGTTGCTCCAAGAATTCGATGTGGAGATTAAAGATAGGAAAGACTCAGAAAAATGTTGTGGCCGATCATTTGTCAAGATTGGAATCTCAAGAGCAAGATTCACCTGACATTTCTGTTAAGGAACACTTCCCTGATGAGCAGGTGTTCAAAGTGGGTGAACAAACATTGCCAATTTTGTGGTTGCTGGCCAGATTCCATACTATTATTCCAGTGACCAGAAGAAAAGATTGAGAAGTGATGCTAAATACTAATTTTGGGAGGACAATTCTTTATATAAAATCTGCAGTGATCAAGTGATAAGAAAGTGTGTTAAGGAAGAAGAAAAGGAGAACATCTTAAAAGCATGCCATGAGGGGCCATGTGGTGGTCATTTGGATCAACTAGGACATGCTTCAAAATCTATGCAATGTGGGTTCTATAGGCCACATATCTTCATGGATGCCAGAATTGGGTTTGGAAAATGTGATCGATGTCAACGAACTGGCAACATCCCTTGAAAGAAATGAGATGCCCTTGAACAACATCTTGGAAGTAGAAATTTTTTATGTCTGGGGGATTGATTTCATGGGGCCTTTCCCTAGATCAAGGGGTATGGAGTACATTCTGATGGCAGTGGATTATGTTTCTAAATGGGTGGAAGCTGTGGCTTTAGCTCACAACGATGCCAAGATGTAACTGATTTCTTGAAGAAATACATCTTTAACAGGTTTGGAGCACCCAGGGCTATAATAAGTGATGGAAGGGACTCATTTCTGTAACAAGCTATTTGAATCTTTGTTGGCCAGATATGGTGTTACTCATAAGGTTTCAAGCAGCTTACCATCCACAAACTTCTGGTCAAGCTGAAATTTCCAATCGGGAGATCAAGAGGGTTCTTGAAAAAGTGGTAAATCCAGGAAGAAAGGATTTGGTCTTTGAAGCTAGATGACGCATTGTGGGCATACCAGAACAGCTTACAAACCCCAATTCGGAGCTTCTCCTTTTCGATTGGTTTTTGGTAAAGAATGTCACTTGCCAGTAGAACTTGAACATAAGGCGTATTGGGCAATTCAAACCTTGAACATGAATCTGTCTGAGGCTCAATCAAAAAGGATGTTGGAGTTGAATGAACTAGATGAATTCAGATTCAATGCTTACATGAGTGCCAAGTTGTACAAGGAAAGGTCTAAAAGAATCCATGATGCAAAGCTTCAATACAAGATCTTTGTTCCAGGACAATTGGTATTGCTTTATAACTCTAAACTTCGATTGTTTCTTGGCAAATTGAAATCAAGGTGGAGTGGTCCTTTTAGAGTGGTTGATGTAAAACCTTATGGGTAACATTGAAATCAAGAATGACAAGAATGGCAAATGTGTGGAAAGTGAATGGGCCAGTTGGCCAAGCCTACTTAACTTCTCAGGCAAAGGATAGACTAATGTGGCACGACGATACCCATGAGCTTATACTTAGATGATCCCATCATCTCAAATTGAGCTATGATGCACGGTCGGGCTGTGACCTTAAACTAAGCGCTCCTGGGAGGCAACCCTGATTTTCTTCCTTTGTTTTAATTGTCGTGATTTCTTTTCTTTGTTAATCCTAGTTGAGTAGTATTGAGTAGCAAATTATGGCACAATCACTTAACATTCACTTGGCTATATTTTTGCAGAGTTCCAAACGGATGTTGGGCATTATTGATAGAGGCAGGGAGAAAAATTTCACTTTTTCATCCATGAGGGTACACTGAGTCTACAGTGTTTACAACTAAGGTATCTCTGATGGTAAGAATTGTTGTTCATTCATGTATGCTTGGTTTGGAGGTCTTCCATTATTGAAAAAGAAAGGACAGCCAGCTATGACCTGTCGTTTCACATGTGGTTGTTGGATAGTGAGTATGTTATCAGTATATATTGCACATCTTCTTTTTGCACACTCAGTACTCTTTCTTCGTATTGCTTTCCTGGCTAGTAATTTTTTATTTATTTTCAAGCATGGATTTCTAATTATCCCCACCAGAACCCTTTTGAATATGCTATCTTTAGTGAAGATCCTGGAACTACATCTTCTCCTTCTTCGTCTTCTTCAGCAGATGAAGAGATGGTAATTGATCTTCAGCCAGCTAGTTGTCCACATTTTTGTTAATGCTTCTGCTGAAAACTTTTACCAATGGCTTTACCAATAGATTAGTTATGATTGAGCGGACCATTTCAGGATCCTTCGAGCAGATTTGAGGATGTGATTTTCAGACAGTCGTGGTCTCATTTTGCTAGAGCCTCAGTTGTGGTGAATATGACATAGTTAGGGGAATTTTATGCTAATTCCCGAGCTAGTGGTGTTCATTCAGTGTTCGTGAGAGGGAAGTATGTGAGGGTCACCCGCCATATGTATTAATAGGCTTATCTTCTTGAAGATTTTTCTCGAAATCATATGGTAGGTTGTTGAGAGCTGATAACACCGGATCATTTGTTTGGCTCATTAACTTTACCTGGTGCTACATGGGTGAGGAATGCTCCAACGAGAGGCTTTATACGTGCACTACTAGTGAACTCACCGCCGAGGCCCAAATATGGTAATGTTTATCAACTCCAGGATTCTCCCCACTATACCGTACCAATATAGCATCTAGAGAACGAGTTTTGTTGATTTATGCCATTTTACAATGATTCTCTATTGATGTTGGGGCAGTTGATCTTAGAGTTTATCAGCGGGCACAGAGAAGTGAGTTCCACCGATGTATTTTCCAGCTCTGATAACGGCCATGGTTCGAGAGACAGGAGTTCATATTACTTCAGCTGACAATCCTCAAAATCCTTTTGGACTGTTGGGACCTCCTCAGTGGCTTGCTCTTCAAGAGGAAGAAAGAATTGCGAGACTTTCTCGTGGATTGTAGAAAGAGGACAACCAGGTTCCTTTGTCTTGGTTGTTATGTTTTTATCACGGGGACCGTGTCTAATTAAAGTGTGGGGGAAGGCTTCACCAAGATGTCTTGATTTTTATGTCTTGAATTTTTTTTTTTTAGTAGCATTCTGAATATGTATAGTTACCACGATGATGATTAAGGAGATTGTTTGCCATAATGGAATTGTGTTAGTGTTAGTATTTCATCATGCTGTTTAGTATGTTACATTTGCGTTTGTGTATATTCTTGAGTGAAGTAGTGAAGAAATTTGTGTGCTAGTTTTTGGTGTAGTTATTTTGTGTACATGGTCTTCGGTTTCAATTTCACACTTGCATTGATGATAAGGATAGCTGCATTTCTGAACACTTCTGAACATGAATTGAATTTTCTGAAAAGCTGCAAGGGATTGGATTGCTATTGAGTCGTGAATAGGATCATGAAATGAAATGGAAAGAAGAAGGCTGATATTTTGGTACAACATTTTATTCGGGTGAGTTCAATTGTTAAATGATTTAGCTCTAGTCTTGGGTTTGTGATCTCATGATTTTGTTTGCATATTGCATTATTTGGTTTGGACGTTTTTGCTTGCATTATTAGGTAACCGAAGTAAGTGTGTTGGGCAGAGAAAGAAATCAGAAATCACATGCTTGAGTTGAAATAACATGTCTTGCAATTTGTTAGGTCCCACCTTGGAATGACCAAACTGTTTCTTGTGGTTGGTGAGCATATTAACTATTCAAGTTGACCGAATGAATGCACTCACATGAATTGGCTACCTTTGTTTATTTATATGTGCTTTCGGTGTTGCTAGTGTTTTTTTGCAAGGCATCATAAGCAATACAAGTTCGGGGGTGGTAAGGCCATAGTGCTTACATTGATAATCTCAAATCTACCTACTTCCAAAATTACATTTTTTGTTGCTCTCCCGTAAGGTACGTTTCACCTCTCTTAAACTTTTGATTTGTTGTTGTTTTTGTAGTAAGAAAATCGTTTAAGGTGGTGAATGTAAAGAGCATGGAAATGTTGATTTTGTTGCTTAGATATTGGAAATTCTGAATTTGCAAGTTAAGGTGTTGATTAGCCAAGGGAATAAATGTATGATAAGTGTGGGGGTGATTCAACATTTCGATTTCCAATTTTTTTCAGCACTGCCTTGTTACAGTTTTTCAAGCATAACTTGAGTTAGGAATGATGAAATGAGGAGATTCCAATTGCATCATTTAGCTAACATGATGGTCTTCAATGTTCATGTTGTACATTTTTGATAATTGTGGCTGGAACCTGGACTAAAAAATCGTTGAAAGTGAAGTACAATGTGAAATCAAGAATGCTGAAATTTTGATTCTGCCAGTTTTAACACCATTCGGTGTTATGGTCATAACTTGCTCAAATGTGGTCCAAATGTGTTGATTCCAGTGGTGAAATTTAGCTAAGAGGAAGAGCTTCATTTTTTCTGTTGGGCACTTTTGAAAATTCTGCCTGGAGCATGATCTAAATTTGAGAACAATGTGTGCTTACGTTACGGAGTATAATTTGAGAAAGTGCTGAATCTGAACATTTTTGGAACTGTCGGTATTTTAGCCACAACTTGGCCATTTTGACTTCAAATGGGATGATTCTTGTCCTCAAATTTCGATTAGAGAGTGCACTACAACTTTGATGTTTTATGTGCGAACCAATTCTGCTTACTTCCTAAATGATTTTTTTTACAATCTTATAATGCTGGTTTTCAGTTGTTTTGGGAATGTGTTTATAAGAGAAAATGCAAGTGTTTAGCGATGTTCTCAATTTAATTGTTTTTCTTTGAGTATTATGTGACAACTTGAATTTTTCTCCACAGAAATGGCACCAAAGAAAGATCCAACTTCAAGAAAAGCCACAACTTCAAAGAAGGGCAAAGGAAGAGCTCAAGTACACGATGAAACTGATTCTGATCCAGAGTATTTTCCAGATGATATGCAAATGTTTGAGGAGCCCCCACAATATGCGATGCCAGCTCCGACACCTAAGAAACGGAAAGGAGTCCCTGAGGTTGCTCTGTTTGTTGATGAGGATGCCATGAGACGTTGGGAACAGGGATTCAATATGAAGTACATACACATTGAACGCGGGTTTAGTGTGGAGAAAGGGCCGTTTAAGAAGTTGATTAAATTTTACAAATTCCATGAGAAGCTTACGGTGGCCCCTGATTTTTGTAATGTGAGCATTGCACGGGAATACTATGCAAATGCATGGTCTCCGAGGGATGGAGCTGTCTATGTGAGAGGCGTTTGGGTTCAAATCACGAGCGAGATTATCAATGCACATTTGGGCACACCTGATTATCCTGAGGATCCGATCAATTTTCCAACCAATGAGGCATTGGATGACGCTTTGATAAAAGAGTTGGCACATCCTGGGGCAGTTTGGGAGCTTAATTCAAAGGGGGAGCATAAGCATATTCGGAATGAATACTTGAAGAGTGATGTGAAAATATGGTCGTTATTTGTGTTGTCTCGCCTCATGCCAAGTTCACAAAGAACCGAGGTGATTCGGAATCGGTTGTTCTTAATTTCTGCAATCCGAAGGAAGCGAAAGATTGACGTGGGACGAATCATCCTTGCGAGCATCAAAGATGGAACTGCCCAGAACAGTAAAGCACTGTATTTTCCTTTACTAATTCAGGAGCTTTGTGTGTCACAAGTTGTTGATGATCATCTTGGTGCTTAGGAGATGATGCAGTCTCCTATTCCTAAACAACTCTACTTAAAATACTTGGCACAAGACAAGGAATTGGAGCAAGCGAGGATTTCAAGTGCAGAAGCATCTCGGGGGGATAGTGAATTTCCAATCTATGCTACGGACCAAGGGCAGCAGTCTTTTGATTTTGCATCTCTTCAAGGAGTAATTCCGGGTTTCCAGCTCTCAGTTGAAAATCGCTTTTCAGGCATAGAAGATAGGATGGATCGGCTGCAAGATGGTGTGAGAAACATAGATGAAAGGATGGAACGTATGCATGAAGGTTTTGACAATATGCAACAAGAGTGGACTTCACAAGCTGAACACATGGAGCATAGATTTGATGATTTATCCACGGTGGCTCAGCAGCAATTTGAAGTATTATATCATAGGCAGGTGTGCATGCAGCGAGAGCTCGATAGGTGTAACAAGATGACGGTTTATTACCACTCGGATTCAGGGCCCCCGAAGCCAACTCCAACTTCAACACAGTTGGCAGGGTACCGAATCCCAAATCTGTCATGTGATATGGTTAGTGGTGCCGTGCACGAGCTTCCACCTGGAGTGACAGAAAGCCCTTCTTTACATCCGTTACCCACATTTGGTCGTATACCTAGTATGTCTCAGACTCCTACTTTCATACCAAATCCAGAGTTTACACCCGCTGCAAGGTTTCCATTGATAGCATCAGGCCAACCTCTTCAGGGACCGGTGCATGGCCCTTTTCATTATGTGCCACAGTCAACTGGTTTGCCCTCATTTGCTACGGCCTCTTGGGATGGGCAATTTCTTTGCACACCAGTTGCGTTTGGATCCCCTTCTTCATCAGCTCTATCATCGTCCTCTCAGGGAGTCCTTCCTCCCTCGTAGCTTATCACATTGAGGACAATGTTTAATTTAAGTGTGGGGGAGAAGGTGGAATTTTGTGTGATGTGTGCTGTGGTTTCTATCCTATCTGTTACTTGTGTGTTGATTGTGTTGTTTGAAATTTTTTTTTTATGCATGCGGGTGTTTTATATTGTGAGAAAGGGGTTTTGAAGTTGGGAGTGATTTTGAAGATTTCTGGACTTTCCTGTTGATTGAGATATGCTGAGTCGAAGATTATGTGAAGTTTCTTGAAATGAGGAATTTTGTGAAGTTGAAGAATGGATCGGTTCTACTTTGATGAATCTTGTGAAGTGATGCTTTGTAAAATTTGAAATTTCTTTTTGAAAATTGTTGCTATGTTGATTTGCTAAATGCCATGGAGGAGGAATGTTAAGAGCTTAGTGCAGTTTTTCTTATTGTTGAGTGATTAGAAAGCATAATGTAGTTGCTACTGGTAAGGGTTTAATGTATTATGTCTCTCGGGTTTGTTTGTGGCCTACATTTTGAATCAATGAAATTGAAGTGTGTAGTGTTGTGTGCAAAGGGTTTGAGTTTGAATTATGAGGTGAGTTGGTGGGAAGAAAACGATTTGGTAATGTTTTGAACCTTGAGTCTTGATAAGAGGGGGAAGAATGCAAAAAGAGAGTGAATAAGAAAGATCAAATTGAGAAAATGGATTATCACCTTGTATGTGAAACTTTATTCTTAGTTCACTTTGGCTTATTCCAAATTCATCAGTAAACTTGTTTTTGAATCTTGCATGTGAAATTTTTTGTTTGTGGTACTAAGTTTGAAGAAATTGGTATATTTTGCTGACTAAGGCCCGATGTTAAAGTAAGATAGATATGCCATGCAAAACTCAATTGACATAGGAGGCAATGTGTATGAATTCGTTTCCGATTGTTATGCATTTATTTGGTGTCTCCAGAATTCGTGCATGGTTAGTCAATTTGGGATTCTGATGAACATGTGCTTGCACAAGAAATGATATGGAAAAAAAAAAGCTATATTGGCAAACTGGGAAGGAAAAAGCCATAAGAACCTGGCAATCAAATATGGAGAAAATAGCCATAAAACCCAGGCATTATTTCGGTCATTAATATGTGCACCAATGTGCAGCACTAATGTGCAGAATAAGGGCAATGTCCCATAGAATACCAATGTACGCATAGGTACCATTGATCTTGTGATTGCATGTTCATAAGAGTGGACAAAGAGATTGGCATGTATTGAATGGTATGAGAGACTAGCTAGAGGGTGTATAACGAGGGAATAGATGAAGTGCATGTTCCTCAGCACACACTTGCACGCATGACATTTTGGTCTTTATTCATTGTGCCTTAGTTGATAATTGTATTGAAATCTGAGAGCTGGGTACCATGAACCATCAAAGTATAAGGTTGTGTGTGAAAAAAAAATAAAAAATAAAAAAAAAACGTTTTGATAAATTTGGATGTAGTCAGTGTGGGTGAATGAGCAAGGTGTTTGCATACGAGTGCTGAAGAGGGTTAAATTGTGTGTATATTTGCTTGAGGGCAAGCAAAAGTTCAAGAGTAGGGGAATTTGATAAGTAGGTTTTATACCTACTTGTATATACTAATTCACTTAGCTTTTGGCTTGAATTGCATACATTTATGTGATGAAATGTGCTATTTTGTGCATTTATGTGTCTCTCAACTTGATGTGCTAAAATGGTGAAAAAGACCACAAAAGTTGTTAAAATGAGGTAAATGTGTGTTTGATGCTAAATGATAAGAGGAGGGTTAGAAAGAGCTAGAATGGTGAGTGAGAGTTTTGAAGAAAACCCTGAAATGTGCTTAAATTCTTGGACTTTGACTTGTGTTAGTGCAAATGTGTGGTTTTTAGGTGTCTATGCATATATGTGTTGTGTCAATTGGTAATGTTGAAATGGTGAAAAGATGGAAAAAAAATGGTGGAAAATGGAGTTAAAAGTGTTAAGGAAAAATGGATGAAACCAAAAATGCACAATTGGTTATTTTAGGGTTTTGACAGCTTTGAGTGTGAAATTCATTTGAGTGTATCTCTTTCAATACTAATCCAATTGGTGAGTTCTTTGGTGTTCGGGAAAGCTCTTTGAATGCACTACATTTCTTATGTTGTAACTATTTTCTAATTCTGTGTGCAAGACTATGAAATGTGAGTTTCTTTTCGGAATACCATTCATTAGGGTTTTAAGGTTTTCTAGGGTTTTATCTGCCGCCACAGTTTGGTGTTTTGATGATATTTTGAGTTTCAGAGACCCAATGATGCTGATTCTTGAACTGGTGGAAAGCTAAGAGGATTCGCTAGAAATTTTATGTTCACCACTGGGTCTAAATCAGAGGGTAAGACACACTTATTTGGCATGAACGTAAGGTATTTGGCTGGAATGAATACTTTGCCAATTCGGTCAACTGACCTTGCCAAATTCTGCCAAGCCAACTTTGCCTTCGGTTAACCAACCTTGCCAAGCACTTACCACGCATCCTTGGCGTACCATTGACACACCATTGGCACACTTTGGCACAACACTTGCACATCCTTGGCACACCACTTGTGCACAACATTACATGCCACTTTTGCCTAAACATTTGCACCTTGGCACACTACACATGCACACCACTTTGCCACACTTGGCACCACACCTTGCCGAACCATGCCAAGACTTGCCGAAACACTTTGCCAAGCACCAATATGCATTTACCTTAGCACACCATTTCAACATCATTTCAACACCATTTCAACACCCAATCTTAGCACACTACTCAAACGTTCGTGGCATAACATTTGCACACTCTAAACAAGTTTTCACTCACATTAGCATAGGAAGGAACTTACTGGTCAAGTGCATTTTTGCCCACGACAAAGGCTGAAAACAGAAAAAATTTGCCTACGACATGTCGTAGGCCAATCTTGAGAGAACAGAAAATGGCCTACGACATGTCGTAGGCCATTTCTGAAATAGAGATTTTTTGTCGTGGGCAAATTGTTGGAGAAACAATTTGGCCTACGACATGTCGTAGGCCAATTTTGAAGAAAAAATATGTAGCCTACGACATGTCGTAGGCTAAGTGTAAATAGGAGCTGAAAATGGTAAAGTATTGAAGGCTTGCTCTATGAAGTCCTTTCAGTTTTGTCACACCTTAATAGTTTGATCATAACTTTCTCGTTTTAGCTCCAAATTGGGTGATTTTGATGACTATGGATAGCTAAGACATGGTGTTACAACTTTGATGTTTTAAGTTTTCCTTAATTCACAGTGCATCAGGATCAAATATTGGTGGGAAGTTGCTGCCATGAAATACTTTGTGTTTGAGTTTCTAAAAAAATTGGCTAAGTGTTGAACTACTGATTTTCTGAAATTCCAGGTTGATGAAGGCGCGGTTTGCTTTGGCTGGAAGACGTGAATTTCAAAGCGCTGGATTCTTGAAGGCTCGCTGAGTTGCGGAAGGCGTGATCCGTTAAGGCTTGAAGGCGTGATATAATTCTGATTTCTTCACCTGGGTCTTGAGCAGCAAAGGAGCGCGAAGCTGAGCCTGAAGGCGCGATGTAGGATGCTGAGGTCTATGAAGGCGCTGAAATTTAACACCAAAGGCGTTGAAGTGTTGAATAATTCTTCAAACTTAACTTTTGGACATTTTTTGGCTGATTTTTAGTTTCCTCTCTTAAGGGCACTTTTGTAATATTTGATACAATCTACGTTGCGTATTAGTTACGTCTTCCCAACTCTATATATAGGGAAGATAGCTAACATGTATAGGGAGATATTTTTTACTACTCACATTTTTCTTTACATATGGTAACCGACTTTTGATTTTGAAGGGCGAGAATTCTCATTCTCTCTCTCGAGATCTACTTTCTCTCACTAAACATTTCTTCTCGAATCTAAATTTTGATTGTGAATTTGGACTGGATTCATATTTCTTATTCTCAATTGACAAAGGAATCGACAATTCTCTTGATTTTATCGGTAAATTCTTCCAATTAAGTGAGAATGAGTTTATCAATGTTGGAATTTGTTGATTTTGAAATGAGAAAGATGTTTTCTGGCTAAATTTACGATATCTCAGGATTCTTAATGGATGAATATGTGTTTTAGTAGATTGTATGCTATGCAATTGATCTAATTGTTGAGGATTAAAATCACACTTAAATTGAGCATAAACATATGTTGAATTTCATAATTCCTAGCTAGTTTTGAATGGATCAAGTTTCAATTGTGGTCTACATGCTAAATTGAGGAGTGATTCATCAAAGTTAGTGAAGTTGCATGAATTGAGAACTAAATTGTGATTATTTTAGTCTATGTACTCGTTTTCTGTAATCAAATCGATTCTAAGACTCGGGCCCGATCATAGGAAGTGTTGATGAATTGATACGTTAGATAAAGTGTTAAAGAAGCTTTCTGTGTTAACAACAATGATATGTAAACCCTAGGATGGACCTCACCATGGGAGTTCTTAGGACTTTGCATGTTAGAGTAGTTAGCTGAGAGAGAGTTGAGACTTTGCGGAGATTATTCCACCATTCTCGGGCCTCGCCATGGGAGAGGATGGTGATTTGGGGTATAAGCAGTGGTGTGGTCGCCATGCTAACCACAGCTTGGATTTCTAGGCAATTTAGGTCTCCGAAGCATTTAATTGTTTATCGATTGCATAGCATCAAGTCACTAAGCCTGTGTTCATCCAATACAAGAATCCTGGGATATCTGTTTCGTCCTTGCTTGTTGCTATATTTTGCGTCTCTGTTTTCGTTCTTTTGTGTTGAATTTTCTGTTTTTCTAGTACTTAAATCTCGAGACTAAGATTTTAAGAACAATTTTGTTAAATTTTCTTGACCTAAGCCTTCCCTGTGGATTACGATCCCTACTTACGCTTCTACATTAGTGTTTAGGGTAAAATTAAGCTGATAAGACTTTAAGCTGTCAATTTTTGGCGCCGTTGCCGGGGAAGGCAATCGGTTCTGGAATTTGTTGACTGTGTTGTCCTTTTCTTAGAGTGTGTGTTATTGTTTTGATTAAACTATCTTGTTTCTTTACTGTGTGTGATTTTGTTTCTCTTACCATCTGGTATTGGTTTGATTTACATATTGATCCATTTGTTATCTTGATATTATCTGCAGTTCCTGTTTGTGTATGCCCAGGTCTGTAAGATCTAGAGGAGAACCTGAATTTGAATTGGACCTTGAATTGGCAAGGACTATAAGAAATCAAGCCAAAAGCTAAGTGAATTAGTCTATACAAGTAGGTATAAAACCTACTTATCAAATTCCCCTACACTTGAACTTTTGCTTGCCCTCAAGCAAAGATACACACAATTTAACCCTCTTCAGCACTGGTAGGCAAACACCTTGCTCATTCACCCACACTGACTACATCCAAATTTATCAAAATGTTTTTTTTTTATTTTTTATTTTTTTTTCACACACAACCTTATACTTTGATGGTTCATGGTACCCAGCTCTCAGATTTCAATACAATTATCAACTAAGGCACAATGAATAAAGACCAAAATGTCATGCGTGCAAGTGTGTGCTGAGGAACATGCACTTCATCTATTCCCTCGTTATACACCCTCTAGCTAGTCTCTCATACCATTCAATACATGCCAATCTCTTTGTCCACTCTTATGAACATGCAATCACAAGATCAATGGTACCTATGCGTACATTGGTACTCTATGGGATATTGCCCTTATTCTGCACATTAGTGCTGCACATTGGTGCACATATTAATGACCGAAATAATGCCTGGGTTTTATGGCTATTTTCTCCATATTTGATTGCCAGGTTCTTATGGCTTTTTCCTTCCCAGTTTGCCAATATGGCTTTTTTTTTCCATATCATTTCTTGTGCAAGCACATGTTCATCAGAATCCCAAATTGACTAACCATGCACGAATTCTGGAGACACCAAATACATGCATAACAACCGGAAACGAATTCATACACATTGCCTCCTATGTCAATTGAGTTTTGCATGGCATATCTATCTTACTTTAACATCGGGCCTTAGTCAGTAAAATATACCAATTTCTTCAAACTTAGTACCACAAACAAAAAATTTCACATGCAAGATTCAAAAACAAGTTTACTGATGAATTTGGAATAAGCCAAAGTGAACTAAGAATAAAGTTTCACATACAAGGTGATAATCCATTTTCTCAATTTGATCTTTCTTATTCACTCTCTTTTTGCATTCTTCCCCCTCTTATCAAGACTCAAGGTTCAAAACATTACCAAATCGTTTTCTTCTCACCAACTCACCTCATAATTCAAACTCAAACCCTTTGCACACAACACTACACACTTCAATTTCATTGATTCAAAATGTAGGCCACAAACAAACACGAGAGACATAATACATTAAACCCTTACCAGTAGCAACTACATTCTGCTTTCTAATCACTTCTATGTTATCAGAGCTGGAAAATACATCGGTGCGAACTCACTTCTCTGTGCCCGCCTGATAAACTCTAAAATCAACTGCCCAACATCAATAGAGAAATCATGTAAAATGGCATAAATCAACAGAACTCGTTCTCTAGATGCTATATTGGTACGGTTAGTAGGAAGAATCCTGGAGTTGATAAACATTAACCATATTTTGGCCACGGCAGTGAGTTCACTAGTAGGCACGTATAAAGCCTCTCGTTGAGCATTCCTCACCCATGTAGCACCAGGTAAGGTTATTGATGCCAACAAATGATCGGTGTTCTCAGCTCTCAACAACCTACCATATGTATTTCGAGAAAAATCTTCAAGAAGATAAAGCCTATTAATACTATGAAGGGTGACCCTCACATACTTCCCTCTCACGAACACTGAATGAATACCACTAGCTCGGGAATTAGCATAAAATTCCCTAACTATGTTCATATTCACCACAACTGAGGCTCTAGCAAAATGAGACCACGACTGTCTGAAAATCACATCCTCAAATCTGCTCGAAGCATTAACACAATGTGGACAACTAGCTGGCTGAAGATCAATTACCATCTCTTCATCAGCTGAAGAAGACGAAGAAGGAGAAGATGTAGTTCCAGGATATTCACTAAAGATAGCATATTCAAAAGGGTTCTGGTGGGGAGATTAGAAATCCATGCTTTGAAAATAAAAAATTACTAGCCAGGAAAGCAATACGAAGAAAAGAGTACTGAGTGTGCAAAAAGAAGCTGTGCAATATATACTGATAAGATACTCACTATCCAACAACCACATGTGAACGACAGGTCATAGCTGGCTGTCCTTTCTTTTTCTCAATAATGTAAGACCTCCAAACCAAGCATACATGAATGAACAACAATTCTTACCATCAGAGATACCTTAGTTGTAAACAATGTAGACTCAGTGTACCCTCATGGATGAAAAAGTGAAATTTTTCTCCCTGCTTCTATCAATAATGCCCAACATCTTTTTGGAACTCTGCAAAAATATAGCCAAGTGAATGTTAAGAGATTGTGCCATAATTTGCTACTCAATACTACTCAACTAGGATTAACAAAGAAAAGAAATCACAACAATTAAAACAAAGGAAGAAAATCAGGGTTGCCTCCCAGGAGCGCTTGGTTTAAGGTCACAGCCCGACCGTGCATCATAGCTCAATTTGAGATGATGGGATCATCTAAGTATAGCTCATGTGGATCTGGTGCCACATTAGTGCTATCATTGTCCTGAGAAGTTAAGTATGGCTTGAGACAATGGCCATTCACTTTCCACACATTGCCATTCTTGTCATTCTTGATTTCAATTGTCCCATAAGGTTTTACATCAACCACTCTAAAAGGACCACTCCACCTTGATTTCAATTTGCCAGGAAACAATCGAAGTTTAGAGTTATAAAGCAATACCAATTGTCCTGGAACAAAGATCTTGGATTGAAGCTTTGCATCATGGATTCTTTTAGTCCTTTCCTTGTACAACTTAGCACTCATGTAAGCATTGAATCTGAATTCATCCAGTTCATTCAACAACAACATCCTTTTTGATTGAGCCTCAGACAGATTCATGTTCAAGGTTTGAATTGCCCAATACGCCTTATGTTCAAGTTCTACTGGCAAGTGACATTCTTTACCAAAAACCAATCGAAAAGGAGAAGCTCCAATTGGGGTTTTGTAAGCTGTTCTGTATGCCCACAATGCGTCATCTAGCTTCAAAGACCAATCCTTCCTTCCTTCCGAACCATGCCAAGACTTACGCTTCTACATTAGTGTTTAGGGTAAAATTGAGCTGATACGACTTTAAGCTGTCATACCTCCATTTACAACATGAAGGATCACTATGTTAACCAAAAGACTCCTATAATCACAAGGAGTGAAAAAAAGTCCCTTACTATTTGGACTAGGCAAAATTGTGATAATTATTTCAATACTCAAAAGTAGCAGTAACCTTAATAAACTTCTTGTCCTATATTCTTCCATTTGCTTAGCCGAGTAGTCAAGTTGTGCTACATCAAACCGGTGGTACTGTAGCTGTTCCTCCATTATCTTATCTCTCAGAATGTTACCCATTAGTAAGCACTCAGTGGTGGCATCCTTTCCATGTTGTGCTTCAACTTCCATAGCTATCTTATAGTGGAACAAATGGAGATCCTCAGAGGTGTCATCCTTTTCATGCTGAACTTCCACATCAAGGTCTTGGTACTCAAGATTTTTAGATGCCCCAAGCAGTATTGTAACAGGTCTCGTTTCACAATGTATGTAGCAAAGAGTTAACAGGTAATACTTAGACAAACCAGCTCTAACATCAGAAAGCTGGGGCCTATTTCCAGGATGGCAAATCAGCCCTAGCTTCAGCAGGCTGAGGCCTTGGGAAGGATACTGTTGGTACATACCTGTCGATGAAGTACTATATGAAGTGACTACCATTGTGTTGGGTTGTTCATCGAATTGTGGTCTGCGCCATGTAAGTTGGTAATATCTGCTGATGCTCACCCGATGTGCTTTGTATCAGAAAGAAATCAGGGCTATCTTTTAGAATCAGTGATGGAGTTTGATTTCTGTCCATCTTCAACAGAGACAGAAATGGGGTTGAGGTCTGAGAATCCTTTTTGGATGCAATTAGCTTTGCTGGAAGGTTGGCTTCTTTCCTGGATTCAGAGATGTAAGAGAGCTGGTGGATTTCATCCAGAATAGGTCTGATCTGCCCTTCTTTCCACGACTTAAGACCCTGAATTATCTCAGAAGAATCTGTTTCTAGTATGATTTTGAGGGAGCTGCGATCTCTACATCGTCGAATATAGCTAATACCTGCCAAAGCTTCCACCTGTAGTTTGGACAGAGTTAGTGGAAACAAAAGAATTAGTAAGGGAAGCATCATCATACCTTTGTGGTTTCTAGCTATTCCACCAGCTCTCCAAGCATCTGTACTCTTTGAGACTGCAAAATTAATCTTAAGACATGTAGGGTCTGGTGGGTTCCATTTAATGCATTGTAGAACTTCCCTTCTTCTAATCTTTGTGCAGAACTCCCAAAAGTTATTCCACTCTAAGTCCAGAATCTGGATGCCCTAAAACATGATGTGCATGATTTCCTTGAGGGACTTGAAAATTCTGAGAACTAATGCCTTCAAATCTGGGGTGGCTTTATCAAAAATCATCTGGTTTCTTAGTTTCTAAAGCCATAAGCTGATTAATGAGGGACACACTTTAATGAGGAACCTCATATATTCAAGGATGTTACTATGATTCTGTCACCAGACTTGGAGTGAACCTGCAAGAGATTGTGAATAGCACAATATACCAATTTCAGATTGAAATATTTCCCATACCTTATGCGCAAAAGAGCAAGATCTAAACAGATGGTCCATATTTTGCTCATTGATTCTACACCAAGGGCAAGCAAACGGTCCCAGAACTTCAACTTTATGAAGGTTGGTTCCAATTGGAATTTTCTTTCTGATTGTTCTTGTCATGAAAAAAAAGATCTTTACTGGAAGCACTGAATCCCATATGTATCTGGTATGAGGGTGAAGAGGCCTGTGTGACCCTCTGATCTGGCTAAGGGCTGATTTAATAGTGAAGGAACCATGAGTGGTCAAAGTCCAAATCAGTTTATCCCTTAGTCCTGTGTAGATCTTAGTTTCAGAGAAAATTTGCCTCGAAACCTGTGACACTTTGAAATTCCCTTGTACTGCAAAAAGATCAGCTAATTTGCCTCTTTGACTCCACTTGTCCCTTGTCAAGCTGCAATCTCCTTGACCAATCTGAACCTAATTAGTCTTTTCTATATATTGGAGTCCCATCTCCTGATGATAGCCTGAGAAGGATGGAGAGAGCTGCAGTACTTTGCCCATAGGAACTTTGCCCATAAGGAGTTATGTTCCCTAAATCTCCACCATAGTTTATAGGATTGAGCTAGGACCACATGATTGAGTTATCTAAAGCCTAGACCTCCCTCATTTTTTGTGTAACACAGCTCCCCCCAACTGATCCAGTGACGTTTCGATCCCTTTTCCACTGCAGCCCATAAGAAATTTGCAAACATCGATTGAATTTGATTGATCACTCTTTTAGGAGGGTTAATGCTCATCGTGGTGTAGAAAGGGAATGATGATAGTACACTCTTAATCAATGTAATCCTCCCTCCCATAGACAGAAACTTAGAACTCCACCCTTCTATCTGTTGGCTGATCTTCCTTACGAGAGGATCATAAAAGGAGGCAGGTGTTCTTTTAAAGTGTAGTGGCAATCCTAGGTAAATGGATGGGAATGTACTTCTAGTAAACTTTGTGATTATTCCTAATTGATGTTTCCTAGCTATAGGCATCCTATCATGGGTCAAATAAGAACTCTTTCCTGCATTCACTTTCTGCCCTGAGGCTTATTGGTAATGTTGTAGTTTTCTCATGATCGTTCTAGTGGCTTGGGGCTTTGCAGAAGAAAAAATAACTAGGTCATCTACATAGGCCAGATGAGTGATTCTAGGGCACTTCCTAGGGGTGCAGAAATCAAATCCCTTTTCAGGTTTGCTATCTAGGAGTCTAGTCAAATATTCTGCACTAAGGACAAACAAAAGAGGAGATATAGGATCACCTTGTCGGAGTCCTCTAGAAGCTTTAAACCAGCCTTTACTCTCACCATTTACGAGAACTGAAAACCATATATAGGATCACTCAAGCCCACGTTTATTGCAATGGAAAGTGGCATCGGGTTGATCCCAGCTCCGAGGTCACAAAGTGCTTTTGCAAAATGTCTAGTTCCAATCTTGCAAGGAATGGTACAACTGCCTGGGTTCTTTAGCTTAGGAGGTAATTTGTGCACCATCCATGCTTGACTACATTCGGATAACATCATTGGAACTTCCCACCTCAAGATTTGCTCCTTATTTGAAATGAGATCCTTTAAGTACTTAGCATATTTCGGCATGGCTGTCACCAAATCCAACAGAGGGACATTCACATTCACTTGTTTGATCATATCCAAGAAACGATTGAATTGAGGACCCTTCTTAGGTGGAGGTTTCTTTCTCTCTGGAAATGGAGGTTTTGGAGCATAATCTGGAAAGTTATAAGGATTGGAATTTTTGGTTATCTCATTTCTTACCCTTGCTGGTACTTCGTTCTTTTCAGGTTTACTAGCCTCTTGCTCACCATCCTTCTCAAGTTCCAGTACTTCTTCAGCCTCATCTTTTTGGTCTTCCTCTAGGCAATCACTCTTATCTTCTGAAGGTTTGTTTCCTGGCAAAAGCTTTCCACTCCTCAAGGTGATGGCATTTCAAGCTTCACTTCCTTTTTGGATTTGGAATTGTGTCACTTGGAAGTGCTCCTTTTGGTCTCTGATGCACAACATTTGCCAATTGTCCAAGTTGCATTTCGATATTCTTCAAAGTAGCTTCATGATGTTAACAGTAGATTCCAAGCCTCTAAACCTTTCTTCATTTTTGTCCATCTTCTCTATCAGCTTTTGAAACATGTCTTCAACAGATAGTTTCCTTTGTTCTGATGTACTAGCCTGATGATCAAAACTAGGAGGTGCATTCGTTGCCCTTCTTTGATCATTTCCTTGATAGTACTGACCTCCTTGGTTCTGTTGTTGACTCCAATTTCCTTGATTCCCACAATATGGTCTGTTACCTCCACTGTTATTGTTTCCAGAATAGTTTCCACCATATTGAGGTTTGCTGCTTTAGTTGTTCACGTACTGAATAGATTCAGTTATGATAGCACACTCGTCTGTGTGATGTTCCCCTTGGCACAAACCACAAGAAAGAACTGGGGCTTTTGTTTGAGATGCCTTCAGAGTCTGCACCTGCTTGGCTAGAGCTTCAAACTTTGCACTGAGTGAAGTTTCTTCATCTAAATCAAGAACTCCTCGTTGTCTTCTACCATGTGGCTTACGAGTTTCAGGGAAGAGATATTCATCCTCAGCAATCTGATTGAACAATTCATTCACTTCAGGCACACTCTTGTCTTTGAGTGTCGCATTCGCACAAGCCTTGACCATCATGGAGGATTCGGGTGTAAGACATTTGAAGAATGTATTTAACTCCCTGATTTCTCCGAAGTCATTATTGGGGCATTGCCGAATTAAGTCAATGAATCTCTCCCAAGCTTCCCTAAATGATTCGCTGTCTTGTTGCTGGAAATTCATAATTTCCATCCTTCTTTTCTCAAGCTTGGTAGGTGGAAAGTATTTAGACAAAAATTTTCTCTGAAGTTCTTCTAATGAAACTGTCGCATCTGCCCCCACCAATGGTCTTAAACCAATGCTTCGCTTTACCTCTCAAAGAGAGGGGGAACAAGATCCTATGCACCTCACTTCGCTCCACCCTGCTACATAAGCCTAGAAACCAATCTAAATGGTCATTCGGATCCTCGTTGTCTAAACCTTGAAAAAATTGGCCCTGTCTGATCATTGATACGATCTGTGGAGGAATGTGGTAGCTTTCAACATCGATGTCCTGTTGTCCAAATCTATTGTCGAAGTTCACTTGATAGTGGTCTTTAAACCGAGGCGCTCTAACTCCTTGGGCAGCCATATCTCTCTACTTGGCTTGAATCCTTAGAGTCTTTGCCAATTCAAGGTCCAATTCAAACTCAGGGTCTCCACAGGATCGTAACCTGGGGCATACAATACAAAAAATGTGAAGTATAACCGAAATGAAACACAATCACAAAAACAAAACTTCAATTGTAATCAGCACACAAAGAACTTAAACCACAAACAACAACAAGACAATAACACAACAGAGTATAACAGAGGAAGAACCAAACAAGCAACACAAAACTAAACAATGAAACTCAAAAATCTCTCAATCAAATTCTAGAAACCGTGCCTTCCCCAGCAACGGCGCCAAAAATTGACAATGTATGTCGCGTACTTGCACAATTTAACCCTAGAAACTACTGTAGTAGTGGAAGTAGGGATCGTATCCTCAGGGAAGGAATTTGTTACTAAAAATGTCGATAAAGTGCTCCAAAAATGTTTCAAGTTCAGTTTTCACGAATTTATAGTCTACAGTAACACTCAAAAAAATGAAAGATTGATCTAAAGATAGGATAGAACAACAGAGCAAGTCTCAATTTTATGAAAATAACACAACACTACAAATTCAAACCAAGTGAAAGCACAGGAATAAGATTTCAGACTTTAGTAATATGTCCTAGGGTTTCTCTCCGGATGATCATGTAAATCAACTAATTTGATGCGATGACAATTGACACACTGGAAGACCTAAAGTAGATCAAACTGCCTGAGAACCTAGATTATGACTGGCATGGCGACCACTTCATTTTCTATGTTCTCTGACTCCACAATTTCCCATGGCGAGGCCTAGAGTAAAAAGTTAAACCCGCAGAGTCTCAACCTCCCGAGATTCACTACTATCGCATGCAAAATCTAAGGTTTTCATATGGCGAGGCCTAACCTAGTTTCGATTGTCTTCGCGAAGCTCGGAAAATCTCTTCTTACTTAGTTCTAAACTCTCAACGAATTTCCACCGGCATGACGACCGCATCTCAATTCATGATCAAGCAATTCAAGTGCGAAGACTCATTTACCATACTGTGTGTTCTCAATTCAAGCATTATTACTCCTAATGATGAATTAAACCCCAACCTAGCATGGCGACCACAATCGAAGGATGATTCAATCAACAAGAGCTCAAATGAGTGAAATTTAACAGAATTTAAACATTATTTTCGAGTACGAGTTCATTCTGAATGAATTAAGTCAATTGCAAGGCATCACCTAGTATAATTACACTTCATCTGGATCAAAACTGTAGAACATATAGAATTTAGCCACAAAGTTCCATTTTCAGTTCTCGATCATCAACAAACAATAATAAGCAAGTCATATTCATCAATCGGGAAGAATGTACCAAATACTCTGCTTCAATTGCTTCCTAATCAAAAAGAATCCGTAAAAGCTTCCTTGATTGAGAATAGAATTACAATTATCGGAACAATTCCTCGATCGGAATTGAAAACGGAGCTCAAATTGTTAGAGAGAGAGTAGAGAGAGAAAGTAAATCTCGAGATCCAAGTTAGAGAAGAATTCTCGCTCTCTAAAATCTAAAAGTCTGTTATGAAATCTAGAATATTCGTCTTCCGTAAAAGCTAACTAATCCTCTATATATAGAGGTTACAAGAATCGTGAACAGTACGCAAACTTAAAATGATTAAGTATTTACAAAATCGCCACTGTTTAAAATGAACTGTCAAAAATCAATTCATCCATAACACATTCACGCCTTTGAGCCAGTGGTCTTCACGCTCTAAACCTCCTTCCACGCCTTCAAGCTATTGAGAGTCACGCCTCCAGCGTGTCATTATCAAACCCTTGTATGCTTAGCCCACAGCACGCCTTTACTTCGTGGGTTCTTCACGCTTTCAGGCCTCCAGCTTCAGCATCTCTTCCGAGCTCAGCAATCGTGCGCCTTTGAGCCTCCAATTAGCACTCCTTCTACACCCATCTGCCCATGAACAACACAAAACACCTAGCCAATTTTCAATTGCCTTGTTGTTGGACCTTCTATTATATATGAACTTGTCAAAGATATTATTTTTGCTGTGTTAGTGATCATATAGCATATTAGGATTCAGAGCTAGCCTTGGACAAAATTTTCATTTCATTCCAGTTATTTTCGTTTGAATTTCATTGATAGTTTACATCCTTGTTCAAATTTCTAGAAACAAATTACTGTTCTTATTGATGCTTTCATGTTGGCAATAAAATTTTGGATGTTCTCCATCCTCTCTCCTCCTCCCTTTTTTTGGTGTTTTCTCAATTTGAAGGAACAGAAGAGTTTTATTTGTTTTCGCTCAATTTGGAGAAGTGAAGAGATCTATAGAGAAGACTGAAGAGTTTTATTTGCTGGAGTAATAAAAAGAGATCTAAAGATTATTAATTTACAGCAAAAGCAGGAGTTATGTCTTTTATTTTGAAGAGTTAAATATTGATATGCTGATTTTCAATTTTTTCTTTCTCTGCCAAACTTAGTTATAACTCGCAAGTGCCGCGGTAACTTTGAAATGCCAATTAACTTCATCGTATTCTTCCATTAAACAACTTTGTCTAAAGCAGCATATACTGGCAAATTTTGACTTTTGAGCTTTTATTTTCATTTCATGTTAATTTAAACTCTTTCGTAAAAAATCATTTACGATGAAAATATTAAGCCATCATATGTTGCTCATACCATAAATTCTCATGTCCCATAAAATGCCACGAATAAAAAATAAAAAAATAAAAAAAAAACATTGAATCACTGAACTATTAAAAAATGTTTAGTGACTCTCGATTTCATCAAAACTTTAAAAAAATAGAGAAATATCTATAAATACTTTTATATGGAAAAAATAATATCGAAATGGATAAGCAAAATTAAATATCATAATTCTCTTCAAATACAGTAATTTTTGTAACAATTTTTGTCAATTTATGAGAGACATTTTTGAATCAAAGTGTATTTGTTATGAGAGACATTTTTGTCAATTTACGTATTAGATGGTTGTTTACCACTTATCTAACATATTAACTAGTTGATAAGATAATAAAGTGTATATTGTAAAAAGAAATGATGATGAAGTGTAACTACCAAAAAATCTAGAGGGCAAAGTGTAAATAACCATTTTAAAAGAGTAAAAATGTTGAATTTTTTCAAATATCCCAATTAAATGTACTTTTCAATCCTTTAAATTTTGAGTGAAAGGGAAAGTTTCCATTATAGCATAAATTTTTCTGATTATGTTTGCTTATGCCCATTTAAAAAATACACGGGATCTTCTGTCCAATATTTTGTCTATCTTGTTCTGTCTTAATTAAAACTACGTCATAGAGTTCACTAATCTCTTGGTTATGATCTAATAATTGTAGAGTAATTTTAGTGATATTTATGCATTTAGTCCCTAATTTTAATGAAACTATGCCGTTTTGAAAGTTAGACAAAATAAGACATGTTAAATATTGGATAGATGATCTGGTCTCTTTAAAAAAACACATTGAAAATGTACTGCAATCGGTCTATGATTAGCACTGTATCCATGCATACAGTTGCAATAACTAGGAAGTAAAATAGTAATGATTAAAACTAGTTGATGATTAAATTAATTCATAATCGCAAAAATTTCTATGCGACCGTCGAATATGTGCGACGTGATATACGAATTGTGATATTTTGATACGTGAATATATTTTTTTATATACTAATGTGATTGTGCTTGATATGGTAATTTTTATACGTTATGCGCTAATTTTTTATACATTATATGTTAATACGCTAATTTTTTATACGTTCTACACTGATTTTTGATACATTATACGTTAATACTCTAATATTTTATATGTTAGAAGCTATTTTTTTATACGTTATATATTAATTTTTTATATGTTAGACACTAAAGTTTTATACATTATACTCTAATATTTTATATGTTAGACACTAATGTTTGATACGTTATACGCTAATATTTTATATGTTATACGCTAATTTTTTATACGCCAAAGTGAAATTTGATACGCTGATTTTTTTTTTTATACGCTGAAGTTTGAATTTAATATGGAGTCGCATATATACGACGGTCGTACAGGACACCTCCTCATTCATAAGACCATCTAATTTAATTTCGATTATTTTGTCCAGTTCAAAAACTTTGAAAATTGCAACATCTTCTAATGTTGAAGGTGAAACGCATATTTTAAGTAAAATCGTAAATCTTCCATTAGTGAGTGCCAATATCAGTTAGATTCTTCTCTATGAAAAGATGTTTCATGTAATGGTGCCATTTTAAGTTTAAGAGCATTTTATTCTACAAAGCAAATCAATGCAAAAAAAATAATAATTAAGAGCATTTTAAGAGCTTGCTATGACTCATTGGAATAGTACCAGCATGTTAGAATTCAGGGAGCACATCAATGAGGCTCTTATGGCTAGCAAGATTGCTACTGATATAGCTAGTAGGGTTTCAAGAGCATAATCGAATTAAAAAAAGATAATTAAACACTTGCGGCCTGGTACCAAGAGAGCTGTAGAAGTAGCATTCTTTCAATTTTATTTATTCTTAATACATTAATGTAATTTAGTAATAGCCTAATTTTGATAATTGAAATTGGATCTACGATTTCCAACTTGATGATCAGTTCTTTACGTAATCTGAATAAAGAGATACTTTTGTGTCCAAACTCTTGAATTTGACTAAATAAAAGTGTTCCAAATTCATTTTGATTTTATGATTTCATCTCTTTCCTTGTTTTGCAATCCATCAGTACTATATTTATATACTGAAATAGCCTCATGATTGCCTAATAAGCGTGGCAAAATTTTTGAAATGTATCCTTCAAGAGTTGTGGCAATGAAAATTTCTACGTTTTAGTCACTTAATGTGAAGAGTAAAGCAGAAAGTTGTGCCTATCTTCCCAAAAAAAAAAACCCATCAAATTAATCTAGACTGTTGCATATAAATTCATCATAAAGATGTGTTTATAGTGACAATTAAAAATAATTGAAAAAATACCATCAAATTAATCTAAATTTTTGCAGATAAATTCATCATAAAGATGTGTGATGTGTTTATAATGACAAAATTATTTAAGTACATAGGAAAAAAGTTAAATAGAAGCGGAGAGGGCAATGCCGCCATTTTTTAGGTTTTAAAGAGTTTAGTATTTGAAGGAAAATGAAGTGTGGAATCTTGGCCCATCTCAACACTTCTACCGTTAGTATTAAATAGTGACTCATTGCCTCTTATGTAATGGCAGTAATGTGCAACCATCTTGAAACATAAGCTAGAGCAAATATTAGTTTCCACAGCAATAAATCACTCATATTCCTACTTTACCCTTAGTAATTTAAACATTTTATCTTCTTTCCACCTTATCACTATAACTTATCAATTATTTTTAATCTTTTGTCTGTAACTTTCAGTTTCTTTTCCTTTACACTGATATTTCTCCAAAATTTTTATTAATATCACACTTATTTTCACCTCCAATTTATATAAAAATAAATTATATACCTTAGTAAAAAACTTAGTTCCAAATAAAAAAAATCAATTTTGAGTCAAACTAAATATTTAAAATTCATGTTTCACATTTAATTTAAATTTACAAAAAAAGGAATTGGTTTAAATTTCTTGATTAATAAACAAATAGAACCAAGAAAATAACAAGTTAATATTTTTGGTTTAAAATTTTCAATAACATAGGGATTTCAAATTTGAAAACTAAAAGAGTTAGTTAATTATATTATGAGCAAATTAACATTTCAAAATATTAACAGATTACAAGGAAAAAATCGCTCATAGTAGAAATAAAAGTGAATATATGCATCCAAAATTCTAAAGTAAATTATTTTTCTTTTTATTATTTAAAATTTATGAATTTAATTGTAGCTTGAAAAAAATAAAAAAAATCTAGATTTCTATTATGTATAAAAGGAGTGGTTGTTTCATGTGAGAGTCTACTCAACACAACCTTATGGATTGAGATTAGGAAAGCACAAACTTTAGCTTGCAAGGCTTTCTGTAAGTTGACAGATATGGACCGTTTATAATTTGGTTAGAACTTTTGTTAAAACCTCCCCTGTTAAAAACATAATACACCTTTGAGGGAGCTTTTGTATCTAGAAAACTGAGATTCTCATATAATTTGGTTAATGTATTAATCAAATTAGATAGAATCTCTATCCATCATACATTTTCTCTAGAATTCATGTAAAGGAGTAGTACTCCAAAGTTTTTGCTCTAACTCATGTAAAGGTAGCTTTGGGTATATCCAGCACCTCTTTTGTATATTTATAAAATTCTGTTTTTCTATAAAAAAAATTATTATGTATAAGGTGGTGGTGTCTTCCTTTTAAGTTTTAAGTTATGCGGATTATTTTGATAAAAGATTAGTTTGATCAGTGTTATTAGAAACAAAAACAATAATTTATATAGTTGACATATGTTTATGTATTAATAATTTTGCAAAAAGTATGACTGGTCTTGGATAGAGTATTTTTTTTTTTTGTTTTTATAGTAGATTTTTTTTTTTAGATTTGTTATAAAAAATAAGTATTTTAGATGTGTTTTGATTGATGAATCTGTTTTGGTGTGTATTTAAATTCGAGAATTTTTTTTAATAAAATTTAAAATTAAAATTTGAATTAATATTTTCTTAGTTTATTTTTTTAAAAAAATGTCTTATAAAGAGTTTTTTTTATTAAAAATTTATAAGTCAAATTTAACTTTAATACGTTATTTATATAAATATTAAAAATGTTATAACAAAAATAATTATTGTAACATTATTTTTTTGCTTTAAAATTTTTGATAAAAAAAGTGGACAAAACAAATAAATCCAATTGAATTTGTAAAATAAAACACTAAAACAACTCTAAACTAATGGATCCTAAATTTTTTGAAGTATATATTGGTAAATATTTTATAATTTAATTGAGAGAACAATAAAAGCTATTAAAACAAATAAGTTTCATATTATTTTATATAATTTTTTTATTATAATTTGAGGGTAAAAATCAATATTATATTAAAAAAAATTTTGGAGAAAAATCAGTGTGAAGGAGAAACAAGAAGTCACGGGAATATGTTATAAAAAAACTGATGATAGTGGTTAAATTGTACTAGGATTCTACTTGTGCAATTCCCATGTCAACCCGAGTTCTTTGGGATAAGATTCCTATCAGACTAAGAGTTTTAATCCTACTGCAACTCTACCAGGTACGATTTTATAAAAGTAACATTTCTGTCTCTTGAGAGGGTTACATTCTTTATTGTTACTTTACACTTTACGCTTATTGCTCAGGCACTTATACTCACTTAAGCATCGGAGTATACTCCCCGGTACAGCCCGGGGGTATTTTCTGACGTGTGTTTTACAGGTCTTTTAGGTCTCAGACAACGGTATCCGGAGTAGGAGATCTCAGGAAGGCCTCAAAGTATATTGGTGAATCCAGACATCATCAAATTGGCGCCTTCTGTGGGTTTCGATAAATAAGTTATATCGATGACGCTCACTCGTTCACAGCGGAACACTACCGAGGTCCCTAATAATCAAGCAACTACCAGTAGACCTCCACGGGGAGCAACTACTGGTAATGAGGGCAATATTCGCGCAGATCCACTGAATACGCAAGGTCAGCAAGATCCTCCATTGCTGTTGGGTGGAGGTAGTAATATTCCACGAGTTGAACCAAATCCTCCAGTGCTTAGCGCTGGAGAAAACAATCCTCCTATTGATATTCATTCTCCGGAGACGATCAGATTTCTCTCCGAGAATTTTGAACATATCAAGGCTATTGTTGAAGGACCTGGTCGGCGACTTGGTAAGGAGTCGGAGCGAGCTTCGGATATGTACGACCGAATGCATGTGTCTTTATCTTATAGTCCGGAATCTCAAGGAGATAATGACCTAAAGCGTCGCCGACCTTTGAACCGATCCCCAATTCGGAATCAACGCAATAATACTCATGGATATCGGCATTTGAATCCTTCTCCCCCACGATATGGACGACACCAAAGTCCTGATCATCGTAATGACCAGGATGATCGTATTATGAATCGTATCCGAGGCGAAGTTCATAACATCCTAGGGATAGGAGCTGGGGGCGATTATCGGACGGTGTCACCATTCGTGGACGCTATTAGCCGGTTTCCTAAACCCCATAAGTTCAAGATTCCATTCATGGAAATGTACTCTGGAGATACAGATCCCAGAGATCATCTGGCACGCTTCACGTCACTTATGAAATTTGAGCAAGCCCCAGGAGCGACTATGTGCCAAGCCTTTGAGACAACCCTAGTTGGTAAGGCACGTGGTTGGTTTGAAGGACTCAAGCCGAATTCCATTTCTTCTTATGAGCAACTTTCTCAGCTCTTCTACCAAAGATTATTAAAAAGGAAGAAATTCGATAAGTATTCCGCAGAGTTATTGAATATTCGGCAACGGGACAATGAATCAGTTTGGGAGTACATAGATCGGTTTTATGATGAGAGTGTACAAGTTAAGACCCGATCTGAGGACGTCATGGTTGGAGCCTTTATGAACGGCTTACGAGCTGGGAAAGTTTATCAAAAACTTGTTACTGATCCACCTAACGACATGCATGAGCTTATGGACCGAGCTGATAAGTTTGCTAAGGGAGAAGATGCAGACCGGACAAAGCGAGATATGCACCGAGGTCCGGAGAACAAGAAGGATACTCTTCATAGCCGAACTGGATCTGGAGGCAAGCGTGCTCCAGTTTTCGACAGATTATCCTTCAGTAAGTATCAAACTCAAGGTTCGGCTGGACAAAAGAATGCTTCAGTTCCTCGTAATCAAACTGAGATGTTAGCTATCATGGAAAAGAAAGGTTTGATTAAGTCCTATCCGAAAATGAATACTCCAGAGGGCAAAAGGAATAAAAATCTCTTTTGTAAGTTTCACGATCAGACGGGACATGATACTGAAGAATGTCGAGACCTCAAAAAGGAAATTGATGAACTCGTAGCAAGTGGGCAGCTACGCGAATTTGTCCAGCAGGCTTATCAAAAAGGTCATCGTAGAGGCCGATCTCAGGATAAAGGACGCGCTAAAAATGATAAAAAGCCTAAGGAAGATGGGTATGCTAAACCCAATCAGGAGGAAAAGAATGTCACGGGAGTAATTCATACTATTGTGGGAGGTCCGATTGGTGAATCTAGATCGGCACGGAAATCGTCGTCACGAAGAATTCCCGAGCAGGAGCCGGTGCACAAGCGTTTCAAACAATCCAAAGTCATCACTTTTTCAGAGGAGGATGCGGTACCAAGTAAGTTCCCTCATTGTGATGCTTTGTTAATTAAAGCAATTATAGCAAATAAGGAAATCCATCGAGTATATGTGGATGATGGGAGTTCTTCAAACGTGATTTATCGCGCAATGCATTTGAGAAGATGAGAATTCCTCGAGAACAGTTGCAAAAATGTCCCGGTCCACTGATCGGATTCTCTGGAGAGGCGACGCAGCCTATTGGAATGATTACTCTACCTGTTACCTTGGGGGAAGCCCCAAAGGATAGGCTGATATATACGCATTTTGCAGTTCTTGATGTGACTTCACCATATAATATTATCCTTGGAAGGCCAACCATGGTTCAGCTTAAAGCCATTTGGTCCCCTTACCATCTGGTGATGAAATTTCCCACAGCTAGGGGAATAGCTACAATCCGAGGTGATCAAAATATGGCACGGGAATGTCATATGAATGCTTTGAGGGATGTGAACAAAAACAATAATGCCTCGAAGGTAAATTGTATATCCGGCGAGCTGCAACAGATATCGCATGAAGCCCAAGATGGAGAAGAGTTGATGAACTCCGGAGGTCATGAAGTGATAATTGATAGCTTGGAAGATGTCGTACTTGATCCAACACTCCCGGATCGAACTGTGAAAATAGGTGCAGCTCTACCTCCAGAAGTAAAACAATCTCTCGTCAGTTTACTTCAGAAGTACAAGGATGTGTTTGCTTGGGGACCTGAAGACATGAAAGGCATTTCGCCCGATATTGCAGTTCATAAGTTGAATGTAGATCCTGAGAAACCCCCAGTTCGGCAGAAGAAGCGACCATTTGCTCCAGACAGGAATAAAGCTATTGGTGAAGAAGTGGATAAACTCCTGGATGCTAAAATTATTCGAGAGGTCTTCTATCCGACCTGGCTCTCTAATCCCGTTATGGTGAAGAAACCAGATGCGGGATTGAGGATGTGAATAGATTATACGAATCTAAACCAGGCATGTCCAAAAGATTTCTATCCCTTACCTATTATCGACCAGAAGGTGGACGCAACTGCAGGATATGAAATCCTTTGTTTTCTTGATGCATATAAAGGATACCATCAAATTTTCATGGATGAGGAAGAGGCTGAAAAATCCGCGTTCATAACAGAAAAAGGCATTTATTGTTATGAGAAAATGCCTTTCGGGTTAAAAAATGCGGGGGCGACTTATCAACGAATGATGAATAAAGTTTTCGACTCTCAGATCGGATGTAAAATGGAAGTATATGTTGATGATCTCCTCATCAAGAGTAGAAAAGTGGCAAATATGATAGCTGATGTCAGGGAGACCTTCGAAACATTAAGAGCAACGGGTTTAATGTTAAATCCCAAGAAGTGTACTTTTGGAGTAAGTTCGGGAAAATTCTTGGGACATATGGTTTCGAAGCGTGGCATTAATGCTAACCCTGAAAAGGTGGAGGCTATTTTGAATATGACCTCACCTCGGAATGTTCATGAAGTTCAAACCCTCACTGGCCGTTTGGCCGCGTTGAATCGTTTTCTTTCTAAATCAGCTGAACGTTGCTTGCCATTTTTGCAACTTTGAAAAAAGCAAATAATTTTTCATGGACAGAGGAGTGTCAGAGGGCCTTTGAAGACCTCAAGAAGTACTTATGTACCTTGCCATCCTTAGCTATTCCTGTTCATGGCGAGACTCTTTCTTTGTATTTAGCGGCATCTGATAACGCGGTAAGTGCGGTTTTAATTAAGGAAGATGGCAACGTCCAAAAATCGGTGTATTATGTTAGTAAGGCATTGCAAGGAGCAGAACAGAGATATCCCGGCCTAGAGAAGTTGGTATTAGCATTAATTGTCGCAGTCGGAGGTTGCGCCCTTACTTCCAAGCTCACCCTGTCCGAGTTCTCACGGATAAACCATTAAAGCAAGTACTGCATAAACCTGATCATTCAGGTCGCTTAATGAAGTGGGCTATCGAGCTCGGCGAACATGATATCACGTTTGTACCTAGGTCCGCTGTCAAGGATCATTCAGGTCGCTTAATCCTCGACTTAGATCTGGTGGAAGAGAAAAGAGAAGCGGCGTTTATCCAAGAAGCAAAATATAAATCGGATATGACGCGGTATTACAACAAAAGGGTTAGGAGTACTTATTTTCGACCTAGAGATCTAGTAATGAGGAAGAATGAAGTAAGCAAAGCAGAAGGAACTCGGAAGCTAGACCCGAATTGGGAGGGACCATATCAAGTGGTCGAGGCTGGAAGAGTTGGGAATTATAAGTTGTCGACTCTAGACGAGAAAATGGTTCCAAGGATGTGGAACATCGCTCATTTAAGGAAGTTTTACATTTAATTATCTTTAATGTTATGATAGCAATAAAAGCTGTGTAGTTCGGTTGAAACTGATTATCTAGGATAAAGCCGTGCAGATCGGTATTTGCTTTTATTTTAGTAAGTTATTTTTCAGAATGTCAAAGGAATTAGATGTTGATATTCTTATTTACCCCACGAAGTTTGGTCTATTCTCATTTTTTGCAGAACTGCCAAATACTGAATTCAGGAAAGAAAACAAAAGCATGCTATTTTAATCTCAAAATGTTTTTGAGAATTAGAAAACGAAGATGAACACATTCGTCTCTGAATCATAATCCCAGATGTTCTCGGGAAAGATAAAGTAGAAAAATAAGTAATAACTTATTAGCAGGATTAATTAACTAGGGTCTCGAACTCGGAAAATCCACCCAGGAATCTGAGTTCGGAAATCCGCTAAGGAACCTAAATTCAGAAAATCCACCAAGGAATCTGAGTTCGGAAATCTGCTAAGGAACCTAAATTCGGAAAAATTCACCAAGGAATTTGACCTCGGCAAAGATCCCGAGTTCAGAAAAAATCCACCAAGGATACCGAGTTCGGTAAAATCCACCAAGGATACTTAGTTCGGTAAAATCCACCAAAGATACCAAGTTCGGTAAAATCCACCAAGGAACCCGAGTGCGATAAATCCACGAAAGAACCGAAGCTTGGAATCGTTTAAAGTCAATTAGCAAATTGCTCCCGACCTACAGAGTTCGGAATTCGGATAAAACTAGTTTAAAGAACTAAAGTTCTAAAAACAAGTAAAGTGGAGATCGGATTCGTGAGTTGATAACAATTTTATCCACACTGCGTATGATGTGGCGAAGTTGGTTTAAATAACTTAAGTATCCGGAGCTCGGACGTGTTAGTAGGTAAAAAATTATTTCCAAGTTACATAGTATATCGGAAAAACCATTTTCAAGAACTGGAGTTCTAAAAGAAGTGGTATAATTCCGAACTACGGAGCTCGGTCCTAATTTACCAACAACTAACACAAAATCAAAAATCAAATGAACAAATACTTGAGTTGGACGAAATTGATCGAAATTCCGATCTCAAAATACTTAAAATATATCAAAGGGAAATTGTTAGATGAAATATTACAAATATTCTCAAAAGTGACAAGTTGCACTATTGACAAAAATCCTAACACTATTACAATCATCCATTCAAAGCTGGGTAACAGTATCTTCAGCTCGGGAAGTACCCGCGACGTCTTCAGCTCGGGAAGTACCCTCGACATTTCCAGCTCGGGAAGTACCTTCATCATGATTAGCAACCACTTCTTCATCCGAGATCCAGTCAATCGAGGGAGAAGAAGGAACGAATAACTCAATGGGAATAACTATCTTCCCCGCTTTCAGCTCGTCTAGTACCTCGTCCATATCGGCATCACACCCTGAGTCGTAGCCAGGCTCGTTCTTTAACCCAAGATCGGGATATTTGGTGTGCAAGTTAGCCAGGGCGAGGTGATAGCCATAGTCCTTGGCTGGCTCCATTATTTTACCATGGAACATCCCGAACTCGGTGGAACAGAACATCCGGTGGACGAGCTCGGATGAACCTTCAACTTTGATGTAAGTCTTCTTGGCTTGTTCAGCAGAAAGTTGGCGTTCAAGTTGGAGCACTTTCGCCTCAAGTTTGGCATTTTTCTCCTCGACTACCAACAAATCCTCGTGGCTTTTCCCGAGCTTGGTTTTCAGTTTCTGCTCTCTATATCCAAGGTCTTGGTTGAAGGATTCCAGATCGTCTCGTTCTTTCTCCAAAGCCTTCATGTCAGAATAAAGTTTGTTAATTACAGCTTCATCATTCTCTGAACGAGCTATCAACTCTCCGATCAAAGCCAAAGTCTGCGAAATCACAAGAAATGTAAATTTATGCATATCGAAATATGCGAATACACTCGGCCTTGAAATTAATCATTAAAGCGATTTACCTGGGAACCTCCCAATGTAGTTCGTCTCCTCAGCTCGCTCTTTTCGAAACTGCGAAGAGCTTTCTTATCCCGAGGTGGGATTGATTCTTTCACAAACTCAAGTGAAGTGTCGACAGAGAGCCGGTCATTACCAGTTAACTCCCAATTCGGGAGCAACTGGTATTCTGGAACTTCAATTATGCCATCGCCAAAGGTTATCCTTGGCACGATCAATTCCCCGAACAGCGAGGGCCCTTGAAGCTCGGAGATTGTTTTCATCTTTTTGTTGGCCTCAACCAAGGCATCTCGAGTTCTTTTCTTCTTCTTCTCTCGAGAATCATTGACCGAGGTGGTCACCTGATCAGAAACTGTGGTCGTTATTTTGGAGCCTAATGGCTTGCTTAATTTTCCAAAAGTATCTCTTGAGCTCGGTTGAGCTTGGTGGACGACTTCGGTGGTGATGACCCCTTCGGAAGCGTTCAGCGGGGCTGCAGGAGATGCCAGACCTAAAACTGCTTCAGCTGCCTTGGCTTTTGGAGCTCGGTTTTTCTTGGTAGTCTTTACTGGACCAAGCATATCTTTGAGCTGCATGACTACGAAGAGAATTAGGAGAAAGTTAGTAAACTAGTACAAGTGTTATATACAATATGAAAGCACTTAAAAGGAGATATGTACCCTTATGACCTAGCTTGTTCACTTCATCTTCATGATCAGGCCCCAACTCGGCGGGACTTAGTCCTAAAGATACTAACACTCGTTCTGGGATGTTAGCAAGGTGTAGCCTACCACTTTGGTTTACAAAGGTTTCTAATTTCGCTAAGGATTCTTTGATAGCCTTTGTACATTTTGGTGACAGATCTGGAAGACACTTCCCAGAACGCCAAAATAGTTCCTCTCCTACTGCTCGAGCTCCAATGAAAAGGAATTTATCCTTCCAGTCATGTATGGAGCTCGGATTCCCTTCAAACATTTCTACCCGACCTCTACGACGGGTGAAGTAATACCACCCGGGTCCGGAACAGAGGATTTTATATTGTATATATACCTAAACAGAGAAGTAGTGCACGAAATGCCCAAGTACTGGCAGATCATCTCAAACCGTCTCAAAGTTCGGATGGCGTTGGGAGTAAATTGAGTGATGGAAATACTGAATTCGCTCAAAACAGATTTTAAGAAATCAGAAAGGGGGAATCTTAACCCGCATACGAAGTGCTCTGCGAACACACTGACAAAGCCTTCCGGAGGTCAGCTGGCGACCTCACCAGGCAATGGATGTTGGACTCCAATGTCAGATGAAATAAAAACTCGACGAGCTAAGTTTTCTACTTCTACATATGACATAATTGAATCTAGGGTATCTAACTTAGATACAGGATCTTCAGTAGTATTAGAAGTGTTTCCTAGTTCGGTGTTTTCATGAGCTTGGGAGCTGGTTACATTGGTGTGGAGATCGGTAATTTTATGACTAGGGGATGCGGTATTAAGGTCCGCAGTTCGGTTTTCTATTACCCTAGGTTCTCCTAAAGCGCTAGGACTAGATTTCAGGGAGTTCGGACTACCTAATTCACCTGACCTAGATGCAGAGTTAATAGCTGAAGAAGAGTTCGAATGATTAGAGGCAGACATACTTACTTGGTTAAGATGATAGCACTGAGTTCGGGTCTAGATTGCAGGTTGGCAATATTTTGAATCCGAGTTGGGGAATAGCTGTTTACTTCGAAATACTCACTTGCAGGAGTAATTTGCACAGTGAGGTATGGGGCTATTTATAAATGTTTAATGGGCTGATGGGCTGCGTGTTCTAAACCGTTGTTATCTCTTTGGATCTGTGCCTGAATAGCTGGAGACAACTTCGACGAATTTGAACGGTTTGCAGAACTTCTGAGTTCGGTACATATTTCTTTGCTTTATATAGGTCGATCCGCGGAATACTCAGCGTAGGGTCGTAATGCGTCTGAGGTCGGCACCTTCCTATTAAAAAAAAACCTGTATACTGCAGTTATGAAAACTAGCGGGGTTTATTGTTCTTGTGTGTGTGTCCGGTACGGTTTTGACCTGCATGGGGCCGATTCAGAGAAAAATGCATATAGAGACCAAGTATTGTGATGAACTAAACTGATCAGATCGGATAAGTAAAGGAAAATCTTAATCGATCTGAGGGGCTATTGATAGTGGTTAAATTGTACTAGGATTCTACTTGTGCAATTCCCATGTCAACCCGAGTTCTTTGGGATAAGATTCCTATCAGACTAAGAGTTTTAATCCTACTGCAACTCTACCAGGTACGATTTTATAAAAGTAACCTTTCTATCTCTTGAGAGGGTTACATTCTTTATTGTTACTTTACACTTTACGCTTATTGCTCAGGCACTTATACTGACTTAAACATCGGAGTATACTCCCTGGTACAGCCCGGGGGTATTTTCTGACGTGTGTTTTACAGGTCTTTTAGGTCTCAGACAACGGTATCCGGAGTAGGAGATCTCAGGAAGGCCTCAAAGTATATTGGTGAATCCAGACATCATCAACTGATAAGTTGTAATGATAAGTTAGAAAGAAGATAAAGATAAGTTGTAATGATAAGTGGAGAAAAGATAAAAGAGTTTGATTGATTAAGAGTAAATTGAAAATATGTGTGATTTATTACTTTGGAAGCTAATAGTTGCTATGGCAATAATAGCAGTAATTAAATAATATTTAATTGTGAGACCAAAATGAGTATGACGAATTAATGTTTTACAAATTCCAAAAAGTTCTCCGTGGTTTGGATTCTTTAGATGTTGGCAATGTTTAATTAATCTGAATAATGTCAATTAATCTCCCATTAAGTATTTGTAGTTAGTGGATAAGATTAATTACTGGTAGAGTAACTGTCACTTTGAAAAGAAATATAGGTTAACAAATTGTGACTCTCGATTCTTATTGCAATTTGTTAAAATTGAGTTCCTTTTATAATTTGTTAAATTTGAGTTCCTTTGGATCTAAATGTTGTTAGAACAATAAATTTGGTGTTGTTCAATCGAGTTGTATTTTAATTAGAGGAATAATTAATTTAAACTAATTATTGATAATTATCAATTAGCTTACGTGAGAACTAATTCTCAATAGTCTATAATTGATTTGTTTATGAACGTTAATTAATAATTGAATCAAATGATAATTAGTTAGTGTGGGTTTACTTATTTGTTGGACTATATCTCATATTTACTAGTGAATTTAGCACATTTACTTTTGTAGTAGCTAATTACTTTATTTGTTATTATAATTTTTTTGGGGTTTAAACTTTAAATTTAAGAAAAATTATAAAAGAAATCCTTCAAATTTGTTGGAAATTTTTTCATCGCTCATATCTAAAATAATACAATTTCGTCACTCACACTTAAATTTCGCACTGGATTGGTTTTCTTATATAATTTTATTTATTTTTTTAACAGAAAAATATACACGTGTCATTGTTGGATGATGTACAAGTGCATATTTTCTATTAATAAATTAAACGATATTGGATGGAATGATAACTTTGGTATAATTTTTTTACCGTGAGCGATAAAATTACATCATTTTAAATTTGAGTGATGAAAGAAGTTTTTTCAACAAAAAAACAATGTGAAGGATGATTTTTCAATTTTCTTTTGAGAAAATATTATTTAGTAAAACCCAAAACTTTCTAGATTTGCACATCACCTCTCATGGTGGAAAAGAGTTGCAAACTGCTTCCTGTTTCTTTTAACGAAAGTAGTCATCAATGAGCTTTAACAATAGTCCATAAGTCACTTTATAAAAAATTGACATGCGTACAATCATTTATAGCATGGGGTTCACTAATAACTTAGTTAGAGTTTTAGTTTAATTTTTAAAAATTAGCTAACTAACTAAAAGAATATATGGCGGCGTGATACAAAATAGTGGTACAAGAGATCCAAAACCTGAGGACCTCTATGCGCCATGTATCTATTCGATAATTCAATTCAAGTTTGAAAATTAGTTGATATGTGAAAATTAATTGATTTAAACCTTGACCAAGGACTAAAAATTGAAAGCGATAATGAGTTAAAGAGTTTTTGAGAACGTAAGCAAAATGTTTCCATGATTTTAACTTATCTGATAAAAGTTAATATACCATGAGATAACTATTCATAAATATCTCTTAAATTTATTTTACTGTCTCAGTTTATTCTTACTTTTATATTCTAATATTTTTATTCAATATATTTTCTTTCTTTCGTCTATATTCTAATACTTTTATTCAATATAATTTCTTTGTATATTTTAATATATTTTTATTTAATATATGATGAAATTTAATATAAACAGTTTTATGTTTTAAATTAATCTTTTTTACCTTCTCTTTTTTTTAATCAAGTTTTTGTTACTTAAGAATTATATTTTCAACATTTTAACATCCAATATAATAGAATAACATGAATATGTAGATGTCATAAATATATGCATCTCTATGATAATATTTTTATAGTCAAAATTACTAAATTTTGTACTTTTATTTTTTTTAATAAAATTATTTTGTATATATTTTTTATAATAATTTTGATTGGTTATTTAAAAAGTAATATATTGCACATTTATTAAAAAAATAAATAATTGAAGGACAAAATCGTACTACAAACAACTTTAATTGTTTCAATTCAAACATTAAAAATTAATTGCGTGATTTCTTAAAATCGAGGCTTTTAATTATTCCAGATTTGAAATTTCGTACATCATATTGCAACTCTCAGTTTTATCAAACAATTGCTTAGTAGGATAAAAATTTAGTTGTTGTTAAATGATTATAAATAGCCTGTATGCGAGTACCTAGTTCCAACTTTGAAAAAAGAATTAGGGTTGCATTATAAATTGACAATCAACATAAACTTTTACAAATCTAATGATATGTATTATATTAATTACAAAGTATAATCTATACGACCGAGCCACATAGGTTCCAACTCTTGACTTAAAAAATCTTAACCTTGCTAGTCTCCTATGAAATAAATTTATATATGAGATGAGAGTTAATTGTAATTTCAATGCACACTTAATAAAAATAATAACAAATTAGAATCACAATTTTAACAGCAATTAAAAATGCTTAGTAATTAAAATCACGATTTTAACAGCAATTAATTGAACGTTTCATATATAAACACGTTTAATAGGAGTTTTTGTGATGCTAATTTTATTTAGAAAAGTTAATTACAAAAAAAACTCCTTTATAGTTTAAGAAATTTTTACATTACCTCTCTCTATTTTAAAAATATGCATTTTACTCTCTTATACTTTGATTTTTTTTTCCTTTCAAAAATGGATTCTTATACTTATGATTTTTTTTTCCTTTAAAAAATGGATAGAAATAGACAGGGTGACGGAGTTGGCAAAAAAGATAAGAGTACCGCTAAACCTAAAAAGGAATTCATTGAAAGAGAAAAGCAGCTTGAAATCCTTATCTTTTTTTTTTATTATTTTTATAGCAAGCTTGAAGTCCATCTTTTTTTTCCTTTTTAGAATTCTACTTATAATTGAATCCTTCCTCATCTCTAACATTAATCCATTCTTACGAGTAAAAGCCCCATAAATTCTAACAAAAAACTATTTCTTTTTTTCAATTTAAAAATTCTACTTGTAATTGAATCTTTTCCCTTGTCTACAATTAATCATTCCATTGGAGAAAAATTCCCACAAAATCTAACATCAACATGTAACTTAAAGTCCATACCCTTCATTTTAACAGTGGCAGTTGTTCCAAATTATATTCATAAATTGGAGCATATCAAACACCATATTTATATTAGAGTTCTTCGAGTGTTATTACAAAATAACACATTTTCTAAAAAATATTACCAAATTAACACATTTTCAAAATTTATTCGCTAAATGACACTGTTTTAGTCACGTGTACTCCAACTATTCAAATTAAAGGAAAAATTACGAGCCATTTAAACTCTAAGTATCCAACGTGAAAGAAAAACCACTACCTTGTCTCACTTAGTTTTCTATTTGTTAAACAATTCTAATTTAAGAAAAATTATTACTTTATTCTCAAATCCATAGTTATTTCAGTTCTTTAGTTTCCAATTTTAAAATTCAATACTTTATTCTCTTATATTGCCTTATTTCACTTAATTCCAAATTTCTTGAAAAAGTTAATAGAAAAAAATCATTATTTAATTTCAAACACGAGTATCAACTCATAATAACAATGAGTTTTTTTTTTCAAATTCATTAAATAAAACATGTTAAAATACCTATTAGAATTATTTAATTTGTCTAATAAAATTTTAGAAGAAAAAATTTACTTTAATTATTTTTTTAAACAAAACATAAATTTTAACTTTAAACAAAAATCCACAATGAGGTAATAAAATTTTTAATTTTAATTTTAATTTTAATTTAAAGGCTCTAAATTAACCATGAAGATAATGAAAATTCACAATGATTTATAAACTTTAACGATTCATATATTTTGGTTAAAAACTAAAATTTACGTATTTTATTTAAAAAATGGCTACAATTTCTTCATTTTAAAATTTTTTGGATTATTTATTAAATAATTATAATAGGTAATTTCATGTGTTTTATTTAATGATTTTGAAAAAAAAATCATTGTTGTTCTAGGCTATGTTTGAAACGAAGTAATTGTTTTCTATTATAATTTTTCAAGAAAATAGGAAATGGAAGAGATACCAATGTACTAATGGTATGGGTATGTCCGCCATTTATTTTTCGTTGCGAGACCTTACCCACATAGTTGCTTGGAAGTTCTGATTTAGGCAACTGAAAATTGGCTAAGTGTTTTGTGTTGTTCATGGGCAGATGGGTGTAGAATGCGTGCTAATTGGAGGCTCAAAGATGCACGATTGCTGAGCTCGGAAGAGATGCTGAAGCTGGAGGCCTGAAAGCGTGAAGAACCCACGAAGTAAAGGCGTGCTGTGGGCTGAGCATACAAGGGTTTGATAATGACACGCTGGAGGCGTGACTCACAATAGCTTGAAGGCGTGGGAGGAGGTTTTGGGCGTGAAGACCACTGGCTCAAAGGCGTGAATGTGTTATGCATGAATTGTTTTTTGACAGTTCATTTTAAACAGTGGCGATTTTATAAATACTTAATCATTTTACGTTTGCGTACTGTTCACAATTCTTGTAACCTCTATATATAGAGGATTAGTTAGCTTTTACGGAAGACGAATATTCTAGATTTCATAACAGACTTTTAGATTTTAGAGGGCGGGAATTCTTCTCTAACTTGGATCTCGAGATTTACTTTCTCTCTCTACTCTCTCTCTCTATCAATTTGAGGTCCGTTTTCAATTCCGATCGAGGAATTGTTCCGATAATTGTAATTCTATTCTCAATCAAGGAAGCTTTTACGGATTCTTTTTTATTAGATTCTTTTTGATTAGGAAGCAATTGAAGCAGAGTATTTGGTAAATTCTTCCCGATTGATGAATATGACTTGCTTATTATTGTTTGTTGATGATCGAGAACTGGAAAAGGAACTTTGTGGCTAAATTCTATATGTTCTAGAGTTTTGATCCGGATGAAGTGTAATTAGACTAGGTGATGCCTTGCAATTGACTTAATTCATTCAGAATGAACTCGTACTGGAAAATAATGTTTAAATTCTGTTAAATTTCACTCATTTGAGCTCTTGTTGATTGAATCATCCTTCGATTGTGGTCGCCATGCTAGGTTGGGGTTGAATTCTTCATAGGAGTAATAATGCTTGAATTGAGAACACACAGTATGGTAAATGAGTCTTCTCACTTGAATTACTTGATCATGAATTGAGATGCGGTCGTCATGCCAGTGGAAATTCATTGAGAGTTTAGAACTAAGTGAGAAGAGATTTTCCGAGCTTCGCGAAGACAGTCGGAACTAGGTTAGGCCTCGCCATAGGAAAACCTTAGATTTTGCATACGATAGTAGTGAATCTCGGGAGGTTGAGACTCTGCGGGTTTAACTCTTTACTCTAGGCCTCGCCATGAGAAATTGTGGAGTCAGAGAACATAAAAAATGAAGTGGTCGCCATGCCAGTCATAATCTAGGTTCTCAGGCAGTTTGATCTCCTTTAGGTCTTCCAATGTGTCAATTGTCATCGCATCAAAGTAGTTGATTTACATGATCATCCGGAGAGAAACCCTAGGACATATTACTAAAGTCTGACATCTTATTCCTGTGCTTTCACTTGGTTTGGATTTGTAGTGTTGTGTTATTTTCATAAAATTGAGACTTGCTCTGTTCTTCTATCCTATCTTTAGATCAATCTTTCATTTTTTGGAGTGTTACTGTAGACTATAAATTCGTGAAAACTGAACTTGAAACATTCTTGGAGCACTTTATCGACATTTTTAGTAAGAACTTCATTCCCTGAGGATACGATCCCTACTTCCACTACTACAGTAGTTTTTAGGGTTAAATTGTGCAAGTACGCGACATACCTTGTCAGAAACTTGCCAAAAGATGGGTATTGACAAGAAACAGTTAAAGCCTTGTCATTCACACCTCATCGGCTTTTCAGGAGAAACGTTGATGCCTATTGGCACGATAAATCTGCCAGTGATATTGGGAGAACATCCCAAGGAAAGACTCATATACATTGAGTTCACCGTCCTTAACGTCACGTCTCCATACAACGTTATGCTGTGTGCTTAGAAGAATCTCAGGTAGAAAAATAGTTCTCATCGAATCATCATTACTGATAGAACAAAAAAATCACTAGTCAATCTCTTGTCGGATTTCAAAGATGTTTTTGCTTGGAGTACAGATGACATGAAAGGAGTTTCACCCGACCTGATGGTTCATAAGTTGAATATTGACAGATAAGCTCAAGTGATCAAACAGAAGAAAAGGAAGTATGCACCAGATCGGAATAAGGCCATATCTGAAGAAGTCGACAAACTGCTAAAGGCAAAGATAATCAAAGAGGTGCTCTACCCGACCTGGCTTGCCAATCCTGTTATGGTTCCAAAGCCAGATACTTCATTTCTCATGTGCATAGATTATACTGATCTGAATAAGGCTTGCCCAAAAGATTGTTGCCGATAATTGATCAAAAAGTGGATGCGACCTCCGGCTTTGAGGTCTTATGTTTTCTGGATGCCTATAAAGGTTATCATCAAATTCAAATGGATGAAGACGACGCGGAAAAAACAGCATTCATAACTGAAAAGGCTGTTATACAAAAATGCCTTTTGGCTTGAAAAATGCTGGTGCTACATACCAGCGATTGGTGGACAAGATTTTCTCTTATCAGATCGGGCGGAACATGGAAATCTATGTTGATGATATGCTGATTAAGAGCAAAAGAATGGTAACCTTTTTTAATGATGTGATAGAAACTCTAACAAAATTGAGAGACACAGGGTTGAAGTTGAATCCGAAGAAGTGCACATTTGGTATCGGTTCGGGGAAGTTTCTTGGGCACATGGTATCAAGCAAAGGAATTGCAGCAAATCCGGAGAAGATCAAAGTTATTCTGGATATGAAACCACCAAAAAATTTGAATAATGTTCAGAGACTTACGGGTCATTTAGCTGCGTTGAATCGATTTTTGTCCAGATCGGCCGACCGTAGCTTGCCTTCCTTTAAAATTTTGAGGAAAGCAAAAAACTTCGAATGGGATGCGAACTGCAGTAAGGCATTTGAAGAACTGAAAGCATATCTAGCAAACATACAAGTGTTATCCACCCCAGTTTAGGGAGAAATTCTGTACTTCTATTTGGCGGCAAGTGATGCAGCAATTATTGCAGTTTTGGTTAGGGACGACCAGGGAGTACAGAAACCAGTATACTATACGAGCAGAGCTTTGCAAGGAGCCGAACAGCGATACCCGACCATGGAGAAATTGGCATTAGCACTCATTAATGCTTCAAGAAGACTGAAACCGTACTTCCAGGCACATGAAATTCATGTTTTAACTGATAAACCGTTAAGGCAGGTCTTGCAAAAACCCGATTCTTCAGGAAGGCTCATGAAGTGGGCAATCGAGTTGGTGGAATATGCCATCACATTTTCACCTCGGACAGTAGTGAAGGGTCAAGTGCTCGCAGATTTTATAGCAGAGGTTCCAATTTCTGAGGAAGACCTTGTAAAAGAAAACGACCAGCAAAACCCTTGCAAGAATACAGAAGGTTTCTGGGTTTTATATGTGGATGGTGCATCAAGTGAATATGGATCAGGTGCTGGACTAATATTAACTAACCCCAATGGAAGAGAGTTCACGTATGCTTTGCGTTTTGAGTTCAAAGCTACGAACAATGAGGCAGAGTATGAAGCATTAATAACTGGGATGAAGTTAGCTTCTCAGATGGGAGTTAAAAAGTTACAAGTTTATAGTGATTCGCAGCTCATAGTAAACCAAGTAACTGGGGGGTATGAGGCCGAGATCCGAATATGAAAATATATTTGGATAAAACTGAAGACTTGAAGAAGAATTTTCAAGAGTTCATGATAGAGCGAGTGCCCCAAGCTCAGAACAAACGCACAGATGCGCTCAATAAGCTGGCATCTTTTACACATGCTCATCTCACCAAAAAGGTTCTGGTGGAGGTTTTGCTGACTAGAAACATTGAAGAGCTGTAAATTCTAGCGATAGAAGAGGTGGTAGATACTTGGATGACTCCAATTATCAATTTTTTGGTAAAAGGAGAGCTACCGCAAGACAAACACTCAGCTTGGAAATTGACTATGCAATCGTCCAGGTACACTATCCAAAATGGAGTGTTGTTTAAAAAAGGTTATCTAATGCCTTGGTTGCGTTGTATAGGACCTGAGCAGGCGTTGTATGTTCTGAAAGAAATCCATCTTGGATCGTGCGGGAGTCATGTCGGAGCACGTACACTGGCAAAGAAGGCAATGTGGCTGGGATATTACTGGCCTACGATGAGTTCGGATGCACATGATTTGGTGCAGAAATGCCCCAAGTGCCAAATCCATGCCGTCGTCAGACACATCCCACAAGCTGCGATGGTCACAATTCAAAATCTATGGCCGTTTGCTCAATGGGGAATTAACATCGCTTGACCTTTTCCTGAAGCTCCTGGACGGCTTAAGCACTTGGTAGTGGCTATTGACTACTTCACTGAAAGCTTAAAGTCGTATCAGCTCAATTTTACCCTAACAACTACTGTAGAAGTGGAAGCAGGGATCGTAATCCACAGGAAAGGCGTAGGTCAAGAAAATCGAGCAAATTGTTCTAAAAGTCTTGTCACAAAATCTAAGTACTAGAAAGAATGTAATTTCAACACAAAAAAATGAGAACAACGGTACAAAAGGTAGCAACAAACAAGGATGAAACAGATATCTCAGGATTCTTGTATTGGACGAACACAGGCTTAGTAAATCTATGCTATGCAATCAATAAGCAATTAAATGCCTTGGAGACCTAATTTGCCTAGAAGTTCAAGCTGTGGTTAGCATGGCGACCACACCACCTCCTGTACCCCCTGTCACCATCCTCTCTCATGGCGAGGCCCGAGAATGGTGGAATAAGCTCCGCAAAGTCTCAACTCTCCAAGCTAACTACTCTAACATGCAAAGTCCTAACAACTCCCATGGCGAGGCCCATCCTAGGGTTCACATATCATGTTGTTAACACAGAGAGCTCCTTTAACACTTTTCCTAATGTTTCAATTCATTAACATTTCCTATGGCGAGGCTTGAGTTTCTGAATTGATTTGATTACAGAAAACAAGTGCAAAGACTTAAACAATCACAATTTAGTTCTCAATTCATGCAACTTCGCTAACTTTGATGAACCACTCCTCAATTTAGCATGTCGACCACAATTGAAGCTTGTTCCATTCAAAAATAGCTAGGAATTATGAAATTCAACATATGTCTATGCATAATTCAAATGTGATTTCAATACTCAACAGTTAGATCAATTGCATAGCATACAATCTACTAAATCACGTATTCATCCATTAAGAATCCTAAGATATCATAGATTTAGCCGATGATCATCTTTCTCATCTCAAAATCAACAAATTGCAACATTGATAAGGTCATTCTCATTTAATTGGAAGAATTTACCGATTTACTCGAGAGAATTGTCGATTCCTTTGTCAATTGAGAATGAGAAGGATAAATCCAATCCGAATTCACAATCGGAATTGAGATCGGAGAAGAAATGTTTAGTGAGAGAAAATAGATCTAGAGAGAGAAAATGAGAATTCCCGCTCTAATTCAAAGATAGTTCAAAAATATCGGATTCCCCCTTTACATGTTAGCTACCTTCCCTATATATAGAGTTGGGAAAACATAACTAATACGCAACATAAAATGTATAAAGTATTACATGAGTGTCTTCAAAGAATTGACTAAAATTCAGCCCAAGAAGTGAAAATTTGAAGCTTGAAAACTTCCTTCAGCAACCCAGTGCTTTTTAGTCTTCCTCGGAACACGCCTTCAGCGCCCTCAACGTCCACAGCACGCCTTCCAGCTTCCTCGCTTCACGCCTTCACCGCTTGGAAATCCAGCTGAAGAATCAGAGCCAAACCACGCCTTCAGGCCTCATCCAGTCACGCCTTCAGCAACTCAGCGAGCCTTCAAGAATTCCGTGTTTCAAAATCCACGCCTTTCCGCCAAAGCAAACCACGCCTTCTCCTGCCTGGAAATTCAGAAAAATCAGAACTTCAACACTTAGCCAATTTTCTGAAAACAAGAACAAAACCAGAAACCCTTATGCTATGTAGCATCTTTCAACCAAATATTTGCCCAGATCCACTGTGAATTTTGAAAAACTTAAAACACAAAAGTTGTAACCCTTTGTCTTAGCTTTCTACAGCCATTTGAAACACCCAATTCGGACCTAAGACGAAAGAGTTATGACCCAACCAATAAAGTGTGACAAAGCCGAAAAACTTCATGGAACAACCTTCAAACACATAGCCATTAAAAACATCATAAAAAAAAACAAGTTAAAGCAAGTAGCCTACGACATGTCGTAGGCAAAATGTTCTTGCTCCAAAATTGGCCTACGACATGTCGTAGGCCAAAAATCCTCCTTCCAAGAATTGCCCACAACATGTCGTGGGCAAAAAGTTTTTCCTTCAAGAATGGCTTACGACATGTCGTAAGCCATTTTTTTTTTCTTCCAAGTTTTGTGCCAATTTCCTTTCCTATGCCAACTGAAGTCTGTTAAATGTGATAAGTTTGAATGTAACAAGTTGTGTACAAGTGGTGCAAATGTTGTGCCAAGAATGCTTGATTAGTGTGCCAAGAGTTTGTGCTTGCTAATATGCCAAAAATGTGAAAATGGTTTGTGTGTGGTGGCTGCTTAAGTGATGTCCATGTCCTAGCTTGGTAGTATGAAAACAAGTGAAATGAATGTGAAGTAGTTGTGAAGTGATAGTAGTGCCCAAAATGTGTATTGTGATGGTGTGCCAAGGTGTATGAATGGCGTGCCAAAAATGTGCATGAGTGTGGCAAAGTGTAGCAAATGCTTGTAATGGTTGTGTTAAAGTTTGTTGGCAAGACATGGCAAAGTATGTTAGCAATGCTTGGCAAGGTCTTGGCAACGTTGGCATGGCAAGTCTTGGCATGTTGGTTTGGCAAAGCTTGGCAAAGTGTGTCAAGGTTGGCAAGGTGTTGGCAAAGTGTTGGCAAGGTTGGCAAGTTGGCAAGTTGGCAAGGTTGGCAAGGTTGGCAAAGTTGTTGTGCCCGACGAGCTCGTGCAAGGATGGCCTGCCAAACGATACAATGCAAGACCATGTGTGACTTAGTGTTCATTCCAGCACCGAGCTCCACTTCCATGCCAGATTCATGTGTCTTAGCCTCTGAATTTGACCCAGTGGTACACATAAAAGTTCTAGCTAATCCTCTTAGCTTTCCCCCAGTTCAAGAAGCAGCATCATTGGGTACCCGTAACTCAAGATATACACATTTTGTCAAACTGTGGCAATGAACTTTAACACAGAAATCCTGAGCGTAGCAATCTTAAAGAAGCCCCAGTTTCTCATGCTTACACACAGAATTAGAAAATAGTTAAAACACAAGAAATGTAGTGCACCCAAAGGGCTTTCCCGAACATGCAAGATCGCATCATTCGGACAAGAATTGAAAGAGTTATACCCAAAACAAGTTGCACCAACATTCTGCCCAAACCCTAATTTGGCCAAATAAGCTCATTTCGATTTTTCTTAAATTCCCACTCACCATTCTCATTGTTTCAAACTCTAAACCTTGTCATTTGACACCAAGCATATATTTTCCTCATTTTAACAACATTTTTGGTCTTTTTTCACCATTTAAACACTATGAGTTGCAAACCACATAAACACACAATATAGCACATTGCACCACACATTTGCATGAAAATCAAGAAAAAAGCCAAGTGAAATAATACATTTAAGTTGGTATAAAACCAACTTATCAAATTCCCCCATACTTGAACATTTGCTTGTCCTCAAGCAAAGACACAAAACGAAACCATTTAACTCAATCACAAAACCATGCCACACACACACCATGCTTTGAACTCCTGATAGGGAAAAGAACACTTCCCTATCCATTTCAACACCATTCACAATAGCTTGGCCTCAAGCAAATTGTACACTCAAAACTCATTTTTATCACCCGTATTTAACACATTTGTTCATTCATCAACAATGGCCAGATCCAAGTCCATCAAAACATTTTCCACACAAGAATTTATTCTAAATTTCCTGGCACCCAGCTTTTAGATTTCAGCACAAATTATCAACTAAGGCACAATGAATAAAGACCAAAATGTCATGCGTGCAAGTGTGTGCTGAGGAACATGAACTTCATTTATTCTCTTGCTATACACCATCTAGCTGGTTTCACAACCCATTCAATACATGCCAATCTCTTTGTCCACTCTTATGAATATGCAATCACAAGATCAATGGTACCTATGCGTACATTGGTACTCTATGGGACATTGCCCTTATTCTGCACGTTAGTGTTGCACATTGGTGCATATGTGCTTCACATATTGATGACTAAAATAATGCCTGGGTTTTATGGCTTTTTTATATTTGATTGCCAGGTTCTTATGGCTTTTTCCTTCCTAGTTGCCAATATGGCTTTTTCTCCCATATCATTTCTTGTGCAAGCACATGTTCATAAGAATCCCAAATTGACTAAACATGCACAAATTCTGGAAACACCAGGTAAATGCATAACAAAAAGAACGAAAAAATCTATCCACATTACCTCCTATGTCATTTGGGTTCTTGCATGGCATATCTATCTTACCTTAACATCGGGCTTTAGCCAGCAAAATATGCCAATTTCTTAAAACATAGTACCAAGAACAAAAATTTTCACATGCAAGATCAAAAAGTTTATTTGTGATGAACTTGGAATAAGCCATAGTGAACTAGGAACAAAGTTTCAAATACGTGTGCGCTATTCACTTTCCAGTCCAACACTCAAGCTCTTGACACCTTTTCCACAACAACACTCACCCATACTAACACCATATTTCATTGAAACACATCAACTCCATCACTTATTCAAAAAGTTCAAATTTTTTATCAAAAACTTTAAAATTTTGCACAACAATGAAAAACACAACATGTAACGGGAAATAATATGCAAACGACACAACTTTACCTGACAAACTAGAAAAATAGCATACTTGTTCACAAAAAATTTCATCACAAAAAATTTCATCACCCATGCAAGTCAAATACAAGACAAATAATCATCTAAAGTCCAAGAGATACAAACCATAGCCAACATACACTCCCCCACACTTAAAACATACATTGTCCTCAATGTAAAGAAAAGATAGGTTTAGGAGCTCCCTGGTTTTGATATTGACATGAATTCCAACGTTGCTTTGTGGAGATGTCTTGGTCCATCTTCCTCATATGAAAATTTCCATGACATCACTCCCCCACACTTAGCCTTTTGAGTGCGTGGCTAATCTCTTGCAATGTCCTCCCTGGGAAACACCTTTAACATGAGTGATTGTGATGAATGAATTCCAAAATGAAAGAAACGTAAAGACAAAACGAAAAGAAGAAAACAAACTACTTATTAAAGCTAAAGGAAAAGAAGTAGTTCTGGATTTAGATAGTCTCCAGCTAGACTTTATTCATCCACAACGTATGTCTTGGTCATGAAAAGAACTCAGTGAATCCATCTCTGCACCACACAAAAGATGAACTCTCATAAGCATGCTCCTTCTTCCTAGAAGACACTGGAGTGTTGAGGAGATGTGTAAGCACAGGATCATGAAAAGAGCTTTCTCTTAATATCACATTCATTTGAAGCACATCATAGCCCTCTTCTACCACACTATCCAGAGTAGTCCTGCAAGGCTCAACCAAAGAATGAACATCCATGGTCTCAACAAGCTTATCAGGAAGTTCAAAAGTAAACGTCTCAAATTCACACTCGTTCAACAAGCTATCCTTGTCCTTCAAAATGTTAACATCTTTATCATCCAAACTATAGTTAAGAACTTCACACATTTTCCCAATGTTAACATCACAAACACAAATAGCATTGTCATCGTTTAACAAAAATTGCTCATTGTTCACCTGTGGAGAGGTACCAAATTCACACCTAGATTCATTCATGGCTTCACAAGTTGGTGCTCCAACGGAAATCCCAGCAATTTTCACGTTATCTTGAGTTATGGTGTCAGAATGTTTTTCTAGATGAGACTCTATGCAATTTATCAAGGTATCAAGAAAAGAACAACCATCATCATCAACAAGCATAGCATGGCTCTTATTATCGTTTGAACAATTCTTAACACATGCTTCCTGTAACGTATGATCTACTAAAGTTTGGCTTGTCAATTCAAAGCTTGACTCTTTTATTGGACAAATTGAATAACATTCTACCACAGATGCATTGTCAGGTAAAATCATACAATCTTCTAAATCATGCTCTTCCAAATCAATTTCTTCATCATCAACATATTTATCGACAAAAATGTAGTCATGCTTAACACCCTCATCAACTAAAGTTGAAGAACATTCAACAACTTGAATGGAACACAAAAACTCTGTGTACACGGGTTGTTTCATGGCATAGTTCACATCAAAAACTACTTCCTCATTATTAATCCTAAATGTGACTGTTTTGTTTCGAACACCAATTAATGCATCACCAGTGGCTAAGAAAGGACGACCAAAAATGAGAGGAACCTCAGGGTCCTCTTCCATGTCAAGCACAATAAAATCAACCGGTAATGTAAATATATCTATTCTTACCAAAACATCTTCTACCAAGCCAGTGGGAGTTACCAATGATCTATCTGCCAATTGGAGAGTTACTACAACTGGGCGAATCCGGCTTTCCAATCCAGCATTGATAGCAATGGATAATGGCATTAAGTTGATTCCAGCACCCAAGTCACACAACGCCTTTGCAAAATGCCTTGTGCATATTTTGCATGGGATAGTGCAACTCCCAGGATCCTTAAGCTTCGGAGGAAGATCATGAACCATCCAAGCTTGAGTGCACTCAGAAACCATCATTGGAAAATCACATCTCAAGATTTTCTCCTTGTTGAAAATGAGATCCTTGAGATATTTGGCATATTTTGGCATTGATGTCACTAAATCCATCAAAGGAAGATTCACGTTCACTTTCTTGAGTACATCCAGGAACCTCTTGAACTGAGGGCCTTTTTGAGGAGGTGGTTTCTTCCTCTCTGGAAAAGGAGGTTTGGGTGCATATTCAGGGAAGTTGAAAGGATTGGAGTTCTTGGTGATCTCATTACCCACTCTAGCTGGTATTTCCTTCTTCACTGTTTTTGTAGCATTTTGCTCATCCTTCTTTTCCAATGCAATCGTTTCATGTTCATCAACCTTCTTTGGTGCCATTTCTTCATAAACATTCTCTTCCTCAATTTGAACACTTTCCTCCTCAATGACACATTCCTCATCCTCAGGCTTAGATGATTTTTGCACTTCTTTACCACTTCTCAACATAATGGCATTAATCCCCACCTTCTTTGGATTTGCCACCGTATCACTGGGAAGAGATCCACTAGGCCTATGATGTACAGCATTAGCAAGTTGTCCCAATTGCATTTCAATGTTTTTAAATGAAGCACCATGATGTCTCACAGTTGTCTCCAAAGCAACAAATCTCTCCTCATTTTTATCTACCTTTTCAATAAGAATCCGGAGCATGTCTTCCACTGATGATTTACTTTGTTCCTGAGCACTTGGTTGTTGCTCAAAACCCGGTGGAGGATTGGAAGCTCTCCTTTGCTCATTCCCTTGAGTGTATTGGCCTCCCTGGCTTTGGTTTTGTTGGCCCCAAGTACCTTGATTACCTCCAAAGCCTCTGTTGTTCCCTCCTGAGTAGTTTCCTGAGTACTGTGGCCTGTTGCCATAGTTATTCACGTATTGAATGGATTCCGTGGTGACAGAGCACTCATCAGTATAATGTTCACCCTTACATATTCCACATGACAACACAGGTGCCCTGGCTTGAGTTGCCTTAAGAGATTGCAATTGCTTTGATAAGGCTTCGACCTTTGAATTGAGTGAAGTATCCTCATCTAACTCCAGGACTCCTCTTTGCTTTCTGCCATGAGTTTTCCTTGTCTCAGGAAATAGATATTCATCCTCAGCAATTTGGTTGAACAATTCACGAACTTCCGGCACAGATTTATCTTTGAGTGCCCCATTAGCACATGCCTTGACCATCATGGAAGATTCAGGAGTTAAGCCCTTGAAGAATGTATTTAGTTCCCTGATTTTGCCCAAGTCATGGTTAGGACATTGCCTAAACAAGTCGTTGAATCTCTCCCAAACTTCCCTAAATGACTCACTGTCTTGTTGTTGGAAATTACCTTCTCTTTTCAAGCTTGGCAGGAGGGAAGTACTTAGACAAGAATCTTTTCTGTAGATCATCAAATGACATATCTGCATTGGCTCCTCCAATGCTCTTAAACTAGTGTTTAGACTTTCCACGCAAAGATAAAGGAAACAAAATCCTGTGAACCTCACCCCTATCAATTCTTGGCAGCTTGAAAGTGCTACATAATCCGAGAAACCAATCGAGGTGATCGTTAGGATCCTCGTTGTCAAGACCTTGGAAGAATTGGCCCTGGGTTATCATGGAAACAATTTGTGGAGGAATGTGGTAGCTTTCCACATCGATGTCCTGATGACCAAATCGATTATCGAAGTTTACTGCAGAGTGGTCTCCAAAAAGAGGTGCTTGTGCTCCTTGGGCAGCCATGTTTCTCTGTTGCTTCAAGTGTTCTCTCAAAGTTTTCTCCAACTCAAGATCCAATAGGAATTGCGGTTCTCCTGCAAACCTGCTAGACCTTGGCATACACAACACACAGTTGTGGAGTATAATACAAAGAAACAAGAACTTCAAATATGCAACACATAAATAGACCACAAATCTCAACATGTACTAAAGAAATTGCAAAGAGCAGAACACAACACAAAATGAAAGCTAAGGTAAATGCCACAAACAAAACACAAAGTAGAACAAGTAAAAATCAAGAACAATTTAACAAATTCCAGAACCGATTGCCTTTCCCGGTAACGGCGCTAAAAATTGAAAGCTTAAAGTCGTATCAGCTCAATTTTACCCTAACAACTACTGTAGAAATGGAAGCAGGGATCGTAATCCACAGGGAAGGCGTAGGTCAATAAAATCGAGCAAATTGTTCTAAAAGTCTTGTCACAGAATCTAAGTACTAGAAAGAATGTAATTTCAACACAAAAAAATGAGAACAACGGTACAAAAGGTAGCAACAAACAAGGATGAAACAGATATCTCAGGATTCTTGTATTGGATGAACACATGCTTAGTAAATCTATGCTATGCAATCAATAAGCAATTAAACGCATTGGAGACCTAATTTGCCTAGAAGTTCAAGCTGTGGTTAGCATGGCGACAACACCACCTCATGTACCCCCTGTCACCATCCTCTCCCATGGCGAGGCCCGAGAATGGTGGAATAAGCTCCGCAAAGTCTCAACTCTCCAAGCTAACTACTCTAACATGCAAAGACCTAAGAACTCCCATGGCGAGGCCCATCCTAGGGTTCACATATCATGTTGTTAACACAGAAAGCTCCTTTAACACTTTTCCTAATGTTTCAATTCATTAACATTTCCTATGGCGAGGCCTGAGTTTCAGAATTGATTTGATTACAGAAAACAAGTGCAAAGACTTAAACAATCACAATTTAGTTCTCAGTTCATGCAACTTCGCTAACTTTGATGAATCACTCCTCAATTTAGCATGTCGACAACAATTGAAGCTTGATCCATTCAAAAATAGCTAGGAATTATGAAATTCAACATATGTCTATGCATAATTCAAATGTGATTTCAATACTCAACAATTAGATCAATTGCATAGCATACAATCTACTAAATCACGTATTCATCCATTAAGAATCCTAAGATATCATAGATTTAGCAAATGATCATCTTTCTCATCTCAAAATCAACAAATTGCAACATTGATAAGGTCATTCTCATTTAATTGGAAGAATTTACCAATTTACTCGAGAGAATTGTCGATTCCTTTGTCAATTGAGAATGAGAAGGATAAATCCAGTCCAAATTCACAATCGGAATTGAGATCGGAGAAGAAATGTTTAGTGAGAGAAAATAGATCTAGAGAGAAAATGAGAATTCCCGCTCTAATTCAAAGATAGTTCAAAAATATCGGATTCCCCCTTTACATGTTAGCTACCTTCCCTATATATAGAGTTGGGAAAACGTAACTAATACGCAACATAAAATGTATAAAGTATTACATGAGTGTCTTCAAAGAATTGACTAAAATTCAGCCCAGGAAGTGAAAATTTGAAGCTTGAAAACTTCCTTCAGCAACCCAGCGCTTTTGAGTATTCCTCGGAACACGCCTTCAGCGCCCTCAACGTCCACAGCACGCCTTCCAGCTTCCTCGCTTCACGCCTTCACCGTTCTGGGAAAAGAATGGTATTAAGAATTCGTTTCTCCTTTTCTAATTTTTCTGCAAGCTCTTTGGGAAGTTTTCTTATTGAAATGGGGTCGGAAACGCGACCTGCGTCTTTCCAATACCACTTCAGATCTAAAGAGCTGAGGTTAAGATATAAAAATTTATCTTTCCATTCATGAATGGAACTGGGTTTTCCACCAAGAAGTTGCTGTTTGTTAGATTGGCGGGTGAAGTAATACCAGCCGGGATCTTTTCCAGATGTTTTCAGGCAAAAGAATTGCCTGAAATAAGGAACTGAAGTTTTATGGTCAATGAGTTTGAAAAATAACTCGAATCCGACTAGAATCATGATCGCATTCGGAGTTAGCTGAGTTAATCTGATCATGTAATCAGCAAGGATATCTTTAAGGAATTGAGATAAAGGAGATCTCAGTCCGGCCCTAAACTGTTCTACAAAAATGCTTATGAAACCTTTTGGAGGTCGGCTAGCTACTTCACTTTTTCCTGAAATTCTAATTTCAATATCGGGGTTGATATGAAAATCTCTAATAATCTCGACCAAAGAAGAAGTGGTTATGGTCGAAGTTAGGGTTTCTAATTTTAATGTAATGGGTTTTTTGATCGGATTGGCTGGCTGAGGATTTACATTGGTAGGTCTGCTTGATAGAGGCTCGTCTTTCGGAAATTCTATGGCTAAAGGGATGGGTTCAGAAAAGAATAGATCAGTGTTAATCCCTAAAGCCTGTCTATCAGAGGCACCTAATTTTTTTGGTTCGGAGTTTTTCATATCTAGCCGATCTGAATTAAACTTCTTAGAAGTTTTTAAAGTTTTGGCTAGTTTTCTTGATTATGAGAACTACTAGAAGAATCAGAATAACCGCTAGAAGAAGTAGAATTCTGTCCAGATGACTCTTGATCTAGATTATCTTAAGATCGAATTTCAGAAGAAGAATTGGAGTGTTCGGATTGGACATTTACTTACTTGTTAATAAGGAGGAAGCCGAATTGAGAGATGAAAAGCTGGGAGTAGGTGCTTGAATATTTCTGAATAGCTGAACTAAAGAGTGAAAGCTCTGAATGATTAAAGTAGCAAATAAATTTTGAAACGTCCTATTTATAGTAAAGTGTGGGAATTTGAAAGGACACGACAGCTGTAATGGGAGAACGTGCCGCCTGAGATGTCTGTTATGAAAATCGTGGTCGAAATTGTGAAAACGTGGAAGCGCGTTTTTCGGGCACGAAGCACAATGCGATGAACGTGTGTCAAATCGGTGATATACTCGAATCAATATTCAGATCGGAATGAAAAAAAAAAGTTTTCAATCCGACCTGAGGGGCTATTGATGAGGATTGAATTTTCACATAAATATAATACTTCGGAAATAGACTTCTAATACAAAAACTGTATTTAAGTTCGTAGGAATCCTATTCCTTCTCAGAACATATTCAGTTTACTCATGCATGCTAAGAGTTACAATTCTATTACAACTCTTAGACTAAAACAAACCCTTCTTCAAGGTATGTTATTAGAGTTTCAATACAACTCTAATTCATGTATGTATTCTATAAATACAACCTCTCCCTCACAAAAGGGGTGGGGGGATTCGATTCAAATATTCTAAATTGCTTATCGATATATGCTTAAGGCTCGTTACTGACTTAGGCATCAGAGTTTACTCCCTGGGACAAATCCCGGAGACTTTTGCAGGTATTCGTCGTGCTCGAGATGATCGGGACGACCCGAAGGCCTGCCGGACGACGTGAGTTTTCTGAGACTCATCATAGCTCCATTTAGAATTAGATGAATGTGTGTTTCAGCACATTTTTTAGGCGTATGTGTGCGCGCGGAATCAAGTGGATGGTTCATACAAATAATTAATCTAGTAATATTTCATGATTTCTATATAAAAAGGAACAGACAAACAATGAATTCGGAAGGAAAAATGTGTTTCTGAAATCAAGAATCATCCATTTTGAGTGCCATAATTTAATCTTAAGTAAAAAAAAATCAAACCAAATTAATGTCAAATCTAAGTGATGTACTTGAAAGGAAATTAAAATGTAAAAGAAAAATACAAAGCTGAGAAAAGAATATAAATTCCTCACCTTTTACCTCTTGAATCTTGATTGTTGGCCCAGTAGCTATACCCATGATCTATAGAGTATCAAAGTTTTTTTTTTAATCAAAAACGATATTTTATAGATAATAATCAATATTTACATCAAAGCCAAAATTGGCTTAAAAAACAATTCAGCTAACTAGCTGAAACTCTAACTACACTGTCAAAGAAAAACAGTGCATTACAAGTAATGTACCAAATGGCCTAAAGCCAATGGAGAATTTTAAATCCATAATTATGGAATTCTCAACATTACTTTCAAAACTAGTAATCAACTGAAATTGATGTAAACATCATTTTTCCTAATAACCTTTAGCTAAAACTGAGGAAAAATTTATCCTCTCCTAGTAACTATTAGTTAAAACTAAAAAATGATTTTTACTTCTATTTCCTTTTGTTTTTTTTTTACTAAAACAGAAATACTAGAAAATAAAAACTATAATCACCAAAAACAAAAAACTGATTCTCTATCCCTATTTTTCACCAAACTGCCAAAACAAATTGAATTTCATTCTCGAAGATTTGGAGCAGCTTCATTGTTTTCGAGTTTTGACCTCGTTCTCAAATCAGTTAGGCAAAAGATGACATAGGTTGAAAGTACAAAGAATCCAAATCTGGAATTCATAAAGTTGCGTCGCCTTTGTCTTTTCCTCCATCACTGACCTTTGCGCTCTTTATTCCATCACCAACATGAATTTGATGGAGAGTTTACTAGATCTCAGGCCTTAGAAGAAAGTCAAAAGTAGATCCATTGATGAGGAATTAGAAGAACATTGCCGCTAAGCTACTCAACAACCGTCGATGCCTTTATCTTTCATCTTCAAAAAATTCATCTAAAGAGATGAGGGTTCTTTTTTTCCAACCATCAATGAAGATGACTACAAGAGTTTAAAGTGTAGGGATGGATATGTTCTACTAATTTGAGTTTCTATTTTTGCCTAAATTAAAAACAAAAAAATCTCCAAAATGGATACATTCCTCTCACAAGGAGAGACCAAACATTCCCATGATAGGGAGACCTAACACTCCAACAAAAGAGAGAAGATAAAAATTACATAAACTGAAGGAAAATTGGGTCGTTGCGATGTGGGGGAGGCGACGGCACTGGTGTTGCCGCCTCCCCTACTATTTTTCTAAAGTGAGGGTTTTCGCTTGAGGAGAGAAACTTTTTTAATTTTTGCAATCCTTCCTATAGAGTATCAAAGTTGTAAAAAAAATAAGTAGAATATATGAATATCAAAAGTAACCAAACCCCATCACAAACCCAAAAGTAACCAAACCCCATCACAAACCTAAACACCCACAGAAAGAAACCTTTTTCATATTGTTAATCCAGATGAGAACCTTTAATTTACATCCGTATCCGTATGTTGATGATGCTAAAAGGCTTAGTTCCAAGTCAAATCAGAGTATTTGATATATAAACCATCTATCTTCCAAGCAGCTCCTAGCTAGTGATCAACAACTAATAATATATATCTCAGGAACTGATTGCAAAGCTAAACAAAAAAAATCTAACCTTTCTTCGTTAGCTTAGCCGGCCGGGACTATCGAAAATGAGGAGCATTATCAACATAAACAATTTAAAGTTTTAAAGCAATAACATCATTAGACAGCAAAGAGAAAGTTACAAACACAACAAAATCACAGTGATAAAGGAGCTAACTTTTGTGCCGGATTTTGAGGAGAAAACACAGTGGGTACTCGGATTTAACCAAATTCCAAGCCAAGCCCGAACTTCTTAATTTCTTGATAATCAATTCCAGCGGAGAGATGAAACACAATGGGTACTCGAGTTTTTTAGAGAAAGAAAGCTTTAGGATGCATAAATCCTATACAGTAGGACCCTCAAAACTAAAGCAGAAAAAAATAAAATAAAATAAAGTAGCAACAACAACGTCTTAAAGAAAGAAAAAAGCAAGCCCATATGTGGATTAAAGCATCCTCAACCTTGGTTCTTTATCTCATGACCTAGTGTGATTTTATGTAATATTCAACCAAACTTGATTAACTCATAAACAGAGACACACATAATATTGATTATTATGATAAAAGTCATGATCACAAAGTACAATATAAAGTCTCACTTTTCGTTAGAGTAAAATGAGTAGCATAAAAAAGTAAAAAGCTCTATATAATTATATTATATTACTGTTTCTTGTTTATTTAATTTAAATTTAACAAAGCTGATTCACACACAAGTCAAAGGACCAGCATCCAGAACGAGCTGAGGAACAAGGGATCCGGGGCTTGCAACGAAAGCTTGAGGCTGTGAGTAAGCTGGTGGACCAATTTTCATGCCGGAAGAAACAAAATACGCACCATTCAGGAACACATCATTTTTGCTAGTCCATTGCCAATTCTTCCAGTCGTGATTGTGAACACCAACCTCTCTTTTGGTAACCTACCATTGATCATGCTTCATGAGAACAAAATTGTACAAAATATAACACTTTATTCATTTAAAAATATTTTGAATAAATTTAATTTTGCTAGTGTAAGAAGATTATTGAAACAATTTCTACACACATACCACTTTGTGTTTCATCTCATTTGGAGCAATAAAATAATTAGCTTCACTTAATATGGTAGGATGAGAGCTACCGCCAATGGCATAGAGTAGCCATGGTTCGTAGTAGTTATTAACTACATGAACGTAACCATACCTAATCCTGACATATGAACAAAATTTTCTTTATACATCAACATATTGAATTGATAAAAATTTAAAAAGTCGGTTAGCAAAATATATATATATATATATATATATATAATATGACTATATATACCTTGGCATTCTTGCCCTGAGTCTCGGTCCAAAGTGACTGAAGGCCAAAGTGACTTGCAAAATGCTGTCTGCTTTATAACCATCCCGGTGCCCTAACATTATCACCTGTGATCAAAACAATAATTAAATATGATTCACGTAATTATTCTCTTTCTGATAATTTTTTTTTTTAAAAAAAAGATACTTCACAAAGGGCATAGGTAAATAAATGCTTGTATGACCTTGACATGGTTGGTGAAGCGAGAGTTAGATACGGTGATATCTTTTGAAGCATGAGTGACGTCAACAAGACCATCGGTACAATTACAAAGAAAGCAGTGATCGATCCAAACATGAGAAGAATTTATAATTTTAATTCCATCTCCTTCACTGTTTCTTCTAATACTATGATGGGTTGGAGTATTCCGAACTAAACCGGGTTTCCCAGTTCTGCAACCATAAATACTTATTCCATGTATGATAATATTTTTGGCATGTTCTATTGTAATGCACGGACCTCCTGTAATCTCAACTTTTGCACCTCTTCCATCAATGGTCTTGTTGTTGGCTATCATAAGTTCATTCTGAAATGTAAGAAAATCATATCCTTTTCGAAAATAATCCAAAGCGCCTCTTGTTGAATTACTCCGTATCGTAGTGTTCCTTGTTTTGGATTAATCGCATCATAATATGTGTCTGAAACAACGTTTATCTTACCCTCTCGCCCTCCCAGTGCACCCTGGCCAAAGCCAACAGCACAATTAGCCAAGGATTGGCGGTTGGAGGACCAGTTAGGCTTTGATCGCCAGCAGGAGTCTATCACGTTTAATGCTTTTGTGTCATGGTTGTTGGCTGGCCTATGCCTAGCAGAGGATGAGAAAAACGAGATGGTATTGCCAGGGGAAATTTGGAGTTCCTGCGATGATGATGAATTTGTTGCTTCCGATGAATGAAATAAAATTAAAGCGCAACAAAGCAAGAAGAGCGTGCATAATGATTTCGACATCATTGGAATCAGGAAATATGACATAAAGATGATCGTAGATTGATGTTGATTGATGAGTCTCAGAAAACTCACGTCGTCCGGCAGGCCTTCAGGTCGTCCCGATCGTCTTGAGCACGACGAATACCTGCAAAAGTCCCCAAAATTGGTCACAGGGAGTAAACTCCGATGCCAAAGTCAGTAACGAGCCTTAAGCAAATATCGATAAGCAATTTAGAATATTTGAATCGGAGATGTTGTATTTATAGAATATATACCTGAATTAGAGTTGTATTGAAACTCTAATAACATACCCTGAATAAGGGTTTGTTGTAGTCTAAGAGTTGTAATAGAATTGTAACTCTTAGCATGCATGAGTAAACTGAATATGTTCTGAGAAGGAATAGGATTCCTACGAACTGAAATACAGTTGTTGTATTAGAAGTCTATTTCTGATGTGAAAATTCAATCCTCATCAATAGCCCCTCAGGTCGGATTGAAAACTTTTTTTTTTCATTCTGATCTGAATATTGATTCGAGTATATAACCGATTTGACACACGTTCATCGCATTGTGCTTCGTGCCCGAAAAACGCACTTCCACTTTTTTACAATTTCGACCACGATTTTCATAACAGACATCTCAGGCAGCACGTTCTCCCATTACAGCTGTCGTGTCCTTTCGAATTCCCACACTTTACTATAAATAGAACTTTTCAAAATTTATTTGCTACTTCAATCATTCAGAGCTTTCACTCTTCAGTTCAGCTATTCAGAAATATTCAAGCACCTACTCCCAGCTTTTCATCTCTCAATTCGGCTTCCTCCTTATTAACAAGTAAGTAAATGTCCAACTCCGAACACTGCAATTCTTCTTCTAAAATTCGAGCTGAAGATAATCTAGATCAAGAGTCGTCTGCACACAATTCTACTTCTTCTAGCGGTTATTCTGATTCTTCTGGTAGTTCTCATAATTAAGATAACCTAGCCAAAACTTTAAAAACTTCTAAGAAGTTTAATTTAGATCGGCTAGATATGGAAAACTCCGAACCAAAAAATTTAGGTGCCTCTGATAGTCATGATTTAGGGATTAACATTGATCAATTCTTTTCTGAACCCATCCCTTTAGGGATAGAATTTCCGGAAGACGAGCCTCTATCAAGCCGACCTACCAATGTAAATCCTCAACCAGCCAATCCGATCAAAAAACCCCTTGCATTAAAATTAGAAACCCTAACTTCGAACATAACCACTTCTTCTTTGGCCGAGATTATTAGAGATTTTCATATCGCCCCCGATATTGAAATTAGAATTCCATGAGAGGGTAAAGAAGCTAGCCGACCTCCAAAAGGTTTCATAAGCATTTTTGTAGAACAGTTTAGGGCCGGACTGAGATTTCCTTTATCTCAATTCCTTAAAGATATCCTTGCTGATTACACGATCAGCTTAACTCAGCTAACTCCGAATGCGATCAGGATTCTGGTCGGATTCGAGTTATTTTTCAAACTTATTGACCATAAAACTTCAGTTCCTTATTTCAAGCATTTCTTTTGCCTGAAAACATCTGGAAAAGATCCCGGCTGGTATTACTTCACCCGCCGATCTAACAAATAGAAACTTTGTGGTGGAAAACTCAGTTCCATTCATGAATGGAAAGATAAATTTTTATATCTTAACCTCAGCTCTTTAGATCAGAAGTGGTATTGGAAAGACGCAGGTCGCGTTTCCGACCCCATTTCAATAAGAAAACTTCTCAAAGAGCTTGCAGAAAAATTAGAAAAGGAGAAACGAATTCACCATTCTTTCCCAGAAAGAGTCTTAGTATCAGCTGGGATGAGTTCAGCCGTTCTTCCATCCGACCAAAAAGATCTTGTGGTAAACGGGAAGAAGGGTATAATTTCTTTACTTCTTTGTTACATAGTTTTATGTATAATTCTGGTCGTAGTATTGATTTTCTCCTTTTTTTGATTTTCAGTGAGGAATATTGGCGACCTCATGGGAGACATTCCTGAACCTATAATAATAGATGACGCCTCAACCACTGAAACTTCTATCCCTGAGAACATAGTTCTTAATGATGAACTTACCAATGAAGCTCCCAACGACGAGATCAAGTCTGAACAGAAATCAAATAAGCAGTCATGTTTGTCGTCTAAAGGAAAAGGGAAAAAAATATCCACGGCAAGGGGAAAAGCCTTAAGACTGTGAACGAAGTTCTTAAGAGAAAGGCAGAGAGCTCGGCTGACGAAGCTCAGAAGAGATCCCGATTGGTTGATGTTGAGGTCGACGAAGCTGAAGTGTCGGGCCCATCTCTTCTTGAAAGGCTGTTTATTCCTTTTTCAACTATCCCAGAGGGTGAAGCTTCTTATTCGTTATCGTTGTTCCGTCCTGACCCAAAAATCGGTGTTAACGATAGGCTTACAACTAACACGGTACTTGACTTCGCTTACAATACAATCCCACGTCGGGATAGAAAATTGCTGAGGAAAATGAACAGTCCATCTTTTCATCGAAGTCATGCTCGGGGCGCCGCACAGGTAGACAGCGTCTTCTTTTGTCTATACTTAATCTTTATGCTATTATCGCTCACAATCCGTATTTTCAGATCATGGGCTTAGCTACCGAAGCCATTGTTCGTAGTGATGCGGCGTTAGACAAGATCGATGAGCTAAATGATCAGAAGGATGCCGATCAGTTGGAGCTCTCAAACCTCTCCTCTTTGCTTGAGACCGAAATAAAAGGTTTGTTGAACAGAAAGAAGAAATTAGCCGCCTCAAGGATGACCTGACCACTGTTCCCTCTGCCAATGGGGAATCGGAGGCAAAAAATGAGGAATTGGCAACGACAAACAAGGACTTATCAGCTTGGGTAGCTTTCTTGGAAGGAGACGGCTCTTCTCAACTTATCTCCAATTTTCTTTCTTCCGACGAAGGGAGGAATCTGCTGATAAAGTTATGCGCTCCTGCTCGTAACCTTGGCTATCATAGAGCTCTGGTCGCACTTGCTCCAAGATTTCCCGAGATGGTCGTGACGTCTGAGAAAGGCTTGAACCAAGCGTTTGCCGAGCTGAAATCGGTGCAAGTCGGCGGTCATCCATATGTTCTGCCTACCTCGCAGAAGAACAACGAAGAGGATGAAGAAGAGAGGAGCTGAGCCTATGAGCTCAAATATTTTGTAATAGTGCAGTAGGTTTTTGAATATTTCCTGAACAGCAGTTGGCCAATTTTTGGTCCTTTTGAATATTATCTTTTGTTTCCAATGAATTCTTTTGACGAGAGTTGTGTCCTGTTAATAATTAATCTGAACTGATTTTGTTCAAACCACATTAAGCTCGATCTAACTCTTCAACAGATGAATCACACACTTCAAATTATAACAATGTCCGAACAGAGTCGATTATATCGAACTAAATTGAACTATATCTAATTTGCATGTTTCCTTTTTTGGTGGAAAAACAATGATATGAACTGAAATCCGTTAATTTGAATTAAATCAAATAAGATTTGCGTTTGTTCTGGATGTTATCCTTTTTGACGGAAAACTCATAAAAAGATGTCGTTTAATCCGATCAGAGTCAGATTTGACATATAAATTGAATATACTTAAAAAAAAACTCAAGTTATAAGAATGAACTCATAAAGAGTATTTTTATTTATGTGTAGCTAAATTACAGTTATTGAAGCATCATGGTGATTTTCTTAATAAGAATGAACTGAGACACTACGAATTACTGATAGTATCTACGTAAGTTGGTGATGTTCCACATCCTTGGAATAGTCCTTCCATCCAAAGTTTCCAACTTGTAACTTCCAGCCCCTCCGACCTGAGCTACCTTGTAAGGTCCTTCCCAGTTCGGATCGAGCTTCTTGACCCCTTCTACTCTGCTTGCTTCGTTTTTCCTCAAGACGAGATCTCCGGATTGTAGCTGAGTTTTTCTGACTCGCCGATCATAGTATCGAGCCATATCAGTCTTATACTTAGCTTCTTCATGGTGTGCTCTTTCCCGTTTCTCTTCCAGCAAATCTAAACTCAATTGCAATTCGTCTGAATTTGCTTCAGAGATGAAGTAGATTGTTGTCGGGCTTGGGAATCCGATCCCCGCAGGTATTACTGCTTCTGAACCATACACTAAGCTGAAAGGAGTTTCTCGAGTAGCCGTTCTTGGGGTAGTTCTGTATGCCCATAGAACGTTAGGCAATTCTTCAACCCAATCACCTTTTGCTTTTCCCAATCTTGTCTTTAACCTTGAACAATTATCCGATTTGTGACCTTGGTTTGTCCATTTGCCTGTGGGTGAGCTACCGAAGCGAAATACTGTTTTATATTCAGCTCTTCACACCAACTTTTGAACGGATCATGAGCGAATTGGGTGCCATTATCTGACACAATGGTGTTCGGTATTCCAAATCGGTATACAATCTGTCTCGAAACGAACTTAACTATAGTTCTCCCAGAAATTTGCACAAGTGCTTCGGCTTCTACCTATTTTGTGAAGTAGTCAATAGCCACTACCAAGTGCTTAAGCCGTCCAGGAGCTTCAGGAAAAGGTCCAGCGATGTTAATTTCCCATTGAGCAAACGGCCATGGACTTTTGAATTGTGACCATCGCAGCTTGTGGGATGTGTCTGACGACGGCAAGGATTTGGCACTTGGGGCATTTCTGCACCAAATCATGTGCATCCGAACTCATCATAGGCCAGTAATATCCCAACCGCATTGCCTTCTTTGCCAGTGTACGTGCTCCGAAATAATTCCCGCACGATCCAGGATAGATTTCTTTCAGATCATACAACACCTGCTCAGGTCCTATACAACGCAACAAAGGTATTAGATAACCTTTTTTAAACAACACTCCATTTTGGATAGTGTACCTGGCCGATAGCATAGTCAATTTTCGAGCTGAGTGTTTGTCTTGCTGTAGCTCTCCTTTTACCAAAAAATTGATAATTGGAGTCATCCAAGTATCTCCCACCTCTTCTATCGCTAGAATTTGCAGATCTTCAATGCTTCTAGTCGGCAAAACCTCCACCAGAACCTTTTTAGTGAGATGAACATGTGCGGAAGATGCCAGCTTACTGAGCGCATCTGCGCGTTTGTTCTGAGCTCGGGGCACTCACTCTATCATGAACTCCTGAAAAATTCTTCTCCAAATCTTCAGTTTTATCCAAATATTTTTTCATATTTGGATCTCGGGCCTCATACCCCCAGTTACTTGGTTTACTATGAGTTGCGAATCACTATAAACCTGTAACTTTTTAACTCCCATCTGAGAAGCTACTTCATTCCAGTCATTAATGCTTCGTACTCTGCCTCATGGTTCGTAGCTTTGAACTCAAAACGCAAAGCATACGTGAACTCTCTTCCATTGGGGTTAGTTAATATTAGCCCAGCACCTGATCCATCTTCACTTGATGCACCATCCATATATAAAACCAAGAAACCTTCCGTATTCTTGCATGGGTTTTGGTGGTCGTTTTCTTTCACAAGGTCTTCCTCAGAAATTGGAACCTCTGCTATAAAATCTGCGAGCACTTGACCATTCACTGCTGTCCGAGGTGAAAATGTGATGGCATATTTCCCCAACTCGATTGCCCACTTCATGAGCCTTCCTGAAGAATCGGGTTTTTGCAAGACCTGCATTAGCGGTTTATCAGTTAAAACATGAACTTCATGTGCTTGGAAGTACGGTTTCAGTCTTTTTGAAGCATTAATGAGTGCTAACGCCAATTTCTCCATGGTTGGGTATCGCTGTTCGGCTCCTTGCAAAGCTCTGCTCGTATAGTATATGGTTTCTGTACTCCCTGGTCGTCCCTGACCAAAACTGCACTAATTGCTGCATCATTTACCGCCAAATAGACGTACGGAATTTCTCCCTGAATTGGGGTGGATAACACTTGTATGTTTGCTAGATATGCTTTCAGTTCTTCAAATGCCTTACTGCAGTTCGCATCCCATTCGAAGTTTTTTGCTTTCCTCAAAGTTTTAAAGAAAAGCAAGCTACGGTCGGCCGATCTGGATGAAAATCGATTCAACGCAGCTAAACGACCCGTAAGTCTCTGAATATCTTTCAAATTTTTTGGTGGTTTCATATCCAGAATAGCTTTGATCTTCTTCGGATTTGCAGCAATTCCTTTGCTTGATACCATGTGCCCAAGAAACTTTCCCGAACCGACACCAAATGTGCACTTCTTCGGATTCAACTTCAACCCTGTGTCTCTCAATTTTGTTAGAGTTTCTTTCACATCATTCAAAAAGGTTACCATTCTTTTGCTCTTAATCAGCATATCATCAACATAGATTTCCATGTTCCGCTCGTTCTGATCAGAGAAAATCTTGTCCACCAATCGCTGGTATGTAGCACCAGCATTTTTCAAGCCAAAAGTCATTTTTGTATAACAGAATGTACCCTTTACAGATATGAATGATGTTTTTTCCGCATCGTTTTCATCCATTTGAATTTGATGATAACCTTTATAGGCATCCAGAAAACATAAGACCGCAAAGCCAGAGGTCACATCCACTTTTTGATCAATTATCGGCAATGGATAACAATCTTTTGGGCAAGCCTTATTCAGATCAGTATAATCTATGCACATCCGAAATGAAGTATCTGGCTTTGGAACCATATCAGGATTGCCAAGCCAGGTCGGGTAGAGCACCTCTTTGATTATCTTTGCCTTTAGCAATTTGTCGACTTCTTCATATATGGCCTTATTCCGATCTGGTGCATACTTCCTTTTCTTCTGTTTGATCACTTGAGCTGATCTGTCAATATTCAACTTATGAACCATCAGGTCAGGTGAAACTCATTTCATGTCATCTGTGCTCCAAGGAAAAACATCTTTGAAATCCGACAAGAGATTGACCAGTGATTTTTTTGTTTCTATCGGTAATGATGATCCGATGAGAACTATTTTTTCTACCTGAGATTCATCTAAGCACACACTTCTACTTCTTCTGTTAGCATCACTGTTTCTTATCGGCTTTCTGTTTCCACATCGTTCACATTTGCAACCTGTTGTTTTTGGCTTCCCTTCAAAGCAATCATGTGACATTCTCTTGCTAACTTTTGATCATCTCAGATCGTAGCAATTCCTGCTTCAGTGGGAAATTTCATGACCAGATGGTATGGAGACCAAATTGCCTTTAATTGCACCATGGCAGGTCGTCCCAGAATAATGTTGTATGGAGACGTGACGTTAAGGACGGTGAACTCAATGTATATGAGTCTTTCCTTGGGATGTTCTCCCAATGTCACTAGCAGATTTATCGTGCCAATAGGCATCGACGTTTCTCCTGAAAAGCCGATGAGGTGTGAATGACAAGGCTTTAACTGTTTCTTGTCAATACCCATCTTTTGGCAAGTTTCGTAATAGAGAATGTCAGTCGAACTGCCATCGTCTACATATATTCTGTGAACTTCCTTATTGGCGATAATTGCTTTAATTAGCAATGCATCGGCGTGTGAAAATTTGGTCGACACAGCATCCTCTTCTGAAAAGGTGATGGTGTCCGTCGACTTGAACCGTTTATGAATTGGTTCCTGTTCTGGAACTCCTCTGTTCTTCGATTTCTTGGAGGTCATAGAATCACCATCATATGGTCCCCCAATAATGTTGTGAATTACTTCTGTGACATTCTTATTCATTCCAGGATTTCTATCATCACCATTATCTCTCCTTCTCTTTTCATCTGAAAGATCTGTATCTTTCTTGTCTTCAGATCGGTTTGAAAGATTTCTCAAGACAAACTCCTTTAGATGGCTGTTCTGGATCAGTTCCTCTATATACTTCCTGAGATCTTTACAATGCTCAGTGTCATGACCATGCTGATTGTGGAACTTACAAAAGAACTTCTTACTTCTTTTGTTGTCGGGAGCTGTCATTTTTTGAGGATATCTCACATTTCCTCTATTTTCCAAGATTGCGAGCACATCGGTTTGCCTTTTATTCAACAAAGTGTAATTTCTATCCTCACCAACTGTGGTCGAGTTGTTGTACACTTTGTCAAATTTATCAAACTTTTGTTTGCGATTTCCATTGCCAGACGCATTATTTTTGTCTTCTTTCTTCTTTTCAGGTCCTCTATTATTGTCTCATTTTTGCTTATCCGCGTCTTCACCTTTCGCGAATTTACGAGCTCGTTTCATCATCTCTTCAGTATTAGCTGCAGGATCTATGACAAAATCTTTGTACAATCTCCCTGGTCGTAAACCATTGGTAAAGGCTCCAATGACTACTTCTTCCGACCTGTGCCCGATTTCTAAACTTTCGTTTATGAATCTGTCAACATACTGAGTCAATGATTCAGAATCTCCTTGCTTCACGTTGAGTAATTCAACACTTGTTTTTACAAATTTTTGTCTCTGCACAAATCTGTTTGTAAAAGCCATTTTGATCTCACTGAATTTACGAAACCTCTTAGGCTAGAGATTGTCATACCACAATCTAGCAGTTCCCATCATAGTGATGCCAAAACATTTGCAAAGGACCTGATCTGGATAATTGTAAATTCTCATGCTCTGTACGTAATGATGTACATGTTCTGCCGGATCTCCTTCACCAGTATAATATAACAGAGTGGGCATTTTAAATTTTTGTGGAAGAGGGTAATTCTCCACATCATCCACAAAGGGAGATTTAATGTCCAAATCATCATCGTTTCGTTGTTGCTGGTTACGCGGTAGGTCGGATGGACCTATGTCTCCGAATCGCAAATCCTAATTCCTTTGCTGGTCGTACCTTACTTACATATTATTACCGACATGATCTTCTGCTCTTGTACGTTGACAATAGTGCACACGTCTTTTATGTCTGTCGGCGATTGTAAATCCCTTCGGCGAGATGAGACTGAAATATGATCCCGACTTTGATCTCGACGTTGATAATCATTGTCCTTATTAACACGCTCTTCGGCTCTTATTTTGAGTTCATCCTCTTTCTGAAGCTGCTGTCGAAGGTCTCGTTCACGATTCAAATAATTTTCACGGATCGCTTGTTCTCCATCTTTCTGTCTTGCAATACGAGCTTCTTGTTCGGTTGGACTACCTGTAGCATGGTTTGCTATCAGAGCTTGAATTCGATGTCCATTGTCGAGCAGAAACTCGAGCACATCTGGGGAATCCAAATTAACAATGGGGATCGAACTTCCCTCTTGATTCTGAAGACTAGAACCTCGTCCTACTTGAGGAGGAGTCCTGACAGGTGAATTCACAGGTACTTGCCCTAGAGGAGGGTTGTTCGTCTCCTGACGAGGAGGATCAGGACGATTTTCACCTGGTTGCTGATCACGTCTGGATGAGTGCAAACGAGTAGTAGGCATATTGCTTTCTGCCCCACGGTGGGTGCCAATTGATGAGTCTCAGAAAACTCACGTCGTCCGGCAGGCCTTCAAGTCATCCCGATCGTCTCGAGCAAGACGAATACCTGCAAAATTCCCCGGGATTGGTCCCAGGGAGTAAACTCCGGTGCCTAAGTCAGTAACAAGCCTTAAGCAATTATCGATAAGCAATTTAGAATACTTGAATCGAATCCCCCCCCTTTTGTGAGGGAGAGGTTGTATTTATAGAGTTGTATTAAAACTCTAATAACATACCTTAAAGAAGGGTTTGTTGTAGTCTAAGAGTTGTAATAGAATTATAACTCTTAGAATGCATGAGTAAACTGAATATGTTCTGAGAAGGAATAGGATTCCTACGAACTGAAATACAGTTTTTGTATTAAAAGTCTATTTCTGATGTATTATATTTATGTGAAAATTCAATCCTCATCATTGATCAAATTTGAACAGATTTTGTCTCCAGGATGAGCCTTATATAGATTCAAATTCGCTGTTCCGCAACCTATATATAAAGTGCAACTTAGAGAGCTAGATAGCACCATTGCAATTCACATGTCCCTCGATCCCCTAGCCTTGTGTCTTGCCGCCTTAGGTCCAAGACTCCAAACACAGAAGCAACAATCATGAGCATTACGGGAGCACATGTGTGGTGGTTTAACATTCATATTTCAAACTTCAAAATTTAACATTTATGAAATGGATCTTCTTAAGTTCAGAAAACAAATTAACTTTGTTGCATAGGAATTAAAGTATAGGTTCCTCACTAGTGCATACACATCACTAAATTGCAAGCAAATTCAAAGATTAATATCCAATTGCTCGTAGGAAAAGGATAATGTCAGCATAAGTTGTCCTCGATTATATGTTGTTATTGAATGTGAACTCCCTCAAAATTGTTTACAACTAATGTTTCAGGCAACCATATATGCAAAAAAGAAATTTATTTTTCAACAAATTAAAGGGTTGAGCTATATATTGAATACCATGCATGGTCTAATTGCACTAATTCGATCCGGATCGATAGGTGGAGTCTCAGATTTATTTTCTTAGAACATACTTATATGGACATGGTTAATTATCAATAATAATACCGCCATATGTAACACACACTTTTACACCAACAACCTGAATATATAATTTCTCCTTGGACATGTATGTATAAATTAAAGAAATTTGTCCAACTGCAAATTCTTGCAGCCCATGAGAGCCGTAGAAGTAGCATTTTGGAATTTTATTTATTCTCAGCACATTAAGAAAATTTATTAGTGCAATAATTTTGATAATTGGACTTCCTTCTACAATTTAGAGCTTAGTTCTATGCATAAAGAGAAACTCTTGTGTCCAAAAACTCTTGAATTTGAGGAATCAAAATTTTTTCAAGATTCGTTTTGGGTTAATTTGATTTAGTCCTTTCCTTTCTTTCATTGTATAGAATTTTGCATATAAATTCTAGCGGTCTAATTATTTCCTTTCCTTTATATAATTATATGACAACCATTGCTATGATTCACAACCTAGGAAAATAAGGATGCGTTTAGTTAATTAGGATGGAAAAACACAAGTACATAACAAAAACATTAGTGAATGACCTAATAGTAAACACACCACCACCATCAGAAACGTAATTTCATTGAAGTATAGCAGTTGAAAAGCTTCCTGCCACTGTTAACAAGCATGAAGCATATGTCAATAATGTGTGTATGCTTACGCTTAATCATCATGGTGGCAAAGAAATTAAGAGAAGAGAGTGAATGGTTTACTAGTGAACTCGCCACTAGTTTAGCATGCATCATCGGTAACATGTGTTGTAAAACAAAAATTAAGAAAAATTATACTTGTAAATTATTGAGAAAATGGCAATTTTGGCCTCTAATGTTTAGGCATGTGTCACTTTTAGTCCCCATTATTTCGGAACTAGCCAATCTAGTTCCAAATGTTCTATTTTTTGACCAATTTAGGACAAGGGTAAATGAACTCAATAGTCTCTTAACTTTGGGGTTGGTTATGTTTTGGTCCATTTTCTTTCAAAAGTTCTATTATAATCCCTTAACTTAGATTTTGTAATGTGAATAGTCCCCAATCCATTTTTCATCCACTTATGTAACGGTTTTGTTAATCATATGTTGTGCACATACCATTTTGAGGGGCAAATAATGGAAAAAGTCCCCCTAACCGTGCATATATTTTCTGTAGTCTACACGTGATTTAAGGCTATAAAATAAATTAGTAAATAATGAGATTAGGATAAAAGATTCTATTATCTACTTTTTTTTCTTTAGACTATTCACGTGCGTAACCTTTGGTGAGACTTTTTTTTTCTATTGTTTGCCACTCAAAATGACATGTGCACCGTTACAAAAATGGATGAAAAATTGATTGGGGACTGTTCATATTAAAAAATTCAAGTTAAGGGAGCATAATGAAACTTTTGAAAGAATGGGGATCAAAACATAACTAACCCCAAAATTGATGAACTGTTGGAGTCATTTACCCTTAGGACAATTGACGGATTTTGTTGGATAGGTAACGAAAATGGTCATGTGCATCTCACATGGCTGTCAAAGTCAAATTTCTTTTGACTTTCTATGAAAAAAAAACATATTTTTACCTTTGAATTAAACAAAACCCTCTTTAATTAAACATAAACAATTAACAAATAATTACACCTAAAAGTCAAATAATTAACAAATAATAAAATATATTTTTGTCTTTTAATTAAACAAAACCCTCTTTAATCATCACGCATAAACCACTATCTCTACATCCTCTCCCCTTTGTCACCATCGCCGCCACCACCACCACCACTACCACCACCACATTCATATCAAAATCAACCAATGGACAACAAATTCATCATTGTTATACCCCTCAACTTATCTTCCTTAAAATTAATCTGTCATGCCTCATCTACACCTCTATCTCCACTTCTTCTCCCATTTGTCGCCGCTGCTGCCACCACCACCACCTCCACATATCAAAACCATCCAATGAATAACAATGAGAAACCCATTTGCAAAATTCAAACACCCTTCAAAATAAATCCGGAAGACAACAAAAAAATTTGAAGGAACAACAATTACCAAGTTTAAATCTACCTAAAAGTTCATATTCAATAAAACCAAAACCAACAATTACATTTCCATTCATCAAGTACTCCATACCAAATGCGAAAAATAAATATTAAATTATTTGAATCTATTCTTGGAGAAAAATATTAAATTATTGTACTTATTTTGTTGTATTTTAAAACTATATTTTGATTGTGGTAGCAAATGGAGAGGTGGAGGTGGAGGTGGTGGTGGTGGCTGCAGTAGAGGGGGAGGTAGAAGATTTTTTTTCCCATAGTAAGTCATAAAAATTTGACTTTTAACAGACATGTGAGATGCACATGACCATTTTCGTTACTTACTCAACAAAATTCGTTAATTGTCCTAAATTGGTTACAAATAGAACATTGGGGATCAGATTGGCTACTTCCAAAATATTAAGAATTAAAAGTGCCACAGGACTAAACATTAATAACAAAAATTTCCATTTTCTCTAAATTATTTTATTGAATTTAAACTTTTATCATTATTTAATTTTTCGATGAAACGACCAAGACATTGTTGGTAAAAAATGACTTTTTCTAGATGAAATGAAAATTGGATTCATGTAATCCAGAAAGATTTCTCATTCTTGAGTCAAAAAAATGTGGCTACGAAAAAGATATTAAATGGAGCAAAATTGATTGGACGTTAGGATCATGGCTTCTTTCTTCCGTATTTAAGACCTTAATTACATGGAACATATGTTAATGTTGAAATACAGAAAATTGAAATCGTAGATCAAAACACTGTGTATGGATAATATGTCTAAGCAAGAATTCTTTAACAATAAACAACCAGCTTAAAAATTGACAAACAAGAACTACTCGATTATCTTCTCTTATGAATAGGGTCTAAAAGGAGAAGAAATGTTGAAATGATAATATGAATCTGTTATTGAATTCACTCGATCCAATAGTACCAATTTTGGGAATGTCCAATCACCAATGGGAAAGTCATTGAATAAGGTTAGTCGCAAATCCTTGTACAATTTAAGGTAAATAACTCCAATAGTCTTCAACTTGGAGGTAAGTATCGTTTTGATCCATAATTTTAAAAAATTATATTTTGATTTCTCAGCTTGAATTTTGTTGCAAAAATGATTTTCAACTCATTTTTCATCCATTTGAAAAGTAACAATGTTAGCTGATACGAATGGTCGAGGCTTGAGAATCCTGGACCACCAATCCACACACTTCGGATCGTTGTTGGCAGCAAATTCAAACAACACAAGGTACGAAACAAGAACAACAAAAGCGGAAAAGCAAGAATGGAACGAAAAGGTTGATGTTGAGCCAATCAAACCCCAACGTTATTACAAAATAACTAACTTAGCTAATGTACTGACGAGCTAACTTAATTAGTTTGGCTGTTCCTAATCCCAAGAACGGGTAGGCTAATCCTGTAGTTCCTCACTAAAGGCTTCGCTGGAATTTTAAAACACAAAGTGTTTTCAACTTTTGCAAAGCAAAAATCTGGTTTCTATTTCTTCTCCACGTAAAAACGTTAAGATGGCCTCCTTAAATAAGGATGAATTCGGCCAAGACAAAAAGGAAACAAGGAAACCCTAATGGAAGCCAATTACAACTTGACTTCTTATTTAACTAATTTAGTAACTAGTTTCCTAAAACAATTACTGTCCATTATCATGCAAGATAATTGGGCCAAGTAATTACTTAACTATTCAAATGAAATATAAGCCCAAATTAATGTTTAATAGACTTAATTTATTACAAAACAAATAAATTCTAAAATTATCCAAATAGCGTGATCCAAGATGTTAAAGTCCAAGCACGGCATCTTGGTCTTCAAAAGTCCATGAAATTCGCGACGGTAATCTGCCAGAATCACGTCACTCATCTTGATAGGCACTTTTAACGATGATAACCTCAGAATCTCGTAAAACATAAAACATAAACATTGTTGTTCTATCTCGTATCGTTGCAGGGCCACTTGAATCACGAAATTCCGAGTTATCTCGAGAGAGATATGTAAAGAATACCAAAACATGATAGAATCTTTCAGCATTTAATGTTTGACTTTGGCACCATGGACATACACGACTCATTCTCATCATTAGCCATGTGGCACAAAACGAAGTCATTTTGAATGATAAATAGTTTCATATGACTAACGAGAATATTGCTTGTAAAATGGATGGAAAATGAGTTGGGGACCGTTTGTTAGAAAAAATCTAAATTGAGGGGCCAAAACATAAATTTTTTAAAATTGGAGAGTATAACGATACTTACCCCCAAATTAAAGGACTATTGGGATAATTTATCCGACTATATAATGTACTTAATTTGTATGTTTGATTATGACATATTACCAACTTCATTGAAGAAAGGCAGTCTTAAAAATTGTGGTAATTATTTAAAAAAGTAAAACATATTAATGATAAACTATTGAGTTAGTTACTTGATGATAAGCTAGTCGTATATGCTCCAATTTTACTCTAAAACTAATGTAGGAAGTGGTGATAGCGATCGTTCCTCAGGGAAGGGAGTAGTCTCAAGATTTGCTCTAAGGATTTGTCATAAGTATTGAAATGTGGAAAATTTGAGAATAACACTGCAAAAACAGAACAAAAACACGAGAAATCTAGTCTGAGTACAACAATGAGAAAGATGATGCCCTAGAGTTCCGTAGTTGGATGAATACGCCTCCAGACACTCATGCTAATCAAGAGGGGAACCTCGTTCCCTAGAGTCTTAAGCCACAACTGGCATGTCGACCACACTGCGTCTTAATCCTCCTGGCACTATCCTATCCTATGGCCAGGCCTAAGGACGGTGATTTCAATCCGCAACCTCCCAATCCACTATTCCTAACAAGATTAACACTCGACTCTTAGAAGCTTCCCATGGTGAGGCCTGAAACTAAGGTCTAATGCACTCATCAACAATAGAGGACTTCTTTGTCACTCCTACCTTATTATTTCATATTCTACGATCGGCATGGTGACCACATCGTAGAAGACGAGCATGCAAAACGAGTGAAAAGACTATATTCATGTTCCCATTCCACGGAATTCACAACAAGAAAAGATGTATTAAGCTTAGACTCAGTAAGACGGCCGCAGTTCAAGTTCAATTCAACTATTCCAGAGTGAATTCGTGGAATTCAACCGAGATTTGCAAGCAAAGCAAGATATGAATCATTTCTTCAAAGATTACATTCACTGGACTGAATGAAGCATCTAAAGTGTCGATTCATCCATTGGAACCCTAGGTCATCACACGATTAGCTAGAAAACTCTCTCCTCATATCAATTTCATCAAATTGCAACATTAACAAATTTATTTCCATTCAATTGGAGGATTTTACCGGTTAAAGTGCGGTGAATTGTCAATTTCCTTTGTTAATTGAGAATACAGAAGCAGTTTCCAGTCGATAGACGCGATCGAAATCGCAATTTGAGTACAAATGCTAGAGAGAGAAAGAGAGTAGAGAGATGAAGTTCCAACTCTCTAAAATTAAAAGTCTGTTATAATTCTTGAATGATCGATCCCCCTCCTTACTGACTAAATCCTTCATATATAGAGGTTACAAAGCGTAAACAATACATGAACGTAAAATGAACACGTATTTACAGAAATGCCACTGCATATATTAACTGTCCATAATCCAGCTCAACCAATGCGGCCATTCATACCTCGAAGCCCCGAACCTTCACGCCTTCAGCATCACCAACACATCTTTGAGCCTAACACGACCACGCCTTCCCGAACCTATACACAGGAGAGAAAACTTCAAACACTTAGAAAATTTTTCAACCAAATTCTCACATTTCAACTGCGGCACATCTCCACGATGCGTCGCAGCATAAACTCTTCTCCATTACGATGCATCTTGATGATGCATCGTGGTGTAACCCTTCTATGGACGATGCATCGTCAAAAAGTCCCACGGCGACGCATCTCCACGCGTCGCCATGTAATGTGTAAGTGTGTGCAAAATGCTCTGAAGTGTGAAGAGTGTTGTGAGATTTATGAGTTAGGAGTGTTGTAAGTGTTATGATCTAAGTGTGTAAGAATGTGTTGTGGATCGTATGTGCTGTGTAGTGAAATCAAACTGAGTGTAAGTGAGCTAAACTGAAAATGAGTGAAAGTAAACGGTGAAGCATGAAATGGTGAACAAGATAACATGCAAAAGTGTGTGACCAAAAGTGTTTTGAAGGGAAAGATGTGTAATGCACAAGCAAGAATACTACAATAAAACCCATAATAAAGAAAAGCTTGTGACGAAGGTACTTGAATGTTATGAAACAAGACGTGTGAAAAAAATACGAACAAAGTGTTGAGTGAAAATATGATGTGATGACAAAGAGTGTGAGTGTTGAGTGAAATGTGTGCGTTAGAGACATGAAGTCGCCGCATGAACATGCTGCGATGTGCGTGAGATCGCCGCACGAATATGCGGCGATGTGTGTGAGGTCGTTCAATGATGAGAGTGTGGTTCACTTAAGTATACACATGCTATGCACTCATGCCTTCATCTCAAGAACAAATAACACCTCAATACCGAAAGCATATTTGCGCAATCCATTTCCTTTTAACATAAAATACTTCAAACACAATTTCCACGGAATTTCATCACAACACTTCATACGAGATCACACAAACTCATAATTCATACTTGATACATAATGCCTTGAAGCCTTGCTACTACCCCTCACCAACACATCAAACTTAACATTATGGGTTTTTTTACCATTTACAGCTCATTATTCACCTACTAGCAATGAATACCATTCGTTGCACAACTTACTCATTTCGCACATTTTACCCATGACATACACTAAAACAAACAAAAGCCAAGTGAAAAACAAAACAATTACGTTAGTCTAAAACAGACTTATCAAATTCCCCCACACTTGAATTTTTGCTTGTCCTCAAGCAAAACTCACATGTCACATGTTAATCACTTGCATTTGACACCTTGCCCTCTGGTTCGCTATATTCCGCTCTATGTTCATTGAAACATTTTTACACCCAAAAATCAAAAATTTCTCAATTCGAAAAAATTATCAGATTCTAGCACAACTTATCAACCAAGACACGATAAATAAAGACCAAAATATCATGCGTGCAAGTGTGTGCTGAGGAATATTGCCACAATTATTCTTCCTGTATGCATAACTCTTTGTATTATGTTTTACAGCTCAAAGCACGCCAATCTCCTTATCCACACCCTAGAACAAATAGCACACAAGATCAATGGTCACCTAAGCGCACATTGGTGCTTCTATTAAAAACATACCATTTTCTTTCAAGGTAGCACTTTGGTACATTCTTTACCATACACATTGGTGCATGAATGCCTGGGTCTTGTGGCTCTTTTTTCCACTTGTTTGCCTGGGTTTTATGGCTGTTTTTTCCCATTTAAGCTTGCCAAGGGTCTTTTGGCTTTTCATTCCCAGTTGCCAAAGGCTTTTTCCATCAAATCCTTTCTTGTGTAACCACTTGTTCTTATGTGTCTTTAAGGGACTAATCATGCAAGAACACCCCAATACAACAGAAGTGCGTACAAGAAGTCAACTGATCCACATTACCTCCTATGTCATTGAATAGTTTTACATGGCATATCTATCTTACTTTAACATTGTGCCTTGCCAACAAATTATGCTAATCCCTTCCAATTCATAACGAGTACAGAAAAAAAACAATTTCGCCTGCAATTCATAAAAAAAGTAAGTTGATGAACTAGAGCTTGAACATAACTAACCGAGAAACAAAGGTTCAAATGCCAAGTTCGTTGTAACCCAACGCTCATACTGTCACTAGATTTTGAGAACCAAAGTTTCCCATTCCATTCCACACACTACATTCAATTCAAATCATTCCACAACCTCACCCCTAGAACTTCTAGAACTAAAAAGGAAACAACACAACACTTACACTACTCAATCCAAATTATCACATCATTCAAGCATGTCACATTTCCTAACTTACAACAAATCATAACATACTTCCCAGACTTCAGGACCTCATGCTCTATGGAACTTCAAATAGAAACGTTGCAACCATCACCACATGAACTTCATAGCTAACTCATGGAAAAAGAACAGCATAGTAAACACAACTATAGTATTCCAGGACACAGAATTTCAGGACATCAGAAGCATCAAGCAAACTACAAACAATAACTCCCCCAACAAACACATGCAAAGGCTCCCCATTAGCATAACACCCTACTAACAAGGAAACAACGGCGTAACCAAACCAACTTCTACAACCAAAAACTTCAGTAAATTCAGCAACAATTAAAGCATACCAATCTTCAAACTTCAAATAATCAAACAAACATCCCCATTCTTCAATCAGTAAAATTACGGCATCATATGTAAACACCTACCCCTCCACACTTGAAACAAACATTGTCCACAATGTAAAAGATTAAGAAGAAGAAGCTCCCTGAGAAGAAGGTGTAGAAGACGAAGGTGATGAGAACGATGTCGTAGTAGAAAAATAAGAACTGCTAAAAGGAGGAGCCACCCAATGGAATGGTCCATGAATGGGTCCTTGGAGATGTTGTCCCGTACCAAACATAGGAGTCTTTGTAGCTGGCATGAAAGCCAGATCCACACAAAAAGTAGGATTTGGAGGCGTCTGTGGAATCCTGCCAAATGTTGGCAATGGCTGGAGAGAAGATTTGGCAGAGACCCCAGTGGTAAGTACTTGCACACCACCAGTTTCACCCATAGATAAGTTGGGAATTCTGTATCCAGCCAATTGTGCCTGAGAGGGAATTGGTTTTGATAGCCCCGGAGAAGAGTGGTAGTAGACAGCCATTTTGTTGCATTTATCCAACTCCATCTGCATCATAACTTGTCGATGATACAGTACTTCAAGTAGTTGCTGTGCAATAGAAGAGATGTCGTCCAACTTGGTGACCATTGTAGAAGCATGGGAATCCCAGCCTTGGTGCGTGTCATTCATCATTTTATGTATACTGCCTATGCGTTTATCCATGACTTGGAATCGAGTGTCGACCGAATGTTGGAAATCATTGAGGGAACTCTGGAACGAACTGAAATCATACGGGTAATGCTACTGCTCTTGCTGGTGAGCATGAACCGGGGGCACAAAATCGTCGCGCGAGGAATACCAGACTCAGCTGCGCGTGTCCTTACTATTTCCTTATCAAGTCAAAAATATTTCAAATACAGAGTTATAGCAATTGGTCCCTTGGTTTTTCTCCAGTCACCTCCCATCTCATCACTCACCCCTTGAGCCTTGCACAACTCCTCAATAAGGGCAGGGAAATAAATTGCTGCAAATATTTCCTCAATACCCACCTTGATGTCATGAAGTATAAGGCGGCCATCATCGATAGACCTTCGTCCCTTAATAGCCGAGATCAAGTAAAGATGTTTGCGCGATACCTCAGTCAATTGGGAGCTTGGCATCAACCGCGATAGAATGAACATCAACCACAATTTGACATCGCAACGCAAAAACTGATGGCGAACATGCATATGTTCCCCTCGTTGGTTAACAACCGACTCAGTCACGGGATGTGCAAGCTTCTCCAGTAGTTCTTAATCAGCATCCTCATCCTTTGGATATTGAAAAGGATCAGAGGGGAAACTAGGAGTACCTAAATGCTTATTGATAATCTCACTTGTAATGTCAACCCATACTCCTCGAACATAAATAGCCCCGCTATCATTTGGAAATTTTTCGTTCGCATAATATTCCCGGGCCAGACTTACATTACAGAACTCGGGTGCCGTTACCAATTTCACATCAAATTTATGAAAATGCATCAGCTTCAGAAACGGCCCCTTATTAACAATAAAAGCACGTTCCAAATTCAACTTTTTTACAGTTAAACCTTCTTCCCAACGTTTCTGGGCTGCAGCACTGATGAATAATGAGGGTGTTGACGTGCGCTTTCGCTTCCTAATAGACGGGGTTTACAGAGTGAATTCGGGTGGATCTTCAAAGATAGGCAATTCCTCGGGAAAGTAATCAGAATCCGAATATATGTACCCTTGAGCCTTACCAGTGGTTGTGCCCTTCTTTGAACTTTCGCCTTTCTTAGGTGTATTATTCTTTTTAGGAGCCATTGCTTAATGGGACCTGAAAAAAAAACAACAAATAAGCACAACCCATACTTACTAAGTACCAACAGAATATGAATTCAACACAATCCTTGCATCTCATCTGCCGAAGGTGGCAAACACCACATATCCGCACCCGTACGACACAATGTTACAACATAAAATCCAGTCCACTCATCACTTCACATGCAAATTGGTGCATAGCCCATTCTGAATCACGCAAATTGTAAAACATGAAAGTTAAAGCTCTGTGTGTACTCGAAATGTAGCAACTAGAAGCACTCAAATTAGAGTAGGAGTGACCAAGTTAAGCTCGATTTACCAAAGTGTGACATGGCTGGCAGAATGTTTGGCAGAGTTTCCAATTTCAAACCATTAAAAAATGTACAGAATACATGCTAAACAAGTGAAACTTCGCGAAAACTTAAAACATCAAAGTTTTAGAATAAGATTTTGGCTAAATTCGGGGACTGGAATCACCCATTTTGGAGCTAAAATGAGCATCTTATGGCCAAAACTCCGAAACATGTCAAACTAGGCAAACTCAGAAATCATCACATTACTAGTTTCAACATGAACTATACGTTCTTAGCCAAAATGGTCCATGTTCCAGTCACAATTAGCAAAAGTGTTATACATAAACATTGTACCTCCTCAAAAGTTATGGGACAATCACAGAAACATGTTAAAGCTGAAAAACGCTATGAGCCAACAACATTTCCCCCACACTTACTAGGTGTTTATCTCTTGTACCAATCAAACATGGTATCCTCACATCAAAACATCATTTCCTTAATATCTTAATAACATTTCAATCATGCTCATATACTCACCAACACAAATCCCAAATATCAAAACTAAAGAAAAACGATACATACCTTTAGTGGAGATCACAGAAAACGAACGTGAAGAGAGTAGAAATTGAAGATGAATAGTGTGGCCACTGTTGTCTTGAGCAAATGCCGAGCTTGAGAAATCAGTTTGTGACTATGGTGAGCATTTATAGAATATCAATTTAAGCTCTTTCAACCCTTTAGTTAAAGCATATTCAATTCCCAAACCAACCAAATACAAGAAGACAATCACATTACTACAAGTGTGGGACCTTATGCATTCACTTTATATAAACTATCATATCCTCTCCCTACCAAACGACATTTTGCTTCACATGGTATAAAGACTCAAAACACATCGGCAGCCTTACGTCTTTCCATGTCGAATTCAAAGTTTATCCACTTACGCTATTACCTTATAGCTTTTAATTCGTGTTTCAGCTTTTTAGACATTTGAATCATTTTCAAGTTGAACAAATTTAAGACATGGTCAGGAAGGTAGTTTCTATTGTCATAAATTGGAAAATTGAAGATACCTCACCATCATCAACCTTACCCTTTATTTAAGGAAGGCCAAAGCTATGGATATGGTTCCATGCACTCGTGCACCTGTATTGATGTAAATTCCAAATAAGCTTACCCCCCTTGGTGGATGAATTGTCCTTTTTAATTGCCCATAGGGACGCCTGTATGATGTGATACAAATATGAGAATGCCTTTCTACACAAAACCAGATTCCTAAGCTCTCAACTGAACAATGAAAACAAGAAGACGAATTAAATGGAAGAAGAAATGAAAATGATGCTGGGTTGCCTCCCAAGAGTGCTTGGTTTAATGTCTACAGCCCGAGCATATGTTGTTTCACTATGAAATTATTGGATCATCCAAGAATAGCTCTCGTTAAGCTAGGAAATCTTCCAGCATGTCGTGATCCTCACACAGTGCATAAGGTTTAAGTCTATGGCCATTTACTTGCCATGTATTACCATTCTTCTTTATTTGCACTTCCACCACTCCATAGGGTAGCACTTTGACAACTCTAAAAGGTCCAGTCCATCGCGACTTCAGTTTACCAGGGAAAAGTCTCAACCAAGAGTTGTACACTAAAACTAACTGTCCTGGTGCAAAAGCCTTGGATTGAATTTTTGCATCATAAAGTCTCTTTGTTCTCTCTTTGTACATATTGGCATTCACATAAGAATTAAACCTGAACTCATCCAATTCATTGAGTTTCATAATCCTTTTAGACTGTGCCATATTCAAATCCAAATTATGCTTCTGAATTGCCCAGTATGCTCTATGCTCCAACTCAACTAGCAGGTGACATTCTTTTCCATAGACATGTCTGAATAGAGAAGCACCAATCGGAGTCTTATAAGCTGTCCTATATGCCCAAAGAGCATCATCCAACATTAATGCCCAGTCTTTTCTACTTGGATTGACAACCTTATCTATGACTCGTTTGACCTCTCTATTAGATATCTAAGCATGGCCATGGTTTGTGGATGATAGGCTGTAGAAACCTTGTGCTTGACTCCATATTTAGCCGAGAGAGATGCAAACATTTTGTTACAGAAATGAGAACCCCCATCACTTATAATTACCTTTGGAGCTTCAAATCTGTTGAAAATGTGTTTCTTGAGGAACGCAGTTACACTCTTTGCATCATTGTGTGGCAATGCAACAACCTCAACCCATTTTGAAACATAATCGACTGCAACCAAGATATACTACATACCATATGATTTTGGGAAAGGTACCATAAAATCGATGCCCCGGACGTCAAAAAGTTCTACTTCCAAAATATTGTTCAACGGCATTTTGTTACGTGAAGAAATGTTACCACTTCTCTGGCATTTGTCATATTGACCAACCCAAATTCATTCGTCCATGAAGATGTGTGGCCAGTAGAACCCAGATTGCAACACTTTGAATCCTGTCCTTGTAGCACCAAAATGTCCTCCACAAGGACCTTCATGGCAAGCCTTCAAGATGTCATCTTTTTCTTCTTATTTCACACACTTCCTGATAACCTGGTCACTGCAAACTTTATACAAAGAATTCTCATCCCAGAAAAAATACTTTGTATCACTCCTCAATTTCTCCCTTTGCTCACTAGAATAGTATGAAGGCACTTGCCCTGCCACCACAAAGTTAGCTATTTCAGAATACCATGGCAAGCCCTCTTTCTCTACTTTGAAGATTTGCTCATCAGGGAAATGTTCTTTTATCAGCACCTTTGAATCATCTTGGGTTGTCGACTCCAACCTTGATAGGTGGTCAACAACAACATTTTTCGAGCCTTTGCGGTCTCTTATCTCAACATCAAACTCCTGAAGAAGTAGCACCCATCTTATGAGCCTTGGCTTAGCTTCCTTTTTGGCTAGTAGATATTTCAATGCTGCGTGATCTGTGTGTACAATGACCCTTGATCCCAATAGATAAGCACGAAACTTATCAAAGGGAAACACAACAGCCAACATTTCCTTCTCAGTAGTTGTGTAATTCAGTTGAGCCTCATTTAGTAGCTTGCTTGCATAGTAAATAGTATGGAACACCTTGTCTCTTCTTTGCCCGAGAACAGCACCAAGTGCATAATCACTTGCATCACACATTATTTCAAAAGGTTCGCCCCATTGTGGAGTGACTATGACTGGTGCTTCCACAAGTTTGGCTTTTAATGTCTCAAAGGCTTCAACACATTCTGCGCCGAACTCAAACTTCAAATCCTTCTCCAACAGGCTACATAATAACTTTGCAATTTTAGAAAAATCCTTAATAAATCTTCTATAGAATCCAGCATGCCTAAGAAAACTTCTGATTCCTTTAACATTGGATGGAGGGGGAAGCTTTGCAATGACAGCTATCTTGGCTCTGCCAACCTCAATTCCTTTGTGAGAAATCTTATGCCCCAGAACTATGCCTTCCTGCACCATAAACTGGCACTTTTCTCAGTTTAGCACAAAATGTGTCTCTTCACACCTTTGCAACACTTTTGCTAGGTTATCTAAAAATCCCTCAAAGGTCATACCAAAGACTGAAAAGTCGTCCATAAAGATCTCTATGATTGATTCAACCATATTGTGGAAAATTGCCATCATGCATCTTTGGAAGGTCGTAGGTGCATTGCATAAACCGAAAGGCATGCGCTTGAATGCAAAAGTTCCAAAAGGACACGTGAAGGTAGTCTTTTCCTGATCTTTAGGATTAATTGCAATATGATTGTAAACAGAATAACCATCCAGAAAACGGTAAAATAGGAAGCCTGCAATCCGATCCAAAAGCTGCTCTAAGAACGGAAGTGGCAAGTGATCCTTCATAGTTGCTTTATTGAGCTTCCTGTAATCCATACACACTCTCTATGTACTGATGATTCTTGCTGCAAGGAGTTCATTTGCGTCATTCTTTACCACTGTTACTCCGCCCTTCTTTGGAACTCATTGTACAGGGCTCACCCACTCACTATCTGAGATGGGGAATATCATTCCAAAGTTCAGCAATTTGATCACTTCCTTCTTCACAACTTCTATCATCTGAGGGTTTAGCCTCCTTTGTCTATCATGTACTGGAATGGAATTTTCTTCCAACAAGATTTTGTGCATACAAATGTTCGGGTTGATCCCCTTGATGTCTGCGATAGTCCATCCAATAGCCTGTTTGTATTGTCTTAGCACCCTTAACAATTTCACCTCTTGCCATCCTTCAAGTTTAGAAGAAATCACTACTGGTAATGTCTCATTTTCACCTAGAAATGCATACTTCAAATATGGAGGCAAAGGTTTGAGTTCAAGTTTTGGTGGGCACCACAATAGAAGGCATAAGCTTTTCATTGCTGCACAAAATTTCTTCCTTCCTCACCTCAGTGGGAGTACAAGTCTCATTAGCTAGAACATTGGGTTCATGTTCATTTTCCAACTTAATATCACATGACTGCTATAACATGCTTTATACCACACATTCATGCATTTTAACTTCAACAACCTCATTTTGCATTTGAAAGATTGACTCATCTAATACACAGCATTCAACAAGATTTTCAATTTCAGACACAATTTTCCTATCTTCATCATCTAACTCAACAGAGTCGAATTCTTCCTCATAAACATTAATTTCATCAACACACATAAAATCACGTTTCCCAATCACATCATCCACATGATTTAAACATGCAACAGTTCTAATAGCGCGAAATAAGGCTCTACATGTATTGGATGCTTTATGGCATAATTAACATCAAACACAACTTGTTCATTATTTATGTGAAATGTTACTGTCTTGTTTCTGACTCCTATTAAAGCATCACCAGTTGCAAGTAAAGGTCTACCAAAAATCAAAGGTACCTCACGGTTTTCCTCCATAACGAGAATAATGAAATCTACTGGAAGAGTGAATTTATCCACCACCACTAACACATCTTCGATCATACCCGATGGCTTTACTAGAGACATATTAGCTAGTTGCAATGTCACAGCCACAGGTCATATTCTCTCACCAAGACCCACATTCAAAGCGATAAATAAAGGCATAAGATTGATCCTAGCCGCCAAGTCACAGAGTCATTTCTCAAAGAATCTCGTGCCTATCTTACAAGGTATAGTGCAACTCCCAGGATCTTTCAACTATAGTGGCAAGTTGTGCCCAACCCAAGCTCCATTACATTCTGCAAGTGTCAAAGTGATGAGAATGAGCCCGTGTCCATGTCCGTGGTGTTAAAGTCAAATTGTCATCCTGAATGTTTATGTCACGTTTTGGTATTCTTGCCATAACGTTTTCGATATAACTTGGAATTGCATGATTCAAAAAGCCCTGGAACGATAAGAGATAGTGCTACAACTGTCATGTTTTAAGTTTTCCAAGATTCTGACATTATCACCGTTGAAAATGCCTTCCAAAGTTGATGACGGGATTTTGGCCGAATTTTCATCTCGAATTTCATGGACTACATTGAAGACCAAGATGGCGTGCTTGGGTTTTGTCATTATTGGATCACGCCATTGTTAATCTTTTGGATTTATTTAAGTTGTAATAATAAGTCCATTAACATTAATTAATTGGGCTTTATTTTCGTTAATTAATAAGTCATTATTTGGCCCAATTACCTTGCATGGTAATTAGGAAAGTAATCTCCTACTTTTTAGGAGGATTTAGGAAAGTAAGAGTACAAATCGGTTTTTTACTTCTTCATAACCGATTTGCTATGATTAGGAAACTTAAAGTTTGTCATTTAGTTATTGGTTTCCTTTTCCAATTTGGAAACTAAGTTGTAGTAGGATTAAGCTAGGGTTTCATGTTTTTGTAGCCTATTTATAGGTGAGTTTTTCACATGAAATAATAAGATGAATTTTGATAAAAATTAAGCATTGCTTAAGCCTTCTTCCAGCCGTGAAAAGTTGAAAGAAAAACGTGAGGATTCAATTGATTTCAATTGTGTTTTCATAAGACCCGCGAAGCCTTAGTGAAGAGCTATAGGTTAGCTTACCCGTTCTTGATTTAAAGAACTCGCCAAACTCAAGAGATTTAACTTTTGATTTACATTAGTTAAGTTAATTCTTTTTGTTATAACGTTGGGGTGTAGATTGCTTCAATCTTTGTCCTTGCGTTTCATCTTGTTCTTTCCGCTTTGTTTTGTGTTTCTTGTTCGTGATTGTGTTGAGTTTGGTGTACAACGATCCAAAGATTTGTGGAAAATACATGAGATCAAGGTCCTTCCTAGGTCAACTCATATCAATTGGTATCAGAGCCAGGTTGTTCATCAAATTTCAGGTTTCATCCTTCTTTATTTCGGTTTTTGCGTGCCTCGTTTTCTTGCTGTTTTGTGTCGTTCTTTTTGCTGCAGATTTTTCTTCGTTTTTGCTACTGTTTGTTAGTCGTTCTTGCTGTCCTAGGTCATGATAGGTTCAGTCATTAATTTCGTAAAAATCACATGCACAATACTTGCTCAAATCTGCCCGAAATTATCTTCATCTTGCTTCTCGTATTTGTGTTGCTTTCTTGTTGAAATTTGTTGCGTCTTTCTGCTGTTTTATTTTCATAAATTCTGCATTACTGTGTTCATCATCATAGTGTGGAATTCTTGAGTCATTATTGCTGTTTTCACGTCCAAACTATTAGGGTTTGTCAAACTAGGGTTTGTGAAATTAGGGTTTCTTGGTAGAATTTTCATAACTTCCTTGTTTCTCATCCGTTTCTTGATCTTTCTTATGTGTTAGTTTCGTCATTCTAATACCATCAAAGTGTGTTTTGATCAAACTTTTTCACCATCTCAAAAAGACGAGTTCTTGACCACTTTCTTGAAAATCTTGATTATCTTGAAAATCCGAAAGTGTCAAAATTTGAATCTAGAGCTTGATTCTTGCTTCTTGTTGCAAATCTTGATTATCTTGTTAAAGAAGCATATTGAAATTCCTTATATTTGGTGAGTTATTTGAAATTCTTGTTGGCTGAAAATTTTGAAGAAATTAAGGTTTGAACAACATAAGACAAGACAACATCCTTAAACCTAATTACTTGTACTAGTTTCTTGTCTTAAAAACCTTAAAGTTTGATTTGTTTAAGGTTGTTCGAATTCAAAAAATAATAATAATAAAAAGAGGCCGAATTGAAAAAAAAAAGGCTCAATTAAAAAAAAAAAATAGGAGAAAAGAAAAGAAAAGTCGGACCATATTTATATAAAAAAAAAATAAAGACAGCCCAAGAAAAGAACTAAAGTTCTTGTTTGTTCTTTGAAAATCACCAATATTGAAAGTGCCATATCTTGCTCATTTTAGCTCGGAATTGAGTGATTCAAAAACCATTTTTCATTTTTTTTCTGTCTACTTTCTGTTTTTCATAGTATTCTGGAGTTAATCCATTTATACCCCATACGTGTTCTATAAATTGTTCTAGTGACGTGATTTTCCTTCAAACTTCATTGGCTTTACTTGTGTGAATTGATTTGTTGGATTATTCGGTTGAGACTTGTTATTATAATCAACAAACAGTAAGCTAAATTAGTTTGAGAGATTCATTGTTGAGAGATTAGATAGGGTATACACGAGGAAAACCTCTACACTAGAGAGGAGAGCATATACTACCCATATTGTGAGAACCCGTGAGGTATATTTCTATATATTTCATGTGTTTTTACTAACTTGCAGGTACAAATGGAGGGTAATAAATCTAAATCACCAAAGGTAGTGGACCAAAATTTCACTAACGATGTCCTCTTTGACATGATCCGAAAACTCACACTCAAAGTTGATAGTTTGTCTTCACCACCACCCAAGGGTCCTACATCCCGAAGAGTTGAGTTTGAGTCCGACAATGATTCTAGTCATGATGAGGAGGAGGAAGAGGAGGGCACGAGCTCTTCTAAGAAAGGTGACAAGTCTAAGATTTCCATTGCTTCTGTTAAACTAACTATCCCAACTTTCTATGGTAAAGCAGATCCCGAGGCTTATTTTGATTGGGTTCGTGAGCTTGAGAACTTCTTTGAAGGCCATGATTACCCCGAAAAGGAAAAGTACCGACTTGCTTTTATGCACCTTAAGGATTATGCTTGTTTATGGTGGGATGAGGTTATAAGGTCTAGACGTCAAGATGGAGAAAGGCAAGTCAAGACTTGGAGCCAAATGAAGATGCTTATGAGGAAGAAGTATGTCCCTTCTCATTACAACCGTGAATTGAACAGAAAATTGCACTCTCTTGTGCAAGGTAGTAAATCGGTTGAGAGTATTACCATGAAATGGAAGCTTTGATGATTAAAGCTAATGTTCAAGAGGATCCCGACTCTACAATTGAAAGATTTTTGAGAGGTATGCATTCTGATTTGGCTTATCATGTGGATTTGCAAAGTTATGTTGATATTAATGAACTTGTCCACAAAGCAATCAAGATTGAAAGGCACATGAAAGGGAAGAGTAAGTTCTCACAACCGCCACCACCTTGGCGAAGGGAACAAAAGCCGAATGTTACCCTTTTTACACCACCGTCAAAGCCGCATCAATTCACCTCCAATCCAACATCAAGTGCATCATCCCAATTCCCAAAATCAGTCCCTAAACATGTGGAGAACACCCCAAAAACGGCGTCAACTCCTAGTCCAAGATTGAGGGATGCTCGTTGTTATAAATGTCAAGGTTATGGACATGTGCAAGCTGAGTGTCCAACTCAAAAATTGATGATAACTCTTGATAGTGGAGAAGTGGTAAGTGATGATGATTGTGCCGACATGCCACCTCTTGAAGAGAAGCACCAAAGTGAGTCAAGTGATAATGAAGCTCTTGAATCATTTACTTATGATGTTGGTAATTACTCTTTAGTTTCTCGCCGTGTTCTTAATGTTCAACCTTTAGTTGATAATGATGATTTGATGCAACGAGATAACATATATCACACACGATGCATGGTTCAGGGAAAGATTTGTAGTGTGATTATTGATAGTGGTAGTTGCACCAATGTGGCAAACACTTTGTTTGTGAATAAATTGAATTTGACTTGCATGAAACATCCCAAGCCTTATCGCCTTCAATGGTTAAATAATTCGGTTGATACACGAGTTACCAAACAAGTTAAGTTTTCTTTTACCATTGGGAAGTATGTTGATACTATTTTATGTGATGTTGTTCCCATGGAAGCAAGTCATATTTTACTTGGACGTCCTTGGCAATTTGATTGTGATGTGATTTATCATGCTAAGAAAAATTTCTATAGCTTTGTATACGAAGGAAAGAGGTTTAATCTTCACGCTTTGACTCCTGCACAAGTCTTTGAAGATCAAACAAGAATCATTCAAGCTACCAGAGATGCAAACGCCGCAAAGGAGAAGAAATTGCAAGAGAAACAATGTAATAATGGATCTAAATCTTGTAATAGTCATGATATAGTTGTTTCAAAATCTTGTCATTTTGCTTCTTCTAGCGAGTTTAAGAGAGGAATACTAGCTAGGCAATCAATGTACTTACTTGGTGATAGTGTTCATGAATTTTCTTGTTTGCTGCCTAGTACATTTGTTTTGCAGGTTTTTGGAGTTCCTAAGTGCTTAATGGAGTTCGAAATAACTCATTATCAATTGCAAGGAATCCAATCCACCTTAGCTTGTTTTCCACAAGGTAAGCAAGGTAAGTTAGGTAAGTATGAAAGCTTATTAGTTGATTTCAATGGTTTTAAAGTAAAGAACTTTGTTAACGTCAATGCTATTGATTTTCAAAGTTTGATTTCTGTTTTGAATCAATTTCAATGTCTTTCACACACCTTTGAACCATTAGTTCGAAATTCTTTAACATGTGCATTAAAATCCAATGATTTGTGTTTTGGTAAGCAAATTATTTCACATAATTCTTCAATTATGAAATCCAATTATTTCGTTTTGAATGAGTTTATGTATAGTTTCTTCACATGCTATGTTGCTTATCTCATACATGAATTATATTTTGAGCTTAATATTGATAATTTCGAACTACATCAAGCCTTTGCATGCACTCATTCAAGTGTTAATTATATTGACTCTACTTGTTGGGTTAATGATTCTTTTGATTCTTTATTTCGTGATTTTGCTCACATCCATCAAGTTCAAAGAGGTCCTTGGATAATTCAACACTTGTATGGTAAGTTATCTCCGTTCCAAATTTCTTTTGAATTCCAAGAGATAAAATTTTCTGTTTACAACTATTCAATAGATTGTTTACATTCTAGTCTTTGGAATTACACTCTCATATTTGATAACTTTTGCATGTTTTTAGAGGTCTTAATACGTTCATGTGATTTGCACTTTCTCAAGGATGCATATATGTTTTCTTGTTATGAATTTTCGTGTCTTTATGATTCTATTCATATATGTTTACATCCTTTGCTTACGTTACATGTTAATAACGTAAATAATGTGTTCATGAATGTTGTTAGTGAATTCATATTGATTAGTTCTTTAATTAAGAACATTCAATTTTCTGATTTGCATAAACTATATGATAGTTATTTGCATAATTGTTTTGAATTCATTGACTTCAACATTATGACTCATGCAAAATTTGTTACAACTAATCATGTTATATGTATTTCGATTTTGCATACATATTCTGCCCGTTCTATTCTTTTGGTGAAAGGAAATTATTCTACGTATTGTTTTAGATTATTGTGCTTTCTTTTAACTTATACATTTGTCTTGTTTTGGCAGGATATAACTTCTTGTTGCTCGAGATGTGCATCTTCCCAATTTTATTTGGCTCGAGTTTGCATTGGGTTCATCATATTGGTGTTTGATCCAGGAACTCACTTTCAAGATTCGAGGATGAATCCTTTCGAGGAGGGAGGGAATGATGAGAATGAGCCCGTGTCCATGTCCGTGGTGTTAAAGTCAAATTGTCATCCTGAAAGTTTCTGTCACGTTTTGGTCTTCTTGCCATAACGCTTTCGATATAACTCGGAAGTGCATGCTTCAAGAAGCCCTGGAACGATAAGAGATAGAGCTACAACTTTCATGTTTTAAGTTTTCCAAGATTCTGACATTATCACCGTTGAAAATGCCTTCCAAAGTTGATGACGGGATTTTGGCCGAATTTTCATCTCGAATTTCATGGACTACATTGAAGACCAAGATGGCGTGCTTGGGTTTTGTCATTATTGGATCACGCCATTGTTAATCTTTTGGATTTATTTAAGTTGTAATAATAAGTCCATTAACATTAATTAATTGGGCTTTATTTTCGCTAATTAATAAGTCATTACTTGGCCCAATTACCTTGCATGGTAATTAGGAAAGTAATCTCCTACCTTTTAGGTGGATTTAGGAAAGTAAGAGTACAAATCGGTTTTTACTTCTTCATAACCGATTTGCTATGATTAGGAAACTTAAAGTTTGTCTTTTAGTTATTGGTTTCCTTTTCCAATTTGGAAACTAAGTTGTAATAGGATTAAGCTAGGGTTTCATGTTTTTGTAGCCTATTTATAGGTGAGTTTTTCACATGAAATAATAAGATGAATTTTGATAAAAATTAAGCATTGTTTAAGCCTTCTTCCAGCCGTGAAAAGTTGAAAGAAAAATGTGAGGATTCAATTGATTTCAATTGTGTTTTCATAAGACCCGCGAAGCCTTAGTGAGGAGCTATAGGTTAGCTTACCCGTTCTTGATTTAAAAAACTCGCCAAACTGAAGAGATTTAACTTTTGATTTACATTAGTTAAGTTAATTCTTTTTGTTATAACGTTGGGGTGTAGATTGCTTCAATCTTTGTCCTTGCGTTTCATCTTGTTCTTTCCGCTTTGTTTTGTGTTTCTTGTTCGTGATTGTGTTGAGTTTTGTGTACAACGATCCAAAGATTTGTGGAAAATACGTGAGATCAAGGTCCTTCCTAGGTCAACTCGTATCACAAAAGCACCTCACATCTAAGAATCTGCTCTTTATTAGATATAAGATCTTTGAGGAACTTTGCGTATTTAGGAACTCTTTATTAGATATAACCTGTTTAACCACGTTCAGAAATCTATCAAATTGTTGCCCTCGCTTTGGCTTTGGTTTCACCCTTTCTGGAAATGGAGGCTTTGGAGCATATTCAGGGAAGTTATAAGGACTTGGAGGCCCTCCAACCTTTTTAGTAACTTTCTATCTCAATTATCTTGCACCTCCTCCTTCTCTGGTGCCATGTCCTCATGAGCTCAATCTTCCTCATGATCAACAATTGCTTCCTCCTCATCTTCACAAGCTCCATCTCCAGGATCAGTTGTTTTATGCATTTGCTTTCCACTTCTCAATGTGATAGCATTACAAACATCTTTCACTTTTGGATTTGGAATTGTATCACTTGGGAGTGAACCACTAGGCCTATGATGCACAGCATTGGCAAGTTGTCCCAATTGCATCTCAATGTTCTTAAGAGTGGCCTCATGGTGTTTCACTATTGTCTCCAAACCTTTGCTCATTCTTATCCATTTTATACATGAGCTTATGGAACATATCTTCAATAGAAGGCTTCCTTGGCTCTTGAGTGTTATGCTAAGGATCGAAGCCCGGAGGAGGATTCACAGATCTGCTTTGCTCGCTACCTTGAGAATAATGTCCTCTTTGATTTTGTTGGCCCCAATTGCCTTAACCACCATTATACGGACGATTACCTCTCGAGTAATTTCCAGCGTATTGTGGTCTATTGTAGTTGTTGACATATTGAAGAGACTCAGTTGTGATAGCGCATTCATCAGTGTGATGATCGCCTTTGCATAGACCACATGATAAAACTAGCGCCTTGGTTTGCTTCAGTGTTTGTACTTGCTTAGCCAAAGCCTCAAACTTAGCATTCAGTGATGTTTCCTCATCAAGGTCCAAGACTCCTCTCTGCCTTCTACCTTGGGGTTTTCTAGTTTCAGGGAACAAGTATTCATCCTCCGCAATCTTATCAAAGAGTTCTCTAAGCTCAGGAACACTCTTGTCTTTTAATGCACCATTGGTGCAGGCTTTAACCATCATCGAAAACTCAGCATTAAGTCCTTTGAAAAAGGTGTTCAATTCCCTTATTTCCCCCAAGTCATGGTTTGGACACTGTGTGATCAAGTCATTGAAATGTTCCCATGCTTCACGAAATGTCTCACCATCATGCTGTTGAAAATTCATTATATCCATTCTCATTTTCTCCAACCTTGCTATTCATTATATCCATTCTCATTTTCTCCAACCTTGCTGGAGGGAAATATTTTGCCAAAAACTTCTTCTGTAACTCTTCAAAGGACATTGCTGCATTTGTGCCCCCAATAGTCTTAAACCAATGCTGTGCTTTACCTCTCAAAGACAGAGGAAATAAAATTATGTCAACTTCACTCCTTGGCACTCTTTGAAGTTTGAAAGTACTGCAAAGTTCCAAAAACCAATCCAAGTGCTCGTTAGGATCCTCATTGTCTAGACCTTGGAAGAATTGGCCCTGTGTAATCATAAACACAATTTGGGTAGGTATGTGATAACTCTCTACATCTATATCCTATTGATCAAATCCACTTTCGAAATTGATAGCATAATGATCCCCAAATCGTGGAGGTCTCACTCCTTGATTTGCCATTCTTCTTTCGCGTTGTTGAATCCGCAAAGTCTTTGCTAATTCAGGATCAAGTGAATGCTCGGGTTCTTCTGCTGATCTCAAAGACCTGGTCATACACAGAACACCAAGAGTAAAGTCTAATATAAAAGAAAAGAAAACTCAAACACCAGTACAAGAATAAAATATGTAAACAAAAAGATATAGAACAAAAACAGAACACAACAAGAAAATTTCACAGAACAAATCAAGAAACCGTGCCTTCCTCGGCAGCGGCGCCAAAATTTGATAATCTAGTCGTATATGCTCCAATTTTATTCTAAAACTAATGTAGGAAGTGGTGATAGGGATCGTTCCTCAGAGAAGGGAGTAGTCACAAGATTTGCTCTAAGGATTTGTCACAAGTATTGAAATGTGGAAAATTTGAGAATAACACTGCAAAAACAGAACAACAAACAGGAGAAATCTAGTCTGAGTACAACAATGAGAAAGATGATGCCCTAGAGTTCCGTAGTTGGATGAATACACCTCTAGACACTCATGCGATGCAACTGAACATACATGCTAATCAAGAGGGGAACCTCGTTCCCTAGAGTCTTAAGCCACAACTGGCATGTTGACCACACTGCGTCTTAATCCTCCTGACACAATCCTATTCTATGGCCAAGCCAAAAGACGATGATTTCAATCTGCAACCTCCCAATCCACTATTCCTAACAAGATTAACACTCGACTCTTAAAAGCTTCTCATGGCAAGGCCTAAAACTAAGGTCTAATGCGCTCATCAACAATAGATGACTTCTTTTTCACTCTGACCTTATGATTTCATATTCTACGATCGGCATGGCGACCACATCCTAGAAGACGAGCATGCAAAACGAGTGAAAAGACTCTATTCATGTTCCCATTCCACGTAATTCACAAGAATAAAATATGTATTAAGCTTAGACTCAGTACGACGGCCGCAGTTCAAGTTCAATTCAACTATTCTAGAGTGAATTCGTGAAATTCAACTGAGATTTGCAAGAAAGCAAGATATGAATCATTTCTTCAAAGATTACAATAACTGCATCGAATGAAGAATCTAAAGTGTTCATTCATCCATTGGAACCCTAGGTCATCACACGATTAGCCAAAAAACTCTCTCCTCATCTCAATTTCATCAAGTTGCAACATTAACAAATTCATTTCCATTCAATTGGAGGATTTTACCGGTTAAAATGCGGTGAATTGTCAATTTCCTTTGTTAATTGAGAATACAGAAGCAGTTTCCAGTCGATAGACGAGATCAGAATCGCAATCGGAGTGCAAATGCTAGAGAGAGAAAGAGAGTAGAGAGAGGAAGTTCCCGCTCTCTAAAATCAAAAGTTTGTTATAATTCTCGAATGATCGATCCCCCTCCTTACTGACTAAATCCTCCATATATAGAGGTTACAAAGCGTAAACAATACGCGAACGTAAAATGAACACGTATTTATAGAAATGCCACTGCATATATTAACTGTCCACAATCCAGCTCAACCAATGCGCCATTCACGCCTCCAAGCCCCGAACCCTCACGCCTTCAGCATCACCAACAGGCCTTTGAGCCTAACATGACAACGCCTTCCCGAACCTGTGCAGAAGAGAGAAAACTTCAAACACTTAGAAAAATTTCTCAACCAAATTCTCACATTTCAACTGCGACGCATCTCCACGATGCGTCGCAGCATTAACTCTTCTCCACTACGATGCATTTTGACGATACGTCATGGTGTAACCCTTCTAAGGATGATGCATCTTGATGATGCATCATGGTGCAAAAAGTCCCACAGCGACGCATCGTGGTGTAATGTGTAAGTATGTGCAAAGTGCTGTGAAGTGTGAAGAGTGTTGCGAGATTTATGAGTTAGGAGTTTTGTAAGTGTTATGATCTAAGTGTGTAAGAATGTGTTGTAGAGCGTATGTGCTGTGTAGTGAAATCAAACTGAGTGTAAGTGAGCTAAACTGAAAATGAGTGAAAGTAAATGGTGAAGCATGAAATGGTGAAAAAGATAACATGCAAAAATGTGTGACCAAAAGTGTTTTGAAGGGCAAGATGTTTAATGCACAAGCAAAAATACTACAATAAAACCCATGATAAAGAAAAGCTTGTGACGAAGGTACTTGAATGTTATGAAACAAGATGTGTGAAAAAAATACGAATGAAGTGTTGAGTGAAAATATAATGTGATGACAAAAAGTGTGAGTGTTGAGTGAAATGTGTGCGTTAGAGACATGAAGTCTCCGCATGAACATGCTGCGACGTGCATGAGATCGCCGTACGAATGTGAGGTAACAAGCGTGTCGCGTACTTGCAATTTTACCCTATTCACTAATGTAGATGTAGTGATAGGGATTGTATCCACAGGGAAGGGGATGGATTCTCGAATTCAAAATTTGTTCACAAAATGTTACAAAAGAACTAGATTAAAGAAACAAGCTCACCAAATACAGTGTAAAAACAGGAAGAGAATGGATGTTCTAGAGTTTTTCCACCGGATGAATACACATTAGACTACTCAAATACAATGCAACTGACACTCAAGAAAAACAGAGAGGAGATCAAGTTGCTTGGAAGCTTAGAATTCCATCAGCATGGCGACTGCATGTCATCCTACCCTCCCTAACACCACTCTTTCCCATTGCGAGGCCTAAGAGTGATGGTTGGAACCCGCAACATCTCAACTTCCCAAGACTCACTACTCTCAGATGCAAAGCCTAAGGTTTTCCCATGGCGAGACCTAACCTAGGTTCATTTGTCTTCGTTAATCATAGAAAGTCTCTTCTTACTCTATTCTAAGGTTTCAATGAACTTCCACCGGCATAGCGACCGCATCTCAGCTCATGATCAAACAATACGAGTGAGAAGACTCAATTGTCATACTAAAGGTTCTCATTTCAAGCATTCTTACTCCTATCGATAAATCAAACCTCAACCTAGCATGGCGACCACAATCGAAGCACAACTCAGTCAATTAAAGCACGAATAAATGAAACTTAACAGGATTCATGCATTAATTCTAGTACGAATTCATTCCTTATGAATTATGTCAATTACAAAGCTCTATGTAGTCTAAATGCACATTAATCCAGTTGAAACTCTAGAACATCATGAATCTAGTTACAGAACTCCATTTCCAGTTCACGATGGTCATTAAGCAACAACAAGCAAGTCATAGTCATTAATTGGAAAGAGTTTACCAAATGATATGCTTCAAATGCTTCCAATTCACAAGAGAATCGTGAATTTCCTCCTTAATTGAGAAGAGATTTACAACGATCGGACCAAATCCGCGATCGGATTCTATTTCTAGAAAGAGAAAATCCTAGAGAGAGAATGTTAGAGAGAGAAACTTTCTCTCTCTAGTTCAAAAATTTGTTACCAATCTCGAATGATTCCCCTAAACTCTAACTAAATCCTCTATTTATAGAGGTTACAAAACGTAAATAATAAGCTAACGTAAAATGAACACAGAATTACAAAAATGCCACCGCATCCATCAAATGGTCCACAAGTCATCTCGATCAATGTCTAGCTTCATGCCTTCAGTCCATAGTCCTCCACGCCTATGGCACCATGAGCACGTCTTTGGGCCTTCCATATTCACGCCTTTATAGAACCTTGCACAAGAAACAACTTCAACACTTAATCAAAATTTTAAGCTAGAAAAAACCAAGGCCATTCAAGTGTTACCATGGCGAGGTCTCGCGGCGAGACCTCGCCGTGTAACTTGTTTGCGTGGCGAGACCTCTCGGCGAGGTCTCGCCGTGCAAGTGTGTGCAGGGCGAGGTCACATGGCGAGGTCACATGGCGAGACCTCTCCATGTGTTGTGTATGTATGGCGAGACCTCGCGGCTAGGTCTCGCCATGCATCGTGTGTGTGAGGTGCAAATGTGAATGAATTGAAAATGTGAGAGTGAGATGGAGTGATGCAAAGTAGTGTGATAACAAATGCTTGTGAGATGAGTGTTTGCGTAGAAAATAAATGAGTGAAGTATGTTGAAGAATTAAAATGTGATGAAATGAAAAATGAATATAAGTGTTGAGTGTAATGTGTAATGAAATGTATGTGCATGTGTGCAAGAGTGTGCTTTGTGCAAGTGTGTGCGAGGCCTGTACGTCGAGGTGTGCAGAGTGAATGAGTTCGCCGCACAGATTGTGCGGCGAGGTGTGCATAGTGCCGTGCTTGTGTGCATGAATGTGCAGTGTTGTGCAAGGTTATGCTTGCGAAGTGTGTGAAGTTGTAGCTGTGAAATGCATGTGTGCATAAGTGTGTGGCGAGGTGAAATGGTGGGCAACAAGTGTTGTGCGACAATGTGCAAATGTGCAGCAACTTCCAACAAAAATATGGCCCTGATACATTGTGAATTTGGAAAGACTTAAAACATTAAATTTATATCCCCAAAACTTAGCTTTCTACAGCTTTTTGAATCACCAAAATTGGAGCTCGGACGAGAAAGTTATGGCCAAAATACTGGAGTATGGTGAAGAGGAAAAGTGTGGAATGTGAGAGCTCGCCACACATCCGTGCGGCGAGGTGTGTGAATGTGTGCGAGCTCGCCGCGCATCCATGCGGCGAGGTAAGTGTCATGGCAAGAGCTCACCGCATATCCATGTGGCGAGGTGTGTGAGCTCGTCGCATGGCCATGCGACGAGGTGTGCATGTGTGTGCGGCGAGGTGAGTGACAATGCGCAGCAAATGTTGTGCCCGCATGCAGCAATGTCCAACCAAATTCTAGCCATGATGCGTTGTGAATTTGGGAAAATGTAAAACATAAGAACCAATCACTAAAATACCCCTTGTAGCCCTATGGCATAGCTTTCCATAGCCGTTTGAATCACCCAATTTGGATCTCGGACAAGAGAGGTATGACCAAAATACGGAAGTGTGGCGAAGAGTTAAGATTTCATAGCGAGGCCTTGCGGTGAGGTCTCGCCGTGAAAATTGTTTACCCACGAGGTCTCACGGATTTTTCCTTTCGAATTAGAGCTCGGGGTCAGCATAAGGGTTATCGAGCTTTCTCTTGGCTTTCCATTGGTTCAAGAATCAGCATCATTGGAGGTCTGTAGCTCAAGCGATACACATTCTAGCAAACTGTGGGCAATATGAATTCAAAGATGAAAACCTCAAGGAACAATTGTAGAGATGACCCCGTTTCTCCTACTTTCACACATATTTAGAAGACAGTTAAAACATAGGAAATGAAGTACACTTAAAGAGCTTTCCAGAACATCCACGACCTTCTCATTTGGATTAGTATCGAGTGAGTTACACTCAATACAAGTTGTACAACCAATTCTGCCCAACTCCAAATGAACATATTATGGCAGGCTTAGGTTTTCCTCAAATTCTTCATACACCATTTAAGCACTTTTAAACTCTTTCCTTATAATTTAACATCAAACACACATTTGCTTCATTTAATCATCATTTTTGGTCTTTTTCACCATTTTAGCACCTCCAAGTTGCAAACCACGTAAATGCACAAAAGAACACATAATACATATAAATGAATGAAAAACAAGTCAAAAGATAAGTGAAATAAGACATATAAGTTGGTATAAAACCAACTTATCAATTTCCCCCACACTTGAACTCTTGCTTGCCCTCAAGCAAGATCACAACAATGCACTTATACAAGTCTTGCACAACTCAAGCACGGTCACAACAATACACTAACACATAACCTGCAACACCATATAGTTGAACTTTGTAAAGAAACTAACCTATCCACTTCAAGAACATTTCACACTTCAATTGGATGTGCACATTTCTTAGTTCAACTAGTTATTGATAAGGTGAATTTATTCACCTTTTATATAATGTTTATACTTAACTCTTTGATCATTTTTATTCCTTTTGATTTGTTTTGGTGTTAAAATTGTAAGTTTGACAACCATGATGCATGTTTGGAAGAGATAAGTCACAAAAAAGCCAAATAGGACGCAGAATGCAAACTTCTCCACGTCGCGACGTGGATCTACTCCCACGTCACGACGTGCGTGAACGTCGTGATGTTGGACCTTCAACGTCGCGACGTTCGTGAAATTTGAAATATACATCATTTTTCATCTTGGTCAATAAAGAGAAATCATCCTCTAATGATGTTGGTAGGTGGGAATGTCGGTAGAGCGTCGATAGAGGCATAATTAGGGTGTTTTTGAAGAGGAAAAACATTAAGACAAGACAGAGAATGGCCACAAAAAAAGAGGTAGCAACCTAGAGAAAAATTCGAAGGAGAAAACTTTCACTTCTCCTTTGTAAAATTCATGGTTTTCAATTTTCATTCTTGTTGCTGAAAGAATTGTAATAGCAAGATTGGGAACATTATTGGGATTTGGTTTCATTTATTCAAAGACAAAGATTTCTTCCAAGGATTTGTACTCCAAGGTGTTATCTTTCCTTTTTATTCATGATATCAATATTGTGCTTGATCATATATTTAATGATGTTTGATATATCTATGCTTGGTTAATTCTCTTGTACTCCTGGGTTTATGAAGAGGGATTTTTGTGCTTAATTTCATGTTAGTTCTATCTTATGATTGTAGTGGATTGAGTTTTATTGTGATCTAAATAGTTATGCATGATTTGGCCAATTATGTGTGATGAATATTTTGTAAAGTGCAGTAAATTGTTTAGGGATAATTTGCTTTAATCTTGCCTCTTACCACATAGGAAGATTAGTGTGGATTGTTTAGAATCTTGTGTGGGTTTGTTGTGAATTTGTTGGATTAATTTCAGTTTAGCTCTTGCCTCTTACCACATAGGAGGAGTCAAAGTGAAATAATCTAGCATAAGTGTGACTGGTTTAATTGTTGCCTCTTACCACATAGGAACAATTGAATTTGAATGTTTGTTGAGTTGGTTGGTTGTACAAGATTTTGGGTTGATTAAGGAAGTGAACCTTGCCTCTTACCACGTAGGAGGGTTCAATGAATTAGTTAACACTTAAATAGGTAAATAACTAAATCATTCCTTGCCTCTTACCACATAGGAGGGTTCAATGAATTAGTTAACACTTAAATAGGTAAATAACTAAATCATTCCTTGCCTCTTACCACATAGGAGGGTGTGAGTTATGTTGTTTATCCTCAATTTAGATTTCTATAGATAGAACAAATGCATGAACTATTTTTGTAACCCTCGAAATCATCCCAGGAGTACGTTTGATCAATCGTTATTGTAAAAATCAAGTCATATAATTTGTTTAATTTTATTGATACTTTCATTGTGATGTTTGGTTGATTTATTTAATAAAGAGAAAAGAGAAATCAAAAACACATTTATAGAATTTCAACACTTTACTTTCTCTGTGGGAACGAATTCGCTATACTATTACCTTTTACAAGGGGTTGTTTGGCATTTTTAATTTGAGCTGGGGTAAATTGCAACCACGATCATTTTATACATATTATTTGCCTAGCGTCAAATTTTGGCGCCGTTGCCGGGGAAAGTGATTGCGTTGAAATTTTGTTTTTGTTTTTGTTGTAAATTTTTGGTATAGTTTTTCTTGTGTATTTGTGTTACTGTTATTATTTTTCTTTGCATGCGCAGGACAAGATCTCTTGGTCCAGCTGAATATCGATACGATCCGGAGCTTGCACGAACTTTGCGTGTTAATAAAAAGCTGGAATTCGAAGCCATGGCTGCAAAAGATAATCAGCTTAATGTTATTGTTCCTCCAGCTGGAGGAATTCAAAATATTGCACCAGTACAACCAGCATTACCAAGGCGTCGATATGGAGATCATTATGAGCCTCGAATGGACAATTTGGTTTCACCTCTTATTAACACTGGAGAGCATTTCCAAATTCCGCCCACTTTCATTAATTTGATTCAAAATGGACAGATTTTTCATGGACTGAATTCGGAAGATCCACACGCACATTTAAGAACATTCCTTAAATTGTGCAATACAGGCAATCTACCACATATCCCTCATGATGTTCTAAAGAGAATGTTATTCCTTTTTTCTCTTCAAGGAGCTGCCGAAAGATTGTATGACTCAATTAATGGGGCAAGAATTGAAACATTTGATGAAGTTGCAAGGAGGTTCATCACTAAATATTTTCCACCATCTAGAATGGACAAGATTCGGATGGAATTCATGCAGTTTCGTCAAGGTGAAAATGAGTCATTCACAGAGGCGTGGGATAGATTTCGTGAACTTTTCAATAAATGTCAAAACTGTGGGTTGGAACAGGGAAGAGAGCTGAATTTCTTTTGTAATGGACTCAACTTTGATACTATGCATATGGTAAATCTTACAGCCGGAGGGAATTTACGTGACAAATCACCGGAAGAAGTTGAGGTAATTTTTGAGCTTATAGTGAGCAATGAGTTGATGTTGCCCAATGCAAGAAGTAACCATGGAAGAAGGCAAATTGGAATGTTGGAATTGGATAAATCATCCAACTTGGAAGCACAAATTTCAGCCATCCAAAACCAATTATCCACTATTCAGGCAGCTTTGCCCTTGACAAACAAAATCACACCATCTTGTGGATTATGCCAAGGAACACATCACATGGATGAATGTCCTCAAATTACTAATGAGCCAGTGAAATATGTCAATTTCAACACGAATTCTAATTCAAATCAATGGAAACCATCCGGTGGAAATCAATGGTATCAAGGAGGAACAAGTCTTCCACAGTATAATGCATCAAGACCTACCTATCCTTTTGGCTTTGGAAATCAACAAAATACACAAGGTGGTAATTCACAAGCCATAATAGATGATGTTATCACAGTGTTGGGGGCCAAGATGGAAAAATTGCTTGGAGAATGTCAACAACAACAAGCCAATGTGGAGAAAATGATGGAAATTTATGATGGGATGTTTAGGGAGCAAAAAGCTCTTCTTAAAAATATGGAGACTCAAATAGGTCAACTTTCAAATGAGGTACATAATAGACCCATGGGAACTTTGCCAAGTGATACTTTTCCCAATCCCAAAGGAAAAGAACAATGTCATGCTATTACGCTTCGAAGTGGCAAAGAACTCAAATCTCCAACCATCAACGAAGGAAATTCTCCAGGGGATGAACAAGATGTTGTTGAAGCTAAAATTGAGAAGGAGGAAATTGAAAAGCAAGTTGAAAATAAGGAAGAAAGTGTTGGCAAAGGGAGAAAGAAAAATCCTCAAAGTGTTTTTAATTTTCCATAATGTGCTCCACCATTACCTTTTCCTCAAAGAGTACAGCCATCAAAGAATAAGATTTTATTCAGTAAATTTGCTGAGATGATTAAACAGCTCCATGTGGAAATTCCTTTGTTGGATTTAGTGAAAACGGTGCCCACTTACACAAAATTCCTAAAGGATCTCATTTCCAATAAAGAGCAAATTTTGCAATGTGAAGAGGTTATTCAATTGAATGAGGTTGGAAAATGTTTAATGAAGAAAAATCTGCCCCCTAAACTCAAGGATCCAGGATGTTGCACAATTCCATGTAAAATTGGTTCAAGATATTTTTCAAAGGCATTGTGTGATTTAGGAGCTGGTATTAATTTGATGCCTTATTCCATAGCCGTCAGTGTGGGAATGGGAGAACAAATCAAACCAGTGGCTATTACTCTTCAGTTGGCGGATAGATCCATCATCACTCCTTTGGGAATTATTGAGGATGGTTTGGTAGTAGTTGATAAGTTCACAATTCCGGTGGACTTTATTGTCTTGGACATGGAGGAAGATGAGGAGGTTCCTCTCATATTTGGAAGACCATTTTTGGCAACTGGAGATGCTTTAATTGGTGTACGCAGCAAGACGATTACCTTTCGTGTCAATGGCAAAGATGTAAATTTTAATGTCAATTATGCCATGAAGCATCCTAGGGATATTAATTCTTGTTTTTTCATGGATGTTGTTGAAACTTCAGTTGTTGTATGTAATCCCATGAAATCATATAGTGTTGACAATCAGGACTCTTCAATGCATATTTTGAGTTCTGAGTTGTTTAAAATTGATGAGAAAATAGCATTAGAGTTACAAAATCTGATTGAAAATGGTTTTCTTGATTCTTCCATTTGTGAGCTAACTGATGATGTTTGTGAAGAGCCCATTAAGGTGAGGCCAATTGAAGTTCTTGATTGCATAGAAAATAAGATGAAATCATCAGCTGAAGATCCACCAAAATTGGAACTCAAGTCACTTCCATTACATCTCAAGTATGCTTTTTTGGGAGACAACAATACTTTGCCGGTAGTGATTTCAGCTACATTGGAACCATGGCAAGAAGAAGAGCTTATCAAGTTGCTGAAAATGTACCAAGGAGCAATCGGGTGGACTATTGCGGATATTAAAGGAATTAGTCCATCAATTTGCATGCACAAAATTCTTATGGAAGATGATGCAATTCCAGTACGTGATAGACAACGCCGATTAAATTCGGCAATGATGTATGTGGTTAAGAAGTAGGTGATCAAGCTTTTGGACTTTGGGATGATTTATGCTATATCAGATAGTGAATGGGTGAGCCCAGTCCAATGTGTACCAAAAAAGGGTGGAGTGATAGTGGTCAAGACGGATAATGATGAGTTGTTGGCAACACGAATCACTAATGCATGGCGAGTTTGCATGGATTATCGCAAGCTCAACAAGGCAACCCGAAAGGATCATTTTCCTCTACCATTCCTTGATCAAGTGCTGGACAGAATTTCGGGATACTTATTCTATTGCTTCTTGGATGGCTATTCCGGATACAATCAGATCATTATTGATCCGAAGGACCAGGACAAAATGATATTTACTTGCCCTTTTGGTACTTTTGCATTTAAGTAAATGCCCTTTGGTTTATGCAATGCACCCGCAACATTTCAAAGATGTATGATGGCCATTTTTCTCGATATGGTGGAAGATATTATTGAGGTATTTATGGATGATTTCTCAGTTTTTGGTCATTGTTTTGATCGGTGCTTGGATAACCTTGCTAAGGTGCTTCAGAGATGCATGGAGACAAATTTGGTTCTAAATTGGGAGAAATGCGAATTTATGGTGCAAGAAGGAATTGTCCTAGGCCACAAAATCTCAGTTAAGGGTATGGAGGTGGATAAAGCAAAACTGAAACTTATTGCAAAACTCCCTTATCCAATCAATGTTAAGGGAGTTAGAAGCTTTCTGGGCTATGCTGGATTTTATCGCAGATTCATTCGTGATTTTTCCAAAATTACAAAACCATTATGCCATCTTTTAGAGAATGATGCAACATTCAACTTTGATAATGACTGTAAGTCAGCTTTTAATTTCCTTAAAAGCCAACTTGTTTCGGCACCAGTCATTCAACCTCCAAACTGGGGACTTCCTTTCGAAATTATGTGCTATGCTAGTGATTTTGCTGTGGGAGAAGTCCTCGGGCAAAGAAAAGAGAAAATTTTTCATACTATCCATTATGCCAGCCGTCTACTAGATTCAGCTCAGTGTAACTACACTACAACTGAGAAGGAGATGTTAGCAATAGTTTTTACTATGGATAGGTTCCGTTCTTATTTGCTGGGAGCCAAGGTGATTATCTACACAGATCATGCAGCAATCAGATATTTGATGGCGAAGAAAGATGCAAAACCAAGGTTGATTCGTTGGGTTCTATTACTCCAGGAATTCGATTTGGAAATTCGGGACAAAAAGGGAGCTAAAAATAACGTTGCTGACCACCTTTCCCGATTGGAAAAACATGAACATTTGGAAGAGGACATTAATGTGATAATCCAGGAACTCTTTCCGGATGAGCAATTGTTTCTTGTTGAAGAAGCTGAAAAAGCTCCATGGTATGCCGACATTGCAAATTATGTGGTTTCTCAACGGATTCCACCTAACTTGTCTTTCCAACAAAGGAAAAGACTCATCCATGACGCAAGCTACTATTTTTGGGATGAGCCTTATCTTTTTTAAGTGTGCAGTGACCAAGCTATTAGAAGATATGTTCCTGAGGAATATCAAGCAGAAATTCTTCGGTCATGCCATGAATCTGATTATGGAGGACATTTTGGGGGACGGAGAACAGCTTACAAAATGCTTCAGTCGGAATACTATTGGCCAAGATTATTCCATGACACTCAAGAGTGGATTAAGCACTGCAATGAATGCCAAAGGACCGAAAACATTTCATGGAGAAATGAAATGCCTTTAAACAATATCATGGAAGTCGAAATTTTCGATGTTTGGGGCATAAACTTCATGGGACCATTCCCAAAATCCAAGGGCAACTCTTACATTCTTGTGGCTGTGGATTATGTCTCAAAATGGATTGAAGCAATTGCAGTACCTACTTGTGATGCTAAATGTGTGGTGGGGTTCATTAAAAAGTACATTTTTACTCGTTATGGAACGCCAAAGGCCATTATCAGTGATGGAGGCTCACATTTTTGTAACAAGGCTTTTCAAGCATTGTTGACAAAATATGGAGTTCGACATAAGGTGGCAACCCCATATCATCCTCAGACAAGTGGTCAAGTGGAGATATCGAATAGAGAGATCAAGAAAATTTTGGAGAAAGTTGTGAAGCCTTCCAGGAAGAATTGGGCATCAAAATTGGATGATTCTCTATGGGCATACCGCACAGCATTTAAAACCCCAATCAGTACATCTCCTTACCGTATGGTTTTTGGAAAAGCTTGTCATTTACCAATTGAGCTGGAGTACAAAACTTTCTGGGCTTTAAAGGAATTGAGAATGGATTATGGGAAGGCAGCTGAACAAAGGTTGTTGGAATTCAATGATTTGGATGAGTTTCGTTTTGATGCATATCAAAGTGCAAATCTCTACAAAGAGAGAACCAAAAAGTGGCACGACAAACGCATTCTACACTAGAAATTTGAACCTGGGCAGCTAGTTCTTCTATATAATTCTAAGCAGAAACTTTTTCCGGGAAAACTCAAGTCAAGATGGTATGGTCCATACAAGGTGAAAACTGTTTTTCCGTATGGTACAGTTGAGCTTTTAAATGAAAAACCGGAAATTCTTTTATTGTAAATGGGCACAGATTGAAGATCTATCTTTCTCAAGGAGAAAAGATTTTCCGCAACATTGAAGAGGTAACTCTTGAAGAGTCATCGAAGGAAGAATAAATAAAACAGGCGTCGAGCTTTCGACGATAAACAAAGCGCTTCTTGGGAGGCAACCCAAGTTTATAAGTTTTTATTTTACATTTTATTTTGTTTTACTTTGTTTCATTGAAACATTTGTGTGAAAAATTCCATTAACTTAATGTCTTGATTAATAAAAATGTATTTGCATGTAGGTTGGAAGAAGAAATGAGAGATGTTGGGTGATAAATTTGTGAGAAGGAGCAAAATTCACCCACGTCGCGACATGGGGAAGTTTGGATTCTGCCAATATTTTGTCTCTCAACATCGCGACGTTCAAGGTCGAACGTCGCAACGTTCAGGTTCGTTCACCCATGTCGTGACGTCCAGTGATCGACGTCGCGACGTCGGGCAAATTTTTTGAATAAACGCAAGAACAGAAACATTTTTTTTAAACCCACAAAACGAAAAATCTCTCTAACCCATCTTATCTTCTCTAATTTTTTCTGAAAAATCTATCCACAATAGTGTTATAGATTGTGTAAGGATCATTCTAACATCAAAAACACACAAATTGACCAATTGAAATCCAAAATTTTTCAAATTTTAGCATTTTTTCTCAAAATCTCCAAATTCAAAAATACGAATTTCAAGTTGAATTCATGGGTATTTGGTGACTCCAATCCATTCTTGGAGGCTTTGAGAAGGTGTAGAAGGCTTCATTACATCACAAAGCACAAGAATTTTGATTTTTGATTTTTGTTCTTGAAGAGGTAAATTCTCGAATTTATCTTTAAATTTTGTTATAATCTTGTGTTTAATTGTGCTATATTTGATTTATTTATGCTAATGAGAAAATTGTGATAATGAATGATTGTTAGAATTGAATTGTCGAATTTTTGGAATTCATAATAAACGGTTTTGACAAGTTTGGATAATTTGGAAATCCTTGAGTTTGATTTCGGTTTATATAGATTGTGTGATGAATTTCAAATTGTTCTATGAATTGTTATGGTAATTTTGTTGTGGTTTTTGTTGGTAAATCAGTTTGTGATGTTGGTTTGGACAAGAAGAAAAATTTATGCACACCATGTGTTTGATAAATTGTTTCAATGGTTTATAAGTGTATTTTTACACTTAAATGTGCATAGACATAACAATGCATGTTCTGTGTTTGTTGTAATGCTTAAATATTATACTTTTGAATCAAAATCAATTCTTGATGGAATTTTGTTGAAAGGAAATTGTTATGGATTCATTAGTGTTTGATAAAATTCTTAATGCATTCAAGGTGTTTGATAAAAAACTTCAATGAATCATCTTTTGAATTGGATGCACATAAGCATGCATAAGTACATCATACATTATTATTGTTCTGTGAAAATGTATGTGTATGAAATTCTTGTCTTAACAACAAATAAAATTGATTTTGGTTGTAAAACTAGTTTCCTTGAACTTATACATTTTGTGGAGTTGGCTATGTTTGTTTGTTTATTTATTTGTTTACTTACTTTGGTTTGTAAATGAGTTATATTTGTTCTTGCATTAAGATAGAAACATTATGTTTCTCACATAGCTCATTTGGAGGATTTAATGAACAACAAGTGTGGGGGAATATGTGAGATTAGTGGTGTTGTTTATATGTGAGAAGTTCTGTTTATGTGCAAATATAGAATAAATTTATCTCACATAAATTTGTCATTTGAATTTCTGTTTTGAATTTGATATTTATCATTTTGACAGAAATGGCACACAAGAGGACTCGATCCAATACCAGTAGGGCAGAAGCAAATCCTCCACCACCACCTCCTCAACCACAACCACCACAGACCAACCCTGCGGGGTTTGATGATTTTCGATTTATGTGCTTGGAGGCAGAAACTCACCATAATAAGAATCTCGCACAAAAGGCGATGGTGGAAGAGCGTGGAATTGAAATCACCACAACGCCAATTGCCAATCAGATCATTCGTCGACGTTGGCAACAATTCTGCAAACAACCTCAAGGAGGAAATTCTACATTGGTCAGAGAATTTTATGCCAACTATCCATATGCTCGGGAGGGAGTCCTCAGAATCCGTGGAATTGATGTATCTGTCGGTCGAACAAAATTCAATGAATACTATGGATTGCATGATATTGTCAACAGTGGTTATCGACAATTGCTGCACAGTTATATTCCAATTCCACGGGTATACTCCACCATTATTGCGTTACCTATGGATCAAGCTTCATCAGTCACATCAATAGTGGAGCTCAAGTTGGATAACATGACCAAGATAACTAAAGCTTGGCATTACTTTATTATTGGGAAGCTCATCCCTAGCAGACATCAAGCCACTTCTAACAGTGATAAGGCACTCCTCAATTATGCTATACAGACTGGTCTTACAATCGACGTAGGAGAGATAATGGATATCAAAATCAAGAAAGCACGTCGATTTTTAAAGACAGGACTGTATTATCCGTCAGCTATCACAGCTATGTGCTGCGCATCGGGGGTGAAAGCATTACCCACTGATGAGCTTTGTGGAGTAAGGGAGGTAATAACCACTTCTATGTATAACGGCTATAAGATCAGTTCTTATGCATAGCCAGGTGCACCTCTAGTACAACAGCAACCACAACAGCAAGAGCAAGAAGAACAAGGACATGATCAGGAGCAACCACCACCACCTCGCCGCATATATACTTTTGCAGGTATACATTCCCGCCTGGATGAGATGGAGGCCCATGCAACACAACAGGCGACACACTTTGACGAACGGTTTGACCAGATGGAGATGGCTCATGCCAACCTCTCCCACCAGATATCACAGATATCATATATGGTTCGTCAAATAAGTCGTCAACGGCAGATATCGAGAGGCGAGGGCTCCAGTTCACAACCTCATCCCACTGATGATTCTCAGCCTGACTAGGTGGCGATTTTCCTTTATCACATTGAGGACAATGTAAATTTCAAGTGTGGGGGAATTATGAGTGACTTTTGGTTGGATACTTTTGGTTGGATATTTTTGGTTTTTGTTGGATTTTTTTTATGATCTTTCTGTTTTCTTTGATTGGAATGGTTGGATTTTATGTGAGTGACTTTCTTTTGTTTGATTTTCTTGTCGTTATTTTTCTCGTAGTTTTTTCAGTGAATTTAAGCATCATGAAGGCATATTAAGTTAATGGAATTAGGTTTTATTTCAAAGTATTTATTTTGAATTTTTATGATGTCTCAATTGTGTTAGTATTCCCTTAAGTGTCTCTAGTTTGAAAATAAGCGAGCCGAAAAAGATAACTCTTTGCATAATTACATCATGGTTTTAGGTATTTTTTTTGTGGTATCCAACTTTTGAAATTTTTATCTTTATGTGATAAGTGTTATGTTGCCGATGATTTAATTGTATCGGAAAATTTTATGTGGGATAGGAAAGTAATATGCTATTCAAAAAGAGTCAAATTCTTAAGGGAAAATTTAGCATTTTGAGTCAATCATTTTTATGCACCTAGGGGAACTACCGGAGGGATTGACGAGTTTGTAACCATTAAGTAGGTTGGTGTGTTTTTAACACTTTGTATAGTTGATACTTATATAACTCTCTTAAAATTATGCTCTTTAATGAATGTGCTTACATGAATGTTTGCACTTAATGTTTTTAAATTTTAAGCTTGTTTTGTAGATGCAGGCTATATATTGCCACTCCTCTGCGAGACTGCTCTTAAACGAAAAGTTAATAGAGAACTTGCATGAGTGGGAATGGGTTTAAAACCCGAAGGTGAGACAGTACTCCATGTGGATGTCACAGGACTTCCAATGAGATATCCTAATAAAAGGTGACAGTCTGGGGGAACGAGTGTTTATATATGAACCTAAGGGTTCGCCGAGTGAATCCTCATGAATAGTGAGTTCATAATGAATTTTAATTTGAATAGTGAGGAAAAGTTGAAACTAAAACTTAGTTGTTGGAACCCTAATTTATAGCATGGTTGTGGATGAGTTATGAACTTAGGTGGAACCTATCGCACACACACACATGATTGGCTCAACGTGTCTAAATGAGTACATTAACATGCTTTGATAATTTTTGGAGATGTATATTATGTGTACTTGACATTTAAATGTTTGGGATTATGAGGTGATTTCATGACACTTGTCCTTAGATCAAGTTGATGAAGTTGGATGCATTTTGTTGTTGAGTGTTAGTATTGTGTAGAGTCTTTATTATTTATTTTGGATTGTTATTTTGAATTTGGTTTGTTCGGGGACGAACAAAGGTTAAGTGTGGGGGAATTTGATAAGGTGAATTTATTCACCTTTTATATAATGTTTATACTTAACTCTTTGATCGTTTTTGTTCCTTTTGATTTGTTTTGGTGTTTAAATTGTAGGTTTGACAACCATGATGCATGTTTGGAAGAGATAAGTCACAAAAAAGCCAAACCGGATGCAAAATGGAGGAAAATGTGAAGAAAATTCGTCAAAGTGAAAAAAAACATCCTCCACATCGCGACGTGGAGGATCACAAGCTCTCTACTTCGTGTGGAGAGCCAAAAAAAAGGTAGAATGCAAACTTCTCCACGTCGCGACGTGCGTGAACGTCGCGCGACGTTTGACTTTCAACGTCGCGACGTTCATGAAATCTGAAATATACATCATTTTTCATCTTGGTCAATAAAGAGAAATCATCCTCTAATCATATTGGTAGGTGGGAGTGTCAGTAGAGCGTCGGTAGAGGCATAATTGGGGTGTTTTTGAAGAGGAAAAGGATTAAGACAAGGCAGAGAATGGTCACAAAAAAAGAGGTAGCAACCTAGAGAAAAATTCCAAGGAGAAAACTTTCACTTCTCGTTTGTAAAATTCATGGTTTTCAATTTTAATTGTTGCTGAAAGAATTGTAATAGCAAGATTGGGAACATCATTGGGATTTGGTTTCATTTATTCAAAGACAAAGATTTCTTCCAAGGATTTATACTCCAAGGTGTTATCTTTCCTTTTTATTCATGATATCAATATTGTGCTTGATCATATATTTAATGATGTTTGATATATCTATGCTTGGCTAATTCTCTTGTACTCCTGGGATTATGAAGAGGGATTTTTGTGCTTAATTTCATGTTAGTTCTATCTTATGGTTGTAGTGGATTGAGCTTTATTGTGATCTAAATAGTTATGCATGATTTGGCCAATTATGTGTGATGAACATTTTGTAAAGTGCAGTAAATTGTTTAGGGATAATTTGCTTTAATCTTGCCTCTTACCACATAGGAAGATTAGAGTGGATTGTTTAGAATCTTGTGTGGGTTTGTTGTGAATTTGTTGGATTAATTTCAGTTTATCTCTTGCCTCTTACCACATAGGAGGAGTCAAAGTGAAATAATCTAGCATAAGTGTGACTGGTTTAATTGTTGTCTCTTACCACATAGGAACAATTGAATTTGAGTGTTTGCTGAGTTGGTTGGTTGTACAAGATTTTGGGTTGATTAAGGAAGTGAACCTTGCCTCTTACCACGTAGGAGGGTTCAATGAATTAGTTAATACTTAAATAGGTAAATAACTAAATTATTCCTTGCCTCTTACCACATAGGAGGGTGTGAGTTATGTTGTTTATCCTCAATATACATTTCTATAGATAGAACAAATGCATGAACTATTTTTGTAACCCTCGAAATCATCCCAGGAGTACGTTTGATCAATCGTTATTGTAAAAATCAAGTCATATAATTTGTTTAATTTTATTGATACTTTCATTGTGATGTTTGGTTGGTTTATTTATTAAAGAGAAAAGAGAAATCAAAAACACGTTTATAGAATTTCAACACTTTACTTTCTCTGTGGGAACGAATTCGCTATACTATTACCTTTTACAAGGGGTTGTTTAGTATTTTTAATTTGAGCTGGGGTAAATAGCAACCACGATCATTTTATACATATTATTTGCCTCGCGTCAGTTATACTATAGTGGTAAGGATATGCTCAATTCTTCATGGCAATCATCAAAACCAAGATGTACTGATTTGAAACTTTAACATAGATGTGTGAGTTGTGTGCAAAGGATACATACAGCTCAAGTCTCACTTATGATTAAAGCAATAGTAGAGAATGCAAAAATTTTTATTATTCGTTCTTTTCAAGTCCTCAACTCGTACACACTGTATAGACATAAATGCACCATCTTAAGGATCATTGGTTGCCCTCGTTTCTTACCACTCTTTCCCGCAGTTGTCATCCTTTAGTGCTTTACCTTCGTTTCGTACATGACATTATTACACTGGGGTACTCCTTGCCCTTCCCAATTATTGCCTTCGGTTTTATGGCTTTTGAATTCCATCCCCACTCATGCGGATTATTCTCTTCAAATGCACACTTAGTGTGATAGAGCAGTCCCGTAGAGGAGTGGTTCATAATATGTGCTTTTTGGAACATTGTCCATGCACTTAGCATTCAGTACATTTCACTTCGGCATAACCTGCCTTTTTTCTTCTTTTTCAAATCATCTCCTCTAGTGCCTAAATGTCACTACAGGTTTCCAAGGATTACTCATCATTATTCAAGAAAATTTCCAAAAAATCTCTATTTCTCACCTTTTCATATAAGTACAACAATCCTTGTATGTAGTCCATTTTAGTGCTTGAAACCAACTATGTTAAAGTTCAAACTTTCCTACTAAGTTTTAACTCCTACCACTTAGCATTGAATTATCCTCACCACTAAGCATTTTTATTCAAGTTTTGAACACATATCCAACTCTAGTGCTAGTGTACCTTTCATGGATAGACAAGTTCTTCCTTGAGCTACTGGTGGAAAGCCTCAAATAAATATAAGCCTCAAATAAATATAAGCTAGTGAAAGGATCGGTCTTCTACAAATCTTTCTAATCCACGTGCATGCTATAAATTTAGACTCATTCATTACACTAATGAACTCATCCATAGTTACACCATAGTCTATAAAGTGCATTACTAGGTTGAACCCACTATAAATTAAACATGCAAAGTTTTTATTCAAACTACCCATAGCAAGTATCTCTTGACATAGTCATACTTTAATGAACCCACAACCAACCCCATAAGAACCCATCAAAGACTAGCCACTCATGTTGACCTCAAGTACAAATACCATGGCTGAATATATGGAAAAAGGGGCAGTTTCCCATTTTATGTTGATTGTTAAAACAAATTTCCATTTTTATGCTGCTTTAAAATATGTTTCCCAAAATGTGGAGTTCGCATTTGCCAAATGCGATCTCTAAGAGTTCGTATTTGCCAAATGCGACTTCAAAATTAAAAAAAAAAAACAAAATTTGTGTATGTTTACCATATATGTTGAGCAAAAAGAGAGAGGTCGCATTTGAATAAAACTCTAAATTAAATAAATTATTAAACCTTGTATTTTTAAATATTAAAATAAAAAAAATTCAAATGGATTTTGCATTTAGTAACCAAGAGTTTAAACAATTTTTTGTTAAGTGTTAATTTAGTTAATTTAATTTTTTAAAATTTAATTTATTAAAGACAATTTACTTTCTTTCAAATAATACTCAATAGAAATTTTGAATAAAAAATATTTTAAATATATATTTTAATAAAATTCATCAAAAAATGTAAAGTCGATAAAATAAATGTTTATATTTTTTGACAAACATTTGCACTTTAGTGAAAAGTTATTCATATTTTGACAATATTGCATTGTGATGTCCAAAGTCATTTCATTACAATTTAATCTCATTATTTTCTTATCAATTTTTTAAGTGTTAAATATCTTTTATTGAAGATAATTTTTTTCTTTCAAATAGTACTAAATTGAAATTTTTGAATAACAAATATCAAAATATATATTTTTTAAATTCCCGAATTTTAATGAAAATATATATTTGAAATTTTTATTATTCGGGAATTGCAATTAGTACTATTCGAAAGAAAATTTATAAATTATCTTCAATAAAAGAAATTTTAAAATTTTCAATTAACTCAATGAACACTAAACAAAATTTGGTTCTAAAATTCGTATATATAAGTTTAAAATTTGAGTTAAATCTCACATATTCCAAATGCAAAATCTTTTTGAAATTTTTTATTTTTACTTTTAAAAATGCAGGGTTTAGAGTTCATATTTAGCACATGTGAAAGAATATAAAAAAATTAACAAGAAAAAAATCAGAATAAAAAAATGAAATAGCTTCCGACATCACAATGCACTATTGTCAAGAATATGAATAGCTTTTCACCGAAGTGCAAATGTCGGTCAAAAAAAAATTTTTTTATTGACTTCGGATTTTGTTATAAAATTTATTGAAAAGATATATATTAGAAATATCTGTTAACAAAAATTTCTATTTAGTATTATTTGAAAGAAAATAAATTACCTTCAATAAAAGAAATTGAGAAATTTTACAATTTGAACTCAAAAAATTAGATAGGGAAGGACCACAAGTTAAAATAGTACAAAAAAGGTAAACAAGTACTGTGTTGAGTCAGCGACCGCTATGAATTCTTCACTGGAGGCTTCATGGCAAAGTTTGCAACATCCTACGCTTCCTGATTCCGTGCAACATTTGCAGTCTACCGTGGTTATGCGGCATGGTTAAACTATGCAATTTTGGCGTAAATTCTCAAAGCTTGGCTTCAACGTGTAGCCACATTGCGCATAGAGTTGCACTGCTGGCCATGCTTCCTTGCCTTTTCAGCACATGCCAAGTCTTTTCCTGCTTCAGCGTTCTTTAGTTCTGCTCCTTCCTTGGTGCGGCCAAGACTTGACGATTTTTCCTTTGGTGTGGTTAGACGTGCAACCACGCTTACCATTTTGTCCCTTCGTTTTCACAACGTGGCTTCATCTTGTGGTTGCGCTATGTACTCAAAGTCAGACCCTTTTCTTCTCTGTTCCTCAGGGCGTAGTTTGCGGTTTGTTGTGCCTCGTTTAATATTGCCTTAGGCAAGTATGGCATGGACGACCTCCTGGTTGCGCCATTGCTTTGTTTTCATTGCGCGGGCTAATATCTAGCCACTTGAACATGCCTTATTCTTGCTGATTTTGCTTCTTTTTAATAACTTTTGCTCACTTTGCATGACTTGTGCTCTCATTTGGTCCTTTTTTCTTGAATAACATATAAACTAACATAAATAGCACATTTTAACTAAGAACTAAGGTAAATTCTTTATAAAATAAGATAAATAAGTTGATGATTTACCAACTTATCAAAAAGTTTTCAAATTATGGCACAACTTGCAACTTTGCATTTATGAAGGATAATGAGGAAAGTTCAAAGGCCTTGGATTTGTGAAATTTAATTAACACAAATGATTAAAAAGGCTGTGAAATTCTTGAATGCTGTCACGCCCCAAAATCGGACATGGCACGACCACACTCTTAGAGACTAACTCCAAAAGTGCGAAGCCTCCTGTTATCAAAGCTTACTATCCCAATAATATTTATATATATACACCACATATTACATAATATTCATTATGTTCAATCTCCAACCCACCTTTCCAAAAAATATCACGTTCAAACCAACACCTTGTAATATGACACACATATTTCTCCAACAATCATAGCATAGTACACAATACCGTATATACAATTTATAACTAAATATTTCACTTACAATCTCAGACATACATTTCCTTTCAAACCATCTTGAAATATATGCACCAGAATCAAGAAACAATGCTCTAATATTTTTCAACCCAAAACATCTATTACAATTCACTTACTTTATCCACACAACTATAAACATCATCATAATAAGAATCTTTTACTACATCCAAAAGAAAGAACAAGAATGCTCCAATATTAACCAATCTAACACAGTTTAATATTATCTCTACACAACTACAACATCCATAAAATAACTTTCTCTACTTCCAGTCATCTACACAATCTGCACCTGAAACCGTAAGATCTGCGAAGGTAACAATTATCGTGGTATGAGCAAACTATGCCCAGTAAGTGATTGAGATATTCCTCTATTGGAATGAGCACGTTATATACATAATATATTTTCGCAAAACATTATTCAACACATGAGAATCAACATTAGAAAATTTTTCAAATCAAAACACACACACACACATATATACAAATAGCAAGTGGCACCATCATTTATCAAATATTCACAAATGCGTTGGGTACTTGTTATTATTTAGCTCATGAATAGCTTAACTCACTCTTGATAAATTTTACTAGATCCAGTCCTGACTATTTATCCCGTCAGGTAGGCCATTACATTAGGTTCTTAGCTATTTATCCCGCTAGGTAGGCCATTACATTTAGGTTGGAACATGTTCCTACCAATAGTTCACTAAAGCATTCAAGAGCTCATAACAATTAAAATTCATTTAAATCGTTCCATAAAATACTTTACTTTCACAAAAGCCACCGCATACATTTCATAGTCATCAAAAATCATAATCTTATCCATGCTCAATCCACTTTAATATAACAACATAACCAAACTCTTAATAATATGATTTATCAAATGAGTATAAAACATAAAGGAGTACCACAACCACTTACTTGAAGACACTCTCCAATATCGCACTTGATCTAAGATTTCCACCACTTATTTAATTCACTTTCCTATAAAACATACAAATATAACAAAAGAATAATTAAATAGAGCCTAATATTTTTTAGACACCATTCTTTGTCTTATTAATACTCTCTAATTATTACAAGAATAGTTTAGGAAAACCATTCTAAATTTAGGGATATTTCATTTTCTTACCATTCTAAAGCTCATTCATATAATGTTCTACACTTAAAATCCATTTGATAATACTTACATACCAAATATGTTGAACAATTTATTTTTCCATAAACCCACTTATATATTACTCTCATAAACTTCTTCAACAAAATATCATCACAATTTGACTTAAACCCATCAATCCATGTTCTATACCTAATCAAATGAAGTCTAAGATCCTTAAATAAGTGTTCTTGAACTTATATGATTAAAACCCATATCCAATCACAACAAAAATTTCAACCTTTTACTAATCTAGAATGCTAACTAAAGATATTAATATGGATAAATAGACTAGAGAGTTTCCTTACCTTAATTTGAGTGAAATTTGAGTAAGAATTGATTCATTTTCCCCTTTAATCAATCCTTGCTTCTTGCCCTAATTAAGAGAGAAAATAGGAGAAAATATGAACAAGAGAATGACAACCCAATTTCTCTCTATGTGGGTTTGAAGGATAAATTTAATAATTTTGCAAAACAACCTCTATAGTTTTACTTATTTATTAAGTGGTCCCTTGTTTAGTTATAATTATTATATTCTACCCTCATTATAGAAAGTTTCGGCCTCGAAACTTGACGTACCTTGTTTTTCAAACAAGTGTAGATATTTTTCTTTTACCTCTTCTTCCAACTCCCAAGTTGCCTCACGAGGGGTGTGATACGACCATTGTACCTTTACATATAGGATTGTCCTTCATCTCAACACTTGTTCCTTCCGATCCACAATTCGTAGTGGAAATTCTCTATATGACAAATCCTCTTGCACTTGCAATGGTTCCACTTCTATCTCATGACTGGGATCTGAGATATACCGCCTTAATTGGGAAACGTGGAAAACATTATGAACTCTTGACAAGGATGGTGGCAAGGCAAGTCTATATACGAGGTCTCCAATTCTCTCCAAAATTTCAAACGGTCCAACGTAACCCGGACTCAACTTCCCACTCTTGCCAAAACGCATCACTCCTTTACTAGGCGATACACGAAGATACACTTTATCTTCACATTGAAACTCTAAAGGTCTTCTCTTCGTATCAGCCCAACTCTTTTGCCTGTCTTGAGCAGTTTTCAAATGATTTCGAATCAATGGAAACTTTTCAAGTGTCACCTGCACCAAATCTTGTCCCATAATACTTTTCTCACCAATTTCATCCCAACAAATAGGTGATCTGCATTTTCTCCCATACAATGCCTCATATGGTGTCATCCCAATGCTAGCATGGAAACTGTTGTTATATGCAAATTCAATTAGAGTCAATTAGTCAACCCAACTACGTTTGAAATCAAGAACACATGCACTCAACATATCTTCAAGTGTTTGAATGGTTCTTTCTGATTGACCATCTGTCTGTGGATGAAAAGTTGTGCTACGCGTCACCTTATTCCCCAATGCTCGATTAAAACTCTCCCAAACTCTAGACACAAATCTTGGATCCCGTTCTGAGACAATACTAACAGGCACACCATGTAAACGGATAATATTATCCATGTACATACTGACTAATTGATCCGTAGTAGCAGTGGATCGCATGGGTAAGAAATGAGCAGTTTTAGTCAGTTTGTCCACAATTACCCATATGGTATCTTGACTCATTTTATTTCTCGGTAAACTGCTAACAAAATCCATAGTCACATGTTCCCATTTCCAAACTGGTATTTCTAATGGTTTCAACAGTCCTCCAGGGCGTTAATGTTCAACTTTGACTTGTTGGCATACCAAGTACTTGGAAACAAACTCAGCAATTTCTCTCTTCATACCACTCCACCAAAAATTTCTTTTCATGTCTTTGTACATTTTTGTGCTACCCGGATGAATGGAGAATTTTGAGTTATGTGCTTCTTTTAAGACTTCATTCTTCAAATCAGAATCATTGGGTACACATAATCTACCTCGATACCATCAACTTCCATCATTATGAAATTGAAAATCAGATTGTTGGCATTCTTTAATCCGATCTTCCTTCTTTCTCAATTCAGCATCATTAACCTGAGCAATTTTAATTCGCTCAAGTAGTAAAAGTTGTGCTACTAAAGCTGCCAGAAATCCATCGGTTGAATCAATCACCTCAATTTCTAGTTTCTCAAACTCAAAAATCAACTGATTCGGTTGAGTCAACAATAATGCCAGTGTTCCTAAAGACCTTCTGCTCAACATCTGCTACTCTGTTTACCTTCTCGGGATGGTATTTAATATCTAAATCATAATCATTCAACAATTCTAACCATCGCCGTTGTCTCATATTCAACTCCTTTTGTGCAAACAAATACTTCAAGCTCTTATTATCTGTAAATATCTCACATTTTTCTCCATACAGATAATGTCTCCAGATTTTCAAAGCAAACACTATAGCTGCCAATTCAAGATCATGAATTGGGTAATTTTGTTCATACTTCTTCAGTTGGCGAGAGGCATATGCAATAACTCGACTATTTTGCATTAACACACATCCCAAACCATTTTTAGAAGCATCACTATACACTGTGAACCCACCTGACCTAGATGGATGTGTAAGTACCGATACAGAAATCAACTTCCTATTCAACTCTTGAAAACTGTCCTCACAAGCTGCTGTCCATTCAAACTTTACTCTTTTCTGAGTCAACCGAGTCAAAGGCATTGCAATAGATGAAAATCCATCAACGACTAGTAGCCTGCCAAACCTAGAAAACTCCGAACCTCTGTTACATTGATCGGTTTAGGCTAGTCTACAATTGCTTCTACCTTTTTCGGATCCACTGTCACACTAACTTCTGATATCACATGACCTAAGAAAGCAACACTTTTTAGCCAAAATTCACATTTGCTAAACTTGGCAAAAAGTTTATTCTCTCTTAAGATTTGTAATACTATCCTCAAGTGCTCAACGTGTTCTTCCTCAGTTTGAGAATATATCAGGATATCGTCAATGAACACCACTACAAATTTGTCAAGTTGAGACCTAAAAACCCTGTTCATCAAATCCATGAAAGTGGCAGGGTCATTTGTTAGTCCAAAAGGCATAACAAGAAATTCATAATGCCCATACATTGTTCTAAAAGCACTTTTTGAGATATCTTCTGACTTAATTTTCAACTAGTGGTAGCCTAAACATAGATCAATTTTTGAGAAGACCCGAGCTCCTTTAAGTTGATCAAATAAGTCATCTATTCCTGGTAGTGGGTATTTATTCTTGATAGTAATCTTGTTCAATTCCCGATAATCAATGTAGAGTCTCAAACTCCCATCTTTCTTCTTCACAAATAACACAGGGGCACCCCATGGAGACACACTAAGTCGGATAAACTTAGGATCCAACAACTCTTGTAGTTGAACTTTGAGCTCCCTCAATTCTGCCAGAGCCATTTGATATGGAGCTTTAGAGATTGGCGCTTCTCCAGGTATCACATTAATCTCAAACTAGATTTCGCGATTAGGTGGTAGCCCTGGTAATTTTTCGGGAAACACATCAGGGAATTTTTGAACTACTAGGATGTCGTTCAAGTTCACACCCTCTTTCCTGGGGTCAATCACATTCGCCAAATAACCCACACAACCTTTGCGAAGAGCTTTCCAAGCTTGCATGGCAGATATCATTAGAGTTGTACATTTGACTTGTTTCTCCATGCCCCATTGAAATGAAAATTCTTCCCTTCCCGGATTACAAAATTTAACCTTCTTACCCCGACAATCTACACAAGCATAGTTATTTGCTAACCAATCTATACCTAAAATTACATCAAAATCCCTCCTGTTAATTTGAATTAAATCTGCCTTAAGTTCTTGCCCATTAATTCCTACATGACAATCTCTATGTACAAGATTTGATATAATGACCTTTCCTCTTGGGGTAGATACACGGTTGGACTCTCTAAGATATTCCGGCTTAGAACTTAAATAACTAACACATCTTTTAGATATAAAAGAATGAGAAGCCCCACAATCAAATAAAACCACAACAGGTACAGAATTTATCATAATAGTACATGTAACAATATCATCTGACAGTTCAGCCTCTGATTGGGTCAATGCAAAGACACGAGCGTTGACAGATTTGGTTTTGTCTTGTTGAGAAGTGGGACACTCATTAATCCTATGTCCTAACTTGCCACACCCGAAACATGTTCCCGTCTTCAATCGGCATTCTCCTAAATGAGCACGGTGGCAAAAGTCACACTTCTTCTTCTTGAACCCTGTCTGAATTAGTGGTTGTGATGGTCCACGTCTCTTGTTCATTGGTTAACTCCCTCCGGGCTGTTTTGATCCTTGACCTTGGTTTGGCATTGGTCAAGGTCTCTTTGCACCACATTCGGCATCACCTCTTTTGATGTCTGCCTCAATTCTAATGCATCTCTTGAAGGAATCCTCATAACTATTTGATGGGATAGATGACAATCTGGCTCGAATGCATCCATGTAAACCTTCCTTAAACCTAAGCAACTTTATATTGTCATCCGCCATCACCGTTGGCACATAACGCCCCAATGCTTTAAACTTTCCAGCATATTCCACCACAGACATATTTTCTGTCTGTTTCAAGTTGAAGAACTGTCTCTGCTTCTCACTACGAATAGAGTCCAGAAAGTAGTGCTTCAAGAAGACACTTTTGAATGTTTGCCAATCTATGTGCTGCCCCTCACTAGTATAAGTTGGGGCAGTTCCTTTTCCACCACATTTCTGCATTTCCAACAAGGAAAGGAATGACAACTTTTTGCTTCAAATTATCTGGAACCTCCAAGACATCAAAGTTGGCCTCTAATTCATGTAGCCACTTCTTAGCTTTCTCAGGTTCTGGACCACCATCAAAGACAGGAATGTTTGCCTTCTTTAAGTTCTCATAATGAGTTTTGCTACCTATCATTTGTTGGCGTTGGCGGTTCTCTTGTTCTTGCTGCAACCGTTGTTGGTTTTGCATGATCTGAGCCATCATGCCAAAGGCAGCAGTAAACTCTGGTAGCATCACTAAGGTGGTCGTAGTTATTGCATGTTGATCATTAGATGGCTCACTCTCGGTGACCCTTCTATTGGTTATGGGCTGAGGAGCACAGGTAATCAAAGGTTCATCCTTATTTACTCTATTTTCACTATCACCATCAACATGGCTCTCCACTATCACAATTTTGGGATTCTCTTCACTTTCCTTATTTTGTGCCATAATCCTATTATAAAAGATCAACCAAATATTTATTTCATGTGAGCATAAAAAAAATAACAACATGATATTCCTAATAAGTAATGTATTAAATTTCATCTCTTATATATACACATTTTTATCAACTTAGTCTCTCATACCACTCTACCACGCCCCGGACCTGCAAGCACAGTGAACATTTGAGTCCACGCGCGTAAGCGTGCCCGTGACACAACCAGAGCCTGTCGCACCCAAGCCCAACTTAATTTGGCTCGTCCTCGCTATGCCAAAATGGATATCCTGAAGTTGAACTTGATTGCTAGGCTCACACTTTTATATAAGGCATCAACCTTACTCCTATCCGATGTGGGATAGGGGTATCACATTCACCTCTCCTTAAGGCCTTCGCGTCCTCGCAAGGCCCAAGTAGGATCCCAACCAGACCTACCTCTGTGGTGAAGGATTCTAGAGGTGGCTCCCACCCTTAGGTCAACGTAGCACTTAGTTCCAACACTCCGTGGCTGAAGTCTGGCCCATTCTCTGATACCACTAAATGTCACGCATCAAAATCGGACAAGTCACAACCATACTCTTAGAGACTAACTCCAACAGTGCGAAGCCTCCTGTTATCAAAGTATACTATCCCAATAATATATATATATATAGCACACATTACATAATATTCATTATGTTCAATCTCCAACCCACTTTTCCAAAAAATATCACGTTCAAACCAACACCTTGTAATTTGACACATATTTCTCCAACAATCATATCATAGTACACAACACCGTATATACAATTTATAACTACAGATTTCACTTACAATCTCAAACATATATTTCCTTTTAAACCATCTTGAAATATATGCACCAGAATCAAGAAACAATGCTCTAATATTTTTCAACCCAAAACATCTATTTCAATTCACTTACTTTATCCACACAACTATAAACATCATCACAATAGGAATATTTTATTACATCCAAATGAAGGAACAAGAATGCTCCAATATTAACCAATCTAACACAGTTTAATATTATCTCTACACAACTACAACATCCACAAAAAAACTTTCTGTACTTCCAGTCATCTACACAATCTGCACCTGAAACCGTAAGATCTGCAAAGGTAACAATTATCGTGATATGAGCAAGCTATGCCCAATAAGTAATTGAGATATTCCTCTATTAGATTGAGCACGTTATATACATAATATATTTTCGCAAAACATTATTCAACACATGAGAATCAACATTAGAAAATATTTCAAATCAAAATACACACACACACACACACACATATACAAATAGCAAGTGGCACCATCATTTATCAAATATTCACAAACACGTTGGGTACTTGTTATTATTTAGCTCATGAATAGCTTAAGTCACTCTTGGTAAATTTTACTGGATCCAGTTCTGAATATTTATCCCGTCAGGTAGGCCATTACATTAGGTTCCTAGCTATTTATCCCGCTAGGTAGGCCATTACATTTAGGTTGGAACATGTTCCTACCAATAGTTCACTAAAGCATTGAAGAGATCATAACAATTAAAATTCATTTAAATCGTTACATAAAATACTTTACTTTCACAAAAGCCAACGCATACATTTCATAGTCATCAAAAATCATAATCTTATCCATGCTCAATCCACTTTAATATAACAACATAACAAAACTCTCAATAATATGCTATATCAAATGCGTATAAAATATAAAGGAGTACCATAACCACTTACTTGAAGCCACTCTCCAATATCGTACTTGATCTAAGATTTCCACCACTTATTTAATTCACTTTCCTATAAAACATACAAATATAACAAAAGAATAATTAAATAGAGCCTAATAATTTTTAGACACCATTCTTAGTCTTATTAATACTCTCTAATTATTACAATAATAGTTTAGGAAAACTATTCTAAATTTAGGGATATTTTATTTTCTTACCATTCTAAAACTCATTCATATAATTTTCTACACTTGAAGTCCATTTGATAATTCCTTACATACCAAATATGTTGAACAACCTAATTTTTCATAAACCCACTTATATATTACTCTTATAAACTTCCTCAACAAAATATCCTCACAATTTGACTTAAACCCATCAATCCATATTCTATACCTAATCAAATCAAGGCTAAGATCCTTAAATAAGTGTTCTTGAACTTATATGATTAAAACCCATATCCTATCACAACAAAAATTTCAACCTTTTACTAATCTAGAATACTAACTAAAGATATTAATATGGATAAATAGACTAGAGAGTTTCCTTACCTTAATTTGAGTTAAATTTGAGTGAGAATTGATTTCTTTTCTCCTTTAATCAACCCTTGCTTCTTGCCCTAATTAAGAGAGAAAATAGGAGAAAATGTGAATAAGAGAATGACAACCCAATTTCTCTCTACATGGGTTTGAAGGATAAATTTAATAATTTTGCAAAACAATAGTTTTATTTATTAAGTGGTCTCTAGTTTAGTTATAATTATTATAAATGGGGTTCTTATTAGTTCCAATAATTTGTTTGCTGGAAGAGCACTGAAGAGAGTTAATTATCGGAGATTTTTCGGCATATTTTGATTCATGAGAAAGATTTACTAGGAAGTCACATGAGAGAAGAGGCATAATTTTGTTGTCACTATGAAAAGTGATTACCAAGATGTACTGAAAATTCATTGTTGCTAGTTGGGTTATTAAAAGGATACAGAAGACAAATTGTGTGCAGAAAAATATGAAAATTTTGATGGCTGATCATGAGAGGTAATGAAAAGTAGTGCAGTGGCTAATTAAATAGGTAAACTTGAGTTATAGATTTCCATCCTTGAGCAAGAACAGACTTGTCCTAAAGTTTACTTTGAACAGGAGTGATTTGTCACCACTTCAACCTAACAAAACCCACTTTCAATCTTCAGAAGTTAGGATTAGTAGAAACACATCAATTTTGGTTGTTAGCATATAAAAGCTAGCCCTCTTAATATTTGAATTATGGTTTTAGTGATTTAAATATTCTTTCTTTCCAATTCAACTCTATTCTCTATTTCTCTCCTATAATATTTATGCATTGATCATATTTAATTCGTACATTCTGGGTCAAGATCATGATAGTTAGCTCCAGATTGATTTTCAAATTCAAATTGAAACGGTGCCAAGCCTAGTCTTATAAGTGCTCCAATTGGATAAAAGTTTTTTAGCATTTTTTTATCCAAAATTCTGTGGACTAATTGTTTTGTTCTAATTATCTTTAATAGTATACCTCTAATTTCAAGAAATTAGATAAAGCAATACCTTATTTTCTCCTCTTCAATACTACTGTAATTGTTTTGTACAATGCTTTTATATTTTTATATTTTTGTTTATTAATAAACAAAAATTGGGTGAACCCACTACAAGGAAAATAGGCATTAGTGACGAAAAACATTTTGACCACAGAAAAACTGTCAATAAAAGTACCATTTATTGACGATATATGTAATTGTCAATATAATCTGGTCAACATCATTACCTTTATTGACGTAGTCTTAGAAGTCGTCAATATATCGTCAATAAATAATGGCTGCAATTATTCCCGCCATTTTTACCATATTTATTGACGATCTATTGACGACAGGTAGTGACGACGTATCTTTAATGACCATATGTTGTGACGCAAATTATATGTCGTCAATAAAAAGGTGAGATGTAGCAATCTTATGACAACATATTGTTGTCAATAGAATATTTTTGTTCATTGACGACACTTGGTTGTCAATGAATGAATGGTATTTGTCAAAAATGGTCTCTAAATATATATCATCAAGTACACTTAAAGTTTTTATTTTTATTTTTAAATAGTATTATCAAACATAAATGATATTGCAATGAATTAAAATGGTAATAAATCCCAATTTGAATGATTTCATATATTCAATATGTCATAATTATAATTAAATATAATGAATTAATATAGTTTGCTAAAAGAATCTAACACAACTTAGATTAATATATGACACACACACACACACATATTTACATGTACAACTTGCATTTTTCTTGAAATAGTTGATAAATTTTCTAAAAGTTGAATTTGGTGCCTATGAAAAATTTAGTTCATGTCCCCATATCCTCTTCAAAAGAATTAGTTAAATTTCTTCATTATTAAAGTAGTTATTATAATAAAAACCACTTATTTATTCAAAATCATATTTGCATACTACCATATATTATTTGTGCATGGATGTAGTTACTTAGAAATTTCGATCCTTATTAATACTGCAGAAATCTTTAAATTACTTATAAATTTTGATATGAAATCAGTAATTTATATTAACACAAATATGGAAGTTGTTATGAATTTATCTAAAAAAATTTTAACATGCCTCTCTTACAACATTTTAATAATATCCTACTGGATAAAGGAGAAAGAAAACATCTATAGTCTATGATTAATTTGGAATATAGGTGTTATTGTTAAACTAGTCAATATAAATTTGTATGAAATGGTTTTATTATAATTTAATTATATTGCAATTATTTGTTAGATAGTATATAGTAGTATAACTTAAAAAAATTAGTTAATTAATAACTTCAAATTTTTTTTGGTGATAGTGTAACTAATGTTTGTACCTAATTGTTATAAAAAAATCATTAGCTATTTTTAACTTTAAAAGGTTGTATTTATATGGTAAAAAAGCTTAATTCATAATAACAAAGTTAATATAAAAATTTGTAAAAACACAATTTTGTTTTATATATAAACTATGTGTAATTATTTGGTTAAAATAAAAAGTAATAAAATTTGATATAGCTTAAATACTTGTAGAAAATAAATAAGTACAAGTTGGTGTTTTTGCCAAAAAAAAGGTAAAAAAATTGGAAAAAAAATAATAAAATAAGATAAAGTGAAAAATAATTATCTTGGAAAAATATTAAACGACGTTTTATTGAGAAAATGCGCTAAAACAAATAAAAGTGCGAAGTTTAAAATTTTGGGGTAGTAAAATAACGACGTCGTACAACTAAATTTGAGTATTAAACGACGTCGTATTTAGTTACTGTGAGGGTCTCTAGAATCTAAGCACTCAGCCACCACCGGCTCTGGCATCGGTCAACCCAGTTTCTTTCCAATTAATTTCTACAGCCCTCATCGTATTTCCCCAGCTCTTCCACTCCTTATTTCTCCACCAATCTCCCACTTCCTCCAGCCCCTGACCTCAGTCCACCAGATTTCTTATCTCCAGACACTAATTTCTCCCTTAGCCAAACAACTCGGATCAGCTCAATCAAGTGCCCAAGGCAGCTCCCTGAGTGGAGCGACCACTGTGGATTCGCCTTTTTTCTTAGCTGCGGAGAGCAGTCCCCAAAGAGGACAGCCATCAGCTCCAAAAGGATCCATCTTCAGCCTTGAAGTGGAAGGATCCGATTCAGCTCTTATGAACTCACACTACTTTAAAGAGGAAGGATCCGTCCAGATCGGGCCTTACTTTGGGACTACTGGATCGAGAAAGCCACGACTTCACGATCTTGGCGAATTTTCGGCGACTTCATGACCTGCCACGACTTCACGATCTGCAAGCTCCGTTCACTACCTGTCGTCGATTAAGGATCTGCTAGAGCTGCCTGCGAACGATGCCTACACGCAACCGAGGTAAATATTGAACTCATAGGATGAAATCCACCATACCGGAGGGTCATCTTGGAGCTACTGAGCTCCTTACATCCATTGTGGTGGTGGGGTTATTGAACTCAAACCCCAAATTTGAAGCCTTTTCTGCACTTATTCTGTTGCCATTGTTTTAAATTAATGTACACTTTTATGGGCCGAGTTGTGGAACATCGTGTATCCTCTGATTGAACGAGATGTTTCAAATGGAAAACTACAGCCGTGAATGGTTTTCGCTTTCTCCTCTTTGTGGTTTGCTGCCTTGATGTGATAATGATGCAAAATGAATTTTGGTACACATAATCTGGTTTTTGGATGTATTGTGGTTGGATGAAACTGTATGGTTTTCATGTTCTTAAACTGTTGATCTACTCTATACCATAGTGGTTGGGGTTTTTGCCGAAGATTTTGATGCTGAAAACAGACTCAAATTTCAGATTCTAAAATTTGATTTTAAGTTGCTGCCTTTGTTTAAAATTACGGTGTTATTTCCCAATTAATTTCCATTTTTTAGGCTGATTTGCTGTTCTTCGTTTGCTTGAATGAATTTGGAATTTCTGATTAACTGAGTGTTACAAATTTCTGGAGAGTTCCTGATTGCATTGTTCTTGCCGATGGATTTGAGAGATTCAGGCTCTGGACTCAAGATTGCAGTTCAATCCTTCATGTGCTTGGTGAGATAATTTGTCTTGTGGTTTTGATTTGTAGAATTTGAGTACTTTAACTTGATGCACTGTTATCGTGTTCATGGAATTTGAAGATAGTAAACTCAGGAATACCACATCATCATGTACAAGGTGGTCTTGCCATTTTTTGACATTGTTTATGTGTTGTTCCAAACTGCGGGATTGGAAGGCTAGATGTGGGGTGCAAATTTAGATTTCCTTATGGGATTTAGCCTTTTGATGTTGTTAGTTCTGTGGTTAGTGCTAAAATGGGATTCAGCACACATATTGAACATTGATTTGGAATCTGTGATGAAGAATGTGGACTTTCTTTAAGGAGAGTCCCCAGGCTGGAATTTGATGGTAAGTTTAGATGGTTCTGGACTCAATTGCATATACTATGGAACTGTCCAATTGCATATACTATGGGTTTGGCATTTGTATTTGTTAACTATGAAGAAAATTTTAACAGGAAAATGACATTCTGTTTGTGTGAGTCTATATGTAGGTTTCTATTCTATGTTATTATTTTGGACTTAACTGATCATTTTCTAGAAAGTAATGCTTGTTTGTCATACAATTGGTTGGAAACTTCAAAAAGTTCAAGAAAATGCTAGTGTTCTTTTTTGGAGAATTGTTTGAGAAAGTTTTTTATTTTACATTAAAATTTGTGATTTAATTACGAAAAATGTAGCCGCTAATGCTTTTAATTTGTCGAGTTTGTACCAGGATGAGTAATCTGCTTAAGTGCTTTGAGGTGTAATTTGAAACAGCAATGGCAGGACATTCTAAATTGAAGACTAATAAGATGCATGTAATGGCGTTAATTGGAGGTGCCACTCAGGTACCAAAGTTGCAGGTTAGTTGTATTCTACTACCTCAAAAATTAAATGAATAATCATTAAGAGGATGCACCACTAGATTTGAAACTCGAGAGCATATTCTTAGATTTTTGCAAATGGCAATTTAACTTCACTTTTGATTTCAATTATGTGTCCTTTGTGATCTAGCGCTCTCACATATTGAGAATATACATTTATTTTTTGATTGACACTTATTGTTCATATGAGAACACTTTTCATTTAAAAATTTACATACAGGAAAAAACAAGAGAAGCCAAGAAGTATATCTTAGAAGCATGTGAAAATGATAGGGAAACGAGTCCATCTTTGAAAGGATCAAGGGAAAATGAAACATGTAATTTTTGTTTTGAATTTGATTCCTTCATTATTTACTGATTTTGTTTCAAAATTTTAATGTTTTTTAGTGTTAATTAAGTTTACAATTGCCTTTGCCAAGTAGTTTGTATAACAAGAATGCATATATTTATTTTCCTTGGTGCTTTGTAGAGTCCTTCATAAATGTCATGTAGATGAAGGTTTTGTAATATATATTATTTAATTAATCAGCAAAAGATTTTGTTACCTTTGATTTAGTGATAGTTGGTCTCTAGATGTATTTGATGTTGTGAGTGGTAATAACTTAATGCCATGGGAAAAGTTTGATGCTTGAGTTTCTTACTTTGCTCATGCTAGATAGATTCATAAATCCTTTTAATTGTTTTTAATTTTGCACTTGTATGAATGTAGTGGGGCTGTTCTATCACATTCCTTTGAATTGGAAACGCGAAAATACTATTATGGCACACTAACAATTATCGCGTCCCCACCAAGGTAGTTCTACAAGTTTTGCACATAATTCTATTTCACACATATTTTTTTGTTTTCTAGTATTGTCTAGTGTGTTTCATTATAGCTGATGTTCTATAAATTTATGTTTGTCATTACAGGAGGGATATTCAACCCCATTCTTGCCCCTTAGCCAACTTGCAGAGATAGGCTTCCTAAGAAAAAGTTTGAGTGAAAGAGGCTCATGCCAACTTTAGTTCTGAAATATTCCCTTCAAGGACGAAAAGAAGTATTGAGGAGCACACATTGACTTTTATCTTCAATGTCAAATAGTAATATTGGGTTAGGTTGTCTTGACTTTTTTGTTAACTAAGCCCTTGACAATATTTTGAGATATAATTGGTGAATGCCTTTTGAAACATTTATGAACATTTATGGATAGTTACTTAAATTGATGTGGAAATTGCTTTTGTTTCGTTGTTTGGGGTTTGGTGGATTTCATATGGGATGTATAAAGTATATTTTGTATTAAGATTTTTTTTCCATTACTAGGATGCAATCAATTGAGATTAGTTTTAGATTTGTTTCATTCATCGATTAAAATTGAATAGATGTATGCGTAAGATTTGTAATAGGGTGGCAAGTGAAATAATTCTAGCTCAAAAAATAACAAATTTAGCTTTGACGACTTCTTATCGTCATTAGTGGTTGTTAATAACTTTTTTAGTGACAATATATATTTCAAATTTTTTTGTCAATGCAATTGTTTTCAAAACGCTATTGACATACATTTTTCGTCACTACAACTCGTCAGTAAAATCGTTGACTTTTTTTTCTCTTTTTGACAAATATTTGTGGTCATTTGATCTTGTGAATAAAGCATTTGACTATACCATTTTTTATTGACGACTTTCTGTTGACACTATCAAATTCGTCATTAAGGGACACCATTTATTGACAATTAACTACTATTATTGCCTCTTTTGTTAAAGATCACCAAGATAGGCTTGGGAAGCCCTAAATCCAAATACCAAAATTTTTGGCTTTCTAATGAAACCTGTCTTCCTACGATCAAGGTAGCTTGGGAAACAGAGGTGGAAGGAAATCCTATCAGAAAGTTTTGTGAAAAACTGAAACTTGTTAATGCAGCTCTAAAACACTGGAATGCTCAAACCTATGGCAACATTTTCTCCAATGTAGAGAAAGCTGAAGCAGAACTTCTGAGACTAGAATTAGAGGATGAAACTATGGGGGTTCTGAGATAGGCCTTGAACCAAGCCAAAGCTAATCTTCACTTTCAACTTAGTCTGGAAAAACAATTCTGGTCACGAAAGGCCAATATTAAATGGCTAAGTGAGAGAGATCGTAACTCTAAATTTTATCATTCCTATGTGAAGTAAAGGCAGGCTAGGTCCTACATTCATAAAGTGCAAAATGAGGTAGGGGACTGGTTAGAGGGAGAAGAGCTAGTGCGTGAATATGCTGTGAAATTCTTCTCCTCATATACATCTAGTCCTTGTGCTTCTAGGATGCACTCCCACTTGTTCTCTCATGCCCTTTCAGAAGTAGATAGAAATGGCCTAACAAAAATCCCTGATATGGATGAAATCCATCTTACCCTTAAGAGCATGGACAAAAGTAGTGCCCCAGGTCCGGACGGGTTTAATGGCTTATTCTACATCCGGGCTTGGGATATCATCAAGGAGGACCTCTTAAGGGCTATTCAATTCTTCATGAACGGTGGTGAACTCCCTAAGGCCCTTACTGCCACATCTATTGTATTGATCCCCAAGATCCCCAACCCAAACTCTTTGCCTCAGTTTAGACCTATTAGTTTATGTAATTTCATAAACAAAATAGTCTCCAGACTACTAGCCAATAGACTAGCCCCTCTTTTGCCTAGACTCATATCAGAAAATCAGAGTGGTTTTGTTCAAGGTAGGAATATTTCGGATAACTACTTGTTAGCTAGTGAACTAATGATACGAATGGTCTTGGATTGAAGTCCTCAACCACACGGATTCCACAACCTTCGGATCGTTGCTGCACAAAAACGATAGAACAAGAACAACAAAACAGATTTTGGCGGAATAGAATTCAAAGGGAAAAACGCTAAGAGGAAGATAAATTCAACCCAACGTTTTTATTACAAACGAACCCAATTCAACTCATGAAAATTCATGCAATTGAACTTTGTCAATTTGGCGTGTTCTCGAAATCAAGAACAATGGTGAAGTCTCCTAAAGGTCACGCTAAAGGAAAAGCTTCTACAATCAAGAATTAAATAATTCTTAAAGGTTTTGAACAACTCAAGGAGTTAATCCACGATTTTAGCAAGGCTAAAACTTTCTTTCATTCATCCTATGTAAAAACGTTACAAAGCTTCTCTTTATATAGAGAATGATTTCGACTTTACCCAAAAAGGAAAAGGAAATAAAACCCTAAAAGTTGCAAAGTACAACTTGACTTCTAAACTAACTAACTTTCCAAATTGTAAATGGAAACTAACAACTAACAAACTAATCCTTTTCTAAATAGGATTAGGTCACACGTTTTTATTCAAAGGTGGCCAAACACGTTTTGGCTTCCTTTGTTTCCTAAACTATTACTTGCCTTTATCATGCAAGATAATTGGATCAAGTAATTACTTAGCCCATAATTAAAACACCAAGACTTAAGCCCATAATTAATGGACTTAATTATTACAACTTAAAAATAAACCCTAAAATTAAACAATGGCGTGATCCAAAGTTGGCAAAGCCCAAGCACGCCATCTTGGTCTTCAATATAGTCCATGGATTCGAGATGGAAATCTGCCAAAAAATCCCGTCAAAATCCCGTCTCCAACTTTGGGAGGCATTTTCGACGATGCTAACGTTCGAATCTCGTAAAACTTAAAACATGAAAGTTGTAGCCCTATCTCTTATCGTTACAGAGCTTCTTGAATCACGTAATTCGGAGTTATACCGAAGGAGATATGTCCAGAATACCAAACTGTGGCAGAATCTCTCAGCTTGCATATTTGACTTTGACACCATGGACATGGACTCGGGCGGATTCTTATCATTCTCATTAATCTTATGTTAAAAACGTTTACAAAGCTTCTCTTTATATAGAGAATGATTTCGACTTTACCCAAAAAGGAAAAGGAAATAAAACCCTAAAAGTTGCAAAGTACAACTTGACTTCTAAACTAACTAACTTTCCAAATTGTAAATGGAAACTAACAACTAACAAACTAATCCTTTTCTAAATAGGATTAGGTCACACGTTTTTATTCAAAGGTGGCCAAACACGTTTTGGCTTCCTTTGTTTCCTAAACTATTACTTGCCTTTATCATGCAAGATAATTGGATCAAGTAATTACTTAGCCCATAATTAAAACACCAAGACTTAAGCCCATAATTAATGGACTTAATTATTACAACTTAAAAATAAACCCTAAAATTAAACAATGGCGTGATCCAAAGTTGGCAAAGCCCAAGCACGCCATCTTGGTCTTCAATATAGTCCATGGATTCGAGATGGAAATCTGCCAAAAAATCCCGTCAAAATCCCGTCTCCAACTTTGGGAGGCATTTTCGACGATGCTAACGTTCGAATCTCGTAAAACTTAAAACATGACAGTTGTAGCCCTATCTCTTATCGTTACAGAGCTTCTTGAATCACGTAATTCGGAGTTATACCGAAGGAGATATGTCCAGAATACCAAACTGTGGCAGAATCTCTCAGCTTGCATATTTGACTTTGACACCATGGACATGGACTCGGGCGGATTCTTATCATTCAATGGAAACTAACAACTAACAAACTAATCCTTTTCTAAATAGGATTAGGTCACACGTTTTTATTCAAAGGTGGCCAAACACGTTTTGGCTTCCTTTGTTTCCTAAACTATTACTTGCCTTTATCATGCAAGATAATTGGATCAAGTAATTACTTAGCCCATAATTAAAACACCAAGACTTAAGCCCATAATTAATGGACTTAATTATTACAACTTAAAAATAAACCCTAAAATTAAACAATGGCGTGATCCAAAGTTGGCAAAGCCCAAGCACGCCATCTTGGTCTTCAATATAGTCCATGGATTCGAGATGGAAATCTGCCAAAAAAATCCCGTCAAAATCCCGTCTCCAACTTTGGGAGGCATTTTCGACGATGCTAACGTTCGAATCTCGTAAAACGTAAAACATGAAAGTTGTAGCCCTATCTCTTATCGTTACAGAGCTTCTTGAATCACGTAATTCGGAGTTATACCGAAGGAGATATGTCCAGAATACCAAACTGTGGCAGAATCTCTCAGCTTGCATATTTGACTTTGACACCATGGACATGGACTCGGGCGGATTCTTATCAACTAACTTCAGCAATCAATAGAAAAAGAAAAGAGGGCAGTGTAATCCTAAAATTAGACATGGAGAAAGCCTATGATAGACTAGAGTGGCCCTTTCTACTCCAAGTCATGAGGCTGATGGGTTTTGGGGAAATTTGGATAGATTTAATGTGGAGACTCTTATCTAACGTGTGGATGTACGTCTTAGTTAATGGATCGCCTAGAGGCTGCTTTAAGACTTCTAGAGGTCTCCGGCAAGGAGACCCAATCTCCCCATTGCTATTCATTATAGGGGCTGAATATCTTTCTAGAGAATTAAATGATAATGATTCTAAGGGTCTAGAATTCAGGGTCCCCAGAAACTGCCCAAAAGTCACTCATCTTGCCTATGACGACGATATGATAATTTTCTCATCCGCGAGGCCGCAAATCCTAAGAATTGTGATGGCAAAGTTAGAACATTATGAACAGGTTTCAGGGCAGAACGTTAACCCCTCCAAGAGTTCCTTTCTTGTTCATGACAACTTATCTGCAGCTAGAAGACATATGATAGGAAGGATTACCAAGTTTTCTAAGGGGCAATTCCCCACTACATACCTTGGCATTCCATTGCACTTCAATACCACACCAGCAGTTGCCTATAATAGTCTTGTTCAGAAAATAGCACAAAAAATCCATGGGTGGAGTTCTAAGTTCCTCACCTTAGGGGGCCGTATTATGCTAATTAAAAGTGTCCTTTCCTCACTGCCCTTATATATGACACTAAGCCTCAATCCCCCTAAGAAAATTGTTCATCAAATTGAATCCTTGATGGCCAACTTCAACAGGAAGGGGGAGTAGGGTTTAGGGACCTCACTTCACTAATCACTACACAAACTTTCAGGCTTTGGTGGAAATTTAGGAAAAAGGATTCCCTATGGTCTAAGTTCCTTTGGGCTAAATATTGTTCCCAATCCCACCCTCTCCTCTACCATAAAATGAGAGGTATCTCAGTTATATGAAAAAGAATGATTGAACAAGCTAAAAGTGCTAAAGAGAACATCCTATTCCAACTGGGCAATGGAGAGTGTAGTTTGTTTTATGACAGATGGAAGGTGGAAGGAAGTGTTTTTGACATTTTCAACAGTTAAGGGAACCATAAGCTCAATGAGGTTTTAGGTCCACTAGGTTGGAACAGTCAGAAATTGCAGGAAATATGTCGACAGATTCCCACAAGCTTCTTCACTTCAGTCCCTTTGAAGTGCTCTGATTTCCCTGATTCCCAAGTATGGCTGCCTTCCAATAATGGGGAATTCTCTCTGAAATCTGCATTCGAGACTGTTATAGGCCCCCCCAACTCCCATTTCCTCTTCTCAAAGTTCATATGGGAACCAGCATTACCCCTTAAAATTTCCTTCTTCATGTTAAGGCTGATTAGATATAGAATTCCCATAGGTCAAAATATGCACAAAGTTGGAATAGTTGGTCCTTCACATTGTCCATTCTGTTGTTCCTATGGTGATTCTCTGAATCACCTTTTCAGTATTTGCAATTTCAAGGCACAAATTTGGAGGATAATGGGGGCAGAAGTTGGAATAGTCAAGCACTTTATATCCTTAAACTCAAATTTTGATTTATGGTGGAAAGCTGGACAAAACTCTGAATTCTCTAAGTTCCTTACAGTAGTTCTACCCTCACTCATCTGCTGGTTTATTTGGAAAATGAGGAATAGAATAGTCTTTAAAAATGCAAAACCAGACATTAATTCTGTTATTAAGGAAATTTTTCTTATGACAAAGAACCTATCCCATTTGAAATGTCAAATCCCCCTTCAGTTTCTCGATTGGAATAGCTTTTGGGAGCAAGTTCCCAAGATTAAGAGGAAGGTCAAAATCTTTCAAGTGAAATGGTCTCCTCCCCCACTCCTGAAATCAAAATCAATATAGCTTCCTGCACTAATAATGATCAGTTTCAGGGGGGTGGTTTGGCTAGAGACCATAAAGGTAAGGTTTTATTTGAAATGTTCAAAGCTGGTGCTGTTTCTCCATTCCACACTAACCTGCAGGTTGAAATTGAGTTGTGCTTGTAAGGGGTTCGAAGATGCTATGATCTGGACATCCAAATCTTAACAGTCGAATCTTGCTCCACCAGCTTAATTCAGGCCCTACAAGGACAAAAGACAGATCACCTACTGCAATGGATGGAGGAATTAAAGCAAATTAATGACAGAACCACAGTCAGTCTCATCCCCAAAGCTGTGAACAAACCTGCCCTGCTTTTAGCCCAACATGGAGAAGCCTAAGGTCAACAGCTGTACTGTAAACTCCTTCAGGCAGATCTGTCCAATTTGCCTCAACTCATTAGGAAGAGGACCAGCATTTTCCATATATCGAATCATGGATAAAGGAGGATTCAAATAAAGTCTCAGGCCCCAGGTATAGGATATGCATGTAATCAGGTTAGTACTGTAGGCCCTGTCTGCTGATGTTAGGGCAGGGTGCTAAAATTGGTACTAGAACTTCAGGCCCCAGTTTGCTGAAGTTAGAACTGGTTTGCCAAATCCATAGTTTTGCCACTCAGGCCTCCAGTCTACTGTAGTTAGGACTGGATTTGCCTCTGCGCTGTGATTCTAATTACAGGTACTATCAAGGGAAGCTGGTAAGATATCTCAAGGATATGACCCTGTTGATTCAAAAACAGCCTCAAACATTATGCATATGAGGTGTCTGCTGAAAACCCTAGCTCTTAATAGAAATTAGTCCTAAAGATATGCTGCACTTAATGAAGATACACATCCTTTCAGGTATCTAAGGCTACAAGAGCTTGTAGAGACTCACTGAATCCTCTAAGAGACAAGTGGAAAGCTGCAAGAACAAATTTGCTGTTTGAGATGCCCAAGCATTTTGGGCGTCACTTCTGGTGATTTTTTGGATAGCTGTAGGCTGGTTTGTACTACAACTAGATACACATAAATAGGCTGTTATAAAAGGAGGAGTCCTCCACATTTAATCTAGATTCCCCCCCTCCCCCTTGATCACTTCCCTAGTAAATGGGGTGCGATCAAGAGGAGCTTTTGCTGTTGGACAGCCTGAGGCTGTTTTTTTGCTCTAATCTAGAAATACATAGATAGGCTGTTGTAAATGGAGGAGTCCTCCACACTTAATCTAGATATCCTTCTCTTGATCACTTCCCCATTAGGCTATAAGCATGTAAATGGGGTTGCGATCAAGAGGAGCTTTTGCTGTACGAGTGATTTTAGGGTAAGTCCATCACTCACAAATTAATTAATAAAATTGGGAGTGGCGCCCCACCTCAACATAGAGGTTCTGCCAACCAAAAAAAAAATTAACTACTATTATTGACCAGACCTGACGACATTTTATCGTCAATGTTTGCATTGACAACAAATTAGGTCAATAAAAGGGAGTGTTTACTGACGGCATTAAAAAATGTCGTCAAAAGACCCTTTACCATTGACACTTTAATGACCATTTGACGACTTTTTCCGTCACTAATCCATTTTACTGACGACAATTTCGCCTTTATTGACGCAATGGCTTGGTCGGTAATGCCAACATTTCTTGTAGTGACCCCATCAGATGTTTTATAATAATAAAATATTAATATTAACGGGCAGACTCTTGTACAATTGTCCCATTTATGCAACTCCCGTATAGAAAAAATCAGCGTATCAAATTTCACTTTGGCGTATAAAGTATAAAAAATTAACATATAGAGTAACAAAGATTAGTGTATAAAGTATAAAAAATTAGTATATTAACATATCAATTTTAACTTTAACGTATAAAGTATCAAAAATTAGCGTATAAAGTATCAAAAATTAGCGTATAACGTATAAAAAATTAGCGTATAACTTATAAAAAATTAGCATCTAATTTTTAAAAAATTAGTGTATTAGTTTATAATATATAAAAAAATTATCATATCAAGTATGCCACATTAGCGTTTAAAAAAAATATTCACGTATCAAGTGTAAAAAAATTTTCATATCAAATATAACAATTTGCGTATGATACAGGAGTTTTTGCGTAGTTTTAACTTTGAATTGTAAAATTTTAATAACAAAAAATTATCAATTAACACAATGAAATATTAATTTTAGATTTTAAATTTTAAATTTTCAAACATAAAAATTCTCCAATGTTATTTCTTCCCAAAATAAATCATGAATCTAAACCTTTATAAAATATTCTTTCTCTATAACAAAACTCAAGGAAATTTTTTTAATCAAAATAAAAAAAAATATTCTATCTAAACAAAATCTTAAAAGGAACACTAAATGTTTTTTCTAGCTACATAGAATACTCATAGTCTACACTCCAATAATAATCATGGACAAACAAAACGAAGTATCAAAGGGATCTCTGATCGTTTTTAAATTCAAGTAAACCATAATCATCGTATGTATCCCAACAAATGTCCCAATCATTTGAATATTCGGCAAATCACTAATTCAAAATTTTCCAAGTTACATCTCAATAGTTTAAAAATATATAAATTATGTTTCTTTATTTTAGTTTTTTTCTCAAAAAACTGTAAAAAAATCGATAATTTTGGGGGTAAAAAAGGTATTGCAATTTACTAAAAGTCAACTATAGAAAGTTATAGGACCAGATCGCTACAGAAGAACAAATATTTCAAAGTCATAAATTTTGTATGCTTTTACAAAAAAAAAATAACAAAAAATTAAAAACGTAAGTTTTTAATAATATGGAGTAAATTGAAAATTTTGGAAAACCCAGCAATTTTTTTTTATAATTTGCCCTTGAATATTTGACATGTGACGGTATTCCTGACATTACAAAAAATTGTTTGCCTAACTATCGCATTTTTTTTTTTCAAATTTCACACTCACACATGTATATTATAAAATAGAAATGTTAAAACATTAATGCTTTACCGTCAAGTAATTAAATTAAACTGCCCACATTATTATTTATTAGATTTCTTTGTACGCAAGTAATTTATATTAACATAAGAATTCCCATTAACGGCTCAATTCCTAAATTAATTCATTGTACTCGGTATATATATTCTTATGGAAATTTCCATAAATGGATTCTAATATGAATCGTATTTGGAATGACAGAAGCCTATAAATTTGTGTTGAAACTCTAGGTATTGCCATTGCTCTGTATTAAGTTCCAATCTCTCTAAACTTCTTGATAATTAACAATAATAATGGAAGGTCTTTGTGATTCTGTGAGTTTTAGGCAAAATTTTTGTTGCAACGGAGTGAATGCAAAATCAGTGATGTTTGACGATTATGATGGTTATGATAAACCACAAATCAGGCCTAAAACAAAGATTGTTTGTACCCTGGGACCGGCTTCAAGATCGGAGGAGATGATTGAGAAGTTGTTGAAGGCTGCAATGAATGTTGCCCGTTTCAACTTTTCTCATGGTGATCATTCCTACCATCAAGAAACTCTTAATAATCTTCGAACGGCCATGCAAAATACTGGGATACTTTGTGCTGTTATGTTAGATACTAAGGTACGATGAATTACTCCCCTCATGCCTTTTGTCTAATTTACTATCAAATTAAAATGAATTGAAGAGTTTTTTCAAGTTTCAATTCTTCATGTGAAATTCTACTTGGATTTTCTCAATATTTGGCAGTATTATATATGTTTTCATACGAACCTATTTTAAAATTTCAGGGTCCGGAGATAAGGACTGGATTCTTGACGGATGGAAAGCCAATCGAACTTAAACAGGGCCAAGAAATCACAATATCCACTGATTATAGCATAAAAGGGAATGAGAACCTGATCTCAATAAGTTATAAGAAGCTGGCTGAGGACTTAAATCCAGGAAGTGTTATTCTGTGTTCTGATGGAACAATCACGCTGACTATCCTGGAATGCGACAAGAAGCAAGGATTGGTTCGTTGTCGTTGTGAAAACACAGCAGTTTTGGGAGAGAGGAAGAATGTCAATCTTCCAGGAGTTGTTGTGGATCTCCCTACTTTGACTGAGAAGGACAAAGACGACATCATGCAATGGGGAGTACCCAACAGATTGACATTATTGCATTGTCGTTTGTTCGCAAAGGATCAGATCTTGTGAAGGTTCGAGAGCTGCTTAGGGAGTATGCCAAGCGCATTATGCTTATGTCTAAGGTATATATATATGTTCACCTTTCAACAAACTGGATTTGTTTCCATGTAGAGCTTGACAATTAATTCGCCCTTTTTTTTTCTGATTTTCTCGAACAACTTCTTGCAGGTTGAGAATCAAGAAGGGATTGCTAATTTTGATGAAATTTTGGCCAAGTCAGACGCATTTATGGTGGCTAGAGGTGACTTAGGAATGGAGATCCCAATTGAGAAAATCTTTCTAGCACAGAAAATGATGATCTACAAGTGCAATATTCAAGGGAAGCCTGTGGTAACTGCAACTCAAATGTTGGAGTCAATGATCAAATCCCCTCGACCAACTCGTGCCGAAGCTACTGATGTGGCTAATGCAGTTCTTGATGGGACTGATTGCGTGATGCTTAGTGGTGAAACAGCTGCTGGGGCATACCCTGAAATTGCCGTTCAAACCATGGCTAAAATTTGCGTAGAAGCAGAGAATTCTCTCAATTATGGCCAAGTCTTCAAACGAGCTCTTGAAACTGCACCTTTGCCAATGAACCCTTTAGAGAGTATGGCTTGTGCAGCAGTCCAGACGGTAAACTCTTCAAATGCTGCCCTTATTATCGTCCTCACTAGAGGTGGAACTACAGCCAAGTTTGTATCCAAGTATAGACCAAGTATGCCAATTTTGTCTGTGGTGGTTCCAGAAATCCGAACGGATTCCTTTACATGGTCGTGCAGTGATGAGTCTCCAGCCATGCACGGCCTTGTCTATCGTGGGGTTTTGCCTGTTTTGAGCGTCGCAGATACTAAAGCCTCTCACACTGAATCCACTAAGGAAACAATCAATTTCGCCATTGAAGATGCCAAGTTGAAACAGCTTTGCAAGCCGGGAGACACAGTTGTTGTGTTGTATTATTCTGGTAGCATAGTTATGAAGGTTTCCACAGTCAATTGAGAGTCCAAAATGGGAAAGCGAAAACAAAATTTAAGTTTCTTCATAGCCCCCTAGTTAATATTTTGTTAATATTTTGCCGATGTTTAATTTTTCTTGTTTAAAAGATTCAATGTCAATCTTAGCCTTTTGCTTCAGATTATTATTGTAACAACAGATCAGTTTGTTTTCAGTTATAACAATTTATAATTCTTTCAGCATATGATATGTCTTGAACTAACTTTTTATTTTAAACCTAGACATAACATACTATATATCAACAGAGATTTCAATTAGCTTCAATTCTTGGTTGGTTAATTACATTAACAAATTACCATATTGAGATTTAATGAAACTACTGAAAAATCTTATAATTTCAACTAAACTACAAAACTTTTTAAAGTTTTTACAATGACAATTTATATGATTGTTTTGTAATATGATTTATGAGTTTGGCAAGTTAAAGATGGTGGAGACCAGCTCCTCTCCAATATTTATCCTGTCTTATTTTGTTTAATGTTCAAAACGACGTAGTTTCATTAAAATTAGGAACTAAATGCATAAATATCACTAAAATTACTTTACACTTATTAACCTCTAACAAAGAGATTAGTAAACCGTACGACGCAGTTTTAATTAAGACAGAAAAAATTTTGGACAGTAGTTCTCGTGTCAAGATGGTGATGGTAATATTCACAAATGTTTTTGTAATATGATTTAACCTCAAAGATATTAAATGTAATTAATCCATTTTTGGTGGAACAGATTTATAAACCTTAAAGATGATAAATGTAATTAGTCCATTTTTTGTAAAACATATTTACAATGCTATGGAAACAGCAGATTGGACAGGTAAATTCAATTGGTTAAATCAAGAATTATTTATTTGTCCCAATTGAGTTATATAAAATTCAAGAGATGAGATCTTCTATCCAAAGTTATCTTTGTCTTATCATATTCAAGATTAAACTACGTGATAAGTTAGTTTTATACCAACTTAGTTGCCTTATTTCACTTAGCTTTGGACTTGTTTTTCATGCATTATTATGGTATTATGTGTTATTTGGTGCATTTATGTAGTTTGCAACTTGGTGTGCTAAAATAGTGAAAATGACCAAAAATGATGATTAAATGAAACAAATGTGTGTCTTAGGTTAAAGAACAAGGAAAGGATTCAAAAAAAACTTGAAATGAGGCTTGTGAAGTTGGAAATCCCTTAATATTCTTATTTTGTGCTTTGGCGGAATAGAAAGCCTAATTTCATTTGAGTGCAACTTTCTCAATACTAATCCAAATGATGAGATCTTGGATGTTCTGAAAAGCTATTTGAATCTACGTCAATTCTTATGTTTTAACATTCTCCTAATTCTTTGTGCACATATGAGAAATGGGGGGATCTTTGCAATCACTATTTTAGGGTTTTCATTATTGAGCTCACTGACACAGGTTGGTAGATTGATCTTATCTTGAGCTCCAGACCTCCAATTATGCTGATTCTTGAACCTATGGAAAGCCAAGAGAAAGATCGAAACTTCTTATGTTTACCACAAAGTCCAATTCACAATGCATCAGGGCCATAATTCAGTCGCAAGGTGATGGGCGGCGCGCACACCGCGCGCAGCACCGATTGACACAGCTTCGTGAGCATGCGCGCTGCAGCACACACAGCGCATGAGCGCGTACAGCACTCACACTCGCCCTCGCGCATGCGCGCGGGCACGGCAGCAGCACATCGTCGCACACAACTAGAGCACTTCACAGCACACTTCATGCACACACATGGGCACTTCACAGTACACTCATGCATTCACTAAGGCACTTCACAGCACACTCAATGCCCACAAGTGCAGCACGTCATGCATTACACTTCAGCACATTCCATGCACATCACAGCATGAACTTATGCACATTTCATGCACCATACATGAACCACAACTCCAGCACACAACATGCACTTCTTGCACACTCTTGCCGCAAGACAAGCATGACACTACACATGCGTCCGTCATGTACAATTTTGCAACCACACGCAACCACACAAGCACATACACTAGCGTAGTTTTTACACATGCACACAGGCACACCATGGAATTTGTATGGTGCGACAGGGTCAGGCAGCAGCACTGCAAAAATATATGCATGGTGCGGCTGGGTCAGGCAGCCATACCGTAGAAAAAGGTGTATGGTGCGGCTGGGTCAGGCAGCCGCACCATGAGAATACAAGTGTGGTGCGGCCGTGTCAGGCGGCCGCACCGTGCTTTTCTTCATGTTTGTTGTGAGAAAATTTTCTAAGTATGGAATTCATCGTCTTGTGTAGGGATTCATGAAGACGTGGTTGGTCCGGGCTCGGAGGTGTGTGGTGATACTGAAGTCAAGGTGTTCAGGGCTTGGATACGTGGTTGGTGGTCTTGCACGAGTTGCTTTGTGAAACCTTGCTATTGCGTTGTGGCATTTTTGTAAAATTTTAATCATTTTACGTTTGCGTATCGTTTACGATTGTGTAACCTCTATATATAGAGGAGTTAGTCAACATTTAGAGGGAGGATAGATCATTCTAGACTTTTACCAAACTTTTGATTTTGAGAGCGAGAATTTTCTCTCTTCTATTTTCACTCCGATTTCGATTCCGATCAAGGATTTGAACCGAACATTGTAATTATTTACTCAATTAAGGCGTTGTCCTCAATTCTTTATTGGATTGGAACAATTGGTAAAATCTTTTCAATTAATGAAAATGAATTGTTTCTCAATGCAAATTGTTGATCGTGAATTAGAAATGGAGTCTCGTGGCTAATTTGATGATGTCCTAGGGTTTGGATCGGACGATTGTGTAATTAAACCGTGAAATGTTGTGCAATTGACCCAATTTCTATGAATGAGATCATACATGTTCTTAAATGCATGAATATGTCAAGTTTCATAATGTTAGCATTTTCATTGATGGAATTGAACCTTGACTGTGGTCGCCATGCTAGGTTGAGGCTCGGTTCACCAATGTTAGTGAAAATTGCATGAAATGAGGATTGAATGTATGAATTTGGAGTTTCTACACTTGTTGAGTCTTGTTCATGACCCGAAATGTGGTCGCCAAGCTAATCGGAGTCATTGAGTGAATAGAATAGGGTGTAGAATGATTCTTTGATGCTAACTAAAGTTGAGAAACTTAGGTCGGGCCTCGCCATGGGAGACCTAAGGTTTTGCACGCTTGAGTAGGTAGTGTTTCGAGTCGAGACGTTGCGGAGTTCATTCATCTTGCTTAGGCCTCGACATGGGAAAAGTAGGATGTTGCGGAGTGTAGAGAACATTACGGTCGACATGCTGAGTGTTCACTAGTCTCCTAGGCAACTCTTGTCTCCTCCTGAATCGAATTGCCCGGGGTCAAATGCATAGCGTAAGTGTTTAATTCGCAATTGTCTGGAAACTTACCCTAGGACGTCAGACTAAGTCTTGTTATCTTACTTTTCTGCGCATTGTGTTTGCTCCTTGTGATTGATTTTGTTGCCTTACTACTTCCCAATTTTTTTTGCTACTTGCATTTGTTTTTGATATTGCATACCTCGTGACATAGCTAGAGCAACATTTAGTGAGTTCTTGAAACTATCCCCTTCCCTGAGGAACGACCACTAGTACAAAAATGCTTTGTTACACCGGTTAAAATCGCCTTTTTACACCAGTTATTTAGAAAACAACCCGGTGTAAATATAGGCGGTGTAGATTGTGTAATTTTTTTAACCCAGTTAATAAAACCGGTGTAAATAGTTTTTTTAACAGCGGTTATTTTTCAACCGGTGTAACAGAATTGTTTACACCGGTTTAATTAACCGGTGTAAAAAAAGTTCAATTCACTATGTACAACGTTAATTAAAACGGACGTAAATGGCTTTTGTACACCGGTTATTTTTCAACCGGTGTAAAAGAGTTTTTTACACCGGTTAATAATAACCGGTGTAAATAAGTTTTATTTCACTTCGTACAAAACCGATGTAAATTACCTTTTTCACACATGTTTTTTTGCAGCCGGTGTAAAAAAGTATTTACACTGGTTAAAAATAACCGGTGTAGCATAATATATTTCGTTTTTTACACCGGTTCATTTCAAACCCGGTGTAGCAAGATTTATTTTACTCCTTCAATATGTATATTTTCTTTGAATTTCTTCAAACCCTGTATTCACATAACAGAACGACACACCCCAAAATTCAGAATAAATATAACCGCATCAATACACAGTACATATTGAAAACAATGCATTCAACACTCGGCAATGAAAATAACAAAGATTCTTGAATTAACATATATTTAAAAATATATGTTTCTAAATTGAAAACTATTGCATTAATCATATATATACATATACATATGTACATAAGGTCCTAAGAGAATAAGGAAGCTACTCTACAAGTTAGTTGTAACCGTCAACGCTCCGAGCTCATGTTTCATGACATAATTGGCCCATTCTTGTCGAACAATCTGCAAATCTGTTGCAGTTAATGACTTCACATCTTTTTTGAACCACTGAAATATTCAAAAAATTGAATTGAATTATTAATAACCGAATGATTTCAATTGCACAATACTATGACGATGAAATTATAAAAACAAAACCCAATAACCTTCTTGAAATCCTTATGCTCTATGACTCTTCGAAGAATGATCCTTCGCATGTACCACATCACATAATACCCACATTCCCAATTTGATTCTTGCCTCTTGTGCTACAATTGAAATCCAATGTCATAAATATAAAGCATGCATACATTATAAAATAAACTACAACAATTCAACAAGCTTACATTTATCTCTACCCATTGCATTGATTTTTGCGTGGCCGAGTTATCCCCTTCAATTCCTGATTGATACTCCCTGGATACACTGTAACAACCAACATTTAGAAGCGTATGAATAAGAATTAGCACCAATTCACATGTGATACTATCAGTAATATAAAATTCAATAAATTATGAATAAATATAAATACGTGTTCATCAAAGCCGTAGAGTCATCTCGTGGGCTTGAATGTACTGGATCAAACCAGTACACACTCATGTCCTATGGCCTTATTGCCATTAGCATCCAGTGTGCATTGAAAAAATAATTATGACATAAAAAATTCCAACTTAGCAATGAATAATCGTACTTCAAACGCGGTTTTAAAAAAATTAAGCTATATCATACGTCTTTACCTATGAAAATACGGCGCTAGGTAGATTCTTTTGGAACTAGTCTTTATGGTAGACACCATGTACTGCACTCTAGATGCTTCGTTATTCCCGAAGGATTGTACATGATGTGGCGATAGGAACCCTATCCCAGTCTGCCCCTGTTCTATACATAGTGCATGCATTGTCCAACCACATTAATTTCGGAATATAAGGACCCACGTGATGAGTTAAAGTATATTGCAAATTAAAAGAAAATTATAAACCCATTAGATGAAACTTTAAAAATATGTACGAACTTACTTTATGAACACTTGCATGCAATCACCCGTCACCATATCACTCGACAAGAAATCATTAAGGTTCTCAAGAGAAAGATGTACTACGAACTCACTGCCCACTATTCCTTCCGGCATATTGATTGCGTACATAGAGTCAGTCGAATGGCTGCTCACCAATGTGCCCAATAACTGTAGACATCCATCAAGTTGAGATAATGATGATTGGCTTTCCACCACTTTTGTTTCATTCTGTTGAGTGGATTTCTTTATCTCTTCTGAACCTTTCGGGTCAGGTACCTTGAAAAAATAATTCAGTTATTAGATATGTTTATTACATCAGTTTATAACTAACTGATACAAAGAATCGTAAATAATTGCACCTGCACATCATCATCCGTACACAGCTCGACCAATGACCTGGGTCACAGTAAAAGAGTCCTAAACCCTGTCCCAACTGTCACGGCCTCATCATTCGGGAACGGCAGTGCAGCATCGATGTCGATCGAGGTTACAATATTAACTTTCACTCTGTCACGCAATACCTCTTTCCCGTGATGTATGGATAAATTATAAAGCCTCCCGGTCGCAGCTACAAGACGCCGCCCTCTAGTATGATCATTCACAAATAGGCGACATCCTGTGCCATCCTGTGAATATTATAGAAACGTAGTATATATTAATACATGCGTTAAATGAACGAAGTGTAGAAGCATATAATTATTCTTTGTTACCTCGAACTCTCTCAACGGTTCCGGAGGTCCAGAACCAGAGCATACATGTATTTGCGCATCCACGATTTCCGTACGTGTAGTATTTGGCTGCTTTAAGTCATGTTGCTTCAAGAGAGATTCCGTACTAGGAACACTTGAGTCACGTCTCGTACGAAAATCTGGCACTGGTTTCACTAAAGATCTGTACAGATCCGTCAGTGCGCCTGTCAAGTACATAATATCCTCTCGGCATTTAGCGTGACTGTCTGCATCCATATTACGACCGGATGATGTGTCTCGAAAAACTAGAGCCTTCCTCATCCGACCCCCAACACCCCTTATTCGACCGTGGTGATCTTTCTTTCCCGTAGCACGTACAAGAATGTCATCATTCCCCTTTCCAATTGACTCTCCTTTACTCTTGCGATTTGTCAAATCATCCTGATCAATTGTACCCAATATTAGGCTTACAATATATGACATTGTTAATTATATTAATAGACATTTTATGTAAATGTATAATGTATACTTACAATTGTCTTGCTAACATCTCTCGCCGCGTCGGTTGAAAATTCACCCTTATTGTTTTTGTGGCCTTCTTTGAATAGAAGATGACGTGGAATTGGTGACGGGGGAGATGCTGTTCGACGGGCCTCCACTTCAGTCTTACCAGAGGCAATCATCCTTTGTATTTTGGCCTCCAATTTGTCACGCATCATCCGTTGCTTCAACTTCGAATATCCACCACGCGACATTGTGTGACGGAGTGTGTTCTTGTTCGAACTCTCTTGGCTAGCAACACGCTTTGCCTATTTCACCAACAAAAGACGAAATATATATCAATGGGCAGATGACTACAAAAATAAATGAATTTGCCTATTTTATAAGTAAATAGATAACCTGCCATTCTTTCGTTAATCGATTCTTTTTGAAAGTCTCCTATGCATCCTTACTTAGATACGTATATGTAAGGCATGGGTCCTTATTTTTCTGACTTCCAAATATATACCGGTTCAAGCTTGACTTCCAGCCTCGCCATCGTTCCCCAGCCTGGACTAGCCACTTCTTCTTCAACTTTTCTGTCGACTCAAATGCAAAGGTCATCTGATATAAAAAAAAACACTAACCTTAGTATACGTAAATTTAAAATTAATTGTAAGAAACTATGTCAAAAACACGGATATGACCATTAATATCGTGCACATACCATTACTTCATCCCAAATCATGTCCTTAATCTTGGCATCGACTTGAGGCCACGTTTTAAATTGCACAATACTAACTTTGTTGCGCACCATCAACGCAATGAAATTAATCCACTCATTACGTGAAATCTCCGTCGTAGCTTCACCATTTTCGTCGAAGACAATAGGTGTCTTTATTCCTCTTGCCCTCCTCTCCAAAAGATCGCGCGACATTTTTTTCCTTTTCTTCCATAATGTGCATGGATCTGATCATCACTATCCCCGGTGCGTGATCTCCGTTTATTACCCATACCAAACCTTTGTATTACACCAAATTGAAGAAGAGGATATTTAAAAGGTAACAAAACAAATTAAACTACAATGCAAACTAGTGTTTTCAGAAAATGGAGAATCTGTTTCTGCAACATTTTGTTTGGCTGTGCAACATTTTCCCAGTATGGCTGTGCAACATTTTGTTTGGCCAATATTAGGGTTTGCAAAATCTATCTATGTCTGTACTGTATGACCTAAATCAGATCAGAGAAACCAGTTCATTTCGTGCTAACAGTCAACTGTTCATTTGACACCCAATAATTGATAATCATTCTGAAAGCAACATACGCATTCACATAAGAAAAATAGCTAAAATTCCATTATTTAAATTAATCAGCTTACTAATCACAGCCTCATATTTATTTACAACCCAACCCATACTATAAAGATTAGAGCTTTCAAATGTTATTACCTTTACATAGTAGCAACTGGATAAATTTTTGTATAATCCCATATTTGATTTAGCAAATATTAGGAAAAAACAGACAACACACAATCACAAATGCTATGCGTAAGCGTATAAACACTACAACGCATAAATTTCACTTAACAAACATTCGATACACCAACCTTCTTCAATCGGAGGGATGAAATTGGAACCTCCTTAGCTATGTTCACTATATGGCCGCTGACGAATCTTGACGTTGCTCCGTTAGTGTCGTTGTACTTCGTTCCTGTTTCTCCAGTGAGAGGGATAAGTTTTCGACAGGGTTTAGGTGAACATGGATGTTCAGAAATGGGTGAAAATAGAGATGTATATGGATTCTACTCAAGCGTCTTGGAAGGAAATTTTGGAGACGGCGCCAGGGCTATTCAGTTTTAAAAATTTTTTACTACACCGGTTATATTTTCAACCGATGTATTATGTTTGTTTACTTCACCGGTTAATACTAACCGATGTATAAATGTCGTTTCTACACACACGGTTATTCATAATTACCGGTGTAAAAAAATAGATACTACACCGGTTAATAATAACCGGTGTAAAAGAAAGCTAATATAAAATTTCAATTTAACTAATTCCACACGTTATACGAATTTATTATTTTTATAAAAACATATGTGTATTTAATTAATTGTTGGTATGTAAAATTAATTAATCCAATCATAATTAGACTATAATTAATATGTTTGTTATATCATTTTCGTCTTTATATCATTTGTACTTATTTACAGAATTAAATAATTATTCGAAAAAAAAATAGACTAATTGAATATAAATTAAAATGCCATACTATGTACGATATGATTATGGTTAGTGTTTAATTATTTCTTCACACCGGTTAATAATAACCGGTGCAATAAAGAGTTTTCTGAATAACCGGTGTAACAACAAACATTCTACACCGGTTAATTATAACCGGTGTAAACATATTAATACAAACTTTTACTTTCCCAAATTCACCCAGTGTACCAAAAAAAATTTTCTTTTTTTTGTAAACTTCATGTATATTTAATTAATTGCTGGTATGTAAAATGTAAAATCCAATCATAAATAGACCCACAATTAATATGTTAGTTATTTAATTTTTTGTCTTTAAAACATATGTACTTGTTTTCAGAATGAAATAATTCTTTGAATATAACATATACTAATCGAATAAAAATTATAATACCATAGTATTGGACTATTTGATTATGGTTAGAGTTTAATTGTTTGTTCACACCGGTTAAAAATAACCGGTGTAAGAATTTATTTTCTACACCGGATAACAATAACCGGTGTATAAATCTTTTTTCTACATCGGTTATTCGTAATAACCGGTGTAATAACATACATTCTACACCGGTTAATCATAACAGGTGTAAAAAACATTATTATAAACTTTTACTTTCCCAAATTCCACCAGTGTACCAAAAAAATTGTTGTTTTTTTGTAAACTTCATATATATGTAATTACTTGTTGGTATGTAAAATGTAAAAGCCAATTCATAAACAGACCCGTAATTAATATGTTTGTTATATCACGTTTAGTCTTTAAAACATATGTACTTGTTTTCAGAATTAAATAATTCTTCGTATATAAAATATACTAAGAGAATAAAAATTATAATACCTTAGTATGGACGATTAAATTAAATGATAGGTTACATTTAATTATTTTTTAATACCTGTTAATAATAACCGGTATAAGGACTAGTTTTCTACACATGATAACAATAACCGGGGTATAAATTATGCTGTTACACCAGTTATTCATTATAACAGGTGTAAAAACACACATTCTACACCGGTTGACAAAAACCGGTGTAAATAACAGATTCTTCACACCAGTCTGTTTTGTAAAAATTTTGCATGGTATCGCTTGTAAGTAGAACAAAACTCCCTGTACAACTTTATACGACAATAGATATGGATCACTAATATAAGAAGACTAAGTTTAAATAACAGATCGCATTTTGGTCTGACACCATCGCAAAATCAGCAAACAAACTTTGCATGTTAGTGAACTTGCAATTTCTGATAATTCACAGTAGTATAATTACAATGAAAAATCTAGATACGGAAACGTGAGTAATAACTTACACACTACATCTCAAGACAGTGTCTTTCTTTTGTTTGACAAATGATCATCAACCCAAATGCGTTCCACGTGATCATTGCGGAGAATGAATGTATCCATATTGCCGTCCTCCTCACTTGTGCTAAGTGGGGGAAAACTTGATGAGAACGGCGGCACTACGTGATTATCATGAAAATCAATGTCATCACCGACATGCAGTTTTTTACCTTGTAGTACAATGGACCATTTTTTGTCAACGGGATCGGAGACATAAAATACTTGTTTTGCCTGGGACGCAAGTATGAAGGGTTCCCCTTTGAAACCTTCCATGTTCAAATCAACTAAAGTAAATCCCAATTCGTCAGTTGGAATGCCACTGTTGTTGTCAACCCATATGCATTTGAAAATTGGGACTTTGAAGGTAACGTAGTCAAGCTCCCATATATCCTCAATCACCCCATAATAAGACATATTAGCATACACTGGATTTCTATCTCTAGAACTAGACACATGTAGAGCCTCAGACAATACTGTTACCCCACTATCTTGCGTTGTGCTCCTTTCATCTTCAGTCTTATTAGCAAATAAGAATCCATTTATGTCATAGGCTGAATATGATAGCACAACGTGACTCGGCTTATAAGATAACCACTTTAATGTCTCTGAAACAGTTTCATCCGCAACCGCATCACTGAACCAATTCACAAATGTTCGGTTGTGTTCATTGAGTACTTGTTTGTCAGTCCAACCACGATGACTTTCCTTAATTTTTGAAATATGAGCATCCACATAAAGCTGTACTAGTTCAGAATTTCGCAAAACATATAGATGCGCATTTTGTAAATCACCAAAAGCAGGGGTAAACAGCTTACTTACCGATGTCCCTTTTCCTGTGATCCGTTCATCATGGCTAGGCTTCGGTAATCCAATAGCATTGGTATCAGACAAGTAGCCAGTGCAAAAGTCAATAACCTCTTCAGCTATGCACCTTTCAACAATGCTTGCATCATGACGATAGCGATTTTTCACATAACCCTTGAAGACTTTCATGTATCGGTCGAACGGATACATCCAGTGCAAATAAACAGGCCCACAAATCTTTTTCTCCCTAACCAAATGAACCACCAAGTGCAACATAATGTCAAAAAAGGCAGGTGAAAAATACATCTCAAGTTGGCAAAACACTACGACAATTTCATCTTGTAGCTGCTCAATGTATGTCACGATCAACTACCGTTGCTACATATCGCATTAAAAAGAAACAAAGTCCTTGTTATGCTGTAGTCTGACATGTTTTGGCAATATAGATCGAATAGCAATAGGCAAGAACTGCTGCATCAACACATGACAGTCATGTGATTTCAATCCAACCAATTTCAAATCTCCCATCGAAAAAAGTCGAATATCCTGATGGGACCTTGATGCTATGGAGACTCTCACACAAAATGTGTTTCTCTTTCCGTGACAATGTATAACAAGCGGGGGGCAAGTACGTGCGTTGTCCTCGAATCTGAGGTGCTAAATTCGCCCTAATACCCATATCAACTAAATCAAGTCTCGCTTTATATCCATCTTTTGTTTTTCCAGGTATATTCAAAAGAGTACCCAACGAACTGTCATATATATTTTTTCAATATGCACTCACATCGAGACAGTGTCTAACATCTAGTGTCTCCCAATATGGAAGACGAAAAAAGATGGAGTTTTTCTTCCAACAGCTTTTATCCAACTTGCGAGACGTTTTATGTTTTCCAAATTCGACATTGATATCCTTGACACGTTCATGGACTGCCTTCCCACTCAAGGAGATTGGAGCACTTCTGAAATCCTGTTCCCCATTGAAAGCTCTTTTCATACGATGATATGAATGGTAATCAAGAAGAAATCTATGATGTCCAAGATAGCCGTCTTGCTACCATGTAAAAGCTGACATGAATCCGTATTCTCCTCACATATAGGACATGCTTGGTGTCCTTTAACAGAAAATCCAGATAAGTTACCATATGCAGGAAGTCATTTATAGTACAGAATAACATGGGCACGCAATGTGAATGACTCCTGACGATGTGCATCAAACATCAACTCCCCTTGATCCCACAACTTCTTCAAGTCTTCAATTAAGGGGCCTAAATAAACGTCTATGTCATTTCCAGGTTGGCGAGGACCAGAAATCATCAATGACAACAAATATACTTGCACTTCATACACAAGTAAGAGGTAATTGTAAATAACCAATATTACTTGGCCAAGAGCTATGGGTACTACTTAGACTATCCATATGGATTCATCCCATCCGTACACAAGCCTAATCTCAGATTTCTCGCCATCTCTACCAAATGAAGGGTAAACCGAATCAATCTTTTTCCACTGATCTGAATCTGCAGGATGCCTTATCATCCTGTCATCAGTGCAAATATTTTTGCCTTGCATACGGCCAAGTCAAATTTCTTTGCATCTATCAGCATTGGCAACAATGCTCTTGAATCTCGGATTATAGGTGAGATACATAACACTTTCCACCAGTGATTGGAATTTCTTTTCGCATATACATTATATTCAACGCCATCCAGAAATTCGCTTCTTTTTGAAACGAGAAGCCTGACATTTAGGACAAGACAATCTTCGTATTCATTCCTATATAGTATGCAATAATTTGGGCAAGCATCTATTTTCTTGTACTCTATACCCATAGGGCACAATATTTTTTTAGCCTCATAAATGCGGTTCGGAAGTGCATTACCTTCTGGCAATACATCCTTCAGTAAATGCAACAGTGCTGTAAAACTGCTATCAGTCCACCCATGCGTCGCTTTCAAATGGTACAATTTTAATGTAACCGATAAGCGTGTGTACTTAGTACACCCAGGAAATAGAGGCTTTTCGGTAGCATCCAACAACGAAGCCAGAACATCAGGATTATCGGCAAAGCTACTGACTAGATCCTCAACCATATCATCCAATCGATCATTGTTTATCGCACCATCTTCTCCTACATCACTGGCGTCTTGATTCGATGCATTTTCACTCTCTCCGTGCCATTTCCATATTTTATAAGCAGGATCAAATCCCCTCCGATACAAATGGTCTCGTATAGTGTTAGGGTCGTCGAACACCGCAAAATTCTTACAACCCTTACATGGACAGTAGATGGACTTGGCATTTTTAAAAGCATATGTGATAAATTTCTCAACCTCTTCTTCATACGCAGATGTCGTCCGATCTCCAAATATAATATCGTTACGATCTATGACTATCGCTCCCTTTAAATTATTGAAAAAGTGAAACAATAAGTTTACCAACAAAATTAATGCATTGATGCTTTCAAAATGTTACATCGGATTGAATTAATCAACAATATATGCTTCAGAATGTAATTAAAATAGGCATAATCTAAGATGATAAGATAACATACTATATAGTCTTTTAAAGACGAATACAATCACAAAAGCAATGTAGAAGGGCACAACATACTATCATATGCCCGTCAAAAGCTAGCAACTAACAAGACAAAATAATGAGTGAAAAAACCACAATAAATACGACGAGGGCACATGATAAAACTCCTACATGATTACACCAATGTCAGATTAGAAAAATTTCGGATACATTAACTTCAGCATAGTAACAATAATTTTTTGAATCTCTGGGTCGGGATGTAGCTCTCCTTCACCAAAGTTTATTTTATTCAAATCAAGTCCATAATCAATGGGCAGACTGTTGTTCTCAGTTTGGTCATATGCCTCTGTGGATCTTGGTCGGGAAGAAGGGTTTTGGGTTTTCACTGCTACATCAGAAGTGTTTATGTCTTCCATCGTCAATTACTGTTGAAGTTGTTTTCGTGGTTGAGTACGACATAAACAGAATGAAAAGTAATTAATTACCACACAACATAATTATTCAAATGTAGGAATAAACCTAACACATAAACGCATGACTGTCTAAATAAAGGAACAAAACATTATGTCAATTACATTTAATACAAATTTAAAGCATGCATATTCGATGACAAAATTTTACAACTTTTTTAAACTACGAAAACCAGATATATAGATCTATGTCATGATCCAACGATGAGAAGAAAAAGTATATAAAAGTTATCATTTTTTAAATAAGTAGCTAAACTCAGATGTTTGAGTTCAATGCAGAAAAGTTAATTTGCCGCTTCTGAAATGGCCCTTTTCCAGGTTTTCATGCGCAGTTTTTTGGCAATATTTCGTAGTTCTTACGATAGAGATAATACTTGCTTGAAGTGGAGAAGGAGAAAAAACGTGTGGCTGTTATATATGCAACATAATTTACACCGGGTCTTATGGAACCGGTGTAATATTGAACAATTTACACCGGTTGTTATCAAAACCGGTGTAAGAAAGAAATCAATTTACACTGGTCATTTCTTAAATCGGTGTAGTATATAAACAATTTACACCGGTTTTCTGATAACCGGTGTAAATAATTTTATACTACACTGGTTTTCTCATAACCGGTGTAATTTTATTTATTTTTTAAACCTGTTTTGATAACAACCGGTGTAAATTTTTATAATTCATGTTAAATATTACAATAATGCCACCATGTTTTAATAAACTACAGCGGATTATTTTCAACCGCTGTAAAAAGGGCGGTGTAAAAAGGCCATTTTGTAGTAGTGGACTCTCACTGCGACTACATTAGTGAATAGGGATAAATTGCAAGGTACACGATAAGCCTGTCACTACGTCGTAGAGTTCACTCATTCTTTAGTTAGGATCTAATAATTGTAAAGTGATTTTAGTAATATTTATGCTTTTAGTCCCAATTTTTAATTAAACTACGTCGTCTTGGACATTAGACAGAATAGGACAGAGATAATCTTGGACAGAGGATCTGATATCAAAATTCAATCAGTTAGAACTAATCAAAATTCGAGTTCAACATGAAAATAATTCAGAAATCAGTTAAAAATAGGTTTTTTTAATTTTATATTACCTTAGTAGATTTTTACTTTTCAACAGCTTGTATATCAATTTCATGGGATTAAAATTTGGTCTAATTAGAAAACTAATCTAAAGAATGATACTATTATTGTAGGGGGCAAAGAAACTAGATCCTACATCCAATATTATCATGTCTTATTGTATCTAATGTTCAAAAAGGCGTAATTTCACTCAAACTATGGACTAAAAGCATAAATATCACTAAAACCACTTTACAACTATTAGACCCTAACCAAGAAATTAGTGAACCCTACGATGTAGTTTTAATCTAAGACAAAATAAGATAGAATAATTTTGGACAGAAGATCCCATCTCGGGAAAAAGGCTCTTTTTAGTCCCTCGATGTTTTACCTATTCGACACTTTTAGTCATCAATGTTTTAACATCAATAGTTTTGGTTCCTAAATTTATAAAAATTTTGCACTTTTAATTTACTTAACATAATTAAATTACAAACGAAATTCCCATGTGACAATTAAATTTCTCATAAATCTAATGTTTGGTAATTAATTTTTTAAGATTTTACTGCAAATAAAATAATAAAAAAGATTCATACGTTAGGATAGGTATTACAAGCGGGCTAATTTTATTTTATTTTATTTGAAGCAAAAGTTTAAAAAATTAATTACGAGACGACATTAAATTTATGAGAAATTTAATTGTCATGTGAAAATTTCATATAGTTGTTCAATTGTGCTGAGTAAATTAAAAGTGCAATATTTTTATAAATTTATAAATTAAAAATTTGAGGTTAAAATATTAGGGACTAAAAGTGGCAAGTAGGCAAAACATTGAGGACTAAAAATGCTAATTTTTCTACAAGTTTGGGGACTAAAAGTGTTGAGATTAAATTATTGGGGACTAAAAATATCGAGTAACAAACATTGAGGACTAAAACTGTCCTTTCTCTACAAGTTTGGGGTCTAAAAATGTTGAAATTAAAACAATGGAGACAAAAAATATCGAGTAGACAAACATTAAGGCCCCCCATGGCTAATGTTTTGGGGGCCAGTGGCGGCTTATTGAAGTTGAGCTTGTTAAACACGGGCCCTCTCTTCTTCTCTAGGAGTTCCTTCTTTTCCTCTCGATGTTTCTTACCTTCTCTCTTCTCATCGTCCCTCTTGCGCTTATCCACTTCTTCACCTTGAGCAAATGGTGTGTTGTTTTATACCAAATTTAATTTTTACTCTAAAAGTTTAACAATAGTGCAGTGAGAGTAAGGTCGATCCCACGAGGAACAACAAATTCTTCTAAATAGTTAAATTGCAAATTTTGTCACAACAATTAAAATTTAAAATAATAGGAACAAAAACTAAATAATTAAATTGAACTAATAAATGAAATAAATCAATATCAGAATTACCGAAATTAATAACTTAAAATAAAGATTTAGAAAATAAGCAATCCACACTAATCAATATCAATTGTTCATTGACGCAAAGATAACAACTCCATTTCAATCATTCAGTTATAGGACACCGAGAATCAGTTCTGACGTATCCCAATCCTTCCTTACTTTTTCGATAGTTGACAAGTATCAGCTTAATCAAATATTTCTCTATTCAAAACATAACTTGGCCGGAATCAGCTATTCACCAGGTTCAATGTTATAAAAGCATTAAATATTAGAAGGACATAACTCTAACAAATCATATTATGATCAGCATATAACAATTTGTTAACCGATTGTTTCCATCTACCTAGACAGTAGCTTCGCCACTAATTAAACTTACTATTTAAATCCAGTGATTTAACTAGGGATTAATTGGCTCTACCTAAATTTATTAAAGTTGACCAGGCTTTAATCAATCAAGGTAATTAACGCTATACTCAAAAAACTCACGGAATTGAATACAAAATCATTCTTAAGAACTATTTGGTCTCACAACTTATTTATGATTAGTGCTTCTTTACTTACCCGCCAGATGTAGAACTACTCACAACACATAATACAAACTAATCACGAGAATAAATTAAAGAAATAAAAACTGAATCAAGATAGAAATATCAAACCACCCAGACTGTCGTCTGGGCAAACGTCCGAACTGCTCCTTCAGTTGCAAACTGGGCAGCGTCTGCTGGTTCCTTACAAAATTCCAAAAGAAAAACTGCGAACTAAAAATTGTTAAAAAGATCAAAAAATACCTACCCTCTCTTTTATAGAAGAGAACAAACGTCTTTTCCTAATTTTACTGAAATAAGAATCTTCTTGTTTTCCAAATCCAAATCAACAATACATAGCTCCATTATCCATATATAAATACATGTTCTAATTTGATCCTTCCACTATTTTGGCAACTTCCAAAAATCCCCTTCCTTGCCAACTCATTACTCCAATCATCAACCCTTTCAATCCTCCAAAAATCTCTCCAAATCACCTTTATCTCCTCTACACACCTCGCACTGAGATTTTCCAGATTCTGCAACAAATAAAACCCATTAGGTACAGATTTTACCCCATCAAGCACATTAAAGTGTACATAAAAATATGAGTATTACGTGCTCATCAGCAAACTTCTCGACCCTTGTCATCAATACTTGTACACTACTTAGAGTGGTTGCTATGAGCTTCTTGTACAACCCCCAAGTCTTATCCTGTTCAAGAAGGCATTGACAGTCACTTCTTTCGACCATATCTCAACTTGCAGGCTCTCATACATGCAGTGCGTGAAAATATATGTACTATGTGTAAAATATGTGTAGTATGTGAAAATATGTTTAGTGTGTGTAAAAATATAGGGTGTTAAAATATATGTAGTGTGTGTAAAAATATGTAGTGTGAAAATATTTGTACTATGTGTAAAATATATGCAGTGTGTGAAAATGTGTACTATGTGTAAAATATGTATAGTATGTGAAAATATATGAAGTGTGTGAAAATATGTGTAGTATGTGTAAAAATGTGTAGTGTGTGAAAATATATATACTATGTATAAAATATGTGTAGTTTGTGTAAAAATGTGTAGTGTGTGAAAATATATGTAGTGTGTGAAAATATGTGTACTATGTGTAAAATATGTATATTATGTGTAAAATTTGTGTAGTGTGTGAAAAATTTGTGTATTATGTGTAAAATATGTGTAGTGTATGAAAATATGTGTGCTTTTTTTTAGATATATACATAGCTATAGCAAAACAAAATTCAGTGCGGGCTCTACCAGTCCACACTGTTACAAAGCAAATGCAATAAAACTAGAGTACTACACAATTACATGAAAGATATGTAAGGAAAATAGAGATAATCTACTTGAAGTAATTCCAGTAGATGGACTCTATTTGCCTCTAAATTTGAAGTCCTAATTGAGTAGTTGATCATCAATAGGTGCGAGGAGCCCTAAGGTTTCATATCACTATTTGCATAGCTCCAAAATCACGATCACAGCTATCGGAGGTCGGAAGCCACGGAATGTCTGACCTCACCAATTACATGATATTGATCAATTGACCAATCTTCCACCAAAGGGCAACAAGATCACAAAGGCTCGCCGAGTACATGAAGCAATTTAAATGGGACCTCTCCTTAAATGTTTATCACAAATTGCACCAAGAGTCACATTCATATCAAGCACATGAAATTGAATCAAATGAAGCGCCAGTTTCTTCTCAGCAGAAATACCATCAAAGAGGCAGGCCAACATAGTTCAACAAAACGGGAGAAAATTACCAAGAAAATGGATGAGCCATCAGCATTTTTGTTGGGAATTCTCATCAACTGTTTATCAACATTTCACCACAGATTCCACTTACACGAAGCTCAACAAACAACCCAAAAAAGAATGGGATTAATTGGAAATGCAGAATAGGAAGTTCACACTAAGTATATGCCAAAGCAGAAGATGCATTAGTATCGCTACAACATTGCAGAGTCTATTTCCGCATCACTGCCTTTGGATTCAAAAACCTCCACCTAATCACACAAATTCCCATAGCACCAAATTATGTGTTTTTCAATACACACCACCAAGGAAGCAACCAGAATTAATCAACAACGGCCCTGAATATGGCATTCCATGGTTCAGTCAGAGAAGTCCACAAATACGAATGCAAACCAAGTACATGAATTTAACGTCTTTCACTAAGAATTCACTTTCATCACGTTCGGGAACATGAATTAACCCAGAAATTTGAATAAATGCAACCAAATATTTTACCAACAACATGAGTGGTTTACCAAGCAATTAAAATTGGAGCTCTTCTGAGATGCGTATCTCCCAGACCTCCAAAGGTTCAGCATTCCATGTGCTTACCACCGGGCTCAGTTTTGGCCAGATTGAGTCATTGCTTGAGGAGAGCCCCGGCTCCAATGGGGATGTCCCATTTTTAGCTAGAGCTTCGGGTTTACTGCTGAAGTTAACTCGACATCAACTCCAAGTAGATTAGCTTTTAGCTGAAGCTTGAGAGCAGTAGTAGTTCGATTTAAGTGTAGAGAAAGTCGATCTATGTCCGATCCTTCCACTGAAGTTCAAGAGCACAGGTGGAACCTCACTACTTGATCTGAACTCAGCACCATGAACAGTAGTCGGATCCTTTGAACGGTGGCAGCTCCACTCAAGAAGCTGCATTGGTCGACTAGAAGAACTGATCCTTGTGTCTGTTTGGCAGATCAAGAAAGTGGAGAGGCCGGTGAAGCAAAGAATAGGAGAAAGAGCTGTAGAAGGGATGATGAGATGAGGGCAGGAAGAGCTGGAAGGTGAGAGATCTGTAGAAGGAAAGAAGGAAAGAAGGAGAGAAAGAAAGCTTAGGGGATTAAGTGGGTTGAAGGTGGAGTTGACCGGCTCTGGCCTCTTGGCGAGCTGAAGTAGGCGGAGGGTAGAGACTAGAGAGAAGGCAGAGAAAAATATAGAGAGAGAGCTTGTGTGAGGGCAGAGATTACACACATTACACATATTTTCACACAGTACATATATTTTACACATAATACACATATTTTACACATAGCACACATATTTTCATATTTTTATATTTTCATTTTTTTATGAAAATATGTGTGCTATGTGTAAAATATATGTATTATGTGTAAAATATGTGTAGTGTGTGAAAATATGTGTAATATGTGTAAAAATGTGTAGTGTGAAAATATGTGTAATGTATGTAAAAATATGTAGTGTGTGAAAATATGTGTACTATATGTAAAATATGTGTAGTGTGTGTAAAAATATGCAGTGTGTGTAAAATGTATAGTGTGTAAAAATATGTGTAGTGTGTGAAAATATGTATAGTATTTGAAAATATGTGTGCTATGTGAAAATAAGTGTAATATGTATAGTGTGTGAAAATATGTATAGTATGTGTAAAATATGTATAGCGTGTGAAAATATGTATACTATGTATAAAATATCTGTATTGTGTGAAAATATGTGTACTATATGTACAATATGTGACCCTTTCGTTTTTTGTCTTTTTTCACAAGAAAATTAATGAGGGTATTTTGGGTAATTAATGAGGGCACTTTAGGGTACCCATTGATATCGGCTAGGGTACCCGTTAACACCCATTTATAGTGGGTACTCGCATACCTGACCACATATTACTTGCACCTATTATTACTTTACCCAATAATACCCGTAGTCGAAATGTTGTGAGGTTGGATGGATTATATTGAGAGCGGGTAACTTGCGGGTAATGGGCGCAAATAATTTTGCCAACTCTATTATTACCCTTTACTAAACGACTCCTTATTGTGTGATTCCCCTACTCTAGGGGCAATTGTATATGATGCTAATTGGCATGATTTAGAGTTTGTAGAACTTTCTATGCTTGTTTTGTTGGCTGAGACCTCCCAACAAATGCGCCCAAAGAAAAGGAAAATGGTCAAACTAAGAATGAAAAAGTAGGAAATGTAGTGTTTGTTTATAACTGCATAGTACATACTATAAAAATGGTTAGTAGAGTGCAATAAAGTCTATTTTTTTCGAATTGCAGGTGTGGGTTTCATGAGTAGGGCAATCCTGTTTATTCACCAACATTTGAACATAGCAGAGGTGAAAGAAGAAGTACTTGTCGATATCTTGAGCATAATTTGCTTGGTATAAACTATAATATAAAGACTATGAATTGTATTTTGTCATCTTTTATATATTATCCAAAATTATATAACAATTTTTGTAGGTATAAAGTTTAATTCAATGAATCAAAAAACTTCTGACGTTAATATTATTGTATAAAGGGTTAATTCCAATTTACCCTTGTGGTTCGAGAAAGTTCCTTCTTACATTTTCATAGTTTCAATATGTCTCCATAACCCTCATGTACTTTAGATTAAAGTGAAAAATGGACGGAAATTGTTTAACGTAAGGGGAGTGTATTTCACACGCCAAGGTATACACACCATCCTTTTTTCTTTTTTTTTCTTGCTTATTGGCCACCACTAGTGGCATAACACCACCACAAACACCGTAGGAGGCTTTGCCTTACTCTAACAAAGAACCACTCAAGGTTTTCAATTACACGAAGACTTTTTCACCGACATTAATAACCCTGTCGCCTCTATCATTTTTTCTTTCCTTCTCTCCTTTTTTTTCCAACACCACCACCCACCACCACTACCACCATCACCATCACCAAAACAATTAATCATCCACCACCACTACCACCATCACCATCGCCACAACAATTACTCACCCACTACCTTTTCCCTAAAAATCCAATAGATACCAAACCCAAGGAAAAGAACAAAGAAGATGAAGGTTGTAGATACGATGATGGGTAGAATAATCCATTCACTAATAAATAGAAGTTGATTTGTTTAAGGTAGAATAATCGGGGCTCATTGAGGTTTGAGAAGACATTATTGGTGGCATGACTGCAATGGCGATGGAGGCAGCAACACCGAAGCAATTAAGTGAGGGGGACGATGTGTTTTTTTGGAAATACCAACCTAGCTTTGCCCAAATTAAATTGTTTTGATTTTGAGTTCTAGGTGGGTATATAGACGGTAGCGGCGGACCTTACTTTTTTGGCAATGGCATTGTATCTAATAGAAATGGTGGCGTTGTGATTCCAAGAAAAAGAAAATAACTGGTTTGTTTGAAATTAGGGTTTAATTTAAAATTGTGAAGAATTATTGGTGTTAAAAGAATTGGATTGTTTGAAATTAAGGATAATTGAAAAAATTGGATGGTAAGAGTTTGGATGAAAATCACAAATAACTGGGAAAAAAAGCAACGAGCAACGAAAGCCTTCTGGAAGAGAAGAAAATAAATTCCAGAAATTTTAAATTGACCTTAAATGTTTTATAATGTTTAATTTGACCCCTTATATTTTTATATAAGTAAGAAACAATACAATTTATGGGTTATATAGTAATTTCACTTTACTCTGTTAGTCCAAACGGTTTCCGTCAATTTTCACATTAATCCAAAGCACAAGGGGTTTAAGGGGACATTTTGAAACTATAAGAGTGTAAAAGAAAACTTTCTCGAACTATAAGGGGTAAAGTGGAATTAACCCTTGTATAAAATACAATACAAACATGTTATTTTGGATAACGAGAAAAAAGCATTTTTAGTCCCCAATGTTTGTCTACTCGACATTTTTAGTCCTCAATGTTTTAACCTTAACACTTTTAGTCCCCAAACTTAGTAGAGAAAATGACATTTTTAGTCCCCAATATTTGTTACTCGATATTTTTAGTCCCCAATGATTTAATCTAAACACTTTTTGTCCCCAAACTTGTAGAAAAATTAGCATTTTTAGTCATCAATGTTGTGCCTACTCGACACTTTAAGTCCCCAATATTTTCACATTAATATTTTTAATCTCTAGATTTATAAAAATGTTGCAGTTTTAGTTTACTGAACACAATTGAACAACTATAAATGAAATTTTCACATGACAATTAAATTTTTCATAAATCTAATGTTCGTATGGCAATTAATTTTTTAAACTTTTGCTTCAAATAAAATAAAATAAAATTGACAAACTTGTAATACCTATCCTAACACATGAATTTTTTTTTATTATTTTATTTGAAGTAAAATCTTAAAAAAATAATTACCAGACATTAGATTTATGAGAAATTTAATTGTCACGTGGGAATTCTGTTTGTAGTTGTTTAATTATATTAAGTAAATTAAAAGTGAAACATTTTTATAAATTTAGGAACCAAAACTATTGAAATTAAAACATTGAGGACTAAAAGTGTCGAATAGGTAAAATATTGGGGACTAAAAATGCGTTTTTCTCTACAAGTTTGGAGACTAAAATGTTGAAGTTAAATCATTAAGGACTAAAAATGTCGAGTAACAAACATTAGGGACTAAAAATATCGAGTAACAAACATTGGGGACTAAAAATGCGCTTTTCTCTACAAGTTTAGGGACTAAAAGTGTTAACGTTAAAACATTGAGGACTAAAAGTGTCGAATAGATAAACATTGGGGACTAAAAATACTTTTTTCCTCTTTGGATAACTATATTTCAAATCACTAATTTCTTCATAAATCCCATTTTCAAGAATCACTTTAAAAAAATTAAGAAAAACACTGTTAATGCCGGAATATGGATTCATTCACAACATCTCGCCACAAATTAAGGTTAATCTTCGATTCATTGAAAGCGTACATGAGGGCAATAAAATCTATTTCTAAAGAAAACGTATGTTTTTTATTGAATTACATTGTTATACTAATAATAATACTTTCATCTATTTCTGAAAATTAAATAACAAATTAGAGATTGAGTATCTTATTGCAATCCTATATTATATTAAATCATTATACAAACAAGATAATATGTTTTATTTAAACAAAATTAAATATTATTAAATTTAACTAAATTCTTTTTCTAAACAAATTAGGAAATCATTTATCCTAATACAATTAGGAAACAGAAAAACATTTTTCACCATAGAAACACAATCCAATTATGAATCGGATCGCTTTATTTTATATCTATAAATACTTAACTCTATTTTTGGCAAGAGACACAATTAATTAAATCAGTATAGATACGATTCAAATTAGCATTAGCAATAGCAATGGCAAGAGAAAACCTTCAAGTTCTTGACGCTCTCGACTCGGTAAAAACCCAATGGTATCACGTCAACGCAATTATTGTTGCCGGAATGGGATTCTTCACTGATGTTTACGATCATTTCTGCATACTCTTGTGGCGAAGATGCTTGGCCTAATTTACTACCACGTTGAAGGTTCATCTAAATGGTGTTTCCCTTTGTGGAACTCTTGCCGGACAGCTCTTCTTCGGCTGGCTTGGGGACAAACTGGGAAGGGAAGAAAGTATACGGTATAACCCTCTGCCCATGTGTCTCTATTCCATTGCTTCTGGCCTTTCGTTTGGAAGTGATGCTAAAATAGTTATTTCCACTCTTTGCTTCTTCCGGTTTTGGCTTGGATTTGGCATTGGTGGTGATTATCCTCTTTCTGCCACTATTATGTCCGAATACGCTAACAAGAAGACCAGCGGTGCGTTTATAGCTAATGTGTTTGCTATGCAGGGATTTGGTATTTTGGGGGAGGGATTTTTGCCATGATTATCTCCTTAGTTTTTTATGCCGCATTCAAGGCCCCATCTTACGAGTTGAATCCAGTTGCTTCATTTCCCCTCAGGCAGATTATGTCTGGAGGATTATCTTGATGGTCGGTGCAATTCCTGCTTTGCTTACTTACTATTGGAGGATGAAGATGCCTGAAACTGCTCGTTTCACTACTCTCGTAGCCGAAGATTTAAAGAAGTCTAATGCAGACATGTCCAATGTCTTGAATGGGGATCTCGAGGCTAATTTAGCCGAGGTGGAGCAAATTGCCGAAGCAAATCAAAGAAATTCATTTGGTTTGTTCTCAAAAGAATTTGTTTACCGTCACGGGTTTCACTTGATCGGTACAGTCACCACATGGTTCTTGCTTGATATTGCGTTTTACAGTCAGAATTTGTTCCAGAAAGACATTTTCACTGCAGTTGGATGGATTCCTCCTGCAAAGACAATGAGTGCAATTCAAGAAGTTTTTACAATCGCAACGGCAAAAACACTCATTGCTTTGTGCAATACTGTTCCTGGATATTGGTTCACGGTGGCTTTAATTGACAGAATGGGTAGATTTTCCATTCAATTGTTGGGATTCATCATGATGACAATATTTATGTTCGCTTTATCCTTCCTATACAACCATTGATTTCAACCAAGAAACCATATCGCCTTTGTTGTGATGTACTCATTGACATTTTTCTTTGCCAATTTTGGACCCTGATGAGTCTCGAAAAGTCTCACGTCGTCTGACAAGCCTTCAGGTCGTCCCGGTCAGCTCGAGCACGACGAATACCTGCAAAAGTCCCCGGGATTGGTCCCAGGGAGAAAACTCCGATGCCTAAGTCAGCAATGAGCCTTAAGCAAATATCGATAAGCAATTGAGAATAATTGAATCGAATCCCCTTCTCAAGTGAGAGAGGGGTTGTATTTATTGAATACATACCTGAATTAGAGTTGTATTGAAACTCTAATAACATACCTTGAAGAAGGGTTTGTTGTAGTGTAAGAGTTGTAATAGGATTGTAACTCTTAGCACATATATGAAAGAGAAATAATAGCTGAGAAGGAGTTGAACTCCTATGTGCTGAACAATACTTGTTTAGTATTAGAAGTCTATTTCTGAGGTATTATACTTATAGTAAAATTCAACCCTCATCTATAGCCCCTCAGGTCGGATTGCATTTATTCATTCCGATCTGAACAACTTCTGTATAATACCGAACTGCCACACACATGTCTATCACTTCAAATATCGTGCCCGAAAAATAAGACTACACGTTTTCTACGTTTTTATCCACGACTTCTCTGACAGAAGCTTTGGGCGGCACGTTCTCCCATTACAGCTGTCGTGTCTTTTCATATTCTCACACCATTTAGTATAAATATGGCGTTTTAGTATTCATTTGCTACTTCGATCATCCAGAGCTTTCATCTTTCCAGTTCGGATTTTCAGAAAAACTCAAGCGTTCTACTCTCATCATCCTTCCCTTTCACTTCGGCTTTCTTATCAACAAGTAAGTAAATGTCCAATTCAGAACATTCTAATTCGTCTTCTGAAATTCGTTCTGAAAGTAACGTAGGATCTGAACACGATTATGCACACACTTCCAGTGATTATTCTGATTCTTCTTCTAGTTCATCCGATAATTATCTCAATCCAGATAAAACATTAAAAACCACTAAAAAGTTTAGTTTAGTTCGTTTAGAGAAAGAAGATATGGAAAGTGCCTCTAAAGCTGTTGATTCCAGTAATCAGGACCAAACTGAAGTTTTAGATGACCTAGAAAAATTAGTTACTCACGCTATTCCTTTATCGGTAGAATTGCCTGAGGATCAGCCTTCATCTAGCCGATCTCAACCTGAAAACCTTAAATCATCTGACCCGACCACAAAATCTGCTACCAGTAAATTAGAAACACTGAACTCCACCACTGACGCTTCCGCCCTTGCACAAATACTCGAAAATTTTTATATAAGCCCTTCTCTTGAAGTTAGGGCTCCCTTAGAAGGAGAAGTTGCCAGTCGGCCTCCTGAGAGCTTCGTTAGCATCTTTGTAGAGCAACTCAGGTCTGGGCTGAGATTTCCTTTATCTCAGTTCATCAAGGACGTCCTTGCTGACTACATGATCAGCTTGACTCAACTTACCTCAAACGCGATCAGAATTCTGGTCGAATTTGAATTGTTTTTCAAACATCTAAAATACAAATGTTCCGCTCCATACTTTAGATATTTCTTTTGTCTCAAATCCTCTGGAAAGGACCCGGGTTGGTATTATTTTACCCGGTGAACTAAAAAACAACAACTCGTCAGTGGAAAACCGAGTTCCATTCACGACTAGAAAGAGAAATTTTTCTTTCTTAGTCTTAAGTCGGTAGGGTGTGAATGGTATTGGAAAGAAGCTGGTCGGATTACTGACCCAATTTTTATGAAAAAACTTCCAAAAGAGCTTTCTAAGAAACTCGAAACTGAAAAACGAGTTCTCAACACTAACTTCTTCCCTGAGAGGGTATTAGTGAAAGCTGAGTTGAGTCCTGCCATCCTCCCTGCCAACAACACGGATTATGAGAAAAATGGGAAGAAGGGTATTTTGTTTGACCTCCTCTTTTTTCCCTACTAAAATTGTTATCCCTGTTCGTTACATATATTTTATCTACTTCTCTTTTCAGTGACAAGCATTGGAGATCTGTTCGAAGATATTCCCGACCCTGTGGCAGCAGTAGAGACGCAGTCCACAGAAACCCCTGCTCACGTCTCCACTGAAATCCCCACAGACAAGGGGAGCTTGGAGACTCAGAAATCCAAACCTCCTCCCATACCATCCAAAGGGAAGGGAAAAAAACCTCTTCATGGGGTTGGAAAGTCCCTGAAGGTCCTAAATAAGGTCCTTCTGAAACGAAAAACTGAAGACCCCGAAGCTGGGGGCTCGAAAAGCCACGGATTACGGAGCCTGAAGTTTCTGAAGATGAGGACATCGGTCCATCATTGCTTGAAGATCTCCCTGCTCCATTGTTTAGAGAATTAGAAGGCGAAGCCACTTATTCTCTGAACAATTTCCGTCCTGATCTGCAGATGACAATTAATGACAGGTTGACTGTTGAGACAGCTCCGAATTTCATCTACCGTGCATGTCCACGTTGGGACATGAAAGAGATGAGGAGGACGATGACCTCTACACTTCATGAACGTCTCGCCCTTGGCGTTGCTCAGGTATTAAACCTGTGTGTTTTTTTTTGTTTAACTCTATTATTTCCAACTATTCTTCAGGTCATGGTTCTTGCTTCTGAGGTTATCGATCGCAGCGAGGGTGTATCTGAGGGGCTGGATAAACTTTCAACTGAAAAGGACGCCAACGCTGAGCAAATCAAAAATCTCATCTCGTCTTTAGATGCCGAGAAGGAAAACACAGTTGAGATGAAACGAGAGGTCGAGCTGCTACAAGACGACTTGAATGCCGTTAGAGCCTCTAATGAGAAGCTATCTGCTCAGTTATCCTCAGCGGAGGCTAAGCTTAGCTCAGCGGAAGCCCGGCTGGCATATTTGGAAGGAGAGGGCTCTTCTCAGCTGATTTCAAACTTCTTGGCATCTGATGAGGGGAAGAAAACTCTTGTTAAGCTCTGCACTCTAGCTCGTAACTATGGCTATCACATGGCTCTAGTCGCTCTTAATGAGAAGGTTCCTGACTTGGATATCACTTCCGAGAAAGGTTACAACGTCAAATCCTTAGAAGCCTTGGATCGAGCCTTTGCCGACTTAAAGCTTGTTCGAATGGATGGCAGGCAATACATTCCTCAACCCTCTCAAGAAGATACAGAGACTAAGACCTGAGCCTGCGAGCTCATATTGTAATAGCTGTAGGTTATTTTCATATTTCCTGAACAGCAGTTGACCAGTTTTTTGTCTTTTTTGGATATCCATTTTTATTTTTCGAATGTTTAATCATATCTTGTGTTTGTGCAGCTCAATTTTGTTTTTAGTTATACCTTATTGATAAATGATTTGAACTAAATCTGTTCAAACTAAACTTGATTTAACTCCTTAACATATGAACCGCACATTTTCGCTTTGTAACAACGTTCGAGCAGAATCAAACTTGTTTCGAGCAGAATCAAATTTAATAGTCCAAACTGAATCAAATTTTAATATTTGAATAATCCGAACTAAATCGAACTTCATTCACATGTGAATGTTTTCCTTTTTGGTGGAAAATCAATCGTGATGTTAAATCGCAATCAGTTAACCCGAACTGAATTGAACGGTATGTTTCCTTTTTTGGCGGAAAGCAGTAATTCGACCTGAAAACCGTTAATTTGAACTGGATCAAATTGATTTGTATTTGGTCCGGATATTATCCTTTTTGTCGAAAAATCCATAAAATGATGTCGTAGAATCCATTTAAGGGAGGAGTTCTGCAAATACGACATAATTAGACTAACAAACTCAAGTTATAAGAATAAACTCATAAAGAGTTGTTTTATTAATGTGTAGCCTTTAGGCTGAATTGCACTTATTGACGCATTATCATGTTTAAAATGAACTGAAGAATATCTTGAAACTACTGATAATATCTTCCCAAGTTGGTGATGTGCCACATCCTCAGGACAGTTCGTCCATTGAGGGTCTCCAACTTGTAATTCCCTGCATTGCCGACCTGAGCAACCTTATAAGGTCCTTCCCAGTTCGGATCAAGCTTTTTGAGTCCTTCGACTCGGCTTGCTTCATTCTTGCGTAAAACCAAGTCTCCGGGTTGAAACTGAGTTTTTCTGACTCGCCGATCATAATATCGTGCCATCTCAGCCTTGTACTTAGCCTCTGCAAGGTGCGCCATCTCACGCTTTTCTTCCAGCAAATCCAAACTCAATTGCAATTCTTCTGAATTCGCTTCTGAGACGAAGTGAATTGTCCTTGGACTTGGGAGCCCAATTTCGGCTGGTATTACAGCTTCGGAACCATAAACCAAACTAAATGGAGTTTCTCGGGTAGCCGTCCTAGGGGTAGTTCGGTACGCCCATAGAACATTTGGCAGTTCTTCTACCCAATCACCTTTAGCTCTCCCCAGTCTTGTCTTCAAGTCTTGAATAATTACTCGATTTGTGACCTCAGTCTGTCCATTTGCTTGAGGATGTGCTACCGAGGTGAAATGTTGTTTGATGTTCAGCTCTTCGCACCAGCTTTTGAACGGATCATGAGTGAACTGGGTACCATTATCTGACACGATGGTATTTGGTATCCCAAATCGGCATACAATCTGTTTCCAAACGAACTTAACCATACTTCTCCCGGAAATTTTCACAAGTGATTCGGCTTCCACCCATTTTGTGAAGTAGTCAATAGCTACTACTAAGTGCTTAAGCCGCCCAGGAGCTTCAGGAAAAGGTCCAGCGATATCAATCCCCCATTGAGCAAACGGCCATGGACTTTGAATTGTGACCATCTCAGTTTTAGGGATATGTCTGACGACGGCATGGATTTGGCACTTAGGGCATTTCTGCACCAAATTATGTGCATCCGAACTCATCGTAGGCCAGTAATATCCCAACCGCATTGCCTTCTTTGTCAATGTACGTGCTCCGACATGACTTCCACACGATCCAAGATGGATCTCTTTCAGAACGTACAACGCCTGTTCGGGTCCTATACAACGCAACCAAGGCATTAGATAACCTTTTTTAAACAAAACTCCGTTTTGGATAGTGTACCTGACTGATCGCATAGTCAATCTCCGAGCTAAATGTTTGTCTTGCGGCAAATCACCATTTGTCAAAAAGTTGATAATTGGAGTCATCCAAGTATCCCCCACATCTTCGATTGTTAGAACCTGTAGCTCTTCAATACTTCTTGTTGGCAAAACTTCAACCAAAACTTTTTTAGTAAGATGAACATGCGCAGAAGATGCCAACTTACTGAGCGCGTCTGCACGTTTGTTCTGAGCTCTATGATGAACTCGCTCTATGATGAACTCCTAAAAATTCTTTTTCAAGTCTTCAGCTTTATCCAAATATTTTTTCATATTCGGATCTATGAACTCCTAAAAACTCGCTCTATGATGCACTCGCTCTATGATGAACTCCTAAAAATTCTTTTTCAAGTCTTCAGCTTTATCCAAATATTTTTTCATATTCGGATCTCGGGCCTCATACCCTCCAGTTACATAGTTTACTATGAGCTGTGAATCACCTATAAACCTGTAACATTTTCACTCCCATCTGAGAAGCTAACTTCATTCAAGTTATTAACGCTTCATATTCTGCCTCATTATTTGTCGCATACGTGAATTCTTGTCCATTAGGGTTGGTTAATATTAGCCCAGCACCTGAACCATCTTCACTTGATGCACCGTCCACATATAAGACCCAAAAACCTTCCATTTTCTTACAAGGGTTCCGCAGGTCTTCTTCTTTCACAAGATCTTTCTCCGAGACAGAAATTTCCGCTATGAAGTCAGCAAGCACTTGACCCTTCACTGCTGTCCGAGGTGAAAATGTGATTGCATATTCCCCCAACTCAATTGCCCATTTCATGAGCCTTCCCGAAGAGTCAGGCTTTTGCAGGACCTGTCTTAGCGGCTTATCAGTTAAAACATGAATTTCATGTGCTTGAAAATACGTTTTCAGCCTTCTTGAAGCGTTAATAAGTGCTAATGCCAATTTTTCCAAGGTCGGATATCGTTGTTCTGCCCCTTGCAAAGCTCTGCTTGTGTAGTACACTAGTTTCTGAGTTCCATGGTCATCCCTGACCAAAACCGCACTGATTGCTGCGTCACTTGCTGCCAAATAGAGGTATAGGATTTCTCCATGAACTGGGGTGGATAACACTTGAACGTTTGTCATATATGTTTTTAGATCTTCAAACGCCTTGTTGCAGTTCGCATCCCACTCAAAGTTTTTTGCTTTCCTTAATGCTTTAAATAAAGGCAAGCTGCGATCAGCCGATCAGGACAAGAATCTATTCAACGCAGCTAGGCGACCAGTAAGCCTCTGAACATCATTCAAGCTTTGTGGAGGTTTCATATCCATAATTGCTTTGATCTTCTCTGGGTTTGCTGCAATTCCTTGATGTGAAACTATATGGCCAAGAAATTTCCCTGAACCGACACCAAATGTACACTTCTTCGGATTCAACTTCAATCCTGTTTCTCGTAACTTTGTCAAAGTTTCTTTCACATCATCCAATAAGGTTGCTATTCTTTTGCTTTT